>JALGBA010004250.1:0-2487630 GCA_023970755.1 Azemiops feae
TGTCCCTTCCTTCCTTCCTTCCCTTCACCTCCCTCTTTGTCCCTTCCTCCTTCCCTCCCACTGTCCCTTCCTTCACCTCCCTCTTTGTCCCTTCCTTCCTTCTTTCCTTCCTTTCCTTCACCTCCCTCTTTGTCCCTTCCTCCTTCCCTCCCTCTCTCCCTGTCAAGCCCCCGTGGGCTTGACATGAACGGGCGGGGGAGGGGTCGAGGACGACGTGCGGGGCGGCAAAGGAGACCAGCGGCCCGCGCCGTTCTACCTGGCAGCGTGAACATCGGCTCCGTGGGCGTCCCGCCGAACAGCTGAGCGGCTCCTACTCTTAGCCGCCGAACAGCTGATGGGCGTGAGGCCGCAGCAGGGAGCCAAGGGCCGATGGCGCGGCCTGAAGCTGAAAGGCTCTGTCTCCCAGCCGCTGAACAGCTGATGAATGCGAGGCCGGGAGACAGAGCCTTTCAGCTTCACCTTTCAGCAGGGACGCTCACGGGACTGGAAGGCTGCAGCGCTGCAGCCCCCATTGTCCCTTCCTTCCTTCCTTCCTTCCTTCCTTCCTTCCTTCCTTCCTTCCTTCCTTCCATTGTCCTGTGCTACGCCGCCCAGACCCCAGCCTGGTTTTGGCAGGCAGCAACACATCACGTCCCTGCCTGTGCGCGCGCAGAGGCAGAGGAGAGCACACAGGCAGGGCGGGGATATCCCCAGTTCACCTCCCGTTTTCAGGCACGTACGTTACGAACCGGCTTCTTCTCCCAGTCATTTTTCCCCTACCGGGGCCCAGCGTTCGAGCCAGGTTCTCCGATCCTCTCCGTGTACATCGTTCTTCCCATAGCTCTCCCCAGCGCTGTCGAGAGATGCCCATTTCTGGCCGCATTGCTACCGTTCTTAAGTTACATTTGCACCCGCCCGAAGGAAGAGAGCGATGCTTTTCTCCCTCCTCCAAAGGAAGGGAGACAAACCCGCATCGCCACCAAGTCACCCTTCTTTCGGGCAAAGTAATCTCCGGTCCCCACCTTTGAGACTGTTTCAGCCTGAAGCAGAGAGTCGGAGAGCTGCGTCACTCTTGCCATTTGGACCCTCTACTTTTACGCTCTGGGAGCAGCTTGCCTTTCAAACCTCCGATAACTAACGGAAGGGGAAACCTGCTGCAAAGGTGCATCTCCCGAAAAGATGAGGGGGGGGGAGAGAAAGGCGATCAGTCAGCCAAGAGCCCGGCTGTTTCAGACTTTAAGCCTGCGATATAGGCAACAGAGGGCCAAGCAAAGAAGGCGATCCAAGAAAAGGGAAAAAAAACCCGCTTTCCTTTCCAGCAAAAGTTACTTTTCCAAAACTGCCTTAAATGAAGAAGTGACTTCCCCCCCCCTCTAATAATTGACTTTCTCCTGGCTTCTCCAGCCTTCCCTGGCAGGAATAGATCAGCCCCGACCGGCTTTTGTTCCCCAAAGGCTAAAGTCGATCGCTCGCTTGTCTGATCCAAGGGGCGCACGGGCACCCCGAGACCTGCTCCAGGTCCCCACTAAGCCACGATTCCCGGTTTGTAGAAAAGAGGGGGGGGAGAAAGGCGATCAGTCAGCCAAGAGCCCGGCTGTTTCAGACTTTAAGCCTGAGATAAGGCAACGGAAGGGGAAACTGACTGGTGGGAGGGCAGGCCGGCCGGCCGTCGCGGAAATGGGGAAGGGTTAAATGCTGCGAAACAGTGGGGGGGAGTCAGGCGGGCGCATTTCTCCCTCCACACCTGCGTTCTGTTGGCTTTGCCTGGCGCGCTACAGCAAAACACCGCGGGATGAGTCCGGGAGGCAACGTGAGGGCCATGAGGGGTATCGCAAGCTCGCGGGGGGGGAAGGAAAAGAAGACGGAAGAGAGTGAGGCCACAACAGAGAGAGAGAGAAGGGGGAAAAGAAGGAGGGGCGGTTGTGATGTTGGCGCTCAGGGCCACGACGCGAGCAGTCTCAAACCCCTTCCTGCGGTCTCAAACCCCTTCCTGCTGAGGGAGTGGACGGCTCTGTCCCCTATCAGGCTAGCGCTTGTGAAGTCAGAAGAGGGAGGGGAAGGGCGATACAGATCCCGCTGACCTGCGTGCACGAGAAGAAGTCAATCCAGTTGCTGCACAATGAGTCCCTGGGGAGGGCGGGGCCTTGCTCTGCGCCTGCGCTCTTCGCGTGCCCTCCTGCAGGGCACGTTCGGTAGGGTGCGTCCAGGCTGCCACCAAGCAGCATGATTTCCACAAACAAGTGAGCTGGGAAGGAGCGGAGCGGGGGGGGGGAGGAAGGCGACGCGGCGTACCACCAGCCAGGTGGTCGCGTACCACCAGTGGTACGCGTACCACCGGTTGAAAAGCCCTGCTCTAAAATACTTGCAATCTCACAGTTTGTACAAAGAAGTACTAATAAAGGAGAATATTTGTAACTCAGGGTTGAAATAAGGGGTCCTTGGTGCTCTCTGAGCTTGTTTGTTTCCTTGCCCACGTTTCATTACCCAAGGTAAATTGGGTAATGAAAGAAGTGCCTTTGCCCTGCCTTTATGAATCCCATCATTCATGAATAATTGCCAATAAAAACACAAGTATATTAATTACCTTTCCCCTGTAATATAAATATACTATAAGCACATGTCCCAAGGTAACTTTGCTGAAATACAAACATAAGCATCCACACATTCAGAAAGAGATAAATTCTAACCTCAAAAAAAGAAGGCTAAATGCCTTGCACATAACTCTGATTTTAATGAAAGCCTTTTAATTCAGAACTGAGAATATGCAAAAACTTCCGGTTTCGCGTTGGAACTAGATGGACGCAGGGAAGCAGGGCTCTGCCTCCCGCGTTCAATTTCATCCTGCTAAGTGACAAAGAAAGAGGGGACCCTCATAGATCAGAGATTGATGGTGGTCAATCCGTTCAATCCGAGGAAGCTCTCTAAGCCAGCTGGTGAAAGACTGGCTGCAGTTTGGCAGCCAATCAGAAGCTTCTGACAGCCAACGAAAAAAACACCAACTAGCAAATTTAAGCAATGCGTTTGGAACTGGGTGAGAGTACTTTTTTCCTGCTCTACTTTTTAAAAAAAATTCCCTGAAAAAAGAATCCCAAAAGGCAAAGATCCCAGAAGAAAAAAGGGGGGTTTCCTGGTGCCCCTCCCCCTAGAACATGGGTCGGCCAGCCGAAACATCCAACGAGCCGCACGGACCCGTTTCCCTAAAAAAAAAAACCCCTGGGAGCTGCACCCGCCCGCGCGCGCACGCATGTGCGTGCACCCGCGCATGCCCATTCGCGCACGCGCGCACGCACGCGCATGCGCACCCGCACGCGCTTGCACACCCGTTCGCGCATGCGCACCCGCACGCGCTTGCGCACCCGCCCGCGCACCCGCCCGTGCATGTGCGCATGCGCTCCCCAAAATGGCGGCGGAGGCTCCGGAGCCGCAGGTGATGCCTCAAAGAGCCGCATGCGGCTCCGGAGCCGCGGGTTGCCGACCCATGCCCTAGAAGAATGGCGCCGGTTTAACATCCTTGGGAGAAAAATAGTCGGACTATAAAATTTAATCAGAAACAATCTAAGGCTGTAACATTGAAAAATTTGGGAGACTTAAAATAGTTTGGAAACTTTATCTGCTTGAAAAACTATCAGATTGAACTCTTGAGGAAAAAAAATCTTGGTTGATAGATTTGTAATGACATCATGTGATGGAAAGAGGAACAACATCAGGGCTTTTTTTTTCTTTTTCTTTTTTCTTCATGCTGTTTGGAAAGAATGACCTTGGTTTGAAGCCTAGACAGAGATAGTAAGCTAGGCTCTTTGATGTGCCTGAACTTCTCAGCCTTGCAGATTGCAGATGGAAAAGAAGAGAAGAGGAACTCTTTGGGCTGTTTTTCTACAGGATGGATTATAAATATAAACTACTCTGAAGCCAGCTGGCTTTCCTGGATTATAAACACCGCTTGAGCTGCAATATTAAGAACTATTCAGAGACAGAAAAAACTTGACGTTTGGTTATTCTCTTTGGGAGAGGCTCTATAGACTATTAACTTGGAATAGTAGGACCCTGAGGATTATAAATCTTGACTGACTGATGACTTTGGTTTATTGGAAAATTGCTTGGAGTTGGTGCTGAAAGACAAAAGTGGATTATAATTTTTTTTCTTCCCTTTTCCCCCCCATTTTCATGGGGAACCTATCGGATTATAGATCTTTACTTTTAAGAACTATCTAGAGACAGAAGAAATCTGACTCTTGGCGATTCCATTTGTGCAGCCCTTGTGGACTATACACAACAGAACTCTTTTTGGGCCTAAAAATTGGAGCTGATTGATAACATTAGACTTTTGGATAATTATTTGGAGTTGAGATTGAAGGATAGGACTGGACTACAAACTCTCTTCCCTCCTTTGTCCTCCTGGTGGGGGGGGAGTCTATTGGATTATAAGAGACTACCGATAAAGATCATAAGAATTGTTTGAAGCAAACTTAAAGGATATATTGTAATATTTATTATAAGATTGAAGGTTTTGTATAAGATTTAACTGGGGAATATATTAGAACTGAGGAGGTCTGGAGTGTGGGAATAAAAATGAGTGTTCCTAATCTAGCTAAAATTAGCAAAAAAACATCCTCAGCGCCATCGTCTACTACACCCAGTCCTGTTTATTAGAGATCAATTGATGCAATGTTACAACAAGAAAAAACCAACAGCTTGTAGAAAGAAATGCAAACTACATTACAAGCAATCCAGGAGGCTATTATTTTACACAAAGAAGACACGAAGAGAAATCATGAAGAGATGAAAGATAATTTTGATAAAATCAAGGAAGAAATTCATGACTTGAAATCTCAATTAGAAAACTTTCAACAGAAGATTACAAAGAATGAACAAAGGATTCAGAAAGCAGAAGATAAATCAAAAGCTGGAAGAAATAAAAGATGAAAATCAAAGATTGATGCAGGCAAACAAAGAATTGGATGACTCAATAGCAGTTTTGGAAATGGAAAAGGCATCTCACTTTTTAAGATTTCAGAACATAATGGAAGACCTGATGACACAACTGCTAGTGGGAGCGTTGGAAATCGGAAAACAGGAAATGGAAGGAGATTGATCAAACATTTAGAGTCAATTCAAGCTACGCAAGAAGAAATAAAGTTCCTAGAGAGATACATGTTAGATTTGTCAAAAAATCAATAAGAAATGAGATATTGAGAAGAGTCAGAGATGACCCACTGCAATAAAAGGGAAGTCTTGAAGCAGATACTTAGGAGGATAAGGGACTTACGAAAAGACTATCAATTCTTAACCAAAAAATTAATCAAAAAAGGAGTGGACTTTAGATGGCTGATGCTGGAGGGGATTCTATTTAACTTGGACTCCAAAAGATACAAGTTGGATTCTGTCCTTAAAACAATGGAATTTTATGAGAGACATAGTTTTCTTTGAGGAAGGAAGCTCGGAATTTCAAGCAGAATGGGAATCTAGAAAACAGGAAGAGACAGCAATAGAAGGAGCGGCCAAAGAGAAGAAGAAGGCACAGAAAACATAAATCAAGAAGAACGGGCAAAGGGAAAAGAACAGAGACTGTTAAGAACAAGTAGAAGAACAAAACCTAAATATAATTGAAGAAGATGGAGAAGGATAATGGGATTCTTTCAATGAATATAAATGGATTGAACTCCCCCATAAAAAGGGAAAAACATTTACATGACTACAAAAACTAAAAATGGATATAGTTTGTCTTCAAGAAACACATATTAAAAGACAACATTACAAATTTCTGGAATGCCCGAAAATTCGGCATTCTTCTTTTCATCAGCACAACAAAAGAAAAGAGGAGTAGCCTTATATATTAAAGAAACAATGAACCCAAAACAAATTTATGCAGATGAAGAAAGAAGAATACTAATGGTGGAAATGATGTTAAATCAAAAACAGACATTGATGGTAGCAATTTATGCACCGAATAATAAACAAGAGGGATTTTATCAAAAACTACATAAGAAAATAGTGGAAATGGAATACCAAAATATTTGCTTAGTAGGAGATTTTAATGCAATTGTAGATGGAAAGCTAGATTACAGAAGCAGTGTAATAGGGAAAAAAGGCAGGAGGAACATTTTACCTAAGGCTTTTTTTAAAATGGCAGAAGAAATCTGTACACAGGATATATGGAGAAAAACCCGAAGAAATCTCAATACACATTTTACTCAAACAGCCATAAATTATGGTCTAGAATCGATATGATATGGATATCTTCTGAACTAAGAATGAATATACAAGAGATCAAGATAGAAACTAATGTATGGGGGGATCACAATTCGATAAAGTTGACATGGAGAGGATTAAAGAAAAAACCAAGATGGACATTGAACCAATCTTTACTGAAAGAGAAAGAATTTATACAAAAAGTAGCAAAGGAAATGGAATTTTTCTTTAAAGAAAACAAGAAAGAAGATACATCACTCCAAAATGTCTGGGATACAGCCAAAGCATATTTTAGAAGATTAGCCATAATTTACATGGCGAAAAAGAACAAGGGAAAAAAAAGGAACAAATGAAGCTAAAAGAAGAATTGACGAAATTAGAATTAGAACTACAAACAAACCCACAAAAGAAGATGCTTAAAAAACAAATGGAGATAATAAAACACAAATTAAACTTAATAGAAGCTGAAGAAATGGCCCAACAAATCAAAAGAGCAAAACAATTTTTTTTGAAAATGCTAATAAGCCGGGTAGATGGTTAGCCTATAAATTGAAAAAAGAAAGAGAGAAAAAACAGATAAATAAATTGCAAGACATGAGAGGCGATTTACAATATCAAAATGACATGATAAAAAAAATAATTAAAGAATTTTATGAAACACTTTATGATAAAGAAGAAACTACTCAGGAAAAAATAAGGTAATACATAGAAAATGCTAACCCACCAAAGATTCCAGAGAATTTCAAAGACATGTTAAATGAGAAAATAACAATGATGGAGCTGACAGAAGCCATAAAAAGACAAAAAAATGACAAGACACCAGAGCCCAGATGGGCTACCCGCAGAATTTTATAAAAACCTATAGAGGATATACTAAGCCCATTAATGCAAGAAGTATATAATGAAGTATTAGTGGAGACCAAACTACCAAATACATAGATAGAAGCCAATATTACTCTAATGCCAAAAGAAGGTTCAGATTTGACTCAGATAAAGAATTATAGACCAATATCTTTATTAAATGTGGATTACAAAATTTTTGCTTCAATAATAGCAGAAAGACTGAAGAGATTTTTGATTGAATTTATACACTCAGATCAAAATGGATTTCTACCAAAGAGACAAATAAAGAACAATCTAAGAATGATCTTAGATACGTTGGAATATTGTGAAATGCATCCAGGGAAATAAATGGCATTAATTTTTTTAGACGCGCAGAAAGCTTTTGATAATGTCAACTGGCAATTTATGGTACAACAATTAAGCTATATGGACTTTGGAGAAAACTTCATAAATATAATTAAAACAATATACCATAGACAAATGGCTAAAGTAATTGTAAATGGAGATTTTACAGACAATTTTAATATTAAAAAAGGCACAAGACAAGGGTGTCCACTATCTCCATTATTATTTATTTTAACTCTGGAAGTGCTAAATAAAAATGATAGACAGGACCCAGAAATTAAAGGTATGGAGATAAAAGATGAAAAATATAAATTACAAGCATTTGCGGACAATTTGGTATTTATTTTAGAAGATTCCTTGGAGACAAGCCCTAAATTATTGACAAAGATTGAAGAATTTAGAGAAATAGCAGGATTGAAAATAAATAGAGAAAAGACTAATGTGATAGTTAAAAACCTTACAGATAGACAAAAAAACCAATTCTCAGAAAAAACGGATCTCTAGATAGTGAAAGTTAAATACCTGGAGATATACCTAACAGCAACGTGTGTGACATTAAAAGAAGATAATTATCTCAAACTATTAAAACAAATAAAATCAGATTTGGAAAGATGGAAAAATTTACAACTATCAATCTTGGTAAGAATAGTGACGGTGAAAATGAATATTTTACCAAAACTACTTTTCCTGTTTCAAACAATACCTATAAAATTAGAGAATTTTTTTTTTATGAGTTAAATGCATTGATTTTGAAATTTATCTGGCAAGGGAAAAAAGCCAGAATAAGACTGAAATTGCTACAAGAAGCAAAAGAAAATGGAGGATTTGGGCTACCAGACTGGGTTCTATACTATCAAGCAGCTGCACTTACATGGTTAAGAGTTGATAACTCTTAGACACAAAAGACTACTATACCTAGAAGGACATGACCTAGAACTTGGATGGCATGCCTTTCTATGGTATGGGAAGAATAAAATACATAAACATTTTCAAAATCACTATATAAGAAATGCCTTGCTTTTGATATGGGAAAAGATAAAAATGAAAATTTATATGAAAATACCAGGATGGATTTCGAGAATGGAAGCGTTTGTGCACCAAAATTTGATCAATTATGAGAAACTTGTGATGTACAAAGACATTCTGAACACTGATGGGAAATTACAAACTAAATAAGAACTGGAAGAGCAGGGCATTGAGCTATCATGGTGGCCACACTTGCAAATGCAAATGAGATTCGAAAAAGATGCTAAAACATATGGTTTTTATAAAAATCAAACAGTGTTTGACCAGATACTATTGTCATCAGATGAAAAACTGATTAAGAAACTCTACACATTTTTGTTAAACCTGAAGATGGAAGATGAACAAGTTACAGAAACAATGATAACTTGGGCAAAAAATTTTGGGCATAATGTAGAATTAGAAAAATGGCAAAACCTGTGGGAAAGAAACTACATAATAACAAGGGCAGCTAATTATAAAGAAAATTTATATAAAATGTTTTATAGATGGCATTTACCACCTGCAAGATTAGCAAAACTGTTTAAAAATATGTCTAGTAATTGTTGAAAATGTAGGCAAAAGCCAGGCACATACTATCACCTTTGGTGGATATGCCCTAAAGCAAAAACATTTTGGTCAAAAATACACATGTGGTTACAGAAAATGTTAAGAAAACATGTAGATTTCAAGCCAGAATTATTTCTTTTAGATATAATTACAGACAACTATGACAAAAATGTATATATTTAATATTATATGTATTAACAGCAGCAAGAATTGCATATGTAAAAAGAAGTGAGAATATGCTATATCATACCAACATATACTTACTGGGTACAGCTCAGCTCACATACAGTATCTTTCCAGTTGGTATAACCAGAAATTCCCCCTGCCATAATGAACACTTTATGCTTCTCAGGGTCTATCTTGAAGTCCTTAGACAGAATAGCATGGAAATAAACCGTAATGTTCTCCATAGGTGTCTGACTGCAAGACAGAATAATAAAAGATGGCTTACACACACACACATATAGACACATACATACATACACACAACCTCAAATAAAACACCTCTTCAAAGGGTGCACAAAGTTTCAAAACTACTGCTGAAAATATAGTAAAATAAACACGCTATCAAAATACAGTAACAAATTAAAGAAGCAGTAACTTGATAGTGATAGCCACTGTGAGCTCTCCAAAACTGAAGTTAATAAAATTATCTTTAGCATGCACCCAGCTTGTAGTAAAATTGATACAGCCTTTATTTCTTTTGAAAGAAGAAAACACAAAAGTAAAACTCTCTGGTTGACCTTGAAAAAGGAAGTAGCTTTAGTCCTGCTTAGAATTTGAATGGGAGATTACAAGGCAATTCCAGGACTATAAATTATACTAGGAAGCTGAAAATTGACACAGAAAGTTGAAGCAACAAGTCACTTTTATATTGTTGCCAAAAGAAAACCTCATGGATTATCCAGGTCAGGAGTCTTCAAACTTGGCCCTTTTATGACTTGTGGACTTCAACTCCCAGAATTCCTCAGCCAGCGTGCCTGGCTGAGGAATTCTGGGAGTTGAAGTCCACAAGTCATAAAAGGACCAGGTTTGAAGACCCCTGGTCCAGATGATCACTAGAAGCTGGCTTGATTCAAAGGACATTTTAGTCTCATGTACATCACTGAATGGGAATGACTGGCATGCAAATCAGGGCTGCATGTGGACCTTTAGCTCTCAGTTATTGTGGGGCAGCAGAATCCATTATTTCCAAAGAAAGCTTTTTAATCAAAAAAAGTGAAATGTTGGAGGCTGCTGTATCTGCTGCCAGGAAATACACTTGTGCAAGGCCGTCACCAGGAGACAAAATATTCTCTCTGAAGCCAAATGCAATCGATGGCAGTTTAAAGTTTCAGTTATCAGCACAGAGCATTTTTCCTTCAAGAATCAGATGGTACTATTCCCAAATGTTTGATTCAGCTTCTGATTTCAAATAAAACAAAGCATTGAAAAGCAGAATGTCCATGAAAACAGGACTTCATTTGCAAGCTATCCCAAACAGGGTTCCCAAATGAAAGCACCATCAAATGATCCCTTGTAGAAACTGGGTTTCTTCCATGTCTTCCAGATGTTGAACTGCCCCCATCCCAGACCAGCATGGTTGGAAGTCCGACTCCTCTGGAAGACACCAGGTTAAGAAAGACCGATATTTTCCCTTGGGAGAACTGCCACGGAATAGTCTCACCTACATTGTCAAGAGTGCACCTGTATTTAGTAAGAGTTTAAATCACAAAGGAAGGTAGACACGGATGTTTAGCAGCATTCATGATTTCCTTACAATGGGAGGGGAGGGGAGAAAGAATAATCAAAAGCACTATAGGTTTACACACACGCACACAAAAATAAAAATTAAGCAATCAAATATAGGTTAAGCATATTGGAATTGCTTTCAAATAGGGGGATATTTTTGATCAAGGCTATTAGAAGCCATATCGTTTCCACTGCTGCATATTAGAAAAGTCTATGAAGGAAGAATCATGATGTTACAGTTCTACTAAATCTGAAACTTCCCATTCATCTGAATAAGGATAAAAAAGAAAATAGGCTTTTGTGGAGTTGTGTTACAACTATTATTAGACTATTATATTAAATGTCAACATATGTATGTATGTATGTACTGTATGTACTGTATGTATGTATGTATGTATGTATGTATGTCAATGGCAAATAATTACACCGTACTTTTGTTTGACAGCAGGGACTTCATGATTCCTCTCTTCCGCACTGGCCTTGTTTCTTGTCTGAGGCCTTTGATTTCCAGCAGCAGCAGAATCCCTCCTTTCTTCCCCAGACTCTTCCACTGGGGTGCATATTTTTTGTCCCTTTTCAGAGACATACTTCTGTTGGGCCGCATTTAGCTTTGCTTTCTGTAATAAAGGCATATCAGATATACAAAAGCAAGCATTAGAAAGTGTCCATGCAAATAAATCAGTGAGTAGCCTAGAAGGGTTTTTGCTAAACTGCTGTGCAACAATTACTTAGGATAACAAAAAAACAAAACAAAAAGGAATTGCTGATTTTTATGATGTTTACTATCTGGTTGCTAGAAAGGTGCTCTTGCGTTACACAAAAGTTTCTATCAAGAGATTTCAGATCACCAAATATAACATATGCAACAAAGAACATTAACATTGGTGCATACAGTATGCCGCTTCACGTTTGTCCATTAGTTTGTTCTATTTAAGCGAGTAGAAGAAAATGAAGTTAACAATTTGCAGCATGTGAAGTCCTAGTAGACATTTTTCATTATTCTCTTTCTGGAGACTGCTATGGTCTTTAGCTGTATGAGCCTGGAAGGTTTAATTCTCAGCCACTGATAGCTCCTATTTCTCACCACACAGCATTGAAGTTTGGAGTCTCCCAGGATAGGGTAGAGATATCAATTATGCTAGCAATAAACAACTGCCCATTGTTCAAGGCTGAGAAGTCTCAGGTAAAAATGACCATTAAACCATGGGAAGATAAGAGAAAGGGCTGGAATCTGCTAGGAATAACAGGGAATTGCACCACCATATTAACAGAAAGTGGGTTTTTCCTTCTTTGCAATAAAGATTCTCCTCTAATCACACCATGTATTCTTGTTTTGAACATAAGCCAGGTAGAAATCTAAACACTAGTCAAGTCTTCCCAAGTTCACAATTCTGTTCTTAAACTTTTTTTAATCATGGGAAAATAAGAAATATTCAGGAGGATGATTCTTAGGAGGTTAATAAGGTTCATGATATTTTATACAAGATTGTAGGCTAGCTCTCTAGCACAAGCTGTTGCTGATAAAATTGCTGGAGTACCAGACACCAGAGGTCCCCAACCTTTTGGGCACCAGGGACCGGTTCCGTGGAGAGAGGTTTTTCCGTGGACAGGAGGGTGCGTGCTTTTGTGTGCTGCCTGCATCTCGCGGATGGGGCTTTGCTTGTTTGTGCGGCCCGGTTGCTGGCTGGGGGTTGGGGACCCCTGCCCTACACCACTCTCCAACATGCTATTTAGCTGGCTAAGACTGTGGGTGTAGATAAAATGCTGGGTCCATTTAAAATCACAAGCAGTTGGTTTCAGTAGACTCAGAAATCTAGATCTGCTAAGTATTCAGATATTATGTTCTTCTCCCTTGTTCTAGAACTATGGCACTTCCTACAGCAAGGGTTCCCAAGCAATAGTCTAGGAAATGCTGGTGGTCTGCAAAGTGCTGCAGGTAACCCATAGAAGAGGCTTCAAAATTACCTTTAAAAATACTTCATAAAAATTGGCAGTGTAGATGCTCTGCAGGAGTGACATGGATAATCCCACCAGTGGATATCAAGTTGTCACACCTGTTACATGTGGCCTGTAAAACTAATTATCTCTCAGGATGGTCAAATGCTTCGAATCCCCAAGATACAGCAAACATTTAATTACAGGGCAAGATACATTTATTGCTTCACAAAAAAATAACCATCTATGTGATTTATGTATCATTTAGCTTATGCTTTAGCTTTCTTCCTAAAAAGTCCATTCAAGGTGGCTATCAGTCTAGCAAGGTAGTCCAGACAGGACAGTTGAACGAATTCCACTTTATTGTAAGATTACTCTATCAATATCTCAAGTCTGAAAGTATATTTCTCCCCGTTACCTTTACAACCTACGAACTAGGGAGTGTCCCTTTGCCACACCCACATTCCTTCTGTGGGCTCATCTCCCTCTTATCCAACCGTTCCCCTAGCCATGGCTCTTCCCACATCATTCCCACGTACTATTACATTAACAAAAAAGAGACCAAGATATATGCTATCTTGAGCAATTTACTTTTGAACTAGAAGCACTCTTCTGTTGTTTGGCCTCTTCTGTAACTTCTGTTGAATTGCTATTTTTCACTTCAGATTCAGGCAAAGATCTCTTCGTTCCACAGTTTTGATATTCAGTGCTCGATCCTGATTTTTTTCCCTCCGTAGATGTAACATTAACATTGAGATCTGAGGATCTGCTGTCCGTGTCTCCCTTAGAAACAGGTTGCATAACACTTTCATTTGATATATTGGTTGTATTCTCTGAAAGTTGTCCAGGTCCAACAGAACTGGTGGCACATTGTTTCTTGCTAGTATCTATCTGTTCACCAACTATATCAACCTTTCTGGAACTATCCTCCTCAATCTTCTCCCCCGTGATAGCAGTAACAGCAGGCTGACTTACTGCATCATTTTTCTTATTTTGTTCTGGCTGATTCTGGATTTCTGTTCTGCTCACAAATTCTTGGCCCTGATCTGCATGGAAGGAGGTATTTCTAATCTGGCCACTACTATCCTCAATGGATGGCATTAAGTCAATCGACTTAGCTTCTGGGTGTTGACTTTCTTCTACTGGGATTCTCACATTAGCCACATCTGGGGTAAGTGAACAATCAAGACTGGATGGAGCTGAACTGAAGCTTGACAAGGAACTATGCAATTCACTGTCTGGAGAAGTCTTCTTCTTGTTCCTTTTCCTGTTCTTCTACAAGATGGAAAGAAAAACAGGGTACTTACAAATGGAAAATCAGATTTTAGTGCATCACAAATAATTCAAATAACTAAAATTATCCCTTTCTCATTAAATACAATAGAAACTTCTAGATTTTCAGCATTTCATCATACTATTAGCTGTGTTTTTCTGCTGGACTTTTAAAATCAAAATTATAAGAGACTGGAGTATCAAAGCTTGTCTCCCTTCTTGTGATACGTCAAATGATTGCAAACTTTGCTAGTTTGCCTACAGTTTGTTACAAACAAAATTTAACTGCATTCTACCCCAAGCAAGCCATGCAATAAGAGTAGCAAGGACTAAGAGCTGGGGGGGGGGGATGAAAGAAATGTAATGAGGAGCAAAGAAAAAGAAAAGATTGATTAAAAGACTCAACAAAAGAAACCAGTTATAGGTAGCCCTCAACTTATGACCACAATTGAGCCCAAAATTTCCATTGCTAAGTAAGTTGTTATGTGAATTTTGACAGATTTTACAACTTCTTTTGCCATAAAGGTAAAGGTTCCCCCTGTCCAGTCATGTCCAACCTCAGGGGGGGCAGTGCTCATATCCATTTCTTAGCCAAGGGAGCCAGCAGTGTCTGAAGACACTTCCGTGGTCACGTGGCCAGCATCACTATAAATCAGGGGTACACAGCATGGCTGGCTAGGGAATTCTGGGTGTTGAAGTCCACAACTCTTAAAGTTGCCAGGTTTGCAGACTCCTGCTATATATACTGAGGCAAATGGAATGCTGTTATCTTCCCACTGAAGTGGTTCCTATTTATCTGCTAGCATTTGCATGCTTTCGAACTGCTGGGCTGACAAGAGCTGGGGCAAGGAACGGGAGCTCACCCCATCATGCGGTACTTGGGTCTCAAACTGCCTATCTTCCAGTCGACAAGCCCAACATCTTAACCGCTAGGCCACTGCAGCCTCCCTTTTGCTACAGTTGTTAAGGAAATCACTGCAGGTGTTAAGTGAATCGTGTGATCATTAAGCAAATTTGGCTTCCGACATTGACTTTGCTTGTTGGAAACCAGCTGGGAAGTTTCCAAATGGTGATCGCATGATCCCAGGACAGTGCAAGTATCATAAATACATGCCAGTTGCCAAGTACCCACATTTTGATCCCATGAATATGGGAATGCTGAAACAGTCATAACTGTGAAAACCAGTCGTAAGGCACTTTTTTCAGTGCTTTTGTAACTTCGAACAGTCATTAAACAAATGGTTGTAAGTTGAGGACTACCTGTAATAATGTTCTAATTTGATTGCTTATGTTCTTAATTCATCTAGCAGCAGACTCCAGAATTGATGCTTTCTTCATAATAATTTGAATTGAAATACTAAAGCTCTCAAGGAAGCTATATCTCAGTTAAAAATGGGGAAATGAGAAATTTAATGACATTATTCCAGATTAAAATGTTCAGGATAAGTCCAATAGCAATCCCCTCTTCATTATATTATATTGTAAACAATTATAAAAAACATAACTGGATTTCTTTTGACCTTACTGTGAAAGTACAAAACAAATCTTTCCTTGGATGGTTGTTTTCTCATTATTATTCTTTTCATTCATATTTTAAACCAGCCTGGATTTCCTCCCATGAAAACAGAGGGTCTTCCAGGGAAAGAGGTTACATGATGCCTTCTTAATTTGAATATTGGATATATTTTCTTTTAAAATTCGTCAGGTTTTCCTCCATATGTAGAAAAATCTAAAGAATTATACCATTTGTGATGGTGGGCCATTTCTTATTTTAAGCAAGGAAAAATATCTCAACGATATTGTGAAAAACTAAAGAATGCACTCAATGCTGCTTAAAGAAAAGCAATGTAAAATAAACTGTGAAATATGAGTTATACATTTTGCAATTTATTTTGTTTTGGGTAAAGAAATTCTTTTAAATGTTCCCCATTTCTTAGCCTTGCTGTTTGGATTCTATCTCCAGCAACCAAATGTACCCAATACAGTGAATCAATTTTCATTTTCACTCTAAGCAAGGGTGACTTGCTTAAATATACAGACAGGAGAGAATTGATATATCCAAAATTACTGGATTGTTTTCATTGGAAAACAATTTCACACTGACTAGCAAAACAGATGTGTTAAGCCTCCATTTGGGTTAGTGCACGTTGCCCATTAAAAGCCTCTGATGCCACACAACAGAAACTGTTCAGCAGCCTTTACAAAAAAAAATGGAAAAAGGAGAGCCCCCGGGATGTTTTCTAGCTAATAATGAATTGGAGTGTTTCATGGAATCCATCTGACACACAACTCTCAGTACTGAAGAATAGTATACAGGTAATCCTTGACTTAAGACAGCAGTTGCTAAGTGAGTTTTGCCCCATTTTACGGTCTTTATTGCCACAGTTGTTAAATGAATCACTACAGTTAAGTTAGTAACACGGTTGTTAAGTGAATCCGGCTTCCCCATTGACTTTGCTTGTCAGAAAGTCTCAAAGGTGATCACATGACCCCAGGACACTACAACCATCATAAATATGAGTCAGTTCCCAAGCATCTGAATTTTGATCCCGTGACCATGGGGATGCTGTAATGGTCATAAGTGTGAAAAACAGTCATAAGTCATTTTTTTCAGTGCTGTTGTAAATTTGAAGTGTCACTAAATGAATTATTGTAAGTCGAGGACTGCCTGTATATTTAAAGAATGTATTATGAAAGATAAAAAATACCATTTATATTTCTTTAAGAGAAAAATGAACAACATCCATTTTCTCCATGGCTTGTATAACTCTTAGAGAAACTTAACAGTTAATGCATTTAGTTAAGGTTTCACACGTAATAAAATGCACCCATATTTTAGTATGATACATCACATGAAAACCACTCCTTATTGGATATAGAAAGGCCAAGAAAAAATAAGTACCAAAAGAGGCGATGTATATTTTTTTAAATATACTGCAAAGTCTGGGATTTGGGATTCTTCTAAGTAGAACAGGCAAATAATAATACAAAAGTTCAAGCTGAATTACTCATGCAGATGGATTTTATAGCAACATAAACATACCAAAAAATACGCTACTTAAATGTTGTTTTAAGAGGACATTTAACATCTAGAGTAGACCAATTAACAGCATATCCAACTTTCCCTCTGATGTGCTCATTAGTACAGGTAGTTCATGACTTACGACCAGTGCTTTTTTTGTAAAAAAAAAAAAAGGTGCCGGAACTCACACATGTCATACAACCCACTTTGCCTACCCTACAAGGTTCCATCCAAAAAAGGTGCCGGAACTCCGTTCTGAGCGTTATATGAGAAAAAAAGCCCTGCTTACGACTGTTAATAGAGCGTGCCCATTATGGCCATCAGTCATTGCAGTCATTCAGCAAGGTGTTCACGATTGCTTCGCTCAGTGACTGTTCTCCTGTCTCTCACAGATGCAGTCACTAAGTGAGCTTGCAGGTCATTAAAAGAGTGAAGCAAAAGAGCTTCCTGCTGAAATAGTTGCCTGTGCACAGAATGGATTTCCTGCATTGGACCAGACAAAACGAAGCTGCGATTCCCAAAGAGCTTCGTTTCTCTGGTCCACCGCAGGCGTTCCCCTCCCCTCCATTTGCAAAAGGGAACTGGCACGCTGGGCCAGAGAAACGAAACTCAGATTCTGAAGCACCAGTTCCCCTTCCACCCCTGTGCTAGAAAGTCTAGCACATGGTGGGGAGGGAAATCGGGAAATGGAATTTATCTGGAGTTTTATTTGGATTCTCAAGCTGGATGGTGACACTGCCCCACAGAAGGGAGAAATCCATTTGACAGGCAGCCCTGTCATTCTCAAAGATGCTGCTTGAAAAAGTCCAAGACGCTGCAAAAGCTAAGGGGGATTTTAGTGCAGGGGCACTTGAAGCCTGACTCCATGTGCTCTCTGCTACAAGTGGCCCAGGATAAAATCCCTCTTGGCTTTTGTCATGGACTTTTTCAGCCAATGCCTTTGAGAGGGCTGCTTGGAGGAGGGAGTCTGCCTCCACATGAGGCAAAGTCAACCTGGTAGGCAGCCCTTCTGCTCTTAAAGAGGCTGGCTGAAAAGGTCATTCCCAAAATGGGTCCTGACGGATCTTTTTCAGGCAGACTCCAGGACCCAAAGGGGGGAGACCTGCGGCAGCGGCCTGCAACTTTTCCTGTTGGCTTCCCTGTTGACTTTCTAAAGAAGCCAGCAGGGAAGACTGCAAATGGTAATCACATGACCATGGAGGGCCTGGCAACCCTTCATAAATGCAAATGGGTTGCCAAGAGCAGGGATGGCAATCACATGACCATAGAAGCACTGCAACAGCCATTATGATCAAGCACTAGCTGTAAGTCCCTTTGTTCAGCACCCTAATTTTGCATGGCTGCTGAACAAATGGTCGTTAAGTCGAGGAGAACCTCTCTATGTTGGACTACAGCTGGGGAGAGGGAGAGACATCCTTCAGACTTTATGGCATCGAATTCATATTTCCATCACCAAGAATGTCCTTCTTTTTAGCTTTTTGTATCAACAAATCCTAGAGGGAACCACTTGGACCTTTCAATTTGGTTTCATATTCAGAACAACAAGGTCCCAAATCTCAGAACAATTAGACTTGCGTCTGAGCAGGCAACAACTCATGACAATTAACATTACACCACGTACTAGAAAAACCACCTGCTGAGGAACTGGGAATAGTTTACTGCCCTCCTTTAGGCATAGGTTCTCCCTTCGTTTTTTTCTGGAAGGAGGATTATCACTGTCATCCAACATATCCCAGTCACCAACATTCAGAGTTTTTATTGCCTGTTGAAAAACAGCCTTGCTTTCAGGGAACTTATTATCTGGGAGCAAAATACAAATGTTAGCTTTTAATGCAGTCACAGGTAAAACAAGTAAATGCAGCAAAAGCAAAGGAGCAGCTCCGAGATTCCAGCAAAGAATAGGAAGAGGGAGTCATTGAAAATTCTTACTGCAAAAAAGCGACTTTTCTGGACAAATCACAACTGGTATCCAAATACGCTTACTCTACTTACTCGCTTTTGGGAGGCTGAGGTGCCCTGCCCAAGGCTTCCTGATAGAGACTCTTCAGACGCCCCAGGCATTTGTTCGCTAGATGGCTGTTCATTCACAAATGATCCCGACAAAGGGGAATTCTCCACCCTCAATTCTCCATCAGGTTCCATCTCTACCACTGAAGTCTTTTCTTCATCCCTCCTGTCTGCAACCAAAATATGACATTTTTTGAAAGTCAATTAAAGAGCAATCTGAACTCAACTGAGAGGCTGCAACGATTTGCTTAAGCTACTGAAACTATCAATTTTCTACCAAACCTTTTTATTGCAAAGTGTATTTACATTCCCAGGCCTGCACTAGAGGGAACATCAACCATTCAGTGCTTAAAGTGCACGCTGTTACCTCTTTCGTTTAAAAGCAACTATGCACATAACCTAATAGCATGTATATCTGAAATGCTCTCCAAATGTTACGGGGCTATTACTACAGGACTGGTACATATTTTAAGGGAGATTTTTAGATTAATTTCATTAGAGACTTTGAAAGATTTGCTGAATTAAATATTAAGCTGAAACTAATTCAACAAACTAAATTATTATTCAATGTTGTGTAGCTTACTCTTAAGTTAATATACTCCAGGTGACAGGAAATAATATAAGTAACAACCATTTATTCTGAAATGAGTTTTTTTTTTTAAAAAAGGAATAGAGAAAGGTTAGAGGAGAAAGGCAACATCTTTATTACTTTACAGCTTTTTTAAAAAAAATATGCAGAGTCAAATTAGTGGTACATTTACAATACCGAATCTTGGTAGGATACAGTGGTTCTCAGCCTGTGGTCTGCTGACCCCTGGAGCGCGATGTCGGTCCAAGGGGTCCGTGAAGACTTGTAGAAATGTTATGATTTAAATCTTGAGTTAAGTCTTAGGAGTCTTGGCCATGGTCCACGGCCACAAAAGGTATTTAAAGGAGGTCCAGTGTGAAAGAAAAGATTGAGAACCACTGCTCTACCACTGCTCTACCATATTCAGCACATGACAGAGAGCAAACTAGACAGCATAAAGAACTCTAGAAATTCCATTTGTAATTTTTTCTACACCCCATATTTTTATTTTTAAAAATACGTTCCAGTTCTTATTGAGAAACAGTTGCATCTGATCGAGTGATTCACGGCTGGGACTGCAAAGAACTTACTTTGCACACTGCAAGACGGAGTCAACTGTCCTCCACAATTACTGCAGAACTTGTGTGATGCATTTTGAGTGTCATGACACTTAGGGCATTTAATGCCCTTCTTGTGTGATCGGCGACCCAGGATGAGTTTTTTACAGCCTGTCGGGAATATAAGCAAAAACGGGAGGAGAGTTATTCATACAAGTAGGACGGACAACTGCGCTGCCGCGGCAAAAAGAAATCAGCGGAAGAAGGAAACGCTTTCGGTGCTGTACGATAGGCGCAACCCTGCCGCCGCCGCAGCAGCGTCCAATCAACGCCGACTATGCAAATGAGGGTCGATTACTTTCGTTTTCCTCTTCAGACACCTTCGCCCAGTCTCAGCAATGAGAAAACTTAGTCTGAAGAAGCCCAGGTTAACACTATAACACCCAGCATTCCCTGCCAAAGGATCCCAACCCATCGTTTCCCAAGGGCTGCAAAAGGGCTGCAAATACAAGAAACTAAAGAACCACAACTCCCAACTTGGGAAGTTGTTATCCCATAAGGAAAACGATCTTGCAGGAAAGGCGGTCCCGTGTTTCCCTTTTGGCCACAGCGCCTCGTTTTCCGCTGCAAGGCAGAAACAACCGACCGACATCCCCGTCCTACCGTGACACTATGAGTTACAAAACGTCAGATTGTGTTTTTTTTCCCCAGCGCCATAAGCCTGAATAAACGCTTCACATCCCAACCGGAAGAGATGAGCGTCGCAACGCCATCCTTTAAGCCGAGCTCCTCGGCTATAAGGAGCTAACTGGGCTCACCGTCAAGCAAGCGAGTTATCTGCGGGGACGCATCTCCAGGGCGCGTTACTCACCTCAGCCGAGATCAAAAGGAATCCAGCGGGCCGAGAGCAGCACCGCGCAATTAAAGAAACACTTTCCCCCAAAACTCTTCTGCTCCAACCTGCAGACGCAGCCGGCTGAAGGAAGAGTCCCCGGCGAACTTTCGTTTTCCGCCGCTGCCTGCCCGTTTTATTAGAACATGCACAAACTATCGCTTTCCAAACGTCACACTGGCGCCCCGCCTCTGTATTTAGTTTGCAGGCTGCTGTAGGACCGAAGCCTGACGCAGGCGGGCAATTCCAGAAAGCGCTTGCAGGAGGAGGAGGAGGAAGTTTGAGGGTTGTCCGTACTCACAGCGGAAAAGCCCAACCCACCGGACTCGCTTGAGCCGGCTGAATTTGCTTCCCTCAGTCAGGCTGCTGAAAAATGCCTCCACCGCTTCTTGCTGTGAGTTGCCCAGTGGTGAATGTGAGAAAGCGCACACACTGGAAAGATTAGTGCACTGTTAAATTTGACCTCCCTATTGAACCAATAGATGAAGACAACTGAAACTCCATTGCCAAAGAAGCGATCATGCAGCTGATTGTAGTACAGATTCTGTTGCATTTCATGGAGAGATATCCAGGCTAGACAGATAATCCTTGACTTACAACCGGTTGTTTAGTGACCGTTCAGTTATGACAGCCTTGGAAAGGGTACTCCTGGCCCTTGTGAAATGTCACACTGCAGTCACATGATCACATTTTGGGTGTTTGTTTGCCCTTGTGATTGGTTATCAAGTTGCCCTGTGATTGCTATTTGTAATCTCTCTCAGTTTCCCCAGAAGGTCAGTGTGGAAGCCAGAAGGGAATGTTGCAAGCTGCTGTGTCCTGCTGAGAGGCCTCCCTCTTGTTTCTGGGGCCTGACTGAAAAAGTTGCCTGACAAGGAGAGTTGAACTCCCTGTGCTGAAGAAAAAAAAGAGTTGGATCCCAGAGATCTGAACTCTGTTTCTGCAGCATGGCGGAGGCATTTTCTGTGCCTACTCAGTCCATCTGCCAGGCTGCAGAAATAGGGCTCTGCCTCAGACCATGGAGGGCCAAGCTCTGTTTCTGCAGCTTCCCCTCTCGCATGGATCTAGGCCAGGGGTCCTCAAACTTGGCCCTTTTATGACTTGTGGACTTCAACTCCCAGAATTCCTCAGCCAGCATGCCTGGCTGAGGAATTCTGGAAGTTGAAGTCCACAAGTCATAAAAGGGCCAAGTTTGAAGACCCCTAATCTAAGGGAGCAAAAGTAATGTGGCTGGTTTGTTGCTCTGCTGGAAAATGGAGAGCTGGAGATGTCAAGAACTTCATTCTCAGTTTTCAGGTAATTAAACCTCTCTGTCATCTAATGGGTTCCTCTATTACTGTATTTTCATGCAAGCTGATGAATTTGTATAAAGAAGCTGTGATGGAAGCCCTCGGTGTTGGATAGAACTCTGAAGTTGAAGACCCAGTGGGTCTTCAGTTTCATTTGCATTGTCCCGTTTAGGACTGAAGTTAACATGGAAAGGGATTCTCTCCCCATGTGTATTTTTCATCTGGATTAATTTCCATTGGCCGAGGGGTCTGCAGGTCCGTCACATTGTTGGCTTTTGCCTTATACTCTATGACAGCGATAAGATTCTTCTGTCTTGAATCAATGTTCCATCTCTCTGTTTGCATGCATGTGCAAGCAGTTCTCCCTCCATATCACAGCAGCTTCCAGAATCCAGTTGCTTAGCTTGTGAGAAAGGCGGGAGTGAAGTGCCCTGATTGTTTCCAATTTGTTATCAGTCAATGTAATCAGCAGTTTCATTATAGAGCAGACTAGAGTAGAACATCCATTCAGTTTACCAATATATGATCACAACTTATTCTGTGGAAGAGACACAAAGAAGTTAATAAAACTACCATCTTCTACAATTTCCTTCTGTTCAGTTCGTGACTATGCCTAGGTGGGAATCTTGCCTAAATTTGTCCTTGACAGAACTGATAATTTTCTGTTTTGATTTATTTAATTAGGTTTCTCAGGCCACTTATGCTGGGGGTTTTTTAATGCCTGCTATGCTCGAACAGTTGGCCTTGAAGGCTGACTGTTGAGCAAAACATTTCCAGAGGAGATGGTCCTGAAAACAGAGGATGGCATTCTTCGTAATCTCCACAGGTGTCTTATCGTTCCTAGGTTCAGCAGAAGGATGGTGAGGTTTTTAAAGCAAGCAAATGTTTTCCTCTCCCAAACAGGAGAGCTAATTTTTCTGCCTTCCTTAAATCAGTTGATGTTTGGAAGAATATTGGCTGTGGGGCCCATCTCTCTGTGCTGATGCTGTGATTTGCCTCTTTTAAGAATTTTATTAAGTTAAATATTTCTTTAAATTAATTTTATTCAGAGCAGATAAATTTCAGGTTGCCATAATTTTAGATACCATATCTAAAATGGCATGACAATATTTATAGATTCATTCCCTTTTTCTTTCTTTTTATTCACTTCTTCCTTGCAAGTTCCCTACCCCCATCCTTATCTACATTTATACCTTTGGTCTGATTTTCAGCCTGTTGAAACAGCTTTGTGCAAATAAAACAAAAATTAGTTCACCAACTTAGTAGCTCATCTCCACTATAACGTAAGCTTTAAAAATAGGCATTTCAGTGTTAGAAATCAAAGAATATGATACCACTTTGTGATACTAATTTTGCAACCCACAGTCCCTCCCCACACCAACACCAACATCCTTGGTGGGATCAGCTCTGATGATAGTAATACACAGGTGTTATTTTCCTTTTCAAAAGAAGTGAGATATAATACCTACTTGATGAAATGATGAAACTATAAGATTGCATAGTGTGGAATGAAACATTTTGCAGCCGTCAGAATTTAAAATAGAATAGAATTTAAATAGAACAATAGAATTTAAATAGAAAAATAGAATTTAATATAGAATTTAAAAATAAAAAGAACATAGGAAGCCTTTGATCTGCCCCCACCTCCCTTTTAGCAGCCCTTTGAACTTCTGGAAACATACAATCTTAACACTTAGACTAATACTTCATCACTGGCTCCATCAAAGAATTCCCTCAGGGGTGTCAAACTGCCGGCCCGCCAGCCGGTTTCATCATACTGAAGCCGCGCCTACCCCAATGCAAAAAGAGTCGCCATACGTCATGTGACGTGGCGAGTTTGACAGCTGTGCCTCAAGGGAAGATGCCAAATCCCCTCATAATAATCCACATCTAGGGAGGATCTTCCTTCCTGGCTCTCACACATCCTCAGGGCAATACATCTCAGGATCAAAGCCCAGGGCAGGAGCATCTCAATCTGTGTATCTAAACATCAAAGCCTGCTTGTCATTATATATACACCTCTACTGGTAGACCCCTAACTAGTAGACTACCTCCAACCATTGTATGTGGTTGAATGAATAAACTCTACTTCTAGCAGCTACCCCTTTGGGTTTATTGCATATTATGTTTACTCATGACCCAGCTCAGAAAATCAGACCAAGTAAATTCTTCTAATACAGCCTATTTAGAAATATATCCCTTTCACTTTCCTTTCCCCAGTTTATGCTGTCTCAGCAATTCAGGAGTACTTGTTGCTGCAGAATGATGCTCAAATATAAATGGCTCATCATCACTAGCTCAGCTGGAGAATGTGAAAAACGATTACCCAAACCTGCATATGCATCTGTAGAACCTCCAGGCATTTCCTAATTGAAAAGGTAAATGTGATTCATGCAGCTGTCTTGTTGAGACTTCAGTTTCTCTCTTGGATGATGGACTACTGAAGCTTTTCCAGATTAAAGCTCTATGTACAGGTTTCTCATTAATTCCTTTCTCTCCCTGCAAGAACTGGAGTCCAGTTTTACCCCCACTAACTCTGGTTAGAGGCTACCAGCTTGTGCCTAAAGCAAAAAGCTGTGGTACGAAAAGTCACAGTTTGAAAGAACAAACAGGAAGGAAGGATGAGAAAAGGAAGGTGATGCTAAACACAGTGAAAGTACAAAAGTCGCTGCCCTGTCTAGTTTAAACTGCAGTCACTTCTGATAGGAAAAGGTTGACAGTCCAGTAAAAATCTGGGACAAGGATGTCAACTCGGAACACGACAGCAAGGTTAAAAGCAGAATGGCCTCTTTATCCTCAACTTACAACCTTTCATGTACTATTTGAAGTTACAATGGCATTGAAAAAAGTGACTTACAACCAATTTTCACACTACAGCTTCCCCATGGTCACGCGATAAAAATTTGGGCACTTGGCAACCAGCATGTATCTACGACTGTTGCAGCATCCTTGGGATCACGTGATTGCCATTTGGGTTTCCCAGCTGGCTTCCAACTAGCAAAATCAATGGGAGAAGCCAGATTCACTTAAGGACCACATGACTCACTTAACAACTTTACTGATTCGCTTAACCATGGCAAAACAGGTTGTAAAATTGGGTGTGGTTCACTTAATAATTTAGCAGCATAAATTCTGGTCCCAATTGTGCTGATAAGTCAAAGACTATATTTATTAAACAGCATATTTCATAAATATAGTCTTTCCCTCCGAAGAATAGTGAGAGACCGCACTCCGCAAAGCGATGCACTCATACATCTCATGAAGGAGGAAACTGATTCATAAGCAATGTATGGTATAAACAAGCATATTCATAAATAATGATATTTAGGTTGCTATAGATAATAGAGCTAAGGTTATTTCCTGCTGCTTGTTTATTCTCAGAAACGTAAAGGGAGCAATGAAGCAATAAATAAGGGCAGAGAGAAACAAAAAAATAACACAAAAAACACACAACTGTGTGTGTAAATCATCCCCCATAAATCAAGAGGAGGGGGCAGTTTCAGAATGCTGGATGCCAAAAGGAAAACATCTCCATTACAACTTCAGATGTTTCTATCAGGGGGTGAAATAATAAATTGACTTTTAAACGAGAGGAGATAAAAGCAAGAAAATCAGCTCTAAGAAAATATAACATGCTGATCTTGGTATCACTTTCATTTATGTTTGATGACTTTGATTCAGTGACAGGACATGAAGACAGAAAAGCTCAGTTTGCTGGATATGATCTGCAAATCAAAACTATTTTTATCCTCAGTGTCTTCGTGGATGTATACCATCCTTATAATTTCCACTGCACTAATTGTACAAAACCATAAAGATTTAATCAATGATATATTGTTCAGAGATTGCCAGAAATAAACATTCAACATACATTTTTTTCACAGAAATATTTTGTTCACAGAAATAAACTCCTGGGTTACCTGAACATGACAACCAGAGTTTTACACAATTTATCGAACTACTGTCTGTTTCATGATAGATTGGCATCTACAGACAGGTATCGCTGTGATTTCCAACATGTTGCTAAAGAGTTGGCTGTTAACAGCAGGGACAACCCATGTCCTCCCCCTCCTAAAGAAATTTGATTTTAGAGTAAGGGGGAATAGATTTTTTGATCCTAAGTATGTGTTGAGATACTACTTCCTCCACGGTAAGCATATTGATCAAATTTATACGGCCACCCATCTCATATGCATGACTCTGGTCAAATAGTAACCAATTTTGTTGAATAAAAGATCAACTTTTAAAAAATTGCAATAGGAAGCATGGCTGAGAAATAGTACTGCATGTTGAAAAGGGAAATAGAAACTGGTATAGCAATAACTTTCACTTCTCCAATCAGTTCTGCAGAATTTATGAAAAATGAAGAATAGAAACAGATTGATTATAAGAAAACACTGGTATTTTTTTTTTTTGCGGTAATTAAAAACTTCAATTTGTTGGAATGAAGTTTGTGTGAAAGCTCCAATGTGGCATCCTGGCTCCCGTTTTGAGCCATTTTTTGTGCAACCTGGAAGCAACTATAGTCTCTCCTATAAACTTGCATCACTTTCTTTTTCACAGACTATAGTTTTATCACTGTAGTCTTCCCTCCCTCAGCTTCTTTGCTTATGGGATCAATGATCTTTTCCACCTGTGGCTGTTAATAGCTCAGCACAAAAAGATTAGATGAATCAACATACTATAGTGGACAATAGATTGGAAGAGGTCACTCTGCATATCACTATCAAAGAAAGGAGACTTAAGCAAATGTGCAAACAATTGCACAACATCCTTAATATTACCTGCTACTAAAATAATTCTTAGGATCATTCAATGCAAATTAGAGCTCTACGTGGAAAGAAGATGCCAGATATTCAAACTGGCTTTAGAAAAAGCCAAGCAACACAATACATTATTGCCAATGCATACTGGATAATTGAGAAAGCCAAAAATAGGTCAGTATATGCTTCATTGACTCTAGAAAGGCCTTTGATTGTGTCAACCATGTCAAGTTGTGAAATGTCCTTAGGAAAATGGGAATCTCAGAAAATCTCATTGTCCTCATGTAAAATCCTTAACAAATTAGTCCAGATGAAACATTGTTCCAGTTCAGCAAACTGATGATACTAATTTTATTGAACCTATATCTTGATTATATAGAGATTATATATAGGGGTAAGCTGGGCAGTGCTAGAAGAGGATGGCTTTGAAATTGGAGGAACAAACATCAATAATCTATGGTATGCTGATGACACTACCCTGATAGCAGAAAATGCAAATGATATGCAAGGTCTAGTATTGAAATTCAAGGAGCACAATGACAAAAAATGGGATGCCAATTAAATATAAAGAAAAGCTAATGACAACAGGTACAACCAGCCTTAGAATTGAGAATGCTGAAAAGGTGGATACTGTCTGCCTTTTAACACTATCAACAGTAAACGAACCAGCAGTCAAAAAATAAGTCACATACCAACAGGATAGCAGTGAAAGCCTTGGAAAAAAATGCTTAGATGCCATGTCATGTCTATATCAGAACTCTACAAGTCTTGAGTTCCATGTGACACTCTATGGCTATGAAGGTTGGACTTTAAAGAAGTAAAATAGAACATTTATGCTTTTGAACTTTGATGCTAAAAAAGACTTCTAAGAATACCATGGATGGCTAGTCAAAAAAACCAAATAAATAGGTCATAGTACAAATTAATCCAGGGTTCTCACTCAATGTATAAATGACCAGTGCCAAATGATAGTATTTTGGACAGATTTATGCCAAGAACCAGTTCCCTTGAGAGGTTCAAGATGCTGGGAAAAACAGAAAGAAAGAGAAGAGGACAAGTAATAGCAAGCTGAATGGACTTGATTATAACAGCAATTACCCGAAGGGTTGTAGCAAAACTCCTGGCAAGGAATGCAAAATAAAGAAACTAAAATAGAGAATAATGTCTCCGTTTTCAAGGATTGTTTCCTCCTTCGGACCACAACAGCACCATTAGGAGACATGCCAGGTTGAAGACAGATCTTCTTGGACAAATCCTGTCTACATGGATACCAAGAGTCAACACTTAATGATACTTAATCAATGTCTTGCTGGTGTGTGAAGGTTCTTGACAACTGAGCAGCCAGATAAATAACCAGGACACATCAGAATGCCGCAAGTGGATGACAGCGACTATACAAAAAATGGAATGGCAAGTGGAAAAGTGGTTCAAATGCATCAGATACATAAGTTGATCTATACATGGACAAATAATCTGGCTTAATAGAAACTCCACAAAAGAAAGGCATCTAACATTTCAATTTTTACTGAAATGAATATTAGAGATTACAGTATATGGCTGGAAACAATTTGCCATACACAGTGCAATTCTGAAGAATAGTGTTCCATTAATAATATCATTAATTTCAGAAATATATTAGGGGCACCAATGTAATAAGCTATAGAAGTATTTAACCCACACTGATTTCACAAGTTTTTCCTAGATTCCTGAAATTATTTTCAATTATTTGTTTTTATCTTTATTTGTTGAGCTGAAGTTCCTTATTTTTCCTATTAAAAAAATTCCAAAATGCCCATGATTTCTGAATCCTGGCAGAGATATATATTAATGCCCGTAAATCATAGAGTGCAGACTCTGCTAAGACTCTACTATTCCATTCTATGGACCCAAAACTTCATCCTTCAGTTTGAGGTTCTCCTACTGGATGGACATAGTCATTAATGAGCTCAATTCCTTCACTGGATCATCCCAGCTGTAGTCTGTATGTCATCCATCATGTCTTCAATGGCAACGTGCAAGTCTCCAAGACTTCTTTCTACAACAGAAAATATACATTATGCTATGAATCTGATACACTATGGTTTCCATAACTCAAATCTTGCTTGTTTTAGACAAATAATCTAAGGGTTAAAAGCCAGGAGAACACATAAATAATGCATAGAAATAGAATTCATTTGTACTCTGTTTATAAGCTACTTGCACAAAAATTAAAATCAGATGAATTAAAAACCATTAAAGTCAACTGGTAATATCTGACATTGGATTGAACCAAGTTTCTTGTTGCTTTTGTATTTGAATGGTCTTAAGGGCAAATAAGATATTCCTCAGAAAGCTACATTCCCTGCTGGGACCATCACATTCATCTTTCCCCAGCAACAGATGGAGAAACAGAAGATTTTTGCACGGGGAGAAGATCACCAGGAGGTTTCCCCCTTTAATCTCAAGGAAAATAGCACAAGAAAAAAAAATCAAAGAGTTGAACAGAGCCTAGCTCACTGTAAGAAAATACTTCTGTTCTGATCTTCCTTTGCGTTAAGAATGGCAGAAGCAAGGGAAAAGTAATGCTGGACTCTGCCATAGCAGTCATTTAAGAGGCTCTAGGTAGCTGCATCACCCCTGCCCAGCAAGAAACCAGTAAGTCTAGGCTGGCCCCAACCAACAGTCTGCTTATAATTCACAACTTCTGGCTGCATTTTTTCCCCATCCTGTTCCCCTCATGTTTATTTTTGTTCTGTTTCATTGTTCAGGCTGAGGGTTAGACTACACCTCACAATACGCACCTTCTTCCAAGGGTGTATAGATAGTCTTCTTTTAACAACTACCCAAAGTGAGGACAATGCTGGAAAAGTAACTTTCATCCAATCCTAGTCATCACAAATGCTATTTGCACACTTCCCAGTCAGCTTCCAACAAGCTGAGTCAATGGAGAAGCTGCAGTAAAATTGTAAGTTGCGATCACATGATGTATTGCTCAACTATGATGCTTAATAACAGTTGCTGTCCCAATTATACTTGTTAAGCAAGGACTACCTATACTAACTTTTCAACTGATAGACTACAGTTTGGGGGGGGGGAATTCTGAAGATGAAAACTTCAGATTATATGGCAAAGAACCACAACCCTGAATACTCAATATCTGTTTAAGAACTTTCTTTAGATCTTTGCTTACTTGCATCCTTTAGGGTGGAAAAATTACGAAAGCCATTCAAGTCAGCAGCCAGCAAGACTTCAAGCACGTGAGCCTGTGGGCATGAAGGACAATGGGAGAATTAATCAGGTTTTTTTCCCACAAAAGCTTATAGGAGAGGGAGGGAGGGTGGATGGGTTCAAGGGCAGAACAGATCCATTGCAAATTTTCAAGTTGCACCTTTTATTTCTCTGGCTAAAAGGTAGGATTAGACAAATTTCTGGGTCAAAGGAAAGAATACAGTGCTAGATAACTCAGTGGGCTGACACAGTATAAAGCAGCCCATATAGCTTGAATGTGCAGACTAAATTCCAGAGAGACTTTGAAAATTTTGTGTTTCAGAAATTATGCACTGTTGGTATGTTTAATTTATGAATATATGTGGCTATTCTACATCAAGTTATGTAGGAAACAACACTACAACTATTCTCACCATCCTGCTGTGCAGACACAATAGGGCTGAGCGTGTCAATATTCCTAGCCAGCACCTGGTAAAGGCTAGAGGGGATGCTAAAACTGAGAGCATTTCTTCAAGAGCTTAGTTTGTTATACAGGTAGTCCTTGACTTACAATAGTTCGTTTGGTGACTGTTTGAAGTTACAATGACACTGAAAAAAGTGACGTATGACCATTTTTCACCCTTATGACCATTGCAGCATCCCCATGGTCACATGATCAAAATTTGGATGCTTGGCAACTGACTCATATTTATGACAGTTGCAGTGTCCTCGGTCATGTGATCACTTTTTGTGACCCTCTTATAAGCAAAGTCAAGGGGGAAGCCAGATTCACTTAACAACCATGTTAATAACTTAATAATTGCAGTGATTCATTTAAGTATGGCAAGAAAGGTTGTAAAATGGGGCAAAACTCACTTAACAAATATCTCATTTAGCAACAGAAATTTTGAACTTAACTGTGGTTGTAAATCGAGGACTACCCACATTCATGCTCCTCATCCTCGAGGGTTAAAATCTTCTACATGAAAAGTATATACTTTGTCACTGAATTGTTTCGGCCTCTAAGACTTTTTAAGGTTAAATTACCAGCCACAACTTACATTTGCCCCCCCCCCCCCGTTCCCCCCCACACACACACACACTCCCAGTCAAACTTCCACCTGCAAGCCAATGAAGATCAAGTGAAGTTCCCGGTGCTGGAATTCCTGCAGAAGTTCAGACAGACCTAGTACCACAGTATAGTCAATCCTGCTGATGTGGCTACAGTCCAAGATTACTTTGTGTTGCTGAGGCTCTGAAGAAAGACAATATTATGTGTGCTGAAAGAATGAAGGGCACAAGGCCTTATGCAGTCCAATTCCTAGGTAGCTGCATTAACAGATCAATATTTTAGTCCAGATTTGGAAAACGATAACAATGGAAGAACATTTTATAAATCTTTTAGGTTCACAACTTTTGGAAGTTTTGCATCATCTTCCCCAAATTATATAATTTTTAATGTAAATTAAATAACTATTTAAAAAATGCAAATCATCCTGCTTTTATTATTTAATATAAAATTAACTTTCTGTAGCAGAATGTTTCCCAATGTAAGCTTGATCTGAGTAGAAGGGAGTTCTGACAATTAAGACTGGAAATAAAAAGAAAAAATGCATTCATATGCTCAGATAAAAGAAGGTATTGAACTAATATCAATAAATGTACAGAAATGTAAGATCACCAATATGGACTATATCAGTGATGGCGAACCTTTTTGTGATGACCCAGGGCACAGCACAAAGACAATGCAGTCAGCTGGCAATGTAAACAGTTCTTTAATTGCTGCAAATTTCCTCCAAATGCTCCCACGTTTGCTGGCAAGCCTCCAATCTAAACACACACACACCTTTCAGCCGACTCTGGCTGAAGGCAGTTTCAATATAGCCTGCTTAATATACGAATGTCCTCAAGGCCATAAAGATAACAAAAACAAAACAAAACATAAACTTAATGAGCTTGCCTGCACAGTTTGCAAAGAGAGAAGTCAAAATGCAGTCTGAGGTCGTATATCAGGAAATCCACGTGGTCAGCCGGTACGGTAGTCAAGGTGTCCAGGTTTTCCAACAAAGGCACAAAACAAGAGCAACAATACACAACTTTCCCAATATTCAACTTTTGTTCCCAACAAAGTCCCCACCCCACAGCGGCTCCTTATATCTCAGTCCCCAGGTGTGCCTTGTGGGGTGGGGCAGGACGCTCTCCTCCCAAGTAAGTGAGCCTGCCTGCGTTGTTCCTCCTCCTCTCCACTCTCCTAGCTCTAGGATCAGGTGGAGGTGGGCCTTGCTCCTTGCCTGAACTCTGTCTCCCCTGTTCCAAACCTAAAGGGCCCTGGCCTGCCTCGGCCTGCTCTTCCCCACAGTCCTCCGAAGCCACAGACACCTCTCCCTGGGCCTCGATAGGGTCCTGTTCCGGCTCCATTTCCTCCTCCAATTCAGGCTCAGACAGAGACATGACACTATCCCCCCCCCCGCAGGATCCCCTCCCCCGGGACCATGCGGACTGGAACGTGGCAGGAACCGGGCATGAAAGTCGTGCACCAGACGTGGGGCGTGGACGTTGGAAGCATCAACCCACATGAAGTCCTCTGGTCGATAGCCTTTCCACGCCACGAGGTACTGAAACCGGCCCCGCAACCGACAGGAATCCCGAATACTGTCCACTTCATACTCCACTTCTCCATGAGGGGTTACTGGTTCTGGTGGTGGTGGAGCCGGCCGATGTGAACAGTCGGCCGCTATTGGAACTAGTAACGACCTATGGAAAACCGGGTGAATCTGCATGGTCCGGGGTAATGACAAGCGAAACGCCACAGGATTGATCAGTGATTCAACTGGAAAAGGCCCCAAGTAACGGTGATCGAGTTTTTTCGACGGCCGTGTTGTGGGCAGGTACCGTGTGGAAAGCCAAACCTGATCGCCCACAGATAACGGAGGGACATCTCGACAATGACGATTGGCGAATCGTTTGTAATCCTCCTTAGCTTTCTCCAGCTGGTGTCGAACTACTTGGTGCACAGCTTTCAGCTCTTGGAGGAACTGGGGAGTCAGATGGAGCCAATGGGAAGAGCCATGGATGAAAACCGTAACTGGCAAAGAACAGCGACACACAGGTAGATGCATGCTGGGCATTGTTGTAGGCGAACTCTGCCACAGCCAGCAGCTCTGCCCAATTGTCCTGTTGGGTGTTGCTGAAACAGCAGAGGTACTGTGTCAAGATGGCATTCACCCTCTCTGTGCCCCCGTTAGTTTCGGGGTGATGGGCCAAGGACAAACACGCCTGTACCTGCAGTTCCGTGAGTAGGGTCTGCTAGAAGCGTGCCGTAAATTGCACCCCCCCGATATGACACGACTCGGTCTGGTAATCCATGCAGCCGAAATACATGGGTGATAAACAACTGGGCCATCATCCGTGCTGTAGGGAGACCCACACACGTAATAAAATGGGCCATCTTGGTGAGCATATCCACCACCACCAAGATGGTTGTGGCACCCTTGGATGGGGGCAACTCGGTAATGAAGTCCAATGAGACCGCCCCCTATGGTCTTTCTGGTGTGGGTAGCGGCTGCAAGAGACCAGGGGGTGCACCAGTAGCATACTTGGCTTGTTGACAGATGCTGCACGATGTCACATAGCTTGACACATCATGCCAGAGTTGTGGCCACCAAAACATCCTGGATACGAGGTGCAGTGTTTTGAAGGCCCCGAAGTGACCTGCTGATGGACTATCATGACATTGTTTCAGGATGATGCCACGGAGGGGTCCCCCAGGAATGTAGATGTGGTCTCTGAAACACAACAGGTCATCCGTGTACATTGAAGGGGTCGTATGTCCCTCATTGGCAGCCAACTCATGACGTCGAGCCGCCACAAATGGATCCTGCCACTGTGCCTCACGAATTCTGCTCTGTAGGTCCACGGGTTCTTCTGTGGCCGCCAACCGTTCCAAGGAATGACTGTTCTAGGCATGATCTTGTCCTCCTTTTGGGTGAATTCAGGCTTCCGGGACAGCGCGTCTGCATGCTGGTTCCACCCGCTAGGGACATATGTCACCTGAAAGTCGAACCTCGCGAAAAACAGTGATCATCGCACCTGTCGCTGATTCAGCGTTCTGGCAGTCAGTAGGTGCTCTAGGTTCCGATGGTCAGTTCGAACCTCGACTTGGTAACGGGCCCCCTCTTAAGTGGTGTCGCCATGTCTCAAAAGCAACTTTGACCACCAACAGCTCTTTGTCCCATATGGTATAATTCCGTTCGGGTTCCGACAGCTTCTGTGAATAATAGGCACATGGGAACAAGGTACCTGCAGGGGCATAGGTTTGCAGGAGCACAGCCACGATGGCCACATCCAATGCATCCGTCTCCACCACGAACAGTCTTAAGGGATCAGGATGCTTGAGGATGGGCTCAGACGCGAAAGCGGCCTTAATGGCATCCAAGGCCCCCTGCTCCTCAGCGCCCCAACGGAACTTCACCCCTTTCTTTGACAGATTGGAAAGGGGAGCAGTCAGGGTAGCAAAGCAAGGAATGAACATGCGGTAATAATTCGCAAACCCCAACGGTTGCTGCATGTCCTTGACCCGCTGTGGCGGCTGCCATTCCTGTAGCAACTCTACTTTCTCCGGGTCCATCTCCACACCCTCGGGCAAGATGCGATAACCCAGAAAATCAATCATGGTTTGCGCAAACTGGCACTTCTCCCACTTGGCAAAGAGGTTATTCTCCCGCAGTCGCTGCAACATGAGCCAAACATGTTTACAATGCTCTTGTGGGGAGGACGAATAAATCAGGATGTCGTCGAGGTAGATGACCACAAACCTATCCAGCAAGTCCCTGAACACGTCATGCATAAAATGCATGAACACTCCCGGCGCGTTGGTCAGACCAAAGGGCATAACGGTATGCTCAAAATGTCCATAGCGTGTCCAGAAGGCCGTCTTCCACTCATCTCCAGCTTGAACTCGGACCAAGTTGTAGGCTCCCCGTAAGTCCAGCTTAGTAAATATTTTGGCCTAGCGGAGTCGCTCGATGAGTTCGGGGATGAGCAGGAGTGGGTACTGATTACGGACCATGATGGCATTCAATTTCCAGTAATCACAGCACAGCCTGAGCTCCCCCGACTTCTTCTTCACAAAGAGCACTGGCGCCACCAATGGGGAGGTAGAAGGCCGTATAAACCCCTTTCGTAGGTTCTTGTCAATGAAGTCTCGATGTCAACGCTGCTAACATTGGATGTTCTTGCTTTGACAACATATGAAGATGCAGACAGGGAGTAAATCCGGCCAACCGGCAATTTGGTATCGGGCACCAAATCAATCGGGCAGTCATAAGACCGATGCGGGGGCAACTGATTTACCTCTTTTTTCCCAAACACATCAGCATAATCCCCCAACTCTGCGGGTAGGTTCAGGTCCACAGGTGTAGCCACATTCCCTGCGCAGGCATGTAGGTGATGGGTGGCACACTTCTTGCCGGGGAACCGCACTGCCCCAGACGACCAAATAATATGCGGATCATGAGCCCGTAACCACTCCAGCCCCAGCACCATTGGGAAGTGGGGAACGGTAGCCACATAAAACACGGCTTGTTCCACATGTGGCCCAATACGCATGTGAAGGGGTCTAGTCGCAGCAACCACTGGGCCAGAATGAAGGGGCTGCCCGTCAATCATCTCCAAGACCAGTGGTGACACCTGCTGCTGGGGAATTGATCACTGCGCGGCAAAAGCCGAGTCCATGAAATTGGCCATAGCCCCTGAGTCCACTAGGGCCTGGACCTCCACCGCTCCTTGACCCGGCACGAACATATTCGCTGGTAATACAAGGTGCTTTACAAGAGTCTGTTGTGGTGGAGGTGATTAGCCCGTTTCTAAGTGAGCCCGACCTATGGAGCCCTCTAGGCCGGGTCCTGCCCGTTTCCCGCCGCGGCTTTGGGTGCCTTCACAGGACACTTGGCCGCCATATGGCATGGACTGCCACAATAAAAGCAAAGGCCTTTGCGGTGGCGCCGATCCTTTTCAGCCTGGGTCAGTCGAGGTCATGCAGCCCCCAACTGCATTGGCTCATCCAGAGGTGGTACTAATGGTGCCACTGTCTTGACGGGTGTGGGCAAGGCCTCCGTCCGTCGTCATGCTCGTCGCTGCTGGAGTCTTGCATTGATACGGAGGCACAGGTGCATGAGCTCCTGCAAGGAGCGAGGGCATTCAATGCGCGCCAGCTCGTCCAGGAGATCTGACGAAAGTCCTTCCTGGAACTGGTCCATGAGCGCCATCTCGTTCCACTGGAGGTCCTGACAAACCACCTAGAACGCAGTGATGTAGTCTGCAAGTGATCCACACCCCTGCCGCAATTCTCTCACCTGCTGGTTTGCTATCTGGGCCCTAACAGGGTCCTCAAACATGGCCCTTAGCTGATGGCAAAACTCTGCATAATTGTCCAACAGCTGGTTGGGCTGGGTCAGCAGCGGTGTGGCCCAACGTGCTGCTGTTCCTGACAAAAGATTTATCACAAATCCCACCTTATCTCAGTCAGTGGGGAAATCCTCAGGTCGAAGGCTCGTGTACAGCTGGCACTGCCCAAAGAACGCTGGGAACTGGGCCAGTGAGTCATCAAATTTCTCTGGCACTGAAACAGGGCATTTGCGGCATGGCCGAGCTGCTTGCAACTGCGCAACCTGCACAGTCAAGGAGGGCCACCTGCTGTTTTAATTGATCATTTTCCACACGGAGCTGTTCCATGGTCGCCCAACGTGGTCTGGAGGAGCAATTTGGAGTGGGTCGGGAACAAAATGTGATGACCCAGGGCACAGCACAAAGACAATGCAGTCAGCTGGCGATGTAAACAGTTGTTTACTGTTTACATTATACGAATTATAATTACATTCGTATAATTTTTTTATACGAATTATTATTATTATTATTGTTATTATTGTTGTTATTATTATATTATTTATTATATTATTATATTATATTATTAAATTATATTATTTATTATTATTATTATTACTATTATTATTATTATTATTATTATTATTATTTTATTGCATTATACGAATTATAATTACATTCATATAATTACATTATACGAATGTCCTCAAGGCCATAATGATAACAAACAAAACAAAACATAAACTTAATGAGTCCGTTTGAATCTCAGCTTGCCTGCACAATTTGCAAAGAGAGAAGTCAAAATGCAGTCTGAAGTCGTAAATCAGGAAATCCACGTGGTCAGCCGGTACGGTAGTCAACGTGTCCAGGTTTTCCAGCAAAGGCACAAAACCAGAGCAACAATACATAACTTTCCCAATATTCAACTTTTGTTCCCAACAAAGTCCCCACCCCACAGCGGCTCCTTATATCTCAATCCCCAGGTGTGCCTTGTGGGGTGGGGTGTGACGCTCTCCTCCCGAGTAAGTGAGCCTGCCTGCGTTGTTCCCTCCTCCTCTCCACTCTCCTAGCTCTAGGATCAGGTGGGGGTGGGCCTTGCTCCTCGCCTGAACTCTGTCTCCCCTGTTCCAAACCTGAAGGGTGCTGGCCTGCCTCGGCCTGCTCTTCCCCACAGTCCTCTGAAGCTGCAGACACCTCTCCCTGGGCCTCGATAGGGTCCTGTTCCGGCTGCATTTCCTCCTCCGATTCAGGCTCAGACGGAGGCATGACACTTTTAGAGATCGAGTGCCCAAACTGCAACCCAAAACCCATTATGTATCGCTGGGTGCCGGGTGGGCCTGGCAGACTGGGTGGTTGTGGCCAGGTTGGGCATGGCAGTCTGTGTGGGCATGGCCAGTGGATGGGCATGGCTGCAGTGGTCATAGCAGCCTGGGTGGATGTGGCCGGGATGGGCGTGGCCACCTTGATGTTGCTCATGGGGAGGGACACCTGTGGGGGCCGGGCAGGGTTGGGGGAGATCTGGTAGGTGAGACAGTGGGCAGGAGGCTCATCCTGCTGGGTGAGGCGAGGCGAGGCAGGGGGCAGGGAGGCTGCTACCTGACACCATCGGCCTGCGCACACAGCGAGCGCATGGGGGCCAACAGTGTCCATCAGCAGCCACAGCCTGCCGGCCCCTCGACCAGTGCACTCTGGGGCTCTGCAGCCCACTGCCAATACCGGACCAGCCCTCCAGCAGCAGGTGGAGTAGGGGAGGGGGGAAGCGCGTGATTCAGACCGCCGGATGCGCCTACTCCATCCCATCTGTTTTTGCTTGTGGCTGGAGAGCAGGTTGCTGCTGGTCATCTCCTTGGCCCCCTCGCAGATCTTGCCCTTGGCCCACACATGGAGCCTGTTCCCCTCACACACACACACCTTAGCCCCACCTCGGGCCGCCAGCACCAGCAGCTTGTGCAGGTCCATTAGGCTACCACTGCTGTCTGGAGCACCTGGCCCACCCAGCAGAAAGGAGGTGAAATGGCCAGTTAGCAAGCTCGAGTAGAGGTGGTAGAGCATGCCCATGCCCAGCAAGCCAAAGGCCACCCCAAGCGTGTGCTTCCCCCAGCTCTGTTGGGGCTGGGTGGCCATGACACTGATGGGGATCCGGCTTTCCCTGCTCGGGGTGGCCTTTTGCCTGCTGTCCCTGGGCGTGCTCTAGCACCTCTAAGCGGGGCTTCCTAGCTGACCACTTCATCTCCTTTGTGCTGGGTGGGCGTGCAGCTCTGGGCGGTGGCCTAATGGACCTGCGCGAGTGGCTGGCGACCATGGTAGGTACTGAGGTGTGCAAGGGGAGCGGAGAAAAAAACCCTGATCCCACGTAAGGTGATTATTTTCTCTGCCATACTTTTTAAACTCTCTTTAAAGTTTACTTGCTGCAGAATGTGGATCCTTCCCATTCTGCTGCATCAAGTAAAACAGTCTGGCAGCAAAAAGCCTTGGAGAGCAGAGAAACACCCCCCCCCCAATCCCACATAAGGTAGAGGATTTTCTCTACCATATTTTTTAAACTTTAAAGTTTACTTGCTGGCAGCAAAAAGCCTCCCCATCCCACGTAAGGGGAGGATATTCTCCTCTCTCGGCTTTTTACTGCCAGACAGTCTGGCAGCGAACAGCCAAAGGGAGCAGAGAAAAAAACCCTGATCCCACGTAAGGTAGAGGATTTTCTCTGCCACATTTTTAAACTTTCTTTAAAGTTTACTTGCTGAAGAATGCAGATCCTTCCCATTCTGCATCAAGTAGAACAGTCTGGCAGTGAACATTGAATGGAGAGAAAAAAACCGGTCTCAGATAAGGTGAAGGATTTTCACTGTCAGGAGCAAGGAAAAAAACTGTTTTTTTTTTGAGATGCCAGACTAGCGTGCATTCATGTGCATCCAACCGCCTTGCTTGCTGCAAAGCCAGATTGCAACAAGGAAGGAAGGGATTGCAGGCACATGAATGCATGCTAGTCTGGCCATTTCTGGGCCGGTTCTCCGAATTCAAAATAAATTAGGTACCGGTTCTAATCCCACCACTGGGGTGGGGGTTTTGTGGGGTTATTACTGACATGCGGTAAGATGTTAAGTTCAAGGAGGCCATCGTATTCCATTCAGCCATGGGTTGGCTTTTCTGTGATACAACTCTTGTTGTGTTTTAAAAATGGTTTAAAAGTCAGGGGGGGAAAACACAGTGAGAAGTGTCCCGCCGCCAGCCACTACTTTCCCCACCCCACCCCAACAGAGCACTCTATCGCCACCACCGCTCCGACCCACCCATCACACGGAGCGTCCTACTCCCACCACCCCGACCCAACCCTTGTACGGAATGTCCTGCTCCCGGCGCCCCAACCGAATCCTCGCAGAGCGCCCTCCCACCACCCCGACCCAACTCTCGCACGGAGCATCCTGCTCCCGCTGCCCCGACTCAACCCTCGCAGAGCACCCTTCTCCTGCCGCCGCTTCTCCTTCGCGATCCACCACCGCTGCCATGTGCAAGGAAACAAAGGAAGTTTTTTTGGGGAAAAAAAAGGTCAGTCAATCAATTCCAACTTTGCGATCTTTCACAAGAAGTTGGAATTGATTGATTAACCTTTTTTCCCCCCAAAAGCCTTCCTTTGTTTCCTTGCACAAGGCAGCAGCAGCGGATCGCAAAGGAGCAACGGCACGGGGCTGGGAGTCAGGTAAGGAAAGAAATGCAATTTCTGGGGGGAGCGAGGATTTCTTTCCTTTCCTGCCCTACTTGTTCTGAGGCCGCTTTCCACTCAGACGAGTTGCTCTTGCCAATGGCCCAACCGCCCACTTCAGGGCCATCCCTCCCTGAACCTCCGGCACTCCACCTGCTGCTTTGGTCGGCCTGCCGGCCCCCACCTCAACACCCAGCCCACCGCCACCCAGCACGGCCGCCCCGGGTCTGCAGAGGCTGGCCTGGCATGGAAAGGACACGCGCCCCATCCTCCCACCACCATGCAGGATAACGTTGCCGCGCCCACCCCCGCCCAGATGCCCTCGCCTCCTCCAAGCGGTTTTTTTACTAACCTTACTTTCAGCTGCATTCCATTTCTCCGTTCGCTTCTCAGCCTTCGCCGCGTGTTTGTGGGCCTATAGGTAAAAAAAAAAGTTCCATCAGACTTTCTAACTTCTTGAGATCTCGCGAGAAGTTAGAAAGTCTGATGGAACTTTTTTTTTTTTACCGATAGTCCCACAAACGTGGTGAAGGATGAGAAGTGAATGGAAAAACGGAATGCAGCTGAAAGGCAGGTTAGTAAAAAAATGTTTGGGGGTGGCAAGGGCATCTGGGCGGGGGCGGCAACCTTACCCTGCGCGGCTTCGGCAGGTGTCTGGCAGGGGAAGGGAAGCAACTGGTCTACCACCATGCTAGTGCCGCCGCATTGTTTCTCCACCCCATTCACAGGCCCCGCTTCACCCCTCGCATGGAGCACCCTGCTCCTGCCACTCCCACCACCACCATGCGGCACCTTTTTTCCAGCTCCGACACATCACTTCCTCTGCCACTGTGTGGGACTAAAAATAAAGTTCAATCAATCAATTCCAACTTTGCAAGATCTTTTTTTCCCGCGAGAAGTTGAAATTGATTGATTGATTGAACTTTTTTTTTTGGCACACGGCGGCGGAGTCCTAAAGCGAAAGCGTTTTATAAAACCCAGCTGAAGGCCTAGGGCTGGGACGTGCCATAGGTTCGCCACCATTCTATGCCTCCACTATTAATCCACTGAAGAATATAAAAACAGCCACACGAATCTGCTAGTCTGTCAAATACAATATTCAGCTTCCACTGTGGCTGACCAGATGTGGGGACTCCATAAGAAATGAACCCAGTATCCCGCTGAAGTTGTCTAGAAACTGTATGTGGAAGCATATTGCCTCTTATACTGGGGCTAAATATCTCCAATGTCCTGGTGGCAATAATCCCACTGCTCAATTCATAAACAGGGATCCTGGGGATCTCCAGATATGGACAACCTGTGACTTTCCACCTACTTATTGAGACTAACAGGAACTGGAGAGCTCAAACAACTTGTTTTAAGTGTCTTACAGTATTTCATCTTCTCTAAATCTCCCATTATTTTTCATGGGATGATCTCAGCTTTTAGAACTGAGCTACAGAGAGAAAAACTTCTCCATCTTCATTATCGCTGTATCAGATTGTGTCACTATCCTGTGCTCCTTTGGTTTTCTACCCAAAATTCTCTCTTTTCTATGCTGAAATGTTCTACTTGAACTGCATCTTTCTCCAAAGACTCTGCTCCAGCTTTTGATTTTTATTGACTTGTTCTGTGCCCTGGAGAACGTTGAAGGAGTTCATGGGCCTTTTTTCAGATGGTGAATTAAATGTCATTAAATTCTAGCACTGTAGGCAGGGCTGTGTGGTGATCTGAACTGAGAAACACAGGAAAAGGTGTGCTCCTGTGACAGGAAAGCCTCTGCCGGCCAGGCTCCCCTTCCTTTTCCCCCCTTAGAATCAAGATCTCAGCTTGGCCCTACTAGAGAACCCGGGGAAAAGCAGCTGACAATGTCTAGATCCGCAACCCCCAATTCCGGGAAGGAGGCACCACACTGCCTCCTCTCTGCATGCTCCAGGCTGCTCGCATTCTTGTCTAGAAGCGAGTCCTCTTCAGCTCAGGGCATGGGGGGGTCCAGCCAGTTGCCCCTAGCAGCCTCCCTTCCCGGCTGGGGGCTTTTAAGTTATCGCGATTCCCGCTCAGTGAGAGCCCCACGCTTCCCTCCCCATTCCCAACCCGCCAGGTAAGTGGCGGCTTGCAGGCAGGCACCCTCTATCCCTCTGCAGCCACCAGGAGGTGGAGCCAGACTCGGTAGGTCAAAGAAATACAAATCCCAGGTTCCCCGGTGGCAGGAAGATCTCCCGAGCCCTTCTTTATCCCTGGTTCCCCCTGCTGGCGTTTTACCACTCCCAACACCGCAAAGTCTCCCCTTCTTCCTCCCTTGTTCCCGTCCCGTCATTGCATCCGCGCCCTGGGTTTTCCTATTTCCTGGGACTTCGGGGGCTCCTCCTGCACGATTACAATACCCGGCGCTCCGTCCCTTCCTTGGGCTTCCTGCTTGCACTGAAGGGCAGAGGCACGAGCAACCGTGCTGGCTTGGAATCCAAGGCGGGCTGGATCTGCTCCGACGGACCGTCCATAGCGGCAGCTACAACCCTCAGCTTTTTCGACCGAGAGCATCCGCAGCCCCTCTGCTATATATGCGCTTAGCTAAGGCTGCCCAGGTATGGGCTACAAAAACCCGCAAGATTAGATGGCAACAGGGAGATAGTTTTAGATAACGTCTACTATTCCAGATTTAGTCCAGACGTGGCAGTTCTGGTGCAAAGCCACTGGTGTTCAACACGCTTGTGAATAAATCCAGAAATTACACCCATTCTCTAGCAATAGCTATGGGTAATTAGTTTGATGAGTGTTGAAAGAAAAGTCTTCATCATGGTTCAGTCCAAGCCAGGTGTTCTGTCCCACCCTATGTACGTCCTTGTTACTTCACAAAGACAACCCCTCTTTTAACCGTAGACTGTAAAATAAACCCTTTTTATTTGAGTTACAGACCTGATAATTGTTCTAGAAAACAAAAGCAACAGAACACTTTTCCAATGGAGACCTTGTCCAAAAGCAAAACAGAACACGAGTCAAACAGGAAATAACTCACAAGCAAAATAAACAGACCATGATCTCTTGACTCTTAAGTTCTATGCAAATGGTTGCCTCCAGCAACCAGCCCTGCCCACACATTCCCTTGTTACGCAAGCCCTCAAGGTGTGGCTTCTCACTGCTTTCTCCTCCTCCCCTGGAGTCGCCCCATTGCCTCCCTCTGTCCTACTCGTGTGACCTGTCTACGTTTACAAGCGTCTCTGAGGCCTTCCAGCTGTGTTTCCTCCAAGTCCGACTCAGCTTCCCAGCACAGCTGGCTCTCAGCTTGATCACAAGTGGAAGGACCAGGCTCTTCATTAGTTTGTAAGTCCTGCAGCTCATCAGAGCCTCCCTCCTCCTCTGATGCCTCTCCAGACCCCTCCTCCTCCTCCTCTAATTCCCCAAACTCAACTACCGGGATCACAGGCTGGCACGGAATCACAACACCGGGAATAAACAACATGGCGACTGCTTTAGAAAGAAGGTTGCAGTTTATTGAAGAGGAGAGCCAGACAGAAAGATGGCTCTGGAAGAAAAGAGAACAAGCACATGTAGGGAGTGGGTTTTTATACCTTCTTGAGCCTTTTGTTTGGAGTTGTTCCTGTGGCATGAACTTTGACCTGAGTCGGAGTGTGCCTTTCTGGTATTCTGATGGTGGTGGGTTAATCCTATTATGTCCTTAAGATCATATCCTGCTTCCCTGGGGCTGTGGCTAATGACTCTTAGATTTTTGCTGTGAGGGATTGTGGATTCTAGGGATCTTTCTTCCTAATCCGTTTCCTGACTCCAGTCTTTCTGACAAGATTATCACATCTGCAATTCTGCAGACTTGGTTTCTATTTGGGACAGAGAGATTTGGGGGCAGGGTTGGTTTCTGCTTTTAAAATCCTTTAGGGAAATATATTCTGCCTTTTAAATATTTCCAAAAATATTTCTTTCTCCGGGGGGGGGGGGGCTGACTTCCCACATGAGGAAACAAATTTCCTTGTTTCCTAATTAGAAATGGAAAATCTCGTTCTGCAGCTCTGAATGTGTAATCTTACAGAGTACAAGTCCAGGAAACTTAAGTAAAAAAAAGAAACCTAATGAAGGGAATTTCATAAAGGGGGAAAAAGAACTGACTTTATTGGACATACTATAAACCAGGGAAAATTACCATCGAACAGAGAAAAGATTCCCCTCTCATTAACTAAAATGAAAGGAGAAATTACCATTAGAACACATGAAGAGCAATGTCTTCCCAATTTTCCTTACAGGTGGCAGGTTGGGTGACTTTTCTTTTGCACCAATGATTATTAGAATGTGTGGTTGATATCCCAATTCTTATAGAAGGTTCCTCTCACACAAAGAATCTCTGAACAAGTTAAATCTATGGTTCATGGATTACATTCACATAGCACCGACGAGATGTGAGGTAAAGCTCCCTGCTTCGAAGAAATCTGTGGTAAAATTGTCAATGGTTTTAGCTTGGTGAATTGCTAAATGTCAATTAACTAAATGTCAAGCAGTAAAACCAAACTGATATGTTCCCCAGCTCAAGAAAGGTAATAAAATTGAAAGGTGCTATATAAGTAATAAGGGACGTAGTCTGAACACTTTTGTAACAAGGATTTTTTTATTATAAGAAAAAAAAGACTAGAAAGTAACTTTTATAAATTGCAATTTTTGAATAGTGAAAAAGTAAGTGGAGGCATACTGTTCTCTGCCAGCATAGCTACCTGTATTAAGACATTATCCCTGTACAATCGAAGGAAGAACACAAACTCCGTTTCTTTTAAGTCCTAGAGGGCTGGAATGACAATGCCTAATGCATAACTTGATACAAATGTCAATTAAGAATGGAACTATTTAAATACATACTTATCTTTGGCAGCCAAAAACTTTCAGTCTTTTATTTTTTATTTATTTAGAGCATCTTTTAACAGGAAAAAAAATAATTTCCAAAACCGCTTAGAAAAAAAACTCAGTAAATCAAAGAAAGTGCAACCTCATGGTCTGTTTCATATAGTAGTCAATTCAGACTATCAGTAAAACATGGTTGGGATGGTTCACTTACATACTTGCTTGATTCTATCTACTTGCTCAAATACGTAGTCTCAAAGAAGTAGACAATTCAGTGGATGAGAAAAGAAAATTACAAACAAATTATGTCCCTGGTTAAAAAAAAAGTAGCATTTATAAAATCCAGGGAAGTTGAGGGAAAGAAGATTGTTTCTCTGCTCCCTGCCAATTCTAAATAGATTAAAGAGGAAAATTTATAATGAAGTCTATAAACCCAAAGTTATAGACACGTTACATGGTCCTTTCAGAAATCTGTTAACAATGAAAATACTTTTCTTTGAATGAAGTGTGCCTATCCAACTTGTATTTTCTAGAAATCCTTCATTATCTAAAGCACCAACTCCTTTATGTTTGTGCATCACTATTTATTCACATATAGCACCACAATCCTTTAATTTAGGATCACCCTAAGTGCAAAAATTTGTTATCTCCTTCTTTTCTTTTTGTACAAGTATAAAGAAAAACCAACAATTAAACACACTGCTCTGCTCATCAGTGAAGAGTGAGGAAGAGTGGAAAAGTGTCTGGATTAATTTCCTGGACCACATCCACCCCGTTTAAGAGTAGCAGCTGTTTTCCAGGCAGCGATACACTGGGAAACCTGGATATCTTCTGGGAACATATCATCCAAGTCCTGAAGCTCACTGCTACCTTTTCCTTCAAGATATGGAATAAATGCTTCTTTCAGGCTGGAAAAAAAGAAAACCAATAAGCCCAAAGCAATAAGATACTCTGCAAAACAGGATGTATTTCACTATAAAAGGGATTGGGCTGCTCACACTCTTACCTCCACGTAGGACTGTACTCTTCTCCAGTTCTGGCATGTTTCAATTTCAGCATGATCATTTCATGCAACTCTTGAAGGAAGGACTCCAGCGCTGTCTGGGTGAGGAAAGCTTTGAGAAGATCGATACTATCCACTGTGAGTTCCTCTTTATAGTCTGCGCTGATCTCTCCAAAAGGATCCTGGATAATACATTATGAGGAAGAGACGGAGAGAAATAGTTAAGCGGGGAGCGGAGAGAAAACAGCGACAAAAAGTGTCTAGCGAGCACATCCTTATCCACATCCTACCTTTTTCAAATGCAGCAGCTGTTCTGATTTATGACTAGAAAGGAGCTGCCACAATGAAATGGCATGCTTTAGCTGACATCGGCTCAGTGCCTAAAAGAAATACGAACATACACAAACATAAAAGGTTATTTTGCAAATGATAAAGCAAACGTATTTCTAAATGGCATTCACGGATGGCCATTTAGGCAATAAAGCCAAATATTAATATCAACTTTTCTAATAAATTCTAGAAATCTTTTAATGGGAAGAGCACTTGCCAACATTTTTCATGTAAATTCTGTGCAGACCAACACCAAACTCAACTCTTGTATGAGACAGCTGATGCTAAAGCACAACGAACATTCCGCACTGCCTCTCAACACCTTATAATTCAAGGGCACCTAGATTGTATATTGTGGATTACATCTCTGGCACCATAATGTCTTGGCCCAGTCTAGGGCTATCCTGGGAAGAAAGAGGTTTTTCTAGGTGATTATAACAATGGAAAGGGGTTTTTCTAGGTGACTATAGCAATGCTCCAGTTGGTAAAGGCAGTAGTCTTCTACACAAAGAAGTAGATTTTTTAAAAGGCAGGACTAATTATAATATTACATTTAACTATAAGCAGCAAGATCAAATATAATTAAAAAATTAGAAGCCGGGGTGCACAAAATGTTTTGCCATGAAACATTTCAAATATTAATTTAGTGATGTTTCCTATCTTGAGATTTCAAACTATTCCAATTGTTAAACGGAATTCTTCTGAATAGTGTTTGAGTCTGGAACAGAATTTCAGAACATCCATATTTCAAGCATTTTCTCAATAATTAAAAATGATCTGTTTTGCACTCAAAAGCCCAGCTTTGAAGTTAAGATTTAATGAAATTTCACATTTAGAAGTAAGATGTTCTATGTACTCGGTTTTTTATCTCTACTGTTTCCTCTGGATGATAGATGTTAAGCTATTTATAGTTGTTATAATTGGTCAACCTGGAAATTTGCTTAATAAATCCTAGAAAGTACTACTTAAAATGTGGTAATGGCCATTGGCTGCCAGCAGAAACAGTGGGATGTATTTGTTTTACTTATAAATTGCTTGTAAGTAAATAACCTGTTTGAAATGCATTTACTTGATCCATCAGGGATCTTTTTAGGCTCTCCAGTCGTACTATGCTTTTCCTTTCCACCACCCGAACACTACCAAAGCACAGTCCAATTAAAAGGATAATTCTCTACTATAATCTCAAGAAGACCGATATTTACCACTCATGAACTTGTTTAGAAACTTTTTTCAGTGATCAGAATAGTACAGATCTGAACTAAGTGAGGAAAACGTCAGCTACCTTTCTCAGTCTGAGCTACACATATAGTATATAGCCTCAGCCTCACTGGCTTTTCTCTTTCATCTTGCAGAGATGAAAGGTGAGCCTCTGATCCTCTGCACTCACCTTCATCACTGGAAGACTTATCTGATTGCTCATCCGCAGGACATTTTCAGTGTAATCAGTCAAAGTCATAGGTGAGTCACCTCCAGTTGTAGCCAAGAATCCTAAAATAATTTCAGTGACCGAGAGTGCATCACAGATGTCAGTGTACGACACCAAGTCCCCTCTGATCATGCCCATTTTAGAACTTGAAAGAGAGCTCTGTAATAGAAGGAGATAAGATCAACTGGTATTTTATTCCTGAAACATTTTTCTATAAAAAAGGCACTTATGCCGACTTCCGGATCCGGTTCCAGCGCCAGCGGACGTGCAGAGAACTTGTTCTCTCTGCCGTCCGGTTTCCCCCCGCCGGTAGACCCTGGACAGGGTCGAAGGTTGCCCTGGAGGGGTGACCACCGTAGAGGAGGGCACTCGTTGATCGCGCTCCCTCTGCGGTCCGAGAAATCACCTTTGGGCCGACGGGGAAAAGATCGGCCAGTAACATGGCCGATCACTTAGCTGTTCCAGCCGAAAGTCACAGCAACATCTAAGCAAAAAGAACCACCGTGGAAGATCCGGGTGAGACCTTTCCTTCCCTCTTGTTATTCTTTTTACTTCCCTATGAAAAGCCTTTAGAAACTATTCCCTCCTTTGAAAAAGCAGCGTTTGAATACTTGGGAAAAAAGTAACTACTCTTTATTGTGTATTTGAACTGCTGGAATTCGGGGGATCCTGAAAAAAGAAAAGAAAAAAAGCCTTATTGTGACTTTTTCTCGCTGTTTGCTTGTCTTCAACTTAAGTGGAGATTTTTAGGGAGGGGGGTGGAGTGTTTTTCTTCCCCCCCCCTTCTGAACATTTTTATCCACTTTAAAAAGGAAAAAAAAAACCTATCCTGGCTACTGGGTGGAGTTATGTGGATTGGAGGGTTACAATGTATCCAGGAAATTGGCGTGAAGCCCAGAAAGCCTTATCGTAACATTGTAACCATGGTAAAGGAACTGCTGAACTTGGCGCTACGCTCAGACATTCCTGTACTTCTCTTATAGGAAAAAAAAAAGAGAGAGAAAAGAAGAATGGAACCTTATCCACAGCTTAATTATGGACTCATACTAGCAAAAATCTTGGAAACGAGAAAAGAATTAAGTGAACATTTCAGGACACTTAGGAATGAGAATGGTTCAGAGTTAAAAATTGAATTTCAAACTCCAACTGATCATGATACACAATTGCATTTACAACTTAATGAGATGGAGGATTTATATCTACAATTTACTGAAGAGGAAGATGTTACACCTTATATACAAAGGATGGAGATTTCTGAGGACCAAAGGCAGAATTTAATTGAAACATCTATAGATTTAAAAACGAACAGAAATGGATTCTCTAATACGAGACATTAAAAATGCTGACAATACATACAAACAACGAATAATCACCATACTGACTAAGACAGATTACTTAGTGCAGACAATATTGGGAAAAAGAGAAGAAGACTATGATCAGACGCAACTGTGGGAAAATGTGTATAATCAAATATTAAGATGGGAGGAGCTAAAGACCCTATTGTGGAAACCTGCTTGGCATAAAAAAAAAGCTAGAATTAGGTTTAAAAATGAGTGTTAAAACTTTACTTGATGGGTAAAATGGTTTTTAGAGACTTTAAGTGAGCTTATATTTTTGAGATTTTTAAGGTTTAAGATTTTAGTCTGATTAATATTGATTTGAATTATGGTTTTGATTATGGCTTGGAATGGCAACTATGGAAAACTGGAAAAGTTAAAACTAAAGGAGTTGTATTGAGATTGGTGAAATATTAATGATATTCTTACTTGCAATGATTGAAGAATGGATTGATTTATAAAAATGTTTGATAAGAGTATAGGAAACAGAATATAGTGGAGAAATTTTAAAATATACATATATATAATAGCTATATGTTTAGCTTAGAAATAATTAGAAATAACTTAAGTTAATGTAAAATGGTTTAAAAACGTAAAGTTATATTCGTTTATAAAATATGTATGTGAAATAGAATAAGAGATAGAAGTTAATTGAGAAATATAAAGTGAATATTTGGAGTAATATGGTCTGTATTATATGGATACTCGAATTGTATACTATATGTCTATGTAATGCCAATTGGAATATGTTAATAGTTAATTAAGCTCGAAACGGGTGGAAATACTATTGATAGTTTTGTTTTGTTTTCTTTTTTTGTTTTTTTGATTGATAAAATAGAGAGGGAAATTTTAAAAAGTAACCTAAATTGTTTATGTATGATTATATGTTTTATTTTGTTTTATGGAGTGCCCTATCTCCACGATGAGTCCTAAGCACTTGGCTGTAAAATTAAAAAAAATTAATAAAACTTGTTATATATATATAAAAAAGGCACTTATGCCATCTGACACCTCTTCAGGGCATGCAGGCAATGTAAAACTGCAGACATATTCAAGCAAGCTGCTGCTTTCACCATTGCTCAACCTCCATACCAAGTTTTTTTGACTAAATAATAAGTAAGACTCCCAAGATAAATAAAATAGATAAAATTACTTCAACTGAACAGTAAATTTTCTGGAGACTTCAGCAAAGTTCCCTCTTTGGCCACCAGGGTGCACTGTCTGTGTGGGTAAGGACTTCAGGGGAGTTCCCTCTTTGACCACCAGGGCGTACTATCTGGGTAAGGACCTCAGCGAAGTTCCCTCTTTGGCCACCAGGGTACACTGTCTGCGTGGGTAAAGACTTCAGGGAAGTTCCCTCTTTGACCACCAGGGTGCACTGTCTGGGTGGGTAGAGACTTCAGCGAAGTTCCCTCTTTGGCCACCAGGATGCACTGTGATTAGTCTGGCCTGTGCTGTTAACACAAGTTTGAATCATTTGTTTCTTTCTCTGCAAGCATCTCAAGGGGAGGGGTCTCTTTCACCCAGCAATAGCCAGTTGTCATAGCAATTAATTGCCCTATTTCCTTTGTTAGCTTGTCTGTTAAGCCAGTTCTGAATAATTTCTCAAGTCAAATCTCTTTCGGTTGGGAAGGTAAATTATCTCTATTTACTTTGAGCTTAATTACTTCCTTTCTGTTGGAAAGGCATTCCTTCAACACACACACACATCTCTTCACTCCCCAGCAACACATTCCTGGCATTCTAATCACACCGGTTTGCATGCGAAAGAAAGGGGGGGGGGGAGAGGCTTGCTTCATTTTAAAGTCTCTCTTTTCACCTTCACCTGTAAAGGCACAGCTTCAATTGTTTTCCTGAGGCATGGAGATCTATTTTTAGTCCTTCTTACTCCAGCCAAGCAGATGTATGGATGCGTTATATGCAGGAGTTCTGGGAATGTTGCTAGCAAGCAGCCAGTTAAAGATACAGCTTTAGTTTTTTGCCAAGCATGGAGAGTAATAATATCTCCTTTTTTACTTTTGCCAAGCAGATGCATAGAGTTGAATTATTCCTTTTTTACTTTTCTGGAACCATGAACTGAGATGCGTTATAGTTCTGATCCAGATAGCATAAACTCCGCAAAATGGTTTTAAACAAATATTTATTGTCCAGGAATTCTAAGCAGAGACTTACTTTGCAGTAGATACATCCGGTCATTTGCATATCTGTCCATTCTCGTAGGTAAAAAAGGAATAATTCCCCATCTCAGCTAGGCATGGTTACGGATGCCAATCGATGTGTGCATGATGCTTGATTAAAACAAAAGGCTTTACAACCCTGGTACGTAGCCAGGACATCCTGTCATAAACCTTGAAGCCCCTCCCACTGACTAGATAAGATATAGGACTAACAACTAGACTACATTTCCCAGAAGCCATCTCTTAAGGAGACAGCGTTTAACCCTTTAAATGCTAAATGCTCTTAACACAATTCTTAAGCTAATATATGCTCTGGCCAGAGTTATACTGGTCCAGCACAGTAAACACACACCTTCCTATAAGCAATGCATATTGAACACCCCATGGTTTACAATCAAGTAAATAAGCACAAAATGGAACGACAGTGAGATTTGCTTGTCTTTTTCTCTTTTCAAAAACTCACCTGAGTTTTCAGCTTTGTCTTGATATTGCTGAACAGATGCTCATAGTTTTGGTCACATCTGTGTATCAGTGTGGGTATGCCCTATTAAGAAAGGGAACAAAGCAAATGCTTGGTCAACAGTTCTTTGATCTCACAGGCTCCGGAACACTAACTAGTTGCCTCACATTTCTATGTTGCATCCTGACAGTCCCCATATGTCCTTTATTAAAAAGGACAGTCTTTTATTTCAGACAGCTGTCCTTTAGATTTATGTATTTGTTTTCTTGGTTTTGCTCTTGAATTTTCTTCTGTAAAGCAAAATTATAAACATATACAATTATCTTTTTTTAATCCCGATGTTCCTCTTTCAGATTTGCCCCCTTTCAGGTTTGTCCTTTTATTTCCCCCCCCAAGAAAATATGATCACGGTGCACATACCTGCAATGTGATCCTGGGCTTCCCTTGTAGGAATCTACTGACAACTTGCTGTTCGATTTTTTCCAGGTCAAATTCCTGCAGGGCCTCTCCTCCTTTCTGCACGCTATACTGGCAGTTGGACAGGATGACTGGGATCAAATCCTTTTCTACTTCATAACTGATCATGTGCAGATCGGCCACTTCAGCAGGGCTGACAGAGTATCTGTTGAGAAGTAAGAAGGGAAAAGAAGAGAAAACCAACTATGCTGTTTATTCAGCAGTATCTGTCAGCTGCAGGGAGAACAGAGAACTGCATACCTATTGGCATCCGTTGAATCATTTGCTATGGTGTTGACGAAATCATTGTGCAACTGAATGAGGTAGCTGACCAATGATGTGGCACAAAGGCCTAGACCTCTCCGACGAGGCAAAAGGATTTCAAATGGATCTTTCACAGTGCGGTCCGAACTGCAATAATCTTTAGGAAGCTTAATTTGACCTGCAGGGGAGAAGGAAACCAGAAAACTTTGGAAGCCAGATACGTCATCTTACTATTGAATACTCCCTTTTGTTTTTGAATGACTTCTGGCTTATATAATGATTTATTGCCATCACATATGCCCTGCCCCCCAGATATTGCTGATGTACAATTCCTTCAGCCCCCCACTCCCACCCATAACTGCACGGCCAATGATTAAGGATGCATGAGGTCATCAAATTTTAGAGAGCTACAGCTTCGGCTTTATGGGCTACAGTCTGTAGGCCAGTTGAAGATAATAAAACATGGCTTTTTTATTTTGGTAGTATCAAGGAATGCCTTATTGTTCCCATTTGATCTGACTGATAAAGTAAGCTCGAGTCTCACCATTTGTTTCTATGGATAATCTGAGCTTGTTCCACACATCCAAAAAATTTTCCACTCTGCCTTTCATTAGTAATCTGACACCTCCTAGAGAATGCAAGAAACGGAGTAAAAACAGATGAGATATTGCCAAAATGTGTTGCTTTCTGATTAAAAAAAAATGAGATAATAAAAAGAACTCTGCTGCAGCAGGCTAAGATCTATCCAGCACAAGATACCACACCATTTCTTATGGCTGTCAGTCACACTTATTATTTCATCCCTGACAACCCCAATGGCCCTAGTAGCTCTGGGGCTTTTAACTCAAAGGTTTAATTTAGTTAGTATATACTTCAGAAAGAGATCTATAATCTGGGAAGATGGCTAACCATCACAATAGGATGACGTGAATTCCATTAAGTCTTTATCCTTAGGCATGATCTACTGGTAGCTCTCAATTTATGATCACAATTGGGACCAGAATCTTGGTCGCTGAACAAAGTGGTCATTAAACAAGACGCCCACATGACACCTTCGCTCAATGACTGCAATCCCAGCTCTCCCAGTTGCGGTCATTAAGCAACTGTGCAAGTTGTTAAGCGGACAGAGTGCTAGACCTGCCTGCTGAAGGAGGGCCAGCAATTTCCCTCCATGAGTGGAAGGGAACTCTTGTAGTAACTTGCAGAAACGAAGCTTGGATCTTCAGGATCCAACCTTCATTTATACAGGCTGCCACAGGATTATTTCTACCACCACCTCTGTGCAGAAAGGAACCTGTGGTGGACCGCAGAAACGAAGCCTGGATCCTGAAGATCAAGCTTCATTTCTGCAGTCTGCTGGAGGAATTCACCTTCCCTCCATATGCAGAAGATAAGTGCTCTGGCTGGCTGCAGGAACAGAACTAGGATCTTCGGGATCTGAGCTTCATTTCTCCATCCCACCGGAGTTTGGGTTGCCTCTGTGTGCAAAAGCGAGTTCGTTTGAGGGGCTGCAGAAATGGGGCTCAGATCTTCGATGTACAACCTCCATTTTGGTAGCCCTTTGGAAGAGTTACCCTCCCTTCTATGCACAGAGGAGAACTTCTTCAAGGAGGTACAAAAACAGACCTCTTGAGATCTGACCTCTGTTTCTGCAGCCCTTCAGAAGACTTCCCCTCCCTTCCATGCAGGGAAGAGAACTCCTCCAAAGAGCTGCAGAAGTGGAGGTCAAGACCTTCACGATCTGTGCTCCAGTTTTGCAGCCCAAAGAAGCAGTTCCCCTCCTCCCTCAGCAGGCAGCCCTTTTTGCTCTCATTAAATAACTAATCCTAAGTGGAGGACCGCTAAATGGAGAGGAGGCATTTATGTACCTGGTTCCCACATTGAATGAGAAGTTTCAAAACACTAGTTTTGTTTGATCTAGGTTGCATCAGTCCTGATGATGTACTATCACAGAACAAGGAAATGAAGAAAAGGCAAATTTAAATGATTTGTGCCAGTAATCAAGTTGATAAAAAAAATATGGGGCATCATTGGCCCAAAAGCCAGACTGTTTCCTTCCTAAATCCTCAGAAGGCCAGTTGGGGTCAACAGGGAGGCTTCTGGCAGGGGGAGCCCTTTTTGTGAACTCAACTCCTGGATGCCCTCAAGAGCTGCCTTCCATACAGAAGGAAGAAGGGATTGCTTATATCTGTATCAAAGCATCCCTTTCCTGCACACAGGAGGAAGCTCAGAGCAACTGGGATCGATCCCATTTTCCTTTCCTTTCCTTACCGAGGTTTGCAACGCTTGCTAAGCACAGACTTTGCACAGATTAATACTCTCCAATCAGCTAAACACATTTACTAAATATGCTTGGTATTAAGTAAATACTTTAATGCTCTTATACTTTGCTGTCTAACCAGAGAGCAAGAGAGAATCTCACCTGAGGAAAAACTGCTGAGAAAATCTTCAATTGTGCGATGCTCAATTTCTGAGATGTTCTGAAATCTCTTCACCAAGTCTTTCTGCAGAGCAAGAATTTCTGGCAGAAATTTCACCTGCCTCAATTCAGCTTCCTAAAGGCAGAAAAGGTCAAATCAGAAAGCAGAAGCCAAGTCTTTAGGAATTAATACAAGTTAACTATCAAGAAAGAATATCGTACATACTTTATACATTTAGTTTGTATAAGTTTAATTTATGTACACACACATATGCATACATAAAATCTGGTTTTCTCAAAGGTGGGACATCATTGAGGGCATGTGCTCCTGTTTTGCACATGGATAAGGTTAACAGATCAACATTAATCAACATTGATATTCACTTTCTGTTCTGAAAAATCCTGAAATTTGTCCATGAAGCTGGGAAAGTAATATTGTTGACAATTTAGAAAGGTGTGTGATAATAAGTAGCTGCTGCATCATCAACAAATGTAGTATTTCAGACATGAACTTGTTCCCTCTTACACTTCATTAAAACAAATACTGATTGTTCCTCTTTCTATCCTTGTTCTACCTTTGGGAAAGCAATCAACTGGCAACCCAGTCCTCAACACTTGCTTTTAGATTGTAAATTCTTTTTAGCCAGAAGATGCACATTGCACTTTAATGTTGTTGAGAACAAGTGAATTTAAAAACCTTCTGAACATAGAATAACAGGGTTGGAAAGAAATTTAGAGGTCCTCTAGACCAACCTCCTGTTCGAGCAACTCTGTACGGGTTTGGACACCATTTAGATGGGCACTGGAGAATGTGCAATGTTTGTGAATAAATCTCTTGAGCTAAAGTTAGTTTTACATTGATTCAACCTTAATAACGCAATATTATTTGTGATGTTAATGCCCACTCTTAAGAAAGAGCTGGCCCTAATAAGACATTTCCTTTCTTTCTTTCTTTCAACTAAAAGGTAGTAGCCAAGATTGTTGATTTGTTTTCAACTGTTTGCCTGATGCACACAACAGAGATTCACATGCAATTAGCATGACATTTTTTTTTCTCTTAATCAAAAATAAGACAACAATAATTTCTCCCACCACCACATCCAGTTAAGAGAAGTGATTCTGTGATTTAGTTTATTCCTGTCCATTCCCGCTACAAGGGTATAAAGCAGCTGATTTCTGTGGATGACCCAGAAAGCAGCTGGATTAGCAAGTAAATGATCAAACAACCATGTATTTGTCCCATCATTAAGTTTTACTATTAATTTCACATGTGCAAGCATGAATTTAAAAAAAGCTAGCCTGATCTAAATCTGACAGGACTCAGCACCTTCAAAATTTAGAACAGATTTGGGTCTCTGGATGACAGCGCTATAGAAACACCAGCACAGAGGTTTCTTATGTTGCAGCTGTGATGTTAATATTTCAAAGTTTCTGCACAGTTTGATGTAGCTCGGCTTTTGACAAGCAGCTGACAAAAGAATTTCTGCTCCTAGATCAAAGTGGTTACATTAATAAAACTAAAACAAAAAGAGACGGCAGACACAAGTTTTTGTGTTGGACAATTAATTAGGACAAGCAGCTGACAACTAGATTCCAGCAATGCATATTTTCTGTTTCACAGATCCCATGACCTGACATGCTCACCTTTTGCAAAAATTTCTGCAAGATGGGCACAGTATCCTTGCCACCTTTCAGCTGGACAATGTGAGCCAGATGCTCGACTGAGATCCTCTTCTTGCAACTCCATATCCGAGAGGAGTGTATAGTATTGTCCTTAGGAAGACGGGTTAGGAAGACTGTAGGGTCCCCATAAATAATTTTCACTACAGGGTTGGAAGAAAGTCTTTCATCTTCACTGATTTGTTTATTCAAGTCCAGAAGTGCTTTATCCAAAAGCTGCTTAGAAAACATGGCATGCATCATAAAAACAGAATGCATAAAAACAACTTTTTTAAAGCAATATCAGAATTATAGAATTCACCCAGGAATCTGCACAGCTGTAATGATAACTTGAGTGACTGACCTTGGTAACTTTCTTAATTCAAATATCCTGAGCTTTCAAAAGCTGAATGATAATTTCTTAAAAGCTAGTTCAAAACTGTGGTTCTGAAATGTGTCTCGTAGGTCTCTATTCTGAATAAGAGCTATAGAAAAGGTCAGCTTTTGCCAAATTCTGGATCGAGCTAAAAAACTAAAACCATGGTAAGGTACAAAAGGTGTCTCAATATCTGGTGGAACGTAGTTTGGGGCTGCTTTCCAAAGGGGAAACAGGCAGCAGAGATTGTAAAGTTTGGTCGGCAGGAAGAGGATTAAAAAACCTCCTCCGCAGTATAGGGAGTACTCTATAGATATGTAGAGTATATATGTAGCCATGCAGATAGTTGCTTTAGTCTAGCAAAACCCTGTATATAGGTGAAGAACAATAAAGGAAACAACTCAGGGTTAACTCCACGTGTTGTTCCTAGTTCCTGGCAGCCTGACACATTATCTTCCTTGTCTGTTGTGATCTGGAACACAGCTCTATACAATATCCAGAGCTCACCCCAAGCACTATAGTTATCATGGGGATGCTGAGGTTGCCTCTATGCAAGGCTGTATATATATTCATTCTTAAGTATAGGATTGGGGGAAAGTTAAAATGGAGGATATGCCAGCTCTCTCTCTTTTTGGCATGAATTATACTCAAAACTAATGAAGAAAACCTCACAAGCGTACTTAATTAATTAAACAGAACTAATTAATACCTTGCTTATTTCAGATCATTGAGGAAGATAGCAGCAATTTCTTATTTTCTAGCAATTGATGTTACATACTGCTAATATAACACATGATAGAGCCCCAACTAATAGCTTTATATAACATTAATGTGATGTAAAGATAGTATTGCCAGCTGACTTTGTGTCTACAGCACAGAAAAAAGAACACATACTGTTTTTCTTATGTCTAATCCACATTTTGCCCAGTGTCACTGTTTATACGCTATAAAGCATATAAAACCTACTTTAATTTAAAATTCAGCCTGGCTTGTTAACAGCATGCTAGAAATCCTTTCTAAAATTAGTGAATACTGTTGCCTACAATTGTTTACCTGAATTAGCTATCACATTTCTCACTTATTCAGAGACACACACACACACACACACACAAACGTATAGAGAGGAGAGAGAGAGAGATTCATAATAAATAATTTATAGTTTTATATCTATTATTTGTCTTGACTAACAAATGTATTCTTTGGAAGCAATTTTTCCCTTTTTTTACCTTTAGTTCAGGTAGAATAATGGTGCGTGCAACACTTTCTTCCCAATTGTTTCTGTACTGCTTCGTGGAAAGCTGACTGTCAAAACGTACTGGCCCTGCAAAAGATTTATTGCATTTATTTGGCCCCCAACCAGCCAGTTATTTTGCTTCTTTGACTCAGAAGAAAAACTCAAGAGATTTTTTAGAGGGGTGTATCTCAATTTCTGAAATAAAATAAACCCGTTTTCTTCCTTATATTGCTATTGTGACAAAAGAATAGTACAAAGAGTTCTGCATGGACTACATATTCTTTCCACAGTGAAACACTTCGACATACAGTTGAATTACAGATACAGAAGTGATTTCCCCAAACTTAAGAAACCACATGGAATTCAGTGGGCTCAAGATTTAAAACGAACAATGCAAGTTACTGGGTTGTAAAAAAAATATGTCCACAGAAAATATTGGTGGGTGAGTTTTACACACCATTATTTTTTCTCCCTCTCATTGTTTATTATCACAACAATTATCATGCAGTATTATGCAGGTTAATGAGGAAATATCATCAAAGACTCTTTGGACATACATAATTTATCTAACACATCTAAATTCCTTAATGAAATGAGTGTGACTATGAAATCAGACGAAAAGCCAAGTATGCCAATCACTCACTGACAGTGATTTCTTACGGGTATAATATTTAATCACTCTTGTTCACTGGTCCTCCCAGTTCCTTTAAAGCAGGGGCCTTCAAACCTGGCCCTTTTATGACTTGTGGACTTCAACTCCCAGAGGAATTCTGGGAGTTGAAGTCCACAAGTCATAAAAGGGCCAAGTTTGAAGACCCCTGCTTTAAAGTATATTATTAAACCATGTGCTGCGATCTTATGTCTCGAAATGTAAGCAACATTCGGCAAGCTGCTCTCCTTACATTGTCCTGCATGTTGGTCCTTGGAAAGGCTACACAGAATGAGATGGATGACATTAGTGGTTTCATCAGCACTCTTCCCAAGAGTATTCATCAGCTGCTCTATGTCTTTATTAATATGCAGCAGCAAGAAGTTTACTGGATCCTGAACCTGTGGCTTTATGATCTGCAAGACAGACTGAAACAACAGAACCTACTATTCAGAATTCTTGTCTACATGACTTGTGAATGAACATTTAATCAGAAAGGTAGGTACTTAAGCAAATATTTTAAATATATCCCTTTAACTTACAAATAAATGAATACAACACTATTATATAAGGGGAGCCCACAATTCTCTTGACTTTAATTTTCTGCTACCACAATCAAGCACTACTCTTTCAATCTATTGATTTGTTAAGATTTCTATTCCATCTTTCCACAAACAGCTCAAACTGGTATAAGACAGGGCTCCCTCCTTCCATTTTTCCTGTAATAACAACCCTGAAAAGTAAGTTGGAATGATAATCACCCAGCAAATTCTATGGCTGAAGATAGATTTAAGCTTGAGTTTTCCAAGTGCCAGTCCAACATCTTGGTTCTCTGACTTGCATTCTTGGCAAAGATGCCTGGGGTGTTTTTGTTTTTGATGCTAGTGCTCATTGCTCATAGAAGCATTACTGATATTTTTGGTAACATATTGAAACTAAAGTAATCTGTATTTTAGAATTGAGTGAAAAACGTAATTTTGAACATGCTACATGATTACATTTTTCACTGAGTTCTGAAATGCAAATTATTTTCAATGTGTTATTAAAAATATAAATAATATTTCTCCATGGGCAATGAGCACTCACATCAAAAACAAAAATACCCCAGACATTTCAGGTTGCATACTTTTTGCCAAGAATGCAAGTCAGAGAATAGCTAACTATAGCCCCTAACTACAGAGAATAGCCAACTATCACATTTGCAGCTAATTCTAGTGTAAGGTGGACATATGCAGGCCACTTTTGAAAGCAGGATGGGTGTGAAAGAAGTGAAGCCAAGTATCGGAGGGAAAGGAAACTATAAGACTTCATCCAGAGTAGTGATTTTCAAACTTGGCAACTTTAAGCATGCTGGATGGGTGTACACATCTTAAAAGTTGCCAAGCTTGAAAAAAACTCTGCTCTAGAAGATCATGATCTCCACTTTGCTTCCTGGCAACTTTGAAGCATGCATGGAACAGTGGCAGGACCCAGGGCGTCTTATGCTCCATGATCACTAAACACAGAATTGCAGTTATGCTGCTTTAATGAAATTGCTATTTTATAATTAGTACTATATTACTATAACATGGCTACTATTATGGCCTTGTATTCTTAGCATCTATAATTATTTCTTTTCATAATACTGAGAAAACCTGATTTTTCAAGTAATTCCATTTTAGATAAGTCATCGTCTGTTTGTGTGTACTGCATTTCAGAAAAAAGCAGGTAAGTTGCAATTTCTGTGCAAAACAAATACCTGGGCATCATTTGAGGCTCCCAGAAGCAATGCCAAATGAGTGAGCAAGCGAATCAGAATTAGGGCGGCTGGAGACAACTCCCTCTCTGGTGTGATCACTGGATCCCTTTTCCTAGGATCTCCAAGTATGTGGCCCGTTTGTGTCCTGTCCTGAATATTGCTGCAAAGATATCACACAGGGAAATTTGCACATTTTCCTATTATTTTGCAATGATTTCCAGATAATGAGAATTATAAAAAAGTATTTATCATCCAAAATTGGGTAGATATAGGAAGTCCTCAACTTACCACCATTCATTTAGTGATTGTTTGAAGTTACAACAGCACTGAAAAAAAGTGACTTATGACCATTTTTCACACAACCATTACAGCATCCCCAGGGTTACGTTCAGTGGTGGGATTCAGCCAGTTTGCACAGGTTCGGTAGAACCGGTAGCTAAATTTTGTTGAGTTTGGAGAACCGGCTGAACCCATGCTGCTTCTGGAAGTCCATTCTAGGCCTGGGAGGCCTGGTGCAGGTCTCCCAGGCCTAGAAGGGCCCACTGGAAGTGCGTGGATGTCACTTCTGGAAGTCCGTTCTAGGCCAGGTGGAGGCCTCCCAGGCCTAGAACGTCCAGCCGGAAGTGCGTTGATGTCACTTCTGGAAATCTGTTCTAGGCCTCGGAGGTCTGGAGGAGGCCTCCCAGGCCTAGAACAGCCCACAGGAAGTGCATGGATGTCACTTCCGGAAGTCCATTCTACACCTCGGAGGCCCAGGCCTGCATCCACGCAGAGAACCGTATGTTCAGGTATTTGAATCCCACCACTGGTTACATTATCAAAATTAGGACGCTTGGCAACTGGTTTATATTTATGATGGGAAGCCAAATTCACTTAACAACTCTAATGAATCACTTAGCAACTGCGACAAGAAAAGTTGCAAAATGGGGCAAAACTCACTTAACTGTCTTGCTTAACAACAAGAACTTTGGGCCCAATTGTGGTTCTAAGTGAGGATATCTTTATATTATGTAATACACAGACTGTTGTTTCTCTGTGTCATATAATGTATATGGGTAGATGCATAATTCTGTATTTATTTATTTTTGTCATATTTATGTAGTGTATATTGGAGATGGTGACCCTTTGAAAGCTGTATGTAACGGAATTTCATTTTAATGTATGCCGATTAGTGTACATTCAAAGTGACAATAAAGTTATTATTCCATTCCGTTCCGTTCCATTCTAGCAGTATTTACTTTCTCTAAGAAACTGTTGCAAACCAAATTAAATACATTATATGGTTGCTGAAGTAATGCTAGCAAGCATCTTAAACAAATATTCTGTTTGTTTTGTTCAGGGATGGGATGGGTCATGAGGGAATAGAATGGACTGATACAGAGAAATTTCAGGAGAAAGGGGAAACAAAAAACAACTCATTATTAGTCCAGATTATCTTCTGAACTACATGCTAATAGTGTTGAATTCAAAAGGAGATGTGACAGGTACAGTGTGAATTCTAAATATTCCAGTTAGAAAGAAAAGCATCCACAATGAGTGGTAAACTAAATCTTCACATCTCTAGAAAAAAATGATTAGCCACTCTTGATGTTAGATAACAAATCAGGAGTTTAATGGAGACTTTTTTTCTTTTGATTCCCCCTTGGAACGAACACACTGTAATTTCTTCCATGACTCAGGAGGAAATTGGGCTCACAGAAATTTCTAGCTGCAGTGAGTACTAGAGAGAATTTGATTTTCTTTAGGGTTTGATTTTCTTCAGTGTGTGCTTAACCCTAGTTTCTGTCAAAGTTGACTCTCTCCCAGAAACTTAAATTAATACCTTGGATGCACCTACCTATTCTTAAGTCTCATTTTTTTCTACCTTAAAGCCATCTATGGTATTCTTTGTTGTTGTAATCTTAAAACTTTCAGAACTGTTTAAACAGATAGCTTTGATGCCAAATTGTAGGGGAGCTAGCTTCAGAATGCCTAAGCTTCCCCAAACGTATTACTAGATTATGGGTTTATGCTGACCTTGGGTTTTTCAATTGGCAGGAAAAGAAAAGATTTCTCCTCCCCTTTTGATTTTGTTCTTATATTCCTGAGTTGTGGAAAGAAAAAGGGGTGGTAGTATCAAATACCATCTGAAAGCAGTGACTGCTGCATTATCCCAGGTTGGCCTAATAATTAGTAGAGCAGAAAAAGGCAGAAAGATGGTTGACCAGTCTGTGCAGACATCCTAAAGTATCAATCGTTCAGAAGCATCTAAATGAGATGTTTGAGATACACAGAAGAAATGCACAAGTAGTTGGCTGCTGTAATTATTGTTGGGAAGCCTGCAGCCAAATAATGTAAATGCAAAAATAGAATTTAGTAGAGGTCCTCAAAACTATTTTTTCTTGGTACCCGAAAAATGTGATGAAAGCAACAAACTTGGGAGTTAGGCAACAGGATTCAAATGACTAACAAAACTAAAAATGGAACGTTTGGTACTTTGCCTTGCTTTGTGTATACGAAAGAACCATTTTCTCCTATATGACAGGAAAGCAAGAAGATGGTGATGGTGGTAACGTTTCCCCAGTTACATCCCATGTCTAAGCACAGAGACAGAAAATAATCTGAAAAATTTGCTGTAAGCAAATAAACTTACAGAAAAAAAATACCCCCATCTTTTATCTCAGATTGGACTGAGCACAACTGTCTCTGCAGAAATCTACAGTCCTGAAGTCTTGCTAATTCACTGCAATAATCTCACTCAAAAACTGTAAGTGCTATGGAATGGTTGCTTCCACAATAAAACAGAAAAAAAAAATAATCAAGTGCCTTAGTGTTGCTTCCCATTTCACATAAGGAAGGCATTTTGGAGGATATAGGAAATACTTTGACTGTTGCTCCTCAAGCAACATACAGAGCACCCAAAATTACATTAACAATTAGAACACTTAGTAAACTAGAAAAAGCTAAAATCTTGCAAAAATTCACAAAAGAATAATGACAAAATCCCAGAATTGTTTTACATTTTATAGCAGTTCATTGGCTTTGTATTCCACATTTCTGTTCAAGAAGTGAGGCAGAAACTAAATAGTTAAGAACATTACTCCTAAAATTCATGTTAAATTCATTAAGAACAGAAAGTCTGTCAAAAGAGATATGCATTTTGTGGCAGGACAGCACCCCCCAAAGAGAAGGAAATAGTTTGTGGAATATTAAAAAGGCAGAATATTATATTTCCCCAAAGGATCTTAAAGGCAGAAAAGCAGGCCCAGTTTTTCTTAATAGCCCCAGCCAGAAACTCAGAGGCCAGGTCTGTAGAAATGCAGATTTGATAATTCCATTCAGAAAGACTGAGGCCCATTCATGAGCAAATACTACCTGCAGATAGCCCATTCAAGACAGTATCTTCAAAATCCCCTGGAGTAAGATTTGATAGCTAATAACAACGGAGTGGATAGGATAAGAACCAGCAACCCCTCACCAAAAAATCCAACACAGGACAAAGCCATCAGCCACAGCCCCAGAGAAGCAGGACGTGACCTTTAGAACATAATAGGATTAACCCACCACCATCAGAATACCTGTGCTGGACCAGCCAGTAACTGAGAACTGTATGTTAGAATGTTTGGTATTTAAAGGGTTAAGTGCTGTCTCCTTAAGATATGGCTTATGGGTGATGTAGTTTCAGCTATTCAGTGAATCCTATATTGTTAAGTCAGTGGGAGGAGCCATTAAGTTCATCACAGGATATCCTGGCTACGTGCCAACTTGTGTAGAATTGCTGTGTGTGAAACCAACCATGCCGGATGGATAGACATCGTCTATAATCAAGCCAGAGTTAATATGGAGGAATTACTGATTTTACCTACGAAAATGGACAAATGTACAGCATCCAGACGAAAACTACAGAATCGTGAGTTCTGACCAAGTATCCCTGGAATAAATATTTCTTTTAAACCATCTTCGTTGAGTTATCTGTCTGATTTTGGATTGCAAAGCAACTCAGTTCAGGATTCAGAACAATACCAAAAGGGCACACTGAACCTCAGGTCAAAGTTCATGACACAGGAACAGCCTCAAAGAGGAAGAACCTCAAACACAAATGCCCAAGAAGGTATAAAAGCCCACCACTCCCAGCTACATGTGGTCAACTTTCCCAGAGCCTCATTTCTGTCTGGCTCTGCTCTTCAATAAAGTACAACCTTCTTTCTAAAGCAGTCTCCATTTTGTTTATTCCCAGCTTGGACTGGACCTTGAAGATTTTTCTTTCAACAATGTTCTGATTGCCTTAATGCCAAGGGAATGAAAAGCAAATTCAGCTTTGGACAGAAGGCAATTTAGACTCTGGGAAGAATGCAAGAGAAGGTTCTCCTTTGCCTGCCAGAAAGATGATCCTCTTGACAATGGATGCCAATGGAGACTGGTTGTAGCAGGCATGAGCAACTTGTGAAGCCGTGCTCCCTTTTACACCTCCCTAATACACCCTGATGAATTTGGCCACCAAATGATCCCATTTCTCTGGGGGAAATAGGAGTGATCCTACTCCCATTCTCATCTTTAAAACCCGGGGGGGGGGGGACCAAAAGCAGAGCATTGGCATCACCATATCAGTACAGAACCTGCTGCTACTCCTGGAAAGCCAGAAGGCTGAGAAGCACCCCCAGTTCCTCAACTGGTACTCACTCTGCCTTAGATTGTCTGTCTGTCAATCTCTTAGGGCTTTAAAGAGTAATGCCAGCTCCTCAAACAACTAGAAATGTGATAGAGATCGTCCTCGACTTAATGAGCACAATTGAACCCAAAATTTCTGCTGCTAAGCGAGACAGTTGTTAAGTGAGTTTTGCCCCATTTTACGATCTTTCTTGCCACAGTTGTTAAATGAATCACAGTTCTTCAGTTAGCAATGGCTGATTTCCAGAAAAGAGAAAGTATGAATTCTCTCAATGAAGTTTTCCATAGACTTTGGAATTGGAGAAGTAAAAGCAAGCCAAGAAAACACAGGGTAACCATTTTTCCATAAGGAAAAAAATTGAAAGGTAAAGGGTGTTACAGAAGAAGAAAATAAGATGGGGAACAATAATGCAGTAAGTACTCAAGTAGAATAAATAGATTTTGTTACGAGAATGGATACCTACTACAGGAGAAATAATTCTGATAGCATCCACAGGGATCAGATTTAGTACGTATTCATACAAATGGTATGAGACCACAACTCAGTCCTGAATGCCCTTCATCATTTTTATAACAATGGGAAAAGCCTTAAGAGAACACTCAAAACTATCCAGATAAGGGACTACTGGATTTCAAACGATGAAGAATTCAGAAAATAAAAGTACATTTTCCTATATCTTATGCAGTAGCTCTCCACAAGAATGCTGACTGGACTTACAGGATGGTGCGGTTTCCCCAAGAACAGAAGCAGGATAGAGTATCAGGTGCATGCATCAATAGGGAATGAAACTCTACCTGGATTGAAAGCATCCAGTTTTTTGGGTACACAAGGCAACATGTTCCTCTTGAGAAAGAAACTAGCGAGGAGAGTTCAAGAAGAAGATGTACATTGCCAGAACTGCCACCTGATTTTTGCTCTGAATGGGAAAAATGGGCCAGACCTTTCAAAAAGGTTTGATTTTTCTAGTGATTTCCAAGTGCTGGCAGCAATGTGGCAAAACCTTGGAGCTGGAGATGGTTGAGACAAGATGTGAAGACACCAGAGAAATTCTTGGCCCAGAAGAGGAATGTAGGTGAAAAGGCTGCAGCTGCCTTAGGGTCTGCAATTCTTAATTACTGCTCCCAAATGGGGCTCACAAATAGGTGGAGCAATTGCGACAAGTTTGTTGTGGTGCTTTTACAAGAATCTAACGCAGGACACAAAATACAGTAAATAATTTCAAAAGGACTGACAAAGCTCTCAAGAGAATGAATGTGTTATGACTGTGGTAATCATAAACGAACAACAAAGGGTGGGAATCCCATCAAATCTCTAAGCTTTGGAGCAAAGATTCTAAAAGGGTTCTCTCTCAGCCTATATGTGAGAATCTTCCACCATTTGGAAGACCTCTTGATGACAACTAACAGTTATACACTCATACTTGAAACTGTTGTAATTGGCTCTTAGTATATGAAAACCTTTTCTATGAAATCTCATAAATTTTAGTTTGTTTGACAACCACTTACTTCCTTGTGAACTTTGCCTAGCAATAGAAACACTCTCCTTTTTGAACTCAAAACTCTTCCATATTTGTAGATCAGGGTTGAAATGAGGGGTCCTTGGTGCTCTCTGAGCTTGGTTGTTGTCTTGCAGATGTTTCTTGCAGATGTTACCTAGTTTGAGTACTGAAACATCAGCAAGACAACAACCAAGCTCAGAGAGCAGCAAGAACGCAAGGTTGCATTTATATCTATCCCTTTGCATGCTAGGTTCATCACGTTATAAATACTGATGAACTGACTTCAGACCAAAGAGACTAGGAGAGTAGGCATAGTAAGATAAAAATTAGCTAGAGCTACTCAGAATGAAAACTGACATTAGGAGTCCATAGTTGATATTCAAACTAATTTGCCAGGCAGGGAAACTACTTGTATACCCAAAAGATCAGTAAATGCCTCATTTTTTTCATCGGCATTTACAAATAAAATTTTCTCTCAGAATTCTAAGAAATTGAAATTCAAACCTTGCTCTTTGGAAGTTTGGCACTGGCATGTGGTTTTCACCTCCAATTTGAACATCACAATCAACACAATGACTACGATGCATAGGTTGACCACACTGGAAAAAAAAAAGCAAATTTTAAAAAAAGAGAACAAAAATAGTTCTTCACTGTTTCATTTTAGTCCAATTACCATGTGCTTAGAATATCACTTATAAATTATTAATCAAGGTAATAATATTGACTTAATTGACAGAGAAAATATATCCCTCCCTCCCTCCCTTTCTTACCTCTCCAATAACACAGGGGTGACCATTTGGACATGCTAGTTGAATAAAGAAAAGCAAAAAGTAAATCAGTACAATGCTGCCAAGAATTCTAAATTATTCTCAGGATTCATCATTATAATTGAACTTCAAAAAGCTAATGACATTGTAAAAAATAAATAAAACAAAGGAGAAAAAAAGACATTCAACATGCAAATAACGTCTTATTTTCCTTAACTAAATACCAGAAAGATTGCCTGTGAAATCCTCAAGATTATTATTTTTTTTAATTTTGGTTTTTACTTTTAACCTGTACCTTTTATGTTTGTACTTGAGTCTTTTTAATCTATGCTTTTATTCGTGTGTGTTTATTGTTTTATTATGAACCACAGTCTCTTAGATGAGACAGGCATTATAGAACTTAAATAAACATTGAAAGAGTTTGATTTTCGAATCTTCAAGAACAGCAATATCATATGAAACAGAAGTAAATATGAAAGCTGCATTAGCATTTATTTCTTAGAAAATAATGGGAGAACTATTCAGGGGAAAATGTATACACCTGTGCTGTAGAAACCAAGTGCAACTGAAAAGGTTTTATACATCAATATAGCAGCAAGACTAAAAGTATTATCTTTCCAAGGGTTTTTCTACTTTTCTCCAACTAAAACTGCATCTGAGCAAAAGAACACTTTAACATCCAATTCTACTGTATTGCCTGATGAAAACTCCTTTTAAAAATAAATTTTGCTGGCTGCTTTCAGAGATGGATTGCGCAATTTTGCAGATCATCACTGTATCTGTTACATGGCACTGATATGTACGATCAGAAAATAGTGATGCTTTTACTTTCTTGTTGCATGTCACCACTAGGGCAGGATTATTTGTAAGCTTCTTTACAAATATTTCCCATTTCTGTAAATCATAGTCTGTGAGCTTCTTTAAACTATCACAAATTGACATCCCTGATCTCACGGCAAATGGTTTAAATTGGCAGGAAGAACAATATGGGCACCATTAAATTTACACCTTCATTTCCTCTACAAAATGCCATGCTCTTAACCTCTTGTCATTGTGTATAAATAAATCTCTCCTTGGTTCATAAAGAAGCTAGAAACCACAGCTAGACTTGGTAACGCCAGTTGGTGCAGAAGAAAGGAAAAGGCTGCCTTGTATATATATTCATAAAAAGGAAGGGAGAGGGCAATCCTACATAGACACATTTGTGATGGAGATAAGGATTGAGTGTGGAAAGAGAACAGTTGGTTTCAACAGAACAGGATTGTGTTTTGGAGCTCAATGACACCTTTATCTTGCATTTCGGTTTAATTTCCATTTTACATGCTTTAGCTTGCCCTTCTATAAAATGGTCTTTTATGACTAGCCATTGTCTTCATGGCTATGATTTTGTCAATAGTTCTCTCCTCCACCCCTCCACGCCCACCCCTGCCACCTTCACCCCAGACCTATATTCTTATAGTCCTACGACATTTTCTTAAATATCATCATGTAGGTCACAAGGCTAATCATTTGAGGACCATCACCAAAATGGACATTACTTTATTCCTATGACTTATGAAAATATGTTCCTGGTTGTAGCCAAGTTTATTCAGATCTATATTCTGGATATGTCTGTTATGACTTTCCCATCATATACTCCAAAGATTGATACTCACTATACCAATGAACTACTTCCTTTAACTTCCACTGCATAGCTTGAGCCAACATGTCTTCTGGCATGGTTGGCAGAAAAGCATTCTGGTAAAAGAACAGATGAAAATTTGAATCATGATATTAAATAATACACAGTGATTATTTCTGACTGATTTAACTGCTCCAAAGTCATTTTCTCATATAATTAAAAAGTAAACACTGAGAATTATCTCGAATTGTAAAGGTATAAATAAACAGAAGGGGAAGCTAGGAAATAAGCTAGTTTGTTTGAGCCATGATGGCGCAGTAGTTAGAATGTAGTATTGCAGACTAATTCTGCTCACTGCCAGAGGTTCGATCCAGATCGGCTCAAGGTTGACTCAGCCTTCCATCCTTCCGAGGTCAGTAAAACAAGGACCCAGATTGTTGGGGGCAATAGGCTGACTCTGTAAACCGCCTAGAAAGGGCTGTAAAGCACTATGAAGTGGTATATAAGTCAAGTGCTACTATTATTGCCCAGCATTACCTCTGAAGAATGTCTGAAAGGTTTAACTGGCATGTTATACAATTTATTAACCAGTAAAAGATCCTGCAGTTCCATTGTACCTATACCAAATGTTTCCTGAACATAATTTAAGCAGTTGGTGTTTATATTTAATGCTTTAGATCAATGTTTCTCAACCTTGGTGACTTTAAGATGGGTAGACTTCAACTCCCAGAATTCTCCAGCCAGTTGAAGTCCACCTATCTTAAAGTCACCGAGATTAAGAAACACTGCTTTAAATGGCCTACAGCGTGGTTCTCTGAAGGACAGCCTCTCCCATGATGGATCCACCCAGTTGTTAAAATATGTAACTCTTGCCACAGAACATTCCCAAGTTATGGAGGGTTTGATACCCACTCTCTCTGCCTCTAGAACTGCTTTCTCTAGGCCTTGATTTCTTGCTCATTAATTTGAGCATTTTTCATTTCTGCATTTTTAAAAAATCTGCATTACATATTATAGTAGTTGTTAATCTTACTGAATATTCAAGTTAACAAAGAGGCAGGATGCATTTTTTTTTTAAAAAAGGACTTTTAAGTTAAAAAACTAATAGAAGTCCAGCATGAACTTCCTTACCAGCATGATATTAGGTGAGAATGCCAGATTCCTTAGAGGTTCGAGGATTCGATTCTGGCCACAAAACAAAACAACTGCAGTATGAACTGCCATTTCAATCACCACCGTGTTGTGGCCGAAAGACAGAGGGGGCAGGGTCAGCAAGGGGAGCTGATTAGACACAAGAGAATCAGCAAATGCCTTCAGTTTTGCAGATGGAAGAACCCTGGAGTTCCGGATGAATTCTTTAAGTATATCACATTGCTGAATAAAGGAGGAAAAAAAGGTAAATAAGATTTAATCTGTGACATAACAGTGATTAATTATTTACTTATTTACACACTCATTCATGTAATATTATTGCACTTTGTTATCAGCAGTTGTTTGCTGCCTGCTTTAGTGATTCTAGGAAAATTACAATATAGTAATACTAAGAGACCTCAGGACAGGTATGAATCCACTAACATAAAACACCAGTAGCAATACAGAAAACAGGCATATGGAAATCCTATCTAGTTTATAGCAGGGGCGGGCAATTAATTTTCCCAAGGAGCCACATGAGAAACTGAGACTGTTGTGGAAGGCCACCACTGCCCTGCCCCCTGCCCCCACTGCCCTGCCCTCTGCCATCGAGCCCCCTGCCATCGATGCCACCACCACGGGCTGGACTGGGACTGCCCACAGGCCAGATGTGACCCATGTGCCTTAAAATGCCCAGATCTGGTTTATAGGTACAACCTTGTCACAAATTTTCCAAATGGAAACAGCTGAGAGAAACCACAACCCATTCAGGATGTGCAAAATGTTTGACCATGAAATGATCTGAGCTCAAAACTGCTGCTGTGAGTTTCCTGAGGAGAAAACACAGAACACTTGGTTTTGTGCACAACCAACCTATATTTAGTTCAGCCCAGTCGTTTCTATGATTAGCAGGACCTTTCCATCTAAAATAGCCCTTATTTGCAGATCACAAGGAAAACGAATTCACCTTCTGCTTGGGGTGAGCATTTGGGTCTCTGCATCTATACAGTGATGTGAGCTCTCTGAAGATAGTCAAAAGAAAATGAACTGCCGGTGCAGAGTTGGAGTCCTTATATGCCTGAAGGGAAAGATACAAATAACCGAAACTATTAAAAAGAGGCAAGATAATCAGGAGTACAGATTTCATCTTTGGCTGGCAACAGAATGATTAAGAGCACAGAATAAAACCTGAATTAATAAAACACAGCCTTACACTCCAAATTCCAAAGAGGTATTGAATCATAGTAGTTGAAATCCTCTTAGACTAACCTATAAGCAGCTAGACCAAGCTGTTTTGTGAAAGTTTTCTCACCAACTGTAAAGGGAAAACCAGGCAAGGGAATGGCACAGATTTGCATAAGAATCTCTATTCCAATCTGGCATTCACATTTATTCCACCAGCTACTGCAAGTAATTTGGACTGCATTATATTTTATCTTTTTGAGTTTCTCTTTGTAAGCCAATCTGTCTTCCACACCAATCAAACATAATATACAAAGCATTCTACAAAATAAATCACTGATATCAGGTTAATTAGAATCAATGATCCTGATAAGACCAAAGTGGATTAAAACTCAGATCCTTTGTACATATTTCTTATTCCCCACTGTGTTTTTCCCCAGATTCTATTAATTAAAGCAGTTATGGATAACTAAGCACACTGCTATGAAAAATGCCAGCATGAGCTTCAACTTTTTGTGAAGGAATGCCTCCAGGTCCCAGGAAATAAAATTAGGAAATGATTACAGTGTAGTGCTTTGTTTGGAAAAATTCACACGCACCAAAACCCCCCACAAAATAAGGTAATCTTGAATGACAGAGAGGATTAAGTAAATTGAGTAAATTTCCCTATGGCTTCCATGAGAATTAAATCCCAAAGGGGTTCACTGGCTCAAACAGGCTATGAGCTATTTCTGAAGGAAGAATAGTTTTTCATTTGTAAACAATTACAGTAAAACTTCCTTCCAAATTTTCAAACTGGGTATCTAACACTGTCTAGAAACACTGAAGAAAAAATACCAGAATGCCATTTGGCTCTTTAAAAATAGTATCAACAAAAATCTCTCTTTTTTTGTCCAGCATAGCTAATAGAAACAGAAATGAATGGAGCATCTGAGAAATCCTCTAGTACTTTATGCTTATTACCAAATCAGAGAAGTCCCCCTTCCTGCCAACCAAGAAGAGCTAAGCTGCTCAGAAAGAAAGAAGTTACCTTCAGGGCTGCTGTGATGACTTCTGTCTCGCATTTTATCAATGCTTCCCCCACAGCATTGCGTATGGCTTTGTAGTCTTTGCCACAAACCAGGAATCGATCAATGCGGTCAGGTTGGAGTGTCTGAGGCCACAAACCACAAAATAAAAAAAAACCTCTTAAAGGCATACTGCATGTATTAATTCACTCGTTCATTTAACTCGTCCCTACCATAATCAATGGGATTTTCAGACTTTCTTTAGAAAGTTGGACAATTGGAAGATTCTAAATGTTAAAACTTTATGTCATCCATAAAGTAAACAGGCATATGAATCCATTGGCCATTCAGAACTGCTTGACAGTTTAATCTTAGTTAGCTGCCTCTCCAGCCATTCTATTTTAACACTAATATCTCACAGCAAGACAATCTAATCAAGGTAAGCCAAACAAAGATCCTTTCAAAAAATTTCTTCTGACACCCATTCATTTATCTGTTCAAAGCCGTCTTTGGAAGAGGTGTGGTGGCGCAATGGTTTGAATGCAGTATTACAGGCTAACTCGGCATTCCACTGCCGGGAGTTTGACTCTAACCGGCTCAAAGTTGATTCAGCCTTCCATCCTTCCGAGGTTGATAAAATGAGGACCCAGATTGTTGGGGGGCAATATGCTGACTCTGTAAGCCACTTAGAGAGGGCTATAAAGCACTGTGAAGCTATTGCTATTCCAGAAATATTTATAAGTTGTTAACAGAAATATATTGGAATTACCTGTTGCTCTTCAATTATTTCTGATGGAAATACCCAGTGATACTGGTGGTTACTCAAAAGCTTCTGTGTGAATTCCAACCCGTACTGGCTAGTAAGCTTTCGCACAAGGTAAATGTTATGCCAGTTATTCTGAATACAATGGAAGAACTGCCTCACTTTTTCCAAGTAGATTTGCTTTTCTTTATCTTCACTATTGTCTGCAGAAAGAAGAAAAGTTGGTATTTAATTCCCAATCATACCACAGCAGTTCTAAAAAGATGGAGAATTTGTCTTGCAAAGTTTTGTATTTACAAAAAAAAAAAGATCCCCCCCCCCCATTTTTTCCCCACTGAATAAGAACTTGCTTATGAGAGTTCTCTGGAAAGTTAGCATTTCCATGTGGCTACCATAATCCACTTGCCTGAAGTTTCGTGAAGTTCAAAGATCATCTCTGCAGCTCTATCCATGCATAGACGGAGGTTGGCAATTCCTTGCAAATACTCAATGGTAATTTTTTGGGAGACTGGATGGCGGCGGTTCCACTGATGAATATAATTTTCCAGAAAATACCCATCCTTTGCCAAGCAACGTATTTTGGTTTCTTTGGGGAAATTTTCTATTTTCTCACACAACGAATCCTGAAAATAAAAGAATATTTTCCAATTATTTTCCACATTATTTTATACTCAAAGAGCCTATCTGGAATATTTTCAACAAAATAACTAGGTCTACTCTTTGGGACCATAAGAAAGGCTGAGCGCCAAAGAATTGAGGCCTTTGAACTATGGTACTGGAGCAGACTTCTGCGAGTCCCTTGGACTGCAAGGCGTTCAAACCAGTCAGTCCTACAGGAGATCAACCCCGACTGCTCCTTAGAAGGCCAGATCCTGAAGCTGAAACTCAAATACTTTGGCCACCTAATGAGAAGGAAGGACTCACTGGAGAAGAGCCTAATGCTGGGAAAGATTGAGGGCAATAGAAGAAGGGGACGACAGAGAATGAGGTGGCTGGATGGAGTCACTGAAGCAGTAGGCGTGAGCTTAAATGGACTCCAGAAGATGGTAGAGGACAGGAATGCCTGGAGGAACGGAGTCCATGGGGTCGCGATGGGTCGCAACTAACAACAACAACACTCTTTGGCAGCAGGCAATAGAACAGTGGAGATAATGACAACCCCTAAGTTTAACTGTCCTCATATTAAGGCAGATGAAGGGGGAAATAGTATTCCAGCTTAAGGATGAGCATTGTCCCTTGGCTTGGTAGGTGCCTTAGGGGAATGGGTAGGTTTTAGATCTAGTAGATTTACCAACTCCAATCTGCCCAAGCATGCCTCAAGCTTTACACTTTTGACTTGGGTGCAATCCAGATTTCTGCACTTTTAACCAGTTTATGAGAGAAACTTTGTGTGCAGGCAAAACTGGAAACTGTCATGTGTTCACTGGAATGGCCTTTAACTTAAAGATTTCTTAAGTGATAATTCCAGATGAAAGTGAAACATTCAGAAAAAAAGGGCTACAGGGAGACCTGGTACTAAGAACTAAGATACATACATACAGTGCATACATACATCATTTGGTTTGTTAAAATCAGGAACATGGTGACAATCTCCAGTTAGTAAAATTAATAAACTATGTTCATTTGCAATGATCTGCAACATGATTTAAGCTGATGTTAATAAAAGTTGGCACAATGTGGTCTATGAAAAGCTGCTTTAACAATCCTAGATTCAGCAATTGATAACTTAGTAAACGTAAAACTAAATTGGAAAATGAGAAGGACTGACTAAAGACACTGATTCACTTTACTTTTTACATTTCTTCTAGATTTGTAAAAGTCAATTAAAAACCAAAGTTGACTACAAAACAGCAGATTCTGATACAATAGCATAACAGCACCATCTTAATCATGTTTTTGAGTTTGACCTAAACACAATGTACATTTTTTGAGAAAATCGAAGTGTATAGGAGCCAAAAAACATAGCAGAAATAAGATAACTAGATTCCTTAGGAACAAATATCTTTTTCCTTTCCTTCTCCTTTTCCTTTACGGAGAGCAGCACACACTTTTTTTTCATGCAAATATAATACTCTTCCTCATCAACCTCCTGTCCCACTGGCCACATTTCCCTCCAAAAGAAATCTAAAAAAGACAGTTACCTCTAAGCAACTGATGAATAGCATGTACAGCTCTATTTTATCTTCCTTGTCCATGATGTGATTTGCTTCAACTTGTGATAAATGCTCTTGTACGTAGACTTTCACATCACTGAAGCTATGAAAAGAGAAACCTCCATTTATCCACAAATAATGTAGGGATTTTTTAAATTATTTTTAACAATTTTCAGGAAATAAAAAAGATATCCCCAGGGTCATAAGGATGCATTTCTGCAGTTGTAGAAGGGAGCAGGGAGAAGAATCAATTAAGTTTAAAAAAATGATGTCTGAACCGTAATGAGGCCTATAACGAAAATAGTTCATGCAACAGAGATGCTGAAGTAGAATGTTCTGCCCCAATTTATGCATCCCAGTTGAAAATCTTACCTGTATTTCAGAAGCAATTTTAACACCACAGAACGGATAACAGGAGTTTTATCCACCACATCATCAAAGGGGGACAAAGATTTGGTATGTAAGTTTTCAGGGCCTAAGGATATAACGCAAATCAGTCTGGAGAAACAGTACAATGCTTCCCTTTAGGTTAGAACAATCTCAACAGATGTTATGATCATACCTTTCAAAACTGACTTGTGCACAAACATCAGATTCAATAGCTCTTCAATCACAGATTTCTCTGGGGGATTATTGCCTTTGAAACACATTGTGGAAACCAGGTCTATGAAAAAATTGTTGCATAATTTACGGAACTGGGTGTTTTTCTTTATGGCAATGCTGTGGAGAAAATGGTAAGTTATTATTTATCTAGTAAACTACCAAGAAATGCAGAGCCAATGCAGCAACTGAATGTCCTCAGAAAAATTTATCTGCTGGATAAGAAGAACAAGGTTCACCTGTGCTCCTCAGATACTGTGGGATTGTAATCATCTGGTGGACTGACCAAGCAAAGTGGACAGATCATCTGTCCCGGCCCCAGCCACTGTTTGATACAATCGTAACAAAATACGTGATCACAAGGAAGGTTTACTGGACCTCTAGGATCGCCCAAACATATTGGGCATGACCTTAAACCAAACCTGTGAAATCAAGAGAGAAACATGTAAGTAGCAATATATACTTAATTACAGAGTTCACAATGAAGTAATAGCATAGGTAAGCCCCGTTCTACCCTTCGCATTTGTTTTTATTTAGAGTATTTGTATGTTGCCCATTCCTAACATGGTCCAGGACTGCCTCCAGAAATATAATAAGAGCAGCAAAATTACAATTAAAATGCCTTGGCAAATAACTTTGCTTTAAGCCCTAGCTTCAAAAGGAGGGGTTTGCTTTAACCTGTATCAGTACCTTCCCTATACAACTTCTCTCATAGGAAAAGTAGAGTTAATCACAGCTATTTAATGAATATATGCAAAGATTCACCAAGAGTGTTTCAGTGGTGACCTAAAAGTGTGAGGCGTACTCTGTCAGAGTAAGCAATCCTCAACTAAACTTGTCGTAAACCAAGTTCATTGTGATCAGCTTGTATTGGTACCACAAAGCCACCAACAACTAGAAAAAAAATATTTCAACTGGGAGGTTATGCCAGACCTTTGGGAGGTTGTGCTACATTGTGGTTTGGTTACAATTTCTGGACCATCTTTAAGGAAAGCCACAGACAAAACACACTGTAGTAATTTGATTTTGAAGTTACCAGCATATGAGTCACCATAAATTGATCTTTTCCCTCCATGTAATGATGCAACTGATTCATAGGCAAAGCTAAAGAGTCCTCCTTATCACTTATGTTTCATTGCTGTTTAAGAATAGGAACTACAAACTACAAACCTAAGTTTAAGAAGGATGTGACCACATCCAGAAGAGATGTTTCTCCTTAATCCTGAAATCTAGCCCTGAGAATCAGCAGGCATAGTTTTACTCAGTATACCGAAGATTAAAGTAATCTGAAGTTCTGACTCTTTTGTTAGTGATTCCCTATAATCTTTATTGATATCAATTGACTTAGATTTACTTTCTAGGCAAGACGTTTATTTCAAAATATACCTTCTTTTTTCTACTATTCACCTATCAACAACTTGTAAATGCTGCCATTGTATGCCAGTCCACTGTGTTATAGCGTGGTTGTTTAAATTAGTTTGGGGGGAAAATCAGTTCCTCTTTAATTTTATTCAGATTTCTGTATTATGTGACAGTGAGATAATAAGCATCCAGGAAAAGGACTAACACGGTGATGAATGTTGAAATAGGTTTGATGTTGGTGCATATTTTGAACCTATGTCTGTGACTTTGTATAAGCATTGCTTCCATTGCTTTTTTTCCACTCTCATGGGGAAGGAAGAGATAGAGTAGAAGAGGAAAACACAAATCTATAAAGGCAGAAAAGGGTCATTCATTCATAAGGGCTCCTACCTCTGCTGCCTCTATCTACAAAGAGAGTTTTGGGAGCCAGATTGAGTTACTATAGGCCTTGACCTTTTTGTTAAATGCCAGGTTGAGGTTCAACAGAAACGAAAACATTTGTGATATTTTTGAAGCCTTCCTTACAATACGGATCATTCCATTCCTAAAAGCATTACCTGCAAAATGATTGACTGGCATCTTCCTTGCACTGACATAGCATTCTCATCACTGCACTGAATGTTCTCATAGTTTTGATGTCAGAATCCCACTGAAAACACTGGGAGAGGAAAGTGGGGAGAGAAATGCCATCATTACAATTTCCAAAAGCGAAAGTATAGGACCAACATGTTTTCTCACTTACCATTTAAAAAATATTTAAAATGCTTAAATATCAAACCTTTTAAAAATACTGTTTTAATTTTAAATTAGTAAGGAGAAAAAAACACGAGGATGGAAGATCAAAAAGAACCGATGACAAAAACTGGTTTTCAAATTGAGAAAAAAGCAAAATAACTGCATATTAAAATGACTTATAAATTGTACATTATTTCAAAATAATTAGAATAGAATTGAATAGAATAATAACTTTATTGTCACTTTAAACGTACACTAATCAGCATACATTAAAATAAGATTTTGCTGCATACAGCTTTCAAAGGGTAACCACCTCCAATATACACTACATAAACATGACCAAAAAATAATAATAAGCATATACCCAAATACAAACACATATATGACCCAGAGAAACAACAAAGTCTAGTTTGGATGTATACATATATATGGCGAGAAAAACAAATCTTGCGAGTTTACCAGACAGATGGCGTAGGGAACAAAACTGTTAACAGAATCTGGTAGTTCTGCTATAAATACTTCAAAACCTCCTCCCAGAGGGAAGCAACAGAAAGAGACCCCATGAAATGGTGTGACCCCATGAAGTATGAAGGCACTTCAAATCAATATTGGGGATGTGAAAAACATGGACATTTTACTATGCCTTCTGAACTTGTGAAAAAGCTAGAAAATTTTGGATACAAATACATGCAATGATAGAAAGAATGTTAAAGATTAATACTAAAAAAACCAGATCTCTTTTTACTGGGAGTTACTGGTATGTTACATATTTACATATTAGGCAAGACACACATGTTGGAAAGAAGGCCGGAAGTCACTTTTTTTCTGATTATTTCTTTACATTTTCTTTCTGTTTAGCTCTTTGTACTTTTTCTTTTCCCTTTCTTTTTACTTTACATTTGTCTTTTGCTTATGTAAATATTCTTTATAAAAATAATAAAGTATTGTTTTAATTTTAAAAGTTAACGGAAAGCTAACACACACTGTAAAGCATCAGCTTCAATACTCATTTTTATTTCTAAGGATGTTTTTGTGATCCAAGGAGACTTCAAAGGTATTCTGAGAAAACAAGATATTGCACGGTAACAATCCAATTCTTGTTTGGATAAGCAGAGGTGGCAGAGAATATCCTGGGAATTTAAGCAGGTGTGGTGAGGAACAGCCTCATCAGTTTGCCATCTAATAAATGGGTATTTTATGATGGGCCAAACTCATAAAATATAACAGTGCCCATAATGTAGCTCTCAAAATTCCACTGAATGAACTGATCCCAAAACTCCACTTATTTTTTCCTCCAAAACAAATGGCACATTCCTTAGTATAGAGTAGACCATGGATCCCCTGATCAGAATATATTTAACTCTTCAACTACAAATAAGAAATAACTACTATACAACAGAGTGAAATGAAATACACAATGAAGTCGTCCCAGTTGGAAATACGTACAACTTTATGGAAGTAAAACTCAGCAAATGAAGATCGTGAGGAGGAGGAAGAGGAAGCAACAGCTTACCCCCCCCAAAAAAAGTGGGGGGGGGCACTTCTATTCCCTACAATTGAACGAAGTATAGCTTCTGAGGTTGACATATAGTAATTAACCTAAATGTTTAAATAGAGAAGACTGTACACCCTTTCCTCGTTTAGCAACCACAGTTCAGCCCTTACATTGGAAACAGAATGATCACTAAGAGAACACATGACAGAGAGAAATGGAGAAGACACTGTAAAGATCACTGGTTGCTGCTGTCTTTTTCAGAGAAAGTTCTCTCATACGGTGTCTTCATTTTCCTTTCCTTTTCCCTCCACGCAGAGCAGAGGTTGTTTTTCTCCAAAGCCTTCTCCAGAAAGTGCTACTCACAAATGAACAAGCCCAGGTCTTAATTAAGATGATTGGAAGCCTCCTGTCAGATGACTCTGCTGCCTGAAGCTGACCAGATCCGTTTCACAGCTGTGACCAGATCAGTTTCACAACTGTGACCAGATCAGTTTCCTATGCCAGGCATAGGAAATTTGGCCGCAAATGCGGCCAAATGGTTAGAAAAAATGATTTTTTTAATTAATAAGGAGTGCTTGCTTATATTGTTGACAACCAACTAAATAAATGAATGCTTAAAGTAATATTTCCAATCAGGGGAAGCTATCATTCTTACGTTGTTAAGTTTCATGATATACTTCTTCACCAGCTCCTTCAGTTCTGGAATCAGAGTTTCTGCTCCAAGCAGCACATGCTCCACAAAGAGGGACACTGAGAAAACCCTATTCCATTGGCTCCTGTTAAAAGAAAAAGGCTAATTTATTAAAAAGAAAAAAAGCATCATACTATCAAAAAGCTAAACTGAAAAACAAATGGACTCCAGCTATATAATAAAGAGATCAGTACTGCCTTTTATGGAAGCAAATAAACCTATGAATTCACTTGCAAGCCCGACTGCAAGTAGAAACAAAGGGTTACTTTGGGAATTAACAATTGACCCAGGCCGTCTTGAAAACTGGGGTTAAGAGGTGATCAAGTGCAGCAGGGCAGAGGAACAAATGCATCTGCTCTTGCCAAAAGAGCTTGAAGTACACATTAGTCCTCTTGAACCAATCTAGCCTCAAAAAAAATCACGACTGTCAAACATAGCATTCCACGCTTGCCACTTTGCAGGTTCAGATCCAACCTATGTTAGGATTGAGACAACAGGAACTAAAGATGTTTAGAAAGCATGCGATTATCATAGGAAGTCAACTTATAAAGTTGGTCGGAAAAAAGTCAGCAACTTATCAACAATAGAAAAAAGCGACCGTGAAATGATCTTACCACCATCAAAAGTAGACCCAAAACAACATTTTCTACCACCCTGAAATTTTACTTACTTGACCTCTTGGAGCATTTGGCTGCATTGGCTTCCACTGCCTCGGCTGCAGTTTGCTGCACATACCAGTTCAATGGGCATTTGAAGGTCCTTCACCTGCTGGAGCCATGCACGGGTTTTCCATGTCAGGACTGCCGAGGATAACATTTCAGTACAGGCCAGCGCAGCAAACACATCTAGCACCTATGGCAAACAGGCATAAAGAAGCCTCTTACCACACACGTGTAATGTAAGAACATACACTTCGTCCTACCGTTAGGGCCGAGAATTACATTAAGATGATCGACTCTAAGCATCCTTTGGTAAAGTAGACCAACTTGGATTTTGATGCTCTCACTGCCTCATTGTGTTTATGGTTTTGTACTTTGCTAAATAATCTGACAAGTATGGTGGTATAAAAATCAAATACATAAACAGTTCCCTAAATAAATACAAGGAGTTCTCATTTAGCAACTGCCTTGTTTAGCAACCGTTCAGTTATGACAGTTACAAAAAAGTAATTTTATGACCAATCTTTTACACAATCTTTGCAGATCTGTAAAGCAAAGGAAAGCTGGAGTTAAGATCATAATCACAGTCACGATTTAATGACAGTTTTATGAGCACTTTGCTTAATAACTAAGTTGCCAATCCCAATATCAGTCACTAAATGAGGACTACCTGTAGTTCCCTTCTGTAATACCATTAGTGATTTTAGGTGGCTTTCTTCCCATCTATCCCACCTATCAGTTTTATTGGCCCGTTTTACATCCCCTTGATTTCTGTTTGACTTTTTGATTTTGACTTACATTTCTCCTGACTTAAAATCCCCATTTTTCTTTTCATTTCAACTTTACACTTCTTGTTTTCAGCCTGCTTTATTTGTTTAATGAAAAGCTTTCGTTGTAATTTTATCACGATATTTGAGATCAGTTACCTACATCTTATTTAAATTCCAATTTTATTTATGGGAGAGTAAATATTATATATGAACACCTATAAAAGCAATTCTATTATTTGACCCCGCTTAGGGGATTCTCCATGTATTCCCATTACAAAGCAAATACATTCATTAGGAGAATAGCCTATAAAAGCATTTTTGAAGACCTGCCTGGAGCTTCTTTTTTGCAGACAGATTCATTTCTCCTGATCAAGAACACAGAGAGAATACCACTTCCCCCACCCCACCCCAGGTGTCATGTTTTCCTATTAAGATTAAATGTTACAGCCCACCCACCATTTGGCTGTGCAACGTGCAGCTTCTGTTCTTTTCTCTTTGTTCAAGGGTATGAAGCACTTCAGGGTACACAGCAAGAATCCGGGAAAAGTTCTGCAGACGACTCCTAAACTGATGAAAACCAAGGTGGACCCAAGGAAGGGAGAGCACTCTTGTTCCTGCACCAGAAGAGGCGGCCTTCATTTCTTCCACGCATGACAAGAGGGCCACTTGCAACATCTGAAAATATACAGCAGCATATTTGAAGGCGATTCCCCTCACAATCACCTGATGAATCGTAAGGATTTCAATAGTCTTTCCAATACATGGGACACATTTATCTGCATGTCATATAGTGGTAATTAAGTGCCAAGTCTACTCACTAACTAGCACACAGCACGCAGCTGTTGGGCATCATGAAGCAAGCTTTTGACTCCAATATCTAGCCTTCTAGGATTGAAATACGCACATTTAGTTCCCTCTCTGAGCTCACACCCATTGCCAGGAGAATAAAGTCTCTGACATAACAATGAAAAAAGACGGCCTTCTCTTCCTCCGAGTAGCAAGCAATGTGTTGCCCCAGTGGTGTCTGCTGAAAGATGTCGAGAAACTTCTCTGCATGGGCTGGAAAACAAAATGGGATTTAAATTGTTTTGCATCTCCCCCAGAAATAAAGTCAACCAGTCCTCTTTAAAGCATAAAACAAATTTAGTATGAAAAGTACAATTTTCTTGATTTTGTTTTTTACTTAATTTATCATTTTTATTCTGCCCATTGATCGGTTTACAAATTATAAGTGCTAATTCGAGCCAAATTTCCCCAAGTTTTTCAAACAAAGGGACCTTTTTTTAACTTCCCCTTGGTCTTCTCACCTTCGTTATTAGTAATATGTTGTGCATGAACCCGAAGATCTTCCAAATAATCCTTTATCTTCCAGCTGAAAGGCATCTTATTGCCAGCCCCTGTAGACACTTCCATGTAATTCTGCACCTGAATTGGTTTTGTTTGAGAGCTAAAGAAGATAAAGTAAGTTTAAAATGAACAGATGCTTTTTCAATACATTTTGAATGTATTAATGTAAAAAATAATCAAGCAAGGTATAATGAGATATATTTTAATTTAAGTACACATAAAAATGTGATCAGTTTAAAGACAGACACTGAATGGATTGATGATTATATGGTGGATATATTTAATACACACCATTTTTTATATATGGAATAACAGAAATACCATCACATAAAATAAATCTGTTTCAATTTGTTCTACTGAAACTCTCTGTTTACTCTATCTCGCTCTTTTATCAAAATGTTGGCGATTGGAGAGATTTTTTTCCTATCTTTTAGCTATGTTCAACAGAGGTGCTAACTGTTGAGACAATTTTTTTAATAAGCCATGTTCACTGAAAAATGAAAAGCTAAACCAGAATTGCACATTACTGATATAGGTATATACCACGTTATTCCTTCAAATTATTCGTTCAAATTCCATTTACTTCTCTCTGTGATCAAGAAATCTGTTTCTTAACCTTGTCCCCATCTTCTTCCCATAGCTTACCTGCTCTGACCCATGACATAAGGGATGTCTAGAAGTTTTAGTTCATTGAAGATGAATAACCACAAGGCTTTCACACAATTTTTTGTTGTTGGTTCGACCAGCAAATCCAGATTATAATCTCTGTCCAAAATAGATATCATGTAGGCCAGAAATGGGCTCACCATACTCTGGATCCGTTTCCACAGCGTGCGTCTATATAAATCAAGAGAGGAAAAGCACATTCTAAAGAAACCAAATGTCTTTTTTTGTTTGTTTCAGCTGATTTGTTTAACTTTCTAGTGTATTAAAGATACCCTAGAGAAAATTTTAAAACCCCAGATGCATATTTTATTACTGAAAAAAAGATTAAAACTTCAATAAAGGACAAATTGCAATTAAACTAAATCTCCCAGAAGCTGCCATATTTGGATTCAAGGCAGTTTTTCAACCTGAGCAACCAGTTAAAAAAAACAACCAGGTGGCTCCAGAGAGTACTTGATGAATACTTGAATGTAATACCTAATCTATACATTATACCTAAACATTCCTCCTTCCTGGAGGGCAGTAAGGTTGGTGTTTCATGTGGAGTCAGTAAATACAAGGCATCACTGTGCAGAAGCCATGTTGTTACAGAAAGAGGGAATACAACAACAGGAATCACAGGAACAATAGAGATGAATCACAGAGTAGCAATATGACACAGGAAACAAATACAATAGAGATGAATGATAGAGCTGCATGTAAGGTACACATAACACCCATAGCAAATACCTCATCTATACATTATACCTGAACGTTCCTCCTTCCTGGAGGGCAGTAAGGTTGGAGGCCTCCCGGAGCACCCACTCCTTCACCTGGAAGAAATTCTCTTCCTGTTTCTTCAAAAGGCAAGTAAGACGGCTCTTTGTAATCTTCAGGAAGCTGCCTGAAAAAACAACAACAGGACAGCCTAATTTTTATTTTTATAAAATTTTTATAGCCACTTTTTAGAAATATATTTCAAAGAACATGAAAGAAACGACTGATGGGTAATTCAGATTTTGAATCAAAATTAACGTTTCCTGGTCTTTTGCTTGATGATCCTACATAGAATCATAGATTTGCTTCCATAAGAAGAGCTACATGACTTACAAACGTGGGCACTGCCCTCAATAATTTGAGATTTAGAATTATTTGCAGTCTACACACCCATTGTGAGAAGTATCAGTTTATTCCTTTTCTATTTTCTATTCTTTTAACTACTTTGTGATGCCACTTATTTCACCACTATTAATGGTATGCTATAAAGGTAGGCTATAAATAAAGGTAGGCTATAAATAAATACCAGGCATGGGGAAGAAGAGTCATTATGCAGCTGTGAATAAGACTGAAACCCTTCTCCTTTTGCAGGATTCCTCTATTCTATAGGATTCCTATACATTCGCTTTCTCTCACCCTAGACTGGGAAATAAAATGATTGATCTACCAATTCACATTCAACAAGGGTGTAGATTATGGTCCATAATTTTCAATGAAGAAGCATCATCCTATAGTGGATTGATTCAGGCTAACAACAATCTGCTTCATCAACACATACAGTAGTGGCCAAAATTGTGGAAATCTTTTGGGAAAAGTGTATTTTTGAGGTTTGATGGCTAATAACACCACTTTTCTTTGGAGTAGTACCATAAAATTATATATCAATGGAAAGATAATTTAATCAAGAATGTAATGCAACAAAGTTTGTTCAATTATCTGTACTGTATTCTATGAAAGGTTATAGCCAAATAACCAGAAAAAGGAAGCACAACTTAATAATAATAATAATAATAATAATAATAATAATAATAATAATAATAATAATAGTAATAGTAATAATAATAATAAAGTTGGAAGGGACCCTGGAGGTCATCTAGTCCAACCCCCCGCTCAGGCAGGTAACCCTATACCATTTCGGACAAATGGCTGCCCAGTCTCTTCTTAAAAACTTCCAGTGTTGGAGCATTCGCCACTTCTGGAGGCAGGTTGCTCCACTGGTTAATTGTTCTGTCAGGAAGCTTCTCCTTAGTTCTTGCTTAGGTTGATATCAGGTAGGTTTCCTTCATCTGATTGTAGCCAATGAGCATGAGTGTTTAGAGAGCCAATCAGGTGTCATCTTGTTTTGGCAATGAGCCAAACAGTAGGATTCAGTTATTGATGTCATGTATTGAAGCTGAGAGGAGGATATTTGTCAGTGTGTTATGTGATCGCTATCAAGTTGGTTGGGTTCTTTTGTGTTCTTTCATTTAGTGAGCTTGTAAAACGTAATAAAATTAAAATAATGGTGCAAAGAGTTGACTGGTTGCCCAGAAAGCGATGTAAAATAGTATTATTAAGTGAACATGGCTAGAGTTATAAAGAAATTAGAAGAAAAATTGGTGGAAACTTGACCAAAGGTGGCATTTCTGCTGTCCACTTTTCCCAAAAGGTTTCCACAATTTTGGCCACTATTGTACCCACACACACTTACTTGACACTTCCAAAGAACTCTAGGAGGAAGGCAAGCTCTCATCTTTTGATTTTCTATGGGGTCTAGACAAACACAGTCACAGACAGAGCAAATACATTCTAAGAATTATAAAACAGAAACTGATCCTTTATTTTACCCTTTACTGTACATTCAGTATCCTGAGCGTTCATATAATATAGCATGAGGAACTTGCATTAAAATATCTTTTCACTTTAACAAAAGACCATGCTCCTTCTGGACATATTTGTATTATATACCTTCCTCAGATAGGAGGCTAAGAAGAATTTCAATTCTCTTAGCGCTACGACCAGCTTCCTCATTTTGGTCTCTTAGCATGCCGACAGCACTTTGAACACAACTCCTCAAAAGAACGGTAGTATCCAACGCCTGAGACTTTCCAGACACAGAAGAAGAAAAAAAACTTATTAGTTTCATTTTTGATGTGTGCCATTGTGCCCTCAGTAAAAAAATGACAATAAAGGTTATCTTATCTTATCTTATCTTACCTTACCTTAGAAACCTATTAGTATATCCTGAAACATGTACAATAATTTCCTCTATGGTTATCAGATCCCTTGAGATGTGAATGAGCATCTGATTAAACTGAGCTGGACAGCCTTTTGATAGTTGAATTGAGCGTCACATTTGAAAAGTATGAGATAATAACACAAGTGTCCAGGACCATTATGTTTCCCTTCCATGGGGGAGGATTCCTAGAAATTTTCTTTGGTATTTGGTTTATTGTTTTCACTATGCTGTATTTTACTAGGGCTTACATGTCAAGTTTTTTTCCCACTAACAGTGCAAATTTGAAATTTGCCAGAACAGTGCTTTTTATCAGTGGAAAAGTTCTAAGTGCAAAACAGCCTTTTCAAGTTGAAAAAGGGTATTCCAAGCTTGAAACAGGCCCATTTGGTGTCCAGGACATTTCTCTTATGATCAGACCAACATTTTATCACAACCACTGGGATCAGAACAATTGTTTAAATTGTTTTACATAGCACTACTTTTACTTTTCCACTATACAACAGGAGGAAATTACGTCAGCCTTTTTTTCACCAACTTTTTCACCAAAAAAAAAAAACAGAGTCTGAGGGCCAGATAAGGCTCTGGTGCTCTAAGATGCCCCCTTCTGGATTCACCCCAATGCCTGGGAGCACAAAGGAGAAACAATCACCCAGGTACCGAAAAAGAGAAATTTTGCCTGGATAAACACCTTAGTAAAATAAAAACAATGCAGCACTAGGAACTAGGGAGGTAGGCAGCCAGGTATAGAAAGTTCAATTTCTAGAGAAAACAGATACAAAAGAACACCTTTGCATAACTGAAAGGGCATACGTTATTGCCCATCTATATAATCTTCTGAAACAGTAGCTAATGGAGCTATCATAAAGTTCACAAATAGTGATCCCTATGGAGTGATCACAAATAAGAATTATATCTGATGTTTATGCATGTTACTCTAATAGGGCAATGTGTGAATCATCCCAAGGCTAGAACAGATAGCTAATCATAAGTATCTAGATACAAATATGTGAAAACATGTGTTATGTTATTTCTATAATCAATTTCACTGAACAAAAAAAGCAAGATGTTACAAAGAAGAACATCATTGGCCCTGAGATCGAAGGGAAACAATCAAACTGAATTGAGTGAGGCACATTAAGACTTACAAGTATTTCTGGTTTGGATATTGGTGATGCCTCCACTTCCATCTCCTCCTCTATTTCTTCTTCCTTTGTCCCTGCAGCTACAAAGATAAAGAAAGTCTCGTACAGGAATGCTACCTGACTCTAAAAACGATGATGGGAATTATTACAAATTGCTGGGATTAAGCACTACATAAACATGTAGTTGGAACTTCTTACTTTCAGGATTCTCTGCAGACTCTCCCATATTTTCAGAAAACAGCTGGCTGACGGTGATGCTTCGGAGGGATGTTATATCTGAGACCATGTCCTTGCAGGTTCTTAGATCATCAATATGCACAGACTGCCACAGCCCTGAAAACAACAGGTGAGATGTCACAGCTATTACCTGTATTCCCATTATTCGTTTTTGAGGAAAACCACTTAACCTTAACACAAGGAAGGGTAGGATAACACAATAATGTATATTTTACCATGTAACAGCAAGGGCCTTAATTCAATTAATGTGTGCATATTGTGTATAAAATTGAAGTTAAATACGTCCTTTCAGTTTGGCCAATCATATGTCTCAGGGAAGATGAGGGGGGCCTAAGGACAGGATTATGGGAAACCAACAAATACGTTAGCCTCCAAAGAAATCATGGAGAAGTTGGGGAAAAAATATTACAAAAGTCTGAAGGGGTATACTATTTTTATTACAGGTAGTCCTTGACTTACAACAGTTCATTTAGTGATCATTCAAAGTTACAACGGCACTGAAAAAAATAACTTATGACCATTTTTCACAGCTATGACCGTTGCAGCATCCCCATGGTCATGTGATTTATATTCAGATGCTTGGCAACTGGCATGTATTTATGGTCATGTGATCATATTTTGCGACGTTTTGACAAGCAAAGTCAATGGGGATGCCACATTCACTTAACAACCCTGTTACTAATTTAACAGCTGCAGTCATTCACTTAACAGCTGTGGTAAGAAAAGTCGTAAAATGGGGAAAACTCATTTAACAAATTTCTCACTTAGCAACATAAATTTTGGGCTCAATTGTGGTCATAAGTTGAGGACTACTTGTATACCTTTATATTTTTATTAAGAAAAAATATATGGAAAAATAGATTTTGCATTTATAGTAACATGAAGTAGAAGACCTCTCCAAAATTAAGAGATGTTTTATATAGCCAGTTTGGTCTTCTTTTTTCTGTGTTGTTTTCTTTGACTTTTTTGATGGTCCTTTGGCATAAAAAAAATTGATTTGAGCTGGTTTTCCTTTAAGCTTTCTTTTATTCATTTCTTGCATATTGCATAACTTCATTTATCCCAAAAGGGAATAGCATAATGGATATGTAAATATTTATGGCTGACCAAACTTGAGGAATATGCACTAACAGTAAAATTAACAGTATATATCCAAAACAGAAATATGACTAAATTTAAGCAAGAATATTTCCCTATACCGCCTGACCTCCATATTTATGGTTTTTTTAGTGGACTGAGGTCCAATAATGACAATAGGGATTTACTTTTTCTTTTGTAATTCAGGAAACTCGGAATTGGAGGAGTAACGTTAACTGCATTAAACTTATTTAACAGCATATAGTTTTCATGTTTCCCAATTAAATATGGCAAGAAACAGAATCACTGATTTTCAGCAATTTTTGTCACCAAGGTTTTGTGATCTTTTCAGACGGTGCATTGTGGACAACCAAAAAGGGGTTTGGCAACCTATATCCTGATTTATGATATGGTATTACCCTGGCTTTATTTCAGAGCTATCTTGACAATGAACACAATCAGTACTGTAGTAAGTAATAGAAGGAATCTCTATGTAATAAATAACATATATAAATGAAATGAGCTTCATACCTTGATGCATTTACAGAGCTGCTCAAAATATTTTTCTAACAATGTGGAAAATAAAACAGCTGTATTTATGAATGATACACAAGAAACTTTGCCAAGCTTTTCTTGCACAGAAATGACATAATAAAATTTTCATCTTATTTGTAGGCTTGTATTAGAAGCCCATCTCTTTCTATATTGCAGTAATTTGTAAATCACATTGCTGGGACCATTTGTGAGAGGAAGCAGGAAGCAACCCTGATGCCATAGCAGCCCCTTTAATAGACCTCCAGCCTCCTTGTTCTGTATTCTTGCACATAAGCCAGCTTACCTCCGTGAAATCCTATATAGGAACTTCCTCCTTCAATTCGTGACAGCTTAGTGATGAAAATTACAAACACCCTGGCTTGATTCTTCTGTATTTTGTTGACTTCATTAACAGTTGAATACCTGCAAGAAAAGAGAAATAGGCATTATTCTTTTGTGAAGTTAAAGTAAAGTCTTTATATTCACCTGCCCAACAGCTCCTATTATTTTCAACACAGATAAAATTTATTTCCCCACCTCATTCTGATGTATGATGAATAGGTGGAGATAGTTCTCCATGAAATTAGAATATTGGCCTGGAGTATTTATTGGACTATGTAAAAATCTATGAACTTGGCTGGCTTATAATTATGGTTAAATAAACATATTACAGCAACTATTAATTGATTATATGCTCAGTATTGCTTATCAAATAGTCTTATCTAACAGGCAACTTACCTGGCTGAGGCAATGAGCTGGGCACTAAGTGATCCATTTTCAAAGTCAGTCTGAATAATGAGGATTTTACTCCCATCTGTCCTCACAGCAAAAAATTTCCTGAGAAAATACAGAAATGTTTAAATGAGCTTTACTTTGTTGCAGAAAGAATGGATCACTCACATCCAGATCTTTATTTAAAACAAGGTCACCTCACCAAACACTCCAGCAGTTTGAACAGTAACGTAACTTCATTGCAATCCTCCAATTTATATTTTACAATTCAATTATAAAACTCCTCTTATCATATGAAATTTATTCTATTAATCATTTATTTTATTACAAGCACTTTTATGTCACTTCCAAAAAAGAAATATAAAGAAACATACAAATCTGCATTATTCTGCAACCATTGTGGATGATGAAAACTCACCGAATATCCTTTAAAAAGGAGTACTCGGTGTCAAATTGTTGCAAGAACAAAACTTTCAGGCTGTCTGAATCACGCTGCAATTCTGCCTCCAAAATCTCTGTGTCTGCTGCAGTCAGGAGCCTGGAGAAGGTCGTGATCTGTAACAGTTAAGACAGCAGGTTTTTCTGTCAAATATTAACAAAGTTTTCACAGGATGGTCATGCAGTCTCGTTTTTTTATTATCCAAGTGGAAATATTTTCTTCCTTTCCTTTCTCCTACACATACAGGTGACTCTCGTTTAGAGACCACAATTGGGAACAGCAACTTGGTCGTTAAGTGAAGCAATTGCTCAGTGAAATCTTGACTTTGCTTATGAGCTTATTTCAGCTTTCATTGGCTTTACACACCTATGAAAATCATAAATGTGAATATTCTTCATCACCATCATAATTGCAAATGATCATTAAATGAGGCAGCCATTTAACAATGGCTACCAGTATAGGCTTTGGGCCTTGGCATAAAATCGGGAAGGATCTGAGTGACATCATCAATTAGCTGGTTACAAAAAGATCAGGTAACTTTCTAACCATTTTAATTTAGAAATTTTATTTATTAACATTATTTATTATCTAAATTTGTATAGCAAATTCCTTTGTTCGATTACTCAGAAATAGTCCTGAAGTAGTCCTTTGTTTGTTCCAAGGAAAGCTATGCTCTACTTCAAACATTCCAGACTCTTACACTGAAAGAAAAACACTGGTGTCTCAACATTTCTGCTACATATGGACATACTAGGAAAACATTCTGAAGACAAAATCTGCTACATATGGACATGCTAGGAAAACATTCTGAAGACAAAATCTTATTTCAATTTGCTCAGCTAGAGTCTTCTTCAATCTTGGGATTCTGACAAGAAAGTGCATTTCTATACCCTAAATATTTCTGGCATGTATTTTTCATTTCAAAATATTTAGTATTCAAGGTAAATCTAAACCATACAATAACACAGCAGCCATCCAAATTTCTGGAAAATAATAATTCATACTCCATTTAATCCTCCAAGGAAAGATTGAAGGCAAACGAGGTCCAGGCAGAAGAAGAACATCGTGGCTTCAAAATCTAAGGGACTGGTTTGGACAAAACTCAGCAGCACTTTTTCGTGCGGCTGCTGATAAAAACAGGATCGCCAACATGATCGCCAATGTCCGATAATGGATATGGCAGAAGAAGAAGAATATAAAGAAACCATAGCAAGGTTTGGGTACAACTGTAATGGAGCCTGCCCATCATGATCATAAGTCGTGACGATCGTTAACAAATTGTACAATGCTTTCTGAGGCAGTCTTTAAGCGAATCCATGGTTAAGTGAATGCCATGGTCATTAAGCAAACCAATGGTTTGCTAGGGGCACGTTTTTTGTGAAAAGTGTCCGATTTTGGCAAATCCATCATAAAATGTGGCCACATGACCATGGAATGCTGCAACCAGCCGTAAATGCTGCTGTGTTGATAAATACCCGAAATTCTGGCATGTATGGGGGGGAGGGGGAAACGGCCATCGGAAGTTCAAATCCAGTCACAAGTAGCCCCAAGGTATCCTTCCCTCAGCTAAACACACAAGCTTGAAGCTTTCTATATTAATATTATTGGAGTAGTTCTGTGATTACATCAGAACAAGCCATTTTCTACAACCTATTAAGCAACAAAGATTGCTCTGTAAGTACAGATGATAGTATTAATCATCAACTCAATAGCCTGGACTTGGTAAAAAGGATTACTTTTCCCCATGCTAATGTTATTTTTATCAAGATAGAACTAAATCTTGAAAACTGTTTGTATCTATGATCTCCAAAACAAAATATAAAGTAACTAGCCCTAACTCCTAAGGATAATAGAAATGTATTCTAATTTGGAGCATTTTAAGCAACTCTTGCCATATATCATGCCAGTTTTAAGAATTCATCATATTTATGAATAGGAGAAAAAGGGGCACCGGGGGGGGGAGGGGGGAACAGGAAGAAACAGTTTAATTGCAGTTTACCTCAATAAACACCGTATGGTCTCTAGAGTCTGACTGAAGGGATCCATGCAAAAAATCGGCAAAGGAAGTGTGTTGCTGTTGCTGAAAGTATATCTTAGCCAAGTTTTCTCTTAAAAAGTCCAGTTTAGAGTCACCGAGACGGACTACAGAATCCGGGGTGGCACAGTGCAAGAGGACCAGCTGGGCCTGCTCTTGCACTTTCTCCCTTAGCTGTTGAGGAAGAAGAGACTCTTTCAGGTTTTCTGTCACCTGCAGGACAACCGAAGCGCAAGAGTCTGAATGGTAGCCAATGAAAACATCAGAAGGTGTGTATGTTTGTTGACCCATAAAATATTTCTCAGTTTTAACTGCTACAAAGTCATCCACCCATTTCTTCAGGTCTTCCACAATGTTCTTTTGCCACTTGTTCAGTACGGTATTAATATCCAGATAGTGTTTTTCAAGCCGGTTAATCAGTGGGATGGGAAATTGTTTGTACACCACCTCTTTCTCCTCGATGACAATCAGTCGAAATTTGGGGTGCACTCTGCATTTCACTCGATGGGTCCCCAAACCTAAGTCAACATATTTTTGACCAGCAAGTTGGACATAATACTGATTGAGGGCATCGTAGAGGCTCTCATAAAGGTTTTGTAGGTTGAGAAGAACAACCATCTTCCCAGTCTCCATGCAAATTTTTACTCGGTTTATGTTCCTGCAAATCTGAGTGTATTCTTGATCTTTGGGAAAGCTGGAACCAAAAATAATTTCTGGTTGAGCATCTCTGAAGAAACACTGTTGGAGAATCTGAAGCGCTGCATAATTTTCTGTTAATACTAACAGATATCGGCATTCACCATCCTGGTAATCGCTATAAATGTTCTGCTCAACTAAATCAATTGTACTGATATCCTTATAATTTTCATCTCCTCCTTCCAGAATCTTAGACATAAAAGTATCCAAGACTTCAACACCTTCTTTGCCACTGAAATTTCGGAGAACTACCTCTGCTATTTTACGGGGACCTGGAATGCTTTTAGAATTATTTGTCAAAGCAAAAAGCATTTTTACAAGACTGTAATAGTCACGCAATCCAAAAAATTCCTTAATTTGTTTCTTACAAATTTCTTCATATGCATTTGCAAAGATAGGAAAGAAACGCTCAACTCTTGGTAGCACAAAACGTTCTGAAGAGCAAATGCCTTTTGCGCTTTCTATGAGTTCATTTTTATTCAGGTCTCCACGGGATACAAAGATGCCTCGATTCATCTTAGCTGGATCTAGGGCCCAGTTAGATATCCCAACGAAGCCAACCTTTTTGTGAGGAAGTGGATCATCATCAATGCATCCATCTTCTAAGAGAGGGTGAAGGGTCTTCAGAGGCATTTTGGGAGAGTCTTCTGCCAATCCAATTTCATCTAATACAACCACTGAGACATATTCACCAAGGTTTTTTCCTTCCTGGAAACGAGCACAATGTTTGAAAGTATTTATGATCCCCTCAGGGGTTGAATGTGGGCTGCACTGAAAAGACACCAAATGGATCTGCTTAAGTTCCTTATAAAGGTCAGAATATGCTGCTTGACCCTGCATGGCATCAGCCACGATGGTCTTGGCAAGAGATTTTGAGCTGCCCGGCTTCCCAATAAGAAACAAAGGGATTTTAAGTTCAATGCAGATTACCATCATGAACACATTTTCCTTCAAAGCTAGGTTTTTTGCTATTCTTTCCCTCACAGGCACACCACTCAAAAAAAGATCCTGAACTAAACTAATTTCTTCAAGAACTACTTTTTCATTATCATATGGTTTTGGAAATATTTCGCAGATTACTCTCCAGTATGCCTCTTTCTGTTCCAGGGAAGCATGGTAGCAAACAGCAACTGAAAGAATCAAAGACCAAATTATTCTGTCTCTCTGGATTACACTTTTAGGGGGATTACTTTCCAAATACTTCTCCAGATGTTCAATAAGACGTTCACTGTGGCCGTGAAACCATCTGAAGACTTCCACACAGCGCTCGACATCTCTGAGGCTGATAAAGCTGCATTCGTCTTTCTGCTTTCTCATGTAGGTCTGTGACTCAAAAAGCACCTCAATAATCATTTGGATCTCATTAGCAGACATTTTGATCGACTTGGCAAGCTTTTGCACAATCTGTTCTATGTATAGTTTTTCAGTGATATTGTTCAATTGCCCAAAATCCCACACCAGAGGTATCATGCTTGGTGGGAGTGCATGGACACGGTAAACAAGCTGCCTAAGGGGAATGGAGCCAAGCTTTTCACTGGTGTCCTCTGCTTTGACACGATAACCCAGTCCAGCTGACTCCAAGCGCTGGATCATTTTTGGTGTGTGTTTGCGATAAGGATTGCATGCAGCTATGATCTGTAAACCTGAGCCGGGCAGTAAAGGCTGTCCTTCTATTGTGTGGTCACATAACACTTCCTTGATGCAGCTGACAGCTTCTGTGGTGTTGGCTTCATCAAAAAATAAAATTGTGTCAAACTGATAATTCGACTTATTGTATCCTGCCATATCTTCAGCTTCCCTCACTTTAGCATAGATCGCATCTGCTGTGGTACCTCCATGAACTTTGACAAGCTTCATATTATCAGCATTGACACCAATCTTACGCAGTTCACACAGGTATTTTATAAGCCTGGTTTTTCCACAGCCAGTTTCTCCCATCAGGACAACAGGAATTCCACACCTAAATCTCATTTCAATGGCAAGCATTTTTAGTATATTGTCTGTGGTAAGTTCATAAGTTTCATCAGGATCGATTGGCCACTCGATCCCCAAGACCATGCAAAGTTTCTCAATTTTCTGAGCTCTGGTCAATGCATCAAAATTAATATTGAATGGAACTTTTTGAAGAACTAATCCCGCGTACAGCTGAGGGGTCATGACATTTCTCTTGATAATATTGCCATTCAAAGGATTGATGGCATCAATGCTGCCATTGATACTGAGCTGGAGATGAAAGCCAATGAAAGTCATAGATACACGGTCCGCATTGAAGAATATGTATGGATGGGGTTCAGATTCCCACTTTTTCCGAAGCAAAAATGGAGCAAGAGCTTCCTCAGTAACCTCTCCAAAATCTTGCATTCCAGGGCTTTCATCAGAAATGTTAAGTGAAGGAGTTGCAAAATCCTTTGCCATTAAAATCATAAATTTGACCACAAAATTTTTAAAGCCCTGCAAAGTGTCCTGGACAAATTCAGCCTTACAGAAAACAGAGGTTTCACAATTTCTCAGCTGAAGGTTAAGAAACCAAGCAAAGTTTCTAAGTTCTGACCAAGAAGGATCAATCACTCCACAGTAGATCAAGAACAGCTGTAGGCATTCTCCTGGAGTCCCTTCCACTGAGCCTTTTCTATACTGGAACACTTCAAGATTTTCACCTCTGTTTTCTCTTATCAAATACTGGAATGGTCTCTGAAAAGCTTCACTACAGAACATTTTTTTATCTACTCCAGGATCACTGCTGTCATGAAATAAATTCTGAATACCGTTGTCCAGTACTTCTTTAGGAGATCTGCAAGTTACTTTGGGGAATACATCAAGGAAACTATAGTTCAACCCTGGAGATTTCTGAAAAAAGACCAGAAAAGGAAGGAGTTATAATACAATCAAAAGGTTTTTTGAATTTATTCTCCTATTTCACAAGCTCCATCAGTTTTCCACAGTATTTTAATTTTGTACTATGGAAATGGTTTGTCAATACTGCAGAATTGTAATTACTGTGAACAGAATTACTTCTTTGCTACAAGAGATTATGGAAAAATCTCTTTAAGGGTCCATGGAAGAAAAAAATGTTCAGTCCCTTGCAGTTTCACTTTAATCCCATGTAGGGAGATGTTTTTCCCTCTGTCCCTTGTAGTTTTTTTTCCCCTTAAGACATTCCGTAGGCAAGACTAAGGGGAAATCCCTATTTTCTCCATTGTCTTACAGAAACCAGTTTTAAAATTCTGCTCTAAAATACTAAAAACACAGCAAATATATATTCTATGCCTCTGGATGTACTTACAGATCCTCTTTGTTTTTTGGGTGAGGGGGACGGTTGCAGAATTTCTGCAACATAGAGGTGGCACTGTTTCCGGAGCCAAATTTTCCCATCTGTATCTTCCAGATACCGTAAGATGAAGAGCTTGAACAAAAATTCTGAAATTCCAGTCTGAACCTGGAAGAATACAGAAACATAAGGACCATACAAATAAACAGGGATGTTCCTCCTCTAGATATAAGAATATCTTCTCACAAAAGGATGTATTGGATGAAAAGGAAAGGCTTCCGGTTCCGGTCTGCAGCGCCTGCGGTCGTGCGAAGGGTCCGTTCCCTTTGCCGATCGGTTTTCCCCCGCCGGTAGACCCTGGACAGGGTCGAAAGTCGCCCTGGAGGGGTGACTACCGCTGGGGAGGACACTCGTTGATTGCGGAGGGAGTGGCAGCTCCCTCTGCAGTCCGAGACAGCTCCTCTGGGCCGACGGGGAAAAGATCGGCCATTAACATGGCCGATCACCTAGCTGCTCCAGCCGCAAGCCACAAGAACAGCTAAGCATAAAGAACCACCGTGGATGATCCGGGTGAGACCTTTCCTTCCCTCTCTGTACCCTAACTACTTTCCTGTGAAAAGCTTTTGGAATTATTTCCCTACTTTAAGAGAGCAGCGTTCGGATATTTGGGAAAAAGAGCTTGGAAAAACAATTAACTTCTATCGACTACTTGAATTGCTGGACTTTGGGGATCCTGAAAAGACTCTGCGTCTTTCTGCCTACTTGTTTTAGCTTGAAACCTTTAGGGAGGGGGGTGGAGTGTTTTTTATTCCTCCCCCCCTTCTGTACATAAGGTGTCTTAAGCTATTTTATTTGAATTTATTCCTACGTTTAGAAAAATCATTTTAATCATATTATTCAGTTTAAAACCTTTTCTCTCTCATGCTGGGTTTTTTTTTTCTGTGCTGTTTCAAATTAGTAACAAAGTATCCGCTTGAGAACTTTTACTGTTTTGCGCTCGGTGTGTATTCAGCTTTTTGGCTCGACGCCCAGACTTGGCTCTACGCCCAGAAATTCCTATCTGACTGCAAGAAGATACTTTTTTTTTCCCCCTCTGCTTTCGTTTATATTATTCTAACTTGACTTTAAAGTGCTTTCTCAGCCATATGGAGTGGCTCTTTTTTTTTGGAGCACAAATACAAGGTTTACCTACAGTTTGGCTTTGGATTTATTCTAGAAAAAACTTTAAAGATGATGTTTTAGAATTTACTACTAATTTTCAGCACAAGGAATAATAGAGGAAGAATACCAACTTTAAAGAGACTGGCAAGCAACTTATACAATTTAAAGAGATGGAAGAATCCCATTCACAACTGATTTGGAAACGTATGTTGGGAAGAATTTATGAATTTCATGAGCGAATGAATGCTAGACTAGATGCCTTCATTATAAAACTTCAAAATGACTTCCAGACTTCAATTGACTACAACTCACATACTAAATGAAAAACAAAGCAATCTAGAAGAAAATATTACTGAGAACTTGGATGACCAAAGTTGGATTTCCATTGAAATACTTACAAAGTCAAAAGCAATGGGACCCGATTTGCAAATACGAGACTTTGAGAATTGTGATAATACGGATAATCAACGAGTAATTATTACATTGAACAAAAAGAACTATACAGCTTTGACAAGATTGGAAAAAAGAGAAAAGAAATATGATCAGACTGAATTGTTCAGGACTATACATGATCAAATATGGAGATTTGATGATTTAAAGGCTCTTTTATGGAAACCTGCTTGGCACAAAAAGAAAGCTAGAATTAGATTTAAAAATGAGAATTAAAAATCTATTTGAAGGGTTAAAAAGGCTTAAGATTTTGGTTTGAGATAATACTACTGAGATGAAAATTATTGATTTGATTATGGTCTGGAATGGTAATATGGAATTGGTAAACAAGAAGAATAGAATAAGAAATAGAATATAGATATGAAAAGAAGTAAGAAAATATTTTTCTTTTTTTGTTATTGGGAATAGATGGGATTTAAATTTTAGAGTAGAATAAGAAATGGAATATAGTCGGGAAGTAGGAAAATATAATGGTAATAATATGTATATTTTAGAAATAATTATGGTTTTATGAGGGAAATTGAGAGATTTGAAATGTAGCTTATTGTTTATTCAAGGCCAAATTGGAAATTAGTTAAATTCAAAAATGAGTTGGATTGATATTGGTGAAATATTACTGACATTTTTTCTTTTATAATGATTGAATGCTAATTAGAAATGTATTAATTTGATTATGTTAAAGCAATTGAACTTTTAGAGATATGGATTGATTTATAAAATATATACTTGATAGAGTATAGGAAATAGAATATAGTTGGGAAGTATTAAAATATAATAGTTGATATAATATGTATATTTTAGAAATAATTATTGTTTTATGGAAAATTGGGAGACCCGAAATGTAACTTATGTGTTCATTTTAGGCTAAAGTGGAAAATGGTAATGGTAAAATAGTTAAACTTAAAACAGGATTTTGTTGGATATAAGTGAATTACTATTGATTTTTTTTTTACAATGATTGAATTTTATTTAGAAATGTATTAATACTAGGTTATAGCTTGAGGGAATAGAGAAGGAACTTTTAAAGAATTATTGAATTATTTATGTTTGATTATATTGTTTTTTTTCTTTGGATGATTGACCACCCTATCTCCACGTGGATTCTTAAAGCACTTTGATGTAAAACCAAAAAATACCAATAAAACTTGTTTATAAAAAAAAAAAAGAATATCTTCTCACAAAAGGATGTATTGGATGAAAAGGAAAATCTCGTCAATCAAAACTGTGACATACTCACAGAAGAAGTAATATCAAAATGCAGAATCATAGGCCGTTTCTGGGACTTTTGGTCCAGGAGTAGAAACAGAGATTTCAGGATTTTTCTTTCATTCACATGAGGATCAATCAGCCGAATAGTTCTTAAAAGAACTCTGTGTCCTTGCAGTTGCTCTTTCATTTTTTGATGCAGCCTCTTTATATAGAGAGATTTTCCTATAGTTTTTAACAAAAAAAGCATTTAAGATATTGACAGGAAAAATAAAAATAAAATAACTAATTCATTTGAGACTGAGAACTCACATAGTCTATACCATGGGTCGGCCATCCGAAACTTCGGATGAGCCGCACGGACCCATTTAGCTTAAAAAAAAAAAACGCTGGGAGCCGCGCGTTCGCGCATGCGCATGCGGACCCGTGCATGCGCACCCGCGCACCCGCGCACGCCGTTCGCGCACGCGCGAGCATCGTTTGCGCATGCGCGCGCGACGTTCGCGCGTGCGCACCTGCGCACGCGCACCCCCCGCACCCGCCCGCGCATGCGCGCGCGCGCCCGCCAAAATGGCGGAGGAGGCTCCGGAGCCGCAGGTAAGGCATCAAAGAGCCGCATGCGGCTCCGGAGCCGCGGGTTGCCGACCCGTGGTCTATACAAATGCCTAGCAATTAATATAGAGAATATAGGGAACTTCAAAAAAACCAATCTAGTTAAAAATAAAGATCAGAATAAATTAAAACTTTTTAAAATCCCATTTGCTTCTTTTCAAAAAGTAACATAGGGTTTCTGCTGAATCTAGCAGTATACTGCTGAAATACTGAATCTATCATTGTGGCCCCATAAAAATGTACAATGTTTTCATGCATACAGGCTTGCTGAAATATCAAACCATCAAACATACGTATTTCTATTTCACAAGAATGGCTCCTGTTAGATAACATTATTATTTAGTGCTTATAATGAAGGTATGGATGGGCAGGACTTGTGAATCTGTATTTTTCATACATATAACAAAATATAACACACTATTTCTCTAACTAAAGAAACTAAATACAGTGACTGAGGACCACACATCATAGAGTTGCAAAGATTGTGGTGGGCAGAACAATAAGGGCAGTTGAACCTGGAGATTTTTTACTTCTTTTCTGAGCTTTTTAACAGGAGGAAGATGCTTCTTTTTTTTTTTTTGGTTTGTTTCTTTATTGTGCATAAAAGCGCAAAGGCTTTAAAACATACACTTACAAAGAAAGTGCTTTCTCAATAGGCCAAAATTTGAAGCCCACAAACATTTACTTCCTCAGCTTCTACTGCTCAGTCCTTTGGATTTAGGCAGTTATAATAAATTCAGATAAATAAAGAAATAATATAAATAAGTTCTAAGCTGTCACTTTTATGTATTCCTTTCTTCCTCGAGTTCTCCAGTGTAGTGGGCAAGAAGTTTAGAACTATTCACATTACATGTTAATTAAAATGACAATTCCAATTAACTATAGCACTACTTAACCATAAACTGCTATTATTAACATAACAGTACATGGTTTGAAACAGATTTCTTATTCCGATTAATAATATTAATTATTAACTACTATACTAATATAGATCATTTTCTTGCTAAACTACGATTAGAGGTTGTTTGGACTTGGTTTTCTCACCCATTCCAGCTCTTTCAGAAGATACAATCCCAACACACATGTTATTCTTGAATACGGAAGTTGATGGATTTCCAAGCTCAGTGGCTTTGTAATGCTTCCTAAGGTAACTTTGGATGTCTTTTGGGGACCGAAGAGGGGTCATGTGAATGATGAAATTACTAAAAACAGAGGGGATATAGCGGTCTTCTCTCTCACAGTTGCAGAACATCACTAATTGATAGTCACTGGTATGTTTTAAATGTAGTTTTTGGTATAGTTCCTCTAACTTATAGCCAACATCATAACTCAAGTCATCTGCAAAGAGTAAGGTATAAATCTTCTTTTCTTTCTTGTTTGGAGTAAGGCATCGCCTCATAAACAATTCCACTTGCTCGTAGCTGGTTTGTGGTGTACACAATAAGACTTCATCATAAGAGGGTAGCGTCTCTTCTGGATTGTTCATGTAGATGGAAATTGCAGAAACCAAAATTTCAGAGCGACGGCAAAGAATGAGGTTGGGCTGCCTAGAATGAAGACCTTGTGGTAATATTCGCTCAACATTCCTTCTCTCTAAATCTGCCAAAGTAGATAGGAATCTACCAAGAGTTTCAAAATCAAAGCAGTGTGGAAGAAATAAACCCATGTTCTCCATGTAGGACCCCCAGATTTCCTCCAGGTGTTCAGTCACCTCTCTTTTACTTGCCTGGTATCCATACGTTACATCAAAACTCTTTGGTATTTCAGATACCACTAGTTTGGAGACTTCTTCAATATCTTGTCTACTGCAGTTGTGTTTTATGAAAGACAGCATCATTAAGGCAGACTCACTGGGTTTCCCCGAACCAAGCTCCTTGCATAAATATACAAGCTGTTCAGCCATGTAATAATTCAGATAAAAATACTGGGATCGCTTCTCAGACATGAACTGATTCCACCTCTCCAGAAAACTCTCCATCTTCCTGCACATGGCTGGCAGAACCTTTGCCACATCTCCACTTCCACAAAGGTCACAGATGGAATTTAAATTAAAGTTCATATTAATGCAAAACAGATTCTCAGATGAGCAATATATGTTAGCAATCCAGTTTCGGAAAAGCATGTTTCCAGCAGAATAAAGGTTCATGAAGGACAATGCGAATCTCTGAATGTTAGAAAATACCTGAGTGAAGAATACAAACAAAAACACAACAGTAGATTGAATCCAAATCATTATTAAACAACCTACACAATATGGTAAATGCCTAATGTAGCCTCAAATCAACTTTTGATTATTTAGAATACAGATATGCAATCCACAGGCATTTTCTGTGCAGCTCCCAAGTCCTGCCCATTCTATGCTCTAACAAATAAGCTCATAAATAAGCTATGAGAAACCATTAAGAGTATATTTGCTGCTGTAAATGGGGGGAAGATATGTGAGTAAATGGAAAAGAGTATAGAACTGTGGAAACATGAGAGATCCAGGAAAGGGCCAAAAAAATAAGACATAGGCCCATGTCTGACTATGAGAGTGGGATGATTGTGATATTGCAATACTGAATCACTGTAGTAGCAATGAAACAATTTTACTATTACTAGAAATGATTACAAATTGTGTGTCTATGTGCTTTACCATCCAAAAGTCTGATATGAGACATATATAATATCACAAAGAGATGAAACAATCCCATTTTCCCCAAAGAAACATCCTGACCATTACAATTACAGCTATTGTAATAGCTATTACAATTGAGCAACAAGCAATAATCTTTATATACAAAATATATCTGTTTTAAATACTTTGGGTATATAAAATCATCAATTCATTTTAATTAGCATCAGGCTGCTTCAGGAAGCTTACTTCAGAAAATTTCTCCACTTGTGCACTTTGTTCTTCTTTTCCAGACATCAACATCAACTTGTTCATCAGTTCTTGAAGCTCTTCCAGAGAATACGTCCGATTCTCTTGGTCCCCATGACTTTCTTGGATAGTCAGGTCCAGAATAGTGTCCAGGCAAACCTTACAACAAAACATAATATATACATAATGAAGACTGCCCATTTTTAAAATGTATTAATTCAGTAAACATTAGACACTCATAAAGAAAGCAATTTATTAGCAAGTATGCTTAAACGCGATTGTAATATAGTTGAAATGCAATTTAAAATGTTAATGGGGGTAAAAATTGCATGAATACCTTTTTTTGTTTTTTTGGCTAACTCCTTTTCATTACAAGAGGCTATTTAATGCAATAATATCTGTTCTGTTCTTGCAAAGTAGACATCGAGATGAGGCAGGTTCACAACAAAGGATCTCTTTATTAAGTACATTCACAGAACAGAAGCAAAAACACAATGGCCACTGGCCTTTTATATTCCCCTTGCAAGGGGATGCACAGCCAATCATTGCAGGCCATTCTCCCGCCTTGCACATGCGCGCAAGGCCGGAGACAGCCTGTCTGGGTCCCGGGCAGACACGTGGTCTGTCCGGGTCTCTGCAACCTTCCTGCAGCCTTTCTGAGCCTTGCTGAATGACTCAGCAAGGCCCAGGACATAACAATATCCTTTTCATATATTAGTGTATTTCGGTGTTTAATCCTTATTTTATTTTACACCACCTAGATAGAGCTGGTTCAGCAGTAGAGGCAAACAAATTAAATGCACAAAGAACATATAAAAATAGTTTTGTGGAAATTAGCAGAAAATAAGAAAAAACAGACCTGTTTGGGAATCATTTTTAAGCAATGTCTCACCTTCTGTCCCTCTACTGGGGCCTTAATTCTGTAGATTCCTTTCTCATTGATTCTGGTTGCCAGGGATATAGAAGACAACTCCACAGAGCCATGACTCTCTTTGATAGTTTTTAACCAATCCAAGTATCTTGCAGAATCACGCTATAGGGAGAAGATATGATAAGGAATGTGGATATACACACCAACACCTACGTATAGGTTACAATAGTAACTGCACCACGTAGGCATAGAGGCTGTGAACAAAGGAGAATTGTCCATCGGAGGAGAAACATTCACACACAAGGATAACATGCAGATATCACGAACAGAGCACAAGGAAAAAGAAACATTCACACACAAGGACAGCATGCAGACATCAAGAACTGCCTTCGAATGGAATGCTTATCTGAAAGAATGTAACAGCTTTTGCCTGCTTCTTGTAACTTGTACTTGCTTCTTGAAATCACCTATATTTTGCTGAGCTAGAATGTAACCCCCCTTGCTTGCCTCATGTAACCACCCATATTTTGCTGAACTAATAAAAGAGATTGCCTGAATTTGTTCTGGGCTCTCTCATCCCGAGGAAAACCTTGCGTGGAGTCTTCCTTCGCTGTTTTGGCCCACTTCATGGGAGGCCCGCCGGCCGCGCAAAAACCGCAAAGGAATATTCCCATTAGCTTGTATCTTTCCTAAGTCAGGTAAAATAGACAAAATTGAAGCAGACATTCTAAAATTTCTACCCCACTGTTTTCTGGGCTTTCAAGCATATTTTACCTAAGTTTAATTTCACTAAAATCGCCAATTGACATAATATGCAAACTGGACTTCATGTGGAAAAACATAACTCCATGTTTCTCTTTGAATGCAGAGCACCTAAGTGGTTTGTAGACTTCAGGTTCAAATAATATTTTTACTAATTAATATGCTATAAGCATAAAGCATCTTTATCAAATGCACAGCCATTTAAAGGGGAGTAATGGAAAGATACAAGGCTGCTACAGTAATTACCAACTTCGCAGGGAGGTTGTGATCACTTTCCAGAGCTTTCCATATATTCTCCAAACACTTCATGAATTCCTCAAATCCTGCCTCTTGCTTTAAATCATACAGCAGGGAGGAGTAGCCAAACACAGCATCATGGAAACAAGCCACACGATCCACATCCATGTCATTCTCTCCTGCAGATATTGAAGCCAACTCCACAAACACTTTCAGCTCATTTTTGTCTAATGGAAAGGAAGAAAGCACTTTGTGAGGTAAAAAGGAAATTAATATTTCATGAATGGCTTCCCTGGATGTATTGAAGTGCTCTTTCTAGGATGGCTTATAATTGCTTTTTTGTTTTTTTATACAAAAATAAACAATAATGATAATAATGCAATAATGATAAATAGAGATGTGAAAACCCAGCATTCTGAAGAACATTGGAAATGTTCCGTTCCACACTGAATACTATATTAAAAAAAAATTAAAAGGCAGCAATGCACTTAGATAGCTGCTCCTCACTTTCCCAAGAAGCTTTAGGTCACGGGTCGGCAACCCGCGGCTCCGGAGCCGCATGCGGCTCTTTGATGCCTTACCTGCGGCTCCGGAGCCTCCTCCGCCATTTTGGCGGGCGCGCGCGCGCATGCGCGGGCGGGTGCGGGGGGCGCGCGTGCGCAGGTGCGCATGCGCGAACGGCGCGCGCATGCGCGAACGGCACGCGCGCATGCGCATGCGCGGGTCCGCGCGCATGCGCATGCGCGGGTCCGCGGGTGCGCGCGCATGCGCATGCGCGGGTCCGCGGGCGCGCGCGGGTGCGCGCGCATGCGCGAACGCGCGGCTCCCAGCGGTTTTTTTTTTTAAGCTAAATGGGTCCGTGCGGCTCATCCGAAGTTTCGGATGGCCGACCCATGCTTTAGGTTGATGAAAACCCACCTCACTCAGCTTATGATTACTAGTTCTATTCTTGTAGGTTCAAGAAAACGGCTTCCTAAATTGATTAGCAGTCAGAAGCTCCCAGGGATTACTAGGTCCCTTTCACTTTCAGGTTGATAAAATGCCAGATGACTGGCTGGTTATTCTCTAGCACTTTGTTTCATTTATCTTCATTTTCAGGCGCACCCCAGGATCATCTAGCTATGTCCCCCATCATGCTGTTCCCCTTCATCTCTCTTTTCCCCATTCCTCCTTCCTCAAAACTTTGGTCAGTCTTGTCCCAATCTTTCTCAGCAACCATAAATCCAAATTAAGGGAAAGCCTTCAGTCCATTTCAGGTTTATTAACCAACTTGAAGCCAATAAATCAGTCCAGGTTCAACAGCCATTTTAGCCATCATCACATCTTTACCTGACAGCCACCTTCTTCATTATTCAAATTCTTTTCCCCAGAATCCTCTCTGATGGTGCTTTAACTCACCATTATAGTAGAGTGGTCTGATATTGATACTAGCCCATCTGCAGCCTTTTCCTTCTCCTTTGGGAGTTTTCCTAAGGGAATCAAACTGACCCTTGTTCCTTCCTCCTTATTTCTAAGGCAAAGCGCAAACTATTTTGTTTGATGTCTGCATGAATATGAGGATACATGAAGATCACCATGGCAGAGAACAAGCTCATCCCAGGACATCTTCCTTAATTCTTTACAAACACGAAAAAAGTCACAAGATCAACTACTGAAATAGGCCTCTCAATACTAACAAGCTATGTGAAATATACCGTATGAACATTTTGCTGCTTAATTGAAAAATAATTTTCGAATACAGAGAAGTCAGGAAGATCAGAAGTATTTTACCACTTTCTAACACACTTAAGGAGAGCAGATCAGTGTTGAGTTGGCCTAAAGCTAGAGTGCCACTGCTACCAGCTGAAAGGAGGGTCAGGATGCAGTGTATTAAGACTGTGGTTAGAATGCCGTATTGCAAGCTAACTCACTGCTCACTCCAGGAATTAGATCCTAACCAGCTCAAGGTTGACTCAGCCTTCCATCTTTCCAACTTCCAGTACCAGGCCGCGGCATGCCAGAAACCGATCCACACAAACAAGCAAAGACCCATCCATAGGCTGCAGGCAGCACACAAAACCACACACCCTCCGGTCCGCAGAAAAATCTCTCTCCACAGAACCGGGTCCTGGTGCCCAAAGTTTGGGGAACTCTGATCTAGATGTTCTATTTGTCAAGGTTTAATTCATGCTTTATCTCTGGATGGGTAACAGTAGAGAAAGGAAATACACATTCAAGTGTATGTTCCTCATTGTACATGCAAATGAAAAATCCAAAGGAGAGAAAGTGTAGAAGTACCAAAATGTTAAGATTGAGAAAAGAGAAAGGGAATATTCAAAAAGATAAATAAAACTTTCATTAAGCTTATGTTTTCTCTGTCCAGGTGTCTTCCTGATAAACAGAATGGAGAATACAACCGCTCGACCCAACAGAGTTAAAACTTTCCTTGGGGAAACAACAGAGATATATCAGTTCTACCTTCCAAAGCCTCTTTGACCCAGTTAACGAACTCCTTCCTAAGTGCCAGCTCTTCAAGGCACAGGCGACGTTTTTCAGTAATATCTTGCAGCAGTTTCTTAGCATGCATCAATGAAGAGCTCATAGAAGAAAGCTTTTCTTCTTGAAAGGCCTGGAATTCACTTGTCTGAAGAATAAATTACATATAATAAGAATACTGCATGTTAAGAACACACAAATTCTCTCCCCCCTTTGTTCCACAGACTTCGAATTCTATCCCTTTGGTCTTAGAGATTCACAGAACTGACTCCCCCCCCCCCCCTAAATATCATTCCTTTTAGGAAATGTAGGAATACAGCAGAGGTTTGTAATTTCCAACAGCTCAAGGGCCATATCAGTAGAGCATGTAGCCACTACTTATATCACACTTTTATAATTTTATGAGACTGAAACTATACAAAATCTCTTCGGTTACTGGACTGTCTTTTGAATGGCAAGTTAAAGAGATGTACTTACTAAGTTCAGCAATTGTTGCAGGACACCGAAATTACCAGTAAGTTTCAAAACTTCCTTGACTTTGTCGATAACTTTAGCAGAATCCAATGCCAAATCCAATTCATGATACTGCTGGATCTGCTGGATCCGTTCATCTATCCATTCTCCATTATCTTGATACTGCAGTTGGCCCATACTTTGGAAATCACGTCTGAGTTCTTCATAATGATTATTAAAATCTTTGAAGAGAGCATTCACTTCAGCAAATGTGAGGTCTCCCAATTTCAAGCTGTCATAAATCCTTTGGAACTCCTTGTAACAAGGATTAAATAAGCAATCATACACTTCCTCCATATCTAGAGTTTGTTCAGTGTCTGAATCCTCCATGTTGTTCATCAGCCTCTTGGCTGCCTGCTCCCAGCAATGCAGGAAAATGTGGTTATCTTTATAATCATACACACATTTAGATACATCTTTCAGCTCTTCACTCAAATGGAGATCGGTCTCTATTCCATCATCACTGCATGAAGTGGGTTTTCTCACTTTCACAACAGCATCCAAAGTTTTCAGGGACAGATTTCCGCTGTGCTTTTGTTCCACTTCAGTTAAATCAACTTTAAAAAGGGGGGAAAAATATAAGTTGGAGCATAGTATTTTTCAGTTCATTTAAGCATTTGATATAACCTGCCCAAAGATTCATTTTAGCGCACCAATCTAAAGAGTTTGTATTTTCATATCTGTATTATTCCATTTCTCTCGTCTTAGAATTTTCAGTTGCTTTCCCATTCATCCTTCCATATATTTTAGGAGGATATTAACAATAACTGCAAAGAAGTATCAGATAACAATTTAGAGAAGAAACTATAAACACTGATTTTAAAATGATTGTCATTTAAAAAATATACCTTTTAAATAGCACTGAACCTTCCTCAACATATCCAAAAGGACTCCCAAGGATTTTTGTTCCTTCTTGACATGCAATACTTCCTGTCGTCTCAGATCTAAAACTTTTTCTAATTTCAGTCCTTCAAGTAATTCATTTGGGAGTGACTGTTCTGTGCATTCTGTAATCAAAATTGGGAATCATTATTATTATTTTCCACCAGCAGATTAGAGGATTCATCACACAATGCAGTCAAAAATCTATAAACGAATATAAAACACTAAAACCCATGTAGACAGCAGATAAGCAGATATAACATAAAATCATAATAGCAATAATCCTGAAGTTCTAAAATGCCAAAGCTCCAATAATGTGTAAAATTTAGTATTCTTAGGAAGGAGATTCTAGAGGACATTGGAATAATATGTCTTTTTCTAAACCTGGCCAATCTGAGGCCATCTCATAAACAGACTTGTTTTCTGTTCCAACTTTTTTGGAACAGTTTTTTTTGTTCCAATTTCCAGATTTTCTTTTCTTTCAAAATTAGCCTCCATCCCTGGCACAGCTGCATTACCATGGTCCAAAATGAGAACATCCTAGCATTCTGTATAAAGTACATTCCGTAGATATCTCTAAAATGTTTTTTAAGCTGCATGGAAAAAAGCGAACAGATCTTTCATGGCATGTAACATAATTTAAGTATCCTATGTGAGATGGCTCCATAGATGAGTTGGACCCATAAGGTTCTTTCTTCAGTCAGCATCTATCCTCAATGGGCAGGGGATCTTGTGAAAAGTCTCAGTTTAAGACCTTATGGCGCTATTAAGTAAATACGGGAGGAATCATTCCTGCAAATAACTTGGGTGTCAAATTGCTTAGGAATTTAAAAGTTATTACCGGGTTTCAAAATGGACTCTAGGCAGTGTAAAATGATAAAGCACTGTCACACCAAAATAAAATCAGTCAGCTACAATAAATAATCTAGCTGTTTTGTGGAAGTAGCTGGCCTAGTTTTAAAGGCAATCCCTCATAGTAATCCCAATGGGAGATTGTTGGCTCAGCCCAAAGCTGGGTGATTCAAAGCTGGTATAAATTAACCAATCATCATACAAATGTGGGCGGGCACATTTAAAAAACTTTGTTTCTGTACAGAGGTAAAGAATTTATCCTCCGGGACTAACATCTCAAGGCAAACGGACTCCCTAAATTCAAATCACTACACACTTTAACTTTTGGCAGGCTTTCTTTTATTATCTCTAGGCAGATTTTCCTAGCTCCCTCAGTAACTTACATAAACTTTTTTGCTTCTAGGAACTTCAACTTGTGGTGCTATCTAGTTCAACAGGATGTATCAGTCCAGGTAGGATTGCCCTAGTGCAGGGGTAGGCAACCTTGGCTCTTTTATGACTCGTGGACTTCAACTCCCAGAATTCCTGAGCCAGCCATGCTGAGGGGAAAGGGAGAGGTTTCCAAGCTGAGCCATGCTGGCTCAGAAATTCTGGGAGTTGAAGTCCACGAGTCATAAAAGAGCCAAGGTTGCCTACCCCTGCTAGTGGATTGAGTAAGCATCTGCATCTTGCTGATGCCTCAGCTGACACCCCCAAAACCATATTCAGTGGTTTCATGATTTAAAAAAAATGTGGGAGTCAACTAGAGGACCCAAGAACCCCAACATACATACAGTATAGTATGGGGTACAAGAATAATACTCTTGCAGAGCTATCTGAAATGAAAGTAGAGCCATTCTAAGACAACAAACTGATACATCCTGTTGAACTAGATAGCACCACAAGTTGAAGTTCCTAGAAGCAAAAAAGTTTATGTAAGTTACTGAGGGAGATAATAAAAAAAAGCCTGCCAAAAGATAAAGTGTGTGGTGATTTGAATTTAGTGAGATAATGTAGCTAATTAGGGTGTCAATCTCCTCATAGACAGGCACAAGGGAGGGAGGGAGGGAGGGAGGAAGGATTGCACAGAAGTCCGGAAGCACGAAGTGAATTCCCCTCCCCCTTTTGTAGCCTGGGCTGAAGTGCAAATAAATTATAGTATTAATGAAATCTTATCTCCAGGTTCTTTATTTCTAACATTCCTCCATACTTTCCCAGCCCCCTTTTCTCACATCAGGGTTCTACAAGAATAATGGTACTGCAATTCACTTAACAGTTCAAGAAAAGTACAGCTCCAATTATTTATTTAATGGATTATTAAACAAATATAATATAACAAATTATAATTAAAATAAAAAACCTAAGATAAAATCAATAATTAAAATAGTTAACAAAGAAGAGCTTGCCACCTTCCTAAGTACTGGGAGAATGGGCGCAAAATGCACCTCTTTAGGGAGTGTCCCCCACTGCTAGACCACTACACAAGGCCCCTTTCTGGTGTGAAGCAGGAGCAGCCAACAAGTGTGCATGGAACCATCCCCTACCCAGCCCTGCTGATCCGCAAAGGCGGAAAGGTTGGGGAACTCTGCTCTAAGATGACTCCGCATAAAAACAAAATATGTATTTCTTTATTGTCCTGGTAATTTATGATTTATGATTTCATAAAACCCAATTAACCACGCGATTAAACTACATTCATACAATTCATCCCTCTCTCCATTAGTATAAGCAAAGGGACTTACTTATGAATCGTGTCTTATATTTTATAATTAGCTCCAAATCCTTAATCAGAATATGGCCTGTTACGAGTTCATTAGCAGCATTTTGGAACGAAGATTCAGCAAGCGTCATTAAAGATCGAGCTTCATCAGTAAATTGGTTTAGAGTGTTTTCTTCTGCACCTATTAAACATATTAAAAACAGTAAGAAAGATTTGGGGGCATTAAATTGCTCAAGTTAGGTACTTCTTTCTTGTCACCTGAAAACAATGCCATGCAAAATGACTTACAGGTAGTGCTTGATTATGACCATTAGTTCAGCATTTGAAATTATGACAGTGCTAAAAAGGACTTTACGTTCTGTGTCCAACTTACCGCCAATGCAGCCCCCTCCCATGAACATATGATTGCAGTCATGGTCACATGACCGCAATCTGGATGCTCATGATGAGTCGCCAAGCACCCTGCAACTATGTGATCACCCTTTGCAGTCTCCCCTACTGGCTAACCCTGGGAAGGCTCTGCCTCTGCTCTTTTCAGGGGGCTTGCTGAAAAGGGGCTGTTTTTCAGCCAGTCTCCTTGAGGGCAAAAACACTCAACTTTCTTTGTCAGGAAGAGTTTTGCTCTTAAAGGGGCAGCAAAAAAGCTGCTGGCTTGGCGAGACTTGAGTCTCATCGGCAAGCAGTTTTTGCTCCTTCTTTGAGCAAAGAAAGGGAGAGACTCAAAGAAGGAGCAAAAAATTAGTCCATTTTCACCCAACCTCTTTAAGAGCAAGAATGCTGCCTGACAGATTGATTTTGCCCCACATGGGGTGGAGTGTCTCCAGCAGGCAGGAGGAGAATGAATGGGCGGGAGAAAAGTTCCGATCTGAGGATCTGAGCTGCTTCTCCCCAGCTGTAGTTCCTTTCTGTGCACGGAGGGGAACTAGCTGCCTCCCTCCATCCACTTAACAACCACACCTGGAAAAGCCAGTATGCAGTCAGAAAGCTGGGTCAGGTCATGTAGTGTATGACTGTGATTCTGGATTCAATTACAGTCGTAAGTCGAGGACATCCTGTATTCTCAATTTCCTATCTCACTTACATGCATGCTTTCCTATATCTCATTTTTCAGCCCTGCACACGGATGTAACTCTATTATTTTTGCCAAACGAATTAAAAAAAAATAATACTATATATACATTTAGTCAAAATATCAATGAACATTTGTGAAGCAGATTACTATTTCATCATAATTTCATACAATATGCTTGTATCAAATATACAAATGTATGAAATATCCAATATAACTCCTCCATTATTCTATATTATGTAGCTATTTTCTTTTATGTAGCTACTTTGATCATTTACATATTCCCTGACTATAAAATGGATCCTGTAAACGATTTACATACGATTGAAAATGAATAGGTGTCTGCTGTCCTGCCATTCAAATAGATGCTTTAGTATACTTTGAAAGTCTTTCAAAGGCGTCCCAGTATCATCCTTTGGCCAGGATTTTATGATGGTAGCAGATATAATTTTACCCAGCTTGTTCATATCATATTTAGATATCAACTCAAGCAGATTCTGTTGTTTCTAGAAAAGACATAGAAAAAAAGAATGTAGTGTTAGGCAGTAAGGAATTCAATATATCACACAATGATTTTCCACCTCTGTCAAGGTTGTCACAAAATTCATTATATCGTGTAATGGGACTTCCCCAATGAAAAAGTATTTTTCCTTCCATGTGGATTTTTCTTCCACTCGCTGAGATAGATACTGCTCTTACAACAGGGACAATCACCACTCTGTGGGAATGAAGGATCCTATAAACTGAAAAACGATGCATGGGCAGGATTTGAAGGCCCTCCCTTTAACTTTTCTATATTGTATCTATAAACTACAGGCTAAATAACAATCCTTACTCTTAGGTAACTTAGGCAAAGAGATTGCTATTGTTACTCCAAGCAAACCAACCTTCACTTCTGAAAGAGACAGAATGATCTTAAAAAGCTGCCAGAAATGGACTGAGAACAAACATTACGTAAATGTAAGTTCCTATTCATAATAGGTGCGAGAATCAACTTCTGGAACAAAGAAGAGATTGTGACAAAGAACATCCCTGCTGTATGGAAAAATATAAAAAACTCAATCAGCAGAATCAGCTAGTTTAGTATATATTGCATACAAATAAAGATAATATATACTAAAAAAAACTAATTTAATGAATGGAAAAACATGAAACTAAGGTTGTTCTTCTATATAGTGTGTTACAGTAATAGGATATTTTAAAAATCCATGCTAAAATTTTTAAACTATATCATTATAGCAAGGATACATTACAGGTCAGGATTTGGTGTACTTTGGGCTGTATGCACAAGTATAACCAATATTCTCCTACAATCTTGAAATTCCCTTGCAAGGCAACATACAGTACTGTTCTCTATGTCCTGCCTGCTAAAATGTATAGATGATACATTTCTCAGCCAACTTGGAAGGAGAGGATGGCATATGTCTGGAAGGTACATTGCTTTAATCTGTGACTATCTGAAGCATAACAACCGTCGTATTTACAGAAAGATCAGACAATCTTTGATATTAAATAAATTACCTGGTATGCTGAATCAATAGCTTCAAGGGCACAATTTTCAAATGTTTCCAAAATCACAGAATGGAATTTTTGAATTTTCTCATAGTGACTACAATAGACTTTAATTTGTTCAATAGCTCCTTCCTAATTAGAAAACATCAAAATAAAAACAAAGCACAATTTGGGGTTACAAAATATTTATAGTCTCCAAAGTGAAGACATAGAACAGAAGAATTTGTTATTACAGCAATAAGATCTGAACATAATAAATTATTTTTCAATATATATAAAATGTTCTGCTTGTTCAGGATGGAAATGGGCATAGGTTACCACGATTATCTTTTGTAATAGTTTTTCTACAATAATTGGGCATTTATAGAGTCACTTAATTTATTCCTTTTTTAATTCGCATACTTGAGAGACTCTCAGAGGGTTACAATCACAACAAAAAATATCCATCGTACAATTAAAACTGCATAATAATTAATAATTAATCAGTTCCCAAACATTAAGCCACAGATAAAATTATTCTTTAAAAAAGAAATAAAATCGATGGTGAGATCTTTAAATCTTCTTAACAATTTGATGTTTAACAATTTCTTAAAGCCTAACAAGGTATGAACTGACTGGATTTCAAGGGACAGGGAATTCCGTAACATTCATGCTGCCACAAAGAAACATTTGTAGACCTCCCTTCCCTAAGCACATGGAAATGGGGAGGCTACTAGTAGTTTGGAAAAAATTCCATACTTATGTCAGGTCCTTCATTCGAACTGAAACCAGAAGTTCTGCATAGACAAATCACCAACTATCTGCTCAGATATGAAAGTGAGGTCTAAACTTGTTACTTATATGTGTTCTACCAGAGATATTTGGGACAAGTCCATAATTGCCACAAAGATCATGAACTCCCAAGCCTATTTCAACCAATCCAGAGAGTATGGAGATTGAAGTCACTAAAACATGAGAAGTCTCCAATACCAGTCTGAGAACAAATCAAGGGGCTCACAGAGGGCATCTGCTGATACACTAGAAGGACATCCAAGTTGTCCCTACAACCAACTTAACATACAGGCATTTATTTCTGATTTAGCGTCCCTAGCAACAGGCACAATCTCTTCAGGGTTTAATATCTTCCATCCTCTTCATCCCTGCCAGCAAGGACCTAAAACCCAGAAATGCAATTTTCTGAGAAGGCAACGGCAGCACCCTCATCAGATATCAATAAAGCATACCAAAAATGCATTTTCTTCCCAAAACAAGTCTTAGACAAGAAAGATTATAATAAGAGATTTGGTTTAGATAATTTGGAGACTCTTTCAATAACAGACATGATATTAATCATCAAGAGCCCAGTAATGTTGAGAATTGTAGTCACCACACTTTTGGAGGAAACTAGGTTAAGAAAGATTCTTGTAGAAGCAAAGCCAATTATTGGTTTAAATTGTATAGTTGCGCCAAGCCATATTTTAGCCATTAATTTTTGAATAAGCTGCACAACCACACATCAGCTCAAAATAGATGGTAAGTTTATATTACTGTAGTGATTCATTCTTGTCCAAAATCATATTTTGCTGATGCTAGAAACTCCAAGCAGTTTTGCCAGATATGATAGTGATCAGACTAATCTTGGTTTAACGTCAATAAAACATCACAAAAGTATTACATAAAAGCTTTTCATACATTTCAAGTAGGTTATGCTCATCTAGATTAATTACTACAAGCAGATTAATATCTCATGTATATGACACTATATATCTACATACCTGTTTAATTCTGCTTTTCAAAATTGTACTTAAAGTTTCTTTCCAATCTTCAGAATGACTGCTATTAGGAAACTTTATTTTCAAAAAGTGATCCCATGCCTACAAAAAAAACATTATTTTACATTTTAAAGCCACAAATGAAAAACTGTTTAAGGCAGAAGTAGGAATGAGAGTATTTATTCCACTCAAATAGAAACATTTAACTTTAATGCTAGAATACTTCATCAACTATTAGAAAAAACACATGGTTTTTAAAGTATGAATCCTCAATTAACTATAATAAAAGGGAGAGAGAATTGGAAACCTAAACTGAAGATGTAATGTTAGGTTATGCTCCATCTTCAAACCTGAAGGAAACTACAATTTGAAATCCTATTATGATTTCAAGGAAGTAACTATGAAAACAATGTTCGTAATTTCTAGAATAAAATAAATTAGTTTTCAACTTTGGTCTCATGTTTTCTCTGTCCTCTAAACTTTCTGAAGTAACACTCTGCAGACTTGTAAAAAAATGAGAAAAATACTGCAACTCATGTCACATGCCTCCGATAGGCTAGGATGATTAACAGAGATGCTGGTTCACTTCACAATGTACACTGCCAAAATTAATTTATTAAGCAGTTTTCAGTAAGGATTACTGATATAAAAAACGCTAGGAAAAGAAAATTAGAACTACCGTTAAAAGAAAAAGGAAACTACAAATTATAGCGTTCTGGATAAAATCTAGATATAGTTGCAATTCCAAAACACAAACCTCAAGTTCCTCTTTCCAAGAAAATGTAACTGATCTTTTTTCCAGCAAAGGTTTTGCAAGATAGTAATGAAACCTATCGCTAGCAGTTTTACGAACACTTTGGTATATTGTTGTGGCAAACTCCATTTCTGAAACCTGTCATATGAAAAGGAAAATATAATTTGTTGAAAGAAAGAACAGTGTATTTCCTGAATGAGCATAAGTAAAATTTTAAGAGAGGGAAATCCACTCAGAGGCAGTTACCCATCTCTAGTAATAACAACAACACCAAACAACATTTGTCTATCTCAGGTCCTTGGGAAGGACTCAATGGGTACCTAAAAGGCCAAATCCAGTCTAAACATCTGGCTGACTATGAGATGAAACTTAATAATAAAAGTAGATTTAATACTTTAGTCAACCACGACTGTAATGGAGACTGCCCATGATGTTCGTAGAGTGAGTCACTCCTGTGGTTGACCTGATCTTTACAACCTTTGTTGCAGTGATTGGTAAGCAAACATCAAAGTCAATAACTGACTGCTTCAGTCATTAAGTGAACACCACAGTCACCACAGTCACCACACCACTGAGCAAACCAATTGTTCACTGTGGGCCGGTTTTGCCGAAAGTAAGTGCCTGTTTTCAGCAAAACGTCATAAAATATAATCACGTGACCATGGGATGCTGCAAACAGCCATAAGGATTACCTTTATAGACACCCATTTAAAATGCAGCACAAGGCACCACCCAACACATTAACACCAAGTCTAGGATCAAACCTAGATTTTAAGGGCCTTTTAACATTTCAGAAGAAAGGGGTTTCTCCATCCCTGGTGGGAATGCTGTTCCAGGGAAGAGGTGCACAACAGAGAAGCTTCCTAGGTCCCCTATGATTTAGCTTGCCAATAGTACTCTCTACTTACTTTATTTCGGCTATAATCCTGAAATGTTTGGGAGGGTATCTCAGGCATCACAGAACGATCCATTCTGCAGCCTACTGAGTTCTGTGAAATTTGATCACAGAAGGGAAAATGCAGTTCAAACCCTCCTTGGAAGGTCCTTGGTATCCCTACGGCTATATGTTATCTTTTGAACATCAAAGCAGGGAATAACAGATATGGTTAGATTCAGTAAGCCCCTAATCTGTGCCAAATCTATGCCAGGTTTGATAATGGTCTAACTGCTGCCGTCACATGTGAATTTTAAGCCAAATTATTTTATGAACTTGAAAATACTTTAGGTAGTCCTGGACTTACAACAGAAATTGAGCCCAAATTTCTGTTGCTAAATGAGACAGTCGTTAAGTGAATTTTGCCCCATTTTATGACCTTTCTTGCCACAGTTGTTAAGTGAATCACTGCAGTTGTTAATGTAGCAACACGGCTGTTAAGGGAATCTGGTTTCTCCATTGACTTTGCTTGTCTGAAGGTCAGAAAAGGTGATCACATGATCCCCAGGACACTGCAGCCGTCATAAATATGTGTCAGTTGCCAAGCGTCTGTATTTTAATCATGTGACCATGGAAATGCTTATAAGTGTGAAAAATGATCAAAAGTCACTGTAACTTTGAACGATCGCTAAGCAAACTGTTGTAAGTCGAACACTACCCGTACTTTTATCTGCCTGAAGTATTCCAAAACAGTGATGTTTTCATATTACTACCTCACCAAAGCTGCTTGTCCCAATGAATTCCCCCCCAAAGTCTGAAATGTTATAGGGTCTCCTGCTTGAGTGGGGTTGGGACTAGAAGACCTCCAAGATCCCTTCCAACTCTGTTCTTCTGTTCTTCTAGTCAGTGAGCCTTTTCCCCACTCATCTTAATGAACTACCAAAGGGCAAGAGAGAGAAGCTTACCTCAGATGGTTCAAGTGCAAGAACTGTTGAAACAATCTCAACTGCTGTAGCTAATAACTTGTAATGTGGTATTACTGGAACCTGATGGCTGCACATCTCATGAAGTTTTTGACAGGCAACAGCAGAGTTTTCCCAATCACCTTGCTGAATTGTACTGAATTGCAGAAAGTTTGTATATTTGTACAATTAAGAGAACACCAGAAATGCACATTAAAAGTATGCATAACAAAACAAGACTCAGGAGTTCAAAATGACATTTGCAATGAAAACTAAGCTTACAGGAAGGTAAAATACTTCTCTTCATCTTCATAACCAGTCATACACATCCCCATAGTTGACTTTTTGAACCAGGAAGTCTTCTATAGAAGCCATTTTGTGAATATCAACACCACTCACTCATAAAATTCCAAACATGTGCCTCCCCTGGAAAAGTTGCCTACTACTGTATCAAAGTTAAGCATTAAAGAGAGCCCTAACAAAAGACTGGTAGATCTGAGATTACCACAGCAATTGGTTGGATTATAATTAAGAGCAATTACCACTGGTAAGTGATGCAAACGTAAAGCATGACATCAAGTGACCGCATTACTTAGCGATGGCAGTCCTGTTTGCCATCATAACCTTAGGACTGTGTGGGTCACTAAGGGGAAAGAGGCAGGAGCCCCAGATAAGGAGTGCAAGCAAATGTGTTGGGGGGGGGGGATGCTGTGGGAAAGCATTGGAAAGCATGGAAGGATTGGCAAGGACCATGGGGGAGCTGACAAAGGCAGGCCCTGGAAAGCACAGAGGGCGAGCAAGGTTATCAGGTAGGCTGGCAAAGGTGAGCACTGGGAAGCATGGGAAGTTGTCAGGCTCAAACAATAGTGCCACAAGTGAAAGGTTCGAGTTGGTAACTTTACTGTATTTTACCTACAGTACAGGAATTTCCCCAGACTGCTTGCCTTCTCTTGGGAACAGACAGGTATGGTTCCATGGAACCTGGGGGGCGGGCAGTCCTGGGTCTCTTGCAGCTGCGCAACAATTCAAGGCTAATCCCCTGTTTGATTCCTTCTCCATGATTGGCTGGGCATTCCTCAACAGAGGGCCAGCAATGGCAGCAGGCGGATGCTAAAAAATGGGGACAGGGAAGCAGTGTCTATGGAATCTCATACTCTATAGTGGGACTTCTTTGTAGGAAGGAAGAGTGAGGCCATTTTTTTTTCTTTTTCCTTTTCTCAAAATCACTTCCTACTTTGTTCTAATAGTCTCCAATTCTCCTTTTCTAGTAGAAATAACCCAACCATGAAATGCTAATCATGGCATTGTCACACATGAAAGTGGCATATAAATGTTAATAAATAAAACAAATGAATCTAACTTCTCTTAAAACATTTTTATATACTAGTCTTTATGGTTATTAAAATAACATGTAATCTTTTATGACTAATAGTTTGTGGATCATGAGCAATCCATTTTATGGAGCACTTTATTGTGCAGAGGCATCATGCTTCCTTCAGACAGTGAGGGCCACGTAGGCCATTTTGTCTCATAAGGCTGGGCCACACTTTTGATCAGCAGGTCAGCTTTGCAAATGGTGGTTTCTGAGCATGGTCTCTCTAGAAATTGCACACACATCAACTACTCGTTCCAATACCTGATTGAATCAAGTACCTCCTCAAAGACCTAAAGACCCCTAGTTGTGGGTTATCATTTTCAGCTTGACAAAACAAAGCTACATAAGTGATTCACTATCAATTTTTCTATTGTTTACTTCAGTGAGGTGTGTTCTAAATGAATGCTTAAAAAAAAAAAAAAAGTACATGCACGTTTTACTTACATCTTTTTTTCTGACAGGATGTGCAACAATTTTTCTAAAAGCTTTTTTATATCCTAAAACAGAGAAAAAAGTTCAGATTAAAAAGAATCACTGTTTTAGACAAACATCTCCCAGTCAAGTGGCTTTGTACAATTTGCTGCCTAAAGAGGTTGGTGTGTGTGTGTGTATGGGTGTTGTGTGTGTTGTGTGCATCTGAACGCCTCAATTTGTAAGAAACATATCCTACCCTTGAGAAGACTTGGACAATTAGTAGATCTAAACATAAATACTGTACATTCATTAATTTGCCTGCATTGTGTAGGAATGCGGTCATGCCTATGAGTTATTGTATGTGCTCATGGATAAACCAAGAATTTTAGGTTGCAAAACACACACAAAAAACATGTTTAGCTTATCTGTGGATGAGACTTTCCTCTTTTCCCATCACCTGAAATTCTCCATTATCTACCTAACCTTAATCTACGTAACAACCTGTATCATCTTCCTGAAATTAATGCATTCATTTTGCCAGAGAATTGAGCTTACAGCGCACTGTTACCTACCAATGGGCAAGAGGAGAAACTAGTGCTCCTAGTGCTCCTAACACACCACCTTTTTGAGAGAAAGAGGCAGAGAGGGCATGTCTCTGTACAGAATGGTGGCAATAATGACAAGAGAGACAGCACCTCCATGGTTTATTGGAGGTTGCAACAATTGAGATTGTGGAGGAAAGACTAGGGCACGGGTCGGCAACCCGCGGCTCCGGAGCTGCATGCGGCTCTTTGAGCCATGTCCTGCGGCTCCGGAGCCTCCTCCGTCATTTGCAGAGAGAGACAGAGACAGAGAGAGGCACTTGCGCTTCCCCTCTCTGTCTCTCTCTCTCTCATGCGGACTTGCCCCCTCGCAGGGCTCCTCATTGGCCCTGCGCCCGGGTGCCCCGCCCCCTGGGAGAAGGGCGGCCAGGAAGTCCCTTTCCCGGGCTGGCCCCATCTGGAGGCTCATGTAGCTGGGGAGCCGCACGGGGAAGGTTTGGGATCCCCGCTGGGAGCGGCCCGCCGGAGCCTCCGCTGAGCGGGACAGCCCTCCCGCAGGCCGCGGCCCCAAGGGAGAGCAGCCCCTGCCTCCGCCCATTTTCCCATGCCCGGAGCAGGAGAGGAAGCGCTGCTTTCTGGGCATCAGAAGGGGCTTCCCCCTCCCAGCCCCCCATCCACCGGGGCGGGGGCGCTCCTCTGGACCGGGATCGGAGCTGTGCGAATCGCGGCACGCCTCCTTTCCCGCCGCCCAGCCTGGCCCGGCTCGCCCTCCTGCAGGATTTGGCCCTGGAAAGGCTGGGACAGCAGGCCAGCCGGCCAGGTAGGCCAAGCAGCCCCGGCGAGGGAGCTGCTCCCGCCCCATGGCCGGCTGGCCAGGAATCCCGTCTGGCTCGGCGGGGAGCTCGGGGGCCGCCTGACCGCCACGGGGGTGTCCACGTCAGCTGCCTCGTGGCGGGCCCGCCTGACCTCCGAAACGCCGATTGCCCGAATTCTTTCTGCCTCCTGGGGGAAGTTGTGCCTCGTGGCCCAATTATTGTGGGCGTCGTTGTTGTGCGTCTAATCACCAAACGCCTTTGAAATGCGGGCCAGGAGAAATCTCATCCATCCCGCCGCCGAACTGAGTTGGGACCCAGGGAAAGGAGGAGAAAAAAGGAAAGCAGGCAGCGCTTTGCTAGAATGAAGGGGTCGGAGGCTTTGGAGCAGGAGCGTCGACGGGGGGAAAGAGAGCCTCTGCTTTTCAGGGGCGCTGCCTTGCAAGCAGCCCAAATCTCGGCCCCTTGTTCGGCCGCCCCATGTGCGAAGGCTGCCGCCGTGGCTGCGTTCACACCTGCGGCGCTTGGGTAGTTTTCTGTCACGGCGCGAACTCAGCCACGTCGGCCTCCTGGATGCCACCGCCGGGAAGCTGGGCTCGATTCCCCTGGAGCTGTTGCGGGGCGCAGCCAAGAGCGAGCCCCGCAGCCGCCTCGCCTGTCCCGCACCGCCAGCAGCGCCCCCAAGCCTTCGCCGTGAAGCCGTCTCCCCCCTTTGCCCCCGAGGTCCCCCAAGCAGCGTACAACCAAACAGCTAACAGAAGCACACGAGGCAGCCTCGTCGCTCAATATATCGGTTTCTTTTAATATAAAAAGTGTCTATTAAAAATTCCTTCCTAAATACACAAAAAGACCAAATGGGATACGGGAGAGGGAGCAGTAAAAGAAAAAAGAGAGTGGTGGGGGGGACTCGGGGGCTGGACGAAGACGATTTTTTTTTGGCCAGGGAGAGGAATCAAGCAAGCAGCAGCGGCTTAGATGGTGCCAGTCCGGAGGATTTGAGTGTGTTCGTCTCCAAGCAACTACCAAGGCTGGTATATTTGCATAAATGGACAACACAGGAAATGGAGGGAATAGAGAGCAGGACCAAAGGTGGGCGGGGGGAGCGGGGAGTCGCATGCATGCGTACACGCGCACGCACACACCCTGAGCTCAGTACTGGCATAAAGGGGCGCCCACGGAGGAGGGAATACTGTACTCATTTGGGCTTACAGGTGGCCAATGAGAACTCAGAAAACTTCGCTCCCTTTCCCCCCTCCCCCCTTCTTCAGCGAAAGGGTGTATTAGCTTATCTATTTTTTCCCTAGTTTTTTTTTTAATACAAACTTGGGTCTTTGGGTGTGTCCTGCCAAAAAAAACCCCAAACAAACTCAAAACAATTTTTTTAAAATTCCCCCAAACAATAGAAAAGCAACTGAAAACCTCAATGAAACCCATGCTGAAATTTGCACATCACAAAACCACAGCAGATGTACAGATGCAATAATATACAATTCATGATTTATAATAAAACATTATATACAATTTTGTCAATCTGCAAATAGATTTCTCAGTGCATATCTGACACAATTAGCTTCTTTTAGATTTTGAATGTGTGTGTGTGTGTGTGTGTGTGTGTGTGTGTGTATGGGACTATACATCTTCATGGTGTTTGCTCTTTTGTAATTTTTTTTTCTTTTTACATTTTTGAAAAGTATTTACAGTTGCTGGTTTTGTGCAGATAGAAAAGGCCCGTTTCCCTCAGCCCGCCCGCCCTCCTTGCTTCCAATGCAGAAGACATGCGTGCTTCTCCAGGTCAGATCCATCCAGCACTAAGGGGGCAGAGAGGGGCAGTAACAGAGCCGAGCTCAGCGGGTTGCTCGGGGGTCACTCGGGGGTTTTGCGGCTCCCAGTGTTTTGTTTTCGGTGGGAAACGGGTCCAAGTGGCTCTTTGAGTGTTTTGGGTTGCCTACCCCTGGACTAGGGGAACCCTCTTGTGAGAGTCACAGATGCCAAGCCACCACAACTCTGTGCATAATTGTACAAGCATGCACTGTGGGACAAAATGTGAGAGCCTCAGCGAATATGAATTTTTCTTCTTCTTTTCTCTTGGTTGGAAAGTTTATTTGAAAGTGGATGCAGGCAGTCCTCGACTTACAACCATTCATTTAGTGACCGTTCAAGATTACAACGGCACTGAGATAAGGGACTTTTAACCATTTTTTGCACTTATGACTGCTGCATCATCCCCATAGTCACAGTGATCAAAATTCAGAGGCTTGGCAACTGACTCATATTTATAACAGGTAAGCACAAGCAAACTTAAAAGTTTCTCTTACTGGGTTGTTCACCACCCAGAGTCATTTGTTTGAGATGGGAGTCTATAGAAATTGAATGAATGAACGAACGAACGAACGAATATTTGTAAGTGGCTCAGGCAGATACCTCCTTAATTCACTGAAGAATAAGAGGGAGGAAATAAAGCACAGTCAATCTTGCAAGATTCTGCTTTTATTGCTGATATCAATAAAGGTAGTTTTAGCCTTCCTAGAGCTGATTGCTTGGTCTGGTCTGTGTAGTGGGGCTGATAACCCCCAGGAAATACTGGGAGCCACAATGTATCAAAAACGGAATTCTGTGCAGTGTATCTCCTTAAGGGCACAGGATACCTTATTATCAGTTCACGATGCCTACCTAGTTTTGCCTGAGGCTGCCAAATCTGGCTGATTACTTCCCAAGTGAATGAGTATTCCTCCCATTGGGGAGGAAGTATCTGCATATATGAAATTCTATGACATAAGCCAGGACATGCAGTACTGCCCTGATAAGAATAAAGCCCCTTTGCAACCTACTGTTAATATGGGACCCTTCCAGAGGTGAGTGATGGATATTGTAAGCCCAAGATATCAAAGGCAAACAGTATGTCTTGACTGAGGGTTATTCTACTTGGTAGACAAAAGTAGCAATTTGGTATGCCAAAATGATGCCAAATCCGTACGTCAGGCCTTAATGGACCAATTTACTAGAATAGCTTGAACTAACCAAGTTCTCATACTTGCTAATGCATACTTCACTTAAGGAATAATGACAAACCTATGGGCCGCATGTAAGATTGAGCCTCTGGTATCTATCCCTTGCCATCATCAGACAAATATGATTAAAAATGTTAATTAGAAATCAGAACAAACCTGACAGTGATGAGGGCCAATTCTCAAATTATTCAGTCTATGAAAAGTTCCCAGAAGACAGTCGAATGGATCAGCATAAGGGCCAGAGATAAATTCCACCAGGTCGCATAGCGGTAACAAGCAGAACCAGGACCTGAATAATGTTTGGTTTCCTTTCAGCAAATGCTTCTTTTGCATTATTAGATTCCTTTCAATAAACAGAAAAGCATGACAGTGACACGGAAATTTGAATAAAAACATGGCACAAGTATTCTCCAAGTACTTTTTGTCGGAGCTTCAATTTCAAAATTATATGGAATGTGACGAATTGTCAATCCAGAAATTAAGGAATTTCAGGTTGATTTTGTATTTGTCAGCTACTATATCTAAAAGAACTAGGTTTGCTGATTCAGAATTTATTTATTTACATTTCATACTCCTTAACTGCCCATCTCCTCTGGAGAGGAGCTCTGGGCGGTGTGCAGTTTAATCAATAAAATTAAACAATTAAAAATAGAATAATTTAGGATTAAAATGTTAAAATGACAAAACAACTTTATGAAGCAAACTGGTACCCAATGCAGCTCATGAAGCAAAGGTGTTACATGCAGCCTTCTTGGGCACCTAAAATTCCCCAGATGGCCTTGTTCTGCACCAGATGATGCTTCTCAATACTTTTCAGTGGTAGCCCCATGTACAGCACATTGCAATAGTCCAATTATATTAGTTATTTAATATTAATCATCAGAATACAGTACCAAAATATGACACTACCTAAACTGTAGTTACCACCTCAGACGTACTTCCTATGTTACATATTGATCTCTTATGTCACAATATTATTGTTTCATAATATTCTCAATTCTTTCTTGAAACCCTTGCATGGACCTGAGTAATTTATTCAGTCATTTTATGGATTAATCAAGCAAAAAGACCAGCCCTACTGGAGAAAGTTTAATTATTCATGCAACAATTGATAATTTATTATTTTTATTAACCTCAGTATCATTTGTGAAGATCACAAACATTTACTATCTTGAAAGGTCACATCACCAAATGGCACTATTTCTATTTCCTGGAGTCCAGCTTTGCAGTCTACAGGTAGTCCTCAACTTAAAACCATATTCGAGTCCAAAATTTCTGTTGCTAAGCAAGACAGTTGTTAAGTAAGTTTTGCTCCATTTTACAATGTTTCTTGCCACAGCTGTTAAGTGAACCACCAAAATTAAGTTGCTAACACGTTTGTTCGATGTATCTGTGCTTCCCCATTGACTTTGCTTGTCAGAAGGCCGCAAAAAGGGACACTCCAACTGTCATAAATATGAGTCAGTTGCCTAGTGTCCAAATTTTGATCACATGACCATGTGGGGGATGCTGCAATGGTTGGTTGTAAGTGGGAAAAACACTCATAAAATCACTTTTTTCAGTGCTGTTAATTTTAGACAGTCGCTAAATGAATGGTTGTAAGTTGAGGAGTATCTATATAAATATTTAAAGTCCATGCCTTAACTCAAATCAACTTTTTAAAAAATCAGAAATCATTTCAGGAGTAACAATACTAGGCTGAAAAACTTACTTATTAAAGTTTCTGTTTTCATTTCTGAATTCCAAATACTGAATACATTCCAATCTTGCCCATTTCTCTTCTGATTCAAGGCAAGTCCTAGTTTTATATTCAGAATCATTCACAGTAAATAGATAAAGAACGGGGAGTGTCCACACCCACTGGTGAATCTTGTCTTCAATACAGTTATTACAGAATATTATCAACTTCTCCTCCACACTGAAAGAGATAGAAGAAATTAAGATCTACTAAAAAGGTTTTTTTATCAGAATCTCTATGTACAAGTTAATTTGCCTTTCTTACTTCCAACAAAAATAGAGTCCTTCAGATTTATAACAAAATAACATAATTTTGCTTTTTTTCCTATTCTATACAATTAGCCCCTAACATTTTGAGACTAATAAGCACATACAGAGAATACAATGTGGGCTAGAGAAAATACCTGCCCTAAGACAAGAGGAATCGCATTTGCAAAATAGCTACCATGAAAGAATGGCCATTGAGATTACCTTTAATGATCTAGAGATCAAGCTACCTTCTTTACCAATAACAAATGGAATCTGTCTTCAGATAGTGAAAGAAAGATCCTTGGTTGTCTTTTATTTGAGAGGATTCACATAACTGGTACTTATATACTGTACCTTTTGGAAGAGCTGCACAAGACTTTTCATTTTCTTTCTTTCCTGTTCAGTTAATTTTGCCCCCTTCAGCTCCATCCTATCTACATCTGGACACTTTCTCTTCCCTTCCCCTTCCTCCCAACTACACCCTATTCTTATTTCTTCTTACTTTTTGCATTTTCTGTGGGAAGGAGGGGAATGTCTTCTGGAAAGAATATAGAGAATGTGTTGTGCTTTGGATATACAGAAGCCAAGGACCTGGTCAATTACAGAATGTCCATCTTTGATCGGAATGTAATCACTTTTGCAGGCTTGCCCAACAAAGAACCTTTTCTAGTGCTCATAATGAATAATGAGCTTAATGAACAGCATGATGAATATTCTAGTGCAATGAAGTACAAACAGCCAATCTTAAAGCACAGGTGCAGGGAAATACAGTAGCATGCTCATGATTGACTAAGACCACCATATGCCTGAAATCAAAGAAAGCAGCCAAGAGTCAGGGCATGATTCCAGGGTAAAAAACTGCCTGAGAACACCCAAATCTTCCCTCCAAATTGTTTCCTGCATGGGGAAATCTTTCTCCATGTTTTGGAAATGATCTGATTACTAATTTAGACAACATATTTGCTTACATTACCTGGGAAGATCACATTGATCAGTGGCATGTACCTCTGACTGAGTTGCATTGAAACTGAGAAATGTACAATATTCTAACTTTACAGCAATAAATTCATGCAATTGTTGTGCTGTGCAGTATTGCCTTCTATGATGATTGTGCTTGAAGGAAAGATCCCGAGAAGGGAAAAGATTTCTTATGTTTTCCGTGTGTGTGTGTGTGTGTGTGTGTGTGTAAGTGTATTTTTGTCTGTAAGAGACAGCATGAAGATAAGGATCAGGTAATTTTACAAACAGAATTTGTTTTATAAACAAATTTAATTAGTAGTTACCAATTCAATTAGTATTTCATTTTGGCCTGGCTCTGCCCCTTTTTTGAAGTGTGGCTTTTAGCAAATATGAATATCTAGATCTGTCACATGACAGCTAGCATGGTGCAGAAGTTAAGATGCTCGACTGCCACGAAGAAGACCCAGGTTCAAGCATACCCTCAGCCCTGGAAGCTCGCTAGGTGATTTTGGGCCAGTCCATCTCTCCAACCACCTACTTTGCAGAGAAAACTGATAAATTTATAGACAAGTAACTATTTGAGCAATTTATGTCAAATCACTAAATGTATGCTGATCTTTTCAGAAATCTATCACATTAAAAAAATCATTAGTACCAAAAACAGCAAAGCAGGCATCCAACATGTTGAGCACACCCAATTGCTTGCCTTCCTCTCAACCAAAGCCTCCATCTTTCTACCTTAACCATCAGTATCTTCACTCCACACTACATTCTTGCCATATGCCCCAAAGTCAAATTACATACCCCTGACACTCTGAAAACTTCTCTCTGAAGCACTTGGTTTCATTTACATCTGCTGGTGAGTTCTCCAGACAAAGAAACATGCATAACTGTTCCAGTCCCTTTTTCAACAGTTGAAGATTGTAATCTGTTATTAATGTAAAGGCGATCAAAGCTAGGCCTAGTTTATCCCACATCGAAGTGTTCTGTTTGAGGATGTTATTTGACTGTTCCATCAAGTAATTCACAATCAAATTTTTCAACTTTAAAAAGGGAGAGAAAGAGAGAGAAAAAAATCTATGTTTAACCATATATCACATTAAGGTATAAACTATAGCTAAAAAACAAAACAGCCAGGTGCATACATTGTCCTGAACATAACCCAAAGAAAACACATTACAGATTAGACTTAAAAGGCCAGGAAATTGATTTAACTTAAGCTATTAACACGTTAGGTTGTGCAACAGCTCTCTGGTTCTGGAATAGTGAGTGTGCAGAGGTGATAGATCAGGGGTAGGCAACCTTGGCTCTTTTATGACTCGTGGACTTCAACTCCCAGAATTCCTGAGCCAGCCATGCTGAGGGGAAAGAGAGAGGTTTCCAAGCTGAGCCATGCTGACTCAGGAATTCTGGGAGTTGAAGTCCACGAGTCATAAAAGAGCCAAGGTTGCCTACCCCTGTGATAGATCAAAAAATTATCAGACTCAGGTGTCCAATGGATTTAAATGATTTCCTGGATGCATTGGGCAATTTCCCACCTCATCTGACTGCAATATTATCAAATCCTATTATGCTCTATGGAATGTGAAAAGGCTCAGGGAGTAAAATCTAAGCTGCTATCAGCCTTCCAGTATTAATACGAAGATAAGAATAATGAAGCAAAAGGGATGACAGAGCACAAACAGAAGAAACCTTGGGAAATTATGCACTGGGGTCTACTTCTAATCAATGCAAAAGAAGAGGAACTAAACAGTGCTTGCTTGCTTTTATTTCATCAGATGAAAGTAATTCAGCACCTTCTTGGCTGGGATACTAAAAAAGAGGAAAAAACAGTAGCTTAGAGCAGAGTTCCCCAACTTTTTTGGCTTTGCGAACTGGCAAGGTGGGGAGGGGATGGTTCAATGTGCACCCACCACTTCCACGGCCCAGTTCTGAAAGGCTCAAGGCCCAGTAGTGGGCTGTGGGCCGGGAGTTGGGGACCCCTGGGTTAGAGGAAGCAATTTGTACCATCTGTGTAATTAATGTCAATCATATCTTCCTTAGATTGGGCATCAGCATTGGGACATATAGGAACATATAACGTCTACACCCATTTGTTCCATTAATTTAAAGTTCTTTCAATTTGTATACACCAAGGGTATGGTCCAGGTAAGAGTGGAGGATTAGGGTTAACATCTATTTAAAAAATATCAGCCAAAATGTGACTGGCTTCATGATTAAGGGAAGTGATCCATGCAGATTTGTAGGTGGGAAATGCCCAATACTAGAAATTATTTTGAGTTTCAAGATCTATATTGGTGCAATCTCTGACTTTATTTAATGTCTACATGGAAATGCTAAGAGAGGAAATATAAGCTTTGGAATAGGGTGGCCATCAGCTTCCTCCTTACCATTTTACTCTAAAGAAATAATTAGTATCAGTATTGAATACTGTATAGAGTTGATAATGGAATAGATTAGACTGAACATAATTCAGGGCAATTCAAAATACATTATGGGCCATAGGAAATATATCTCAGAAACTGGGGTCTCATTATGGGCTCCTTGCTGATCCTCTACTCTTATGAGATTCATATGGAAAGAAATGTATTTGGTCAATTATGTCCACAGTGCCAGCTGTAATTAATTTATTAATTAAATTTGTAATTGCTACTGAGCTGGCTAGATTTGGCCACTATCCATGCATCAAAATTTAAGTTATTTTCTACATTTAAAAGGTTCAATTTTTTAAAAATGTGACCACTATGACATCAGAATCAATCTTTTTAATTAAGCGTGTTTTTTTAAAAAAAAGGGTGGAGGAAAAATTCTAAAAAATATTTCAAAAGGGGGGGAGAGAAAGCAAAAAAAAAAAAAAAGAGTAGAAGGTAGATAAATAGAGAGTTTACAGGCATCATAATTTTTAAATATTCCAACAATTGCTTCAAACAGATGAATATACTAGATTATTCTAAAAACTATCATTCCTTTTTGAAATCCATTATATGAATATCAACATAAATAATCAATACACTAGAACACATAAAATTGAGAATTACAATATGTTTATAGGAACAATTAAAAACTCTGTTAAGACAAACTCCAAATTCATAAGTTGATATATAGAACTATAATCAAGAAACTCTATATATACAGTGAGGGAAAAATTATTTGATCCCCTGCTGATTTTGTACGTTTGCCCACTGACAAAGAAATGATCAATCTATAATTTTAATGGTAGGTTTATTTTAACAGTGAGACACGAAATAACAACAAAAAAAACCAGAAAAAAGCATTTCAAAAATGTTATAGATTTGCATTTTAATGAGTGAAATACGTATTTGATCCCCTATCAATCAGCAAGATTTCTAGCTCCCAGGTGTCTTTTATACAGGTAATGAGCTGAGATTAGGAGCACTCTCTTAAAGGGAGTGCTTCTAATCTCAGCTTGTTACCTGTACAAAAGACACCTGTCCACAGAAGCAATCAATCAGATTCCAAACTCTCCACCATGGCCAAGACCAAAGAGCTGTCCAAGGATGTCATGGACAAGACTGTAGACCCACACAAGGCTGGAATGGGCTTCAAGATTATTGCCAAGCAGCTTGGTGAGAAGGTGACAACGGTTGGTGCCATTATTCGCAAATGGAACAAACACAAAATAATTGTCAATCTTCATCGGTCTGGGGCTCCATGCAAGATCTCACCTTGTGAAGTTTCAATGATCATGAGAATGGTGAGGAATCAGCCCAGAACTACACGGGAGGATCTTGTCAATGATCTCAAGGAAGGTGGGACCATAGTCACCAAAAAAACTATTGGTAACACACTACACCGTAAAGGACTGAAATCCTGCAGCGCCCGCAAGGTTCCCCTGCTCAAGAAAGCACATGTACAGGCCTATCTGAAACTTGCCAATGAACAACTGAATGATTCAGAGGAGAACTGGGTGAAAGTGTTGTGGTCAGATGTGACCAGAATTGAGCACTCTGGCATCAACTCAACTCGCCGTGTTTGGAGGAGGAGGAATGCTGCCTATGATCCCAAGAACACCATCCCCAGCGTCAAACATGGAGGTGGAAACATTATGCTTTGAGGGTGTTTTTCTGCTAAGGGGACAGGACAACTTCACCGCATCAAAGGGACGATGGACGGGGCCATGTACTATCAAATCTTGGGTGAGAACTTCCTTCCCTCAGCCAGGGCATTAAAAATGGGTCGTGGATGGGTATTCCAGCATGGCAATGACCCAAAACACACGGCCAGGGCAACAAAGGAGTGGCTCAAGAAGAAGCACATTAAGGTCCTGGAGTGACCTAGCCAGTTTCCGGACCTTAATCCCATAGGAAATCAGTGGAGGGAGCGGAAGGTTCAAGCTGCCAAACGTCAGCCTCAAAACCTTAATGACTTGGGAGAGAATCTGCAAAGAGGAGTGGGACAAAATCCCTCCCAAGATGTGTGCAAACCTGGTGGCCAACTACAAGAAACGTCTGACCTCCATGATTACCAACAAGGGTTTTGCTACCAAGTACTAACTCATGTTTTGCGAAGGGGTCAAATACTTATTTCACTCATTAAAATGCAAATCAATTTATAAGTTTTTTGAAATGCGTTTTTCTGGATGTTTTTGTTGTTATTCTGTCTCTCACTGTTAAAATAAAACTACCATTAAAATTATAGACTGATCATTTCTTTGTCAGTGGTCAAATGTACAAAATCAGCAGGAGATCAAATATTTTTCCCTTATTGTAGGACTATAATCAATTGAATTAAATCCTGCATCAATTTCACTTTTGAAACACAAAGTTGCTTTAAACATCAGAACATATGCTTGATATCAAAACCTTATGTAATCCATAGTGGAATATCTACAGAGATGGCCTTCCTCTTAAACAACTCTCAGTGCCCTCCTTGGTGAGTTACATTTCATTCCTTGGATGATTTAAGTTCATGTTCTGTCTTTTTTGAGCATCTTGAACTCAGTACTTAGCCCAGCTTAATAACTTAGCTGCATCATTTTATTTCAAGGACACTGTAGTAATGAGCACTTTGCTCAGCACAGTTAAGATGATACAAACTCTATAGATGTTTGGCTACAAGGTTCTACTTGGATGTATAATAAAGAGAAAGTAATACCTGCTCTTCTCCAAATTGTAGCTCTTTCCATTCTTTTCGACATCCTTCATGTACCATTATCCTTTTATTTACATAGTAAAATTGTTGGAACTGCTGGAAAAAGCTTTTGATGTTAATCCGATTGCACGTTTTAATTATACTGAAGAGGCTGTCCAGCATTATTCTTGCTGCTATCCATTTCCCTTTCACAATATCCTTTTCCTTATCTTTCCAAAATGGAATGTGATTCTTAATTTTCGTCCACAAACTTTCCCCAGGTTTAGTGCATATTATGTCATCATACTGATGCCAATCTGTTAAATAAAATACTGTATTAAAGTTCTGAAATGCAAGATACAGCCCTTCTAGCTTTGCGTGCTAATGCAATCGCATGATGCAATTTTCATGGACACCCTGCTTTGTTATGGTCTCCTTCCATAGTCAAACCACGCAGACACACAGAAATGGTCATTTTCTTCCAACCCCTGTAGAAGTATTTCTGAGCTATATTCCATCCATATTAATTTAAACTGTTTATTGCTAGGATGTGTTTTGAAATACAGCACTACACAACGATAAATAAATGTGCAATTCCTATCTTTAGCGAATATGACAGTAAGTAAATTGCTTAATCCAAAAGTAATGAGCTTTGGTGACTATCAGCTTCTTAATACAGGTAGTTCTTGACTTACAACCACAACTAAGCCCGACATTTCCATTGCTATGCAAAGAAATTATTAAGTGAGTCATGTCCCATTTTAGGACCTTTTTTGCCATATTTGTTAAGCAAATCAATGCACGTGTTAAGTGAATCACTGCAGTTGTTAAGCAAAGCTGGCTTTCCCCATTGACTCTGCTTGTGAGGGGTCGATGGGAAGCTCACAAATGATGATTACACGATCCCGGGACGGTGCAACTTTCATAAATACATGCCAGTTGCCAAGCACCCAAATTTGAATCATGTAATCATGGGGATGCTGCAATGGTCGTTAAGTGTGAGAACTAGTCATAAGTCACTTTTTTCAATGCTGCTGTAGCTTGGAACGGTTCATTTAGTGATCGTTCAAAGTTACAATACACTGAAAAAAGTGACTTATGATAGTTTTTCAGTCATGACCGCTGCAACATCCCCATGGTCATGTGATCAAAATTCAGACACTTGGCAACTGACTCATACTTATGTTTGCAGTGTCCCAGGGTCATGTGATCACCTTTTGTGACCTTCTGACAAGCAAAGTCAATGGGGAAGCCAGATTCACTGAACAACCGTGTTACTAACTTAACAACTGCAGTGATTTATCTTAACAACTGTGGCAAGAAAGATCATACAATAGGGCAAAACTCACTTAACAAATGTCTTCTTAGCAACAGAAATGTTGGGCTAAGTGATAATACTACAGCTATACTACATGGGTAAATATACCCAGACATTCGACAGCACTGTGAGAATTAGGTGTTCATTAGATTTGATGGCACAAGGGGAAAAAAAATATTTCCCTATGTCTAACTGTTTTAGCATGCAATGCCCTGTAACGGAGTCCCGAGAGGAGGAGCTGAAACAGTTTATGTCCAGGATGTGAGGGGTCTGCAGATATGTTCTCAGCCTTTCTTCTGACCAGTGCAATATACAGGTCTTCTATGGAAGGCAGGTTCTTTGCAATTGTTCTTTCTGCAGTCTTACCTATCCATTGGAGTCTGTACCTGTCCTGTTTGGCTGCTGTATCAAACTAGACAGTTATAGAAGTACAGATGACAGACTCAATAATTGCTCTGTAAAACTGTATCAACAGCTCCTGGGGCAGTCTGAACTTCCTGAGTTAACGCAGGAAGAACATTCTTTGTTGTGCCTTTTTCATGACGGTTCTAGTATTAAGTATCAATTTCAAGTCCTGGGAGATTATAGAACCCAAAAACCTGAGGGACTCTGCTGCATACTGAGCTGTTAAATATATTAAGAGGTGGATAGAATAGAAACTGTTCTGTTTCATAGTTTGAATTCTTGTTTTCTTGGATGCTACAAAATCTAAGTTTCTTTAATATAACACTGGGAAGACTGTAATACAAGGAGCAGTTTCTTACCTGTACCACTTATCGATTTTGATGGTAAATACAAGGAGCGATCTACATGGAGTCCTTCTGAAGCAGGTTTATAAATGAATTCAAACGACTGTTGTTTGTCACGTTTAACAACATACTTATACGAAATTTCTTTATCCAAGTTTTCCTTAGAAATTATGGTGTGGCCTTCAATCAGGTATCCATGATCTCCAAGATCTCTAGTATTTAAAAAATTGTATTTTAGCAACAGAGCAGAGTAAAGGCAAGGAAGCAATTTATTATTGAAATAAAAGTTTACAGGCATATCAAATCATTAATATTGTCCCTGAAACTGGAATCGTCTTACATTTCTTATTATACATTATCAATAAAAGTAAAATGCAATATAAGTAGTCCTTGACTTACAATCATTCCTTTAGTTACTATTCAAAGTTACAATGGCACTGAAAAAAGTGACTTACAAATGGTCTTCACTCTTACAACTGATACAGCATCCCCACATTCATCTAACAAAATTTGGGTGCTTGGCAACCAGCATGTAGTATCCCAGGGTCACATGATCATCATTTATGACCTTTCCTGCTGACTTCTGGCAAGGAAAGTGCAATTAATGACCGCATGATTCTTTTAACAGCTGCAGTGATTCATTTAATCATGGCAAAAAAGACATAAAATTGGGTGTGATTCACTTAACAACCGCCTCTCTCAACAATTAAAATTCTAATCTCAATTGTGGCCATAAGTCAAGGACTACCTGTACTAAATTTTCCTTTTCACTTTCAAAAGTAACAGGCCTTCATAAATCTCCATCAATAAGTACAGGTAGTCCTCAGAGTTACCAGTGTAATGGAGCCTGCCCATTCCACTCGTAACTCGAAAACGAGGTACAAGATCACTCCCTTCCTCGTTAAAATGTATGCGGCTCGTTAAGCGAACATGAGGTATCTCAGGGTGGGGAAGGCCATGCAGGGTCTAGTGCTGGAACAGGCCCCCAAGGACTCCCCGACCCACTAAGATACCGCATGCTTCCCCCTCCCTTCCTGCCGCGCCGGACTCACCTGGAAAAGATCCGTCTCCTCTCTACCGCGGTTCCTGTTGTCGCCCGGATTTAAGGCCGGGGAACACTTCCATGCACCTCCCATGGCCCGATCTGTGCTCCGGAGGCCTTTTCCAGGCCTGATCGGGCCACAGGGGGTGTGCGGAAGAGTTCCCCCGCCACAGATCCGGGCGGAAGTGGCCTGCAAAAGGCCTCCAGAGCCCCAATCCAGCCTCCAGAGGAATGTGGAAGCGTCCCCCAGCTTCAGTTCCGTTCTGTTGCAGAGAACAGAGGCCTGAGATCACGCGAGATCAATAGTGTGAGATCTCGCCCCACTGATCTCGCGTGATCTTGCGTTACTTTAGGCCTCTAGTCTCTGTGAGTGCACCAAAGGCCTGAAGCAGCCAAGAAAGCGAAGGATCTCGATATTCTCAGGGTGAGTATTGAAGGCCTTGTGCCTAGGGAGACCCGGGGCAGGGGTGGGGAGGGAGGGAATAACCAGGGTGAATGTTGCAGAGCTGCCAAGGTGCTGCAATATTTGTAACTTCAGGACATGCTCGTAAGTGAACACTCGTAACTCGGGGATTACTTGTATAATGAAGGCTGTGGATCTGCCAGAATTTTAAAAAAACAGAAAATGACCTTTACTAGGACCAGTTGCCATTCTTTGCAGACTACATAAGTGCAGCGCTCTGGGATCCAGCATCTTCTTGTGCTCATTACTAGATTAGATGCAATACCCCCTTTTCCCTACTGAAATATTAGTAGTAACAGCTTCCCCTTGCATTTATAAAGTGCTAAGGACATAAATAACACAATATAGCGTTTCTTCATTCTAAAATACTTGCAATCTCACAGTTTGTACAAAGAAGTGCTAATAAAGGGGAATATTTGTAGCTCAGGGTTGAAATGAGGGGTCCTTGGTACTCTCTGAGCTTCCTTGTTTCCTTGCTCACGTTTCATTACCCAAGGTAATTGGGTAATGAAAGAAGTGCCTTTGCCCTCCCTTTATGAATCCCATCATTCATGAACAATTGCCAATAAAAACACAAGTCTCTAGATTTTCTCTAATTACCTTTCCCCTGTAATATAAATATACTATATGCACCTGTCCCAAGGTAACTTTGCTGAAATACAAACATAAGCATGCACACATTCAGAAAGAGCTAAATTCTAACCTCAAAAAAGAAGGCTAAATGCCTTGCACATAACTGAGATATTAACGAAAGCCTTTTAATTCAGAACTGAGAATATGCTATATCATACCAACATATACTTACTGGGTACAGTTCAGCTCACATACATGACCTTTCCAATCAATATAATCAGAAATTCCCCCTGCCAGAATGAACACTTTATGCTTCTCAGGATTCATCTTGAAGTCCTTAGATAGAATAGCATGGAAATAAACCGTAATATTCTCCGTAGGTGTGTGACTGCAAGAAAGAATAAGAAAATAGGAGTACTCGGGATTGGCTAAATGGCTGAGCAATCGGATTGGATATCTGGTGGAGAACAGCAAGACTACGGTGAAATCAACAGAGGAGTTCCTGGGAAGGATAAACTCCTTAAGGGTAGAGGAGGATGAGATCATGGTGTCTTTTGATGTCACCTCATTCTTCACCTCGATCCCGCAAGACCTGGCCATTGCGGTGATAAGAAGCCGCTTGCAGCAAGAGGAAAGGCCACACCAGGACTCACTCCGCACCGAAGACCTTATACAACTCATGGCCCTGTGTCTTAGAACATATTTTACGTTCCAGGATACCATCTATCAACAGGTGAAAGGCACGCCAATGGGATCCCCGATTTCGGGAGTTATCGCAGAGGCGGTCCTGCAACAACTTGAAGCCGAAGTGATATCGCCCCACGTTTTGGGTAAGATACGTGGATGACACATTTTTGATCATCAAGAGGCAAGACAGCGCCAGGTTCATGAGGGAGTTGAATTGAGTCTACCCAGACATCCGTTTTACAGCTGAGGAAGAGACTAATGGCACACTGGCTTTTCTGGATGTGCTGGTCAGCCGCCAGTCAGACAGCACCTTCCATATGACTGTCCACCGTAAGCCAACACACACCGATAGAATTTTACATTACAAGAGCAATCTGAAGATTCATATTTATCGTATCTGCAGGCAAAACGGCTATCCAGTAGACTTCATCAGACGGTACAGCAGACCATATGAGCCTCGTAAGAGTCGACATACAGGCACGCCTATGGCATGGACAACACTGCCGTATATTAATGGCGTGTCCGAGGCAACGGCGCAGATATTAGCTCCATACAACATCAATATCGCCCATAAACCAGACCAAACCCTACATGCCAAGGTAATGCATCCCAAGAAGCCACTCCCCAATGAAGAAAGATCCTCGGTGATATATAGAATGATATGTAAGGACTGTCACTGTAATTATGTTGGGGAGACGACCAAATGGCTCAGAACCAGGATTCATGAACACAAGCTGGCCATTAGATGGCAGGAACAACGTTCACAGGTATGGGCACATATGGCTAACTGTAATCATACGTTTAATCATCCGTTTACCTGTAATCATCGCTCCTATAATCATCCACAAGGAGCGACACTGGACCCACACTCACGAAGACCACACATGATGTCACCACCACACATCCACACAAAAAGCAGACTCAAACCGGCACCGATGATGAGGCACGACCGCGGACCAGAAACCAGACCACAGCTGCATCATTGGCCATTTTAAACCCCTCCATTCCATACGTGAAGCAAACTGACACCCACCTTGAAGATGTGGCACGACCACGAACGCGAAGCCAAACTACAGCAATGCAGCTCTCCATCTCAAATTCCCCTGCAACTCAGACTAATCCTAGCACAACAGGGCCCCCACCCAAGCAGAGCACACCCCCATCCAATCAGAGCACAGCCAAACCCCCATCCAATCAGAGCACAGCCAACCCCCCATCCAATCAGAACACACCTCCACCCAATCAGAACACAGCCAAGCTCCCATCCAATCAGATCATACCTCCACTGGCAGTTAAAAGGAAGAAACAGCTGCGATCACACATTGCTCCTAGAAGCACGAAGCCGAAGACACCAGCCTGAAGATGACGAATGGGACTTCGTCGAAACGTTGCCAAGATACTTTCAATTTTACACGGGAGAAAACCCGAATTACCAAAGACCTACATATATATAGATATATATACACATGCATACATAATACATACATACATATATACACATATATATATACACACACACATATATATATATATACACATATACATACACACACACACACATATATATGTATGTACATACGTACGTGTTTCCCCAAAAGACCTACCCCCAAAATAAGCCCTGGCTTGATTTGGGGGGGGGGGGGCTAATATTAGCCCTACTCCAAAAATAAGCCCTAGTTTTGGGGTGAGGTGCATGCTTAAAAATCAAGCTAGGGCAGGGGTGGAGGGGCGGAGCTGTCCCACGCGCCCTGCACCCACATACCGTTTTAGCCTGCCTGTCCTCGCCGGCCCACTTCTTCTGCAGCGTCCCATGGCCTGTATTTCCCAGTCAGAGGCCTTTCCAGGTCGGAGCTCCATTCTCAGCTGCAGAAGCATTTCCTTTCGCTGCAGAAGTAGTGGGCCGGCTGGGCAGGGCTGTCGGTGCCGAAGTTGAGTGGAAAAGACACCCCCGAAAATAAGACCTGGTGCCTCTTTTGGAAGCAAAAACACGTATGTATGTATGTATGTATGTATGTATGTATGTATGTATGTTTGTAACCTGAAATAAAACACCTCTTCAAAGGGTGCACAAATTTTCAAAATTACTGCTGAAAATATAGTAAACACGCTATGAAAATACAGTAACAAATTAAAGAAGCAGTAGCTTAATACAGTAGTGATAGCCACTGTGAGCTCTCCAAAACGGAAGTTAATAAAATTATCTTTAGCATGCACCCAGCTTGTAGTAAAATTGATACAGCCTTTATTTCATTTGAAAGAGGAAAACACAAAAGTAAAACTCTCTGGTTGACCTTGAAAAAGGAAGTAGCTTTAGTCCTGCTTAGAATTTGAATGGGAGACTACAAGGCAATCCCAGGACTATAAGTTATACTAAGAAGTTGAAAATTGACACAGAAAGTTGAAGCAACGAGTCACTTTTATATTGTTGCCAAAAGAAAACCTCATGGATTGTCCAGATGATCACTAGAAGCTGGCTTGATTCAAAGGACATTTTAGTCTCGTGTACATCACTGAATGGGAACGACTGGCATGCAAATCAGGGCTGCATGTGGACCTTTAGCTCTCAGTTGTTGTGGGGCAGCAGAATCCATTATTTCCAAGGAAAGCTTTTTAATCAAAAAAGTGAAATGTTGGAGGCTGCTGTATCTGCTGCCAGGAAATACACTTGTGCAAGGCCGTCACCAGGAGACAAAATATTCTCTCTGAAGCCAAATGCAATCGATGGCAGTTTAAAGTTTCAGTTATCAGCACAGAGCATTTTTCCTTCAAGAATCAGATGGTACTATTCCCAAATGTTTGATTCAGCTTCTGATTTCAAATAAAACAAAGCATTGAAAAGCAGAATGTCCATGAAAACAGGACTTCATTTGCAAGCTATCCCAAACAGGGTTCCCAAATGAAAGCACCATCAAATGATCCCTTGTAGAAACTGGGTTTCTTCCATGTCTTCCAGATGTTGAACTGCCCCCATCCCAGACCAGCATGGTTGGAAGTCCGACTCCTCTGGAAGACACCAGGTTAAGAAAGACTGATATTTTCTCTTGGGAGAACTGCCACAGGATAGTCTCACCTACATTGTCAAGAGCGCACCTGTATTTAGTAAGAGCTTAAATCACAAAGGAAGGTAGACACGGATGTTTAGCAGCATTCATGATTTCCTTACAAAGGGAGGGGAGGGGAGAAAGAATAATCAAAAGCACTATAAGTTTACACACACGCACACAAAAATAAAAATTAAGCAATCAAATATAGGTTAAGCATATTGGAATTGCTTTCAAATAGGGGGATATTTTTGATCAAGGCTGTTAGAAGCCATATCGTTTCCACTGCTGCATATTAGAAAAGTCTATGAAGGAAGAATCATGATGTTACAGTTCTACTAAATCTGAAACTTCCCATTCATCTGAATAAGGATAAAAAAGAAAATAGGCTTTTGTGGAGTTGTGTTACAACTATTATTAGACTATTATATTAAATGTCAACGTATGTATGTATGTATGTACTGTATGTACTGTATGTACTGTATGTATGTATGTATGTATGTCAATGGCAAATAATTACACCGTACTTTTGTTTGACAGCAGGGACTTCATGATTCCTCTCTTCCGCACTGGCCTTGTTTCTTGTCTGAGGCCTTTGATTTCCAGCAGCAGCAGAATCCCTCCTTTCTTCCCCAGACTCTTCCACTGGAGTGCATATTTTTTGTCCCTTTTCAGAGACACATTCCTGTTGGGCCGCATTTAGCTTTGCTTTCTGTAATAAAGGCATATCAGATATACAAAAGCAAGCATTAGAAAGTGTCCATGCAAATAAATCAGTGAGTAGCCTAGAAGGGTTTTTGCTATACTGCTGTGCGACAATTACTTAGGATAACAAAAAAACAAAACAAAAAGGAATTGCTCATTTTTATGATGTTTACTATCTGGTTGCTAGAAAGGTGCTCTTGCGTTACACAAAAGTTTCTCTATCAAGAGATTTCAGATCACCAAATATAACATATGCAACAAAGAACATTAACATTGGTGCATACAGTATGCCGCTTCACGTTTGTCCATTAGTTTGTTCTATTTAAGCGAGTAGAAGAAAATGAAGTTAACAATTTGCAGCATGTGAAGTCCTAGTAGACATTTTTCATTATTCTCTTTCTGGAGACTGCTATGGTCTTTAGCTGTATGAGCTTGGAAGGTTTAATTCTCAGCCACTGATAGCTCCTACTTCTCACCACACAGCACTGAAGTTTGGAATCTCCCAGGATAGGGTAGAGATATCAATTATGCTAGCAATAAACAACTGCCCTTTGTTCAAGGCTGAGAAGTCTCAGGTAAAAATGACCATTAAATCATGGGAAGATGAGAGAAAGGGCTGGAATCTGCTAGGAATAACAGAGAATTGCACCACCATATTAACAGAAAGTGGCTTTTTCCTTCTTTGCAATAAAGATTCTCCTCTAATCACACCATGTATTCTTATTTTGGACATAAGCCAGGTAGAAATCTAACCACTAGTCAAGACTTCCCAAGTTCACAATTCTGTTCTTAGAACTTTTTTTAATCATGGGAAAATAAAGAAATATTCAGGAGGATGATTCTTAGGAGGTTAATAATGTTCATGATATTTTATACAAGATTGTAGGCTAGCTCTCTAGCACAAGCTGCTGCTGATAAAATTGCTGGAGTACCTGACACCAGAGGTCCCCAACCTTTTGGGCACCAGGGACCAGTTCCGTGGAGAGAGGTTTTTCCGCGGGCCAGAGGGTGTGTGATTTTGTGTGCTGCCTGCATCTCGCGGATGGGGCTTTGCTTGTTTGTGCGGCCCAGTTGCTGGCTGGGGGTTGGGACCGCTGCCCTACACCTCTCTCCAACATGCTATTTAGCTGGCTAAGACTGTGGGTGTAGATAAAATGCTGGGTCCATTTAAAATCGCAAGCAGTTGATTTCAGTAGACTAAGAAATCTAGATCTGCTAAGTATTCAGATATTACATTCTTCTCCCTTGTTCTAGAACTATGGCACTTCCTACAGCAAGGGTTCCCAAGCAATAGTCTAGGAAATGCTGGTGGTCTGCAAAGTGCTGCAGGTAATCCATAGAAGAGGCTTCAAAATTACCTTTAAACATACTTCATAAAAATTGGCAGTCTAGAAGATGCTCTGCAGGAGTGACATGGATAATCCCACCCGTGGATATCAAGTTGTCACACCTCTTACATGTGGCCTGTAAAACTAATTATCTCTAAGGATGTACAAATGCTTCGAATCCCCAAGATACAACAAATATTTAATTACAGGGCAAGATACATTTATTGCTTCACAAAAAAATAACCATCTATGTGATTTATGTATTATTTAGCTTATGCTCTAGCTTTCTTCCTAAAAAGTCCATTCAAGGTGGCTATTAGTCTAGCAAGGTAGTCCAGAAAGGACAGTTGAACAAATTCCACTTTATTGTAAGATTACTCTATCAATATCTCAAGTCTGAAAGTATATTTCTCCGTTACCTTTACAACCTACAAACTAGGGAATGTCCCTTTGCCACACCCACATTCCTTCTGTGGGCTCATCTCCCTCTTATCCAACCGTTCCCCTAGCCATGGCTCTTCCCACATCATTCCCACATACTATTACACTAACAAAAAAGAGACCAAAATATATGCTACCACAAATAAATTGAGCAATTTACTTTTGAACTAGAAGCACTCTTCTGTTGCTTGGCCTCTTCCGTAACTTCTGTTGAATTGCTATTTTTCACTTCAGATTCAGGCAAAGATCTCTTCGTTCCACAGTTTTGATATTCAGTGCTCGATCCTGATTTTTTTTCCTCCGTAGATGTAACATTAACATTGAGATCTGAGGATCTGCTGTCCGTGTCTCCCTTAGAAACAGGTTGCATAACACTTTCATTTGATATATTGGTTGTATTCTCTGAAAGTTGTCCAGGTCCAACAGAACTGGTGGCACATTGTTTCTTGCTAGTATCTATCTGTTCACCTACTATATCAACCTTTCTGGAACTATCCTCCTCCATCTTCTCCCCCATGATAGCAGTAACAGCAGGCTGACTTACTGCATCATTTTTCTTATTTTGTTCTGGCTGATTCTGGATTTCTGTTCTGCTCACAAATTCTTGGCCCTGATCTGCATGGAAAGAGGTATTTCTAATCTGGCCACTACTATGCTCAATGGATGGCATTAAGTCAATTGACTTAGCTTCTGAGTGCTGACTTTCTTCTACTGGGATTCTCACATTAGCCACATCTGGGGTAAGTGAACAATCAAGACTGGATGGAGCTGAACTGAAGCTTGACAAGGAACTATGCAATTCATTGTCTGGAGAAGTCTTCTTCTTGTTCCTTTTCCTGTTCTTCTACAAGATGGAAAGAAAAACAGGGTACTTAAAAATGGAAAATCAGATTTTAATGCATCACAAATAATTCAAATAACTAAAATTATCTCTTTCTCATTAAATACAATAGAAACTTCTAGATTTTCAGCATTTCATCATACTATTAGCTGCATTTTTCTGCTGGACTTTTAAAATCAAAATTATAAGAGACTGGAGTATCAAAGCCTGTCTCCCTTCTTGTAATACTTCAAATGATTGCAAACTTTGCTAGTTTGCCTACAGTTTGTTACAAACAAAATTTAACTGCATTCTACCCCAAGCAAGCCATGCAATAAAAGAGTAGCAAGGACTAAGAGCTGGGGGGAAAAATGAAAGAAATGTAATGAGGAGCAAAGAAAAAGAAAAGATTGATTAAAAGACTCAACAAAAGAAACCAGTTATAGGTAGCCCTCAACTTATGACCACAATTGAGCCCAAAATTTCCATTGCTAAGTAAGTTGTTAAGTGAATTTTGACAGATTTTACAACTTCTTTTGCCATAAAGGTAAAGGTTTCCCCTGTCCAGTCATGTCCAACCTCAGGGGGGGCAGTGCTCATATCCATTTCTTAGCCAAGGGAGCCAGCAGTGTCTGAAGACACTTCCGTGGTTACGTGGCCAGCATCACTATAAATCAGGGGTACACAGCATGGCTGGCTAGGGAATTCTGGGTGTTGAAGTCCACAACTCTTAAAAGTTGCCAGATTTGCAGACTCCTGCTATATATACTGAGGCGTATGGAATGCTGTTATCTTCCCACTGAAGTGGTTCCTATTTATCTGCTAGCATTTGCATGCTAGCTGGGGCAAGGAACGGGAGCTCACCCCATCATGCGGTACTTGGGTCTCAAACTGCCTATCTTCCAGTTGACAAGCCCAGCATCTTAACCACTAGGCCACTGCAGCCCCCCTTTTGCTACAGTTCTTAAGTAAATCACTGCAAGTGTTAAGTGAATCGTGTGATCATTAAGCAAATTTGGCTTCCGCCATTGACTTTGCTTGTTGGAAACCAGCTGGGAAGTATCGCATGATCCCAGGACAGTACAAGTATCATAAATACATGCCAGTTGCTAAGTACCCACATTTTGATCACATGAATATGGGAATGCTGAAACAGTCATAACTGTGAAAACCAGTCGCAAGTCACTTTTTTCAGTGCTGTTGTAACTTCGAACAGTCATTAAACAAATGGTTGTAAGTTGAGGACTACCTGTAATAATGTTCTAATTTGATTGCTTATATTCTGAATTCATCTAGCAGCAGACTCCAGAATTAATGCTTTCTTCATAATAATTTGAATTGAAATACTAAAGCTCTCAAGGAAGCTATATCTCAGTTAAAAATGGGGAAATGAGAAATTTAATGACATTATTCCAGATTAAAATGTTCAGGATAAGTCCCAATAGCAATTCCCTCTTCATTATATTATATTGTAAACAATTATAAAAACCGTAACTGGATTTCTTTTGACCTTACTGTGAAAGTACAAAACAATAAATCTTTCCTTGGATGGTTGTTTTCTCATTATTATTCTTTTCATTCATATTTTAAACCAGCCTAGATTTCCTCCCATGAAAACAAGAGGGTCTTCCAGGGAAAGAGGTTACATGATCCCTTCTTAATTTGAATATTGGATATATTTTCTTTTAAAATTCTTCAGGTTTTCCTCCATATGTAGAAAAATCTAAAGAATTATACCATTTGTGATGGTGGGCCATTTCTTATTTTAAGCAAGGAAAAATATCTCAACGATATTGTGAAAAACTAAAGAATGCACTCAATGCTGCTTAAAGAAAAGCAATGTAAACTGTAAAATATGAGTTCTACATTTTGCAATTTATTTTGTTTTGGGTAAAGAAATCCTTTTAAATGTTCCCCATTTCTTAGCCTTGCTGTTTGGATTCTATCTCCAGCAACCAAATGTACCCAATACAGTGAATCAATTTTCATTTTCACTCTAAGCAAGGGTGACTTGCTTAAATATACAGACAGGAGAGAATTGACATATCCAAAATTACTGGATTGTTTTCACTGGAAAACAATTTCACACTGACTAGCAAAACAGATGTGTTAAGCCTCCATAAGGGTTAGTGCACGTTGCCCATTAAAAGCCTCTGACGCCACACAACAGAAACTGGTCAGCAGCCTTTACAAAAACAATGGAGAAAGGAGAGGCCCCGGGATGTTTTCTAGCTAATAATGAATTGGAGTGTTTCATGGAATCCATCTGGCACACAACTCTCAGTACTGAAGAATAGTATACAGGTAATCCTTGACTTAAGACAGCAGTTGCTAAGTGAGTTTTGCCCCATTTTACAGTCTTTATTGCCACAGTTGCTAAATGAATCACTACAGTTAAGTTAGTAACACGGTTGTTAAGTGAATCCGGCTTCCCCATTGACTTTGCTTGTCAGAAAGTCTCAAAAGGTGATCACATGACCCCAGGACACTACAACCATCATAAATATGAGTCAGTTCCCAAGCATCTGAATTTTGATCCCGTGACCATGGGGATGCTGTAATGGTCATAAGTGTGAAAAACAGTCATAAGTCACTTTTTTCAGTGCTGTTGTAAATTTGAAGAGTCACTAAATGAACTACTGTAAGTCGAGGACTATCTGTATACTTAAAGAATGCATTATGAAAGATAAAAAATACCATTTATATTTCCCTTTAAGAGAAAAAAGAACAACAATCATTTTCTCCATGGCTTGTATAACTGTTAGAGAACTTAACAGTTAATGCATTAAGTTAAGGTTTCACAAGTAATAAAATGCACCCATATTTTAGTATGATACATCACATGAAAACCACTCCTTATTGGATATAGAAAGGCCAAGAAAAAATAAGTACCAAAAGAGGCGATGTATATTTTTTTAAATATACTGCAAAGTCTGGGATTTGGGATTCTTCTAAGTAGAACAGGCAAATAATAATACAAAAGTTCAAGCTGAATTACTCATGCAGATGGATTTTATAGCAACATACCAAAAAATACGCTACTTAAATGTTATTTTAAACATTTAACATCTAGACCCGTGATGGCGAACCTTTGGCACGCCCGACCCCCCACTTCAGCCCCCTCCCTCCCTGAGCCTCCAGGGCTCCACCTGCTGACAGAGAAGAGAACTTCGCAGCTCTGCCTACAGAGCCACCAAAGCTGTAGCTGAATGAGCAGGTGAAGGGGAAACCTGCCCCACTTGTTCCACGGCCGCTTTCGGCCGAGCCGCATTGCAGCAGCATTGGGCGCAATACGCGAGGCAGCAAACAGCTGCGTCATGCCAAAATCGTCCGTTTGCCGCCTCCTGCCCAATGCCGTGGCCATGAGGCTGCGGAACAAGCCGAGCAGTGGTAAAAAAACGGTATACCGGTTCCTTACCTCCACCGGGCTTGTTCCGTGGCCTCATGGCAGCGGCATTGGTTGTGACGCGCGAGGCGACAAATGGCCACGGCCGGAGGCAAACAGCCACGTCGTGCCAAAACTGGCCGTTTGCCACCTCCTGCCCAATGCCGTGGCCATGAGGCTGCGGAAGAAGCCGGGCGGCGGTAAAAAAACGGTATACCGGTTCCTTACCTCCACCGGGCTTGTTCCGTGGCCTCATGGCAGCGGCATTGATTGTGACGCGCGAGGCGACAAATGGCCGCGGCCGGAGGCAAACAGCCACATCACGCCGAAACCGAGGGGCCAGCAAGCTGTGGCTGCTGATGGATAGTTGGCCCCCATGCGCTCGCTCTGTGCGGGGGCCGATTGTGTCAGGCAGCAGTCCTCCAGCCCCTGCCTCGCCTCGCCTTCCCCTGCAGCAATGGCACCCCTGCCCTGCCCGCCTCGCTTCATCCCACAGGACGAGCCTCCTGCCCAGCGTCCCACCCTCTAAAGACCCCCTAGATCTCCTCCAACCCTGTTCGGCCCCCACAGGCGTCCCTCCCCATGAGCAACATTGAGGTGGCCATTCCCACTCCGGCCACACCCACCCAGTCTGCCGTGACCACCGCAGCCATGCCCACCCAATGGGCCATGCCCACCCAGCACCCGGCGATAACATAAGTGGATTTTGGGTTGCAGTTTGGGCACTCGGTCTCTAAAAGGTTCGCCATCACTGATCTAGACCAATTAACAGCATATCCAACTTTCCCTCTGATGTGCTCATTAGTACAGGTAGTCCTTGACTTACGACTGTTAATAGAGCGTGCCCATTATGGCCATCAGTCATTGCAGTCATTCAGCAAGGCATTCACGACTGCTTCGCTCAGTGACTGTTCTCCTGTCTCTCACAGGTGCAGTCACTAAGTGAGCTTACAGGTCATTAAAAGAGTGACGCAAAAGAGCTTCCTGCTGAAATAGTTGCCCGTGCACAGAATGGATTTCCTGCATTGGATCAGACAAAACGAAGCTGGGATTCCCAAAGAGCTTCATTTCTCTGGTCCACCCCAGGCGTTCCCCTCCCCTCCATTTGCAAAAGGGAACTGGCATGCTGGGCCAGAGAAACGAAACTCAGATTCTGAAGCACCAGTTCCCCTTCCACCCCTGTGCTAGAAAGTCTAGCACATGGTGGGGAGGGAAATCGGGAAATGGAATTTATCTGGAGTTTTATTTGGATTCTCAAGCTGGATGGTGACACTGCCCCACAGAAGGGAGAAATCCATTTGACAGGCAGCCCTGTCATTCTCAAAGATGCTGCTTGAAAAAGTCCAAGACGCTGCAAAAGCTAAGGGGGATTTTAGTGCAGGGGCACTTGAAGCCTGACTCCATGTGCTCCCTGCTACAAGTGGCCCAGGATAAAATCCCTCTTGGCTTTTGTCATGGACTTTTTCAGCCAATGCCTTTGAGAGGGCTGCTTGGAGGAGGGAGTCTGCCTCCACATGAGGCAAAGTCAACCTGGTAGGCAGCCCTTCTGCTCTTAAAGAGGCTGGCTGAAAAGGTCATTCCCAAAATAGGTCCCGACGGATCTTTTTCAGGCAGACTCCAGGACCCAAAGGGGGGAGACCTGCGGCAGCGGCCTGCAACTTTTCCTGTTGGCTTCCCTGTTGACTTTCTAAAGAAGCCAGCTGGGAAGACTGCAAATGGTGATCACATGACCATGGAGGGCCTGGCAACCCTTCATAAATGCAAATGGGTTGCCAAGAGCAGGGATGGCAATCACATGACCATAGGAGCACTGCAACAGCCATTATGATCAAGCACTAGCTGTAAGTCCCTTTGTTCAGCATCCTAATTTTGCATGGCTGCTGAACAAATGGTCGTAAGTCGAGGAAAACCTCTCTATGTTGGACTAGAGCTAGGGAGAGGGAGAGAGACATCCTTCAGACTTTATGGCATCGAATTCATATTTCCGTCACCAAGAATGTCCTTCTTTTCAGCTTTTTGTATCAACAAATCCTAGAGGGAACCACTTTGACCTTTCAGTTTGGTTTCATATTCAGAACAACAAGGTCCCAAATCTCAGAACAATTAGACTTGCATCTGAGCAGGCAACAACTCATGACAATTAACATTACATCATGTACTAGAAAAACTACCTGCTGAGGAACTGGGAATAGTTTACTGCCCTCCTTTAGGCATAGGTTCTCCCTTCGTTTTTTTCTGGAAGGAGGATTATCACTGTCATCCAACATATCCCAGTCACCAACATTCAGAGTTTTTATTGCCTGTTGAAAAACAGCCTTGCTTTCAGAGAACTTATTATCTGGGAGCAAAATACAAATGTTAGCTTTTAATGCAGTCACAGGTAAAACAAGTAAATGCAGCAAAAGCGAAGGAGCAGCTCCTAGATTCCAGCGAAGAATAGGAAGAGGGAGTCATTGAAAATTCTTACTGCAAAAAAGCGACTTTTCTGGACAAATCACAACTGGTACCCAAATACGCTTACTCTACTTACTCGCTTTTGGGAGGCTGAGGTGCCCTGCCCAAGGCTTCCTGATAGAGACTCTTCAGACGCCCCAGGCATTTGTTCACTAGATGGCTGTTCATTCACCAATGATCCCGACAAAGGGGAACTCTCCACCCTCAATTCTCCATCAGGTTCCATCTCTACCACTGAAGTCTTTTCTTCATCCCTCCTGTCTGCAACCAAAATATGACATTTTTTGAAAGTCAATTAAAGAGCAATCTGAACTCAACTGAGAGGCTGCAATGTGAATCTCAGGGACAAAGAAAGAGAAACGATTTGCTTAAGCTACAGAAACTATCAGTTTTCCACCAAACCTTTTTATTGCAAAGTGTATTTACATTCCCAGGCCTGCACTACAGGGAACATCAACCATTCAGTGCTTGAAGTGCACGCTGTTACCTCTTTCGTTTAAAAGCAACTATGCACATAACCTAATAGCATGTATATCTGAAATGCTCTCCAAATGTTACGGGGCTATTACTACAGGACTGGTACATATTTTAAGGGAGATTTTTAGATTAATTTCATTAGAGACTTTGAAAGATTTGCTGAATTAAATATTAAGCTGAAACTAATTCAACAAACTAAATTATTATTCAATGTTGTGTAGCTTACTCTAAGTTAATATACTCCAGGTGACAAGAAATAAGTCCTATAAGCAACAACCATTTATTCTGAAATGATTTTTTTTTAAAAAAAGGAATAAAGGTTAGAGGAGAAAGGCAACATATGTATCTTTATTACTTTACAGCTTTTTTAAAAAAATATGCAGAGTCAAATTAGTGGTACATTTACAATACCGAATCTTGGTAGGATACAGTGGTTCTCAGCCTGTGGTCTGCTGACCCCTGGAGCGCGATGTCATCCCAAGGGGTCCAAGGGGTCCGTGAAGACTTGTAGAAATGTTATGATTTAAATCTTGAGTTAAGTCTTAGGAGTCTTGGCCATGGTCCACGGCCACAAAAGGTATTTAAAGGAGGTCCAGTGTGAAAGAAAAGATTGAGAACTACTGCTCTACCATATTCAGCACATGACAGAGAGCAAACTAGACAGCATAAAGAACTGTAGAAATTCCATTTGTAATTTTTTTCTACACCCTATATTTTTATTTTAAAAAATACGTTCCAGTTCTTATTAACAGTTGCATCTGATCCGAGTGATTCACGGCTGGGACTGCAAAGAACTTACTTTGCACACTGCAAGACGGAGTAAACTGTCCTCCACAATTACTGCAGAACTTCTGTGATGCATTTTGAGTGTCGTGACATTTAGGGCATTTAATGCCCTTCTTGTGTGATCGGCGACCCAGGGTGAGTTTTTTACAGCCTGTCGGGAATATAAGCAAAAACGGGAGGAGAGTTATTCATACAAGTAGGACGGACAACTGCGCTGCCGCGGCAAAAAGAAATCAGCGGAAGAAGGAAACGCTTTCGGTGCTGTACGATAGGCGCAACCCTGCCGCCGCCGCAGCAGCGTCCAATCAACGCCGACTATGCAAATGACGGTCGATTACTTTCGTTTTCCTCTTCAGCCACCTGCGCCCAGACTCACCAATGAGAAAACTTAGTCTGAAGAAGCCCAGGTTAACACTATAACACCCAGCATTCCCTGCCAAAGGATCCCAACCCATCGTTTCCCAAAGCATCGCAACCACGAAACACTTGCTTTTCGGAATAAGGTCTTTTGTTGCGTGAAAATACCACTTTCGGTTTTGAAAAACAAGCGTCTACTGTATTACTCCTTGTCTTAACACTCCTTACGGCGTAATTTAGAACAGCGGCAGATCCCATAAGAGGGAGGATACCTTAACTAACCAAAAACGAAACTACAGACGGTTTAAGCCCTTTGGCACCTTAACAAACTGTTCTTCACGTCAGATCACCGGTGCCACACCCAGAAGGGCTGCAAATACAAGAAACTAAAGAACCACAACTCCCAACTTGGGAAGTTATTATCCCATAAGGAAAACGATCTTGCAGGAAAGGCGGTCCCGTGCTTCCCTTTTGGCCACAGCCCCTCGTTTTCCGCTGCAAGGCAGAACCGTCTCTCCGTTTTCCCATAGCGACAAACGACCGACATCCCCGTCCTACCGTGACACTATGAGTTACAAAACGTCAGATTGTGTTTTTTTTCCCCAGCGCCATAAGCCTGAATAAACGCTTCACATCCCAACCGGAAGAGATGAGCGTCGCAACGCCATCCTTTAAGCCGAGCTCCTCGGCTATAAGGAGCTAACGGAGCTCACCGTAAAGCAAGCAAGTTATCTGCGGGGACGCATCTCCGGGGCGCGTTACTCACCTCAGCCGAGATCAAAAGGAATCCAGCGGGCGAGAGCAGCACCGCGCAATTAAAGAAACACTTTCCCCCAAAACTCTTCTGCTCCAACCTGCAGACGCAGCCGGCTGAAGGAAGAGTCCCCGGCGAAGTTTCGTTTTCCGCCGCTGCCTGCCCGTTTTATTAGAAGATGCACAAACTATCGCTTTCCAAACGTCACACTGGCGCCCCGCCTCTGTATTTAGTTTGCAGGCTGCTGTAGGACCGAAGTCTGACTGCAGGCGGGGAATTCCAGAAAGCGCTTGCAGGAGGAGGAGGAGGTTTGAGCGCTGTCCGCCCTCACAGCGGAAAAGCCCAACCCACCGGACTCGCTTGAGCCAGCTGAATTTGCTTCCCTCAGTCAGGCTGCTGAAAAATGGCTCCACCGCTTCTTGCGGTGCGTTGCCCAATGGTGAACGTGAGAAAGCGCACACACTGGAAAGATTAGTGAACTCTTAAATTTGACCTCCCTATTGTTGAAGGAAAAGTCTTCATCATGATTCATCCAAGCCGAGGATAAACAATATGGCTACTGCTTTAGAAAGAAGGTTGCAGTTTATTGAAGAGCCAGACAGAAAGATGGTTCTGGCAGGAAAGAGGAGAGAAAAAAAGGGCTGAGCACCTGGGGAGTGGGTTTTTATACCCTCTGAAGCTTTTTGTTTGCAGTTATTTCCTGTTCCTGTTTTGAGGCTATTTCCTGTGTCATGTATTCTGACCTGAGTTTGGGTGTGCCCTTTGGCCTTTGTGAGTTAATCCTACCATGTCCTGTCTCAGGTGGGGTATGCAAGTTTTAGGTCTTTGTCTTCCTAAGCTAGCTGGGGCCTCCTGCATCTGCATTTGTACAGAGCTTGGGGGAGGGAGAGCTGGGGCTATTAAGCAAACTGGGCATGCTTTTCTGTCTCTTTAAGATCCTTGGAGGAAATATATTTTTCTGCCCTTTTAATATTTCCTTCTCTGGGGGGCTGACTTCCCACACTATTGAACCAATAGATGAGGACAACTGAAACTCCATTGCCAAAGAAGTGATCATGCAGCTGATTATAGTACAGATTCTGTTGCATTTCATGGAGACATTTCCAGGCTAGACAGATAATCCTTGACTTACAACTGGTTGTTTAATGACCATTCAGAGTTACGACAGCCTTGGAAAGGGTAGTCCTGGCCCTTGTGAAATGTCACACTGCAGTCACATGATCACATTTTGGGTGTTTGTTTGCCCTTGTGATTGGTTATCAAGTTGCCCTGTGATCGCTATTTGTAATCTTCTCTGCCAGCTTCCCCAGAAGGTCAGTGTGGAAGCCAGAAAGGAAGATTGCAAGCTGCTGTGTCCTGCTGAGAGGCCTCCCTCTTGTTTCTGGGGCCTGACTGAAAAAGTTGCCTGACAAGGAGAGTTGAACTCCCTGTGCTGAAGAAAAAAAAGAGTTGGATCCCAGAGATCTGAACTCTATTTCTGCAGCATGGCGGAGGCATTTTCTGTGCCTACTCAGTCCATCTGCCAGGCTGCAGAAATAGGGCTCTGCCTCAGACCATGGAGGGCCAAGCTCTGTTTCAGCAGCTTCCCCTCTCACATGGATCTAGATCGGGGGTCTTCAAACTTGGCCCTTTTATGACTTGTGGACTTCAACTCCCAGAATTCCTCAGCCAGGCATGCTGGCTGAGGAATTCTGGGAGTTGAAGTCCACAAGTCATAAAAGGCCAAGTTTGAAGACCCCTGATCTAAGGGAGCAAAAATAATGTGGCTGGTTTGTTGCTCTGCTGGAAAATGGAGAGCTGGAGATGTCAAGAACTTCATTCTCAGTTTTCAGGTAATTAAACCTCTCTGTCATCTAATGGGTTCCTCTATTACTGTATTTTCATGCAAGCTGATGAATTTCTATAAAGAAGCTGTGATGGAAGCCCTTGGTGTTGGATAGAACTCTGAAGTTGAAGACCCAGTGGGTCTTCAGTTTCATTTGCATTGTCCCGCTTAGGACTGAATTTAATATGGAAAGGGATTCTCTCCCCATGTGTATTTTTCATCTGGAATAATTTCCATTGGCCAAGGGGTCTGCAGGTCAGTCACATTGTTGGCCTTTGCCTTATACCAGTGATGGCGAACCTTTTAGAGACCGAGTGCCCCAAAACCGCCCCTGTCCCCCACCCACCCACAGGGCCACCCACCGCCTCCACAGCCCGCCGCAGATTGCCCAGGCAGCCCAGCAGTGCCACAGCAGCCACGCTCTCCACCCACGCCCCGCAGCATCATCTGCGTGCAAAGGGGCGCGAGTGCAGTGTCTTGTCCCCGCTGCCCGGCTGCCATGTCCTTGGCTGCTCATGGGCCATTCTCTGGGGGAGCTGCTGGTGAGGAAGGGGCCGCGGGGGGAGGCGGGGCTGGGGCGATGGCATGCGTGCCCACAGAGGGGGCTCTGAGTGCCGCCTCTGGCACGCGTGCCATAGGTTCACCATCACTGCCTTATACTCTATGACAGTGATAAGATTCTTCTGTCTTGAATCAATGTTCCATCTCTGTTTGCAAGCATATGCAAGCAGTTCTCCCTCCATATCAAAGCAGCTTCCAGAATCCAGTTGCTTAGCTTGTGACAAAGGCGGGAGTGAAGTGCCCTGATTGTTTCCAATTTGTTATCAGTCAATGTAATCAGCAGTTTAATTATAGAGCAGACTAGTGTAGAACATCCATTCAGTTCACCAATACAGTATATGATCACAATTTATTCTGTGGAAGAGTCACAAAGAAGTTAATAAAACTAGCATCTTCTACACTTTTCTTCTGTTCAGTTTGTGACTATGCCTAGGTGGGAATATTGCCTAAATTTGTCCTTGACAGAACTGATAATTTTCTGTTTTGATTTATTTAATTAGGTTTCTCAGGCCACTTATGCTGGGGGTTTTTTAATGCCTGCTATGCTCGAACAGTTGGCCTTGAAGGCTGACTGTTGAGCAAAACATTTCCAGAGGAGATGGTCCTGAAAACAGAGGATGGCATTCTTCGTAATCTCCACAGGTGTCTTATTGTTCCTAGGTTCAGCAGAAGGATGGTGAGGTTTTTAAAGCAAGCAAATGTTTTCCTCTCCCAAACAGGAGAGCTAATTTTTCTGCCTTCCTTAAATCAGCATATCATGTTTGGAAGAATATTGGCTGTGGGGCCCATCTCTCTGTGCTGATGCTATGATTTGCCTCTTTTAAGAATTTTATTAAGTTAAATATTTCTTTAAATTAATTATATTCAGAGCAGATGAATTTCAGGTTGCCATTATACCTTGGGATATCTAAAATGGCATGACAATATTTATAGATTCATTTCCTTTTTCTTTCTTTTTATTCACTACTTCCTTGCAAGTCCCCCACCCCCATCCTTATCTACATTTATACCTTTGGTCTGATTTTCAGCCTGTTGAAACAGCTTTGTGCAAATAAAAAAAAATAGTTCATCAACTTAGTAGCTCATCTCCACTATAATGTAAGCTTTAAAATAGGCATTTCAGTGTTAGAAATCAAAAAATATGATACCACTTTGTGATACTAATTTTGCAACCCACAGTCCCTCCCCCACCTTGTAAAACACACCAACACCTAATCCCAATGTATACTATAGGTTATTACTCCCAGCATTCTGACTTTGCAAATAGAGTTAGCCACACACAATGATTTATGTACAGGCAGTCCTCAACTTATGACTACAATTGAGCCCAAAATTTCTGTTGTTATGTCTGTTGAGACATTTGTTAAGTGATTTTTGCCCCATTTTATGACCTTGCCTCATTTGTTAAGTGAATCACTGCAGTTGATAAGTTAGTAACCCGGTTGTTAAATGAATCTGGCTTCTCCATTGACTTTGCTTGTCAGAAGGTTACAAAAGGGAATCACATGACCTTGGGACACAGCAACGGTCATAAATATGAACCAGTTGCCGAGCATCTGAATTTTGATCACGTGACCATGGGGATGCTGCAAGGTCGTAACTGTGAAAAACTGTCACAACTCACTTTTTTCAGTACCGTTGTAACTTTGAACGGTCACTAAATGAACTGTTGTAAGTCGAGGACTACCTGTATTTCTTCATTCCTGGCTCACTTCAGGAAAGTGGAATGCAAGCAGCAGTCATATCCAACTGGATGTGTTTTTTGTAACAATGTTCATTATGTATTGCAAAAAAAACCAAACATAAAAATATTTCAAAATCATTGTGCCCATTCAAGTAATCAGTTATAACGACTTGAAATTGTGTATCAGGTAATGAAAACCAAAAAATAAAGCAACAAATCATGTATAGCCTCGTAAAGATGCCATCGTATCTGTGGTCATTATGTTATATTCATCCTTAGTGGGATCAGCTCTGATGATAGTAATACACAGGTGTTATTTTCCTTTTCAAAAGAAGTGAGATATAATACCTACTTGATGAAATGATGAAACTATAAGATTGCATAGTGTGGAATGAAACATGTTGCAGCCGTCAGAATTTAAAATAGAGTAGAATTTAAATAGAAAAATAGAATTTAAATAGAAAAATAGAATTTAAATAGAAAAATAGAATTTAATATAGAATTTAAAAATAAAAAGAACATAGGAAGCCTTTGATCTGCCCCCACCCCCTTTTAGCAGCCCTTTGAACTTCTGGAAACATACAATCTTAACACTTAGACTAATACTTCATCAATGGCTCCATCAAAGAATTCCCTCAGGGGTGTCAAACTGCCGGCCCGCCAGCCGGTTTCATCATACTGAAGCCGCGCCCACCCCAATGCAAAAAGAGTCACGATACGTCGCAACATGTCACGTGATGTGGTGAGTTTGACAGCCCGTGCCTCAAGGGAAGACGCCAGATCCCCTCATAATAGTCCACATCTAGGGAGGATCTTTCTTCCTGGCCTTCACGCATCCTCAGGGCAATACATCTCGGATCAAAGCCCAGGGCAGGAGCATCTCAATCTGAGTATCTAAACATCAAAGCCTGCTTGTCATTATATATACACCTCTACTGGTAGACCCCTAACTAGGTTGACTACCTCCAACCATTGTATGTGGTTGAATGAATAAACTCTGCTTCTAGCAGCTACCCCATTGGGTTTATTGCATATTATATGTTTACTCATGACCCAGCTCAGAAAATCAGACCAAGTAAATTCTTCTAATACAGCCTATTTAGAAATATATCCCTTTCACTTTCCTTTCCCCAGTTTATGCTGTCTCAGCAATTCAGTACTTATTGCTGCAGAATGATGCTCAGATATAAATGGCTCATCATCACTAGCTCAGCTGGAGAATCTGAAAAACGATTACCCAAATCTGCATATGCATCTCTAGAAGCTCCAGGCATTTCCTAATTGAAAAGGTAAATGTGATTCATGCAGCTGTCTTGTTGAGACTTCAGTTTCTCTCTTGGATGATGGACTACTGAGCCTTTTCCAGATTAAAGCTCTATGTACAGGTTTCTCATTAATTCCTTTCTCTCCCTGCAAGAACTGGAGTCTAGTTTTACCCCCACTAACTCTGGCTAGAGGCTACCAGCTTGTGCCTAAAGCAAAAAGCTGTGGTACAAAAAGTCACAGTTTGAAAGAACAAACAGGAAGGAAGGATGAGAAAAGGAAGGTGATGCCAAACACAGTGGCAGTACAAAAGGCGCTGCCCTGTCTAGTTTAAACTGCAGTCACTTCTGATAGGTTATTTCCTGCTGCTTGTTTTTTCTCAGAAACCTAAAGGGAGCAATGAAGCAATAAATAAGGGCAGAGAGAAAGAAAAAAATAAAACTGTGTGTGTGTAAATCATCCCCCATAAATCAAGAGGAGGGGGCAGTTTCAGAATGCTGGATGCCAAAAGGAAAACATCTCCATTACAACTTCAGATGTTTCTATCGGGGTGAAATAATAAATTGACTTCTAAACAAGAGGAGGAGATAAAAGGAAGGAAATCAGCTCTAAGAAAATATAACATGCTGATCTTGGTATCACTTTCATTTATGTTTGATGACTGATTCAGTGACAGGACATGAAGACAGAAGAGCTCAGTTTGCTGGATATGATCTGCAAATCAAAACAATTTTTATCCTCAGTGTCTTCTTGGATGTATACCATCCTTATAATTTCCACTGCAGTAATTGTACAAAAACATATAAAGATTTAACCAATGATAAATATTGTTCAGAGATTGCCAGAAATAAACATTCAATATACATTTTTGTTCACAGAAATATTTTGTTCACAGAAATAAAATTCCTGGGTTACCTGAACATGACAACCAGAGTTTTACACAATTTATCTAACTACTGTCTGTTTCATGATAGAGTGGCGTCTACAAACAGGTATTGCTGTGATTTCCAACATATTGCTAAAGAGTTGGCTGTTAACAGCAGGGACAACGCATGTCCTCCCCCTCCTAAAGAAATTTGATTTTAGAGTATGGGGGAATATATTTTTTGATCCTAAGTATGTGTTGAGATACTACTTCCTCCATGGTAAGCATATTGATCAGATTTATACGGCCACCCATCTCATATGCATGACTCTGGTCAAATAGTAACCAAGAAACTCACAGCAAGTTTCCCTTTAGACTGCCATGGTGGTATAAAGAAGCACCATTTTGTTGAAGATCAACTTTTAAAAAATTGCAATAGGAAGCATGGCTGAGAAATAGTACTGCATGTTGAAAAGGGAAATAGAAACTGGTATAGCAATAACTTTCACCTCTCCAATCAATTCTGCAGTATTTATGAAAAATGAAGAATAGAAACAGATTATAAGAAAACACTGGGGGTTTTTTGCGGTAATTAAAAACTTAAATTTGTTGGAATGAAGTTTGTGTGAAAGCTCCAATGTGGCATCCTGACTCCCAACACCGTTTTGAGCCATTTTTTGTGCAATCTGGAAGCAACTATAGTCTCTCCTATAAACTTGCATCATTTTTTTCCCACAGATTATAGTTTTAGCACTGTAGTCTTCCCTCCCTCAGCTTCTTTGCTTATGGGATCAATGATCTTTTCCACCTGTGGCTGTTAATAGCTCAGCACAAAAAGATTAAATGAATCAACATACTATAGTGGACAATAGATTGGAAGAGGTCACTCTGCATATCACTATCAAAGAAAGGAGACTTAAGCAAATGTGCAAACAATTGCACAACATCCTTAATATTACCTGCTACTAAAATAATTCTTAGGATCGTTCAATGCAAATTAGAGCTCTACGTGGAAAGAAGATGCCAGATATTCAAACTGGCTTTAGAAAAAGCCAAGCAACACAATACATTATTGCCAATGCATACTGGATAATTGAGAAAGCCAAAAATAGGTCAGTATATGCTTCATTGACTCTAGAAAGGCCTTTGATTGTGTCAACCATGTCAAGTTGTGAAATGTCCTTAGGAAATTGGGAATCTCAGAAAATCTCATTGTCCTCATGTAAAATCCTTAACAAATTAGTCCAGATGAAACATTGTTCCAGTTCAGCAAACTGATGATACTAATTTTATTCAACCTATATCTTGATTATATAAAGATAATATATAGGGGTAAGCTGGGCAGTGCTAGAAGAGGATGGCTTTAAAATTGGAGGAACAAACATCAATAATCTATGGTATGCTGATGACACTACCCTGATAGCAGAAAATGCAAATGATATGCAAGGTCTAGTATTGAAAATCAAGGAGCACAATGACAAAAAATGGGGTGCCAATTAAATATAAAGAAAAGCTAATGACAACAGGTACAACCAGCCTTAGATTTGACAATGCTGAAAAGGTGGATACTGTCTGCCTTTTAACACTATCAACAGTAAACGAACCAGCAGTCAAAAAATAAGTCACATGTCAACAGGATAGCAGTGAAAGCCTTGGAAAAAAATGCTTAGATGCCATGTCATGTCTATATCAGAACTCTACAAGTCTTGAGTTCCATGTGACACTCTATGGCTATGAAGGTTGGACTTTAAAGAAGTAAAATAGAACATTTATGCTTTTGAACTTTGATGCTAAAAAAGACTTCTAAGAATACCATGGATGGCTAGTCAAAAAAACCAAATAAATAGGTCATAGTACAAATTAATCCAGGGTTCTCACTCGATGTATAAATGACCAGGGCCAAATGATAGTATTTTGGACAGATTTATGCCAAGAACCAGTTCCCTTGAGAGGTTCAAGATGCTGGGAAAAACAGAAAGAAAGAGAAGAGGACAAGTAATAGCAAGCTGAATGGACTTGATTATAACAGCAATTACCCAAAGGGTTGTAGCAAAACTCCTGGCAAGGAATGCAAAATAAAGAAACTAAAATAGAGAATAATGTCTCCGTTTTCAAGGATTGTTTCCTCCTTCGGACCACAACATCATGCCAGAATCTGGATCTGAAGGGACATCGAGCAGCAAACTGTCCAGTCCCCTACCCCCAACTGCAGAGCAGTCCGGAACCAGCGACGAGAAGGAAACCTGCCCAGCGGCTAATGAGAGAAAAATCCAACCGGGCCACGCAAGCACCTTTTACCCAGATTACACCTCCCACACAAGAGAACGCCGGGACTCCAGGTGGACCCGCCCTCACTCTACCCTCCTTTGACGGCGGCGACGAAGGGGAGAATGACCCGATGGTGAGTCGACAAATCCCATCTTTTTCACTGGCCGCCAAGCTTACAATCCCTAAGTCGGGAGCACAAATAGACTTAAAAGTACTAATTGATTCTGGATGCACCCGATGCATTATTAGCCTACCCTTTGCCATGAAAATGGGCATACGGGCAAAACAACTTTCCAACCCTGTGAGGTTCGAGCAAGCTGACGGCTCCCTGATGGGAGGGACTTTAGTCACACAATTAACTGAGCCCTTACGCCTAGAAATAGGGGCACACTGGGAATTTATTCGGTTCCTGGTGGCCCCAAAAATGACTGAGACTGTGATTCTAGGCTTAGCCTGGTTGGACAAATGGAAGCCATTTATCTGGTGGGAGAAAGGAATGAGAACTGTGAGACTACCTATAGGGCCTGAGCCTCCCACTGATTCAACTGACATGACGGGACAGTTTAGGCCACCTAATGAGCGAGCACTCACAGCTGCCTCACCGTCACCAGATGAATCACTCATTCCCAATGAATACCGGGACTTAGCAGAGGCATTTAGTGAAAATGAATGTGATGTCCTACCCCCTCACAGACCCAATGACTGTTCTATCGAACTGGTGCCAGGAGCCAAACTTCCACGTCCGAGAATGTACGCCATGTCCCCCCTCGAGATGGAAGAGATGCAGCAATACGTGAATAAAAACTTAGCGAGGGGGTTCATTGAACGGGCCAAATCTACTGTGGGAGCCCCCGTGTTATTTAAAGAAAAAAAAGATGGGTCTCTTCGACTCTGCGTGGACTATAAGGGCCTCAAAGCTGTGAGTGTGGAAAACAGATACCCCCTCCCCCTCCTAAAGGACTTATTAACTCATCTGGCTAAGGGGAGTGTCTTCACTAAATTAGACCTGAGAGAGGCGTACTACCGAGTGAGAATAAAAGAAGGAGATGAGTGGAAAACTGCCTTCAACTGCCCCATGGGGAGCTATCAATTCAAAGTCATGCCATTCGGACTACAGGGGGCCCCAGCCATATTCATGCAGTTGATTAATGAAGTCCTACATGAACACTTGTACAAAGGGGTCCTGGTGTACCTTGACGATATTCTGATATACAGCACGAATATGACTGATCACATAAAGCTGGTAAGAGAAGTGTTAAAGAAACTATTGAATGCCAAGCTTTATGCCAAATTGTCAAAATGTGAATTTCACCAGGCCCGATTAGATTACCTCGGCTACAGAATCTCCAACGAAGGCATTGAGATGGATCCAGCCAAGGTGAAAACTATAATCGAATGGCAGCCCCCCAAAACCCGCAAACAACTCCAGAGCTTTCTAGGTTTTGCCAACTTCTACCGTCAATTCATCCCCTCTTTTGCCAAAATTGCCCTACCCCTTACAGATTTACTAAAAACAGGGGGAAAAGGAGGGAAGCCATGACCGGGCCAACCACTAGCATGGACTATGAACTGTCAAACCGCTTTTGAGAATTTAAAAAGACTATTTGCTGCCGAACCGGTCCTAAAGCACCCCTGTATAGGAGAGCCCTTTGTAATTCAAGCCGACGCCAGTGATGTGGCAGTTGGAGCTGTATTGCTTCAAAAGAACAAGAAGGGAGTCCTGCAACCCTGCGCCAAAAAATTTACGGAAAGTGAACGGAGATGGGCAATATGGGAGAAGGAGGCCTTCGCAATTAGATGGGGGCTGTTAAACTGGCGACACTACCTGGAGGGGAGCAAGGTGCCATTCGAAGTATGGACAGATCACAAAAACCTAGAGGCACTGAAAACTCTTCGCAAATTGTCCCCAAAGCAAGTACGGTGGGCACAGTACTTTAACCGCTTCAACTTTACTCTAAAGTACATACTAGGGGAAAAAAACTTCCTAGCTGATGCGCTATCGAGATTGCCCCAATACAAAAGTGAACGTGAAGAAGTCAACGAGACGATTATCTCCAATCCACAGCCTGTTGCACAAATCACGCCTCGCAGGGTCCCAAATCCGGATGACCCTGGAGCAAAGAAAATAAAACGAGAGCTTCCTACCGATCAATGGTTCAAAGATAACCAAACCTCCTTGACGTGCCGGGATGGTTTGGCTTACAAAGGGGGGAAACTGTATTTGCCCGAATCCCTCCGTCTCAATGCTCTCAAGCACAGCCATGATGTAAAGCAGGCTGGACACTTTGGATATCTAAAAACACTACATCTGACCCGCCGGCAATTTTGGTGGCCGGGACTGAAACAAGATGTAGAAAACTATGTGAAGAGTTGTACCGTATGTGCTACAATGAAAAGAATACCAGGGAAAACCCCTGGATTACTGCAGCCGGTGGCAGACCCTTCCCAACCCTGGGAAGAAATAGCTATGGACTTTATCGTAGACCTACCTGAGAGTAGAGGAAATACTGTCATCTGGACTGTAATAGACCTGTTTTCGAAGCAGGCTCATTTCATCGCCTGCAAAGGACTCCCATCCGCTCAACGACTGACTAAATTGTTCCTGAAACATATCTACCGACTGCACGGTGCCCCTAAGCGAATAATCTCAGACAGGGGGGTGCAGTTCACAGCAAAGTTCTGGAGTTTTCTTAAATTAATTGGATCATCTCAAGGCTTGTCATCTGCTTTTCATCCGGCCACCAACGGAGCTGCAGAAGCCGCTAACAAATGGTGGAGCAATATCTCAGATGCTACGTGTATTATCAACAGACGAACTGGACTGACCTCCTCCCCTTCGCAGAGGTGGCATATAACATTCTGTGCACAGCACCGGCTACACACCTTTCAGAGTAGCCACAGGCAAAGAGTTCAGTCCAATTCCTGAATATCCCCAAGTGCCAACCGCTTCCCAGACACTTGACCAACGGGTGAGGGGATGGGAGGAAGTTTGGAGAAAAACAAAAACTGCTTTAAAAAAGACTTTTGCAACCTATAAAAAACAAGCTGACAAAAAGAGGGCTCCCCAAAGAACGTTCCAGGTTGGGGAAAAGGTTTATTTGTCAACCAAATATTTACGCCTCAAATTACCCAGCAAGAAGTTAGGACCGAAATTCTTAGGGCCTTTTCCTATCGTAAAGGTCATCAATCCAGTCAAACTGAAACTCCCTAGACTTTTGGGTAAAATTCACCCTGTCTTCCACAGTAGCTTGTTAAAACCTTATCGGGGCTCCACTTTAAGACCTCCCCCGAAGAAAGCACCTGGGCCCCTCGTAGTTGCGGGACAGAACCATTATGAAGTGAAACATATTCTTGATTCTAGAATTTTTAAAGGGAAATTGCAGTACCTAGTACAATGGAAGGGATACCCGATGTCTGAAGCCACTTGGGTGAAATCCAGTGAGGTGAAAGCTGACATGCTCGTCAAAAGGTTTCATACGAAATACCCCAACAAACCGAAGACTAGTCATTAATATATGCTTTTGTTTACATTACAGGATCTGTCCTTTTTGTAAGGGGGGCCGGATGTCAACGCTGTTAATATGGGATATTATTGCATTGACAAGATATGCAGAACTGTCTGGTATTTTTGGAGTTAAATCAGATGACAGATGAAGGGAGGAAAATTATGAAAAAAGCGGGAGACTGGGAAGGGAAGGGAAGTGAATCTTTGGCCTCCAGCCTAATTGGAAGACGTAAATCATGACAGTAAAGTAAGGGAGGAGTTAGCAAAGATAAGACAGACGCAAGCCAGAGAAATCCAGATTCTGGCATCCGCTTTGTAATATACCGAAGGGTTGTAGCAAAACTCCTGGCAAGGAATGCAAAATAAAGAAACTAAAATAGAGAATAATGTCTCCATTTTCAAGGATTGTTTCCTCCTTCGGACCACAACAGCACCATTAGGAGACATGCCAGGTTGAAGACAGATCTTCTTGGACAAATCCTGTCTACATGGATACCAAGAGTCAACACTTAATGATACTTAATCAATGTCTTGCTGGTGTGTGAAGGTTCTTGACAACTGAGCAGCCAGATAAATAACCAGGACACATCAGAATGCCGCAAGTGGATGACAGCGACTATACAAAAAATGGAATGGCAAGTGGAAAAGTGGTTCAAATGCATCAGATACATAAGTTGATCTATACATGGACAAATAATCTGGCTTAATAGAAACTCCACAAAAGAAAGGCATCTAACATTTCAATTTTTACTGAAATGAATATTAGAGATTACAGTATATAGCTGGAAACAATTTGCCATACACAGTGCAATTCTGAAGAATAGTGTTCCATTAATAATATCATTAATTTCAGAAATATATTAGAGGCACCAATGTGATAAGCTACAGTCATAGAAGTATTTAACCCACACTGATTTCACAAGTTTTTCCTAGATTCCTGAAATTATTTTCAATTATTTGTTTTTATCTTTATTTGTTGAGCTGAAGTTCCTCATTTTTCCTATTTAAAAAATTCCAAAATGTCCATGATTTCTGAATCCTGACAGATATATATATTAATGCCCGTAAATCATAGAGTGCAGACTCTGCTAAGACTCTACTATGCCATTCTATGGATCCAAAACTTTATCCTCCAGTTTGAGGTTCTCCTATTGGACGGACATAGTCATTAATGAGCTCAATTCCTTCACTGGATCATCCCAGCTGTAGTCTGTATGTCATCCATCATGTCTTCAATGGCAACGTGCAAGTCTCCAAGACTTCTTTCTACAACAGAAAATATACATTATGCTATGAATCTGATACACTATGGTTTCCATAACTCAAATCTTGCTTGTTTTAGACAAATAATCTAAGGGTTAAAAGCCAGGAGAACACATAAATAATGCATAGAAATAGAATTCATTTGTACTCTGTTTATAAGGGATCTATTATGTCCAAGCTACTTGCACAAAAATTAAAATCAGATGAATTAAAAACCATTAAAGTCAACTGGTAATATCTGACATTGGATTGAACCAAGTTTCTTGTTGCTTTTGGATTTGAATGGTCTTAAGGGCAAATAAGATATTCCTCAAAAAGCTACATTCCCTGCTGGGACCATCACATTCATCTTTCCCCAGAAGATTTTTGCACGGGGAAAAGATCACCAGGAGGTTTCCCCCTTTAATCTCAAGGAAAATAGCACAAGAAAAAAAAATCAAAGAGTTGAACAGAGCCTAGCTCACTGTAAGAAAATAATTCTGTTCTGATCTTTCATCCAATCCTAGTCATCACAAATGCTATTTGCACACTTCCCAGTCAGCTTCCAACAAGCTGAGTCAACGGAGAAGCTGCAGTAAAATTGTAAGTTGCGATCACATGATGTATTGCTCAACTATGATGCTTAATAACAGAGTTGCTGTCCCAATTATACTTGTTAAGCAAGGACTACCTATACTAACTTTTCAACTGAGAGACTACAGTTTGGGGGGGGGGGAATTTCTGAAGATGAAAACTTCAGATTATATGGCAAAGAACCACAACCCTGAATACTCAATATCTATTTAAGAATCAGTGAACTTTCTTTAGATCTTTGCTTACTTGCATCCTTTAGGGTGGAAAAATTACGAAAGCCATTCAAGTCAGCAGCCAGCAAGACTTCAAGCACGTGAGCCTGTGGGCATGAAGGACAATGGGAGAATTAATCAGTTGTTTTTTTTCACAAAAGCTTATAGGAGAGGGAGGGAGGGTGGATGGGTTCAAGGGCAGAACAGATCCCTTGCAAATTTTCAAGTTGCACCTTTTGTTTCTCTGGGTAAAAGGTAGGAAATTATGCACTGTTGGTATGTTTAATTTATGAATATATGTGGCTATTCTACATCAAGCTATGTAGGAAACAACACTACAACTATTCTCACCATCCTGCTGTGCAGACACAATAGGGCTGAGCATGTCAATATTCCTAGCCAGCACCTGGTAAAGGCTAGAGGGGATGCTAAAATTGAGAGCATTTCTTCAAGAGCTTAGTTTGTTATACAGGTAGTCCTTGACTTACAATAGTTCGTTTGGTGACTGTTTGAAGTTACAATGACACTGAAAAAAGTGACGTATGACCATTTTTCACCCTTATGACCATTGCAGCATCCCCATGGTCGCATGATCAAAATTTGGATGCTTGGCAACTGACTCATATTTATGACAGTTGCAGTGTCCTCGGTCATGTGATCACTTTTTGTGACCCTCTTATAAGCAAAGTCAAGGGGGAAGCCAGATTCACTTAACAACCATGTTAATAACTTAATAATTGCAGTGATTCATTTAAGTGTGGCAAGAAAGGTTGTAAAATGGGGCAAAACTCACTTAACAAATATCTCATTTAGCAACAGAAATTTTGAACTTAATTGTGGTTGTAAATCGAGGACTACCCACATTCATGCTCCTCATCCTCAAGGGTTAAAATCTTCTACATGAAAAGTATATACTTTGTCACTGAATTGTTAGGCCTCTAAGACTTTTTAAGGTTAAATTACTCAGCCACAATTTACATTTCCCCCCCCCGTTGCCCCCCCCCACACATACACTCCCAGTCAAACTTCCACCTGCAAGCCAATGAAGATCAAATGAAGTTCCCGGTGCTGGAATTCCTGCAGAAGTTCAGACAGACCCAATACCACAGTATAGTCAATCCTGCTGATGTGGCTACAGTCCAGGATGACTTTGCGTTGCTGAGGCTCTGAAGAAAGACAATATTATGTGTGCTGAAAGAATGAAGAGCACAAGGCCTTATGCAGTCCAATTCCTAGGTAGCTGCATTAACAGATCAATATTTTGGTCCAGATTTGGAAAACAATAACAATGGAAGAACATTTTATAAATCTTTTAGGCTCACAACTTTTTGAAATTTTGCATCCATCTCCCCAAAATTATATAATTTTTAATGTAAATTAAATAACTTTTTAAAAATGCAAATCATCCTGCTTTTATTATTTAATATAAAATTAACTTTCTTTAGCAGAATGTTTCCCAATGTAAGTTTGATCTGAATAGAAGGAAGTTCTGACAATTAAGACTGGAAATAAAAAGAAAAAATGCATTCATATGCTCAGATAAAATAAGGTATTGAATTAATATCAATACATGTACAGAAATGTAAGATCACCAATATGGACTATATTATAAATTCACACAGGCTCAACTTTGCCTCCACAATGTGTTAGATTCCAACTCTCAGGATTCATACTACCAATTCATGCTGATTAGCAATCCAGAAAGTTGAAATTCAATTCTTTGACAGCATGAAGTTGTGGAAATTTACAATCTGAATCTCTATAGACACACAAATTCAACTCCTTCCACAGCCATAACTGATACAGAACAGACTACACGTCCTAGCCTAATCTACTCACACTAGTTTCAAGAAAAAAATGGAGAGAAGAAAAGACTAAGAACCCTGTACATTATTATAGAAATATCAGTCTTTGTGCTTGTGGGTTGTGTTTTATTTTTGATAAGAACCTTGAGTGAAACAGGTGCCAAGGGACAAAAACAATTAGCTACTGAATCCCAAGAGCTAAGCACAATAACCTGCATACACGAACACGACACTGCACACATTTTACAAACCAAGATAATCTTCACCATGAGGTCCTGATCTATCATCATCAGTATTTGGTGCATTTCCGGAAAAATAATAAAACAAAATTGCAAAAGGAAGAGTGTGCTGTTCTCTTCCTAAATAGAAAAGGAGGGAGGAGAAAATTTAAAATCATTCTGAGTTTTCTCCTTTGGTATTCAGGTTGATAGTCGGGGAAGCTACAGCAGTTCCTGGATCAGGTTGCCATCACATATATTATGACTTTGTCCTCCTTTCCTGGCACTTTGGAACTATAATCGTCCTTAACTGCAGCATACTTGGTTGAGCAGATTGGCTACAACCTGTGGGAGGTGCAAGACATTTGAGAGTGCAGTTTGGGGAGAAGACAGACTATTTCATAGAAGGCCAAGATGGGAAAGAGGACATTCCCCCACAGCATTCCTTGCAGGCCTCATATCCTACTTTTTCTAGCACTTGGAAGATTTAGGAAGACCATTGAAAGAGACAGGAATAAACTGCTGTAACTTTCTTCCTCAGGCCTCTTCCATCTCTAGGTTAATGTGGGGCCAATGAGCCTTCTCACATTGCCCAGCATCACCCACCAAACAAACCACCCCTTTCATTCAAAGAAAAGAAGTCAGAAAACAAGAATGCAAGGAAGAGATCAGTCAAAGAGTTAGCAAGCTATTCAGGGTATTTGCAAGAGAATCCGGCCAGGTTGCATGCTTTTCTTACCGATCAAGGACATGGTTCATTTTGTTAAATTAAAATCTTTATCCTACTTCATATGTTTGTTTAAAAATCTATTCTGAAGTTCCATCAGTTCAGCTCAAGAACTATTAGCTGGAAACTCTTCTCATTTGGTCCCAATATCTATGCATTTTAGACAGTTCCTCAAAAGGTATACCGAAATACTGAAACATTCTTGAAATCCTACTTATTTTCTGTTGAATGACATGAAGCTAATCACCTGGAGCTGTTATTCTTCCAGAGGCACCCAAGAGGAGGAATATTAATTTTCTTAGATGAGATGTACTGAAGTCTCATTTCAGGAAGTCTGCATATACAGTTTACCTGATAGAGCTTGCTTGTGTACGATATCCCGGAGGAAGTCAATTGCAGGGAACTGAAGGCCATTCTCAGGCTTTATGATTATTGCATTGTCTCTTACAACCTGGAGAAAAAGGTAGAAAGTTTTGTGGGAAGGAACACAAGGCGAAGTGAGTAAGTTTGAGCCATCACAATGCTTCCTGATGTACCTATGAAACCATTTCTTGTTTATGTAGTATCTTTTATTTATATGAAGTCTCAGTAGAACTGAAAATTGGAGAGGAATAAAGAGATACAAATGTCTATATATTCCTATGTTATATATAAATGCTGACATCCTGATATAGCAATGCCTAAGTCTATCCTTACCTGTTTTCCCCTAAGTAGAGCCCAATTAGTCACAGCAGATACAAGCAAAAGAGAATTTATTCTATGATAAGCTATGTACAGCTGCCATGTATTGTTTTCTGGCCTAAGGAAATAGTCTTCTCCAAACCCTGCCTGACCTGACTCAGTGAATTAAAAACCAACCAACCTCTATTCGAGGTCTGGCGAGGGGGTAGAGCAGGAGAATTCCAGAAACTATCACCCCTGCTATGATGCCATATTGCACTTCCCAGAAACAAACAAAGAATGTAACACATAGAGGCACCAGGTCTAGCCCTGTGAAAAAAGAACAGAGAATTCAATCAAGAACATATCCACCCCATCAGCAAAAGGGGACAAAACAAGCAGGCAGTTCCAAAGAAAACTAGCTCTATTGTTATGTACAAACGGTTTAAGAGTGTAGACATAAGTTGTGCAAGAAAGTGATTAGAACTAAACCTCAAAAGACAACATGTACATAGCATACCGTTTCCCCCTCTACCTTCTCTAAGCTTGACATTAGACAAGGAAATGTAGCTTAGCAGAGAGACTGCACAGCCGCACTTCTGCTGGCAGAGGTAGGAAATTAACATTGATATAAAGTGACCAAAAAATGGTCTGACGTTGTCTTTGTAACGGTCTGGGGGCAGGTTAAGGATATTATGCTTTCCTGTTTTTACGAAACAGTGTGCTGTCCCTTGCACTAGGATAAAGAAGAAGTTTAGAACTTAAACCAGTTCTAGATCTAACTTAAATACTGTAGGTCGCTGGTTATAACACAAAGCTGCAAGGTCTTATGACCCATCAGATCCTTCACCCCCATCCAATATATGTGTCTTAGAAAAGGCTGGGCTCAAAGGGCTTCCAAGATGCGGTTCTAATAGCCTCAGCATGCATCCTAAATGTTTAAAAGTCTGTACAACAATGAAAAGCATCTCAACTTTGCCAAGTCCTAAGTCAACTCCTTCTTTCTTAATAAAGAAATAGCAGATTAATCCAATTTCAGAAAGTCAATATCAAGTCAGCACTAAGAAGAGCTACAGAGAAGAAGGAACTTCTATTCTGCTTCTCCCACACACACATTCCTTCAGGCGTGAATTCCAACCATCTTCAGTGTCTTTAGGGAAGTATTAAATGTTTTCTAACCGACCATCTTTGGGAAAGACAAGATATCCATGCTCATACTTTTAACCTGCCATAATGTGCGGAAGATCCTGGCATCAAACATTGGAGCCACAGCACAGATGATGACCGCTGCCAGTGCTGCCTTGGGAATGTAGTAGAAGAGGGACGTAAGGTAGGCCAGGGATAAGAGTACTAAGGCCCCTACAAAAGAAAGGAGACACCCATATTATGGAGTCAAAATGCAAGTTTACAATAAGCTGCAACTATGTTGGGTGGCAGAGCAGGGCTGGGCACATTATTATGCCAGAGGTTTTCCATGAAGTGTAATGATAAAAACAACTAAAAGTCAGAAGTGAACTTGGAACAGCCAACAAGAAACTGGTGAAAAACCATACTATTCCAGAGGGACTTGGGAGATGACCCATCACTCCCACGTTAACAATCTTGGTGTATTTATTTTAGTTCGCCTGCTGTTTCTGCTTTGGCTGGGTGAGTTGGGTTACTTTGGGGCTTACCACAGGTGGCTGAATTTTTACTGTGTGCTTTCTATTTTTGAAAACTGCTGGGAATTTTGAAATATTTGGTGGCATATAAATTTAATCAGTGAATCCCCAATGGTTGTAACCTATTAGGAGATTCCACATTATGTTTCATAAACTGAAAAATATGTTTATCGGCTCACCAATGGAAGACTATATCTACCAAGTCCCAGCAACAGTGTGAACATGTTAGGAATGTCCAGCATAAATTGAGTAATTATCACTGTAATTACTTGTATTTCAATTTCTTCTTGTCATATTATTATTCCCTCACTTGCAACTGTATGTGCGTGTGTGTGTGCGTGCGCTCTTTCCCCCATGCATCTAATGAAGCAGACTATGATCCAGGAAAAATTTGCCATAATGAACTTATTAACCTTTTAGATGTTTACCTGCTGTGTATCAAGAATCTATGTTTGCACATGGTATTTGATGCTCTTTAGTTGTATTATTTACTTCTCTGCAGGGGCTCTTTGGGCAGGTTTAATGAAAAAAGGAGAGCCACACATAGGATATTTGTCTTGACACATTTGTAATTTATAACCTTCTGCTTCCAATTTATTCTCCTTCAGCAAAGGCATTATTTTTTTCTCCTACCTGTGATTAGTCCTCCAGCAGGAGTACATACACCAGTCTGAGCATTCACTGCTGTCCTAGAATGTGAGCAATGCCATTATAAGCAAAAGGATTAACCTTATTTTAAGCCTAGAAGTATCAAAGGCATATATGCATGCAACCTATTGCCCTTTCCACAAGGCGGGCTATGCTTCCCCTAGATTTCTCCTTACATTCTTCAATTATGAATTTGCAAATTATGATTTAGGACCAGATCAAATGGGAGAGGCTGGAAGAAAATCAACATTAAAACAATCAAAAATGAAGAGGTTCTAATAAAAAGATAAAAAGGTTGTCTTTATTTTGCTGTGTCCACAATATTTCTCCACTGCTTCACCTATATATTTCTCCTTCATATTCTACAAGGATGTGGTCTTCAGTTAAGAAAAAAAAAAAAACCTCAGTGTCAGTAATCAGCCAAAGAGTAAGATCTAAGCGCCAGACTGTGAGCAGTTATGAGAAAATGTTTTCAGTCCAAAGTTCAGCTCCAAGACAAGAAACTTTTCCTGGGGCAAATCATCCTTCCTCTTGTTCCTAGTTAAAAAAAATCTAGGAATACAATCCTGGGTTGTATAAACAGAGGCATAGAATCAAGATCATGCGAGGTATTAGTACCACTTTATAAAACCCTAGTAAGACCACACCTGGAATACTGCTGCCAATTTTGATCACCATATCACAAAAAAGATGTTGAGAGTTTGGAAAAAATTCAGAGAAGAGCAACTAAGATGATCAAAGGCCTGGAGACTAAAACATACGAAGGACGGCTACGGGACTTGGGTTTGGCTAGTCTAAAGAAAAGAAGAAATAGGGGAGACATGACAGCAGTGTTCCAGTATCTGAGGGACTGCCACAAGGCAGAGGGGGCCAGGTTGTTCACCACAGCACCAGAGGGAAGGACGAGAAACAACGGTTGGAAACTGATCAAAGAGAGAAGCAACCTGGAATTAAGGAGAAACTTCCTGACAGTGAGGACAATTAACCAGTGGAACAGCTTGCCCCCAGAAATCGTGGGCGCTCCATCACTGGAGATTTTTAAAAAGAGGCTAGACAGTCACTTGTCTGAGTTGGTATAGGTTCTCCTGCTTGAGCAGGGGGCTGGACTAGAAGACCTCCAAGGTCCCTTCCAGCTCTATTCTATTCTAGGAAGCCTCCAAAATCAGCCTCAAGCATCACCTTTGTCTAACCTTATTAATTAACTCACGATCATTTTTGAACATAAAAAAGTATATCCAACTTCACCTGGGTTCTTGAATAGCTATGTCTAGCTGAATAATAAGGAAAAATAACTTTATAGTAAAATGCAATCTGTCTAAAGTTCTGCACGTGTTATCATGAAATAGACATGAACTACCTTCTACCTTCTACTACTACTACTACTGTTACTACTCCATAAGGATGAAGTAAAAATGTTATAAAAAGCTTTTTCATTAGGTTAAGAATTTTTAAGGGGCAATGAATCCATGGCAAGTGATGCATACAAATACTATTTCAAATTACCTTATGTGTGTTTATTTACCTATGTAAATATCCTGCATTTACCAAAGAGAGAGAAAAAGAGAGTGCTTTCCTTACCGGCCAAAACTGCCTGTGACTGGATAGGATGAGACAAAGGATCCCAGCAGGTTGGTAAACCCTAGAGAGCACCAAGGAAAAAAGGCAGGAACAGAATCAGTGAGATTGCAAGACTTGCTCGCTTCTCTCCTGGACTTTTAGAGCCATTAGGATCACTCTCCCCAATTCCTCTGGATTTTCTACAGAGTATAGATTAGTCCACAACATATCTTCCAACTCTGTTTACCCAAAATACGAAAGCTGCAAGTGAGGTGAGAATGAGATTTCTCCAATGAAGCCTGTTCCAAAGATTCTTTCTGCTTACCTGCTAATTAGAATAACTGCACCTGACAACTGGAGTGCCCAGATTCACACACACACACCCAGGCTTCATTCCTACTTGGCTTAGGTATACCTTATCCAGTCAACCAAGGCATTTATGCAAAATTCTTACCCATGGCTAGCAGCTCCTGGTTGGGATCAATCTGGTACTTATTTTGAGATGCTAATAAGAAAAAAATGAAATATCATCACATATTGATAAGACCAAGAATAATTTATTACACCATTTTCCACAGAAAAGAAGCTTTCAAGACACTACAGCACAGGGATAAGTGAAGCTAAAAGAAATACTGTTAAGGGGCAGTAGATAATCCTAGAAAATACTTCCCTAAAGCAGTATGGCTGATTATGTTACTGATCATCCTAACCAGCACACCCACTGACTAAGCTAGTTAGGGATTTTAGAATTTATACTCCAAAGAAATAAAGACTAAAAAAAAACCAGTCATGAATTCAGGTAACAGACCTCTTTCTGATTCTCTGCCTAATACTTCCACTGACAGAGTTGAGTTTCTATCCCTTCAACGCAGGAAGAGACAAGAAAACAGCTACATATTACGCTGAATTACTATTACTCTAGGGAAATTTTCACATTTTAGTCCAAGGGTATATTGTCTGCTTCCTTTTGATGTTGCTGAAATGTCCAATGTATCTCATATCCCAGACTATGCTAGTTGGGGTTGTGGAAGTAATCATTCCCCAACCAGTTTCAAAACAAAACAAAACAAAACTCCAAACTCCAATTTTTGGCACAGTTAGTGCATTGTGATTGATTGATTGATTAACTGACTGATTGATTGATTTAAAATACCTATATAGCCATCCATCCTATAATCAACTCTGGGTGACTCCCAGTCAACCACATCCCATTTTTAGCTAATTGTGATTTATTCAATAATCCACTGTGAAACAGACTATGGCTTACTGTGATTTGTGACCAGAAACTACTATCTCCAAATAGAAGTAAAGTTTCATTTCAGGTGTCAGGTGTGCAGGGAAGTATAGTCCTGCCTTCCCTCCCTCCCTCCTCAGTGTGCAAACAAGGTAATGATCCTACCGAATGCTTTGGCAATAGCAACCGTCTCCAGCAGTCCCATGAGGGGCACCACCGCCAAGCCAGGTCCAATGGCCTGCAGGGATGGAAGAGGGAAGCTTTATTTCTCTGCAATTTCGATCAAGAAGAAGGAACTATGGCCACAAAAGGAATGTCCCATACCAATGGAGGAAGCGTAACAGAGAGATAGAGTAAATCCTAGAGATGAATGCAGAAATCTGGATTCAAAGAACATTATGTGATTTGGAAGGAATATCTTAAATCAAATGTGTCTTTTCTCAAGATGGTGCATCAAATGTGGAGGGCAACCACTCTAGACCAGGAGAAAATGTAGCTGCTTTAAGGTACTCCTAACAGGTCCTATCCCATATACCAGTGATGGCGAACCTTTTAGAGACCAAGTGCCCAAACTGCAACCCAAAACCCACTTATGCATCGTTGGGTGCCGGGTGGGTATGGCCCATTGGCTGGGTGTGGCCAATTGGGTGGGTGTGGCCCATTGGCTGGGCATGGCTGCGGTGGTAACGGCAGACTGGGTGGGACTAAAAAGTTCAATCAATTCCAACTTTGCAAGATCTTTTTTTTTCCCGCGAGAAGTTGCACATGGCGGCAGAGGCCTAAAGCGAAAAGGTTTTATAAAACCCAGCTGAAGGCCTAGGGCTGGGGCGATGGTGCGCATGCCCACAGAGAAGGCTCTGAGTGCCGCCTCTGGCACCCGTGCCATAGGTTCGCAACCACTGCCATATACCCTGGTCTGTCTGGTCTTTGTCTGCCAGACAAAGATTATGATGGTTTGGTCTTTTAGGCTTTTGAGAGTTGCTCTGTCCAAATCTAAGCTGTTGGATTTATTATTTATTTTTATAGCGAACATATCCAACACACCTTTCTCCTCCTACTTTCTGCACAACAAGCTTGTAGGTGGGTTGGGCTGAGAGAAAGTGACTGGCCCAAAGTCACCCAGCTGGCTTTTATGGCTAAATTGGGGATAGAACTCTTTCTAGGCTGGTGCCTTAACCACTAGACCAAACTGGCTCTCAGATTAACCAATAATTTATGCTTTAAGCCAACTAGCATAATTAGGACATCATATATACATAAACTGCAGAAAATATGTACCTTATTCAAAACATTTCAATGCGTCCTTCAAGTAAATTCTTCCATGTTATACCTTATATAAGTCTGAATTACTGAAGAGTAGAAAACTTACTTTTGCTGCAAAATTATGACAAGTTCCATCAGTACAAAAGCACTAAGATGCAAGTGTCAAAGCTTTTAAGATGCAAGTGTTTAAGCTACTACTATTATTTAAGTTTCAACAAAGAGTCTGATTACTAAAAAAAACCTTAACTGAAAAATAATTCTATGTGGATTACACCCAACAATGCAAACAGCAATTTATTTCAGCATATTAAAAAAACAGACCAATATAACAAGGACCGTTTTTTTTTTTTAAAAAGGAGTGTCAATCTTTGTAACAGGTATTGATGAACATGTTTAAACTCTACTGTTTCATTTTTGAGAGTGACTAAAAACAAATCTCCTGTCAGTTTAACTGTATTTATTTGTAAAGTTGTGATCAAACTGTAGAGTGCATAAAGAATGGCCTTGAAGGACAGGAGGAAGCATTGCTACCAAAGCAATGGTCAGAGAAAAGGGGCCTGAGTCCAGGCCAAGAAAATAAACTGAGAAAACTTCTCAAACAAGCCCTTCCCTAGTTTACACAGAGATAATAAAGAGGTAGGGCGAGTGCATTCAGACTTACAAGATTCTGTTACAATAAAAGTGGTCCTGAACTACATTGGCATTGGTTTATTAGTCTGGTCTATCTAAAAGGACTGACATAAGCAGAGAGGCAGAAACTGAACCAATAAAAAAGAAATACACACCTGCACCATTTCCTTAAAACCAATAGTCTGATTGGATGTGATGATGGAGAACGGTGGTGGTTGGAACAGAGGGAGTCCCTGGGGAATCGTTCCTGTGAGGCTGAAAGGCTTGGAGCCGGTCACTTGGAAAGAATAGGCCACAAGGCCAGCAAAGAGAACCACAAGAGCATTACGGGCTGTAAAGGAAGAGAGTCTTAAATAAAGTTCTGCATAGTCAAACAATAGGGATGGATTCCATAATCATGACAATATTATGGAATACTTCCAAAGAAGAAGATACTTCCAAGAAGAAGAAAATTAAACATTTGCTTAGAGGACAGGACAGGACAAACCGGTAGCTGTTGTCCAAATTATATATCGACTGATTCTGACAGGCAAGGGTTCCAGTGGATGGGTCCTGGGGATTCCTTTTTTCATTTGTTGCAGGACCAAAAGCACCATTACGCAGAACACTCCAAGGATGGCATCTCCAGCCCTGCAGATAACCATGACATTGGTCTGCAACAACTCTGTACAGATAAAAGACCTCCATCCTATTTGCTTTTTAAGCATGGGCCCTTCTCCTAAGCCACCCAGTTTGCGCACCACTTTATTCAGCCACCAAAATACCTGTATTTTTTTATATTAAAATAACACACATGCTTTGCTGCTGGTGAATTAGATTTTTAATAAGCTAAAGGAAATATGAAGTATGAGATTTAAAAGCTTGAAAAACGTAAGCCCAGATTTAGTTTCATTTATTCATATAACATATCCTGTAAGTATATATAGTTTAACTTTTGTAAGTACAATAATGCTAACCTCAAAGTAAACATAATCCACTCAGAAATGACCTGGTTAAGCATAAAATATCAGATGGCTATTTGTCAGGCTATCTTCCGATTTCTACAGTTTTAAGCTCATTTATTCTTTGCCTAATTGAAAAAAATATTTGGCCCTAAGGTATGAGGAACAAAATGGATATGCCCCAAACTTTTAGCATTCCAGCTTTTAGCTCCATTCTAAGATTCCCCAGACAATATTTGAACTTGCACAATTTCAGCATTTAGGAATGCTAAAAATCTAGAAATATTCAGAAACCCACCCACAAGCTCGGAAATCAAACTTCACCCTCAATATTTATAATTCCCAGATTCTAATTCTATGCACTATTTTTGCACTAATTTCCCACTTTTGTAAACAGGAAGAGGAGGAATAAAAAAAAGGACCAAGAGAGAAACACTTTTTTACCTTGTCTCAGTAATTCTGCAGAAGGTATAATACACTTGTAGAATAAACTGCTTTGGAATGTTCTGCAGACCCAGGAGTGTCTATGCAAAATTAAATACACACAAGAATGGAGTTGGTAAAACAAAACAGACAGACGTATGCGCACACGTACACCCTCCCCCCAATGGAGGGTATACTATATGAATGAAAGGAATCTAGATTCTAGAAGCCATCTGAAACAAGGTAGTCTTTGATACTGTATGAGAGAATACATTTCATGAGACTTAAGTAGCTTCTCAAGAAACACGTGTTTGTAGTACACATTAATACAACTCTCTACTTAATTACAATCCATTTTAAATTTTAGCATATATATTTATATGCTAAAATGAAAAGATGATATTTTTACATGTAAAAGGTTTGATACATTTTCAGCATAAAAATTCATAATATACAGCATAATAGCCAATTTGTAAATTTTAAAACATGATACAGTTTAAAGTGTTCCTTTATTCTCTATTTCTTGTTTCTGATATTTTTAAATTTTTTATCTTCCAAGACAGACGTAAAGGGGTGGCCTAAGCAGCTTCCACCAATATTTTTGCTAATGTGATAAGCCAGTAAATGTTTTCTAGTGAACCAAAGCCAAACCTTCTATAAGAAAAGATCTGAGGCTTCTTTTTAGACACTCGCAAGCACAAAGAACTGTATCTGTGATTGCTATCATCTCAGCCTCTTGCAAATAAGCTGGCTGTGGTCAACCACAGAGGAAATATTGATGTTGTAAGAGACCTAGAATTCAATGGTACACAATCTTCAGCAATGCTTAGAGGAGAGGGGTGCAGGGGAAAGGAAGCTGTTGAGCTCTACAACTATAGAAATTTCAGAATTTTGAAAAGCTCAAGAAAACAAGCTCTTTGCTTGAAACTAAGACGTATGAAATGAAATCAGAACAAAATTAAGGGCAGTTTTCACCAGTTTAAAGGAAGTAGCTGCAGAAACGTTGGAATGTAAAACCATCCCACCCATTTGTCTCTCTTGATTAAGATCTTCCATATCTCCTATAAACTTCCTAACCATCAAAGATCATTGATTGTTAGGCCCCAAACCAAGAATGACACATGGCAATTTTTCCAAGCTGATTTCACATCTATAGACAAAATCTTGCTAGACTGAGCAAGATTCTACTCTATCTCTGCATTTACAATATACTCTGTGAACTGTTTTGGAGGAGCTGTCTTCACCTTCTTTCTCTCAGACATACTGCAATATGGGCCAAGTTGCCTCTTACTCTTCTGGAATGCACACACCCCACCATCTATCTTCTCACTACATTCCATCGCAGTCATCTTTACTTAATAGGCTGGTCAGGCCTCTATCCTATTCCTACAGAAGCCCCTTCACCTAAAATTGTAATGTAAAGGCCAAGGGCAGACAGAGACAGCTTACCTTGACTTGGTTGAAGCCAATGATGACTGCAGCAGCTGAAGTAAATCCTTTAATGACAGGATACGAGATAAAGTCCAAAATGAAACCTGCCAGGAATGAAAAAAAAATCCACTAAGTCTTTTATATCACCCTGGGAGTCAGACCAGCTGGATTTCTTATCTATTCCTCAGACATTTGCCCATCATGTCCTCTTCTCTTTCCTTTGTAGGATCTCTAGTCTTCCCTTTCTAAAGCAGAAAAATACCCTGGCAACTAACTAGATCAGGGGTCTTCAAACTGGCTGAGAAATTCTGGAAGTCCACAAGTCATAAAAGGGTCAAGTTTGAAGACCCCTGACCTAGATAAAGCTGAGGACTAGAGAGGGAGAGGTTACATTCCAGCTACTTAAAATAAGAACATACACAAAGTCCTATTTTAGGTAGAAAACTGTCTATTTAGCTGTAAATTGAGAACAAAATTAGGAAGAAGAAAATGATCTGAATGATCTGAATCTGTGGAGTTATTTTTACTACGGAGTTCATCCCATTTAAGCATTGCCATCCCAAAGTACTTTAAATAGAATACATCCAGCATTTAAATCTCTCTTCATAATTACACATGGACATCCCAGTTCAAAAATATATAAGCAGACAGTATCAGAGTCTACCAGAAGGTGAGGAACAGTTTATGAATCACTTTTAATAAGAAAGAGTTTGAATGAGCCTGTAATCCTGAACTCACTTATCTAACAGATATCCAAATGAACTCAATGAGATGTACTTTTGCACAGATATTTGGAAAAAATGTCCTGCAATTTATAGAAAGTTGAGGATACAAAAACAGGGGGAATTTATTTCTACTTTTTGTCAGATTTGATTCCCAATTATCTTCTTTGGCCAATAATAGCAATAGGGCAGTGGACTTAGAAGACCAATATAAAAGCCGCCAAGTCTTACCAAGATGGAGGAGTCCCATAGCTAACTGGATGCAACCTGAAAGAAAGGCGAGGAGAATGGCCAAGGCAGGCTCTTGGAATGCGTAGGAAGACACCAACAGGGACATGATGGCTGTTGGCCCAAGCGTTATATCTTTGGAGGTCCCCAAAAGGCAGTAGATGAAACAACCCATGAAGGAAGAATACAGACCATACTGCAAAGGAGAGGAGAAGGCAACATCAGAGACTAGTCATAGTATTTGAAGAACTGTAAACCAATAAGACCACAAAGATTATGAAAGGCCTATAAAATACAAATTGCATTCTATGGAAAATTTGGTAAAATATTTTTAAAAGGAGTACAGGTAGTTTTTGTTTAGCAACTGCCTTATTTAGGGAACAGTCACAATTAAAAAGGTAATGAAAAAATAACTTTTATGACAAATCTACACTTAGCAACCAATTTATAAAATGAACTCTGAAAACAAATATCTGCCAGAGGATAACTAGGGCAAGCAATCTTTTTAGGCTGGTAGATACATTTAGGGCTTGGCTGTGAGAAAAAGTCATTATCTCAAAATGACTTCCCATGGAATGTGGGCATCCATAAAATGGCTGCCACAATGGGCATGGCCAGATACAAAATACTTATTTACCAGAAGGAAAACTATAGACATTGCTCCGTTTATACCTCTAGAAATCTACTCTACTACTCCTGCTTATGTTTGACTTTTTCTTCCTGAGTAAGCACTGTCTTTCCAGAGAAAGAACTATACATATACAAAGGTACAAAGGCATTTTAGAAAATAAAGAAGCAGCATACCAGCTTCTCAATTAATATGTTTAAATACAGGTAGTCTTTGACTTACAACAGTTCAGTTACCATTCAAAGTTACAATGGCTCTGAAAAAAAGTGACTTATGACCATTTTTCACACTTACGACTTTTGCAGCATCCCCATGGTTACGTGGTCAAAATTCAGCCGCTTGGCCACTGGCTCATATTTATGACAACTGCAGTGTCCCGGGGTCATGTGGTCATCTTTTGCGACCTTCTGACAAGTAAGTCCATGGGAAAGCCAGATTCATTTAACAACCGTGTTACTAACTTAAAAACTGCAGTGATTCACTTAAAAACTCTGGCAAGAAGGGCCGTCAAATGGGGCAAAACTCACTTAACAAATGTCTTGCTTCGCAACAGAAATTTTGGGCTCAATTGTGGTCACAAGTTGGGGATTACCTGTAATTCTTTTTTTTTTAAATATATGGGATAGCTAGGCAGATGCCAATGGACAGCACATTGCCCACACCTGGAATAATATTTTGACTTGGTATACAGCAACTTCTCTATCACCTTTTGTCATGTTCCTGTTCCAGCCCACTTGCAATTTCTCACTTGGCTAGGATAGGCGGGAAAACAAAAGCATATGGGAGTAACACACATGGATTTCCTTTATCTCTCTGTAAAAGTGCCAAATAAGAACAGAAGCACCATACTCTTTTATGAATAAATGAGGTCATTATCTAATTAATTATCAGCTCCCAGGCTAACGCGTAAAACACAAAAGGTTGCCTGTTATAGCCATTCTTTTCATAAACATCCGTTCCTCCAGCCACCAGCCCTTGCCCTCGGTGGCATCCAGTAAAGCTAATCTAATCTTTCCTTCCCTCAAGCAAAAATCAAATGGTATTGTCAGACCAAGAGTCCCTAATGTTTAAAAAAAGGAATTGAATTTGAACTCAGTTTCTATCCTTTTCCTCTTCACTCTCCAATTAGATGAGGCACCTTTTACACAACAACTGCTAATGTGAATACTGACTGAGGAGATGTACTTTGAAGTTGTACAAATACAGCATTATGTTAAGTATAGCCACTCCTGCATGAACAACCTCACCTCCATGGGGAGACCAGCCACTACAGCATAAGCAAGAGCTTGTGGCACTACAGTCAGCCCCACAGTCAGCCCGGCCATAAAATCCAGCTGTAGCCACTGCAGAGAATACTTGGGAAGCCAAGTTAGCACCGGCAATCTCTTTGCAGTTGCTCTGCAACATTGTTTCCAACTCTCCCGGCTTCCTTCTGACATGGCTGGACTCTGGGGGGTTCGGACTGATTCACTTGGGATCCACCATCTCAACCATCATCAAAGCACTATCAGGCAATGTCACAGAGGCAGGCAAACACAGCTGTCATAGCAAATGGTTTTGCTGGAGTTGATGACAAACTGGCAGTACAAGTTCATAGGTATTCCTGGAAAAGGAATAGGATAGCAATTAAGCAACACTACCAATTCTCCATTTTGTATAGGAACAGAGGATCCCGTTTTAGAATAATATTGTCCCTCCCTTAACAGTAAACAATGGCCACATCATCTAATTTCCATACAGGACATGGACCTAAGCATATTTTGTATTTAAATATTTGCGACCCAATTGTTGGTGTTCTACTCTTGAACTTGGTAGAACTGGCATGAGAACCCGGACAAGGATCGCTCAAATCAGGCAACCGACTTAAAATTAGGAGATCAAAAGTAATTTACGAGACTTCCGAGTGGAGGAGCAAGACGAGGCAGGGAAGAAGGAATTAGTCATGAAGATCAGAGAAAACTTACATTAATAGGTCCTGTATCGCGACGAAAGATGATTGTGGAATATTACCAGACACCATCCGATCAACTCTATAAAGATACTGAGCGGCCCCTTCCGGAGGGCGTTTGCATGGCTCTAATTCCTCAATTCAGGCACATCGACCGGCAAACTAAATCCAAATTAACCCCAGATTCCAAGCGGCCGCCTCCCCACTCCTCTCTGCTCACGTGATCCGGGCTGGACATGGAAGAGGAGGCGGAGCTGAGCAGTGATTAGCTCCTTCCTAGTTTCCAGCTGCGCTGAATGCAAGGATTGCTCGGTTCGGAGACCGTTTGCCGGGCGCAGGCCCGGGCGATGCGAGTTTGCCATGCAGTCTCCCGTGCAGAGCTGCGTAGTGGCGCTCCTCGTTCTGGGGCTCTGTAACGCTAGAAAGGGGGACCCCAACAGGTCCTGCAATGTTCTGCTGATTGTAGGTGAGCAAATCAATCCTGGGGGAGCACGTTAGACCCTCTTGCGTTGGAATCCCTTGTGCGATATGCTTGCCCACGATTGGCTTTTGTTGGGAGTTGCTTTAACAAGGTGGGGGATCATCTGGCAAACTTTGAGTGGTTCTGAAGCAAGTGAAAAGTCGGGCTTGGGAAATATTTGGATGGAAGGCAATCGGGAAATCCCAGAGCTATAGGGAAGTCGAAAAAGGAGAAGGGAAGGAGGCATGGGCAAAACATTCTGGTTTTGTTGCTGTGACAGCTTCCTGATTGTGTTGATGAGATAAACTCAACTGAATAGAGAACCTCTGCCTTTTTAGAAGATGGGAGGGCCAGTGTTCCCCTATGTGTTCTACAGGAGAGTAATATCAAGTATTCTGGGTCACAGTCACCCCTCTGTTCCTCCACCCCCTTGGTTTGGGTTGGCAGGAAGAGAAGTTCCAAATATGGACTCTATTTCCCACGTATTCCCCAGATTGAGCTTCCTGCAGTTGGTAGATGTCTGTAGGACAGACAAACATTCAACAGATGCAGACTTTTCTAGTTGTAGTGGGAAATCTGTTACAAATTTGCCAGAAGGAAAAAGGCTTGCATAGAAACCCTAAAGGACATAATAATGGGCATTGAGCAATTTGGCTATGGTGCCAGGTCTCAGCTTTTGCTTGTGAAAGAATGAAGATACAAATATTATTGAAATATAAGAAATATAATAATACAAATATTATTGAAATATAAGAGCTGGACATGCCACTTTTGATAAGGTATGACAGAATTAACAGGATTGTGAGATGACTGGTGAATTTCCCTTTGTCCACCACATATTTTTGTAGTTCCTGTTGTATGCATTTAGCTAAATTAGTGGAACCTGTGTTTATGAAACCATGAAATAGCTCAGAATCCACAGTTCTCCCTTTTCAGCTGTAACTGCAGGCTTCCTGGACTGCAGTGTGATATAGGGTTCTTGTTCCTTTTTTGCTCATGCTGAGTTTTTTACACCAATCGGTTATATCCTATTTTCACCAATTTACACTCTTCCCCCCCCCTCCCAAAATGGATTAGGGTTAAGGTTTTCAATCATTGGTTGCCAGTTACCCTCAAATTTATGTATCCACAATAGAATCACAAAGATATTGCACCAATCATGTCCATGGTGGGCAAAAGTTTTTTAAACATCAGATGTTAGCATTAATGGTGAACAAAAAAAGTCTGAGTTCAATATAGCATTTGTTGGATAAATGTGTCATGGAATTCACAGGCTGAAATCTCTTTAAGTCTCTGTTACAAAACTAAACTCTGCCCCAGCTAAGAGAGCAGTTTTACACAATCCAGCCACCTCCAGATGTTTTCCAGGCACAAATATAATAGATTTGTGGATGACTATCCAAGAAGATTGTAGCAAATGTTCACAGGGAACAGGAGAAGAATACAGATCCCTTGACTTATGCTCTCCCTTTTCCGTGGCAGCGGACGATGGTGGTTTTGAGAGCGGTGTGTATAACAACACAGTCATAAAGACCCCAAACTTGGATGCTTTGGCCCAGCGGAGCTTGATCTTCCGGAATGCCTTCACTTCTGTCAGCAGCTGCTCCCCCAGTCGGGCCAGCCTCTTGACGGGCCTGCCTCAGGTAACATGCCCAGATGGGAGCAGAAAGCAAGCCATGCTACAGCATGGTCCTGTCCTTTTCTTTGATTGCCACCAAACTGGGGGTGCCATATTATTGCAAATGATTTCTGTCTAACCACAGCATCAAAATGGGATGTACGGATTGCACCAAGATGTGCACCACTTCAACTCCTTTGATAGTGTCCGGAGCCTCCCCTTATTGCTTAACCAGGCTGGGATACGGACAGGTAAGTAGAGGAAAGCAAAGTTCCTCCTTTCACTTCCTCAGTTCAGCTGGAACTCTTTTCTGTTTGGGACTTGGATGAGACAGCCTGCAAGTTTAAGAAAGACATTTGGTCTCTCTGCTTTGCAGCCCATTAAGAAAATGCTAGCAATGATAAATGTTATTTTAAAAAGAGATGCCATGTATGGTAATGCTGAGGCAGGTGGTTGTTGCTGTTGAAAGCAGAATGGACATTTTACTTAACTGCTCAATCAAAATCAAAAGAACATTACATTTCTCTTAATTTAATGGTTTATTGCCTTTTTTTTTTTGTCAGTGCTGATAAGGCCACTAGAAAAGGGTTGTCTTGTGGATTGCCTCCCTCAGTGATGCCTTTGTCTCATTTAGTCCAACTCCAACACAGAGAAAAATATTTCTGAGAGCCAGTTTGGTCTAGTAGTTAAGGCACCAGGCTAGAAACCAGGAGACCATGAGTTCAAATCCCACCTTAGCCATGAAAGTCAACTGAGTGACCTTGGGCCCGTCATTCTAGCTCAGCCCAACCCACCTCACAGGGTTGTTGTTGTGGAGAAAATAATAGGAGGAAGGAGTATTACCAGTAGGTATATTTGTCACCTTGAACTATTTGTAAAAATAATAAAGATGGGATACAAATAAATACATTTCATAGCACATTATAAATTGCACCCCTTTACTTTCTGAAGCTAGAGTGTCAATTTTTTTTACATACCCATCATTCTGTTAAGCTTTATGAATGAACGTAAGTAGCATAGAATCCTTGCATCCCTCCTTGCCCCTGTAAATGCCAAGGTTATGTCTATTTTGTATATGTAATGTGGGCACTACCCTAACTGACAGGTTAATATTAATATCCTTTTTTTTTTACTGACTCCAGCTCCTTGTCTCTTTCAGGAATCATTGGCAAGAAGCACGTTGGGCCAGAGGCTGTGTATCCATTTGACTTTGCCTACACTGAGGAAAACAGTTCTGTCCTGCAAGTGGGCAGAAACATCACCCGAATCAAAGTGCTTGTTCGGAAATTCCTCCAGACTGTGGATGAAAAGTAAGATCTGGTATTGGAATGATCCAGGTGCATCCCGTCTTTAAGCCCATGTGGAGCATCCAGGGCCAGGCCCTTCTGACCCACCTTTCACTCACGTTTGGCAGGCCCAGTAGAGATCCCAAGAGAATGTCTTGGGAAATTAAATGGTTCTGTGTACAGAGATAGGAGGATCAAATTCAAAGAGAAACCAAACTCGAAGGGGGGGGGGATTATGGAGAAGACGAAAATGGAGCTTAGCAAAGCTAGAGGCACCCAAAGTATTGCTTTAAATAGTGAAGAGGAAACATCGTTGGCCCATTATCAAGAGCCCTTAATTGTGTTTCTGCCCCCTTTTCCCAACCTGTAGGCCTTTTTTCCTTTATGTTGCTTTCCATGATCCCCATCGCTGTGGTCATTCCCAGCCGCAATATGGAGCCTTCTGTGAGAAATTTGGCAATGGGGAGCCTGGAATGGGCTGGATCCCTGACTGGAAACCTGAGCTCTACCATCCAGATCAAGTGCAGGTGAGGCCTAGGATTTTCTTCTCCACCTGGGTTCCAGCATTACCTCCAAGTAGCAATGACCAGTCTCCTCCAGTAGTTTTCATAACAATTTACCTTTGTTACCTGGAGGTCTTTCCTAGTGTAGCTTCTAGTTTCAGCTGTATCTCCTTTTGGCCTTCAGGTCCCTTATTTTGTACAAGACACCCCAGCTGCTCGTGAAGATTTGGCAGCTCAATATACAACTGTCGGGCGCATGGATCAAGGTAGATGATTACTGAACCAGGTAGTCCTGCCTACAGGAGTGGGACAAAAGATTTGGTACTTCTGAAAGGGAACAAAACCTTTAATTAATGTTGGTCGGGTGCATTTTTGTATACTTGAGAGTCTGTCTGATTTTGCTTTAAGCACATAAAGGCATAAATATTAGTCCTGAGAGAGCAGATGACCATCTTTGTTTATTAAAAAGGAATACGTCTCTTCGAGTTTTTAGAACCCTGTGCAATTCACTGGGTTGACGCTATGAGGGGTTTCTAAGAACTGTTTCTAGCTCTTACATATAATGGCCTTGCTACTGCTATCTAGTAGCTTTTATTTGTATATTTTATACAACTCAAGGTAGCATACTTAATGCTCCCATTTCCTATATTCCCCACACCAGCCCTGTGAGGTAAGTTGGGCTGAGAGAGAATGACTGGCCCAAAGTCACCTGGCCAACTTTCATGCCGGAGGGAAGACTAGGACTCACAGTCTTCCGGTTTCTAGGCCCTCACCTTTACCACTGTACTGAACTGGTCTTGTGCCTTATGGCAATATGTTTTAGTGATAGGGAAGCAAAGCAACAGTAATCCATTCATCCTTAGCAAAATATGCATAATTAGGTTAACTGGGTGGAACTTAATGGGAGAGAGATGATCAATTAATACTGAATAATCTTTTAATGCCTGCTGTGTGGTGCCTGGAGAAAGAACCTGTACTTCTTCCTGAGGTTTGGATGATAATATTTATTGTATACTATTTCTGCAGGCCTTGGTCTTATCCTAGAGGAACTCCGCCATGCAGGGTTCCGCAACAGCACTCTTGTGATCTATACATCAGACAACGGCATCCCCTTTCCCAGTGGCAGAACCAACCTGTACTGGCCAGGCACAGCTGAGCCCCTCCTGGTCTCATCTCCTGAGCACCCTTCACGTTGGGGCCAGGTCAGCAGTGCCTATGTCAGCCTCCTGGGTAAGAGCAGCTGAGAAATGAATTGGTGGATCTGTCCCATGGAGGAGACTGGGATGTGCTAAAGCCCATCGGGCTACTTAGCAAACTATAACACACTGTCCACTTTGCATTGGCCTTTTCTGAAGATCTTCCTCTTTGGAGAGAGGGGGAAATTATGGTTGCAGCTGATGTGTCTGGCGGTTTTGTCCATGTGGGTGTCCATCTCTGCTCTCTTTCCCTAGTATATTTTCAGGAAAATATGTTTTATGAACCCTTCCAAACAGTTCTGTTATACGGAATTTATACTTATTTAATACTTATTTAAAGCACTGGAATAAATAAATGCCTTAAGTGTCTCATATGCTGGCTTTCCACATATTATTCAACAAACTGTGGTTAAATAAGTCAAGGCAAATGTGGGACCCCCCACCTACTAAGTGATTGAATTCACATGAGGGTGGCAGAAGGCATCCTAGGTCATATTTCCCTTTTCTTGTTCCCTCATTCAAACAGCAAAAAAGAGAAACAAAGTGGAAGAATGGGAAATCAGTATAGTGTAAGGGCTGCTTAGACCAGATACAACTGTTGTGTAAATCTTAGGCAAGGGCTTCTCAATCTCATGGATCAGCAAAGGAACAGCCAAAAGTCTCCTGACTCAAAAAGGGAGGAAAAAGTGGCTTAAGATTTAAACCCTGGGGTTAAGAGAGAGAAATTTCTGTGGTCTGCTTAGTTATGACTTCCTTTCTTGTCTGCATTAAAACAACTCATGTAGCCATGTTGTATCAGAGAAGCTTCTGCTGTTGAATATACAGTGGGGCAAAAAAGTATTTAGTCAGCCACCAATTGTGCAAGTTCTCCCACTTAAAAAGATGAGAGAGGCCTGTAATTGTCATCATAGGTAGACCTCAACTATGAGAGACAAAATGAGAAAACAAATCCAGACAATCACATTGTCTGATTTGGAAAGAATTTATTTGCAAATTATGGTGGAAAATAAGTATTTGGTCACCTACAAACAAGCAAGATTTCTGGCTCTCACAGACCTGTAACGTCTTCTTTAAGAGGCTCCTCTGTCCTCCACTCATTACCTGTATTAATGGCACCTGTTTGAACTTGTTATCAGTATAAAAGACACCTGTCCACAACCTCAAACAGTCACACTCCAAACTCCACTATGGTGAAGACCAAAGAGCTGTCGAAGGACACCAGAAACAAAATTGTAGACCTGCACCAGGCTGGGAAGACTGAATCTGCAATAGGCAAGCAGCTTGGTGTGAAGAAATCAACTGTGGGAGCAATAATTAGAAAATGGAAGACATACAAGACCACTGATAATCTCCCTCGATCTGGGGCTCCACGCAAGATCTCACCCCGTGGGGTCAAAATGATCACAAGAATGGTGAGCAAAAATCCCAGAACCACACGGGGGGACCTAGTGAATGACCTGCAGAGAGCTGGGACCAACGTAACAAAGGCTACCATCAGTAACACACTACGCCGCCAGGGACTCAGATCCTGCAGTGCCAGACGTGTCCCCCTGCTTAAGCCAGTACATGTCCGGGCCCGTCTGAAGTTTGCTAGAGAGCATTTGGATGATCCAGAAGAGGATTGGGAGAATGTCATATGGTCAGATGAAACCAAAGTAGAACTGTTTGGTAGAAACACAACTCGTCGTGTTTGGAGGCGAGAGAATGCTGAGTTGCATCCAAAGAACACCATACCTACTGTGAAGCATGGGGGTGGCAACATCATGCTTTGGGGCTGTTTCTCTGCAAAGGGACCAGGACGACTGATCCGTGTACAGGAAAGAATGAATGGGGCCATGTATCGTGAGATTTTGAGTGCAAACCTCCTTCCATCAGCAAGGGCATTGAAGATGAAACGTGGCTGGGTCTTTCAGCATGACAATGATCCCAAACACACCGCCCGGGCAACGAAGGAGTGGCTTCGTAAGAAGCATTTCAAGGTCCTGGAGTGGCCTAGCCAGTCTCCAGATCTCAACCCCATAGAAAACCTTTGGAGGGAGTTGAAAGTCCGTGTTGCCCAGCGACAGCCCCAAAACATCACTGCTCTAGAGGAGATGTGCATGGAGGAATGGGCCAACATACCAGCAACAGTGTGTGCCAACCTTGTGAAGACTTACAGAAAACATTTGACCTCTGTCATTGCCAACAAAGGATATATAACAAAGTATTGAGATGACCGTTTGATATTGACCAAATACTTATTTTCCACCATAATTTGCAAATAAATTCTTTCCAAATCAGACAATGTGATTGTCTGGATTTGTTTTCTCATTTTGTCTCTCATAGTTGAGGTCTACCCATGATGACAATTACAGGCCTCTCTCATCTTTTTAAGTGGGAGAACTTGCACAATTGGTGGCTGACTAAATACTTTTTTGCCCCACTGTATATGACATTTAACCTGTTGGTTCCTACTGTGAATAAAGACTTTACCATCTTTATTGAGTCTAAATTCTATGGAGTAGATGCATGTAGAAGGTATAGAACTGGGGCTAACTGGTTTCAATATACTCTAGAAAATCTTTGGAAGAAACAGTTGGTTTTTTTTATATGACGCAGAAATATTGTTCCATACTAGGTCACACCTGCGGCCAAGAGTTCCTTCCAGTCTCTTTCCGCTGCATCAGATGCAAGTTTTATGCTTCAGCTTTCCCTTCTCTCTCTGCAGATATCACTCCCACCATTCTGGACTGGTTTTCTGTGCCATATCCCAGGTACAGTCTGTTTGGGAAGCAGATCGTGCAACTCACCGGGAAGTCTCTGCTGTCAGCATTATCACTGGAGCCAAAATGGAGAACTGTGTTTGCCAGCCAAAGCCTGCATGAGGTGACCATGCACTATCCCATGCGAGCTGTGCAGCATGGCTCCCTGCATTTCATTCACAATCTACAGAACCGAACCTCCTTTCCCATTGATCAAGATTTCTATGTTTCGCCTACATTCCAGGACCTGCTGAGCAGAACTCAGGCAGGGCAACCTACTCATTGGAATAAGACTTTGCGTAGCTACTATTATCGGGATCGCTGGGAACTGTATGATCACAGCACCGATCCTATGGAAAGCCACAATGTGGCTTCTGATCCCCGCTACGCACAGGCTCTTGAAGAACTGCAGGGGCTGCTGTTGAAATGGCAGTGGGAGACCAGTGACCCCTGGGTATGTGCTCCTGATGGGGTCTTGGAGGATAAGCCTGTCCCCAAGTGTTGGCCGCTCCATAACGAGCTGTGATTTTCTTTTTGCCTTCCTGTTTTGGTGGCAGTTACTCATCAGTCTGCAACAGGAAAAGATCAAGCAGGTGCTGATGCAACCAATCCAATTTGCAGAATTAAATACTACTGAAGTTGCACCCGAGAGAAGATTTGGAGTAAAATGCAAGGAAGTGTTTGCCTCCCATACCAGAATGAAGTTCTGCCATATTTTTTAACATTTGCTGCCATAAGAATGCCACAAGCATTTTCCAGATGGATGACCACACTTGGTCATCCTTCCTTGTAAGAATGGCTAATGGTCACACACTGCGAATGTGATGGAAAGCTGTAGTCCAAATTAAAATGACTGGAGAAGCCTGGTTTAAGAGATGACTTGATCACTACTATAAGTGTCCTCACCCAAATTGTGGTCCCACAAGAATATAGGTGGGCTGGTCCCATCTCAGTTGTTACACATAGAGCAGGGATAGAAACTGGCTAAGTTTAAAACCAGTTTAAAGAGTAGAAATGAATATTCATCTTTAGATTCTGTAGCCTACACATTTCATCATCATTCTACCACGGAATACTGAGATGACTAGAAACAGCTTTTGGTTTGCCTGCTGGGATGGTATAGATCTGCCAAGCAGTTGCTAGTTCTCCAGAATATGCATAATATAGCTAAAGCCTGCTTTTATACAATAAAGAAATGAAAAGTTGTTTCTAACTAGCTTTTTTGTTTGTGAATGGTTTTATTCCTTCATTAAAACAAGGGTGGGCAGCCCATAGTCCACACCTGGCTTCAGTGGCCTGTTTTGCAACTTGTTGCAGAAACCCAGGATTCTTTCCTTTCTCGTTTTTGCTACAGGGCTGCAGTTTGAGCTGTGAGCTTATTAGCAGCTGGTTTTAGAAGTCTGTGTGATTGATCATCTCAGGCATTCTTGTACCCCGAACACTGTGCACAAAGGGAATCTTCGAAATTCTTCACTGAGGCTGCTGTAGTGATATCAACTTCTGCTAGATGTTATGCATTTAAAATAACACTTACATAGTAGGGCTCCAGCCCATACTGCATGTTGATGTAGTTAGAGACCAGTCATTGCAGGATGCCAAGATATCTTACTGCCTTCGCAGTGTTTATTGCTTTTATACAGTTTTACAAGCAGCAAAAGGTAGAAGGGAGCAACAGCATTTTATTGGTTAACTCTCCTCGCCAATCCTTAAGAACATCCTGTTGTTGCAAACTAGGTGAGATCATGTACCAGCCAGGGGTAGTGTTCTACATCATCCTGGCGATGTGAACTGGGTGAGATCATTTGAGGTAGGCAGTTTGCTGCACACGACCTCTACATGACCTCTATCTCTACAGCATGTATTATTTGCAACTCCTCCAAAAAGTCAATTTGAAATGTACAAAGGACCTATGAAGCACTTTTTCAAGCTACTTAAAGCAACTGGAGGTAGCCAAGAGCAGCTTCCAGAACAACTCTTGTCAATATAGAAAAAGATACTACTGCTTAAGTTGTTTCAAAGGGTACTTCATATACACTCCCCTATATTCAAAAGTATCTTCTGAAGGAGTTGACAACCCTAATGCACGTAAAGGCTTGTTCCTTACAAACAGCTGTACTGAACTGTCAATTACCTGGAGGGTGAGGAAAGTATTTAACAATAAACATCTGAATGGGCCTTCTGCAGTGCTATAATTCCCATTCAGGTGTTCTGGAGGGTTCTATGATTGATGCCCATTTAGGAGGTGTTTGGTGTGCACACATAAGCATATGGATTGTCGATCCATCAAATAGTTTTTAATGAAACCTGCCAAGTGGAAAATGATGACCATCAGCAATACTGCATTGTAGTAAGAACTCATTCCTATGTTTCTTTGCATCTGCTTTTCAGTGGTTCCAAGAGGAAACTACAAGCTTCCCAAGAACAAGCTTGGAAGCAAAATATTCTTAAAAATTAAGCCTTGGGGAAACAAGGGCCAGAGAAGTCTGACATACCAGTACAATGAAGGAGAAAGCAGAAATACTGCATGTTTGACATACTGCATAGCTTGGGAAGTATAAATTGCTCACAACTGCAAAAGAGAGGGAATGCTAACATAGAGTAAGGGACTGGTAATCCGATTCCATCTTATACTTGTCCATTCTTTAATTCATCCTATATCACTTATATCCTTCAGGATGATAAGGCAACATAAATCTCTTTCCTATTTCCATGTTATTCTTACAAAGCCCTGTTAGCCTAAGTGACAGTCACAAAAGCAACTAGTGAACTAAATGCCAAATGAGAATTGGACCCTGATCTAATACTAATTCTGCTAGCTACTGCAAATCTCTGTATTACAAGTCAAGGAATAAGGCAAACCTAATTAATTTTTTGGAGTTTCAGTGTAACAGAAGCATGGCCAAAGTTCTTTTACTCCATTTTCAGATTTTAATAGACTAATACAATGCAGGGAATGTTAACTTGCCAAAAAACATTCTCAGTTTGCTACCGGTAGTTAATGGGTTTGATAACTTCTTAAAAACAATGCAGGTATTCTTCTATCCTGTGAGAAATTCTTACATAATAAAATGCATCCATTATTTTCATGCTCAACATTCAATATACTGCACGCTTGCTCTCATAAGGAACTGTGTGCTCCACAAGGTTGAGTCCAGTCTCCACCCATTTCTGATTTGAGTACCAACTCCACCCAAGAGTTAAAAAATTCATTATAGCAAACCTCTGCGTACACATCCTACCTAAAACAGCTTCTAGTACTCTGCACATTTAGCCAACATATGTTTGATGTGTTGCCAGGAATTCAAAGGGATGGTGAGGGAAGATAAAATTGGTTTGAAAGAGGTTGAATGAGGCAGGATGGAGAACATGAAAAAATAAATGGCAATTCTTTAAACGGTAAGTATGCAGCTTGGAATATGTTCTATTTCCTCCCAGAACAAACAGTAGCATCTTTCAGTTCTTCCTAGGCTCAGATGAAACAATTGCCTTAAGTCCCATGTATTGGTCTAAAGAGGTCGGTGCGGCACTTGTTCCACCCATACTACCTTCTTCTGCTCATCAGCGACAGCCACACGGACACAGCTGCTGAGAGCATCGAGGTCACCCCAGGCCTCAGGAGCAATGATACGATAAAGGCAGGACACTGTCTCCAGCTGGGTCTCATCTTTCCGGACACTCTCCAAAAGTTGCTCCTCGGTCGCTCCAAGGCGCTGAAGAGCTTTCCTGAAATTCAAGCCATTTAGGTATGGAAGTCAGAATTTGGAGCTTATTCACAAAGTATGTTTGTGCGCGTGCGAAGGAAAGGTTGAAGAACGGTGGCCACAGGAGAAAGAATTGCCAATATAAAGATATGGTGGATAAACACACATTATGTGCCAAATGAAGTGATTTTAGGTGCATCTTTGGTGATTAAAAATAATTGGATAGAAATTCTACCAGAGAAATGCAAGTCACCAAAGTAGCAGTACTTACTTGATTTTCTTGGCGTTCTTCTCACCGATGGTGATGAGAATAATGATGGGATAAATGTCCATTGCTAGAAGTTCTTGCACTCTCTCCAGGCCCAGATCCAGCCAGGCATGTACATTCTAGAGATAGAATGAGATGTATAACTGCAAAGATACCACCAAACAATATTTGTAGTCCTAAGGGAATACGCATCTTAATCCCTCACCCGATATAACTGCATCTGTACCCAAATACAACATCTGTTGTTGCAGCCTCTAATACCTTTTGCATTAACTGCTCCAGATCCCATCGAGGAACACAAGAGCTGCCATTCAACTCTTTGTTTTCAGGGAAGGTTTCTATGTTCTGAGTGTCTGCAGGAGCAGGAAGGACAAAAATGAGAGGACACAGTTCTGAACAATTGTAGAATCCAAACTAAATCTCTTTTTCTTATGTTTTGTTAAAAGTAGTGTTTGGATACATGAGAGAATGAGAAAATCCAGTATCAAGAAATATTCTGTGTTCTAGAACAAGATAATTATTTGAGCAGGAACTGGTGAATTCGTGCTTTTTCCAAGTATGTGGGTATATGTATAATTTTTTCTCATGTCTATGTAATGTATATTGGAAGTGGTTACCCTTTGAGAGCTGAAAGCAACAAAAAATCATTTTAATGTATGCTGATTAGTGTACATTTAAAGTGACAATAAAATTATTCTATTCTATTCTGTTCTGTTCTGTTCTGTTCTGTTCTGTTCTGTTCTACTCTACTCTACTCTACTCTACTCTACTCTACTGCTTTTTGAAAAAGCACCTTTGAGACAAACGTGACCTGAATGATGGAGAATCTCCATAGACAGGAACTGTGAAGTTTATTGTGAGCCAATGCACTCTCTTCTAGTTCCATCAGCTAGACATTTCCACTAACTTTGTCTCAAGTTTAGATGCTGAGTTGTCCAGGACTTAAACAATATTTTTCTGCAAAATTCCACCAAACCCACCTGACCCTTGTATACCTGATGGACATTTTTCGAATTCCCTGGAAAGGCATAGCTTGTCAGCCAGAATCTTCCTCAAAAGTGCTGGCACCACAAGTACTGGACGTGGCTGCCCAGGTCTGTAATGCCTGACAAAAGTGTATGGCATCAGACTGACACAATTCCTGGGATTCACTAGAAGGGAAAGAGTAAAGCAATCAGAGAAATAAATGCTTGTGGATTCCATCCACTGCTTGTTTGTTTTTTTATTTCTAGCTATATTTTAAGAAAGCATATTTGAAGGCATTTATTAAATTGCCGCAATTAAAGATTCTTTAGAATTACTGTCAGGAATAAAAAAAACTAGAAACACAATAGCTGCAGTGGGTCTGTGGTAAGTAACCTGGTTACCACAGCAAAATGGTTTTTTTTAGAAAATGGTCAAGCTTTAATTAGCCAATTAATTAGTTATCCCCAATAGATGCTTTAGAGTGCAATCCTTGGCATGTATTCTTTAAAAAAAGAAAGAAAAGCTCACTGTGTTGAATTTACCTAGATAAATATTTAAAGAGGTTGTAACCTGTGATAATTTTCAACAACTATAAACAATTTTGCAGTAGTTGAACTTGCCTTTTGGCTTGTTTGACTCTGAGAAACTACATTCCATAGCTGACCAAAGTGGATTGATCCTGTTCCCTGTGCTCACAATACGGACCAACTTGCGTTGCGAACTGGAGTTCTAAGGGCAAAAGGGAAGGTGTTTTATTAAACCTAGAATGTATAGAGCTAGCCCAGGAGTTATGGCAGTAGTTAGCTGGGCAATTACAGGAGCAATGCTCCTATAGAACAATGTCCCCAAAGGGCTTTCATGCCAAGCCTTTGTCTCAAGTAATTCTCACCCAGATGCTTCCCACATATTAGTAGAAGAACAAGTCCTATGATAGTGCAGCATATCTCGTGCTCCAGGTTGTATTAGAGTTCTCTGGGCTGCAGTTTTGGATTACTACTAAAATATCGTCAGTGCAGGACATACAGGGGATGTGAGGTTGTGCAGTATACAATAACAATAGCACTTAGACTTATATACTTCTTCATAGTGCTTTACAGCCCTCTCTAAGTGGTTTACAGAGTCAGCATATTGACCCAACAATCTGGGTCCTCATTTTACCAACCTCGGAAGGATGGAAGGCTGAGTCAACCTTGAGCCGGTGAGAATCGAACCGCTGGCAGTCAGCAGAATTAGCCTGCAATACTGTATTCTAACCACTGCACCACCACCACGGCTCAGTAACAACTTTCTACTATGTCAGTTACTGTATAGGCATGCTTGGGTGGGAGAGTTCTATGGATGCCAATTCATTTGGGTGTGAGTGAAGTCTTTAATTGCATTTCTTTTATATGGTTAAGTCTACATCTGTTAATTGCCCCTTGGTTGGAGTGCCATGATTCAAAGAATTCTTTTTGAATTTTTTGATAATTCTAAAATTGCTATTCCCATCCATTTCCTAGGTTGTCTGTGTGGAGGGAGATCAGTGAAGTATGGAGTTCTTCTTCCTTACCCCCATCTTGGTCCAGCTTGGTGGAAATGCATTTTTGTAATTTAGTTAGCAGTCTAAATCAACTTGCAGATTTAACTGCCTAAAGCAGAGTGAAACGTTGCCTCATTACCTTCCGGGAAATCACGTTCTTTTGGGCCAATTCTTGAATGCGGGCAATGAGTTGCTGTTGTGCCCTATATCAAAGAAACAGGAACAGAAATGTATAAGGCAGAAGAAAGCAGATATGTACTTCTACATTAGACAGACAAGAATGTACTCCCTTTGGACCTATTGAGATGATCATACTCACTGGAAGTAGTTGGGGATGGTACCGGCATCCATGTCTTTCATGGTATAAGGATTCACCTGGCAAGCACTCCACTGAGTTTGGCCTTCACACACAGTGTCAGTGACATGCAGAATATTATGGCAATCTACTGAGAGTTCCCCAGGACCCTGTTTCTCAAGGCATAGGTTGGATCGGATATAGAAGGAGTCACCAGATGTCACCAGCTTTGAGTTCAGGTCAGTCAGTAGTTTCTTGTAACCTAGTAAGATGAAGTTTGTTGGAAACTGTGAATCTAAGTAGCAATAGCACACGTCAGGTGGGACTGAGGGTAAATAAGTGAGAGCACCGTTACTTCCCAAACAGGTCCTTTGCCTTCCATATTCATGTCCAGTGAGATACCAAAATCAGCTGAATACATTCTGAGGCCCAATCAAAAGCATACTGTATATCCAATTTCCAATTCATCTTTAGGATTCAGGAAAGAGAAACTAGAAATTCCAGGAATGTTCAGGAATTTCCAAAATCATATTATTCTGTCTTTTTCATAATATGTGACCAGAAGGCACTGTGTACTCTCAAAGCCATCCAATTGGTGCCAAAGATGAGGACCTCTCAGATCGGCTCTAATTACTCTCTGCATACACTGGATCCGTCAATGTCATCTGTTGCATCAGCTTGGCTGCTGGAAGCCCCAAGCACTAAGTTCCTCAGAACGTTGCTTATTAGGACCTATCAGAAAACCACCCCACCGTCCAAAAGCTACAAACAGAATAGAAGAAGGCACCTCCTGGCTAGCATTCTCAGTGCTTACCCTGGCTAAAACTTATTCCCATTTTCTTGATTTCTCAACTGATTTTTCTTAGGATTTGGAAAAAACATAAATGCTGGGAAGGAATTCCTGCATGGAAACACTGAAGAGATCCTCCTTCATACTAATTATAATGGAACACGATCCACTCTCTCATTCTCAAATATTATTAAACCTTTTACATTAATTTGAGTGGTATAATACAGGAAAGCTTCTTCTTGTTTTCCAGTATGCCACTCTTAAGGGTACTCACAAATCTACTATTTGCCTTACTTCATTGCAGAATCCCACTAAGAGGGAGAAATACCTGATCACCAGTATGCTTGAATCATACTTTTTTTGTACTTTGAAGCTATCATGTAGGCCAGGGATAGATGGTGTGAGTTATCAACAAAGCCCAATTTCTATTAACTGTATGGCTTATCATGAGGTCTAATAGAAGTCATAGCTCAGCCACCTTCAGAGAGACAGACAAGAGCTCTTCTCCAAGGCAAGCAAATATCCTTACCCTCCATGTTGTGCTTCACAGACAAGCAACAAAATCCATTCACTTTTTCCAGGACCCAAAGAGCCTCCTCAAGAGTTGCATCTTCTAAGACAGCTTTGAAACCTGGTTCCATGACTCCATAATCCACCTATATACATTCAAAGAACTTGAAATGTTGATCAGAGACTCTGTTTGAGGAAGTCAAACACTTGCAACCTGGCTCAGCTCAGAGACAAGAAAGACCTTTCCCACGTTAATCATACTTTTACAGAAATGGTTAACAGCTTGACAATACAGAAGGTTTTACAATGGAACTGACAGCTAAACTACATAGCTTAGAGTAGAGTTTCATTCATTTTATGTCCCATAAAATGAGACATGAGACATAAAATTATGGGACATGATTCACTGTTCAGTAAAATCTCATTGTGACAATTTCTCAGCTACTGCCTTGAAATTAGGCCAGTTTGGATGTATGAATAAATCTAAATCCTTCATAATTTGTAAGTGATTATATTATTTATTATTTTATCCCAAATTATATATGTAATTCAAGATGGCAAACATAGCTAATCCTTCTGCCTCCTATTTTCCCCAAAACAACAACCCTGTGAGGTGAGTTGGCTTTCCTGCCTAAGAGAGGCCTAGAATTCAGTTTCCTGGTTTCTAGGGCAGCATCTTCACCACTGCACCAAACTGGCTCTCTTCTTCTAGCACATGTTAGTGCATCCTGCCCAATCATTCCCATTTGATTCTCATATAAGCAAAAATAGCAAAGCAAAACAATGGATTTTTGCCTATGGTTTGCCTAGTATGATAGCTGAACTGGGATTCATGGCCTTTGTGCTCCTTGACTTAATAGAAAAGCAACAGTCAACCATTACATTTCAAATATAAAACTAAACAAACTGTGGGAGGTGGTTCCCTGGTTTGTTTAACCACTCACATTACAGAAAAAACTATGCAAAAGTAGTTAAGCAGTAAGCTTCTTTTTAATAATAAGCTAAAGCTCTGGCTTTACTTTCCAATAAATTAATTTGTTCCAAGCTAATTATAAAAAATTTACCCTGAAGTATTCCAGTGTTGTGTCACCCTGAAAATTTCACCATCACTGCTCTGACTGGCTGAGTAGATTCTGAGTTTTTCAGAAGCTGTGATTCTAGTTCAATGAATGATAGCAAAACAATCTTACATTGTCTCAGAAATGGCCAGATTGGCAGGGGAATTCAGGGAACTAAAGTCTATGCAGCTGAAAGAAATCCAGACTGGAAAAGATCCACAAGACTTTCCAGTACAGGGATGTCATTTTCCCAGCCCTAAAACTGCTAATGAATCCCCTGAGGACTACTATGGAATTTTTACAGCAACCATGATCCATTCTGTGTGCTAATGCTGCAGGCTTGCTGGAAGTACCTTCAGCACCACTTAGAATGCTTTACTTTTTCTATTTTGTTTTCTTTCTCAGGCACTGATTGCATGTCAGCCAATATAAAATCTTGAGCTTTTCCTTTAAACAGGGATAGGGACAGAGATGGTGTTAGAATGAGAAACATATCCAGAGAGAAATATGTCATCTTTACACAAATACATACACTGTGGAGTTTTTTTTCCCAGTTGAGCAGCTTTTCTGTTTCCCTACTCTTCTCAATCTAGTTAAAACACACTTGAGATTGTGACTGGCTGCTAAGGATGATTTGCACATCTTTTCAGCCAGCCAAACACTGTGAGCACTGTCCCTTTCTGACTCAGAACAGAGCGCAGAGAACTGCCACAATCAGTGTTTGTTAGCTGCCCTTTCAAACTGGCCCATAATTGGATGCCTTGTCCTGCCTCCTTTGATTCCATTAAGTCGACAGCTTAAACAAATCCTTCCCCTTTTTTCACAATCAGAAAATAAAACAATAACCACTCAACTTCTTGATGTATACTGCAATTTTTTAATGAACATTTATCCATTGTTTGGGGGAAATCCTAGAGGTAATCTAGTAGCCTGCAAATATAACCAAATCATTGAAAACCTTCAAAAGCTTATTATCGGTGACTATAGTGGCAAACTTACATCGCTGTCAACCCCTGTGACTTATAATGTTGCCCTGCTAGCAGTTCTGCATTTGAACCACTTTTCTTAACTTTGATAGAATCTATAAGGGAAGCCAACAAGTTGAGATTTAAGTGAGAAAAAAAAATCCCCTCCAATGGGAAAACAGACTATTCCTTAAAGCACAAGGTAGCACTATGTTGCAATTTAAACTGCGGAAACAGCACTAATGGCAAGATACACCCCAACTGCAAAGCCCTAGCTCAGGTGTGATCAGCAGCTGGTTATGTTCTTCTAGTGCCAGCACTGCATCATCTGGTAGAGGCCACTGTCCCTTAGAGATCTTGCAGAAATGTAGAACATGGCATACAACAAAGATGTAGGAATGTCTTACCAGCACAATTTGCTGGCCTGGTGACAAAGACATCTCATCAGCAATAGATCCAGGAGTGACTCGATGAATGAAGATGCCAGTCTGGTTGCCCCCAGTGATGCTGATCTGCTCCAACAAGGCATCAGCTTGGAAGGCAATAGTTGTGATACGGCTTGGAAAGCGCTGGGCAAGTCGGCGGCGCATGGGTACACTAAGAGGAGAACAAAGCAGACAGGATAAAGTCCATATAGGTTCTGGCTCCTCCCACTGATGCATCTCTCCAACTTTAGACTGGCTTCTATGCCGGTCTTAACTGAGCAGAAACACTTATCTGTGGCTACTCAATGTGAAGATTAAATCAAATTTAGATCAAGGAAAGCTATTATGGACTTGAAATGTCCATCATCCGATATTATAAATCAGTGGCAGGGAATATTTTGGGATTGATTTATATATTTGAATTTTTATAGTATGTTATGGATATTTGCATGAAATGACTATAATAGGGAGGGTTGCCTATAATAAAATAGTATGTATGGCCAATTACAAATATCTGTTTACCTATGACAAAGTGGTAGTCAATTGCTCCCTACTCTGTAGACTCTGTCACTCCAGTTTACTCTTGCTATTTTATTCTCATCTTTTTTGCTGGGCTTGTTTGCAGGCATTTGACTTTTTTTTTTTTCATTTTCTTAGAATGCTGAAAGGGCCAGAGGCAATATTTAAATTAAAAGTGACGCTTTGCTCTACTCTGCAGGATGTCAGCTTCCTATTAAAAATATTCAAGTAACTTTTAAAAATATGGGGCAGAGGAAGAAAACTAAGCAGGTGCTTTGAGCATTGTAAATATAAAACTTTTAACATTTTCCTGCCATCTAGTGGCTACCAGATTTTGCTGCCCACTCTAGTTTTAAATAATGGTACAGTACCTTGGCAGTTGTTCTGCATAAATCAAGCAAATCACATCTCTAATCTCTACTGGAGATGAATAGGCAACACTCCGAGAGAGCAGGGCAATGGCCTGCAAGCACGCTTTTATTTAAACCAGGCTTATTCGTTTGCAGAAAGTAGCCACAATGGGAAAGGGTTTGTCAGAGACCTGGAATAAAAGACTGTTTCTTTGCCACACATTAATAGACATAAAAGGACACCAATAATGCTCTGAAGCAATGCCTCAAAAGAACAGAGGAAATAACCAGAACACAAAGTCATTTCCAAGACCTCACAATTTATCCCTTAAAGAAACCTTCTGTGAACATATACAGATACTCCTTGACTTACAACCACAATCGAGCCCCAACATTTCTATTGCTAAGCAAGACAGTTGTTAAGTGAATTTGGCCCATTTTATGATCTTTCTTGCCACAGTGGTTAAGTGAATCACTGTAATTGTTAAGTTAGTAACCTGACTGTTAACTGAATCTAACTTCCCCACTGACTTTGCTTGTTGGAAAAAGATAATCACATGACTCTGGGACACTGTAACTGTCATCAATACATGCCAGTCGCCAAGTGTCTAAATTTTTATTATGTGACCATGGGGATGCTGTAACCATTGTAGGTGTGAAAAATGGTCATAAGTCACTTTTTTCAATGCCGTTGAAATGGTCACTAAATGAACGGCTGTAAGTTGAGGATTACCTGTACTTATGTATACAGACCCACGACTCTGAGTTACTCTTAAATAGAAGTAATTATGTCCATAGAATCACACATTGTCTTTTTTGCCTGAATAAAAATTTATTTTATACCCTTAATATTTGCCTTCTGTAGATTCCTTGGCTAACAATCGCAGTTTGTCGTTGAGTTACTCCTCACACTTATGGATATTGTAGTTGTCAAAACAGTGACAGATACAGATTGCCTCCCTTCATTAAAAAAAAAAAAAGCAAGCTTCTGGCTTTCTATATGAAAAAAAAGTGGGAGGAAACAGACACAGGTTTTGCCTCCCTGAATTGCCTATATATTGGTGTCTCGTTTGAAAGTATTGTAGGATACTTGCTGGAATCCTTGTGTTGTTGTAATAATTTTCTTCCAGTCAATTATATTCATCAGAGCTCTTAGATTCTTTGATTCTTTCTGATCTAGATTGCCAGGTGGGAAGTTTGGCAGCTAAAACCTTCTTTCCATTATTTATTTATTTTTATTTATCTATTTATTAAATTTATCGACCACCCATCTTACCACAGGGTAAGTTTGAGCGGCTTACAATATTAAAAGGATAAAACTATACAGACTGTATACACAATATAAATAAAATACTATAAAAATATAACTATAAATTATCTCACTTCATATTCCTTGTCTTTGGATTTTTCAATACCATATTTAATAGAACAGAATAACAGAAGGGACCTTGGAGGTCTCCTGCTCAGGCAGGAAATCCTATACCATTTCAAACAAATGGTTTTTCTTGCCTAAATGTATGTAGAACCTTACTTTTTTCACTATTAAATTTCATTTTGTTAACACCCAATGTTCAAGTCTGTCAAGATCCTTCTGTATCTTAAGCCTGTCTTCTGGAGTGTTGACTATTCCTGCTAGCTTGGTGTCATCTGCAAATTTGATGAGTTCCCCATCTATTCCCTCATCCAAATCATTGACAAAGATGTTGAAGAGCACTGGGCCCAAAACAAAGCCTTAGGGTACCTCACTGCATACTTCCCTCCATGTAGATGCAGTTCCACTGAGGACCATACGCTGAGTATGGCCGGTCAGCCAGCTACAAATCCATCTGGTGGTGATGCTGTCTAACCCACATTTTTCTATCTTATCAAGTAGTAGGTTGTGGTCTACTTTATCAAATGCCTTGCTGAAGTCCAAGTAAATTATATCCACAGCATTCCTCTGGTCCACTAATTTTGTCACCTGGTCAAAGAATGCAATAAGATTTGTCTGGCATGATCTGGTTTTGACAAGCCCATGTTGGCTTTTGGTAATGACTTTGTTTGCCTCTAGGTGTTCGCTGATTCGTTGCTTGATTATCTTTTCCAGAATCTTCCCAAGTATTGAGGTCAGGCTGATAGGTCTGTAGTTTCCTGGGACCATTTGTTTTCCTTTTTTGAAGATGGGAACTACTTCAGCTCTTTTCCAATCCTCTGGTAGTTCCCCAATGCTCCAGGATCTTTGAAAGATATAGTTCAACCCGATTAAGGGTCTACCGGCGGAGGGAAAGCAGCCGGTGGGAGAGAGAGATCTCTCCGTACGACTGCTGGTGTCGCGATCCGGAACCGGAAGCCTATTTAAATTTTGGAATACTGAGGGGACCTGAAAACATTTTATTCTTGACTATTATTGTTACAACTACGCATTTATTATTCTGAGCCCTTTCTTCATCTTTTTCAACACGAAAAATAAAAAATCTATTATTTGGAAAGGAAAAAAAAAAAAAAGATTTTTTGGTTTGCTGAGGACATCTTGTGTCGAAAAGTGGTACTGCAATTATATTTCTTTATGGCTGGGAATGGCTATGACCCTGAAAGAGTGATAACTACAAGATAACGGATGCAGCTGGCCTATTGAAAATTGAAGGTGAATGCTTGCTTGATTCTTATGAAGTAGAGCCTTCTAAAGATTAAAGATTAAAAAGCCTTATTACTATCGATATGGAACTTAATACACAACTGGACTATGAACTTATATTGGAAACAATTTTAGAAGCTGCAGAGGATGTGAGTTCCTATTTTCAATCCCTTTTCCCTACATTGAGAGAAACCGTGGAAACCACAAAACAAACTAATTTTATTCAACTTCCAACACAACCTATCGAGAAGTCTGATGACTATACAACAACTTCAACAGAGATGTCTGAAGCATCAATACCAACAGAGACTGACACTCAGATACAACTTATTGAAAATCGAGAAAAGGTGGATAAACAATTGGCAAATATAACATGGAATAAAACAGCTTTTACCATCCAAAGGCTATTAGAAGAAAGGAAAGAGAACTTTGACCAATTTGAAGCGTTAAAGAATATGGACCTTTTAATATTGTGGTTTGATTATGTAGGAACCTTACTATGGAAACCACTATGGCATAGAAAGAAGCCCAGAGTTAGATTTAAAAATGTATTTTAAAGTCTTATTTAATGGGATTAAAAAGGCTTTGATTTCTTGACTGACTTAACAACTAATGGAACACGTGAAATTTTTAAGAGGATACCCTTTGTAATATTACTTTGTTTTAGATATGATATGTATTGGAGAAGTAAACTTTATCTACTGGTTTAAAAAGATTTTTATAGATATAGAGGCATTGATAGAATATATATTTAAATTAGATAGAAATTTATTTGTTGGCCTGATATTTTTATTTTAAGAGAATTATTTGGAAATAAAAGGAGAATAAGAGGGATGGGTGATAAGAGAAAAAAATGGTATCAATGAAGAAGATATGGGAATGTTGTTGCGAGAACAATATACCAGATATAATTATGTAAAAAAAAAAAGGGCACCCGAAGTGTTAATAATATGTCTATTTAAGGCTAATTGAAATATAGTAATTGTAAGTTAGTAAAGCTTAAAAACAGGATTTGGATTTTTAGAATTGAAATGTATCTGATATTTGATAGGATCGTTTGAAACTTATATAGAATTTATTAATTTGAATAAGTAAGATTAAATGAGGGAATTAGAGAGGGAAGTTTAAAAGATTTGATTTGAGTTATATATTTGTGATTGTCCTTCTTTTTTTGGATGTTTAATATACCCACCTCCATGGTGGTTCCTAAGCACCTTAATGTAATCCCTGTACCCCTATAAAATCTAATAAAATATATTTAAAAAAAAAAAAGAAAGATATAGTTCAGTGGTTCTGAGATCACATCTGCCAGTTCCTTCAGAAACTTGGGGAGTAGTCCATCTGGTCCTGGTGATTTGAACTCGTCTAGGGTGGACAGGAGCTCACTTACCATTTTCTTGCCTATTTTAACTTGTGTTTCTAATCTGTTTTTTGATAGGTTGGAGTGTTTCTTCCCTTTGTGTAAAGACGGATGCAAAAAATGAGTTAAGTAGTTCTGCTTTCTCCCTGTGGCTTGTCACCTTCTTCCCACTTTTTCCCACTAATGGACCAATCGTTTCCTTGACTTTTTTCTTGTTTTTTACACGTTGAAAGAAGCTTTTTTTGTTATTTTTGACCGTAAGACATTATAAAATAAAACCATGTCACTGGGGTCTGTTGTTTACCTCTCAGAGATGCAAGGGTCTATGTGGAGCCAGAGGGAAGAGCCATCTGTAAGAAAGATACATTCGAACACATGAGAGCAAAGCAATCAGTGGTTGGTTTTTAGCCCAGGACTAGTAAATAATCTTCAACACACACTCATTGTATTTTTCCCTGCCTTGCTAGATATGAGTTCCCAATTTTTTTCTCCTTAAGAAAGAAAAACAATGGGAGGAAAATTGAACATGGTTTTCAAGAGCAAAAGTGGAAATAGGTTTTCCATATTGTAGGGGACTATAGTAGGAGAAAAAGAGAAACAAAAAGTATAGGATTTCCAGGTCTTCCCTAATTTTGGCCAAGCTGGCTAAGTATCCAGAGGTCCAAAAGCTCTGGAAAGCACCAGGCTGATTTGTACCTTCCCTCCCCCCCCCCCTTTAACACAGATTTAAATCTGAACAACATCTTTAAAACTAATTTGCTGTTACTTATGTTATGAATTTGCTTTCACAATATGTGGGCTTTAGCAAATAGATCCTTCCAAGTGGCACTGCTAGAATCTCTTTTGAACAAAAAAAAAAGCAGGTTCACAAATACATTAAGGAGGGCATTTTTTCCTTCCTCTTCCGCAGGCTAGAAAAAACAATGAAAATGTTTTCCCTCTGCGAAACTCTTACCATCTCTCCCCATGTCGTATTCAAAAGAGGAATCCCTCCGTTTCTCTTCAGCTGAGGTGAGAGAAAACTCCTCGTCCAGGAACTCCTGAGAACTGCTTCAGGAAGAGACATAAAAGAGAGGGAAATAACAACATGTGAATGGAAAAAACAAAAGCTGTCAAGAGTTTTCCCATTCTTTTTGGAGGCTGTGAGGACAGTCAAGAGCATTTTCTGAAGTGACTTCCAGACTGAAGGCCTGGTGTGACTTGGAGCTGCCTTGGATGGGCATTTTATTCTGAGGGGAACCTGGGCCACAACCTTTATTTGACAATCTATTGTACAGGTAGCCCTCAACTTACAACCATTAGTTTAGTTTTGTTTAAAGTTACAATGACACATGATCAAACTTTGGACGCTTGGCAACTGGTATGTATTTGTGACAGTTGCAGTGTCCTGGGGTCACATGATACCTTTTGTGACCTTCTAGCCAGCAAAGTCAATGGGGAAGCCAGATTCACTTAACAACCATGTTAACTAAGTTAAAAGTGCAGTGATTCATTTAACAACTGTGGCAAGAAAGATCATAAAGTGGGGCAAAATTCCCTTAACAACTATCTTGCTTAGCAACAGAAATGTGGGAGTCATTTATGGTCGTAAGTTAAGAGCCATAGTATTGAATACTTCAGAAGTGTGGGTCAGGGCACTTGCTCTCTTTTCCCCTTTTCCAAGCTCTTAGCAAACCATTGTCTTTTTAAATGTTTAATTGAAAGTGAGGTCTACCATAGCTAAATGACTGACACTCCTCTAAATCAGGTAGAATGATGGGAGAAGCATTCAAGGTAGGAGTCCTTTCAGATGTGTCTCTGCTTCCAGCCATACCCTATCTCAATTACTTATAGAAAAATGATGAATCTGCTTTTTCATTATTATTATTTTATATGTGTCTGAATTTTACTTGTATTTCATTTTTGTAATTATTGGACATTTCTCTATGTGATACGTAATACCATACATGATTGGACTGTATTTTTTAAAAAAATAAAGAATATGTCAAGAATTGTTTCTCTTTTGTGTGTGTGCGGGGGGGGGGGGAGGACACTCCAGCAGAGTCAAATCAGAAATTTTCAGAATTTTTGGCATGCCAGGACCAAGAGGTTTTCCTCAGTGATCTAGTTCAAAGGATAAAGGGATATGTCTTTTGGCCTTTTGAGACATATTTTAAAGTTCAAAAGATCACCATAGCTGTTTCAGTCATGAGCCAGGGATATTCTTAGTCATATCTCCATATTATTTATTTGATTGAATATATAATTGGATATATATTATTTTATGTTACATATTATTTTATATTATACCGTATAAATAAAAGCTTTAGAAATGCAACAGACTGACAAAGAATTGTTACCACTTAGATTGAAATTAAATTGAAATAACAATTCAATTTGCACAATTACTTTCAACATTCTCTTATTTCCTCTGTGCCCAAAATGGCCATTCTAAATTTTAAGTGTTGCATGCAGCTTCCAAACAGTATTTGTGAGCCTCCACCTCTCACAAACCTCTTTTGATTACATTGCAGTGAAATGGACTGTCAAGAAACATAGCATCATTGTATGCAGCTTTAGGATATTTTTAACCTGTTAAATCCTTCCAAGATGAGGGGAAATAGCAATAACAATAACACTTAGATTTATATACAGTGCTTTATCGCACTCTCAGAGAGGTTTACAATGTTAGTATATTGTCCCCAAGAATCTGGGTCTTCATTTTACTGACTTCAGAAGGATGGAAGGCTAAGTCAACCTTGAGCCAGTCAGGCTTGAACTTCTAGCTGTGGGCAGAACTAGCCTGCAATGTTGCATTCTAATCACTGCGCCACCACAGCTCCTCCAGAAACAAAACTGGAAATCGTAGCCCTGTCACAGGATATTCATCATCCACTATTACAAAGTTACCCACCTTGTTCTTAACCTGTCATAAATAACAGTTAACAGAATGGAACAGTTAACAGCTGGAAGGAACCTTGGAGGTCTTCTATTAGAATAGGTCCATTTAATTCTAGTGGAACTAAATACCTGAATGATTGGAGATTAGATTTTATTTTACAGAATCCAATGGAACATGAAGACTTAAAGGAGTCAGTTTTTACCTCTCAACATTGTGAGAGATAAACAAGTGAAACATTTGATCCCAGAACAGAAAAAAAACCTAGAATGTTCTTTGTCGTATCTGCAAACTCAGTCTAGCACAAAATATGATATACCTCTACAAAAACCTGAACTAGTTACCTCCAAGAAAGCGAGTTGTCTTGCATGGCTCTTCTCTGTAGAGAAAGTTTACAAGGCGGGATTGGGCTGCATGATTGGAAACTGTCCCTTTGTTCATGACTTGACCAAGACTACAAAATAAAAGGATAGTCAGGTCATAAGTACCGTCCATTGTGATTGAACTCAAATTTCCCCCATTCAGAGCTATTCCCAAGTTTTCTGGTATAGCTTTGCACAGCAGACCATGAGCAGGGGTCACCATCCCTCCTTTCCCATGAAATTAAAGAAGATACAAAAGTGAGAGATGGGTGGAGGATTGAAATGCACACCTCTGATGTGCTCATCAAGCTGTCCTGACTGTCTTCCCGTGGACAGATGGCATGCATTCGTACTAGGGGCTGCTTTCTCTTTGGACAATGGTCCTTGAGTTCAATGATGGGAGGCCCACTCCTTGGTACCTAAGGAAATAGAAAGTGTCCCCTCAGAAGAATATCTTGATTTACGAGACAGAGAAGAGTCTGTGAGGCTTACGTGGCAAACCACCATCTTTTATATGCCGTGATTGCCAACAGATGACCCATAGATAACTGGCTTTCACTTCTCACAATAATTTCGATCAACTGAGGATTTCACGTAATGCTTTTTTTTTATATAAAATAAACTGCTGTAGATTAAGTCACCAGCCTTAGCTATACCCTTGCCACATGGAAGTATTTCCTGCTAATAATGATAGTATCAGTTGTAACACATATTGGGCAGTATACCACAAGTGCATGCAAAGCCCAGTTTCATCCCAAGCATGCTCATGCTATTCTGTCCTAGTTAGAATATATAATCTAGTCCAAATGTTGCAAGTCAGTTGCAAACCACCTAGGAGATACACACAGTGCATTAATATCCTGTCTGATGAAAGTGTAATTCAGTGAGTCATGAAAGAGAACAGTGTGAAGGTCTGTAAAATGACCTTGGAGACAGGAGGAAGAGTCGCAGGTAAGACAACCATCATGCAAAAGATATATTTCAGCCCACAGAAGCAGAAGGGACCCTCCCTAGTTTTCTGCAAAGTAAAAGAGGGGAGAAATACTTTCAGATTTGCAAGATTCTGTTACGGTAATCTCACAATAAACATTATGCTAGTACTTATTATTTATGGTCCTTATTTTGAAGGAAACAGCTATTTAAAAAGAAATTTAATGGGAAAATTGAGAACACAAAATAAAATTCCATTTATTCTATAATAACTGCATTTTGAATTTTGTGAAGCCGGCTTTCAAATATTAGGATAGCGCTAAAGGCATTTGGGAAAGTACAGATTTCTCACTTTCTCTCCTAAGCCCAACCATGATCATAACTTACAGTAAGCACTAAATCTCCCATGCTGGCTTTTTTCCTGAGTTCACAAATTTCATTTGTGAGCTCAAACACTTTACGACGAAGTGAATCTTTCTCCAGGAGGCTTTGTGAAATTTCCAACTGGGCAGTGTCCCTGGCATTGTAGGCCTACAGGATTTAGATAGAGATATACTACATAAGAAGGTTTTGGGAGAAACAAAGACAGAAATAAGCTATAGGTAACAAGAAGCACATTTCATGTAGTAATTAAAACTTAGGGATAGCAAGAATTAATACAAAGAAGGGGGGCATACTATAGTATTATAGTAACCCTAATAATACTATAGTAACTTTAATATTTGATTGTAGCATTTGTGGCATTGTAGCATTTGACATATTGAACAACTGGAAAGCTGCATGAAGCCTAGATTGCAAAGTACAAAATTAAATAAAAATCTCTTTAGGGGTCCAAAGGTACTGAGTTCTACCAGTGGACTTTATACGACATAAACTATTTAAGTTGGCAATCACCGTAAAGTTCAATCATGTTAAGATCTCTGCCAACAAGACAGTTTCTTATCTTTTGACAACCTTTTTGTCACTTTGATTGAAAAGCTGTCATTTCATAATCACATTTTCTAATACCTGATCTCTTTCTTTCTGTAGATCAGCTATTTGTGCCTGAAGGGCGCTGATTTGCTCCTTGTAGATCTCACAGTCTACCTTCATCTTTTGACATTCAATTAAAGTATTTTCTTTTTCTTCCCAACACTGCATAAAAACACAAATACAGCAACATGAAAGTATATAGTCTTGGCATCATATTTGTTTTGTATTTAGGACCTTTTGCTCTTATTTCATGTAATATTGGCAAGTCTTACAAAAACAGAGTAGCCTAATATGGCCTAAATTCTCTTTAACCTCCTATTACAATCTGATGTCTGAGAACAAAGATGAAAACTTTGTATAATTTGTAAGCCACCCACAGTCATCTTGTAGGGGAGATGGATGACATAGAAATTTAATAAATACATAAATAAAAACAATTTGCCTATAACCACCTTGCAAGCACACGACAACAATGCTGTTGAAGACTTCGGGATTACTAGCTCAAGATTACTGACTCTTGTTCTTAAACAGGGTTGTCCTTGAGCACTGAAAAAGGACTGATCTTACTGCAATTAATATACTTTTTATTTTCACATGTCTGCTGCCATATACGTACATAAGAGACGAGCTACTTCCGGATCCCCAGTTGTGTAGGGTAGGCACAAAGGAGAGTGGTAATTTCTGAAAGTAGAAGATGCCTCTCCTAGGCACAGAAAGAGACTTTCTCCCTCCCTCTTGCATAGGAGCAGGTAACTCTTCAGATAGCTTGGCATTCTCACCTGTTTTCGCTGATTCTCAGCAAGTGCCGCTTGCTCTCTCAGTGAGTGAAGTCGATTTAGCAATTCCTGTTTGCCCTCCAGAGCATCATCAAGGTTCTGCTCTAGAATATCTTTCTGCACCTGGGCAGGTAAAGCAGGCTTATTAGAGAAAGCTTTTTCATCCCAACCCCTGTCCCATGCCACATCTAGAGAGGAATTGGGGTGCCCATATGGAGGAGGCCCTCAAGTTATGCAATTGCCACCTAACTGCAGCCTGAAAAGAACATTGTGCAGCTGTAGGAGACGTACACAAAGGCATGCTAAGTCTTGATTAAATGGGCTGACAAAAATATTTTGCTCCACATTGTGCAAAAGTCTTTGGCTTACCTTTGCAAGAAGATGCCCTTGGCCAAGCAAGCTATGGACATGCTACCTCCTGCAAACTCGGGTGGTTTTCTTCACAGGTTACCTCCCCTAGCTTGCCCCAAAGAAGCCTGAAATTGTCATCTGGTGAAATTACTAATAATTCTGTGTTACAGATCTCCTATCCTCTCTATTATTCCTAGGATTATTAGGAAAGGATAGGAACATAGCTGACAACTTCTTTTACCACACTGAAGGTTTCCAGCTCCAACAGTGACTTGAGATGCTCGTTCTCTTCTCTCAGCTTTAAGAGCTCATCTGTCTGCATCTGTGGGTCCCCAGATATTCTTGAGGGTCTTTCCCTTTTGTGGCATGACACCTGGGCTCGCTGTAATTCTTGCTTCATCAAGTAGAACTACCATTGACAGGTACACAGAAAGAAAGGAGAAGCTGTGAATAAGGCTAGCAGAGCTGAAAAATAAGTTATCCGCTTGGGCAGTTCCCTCCACAGCATCAGTCCTGAACTTCTTGCTTTAAGAATTTACTGCTGATTAGATTTTATCCAACCGTATTACTTTATAAGTAACTCAAGGCAGAGAACATATCTAATCTTCCTTCCTCCTCCTATTTTTCCCCACAGCAACATTCCTGTGAGGTGGATTGGGGTGTGAGAGAATGACTGGCCAAAGTCACCCAGTCGGCTTTCATGCCTAAGGCGGAACTACAACTCCCAGTCTCCTGATTTCTATGCCAGTACTTTCACCACTACACCAAACTGGCTGAAATGTTCCTCTAAGCACAGCACATCCAACCGATGTGAATGGACCAAAATCAAGGTTTCTGAGAAATAAAATGGAAGTAAAGCCCGAAGTTTGCAGAACTACAGAACAAGCTTTTAAGGGGGAAAAATTAATTAGAGAATATTCCTAATCCCAATCAGTCCAAGAAAAATCAAGCACTGTTTGGTAGAAATTGGGGGGGGGATGGGAAAAGAAAATGGAAAACAAAACTCGGGCTTCGGTGGGGAATGTTCAGAAGGTGCAGGAGAGCATGGCTGCCAGAAACTCTTAACAGAAAGTAAGGATGGACCACGTCCTCAATTAATTGCAGATGCGATTACTAAACACTAAATGGAAACTGTCTTCTTCTACAGCCCAAGTGTACCGATATCCAGTAAACCCAGTTAATTGCAATAAAGATCCAATTGATCACATCACAGAAGAAAAAAGAAAAAAGGCAAATGGTAAAGAAATCATAATAGCCAATTATTCTTCCATTTCCTTGGACATAAACCTGATTCAGCTTGGTCAATAATGCAACCAAACTCAATTGTAATGTACAGACAACCCCCCTCCTCCACGGATTTTCAGGCATCAGATTGATTTTTTAATAATCTGTATTCTTTTTCAGCAGATGAGTTTGAGGGATTTCTACCCTTAAATCTGCATAATGTTGGATCCTGCAAAATCATCCCAAATTGGTATATCACTAAAAGTCCATCAATTCTATCATAGTCTACTAGACATGTCATTCATGTCTAATTAAGTTAGATTATCTGTGTTGGGTTTTCCATTTGTTTCTTAGGCTGCATCTTTCATCTTCCGCAGCAGCAGTATCCATGGAAACAGGATACTGAGATAGATGGTCCATGTGAGCTAACATTTCTCATATTCTATTGCACTTTCAAACAAAAGAGGACAGCTACAGATGACTGCAGGTCACAAGCAGAACCATTCTGGTGCTCTAGCAAACATTTTGCCTACAGTTATCCTTCTCTTGACCAGCAAAATGCCACGGTAAGTTCAGCAGATCAAACCATCTGCAATTATCTTACCAATGGCACCCAGGACCTGCAAATATGATATCACAAACCCTGAAAAGCTCCATGCACCCTTCTTCTCTCACACCTCTTCCTGCAAGCTCCGGCAGCGGGTAATAGCCAGATCCTTCTCTTGAAGGGCACTGCTGTAGCGCAGAGAGAGCCCATAAAGTTCATCTTTAAGCTTGAGGGCCTCGTGGAAGTGAGCACTGAGTTCCCTCTTCATCCGGTTACACTCGATTTCAATGCCCCGCAGGCTTTCAGCCTCAGCTTCCAGTCGGGCAGTGTTTTCCTTGAGTCTGCGGCAGTGTTGGAGCAGGGACACCTTCTGGCGTTTCTCCTGGCTTAGCTCCTCTTGCAGGCTGCTAACTGCTTTGGCCAAGCATTCTGTCAGCTGGGAACTTTCAATTAGATCTAGAGAAAAGAAGAAAATGCTTAGGCATCTATGGAGATTCTCAGTCATCCAGGTCATGCTTGTCCCAAAGGTGCTTTTTCAAAAAGTAACTGGACTTTGTTTTTTCCTTGAAGACATTTCGCTTGTCATCCAAGAAGCGTCTTCAGTTCTAACGTCAGAACTGAGGTCAGAACTGATTACTGGAGTTTACCGTTTTGTCTGTTTTGCTTTACAAAAACAACCCAGGTAAGAATGGGTGATGTAGGAAGGATGGAAAAAGCTCACCACTAAAATTGTTGTGGTCTATGGAAGGCTCCAAGCCGGTAATGAGCACATAAATATCAGGATTGTGAAGTTTCAAGCTTTCCAGAAAAGCGAGAGCCCCATTTTTCCCACGGGATTTCAAGAGATCCAGCATGTGGCCTATAAGAGATCAGGAACATTAGCAATGTAAAATGATGGGAACTAAAAAATCCAACAACTTAAAAGTTACCCAGGCAGAGAAACTTGAAGTACATATGCCATTTAATTTGCCCTTCCTCCATTTACTTATTTAATAGTATTTGAGCAAACTTACTTGCAAATCTCTTTTGGTTTCACTAAAAGCACTATCTTTTAAATGCAGTGTTGCCATATATGTCTTAACCTGTAAATAAAGAATAAGCTTGCCACTTAAACTGGAACACTTCTCCATTTACCTGTGATAGAAGTATAAGATTATAAATCTTATATGTAGTGTAATCTAGTTTATAGAATGGACTAGATTCCATAGGGTTCTACTACCTATCCAAGGAAGTAATCTCTCTCTCTCTCTCTCTCTCTCTCTCTCTCTCTCTCTCTCTTTCTCTCCCCTCCCTCCCTCCCTCCCTTCACACCTCTCTTCCCTAGATAGAATCAGTGCTATTTTAGACAGAATGGAGTGGCTCTTTCTGATACCAGATTTTGGGTATCAGAAAAACATTAATTTATTATATTTATACTGTGAGGAATAGGAAGGGCAAGGAATTAACTGCCTCATGTCCCAAAGTAATTTGGCTAGCTTTGCCTACTATGCATCAGCCATGGCTTATTGGTGCCCTTGACAGAGTAGTGCTGGAGCCAACATATAATCCCACTGGACATCACTATAACTGTTTCTCCATTGTCTAAGGCAGGGGTCTTCAAACTTGGCCCTTTTATGACTTGTGGACTTCAACTCCCAGAATTCCTCAGCCAGGCGTGCTGAGGAATTCTGGGAGTTGAAGTCCACAAGTCATAAAAGGGCCAAGTTTGAAGACCCCTGGTCTAAGTCTACCCTCTGCTCTGCATATGTTACAGTACCATACACCACACTGTCATAAACATTCCAATACCGTACCCAGAGTGCTTACCGACTCTCATGGCTCTATTTGTGAACTGGGGGCTGTGCAATATTTCTTCCTCATCCAATTGACCCAGCACCTTGGCCTGCCGTAAGTAGGGGGTAAGACGACTGGGAGAGATACCACGCACAAGTCTATAGCGATGGCCTTCCACCATCTCCCATAAGCGATCTTCATCCATATCACGAAGTTCTTGATCGACGAGGTTGGGATCATCTACTCCTGCCTCCCCCATAATGGAAACCTAAAAGGACAAGAGATGCTGATAGTATTTGGAAGCCAGTGATGAAAGAATAAGTATCCTTCATAAAATCCATCTTCTATTCTAAACTGACATGAACCATGGCAGAAATTAAACCCTAGAGGAAGTGGTAAAGCACATTAGCTTTTAATTTTTTTTTTAAATCTTGCTGTTTTACCCAAATTACATTATTTCAGCTCCTATTTATTTCTGGTCTGACTGTAGTTACTAATTTTTGCAACATTAGATTGCATTGTATTGCTTTGGTTTTAAATTGTATTATTGCTTTGGTTTTAAATTATATTAGTCTATTTTTAAATAATCGTACAATATCTTTAGAAACATTGTAATAGGTAATTTAACTGATTGGTTACTTTAAGGCAAAAAATGAGCCGTTGAGCTCTAGATTAGATTCTATTTCAAATCTCATTACTCCAAATAACATAGTCTAATAAGGTCAGAGCTCTGTCTATTCTTTGCACGTGCATATGTGTATAAAATACAAACACAGCCCCATACATACATAAAATAACAAAGTGAACCTTGAAGCAAAATTCTATATTCCAAAAATTACTTCTTTTTTTGTCTCTAGCATCAAGAGTTAACATAAACGGCTGGAATGTGATCATTTAGTAGGGCAGATTAAGATATGAATACACATAATCATGGTCCCCAATAAATTTCCAATAGAGAAGACAGGGTCTCTATGGATATTATCTTACACTGGTAGTCCTCGACTTACAAACACAATAGGGACCAGAATTTTCATTGTTAAGCAAGGTGGCTGTTAAGCGAGTTACACCTGATTTTTATGACCTTTTTTTCCATAGTTGTTAAGTGAAACACTGCGGTTGTCATGTGAATCATGCAGCTCTTAAGCAATTCTGGGCTTCCCCCGTTGACTTTGCTTGTCAGAAGCCTGCTGGGAAGGTTGCAAATGGTGATCACATGACCTTGGGACACTGCAACCATCACAAATACATGCCAGTTGCCAAGCACCAGAATTTTGATCACGTGACTGCAGGGATGCTGCGATGGCTGTAATTGCGAGAACCAGTTGTAAGACAATTTTTTCAGGGCCAATGTAACTTTGAATAGTCGCTAAATGAATGGTTGTTAAGTTGAGGACTATCTATATCTATTTAAGGGGATATTGTCTTATATCTATTTAAATGTGTTTGAAATAGTAGAAAATATTTGTAGCTTGGCTGTAGATGTTGACGGTGGTTTGTTCTCCCAGCTTGTTGTTTAGCTTCCGAGCGTTTCATCACCAGGCGACAAAATGCTTGGAAGCTAAACAGCAAGCTCGGAGAACAAACCACCATCAACATTTAAATGTGATTTTATCTATGCTTTAACCAGCATGATTTTGCTTCCTGTCTGCAAAGCAAGGGCAGCAGGTGGTCCTGATGGGCTGGTGAATCAGAAGAAAATACTATATAGCTGGGTTTGGATTCATTATCTGTCTGAATGTCCATTTTATGCACAGAAGAAAACTGTATCATTGGGCAACAAGATTGAGGAGAATCTAAGGTGCCTGACAGGAGCACATCCTATCCAGGACTGCATAAAAATTTAAACGATATATTCCACTGAATTATATCAAATAAAATAATGAATAAATAATATCATATCTCCAATCTCCCAACCTGCAAAAGACAGCAAGTTTTCTGCCACATTAAAATACACATTGATATATGCAGTATATATTACGCTTTATAGAAATAAGTCTCTGAATATGTGTCTACCTTATAGTGAGTTGGACCACTGGCTCAACAGGCTCACAGTTACCTAGTCTGATTAGAAAAAAAATTCCCACTTATGTAAAAGGAAGCCATTGTTAGTCCTGCTGCCTTAGCCAGTTTCATTAAAAATGATAGAGACCAAAGTGCCCCTTCTGCCAAGCCACGGAGTTGTGTCCCTTCCTACTAGGCTGATGTCTTTAGCCAGCATGGGTTTGTTAAAAACAGATCGTGCCAAACCAATCTCACCTCATTCTTCGATAAAGTGACTAAACTAGTAGACCAGTGAAATACTGTGGACGTAGTATATGACAAGGTAGACCACAACCTACTTCTTGGTAAGCTAGGAAAAGGTGGAATAGACAACATCATCACCAGATGGATTTCTAGCTGGCTGACAAACTGTACTCAATGAGTAGTCCTCAAGGGCACTACATCCACATGGAGAGAAGTAAGCAGTGGGTACCACAAGGTTCCATCTTAGGCCCAGTATTCTTCAATATCTTCATAAATGACTTAGATGAGGGAATTGAAGGGGAACTCATCAAATTTGCAGATGACACAAAACTGACAGGAGTAGCCAACACCCCAGAAGACAAACTCAGGATCCAAAAAGATCTTGACAAACTTGAACAATGGGCTCTATCCAACAAAATGAGTTTCAATGTGGAGAAAAGCAAAGTCTTACATTTAGGCAGGAAAAACCAAAGGTACAAATACAGATTGGGTGAGACCTGGCTTAAAAACAGTAACTGTGAGAGGGACCTTGGAGTCCTAGTGGACAATAACTTGAGTATGAGCCAGCAGTGTGCAGCAGCAGTCAAAAAAGCTAATACAATCCTGGGTTGTATAAACAGAGGCATAGAATCAAGATCACGTGAGGTATTATTACTGCTTTATAAAACCCTAGTACAGTGGTGGCGAACCTATGGCACGGGTGCCAGAGGCGGCACTCAGAGCCCTCTCTGTGGGCACGCGCACCGTCGCCCCAGTCCTAGGCCTTCAGCTGGGTTTTATAAAACCTTTTCGCTTTAGGCCTCTGCCGCCGTGTGCAAAAAAAAAAAGGTTCAATCAGTCAATTTCAACTTCTCGCAGGAAAAAAAAAAGATCTTGCAAAGTTGGAATTGATTGATTGAACTTTTTAGTCCCACCCAATCTGCCGTTACCACCGCAGCCACGCCCAGCCAATGGGCCATGCCCAGCCAATGGGCCACACCCACCCGGCACTCGACGATGCATAAGTGCGTTTTGGGTTGCAGTTTGGGCACTCAGTCTCTAAAAGGTTCGCCATCACTGCCCTAGTAAGACCACACCTGGAATACTGCAGCCAATTTTGGTCACCTTATCTCAGAAAAGATGTTGAGAGTTTGGAAAAAATTCAGAGAAGAGTAACTAAGATGATCAAAGGCCTGGAGACTAAAACATACGAAGAACGGCTACGGGACTTGGGTTTGGCTAGTCTAAAGAAAAGAAGAAATAGAGGAGACATGACAGCAGTGTTCCAGTATCTGAGGGGCTGCCACAAGGCAGAGGGGGCCAGGTTGTTCACCACAGCACCAGAGGGAAGGACGAGAAACAATGGTTGGAAACTGATCAGAGAGAGAAGCAACCTGGAATTAAGGAGAAACTCCCTGACAGTGAGGACAATCAACCAATGGAACAGCTTACCCCCAGAAATCGTGGGCGCTCCATCACTGGAGATTTTTAAGAAGAGATTAGACAATCACCTGTCTGAGACGGTATAGGTTCTCCTGCTTGAACGGGGGCTGGACTAGAAGACTTCCAAGGTCCCTTCCAGCTCTATTCTATTCTATTCTATTCTATTCTATTCTATTCTATTCTATTCTATTCTATTCTATTCTATTCTATTCTATTCTATTCTATTCTATTCTATTCTATTCTATTCTATTCTATTCTATTCTATTCTATTCTATTCTATTCTTTCCACAGGATTAGGCCACTACAATAGAGCTGCCCTTTGACCATAGTACTGAAAGATGTGAGCAGGATTTGCAGTCCAAGACCTGTGCTTCAGCCATTGCATTATTTGCCAAAGATTTCCAGGTCCAGCTCAAGGTCCTGGGATTAATGAAGCCTTATGTGGCTTGGCTTCCATGTATTTGCAGGACTAGCCAGTCAGTTTCTGGTATTCTGTGAGGCATCCCAAGAGGTGTACTAATAGTAATACCCCATAAATTGGGAATGTGATCCAGTGATCATCCTTGTTGGTTAGGCTTAGGGTTATGGAACACCCTGGCCCAGAGTTGAGACTCCCTGATTTATCTTAAGGCTATTGAAATCCTTTTATTCCAAACAGCATTTGGTTTGGCTGCCTTGCACAGATTTTATTTAAAAATCAATAAGTTTTAATTAGTGTTGCACAGTGATCTTCCAATGTTTGCCAATTTGTTTTTAATAGGGGAGGGTTGGACAGTTGGGACCAAAACACCTCTAAGGAAGAGGATGCTTAGCTAGGACTAAAGCCCTCTACTGAACATCACATAGACAAATGTCTGCCTATAGATCTAAGTGTCTTAACAGGTTTGTTAACATGGGAGTTACGCCTTCAGATAGTCAACCCCTAAACTCGGAATTGTGTGAAAAATGGTTGTAAGTCCCTTTTTTCCAGTGCCATTGTAACTTCGAACAGTCATGGTTCTAAGTCAAGGGCTACCTGTAGTTGTATAAAACAAGAGCAGTGATAAACTGTAGGAGGTGAAACCTAGCAGGTTACAATATTTTAAGCCTCCTTCTTTGTACAATGAAAGTATTTATTGTAGTTATATTCTGTTAGGATGTCAAACACAATCCTCTCCCAACTAGATCCTTACAACAACTCTGTGAAATATGATAGCTAAAGAGATGAACATTTGTGTAAGTAGAGATTTAAACTAGGATCATTCAGTCCTAACTGAACATTGTACGGATGACCACCCAGGTTTTCTAGACAGCCCTGTTAGTTTTGCTTCTGGTCAGCTACCTAAATGAAATCAGAGGAGACTATTGTTCTGGCTCAGTACTTCGAAACCCTGAACAAACCCCTTCATCCTCACTTTGCCCTTGGGCTTAATTTCAAATAACCGAGTTACAAATCCTCTCACTAAAGAAGTAGGAGCCCTTTCCTCCTCCTTCAGGCCAGTCTTCCCGCTGGCCGGTCAAGCTGAAAGTAAAAGCAGAGACCCCGCTTGCTCGCTCGTCTTACCTGTTCCTGTTGATCAACAGAAGTAAACGTAGTTGTGGGCATGTTGTCACAGCATGTCTTAGAGGGAAACTGATTTTTGAGTAGCAGCTGACAAACTGGTTTTTCAGGAGGGTTAGTTCTGCCTGCCTGCCTGCCTGGGAGATTTTCTTTATCCAATACAAGTTCTTCCTTTTGGCTCAGGGCCAAGCCAAAAGTGCAGAAGACAACATATATACCTTTATTGTAAGATCCAAAGATCCCTATGGCTTGGGAGATAACCAGAACTCCCTCCGCTGGGTTTTAGCTGAAGAGAGTTTTAAAAATAATCACACAACCAAAGTTCAAAGATTAATGCCATGGTGATGCAGTTCTCGAATCCACACATAAAGATAGGCACTGCTTTCTTATCTGTGAATGAAAGAGTAAGCACAGAGATTTCTATTTAATAATGATCACAGTGGCCAAAATCTCTGAGTAGGATGCTTCTATGAAAATAGCATGTTGAAATCCATGGTTCGCATGTTCCTCTAAGTTTATTTGCAATATGTTATTTTCTGCTTCTCAGCACAGCTTGAGGCTTAGAGTGATTTAGTGTTAAAATCAGAATGACCTGAGAGTTATCTTGAGGGTTGGGAGAGGAAGAGAGTAATTACAATTTCATTCTTATAGAAATACAGCAAGCACAACAGTAAATATTATGGATAATAAGCCCTATATTTAAAGCAATGGAAATATACTTGCAAAGTCTTCTAATATTAACAGATTAAAGATACTGCTAAACAAGTGAAACAGAAATATGCATTTCAGGAACAAGGGGGATTCTTCTACCAAATCAAAAATAAGTTATTTATTTAGACTTGGGTGAAATAAAAAAATGGTTGGTTCTATTCAGACATCAACTTGTATGTCTATAGCATTCAGTTGTTTGGAGTAGCTTATAGCAATGCTTCCCAAACTGTGCTTTTCTCTCGAGTTAAATTACAACTCCTATCATCTCCAGGCTTCAATACTCAGGAGTATCGTCATCTAAAGCACCTTGAGGACACCAGTTTGATTACATTTTTCTTAAGAGTATGGAAACAATTGACCGTGCATAGCAATAAAAACACTTATTTAACGCATTCTTACTAGCCTCTAAGTTCAGTGACTGGATATGAAAAGTATTGTGCTGTAAATTTTACTTAAGCTTTTGAAGAAAAGAATAGCAGAAAACTAAATTTCCTGCTGTGATGTGAAAAATCTACACCACAGAGGGTTGGTTATGATACTGAGACTGTAGTAGGCAAAAAGGAAGTATTTCTTCATACAGTTTTATGCAATGGTAATGGTCATAGTTAATTATTTAAAATATTTATATACTCACCCATCTTATAACCAACTCTGGTTGGCTCCCAATCAAAATTTACATCAGCATAAAAATATGCTGATGTATAAACATATTAAAAACATTAAAAACAATAAAACGTTGGGTATCTATCTGGTTAATTGCAAAGAGTTAGACCTGTTTGTAGATTACTGGCTGTTAAATATAATGTTCATGAAGACAAAAATTGAAACTGAGGATCCATATCTCTGTGTCACATGACAAACTACAAACTAAATAAATACGCAAATAAATCCATTGCTAGTCCTTTTGCCGAAATGTCTCCCTCAAAGGAAACAATTATGAATTTTCCTGGAGAATATAGAAAGAGACCAGTCTTCCTTAAATGTATTGGATTTTACAGACATTTAGGGTATCTAGAGAAATGCCTGCATCATCCTAAACTTTAATTATTCAATCTGTCTAATCTGTTAGGAAGGCAGTGAATAAACTTTTTTTTTTGCTTATCAATGGAAAAATATGCTGAAAAAAAACTTTTAATGGAAGGAAGAAGGAAGGATAGGATGGTTATTTCTTCCTTCCTCAGTACTAATTTCCTCTGAAATTTCATCCTCATCCACAGAGAAGTTGAGTGTCCATTAATTAGTTTAATACTTTCGGGCAGCCAAATCTTGGAGAAAGTTTATGCCTAGTACCACCTCTTGATTCTTAATTCTTATTTCTGAAACTCTTTCCAGTAATGTCAGCTTAATTTCATAACCAATACAACAATTGCAAAACAACCTTAACTGTGGTTATTTGGTACGTGGAACAGTGTTGAATTTCTAAAAGCTGAAGTCCAGTTTGGGGAAATTAAACTTGACTTCAGACTTGACCTTTTTGCTGTGTGCAGCCAGCCAGAAGGGAATAAAAGTGTCACATCCTCTGGCCTGGTACTTATAATCTTTACACCTTAGCATATATAGGAAAATACTAGTCTCTGGAGCAAGAAGAACAGAAGAAAACTAAAGGAGATTTTAATATAAAATCTAATATTAAATAAAATCTTAAATTATAAGTATTATGATGGATATTTCTATACTTTTTAATAAACACGAGAACTATCCACTGTAAGCCTTATTATGTTGATGTAGTCATTCATATTCCCGAGAAAGACATGTAATACTTCACCCATCATCAAATGAACCCAAAAAAATAGGACATGCACGGTCTGAAGGAGCTTACAGTCTACATTCTGATGATTTTCAAGGATGTATTTGAGCTTTAGGGAGAGACCATAATGCAGAAAATGCTTTCTCTGTGGGAGGGCCAAGGATATATTTCAAATGAAAACATGAGTGCCTTGATCTGCTTTCATAAGCCAACCTGTTCAAGCTTCTGAGTTGAACAGCAGGGATCTTCAACAGCAAAGTTGCAGAATGCCTGTGTCAGAAATGTCTTAGATGTTAGGTCTTCTGATTTAGTACAGGGAGTCCTCAACTTATAACCTTTTCTTTAGTGACCAGTCGAAGTTACAATGTTACTGCAAAAAAGTGATTGATGACCGTTTTTCATACTTACGACTGCTTGCAGCATCTCCGGGGTCACATGGTCAAAATTTGGATGCTTGGCAACTGGCATGTGTTTATGACAGTTGCAATGTGCCAGGGTCATGTGGATTACCTTTGGCGATCTTCTGACAAGCAGAGTCAATGGGGGAAGCCAAATTCACCTAACAACCATGTTACTAACTTAACGGCAGTAATTCACTTAACAACTATAGCAAGAAAGGTCGTAAAATGGGGCAAAACTCACTTAACAACTGTCTCGTTTAGCAATGGAAATTTTGAGCACAATTGTGGTTGTAAATCAAGGACTAACTGTATATGGTACTCTTTTTTGTCTTTATGACCTATTAATAGAATTCATCACTGTGGTCCTCCATGTCAGTACAGACACCAATTTTCTGTGACGAAATGTTACTTGCTTTGGTGACAACTACTCCGGTTATTCAAGCGGAAGAAGCTTCTCATGAGACTTGCAAAGCCAGTCAGAGAGGCCTCACCTGGGCTGGGAGGAAAGGGTGGATCAAGTTACATTACTGGAAATCCCATGATTGCAGACAGGCAAGGGAAAAAAAACCTAAGAGGTGTGTGATCCCAAAGCTTGGGAGAGGAAATGACAGAACAGTCCCTTTTTTACAATGTAGTAAAAATAGTCTTAAAGAATCCCGGGTGAAAGGATCATGCTTAACTATGGTCTTCTTCTGAACACTGAAGTACAATGGTGTTCCATAACCCCTGGTTCTGACATGCTTGTCTTCAATTCCAGATCAGGAAAAAAAAATAATCTAGCAATCCAGATTCAATGACTCCTGGAATTAAAAAGAGGTCCTATGGCCATGCCCTGGTTTAATTTATTCCACAGAAGGCAGGTAGCATACTATACTTTCAGCAATAATTGAATAGCTAAATATAATGTATTGTATGATTTTTCTATTTGCTAGGAGACAGGATAGTATCTTTTACAATAACAACCACTTTGGAACAATACTGGTGGTTGAAACATCACAAAGTTAACTCCTGCTGTCATTTTCAATCCTAGGATTTGCTGCATAAACTAGTGTTTCTTCAATTTGGCAACTTTTAAGATGTGTGAACTTCAACTCCATGCTGAGTTAAGAAATTAAGAGGACAATTGGTATGTTGATTCACTCCCTTCTCTATTCTGAACCACTCCCTTTCTTCAGGCTCAATTCCTGAAAGGTTCTTCAATTCAGGTCCTTCAAAACAAGCCAGTGTTCTACCATTCTCATTGGCGATGTATTTCACATTCTGATGTCATCTAGTCAAACGATCAGAGTGTTTGAACTTTGTTGTAGCAAAAGTAAATCTCCTTGTTATACTCATTCCATCTCCATTATCTATTTTTGTTTGATGTCATGTCCCTTTGTCTCCATTCAAGGCTTTCCTTGGATAAGAAGTCAGTGTAACTAATAATTTGGACATTCTCCTGCATCTCCCTTCTTCCCTAGAGGGACATATGCCAGTCTTCTCCAGCCTCTAGCACACAACCTTGTTCTGTATTTATAAACACAGACCTTTAAGTAGTGCTGTCTATGCTTTGAATTTATTAAATTTAGTCCATCTCTTACAGCATCCACAACTCTTTTCAGATTTCAGCAAAAGCCTGACAAAACAACAGTATATTTCAATGAATAACTAAGACATGCTGGGGTTTATGTATGGTGTGAAACATTTTTTCTAAATATTTTCCCAGTGTGCATGGCCTTATCTTTAATGATTTGACTTCTCCTGATGTTTTAAGCAGTGCAATAGGTGTGTTCTTATTGAACAGCTGATTTGTTCTCTGAGATGTCAGTTTTTAGAGCAAGTTCCTAAATCTCCTTATAAATGTTTCCATCCTTCTTTAATTTTGTAAAAAATTCCTTTTATTCGGTATTCTTTGCACCTTGAAGGCCTCTTTCATGATTTCCCTTAAGAATTCCCACTTTAGTTGTTATGTTTGTTTGTTTATTTAAAACCTTTGCATAACTTGCTATTTTAACCTAACTCTGGGAAGCTTTCAATCAAGAATAAAGCAACATATACATAATAAAAACAAGAAACAATAAAACCAGTAACTCCAAAATATAAAAGCCTGGCACATTCCCCCGATGCAACCATCATATTCTCTTCCACTCTAACCTCACCCTATTCCCAACCGTTGGGGGAAGAGCTACGTCTTAAATGCTTTTCTTCTTATATTTTCTTTTTAAATTTATTCATCTGTTGACATTCTTAAGAGAAAGACCTTTTTTAAAATTCTTTCTTGTCTGACTTTCGAAGTCTGTCTTCAGTCACTGTTAACATTCTTCTAGCTGCCCAAGTGTTTCATCTTTTGTTTTTTGCCTGGCTATAACAATTGATTGTTCTGAAAGCCACTTGATTTTTTTTGCTCTTTGAAATGTTCGGATTTTTTTTTCGTTCAGTTGTTCAATATCTATTCATTTTCTGCGCCGCATGAGAAAAGCACATCTTCCTTCCCCTGTCCTGACCACTTTCTACAGGGGGACAATCGAGAGCATCCTGTCATACAGCATCACAGTCTGGTTTGGAGGCATCACTGCTTCAGACAGGAAGGCGGTGCAGAGAGTGGTGAGGATGGCCGAAAAGATCATTGGCAGTTCCCTCCCTACCATCCAGGACATAGCACAGAAGTGTTGCTGAGCAGGGGCCCGCAAGATTTTCTGGGACCTACACATCCTCTTCACAACCTGTTTTTCCTTGTACCTTCTGGGAGTATAGCTCGTGGTATCCGTAGCAGAACATCCGATTCAGCCATAGTTTCATTCCATACAGCATTAACCTTGCGAACTCTCAAACTTCCTCCTTGCGTTATATATTCAAGATGGACAGTATTTAATATTTATTTGCTATGTATATGTAGGGATGTGGGTCTATATATATGTTGTACATAGTATGTTTAGGTGTGTGTCATGTATATGTTTCACTTTGAGAGCGGGCAACTAAATTTCATTTTTTATGTGTGCCATTGTGCCCACAATATAAAAATGACAATAAAGGTTATTTATCTTATCTTATTTCAGTTATTATAGTGTCTCTTGGTTCTTCTCATAGCAATTCATGTTCTTTTTTACACAAATTAGATACATGGAAGTGGTTACAGTCAGACTATAAGATCAATGTATATTCTCCATAGCTTATTTTTTGACACACCTTTCTCTTTAATGTTCTATGTTTAACCTGAATATTTGAAACCAGCAATTCATGGTATGTTCTACAATCCAAATCTGGAAACTCATAGCCAGTTGGATTGTACTTTTCCATCTTCTATTTCCTGTTTTGTAGTCTACTTGATTTCATTGTTGCCCATCATAGATGTTTACTTGCTAGCCATTAATTTTGATAAGATTTTATCTCGTATTTGATTTTAGCTGAGCATGTACTTAAATATTTTAGGTACCATAGTTGGTCCATTCCTTTTTATGGACTGAGGCCACAAACCATTTAATTGTCTAAATTAAATTGGCCCATTCTGGTTCATAAACATTCCCTTATTCCTAGGACATCCAAAATAGTATACATCATATCCATTTTGACAATTTCAACTTTTCGTTGATTTTCCTATTCCATGAAAGAAGAAATTAGGAACTGTTCCTTCAGTACACAATGCCAAAAATGCATTGCTTGCTTTAAAACAAATATATAAAATGTACTAAATTGTCCAACCAATGAACTTTATGTTTTTTTCTTAATATAACCATCTGACAAAAATGCTGTACTGTAAATCTTTGTAAGAGTATATGGCATCCCATGTTATATCACCTCAGCACAATTCTACAGAACATCGGTCTAACTCCTACATTAAATATCCTTGTATGATTTCGAACAGGAAGCAAGTCTCAATTATGCAGATGAATACAATATAGGGAAAATACCAACTTCATTGGGAATAAAACTATTTCCAGGAAATGAGTATATCTGGACTTAAGTGCTTAAAAATGTATAGAAAGTAATGAGGAAAGCCTTTGGAAGTGAAAGAAAAGGATGGGCCAGCAAGGAATCAAGCAAATACAAAAGGTGCAATCTACTCTATTCCTGGATTTCTCTATTCAGGCAAGTCAATAATTTGTCTAACTTGAATAGAGAAGTCCATGAATGCTCCAAGGAGGCCTGGTCTTGAAACAACTCAGTTTTCTGATGGAGAACTAAGCTATTCCCTCAAAAAGAGATAACAACTGGGAAGCAGTCAATTGTTAAGAGAAAGAACTGCTTAAACATTCTCACCTGAGGCTGCCATGAGAACATCTATCAGACACTGAGGAAAACTTTGGTTCAAGGAACTATGGTTTTACATAAATGTATAAAGCATTATCACATAGACAACATGTTTGTCAAATTATTATATTAATGTAGTAGCATGCAGTCAGTACATTGGTTGGGACATCTGGTACTTTCATTTTTTATACATTGAGATCCTTCCCCCCTTTAATTTTATAAAATTACAGAATATAATCCTGGCACTTGAAAATCAACTACTCTATTCCAACTCCCTGTGCATTTCTGGGGAATATTACAACATCCTTAACAGAAATTATGTATTCTTCTCTAGGAGGAGGAGGTGACATTTGAAAAATGCAATCATTCAAACCATTATAGAATCTGGTCACGAAACCTGGTAGCATCCAACCCGACACAAATCTTGTTACGTATCCAGCTTGGATAAAGAGCACAGGAGATCTCCTGCAGGCCCTAATAATCCTTACTGGAACACCAGAGCAAAAGGATCTTGTTCCTCAAAGAAACTTTTTTTTTTCATTTTACATTTCAGAGGTGTTTATTTTTCATTCAGATTGTTGTCTTTTTTTCTTCTCAGGACCAAGTGATGACAAATTCCTCCCCCATCAGCAAAGAGAGTGGAATAGTAAGGACCTGAAGAAGTGACAGGGGAAGTTAGTTACAATTGCTCAAAATAGTAACCTGTCATCAATGTGAGAAACATTACGCACTAATATAACTTGTGTGGCTATGAGTGGCCCTACAAAGAGAGAACTGGAGCTTCAGATGGTGCACTGTTGCCTCCTCAACACACCAATGCACTTATCTGCACTGAACTACAAAGTTAATTGGGATATCACAAATCACACACAGGCTCCTCCCATGGGACTTCTGCAAAGTTTCTGCAAAGACCATAGACTTAAATGTTTCCTCAGCAATTGATGGAGGTTACTGCTTAGCACTTAAGAAAATCATCTGTTATGATAGTAGTTGCCTTACAAAACTAAACAAAAATACATAACCAAATTGATGAATAAAAAGGATGTGTGCAAACTCTCTTCATCTACATTTTATATCATTCGGAATACAGGCAGTCCTCCTCGACTAACCATCACAAATGAGCCCAAAATTTTTGTTGTTAAGCAAGACAACTAAGTGAGTTTTGTCCCATTTCATGACCTTTCTTGCTACAGTTGCTAAGTGAATCACTACAGCTGTTAACTTAGTAACACAGTTGTGAAGTGAATCTGGCTTCCCCCATTGCTTTTGCAAAAGGTGATCCCATGACCCCGAAACACTGCAACCATCATAAATATGAGCCAGTTGCCAAGTATCCAAGTTTTGATCATGTGACCATGGGGACACTGCAACTGTTGTGTGTAAAACGGTCATAAGTCACTTTTTTCAATGCCGTTGTATCTTCGAACAGTCACTAAATGAATGCTTTTAAGTCGAGGACTATCTGTATTGGCCTGTTGCTAGCTGGGCGGGAGGTACAGAAAAGGATGCTACATTAATGCAGAGAGGGCAACCATTTCTGGGGCTGAGGGCCTTATTCAGCCTTACGCAGCAAGAGAGGAAGAAAAAAAAGCAAGACAAAAAAATAATTAAGTGCAAAATAAATATATGCCTCCTGGCTCTAGCAGTGTCTTCTAGGGGATTTGGAAAAAGAATATTTTCCTTTCTTTTCAATTGCTCCAACCATTTTTTTTCCTATGTATATCTCAAGCACACTCAACCTAATTTATTATTGAGTGGAACATTTTAATAAAGAAAAAGCACTGAAAAGATAAAACTAATTCAAGAAATGTCAAGTTTAACTTTGTATGAAGTCCCCCAAGAGTCTTTTCAAAGGTATCCAGAATATTTGTCAACCTTTGTTGACAACCTTTAACTTTGAAATGCACTCAGTTTCCAAGCAAAGGATCACCGATAAATAGCCAGGCAGTTTGCTACTTCAGGGTCACAGAAGGAAAGAGTTTTGGGAGCTTCACTAAAGCTGGAGGCGGCATGCATTCAGGAATGAATTTCCCACCTCTTCCTTCAAATAGTGGAACTAGTTTTGAGAATCCTAGGAAGCTTCATTCATGACTATCGTCTCCAAATCCATTACCACTGCAAGATGTTTATGTATTTATTTATGTATTCAATTTCTACAGCTGCACAGCTCAATTAATGACTCTGGGCGAGTTACAATTCCAAAACCATAAAAACAATTAAAACAATAAAGAACTTTTTGAAAACAATAAATTATATCGATGAAAGAATCCACATTTGTTGGATTGGATTCTCATGCAGAAACCTTCTGCAGTGCAAGAAACATACTTACCTTGGTGTCAGTGCGGTAGGAAAAATCCAAGACAGGGGTATCATTTGCCAGGACCTGATGGGGAGGGCTGGGGACACCTAACACCAGCACCTGTATCAGAAGGAGCCCATCTACGTGGCTGCTGAGTCGCACAATCTCATTCATTAGCACACCCTGCAACAAGAAGAAAAGGAGAAGCCGATGCAAATAGCGCAGCAATAGGCAACCTTCAAGGTCAGGGGTCAACATTTTGGAGAAGGCAAGGGACACAGCGGGTGGAACCATGATGGAAATTCGATGGGAGTCACGATATTCAGATGCATAATAATATCTAGATTTTTCTGAGCTTTATCTGTTTTGGGAAGTATTGCTGCATGTAATTTTTTTTCTGTTGTGTCACGGTGATGTTATGTAGTCCTACTGTAGTGCAGCCAAACACAACTTCTAGATTGGATGTGATATGGCATGGTAGTGAGATCCCACAAAGTCTTTCTCTTGGTTTTTCTTTTCTTTTTTCCCCCTATATAATTGGCAGTGCTAGTAAAAGACTTATAAGCAGTAAGCAGTTAGATCCTCAAAGAATCAGAAGAAGGGAAGAGGAATTTTTAAAAAACTGGCAGGATTGAAATACGAGTGTAAGAAAAGGTTTGATTATTAACACCCAACAATATATACTTCAAGTGCTTTGGAGGGTGAAAAAGTGGGCAGGTAGCACCTGTCTACAACCTTGTACAGCTTTCCTTGTACACCTTCTTGCAGAGACAGCTCTTACCAAACAGTCACTGGAGATACAGGACTGCATGTTTGGAGGATACCTGGTTAAGAATGATCTTTAGAAAGAAGCATCCAGCTAAGGAATAAGGTGTGAGAAATGCACAACTCTCAGCTTTGTTTTCATCTCTTGTTTTCAACCTTACTACAAGAAGGCACATTTATTAAGGTTGTTAAGGTGCTGCCTATGTGCTAATCAGCCTTCCCTTTGGAGACAACTGATTCTGCCCACTGCCTTTCCATCCAATCTCACCATAACTGATCACTCTGCCCTTTAAAGTACAACCCACAACCCTCCATCCTGTGGAACATCGTCCCTGCATCGATACGATTGGCCCCCACTTTGACAATCTTCCACAAGATCCTGAAGACATAACCCTGCCAATGGATCTGGGGACCCCAGAGTGATATGGAGCCTATCAAGTGGCTCGTATGTTTGTTTTTGCCAGGGAGTGTTACTGTTTTTTTTTGTTATCGTTTTTTTGTTATTGGGGTTTACCCTTGCAAGCTACCTGGAGTCAACAAGAGTGAGCTGGGCGGCAATATAAATTTTCTTAAAATAAATAATCCCACAAAAGTCCTAAGAGCCTTTTCTGAAGTGAACATCAACTACTGGAGATCTTATCACTTGCACTTAATATATAGTATTTTAATACCCAAAGCTCAGCCACTCCTGACTGTCCTACTTTTTGCAGTGTGACCAAGAGTACACCTGCCAAAATTCACGTGTGGCCGTTGGCCACAAAAAATGGCAGACCCCTGCTATTATTGTAGTCATAATTCAGCTGTAGAAGGGCACCAATGAAGAGCAATTTGGCCAGTGAGAAAGCAATCCTTGTATTCAAATGGGCTTAGAAAGTCTACAGGGGTTTTCAGCATATTGTACCTTGCCATCTCATCTACTGCCCTGCTGTGACACTATTATGCAGATATTTTGGGGTGTTCCGATAGGAAGAGAAACAAGATACAGTTAGTCCCTGACTTATGACTACAATTGAGACCAAAATTTCCATTGCTAAGCAAGACAGTTGTTAAGTGAGCTTTCCCCATTTTACGACTTTTCTTGCCACAGTTAATTGAATCACTGCAGTTGTTAAGTAAGTAACACGGTTGTTAAGTGAATCTGGCTTCTCCGTTGACTTTGCTTGTCAGAAGATTGTAAAAGGTGATCACATGACCAAGGGACACTACAACCGTCATAAATACATGCCAGTTGCCAAGTGTCCCAATTTTGACCATGTGACCATGGAAATGTTGCAACGATTGTGTGAAAAACAGTCATAAATCACTTTTTTCAGTGGTTGTCAGTTGAGAACTACCTGTCCTTGAGGTAACCCAAAATAGGAAATAACTGATTAAAATGTAATATGTTCTGGCTAGCATAGTTTAGCTACCGAGATCAAATTTGTTACTTAAATACTCACATTTGTTGCCAGAAAGAAGATCTGTGTGTAATCACCCTTCTCAAAGGTCAGCAAACCTTCACCATCATCCCAGAACAAATCTCCTCTGGCTACCCCTTCCAGTGTCAACGCCACAATGAGCGTCATTCCGTTCAAGCGGGACTCTGTGGTTGTGAGAGCAGGTTCCTGGAGAGATTTGCAGTAGAGGAAGAAACTCTTATCAAAGCAGAAAGGCCTAAAAGCCTTCTTCACTTTAGTTACATTCCCTCCCCCACTCCTCCCATCCCAAGCAAAAAAAATTATTATTATTTTAAAAAACAAAGCATTCTATCCAGAGAATCTTGCAGCAATATTGGGCTGCCATTCTCCTATTTTCTGGGAAAGTGGCAGGAGAAGAACTGGCGTATTAGACCCACCTGCAAAGGAAGAACGTGACCTCCACGGATATGGACATTGATCGTGTCAAGCGGAGCAGGCAGGAGAATCCACTGTCCCTTGCTGTGGATGACGGATCCCTGAAGGCCCACAGATATAAAAAATCATATAATTAAGACAAGGTTTGTATTACCAAAGCAACAATCAGACAAGGGAGGCTTATGTTCATTCCAAGAAATTAACTTGAGAAAAATCTCAGGCAGTGAATTACACAAAGGTAAAATAAGGGAGGAGGGAAGGCACATCCAGACTTACAGGATTCTGTTACTGTAGCTGTTCTAATTAAAGAGGTTTTTAGACCTATACAGCATTGGTTTCTTAGTTCTGGCTTAACCTACAGGGCTGACACTATAAACAAAGTACCCAGAACAACATCTCTTAGCAGAAGAGCAAGCACAAGGCGATGGAACAGGATTAAATGGGTCAACTGCAACCATCTATGTAAACCCTGCGAAAGTTTAATGGCTGATTAAGGCAGAGAGTCACAGACATTCCATCTGAGCCTCCGTGAATGCCAAAAGCCACACTCACCGTGATGATATCGTACCATGTCCCCAAAGGAAAATAGCCAGCCACTTTCCTTATCCCTTCTTCTAACACAGGAGTAATGAGGAGCCCAGCTCCCCACATGAACTGTCTATCAATGGTCCATGTATATGTGTCTTGTGGGAACCTGCAAGAATGATAAAAGAACATGACCACACGACTTCAAAGAACTTCTGGCAATCAAGGACAAAAAGTCATTACAACAGATCTCCCTCCCACGTGGAGATCTATTTCCCTCAGCCAGAACTGAGCAAGAGTACCACCACATCCTTCTTTGAGGACAGGTAAAAGATTTCAAAATTCTGTATCCCACACTTCCTCCAAGTCTTACCCAGCCTGACGTTGAATTCCCACCATGATGGCAGTTACTTTAAAACTCACTTGGAAGATCATTGGTGAAGGCTAATTTATAATAATTCAGAAGCTTTTGCTCCAGAGCATTTCAATCAAATGTTAGCTGAGATCCATCGGGCCATATCCTCCCTCACAACACAGCCGTCCCCTGACTTACTCAAAATAAAGAGGACGGGCTACTGTCCCGCCTGTGGAGTGGGCCTTGTGGAACAGGGTGTAAAGATAGGGCAACAGGGAGTAGCGCAGGGAAAAGGCTTTCCTCATGGCTTGTTGGGCTTCCAGGCTGAAGGCATATGGCTCTTGAGACTGCAAAGTAGACAGACAAGAAATGAGAGCTATCAGGTTACCAGGTTCCTGAGGCAGGAAAGGCATTTCTTCTATTTACAGATAGTCCTTGACTTACAACAGTTTCTTTAGTGACAGTTCGGTTACAACGGCACTGAAAAAAGTGACATGATCATTTTTCACTTATTCACACCATTCACATTTTGCAGCATCCCCATGTTCCCATGATCAAAATTCAGATGCTTGGCAACTGGTTCATATTTATGACGGTTGCCGTATCCTGGGGTCATGTGATCACCTTCTGAGACATTCTAACCAGCAAAGTCAATGGGGAAGCCAGATTCACTTAACAACAGTGGCAAGAAAAGTCATAAAATGGTGCAAAATCATTTAACAAATATTTCACTTAGCAACATAAATTTTGGGGTCAATTGTGGTTGCAAATCAAGGATGGCTTGTACTAAGGTGGGATTCAGGAAGTTCTTTTCCATACTGAATCTTTTTTTTTCCTTCCTGCTACTAGCACGTTCTCCCATACATGACTCTTGTACTTAACAAGAATTGAGGCATTAAGGCCTAGTTCACACCATACACTAAAGCCATGCCCTGCAGTTAAGAAGGAATGTGGAAAGAGAAATTAGTCTTTTCACACAAGTACAAAAACTATTGTTATGGCCTCCTATGGCAATCTGTATTTCTTTGATTTTCAAATATTATACTTAGAGCTTCTCATTCAGTATTCTTGGATCACTAAATTTGGTGCCTTGATTGGATAAATGCGTATTAAACACTTTTTTATTTTTCTTATTATAAAGCTAGATCTTATAGTATGCTCCAAATACAAAGAGGAATGTATTTTCAGTTTCAAGAGAGAAAAACCCAAACATATAAGCATCACTTATTATTTGCTTGTTTGCAGTGATTTCTATTTAAAAGCTACATCATCATTGATTTACAATGAAAGTAAGAACACTAGCCTTGGCTACAAGCTTGACAGGAAAGATCCTAATGAATTGAAGCCTATTTCAAGTTTCAACTTGTTGAAAAGTTCATGGACTTTCCTTAATAACCTGTCTTTGTACCGATGTTTGATGTAAGAGAGACCAATCAAATTCTAAGAAACGGTTCACCACCCCCCAAATTCCCATATATCCTGTTTAAACTTACTAAATCAATTTCCAAGTCTGATACCTCTAGATATAGTGAGATTATCACTCCCAGAATTGCCTGCAGGCTGCTGCATTGTTCCAGTTTGTCACAGCCCTCTCCAATGAAAACAATGGCCAGGCTGATGCACAGTTCTCATGCTTACCTTGCTTCCGCGGTCATTGTGGTTTCGCATGAAAGGATAGAACGCACCCAGTTGGGTCCAGCGCACACACAGCTCCTCCGTCGTGCTGTTCAGAAATCCACAGATGTCAGTCCCAACCAATGGCACTCCATAGAGATTGAAGAGCAGCATTGCTTTAAAAGGACAGATAATACGGATTAGGAAAGACCCTGAATGGTAAGCTCCAGAAAGCAGTAGAAATGCTGAGGTTCTACAAGAGAGGAGCCACAATATTTTGTCTTGCCGGATATCTTTTTCTGATACGTTTCTTTCCAAAGGAGATATGGAACACACACACACACACACCACGATAGACAAGTACAAACTTGGAGAAGTTCACAAAGTGGTTTCTACAAATACTTGTACCTGGTATACTGTAGTATAAATGTTCCCAAACGCTTATGACGTCTCCAGTCCAATGGCCAGCATAGCGTCCGTGGCTGGCAAAGGTGGAACGTGAGATCACAAATGGACGCTTCCTTCGCACTTTCACCAAAGCACTGAGAACAGAAAAGAAGTATTCAAATGACCTTGATGGATTTGAAACCCGGAGTTTTCACACTCCTAACTGCACAAGGTTTAGAAAATACTGAAAACACCAGAGTCATGGATTTTGCCATAATAAATCATAGCCTTCCAGTTACTAGCTTAGTTTCAACCTAGCTGTTGAGGTAGGTAATCCCCATTCCCCCATACCAAAATGCATTATAGGTAGTCCTCGACTTATGATTACAATGGAGACCCAACATTTCTGTTGCTAAGTGAAGCGCTTGTTAACTTTACAACCTTTTTTTTGCCATCGTTGCTAAGCAAATCACTGCAGTTGTTAAGTGAATCATGCAGTCATTTAAGTGAATCCAGCTTCCCCCCCCCCATTGACTTTGTTTGCTGGAAACCAGATGGAGAAGGTCACAAATGGTAATCACATGACCCCAGGACATTACAACTGTTGTAAATACATGCTGATTGCCAAGCAATCAAATTCTGATCACAGGACTGTGGGAGTGGTGGGTTGGCGTTAAGTGTCAGTAAGTGGTTATAAATCACTTTTTTCAGTGTCGTTGCAACTTTGAACAGTCACTAAACAAATAAGTCGGGGATGAGCTATATTGTCCTTAATTTGTATAAAAAGGGCACTCCATCTCTTGGGCAGGATCAAAGGAACACCTATCTATCTGGCAGAATTCCTTTTCATACTCACTCATGTGTTGCAATGGTTTCAGTCAACCCATAAAGGCTGTGCAAGTTATAGTGGGAAGACAGCTTCTGCCTACTGGAGGCGCAGAGGGTTTTTGCCTTCAAGGTTCCACCCACCATTCCTGCAAATATAAGGGGAGAAATGCTATATAACCAATGAAATTGTCGAGACCCCAAAGCAAAGGATGTGTGAGATGTGCAGAACTGAGTGTTTTAGATGTCACGGTGACCTTTGGATCCCTGCTTCCCAGCATAAAGACATCCCCTTTGGATTACTTGCATCCTGGGTTTTGTAGGGAGCAGGCTGCAGAGGTTTCACAGAGCGCTCACTAAGAAATGATTCCGCATCCAGTCCCAGAGTTTAAGTTACATCAATATAATCCAACTGGACTTGACCTAAATGCTATAAGCCAGCGGCCCACAGCCTTTTCGGCTTTGCTGACCGGTAGCAGCAGCGGTGGCAGAGGGAGGGGATGGTTTCATGCGTGTGCGCCTGCCACTTGCACAAATAGAGCTTTGCATACTCGCCTGCCACATGCATGGCCCAGTTCCCAACCAGCCACAGGCTGGTACCGGTCCACAGAGCAGGGGTTGGGGACCCTTGCTATAAGCCATTTGGGTCAGCCCTGGATTGGATGCCCCCAAAACTAAAAACATTGAAAAAAGCCAACAAGTCTTCTTAAATATCCAGATTCAAGTGTTTGCAAAGGTAGGCCAAAGAACGTCTGAATGTTCGGAATCCATGTTTGCATTTTTCAAAAGCCACATGCATCCAGTGCTTATGTATCATTTGTACTATAGCCATATATAAAATTCATGTGCCTACAATGTATTTCAGTCAACAATATGTTTACTTTCCATATTGAACTAAAAATCAGTAGGAAATACGCTACTAAGTATATTCTTCAATTTTATTTAAAATCCTTGTAAAATGTACTCCAAACCTTTTTCACTATAGCTTATTTAGCAACTTTTTATTGTTCAACTACCTGGCAGATATTTGCCAGAATTTTTGCAATGTCCATTCTTATTAGAAGCAATTAGTTGTATTTATTTAGGTAAGTTGTATTATGCTCAAAAAGAGAAAAAAAAACCAAACCCAAGACGTATTGGATTACAGTTCCATCCAATTACTTAAAGAGCCTCTTAAATCTGCTGTGGCTGGCTCACACAGCATTCTAAGACAATAGGTAATCTGTTTCATTTGGTCATGATAGGATGTGTGAATTCAGTCACTGCCATTTGTAAAACAAGGTTCAGGTTTAATATTAGTGTAAATCAGAACACTCTGATTTGTTCAGTTATAGTTAAAGCGAACCATAGTTTAAGGCAGGGGTAGGCAACCTTGGCTCTTTTATGACTCGTGGACTTCAACTCCCAGAATTCCTGAGCCAGCCATGATTTGTTCAGTTATAGTTAAAGCGAACCATAGTTTAAGGCAGGGGTAGGCAATCTTGGCTCTTTTATGACTCGTGGACTTCAACACCCAGAATTCCTGAGCCAGCCATGATTTGTTCAGTTATAGTTAAAGCGAACCATAGTTTAAGGCAGGGGTAGGCAACCTTGGCTCTTTTATGACTCGTGGACTTCAACACCCAGAATTCCTGAGCCAGCCATTGGTTCAGTTCTAGTTTTTATGACTCGTGGACTTCAACTCCCAGAATTCCTGAGCCAGCCATGCTGGCTCAGGAATTCTGGGAGTTGAAGTCCACGAGTCATAAAAGAGCCAAGGTTGCCTACCCCTGGTTTAAGGCAATATAAAAGCTAGACACACAAACATGCACACACGCCTAAGAATCACTGAGCGGGAAGACAGATTTCCATCTTATTTATTATCTTTATCAAGATGACTGTTAACTAAACTGGAGACATGTATCAACAAATTTAAATCTCAAACAAAGGGAATATAGTACGTATTTCAGGTGTGGATTTTATTCCACTGTTTGTCTTTCTCCGTCCCTCAAATAATTAATTTCATTTTTTTTCTTAGTCCTCCAACCACTAGACCAAGGGTAGGCAACCTTGGCTCTTTTATGACTCGTGGACTTCAACTCCCAGAATTCCTGAGCCAGCATAGCTGGCTCAGGAATTCTGGGAGTTGAAGTCCACGAGTCATAAAAGAGCCAAGGTTGCCTACCCCTGCACTAGACCATATGTTTGCCAGAAGCATCTCCTCCCAATAAGCTGCTCCCCTTTTTACCTGGTACGTATGGGGGGTTCTCAAGCTTGTTGTTCGGACAGTCTTCCAAGGAACCATCCACAAAATTTGATGGCTCATTCATGTCCTAGAGGAAGGAACAGAAGGAGGTTCATGTGTCATATTTTTTTTTCTAAATTACAACTTCCAAGTCAGGAAAGTGATTTTAAAGAACCAAAAGCGCCATCCAACCAAAGGGAAAATCTCCCAACCGTTCAGCATTCAAGTCCCAGGCTTGGAAACTCACTATCCACATGCCGTCAAAGGGCACTTTGTCATGGAAATCCTTGACCATGTCATACCACCACTGGTGAGTCTCTGGGTTGGTGAAATCAGGGAAGGCAGTGGGCCCAGGCCAAACCTAGAAGATAAAAACCAGAGCTATGAGTATAAATCTGTAAATCTTCTGTATATGTTACCGTGATGCATTTTAGTGTATCTTTGGAGATGGAACAATAAAAAAGTTAACAGGCTAATTATCAGAATTTAAAAAAAAATGTTTTAAAGTTGAACCCATCGTCCTTACATCATGTTGCATCTTTGGAGATGGAACAATAAAAAAGTTAACAGGCTAATTATCAGAATAAAAAAAAAATGTTTTAAAGTTGAACCCATCGCCCTTTCATGATGCGAAACTAAAAACACAGCTGCATTCAACATGTGTATCTTCATATCTGGATTTCAATGGCTCAAGATCAAAGGAAGACATGAAATATGTGAGAAATGTTCACAAGGGAAACAAAAAGTATATTCCCTAACTCTCTTTGTTCTATTCTTCTTTCAAGATCTACTAGACTACAGACTTAAATTTCACCACATGGCACCTCCCCCACTGGAGCTTCATCCTTTCTCTACCAAGGCTCAAGGCAGGAATATCCATAGGAGTGGTCACTGGCTTCAGGATGGCAGGACTGTCTGTCCAAATGAAGCCCATTACTTTTTAATATGTTTTGTGTATACATACATACATATAAACAGGAACAGGGCTTTGACTGCCCAGTCACGCCTGCCATTTTGAACCCAGTGACTGCTTCTGTACAGGCCCCTGTCCATGGGTGATCTCAAGTCTCACCCTTCCAATCAAAGGTTGTCCTGTCGCATTTACGATGAAGACCCCCCGCTTCAGGCCTTCATCATAGGGCCTATAACTGCCAGGGGGACTGGAACTGCTGATCCCTGGGTCCTACAAGGAAACAGAGGGAGAGACATCTGTTTAGCCATAATGAATCTGATGGGAGTATGAAAATGTGAAGGGGACAGGATACGGTTGTCTCAAGCAAGGGAACAAAACACATGCTCTTTCAAACATTGGCAGCACTTCAGAGTTGGGAGACAGATTGTCAAAAAAGCACGAGGCATAGGAAATGAACATGCCTTTATTTATACGTGGAAAGTCCAGATTATGACATTTTAACAGTGTGAAAAACAGAAGCAAACTTGACATTTTAGGAGGAAGAGGAACATCCATTACTGAAGTTGGGCAACAGCACACAGCTTGTGGATTATCACATTCTAAATGCAAAACATGGATGGAACATTAAAAGGTCATAAAGAGCGCAACCCATTACATGAGTATGGAAAGTCATTCATTCTGCTGTTGCTTTTCTAAAAGTCGAAATACACGAACATCTAAAGTTCTCTGTGCTTTCTAGGTCTGCATTTTCCTTTCCACTCTAAAAAGCAGAGATGGGCAATCTGAGGCCTTAGGGCTGAATGCAGTTTCCCAACCCTTTATTCCATTATTATTAAAAATCTACAGTGTTGATTCCTGCCATTTGGAAATAGAAACCATACTGAAATCGCAAAATACCACTTAAGCTAATCCCTTCACAATTTAACAAACAAAAACCCAAAATCCTTTGGGGGAGGGGAAAAAAATCAGACCAACCCAATCTTACTGACATATGGAAGAAAGCTACACTGATATTGTACCATCACCTGTCTGTCTCCCTTCCAAATTTTCAGTAGAGGCTCCTTTGAGAAAGCTACTTTCTTCATTGTCTCAAACAGAAATAACTTTTCCCTTCATATGACCCCCACCTATGAAAAGTTTGCAAATGTGATATAATACAGGTAGTCCTTGACTTACAACCACAATTGAGCCCAAAATTTCTGTTGCTAAGCAAGACATTTGTTAAGAGAATTTTGTCTCACTGTACAACCTTCCTTGCCACAGTTGTTAAGTGAATCACTGCACTTGTTAAATTAGTAACAGGGTTGTTAAGTGAATCTGGCTTCTCCCATTGACTTATTCTTGTCAGAAGGTTGCAAAATGTGATCACATGACCTTGGGACATTTCAACCGTCATAAATATGAGTCATTTGGCAAGCTTCTGAATTTTGATCACGTGACCATGGGGACGCTGCAACGGTTATAAGGGTGAAAAACGGTCATATGTAACTTTTTTTCAGTGCGGTTGTGACTTTTGAGCAGTCAACTAAACAAACTGTTGTAAGTCGAGGACTACCTGTATTCATTTGACTCAGGGAAGGGGAAGAATACTGAGAAAATATATTTGTCCTGGAAAAGTAGGAAGCTGGAAAGCAGCTCAAAACAACTTTGCCTTGATTGTGTTAGGTATAAGTTGAAATACAGACAAGCTTTCAAGAGTTTGTTAGATTACCATAAAGACATTGAATTACATTCCAATACTTCTAGCAACTGATTGGGCCTTCTCAAATATAGGCTGACATGTGACAAGGAACTCTGCCTTAGAGAATCTCCAACCAAACCAGGAATCCTTCCTAAACTGGAAGACCCTAGATTGCATTTTCCTTCCAAAAGACTCACTCCTGCATTAGGGAGGGCTGGACATAGAACTGCATCATCTACTTCTGTGGAACAAAACTAGAAGATTTTGCAAACCCTTCAAGAGCATACAACATATGAGAGGGCTGCAAAGCAAAGACAGAATATTATAATTAGTATCATTTCTGGAATTACATTCAATGTTATCTAACTCTTTTGGGTCAGGCCAGCAGTATCAGAATCTGACAACTGATCTAGGTCAACTTCAACACAGCAATATTTTCAACCGCTGTAAGCCCCTCAAAGGAGAATTCAGGATTCATTAACTTACCACAATCATGACATACCTCCGACCATCATGATGGAAATCGTTCACCATGTCTGGCATGTCCCTGAAACCATCCTTGTTGAAGGTGAAGTCTCGCTTAGCGTCCATATAATCCAGATCATTCCATTGTACATCCTATAAGCCCAGGAATGAGATTCTGGTGAAAGCAGGTTTGCGTCCCACCTCACTTTTTCTCTAAGAACAAATATTCTCTTTGAGTGATTACACTGACATGGCAGCTGTACTACTTCACACAGGTTGGGTATCCATACATTAGCCCATGATCTGTTTTATAATGGTTTATTAAGTAAATTAGCTGAATTTACACAATCCATTAATCATTCAATCTTGACACAATCCATTAACCCTCATTTACAAAAATTGATATCTGAATTCACAAAACACACACCAAGCTAAAACCAACTCAGAGGTTTTGGTAGAATCCCTTTTTATTTTACTGTGATTTGTAGGCTTTATTTTATTTATTTATCTATTTATTTATTTCTACCCTGCCTTTATTATTTTTACAAATAACTCATGGTGGCAAACACATCCAAACGTAATTTCTTCCTCCTATTTTCCCCACAACAACAACCCCGTGAGGTGGGTTGGGCTGAGAGTGAGTGACTGGCCCAAAGTCACCTATTGGCTTTCATGGCTAAGGCAGGACTAGAACTCATGGCTTCCTGTTTCTAGCCTGATGCCTTCACCACAAACTGGCTCTCTTTTGTATAGAAATATTTGCTGAACTGTATCTTTTAACTTGCCTTCCCCTTTATGGATTCATTAATATGAAGTTGGGCCTGTCGCCATTATAATTTCGCTGTTGCATCAATTGTGTTTCTTAATCTCTGATTGCAGGAGATTGCCTGAGCAATTGATTGGGCATCGGAAAAGAACCTCTGAACTTAATAAAATACAATCACATTATGGCTCAGGGAAATATATAAACCAGTCCAAGGGCCAGAGAGAAGCTATAGTCAGATGGAATTCAGAGAAGGCACCTACCAGGGGGAAAAGAGCTGCAGTCATGTTTTTCACCACTTCCCGAGTAATAGCAGTGGAAGTGTATCCCCAGCGACAGAGATGGAATCCGAGAGCCCAGTAAGGAGGCATGAATGGGTAACCTGGAGGAATTTTGAGAAGGGGGGGGGGGAGAGAGAAAATCAACATTCAAAACCTCTCAAAACCATCAGCACTCCCAAATCTCTCATAACTCTCAAAAAGAGTTTCAATAAAATACTCACAATATGTCTGGACCTTTCAACCCTAAACCCAACCTACCATAACTATTTTAAAGGTTATGCTTATATCTAAGACTCTGTTTTGGGTTGCAGCTTTGGTGTATAAAGGGCTGCTTCTAATACCTAAACTAAGTTGGGATATGAAGTAGAAAAAGACAGAAAAATGTCATTACAGATCCTGTGATTTAGACTCTTCATAGATAAAAGTGATTTTTAAAAAAACGTACAAAGAACAGATAAAATAGATTTAGTCTCGCTTCACACATGGAAAGGTACAAATGCTTACCAATAACGTCCATGTACTGGCGCACCACACTGCTTGGGTCTGGGCCCAAGAAGATATAGAAATCCAAGATACCCCCAGTAGTTCTCCATGTCAGCGCTGGACTGGGCTGCAGTAACACATCTACAAGACAAACAGTGGCTTGGAAACACTACTAGAAGGACACAGCACATCATCCACACATTACAGAGACACTGGCAGGATTTTACTCCTACAACTTCCATCATACAGCCATCATATTCCATTATCAGACACTCAGCCTTAGTTTGCTGCTTAATGGCTACTCTTGCTTCTATGCTGACAATGAGACTGTTGCCCACATTAAAGCCAGTTCCCTTTAATAGAAAGAGGTACAAATATTGTTCTTTAACACTTAGCAGATGCTTAATATTGAGGAAAGAAAAGGAAACTTAAATAGCATTTTCCAGATCGGAATCTTAGTGCAATTAGCATTATGAAGGACCTTAATTCTCAATATAAATAGTCAGGGTTACGCTATTATACAGTGTAAGTAATCACAAAATAGCAGTTAATAGAACAAGCTAAACTGCTGAGGCTGAAAAGCAATTACAGGATCCAAACCTTAATTAGTAGACCGCTTAGATTAGCAGACCAGTTTGGTTTAGTGATTAAGGGATCAGGCTAGAAACCAGGAGAGCGTGAGTTCAAGTCCTGCCTTAGCCGTGAAAGCCAGCTGGGTGATCTTGGGCCAGTCATTCTTTCTCAGCCCAACTCACCTCATAAATAAAAATAAAAATTATAAGACAAAGTCAGAATCTCCACTCCTTCAAATACACATGACTTGGGCACACACAAATCATCATTAGGTTACTTTGATCATATCTAAGTTTGGCCTATGAGGGATGTCATCTGATACAATACCTACCCATAGCATTGCTGTTCAGTAAGAAGACTCCGTGGGCCAAGCCACCCTTTTCTAAAGCCACATAGAAGGGGTGTGAACCATACAAATTGGCAGAGGGCTAAAAACACAAAATAATACTGCATAGGGTCAAGGCTGTATTGGACAACAGGAACACTTCAGCAATGTCTTGGGCTTTAGCACCTCTTTAGTAGTCTCAAACTTTTCCCATGAGGGTCCTTTTTCACTATTTTTTTTAAAAATTCAAGTGTCAATTAAATGACGACTTAAAAAGTCTATCAAGCAATTGGATCAAGCAAGCTTTTGACTCGGTTTCCCAGACTTCCACACAGACAGAGCCAAACTCCACTACAGCATTATATCTGCCATGGTTCTTGCCAAGAATGTGGGGTTTCATAGGTAAACGAGATGCTGAATATGCTCTCCAGAGGTCTCAAACGCATTGCAGAAAACTACAGTTCCCACGGGAAGGAGAAATTGCAGTTTAAAGCTGATTAAATAGTAGAATGCCCAGGTAAGATCTGTCACCTAATCTTCCAATGTGATACTGCAATACTCAGAATTCCAACCAAAATACAGAACTTAGTTCTATTTGTCATTATTTCTTCGTCAAAAGACTCTACTATCATATGGCCATTGAATGTATCTCACGTTTCACTGGGTATGCTTGTGATTTTTTTACCCCTCATTTTTTTCTAAATTTTTGCAAACTTTGCACAAAATACTAGAATTATTCCTAAGAAATTTGTGCATCAGAGCATGCTAAATCTGTCATTAGCACTGAGCATATAAGCTGAAGATCAGATGACGACTGCATAGCACACCGATTAAATTCTTAGAGAACCTGTCCCTTGAGGAAACCTTGCCCACCCTCCTGTCATTTACCACAGGTGATATGTCCCGGTTCCACAAAGTAATTTTGGTCCAATTGACATTCAGAGTAAGAGGGGTCAGATGTTCACCCAATCCAGAGATGAAACGTGATGGCAGAGCAGTGGAGATCTGAAGGAACTGGTCAGCGTAGAACAGAGGAGCCACAGTAGTATTCAGCCTGTTTGGAGAAAGTGGACACTTCCACCAGCAGTTTACAAATAAGGTCCCCTTTTTCTTTGACTTACCTCAATCTATCTTGGAGGCTACTTCCAAAACCCTAATCTAATCTAATCTAATCTAATCTAATCTAATCTAATCTAATCTAATCTAATCTAATCTAATCTAATCTAATCTAATCTAATCTAATCTAATCCAATCCAGTGACTACTTGCATGATGATCTAGGTAAATGTCCTCATCCAAGAGAACGCTACTAAATGCCTGAATTCATCTTAAAAAATCCAATTATGGAACATGAGGCTCCTCGAGATGCTCCTATCTCCTATTGTTCAGGATTGTTCAATAAAACTATTTTGTTTCAACAAACCTTCAAATCCTAGGATGATTGTGGGCATTCATCTATCATTGATTATTTCTGGAATGGTTTCTAAATTGTTTGTGAGAGGTTCTATTTGTGGTTTTCTATTTTTGGCACATGGCCCAGAATCGGCCTGATTGAGGCCACAGGTATCCGTGTGAAGAATGTAGTCCGGGGTTAGAGATATTGCATGTCAGAAAAGATAAAACTCAACTCAGTGCCTCAATACTGCTGGTTAGAGATGTACTCATTAAAGGCTATTTTACATATATATTAGGTGCACTGCTTCATATGCAAAATATAAATTCCAAATACCTATTTGGAAGAGATGCTTATGCATCAAAAGCCTATAAAACCTTTTAGGTGAAGGCAAACTCTGGAGTCCAATACGAAAATGGCCCTTCAACTTCCAGAACAGAAGCACTAGTTTAGCTCTCTCTCTCTCTCTCTCTCTTTCTCTCTCTCTCTCTCTCACAAACACACACATACACACACATTATATTATCATCATACAGCTATTCATCATACAGCTATTATATTATCATCATACAGCTATTCATACAGCTATGCTAGTGAAATACACTGAATTAGACAAATACTTGGATGAGCAAAGTCCAGAGCTACTTACAGAACCTGGCCATTGGACTGTCGAAAAACAATGAGGCCAAAGGGATCAGCAGAGAACTGCACAGAATAGAGAGTTGAGGATTCCTTACTGGTGGCCTTGGGGGTTTCTAAAGGAACTTCATAGCGTTTTCTAGCTGGATTCTTAAGCTGTGGTGGGAGAGATACAACAACAAACATTGTGTGATGCTACTCCAAAAATTGGTCAGAAAAATTCAGTCAAGCTTCAAAGGGACTTGGCTTCTACTTCAGAATCATTTGTGAGGTGAAAGAAAGGAGGTCGGTGTGAAGTTTGAAGTTACAATGAAATACTTCTTTTTGGTTCAAGGGGGCTTTTTATTGTCTGATTAATTGATTTCCCACCTTTCAATTGATCTAATATGACATTTGATATTCCCGCACCCCGTTATTTCTAAAACAGACATCTATAAGCAGAGCCAATTTTAAACAGTATAAAATAAATTCAAGGCTGCACTCTTATATGATTTTGCTTGGAAATAAGCATTAATCACTTCTAAGCTTGTAGCATTGCATTTCATTTATAATTTGTTTTTAGATTTCTGAAAATATATACATAATAATTTAGATACATATATCATACATACCTACAATATCTACATGTATTTGAAGTATTATCATACGCGGGATGTATTTTGGTCACAGAGAAAAGGAATTAATTATGTAGCCCCTACTCCAGCTACTAGAAATGTATCTAAGAGTCACAAATAACATAAAGCCACGCTATGCATTAGCGTGATTTATTGAATAAACCATAATTAGCTGGATTTACACATATTGTCATTGGCTCAATATCAGCAAAGCAATACTGAAAAACCTCAGTTCTTTGCTGCCATCTAGTGATAGCCTAGGCTAGGTAGAGCAATCCTAGCTAGACCATAATTATTCTTCATGCAGTATAGTGACTAAGTTTATACAAACTATTAAAAGCCAAATAAACCACGCTTAACCTGATGCTTGTACCCAGCCACGTATTCACTTCTTTAGCTTCTGAAATTATTTTTTAAATGCTAATATTCTTAAGAAAGTGAATTCTGGTCCTGGCAATCACATTCTGATCTTTGACAATTCCACAGAATTGCCAAAGTCACATAGCCTGGCAATAACCCTCTCTATTTAACTGAAAAGAGATTTATCCTAGGATTAGAGCAGGAACAAACAAAATTTGAGGATCAAGGGCTATAATCCTGATGTTACTAAGAGATGGGTTAGGGACAAAGAACTTGTAAAAAAAAAAATCTAGAACCTTGTTCTTATATACTATATGCGGATAGCAGCAAGAATGCTTTATGCACATAAAATTAGGGAGCTGGGGAGCTACAAAGATCTTCCATGTTTGGATAATGTCAGAGTGCCTTGGACTTCCTTTTTTAAAAACAAAACAATAGTCCCTACTCACTGTGAAGTGAAGCCTCCCTTTGGTCTCAAAGACCACATCCAGCTGCACATTCAGGATGTCATCCGGCATGAAAGAAGGTGCACTACGGATCAAGTGGGCTGTGTAGCCAGTCTTGGTGGCAGTTAGGTTTGTCATCTTGTAACTAGAGTAATTGGTAGGAAAGAAGCACCATGGCTGCCAACCAGCAGAGCCTTTGGAAGAGACAGGGAGGTAACAACATCCCCGAGCTTGACATTCATCTTGAGAGAGAAGCTTCTCTGGGGCACAGTCAAAGCGGCTGTCTGGAGGGATGTTGCATCGCTTAGACATCGACAGGGGTTCCAACTGTTGTTCTAGTTTTTGTTGTGGTACCTCTGAAATCCTGCCACGATTCTTACCCCAGTGATCATTCTCTCTTTTAGAAGCAGCTATGGCTGCCTCCGAGGTCCTAGATAGTCCAAGCAGAGTGATCACAAATGCTAGAGTTGAAATCACCAGCATTGTGTGCTTCTTCCACCACAACCTCTGTCGGGCATTGAATCACCATGGAGAAAGGCAGGAGTTTGCTCCTCAGGAAGTATAGGACAGTCAGTCTCCAGCTGCAGAGGAGATGCAATCAGACACAAACTGTGAATTCCTGGCTTGTGCTGCATTCTCCAGGTTGACTATTCTTAAGAACCTATCCCTTGTATTCAAGTGGGGAAGTCCCTGATGAATGTCTGTCAGGCCTAGAGAATCTAAAAATTATTCCTTTGTATTCAATATTGATTCCAATCAAAACAATGATACCCCACTGTTGTAGCTCAAAAAGCAACAGGTCTATTGAGCATTTTTCCTTCTATGCTATATCAATCCTGTAGAGCTGCATGTGCCAATTTCCTGCAGGAACAAATTTCCTGTGTCAGGAAATCTTACAACAGCCTTGAAAGCACTTTGAGCAGAGAAACCAAGAAGACAGGCATTTTCCTATAGGCAAGAGAGACTCCATGTTGCTTATAGAGATATTATCATGTTATGACTGTGAATACAATCTATTATTTCCATTGTGATTATTATACAATATTAATTGGAGATGATTAACATTTTATTATTTAGAAACCAGTGATGAGAATACAACAAGTGTTCTATCAATATGAATTACAATTGAGGATGCTATTTTTCCAAGCATAAATTTCTGCCTTTTTGGTTTCTCAGTGTTGATTTGAGGTACCAGGTTAGAAAGTGGAAGTCCTGCCCTAGGGATGAAAGCCAGCTCGGTGATCTTGGGCCAGTCACTTTCCTGCAGCCCAATCCACCTCACAGGGTTGTTGTGGTGGGGAATAAAGGAGGAGGAAGGTATGTTGGATATATTCACTGCCATAAGCTATTTATAAAACGAATAAAGGCAGGATATTAAATAAATAAATAATAAACAATCAAATAAATAAATATTGTGAAAATGTGGTCACTTTAAGAGGAGAGCAATATTATTCTGCAGTAACTAACAATCAGGAACCTAGTAGCATTTTTTCAAACTGATAAATGTTATTAAATCACATAATTAAGCCTTTGTGAGCTACAGCCGACTTCCTCAACTGCATCCGACGAAAGCTTCGGCCATTACATTTATTAGTCTGAATAAGTGCTACCAGATTCCTTCGAATTAGTGTGAAAATGTACAGTTTTTTTTTCCCTACTCGTTGACCCTAGCCAAAGTAAATCCCATAGCAATTCTATCGCCCCGCCCCATTCACAATTATCATTATCAGGATTTTGGCCAGGCCACACACCCCACCCCACCCGAAATATTCACTTACGCGAAGAGACAGAAGCTTCCGCAATCAGCCCAACCCGAAAGAAACAAAAAGAGTGAAGAGTTTCCAACAGATCACGTGAATAGCGGCTCACGTGACTAAAATTTTCTCCTTTCTCCTTCCAGGACGATCTCACCAAACGGGCTCGTCGAACGAGTTGGATGTCCCTGCAAAAATCCGGGCATCCGCCAGATGCCAGCAAAGGGTTAGGATTTTGCTTTCTCTCGCTGCCATCCGGCTTTTTCTCGTTGTCGTCCGGATTTTTTGCAGCCCGGAGATGGCAGGCCCACAGAAAAGGGCTTCGGTTGGAAGGGGTTTCTCTATTAACAGTCCTTTAAATGAGGCGACAACACACAATGGTGCGCCATGGAAGAGCTTCCTCGGTGCAAACATTTATGATAGGTGTACCTTTTCTAGAGAAAGTAGGAGAAATCTGCAAAATGTTTGGACGAATTGCACTCCGTCTCTTTTCACACGTTATCACCCCGTTAACAAACAAACCCCCGCCGCGCACCTGTTTCCAAATATTGTGTTTCTTTTAGAGATTACGGGGTTTTTTGGTGATAATAATGAAAACGTCCATTCTACTCCCATTTACTTGCAAACGCAGGTCTGCTTTTTTAAACTGCTTATTAAAGAAATGCCATGACCATTCTTGGGATTCAATTCGGTAGAATTTGGAGGCGGATATTTAAATGTTCTCAACTTTTAGCCCTTGCTGTTTCTGTGTACACTTGCTACTTTTTATTAGTTACTGTTCTAAACTGAAGACAGAAGGCATGTGTACTATTGGATGGCTTCGCATAATTTATTAAGACTGAATCATAGAACACTTGTATTTTGGAATATAGGAGATGGAAAATACACAGCTATTAAAATTGGTTATATGTAGAATAAAATATGGCTTTGGCTTAAAGTTGTATGAGTTTAGCCCTCCCTGAGATTCACTCAGATCATTGAATGATTATGAATGGACTTAATTAAAATTGCTTCTGGAATTTGATTTATTGATTTATTGATAAAATAACAAGCTTGGGACATACAAGAGATTTAAAATCAAAATGGGACCATTGTTTTAAACATTTCAAAGAAGATATATAAACTTAAAAGAACAAGAAAAGGGGATAAAAGAGTAAAATTTAAGTGAATAAATGCAGGATTTTAGTATGTTATGAACATTACGATTCTCCAGTATGTTGTTAGTTTTGAGTAGCTATATTGTAAAAGATTTAAACTTGCTGTTAAGATAAGCATGATTGTCAAGAATCACAATCAACAATATAATTCACCAAGTAAGATTATAAACTACAGTAAATTTAATCCAAATTACTAAAATTATAAAATCCATAAGTAAAGTATTTTGAGTATGGCACATATTGTATTAAATTGTAATCTAAGAAAAGCTTGAAATGAATTGTGTCAAATTTACTTTTAAAATACAAGTTTATTCCAGACATTGACGCATACTTCCAGAATTTAGTTCATCATTCTTTCATTGAGGGAATCCCTTATAGCAGTTAGCACATATAAAGCTAATTCAATATATTTTGAAGAAAGAGATGTACAGTATGTTTAGGAAGGTTTAACAAAAATATTGTAGGTTGAAAAGGGAATGTCAACTTTTAAGCATTGTTTCATTCTACTATGAATCATTTCCAAAACTTATGAGTTTTACAATATTGTCTCCAAATATGAAAGTATGATTTCATCTGGTCATTAAGTTTCCAACATTTTAGAGAACAATATGTCCTTTTTAGCAATGACGGCTGGAGTAATATACCGATAGTAAATATACCATGTTATTCCATAATACATGGAAGAAATTCAATGTTTTTCCATTAAAATGTTCTTTGTTGCAGATCTGTAACTGCATTCAAATTCTGTAGCTATTTAAGAATGTAGTCCTGCAAATTGGAATATGTTCTTAGACCAATCAAGCTTTTCATTGTGCTGTAATTTTGCATCATGTTCAAAATATAGGGTTTAAAGACTATGCCTAAGGATGATTTTGAAATAAAAAGTCTACAATTGAAAAAGCTTGGCTGAGATGAGCCCGTTCTACAACTTTCTCTAAAATAATAGGAAGCTACATTTTAAAATTGCTGCAACCATTTTTTTAATTAATGATTTTGCAGAACTAATATGTACAAAAAAAAAAACTGATAGAAAAACTGTTTGTTTTTCGACATGAGAAATATAAAAATGTTGGGATGGTTTATATAAAAGAAATGTTTTCTCTGGTTTGTCTTTTTTTCTTTTTTTCCTCTTTTTTTTTTTAAGATATGAGAAAGATATGAGAAATGTAAAAATGTGATGGCTTGTATGAGAAAAAAGACTTAAATACTTAAGTGTAACTAATTTTGAGAAAATCTTAACCAGTAAGAATGTTTTGAATATTGTGGGGAAAACAAATTTAAATAAGAATGTAAACAGGAATTATGATGAGGCAATCAAGATGATCAATGAAAAGAAGCTTTATATTGATGTGGTTATTATTTGCAGAAACATGAGAAAAATGTTTACATTTAATTGTCATTTATTTAAATAAGAGCTGTATTAATTTAAGGTTGGCAAAAGAGACTATTATTGGAAGAAGAGGAAATCAAGTAAAGCTATTATATGGACTATAGAATTATAGAAATTGTGATTGATTGTTTTTTAAACACTAACCCAGACAACACGATATTTACCAAATGTTAAGCTGTATGTTAAAAATAAAACATATTAAAAAACAAAACAAAACCTGATAGACTACAGGTAGTCCTTGACTTCCAAATTCAATTGTGATCAGATTTGTGGTTGTTGAGCCAAATTGTCACTTTGCTCAAGGACCACAATCCTGGCTCTCCCAATTGTGGTTGTTGAGCAAAGAATGGAACCTCCTTAGGAAGCTGTGCCTTGGATCTGGTTGGGTGTGCCTGTCAGCAGCTGCAGAACAGTGCAAAGATAAGTGAACCCAGGTGTGGGTTGGAGACAAGTGGCCAGGGAGCAGGTCAAGGCCTCCAGGGCCAAGATAGCTTTGCACAGGCTGGGTGAACAGCTGAGATAGGGGGAAGAGAGAGGCAGGTACAGGAAGTTTTCATCTATATTGAGATTTAATACAGTATTCCTCCACTTCCTTGGGTGTCGAGTACAACCAGCTCCAATCAGTGGCAAGTTGTAACAGCATCAGATTGCCTATCTTTGGGTATAATATAGCAGGTACAGCTGTATCTGCCAAAGTCTTTGTTAACTTGAGTAAAATGAAAAAAAGTCACCTTAGGGCAGAGTTCCCCAACCTTTCCAGCAGCGGGCAAGTGTGCAGCCGCGCGTGAAGCTTAATTTGTGAGCAACGGCTAAGTGCGCGCACAGCTGCATTTGCATGAGCGGCAGTTAAGCATGTGCGTGCAGCTGCACTGGAACAAGCAGTAGGCAAATGCATGCACAGCTCCATTTGCGAGTGACAGGCAAAAGTGCGCCCCTTGCTCGCACAAATGGAGCGCATCTGCACATGCTCAGCTGCTGCTCATGAAGTGGGGATGCGCACACGCTCACCCATTGCTTCCATGGCCTGGTTCTGAACAGTTCACTGTCCAGTAGTGGGCCATGGACCAGGGTTGTGGACCCCTGCCTTAGGGTTCCATCTTTGGTTTTATACAGAGCATTAAGCTATGATCTGTTTGTTCTTTTCCTTTGGATAAGTATGTATCTACTCATTGCGATTTAGGATTATGTGTAAAGATGCCATTGTGGCTTGTTCAACAATCCATGGTTTAAATTACATTTGAATCCAAGTGTCAGTCTTAATGTCTTAATGTCATCTCCAATGAAATTCCCAAAGTTTATCTGCAAACAGGGATACATCATCATGCACATCTAATTTACAGCTACCTTCTTCTCAGCTGATCCCTGCACTTTAAATGAAAATGGGAGAATTTTCTTCATATTGAGGTTTAATATTCCCCCCCCCCCACATCCTCCAGTGTCATGAGGGATGAACAACTTTGCCCAGAAAAAGAAAATCTTATCCCCTGTTGACTGCTGATTGGAAATTTTTCTTCATGTGGTGTTGAGAAAGTGAACTTTCCTTAAATGAGCTTTTATCTTGTCAACTGCTGATCAGAGGAGCTGTCCTAGCATTGTCTAGGAAGCAGGGGCTGAGGAAAGGAGGAAGACGTTGGGAGAAGAATCAAATGGAAAGCTCTGCAGTTACATTTCGCCATAATGTTCTCTCATGGAATCTGAATGTTTTTCAGAAGAGTTCTTTATTCTATGGAAAATTTCAACATTCCTTCCAACAAATAAGAATTGAAAGTTTGCTGAATTCCTAGATTGACAGAACTAAACAAGAAAATAAGAATCTAACTTGTCTTTTTATTTAGGACAGAAAAACAGTGCAATGGAAAAAGCAAAATTTGAATATAAAACTGACTCACTTCTTTTTAAGCCCACAGCTACCCTGTCCATCCCCCATCTTTCTCTTTCCTATATACCATCCACTGACAAGCTGTCAGGAAATAACATTCCAGTTATTCTCACATTTATATTTTGAAAATGTCCAGCTCTTATTTTTCTTCAGCTTGATCCTGGGCACTCAGTTCTTCCAGTTTCTGAATTATTACTTGGGTAATTCTGCGCAATGTCTTGTGATAATGAGGATACTCTTGGTCAATCTGATGGAGAACGGTGTTAAGAGTTTGCAGTCTCTCCTCCACTTTATGATGTTCAACACGGGCCATTATCTCAGAACGACATAGTAGGTTGTATTTCCCTTCCTTCACGGCCTGCATGTGCTTCACGCGTGTCTGATTGGACACAATATCTAAAAGGTTCTTAGAAAAGCAACATTGAATTTGTTATTGGAGACAAAAGGCTGCAGGCAAGGCAGGAAGGAATATATCCTCTCTGATGCATCTTGAGACTGAATCAACCGATGAGCAAAAATCTAGATAGCCTGGGCTTAATACAAGATTAAACTTTTTTTTAAAGTAGACAGTGTCCCAGAAGAAAAATTGCATTGTGGGAACTGTCAGTGAAATCCAAAAATAAAATTAAACACTAATATACTTGCAGATTTGCATGCACAACTAGATAACTATACAGCAGTTGGTTTCAATCCCTGTCTTTTCAGACACATAGCTCACCAAGGTAACTCATACCCATGTTTCCCCCAAAATAGACTGGGTCTTATATTAATTTTTGCTCCAAAAGACGCATTAGGACTTATTTTCAGGTGATGTCTTATTTTTTTCATATACAATGGACTTATCAAACAGAAGACGTGCGGACCAGATGGGCCCATATCTGGCCTGTGGAGCTGCAATGGAGATGGCGAGGGACTGCCCCCCCTGCTCTGGCCACAGCCCAGCATGGCCGGGTGTTCCCCCGGCACATGCATAGGAGGCGGCGAATGCACGGGGGCTGATGTCTGGCAGCGGCCACAACCCACTGGCCCCTTGGCCAACGCACTTTAGGGTTGTGCAGCCTATGCAGCGCAGGTCAGTCTGAGCGCTGCGATTGCCAGGCCAGCCCTCCAAGTAGCAGGCGGAGGCAGAGCTGCCCATCCATTCCATCCCACTGTCTGTCTTTGCTTGCCGGCGTGTCCGGCGGGCCAGATCGCGTTCCTCCCCCCATGCCTCTGCCTCCGCCTGTTGCTGGTGCCGCCACAGTGAGGCAAGGCAAGGCAAGGCAAGGCAGGTGGCAGGGCAGGGGTGGTGGTGCCATGCTTTGGCCCCTGCGCACTCAGCCCCTGCCGTCCAACCTCGTCCTCCAGCTCCGCCGCACACGTGGGATGAGCCTCCCAACTGCCACCTCACTCGCAATGGCCCCGGCAAATGAGAAGGGCCAGGAGCCCCTGTCCCCAAGAGGCAGTCGGGACTCCCCTCCCCGTTCCGCCCAAGCCCAGGCCCAGAGCTGCCCCACATGTCCCGCACCCGCACACCTCAGGGTCCCGAAGCCAGGCCATCCCCGCCCTGTCACCTGCCTTGCATCGCCTCACCTCAAGCGGTGGCACCAGCAGCAGCAGCTCCACCTATCAGGAGCCCCGCTGCCCCTCAGGCCCCCCACAGCCCAGGAAGCCCAGTCTGGGCAAAGAGAGCAAGCACAGCAGGAGCCGCCTCGAGGAGGCAAGCACGGCTGGGCGTCCCCTTGGGGAAGCAGGGCTGCTCAGGAACCTGGAGAGTCTGCGCTGCAGTTCAGGGGTGCCCCACATGGCCTGAGAGGGTTGGCGAGGCTCCTCTGGTGGATCAGACCCTGGCGCCACCCAGGTCCCGCCCCCTCTGCCAGAGACCCCTGTATCTCCCCAGCCCCACCCGGGTCCCCACAGGCACCCCCTAATGTGAGTGACTTTGAGCTGGCCACGTTCATCTACCATGCCCCCCCCAGGGCAATCACAATGCTGATGCGGCGCTCTGGCTGACAATCTTAACCGGGGTTTATTTTTGGGATAGGGCTTATATTATGAGCATCCTGAAAAATCATGCTAGGTCTTATTTTCTGGTTGGTTATTTTCAAGGAAACACGGTAGAACTTGCAGTTGATTAAGCAACCTATTTTGCAAATTGGTGCAATAATATGAATTATCAGAATATATTATAATTTGCTAAACGGTAAAAAAATAAAAAGTTAAAAACTGGACAGGATGCTTCAGCCATACTCAAATCATGTTATTAGGAGTCCATGTATGAATAGGTACATTTTTCCTCAGCATGGAGCAACTACTCCAAGTTGAGTATACAAGGTTACCGCCATATATAATTAATCCCAAAGAGAGATGGAACACGCACTGCACAAATGACCACTCTTGTTACCTGCCGTTTCTTTGCTTGCAATTGTTCTATATTTTCATCAAGTTCTTCTGCTTCATAATTCCTATTGGAAAGCATTCTCTCCTTCTCCATAATAGCTAAGTGGAGGTTCTGCTGTGATTGTTCAAGCTGAATTATGATTTTGTTGCATTCCTCAGCACACTAGGGGAATATAAGAAGGGGGGGGAGAGAAATCAACCCGTTTTCTCAGGACCAGTCATTTGCCGGACATTCCTGTGAGAGAAGTGCATACTGTAAATTCTCAGGGCAACTTCATACATTATAATACCCTTAACAAGTGATTTCCTCCTCCCCCAACCTCCAGTGATGTTCATGATGTAAGAAAATGCATCTATATGCTCAACAGAAGCATTTATTTCCCACTTAATATACTGTATAACTGGTCAGCGGTTTTGAATCTATGTTCCCTCAGTAAGCTCACGGTATACTTCTTAATAGTGGTTCAGTAGTGCCTGTGTTTCAATACAACTCTATTGAAGCTGGGCAGAAATATATCATCAATTAAATGAGGACTGGAAAATCTATCTCAGTTTTCGGCATCATGACATTAAAAACACTCTACAGAAATCTGAGTAATTCTTGCTTCCTTGTTTGTGCTAGGTATTGGGGTTGACAGCCCCCCCCCATTTGAAGCAATGCCCTGCCTCTGGAGATATTTCAAAGACAGGCTCCCCCAGCACTGTCTAGAGCAGGGCTTTTCAATCTTTTCACCGATTGTACCACTTTTAGGATATGGCAATATTCGAGTACCACCTAGCAAGGTGTCAAAAACTTGATGAACAAAAAAAAAACCTGTTCAAAGTTGCAATTGCACTGAAATGACTTATGACCATTTTCACACTTATGACCATTGCAGCATGCCCAGGGTCATGTGATTTATATTTGGATGCTTGGCAACTGATTCATATTTATGATGGTCACAGTGTCCCAGGGTCATGTGATCCCCTTTTGCAACCTTTTGACAAGTAAAGTCAATGCCAGGGCTGCTGGTGGCCAAGTGCTAAGGCAGGACTTCTCTGCCTCCCTCCTTCCCTGCCTCCCTCTTTCTCATGCCCACCTCCTTCTGAAGGAAGAATTTGAAACACACACCCCCCCATATTTTTTCTCTTCCATATATTCATCAAACAAGGAAAAGCCTCCAGAAACAGAAAAGACAAACTGCTGAGTGAACTAGCTTAAAAAGGCACATTCCCCTTTAAGAATTAGCTGTTGGCTAGAAAGGAAAGTAAGGAAGAAAAAAAAATGTAGTAAGTATTGGCTGCCGGCTAAGGCAGCCTCCCCAAATGGCTCCATTCATAAGTAAAAGAATCTACAGGTAAAATCCATTCAGGAGAAAAATACTTCAAAACCCCTTGCAGCAAAACTTACAGCTAACAATAGCAGAGCAATAGAAGCTAACACCAGCCATCAGCCAAATAGAAATTGCCAAACACTCCTTAAGAACACAAAGCCCACATTGCACAAATCCCAGAACTTCAAAGTCACAAAAGCACATAAGAATCCTTCCACTCTCCATCTCCTCCCTCTTTCTCATGGGGGAGGGTGAGCCAGAACTGAGCCTGGGCCCTTTGTCTCTCCCCAGCCACTGCAGCTCCAGAGGACTCTCTCACTGTAAGTCCTTGCCTGCGCTGGCTCTTTCCCTCCCCCACTACACTTGGCTAGGCAGGCTGCGTACCACCTGCCACTTGTTAATGTACCACAAGTGGTACGCGTACCACAGGTTGAAAAGCCCTGGTCTAGAGGAATTTGACAGAACAAAATACAGCAAGGTATAATAAAGGCAGCACGAAGTTATGACATAACTAAATCATTCTCCATAAAACAAAATTCTAATCTGTATTTAGTGTCTTAATTTCCAGACTGCTATATTTTTCCTGAATCTCCAATCTCAATTCCTGGAAATTTTCTGTTCCCCTGGCCTGGAATTAGCCTGTGAAAAGATGCATTGTATCTTCCATGAGAGAAAAAATACAGAACAAAGACAACAACAAGTTTCCCCTCCTCTTTTTAAAAAATCATTTGCGAGAAGAAAACCTTCTCACTCCTGATTTATCACTAACTTTTCTAAATATTCTAAATATAGCAATGTCTTCAGAGTATGTTGGTGAAAAACTGCAAGACGGTGTGTGCAAATTCTTGAGGCAAGAAGGGCCTTTTTTCTATGTGTGTCATACACATGCAAAATGGGCACCGCTTGCACTGCAATATTGTATCTGCCATCTTGCGAATCTTGTTTGCCTCTTACAGATGCTGCTGGTCTTTGCTTTCTGTCTAGATTGATAAATTAAATCCAGTTGGCTGACCAAGTTTAAATATTCCTTTCATAGATGACACTATAGAGATGGGCTTTTTTCCTTTCACCTCATCTGACTAGAATGAATCTATGCATCCAAGTTATTCAAGCTGCTGCTGTGATCCTGAAAAAAATGACTGTTCCTGCTCACCAAATACACTTTTGATTTTAAAAGATTCCTTGTTACTGTTTTGACTTATAGCAGTATAAGCTGACATTTATACTTTTACTGAATCTTGTATTTAAGCAGGAGCAAAAATATTATGTCCAGGATAGCATAATCAGTCCCACTAGAGATACAGTGGGCCATGATATTGTCGATGAATTAAGGAGCTCTGTTAATTTCCATATTAGAAAGCTGAAAGTAGAGCATTAATATACAAGAGAACAGCAGAGTTACCAGCTCAGCTCTCCAGACTATTTCAGGAAGTATTCTACAAATAACAAGTTGGTCAGGTACTCTCTCTCTCTCTCTCCCTCTCTCTCTCTCTCTCTCTCTCTCTGTGTGTGTGTAATTCCCTAATGATCTGTAATAACAATTTTTACTTGCTGACCTTCTGGGTCTCTTTGATCTTTTTTTTAAGCTCCAACTTCTTGTAGTGGAAGTCACCTTTTGTCAGGACTTGCTTATTCATTTTGCTCTGGCCCTCAGCACGAACCACAATTGTTTCTCGGCGGGAAACTGCTGCCTCCATATTTCTCATTAACTTCTCCTGCTGGTTCATCAGCTGTTGGTACCTTACCTATATTCAGAAAGGAAGCAAGCCAACTGAATATACTTGGACATCACCCATGAATCAGATGTTATATTTCTACATCCTTGTAGCCATGGATACATAATCATCTATAGCCCAAAGCTTTGCATAACATGGTTCAGAAACTCTAAAACTAGGGTACCACCACACTGATCAGCAAAATCTACAAATCTTTGGGGCTGTTAGTGAATTCAACATACCTCAAATATCTGAAGCACCTTGCTGATGACTGCAAAACATCATATAATAGGGCCTAATAAATTACATCCCTGAAATGTTAATCCACATTTCTGATATATAGCTGACATGCTGAGTTTCTCAGCAGTTCTTAATTCCTATCGCAAAATTAGCTATTGTCGGATCCAATATATTTTTTCTGAAATATTAAATCAAAATCAGAATTATAGTCACTGAATATATCTGAAAATTAATTTACATTTTATATCCTGGTTCAGCTTCACAGCAGGTGGCAGCATCTAGCCAATCTTATAAAGGTAAGCAGAGAGTAGCTTGAAGTTCAACAATAATAATAACAACAACAACAACAACAACAAAATAATGGACTCTCAACCACTAAAGTTTTGCAAGCAGAATCTGGACAGTTACCCTTTAATGATTCTCTGCATTTAGCAAGATTTGGACTGCATAGTGTGCAAGGGTTACTGGAATGTAGCAATCTCTATCATGTAACACTCTGTAATAAAAATGTCTCGGTGAGTGGCAGAAACTAGTTATTTTGTCTGGGCTTATAAACTAATAAACTAGGATTGGGTCTGGTGTGGACAGGAGATTTCCAGAAAATCAGAGTTGTAGACTAGATTGGAACATTGAAAAACCATTCGGAAAAAAGCTAATGGCAAACATTTCCACCGTGCTGTCAATAGGTCTACATAGTCCACGAAGTGACTAAAAGTTGAGTCAAGAGAGGCGCTATCTTTTATCATATCCAAAATACCATTAGGCTTGTTACAAATCGTGGAACTAAATCTGCCCAAAGTATTCCCCAGGCCCACTTGTTTATTCTATGCAATCTTTTCTCCAATATATAGGTACATCAAGAAAGGAAATACAGCAGATTGGGTAAGTACAAATCATATATTATTTGGGTTAAACATACTTTGATTGAAATCAGTGGTGCTTCTGCCAATCTGGGTAGCCAGCAGACTTGCCTACCCAGCACTTCCGGTCTCACCTGCATCCTGTGAATCTCTGACTTCATGGCTCTGATCTCACTCTGCTCAGCTTCTGAGTCCACTGCAGCACGCATCTCTTTGGCTATCTGTATCTTCTTCTCCCATTGCATCATCTGGCATCTGAAATACCAGAGGAGAGAAAAACAAGGAAGAAGCTAGCAGAACCCTAGCAGACAATAGTATATGGAAACAGGAGGTGTGCAATTGTCATAACTGGTATCACTATCAAATTGCACCTCAAGACACTCGTGCAAATCATATTCTATCAAAACAAAAGGAGAATACAATCATGACTGCTATTAGCTTTTATGTACAACGAATGCCAGGAATTTGTTTTTCCCCAACATTATGTCATGAAAATATATTCCACCTGTAGATTCCACACAAAAACTAAGAAAGCAGTAACAATTATGGCATTAAAATGTAATCTAGAAAGGCCTTCGGCTTGTGGAAAATTCAGAAGTACAGAGCATAACAACGAGAAGGAGACATGTTTATTGCAAGGACCTTGGATGACTGCTTTATAGGTAGGAAAGAGGGACCCTGAACAATGGGAAAGCAAGAGTCTTTACAGAAGTTGAAGGCTACAGGGCAGGAAATTCTAGGTATCTGATTTGCTGGCAACCTCTGGAGAAGCAAAGCAGGTTCTTGACCATGCACCTGGGGTGATTCCTATTGTTACGCAAAGTGGCCCTTTCAGGAGAGCAGCAAAGCTGGAGAAGCCCATTATTAAGGAGATGGAATGCTATGATAATCAGGCTGATTAAGGATGGAAGTTGGGCTTTCTTACCTTGTTACTGTGTTGCAATTCCCTATTAGGGCTGCCCTTAGGCTGCACTGTGAGTGGGTGAGCAAAGCTTATACTCTTGATGGTGTTTCATGGGGCTTTGTCTGGAGGTAGGATTATTAGACAAAAAGAGGAGTTGGATTGGACTCTGATCATGTCCAAAAGGCAGAGAGGAAAAGGGTTTTATTTCCTCCATTGTATTTCCTCCATTTATTTTCTCCACTACAGACCTGTATTGTGATAATTTATGAATTGCCTTCAATTATTCTAGTTGCAGAGGCTGCTCTCTGCTTATCTCTCAAACTGCAACACAAGAAGGAGATCTGATTTACATTCCATGTGTCTATGCTCTGACACGTTGAGGACCCAACCTAGAAAATGGACTCTCAAAAAAGTCATGAATATTTTCCACCTGCACTATTTAAGCGTTCAGATACAGTATGATAAATCAGAACTCACTCTGCTTCAACTAGACTGTTGAGGAGCCTCTCTTTTTCCTCATGGAGTCGGTCCAGTTTCTCTTGCATCTCAATTGATTCTCTCTCTGATATCTAGAGCCAGGAATATGTGCATTGTATCTTTTATTTACTTCTAATAAACAAATGATCCAGAACAAGGATAATTATCAGACTGGACTAGCAACAGACTATAAGAAAAGCCCTGTTACATCTGCCAAAGGCCTACCTGGTTCGAGTCTCTGTGTTGCACAAAGGCCAATTAAATGCTTCCAAGATGCTTACAAGCAGGATGGGATTGCAATAACCTTCTTTCAGTATTTCTCTTTGTTAGTATGGTTGAAATTGTGCTGCTTTTGGTGTAGGGGGCAAGATACAGCCAATTCAACTTATAAACAGCTGTCTCTAAATTTGCCCAATTCTCTTTTAAAAAACATTGAAATTGGTAGCCATTATTACACCTAATAGCGTAAAGAAGCATTTTTATTGGTCTTAAATCTTGCATATAATTTTATTGCATGACGAAAATAGTAACACAATAAGACAAGGAGAAAAATTTCCCCTTTCTCACCATATTTCCCTCTTTTGCACAGTTTTATCTTCTAGTACTTTTTTTAACCTTTTTCCTTGAAAGTGAATCATTGGAGTCCCATAACCATTCAATTGCCTTTATTTTATCTTTTTCAATTTTACAAAATCTAGGTGCAGTGACAAACAGTGTGCACAGAATTTAATGTATGGCTCCATGTTGTAGATTTATATGTGGGCATTATATGTTGGCAATCTTATTTTTAATCTCTTTTTAAATAATTATCTAGTAGAGAATTGTCTCATTAGTATTTTTTCATAGTGGCTTCATTGACTTCTTTACATACATTCACATATCAGAGCTTGTGTTCTTGGAAGTCTTATCTAGCCTGTCAAACTAAATAATTCAGTAGCTTTGTGAAATTTGGCTATATTTGTTTCAATATGCTTCTCCTTATAATTATTTCCAAAGAACTGATTATTTGATGTCATCAGAAAACCAGTCAAGGTTATTGAGAAATAAATTAACTACAGGTAGTCCTTGACTTACAACAGTTCATTTAGTAGCCATTCAAAGTTATAATAGCACTGAAAAAAGTTATTTATGGACTTTTTTCACACTTATGTCCATTGCAGCAGCCCCATGGTCACATGATCAAAATTCAGACGCTTGGCAACTGACTCATATTTATGACAGTTGCAGTGTCCAGGGGTCATGTGATCACCTTTTCTGACCTTCTGACAAGCAAAGTCAATGGGGAAGGCAGATTCACTTAACAACCGTGTCACTAACTTAACAATTGCAGTGATTCACTTAACAACTGTGGCAAAAAGATTGTACAATGGGGCAAAATTCACTTAACAACTGTCTCACTTAGCAATAGAAATGTTGGGCTCAATCTTGGTTATAAGTCAAGGACTATCTATATATTTTTTTCCTGAGGATCTCCTTCCTGCCTCCTTCTCTAGAAACTGAATGATCTAGATTCTAGACCAACTGTTTATATTATATAGTCTTTTCCTGTGAAATATTGTCATTGCTTCTCAAAGGGATTGCAAGCTAGTTATCAAAACCTCCTTTTTTTTGTAGTTTTAGCAGTATTGAACAACATAGTCAAACTCTGATTTTGTGAGAAATAAATCTAGGCCAAGGAATACCTTGAGGGAGCGCACAAATTCATTTTCCATGATGGTGTTTCCTTGCTGTAACTCATCAGAATTCTCACTATTCTTATTGATCAATAAATGCAGCTTCACCAGATCATTAGACATATTCTTCATGTGTCGCTCAATGTCCTTCAGTTCATTTTTCTCCTGCTGAATATCATCTGAAAGAACAGGATAAAAAGGTAACAATTCTGTAAGATGTAAAATGGTGCAAATAATATGAGAGGTGGAAGGGTTGGAATAAAATGTGCAATATATGGGGAAGTTGATACTATCAGCAGGAATGGAGGGGGAAAATCGAGTCTGCACACTCAAAATCTGCATACTGTATAAAAATAAATGTACTTTTTAAAATCCCAGATTAAGAATCAGACAAATATTGGACCGAATATATGTAAAAATGAAATGGCATTAAAATACAGGTAGTCCTCGAGTTATGAGTGGAATAGAGCCTGCCCATTCCACTCATAACTCGAAAACTCGTAGAGTGAATCTCATACCTCAAACGAGATCACTCCCTTGCTTGTTAAGACGCATGCAGCTCGTTAAGTGAACATGAGGTATCTCGGTGGGGAAGGCCATGGAGGGCCTAGTGATGGAACAGGCCCCCAAGGCCTTCCCAATCCACTAAGATACATCATGCTTCCCCCTACCTTCCTGCCGTGCCAGACTCACCTGGAAAAGATCTGTCTCCTCTCTGCTGCGGTTCCTGCTGCTGCCTGGATCTGAGGCTGGGGGACACTTCTGCGGCCCACTGGATGCCAAATCGGGGCGTTGTAGGCCTTTTCCAGGCTGCTGCCGCCCAGATCTGAGGCCGGGGGACGTTTCCACAGCCCCCCTGCGGCCCGATCTGAGTGCCGGAAGCCTTTTCCAGGCTGCTGCCGCCCGGAAACAAACCACCGGAGAGCTACGTAAGCATCCCCGGCCTCAGATCTGGGCAGCAGTGACCTGGAAAAGGCCTCTGGAGGCCAGATCGGGCCGCGAGGGGGCTGCGGAAGTGTCCCCTGGCCTCAGGTCTGGGTGGCAGCGGCCTGGAAAAGGCCTCCGGAGCCTGGATCAGGTTGCGGGGGTGGGGCGCGGAAGCATCCCTTGGCTTCAAATCTGGGGGGCAGCAGCCTGGAAAAGGCCTCCGGAGCCTGGATCAGGCCGCAGGGGGCCATGGAAGCTTCTCCCTGCCTCGGATCCAGGCGGCAGCGGCCTGGAAAAGGCCTCTGATGCCCCGATCCAGCATTGCACTTACATGTTGCACTTACTCTCAACACGTAATTTCTTTTGCTCCTTGATTGTGATCTCTTTCTTTAGCATATCTAAGGAAACCAGCTGCTCTTCTCGTTCTTGAGTAAGCTTCACTAACTCCCTCTGTTGCTTCATCCAGTGTCTTTGGAGCTTCACTACCTCCAATTCCATTTCATCTATTTGTTTGGTGAGTTTTTTTATTTCAATTTCCAAAGGCCCCAATTCTTGTCCCTTGAATCAGAAGTATATAATGATTTAGATTTAGTTACTTGTATTCAATACATTTTGAAAAACATTTTCACCTAGTCAGGTAACAAAATGTCTGCAAACAAACAAAGAAGCTCAGAGAACACCAAGGACTCCACAGTTCAACCCTGAGCTACATACATTCTTTTCCATTAATACCTAAAGTCCACCCATGAACATCTTTTTTTTAATTTAATATAAAATACTTTGTCCTGGTTTAGGGAATCCTTCCTAAAAAGAGAAAGTTATCCCATGGGCACTGGATAATAATATAGATTATTAAAGCATGGAAATACATGTTGAGAGGCAGTTTAAATTGTTATTGATAATCCACAATTAAATTAACGTACAGAGATTGGTAGAAGATTAATAATTTAAATCCTAACCAAAGACTTAAAAATTATTAAAGTCAAGTCTGAGAATAAAGGCAGTTCCTAAAAGAATGGTATTTTGGGGGGAGGGAAATTGGGGTGTTCAATCTGATAAATTCAAAATTTCCAAACATCGAGGGAGTCCTACAGAATGATATTGCTCCAAAAGTTACAATCACAATTGGCATAACTGTGGATTTCTTTTTACTACAAAGAGGTCATTTGCTGTTGTTTGTTACAGGCTGAATTTTCACTTTCATGCAATTAGTTGGCAAAGCTTGTTATAGTGCCAGTAAAATAAAGCTTTGAATTTCTTTAGTACTCCTGATCTCAACCAAATTCTATGTGGGGTTTTTATTGGATTTTCCTTCCACAATCCTTCAAGCATTGATTATGTATTGGCATATTCTTCCAATTAACAAATTGGTTTGATTATTTCTTTTTTTATAATCAGCCTTCACCCTTGTTGTTTTCAAATGCTTTCCTTGATCGACTTCCTTCAATATGGGTTCTTCACTTTTCTTAATGCAATCATTCAAACCATGCTTTTCTTCCTCCAGTTTTTTTCACCTGTAGGAGTCATCTCTCTCCTTTAGCTTTTGGCAAATAAAAGCTATCAGTATCATTTTTCAGGTGTAGAGCATGGTACCGTGTCATGGTACCGGTTTTCTCATTTTCCAGTCCAAGTTATCAAGTTCCATCTGGATTCATTTAATTATTCCTGCTGTATACTGAATAACAGGAACTGCTCAGGTATTGGTTGCTTTAATAATGTTTCCTTCTTGATTTGTTTAGCAGCTGGATAGAATAAATGCCAACATACAGAAAGGCTAATGTGTGATGGTTAGAGTGCAGAACTGAATGGGGGATACATTTAAATATCCTTACTAATTAATGAATATACTGGATGTTTATGGGCTAGTGCTATCTTTAAGCTCAACAGAATTTGTATAAAAAATGAGATAGCAAGCCCTGAGCAACCCAAGAAAAAAATAGAACATACCCCAAGTTGAGAAATCATCATTTCCAATTTCTTGTTGTACAAGTTGATGGTACCCTGTTTGCGTCCAATCAGGAGGTTACGTTTAGCAATCTCAGTCTCGCTATGACTGATCTCGCTGTTTAACTCATCCAATTCCTTGTCCAGTACTGAAAGATTCTTCTGAAGCATGTTCAGCTTGTTATTTGTATTTGTTATGTCCAATGAGGTTTGAGCTGTTTCATTTTCAAGTTTGATAAGCTGTGTATCCTAGGGATTACAAGAAAAGAGAAATCAGAAAAAGACATCTCTGTAAGGATAGCTAAGCAAGTATTTCAGTACTGTTAACAAATATCCATTACCAATAGAAAGCCTGGCTGCAGCCACAGTATTACTCTAGACTGTACTTGAACAAAAAATTCCCAAATCGTGGCAAGAACTCAAAAGGGCAGAGAAAGAAAAACATAATGCTAGAATATTGAGATATAAACAATAGCCACTTGCTCTTTCCAATATGTAACTGCACATGCATTGGGTTCACTTGGAGCATTTTAACAATTGTTATTTGAGAGCCAATGATAAATAATAAATCACAATAATGTAATAATATTAATGTAAATAAATCTCCATCACTAATTTAGGTTAGCCTGTAGCCAGAAACAGCCAGATGAACCTGGAGTCAACTTGGCTAGGCTCACGCTATTGTGGATGCTATCCACTTCCTTAAACTCCATAGACTCAAAAGACTCTCAGATAAATTGCAAGATACTATTATGTAAATTGTGAGTCCAAATCAGAGCAAATTTGATCAATTTCACCTTCAAATAAGTTTGGTAGCCTTGGGGGAGATCTTTTCAACCTACATTTCCACAAAAAGTCTGGGTTACTTTAAATGATGCTAAATGGCACTCTGCAGATGCAATAAGGTTAGAGAAGTAATTATATTTCACTATCTTATTGCCATAATGTGACCCCAAGTTTGGACTCATATGTCTGTCTAGTCATGTTCACACTTCTGGTGTGTCTTCTGCCACTTTATCTTCTAGAGTTCCTCTATGAACCACTGGGCACATTTAGATCTGCATGGGGGGAGGGGAGGAGACTCAGGAATGATTTCATCCAATTTTCTTTGGATGGCAAAGGAATGGCAAAACTGGTTGCCTGGTCATTCAAAAACTCCCCGAGCACCAGTTGGAAACTGATTGAATCCATAAAGTGCCAGAGAGAGACCAAATTAATTCGTCTTCCTTTCCTGCAATTGTTGGTTATGAAGCAAGGTTCAGGTTATGAAGCAAGGACTGTCCATGGAGAAGGACTCAAAAAATGACCCCATATGGAAATGATAAGTCAACTGTCACAAAATGAAAACTAGATCAAGCGTGTAACTACCTTTATGGGTTGGACTAGATATTACCAAGGTCAAACCCAGGACTGTTATGGCTGCCATGAAATCCTTAGACAGTTCCCACTCAGAGGGTTTAAAATCCCCAAGGATCATAAGCACTGAAAACTCAAGCACCAGCTCTGATACCAGCTTGAGGACATTTCTCTTATTATCTCCAATATTGGTGCCAGAGGTGAAGTTTATGCTATTTCTAGAAGTTTTATCTACAGAAAATAATATTCTGTCTATCAGAAAGATCAGGGTCTTGATATTTATGTCAGAACTGGTCAATCAAAAAGCTTCATATTACTTGCAGAAATTGCAAACATTTGTTTCTATGTCAGTTGGGCAGAGATCACAAAAGTTTGGCTAGAGCATGGTTCCAGCCCCAGATCATAAGGTTTCTGACACAGGTGTCTCAAACTCCATAGATTTTTTCTTTATCAATAAAACGTAATCCTCATTTATCAATCACTTGTTCAAAATTAAGATGGCACTGAAAAAGGAGACTTACAACCAGTCCTTTAAATTGTGGCCATCATGGTGTCCTTCCAGATATATGATCATGAATTGAGTATCGAACAACCAGTGAGTATTTACAATAGTTTCAGTGTCCTGCGGTAACATGATTGCCATCTGCAATCTTCACAGCCAGCAAAGTCAACAAGGAAGGACACTGCAAGCCATGGATATGTGATGTCACACTTAATGACCCACAATGATTCACTTAACAACTGCAGCTAGAACTAATGTTGTAAGTTGGCATGGTCATGTGACATTTCATATAACAACTACACTGCTTAGTGATGGAATTGCCAGTCCCAATCGGGGTCAGTAAGTAAGAACTACCTACAATTCTTTGTTAGTGAGAGCTATTCTCATGGAGCCCCTGTTCTAGCATCTTCATCAGCAAGAAGACAATAATTCAAACGGGCAAATAATTCACATTTTGGTAATATTTTCCTTGCATTAATCACTTTCAAAACAATCCAGATTTAGTAAAACAGTCAACTAACAGGAGAATTCCTGCTAAATATATCATTACTTATAGGTAAATACAAATGCAAATACTTTTTCATTGTATAATAAATAAAACTACTGTAAGTTTCTGCACAATAGGAAAAATATTATCATAATCTAGCACTATTGTAATCATTGCAACTTCCACTAAAAGTATTTCTCTACTTTGTACTTTTTGGAGTGAAAAAAGGTGATGTCTTGAGGCTCATCAAACATTATTTTCTTCTTTCAGCTGAAGCTTTCTGTTCTTGAAATTGAAATCCGTCAGAGATTAAATGTAAAGCTAGAAGGAACCAAATAATTTTTTAAAATCGATTTAACAGGGCTTCCAGTAGCGAAGGAGGAAATCTTGTTTTAAGAATGTATCTTTATCTTTATTTGGTGGTAGGTGGAACCATACTTCAGTCTGAAAATATTATGAATTATGAACATAAAAAGAGAGAGAGAGAAAAATACTTCACATACTTAAATACAAACCTCGTTCCCCTCAGCCCCAAATATGGAGGTGCTCTACGTACCAAAGTCAACATCGTATTCTGAAGTTTAGCTCTTATTTGTAAAAAGTATTTTGCTGCTTTATTTGATATCATCTGATCTTGCAACTTGGCCATGATCTCATTTTCCTTTTCCTGCTTGGTTTGTGATCCTTTCTCGATTTCTCTACGAAAAACTGCCAATTCATTCATGCGAGCTGCTCGATCCTGGAATAGGAAATAGGAAACTTTTAGAAAGCAGATGATTTTAAACAGAGTAGAAGGCAGAATTCTGAATTACAATGAGCCATATTTGATGGCAAGAAACCACACTTAATTATTACCACAATTTATATAATTGCCTCTCCTACTGTAGCCTGTAGTAGGGGAGACAATTATATAAAGTGACCAGAAACATGCTATACCAATGTTCAGGACCAGAATTTCAGCTTTATCTCTTTTTTTCTCTATTGTTAAGATTTTTTTATGAAAATACGTTGAAACTATTAGGAAGCTTATATTAATATTTAAAATGGCAGGAAACTGGCGGCCTAATTTTCAGCAATGATGTTTTGAAAGATCTTTGGGAGAACCATTTAAGTCCTGGTTGCCCAATCAAACACTACAAGTAAACAAATAGCAGACTTTAGTCTGGAAATCTTACCGCAGTTGCCCTATTGAGGGCCTGCTCTGTTTCCTGAAGGGTACGGGTGTAAGTGCCAAATTCCACTTTCATGGCATCTTGTTTAGACAAGTTCTGTGCTATCAGCTTTCTGCTTGTGTTGGCATCGTTCTCTGAACGGTTCAGGATAGAAGCCAACAATTCATTCCTCTCTTCCTCCTTGATGATAGACTTCTTATAGACCTCAATTTCAGCCTCCAAAGATTTGAGTTTATGTCTGGAATCTCTGCAGGGGCAAAAAAAAAAAAAAAAAAAAAAAAAAGAATAATTTGGAGCCAGATAATGACTATAAATGTCTCTGCTTTCAAATAAATTATTTTGGAAATGATTAGAAGACCATAGTGGCCTTTTCAACACCTTCCTAGGCCACTGCTTCTTTGAAATCAAACACACAAAGGCATCGTTCCTTCTTTGACTTGTATTATAAACAGTAATATAATAAAATGCAAAATAAAATCTATACCTTGAACTCGTTAGTGATTTCATAGACACATCAGTATGAGGTTTTTTTGGTAGAACCCAAAACTCAGGTGTTCCCTGATGCTCTCCATTCCAAATATCAATCAGCCCAACCTGCATAGCTTCCAAGACCAGACAGTCAGTTAAGTGCTGTCATATGCTAAAACTCTAATAGTGCAAGCATCTAATAGTTACATGCATTTCTAGATTCCAGTAATTCTTGTAACTACATAGAACACATTCTGTTACTGTATAAGCAGGAAATCAAAACTAGAATATAGTATCCCTATATGGCAACTGTTCAGGTTCTGCCTCAAGATTTCCAGTGGGAGAGAATCCTTTCAACTGAAAACTACTTTTAAAATTTATAATAAACAATTTAAGCCCTTTCTATCTATCCTAGCTCCTGGAATAATTTTTTAAAGACTGGCCTTCTTTTATCAAATATTTGAATCATACCTCTGCAACCTCATCAGCTTTGCTTTGTTCAGCTTAAGCCTAACCATTGTGACTTGTTTGCCACAATTTTGGTGAGTGTATTGGTCCCCTTCTGACTTTTTTTAAAATAGAACATCCAGAACTAGATTAAGTATTCCAAATAAGTCTGATTGGAGTTGAATAACACAGAACTATTAATTATCAGAACTTGGAAAAGGAGAAGGAAGCCTGGAAAGAAATTATCATCTTCATTATCATCATCATCATCATCGTCATCATCATCACAAAACATTTCTGCAGCAACATTTCACTTACAAGGCAAGATCTATGTGCTATTACAAAAGACAAGGCAAAAGTGGGTCAAAAAGCCCTTATAAATGAAGTAAAGTAATAAAAAATATTTTTATTCAACTTTCTACAAATAATATCTAAAGTTAACTTTGTATGTATAAATACAACTATTGTGCACATGAATTTGTGTGTATGTCTGTATGTATATGTATGGATGTATAACCTTGTCCTGAAATTAGCCTCATGCCAAATTGAAGGATAGATGTCAAGCCTAACCCTAATATTACATTCTCACTACTGTACTGGCAGTAGAAATTTTCTTCCCTAAAAGTTATCCTGGCAAACAATCCCAATGTAAAATAAACTAAGACTACTATTAAATTTGTCCTAAAGCCAAGACTATTCTAGGTGCTTAAATTTTCTTCTGTCTTTCTGGAAGGTAACTAACACACCAAGAAACTGCTTATTAACATAATTACCTTAGCGCTTCTTGCATAGCAGCATATGCCTCATCACGGCGCTTCATCCCAGTCAAACTGACAGTCCATTGGTGCAATAGCTGTTTTTTCTCTAAATTGATAGCTTGGATCTCTATACTTGCCTGTAAAAACGATGTAATGAAACACTATAGAGCAATGTGGGAAAATATAAATTCTCTTTCTGCTGACTCCTGCCTCTTTTCTTTTAATATAGCTCAGTGCCAGAGTTGTAAATTATTATTATTTGCATTTTCATATTTTAGATAATATGAAATTAAACTTAATCAGCAACAAATGCAAATTTATATCTAAAAATTGAAGGAATTAAAAATGGCTATTATATCCTGCACAGTGCTGGCTGCTGCTACAAGTAGGCGGCTGATGGCAATCATATGATGAGAAGGATTTAGCATGTCTGCCCTCTTTCTCTACTAATCAATCCATAGACTCCCAAGCAGTCATCCAGCAGGCCTCCTTGTATGCATAGCAAGGTATAGTTTGTCCCAGAGGATTATAACTACTGTGACAGTACATGTACACATTCTTTAAACTTTTAACTGAAAGACAGATTATGAAGGCGGTGTACATTTAAAATATCCTAAAAGTGGTCTGACAAATAAGTATCACTTAAAGTCTCATTATGGACAGTTGCTATCTCTACCATCTCTATCAGCCTCTATCTCACTGAGGGATTAACAAGGTAATCCTATTGAATATTACTATAATCTGTAATTCATTAAAAAAAATTCCAGCCGTAGGAAAAAAAATGAGATAACGTCTTACTTCTCCCACTTCCTGCCGTGTGATCCTGGTATCTTCTGCCTGAGCCATGTACTGTGCGTCATAAAGAGCAATCTGTTCCTCTAGTTCATCAGCTCTTCTTGTTAAGCGGTCGACATGAAGGTCCTAGGAAATTCAGATAATCTCATGATAATAGCATGGGCTCTCTTCCTATGCACTTAGTCTAGGTAACGAGCAAGATAAGAGAAACAGCTGCATGCGTGCTCTCTGTATGCACTACACTACAGGTAGTCTATGACTTATGACTCTTCACTTAACAATAGATCAAAATTATGATTGGCCTCAGGAAAAGTAACTTAGGATCTGTCCTCAAAGTTACAACCATTGTCCCAGGCCCGCAATCACATGATCCCAATTTGGGCTCTTGGCAACCTGCTTGCATTTGCGATGAAGATTCTTGCAGTCACGTGATTATGATTTGCAACCTTCCCAGCCAGTTTCCGACAAGCAAAGTCAGTTAGGGAAAACAGATTCCCTTAATGACCACATAATTTCCTCAACAATGAAAATAAAAATAGTTGTAAAATTGGGTCCGGTCACATGATGACTCACTTAATGACTTAATCTCTTAATGACCAAAATTCTGGTCCAATTCTGGTCATAAGACGAGGACTACCTGTATATTCAGTGTGTTTGAATAACTGTTACCGTCTCTGGGGACTTTTTCAGTCTTCCTTATAGTTCTTTTGCTCAATAGTCATTTTAATGAAGTAAGTTTTACAGACAAAAGGCTTTTTCAGTCATACTCAGTTATTAGTTGTTTGTGAAGTGCGGTCCCAACACAGCGGCCAGGTGACAATGGGAGGCTCGCTTAGAGAGACAACTTTAAATCATTAGCAAAGGCCATGTCAAAATAAGTAATAAAATCCTAGGAGTTTCTAATAATGTGTATCACACGTTACATCTAGTTTGGCACTAGGAGAGTTTGTAATTCCATGTGAACTACTAAAAGATGGAGAAAAAAAGATTAGGTTCAAAAGTGAACTAAATAGAGTACTCTCTGCAGTCAGACTCTCCCAGCATTAGCTCTTTTGTAAAATTTGATACAATTGTTTTAAAAATAGGTGAAATCAGGTCAATCAGTTAAAAGCAGTATGCTGATAATTAACATTATAATTAACATTATAATTAACATACATACAGATCTGCTAATACATGAAATGTAGTCGAGCCTTTATCACCATGGATTTTATCACTTTAAGGGACAGTTGCATTAGATTAGAGAGTAAGACATCAATTTCATGATTCTGAATGCAACTTACATTTAAAATGTCCCCCTATGTATAACGTGCTGTCCTTTTTTGCAGGGGGTACACCTGCAACTTGAAAGAGTAGTATTTATTCTACCTGATCTGAACTCCAATAATTCCTTTTGCACCATACATAATACAGGTTAATTTTGACTGTATAGTACTAGACATTTTTCCTGTTCTTGTATATTATAAAATAAAATTAGTATAGATTATGATAACTCTCAGAATCACACTATAAAGACTACAATTAAAGTGCACTGAAGTGCAGCTAAGTCTTACATAATGGTACATGAGGGGCAAATGCAATCTGTCATTAACATATAAACATAATTGTGTAAGTTCATAATGAAACTGATACAAATGACATCATTACACAGTGTTGTTATTTGCATAATGACATCATCTGTACAAAATATTCTCATGGCTTGTAATAAATGCCAAATGAAGGTAGCACAAAATTTGAATGGGTCAATAAAGCTCACCAAAGAAATAAGTCCTGAGGTTGATTTCTGTGGAACAGTAACAACAAAGTCATCTCTAAGAACAGAGAGCATGAAAACAAATCTCATGAGATGTGGCTAACAGGAAATAAACCTGAGCAGGTTTAAGAGAGGAAAAGGGAAGGTGCACAGAAAGAAGAAAGAGTTCTAAAACTGGACTATTGCTAAATACCTGCTTTTGTTTTTCCACTTCTGCACGCATCCTCTCCACTTCAGCCTTTTTGACAGTTCTCTTCATTACAGCTATATCATCACGGACATCTTGGTCCATATTCTGCATGTAGAAAAGGCGCAGGGACAGATTTTCGATCTCCATTTGAACTGATGAAACTAAAGAAACAAATGAGAAATTATACACATATGCATACACACACACACACACACACTTTGGCAGCTTGTGTCAAGCCCATCTAATGATAAAAGAACTAAGGAAAGCAGCATTCCATGGAAACTTAATAACTTTTTGTACAGGAGAAGGACATGACTCTTAGATTTCAGCTTCAAAGTAAGAATTATATAAAATTATATATACAGTATGTATACAGTATATACAGTGTGTGTGAATGTATATATGTTAACATAACATAGAATAGAACTGGAAGGCATCTTGGAGGCCTTCTAGTCCAGCCCCCTGCTCAAGCAGGAGGACCTATACCATCTCAGACAGGTGATTGTCCAGTCTCTTTTTAAAAACCTCCAGCGATGGAGCGCCCACGATTTCTGGGGGTAAGCTGTTCCACTGGTTGATTGTCCTCACTGTCACGAAGTTTCTCCTTAATTCCAGGTTGCTTCTCTCTTTGATCAGTTTCCAACCATTGTTTCTCGTCCTTCCCTCTGGGGCTCTGGTGAATAATGTGACCCCCTCTTCTTTGTGGCAGCCCCTCAGATACTAGAATACTGCTATCATGTCTCCCCTATTTCTTCTTTTCTTTAGATTAGCCCAACCCAAGTTCCGCAGCCGTTCTTCATGCGTTTTTGTCTCCAGGCCTTTGATCGTCTTAGTTGCTCTTCTCTGAATTTTTTCCAGACTCTCAACATCTTTTTTGTGATATGGTGACCAAAATTGGCTGCAGTACTCGAGGTGTGGTCTTACTAGGACTTTATAAAGTGGTACTAGTACTTCGCGTGATCTTGATTCTATGCCTCTGTTTATACAACCCAGGGTTGTATTAGCTTTTTTGGTTGCTGCTGCACACTGCTGGCTCATAGTTAAGTGATCGTCCACTAGGACTCCAAGGTCCCTCTCACAGTTACTGTTTTTGAGCCAGGCCCGCCCAATCTGTATTTGTTCCTTTGGTTTTTCCTGCCTAAGTGTAAAATTTTGCTTTTCTCCATATTGAAACTCATTTAGTTGGATAGGGCCCATTGTTCGATTTTGTCAAGATCTTTTTGGATCCTGAGTTTGTTTTCTGGGGTGTTGGCTACTCCTGTCAGTTTGGTGTCATCTGCGAATTTGATGAGTTCCCCTTCAATTCCCTCGTCTAAGTCGTTTATGAAGATATTGAAGAGTTCTGGGCCTAAGATGGAACCTTGTGGTATCCCACTGCTTACTTCTCTCCATGTGGATGTGGTGCCATTGAGGACTACTCGTTGAGTACGGTTTGTCAGCCAGCTACAGATCCATCTGGTGGTGATGTTGTCTATTTCACCTTTTTCTAGCTATGTGTAAAATGTATTTGTTATATATTATATAAAAGACTGAAATATATAGTAGTGGCCAAAATTGTGGAAACCTTTTGGGAAAAGTGTATTTTTGAGGTTTGATGGCTAATAACACCACTTTCTTTTTGCAGTAGTACCATAAAATTATATATCAATGGAAAGATAATTTAATCAAGAATGTAATGCAACAAAGTTTGTTCAATTATCTGTACTGTATTCTATGAAACGTTATAGCCAAATAACCAGAAAAAGGAAGCACAACTTGCTTAGGTTGATATCAGGTAGCTTTCCTTCATCTGATTGTAGCCAATGAGCATGAGTGTTTAGAGAGCCAATCAGGTGTCATCTTGTTTTGGCAATGAGCCAATCAGATCACAGTAGGATTCAGTTATTGATGTCATGTATTGAAGCTGAGAGGAGGACATTTGTCAGTGTGTTATGTGATCGCTATCAAGTTGGTTGGGTTTTTTTGTGTTCTTTCATTTAGTGAACTTGTAAAATGTAATAAAATTAAAGTAATGTTGCAAAGAGTTGACTGGTTGCCCAGAAAGCGATGTAAACTAGTATTATTAAGTGAACAAGGCTACAGTTATAAAGAAATTAGAAGAAAAATTGGTGGAAACTTAACCAAAGGTGGCATTTCTACTGTACACTTTTCCCAAAAGGTTTTCACAATTTTGGCCACTACTGTAGATTCAAGCTGATATAATATATATGACAAAAACAACTATTATATAATCTTCAAACATATAATATCTTTGTCTCACAGATAAAGCAATTTGCTCTTGCAAGATATGTACAGCTAACTTTTAATTGTAAGTACACTGCTATGTTATACCAAATAAATGCAATCGTATTCTGGTTTGCTTTGAGACAAATGCCACTGATTAGGAATTCTATATATTCACAGCATGCTTCCATTTCATAACACATCATTCATCAATCCCTAAATTATTGAACTAAAATTTATTAAGCAGTAGCTACTGTATAATAAGACAACTCTGCAATAGTGGATCACCTCTTTTCCGTTCATCCTGAGTGCCCTGGAATGTCTTCTTATACGTGTTCCTAAGGTCATGCAACTCCTCCTCTAGCTGCCGCCGTATCATGGCAATCTGAGAATGGCAACCGTGGTTCTTCTCCAGTTCCATCTGCAGTCGAGCCAACTGCTGCTGAAAGCTATACAGGAGCACGCCAACTTCTTCCCTCTGCTTTTTTCCACTCTTTATGGCTACTGCCTGCAGTCATGAGAAAGAGGAAATGAGCCAGCAAAAATGCCAAGATATGAGCAGAAATAAGTTCCAAGTAAAAAAAAATCATACCAACTCTTGCATTTCATCAGCAAACTTTCCTTTTTGTTTGTTGAGATAGGTCTTCAAAGCAGACTGGAATCTTTTCATTAAGGGCTAAAGAAACAAGGAAGAATACATTAATACATTTCCCAAGCAAAAAAAAAAAATGACTCCAATGCAAATAACTGTTTTTTAACAAAGATTTTCTTCTGGACACTTTTTTGGTTCCAATCTCATGTATGGCAATAGTTTCTTTGCATGATGAAATAAAAACTAGACTGAATAGCTTAGGATCACACTGAACAACCAGCCTTCCCCATCTTCAAATTTTCACTTATGAAAAATTGATAATAGGTACGTTACAATAAAGAATTGGCCAAGCTAAAAATATTTCTTGCAAAATGTTGCAACTGAAAGTTGTGGTCTTCACAGGTTCAGAGGCCATCATATTTTTGTAACAAATTGCAAAAATAAATGATAACTTCAGTAAAGCAAAACAAGTTTACATTCTAAAACTATGGTAGCTTCTCTACCAGTGATGACTAGCATGGGAAAGATGGTAAGAATATGTTGTGACAGTAGAAGGCTATCTTAGTCTAGATCAGTGTTTTTTAACCTCTGTAACTTTAAGATGTGTGAACTTCAACTCCTAAAATTCCCCAGCCAGCATCTTAAAGTTGCTTAAATACATCTTCAAGTTGATGAAGTTGAGAAACATTGGTCTACCTGAAGGAAATTATGCGGCGTGCCACCAAAGGCCATGTCATACCTCACTGATAGTCAGTGGTGTCACACCATGGGAATGAAATCCTTTAATTCCACCCCCACCCCCATGGGAGGGTAGTATAACACTATATTAAATTTAACTTAAATAAATTAAATTTAACTTAAATAAATTTTTAGGACATTTGCTGTCCATTTTGCAGCTATTAGCACCATAGTCTAATTTAGAGTTTTCTTACGTGATTTGGATCCAACACAACCAGCTGGATTTCTCTCCCTGCCTCTCTGATGCCCAGTTCCTGCCCAGCGTAACGTGCCATAACTTTTCCATCAGGCTGTTGGGTGGGGCCATGCCTACTGACTTCAGAAGTCATCTGCCGAACAGCAGAATCAAGATGGGAGGGGAAAACGGCTGACTGAGTGGCCTCTGAATCTGGAGAAAAGAGGGATGATACCAGAGGTTGCAAGTTCTTTAATTTACAAATAAAAATTCTCCAAAAATGCTTTGCTTCGAATAACACTTATTTATCTAATAATTGTGATATTATAATGAACATAAAAGCATAATCAAAGAAGGCCATTAACACAGGGGAACTGAAAATAGATACAATTTATATGTCACTCTGACAAAAGTGCATTTTGCCATCCTTCATTTTTTAAACACACTTTTTGGAAGAAAGAAATGGAAACCTGTTGTAATCCAAGCTCCCATGACATGATCCTAAACAGTGATTAGACTGAATTGTTAGAACTTTTTGGAATTCAGGATGACAAAATAGGAATATTTTAGTTTGGGTATTGTTCGTTTGCTGATTATTTGAACCTGATTTTGTATTAAATTGTAAGGCAGGCATTAACTAAATGTCAATTGTTTAATAGAATATATAATTTCATTGTAATATATAAACACATTTAGTGATTTAGTGATTTAGTGATACTTTGCTCTGTTTCAGTTGCTGTGTTTTCAAATGCTATACAGAATGTTTCTATTTATTTTTATGATTATCATAATTCACTTTAAGAAAATAAAATAGAAATAAATTGAATTCAATAAACAAATCCTACATATATCAAACAATGTATCTTTTTCTAATGATTTTCTGAATTATAAATGGCAAAATATGTTTCCCTTGTTCCATTTTTAATGCATTTTTCCCACATTCCTACTTTTATTCCATTTCTATTAACCTATTTACTGTATATTTTTATTACATTATACTAGTTATTGCTATTTTTCAAATTTGATGTATACTGCTTTATGTAGCTGAGTGTGAGTATAAATGCTGTACATGCAAACATAAAGTAATATCTATGTGTATGCTATTCATGTTCAGTTACAAAAATTCCTAGTTGAATTCCTGACCTCCTATATATTCAGTATATAGGTAGATAAGAATATAATTGCTATTAATCCCTTTCCGAATTATCAAGATTCTCAAAACACTTTCAGATACCAGACACTATATTTTAATAACAATAAAATAAAGCAGCCAATAATGGAGAATTTGATTTAGTGTTCTTATCAAGCAGGAACTGTGCCTCAATGGCAAAGATTCAATTGGATCTAAGAAACGCATTAGTCCTATATAACATCATTCTAGCAAAGCAAGGGCTAACCTGATATTGCAGGGAGGTCCACGTGCATTGGAAATTCAGATTTTACACTGCTGACTCCAGAAGATGGCAAAGAGATTGTTACTTCACTAGAAAGAGCACTTTCCATACTTTTCTCTCCAGAAACATCAAGCTTTTCCAAAACAGAAAAAAACTATTATCAGAAGACAACTTCAAAAAGGAGTGTTCATGTTAAGAATGACTGATGCTATATAGTTTGTACTTGAATTTGTCATAGCAAATAAGAATGAAGATTGCTTAGGGTTACATGAAGGCATGGGAGAGTGGTTTAAAAAATGTAATTAATATGGACAATAGGCGGCTGTTGGTGCACTTTTTATTTTATTTTATACACTTGTATGCCATCTACTTTCAAATGCTTCTAGGCAGCTCACAAAAATATTTATTTATTTACAACATAAACTGCTTCAGTTAATCCTTTTCTAAGTGATTTACAAAAGCAATAGCTTATCTCAACTACATTCATTGAACTGAAGAAAGCATTAGATTGCAGCCTTCTATTTTACAGATAATGATCTAGTCCTCAATTATCAAAACAAAACAAAATAATGTTTTTTTCCATTTAGACACAAATATGGGTCGCAAATTAATACTAACATCATTGAACACATCAAGGCATTTAAGTGCCTTGGAACTGTTTTCCAGGCTATCGGTTTGCAGAAGGCCCAAATTTAATCCTTAAAAGGAAAGCCCAAAGGTGCTTTTTCAAGAGGCAACTGGATTTTTTTGTTTTTCTTTGAAGATGTTTCACTTCTCATCCAAGAAGCTCCTTCAGCTCTGACTGGATGGTGGGGAATGGAAGGATTTATATTCCTTGCAGACAGCTGGTCATTTGCATTGTTTTAGAGTCATTGAGGCCACTTGGAGGTTTATCTGTGTCCTCAAGGTTACCTGAGTAATGCAAATGGGTGTGGAGCCTTCTTGGAACTGCTGAAAGGACTATGTTGTAGACTGGATATAGATGATGTTGTATCCTTCCCCCTCTGTTGAAAGAGGCTGTTCAGTTTTGACATAAATGGCCTCTTTGACCCCTCTTTCAAACCAGTGGCCCTCTTGGTCCAAAATGTGGACTTTGCTGTCTCTGCATTTTGGACCAAGAAGACCGCTGATTTGAAAGAGGGGTCAAAGAGGCCATCTGTGTCAAAATTGAACAGCCTTCTTTCAACAGAGAGGGAAGAATACAACACCATCTATTTCCAGTCTACAACACAGTCTCAGGAATTCCAAGAAGGCTCCACACCGTTTGCACTATTCAGGTGACCCTGAGGACACAGATAAACCTCCAAGTGGCTTCAACAACGCTCTAAAAGAATGCAAATGACCAGCAGTCTATAAGGAATATAAATCTTTCCATTCCCCACCATCCAGTCAGAGCTGAAGGAGCTTCTTGGATGAAAAGCAAAACGTCTTCAAAGAAAAACAAGAAAACCCAGTTGCCTCTTGAAAAAGCACCTTTGGGACAACCATGACTTGGATGACTGAGAATCTCCATAGACTTAAAAGGAAAGCCAAACCAAACATAGCTGCCACCCTAAGGCTTTTCCACAATAAAGGAGGTAATCATTTATGGGATAGACTAAATGTGTTTGATGCCAAAATATTGTAATAACTCAATTATTCATTGATTTCCAAATAGAACTACAACTAGAAGCAATCCAATAAGGATTTTTTTTGAAGAATGTATTTCTGGTCCCACAATGATAAATCAAATATAGTAATTAATTAATTTTCCATTAATTATTTAAAAATATTCTGAGCACTGAAGTTCTATAACACTCAAGATTTTACAAGTTTTCCGGAGGCCCTAAAAGTGGAAGCTCTCACACAGAATACTTTACAGACAATAAGTAGCATCTTTTATTTGCACTGGAAACATTAGTCACAAGTGTAGCTCCCATGACAATGGGGTTACATAGCAATAATAATAACCATCCAGTAAGCATCTAAATTATTGCATTATAATGTCTAGTTTAATGAAGAGAAGGACGAGGGGGGACATGATAGCAGTGTTCCAATATCTCAGGGGCTGCCACAAAGAAGAGGGAGTCAAGCTATTCTCCAAAGCACCTGAAGGCAAGACAAGAAGCAACGGATGGAAATTAACCAAAGAGAGAAGCAACCTAGAACTAAGGAGAAACTTCCTGACAGTTAGAACAATTAACCAGTGGAACAACCTGCCTCCAGAAGCGGTGAATGCTTCAACACTGGAAGTTTTCAAGAAGAGACTGGACAGCCATTTATTTGTCTGAAATGGTATAGGGTTTCCTGCCTGAGCAGGGAGTTGGACTAGATGACCTCCAAGGTCCCTTCCAACTTTATTTTTATTTTTATTATTATTATTATTATTATTATTATTATTATTATTATTATTATTATTATTATTATTATTATTATTATTATTATTATTATTATTATTATTATCATTATTATCATCATTATTATTATTATTATATAACTGAAGGCTCTGTGATTGGCCTAAGGGGCCTAAGGATTTTTTGCTATACTCTGTACATGGCTCTAAAATCTCAGGCTGTGCAGCTTTATAATCAACTCACTGAAATTGGCTACTATGTCTGAATTATCAATATGCATCTTGACATAGTCTATATATTTGGGTCATCTAAATAGGTTTAAACATTATTTTTCTTAATGTTTATTTGCATTTTATTTGCTCCCTTGGTTAATCTGGAACCAAGATCCCTCTTTGTTGTTTCAGGCAGGTTTTCTGAGATACAATAAGGCTAAACTGTGAACCTAATGAAACTTTAGGCTTTCTTGTTACCTGCTCTAACATCAGTTACCTGGACGAGAGATGGTCCTATTTGCTCAGAAATGCTTACCAATGACATACTTGACACATCCGTCTGTCCTGAGAATTTCTCATCAGAGGCTGTTATAAGAGTACCCTTTGCCCTTTCTCTCATGGATACCATGGAAGCACTGCCTGTCATTCCTTCTGTGGGCAAGACGAGAGTATCTTTTGTTGCTTCCTCTTTGGTTATCATGGCAGCACTTCCTTCTCCTTCCTCAGTGGCCTCCATGCCACTACTTGTCCCCTTTTCTATAGCCACTGTAGGAGAAACTCTTCCTGCTTCTTCTGTGGTTATCAAGGGGGTACTAGCTGCTCCTTCCTCTGTTGCATTTTTGTCTTCTGGCTACAATAAGTGAAACAAACTAAAAAAGTTAAGTTTTGTATTTTGTTCCACTGACTTCTAGCACAATCTTATTGAACATGGAAAAACTCAACACAATGAAAAATGAATCAACAATATATTGGCATCTTAGACATGAGCAGTTTGGAATGGACAATGATTGGACATTTTCAATCAGAAGATTATTCTGTCTGATACTCAAGACATGAAAAACCAAGAAAGAGCAGTGCTGTACTCATAGTCAGGAAGGATTAGATAGTAACAGGATACAATGCAATCAATGATCCACCAAATAGTATCAATTAAGAGTTCACAGATAACCCTTTAATATGTCAGTTATCCAAGTTTGTACTCCCAACCAATGATGCAGAAAAAAAGAAAGTTGTAAATGTTATAATCAAATTCAGTGGAGGCTTTTATGTTCTTTTTTAACTGTAGGCAGTAACATTATTTACACTAGGTATTTACAGCAGGTATATACAACACCATCGTGATGCTCACCTATTATCGGGTTTCCTCCTAAGTCTTCCCTCCAGAGAGTTTTCCTCTCTTTTCTTCTGTTTCTTCCCCTTCTCCCTCTAACTTCCTTCTTCCCCCCCCTCCTTTCTGAACTAGTACTAAAAGAGGAAGGTAGATCACCATTCTGATCATTATCAAATAAAAAAATTACATGAATAGAATATTTACAGAAATATGGCAAGCAACAGAAGAATCCATAACTTAAAGACAGACAAGTTCTTCAGCAACAGGGTATTGACTTAACATGGTGGTCTTATTTGCAAATTCAGACAAGATATGAAAAAGATGTAAAATCTACAAGATTTTATAAAGAACAGACACCACTAGATAAAATATTGCTAAAAACAGATGAAAACTTGATTAAAAAACTTTACAAATTCCTGCTAAGATGGAAGATGGAAGAAAAACAAGTAAAAGAAACAATGATAGTTGGGCAAAGAATTTTGGATATTCTATAGACTTAGAAGATTGGCAAAAACTTTGGGATCGAAATATTAAACTTACTAAAGCAGCTGCATACAAGGAGAATTTATATAAAATGTTTTATAGATGGCATATGACATCAGTCAGATTAGAGAAAATGTTTAAAAATGTATCAAATATTTGTTGGAAATGTAAACAAAAACCAGGGACTTATTATCATATCTGGTGGATATGCCCTAATGCAAAGAAATATTGGTTTAAGATTCATATATGGTTAGAAAAGATGACTAAGATACAGGTAGAATTTAAACCGAAACTGTTTCTACTAGGAATACTAGGATCTAACTATGGAAAAGAGAAAGAAAATTTAATTTTACATATATTTAATTTTACATATATTACATATATTATTTTACATATATTAACAGCTGCGAGAATAGCATTTGCCCAATTTTGGAAAAATGAAAAGATACCACCTGATCAGATTATTATTACGAAAATATTGGAATGCGCAGAAATGGATAGACTAACTTTAGAAATCAAAGAGAAAGAAGACACAATTTATTTTAAAACATGGGGAAAATTCTATCAATGGTTAGCAATACGACAGAACGAAAAAAGGTTATGAAATTAAATAAGATAAATGATATTTTTTTATTTTTTAACTTTTATGTTAGATGTTTGCGGTGAATACTCTTACCTATAAGTAATTATAATTAATAACCAATATACTAGTATTTATAAGTAATTATATTCAGTCAATAATATATTATCAATAGTATATTAATTATTGTTATTCATAGAATGAATGATATGTATTGGTTAATTTTTTATTATTATTAGTGATAAATTTATTTACTATAGCTTTTTAGTATTATGTTAACTATGCACACTTATACCCGGATGATAGTCTGCTTGCTAAAGCGTTGACTTACTGTTGGGGGTAACCCCATTATTGTACCTATCCCTACCCCTGGTCTAATCCTTGTTTTTTATCCTATGTTACACCTTTACCTACTTCCTCCCTCCCCATCCCTATAAAAATCTAATAAAATATTTTATTTTTTTTTTAAAAAGAAGAATCCATATCTGGAGAACAGAGTGGTCAACAGATTGGAAGAGGTCGGTCTACATACCATATTGATATTAAAGAAAGGATACTTAGCACTACCTGGAGGCTTTTCAGCCTGTTCAGGGTGGGCCACAGCTCTAAAACAGCATGGGCTGTACCAGTCAGCATGGGCTGTACTGGTTAATGATGAATGGAGGACTCAGGATGGGGGTGGTGCAACTATTCTGGCCCTCCTGAACTTCTCAGCAGTGTTCAATATCATTGACCATGGTATCCTTCTGGACTGACTTCAGGAATTTGGAGTAGGAAGCAATGTGGTACTGTATACTCCTACCTGTGGTACTCCTACCTGTGCAGCCAGTTCCTGTCAGTGTTGATGGAGAAGGAGAGGTTGAGCCCTAGGTCCCTGCAATGTAAAGTGCCTCAAGGCTCAACCCTTTTGCCTCTCATTTTTTAACATCTACATAAAACCCTGGGCTTCCACTGCTAGCTGTACAGATGATGCTGTAGCACTGCTGGCTGAGTGCCTGGAACCTATAAGGGTCTGGTTGGGGAAGAACTGGCTTCGACTCAACACTGGAGTTTGGCTTTGGGCTTTTGGCCTTCCAGGTCCAGATGATATAGAATAGAAAGTAGAATAGAAATAGAAAGAATATATATGCTTTTGAATTAAATTCTAAACTTCTTTGGCTCATTCATATTCACCTAAATCAGCACAGATGTTGTCATAGATTCAAATCTTCTTTTGCTTATGGTGGCGGACTGGGAATTAGTTCATTGTGAAGGTGGGCAGAACACCAGTAAGTAAAGAAATATAACAATAAAAAATGTTCCTTCCAATTTATATACTGCTGGCAGTGCTCAGCAGGTTTCTGTATAACATAGCGCAGCACAGAAGCACTCTATAAGAATGTTCTACTTGTAGATTGAAGATGGAGGGTTAAAAAATAGACTGCCTCATTTGAAGTCCTGCTGGCTCACAAAAGCCAACCTAATTGGGTCTCTTTTCAACCCAGGTTTTTTTTTTTAAAAAAAATCTTCCTACTTACCCCAACCTACTTTAGGGCTTTTGGAATGTCAATCTTTATTAACCACAAGCATTACTCCTGTCTCATGTTATGAGAAGGGCATCCTTAAATTCTGTGAGGAAGCTTCAATGAGACCTAAAGTCCTCAGTTAGTCCTCCTAGACGAGGGAGCACAAGAATATCTCTTCTAACAAAAACAAAGTGAGGGTGATTCTTAGAAAGTATGTGGTAAGTATCCCAGCTTGCTTTCCTCAGCTGATTATAACCATATATTTTGCTTTCTTGTTCCCCAATTTAAACATGTACTGCACGTATTGAAAACTTCTGATTTAATCTGTATTTGATTTTCATTTTCTCAAAATTTTCACACTGATAACATTACCTCTTTATCTTCTGCATCTTCTTTCTTATCTTCTTTATTTTCTTCTTCCGGAATTTGTCTACTCTCTGATTCAGCACTTCATTTAAATGTAAAGAAAAGAAATTATTTAATACTAACTCAAGCAGACTTTTAAATCACTCACATAGGAAAGGGAGATCATACCAATGTACCAAACATAAAATTAATATAACAAGCATCATTTCCAACTAAGAGTTGCAAAGAACTGACAGATATGACAAACCAAACACAAATGAAAGTTGGTTGATTAGAACAATCTGAAAGAATAATGATACTAGATCCAAAGAGGCAGGTGAGAAAAAGCATATGGAAAATGGGAATAGTAATAAACATATGGGATAAAACAATATAATTCCCAGAGATTTGAGAAGAGAGATGTATGAACATGTTTATGTTATAAGGAACAGGATAAAAATGTTATTTAAATAATAGAAGAGCCACAAATTAAAATAGGATTAAAACTTGGGGGGGAGGAAACAGGTGCTAAAACCCCAAAGAAATATGGTACCAGGATAAATTATTAAAATAAACAGATTAAAATGAAAGAGAGGGCACCTACATTTCTGTAGGCCAACATGCTCATAAGCCTTTCTTAATCAAGACATATTTGAAGTGAGATGAAGAACAATTTGTCATGCTGGATTTTTTTCCATCTTGAATTGGAGCATGAAAGTTGACACCTATGCACAGCAATCTTATGCATTATTTATATAAAACTCATTTTCTTCGCTCCTTCTTTCCAAAAGAAAGAACCAGTTTGGTCCAGCGGCTTTGTGAGTTTCTAGAGCCACCTTAGCCTGAAAGCCAATTGGGTGACTTTGGGTCAGTCACTCTCTCTCAGCCCAACCCACCTCACAGGGTTGTTGTTGTGGGGAAAATAGGAGGAAGGTGCATTGGATATGAGCACTGTCTTGAGTTGTTTTTAAAAATATTAAAGATGGGATGCAAATAAATAAATAAATAAATCAGTGAATATAAATGTCCACTCCCCTATATTTCAGACTTCCTAAATATAACATAGTTTGTTTGCAGCAATCTGTCTATTTTGAGGTTGAAAAATGCGTGCAAAAAATGCTGCTTAGAAGACTGGCATGTGTTCCCAGATTTTATTTAAAACCGTGAGATTTGAAACCTTCATTTCAGAATGACAACTGCTTCCTCCGGTCAACTACATATACACGTTTGAGTTAATGCCATTTCCCAATGAATAACTACATCATTTTTGTTTAGCTTACTCAACTTTTCCAGCGGAACCCTCTACTCCCAGTTTAAGTCCTTTTTTTCGCACCCTCTTTTTAAAAAAGGCTTTTAGTTCCCTTTTTTTTCTTTGCTCACCCGGCACTCGGCTCCATGCTGTCTTCCGTTGCTAAGCGACGCTATCAACAGTCCGCGGGCTTCCTTTTCCTCGCTGCCCCGCCCTGACCTCTTCTCGGACCATGCCAACTGATGGAAGGGGGAGGGTGCAAATCTGGACAGAACCATTTCTCAACACAGCCTTCTGTGACAAAACCGCGGCGTTGTTTCCCAACCTTAGCCATTCCCAGGTGTGTGTATACTTTAAGTCTCAGAATTCCACAGCCAGCACAGCTAAGTGAATGAAAATTCTGGGAGCTGAAGTCCACGTATCTGGAAAACGCCAATGCTGGGAAACACTACTAGACAAAGCGTACGTAGAGGGTGAAGGCTGAGGTTCCGTGAAGCAAACATAGAGTTAGAAAAGGTTAGACTCTTTCATGGTCAAAACAAGCAAAAGCTGTTATTGGCTTGTTGAGGAACCAAATAATTTTACGTGACTCTAATTCGTCCCCCACCCGCATGTTCAGAAACTGAGAGCTCCAGTTTAACTCTCGCGATATTACAATAGCCTTCAAAACCATCATTCTCAGCGTACGGTGAAATTTGGCGGGAAAGAGGTTGGCGTAATGACGGATAAGTCTTGCTTGCAGTCGCCGCCGGTGAAGGTCCTGGCTGCGCAGCTGAAGCGGTGCCGCCAAGTCCCTGGCGGCTCGTGGTTGTTGGACCGGGAAGAGTACGGACGTCCGGCGTTAGCTGTATCTCTGGTCTGGATGCAGGGCAAAGTATTGACCGTAGAGCAGGATGGTTCGACTGTGCGGTTGCTGGACGAGAGCGGCTCTTTCGTGGTTTCCGGCGTGGAGAGAGTCCCTAAGGGAAAACCTTGCCTCAGCCCTGGAAATTATGTGATGGTGATGGGCTTGGTACAGGGTTGCATCCCGGAACCTGTCCTTCAAGCCGTGAAGATGACGGATCTTTCGGGCAATCCTCTGCACAGGACTATGTGGGAGTTGGAAGTGGAAGATTTGCAGCGAAGCCTCCTTTCGTGAATGAAGCTGGCATGTAAAAATGGGAATCGTTTGCTGCATGTCTCCCAATAACAAAACAAATGGGATGGAAATGCCTGCACTATTTAGAAGGCATGGAATATTTCCAGTTGCTTGCACAAAGTAATCTTTTATACTTGACGGCTCATGGATTGTTGCAAAGATGAAATATCCATATTGAATACATTCATTTCCCCTTTGTGGAGTGTCCTTTCTTCAGGCTGGGCTTTAAAGGAGTGCTGTGCTGCAGAATTCACTACAGACATCTGACTTCAGTCATTACTCTTTAACAGATATGCAAAGACTACACTTTTAAAATAATGATTCTATCCACCGGAATGATTTACAATTCTAGGATAAAGCTCTTGAGAACTATAGATAAATGTTGAAGACTTGTTTTTGATGCATAATTTCATATTTCAAGTCAAACAGAGGGGTGGATAACGCCCCCCCCCAAAATAGCAATACTTCAGAGAAACAGTTGAATGATAAAGTTATATTACAATAAAATTGCATATATTACTGGAATATGTTTTAATGTTTTTATAGTGAATAATTAGACTTTGAATGGCACATTTATTGGAAATAAAATTTTTATATTTAATGCATTTTTTTTTTTAAAAAAGTTTGCTATTAGAACCTTCAATGGTGGAATTGTCTGGAATTTGAAAAGAGCTTCAGTGCTTTAAACATTTCACATTTTTGCCTTCCAGCATGTTATTCTGATAATCTGAAAAGTGCAAAGAGCACCTGGCACTCCCAGTATCTTATAAAAAAAAGTGTTCTGCTTTGGCCAGCTATTTATCTAGTACTAGTTAAATTTATCTAGTTGCTAATTAAAGTTATATTTAGTCTTTTATTCCAAGATAATATAAATTCTGTGGAATTTCTTTGGCTTCACTTGTTCAGAGTAATAGCTAATATAAACTTTAAAAATTATAAATTTTTGGATATTAGAGTATGCAGTACTTGAAGGGTACTTCTAGAATGTAATTCTGTTCCAATCATTTAGATATAAATAATTCAAAAGGCAAGCATTAATAATGGAATAGGATTCATTCTCATATCTTAATAAAAAGGCATGAAAATTCCTTGCTAACAATTTTTAAAGAACATCTTCATGTTTTGTATCTTGATGATTCTCAGTCATCCAGGTAGAGTTGTCTGGAAGCTGAGTCATGGCAACTGTACTTCTTTTTTTTTGTTGGTTCAAAACGTTTTGCTGCTTATTAAATAGCTTCTTCAGTCTGACCAAGTTGGTTAGGGGAGACCCCATATATGTCTTCTGGACCTGTGTCTGAACACCACTTATTTCACTTAGAGAAATGACTTCTACAGATAGAAACATGGCTGAGCTGTAGATTCCCACATGTCGCCGCCCATTGTTGCCAACCTATACATGGAAGAAGTGGAAAAGAAAGTACTCAGCTCCTAGGGGATGGCACCAGCCCACTGATTCAGGTATGTGGATGACACCTGGGCAAAAAAAATCAAGGTCCAGAAAGTACAGGCCTTCACAGACCATTTAAACACTGCCCAAATATCAAGTTCATGAAGGAAGACACCAAGGACAACAGGCTCGCATCCCTAGGCTGAAGTTCTGATTGGGACCTGTGGCAACCTAGAAATAGAGATCTACAGGAAACCCACACACACAGACCAATACCTGCTGTTTTATTCCCACCATCCACTTCAATACAAGCTAGGAGTCATCAGGACACTACATCATAGGGCAGAAAAATCCCCACCTCCAGGGATGCCCAAAAGAAGGAAAACAGGCATCTGAGGACAGCTCTTAAGGCCTCTGGATATCCAGATTGGGTCTTTATTAAATCAGCATCTGGATCCAACAAAAGAATGGCAGACAGAGCTGAGACTAAGAGTCAACAGAAGAACCTGGGCATTCTTTACATGGCTAGTATATTACAGAAGCTAAAACAGATATTTGGGAAACGCCACATACCTGTGTTCTTCAAACGCACAACACAGAGGCTAGTCCACCCTAAAGATCAGACATCAAAATGTAAGAGTAATGTGTATGCACTATATTGGAGAAACCAAAGAGCCTTTACATCAGAGGATGGCCCAGCACAGGACAATCAATACCACAGGACCAGAATCATCAATATACCTTCATTTAAAAGAAAAAGACACTCTTTTGAGGACAATAATGTTCACATGGTGGACAGGGAAGATAGATGCCTTGAGAAAGCAGTGAAGGAATCCATTTATGCCAAAGTGGAAAATCCTTCCCTCAGTAAAGGTGGAAGCCTCAGACACAACCTGTCTCCCATTTTTTATGCTGCTCTTGCATCAGGCCCCAGGAAGATTAAGACCACAGGTTCACCAGGAAGGCCACCCTTAATGACCCACCTAGGTAAAGGATTTAGGAGTTGGAGCATTACATTGCAAAGACTCTCTGCCTATTCACCTAAGGAGCCTATCCAGATCGGTGAGACATAAAACCTCCCTGGAGGACATATATGGGGTCCCCCTAACCAGCTCGCTCAGACTGAAGAAGCTATTCAAATAAGCAGCGAAACATTTTGAACTAAGAAGAAAGGGAGTCCAGTTGCCATGACTCAACTTCCAGATATCTTCATGTTTCCTGAAGTTGCCTCCAGGTTGCCACCACAGAGAAACATTTGATTCATCTTAAGTTTCATTTCAACACTATTTAATGGTGTTTCTGTCTCCCCAAAACAAGTCTTGCCAAATAATCTACAACTTCTGGTTGATGAGCTTTCGCTGGCCCTTTGAAACAGATGTGTGCATACCCACTTTGTTCTGGTCACTGGATACTGCTTCCATAGTCATTTTGGCCTGGATTGCAGGAGAGACTCTATGTATCTAAAAGCATCCTGGATGCAGGATGTTTCAAAAAGCATCCATCAGGCATTATGCAAGCTCCTTATATTCTTGAATTAGCATTCATAAAAAGAGTGTTACACCTGTCTACAGGACTTAAGTTTTTTGACAACACTGCCAATCCTGTCTTATACAGAAGATCAATTTAAATGGGAAAAACATCTGCCAGATGTTTGCATTACATGTTATTCGTTCTTCTGCTAACAAGAGTTTTGCATGGCTGGACTTTCTATTGGGGGGGCTAGTGTCATTTTGCAACTTGACGTTCATCCATGCCTGTCACTTGAGCCGTTTGAAATGTAGCCAAAGCTTTTATCTCAAGTGCCCACCCACAGCTGCCAAGACCACCCCAACATGTGTTAAAAACAGCAGTTGGTGTTTAGGTGGCAGGTAATGATAGGTAGGAGGGGGGGGAATTAATAAAAACCGTTAAGATGCCTTCATTTGTCAGCCTCACTCGTGAATAGGCTGTGACATCGGCATTGCAAGTAAGGCCTGCGTACTTTGCTGCCAGCCCAAGGATTGGAAGAATGCACATTGATGTGGACTAAGTGAATATTGCCATTGTGGAGTTTACTGGCAGGATAATATGTGAAGAATTGCAGTCTAATATCTTTTGACAGACCACTCTATTACTTTTGAGAGACTTCTTAAACAGTTAAGTTAAAGCAAGCAGACTGAGCTTGATGAATGGACGTCTAGATCTGATTCAATGCCATGTTCACACATTTAACCAGGGCTTTTTTTCTCATAGAACGCCCAGAACGGAGTTCCGGCACCTTTTTTGGATGGAACCTTGTAGGGTATGACGTGTGTGAGTTCCGGCACCTTTTTTTTTTTTTTTTTTTTTTACAAAAAAAGCACTGCATTTAACTGATTACTAAATTCATGTTTTGGGTTCATATAATATACAATCGCAGACTAACCAAATAGAGTGATTCACAAAAGTCATCCTTACGAAAAAAAACCCTGCAAAGTTATAGTATTATTAGCCAAGCTTAGCCTGTTGCATGAATGCCTCTGTTGAAGACAGCCAATACAGTATTAGGCAAACCCTTATCTTCCCATATCCAAAGTACGAATAAGATAATAATTATGAGCAATGCAGCTACACTAATTCCAAATGTGCACGTTATTTGTTTTAGCAAAAGCTTGGAATATGAATTGACACTGGACAATATTTGAAATATTTTTGTATGCTGTTGGTAGAAAGAGAAAACTAGCAATTCTTGTTTATTTCAATTCATAAAGCAGATTTGCAGACATTTTGGGTAAGTTCTTAAATGCTGTGAACTAAAATGAAATCTCATAATGTGAATATCTCTAATGTAATATAATGAATAATGTAATATAGTTAATATCTTTAATATTAATATCTCTAATGTAGATATATTAATTATAATTAATAATGTAATGTCATATAATTAAGAAAGGCCTTTTGTTAGCACTTCTGAACCCACTTTTCAGATCACCTTTTAATGTAGTAGTTTGCCTATTGGGTCAGTGCTGGGAATGAAAAAAAGACTCCAGTGTAAGGCAGCGCAATTTTGGTAAGCGCCCGTTCTCTCCGCAAAAGGCTGGGGAACAGACGAGCAGAACAAGAGCTTGCGTTGCGCAGCAAAAGCACCTCGTGAAGGGAATAGTAAGAATGGCTCACGTCTCATTCACGTTCCCGCTTGCTCCACCTCCAAATCCTGAGCGGATCCGGCAAGAGTATAATAAAGGCAGGGTTAAGCAGATCGAGTTGGGTGTGACCACGTTTGGCCGCGCCTACTTTCCCTGCAAATCCTCTCGCGCGGCGCTGATCTAGGAGGTGGCGGCGGCGACGGTGGCCTCTGGGTGAGAACTTGTCCCCCTGGGCATCGGGCTGGGTGTGGGTGGGCGAGGCTGCTCCCAGGGTGGGGGATGGGGGGGGTCAGGGTATCTCAATCTTTGCTGGGAAAGCCGAGGAGGGAAGTTCTGGCGTTGGGAAAGCAGGGTGGATCTTGGGGTGGGGTCTTCGCTGAGGCCCTGAGAGGGTTTCTTCGCGTGGATTGCGGGGAACGTGCTGCTGCGCGGGAGGAGACGAGGCCCTATAGGTTGCCTTGGGAAAGGGTTGCGGGGCAGGGCATCCTGGTGGAGTTCACCTGCTCAGGTAATACGAGACAGCGCTGTGAAGTGGTCTTGCACTCTAGATGAGTGTAGAGCGATAGGATGTGGGTCACTATTTAGGATTATGCGTGCGCAGTGGGGGAATTACTGCACCAAGGAGCGAGGCAAAGGTAGTGGTGTACAGAAGAGGCTAAAGATTAACTCAAAGAAGTCTGTTGTCTCACTCAAGTCTTTCAAACGTGCGGTCTTTTACTGATCTTGACTAACATTTCACCCGGAGGGGGGGGGGGGCGAAATACCATCGTATTGTATCTGTCTGAGTGATGATAGCTCTTTCAGACATGCTTTCCATTCAGTACTTCCCTTCACTTAAACATATGTTCTTTGCTTCTTGGCCCTCTTTTGAAGGGCATTTTGAAGATGCCTAACTATTGTAGTCAGCAAAAGGAATGAGTGAGGGTATCTGGTGCATGCTACATTTTCCCAGGTTAGCACCCTGAGCTGCATTCTTACTGAAAAATTTCCTCAATTGATGAATAAAAAAATCCTAGTTTATCAGGAAGATCACAATGTCAAGCCATTTGATTAGGGAAAAGCTCTTAATTAGAAAGGATTTTTTGCCTGCAACCTTCCCTTACCCGACTCCCCATCCCCAGAATATAATGGTGAAAATGGAACTATTCCCAATTGTTTGGTAGGATATACTATTGCAGATACGAATCTGTAAAAAAGACATATGGTTTGAGGCGAAGAGACTTTTTAACAATAGATGATCTCTGTGTTTCATGTTGTACTTTTTTAAAACCTTTAATTATTGACTCAGTAAGGGAAGTAGAAAACCCTGATAAAAATAATGAATCTGGAAGTACAACTAGCAGCCTATTAATCTTGTGAGGTATTGGGTGTGTCAATGCCATGCATGCTTAACTCTGCATAGGATCAAGTTGTTAAGGAGCAGTATGCTCTGTTCACTTCTTAATTTACAGTGATGCTGCCAGCTATGAAAGAGATTGCATCTTTCTCTTCCTCTACCTCCCCCACTCAAAACCAATAAATAATTCATATTGGCTCAGTGTTGGCCATAAAGTATGGATCACATATCATATATGATCTGTGCTTTGAATTCCTGCCAAAATGCAGTTCATCCTTAGTCTCGGAATATAATAAAATGCAAGCACAATAAGCAGGTAATCTCTTGCTGGTTTTTGTCTCATTTTTTTCCTTTCAATTATTCCACATAGTTTCTTCATACCCCTAAACTACTCTGTTTAAATGGAAAAATAACCGAAGCATTTCATTGCATTGTTTCAGATTGCTTTCTTCTTGTTCCAGTGATGTGTGTCTGATGGGGGGAAATGGTATTTTCACCATGTGCATTTTCTCTTCAAAGGCAATTCCTTTAGAAAAAGGAATCTCCCAAGGGAATAGATTTAGTACATATCAGGAGGAACATGGCACTTGGAATCAGTCTGTCTGCATAAAATAATAGCTCTTGAAGAAGCTATTACTTTAGCAAATTGCATGCAAAGCATATTAATGTAGCGGGTCAGAGAGACTTTCAGTGGTGGGACTAGAGGAGAACAAATTGACTAGGTTCTATATGGGGCAGTGTTTTTACTATTTTAACAATGTCTCAGATAGCAGTATCTGGCCAATCTTGCCTGGATTTGAAAGTTAAGCAGGTTTAGGGCTGAAGCTATTACAGGTGGTCCTCAACTTATAATCACAATTGAGCCCAAAATGTATGTTGCTAAGTGAGACATTTGTTAAGTGAGTTTTGCCCTATTTTACGACCTCTCTTGCTACAGTTGTTAAGTGAATTATTGTAGTTGTTAAATTAGTAACATGGTTGTTAAGTGAATCTGGCTTCCCCATTGACTTTGCATGTCAAAAGGCTGCAAAAGGTGATCACGTGAACCAGGCACACTGCAATCGTCATAAATATGGTTGCCAAGCATCCGAATTTTGATCATGTGACCATGAAAATGCTGCAACAGTCATAAGTGTGAAAAACAGTTATAAGTCACTTTTTTCAGTGCCGTTGTAACTTTGATTACTAAATGAACTATTGTACATCGAGGCCTACCTATAGTTAGATGGTGACCACCATGGAATTCCAGAGTAGAGGCTTTACTTATTTTAACATTTGGTGAGTTTTAATGAAAACCTATAATACAGTGCAATTTAATATACTGAATTTACATATGGCACAAACCAAGGAAGCCGTGTTGTGACTTAGTGCCGTATGTGAACAAATTGGTATGCCATGAAACCGTAATGAGCTAACATGCACCTTGATGTCATAGCACAAATGACACAAATCGTGTAATTTGTGTCAGTCATTGGATGTGTGTGATGCAAATTACATCAGTTGTGTCATTTGTACAATGACATCACTCTCCCCCCTCTCCAGATTCCTATGCAGCTACTGACGGATCAGGAAATAACGTTGTTAACCAAGTGCTTTGAGACAATAGGGGGTATTCTCTCTAAAGTTACAGAAAAAGAAGGAAGACCTGGAACCGAAAGATTTTTAAAACAAGTGTGACAAGTTAGACTTGAAGGGAATGTTTGAAATTGCTGAATCAAATCACTGTGGTTTGTGTGTATCAGGAAAGAAAAGGCAAACTGCAGCATAGTTTTGGTTTAGGCAATAATTTTAAAAAATGCCTTCCAGTAAGGAAATGTGCAAAATCAGGCAAATTGTGGCTGCATGTTGATGAGGGCATTTGCAGAGAAAGCAAGTTTGGAGAATGGGACAATATGCCTCTCTTGAAACTTGGCTTCAGGATAACACTTACAGGAATTGAGCGTCAGTTAAGGGTGTAGTGCTGATTATTGCATGAGCTCCAGATTAAAACAGCCTGTCTCAATTTGCACCCAGCCAGAGATACTGCCTTAATGGGTAGGGTAGGGGATAATAACACGGACAAGGTTGCCTGGAAAAACACCATCTGAATTAGAACTGCTGCTCAACTTTGTCCATATATACAGACAATTCATTGCAATGGTATTTGGACTGGATAAATGTGCCAACCTTGCCATCAGTAGAGGAAAAATACAGCAGTGAAAAGTGAAAAAATCAAGATGGCCTTTGAAAATAACATGAAGAGTCTGGATGAAGACGGTTACTACATATACCAGGGCATCCTTCAAGCTGGCAATATCAAGCACACTGAAGTCAAGAAGGTTAGACGATAATACATCATGAGAGTGAAGAAGCTCTTAAAGTCCCAACTCAATGGAGGAAATGCTATCAAGGCAATTAACACCCGGGAAATTCCAGTCATTAGATACACAGCTAAAATAGTGAACTGGACTGGAGCAGAACTAAAAATCTTGAATAGGAAGACCAGAAAAATAATGACAACAAATTATGGCCTTCCAGGCAGAGATGTTGATAGACTCTAATTATCGAGGAAAATAAGTGGGAGTGGAATGTTGCAAGTGCATCAGCCAGCTGAAGGAAACAAAAAGGCATTGGAAGAATATCTGAATGACCATGAAGAAGATGTGCTAAAGCCAGGAAGGCTTATTGAACACCGGAGAGGCTAAACTGGCTTACAAGAAAGACTGCTACAGAAAAGGTAATAACGGAGTTGGAAGGATCTTGGAGGTCTTTTAGTCCAACTGCTCAAACAGGAAACCCTATACCAGGGCTTTTCAACGGGTGGTACATGTACCACTTGTGGTACTTTGCCACGTGGCAGGTGGTACGTGACTGCTAGCCAAGTGTAGCAAGGGAGGGGAATGAGCCGAAGCGAGCCAAGCCAGAGGGAGAGGCACCTGCACTGCAGGACTGTCTGGGCTGGGCAGAAGCCGGCAGGGCTCCAGCTGATTGGCGCTTCCAGAAGCAGCTCGGAGCTGAAGGTGAACTGAAGAAAAAAGGGGGGGGGGGAGAGAGGAGAGGCTATAAAAGAACATGGTTTGGGTGGGGGAAGGGGAAAAAAGACAACAGGAAAGGTTTAATCCCTTTAAACAAATGTAATTAGTTTTACCTGCTTTAATTGAGTGTCTGTGGCTTTTAGAAAGTTTTCTTTGAAGATAAACTGGCTTAATTTAAAGCTAAAGCTTTTCGCAATTGCTGGAGCCTTTCAGTCTAGAATTGCAACATTGTGACACATGACACGCCTGAGGCAGCTTAAAGAGAAAAAAAAACGGAGTTTGTGTTTGTTTATTTTCTTGCTTTGCACTTGATTCCAGTGTCTTTAAGAGTACAGGGAAGGGATTGGGGGTGTGTGTGCATTCTTACTACACTGTGGAAGAGCTCAGAAGGGCCAACCAGCTAGCTCAGGAGTCTACAAACTTAGCAACTTTAAGACTTGTGGACTTCAATTCCCGGAATTCCTCAACCAGCCATGAGGGCTGAGGAATTCTGGGAGTTGAAGTCCACAAGACTTAAAAGTGGCAAGTTTGAAGACCCCTGAATCAGCTGGTAGTGGTGCATATTAATAAACATGGATAAATTCATCATACATTTGTCAGTGCAAAGGGAAAGTGATTCAGCAAAGGAACAGCCACCAAAGAAATTAAAACTGCTACTTTTTTACTTTTTTTCTACAGTTTGTAATATTTTATTAGATTATAGAATAAAATACAAAAATACAAAAGTAAATAGGACACAGTGGGGAGGAAAAGGGGAAAAAGTGAGGGGGAGAAGGGAAAAAGAACATACTTCCTCTGTTGCAGTAGAAAGAAGCATTAACATTGAACCTCAACTTTTTACTTTTCCATAATATTATAAACTAGCCATATCTATAACAACAAATGAATCTAATCAGTAAAACCCAAAATCCCCCCCCCTTTTTTTTTTAGTCATCAAGTTTTTGACACCTTGCTAAGCACTGGTGGTACTCAAATATTGCCATGTCCTGAAAGTGGTACAATCTGTGAAAAGGTTGAAAAGCTCTGCCCTATACCATTCCAAACAAGTGGCTGTCCAGTCTCTTCTTAAAAGTCTCCAGTGATTGAGCACCCAGAACTTCTGAAGGCAAGCCGTTCCACTGGTTAATTGTTCTCACTGTTAGGAAAGCATAGTTCTAGGTTTCTTCTCTCCTTGATTAGTTTCCATCCATTGTTTCTTGTCTTCTGGTGCTTTGGAAAATAGGTTGATCCCCTCTTCTTTGTGGCAGCCCCTCAAATATTGGAACACTATTATGACACCCCTAGTCCTTCTTTTCACTAGACTAGCCATACCCAATTCTTGCAACTACTTCTCATATGTTTTAGTTTCCAGGCCCCTAATCATCTTTGTTGCTCTTTTCTCCACTATTTCCAGAGTACAGAAAATGCTCCCAGAATCCTGATAGATGACATTGTTTAACTGAAGGAACTTGGAGTGCACCAACCCTATAGGATCAAATCAGCCAGGCTGATGTTATGGGAGATTGGTGGTCCCTCAAATAACAAGGCCTCATGCCATTTAGAGCTTTACAGGTAACAACCAGCATCTTGAGTCATATCCAGAAACAAAATGGCAACCACATAGCTTGTGAGGTTTGTCACTGCTATTGCTGCTGTGTTCTGGACTAGTTGAAGATTCTGGGTAATCTTCAAGGGAAGCATATGTAGAAAGCATTGCGGTAGTCAACCCTCAAGATGACTAGGCATGAGTGATTGCCTGAAGGCTCTGTAATCTAGGAAATGCTATAACAGACACACTAGATGGAGTTTATGCAAAGGTTGTCATAGCCACAGCTGATACCTGCTTTTTGAGTAGCAGATGCAAGTCCAGGAAGTCCCCCTTGAAGGGGGAAGTGCAACCCTATCCAAGGACAAAGACGGCCAGGTCAAACAGCCATTTGGTTTTGATAGGATTGACTTAGAGATAGTTTTTTCCCATCTAAACCCACACAGTCTCCAGGTACTGAGACCGGTTATTGAGATCTTCACTAGGCTGACCCCAGGGTCGAAAGATACAATTGGATATTATCAGCATACTGATATTACCAAACCCAAACCAGGGAAGACCTCAGTGGCTTCAAGTAGATGTTGAAAAGGAAGAGTGAGAGAGTAGAAACCTGTAGCACCCTACATATCGTGTTTCCCCGAAAGTAAGACCTACATCAAAAATAAGTCCTAGCTTGATTTTTGGGGGTGGGCCTAATATAAGCCCTACCCCAAAAATAAGCCCTAGTTTTGGGGCAAGGCACACACCTAAAAATCAAGCTAGGGCGTGGGTGCAGCCAGGCCTCCCATGGATTGACATTTGCCTCACCGGCCCACTTCTTCTGCAGTCGAAGGAGCAGCTTCATTCTGCAGCTGAGAATGGAGCTCGGGCCTGCATTTCGCAGTCAGAGGCCTTTCTGGAAGGCCTGTGCAGCTGAGAACCGAGCTATGCAGCCGAGAACCAAGCTATGGATTCAATCTGTAGCTCGGTTCTCAGCTGCACAGGCCTTCCAGAAGGGCCTCTGATGGTGAAATGGAGGCCCGAACTCCATTCTCAGCTGCAGAATGAAGCTGCTCCTTCGGTCGCAGAAGAAGTGGTCTGGCTGGGTGGGGTTGTTGGTGCCGCCGCCGTAAGGTGAGTGGAAAAGACACCCTTCCCTGAAAATAAGACGTGCCTCTTTTGGAGGCAAAAAAATAAATAAGACCGGGTCTTATTTTGGGGGAAACATGGTAGGGGGGGCCTAGGGGTAGGTCTCCTCCCAATCAACACTGATTGGAACTGGCCCTGGAGAAAGGAAGAGAACTACTGTAAAAAGGTTCCCCCACTTCCTAACTCACAACACCGACTCAGAAGGATATTGTAGTTGATAGTGATTGATAGAAAAGCTGCTGAGAGCAGAGAACAGCGGTTGATAGAAAAGTCCCTGAGAGATCAAGGTGCACAAGGATGGATGCACCATCACCATTCTAGCTCCATTGCAGGTCATTGACAAGCATGGCCAAGGCTGTGACACTACTAACGTCTGACCTGAAACTTTTATTGAAATGAGTCTAGCTAATCTGGGTTCTTTCCATCTATAGACTACCTTCTCAACAACCTTCCCCATAAAGGGAACTTTGGAGACTATTGGTAGTTGTCAATAGCTGTTAGGTCTAAGAGTGGTTTACGTAGCCACCTACAGTACCACCACCTGTTTTAAGGAGGCATTTAAAAAAGGCACAGACCCCATTGTCAATCCACAGTCAACCTGTGAGTAGAGGTTAGGTGTCATTGCGGTCAAGGATTGGGAGAGAAAACCAGACCTTGGGAAACTGAGCTATATATATATTGTCCTTTATAACACTAAAAATGCGAATCCTGGGAATACACATGTTGATAAAATTCTTACAAGAAAAAAGCGAACACCAGGATAAAAATAAACAAGACTGTTTAATATAAACAAGCCTGTAGATAAAAGAGCACTTAACACTTAGCGAAGGAGGATCTGAAGGCAACCAGCAAGGCCACTGACAGATTGCCAGGTGTAGACCAATTCAGCACATTGTGGACTATTGCAACCAATGGGCCGATGACACGTTCGAGAAGCCGGGCGCAGAGGCAGGAGGCTATATAGGCCAGCTCCCAGAATTCCTCCCACTCCATCTCTGAGGACGTCGGCAGTTTGGCCGACGAAAGCTAAGTGCTCTTTTATCTACAGGCTTGTTTATATTAAACAGTCTTGTTTATTTTTATCCTGGTGTTTGCGTTTTTCTTGTAAGAATTTTATCAACATATATATATAATGTAATGTATCGCAGTTGCGACTTGAGCCTGTTTAATGCCCCTAGTTTGGGGGGCGGCAAGGCAAAAGTGATCATGAAATATGTGCATCAACCAAAAAACTTTATATATATATATAAAATGCTCCTTCCTCCTATTTTCCTAATAGCAACAACCCTGTGAGGTGGGTTAGGCTGGGAAAGAGTGACTGGCCCAAAGTCAGCCAGATGGCTTTCATGCCTAAGAGAGAACTCATAGTCTCTAGCCCCGCACCTTAGCCACTGTACCATACTGGCTATTTGTTTCAGAGTTTCAATGTCATGGGCATCTTCAGGAGAGGTGGGGAGCAAGTGATATTAAATATGTCATAATGTCACTTGCAAATATTCAGATTGTATAAATCACAATACTTGTGTAATGACATCATTGTGGCTTGTACTGAACACCTATGTTTAAATGCCTACATTCATACATTGCGCTAAATATAATATACAAGTAGTCCTTGCTTAATTACAGTAATTTGTACCAGAATTTCCATTGCTAAGGGATCTGGTTGTGAAGTAAGGACTTCGCATGTTTGCAACTTGTCTTCCTATCACCTTTCAACAAGCAAAGTCAATGGGGATGTTGGCGGGAAATCGCAAGTCTGGCAGCTTGCAAGAAGGCCAGCAGATGGGTGAGTGCTAGGGAGTGTGGCTGGGCAGAGGAGGGTGTGGAGGCAGCAGGCAAGCTCATGAGTGCATGCACGCACTACAAAGTGAGAGGCAGGGTACTTAGCACCTCTTCAGCTAACAAATTTTATGAAAATACAGTGGTACTCATTGTTAATTGGTTCTGAGAGGTGCAAAGAGTACCAAAAATGATGAGTACCAAACAGATTTTTCCCATAAGGAATAATATAGTGAGTCACAAGGTAGCCAATACTGACATGTTCTAGCTTGTGCATTGAGTACTAAACAAACGATGAGTACTGGGACAAAATTTTCTTGTCAAAATACGTTGAGTACAAATTTGATGAGTTTCAAAGCAATTGAGTACCAAGGTACCACTGTATGTAATTTTTTGTGAGCTATTGCTCCTTTCTCATTCTCATGCAATGGCTAATCTCATGTAGGATACAAGTTGGCAGTAGTGGGATTCAGTCGGTTCGCACCACTTTGACAGAACCGGTAGCTAATCTTTTGTTGCCCAGGCCCAGAATGCACTTCCGGAAGCGGCATCCACACAGAGAACTGGTTATTCACATATTTGAATCTCACCACTGCAAGTTGGGCTTTAGGGAAAGAGAGTGATTATGCAGATGCAGGTTATTTGTGATACAGTTTACAAGCACCTTATCAATTAACTACTGTAATGTGTTAAAAAACTATCGAGACCTCTTTAGATAGGTGTATGAGTTGTATTTTGATGTATATGAGTTGAACATCTTGTTCTACTATGCAAAGTGAAGTTTCTTTTTTCTAAAATGGCTACTGAAATCTAATGGAGTGTCCTGGGAGATAAAAATGCTCTGAAATTGCTTGGTCCTTATTTGGTATTTTGTTCTCATCCTGTCTAGTTATTATTTGCATGAAAATTGGTGTGACCCTGTTTGGCTTACATGAAATTCGAAGGAGCATTCCTGGTGGATGATGACATATATTACATTGGAGGAAGAGCAGATGAGAGTACCTCTCATCTCATTTGGAAATTTGTTGGGCTTGCGATTCTGCTGTTGATGTAAATGTGAGGAACTTTAAGATCTGAATCAGAGCCTACAACAAACCTAGATGTCTGCTTTGCAGCACAATAGCTGTTTAACACATTGCTAATTGATAAGTTATTTGTGATCTGTCTCACACATAACCAGCATCTGCACACCTGTTCTAATGTATTAGTTTGAAAAGGTGCTACCATACTCTTCCTGATTTTCACTTGGTTAAAGTGAACCATAAGATGGTTTGCAATTATGTGTGAACCAGGCTATTCTGTCAGTTGGGAAACCTCCAAGAAAGTCCTGTGTATTAGTGGAGAATGTGTCCAGTAGGGTAGCGGTCTCCAACCTTTCCGGCTTTGTGGACTGGTGGCAGCGCGGGGGGGGACGACAGAGGGGATGTTTCTGCACAAGTGGCAGGTGCGTAACTCTACTTGCGTCAGCAGCAAGCTCGTGCACCTGCCACTCACATAAATAGAGGTTCACGTGCTCGTGCAAGTGCCGGCCACTTGCACGGCCCAGTTTAGAACGGGCCACAGCCCGGGGTTTGGGGACCCCTGCAGTAGGGCACACTTTGTAGTCTGTGATAGTAACTGACTGCCAGATATTTGGGTTATGCTCTTCCCCTCCTCTCCAAAATAGATGCTTCAGAATATACCCCCAAACCTTTACAATTGCACGTAATGGGGCTGGTTTCTCGTCTTCTCCTGACACAATTTGAAAAGTACTGTGTTAAGGAATGCAGTAGGTTTCTCAAGAAGTGCAAACATTGTAATCTGGGTTAAATCACAATAGCCGAGTTACAGAGAAATGCAATATCTGTATAAGACAAAACTGCCCATAGCAGGAAGTTTGCTTTGTAGAACAAATATTGATAAATTCTCTTCTGAAGTAGAGTTGTATAGACTTCAGTGAAATTGTTCTGAAGAAATTAGTTTCTTCCTTGAAGGTTTCATTATTACTATGTTAGTTGGAGTAAAGATAGTTTTACATACAGTAAATACATACCAGTTGCCAAAGGTTCGAATTTTGATCACGTAACCATGGGCATGCTACAGCAGTTGTAAGTGTGCAAAACGGTCATAAGTCACTTTTTTTCTGTGCCGTTATAACTTCAAATGGTGACTAAATGAATGCTTGTAAGTCGAGGACTGCCTGTATAAGATTCTCAGTTATGAAATGCTCAGGCTTTTTCAGAATAATCCTCATTCGTTGTATATACATGGTTGATAATATACATCTTCTACAGGTCTCTTTCCAGAATCCTTTTATGGAAGTACTTTTAAAGTTATGATGTATTTGTCACATAACAGCTGCTAAATCTGGAGTGTCGTTATGTGGCTTTGGAAAAACCTCAGTGATCTATCTAGTGCCTTCAAAGCTCCCATGGATATCTGCTACAATGAAAATCTCTACAGAGGACATGCTCAATTTTTTTTTTTGTTAGAAATGTGGCAGATGTAATTTGATTTTATTTCTATAATTTTAGTCGTTGCCTACTCCATTGTGGCTCATTCTCTACAGCCTTTGTAAAAAAAATTACATTGACTTCTTCTATGTGTCCACTTGAAGAGAATCTTTATTTTTATAGTTGCTGTTTTATATTACAGGTAGTCCTCGATTTACGACCACAATGAGGCCAAAATCTATGTTGCGAAGCGAAACATTTGTTAAATGAGTTTTGCCCCATTTTATGACCTTTTTTGCCACTGCAATGAATCACTGCAGCTGTTAAGTTAGTAACACGGTTGTTAAGTGGATCTGCCTTCCTCATTGACTTTGCTTGTCAGAAGGTTGCAAAAGGTGATCACATGATCCTTGGTCCCTGTGACTGTCATAAATATGAGTCAGATGCCAAGCATCTGAATTTTGATCATGTGACCCTGCGGATGCTGCAACAATCATAAGTGTGAAAAATGGTCATAAATCATTTTTTCAGTGCCGTTGTAATTTCGAATGGTCCCTGAATGAACTGTTGTAAGTTGAGGACTACCTGTAAATGGATTTTATGGCTTAAATCAGGGGTCCCCAACCCCCGGTCCGTGGACCAGTACCGGGCCGTGGCATGCCAACAACCGGTCCGCACAAACAAGCAAAGCCCCATCCGCGAGATGCAGGCAGCGCACAAAACCATGCACCCTCCGGTCCGCGGAAAAACCTCTCTCCACAGAACCGGCCCCTGGTGCCCAAAAGGTTGGGCACTTCTGGCTTAAATGGCAGCTGCAAGAAGCCCTTAAGGCAGACATGTCAAACTCGCGACGTCACGTGACATCGCACGACGTATCGGGACTGTTTTTCCATTGCTGGCAATGGGGTGGGCACAGCTTCCACGTGACGCATCCAGCCTGCGGGCCAGCAGTTTGATACCCCTGCCTTAAGGCCTTCTTTTGAAAAGGTACATTTTCAATAAAGATTGCAGATAGTAGTCCTGTTTAAGGCTTTTGTTTTTACTATGGAAGTGCTAAAATGCTAGTGGTTGGTGTTTAGATTGTTGCAATTTGAACAGTTTCTTAATAAAGCCCATTGATCAAGCTTGTGAAGCTTAAACCAAACAAATCCCATTATGATATAAAGTGAACTTGGAACTCAAAAATCTCACATACTTGCTAGGGATTTGCTGCTTGATCGATGTTTGTTGCTGAGCATTATCCCCATACAGTTCTCAGATAGTTAAACTCAATCATGGCTTCCTTCCTTGGAATATGTTCCTAAGACCTCTAACCTACCATGGCAGTTCCTGTTGAAAACTCTAATGATATAGCTAAACCTTTGATTTGTCTCTCAGCCCAGTTTAACTCACAAACCTGTGAAGAAAAATGGAGAAGTGTTGCGTTCTCTTTCCTGGAGATAAGGTGGCCTATACATCTAAAAAACAGAGTTGTTCAAGAAACATGCAAAATCAGATCATGCATTAAAATTTGGTAAGAGTCGCTGTCTAATGTTTTATCCCTTTTATCCTTCCGCCATCCCATTTTTTTTATTCCCGCTGTTTCTTTATTTGAGATTATGGTTCTAGGAAAGAGTTTTGCGTATATTCTCAAGAATATGTATAATTTTTCCACTTCTCCAACCCTGCATCTTTTATGCCTTTCACCAAATTATGCAAATCTTCAGTGTTTTTCTGTAAAGAACTAGTTTCTGCCTGCCCTGGCTGAGTCCTTGCAGCGGTGCCAAGCTGTCAGTCAGAAATCAAGCTTTCAGCCATGCCATTATCAAAAGACATCCCTCCATTGTTCCCACTGATAAGGAGAAAGGGCACAATTGGAGCAAGTGAAGATTGTGGCAGAAAACCTGCCAATGGGATGTTGCCCTGTGGCCTTTTGTTCTAGAGGGAAAGGCTTGGGTTGAAGGGGGCGGAGTGATTGTGTTGACTGAATACTTAATGAGAATGTGATCAAATCAGCTGGCGACTTAACTTATCTTGGGCTGCTAGCTGAGCAGTCTTGGGCTTGGTCCATGAAACAGCTAATGGCTGGATTAAAAATCCCACGGCGTTGAGCTGTTCGGTGACAAGAGTTATGCAGAAAAAGTCTGACTGCAGACTTTGTTGCATAATACTTGTTAAATACTTGCATAATACTTGCATAATACTTGTTAAAATAGCAGCTGGAACGTTTTGAATCAGCTATCCTTATATATCGAAGGAGTGTGGAAGGGAGAAGTTTGTGCCACGCGAATTAATGTTCAGAATGAGCTGCTTCTACTTTGGAAGGTGTGAATTCCAAATCCATATTGAGAGAAGTAGGTAACTTAGATTGTAAACTTGAAGTTGGTTTTCCTCAGTGTCCCTTAAACTTTGTGTACCTTATAACCATGTTTACTTAAGTAATCCCCATGGATTCTGATAAGGGTGCACACAATCACACTTATTGTCCAGACTCCATAATATTGGGACTGCTTTACTCATATCTCAAGTAAGGTGTTCTTCCACGAGATTCAGGCACAGAATATGTCGAGTTATATGCCCCCCCCCCAAATATAGGAATGCTGCTGCCCTGCTTTGTAAATAAGCAGCACATCTGAGCCTTGTGGCTTGAAGGTTCACACATTATTGTATAAGCTTTCCAGGAGCCATAAGAAGAAATGTGCCATGTAAATATGCTGAAGAGACTGCCGAATCGGGAGTCAGGTATTGCTTCTCTACTCTATATTGAAGGAACCTTCCAGAGTCTAGATATCAGAAATCAGAGACTTGGAGACAAATATAGCCAGTCTTCTATGGTTATGATACAGTCAAATCAATATTTTATCCTAAAAAAATAAGTATTTTTTATTTGCTTTTAATCAAGCTAAAACATATTGCATGTTGTAGTAGATAATCATCCATAAAATTTATTGTATGTACAGGTAGTCCTTGATTTATGACCACAATTGAGCCCAAAATTTCTGTTGCTAAGCCAGACATTTGTTAAGTGATTTTTGCCCTGTTTTATGACTTTGCTTGCCACAGTTGTTAAGTGACTCATTGCAGTTGTTACTAACACAGTTGTTAAGTGAATATAACTTCCCCATTGTCTTTGCTGGTCAAAAGGTTGCAAAAAGTGATCACATGACCCCGAGATACTGCAGTCGTCATAAATACGAGTCAGTTGCCAAAAGCATTTGAACTTTGATCACATGATGATGGGATGCTGCAACAGTCGTACGTGTGAAAAACGGTCACAAGTCACTTTTTCAGTGCAGTTGTAACTTCAAACGGTCACTAAATGAACTTTTGTAAGTCGAGAATTAGCTTATTAAAGCTTAAGTCTGTTCTATGTATATTCTGTGTTTTATGTCTGCTGTGCTCATAGCAAAAAGATAGTTGAACATGAGGATATAGTCCTGTCAGTGATGCATTTTTACATCAAGGTCTATGAAGAGACTTTTTTTGCAAAGTAGTCTTTGCATAATGACCATTAAGTAAAGACTGTTATGACAGAATTTTGGTTATAAGTCATTGCAGTCATTAAGCGGATCACTATGTGATCTAACTTGATTTTATAAAAAAAGATATGACTCGTCCTCAAAATTACAACTGCTTCCTTCCTTCCCCCCCCCCCCCGTGGTCACATGATTGCATTTTGGGTGTTTGGCAGCCGACTCATTTATGACCAGTTGCAGCATGTTGCAGTCATGTGACTATGTTTTGCAATTTTTTTATTCTTTTCCAGCAGATTTGCTTAATGACCGCAGGTTCACTTAATAGCCATGTGATTGACTTAATGACCATAGTATTTGCTTTATGACCACGGTAAAAACAGTCATCAAATCAAGTTAGATCACATAGTGATCTGCTTAATGACTAATATGTCTTATAATCAAAATTCTGAGCCCAGTTGTGGTTGAGGACTATCTATACCAGTGGTGGCGAACCTATGGCATGCGTGCCAGAGGCGGCACTCAGAGCCCTCTCTGTGGGCACGCGCGCCGTTGCCCCAGCAGAATTCGCCAGAGTAGCGAGCATGTGGCATGAAGCGACAGGGCAAGAAGTGAGCGAGCAAGCAGTGTTGGCCCTCCCGGGGATGCCCCGGAGATGGCAAGGGACTGGCCCCGGCCACGCTTATCCAGTCTGCCGTGACCACTGCAGCCACACCCACCCAGTGGGCTACGTCCCCCCACCCCCACTGAGGGCACCACAATGCTGATGCAGCCCTGGCACTTTGCGATAAATAAGTGGGTTTTGGGTTGCAGTTTGGGCACTCGGTCTCTAAAAGGTTCGCCATCACTGATCTATACACAATGGCAATAGCAATAGCACTTAGACTTATATACCGCTTCATAGTGCTTTACAGCCCTCTCTAGGTGGTTTACAATGTCAGCATATTGTCCTCAACAATCTGGCTCATTTTACCGACCTCGGAATGATGAAAGGCTGAGTGAACCTTGAGCCCATCAGGATCGAACTGCTGGCAGTAGGCAGAGTCAGCCTGCAATACTGCATTCTAACCATTGCGCCACCAGGGCATGGTGAAGAGGAAAACAGAACTTTCTTTCATTTGGAGAACTGCAAATGACATGATCCTCTGTTCTACCTTTAAACTTTTTTAAAAAACAATTTGTTTACTTGCTCATTCCTGTCTCATGTTTGACCAAAATCGAAGAACAGTTTAAGATAATGCCATTTTTGCATCTAAAGTATATATTTTTATGTTAAGCATCTCTATCAATTTTGAGATGAGCTATACAGATAATGTGAATCCTCTGCTGGAATATCTGTCCATTGCCTTTTAACAAGGGACTATCATTTTCCTTCAAGGTCAGGATAGCTCAAGAATGCATAAAGTACTTAGAGGTTTAACATCCTATATTTTATTAGACTTTCCTGTTTTTACTGATCAAGATTTCAGGCAAAAAATATGTGAGGAATGTAGGCTGCTTTCTGCCAAGCTGGCTTGATATGGTGTTGTTTTTTTTCTCAGAAACACTTTTTTGGCTATACTTTGGCCTCTACAGTATAAAGCAAACGCTTTTTATTTGCATCCAACTTAAATTGTAATAGCTCTCCATACTTTCCTTTGTTCTAGTGTAAAACGCCCAACTACAGTTAAGTCCTTTGTTGTAAGAGAGCCATTGAGCAATATCTCTTGTAGGTACTGCTGTGAGTAGCAGTATTCCAGGTGTGGTCATATCATGGATTTATATTGTATTGCAAGTTGTTTTGCTTTTATTCCATTCCTAATAATTTGTAGCATTTGCCTTGCAAGAATCATGCACCAAAACAGTGTTTCTCAACCCTAGCAACTTTAACATCTGTGAACTTCAACTCCCACAATTTTGAGAGTTGAAGTTCACAGATCTTAAATTTGTCAAGATTGAGAAACACTACACTAGAGGAACATTTAACCTCCAATTATCCAATATCCTTTCCTGATTGCTCAGAGCCTGCCCAGATGTCATTTATTTAAATCTATATGAGAAACCTGAGTTTGTTGATACTCTCAGTTTCTTTTTGCCATTTTAAGGTTCGTTTTTCCCGTCTGGAGAGGATTTTTTTTTTTTTTTTTTTGCTTTTATTACTTTGAAAAGACTTTCAGACAGTCCGTAAAGCCTTGGTCGTTCTGTTGAGCCTTGGGGACAGGGTTGTTTTTCTCCATTATTAAGCTGCTAGGGTACAAAGTCGCCATCCTTGAGCTGGCAGAGAAACTGTATTAATTTGAAAATTATGGTCACTTGATCCATATTCTGCCTCTGTTGTTTCTGTTCATGGTCATCTGACCTTGCCTCTGGTATAACGTGGCAAAACATCACAGATTTTACACATTTTGAGACTATGGGCAGTCCTCGACTTACAAACATTCGTTTAGTGACTGTTCGAAGTTACAACAGCACTAAAAAAGTGACTTATGACTGGCTTCCACACTTAAAACTGTTGCAGCAATCACATCATCATGTGATCAAAATTGGGGCACTTGGCAACCAGCATGGCATGTATTGACCAAAGTGGTTGTAGCCTCCCGGATCATATGATCATCACTTGTAACCTTCCCAACCGGCTGTTCACAGCTGCAGTGATTTGCTTAACAACTGGCAAAAAAGGTCATAAAATGAGGTGCAACTTTCTTAACAACTGCCTGGCTTAGCAATGGAAATTTTGGGCTTACTTGTGATTGTAAGAACTCCCTGTACTTTTGAATGCTCCTTGTGATAAGAGGGAAGGAGTACTTTAGGAGCAGCTAAGGGTAACTTAAACCTGCTTTAGGTGTGCTGTGGCGTTCATGGAATCAACAGAAACAAGATGTCAGGGCACATTTGTGCAGTGCGTAGTTAGTTGTTAGTGAGGAAAATAACCCATCATATCTCATGATTTGTGAAACTTGTTCAGGTACCTTTGATGAGGTCGTTTTCTTGAAAGTTTGAATTTACATGCTGTTGACCTCTTAAAAAAAGAATCTAGAAAAACATCTGCAGAAATCGTATTGGGTTACTTCTAGGAAGTCCCAATCTTTCTATATGTTTACTTCTTTATTTCATTATATTTTCCAGAATATAACCTCCTGTTGAGGTCTTTTCGTCAACCAGCCTACAATATCTTGTTCTTTCAAAAAAGAAGAATTACATTGGATAGTCCTAATCCTCATAATCTCTAAATCTAAGAACTAATTGCATATTTTCATTAATAATTCCTTGTTGAAATGAGTTTGAGTAGCAATGGAACTGGTTTTCTATCAAAATGAATGGCATGTTTAAATGTCCTGGAGAAAAATCTCTCGATTTTCAAGAGATTTATTTCTGAAACCAATAAGAGTGAAGATACATGGGGAAAATAAAGATATGTGATTGCTGCCTTGCTTTGTGAAAGCAGAGAGAAACCTAGTGCTGCTATTTGTACCTTATAGCTGAGAAACATGAATTCATGTTCAAGCTTCCCATTTTTCTACTCTTTTCATCCAGAGTAAATGTTTCCATTGCATTTCTGAGAAGCATGAATATCTCAGTATTGTCTGCCATGATAAGAACTGTACAGGCAGTCCTTGATTTACAACCACAATAGGGACTGGAATATTCATCATTAAGTGGTGCAGTTATTAAGTGAGGCATCACGTGACCACACCCAATTTTGTGACCTTTTTCGCCATGATGGTTATGACCATGACTTACAATCTCCTGCTGGCTTTCCCATTGACTCTGCTTCTTGGAAGCCCCCTGGGGAGGTCACAAATGGGGATCACAAGACTGCATGATGCTTCAATGGCCATAAGTATGAGCTGGTTGCCAAGTGCTTGGACCACAATCATGTAACTGTGATGGTGTGAGGAGTGAGCCACTTTTTTCAGCACCATTGTAACTTTGAATGGTCACTAAGTAAATGGTTGTTAAGTGAGGACTACCTGTATGGCTTAAATCCATCCTGGTCTGTTGATAATGCTTCAGAAAGGCTTTGTTTAATTCAAGTTTACTTGGCTCAAACATGACATGTTTTTCTTTTTCTTTTAATCTGTTCTCATTCTATTTGATGAAAGTTCTAAATGTTCCTTCAATGGGAAATAGATTTTCAGATTAAGTGCCCTGAGTGGAGTATCATACTTGTTCTCTTTTTTATTATTATTATTTTTGGTCACAGGATGAATTTTAATATCTTTTCTTTCAATGCTCAGTCTGGAACTTCTGGATTATTACACCTCAATTAAATCCCAATGTAATATAGCAGGAGGTAACACCTCCCCTTATGTTGTTTCAATACTTGTGCTACTATCCCAGCTAAAATTTTGCTCATCAGGAATTATTGCACAGAATTGGAAGGGACTTTGGAGGTCTTCTAGTCCAACCCCAAAGCAGGTTTCCTCATACCATCCCAGACAAATGGCTGTCTAACCTTGATTGGAGCCTGCAGTGATGGATCACCATGACTCTAGAGCAGTGGCCATCAACCTGTGGTCTGCGGAACCCTGGGGGCCCACAAGGTCATCACAGGGGGTCCACGTAGGCTTGAAGAAAGGTTATGATTTAAATCTTGAATTAAATCTTGGGGGGGGTCTGTGGCCATGGTCTGTGGCCGCAAAAGGTATTTAAAGGGGCTCCATGGTGAAGAAAAGGTTGAGAATCACTGAGATATACTGTTCCATTGCTTCCATTCAATTTCTCTTCCCATATATTTGATGGAGAATTTTGAAAGCTCATTACAAAGCCCTAGTTTTGAGAACCGGAATACATCTAAGAATTTGCACTCAAACCTGCGCAGCTTTATTTCTTCATTTTAGTAGTGATGATTGAGATGCTGTGGTCAGCACAGTGCCAGATGATATACGGTAGAAAGGTTGCATTCCTGCCGTGCATTTAACCAGGTCTACTAAAGACCTGATGGCTGCATTTGGACATTAAGCTCATTTTAACCTTGGTTTGCTCTTTCACAGCTTGGTGCCTTATGCAAACCCATCTTATCTGATGGTTCATTGTAATCCATAAACCTGGAAGAAAAAGGGTTAATTCAGTAACCAGGTTAAGCAAGTTGGCAAACACAACCTCTGAAAAGGATGCTAAAGAAAAGATACATCCCACTGCTTCATCTCTGGTTTTGCATAAATTAGCTGCTAGGTGATAAGATTGGCAAGGTTTAAGAGGGAAAGTGCCTGGAAGAAGAAGAAAACAGGTCATAGATTAAAGAATGGGCAGGAAATATTTATTTATTGCTGTACATAGCACACCTTCACCATAGATGAAAGATGCTAATTTGGGACAGAAACTCCATTGTTAAGTGACATTGTCATAAGTCAAAAAAACATGTGACTGCTCCACTTAGTGATGAGAGTTGCCATCATTAAGCAAGGACTGCATGGGTTTTCTAGTATAGACCTCATGAGAAAATAAGCATGAGTAACCACTTGTAACTACCACTCATTCAGCACAGAACAAGTGTCATTAAACAAGGACTACCTCCTTTATTGCTTTGTTGATTTGAGGAGGAGGATATTGCTGGGAATGCCTCTCTCTTTGTACCCACATACCTCTATTTTTGCCCCCACATACCTCCTTCTTGCACTCCTGTGCAAAGTACAGTATAGGTAGTTATTAATTATAACAGGCAAGATATTATATTCATTGTATCTGTTAGTTATAGCTCCATTCTCTTTAGCTTGCTTTCTTGTGAATTATTTAACAAGTCAGACACACAGTAAGGTTAAATTAAAGCCAGTATTTTTCTCTGTTTGTCTTTTTCTTGTGTCTTTTAGTTGCCATCTTTAGACCAAAAAAGCACTTGCTACTCTGCAATGCATGGGTTGGTATCCCCAAATGTTACAGTTGCTTTAAAGGCCATGGAAATTAGAAAAGGCTAGGCTGGCTCTCCCTGCAGCACAAGAGGAAAGTTGTGCATGCCTCCAAGAGGCAACCTTTCCTCCCATTTGTTTTTCCATTAGAGCGGGTGTCAATTCATATATTGTGCAGGTGATGGCAGGCGTGTGCTATTTCAGGCCTATATTCAACAGGACTCATAGGCAATGCTCACGAAGCTTTGTTGCTATGCTACAGCAGTGACAATAGGGTCCAGGTTGCATCCTTGTGTTGATCCACTTAAGGTATTCATCCAATAAAGAATCAAAGCAAATAAAAAACAGATGCAAATGTGTTTACTGTCAACACCTTTCTGAGTTAAAATTAATTCTTCATTGGGGATATTTGTTTCAGAGACAGCCCTATTGCAGCATCCATTATTTTACATAATACCTGCTTTTTATTTATTTCTTATATGTCTGGCTTATGAGAGGATTTCATACATTTCCTAAATTAATTTGCATCTTTGCATCTCAGCTCAACTGCAAGACAAAGTAAGTCTAGTGTCAAAAGTAGCACTAAAAATCTGAGGTCAAAGCCATACATCTAGAAGTGAAGCAGTATTTTGTTTGCCAGTGCTTGAATGAGAAAAATGAATGTTAATATTATCCAAAACAATGGCAGGTCTAATATCATGAAGGAAATTAGTAAAACATGCGGCACATTTAGAAAGGCCCAACGTGGCATAAGCTGTGGTGAGCATTTGTCAGGTACAAGAGGTCACCTAAAGTTGTAAATAGAAGTTGTGTGATAAAGACTTGATTTTAATGTTGAGTTTTCTTTACCAAGTTTTAGTAGGGTGATTGAAACTATAAAGGTCAGGCAGCTTCTGATACCATCCCAACCAAAATACTTCATCTGAATGAAGAGAGGGAGCTATGTGTCTTTCTGTTGTTACCTATTCATTGTATCTGTTCTAATTTGTGTATGTGTGTGGTTTTGCTTTTTGTTTTCCCTGGGCAGACCTTACTCTCTGAATTAGGTGCTTGACTGAAGCTGATAGAGAATGGAAACATTTCCTTGGCAATGTCTCTGGGAAAACTCCTCCGTCGTGCCTCTTCCAAAGCATCTGATCTCCTGACCTTAAATGCCAGCAGCAGCTGTGGTGGTTCGTCTTCCATCTTGGATGGAGAGATTATCTATTCCAAGAACAATGTTTGTGTCCACCCCCCTGAGATGCTGCAAGGTGTTGTGGAACATCATCCAGGTGAGGACGGCTAGCAAACATCAAGAAGTCTCTTTAGGACTATGTGTGTAGCAGAATCTCTGAAGCCCTCTTCAGGCATCTAATGCTTGTAAGTGTAGAGGGAACTTGGGCATGCATTTCACTTCTGCCCTGCTCCTCTCTGACCTCCTTTTGTTATCAGCAACATTCAAGACGGGTGTTAATGTATAAGACTAAATACAGTTGCCGTTCTCTTGGGGATTGGAGTACTGTACCTAGGTCAGTAGGGTCACAACCAGTGGTGGGATTCAGCCAGTTCACACTAGTTCGGCAGAACCGGTAGCTAATCTTTTGTTGCCCAGGCCCAGAATGGACTTCCGGAAGTGGCATTCACACAGAGAACCGGTTGTTCACATATTTGAATCCCACCTCCTTTTCAAGCCTTCCCTGTCAACGTGGACCATTAGGAATGAAGTGTAACGTCCCTCCCCTCCATACTTACTTAAAATGCTTGAAGAGAGCTTCAGCTATTTCCTTAAGTTTCCCTTACTGCCTATTTCATCTCTCGCCCTGTATACCTCCAGCTGGTATCACCTTTGTTTATGGATCCAGGGGGAGTGGCTAAATCTTGCCAGCAAGATAGTGTGTCTCAGCTATTCCTTGTCTGACTTTCCTAATTCAGTGTAAAATATTTCCTTCCCTTTGTGTTTTTCTAGCTTGAGTATGAGGTGGCATATGCTATATTAGAACTTCTAAAACAGGAACCTCATTTTAGGATTAAAGTATATTAAGAAGATCCAGCATTAGATTTTTGTAATATTTGTTTTGCTGTCATAAGCTTTAACACAAAGAAAAATATTTTCAGCCAGCAAGCATCGTTATGTGATTTTGCAAATATCAGAAAAATACAAATGATTTATTTATTTATTTTTATTCATTTATATATCATATTTACGAACCGACCATGGCCCTCACAGAAGGACTCTGGATGGTTTACAATAAAATTTATACCTGTATAATACCCATTCTGCTGTTCACTTTGCAATATTATGCAAACTGAAGGGGAGAAAAACAAAGCATTATTTTTTATAATTAAAAAAATACATTTAATTAAATGTTTTTATTTAAGTAAAAGATTAAGGCGGGACTTGAACTCACAGTCTCTTGTATTCTAACCCAGTGCATTTGTGGCATTTAGTATTCCCCAATTTGTTTCCAGGTCAGTGGCTGGTTTATAGCGGGCATATAAGTTCAGAGCATGATGACTATTCCTAGTGCATACAATTAATGACACTGTGCCTACAGCAGTAGAAGCCTCTACTATAATGTCTAATTTCATTTATCAAAAGTCTTGTATTAATAAAATGTAAGTTAGTGTTTTATATTGGTTCCCCAGTCACTTGTGTGTAGTTTTGTGTAGAACCTAGGTAGAATTTGAAACAAATTCATATTTTCATATATTCTTTTGAATATGACATACAAGTAGTTCTCGAGTTACGAGTTAGTTGAGCTTAGTGACAGAAGTTATGATGGCACTGAATGAAAGGACTTTTGAACAGTCCTCAAAGTATTTATTTATTTGATTGATTGATTGATTGATTTCTATAGCCACCCATCTCAACAAAGTTCTGACTACTGCAATGCTCCTGTGCTCAAGTGAACAAAATTCAGACACTTGGCAGCCAGCTCACACCTATGACCGATTGTAGCATTCTGCAGTCACAGGATCACCATTAGTGACCTTCTCTGCCAGCTTCATACAAGCAAAATTAATAGAAAAGCCAGCAGAGAAGGTTGCAAATCAGTTGGATAAGTCTTCCCGCAGCCCCGTTGCCCTGAGCATGTGCATATACATCCCACATCCTCTTTTCCTGGCCTTGCTGCTGTCTCCCACATACATCCCTGCCATCTTTCCCCGCTTCCCTGCATCCATACACATGCACCCCACATCCTCTTTCCCCAGCTTCCTACATTTGCACGCCTGCACATACCCTGCACCCTCTTTCCCTGGCCTCCCTACTCTCACACACATGTACTCCACATCCCCTTCCCCCAGCTTCCCTGTGCTTGCACAGACACACATTGTGGCCTTTTCCCCTAATCTCCCTGCACTTGCACATATGCATGTACCTCACGCCCTCTTTCCCAGGCCTCCCTTTGCCTTCTTTCCCCGCCTTCCTGAGTTCATGGCGCACTGCATCAGCCCACAACATGCGCATGAACTGTGCCAGACCTCCCAGGGCCTCTCTCCCTTGTGGCAGCCTCCGCTCCCATGGAAGCCCTGTGCTCCTGACTGGGGACACCCTCCACTTCCTGATTAATGACCCATATGTCTTGGGACAAGTTGGATTGCCTGGATTCTCGTTGCTAAGTGATACGATCACATTACGTTGCATTTTATGACTGTATCACTTAGCAGCGGCAATCCTGGTCCCAATTGCCATTGTAATTTGAGGACTATCTGTGTTTCTTTTGTTTAGATTTTGATTACCTTTATAGCACTTGGCTTAGTTTCAGAGAAATGCAGGCTGCTTTTTGTGTTCAGAGGCCATTCTTTTTTGTTATTATTATTAATAATCAGTTTCTGAATGTTGCAGGACAAGATGTCAACAGAAGCCGACATTTTGGCCTTCTCTGGCATAGGCAGCTACAAAGTGGGCAAGTGATGAAACTTGCATTGCAATTCAGATTGCCTTTGACAGCTCATCAAGGAAGACCAGACCAAAAAATCAATAATTATATAGGTCAGGAGTATTTTTATTGTAACAGCTCTAATAACAGAAGTTTGCAGATCAGAATGTGCTCCCCCTCCTTCCCTTTCTGTGAACTAAAGAGGGGCTTGTTTTCTCAGGTTATTTCTTTGGCCTGGGCTCAAGCCCTGCTTATCTGGCCATTGCCTTGGTAGCAGGTCTCTCTACTGGCCATTCTCTGTGCTCTCTATAGATAGACTTTTGTATCCTTGCAAGTGAAATGATGACATAAATGTGAAGGAGGCAGAGGTTGGATCCTAACCGCAGAGTCCACATTTCACTTTGAAGTCCTTGTGGTTAAGTGCCTAAACTTTTGGGATAGATTGCATTTTAAGAAAAACATTAGGGTGTATGGCAGCTTAATAACATTTATTTTAATTCTTACTTACTTTTTTAAAAAAAATCCTCCCAAAAAATATTACAGGTAATCCTCAACTTACAACCACAACTGAGCCCGACATTTCTGTTGCTAAGCAAGACATTTGTTAAGTTTGCCCCATTTTACAACCTTTCTTGCCACAGTTGTTAAGTGAATCTGGCTTCCGCATTGACATTGCTTGTCAGAAGGTCGCAAAAGGTGATCACATGACCCCAGGACACTGCAGTCGTCATAAATATGAGTCGTCATAAATATGAGGCATCTGAATTTTGATCACGTGATCATGGGGATGCTGCAATGGTCGTAAGTGTGAAAAACCATCATAGTTCACTTTTTTCAGGGCTGTTGTAACTTGGAACGGTCACAAAATAAATGGTTGTAAGTCGAAAACTACCTCTATTTATCACAAAGAAAACTGAAAGATATTATGGATATTTTAATAAGAAAATTGGAAGCAAGAAATTCTTTTATATTTCCCAGATACCCTGCGTATGGGGGATTTCAAGGAAAAGTCTCTCAACCTCTGTGGAGCAATAGGTCAGCACTCAGCGTGAGAATGAGGGAGTCTTCAGAAATGAAACAGTTAGGAAATGGGGTGAAACAGTTCCATTGCAGCCATTGCACCCATTAGAACAGCTTGGGAAAGCATGCAGTGTCATCCTTATTCACCACAATATCAGCTACTTTCATTGATTTTAACAAGACTGCTGTGATTTTTCATCTTACAGAAGAAACGTGTCCCTTGTTTTTGACAAGGCTAACTTGCAGCTAATGAACAAAGAAAGGGGAAAAAAACAATACAAATTCTAGCGATATGTATACAGGAGTTGTGAATTTATGCATGGTATTTGCTTCCTAAATACCTAGGTTGCACTTGATCGCAAAGGAGTTGCTCAAAGTAGCCAACAGCATAAAAAAAAAAGCATTAAGATTAAAAGAATAAAGAAAAGATGTGTACAACAATTTAAAGCAACAGCAGAAAGAACAGTAGAAAGAATCAAGATTAATAACCTCATACCGAACTCCAACTGGGTTGTTCTGTGTGTTTATTTGGATAATAGGAAACACATCATGAGGAATGAGTCAGTTAAAGTAGTATTGAGAAGAGGCCAGTCACTTGCTAGAAATTAAAGGAATAGCTGTGTTTCCACGTCGTGGGAAGTCCAGAAAGCTGAGGATTGGCTATAAGTCTAAGTCCCTGTCTTCTTTTGCAGGCTACTTGTGCTTGTACATGGAGAAGGATGAGCTGCTTGGAACCACGCTTATCCTGGCCTGGGTCCCCAACTCCCGTATTCAGAGGCAGGATGAAGAAGCTCTCCGTTACATCACGCCCGAGAGCTCCCCTGTCCGCAAGGCTCCCCGCAAGCGCAACCGACACACTCAGGGTTTTGGCATCCCTATGCAGGCTTCTTCTGTTGAGCAGAAGCAAGCTGAGACCCCAAAGGATGAGGAGGACATTTTGACTGTGTCACAGCTGGTGAGGGATGTGGCTCATGTCAGCCCCCCTTCAGAAGAAGGGGACAAATTGTCCCACAGCTGTTCAGCCACATGCAACATCCACAGCTTCGCTCAGCCTGCTCACAGTGACTCAGGAATTTTATCGACAATCAGTTCTCAGGATGAACAGAACCGATTAGAGGAGTCCGTAGAGGAAGGGCTGGAGAGCCATTTGGAGACAGGAGAAGATGAAGGCTCTTTGGAGTTGTCTGCCGATGATGTTAGCAAAGATAGCACGTTTGACTCGGATTCAGATGCCTTCTCTTCTCCATTCTGCCTCTCACCCATAAGCGAAGCACTTGTGGAAAACGTTAGCTCTATGTTCCTGGTTAATGAAAACCGGTGAGTTGATGTTCCTGTGCTAATTGAACAGAGTCCAGTTCAAAACAAAATGGGCAACACCCATAAATGTAGTCACCCGATTCTAGAATCATCTGCTCTCTGTTATTAGCAGGGATAGCTCAGCGGTTAAAGACATTGAGCTTGTCGGCTGGAAAGCTGACAGCCCAGGTTCGAGACTGAGCACCACGCAATGGGGTGAGCTCCCGTCCCTGCCCCACCTAGCTCCTGCCCACCTAGCAGTTTGAAAGCATGCAAATGTGAGTAGATTGGGCACCACTTTGGTAGGAAAGTAGCGGCATTTCATGCGCCTTTGACATATAGCCATGCTGGCCACATGACCATAGAAAATGTCTTTGGACAATGCTGGCTACCTTGGCCAAGAAACGGAGATGAGAACCGCGCCTTAGAATCAGACATGACCGAACAGGGGAAAACTTTTACCTCACGTTCAGAGAGGCATTAACATTAGCTTTCATTAGAGCAAGTAGAGCGTGTTTACTCAGATGTAAATTCTATTGAACTCATTGAGATTTACTCCATGAAAGGATTATAAGATTGTCGTGGAAATCTGTCTTAAGAATTCTACAGAGACATCAAAGCACTGAATCAATTTGTCATTCAACTTAGTGATTCCTTTAATGCAGTAGATAGAAGATCAAATACTGTCATTTGTGCTGTCAATTTATTTGTTTTGAAATGCCCATTTCAGTGAACATATAGTTCCAGATATTGGCTATACTTCTTGTCTGAAGATGCTCTGCTTATTATTTAAATATGTGTTTTTTCTACATTTTCATAGCAAATACACCTAATTGGTAAAAGAGCTATTTAGAAGAGCTATAAAGACTTTTGGCAAGGGAAAGTGAGACCTTCTTGCCTCATCATGCTTGCCATCTTTTTATCTTTCTCCTTTGATGTGAGAATTGTTGAGTGTGAGATAGCATACAAATTTAATAAACTGTTATTACTTACACAAAAATGTGAAATCACAGCTGCCAGTTCTTTAGCTGGTGTAGGCTTTCATATGCATCAAGTTCTTCCTAAGAACCTAGAATGTTGTAATATATCAGTGTTGGTATATGTGTGGATTTTTGCATTGTGGCCTTCTGTAATTGACAGAATTTTAATTAATGCACAGATTTTCTAAGTGTTGTCCAAGATCTTTTGGTATGGCACCATGTTGTGCCGATAATTGGGACTACCAAGCTGGTTTTTGCCATAATCTTTCCATTTCAGCTTTCAGGGCTTGATACTTTCTGATCTTCTCCAATTCTTTATTTTCTTGTCTATTTCCTGCTATTGCCATATCAGTTATCCATACTTCCTTCTTTTCAACTACAGTTAAATCTGGTGTGTTACGAGCAAAGTCCTTATGTTTGGAAATTCCAAGCAGTTTTAACCTACTCTATTTTTTCAACTCTATGTTCCCACCATTTTTTCATTATTGGCACATGATAATTTTTACAGATGTTCCAGTGAAGCATTTTGGTGACTGTTGTGTCATTGTTTGTAATCCGTTTGTGTGATCTTTTTGCATGAACTGAGCATATGATCTATTGTTTCTTCTGCCTCTTTGCACAATCTGCACTTTGAATCATTTGACGATTTTTCAATTCTGGCCTTGATTGCATTAGTTTGAATAACTTGCTTTTGAGCAGCCAAAATCAACCCTTCAGTTTCTTTTTCAGTGTTCCAGTTGTAAACTATTGCCAGGTTTTATCTTCCACCTTCCCCTTGATTTTTTTGTAGAAATTAACAATGTACAGTGACTGATTGTTTAATGACTGTTTGAAAGTACAGTTACCTTGGAAAGGGTGTTTTACGGCCCATAAAGCACTTCAGGTTGTTGTAAAATGTTGAGCTGCCCCTCCCATCACGTGATTGCGATCTGGTTGCTTGGCAACCTGTCCACGCTTAGAAGCAGTGATCTTCCCCAGAAACTCATGGAGAACCCGGTACAGAAAATTGTAAGCTGCTGCTATCTGTCAAAGAGCTGAGATTCCCTCCTGACAGGCACCTTTTTCAAAGCAAAATGGCTCCCTGTCAAAAGGGAATCTCAGCTGTGTGTGGAGTTGTGATTCGCCGCTCCCCCATCCCACAAGCTGCCATTTGAGGGTGAAAGGTCTGCCTACAGAAGACAAGGGGACTTCTCCAGCAGGTTGCAGAAAGGAAGCCTGGATCCAGAAAAACTGAACCCATTTCTGCAGCCCCCTCACGCATGGAAAGGACAGGAATTCCAAAGGACTTCAGATCCTGAAGATCCCAGCTCTGTTCCTGCAGCCTGCCAGAGTAGTTCTCTTCCCCACATTGAGGGGAGACAAACTCCTCTGGCGGCTCCAGAAATAAAGCTCAAATCTTTGGGATCCGAGCTTCATTTCACCAGTCCACTGCAGGAGTGCCCTTCTGTGCATGGAGTTGAGGGGAAATCCTGCGGTGGGCTGCAGAAAAGAAGCTTGGATCTTGAAGATTAGAGCTTCATTTCTGTACCCAGCCATAGAAGGTCCCTTGTGAGGAAGTTCCTTATGTGGTTGCATTTCTTATTAATCACATTTTTTAACTTGTCTGTGCTTGATATTATTCAATTGTAAAATGCTCAAATACTTATAGGCTTCATCCTGATAGTTTGGCCATTTGGCATTTCAATTCTATTACTGTTCATGATTTTACCCCAATTTATTGATAGTGTAGCACATTTCTCTAGGCCAAATTCCACTGCTATACCTATGCTAAAAATCCTTATAATATTTGTCAGTGACTGGATTTCGGATTTTCCATAAAGCTTCATATCATCCGATATATAGCCAATGTGAGATTCTGTTAGCATTTTTTGCTGTTTGGTAGCCAAGATTTGTTTTCTTTAAAAACATTGAAAGCAGGAACACAGTAATGACAAATAATAAGGGTGATAATAAGTAACCCTGGAAGATGCCGTTCCTAATGTTGAGAATCCCACATTTTTCATTTCCAATCCCCAATTAGTCTTCCATTGCTTCATTATTTTTTTCTATAAGCATTCCAATGTTTTTACTGATACTAGTTGTTTCCAAATATTTGATGGTCCAACTACAGTGGGGCAAAAAAGTATTTAGTCAGCCACCAATTGTGCAAGTTCTCCCACTTAAAAAGATGAGAGAGGCCTGTAATTGTCATCATAGGTAGACCTCAACTGTGAGAGACAAAATGAGAAAACAAATCCAGACAATCACATTGTCTGATTTGGAAAGAAGTTATTTGCAAATTATGGTGGAAAATAAGTATTTGGTCACCTACAAACAAGCAAGATTTCTGGCTCTCACAGACCTGTAACTTCTTCTTTAAGAGGCTCCTCTGTCCTCCACTCATTACCTGTATTAATGGCACCTGTTTGAACTTGTTATCATATAAAAGACACCTGTCCACAACCTCAAACAGTCACACTCCAAACTCCACTATGGTGAAGACCAAAGAGCTGTCGAAGGACACCAGAAACAAAATTGTAGACCTGCACCAGGCTGGGAAGACTGAATCTGCAATAGGCAAGCAGCTGGGTGTGAAGAAATCAACTGTGGGAGCTATAATTAGAAAATGGAAGACATACAAGACCACTGATAATCTCCCTCGATCTGGGGCTCCACGCAAGATCTCACCCCGTGGGGTCAAAATGGTCACAAGAACGGTGAGCAAAAATCCCAGAACCACACGGGGGGACCTAGTGAATGACCTGCAGAGAGTTGGGACCAACGTAACAAAGGCTACCATCAGTAACACACTACGCCGCCAGGGACTCAGATCCTGCAGTGCCAGACGTGTCCCCCTGCTTAAGCCAGTACATGTCCGGGCCCGTCTGAAGTTTGCTAGAGAGCATTTGGATGATCCAGAAGAGGATTGGGAGAATGTCATATGGTCAGATGAAACCAAAGTAGAACTGTTTGGTAGAAACACAACTCGTCGTGTTTGGAGGAGAGAGAATGCTGAGTTGCATCCAAAGAACACCATACCTACTGTGAAGCATGGGGGTGGCAACATCATGCTTTGGGGCTGTTTCTCTGCAAAGGGACCAGGACGACTGATCCGTGTACAGGAAAGAATGAATGGGGCCATGTATCGTGAGATTTTGAGTGCAAACCTCCTTCCATCAGCAAGGGCATTGAAGATGAAACGTGGCTGGGTCTTTCAGCATGACAATGATCCCAAACACACCGCCCGGGCAACGAAGGAGTGGCTTCGTAAGAAGCATTTCAAGGTCCTGGAGTGGCCTAGCCAGTCTCCAGATCTCAACCCCATAGAAAACCTTTGGAGGGAGTTGAAAGTCCGTGTTGCCCAGCGACAGCCCCAAAACATCACTGCTCTAGAGGAGATGTGCATGGAGGAATGGGCCAACATACCAGCAACAGTGTGTGCCAACCTTGTGAAGACTTACAGAAAACGTTTGACCTCTGTCATTGCCAACAAAGGATATATAACAAAGTATTGAGATGAACGTTTGATATTGACCAAATACTTATTTTCCACCATAATTTGCAAATAACTTCTTTCCAAATCAGACAATGTGATTGTCTGGATTTGTTTTCTCATTTTGTCTCTCATAGTTGAGGTCTACCTATGATGACAATTACAGGCCTCTCTCATCTTTTTAAGTGGGCGAACTTACACAATTGGTGGCTGACTAAATACTTTTTTGCCCCACTGTATGTGGTAATGAATCAAATGCCTTTTTATAAGCAAACCAGACCATTGGGTTGTTGTTGTTTTTTGCCTTTTGCAATTCTTCAAAACCATTTTATCAATCAGAAAGTGATCCTTTGTTCCACTGCTTTTCCTTTTATTTCCTTCTGTTCATTGGAAGGATGTTATGTTAATTTTTTCCTAAATAATCTAATAAATAATCTAAACTGTAGTAAATAACAGCAGTACTGTAGTAATGTTACTTGCTATTATGCCTTTGAGTAAAGTAAACATTGTAGGCTAGCATGTTATTGGCCTAGAGTTTCCTGGTGTTGTCCCTTTCATTGGGTCTTAAGTTATTATGGTTATTATTATTATTATTGCACAGTCAGCCAGGTATTAAGACTGGATTTGGCATTTTCATCCACCTACTGAATCCTTCCCAAGGACCTGGGATAAGCAGATGTTGCTGTTTGATGGTGTTAAGGGTATTGTTGCAGATTGTAAGGCAAGCTGCCTTTTGTGATTGACTAATGTTGATTTTGTCAATGGTGATAGTGTTCAAGTGATGTTCCAGTTGTTTAGGGATTGTACCTAAGGTACCTTTTGGCACTATCTTTGCTTTCTTTTGCCACAGTTGTTCTACTTCTATCTGCAGGTCTTGGTATTTTGTGATTTCCCCCCCAGTGCTTTTTCTTCTTTTCTGCAGTCTTCAGGTATGCCATGTCCACTATCCAGACTTTTTTGTCTTTGTTATCAGCAATTGTTAAGTCTGGAGTGTATGGGATAGGTGCTTATCTGTTAAATTCAAAAGTCCCAGACCATTTTAGCTTCTTCATTTTCTATTTCTTTTTATATTTTATGGTACTACTACTACTACTACTACTACTGTTGTTGTTATTGTTATTGTTGTTATTGTCAGGGCTTTTTTTCTCATAGAACGCCCAGAACGGAGTTCCGGCACCTTTTTTGGATGGAACCTTGTATGACGTGTGTGAGTTCCGGCACCTTTTTGTTTTACAAAAAAAGCACTGGTTATTGTTATTGTTATTATTTTTATCTTTACATGGAGAATAATTTCTATATGGCTGTCTGGATTCCTTTGCGATTATAAGCAACTATTATTTCAGGTTGGAGAAATTTTAGTTCTATAGTACAACATAATTTTTATTTTTATGAAAAAAATATAACCATTATATTTCACCGCCCTGCATATGTTTTTAATGAGTTACATTCATTATGCTGTTACCTGTGTAACTTTAAAAAGAGTTGTACTGTATGACTTTGGCTCATGAAGCATTTTGCCTATTCTACGGGCCTTCTTGTTTCTTGTTTCTTCCCTTTGTGTTGCATTTTGTAACTTCTTGTCTAATCAAGAATTTTGAAGATATATTTGCACACCCTTCTGAACTATTTTGATTATATAAATACTACCCAACCATGTAGTCTAGACAGCCAGTTTTATAAAAATTACTTAGCTGATTTCTCTCTGCTTTCCTCTAGAGCTACAGTGCCGTGGCTTGGCATATTATTGCTTCAATGCTGTGATCTCCTTCTAATACAATTTGCCTGGGGTGAACTGAGCATCTGCTGTTCTAGGGTGAAAATGTATATTTTATTTGTAGAATGTGACTGAAGCCACAATGCTCCAATTTAGTGCCGGGTCATACATTTGCCTGCTTGTGAATTTATTCACGTTCGGTGTAAGAGGCGAGTGCCCTCATGCGGCCTACCAGTTATATTGCAAAATGGATAATTGGAAATGGGGTTTTTGACACAGGCTATAGTTTTTCCCCCCAAAGCAGTTGTTCTAAGACCTTCCCGATATTTGTTTGGCAGCAGATTGCCTTAGTTTATATGATAATAGCCTTTGAAATGCCAAGGGAGAATATAAAGCTTGCTTATTTGAAAAGAATGAAAATCCATATTAAACTAAGAATGTAGTTGATTAACAGCCCATATAGAGGATTCCCACGATCTAAGACTATAACCTAGACTAGGCGTGACTTGGATGCTATCTTCTTTCCATCCTATCATCCATTTTCTCCAAGTTTTTTTTTTTTTTTACCAAATAAATACTCTTGATTGTCTTAAAAACATATACAGGTAGTCCTCGACTTACAGTTCGTTTAGTGACCGTTCAAAGTTACAGTGCCACTGAAAAATGTGACTTATGACCATTTTTTCACAGTTACAATTTTTGCAGCATCCCCATGATCATTTGAACAAAATTCAGATGCTTGGCTGCTGGTTCATATTTATGAGCATTGCTGAGTCCCGGGGTCATGTGATCACCTTTTGCGACCTTCTCACAAGCAAAGTCGATGGGGAAGCCAGATTCACTTAACAACCGGGTTACTAACTTATCAACTGCAGTGATTCAGTGAACAACTGTGGCAAGAAAGGTTGTAAAATGGGGCAAAACTCACTTAACAAATGTTTCACTTAACAACAGAAATTTAGGGCTTAGTTGTAGTTGTAAGTTGAAGACTACCTGTATGCTATTTTTAAACTTCAGTTGGGTGAATAAAGAAAGATGTGGTGGTGGTGGTGGTGGTTGGACTGGAACTAGGGAATACCAATATTCTAATCCACATTCCAAGCTGGAAGCTCACTTGGTGACTAGCTGATGGGCCAGTCACTCTCTCAGCCCATCCTATTAAATTGTTCTCAGGATTAAATTGTTGTCAGGGGAAAAACAGAAAAATGTGCTTTATAGGTTGCTTGAGCTTATGAATGAAAGATGGACTATGAAAGATGTATTTAATACTGTGTGGTATTTTTCTCATGGCCAACATGGCTGTTTTGGCTCTTTTGAAAACAATGAAAAACAATTACCATGCTCCCTAATAGGTGAGTTTTAAGAAAAAAAATATTTGGCAGTAGCATTGAATAGATGAAGTCTTGTTAATTAGGGGGTGATTTTTCCTGTGCTTCTCCTAAACATCCAAACTGGCTGAAGATGGTAAAAAGATTTGTGTTAGAAAAGACTAAAGGCCTACTAATATTCTTTGTAATATAAGAGTTTTTTAAAAAAAAATATCCCTATAAAGATGAATGAGCTAGATCTATTAAATGTACTGCATATATTCAGTGATTACATTCAAGGTTAGATTAAAAATAATTGCACAGGCCATCGCATGTAACCATGAAGAGTTTATGAAGCAAACCCACTGCGCTGGTGCTCTGAGACTACCACATGCTTGTCTGGCTTTGCCCAAGAGATGTCAGACTTCCAAATCAGTCTTGTGTACATTGTCACTGGTTAAATAGGTCATCCAAATGCAAAATCTAAAACACTGTTCCTTTTCAGACAAACTGCAAGAGTGCCACCATGATTTAAGGTAGAGTTTGTTTATATGAGTTGGAGCTTAAAATGCACTTTATGGTCACTTAAACATGGACAATTGATTTTGAAGAGGTGCCTATCTGATTATTTGCCAGAGGAACCGCTGGACATATCACACATCAACTGAACACAACAACTCTCACAACAACTCTTTTTTTCTATACCAGTTCCTGTAATTTATTTTTAAATTTGTTGTACACATGCTAGTATGTACTAGTGTGGGAGATAGTGTAGATATTTAGAGAAATTATATATATATATGTGTGTGTATACTCATGTATGGGTAGTTCTCAACTTACATCCAAAATTGAGCCCAAAATTTCCATTGCTAAGCAAGGCAGTTAAGTGAGTTTTGCCCCATTTTAATGCCCTTTCTTGCCGCAGTTGTTTAAGTGAATCACTGCAATTGGTAAATTAGTAACATGGTTGTTAAGTAAAACTGTCTTCCCCATTGACTTTGCTTGTCAGAAGGTCGCAGAAGATGGTCACATGATCCCAGAATAGTGCAACCATCATAAATACATGTCAAGTGTCCAAATTTTGATCATGTGACCATGGGGTTGCTGCAACAGTCGTAGGTGTGAAAAACAACCATAAGTCACTTTTTTCAGTGCCATTGTAAGTCGAACAGTCATTAAACAAATGATTGTAAATCAAAGACTACCTGTATGTGCATACTTCTGTCAGATTGCCACTTTTTACATTGAGGGTTTACCTTACGCCAGGGGTCCTCAAACTTTTTAAACAGGGGGCCAGTTCATTTTCCCTCAGACTGTTGGGGGGGGGCAGACTATAGTTTGAAAAAAAATAATGATTATAGAACAATGTAAAATCAAGTATAAAATGAAAAATGAAAGAAGAAAAATGAATTGGTTAATTATTGAATGAATTTTTAAGTAAAGAAAATATACAACATTTCCAGTGAATCCACACATGTTTTGTTTGGGAATGCAACTGCTGGTTTTTCCGCAAATAGTTTTTGAGTTGTGGGAAGATGGCAGAGGTTTTCCTCCCTCACTTGTTTAATGAGTATGTCCAATTTTACTTCAAATGCTTTCACATGTGAATGCATATCACAGATGAGCTTCCCCTTTCCTTGAAGTTGCACATTGAAACTGTTGAGTAGCTCTGTTACATCTGTCAGAAAGGCAAGGTGCCATTTCCATTCAGCATTTCTTGCTGATGTCTCATGACCCAAACTAGGTAACATCAGAAATGCCAGAAGAGAGGGATTTGTGGAATGAAGGAGGAGAAGAGGAGAAGGAGGGCGGCTGTGGAGTCCTTGGTGCTCTCGGAGCTTGGTGGCTTTTTTGCAGACGTTTCATGACCCAAACTAGGTAACATCAGCAGTGCCAGAAGAGAATGGGGTTTGTGGAGTGGAGGAGAAGAAAAGAAGAGAAGGAGGAGGGCGGTTGTGAGTTCCTTGGTCCTCTCTGAGCTTCGTGGCTTTCTTGTAGACGTTTCATGACCCAAACTAGGTAACATCATCAGTTCACTTATTATCCCACTTTGGGCCCTGAAACGTCTGCAAGAAAACCACCATCCTCAGAGACACCGCCCCCCCAAGGACCCTTCATTTTAACCTTGAGCCAGAAATATTCTCCTTGATTGGCATTCTGGACCGTCTCAGGGCAGAAGAAACTGCCTGGCAGGACCTCATTCCTCTTTCCCATGGGGCACATCCCAATGCCCCCATCCTTCCTCCACCCTTTCTGGACCCTAAAGGCCAATGAAGTTTCTCTCAACCACCAGGACTGGCACTCCCGGTTCCTCTGAGCTGCTCCACCACCTCCGGCTTTGTCTACCTCTCGGGGCTTCACCTGGACGTGGCACACACCCCCGTTCATGGATCGGGATGCTCCTTCAAAGGCTGACCGCGTCCTCCCTCCCAGGGGCTCTCCTGACCTTTCATTGCCTCAGCTCCACACAACCCCTCGCAACCCCGAAATAACTTTCCAGAAACAAATTCTCCTCCTTTTTTCTCGCTCACCCCAACTGCCCCTCACAGATACCTCGCCCTTCGCCCACTCCCCTCAGACCCATAACCGGCACCCCACTCCAGCAGCCCCACTCCAACCCTCATGGGGGTGAAGCCCACTTGGAGCCATCGCCCTCGCTGTCGCCGGTGGGGTTGGGTCCCTCGGCAATGGTGGGGGTGATGTTGACGGTCAGCGGCACCAGTTTCCTTTTGGCCGGCATGGCAGCAGTGGCAGCAGTGGTGGAGGCTGGGGCTCGCATTCCATAGTGCCTAGCGAGGGACCTGCCTCAGAAGAAGCAGCAGCAGTGGCGTCATCACCAGACTTGGCTGCTCTAAGCGAGGCCGAGGCTGCAAGCGAGGCCTAAACCTCTCAGCCCGGTCCTGAGGTAAAAATGTGAATAAGCGAGAGGAGGAGAGGAAAGGGCCATGGCCAAAGTACGAGCGCGCCCTTGGGCGTGCGAGGGAGAAACTGGGAAAAAAAATCTCCTCCCACCAACTCGCCATCCTGCCATTGGCTGGGGCTCTCGCCACCATCCACCCACCCTCTGCTCGTGATTGGACAGCTTGCCCGGGAGGTTGAGGCAGGCCGGATAAAAAGACAGGTCGGGCCACATGTGGCCCGCGGGCTGTAGTTTGAGGACCCCTGCCTTACACCTAGTATTTACTAATTTAGGGAGCTTGGGATCATATTAAAAGTTCCCCTGTTGTAAGAACAAGTTATACCTACTAAATAAGGCAGGTGCTGAGAAGTGTCATTGTTTATGCCTAACTTTCTTTAATTTTAAAATCAATAACTTAGTTTTTGTTTTGATATGCCGTAGCAGTATTTATTTTTCCCTCTCTGTAGAAGTTTGATTTGATTGTAATTTGTCCAGTTCCATTGGTTATTTATTCTTGAGGTGTTTGCCCAGCACAGCATTTGCATCATTCAGGTTCCAGATATATCTTGTTCATCTCGTCACTCCCACCATCCCGAACCCAGGTGCTCTCTTTCATGGAGATATGTTATATATCTCCCTCATCAGTATTGGTTTATCTTGGCTCAATATGGGGGAAACTGCCCCCATGTTAAGGTTGGAGTATACTAGATGGACAGTAATGAGCTATAGTTTTTCTTTTTGATAAAATTTTTAATCTAATTATTTTATAGAGTGTTTAGTTGCATAGAATCTATGGATTGAAGTGGCATGTAAGCCCAGACTGAAACTTTCAGTCTTTAAAATGGGAAACCAAACTTAATTGGAAGTGATCTGTACAATTATGCTTGTCCTTGGCAATCTGCTGTGCATGTGTCTCAAGTTTAGTGTAAAGTATTGCATTTAACTTTTAAATTAGGAGTGGGTCTCCCAACACCGTATTGATTCCTGATCCTTGAAGCCCTGAAAGTTATGCTGATAAAATTGGGCAGCAAGCTGTCAACATTCAGTTGCATGTTTTTCTTTAAAAAAAAATTAAAATAGATGTATTAGGCTTCCACAGGTTTTATCATATCAATGGGAGGAAAAAAACAGGCAAAAAATCCACTGACTTCAATATTGTTCCTTCTATCAGAGACCCTTCCTTAGCAGTCTCCTCTTCCAGAAAATGGTTTAAAAGTTTAAAAAAGTGCTGCTTGTCTCTGCTTTAAAGCCATCCACAACTTGGGGTCAAACTACCCGAAGGACTGTCTGCCTCTGTTCCTGCCTACTCAGTCCTGAATCCATGAGACAGTCCGTTCCAGCTAAAAAAAATGTCATGCTAGCTGTGCTTTGTTTTTTTTCTGAAATGCATTGTCAAGAATTTTTAAAAAATCTTTGGTGGTTTATTATGCTGAAGTTACCTGTAAGCCTCCTGAAGAATTCAGATTTAGGGAGGTCTAAAACCATGATAAATCAATCAGAATAATCATGGGAAATCTGAGGTGGAAAAACAGCTCCTGATCACCATTCACTTTTTTATTTGTACAGGTAGGTAGTCCTCGACTTACAACAGTTCATTTAGTGATTGTTTTTCACATTTCAGCATCCCCATGGTCATGTCATCAAAATTCGGACACTTGTCAACCGACTCCTATTTATGACAGTTGCAGTGTCCTAGGGTCATGTGATCCCCTTTTGCAACCTTCTGACAAGCAGTCAATGGGGAAGCCAGATTCACTTAGCAACCGTGTTACCAACTTTAACAACAGCAGTGATTCACTGTGGCAAGAAAAGTCACAAAATGGAGAAAACTCATTCAACAAAAGTCTCACTTAGCAGCAGAAATTTTGGGCTCAATTCTGGTCATAAGTTGAGGACAACCTGTACATACAGATGGCTCATACGGAAGTGGGTGGAGACCCATTCTTTGCACCAAACCTGATTAGTAAGAGGATATGAACATGAGGTACTTTTCTTATGTAAGGTTGTGAGCACATCCTCTAATTTTAAAATTGTTTTTGTTTTGTGGAATACAAAATTGGACAAAAGGAAATAGCCAGCTCAGTAGCTAAAGGTGCTTCTTTAGCAAGTAGGGCTGCTGCGTGCAGGCAACTTAGAGAAATTAGGCACTATTCAGCCCCCCCAAAAAAAAAAGGTGTTTTCAGCTGGTGCAGTAATTCTATATAGCTTGTTCCAAAATCACTTTTGAATGGAAATCTAGGTGGCAGGTGGTATTTTAGAGTCCACCCCTAATCTGTGCATATGTCACCTAGACGAAAGGTAGGCTGCTTTTTAAAAAGCATGCTAATGAGCTATTGTATTTAGAGTCACAGCTATTCTGTTGACTGAAGCTGCTGTGATCAGCCAATGGCACTCCTGCAGTAGTGTTACATTGGTAGTTTCTACCAAAACCAGTGGCTTCAATTCAGAGAGCCAAACTTGATGTAGGCCTAGAAAATGCTGTCCTCCAGAGGCAACCCCTCTTGAGTTTGGCTTGACGCAATCCTTGCATAGTCCTTGCTATTTATTTATTTATTTTGCTGCCTTTCTCATTATTAAATTGCTTTCTTGTTCAGGGGCTGTATTGGGAAGGGAGTAGGCAAGCGTCTGAGGGGTTCCCACTGGCTGCTTTCTTTATAGCAAGAAGACTTGTGGTGTTGCGTCATGTTATTGTGCCATGTGTTGTTGTGGCATGGCTCGGCTCCCTGCAGAATAAGCGGAAGACAAAATTACTGGCAGAGCAATTGGGGAAAAAGCGGCGCGGATAAGCAAATAATATGGGATTTACTTCTTTAAATTTTGTTTAAAATTGAGGCCTTGCTTTGCTTTATGAATTCCGACTGGCTTGCAGATGAGCCAACTAGACTGTTTTGCAGCCTTATCTATGGAGTTTTTGTGTCCTTAACTTGCCCATAAGCCAAAGACATATGAATTTTGTCATCCACTCTGATGGCACCCTTCAGCCAGAAATCAGCATAACGACTCCTTGCAGAAATATGGTGGTATAAAATAAATAGATAAATAATGTTACAATACTTGCAGGACAAATAATAGATTCAGTAAGGAGAACAAGATACTGTAAGGCATTTTTTGTGTTGATTTTAAGTGTCTACCCATTTTGATTCATGTTTTAAATATTGCCTCTTTTATATGTTGAGCAGCTGTTTGTGGCTTGCCAGGGCTGATATTTGTCTTTCAGGGGAAGAAGAAGGAAAAAAAAGGAGTAGAAGAGAGTCACTGATGCCCTTAGCAACCACTTCAAGGAACTGGGATCAAAACCAGGAAATGTCAGAGGAATGTGATGGACAGGATAAACATTTAAACGACAGGAGGAGGGCTCTTTTTCATGTGACTTCTTTTTATATATACCTGAGTTCCCATAACAAGGAAGCAGTGACAGTTTTCAGTGGATTGTTAACATAAATGCAGCTTAGATAATAATTGTGAAGTGGTTGATTTCTCATTTTATTAATAACTAACCGGTATAAAAATTAATCTTAAATCAAGTCATGGGAAGTCACCAATGTGGTCAGGATTTCTGGACCTTAATAGGACAGTCAACAAGTCTCTATTTTGTTCCATCTTTTTATCCCTCTCTTGCTACCTTTGCTCTGTTGATTTTGTTCAGTCTTCTCCCACATGGTCTCTTAGCCCACTGACTGTAGTTGGAGATAGTTGCCCTCCAGATGTATTCATTTATTGTTTTAGGACAGTCATCCAAAAGCCAAAGCCCTCTAGTCAGTTTACAGTAAAACCCAATAAAAATACAATTTGAATACAGATCACAAAACCATAGAGGAGGTTGTTCTTCCTCCTCTTGTTTGTAAGCCCTTCCCACTCCCTGTCTATCCTCCTGAATAAGCCAGTATAATTTATAGCCTTTCCTTAATAGACATGCTTACTAAAGAAAGGAAATAGGGGAAAGAAGGAATGGACATCCATATACATTAAGCCTAGCCTTGCTTTATAAATCCATTATGGTAATATGTGAATACTTCAATCTATCATAAATGAGAAGTGCTTATGTCTACTCTCTTTGGTTGCTGTTACTTTTGCTATATGGGAGGTGGGCAAATAATGTGGGACTTTCAGCAGAAATAACCCGAGGGGCCTGGTGACAGCATTTTCCCATCAGAATTATAGAGATATATGACAGGATTCAGTTCCTAATCTGATATGCACGTGGCACATGAATTGCAACTCTCTTTAAGGGCTTTGTGTGTGGCCCTCCAACTGTCCCTTCAAAAATTGCTTCTAAATTGTCATTTTGAACATGACAGAAGAAGCTATATTTCTTACATTTGACTTTTTTCTGGCTATACCCTCTTTTTGCAATGTAATGACAGTAATATTATGTAAACCTTTCATTGCCTTCGTACCTTTTGTCATCTGAGGGTCGGAGTGTATATCACAGCACAAATGCGATTTGTGCATAAGGCACAGATCGGCAAGCTGTGGCTGGTGACAAGATGTAGTACTCCATTTGTAATCCCAGAATATTTCTGAATGGGCAAGGTCAATGGTTTGGGGCCTGGTTTTGTGCAGTAATTTATTACTTTATAAATATAACCTGATGCAGTGGTTGCTTTAAGACTGTTGTCTTGTTCTAGAGCATAGTTGTCCAACCTTTTGGGATGCATTGAGTGAAGAGGAATTGTTTTGGGCTACATATAAAATATATAATATAGTTAATGTATATAAATAACAAACTTCCTTTATTGTTTAATATTTTTATTATCTTGTGGGGCCACACTACTAGCTGTCCAGGGCCTCATGTGGCCTATGCGTTGGGCACGCTTGTTCTAGAGTAAAAATAAGGAGCAAAGTAGGTTTTTAACATTTCCTCAAAATTCTTGTTTGTCTCAGTGTCATCAGGACATCAGTGGCTGTGTCTCTTAGGGCCAAAATGGGACATAAAAACCAACTATAGGTGCCAGGTAGAAAAAGTTACTGCTTTGACTTAGAAAGTTCAGAAGACAAGGATACAAAATAGAGACTAACGTTTTCACTCTTCAGAGCAATACAAATTGCAGATTTCCTTTACCATAGGATAGGGAAATTTATCTAGGCTAATTACCAGTATCTCAAGAGGAAGCAAGATAATTTTAATAAAAAGGTCAAAAATAATATGATCGAGGCAAGTTTATATATATATTCTCTTCATTTCAGTTACTAATTTTGAATTGGATTTACAACTAATTTTTTTTCAGTGTTCTGTAGCAAGCATAAAGAATCCCTAACTCTCCAGATTTGAACTGCATGATCTTCACAATTGGCTAGGGGTTGGAGTTTATGGGAATTGTAGTTTAGCCACATTTGTTGGGCTGTGAATTTCCCGGCTTCTCCAATGGATAGCAAGTTTTTTTTAAAAGATTAAATAATAGACAATTATTTTAGAACAAATTAACTCAGTTGTCAATACAATACAGTACTTAAAACCCAATAATTCCTTTCTCTAGGAACAACTTCCCAGTCCAGTTTCTCCTTTTGCCATTCTGGCTGGGGATTATGGTAATTATTCCCAAACATCTGGAGTGACTTCATAGACAGACCACACTCTTGACAGGACAGCAAGTCATATGGTGATCTCACTGGGCCCTCTTGTAGACACAAATTGTAGATCCAACTGCCTTTCTTAAATTCTTTTAACAGAGTGGAAATTTCTTAAATCTGTTATTTTGGCCCCTGTGGGTTGATTTTCAGATTGCTAGTCTGCTTTTTTCTATACTCATGACTTAGATCCATTGTGAATTTGCACAAGGAATATAATTTATTTGAACCACTGTTCTCAGGCTTTATTTTCACTTCAGAATCTCCCCTTTCCTCAAAAAGATTTCCTCTGAATAGCTTTGTGTAGATCTGGGAATATCCAGTTTTCTCAAAGTGCAAATAAAGGAGGTAAAATATTATTGTCATTTTGCTCCATGACGTTTTTAGAACGTTGTTGAACTTAAGTTGTTTTCCTTGATTTCCCTTGACCTCTTATTAAAAGGATCATGTTTTTTCCTACCTTCTCACATATCATGTGTTAAATTGTTTTGCCGGGCTTTTGAAAGAGGTAACTTGTTCGTTAGGCCAGTAGATGGCACACTTTTCTTAGCACAGTTATGACTGATGAAAGAAGCTGGTATCTAATTAAAATGACAAATATCTGGGGGTTGTCCCAACCTTCTGCTTTGCTTCAGAAGAATCTAGAAGCTGGGTATGATAGACAGACAGACAGACAGACACAGACCTCAGTCTTGATCTCATCTAATGGCATCCATGATCCTTTTTCCAGTTTGGAAAGTCCAGTTGCTGATGGCCATTCTTGCTCTCTCTGTGCACATCATCGTGTCTCTTCTCATAAGTAGCCAGTCTCAATATCTGTACCTCCTATTTTTTGCAGGAAGACTGTATAGATGAAACTGGCTTCTGATGCTTAAACAAATTTGCTGATCCAAGAGCCTTCTGCAGTGCTGTGGTTGGCTAACATATTCTTCTCGTGGGACATGGCCTCTGACCTCCTGTCCTAGGAGAAAGAATGATTGAGAGAGCTGGAGTGTGTCTGTGCCTTCAAACAGAGGACAATGCAAAATCCCCTGGTTTCTTTTTCTCCCATAGGATACCATAGAAGCTTGGATAATAGATGGTCTAAACATGAAAGCTTTCCAAGCATGATGTATGTGCATTTTAATGGAGACTCATTGCAGGGGGTCTAGAAATTTGCATGTCATCAATTTGCACAGCACAAAATTGGACGGCTGCATCAGATTCCTTTGCTGCTTTCACTGTTTGTGCATTTAAAAGACACAAGTTTCTAGCCCTTAGGGTTGACGCAATTATTTTATTTTAAAGTAAGTATGAAACATTTGTAATTTCTGTGAGAAGATATGGGGTCTTGTTGGGAGTGCATGGCGGATCGTATGGGATCCCATTATTCTTGAGCTCTGCACTATTTTAGCCTGGCAGAGTGCCGACCGTTTTGGAATTGTGCAGAGGGGTGTTGATAGCAGGATGTCATACAACTGAGTGGGGCTGATTTCTCAAAAAAATGTGTTCTAGATGAATTTTGCATATGTGAAGGTTTTATTTCCTTGGTTTCCTGAAGAAAATTGGTGGAAACTACCTGCCCCTCCCGTTTGCTGCCAAATTTAAAGAATGTGATCCTGAAGGTTTGTGGGTTGCATGTGGCCTACAGGTTGACAACTCTTGATATAGCTGAGTGAGAGATAGGGCAAGGCTTGTAAGAGGACCTAGAGAATGTCTCACTTGGGAGGAATATCTGTGTATAAAAAACTGACGTGCAAGAATTTAGAGGCTAAAGAACCTAGTTCACCTAATTACTGATATTATTGGAAGGAAACTAATTCAGCATTTGGGGGATGAGGGACAGGGCGATTAAAGATCCTCTCTCTGTGCTTGTTCCTGTCAGTATTGTCTCAGAGTCTGCTATAGGCTCTAATGTAAAATCTTGTAAGAAAGTTATGGGCCTATGCCTGAAGAAGAGAATGGTGTACTGTAGGCTATTAATTATTTAATGGAAGTATTTGATGGTGCCAGGACAATTGTTCTTTTTTTTTGGGGGGGGGGTCCTTCAGTTATTCAGTTTATTACATTTGGCTTTGTAACAAAATCTAAATATATTAGCTATCTTTCCTCCCTATTTGGCCATTCTGACTCTCATTATTTTCTTTCAGAACAGCTGATTCTTTGTCTATATTAGTTTGATTTAGTTTCTGTTAAATGGGGGCATATATTTTAAAGAATATTCAAGGCATTTCTGCATAGAGATTTTGGGACGATGGAATTAAATACGGTCATTCTGCTCTTACTCCAAGTTATTACCTAGGATAAAATACAAATACAAACAAAAATTAAGGAAATTAAAAAGAGAAAAAAGAAAAGAGCAGAAAGAAGAAAGAAAAGAGATGACTTCTTACATTTTTCTGGGCAGTGGAATGCAAAAAATGTTATAGCCTCAATCTTTTGATTTACATTTCTAAATGTTTCAAGTTATTTTCAAAACATCAAAATCTTTCTAATCATCAAAACGTAAAATGAAAATTTTGGGTTGTTTTTTTTCAGTTTTTGAGTACAACATCCAGAAGTAGTTTCCAAATGGAAACACAACTAGATAAATTCACAAGTCAAGGTGGCTTTGACATGTAACTGGAGTCCAATTACACACCTGTTAATTTAATTCACAAGTGCTATATGTAAGCAATTAGGCAGATTCTTCCAGACTTTTTTCTTTGTTCCCTTTGAACCTCTAGCTCTGGGTGTCTTTCTCAAAATAGGCCCTACTCCTTTGCTAAGCCTAACAAGTGGTGTCAACTTGTTTTTTTTAAAAAACACAAAGTATAAACCACAGTAATAGAGAGAGCTGTTGTGAGTGACTTGCTCTTGGACAGCAGCGAGGAACTTAAGTTGTCTGCTAATTTTGCCTCTGATGGAGATCCCGTATACTCTATCTGCGTCTTATCCAAAAGTCCAGGAAGCCTGTGAGTGGTCCCAGTCTCTGCTGTGCCTCAGAGCAGGGCCAGCGAGGGTGAATAATGAAGACAGCTGGCTTAGTTAGTGGTTCACCTACAAGTGCTGTGGTAAGAGATCACTTAGGAAACAGTCACCTGGGTATTTTACTGATCAGACCGGGAAACTTACTGAAGATGACCACATGAGTAACTAAGTGCACTTTGAAGAGAAGACATGGGGGGGGGGGGGAGAGGAAGCAAGAAAATGTGTTTGTTGATGTAATGTAACCGTGTCTTAAATATTTGTCCCTCCTTCTTGATATCTGACACAATTTATGAAAGACTATCATTTTATCTATAGAAAGAATGAGGCTGCATGGTGGCTCTTTTGATGGCTTCAGGGGCAGTGATTGGTGCGACTAGCTCTAGGATATCAGCCTGATTTTTCATACAGTTGTCCTGATGGATGCACAACCTTTTAGAGGCTTGGCCTTTGAGGGAATCAGGACAAAAAGAAAAATAAATTACTATTAACAGCATCTTGAGCCTTTAAGAATTAGTGCCTAGCAGCAGGGTTCGGAAGCGGTTAGAGGACAGGAATTTTATTTATTTACCTATTAGGTTTCTTTTCTGTCTTTCTTTTGCTCCTACTTCTTCCCAGTAGGATATTTGACCTTGGGTGGACAACAGGGAAGATATCTCCTATTGCTTTCCCTGCTGGGCTTCAATTAATAGAGGAAATCAGTAAGACGCCTGGATAAACCAGCAGAGGATTCCACCTTAAGGGTGGAGGAAAAGGCAAGTATAAAGAGAAGTCTGGATTATGTACACATCAAGAAAATAAGCTCCAGGCCAGGTACGGGAACAGCTTTAGACCAGCCTACTATGGAAAAGACGGTGTTAATGGTGGAAAACATAAAATTGCTCTAAAGCTGCTGTGTGTACATTGGAATAGCAGTTAAAATAGGAATTTGGTCAAAATATCATCTGGGCAGGAATCTGTGGGCTGAAGAAATAGTCTCCATTATGGGTTTAAATCTCTAATGTGGATGGAAGGATCTCTTCCTTATCTCAGCTGCATGGCTTCTGAAATTCATTCAGTCAGTCTGTTCTCTTTGAGTGATATAATTCCCTCATAATCTTGACATTTCCTTTGTATCCTTGTGTCCTTTCAATGGCATTTCTTGTTCTTCTGTACCCTCATGAATTCTTTGGAAGGGCAGATACTGAAGCTGAAGCTCAAATACTTTGGCCACCTAATGAAAAGAGAGGATTCATTGGAAAAGGCCCTGATGTTGGGAATGATTGAAGGCAAAAGGAGAAGGGGACGGCAGAGGATGAGATGGTTAGGCAAACTCCGGGAGACAGTGGAGGACAGGACATGGAGCCTGGCATGCTATGGCCCATGGGTCACGAAGAGTCAGACATGACTTAGCGACTGAACAACATGAAATTTGTTTCATGAAATTCATTGTTGCAACTTAGTAATTGCTGAACTACAACCAATAGATTATTGCCTCTTTTAGTTTCTCTGATCTTCCAATTAATGTGACCTAACGGAACAAAAAAAAGCTAGTCCTTGTTTAACAGCCATTTATTGATCGACTGTTCGAAGTTACAGCATCACTGAAAAAGTTACTTACGAATGGCCCTCACACTTACGACGGTCACAACATGTCCACAGTCACGTAATTGCGATCCAGGCGCTTGGCAACTGACTTGCACTTATGACAGTTGCAGCATGCTGCAGTCGCATGATCGCCATTTGTGAACTTCCCACCAGGCTTCCGACAAGCAAGGTCATTGGGAAAGCCAGCAGAAGGCTGCAAGTCATGGTTGTATATCTCACAAAAAAGCAGGTGCAGTCACATGATATCTCACCTAACAACAGCACCACGTAACAACGAATTTTCTGATCCCTATTGTGGTTGTAAGTTGAGGACTTACTTGTACTGACCAATAGCAGTATTTATCAGTTCCCTTGCCTTATGTATTCTTATGTGTATTTTGGCCCTTTTTAAATTTTCTTAATTAATAAATAAATAGATTTACAAAAATATCCTGGCAGGTCATCCAGACTCAATTCCTATTTTCAGGATGAATGGCTGTTTTCTGAGCCTTCAATTGTAGCATATTCTCCTGTGCTACTTCAATTTGGGGTTTTTTTTTTGGTTTTTGTTTTTAAAACTCCTTTCACAATGCAGAATCTACTTACTTATTTATCTCCTTCAATTTCTCTGCTGTTTTATTCCCAAAGGGATATTTGACTCAAAATCTCCACTCTTGCCCTATTGCCACAATACCTTTAGACAGAGTAAGCCATCCTCCAGATGTGATTAAGGATGATGGGAAATGTAAGCGATACATATGGGGGGGGGGGGACAGTGCTTTGGGCAAGGCTGACCTAATCTGGGGTGTTTGGAAAGCACCAGGCGGAGAATTACTGGTATTGTAGGAAGTGTAATCGACATTCAGAGGTTAAGAAGAGAGCCTCAGTCTCTCGGTGCTTGAAAGCTGACTTGTTCCCTGAATCCAGCTTTTGTAATACTATCGGCATCCTGCATTCCTCATTTTTATTTCTCTTTCTGCTTGGGAAACACTGTGTGTCTTATTCTAGTAGGCTTGAACAGGAATGCCAATCTCTTTGGATGGCATTGGCTGAGTAAGTGATGGGAGTCTCCGCAGAATTGGCCTTAGTGCCATTGCTTTAATTTGCCAGGCAAAAAGACCTTTTGAGAGATTCCCTGCTAAATGCCAAGCATCTCCAAACAAAATGGATCTTCAGGGATTTCCAGTGACTTGGGTTTCTGATGGCTTGATTGTAATTAGCATAATGAGCGTTGACGTTTACTTGTGCATGGAGGGATGGGGAGAAGGGCAGCAGGGAAAGCGTGGCAAAATGACCCATTGATTCTTTTTTAAAAAATAAAAATAAACACTGCTAAGAAAGCTCTCCTTTTCCAGACTGGTCAGGCTGGAAAGTAAACATTTGTTTTCATGCTGCACTAAGAAATCACATTTTCCATCTCTAGGATTGGAGGGGGGAGGCGTTTTATACACATCCACTGATTGATTAGCGAACGTAAAAACCACTTTTCTCGCCTGAACATAAAGATATGTCATTGGGCTTTTGCAAGACTTGCTTTGCTTTAAAAGGAAGGCCAGGTTCATGCCCAGGCTTTTCCTTCAATGGTTAGCTGTGTTAAGCTGCTTAGGGCGGTGTGAGTGTGTTTATTCATAAGTACGAAACGACCAAACCTGTCGCCATGAAACAACTGTACCACAAAAATGTTCAGAAAATCCTTTGTGTGGATTTACCAAAACATACCTTACCTGTTTAGGTAATATTTTTATTTTAAATCTTTCTCTCCCCCTCCTCTCTCTCTCCCCCCTCTCTCTCCCTCTTTCTCCCTCCCTCCCTCCCTCCCTCCACTGACACAAAGCAACACCTATATTCGTATATATAGATGCATTTGACTGATTAAATAATCATTTATCAACAGATTAATACTTTCTGTCAGCGTCTATCTTTGTAGCAAGCAGATGGTTTTAAGCACATTATGGAATCTGTATATTAGGTTTAGGGTGATGATGTTTCAATTTAGAGGACCCTTAAGCTGTTAAGAATTACTAAAAATACATATACTGTGTAGCATGAATTAAGCAAAGTAACTGCTTTCCTTCCATTTGAGTGAATGTTCTTGCTGGATCACAAGAAGGTATCTTTAGGAGATAGGGAAGAAAAATGTGCAATGTCAGGATTCTGTGGTATTAGCAGAAGTTGTCCATATTTCTTTCTTTCTTTCTTTTTTTAAACCAACAATACAGTAATCAGGACTTCCCATTTTGTTTAGTAGTAACTTGATATATATCCTCATAGAAGCAGATGCTGTATTCCGTTTCTTCCATACTGAAGAGTGTCCTTAATTCGGTGATAGCCAATGTGTTGGACTACAATGCCTCTCATATCAAACCAGCATCATATGTTTTTTTACTGTGGATGATAGGTGATGTAGTCCAAAATCTTGGGAAGGTTCTCAGGACAGAGAGGGTTCCAAAGGTTTCTGTGTAGTGTGGTCATTGGAATGACCCAATAGATGAAAAAAAAAAAACCTTCACCCTAGTTAAGTGGTTTCCTGTAAAATTGCTTTTTCAAATTGTTTCCCTGGTTCCTCTCATTTTTAATCTAGAGAGAAATTAGGATGCCACAACAGCTGCTGCTGTTGCCTCTCTTTCCCTCCTCTTCCTTTTTTTCCCACAACTGTGTCATTATGCTTGACCACAGTTGCACTAGGCACCCTCTTTTAATAAAATAAGAGAGAGATTCTAGACTCTCTGGCCTTTTTTTTAAAGTCTGCCGTGAAAGATCTGCGCCACACAAAATGTAGAGCTGCAGTTATTGTGGCATAGGTGTGCTTGCAGTGAGAATCTTGAAAACCTGGCTCAGGATACCAAGGTTCATGCCACTTGTGTCATCTCCAAAAGGAGAACCTTCTGGTTCCTGGTCTATGCCTGCATGTCTACAGCTGCAGTTTTGGATCAAGCGATTAAGGTTAGATACAGAGTGCTTAATGTAGCACCTTGGAACCCAAAATGATTGCCATGGCTTGAAATATCAAAGTACTTTTATTTTCTACGTCCTTCCCTCCTCAATTTGATGAGGAGCAGATGCCAGTGCAAACAAAATATAAACAGTCTTAAGTTTTGAACATCTCTGTCATCTACTTTATAAAAGAAAAAGATTGATAAATCCTTGGCTCTGATGGGGCCATTGAAGCCACGTTCTAATGTAAGATAGAAATTACTTATAAGCATTATTTTTTTTTGCACTTTCTTTGTGCATAGCTAGGCGGATTTGTCCATCACAAGCGTCTTCCTAATTTAGTCCCCAGCGACCTCTGCGGCCTGTGATTGGCAGGCTGCTGTCAAGGTAGAAGTTGTGCCTGAGTGGTAGGAAGGAGCAGAACAAATGCCAGAGGACAGCTCCAGCTCCCTTGAGGGAGGGGGGGCTATAAAGGTGAAAGAAACGCAATTACAGAAGCTTTTCTAGCCCAGAAAGTTAATTAGCTACTTAAATAGTGTTTAGTGCCACTGGCTAGGGGGAAATGGTCACATTGTGTGTGTGTGTGTGTGTGTGTGTGTGTGTATTTGTGCATGAGGGAGGGAGGATAATCTGTGTGGCCTTCTTGAGCTTCAATGCGTCTTTAGAAGAAAGGCATATATTTGGTTAGTGATAGGAGAAGAGACAGGAATAGACCATGCCTCTCTTCTCTGGATTCATTTCTGAAAAAAATGAAAAAGAAAATGAAAAAAAGGACGATATCCTGAGTCATCTATGACTCCTGGAGATTACCTGGGCATAGCCGTATAGTTTTCTATCCAATCATGTGGAAGAGGTTTCCCATTGCTCTCCTCTGGGATATTTTTTTTCCACCTCTCAGTCCATCCAAGTATCCTTGGAAGCAAAACACCCCTTACTGCATACAGCTCAAATTACTGGTGGTCCTCAACTTACAACTGTTCATTTAGTGACCGTTTGAAGTTACAACAGCACTGAATAAAGTGACGTATAACTGTCTTTTCACACAACCGTTGCAGCGTCCCCATGGTCACATGATCAAAATTCGGACACTTGGCAACTGATTCATATTTATGACGGTTGCAGTGTCCCGGGATCATGTGATCATCTTTTGTGACCTTCTGACCAGCAAAGTCAGTGGGGAAGCCAGATTCACTTAACAGCTGTATTACTAACTTAACAACTGTGGTGATTCACTTAACAACTATGGCAAGAAAGGTCGTAAATGGGGCAAAACTTACTCAACAAATGTTTTGCCTACCAACATAAATTTTGAGCTTAACTGAGTCAAGTACCTGTACTCTTCTTCTATGGTACCTGATCACTGATTAAACAATTTGGGGCAAAGACCTGAATCTGTTTTCTCCTGGAAAGCAGTGTATACACATTTATGCTGCAGTGCTACCCTAAAGCAGCCCCCACCCATCTTTTGGTCACCAGGGACCGGTTCCACGGAGAAAGGTTTTTCCATGGACTGGAAGGGGTGAGGTTTCACATGCTGCCTGTATACTGTGGATGGGGCTTCGCTTCTTTGCATGGACCGGCTTCTGGCATGCTGTGGACTGGTGCCGGTCCATGAACTAGAGGTTGGGGACCCTTGCCCTAAGGTATGTCTTTTGCCTCTCAAGTTGAAATAGTTGGTCAGCAATATCTAAATCAGAATATATTTTTAATCATATGGGCTGAAGTTACTAAGGTGTAAGGTCAATTCAGTGATTTATAGTATTGTGACCCATGGATTTAGTAACTCATTTTCACTTACATTCAAGTAATGATTCTTAGTCCCTTAACATGTATAACACATATATGTATTCCCATAATGATATTTTTAAAAAAACTAATTGCTGTGACACTTTAAAATCCCTGATTTAATTATTTGTATTATATTATTTTATCCTTTTTCATGTTTTCTTTACATATTCAAAGTGACTGATAATAAAATCCCACCCCAAAAAACTAATAGTTGGTCCAGTCTATGGTTGCATATCACTTTAAGCCAGAATTTTTAGCATTCATCAGAAAAGATCACCTTTCTGGTGCTTTATTTCTAGGCTGCTTTTGCTTATTTCCCCCTGCAACAGGGGAAGATAAGTCAACTGCAGAATCTCTTATTTATTATTTATTGTGGCAGCCTAACTTGGTTTTTGTTTTGGCCTTATAAGCCAGAGTTGGAAGTATGATTGGTTCATCCTCTTCCACTCGCAGAAAGAGATTGATTAAGCCAGACTTTTTAAAGATTAGATAATGATATGAAGTTGCAGCCTAGAGATGTTTGGTTCAGTATTTTCAGAGCTATCTAACTTCCTATTTCTAGCTGATTACAAACTAACAGGGCAATCCAGATCTTCCTGAACCATATATAAATGTGCGGCATCAAAATTCAGGCATATTGCCTCGCGTAGCAGCTTAGGAAGAAAGATGTACCAAAGATGTGGATGCTTTGATGAACTTACCATTGAATGTGGCTGCTAAGGGCAAGAGAGCAGAGAAGGAGCCTTCTGGAAGTGGTATAGTACTACAAAGGGATATTGATACACCACACACCGAATTACCCGTGAGTCCACAGGGAGGTGTGCCATTGGCTGCATTTCAAGGGAGATTCCAGCCAATTTTGTTTTTCAATTACTATTTTTAATTACTGCATTTAAACTTGGAAATTGAAAGGACACCAAAAAAAAAAAACCTTGCAATAAAATGATACAAGAATTTGACCCATTACTGATGCTGCTTCTTATAAATTTAACAGAAAGAAAAACAACACAGCATCTTGGTCTTAGGAGCAACATCACAAATCTTCTGTTGCTGCTGCAGGAGCTGGTGAGAGATAGTAAGGAAGAGGAGTGGTTCCTGCCTCAGAAAGTTGCCAAGATCTCTGCCTTTCCCTACCTCGGCAGCAGTAAAAATGATATTATTATATGACTCATCTGAAGTTTCATCGGTCTTCAAACCATTGTGAATTTTAGAGATGGTTGGACAAACTTTTTGCATGCAAAAGCTTTGCTTTTCCTGTAACAATTTCAACATCTGGGATCCCTAGAAAGAAGAAGAGGGCAAACAGTGATGTATTGACTTCTGTAAGAGTGTCAGAGGATTTTCTAATACTGTTTTTTTCTATTTTGGGAAGAGTTAGAATTTTTAAAATTCCCAAGACATGCATCGATCCTTTCAGATGCTGGGAGCTTTCCTTTCCTTAAATTTCTTGATGGAGGATAGCAAAAATCATACTGTTTTTCAGAGACTTGCAGGCAAAATACAGCCGTGAGCTGGGTCTTAAGGAGTTCTGGGTGTAGGTTCACCAAACTGTCCAAGGGCTATGATTGGCCCAGCTTACCTGTAAAAGATTGGCTAGAAAAGTAGTCTAAAGCAGCGGTCCCCAATCTTTCTGGCACCAGGGACCGGTTTCATGGAAGATAATTCTTCCGTGCACCGGGGGGGGGGCGTGTTTGCATGCAACTTAGATACCATGCATGTGTAGATGAAGCTTTGCTTGCTTGCCTGTTGCTTGCACGGCCTGGTTCCTAACAAGCCACAGACCAGTAGCAGTCCGTGGCCAGTGGTGGGATTCAAATATGTGAACAACTGGTTCTCTGTGTGCATGACACTTCCGGAAGTCCATTCTGGGCCTGGGCAACAAAAAATTAGCTACCGGTTCTACCAAACCGGTGCGAACTGGCTGAATCCCACCATTGGGACCCCTGGTCTAAAGGTTAATAATTCATGAAAAGGATGAATTAGGGTAGTTTACCTTATTTTGTTCATTTGAATTATTGGAAATGTTTGAAATCATTAAAATTCTAATTGCATTTGTGGTTTAGATAGGCATGCTTGGTTCCTTTTAGTTTGGTTCCTTAACTGTTTTGGCTGAAGAATTACACTGAAACATCTCTGTATTATCTGGGTATTGTAGTTATAGATTTTTTCTTCTTCTCCTTTCCTCCTTTCTTTGTTTGTAGCACTTTCAAAATCCCAGAAAGGGCAGCGGATCTGCATAGGATCTGCGGCCAATCATAATGTTTATTTTGGCTGAACAAATAGGCAGACTGCATGAAAGTTGTGTACTCTTGTTTTAATGAGTTAGCAGCAATAAGAGCATCATGACCTGGATTACCATAGCAAATCTTTTTCATTGTCAAAAAGGGTGAGGTATAGGAATGTCTGCCATGGTGCCAGGCATGTATTTAAATACAATACTTTATTCTGAGTGTACTTAAAACAGTCTTGTGCAATTGGTTTCTGAATGTGTATCATAATATGAGCTAGTTATTGATTATGTGGTTATAAATAGTGGATATCAACAAACGGGTCATGAGTTTTGATGGTGAGTGGTGACATGGGGGTGCATTGCTACCGGTATATATGGTGGATTTGTCTATTTTAATCTTATAAGCCATCCAGGGTCACTTGTGTAAGATTATTTATTTTATTTTATTTAAAAAATTGGCTGCCCAACTCCAATGTATTTACGTGTGGCTATAGTAATCAAATAAACAGATAACATCTAGAACGGGGGGGGGGGGAATGATGGCCCCTTTATGATTTGTGGACTTCAACTCCCAGAATTCCTGAGCCATCATGGCTGGCTCAGGAATTCTGGGAGTTGAAGTCCACAAGTCATAAAAGGGCTATTGTTCTGAACCCTGCTCCAGTCTAGAGGGTCCTTAGCTAGTAAGCTTCTGAATGGTTCAAGACACATTTTGAATTCTTTATAAAATACAACTGACTTAATTGGTTTAGCAAGGCGAATGGTGGATACTGCACTCTTTTACTACATGCAAAAGAACAGCATTACTATACTTTTACATTTGCTATATATCGTAGGTTAGCAGGTTTTTCAGATAGCAGGCACTGTCATATAATATTGTTGTTCAGTCATTCAGATATTGCCAGCTCCTTGTGGCCTTATGGTCATCAGTTTGCCAAGACTGTCTGCCAGTAATTGCTCTTTTTTTTTTTTGAGGTCTTGTAAGCTGCTGCATGTATCATCACTGATAATATCTAGCCCCCAGAAGGAACAGTAATGCAATGCAAGTAAACCTGTAAAACTAACCAAGATTAACGCATTTGCAAATACAGCCAAGAAGTCTTCAATTGATTTGCTTAACAATAATGAGAAAATACAGACAGGGTGTTTGTGGACCAAGTGATACAAAGACGGCCTTTTTCCACAACTTGTCCATAATAGCATTTTAAGTTGTTTCTTCCTCTTTGGACCACAAGGAATGGATACAGGCGGTCCTCGGCTTATGACCACAATTGGGACCAGAATTTCCATTGCTAAGCAAGATGATTGTTAACTGAGTCATGCCTGATTATTTTTTTTGCCATAGTTGTTAAGTGAATCACTTACTAAAGGACTGGTTGTAAGTCACTTTTTTCAGTGCTGTTGTAACTTTCGAACAGTCACTAAATGAAGAAGCCGAGGACTACCTGTATTCTGGTCTGCGTTTATGTAATACTGTCATTGTAAAGATTATGCCAGCTGCAGCAAAGAAGTGTCATGTCCCTTCCCAGCTCTGTAGCACCATAGTTCTTGGCCATTTATTCCAGCCTAGTTCGAGGAATATAAGGGGATTTTATGCCATACATATAATGTTTCTCACAAAAGTTCAGCACAGAGTGATTTCATTCATCTATAGCTCAAGAGGCCTATCCCAGGTCTTTGCTGGGGGAAAAGTACTATTTAGACTAAACATGAATAGTGGTATTTAGATAAAGTGTAGTCATAATGCAGTACCATATGAACTTGAATAACTCTATAATGCTGGATTTATCTGTCACTAGACAAACTGTGATTCCTGGGTCATCTTTTCAGAGATATTTCCTTCCCTAATCAAAGAAATAGATTGACCACAGATGGGCAGAAAAGCATTTCTGGAAGTGGGAGCAATTTCAATCTTCCTGCCAACTTCCCCACTGAATTGAGGGGAACTGGCAGAGAGCATCAGAAATCTCCCTCCCTCCCTGTCATTCTCTCATTATCTTACTTGTCCCTTCTCCCTTCCCTTCCTTTACTTCCCCTTTCCAGCTAAGTGGCTGCTGCTGGGTGGGGAAGGGAGCGAGGGACTACAAGACGGGCTGATAAATTGTCACAGAACTTTTGAAAATAAAAATCACACGACTGCAGCAGTCAGTAGCACTGAACCACCTACAACTTCCCACATTTCATTCCCTCCCTCGGGAAGCATGGATCCTGGATTTTGGGACACGTTCTGTAACTTAGCCGAGTTGAGGTACTTTCGTTCAAAAATGGTTACCCTACTATGATGTGCCATTTCACCCACTCAAACCTTACGACAATGAGAGTTTTAGTAGTAGAGCATATAGATAGATTTCTGCTTTTGTACACCTGATCGTATTGCTGTGAGGTTTGGGTAGATTTAGGAGTAGAGGAAACTCTTATATAGTACAGAAGGACGTGAGTTCTGTCCTGTTATGGGAAAAGAGCATCATCATCATCAGTGGCCCCTAAAACCAAGAGGTGAAAGTCTTCCGGAAATAAGAGCATGTCGCTTAAAGTCCAAATTTGCTTGATTTTAGCGGGAGGAGCTAGCATTTTGGGACATTGGGCCTCAATTGCTGTGTCTATAGTGGGACTGTACTGCGGAGTTGTGTATACAGAGTCGGGTTTCAGGCTGCAGTGGTGAACTTGGTCTTCTCCCAAGGGCTCTGTGCACAATGCGGTCTTCCAGCTGATTGGGGAATGCCTATGGGACCCCAGCTGCTGGGGAATGCTAAAAATAAGGCTCTTCCAATGGCTTCATGTGGCCCCTGCTCAGGGAGCATTGTTGTAAGGTTAGGAAGGTCCACACTGGCATGCTGAGTGTGTGATTTCTTCAGCATTCAGCACCTGCATTGTTCAATAAGCGGATTAGAAAACATCGCATAAACTGGCCTTTCAGGCAGCTGCTTTTATATTTTCTCCTTCCCTTGTTTTGCAAACCATCATTTCGCAGGAGAGCCCTTTCAGATTGCTCAAATAGATTGGCCTTTTCCAGATCCTGGAGGTCACAGTTTCACATTCACTGATTTCCCAACACACTACTGGTTTTCTTAATTTTCTTCGAGAAGAGGACTAGCATTTTGCAGCGGAAGAGAACGGACAGATTTCTGAAAGTTAAACTCTGTGCTCTGTTTTGGAACCACAGCAGCAGAATCTCCTTAAATCACTTTTTTTGACCTTTCTCCTTGTTTGTTCCAGTCTCTTCTGTTTAGTTAACTGTAGCAGTGTGTTTTTTTTTGTACCCCAAATATGATATAGTAGTCCCAAGAGAAAATGGCCTTCTGTTATTTTAAATTGCTACAACAAGGAGTAGCCAAAGTATTTCCAGGATTGCATCTCTCAGGGATATGACAGACAAAAACTAGAAGCTTTTCTGGTTTTAAAGATGGCTTCTCAAAAGACCGACATTTCCCAGATTTTCATAGAGTTAAACTGGAGAGATGTTGAGAAGTAGATTGTTTTCATCTTCTTTTCTAAAATGCATGGAGACAGTGGAGTTGTAGTTGTTGCTGTTCTATCTAGAAACTCTATGAAAATCAATGCAGGCCACACATAAACAAGGTTGCTATTCAGTAGTAAAAGCAGATTCAAATTCTCTGGCAGCTTAGCATCTGCTGACATAATTAAGACAATTGAACAATAATGGCTGTTCAGAGATTCTTTGTGTGCTTCCCAAAGCTTTTGATAGGAAGAGAATGTGCTAAGAAATGCTTAAATAAGCAAGTATACAGCTATATTTTCCAGATACCTTGCCTGATACAAAAATAGGAGTAAACATGATGTGACAACTGTTTGTGTGTGTGTATCTGTGTGTGTGTTCTCTGGGAAAGTAACATAAGAACTGTTCAGCATAAATTATTTATTTATTAAATTTATACAGCTACTTATCTCACAACAAGTGACTCTGCGTGATGTACAATAAGGCTACAAAAAAGTTAATAAATATTAAAGAATTATGGTTGCCACACAGAGGCAGTTCTTTAGATTGGAATTGGCATTTTTATTCACCTATCAAGTCCTTTCCAAAGACCCGGGATAGGTAGATATTGTTGTTTGATGGAGTTAAGGGGACCATTGCTCTTCCAAGTAAGAGCTTTTTACAATTGACTGGTGGTGATTTTTGTCAATGCCAGAGGTACTCAAATGATGCTCCAGTGGTTTGGGGATTGTACCAAAGGTGCATTTAAATATTGGTAGAGGTAGTCCTCGACTTACAACAGTTCATTTAGTGACCGTTACAACGACACTGAAAAAAGTAACTTGTGACCGTTTTTCACACTTAAAATCATTGCATCCCCTTGGTCAAATGATCAAAATTCGGATGCTTGGCAACTGGTTCATATTTATGACAGTTTCAGTGTCCCAAGGTCATGTGATCACCTTTTGCAACCTTCTGACAAGCAAAGTCAATGGAAAAGCCAGATTCACTTACTAACCATGTGACTTATTTAACAACTGCAGTGATTCACTTAACTGTGGCAAGAAAGATCATAAAATGGAGCAAAACTCACTTAACAAATTTTTCCCTTAGCAACATAAATTTTGGGCTCAATTGTGGTCTCTTTGCTTTCTTTTGTCATAGTCATTCTACTTCTACTTGCAAGTCTTTGTATTTTGTGATTCCCCCCCCCCAGTTCTTTCTCATCTATACAGCTGTCTCCAGATACTACAATATTCACTGTCCAGACTTTTTTTATCTTATCAAAAGTTGTTAAGTCTGGAATTATGCGGCATGTGCTTGTCTAGTTGAATTCTAAAGCTCCAGAGCATTTTGGCATCTTAATTTTCTGTTACTTTGTCTATTTTGTGGTCCCACTAGTTCCTCCTTATGGACAATAGTATTTCTTGCAGATATTCCAATGCACCATTGTTGCTATGTCAAGGTTCCAACTAAGGGACCCAAATAAATCAGAACTCCGAGGCTTGAAGTTTCCTCAAAGAACATGTTTATTGGATACATAATATTGGCACAGTCAAAAGTGAAACCAACTCTAAAATTCCCCCAGGAATTCAAAGTAACTAAATGTAACGCTTCCCTCCCTTCCTCTATGCTGTTGATCATGCTACTCAATGAAGGCAATTGGTGGGCTCCATGACCCTCCTTCTCTCTATCTTCCAGCACCTGTGGGAATGACCTTGGTTCCCACAGGACCGCTCCATGTTTAGTCTAACAATACTATCGGTTTCTTCCCCCCCAATCCCCTCAACCTGTGTGGCAACTGAGAACAAAAAAGATGGCTTCAGCCAGGTTCGTTTCAGAAGTTGACATGCTATTTTGTTATTCTATTGTTTGTAGACAGTCCGTGCAGTCTTCTTGCAGCAGCTAACTAAGTGGTCCAATGTTTCTTCAGCTTTTTTTGCAGAGAGAGCTTTTGCTGTCTGTTGTTGTCTTCTCAGTTCTGGCTAAGTATGCATTTGTTCTTAAGGCTCGGCTTTGTGCGGCCAGAATTAGCCCCTCTATTTTTTCAAGTTTCCTGCTCCAAGCCGTTACCAGATCTTGTTATCTGCTAGGGTTTTTTTAAATGTAGTGGCTGTGTAATACTTTGTCTTGCCATGTCTCTTTTGTATTCTTCATTTGAACTTACTTATATGTCTTTTGTTTGGTCTTTTGAGTCATTAAGCCTTCATGGTGTACATTATGATGGATGAGGGATATGATTCATTGTCATTTCCTAGTCTTCCTATCCAGGTCTTTTAGTTCTGCTTGAATCCAGTCCACTATTCCATCTGTGTATCTAATGACAGGAATTGCCCAGTTGTTAATTGCCTTGATGGCATTTCCTCCACTGAGTTTGGACTTTATGATCTTCTTCAATCTCATAATGTATTCACTTCTAATCTTCATTTCCCCTGTTGATGGTAAGACTGGCGCACTTGTCCAGTTCAAGCTCCTTTGCCATGGCGTGATCTGTTTGGTATTATTGACAGAGGACTCAACAAACAATGGCAAACAATAGTGGTGTTAGTGGATCTCCTTGAAAGATTCCTCTCTTATTCACCTATTTTATCCAAGCTGCATTTTTGTTGTATTTCTTTCGGTTGTCCCATAGTTGTGCCCAAAGCTGCACTGTTTCTTCTTTGTCAGGAAGTTATTTAGTTATTAGATTTCTGTATCAGCCATCTGACTAAGAAAATCTTTTTTGACAAATTGCCACTTTATAAAATTCAGCTTTTGCTATAACTGGGAAGGTTACCCAAAATTTCCCCCTCACCCCTTGGCAGAAATGGAACAAACTGAATTTCCAACAAAATTCTCCCTGTCCATTCAGAATTAAGAAATGAAATGAAATCACACTCTTTTTCATGTCTCTTGCTCCCATGTTTGCAAAAATACTTGAGACATCCACTGTTTTTCATTTTGTCCTTGTAACTCTTATTTCAGTCTGAACTAAATCTCATCTGTTTGAAAAGATATTTACCAAGCAGAGTAATTTATTGACTTTGGGTTGGATAGAGAATGGTGAGAAATAGATAAGAAAAGTTCATTTGTGGAATTAGCAGTGTTTCTGTGCAATAGCAATGAGCTAAGCCGTATAGTTTCCATATGTACGTTTACTTTACAACTTGAAAAGTTTTATCTACTCAAATAAAATTTAAGCTTCAGGTATGGTTAGATAATTATGTTTCCAAATTTCTAGAAGCATTTTTTCATGTGAGTAAGTATATATGTATGTGTATTTGCATGCATGCATGTTCCAGGGTGAGTTTAGGTTGAAGTTACTGGCCAGGATAATAGAACAGGCTTTGTAGCAAAATGGAGTCCACCTGAATTTCTCCATCCACCTTACAGCAACTGTACCCCTGCTTCTTGCATTTAGTAGTGATCTGCCTCATACCACCTTCTTTTTTTACTTATTTGTCCATTTCTACATTTGGTATAGAGATTCATGTGAAAGCCACATGACTCACTCAACCAGTTCCAGTTCAAGCCTTGATCCCAGTTCCCAGTTCCAGGAGAATAATGGGCAGGTCCAGACCTCCAGATGGGATGAGCAACAGAAGGTCTTTGCCTTGGAACAGATCTGTGGGGTCTTCAGAGTTGACCTGGGGCAGATGAGATCTCTTCGCCTTTTTTTCAGGTAAGAATTGACTGTGTCCGGATATGGCTGGCATTGCCCTGTTACCCAGGCATGTGATAGCACAACAAAACCAGAATGAGTTTTCATTCTTGGCTTTTCATTTGGAGAAAAGATTTCATGCTGCCACGTGGGTCAAAAACGATATTGCGGTTCCTTGGAGTGATGATACTATCTATACTCATCTGCTGGCTTTTTTATCACATTGTCCTTGTGTACTTGTGTGTTTTGAATAAGTGATCAAGAAAGACTGGTCTGAGTTGCAAAATGGAGTGCAAATACGGTTTATTTCTATGTGTCTATTGATGGCTGATTTGTCTGAATGCAAGAGAAAACAACTTCCTGATAATTTTCCTAAATAATAGGAAGTCTGTGCTATTTTAAATTTAGGATTTTTTGGCCATGTTTCCCATAACGTGTCCTCCCAGTTGTGTCGAACAATAGTTCCCCAAATTCTTCAGGTTCAAAGAGATAATTTTTGAAATTGCAGTTCAGTGCATCAGAGGGTGCCAAATTGGCACGATTATTTTGTATGGACTTGTGGTAGCTAAGTGATAGGCCATATACTTAGCTGTTGCTTAATGAGTATGCCTGAGAATTGGGAACAATACCATTCATTCTGTTTCCCAGCTGTTTCCCAGGGATTAGTTTCTTGCCTGTCTGTCTACAGGGTTTGGTGGTCTCTTTGCCCTAAATATTTCATATAGATTTATAGCACTGCCTCCCCCCCCCGCCTCTTTTCCCTGTCATCTTCTTCACCTTTTGCTTTGATCTCTAGTGACTGTGCAGTTGAGTAGATAAGGTTGACATGGTCCAGGCAAGCCATGTGAACCACCCCAACCCCTCTCTGAGGCAAATGGGCAGTTAAAAAGTGTGAAATATAAACCAACCAAACAAACAAACAAAGAAGGCAAGTCCATAACAACCAGAACCAATGCTGTCTATAAGAGAGGAGTTAAAGTCTTTTCATTTAAAAGCGGGGAGAGCTGAAAAACTTTAACTGTTTATTATTTTCAGATAAGTAACAGTATTGGCGTGCAAGTTTCATGAAACAAGTATGAAGATGCTATTCTGCTATTCTTAACCACATATCCACAATACGTTCAGATTTGAAAAAAAATAATTATGTAAACTTAAAAATTACAATTTGGAACTATCAAGCAAGCTAATTTTTCTCCCTTTTTTCCACTCCCTTGATCTCTGACTATAATTATTTAAATGTATCGTCCCCAATCCAAGTGGTGACATGTTAAAACATGAGGGCTAGAAATATGTTGCCTTCCTTCCCAACAAAGTTGGGCAATCGAAGAGTCACAGGATCAAGTGGTTCCACTATCACAAGATTCTTTCTTATCCACCATTATTAACCTAAGAAAGCTTAAGGTTAAAAGGAATAATTTCCTATCCAATCATCCTTCAGATCCACCTTGTACATCTATCTAGCATGGTAATTATTTACGCCTTGCCAGGAGGAGTTTATGGGAGAAGCAAACTGACCTTGGCAGCCAGTCCCTCAGTTCTGTCGCCCAGATCAATGTTGGTAGGATTTGCTGAGCATACCAAGGCTCAGGTTGATTACCATAAACAATCTGGTAAGTATTACCAGATGGAAACCAGGCCCTTCGTTGGGTACCAAGAAGTGTGTGGCATGCCCTGATTCTTCAAGACCTCACAAGCTACAATTTGGCTATGCTGGTTCATAATCAGAGCCGTGTGTGTTCTGCAGGGGAGAAAATGAAAAGCAACGTCTACCCCCGGGGGGGGGGGAGAATCAAAGTGTGTGCTCAGAATATATTATGCAAAGTAAGGTCAGATTATTTCCATAATTCATTTTGATTGCGGTTTGGAGTTCTCAAGGAAATTTGCTGTTTCAGTCCTTGCTGGCACATTCCACAGGGAAATGATGATAAAACAAGCGGGTGAATGAGGAGAGGCCTTGGAAGAAATGGAAGGCAATAATGGGAAGGAACCACAAGCTTCTGACTATGCTGGAAGGGTAGTAGCATCCGTTTTCTTTTTCAAGGGTTAGCTTGTGTCAGCAGTTTTAAAAGCTGGATTAAATGTGTTGCCTGTAATGGTACTGCTCCTGAAATTGTGGAACATATTTTATTATATTGTGAATTTTGTAAAAGTTTTCAGTAGGAATGTCTGTGGAGATTCTCAGCCATCCAGGTCATAGTTGTTTCAAAAGTGCTTCTTTTTTCTTCAAAAGAAAATTGGACTCTTTTTTCATAGAAGAAGAAGAAAACATTTCGCCTCTCATCAAAGAAGCTTCATCAGTTCTGATGGCGGGGGGAATGGAAGGATAGTAGTTATTGGGCCTATTTTAAAATCTAAACCAGGAAGAAATATTTCTGAGCATGTAAAAATTTTACTTGTCGATGAAAATCCTAAGATTACAGTGGCAGCAGCCAGATTTTTAACTATGGCTATAAAAAAAGGATTTTAATAGCAAATCAATGAGCTTGGGTTTAAAGTCTGTTATGTAGAATTTATTAAATATTGTACTTGTTAATTTTTTTTTAACCCAATATCAAGTTTACATTACAATTGTCATTTGGTTTTGGGCCTTCTGGGGTAAATAAGATTGATTGATTGATTGATTTTATACACTTCTGTTAGCAAACCCTTTATTCTTATCATAGTCCTTTTCACTTGGTCCTTACTTGTTATCATCATAAAATGTCTGTGTTTACATTTTTTAGTGTTTTCAAGCCTACAAAAAATGCACACACTGTTAACAGAGTAAAATCGTCCCTTAATATTGTTGGTGCACTGCGGAAATGGTAACATGCACACAATATGGTCTGTCTCAAAGGTTCCCAGCACAAGGCACCTAGCTAATAAATTTTGCTGACTCTGTGCTCCTACATCTTTCTCTGCACCTTTTCCTTCAGTGATGAGGCCTGCACCAGCGGGCAGCTGGTGGTTGCTAGCCGGGAGAGTCAATATAAGATTTTTCACTTTCACCATGGTGGCCTGGATAAACTCTCCGAAGTGTTTCAGCAATGGAAGTATTGCACAGAGACGCATCTCAAAGACCAGGTAAGTTAGATTAGAGCAGGTGCTTGAAAATGGCCAATTCACCTGATGACGATCAACTTCAGTAGATTCCCTCCTTCTTCCTGACAGCCTCTGGATAATTGGTGGGCTTGTAAATTCAGAAAGCCCATCTGGTTCTTCCTTATACTGAAGAAGTAAGAACAGCAGTACTTTCTGACTTCATTTTAGATACGTATAATGGAGGCATCCAAAATGCTCATTTCTTCTAAAATTGGGCTAGAAAGAGAACACATTACATAACAGGAGTAAGCCGGCAGGATTTTAGACATGCCAAAGAAGGCTGGGGGGGAGGAGGGGGGCTGAGAATGCTTTATTGGACATTGAAGACTTCAGTCTAGTTTCATTTGCTCTCGGCGATTGGGCATGACAGGTTGGCTATATATAAACATGGACACAGCAGTGCAAGCAATCATTTGTCTTTTCCGTTTTGCTTGATGTGAGGAGAGATGAAAAACATGCATCCTTGGAAGAGGGAAAGAATTTGAATTCCTGTCTAGGATGTATCAGCATCTTTACTGCGCACACGGTCTTTTTTTAGTAGTAGTTTTATTTTAATGATTACAATTGACAACAATTAAAAAGAGATACAAACTAAAAAAAAAAACCCAAAAAATTAAAGATTCAGAAAAGAAAAAAGAGAATAAATAGAAAAATAGAAGAGAAAGAAAAAATAAGAAAATATAATAGCAAAGAAAAAAGCATATAAAGAAATTACAATTACAATTTTAAGAACGTATCACCTTTTCTTAAATACAACAAATATATTCTTCCCATATCTCCTTATCTGTAACCAAATCCTTAAAGCCTTGTCATTTCAATACTGATGTCAGCAAAAGGCAATTAAGGCTTATCAGAGATAACAACATAATCTATTTTTAGCCTGGATCATATAAACCAACTTTATATTCCTTCCTTTTATTTCCAGCCATTTTGATCTTTAGGCCCTTCAAAATGTCCTAGAACTATGATTTCATTTTTCTTTGTCCCTTCATATAAAATTCTTCACAGCTTTAACGTGCCTCTTTAGTAAATCCAATCTAGGAAAATTATCCAGGTCACTCTCTTGGCTTGCTTGAGGTTTTTTTGTTTTTCAGGTTTTTTGCATGTAGAGTGTAACATCTTTTTCCATATCGTTCTTTTAGCCTGTCATTTTTAAATCCAGTTTCAAATCTATCTCAATCTTGTGAGGGAGAATTTATTCCCATTACTTCTTTTAGACACAATCTATCTATAGAGGCTGACACTGTTAATTTCTGCGCCCATTGTTCAAAGCTATCCTTTAGTAGGCCCAATGTTAAAATATTTTGCCTCATTCTGGTTTTTTTCAAGCAGTCCTCAACTAACAGCCACAATTGGGATTGGAACTTCTGTTGCTAAGCAATGCAGTCATTAAGTGAGTCATCACATGACCACACCTAATTTTACTATCTTTTTTCCCCACGGTTATTAAGCAAATCAAAAGGTCATGAAGCGAATCTGGCATCCTCCATTAACTTTGCTTGCTGGATGCCAGCTGGGAAGATTGCAAATAGCAATCATATAAGCCTGGGACTCTGCAACCATCATAAATACATGTAGGTTGCTAAGTGCCCAAATCATGATAATGGGAACCATTATCTTCTAAGTGCAAGGACCAGTTGCAAATCACTTTTTTCAACACCACTGTAAATACAGAATGGTCACTAAATAAATGGTGAAACATTGAGGACTATCTATAAGTCAAATTTGAGTGTTCTTCTCCTTTAATTGTAATCTTTAGCTTGTTCTAGTTCTCTATGGTTCTCTATGTCCAATTTTTAAAGCCTTAACAAAAGAATTCAAAACAAAAGCATTTTTCCCACAGGAAGGATGCTTCCATAATTTTATTTCAAATCTATCTGGACCATTAGTCCATTTGTAACTTTCTAAAACTCTCTAAAATCAAAGATTTAATCACCCTTTTGTATTTATTCCCCCCTCCAATTTTTTTCAGTCCTTAAAGTTATATTTAAAGCTTCTTTTGCTGAGCTTTGGAGGAAACTCACGCTGTGCCATAAAACATGTCAGTCCAAAAGTTCCTAAAGCTGAAAAACAATTAACAATCAATTTCAGAAAGTGATTAGAAAAGGAAGTATGTAAACCCAGCGTCCTTTCAAAGTTGACCCCACTTTTATCAAGATGGCTATTTCCTTGTTTCCCAGAGCTCTAAATCCACTGGTGATTGCTGTTTTGCAATCTCCGTGCGAGGTGTAAACAACCTAGAGCATTTGTGGACAATCTTGAGTCATCTTCTTGTCCAGAGAGGAATAACAAAGAGCTGATCTCCTCACCAGTTTTTTGTTCACTGCAGCATCAGCTCCACAAACTTCAGTTTGTCATTTTGTCCCCAGGAGTCCCTCAACTCCCACTGCCAACACGGTCTTGAACATTAGGTATATGCTGATGCCAGTGGATGTACTCCATGAAAGCTTATACTATAATAAATGAGTCATTAATATGCTACAAAACTCATTGTTGAAGCAAAATGGCACAGCTGCCCCTTCTGGAAATTGTTCATTCTGTGGCTCTTTACAGTCCATTCCAATCCTGTTTTGACAAGACCCGCTGCCATATCTTCCTTTAATTGGCACAAAGACTTTGCAAAGGTCTTAATTATGTGTTTAAAGGTACCGGAGATGCTTGTTAGAAACAGGGTTTCTAAATTCCCTACCTCCTCCCCCAACACACATTTCTCCTGCTGCTTTCCTCTCATTATAGTGCCACAGGGGCTTGCATTTGTGTGGAGCAACCTTTTGATTTTTAAATTAAATGTCAGCTGCAGTTTTTGCCCTGGAATGGCAAGCGTCCTCAGAGAGCCTGGCACCGCTGCTTCTCTCTTCCCTAACAGCAGGGCTTTTGTATGTGGCCAATCAGATGTAATTTATTACATGCATTCCTGGGCAGACTCAAGATATGGCTGCAAGCTGGGTGAACTGTGATCTTGGACAGGGAGGGGTGAGAAAGGAAGCCAACCACAAAGCAGTTTTAAGGGGACTCAGAGCCTTAATTCCTCCAGGCCAGCAGCTTTCCCCCAGTTTCCAGAGGTTGGCTGGAGCATTCACCGCTTCTGGAGACTGGTTGATTGTTTTCCCAGGATTGGTGTCAAAATGAGCTGGAGACCTAAGGCCGATGCAGCCATGACACAAGCTTTCTCTTTCCTCTTTTGTTTCCAATTAGCAGCTCACCGACGTGAAGACCTGCATGCAGTTCTCCATTCGCCGGCCCAAGCTCCCTTCCTCTGAGACCCACCCGGAGGAGAACGCATATAAGCGCTTAGATGTCTCTGGGTGGCTTCGTCATTTAAACAAGGCTGGACAAGTCGAAGAAGAGTACAAGCTGAGGAAGGTGAGAAGCAACTCAACAGCGGCATGTTTTGCTCTGTGGGTTTCAACAGAGAGCCTCCCTCTGGCAGACTCCCCAGTTTAAGGAATTCTGCCCATTGTCCCTGGTTTGGGCCAAATCCTGTCAAGAGGGAAGGAACTGAATTAGTTAGGTGCAGCAGAATACACACACACACACACACACACACACAAAACCTCCTTCTTAAGTCTTAAGATTGCTGCTAAGCCATTGTTGGTCACTGTTCTTTGAGATAGAAGGATCTGCAGCTATTGCCACGGGTGCTTGTGCCTCTCTCGTCAGGCCCCAAGAAAGTGCCCAAAACTGTCTGGCTTGGAATAAATAAGAGGTTATGGAATATCTGTGCAAGGCTGGGTCCAAGTGTACCGTTTCCAAGATTGGGGATTAAGCTGTGACGTGAGAATGATGCGTTAATTGTACGGGCCCTCCAGGGGACTTATTGACATTGAAATGAGCTTGATTTGTGTCTCCCCTGGGAAATGGGAGGGCTCTGCTTTCCCTCCCAGCATATGCAGATTGTGGGCTCCTGAATCAAGGGAGCTCTTGTCAGGCAGAGTAAAAAGAGCTCCGTTTCAGAAACGCTGACACTTTTCTCTGAATGTGGTTCTCATTCTTCTTCCCTCCCTAGGCTATTTTCTTTGGCGGGATCGATGTCTCAATCCGTGGTGAAGTTTGGCCCTTCTTGTTGCGCTACTATAGCTATGAATCCACTTCGGAAGAGAGGGAGGCTCTCCGTATTGCAAAGAGAGAGGAATATTTTCAGATTCAACAGAAAAGGTGGCCAGGAGGAGATGGCTAATGTGTGAAGATACCGTTGCAAAACTACTTTGCCCTGCTCTTCTTCCATCCTCTTATCCTCATGCTCTTCCTCTTCATCTTTCTATACCACCTTTCATTTATACATTTATATTTACACACACACACACACACACAAACACACACACACACAGAGTTCTCGGCCTTCAATAGGTCAAAATTATTAGAGGTCTAGAATGGATGCTTTGTAGTAAAGCACTTCTAACTTCATAAAATGTTGTGTTCCCCCCCCCCCTCCCAGTGACGTGAGCACATTTCAAGTACTTGGCATCCGTCTCATCTTTACATCCAGTTGCAACATCCTGTGATCACATGATTTGCAATGGTATTAGCCAGTTTTCAACCAAAAAAAACCTCATTCAGAACAATAGGATTGTACTTAGAACCCGATTAGTGATCACAGACTGTAACAACAACCAGAAATCTAATTGTGGCCATAAGAACTACCAATACATACATACATACATACATACATACATACATACATACATACATACATACATACATACAAAATCCCTCAAGGTGATATGTCTGTTTTCTCCGTAACAAGCCTGTGAGCTGGGTTGGGGTGAGATGAAGGACTGGCCCAGTTGGCTATTATACCTAAAGCAGGCCTGGAACTCCCAGTGTCCTGGTTTCTAGACTGGCACCTTGACCACTGCACCAAACTGATTCTCTTATAACTAAGGACCAGTCCCTTCTCAAAGCATCTATGTTATTATAAACAGGAGTAGGGAGTACCCACTACCATTATGGTGGGTAGAGGGAGATTTGGTTGGGAAAGAATTCCAAGTGATGTACTTCTGAGACCTGATTCATATGTCAAATTCAGCCATAATTTCTTTAAATATGATTTGTTGAATAAATCACAGCTGGTTTCACAAGCCATAAAATAGGGTTTACAGACATAACTGTTGGATCTATGGGGCTGACTGTATTTACACCCACCAATAACTGCTGGCAAAGGCCATCCAGAGTTTTAGGGCTTGGTACTATCCATAATCTCTGATGACAGCCGGTCTGTCTCTACTTTTTATCAAATTCCAAGGTATCTGAACAAATTTTCAGAAGGGGCTGAAAAGAAGAACCTGGCGCTTTCTGGTCAATTGGAAGGAAGAGCAGGAAATCAGTTTCAGGCTGTTAGTTGGGTGACACATACTGTGAAAATTCAAGCTTTTCTATTTGCATATGGTGGATTCACCACTGAATCTGACCAGGAATGTATTTACACAATGAAAACTAATACTTTGACTTGCACCCCTGACATATTCTGTCCTGTATGGGTTATAGTAGCACGCTTTCATGGGTCCGCTTTTGAAAAGTGTTTGGAAATTTCAACAACTATAGAACCCTGCATTCAGGCTATTGATTAGGGTGAGTGGTGGGAAGCACGCGCCTCCCTTATTATATGGTCTATTTTTCATATTATTGGATTGTATCTTGGGACTTGGTTAGTTGAAGGGCTGCATTCTTCCCTCTAGAACTGCATAGGTTCAACATCTTCAGGCAAGGCTTTTCCCTTGGTCCCATCATCATCATCATCAGGAGCACATTTACTTGCAATGGAAAAGAAGGCTGTTTTGGCTGTTTTTTTTTTGTTTTTTTTTGTAGTCTCCTACAAAAGGAGCCAAGTGATAATTCCACTGCCAACCATCAGATGAGTTTAATTTTGAGGATGGTGTTTACAGATTTCAAGCTGATGCAAAACTGTCTATAAGTGCTTTTAAAAAAAACCCAGTCTACTTATCATTTTATATGCTGTGTTTGGTTTACTCCTGTGTGCCCTAGTAGTACACGTTACAGCTGTGTAGTGCTTTGTATCGGGAAGAGACGGCTTTGGAAGGCAACCATAGCCCCCATTTGCAGCTCATTCAAGAAGTTTCTAGGATTGCATAGCTGCATTGGAAACCCTTTGCAGCAGCCTAAAAGACACAGTTGCTGGATATGCACTCCCAAGCGTTCCAAAGCATCTCTTTCCAATCGAATCTGTCACACTGCAATGCTCTAGCATAGGTGTGCAATAACTCCGGTGTTCCTCAGGCTCTCCCTAGCACCAGATGAACAGAAGGCCTTCTGGAGGAATGTGCAGTTCACCGTTGATAAAGACGTGGTGAGGACTGACCGTAGTAACCAGTTTTTCCGAGGAGAGAACAACCCCAACGTGGAGACTATGAGGTGATCATTTTGACCAAGTAATATCAAACTGTGCACCTAATTGGTAAATCCAAATTCATTCCTGCTTGGACGAAATCCTCTAGAGGATTTCCAGGCAAACTGAGAAAGTCACAGGCTTTTTCACTTGAAGTGGCTAATCATACTCAGTGTAAAGCAGTTTCAAATGTTTCGCATGCCATGTCTTTTTAAACAGCCTTTCACATTCTGGGGCCTTCCAGATATGGCCTCGTGTGTCCAAATTCGCAGCTGGTAGGTTCCAAACATATACTGGCTGGGAATTAAGGGAGCTGTAGGCCAGTTAACAGAGGGGCATTAGGTTGGGAAAGGCTGCTTGACAGCAACCCGGAAGATGTGAGTTTGATGCCTGGTACAAATAAATAAAATCCTGCAGGTGGGGGATTAAAGCAGAGAGAGAATGCTTTGTCTCAGGGCTTCCTGTTCTCCTGGAAGTTATGTACTTTCTGTGTCACAGTGGTCCTTTTCTCCCCATTTTCCTTTGTTTTAAAAGAAGCTTCTGGCCAATGGTTCCTTGGCAAGGGAAGAACAGAACTCTCTGACTTCCATCATCCCTAACCTTTTATTTATTTATTTATTTATTTATTGTCCTCTTCTTAGGCGGATCTTGCTGAACTATGCAGTGTACAACCCGGCCATTGGCTATTCCCAGGGAATGTCTGACCTCGTGGCCCCCATCCTTGCTGAGGTTCTGGATGAATCTGATACTTTCTGGTGCTTTGTTGGTTTGATGCAGAACACGATCTTTATCAGCTCCCCTCGGGATGAGGATATGGAGAAGCAACTGGTGAGGCTTGGAGCTGAGGGCCTTCTCTGTTTCCTCTCCTTTCCCTTCCCTGTCATTTCCAAAGAATCTGGAATCCGCACCTGGGGCTGCCAAAGACCCTGTGTATCCCAGAAGAGAAACGGAAAGGTTGTGAGGCGTTCTGTCAGAGAAGCAGAAACGGGAAAGTTGTGCCCGCAAGAGGCCCTGGCAAGGCAGAAATAGCCACTTCCTGGCAGCTCCCAAGGCTTCTTGCCCAGATCCAGCATTCTTGTTGGCATGTTGTTTTCTGGATTTGTGGGTCCACCAACTGGTGCAGTCAACTCTGGGAGGCCTGTGAGCTTCTATTGACGCAGGAGGGTGTGAAGAGGGAATGTAGGCAAACCAGAAGGCGCAAACTGTGGCTGTCCCTCTTTCTCTTCTTCCCTGGCTGTGGCTGAGCCGAGCGCCATTTTTCTCTTTGCAGATGTACCTGCGAGAACTGCTGCGATTGATGCACATACGCTTTTACCAGCACCTGTCTTCCCTTGGGGAGGATGGCCTTCAGGTGCTTTTTTGTCACCGCTGGATCCTCCTCTGCTTTAAGCGAGAGTTTCCGGATGCTGAAGCCCTGCGCATGTGGGAAGCCTGCTGGGCTCATTACCAGGTGAGAGGCCTGGGAACAGCTTGCTCTGGGCCCCACATTCCCCCCAGGAGGAACTGCTGCCCATTGCAGTCCCTGCTTTCCAGCTCCCTGTCCCAGTCTTGATGGGGATAAGCTGAACATGCTTCCTGATCTCCTCTGAGTAATCTCCTGGCCTTCCCTTCCATGTCCCCTGCCCCCTTTGTCTCCTCTGACATTACACAAACAGATGTAAATTTCCCTCTTGGTGATTCATTTTGAAGCTTCTGGGCCCTCTTGTTGCTGTGGCTACCCATCAACCTGACAGGCCTTCTCCCCGCTGTGCAGTTGCAGCCGCAGTTTGGCTGCCATGCCCTCTCCCAAGCGTCAACGTTGATGCCTGCTCTGTGCAAGCTCTCTCCAGAGAGAGAGAGAGAGAGAGGGACAGCGCCAGGCCTACCCTACCTCCACAGCGCCTCTTGTGAGGTTAGCCCCAGGTCCCAACAGCAGGAAAACAAGCGTATGGTTTGTGTCGGGCCTGATCTTCTCCTGTAAATGGAGGCTGCCACCAAACCATGTTCACCATATGCTGCTAACTCTCATTTCTCTCTGCCAAATAGTTGCTCTCTGGTGGTGGTCCAGGGAGGGAGGGGTGAAGGGGGGGAGAAAATGCCTGGAGCAAGCTTGCCTCAAATTAGCATAGAGCGGCAGCCAGGAAGGTGGCTCTTCTTGGCTCGGGCTCCGGCTTCACTGCCTCTTAGCTGCCTGATCTAGACTTCTGTGGGAATAACGTGTTACAGAAGACAAACTGAATCCTGCAGCCAAACCTAATTCAGAAGGGAAAGATCAGAGCTTTGATTATACATTAATAAAGCATATCATGTTAAATGCCAAAGTGCTTAAGTATGGGACAAGCACTAAAGACTGCTGGCATTTAAGCATAAATCTGACTGTGTTACATGTACAAAATCTTGCATCGATTTCTTAGGAGACAGCGAGTTCTAGTCCCGCCTTAGCCATCAAAGCCGGTTGGGCCAGTCATTTTCTCTCAGCCCAACCCACCTCACAGAGCTGTTGTTTTGGGGAAAATAGGAGGAGGAAGGAATATTATGTATGTTCAGCAGCTTAAGTTATTTATAACAGAATAAAGGCAGGATTAAAAAAAATCTAATAAACTTGCAATCACATTTGCATTCTATTCAAGTACATCATTAATTATTACTTTTATTTTTACTTATCTTGGGCACCAGGCTTTATCCCTCGATTTACCAGTTTTGGCTTCTTTTTTCTTAGCTCTCAATCAAGTAAGACTTGCGATACTTTTGATAGCACTCTCTAGAAATCCCTTTGGAAGCTCATTCCAGTTGCTTGACTATTGTGAAATGGGTGGGTTGCCTCTGGAGTTGGGGTGGGCAACTTCGGCCCCTGTGTGACCTGTGGCCTTCAATTCCCAGCTGGCTTAGGAATTCTGGGAATTGAAGTCCACGGGTCATGAAGGAGCTGTAGTTGCCTATTCCTGCTCTGGAAACATCTGGTTTTGACTCCTGCAGCTGACAGCAGGGGGCAGCATTGCAAACTTCATGTTTCCTACTAATTGCGGCTGCAGAAATATTTCAGAGAAGCTGCAATCAAAGCAGGGTGGACATGTATAACATCCTATTCGTTGTTAGCAGTGTGACAGAATGGCAGTCTTCAGTTTCCCTTAGTCATTGCTGACTGTCTTTCAGGTCTGATCTTCCCTAATGCAATCTCCAGCACAACTGGGTACCTGCCTTCTCTGCTGAAGATGCCTTTGAATTCAGTGGGGCTCAGGTTAGTGGGTGAGCAGCCTTGCTCTACTGGTGTCCTTCACCTGGTTGGACATCATCTCCCTTGATCCCCAGACAGCAAGAAGGCAGCAGCTTAAAGAAAGCCAGTGTGTAAGATTATGGTCTTGCTTCACACGGTCCCGAGATCTGAGCTAATGTTCTACTCATCCTTTGCTTTGGGCATCCTAGACTCTAGAGGTTAAAAATTCTTGGACTATATTAGCAGCCACTCACTATTCCTGATGGAAGCTGTGCCAATCTTCCAATGGTGCCTGTGCTGGAGATTGCAGACTCCAAAACCAGTTTTCCAAAACATTTGTTTTCCTGTGGTTTTTCCCCCCTGTATTTCCTTAAAGAAAATAATCTGTCCTCATTGGGCGGGAGAAAAAAAATTCTGAAATGCAAATGAGAGCTCTGGATTAATCTACTCTGTTCATAGTCTGAAAGTCAAACCATAACATCCACAAGTTCTGCATTACATGAAGTGCTTTCTTTTGTTCTATATCATATATTATTTTGAATGGTGGACAAGCAATAATGTTGCCCTTCCATCTTGTCATATAATTCATGAGCACCATAAATTGCTTTTTATTATGTTGCCATTTCTTGGTGCTTTCTCTTAGCCCAAGAAACCTCTTCAAAGCATTGTTGGTACTAACTGTCTTCTTGGTTCTTTTTGCTGCAGACAGACTATTTCCATCTCTTCATCTGTGTGGCTATTGTGGTGATCTATGGGGATGATGTCATTGAACAGCAACTGGCTACAGACCAGATGCTGCTACACTTTGGGAACCTCGCCATGCACATGAATGGGGAGCTCATACTCAGGAAGGTAAATCAATGTCCAGGGTTCAAATGAAAACTTCTGGGAAGAAATTTATGGACTTTAAAAGAGCGCACACAACATTGTGCTCAATGTGGGAAGGTTTTTGGGGTGTCTTATGTGTGATCAGCCTTGATTAACAATAGGCATGGTTTAGACAAGCTCGGCTATTCCAGATAGCTGTCTTCAGTGGACCTAAACATCTCCTGCTGTCTCTCTTCCAGGCTAGGAGTTTGCTCTATCAGTTCCACCTGCTACCCCGGATCCCCTGCAGTCTGCATGACCTGTGCAAACTCTGTGGAACAGGCATGTGGGACAGCGGCTATATCCCCGCCGTGGAATGTACTGGAAATCACCCTGACTCTGATAGCTGCCCATATGGAGGCACGGTGGATGAGCCATCTCCCAAGTCAGGAAATGATTGCAGAAGGGGACTTAAAACACGAGAGGTCTTTACTTTCCGGAAATGACTGTTCGGGATCGTATCCCAGCTACGTTAAGGACCTCAAAGCGGTGGGCACAGTTGGGGCCTGGCAAGCAAAAAATGAAAGAAAAAAGGGGGTTTTCTTCTGATCCAAAAATGAAGCTGGTTATGGGAGGAGAACAGACATGATGCAGAATAGAAGAATCTCCTGCTTTGTGATCAGAGCTGGATTTTGATGTGCATCATACCAGGAAGCGGGTTGATCAGACTATGGAGTTGCTTTGTAGTTTGGAACAAATGGAGAAAGAGGCTGAGCCTGGCAAATCAGGGTCAAAAGTGACCCAGGATTCCCTGCCTCCCTTGTTATGCAGGGAATAGCGACTGCTTTAGAAAATGAATCCACAACCAGCAACCCTGATGGTAGGTGAAGGGGCAGGGTCAACCTTGCTCCTTTGCCCCAGTGCACCCACACACCTATGCATGCAGATACTGCTTTAACCAAAATGCACCACTCACTGGCTTTATGTAAAGCCACGATGATCACCTGGAGTATAGTCTGCCAAAAACAATAAAAATACAAACTTTGGAGTTCCCAAAGGAAACATTTCAGCGTGTGTGTAAACCTTGGTCACTGTATTTAAAAAGCCTTTAGTTTTTCTCCATATACACCTCAAATGTTTGCTATTAGGAAAGTGAGAATCAACAGCTTCACTGTGAATGTAAATTATGCAAAAATCACACCTCATACAAGGTGGTCTGCTTGATTTAAACCTCTCAAATAAAACAAACTGGAAAAAGTTCTTCTTGGTATCCCAACAATACCGAGGCTTTGAGGCATTTAGCTTCATTAAGAACTTCTCTGGTGAGGACTTTGGTGGTCAGAGAAAGAAGGCTACGAGTTTCAGAGCCATCGTGTTCTCCTTTCAGACCAGTAGCCTACATCTCGCTTCCCCGTGTCCTTCTCCAGTTTTACTCCTGTCGATTTAACTTGTTTCCTAGTTAAAATAATAACAATAAAAAAAAACCCTCCTTACTTCAAGTGGTAGGATCATCCTGAAATATTGAGGTGGTGTAATGAATGCCTACCTGAATAACATGAGGATTCTTTCAGTCACTTAGTTCAGTTCAAACGTTATTTAGGTCAAAGAGCAGTATAGAAGAAAACAACTAACAAACTGTTTAAAAATAAAAGAGGAAGGAAGGCCAAGCTAAAAAGACAATACCCACTATTATTACCAGTATACATTCTCAACCATTTTAATTTGGCTCTTCATCAAATAGCAGGGCAGTGGAGCTGTTCTTGCTACATCTGTCCCAAAGGAGACACTTGGTTCTTGGTCCTAGGGGAAATATGCAAGCTGGAGTGGTGAGCAAAGGCAGCTACTTGGGGGGGGGGGGGTGTTAAGTATTTCTTGCTTATTTTTAAATCTATTTAAATGGTTATAATGCACGTGTAAGAGAGAAGCGCCACCCAGCTCTCGGGACCTGTTGCTTTGAAATGTAAGCCTTGCGCTGAATGAGCTACCAAGCTCTTCACACAGGTTATTAAGTGTGAGGTGTTTTCAGAGATATTAAGTAATGCCTTCGTTAAAAGCCACAGCTGTCTCCTTCATAACCCTAGCAAAACCAGCATAATTTGCAACACCTCCCTGCTTCAGCCAAAGGCAGCCTGTTACTTTTTATGGAAATGGAATTACCAAGTGCTGGTAATTTCACCCGTTTGAAAAAAATGAACAGATGACCAAAAAAAAAAAAAAGAAGACTTTTTGAGCTTCCAAATGGGTAGGATTGTCTATCCTTTGGAAGAGGAATCTTTCCAAATCTAGCTGAAAGGAATCTGGTGGCTGGGCTATAAAATGTTATTCAGTGCTTTGTCCAGAAATTGTGTTTTAAAAAAAAATAAAAAAAATAGCATGGACATTTCAGAACAAATACAATTTATTGTCATCAAACTGAAGCAGTAGCTGGGTTGTATTGAGAGTAGTTTCTCACAGCTTTCTTAGCCACCCAGAATCGCTTTTCTGAGTAAGATGGTCAGCATCTAAATTAAATAAATTAAAAATGGATAAATAAATAAGCTTTGCAATACAGTATAATTGGGCATGAATGCTGCAGGTCGGAATTTGAGTGTTTTACTTGGTTTCCGTACATTTTTTAAGATTGAAATCCCAGTGGCAGACTAATAGGGCTATACTGATAGGCTGAATTCAACAGATCGATCCCTGTGTTCCAAGGAAGAGAATAGCCCACAGCAGACCCAGGAGTTACTTTCACTGGGAAACAAAAACCAAGAATTATTTTTTTTCTCAACCAGAACAGAAACTGGAACATTATTGAAATTCTCTAATCAACTTGGACCAGAAGAATTCCCAGTTGCCACTTCAGAAGGAAATAAAATACTTGCATGTGTATACTTAACTGTCTCTGCAGGAATTAGAAAGAGCCTGTAAAATAAATTGTACATCTGGGAAACTCAGTTATTTGGGATTTGTACAGCACAACTTTCCCTCTTTAATGAGTTCAGTTTCAGCCTGGGATGTACAGTATTTGGTTGGAGTCAAACTGAAGGCCAGCTTATGCTTTGTGATGGGTTCTGGTCAATATACAAATTGCAACTTTTAAATTTGTTGAAAGCTGGTAACTTTCATTCCTCTAGTTTCATTAAATCAATTAAAGTTAATCACTGTAATTCTTTATTAAGCCTTTTTCCTCTTTAACATTGGTTTAGTGGCATCTTCATTTGCACATGTTTCTGATTGTATAAATAAATTTGAATAAAATCTTGTATTTATTAAGAACACAGAAATTATTTTTTCTCTTGCTTTTTATAGGCTATGAAACAGAAATTTGCTGCAATGAGTTTAGAGCCTTGGTTTGCTTTGCAAATGAATTTATACCCTAATTCTCTTGTGTGAACCAGTATATTTTGCATCCCAGATCGATCGCTGCACATTTATTGAACTGAAGCAGAACTAAACACAGTAGGTTAAATTGCATCTGAACTGGAACAGTGGCAAAAACAAGAGTGTGAACAACTCTGCAGTGAATTTCAGCATCTTCTACCTAATTGAAGGCAGAACATTGGAATGCAGGTTTTGGCAGTCTGGCCTTGCCCTGTTATTCCTGCATGCAAAAGGTGTTGCTTCTAGACTCTGTCCTAGGCTAAATACTGTGTGAAAACCTGAATTAGTTGCATTTTGCACTTGTAACAGGAACAAAGTTGGAGCTGAGGTAGCCTGTCTTTGATGCTAGTGTTGTCTTCAACTTTTTCAGTTGCTTCTTAGGTCTTGAGGACCTTTTCCCAGAACCATCCCCATCAATGTGGATTAGCAGATCGCTTGGAGAACAGATAACCATTGGTGCTTTAATGCCCTGCCCTCTTGTCCATATCCAAGTTTCTTGTCGGATGCTTTTAAAAATCTCAATAACTGTTCTACAGGAAAGCTGGCCAGGTGGGGTGCTCTCCCTCTGAGAAATAAAAAAGCTATGAGATGGCAGCATGCATTGGCTGACCTTGTAAAGCAGGGTTGTCAAACTGCCGGCCCACGGGCCGGATGCGTCATGGCGAAACCACGCCCACCCCATTGCCGGCAATGGAAAAAAAGTCACGATACATCGCGACACGTCACATGACGTTGTGAGTTTGACACCCCTGTTGTAAAGGCTAAGCAGGCTAAGACCTGATTAGCACCTGGAGGGGAGACTACCAGGAAATCCCACAGTTGCAAGCTAGGAGAAGGAATTTGAAAAAAGAATGATGAACCACCTACGTGTCATTGCCAAGAAATAACATGAATGTGCTCTTGGTGCAATCACTAAAGTTATTTTCTAAAGCAGTGGTCTCCAGCTTTTTCGGCATATGTGCACTCACCCACCACTTCCATGGCCCAGTTCCAAACGGGCTGTGGCCTGGCGCCAGGCCGCAGACCGGGGGTTGGGGCCCCCTGTTCTAAAGTGTTCCTGGGGGATTTGGCAGTCCTGCGAGAGGAGGTGGGGCCCAGGAGCTCCACCAGAGTGGGGGGGGGGGGGTTTGCATGGAAGCCCCTTTATAACTGTTTGTTTCAGGATCTGTTTCTCAGTTCCTGAATTAGCAACTTAAGCCATTCTTTGTCATCAAGGACAAGCAAGAGGAGGCCTGGATTGCTATCCTCCTCTAGGCACTGCTGATGTAACTCTGAAAGCAGTTTGCCTGTAGCTTCTTCCTTCCTTCACAGGAATTCAAGCTGCTCTTTGTCATCAGTGCAAAGGGTTGTGTTTGCATATATAAACAGAAGTGGGGAGGGAGGCCGAGGGGGAGAAGAGAGGAAAGCTCTTCAGATTTCAAGGTCAGGAGGGAAAGAGCTGTTTTAATTTCAGTTCAGCCCAGCCATGCTGGAGATGGCTGTGAGAGAGACACTTCTGAAGGAGCAGCTTCCCTTGCTTTGGGTAGGATATAGGGAATATATTATGGGCTTGCCTCCTTCACATCTCCTGGAGGTCACAGGAATACAGCACCACCTACTGTCTGCAAGCTCTACTGCTCAGTAGTGATTGTGTTATGGCAGGGGTGGGCAACTCTGGCAAGTTTACGACCTGTGGACTTCAACTTCCAGAATTCCTGAGCCTGGGAGCAGAAGTCCACAGGACGTAAAGTTATCATAGTTGCCCACCCCTGCGCTATGGTGTAATTCCAAACATGCTCCTGGCTACTGGCCACAGTTGAGCTGACCCCATGTCACAGTATTTGGGGGGGGGGGTTTAAGGTGGTAGCTGCCATTGTCATTGTTTGAATCATCATCTGCCAATAAGAGAACATGTTAGGATTGTTCTATAAATGTGCACTGTTAGTCTAAAAAAGGGAATGTTGCTAACAGACTCATCAAATATATTTCACCGGACAACCCTTTCCACAGAAGATGGTAGGTTTTTGAGACAACTTATGTTCTAGAAATACTAACACAAGAAGCCTCTCAATTTTTGTGCTTAAAATACTGTGCGGGAGATTATTCAGGAATTGAAAGAGTTTTTTCCCCCTAGTTTCTATATTACGTAGATGTTTGCCGTGGTGGCGCAGTGGTTAGAATGCAGTACTGCAGGCTACTTCTGCTGACTCCCTGTTGCCAGCAGTTCGGCAGTTCGATTCTCACCGGCTCACCGCAGCCTTCCATCCTTCTGAGGTTGGTAAGATGAAGACCCAGATTGTTGGAGGCAATAGGCTGACTCTGTAAACCGCTTAGAGAGGACTGTAAAGTACTATGAAGCGGTACATAAGTCTAAGTGCTATTGCTATTGCTATTTGTATATTGTTGGTGCTTTTGCCTACCTTAGTGCTTAACAATTACTCCACAAATTTAAGCACCAGTTCTGTCAGTACACTCCTAAACATTGTTTAGTTAGATTAGATTGTGTTCAACCATCCTTCAGTACGCTTAGTGACAGTTTGTCTCAAACCTATGCCAGTTGATAAAATATGTCCTCTCACTGGCATTGCCCCACCTAAGATCAAGAGAGAAGTAGCAGCAGATGCCGAGAGAGCTAAGCAAGAGAATGATCCTTGACATCCTCTGAATGGACATATGCCCGAAGCCTGCTGACTCAGATCTAGAAACACCTTTATGGCAAAAACAAACATTCTTGAAGGTACACAAGAACAAAATTGAATTAAAAGATGGAGGAAGGAGACTACCAAGCAAGGAATAACATTAAAAAGGATATGGCTGAAGGATCTGATCTCCCTTAGACTACTTCGAGGACCCTGAATAGGTTGAAAGCTGGAATGCCTAAGTGTAAAACCAATATGCTCAAGTGGAGCCTCTTAGCGGATAACAACACTCTGTGTGAAGGTGGAAAGACACCGAGCCCAGCCCATCTGCTGGTATGTCAGCTACTACCAGAAACATGTACTGATAATGATTTATTTTTGGCCAACAACAAAGCCAAGAAGGTGCCTTCATTCTGGCAGTTTAAAGTTTGATCTAGACCCAGAAGAAGAAGAAACATCCCTCACATTTCTTGTATCAATATAAAATGGCAGAGGGATAGGACCACTGTATACAATTAGTGTGTCAACAGAAAAGGTGAGAGATCCTGCCATGCACATCATGGATCATGTTATTATGCCAATGATTGCCTAATTGTCCCTTAGTATGTGATTCTACACATACCAGAGCACAGTGCTTCCCAAATATATATTAATGATATGGAACTTATGAGACTTTCTGAAGAGCTGAATGTAGTATAGTTTGTGCAACTGCTATTTGCAGAAATCCCATTGAGCTAAATGGGATGCACATGTTTCGGAATGTATTCTTGCTTAAAACAGTAGCAAACGTGAATAGGTTGAGCTCTGATATGATACTGGTCTTCTGCCCTTGCCTCGATTCATGTTTCTGGAACTGGAAACCATCCTGCTTCTCAGTTTACAATGAATGTATTTTACTTTCAGTTTGCAAACAGTTGCCCGTTAGGTTTGGTTGGTTGTTTTTACTAAAACCCAGCTCACTGTTGTTGTTATATGACACTATTAAGGGGCAGGGTCCCTCCCTATCATTCTTAAATTCTACTGCATTATTGCATTTCCTATGCTAATATCAACTATGAATAATGAACATTCCTGATTTGGGTTATGAGAATCCTTCCTTCTGCAGGATATCAGTGGCCATCATGGGTGATGAAGTCACTAGTTCTCCAGTGGTTCTCTTTCCATCTAGCATCTCTTCTTCCAGCCTCAGGAAGAATGCCAAGGAGAGATTCCTCTGATGCTTAACAGGGCAGGAAGAGTCTCCCTTCCCCATGAGGCTATTAGTTGTCAATATAATGTCCTTGCATTTTCAGGGATGCATCTTTGTGAACGAGCATCAAAGAACTGAAAGCCATAGAAAATGTATGGTTGAGTTATTCAAATAGTGTGAGAAGTATGGCTCAATCATAAAGCCCAGCTGCTATAAAGGATAAACTTTGTCCCAATTAAGTGCAGCTCTTGCAATTGCAATTGTTACAGATGTGTCCAAATCCATCTCAACATTTTGTGTTATGGATGGGTCATCTGGGGAGTGGCCAAGCTGCTGAGACAAGGCATTTTTTTAGTCCCAGATTGCTGCTTGCCTGCAAGTCTTCCTCTAGGGATGGGGTGGATCGTGCTTCCCCCCCCCACGTCCTAGAAACAGGCTCATCTGTATGTACGAACACAGCCACAAACCCAAATTCACTTCTCTTTTGGCCGTGAGCAGTAATCTATGGCAGCTTTTAAATTCTTGCCCCCTGAAAATGCTCTGTGATTTATTTACCCTGTTGCCAATCTTACCTCTCTTTCGGCATGCAGAAATTTTATTATCTGCTTTAAAGTTAAGAATAGGCGTTTGTTCTTATTGCAGAAAGAAGCACATATAAGGGAAGAATAGCTGAAACTTTGGCTTTGTACCAATCCATCCTTTAACCTCTGGTTAAGAAGGACGCAGGTGGGCAGTTTCCCCGCAGAATCTGAAATCATTTACCAATAGCCTCATAGGAGCAGCGGAGAATATGATTTCCTTGTGCTGGAAAGGTAAAACAGTGGAGCAGAATGTTCCTGGCAGATGGTAACTCAACGCTCCCCAAATGAACATGCTGTCTTAGCATGGGTCCAGTGCGCTGTTAAATGCCTGCTTTCATTATGGAGACCTCTTCGACAAGGAAAAGATAAATCCTGTGAAGAAAGGACTTTGTAATCACCACAATTTGAAGGGTCACCGCAGCATCACTCCTCATTTTTAGGCTGGTTATATTTGCTTTAATAACAGAGGATCATGTATGAGAACAGGGTCATACATCAAATGGCCCCAAAGTGACCGGCTTCTGCTTTTTACATGAGCTTTATAAGGGCTCTTTGCTAACCAAGCAAACTAACCAAGCCCCCAAGACTCCATCTTCTAACAAGGGCAGTGTCTCCACATTCACAGACATGTTCCCTTAAAGCCAAAGAGGTGGCCATTTAGTTTCTCTTACATTTCTTGGAAGATCTGCCTTAACTTCCCATCTAGCATATATAATTTGTTCTACCTGTATTTCAATTACCTGCACTTCAGCTATTGAAATAGAAGGCTTTAACCTCAATACTGGTGTGTTTCACCCACTCAGCTATTCATCAAAGATCTAAAAGGTAACCAACCTCTACTTTAAGCAAACAGTTAGAGACAGCTAATTCGGAGGCACCACGTGCCAAGTGTCTTCCTCCTTAAAGTAAGTGTGTCAAATAGCCCCCCGTGGTTTTACAAGGAGAAAGAATGCTTTTGTCATGACACCATCTGTTGGTGCTGGCTACAAACACAAGTTTAGGCAAAGCGTACCATCGCTATCTTTTATGTGCAATTCTTTTTCTTGGGGTCACATGATAGTCTAACGTCATGGTAAGGTGATGCAATGGATGGGGTAGGAGAGAGACTCAGAACGAGAGGTGGGAGGGTTGGTTAGTTTGCTTGGTCGGTCACAGCCCATCTTTTAAAATGTGGAAAAATGCATATGCCAGAGTAGAACACTGTCACTGAAAATGCGTCTATTTAAAAAATAAAATTTGGGGAAGGCTGATGGGAGACGTTGTGCTGCTCACCATCCTGCAGTGTCAGAGACAATATCATCTATATTATCAAAGTGTTTCACACAATTGGATTCTAGACAGTTTCTATTACCCAGGTGGGAAATGTGCCATTTTTAAAGTATAAATGTTGCCCTTTAGCAGTGGGAAATTATGAATGGTCCCAGAAATAGCAGTATATCTGGGAGAAAAGGAGGACCATTTTTAACTAATAGGCAATAAATATGTCTTCACTGCACACAAACACTTACATATACAAACTGAACATTGTTTTTCTGAACTCCTGGATCAGAATCCAGAATTTTTCATCAGCTGCTCAGGTATCATATTCAACAGTAGAGGATTTTGCAGACTAAACTAAGCTTTGCTTTAACCAGTAAGGAAATTCATATGCCATACTTAATCCCAAAATAGAAATCTACTTTCAGAGTTCAAAATGTTGCTCTACATATTTTTGCAGAGCTCTAGAATGAACAGGGTCTAAAAAGCACAAAATAATTATGCTGGGGGAAGGAGGAGGGGGAGGGGGAGGAATTTTCAGCAGATGTAGCTTGCTGTGAAAATCTTGGAATTCTAGAATCCTAGGATTAGAAAGGAAATCATAGGTCATTTCAATACATTATTTGCCAGTAAAGAATTCCATTTTGGAAATCAATGCCACCTCACAGGTTTTAGAAGCCTAGATGATCTTGGTTGATCTTGAAAAAAGTTGAGCAGGGTTAGTACTTGGATGTGAGACCACTAGGAAATCTTAGGATCATTGACTAAATAGGAAAGTTGAAAAACCATGCAGGAAGAAAGCAAACTATTTCCATGCTGATATCAAGAAGCCACACACGGATATGTCCATGTATGCATCAGGAGACAAGCTTGGTATACAGGAGATTTACTTTATTTCCACTTAGAGGTAGCCATTCTCTAGTTGTTCTTCAGCTAACTAATAGCAAGAAAAGCAGCATGTGGGCAACTCACTTAATTTGTTGTGACACTGATAGATACAGCCACCTTAAAGGTCAGATCAAAACCTACTTATTTCTGACCAATGGCCTAGAGCAATGGTTGGTGAGCTGCATTTAATTTCATACATGCTTTGAAAAAGGTCCAAGGAGATTTCTTTGTCCCTGCATCACAGTTAGCATTTTGGGAAAGAAAGAAAAGTTGTAAAAAAAAAAAAAAGGATGAAAGGAATAAAGGGCCATCCCAACCCTTTAGCCTCACCAATCAGGGAATGCAGCATCAATAGGAAAAAGAATTACACACACTCTTGATCAGGAAAGCTTTACAAAATTTCTCTAACACTCTTCATAAAAATATCCCTGAACTTTTCAGAAACTGGTGAAAAACAGCTTTATTATCGACACATAAATATTTTTCACATAAATAAGCACAATATACTTTTAATGCTAAATTTGTAGGTTATCTTTTTTTGTAATTTTATTAAAAGTATACAATTACAACAACAAAATTTAGTACAAGCTAAGAAACTATAAAAGGTGCAGAAAAGAAAGAAAAAATAGGAAGAGAAATAAAAAAGAAAGAAAGATAAAGAATATACAGTAGGAAGTGGGGGAAAGAAATATATAAAGAAGTGACTTTTCATCACAAGTAGAAACCATTTTAGTAACTTATCAACTTCACTTAAAATAACGCAAATTATCCCTTCTTTATCCCATATCCCATCTGTTATCTAGGAAAAAAATCCATGAAGCCCTGTTATTTCAGTCCTGATGTTAGCAAAAGTCCATTAAGGGCTACCAGGGATAACAACATCTCTCTTTTAATCTTGGTCAAATAAACCAACTTTCCTTCCTTTTACTGGACCCCTTTCTTAAGTTCTTAAACTTAAGATTTCCTTGACTGAAGGAAACTCACCTCATGCCATTAAACTGGTTGAACCAAAAGTTCGTAATAGTTGAAAAGCCATTAACAAACAATTACGCAAGTGGCTAGAAAAGGAAGTATGTGAACCTAGTATCCTTTCAAAGGTACTGTCAGCCTTTCTAATAAACAGACAGGAAATATGACTAGAGGAAATTAGAATAAGAGAGTTGGAAGGGACCTTGTAGGTCATCTAGTCCAACCTCCTGCCCAAGCAGGAGACCCTACACACCATTTCTGACAGATGGCAGTCCAGTCTCTTCTTGAAAGCTTCCAGTGATGAAGCTCCCACAACACCTGAAGGCAAACTGTTCCATTGGTTGATTATTCTCACTGTCAGAAAATTTCTCCTTATTTCTAGGTTGAATCTCTCCTTGATCAGTTTCCATCCATTATTCCTTGTCTGGCCTTCAGGTGCTTTGGAAAATAGGTTGTCCCACTCCTCTGTGTAACAACCTCTCAGATATTGAAACACTGCTATCATGTCTCCATTGCTTCACTAGACTAGCTATGCCCAGTTCCTGTAACTGTTCTTCATATGTTTTACCCTCCAGTCCCCTGATCATCTTGGTTGCTCTTCTCTGCACTTTTTCTAGAGTCTCAACATCTTAATACACATTATTGTAAGGCTACAGTAACAGAATCTTGAAAGTCTGAAAGTACAAAAGTACTAAACTTTCCACCATTGCTTGATTCATTAATGAATCAACTGCTTGATTCATTAGGATGAGGCCTTTCTAAGTTTTTTTCTCTGATTGTCAAGCTACTGAAGACTCCTATCTCTCTTGTCTGATTCTTTTCTAGTCAGTATCTTTTCCCTTCATTCCTCAAGGTCATTTCCACATTCCATTGCACCAACCAAACTTTGAGCAAATGGCTATTCCCTCATCTCCCACAGCTCTAAGCTTGCAAGAGACTGCTGTCTTTTGTTCTCCTCATGAGGAGCAATTGTCTGGAGCATTTGTGGGCAATCTCAAATCCTCTCCTTATCTCTCTCTCTAGATATTATTGAATAGCTGGTCTACTAACTGGCTTTTCATTCTACTGCAGTCATCAGTTCCACTTTTTGTAGAACTGTCTTCAGGCTGTCATTTTTTCCCCATAAGTTTCTAAATTTTTACATTAACCATTAACAATAAAGATAATTTCACAACAGCATAATATAAAAGTAGTTCCAGTATTTTATAACAAATTTGCTCTCATTTTTAAAAAGAACTAAACTTAAAAAAGAGAGAGAGAGCCCATTTGGTGTAATGATTAAGGCATCAGGCTAGAAACTGGGAGAGTGTGAGTTCTAGTCCTGCCTTAGGCACAAAGCCAGTTGGGTGACCTTGGGGCAGTCATTTTCTCTCAGCCCTAGGAAAAATGGAATGGCAAGTCACTTGCCAAGAAAACTGCAAGAACTTCTTCAGACGGTCACTGAGAATTGGAGATGATTGAACGGGGGTGGGGGGATTTAAAAATATTTGCAAGAATAAAAACATCTTAAGTTGGTACCTAAACAATAAAATGAAAAATGTTAACTAGAATTCAACATCTGTGACTTAGGGTTCAAAATATAGTTCCTCTTGTGGTAACCCACTTATTGTGACACTGCTTGTTTTCACACAACCCACTGAACTTCCTTATTGATTTAACCCTTTTTCCGACTTTACACTATACACCAAATCTTAACTAATCAGAAAGGCTGAGTTTGCACATCAGTCTTCTAAGGCCTCCTTCAACCAGGATTAAAATTAATCAAGGTTAAAGTGTGATGCAAATGTAGCTTCTAGATCGTTTACATCATGTAGAAACCCTTGTCTCTGAGAATGATTTTAGGAAACATTTTTAACTTTAAAAAGTAGATTGTTATTGAAAAAGCAGTTATGCAGCACTGGATGTTCACATTATGACACTTTGAATTGCACTAACAAATTAGCATAGTTTCCTCAAATGTGGCAAGATACATTTGTATTGCACTATTCCCACTAGTCCTACATTTTGTACTTATTTTAGGTAGATGGTAGAATCTTCAAGCTGTGTATACCAGCAATTCAGTTAGACAAATTGGAAAGTCATACAAAATGGAAAGAAAATTCAACCAGTTTGAGGGATGACTTATAACTTTTGCAAGGGGGTTCAAGTATTTGGTCTCTAAGTTCTCCTGGATATGATGCTGACTGCAAAACATTTAGTGACTTAAATAGCCATGAGTTATTAACCTAGTATAGGTTAATACACTAATTGCAACCTTACCTGAAGAGGGCAGATGTGGATATAGTTTGTCCAGGCTCTAAAGACACCAAGCTAGATTACACAATGTACTTGCATGTATTACTTTTAAGGAGGCTTGGTATAAAAAGTGGCCGCTCATAGGACATCTCTGTTGTACTACGATAGCTATTCTGGCTTCTAGTATGTTTCTAAGCCGAACTCATCAGGGATAGACAATGTGGCCCTTTGGGGCAGTGTTGATCTCCAGTTGCTGTCACCCTTAGTTAGCAAAGCAAATGTTTAGAGATCATGAGAGCTGCTGTCCAACATCTGGAAGGTCAGACTTTTCTCACCTCTGACCCAACTGACCTAAATTGTTTGAATCCAGCTTGTTTGAAAGATAGCCTTGATCAATGTCAGCTTGACAGCCCTTTAAGATCAGCGTCAGGGGCCTGGACGAGCAATTAGGAAGGCAGGCACACAAAATAAAGCCTTCTTAGCCACTTGTGGATTGTGCTTCTAACTGATGCTTACCAATCTCATCATTATAGGCCTTCAAGCTGCCCCATGACTCCGCTGTTCAGCTTGCTAGGTAACTGCATCTCTGCTACTATTTGGTTTTAATTATTAATTATTTTTCATTGCTTTATCTTGTCCTGTGCTTTTAAAGCTTGTTAGACGTCACCTTGTAGAATTTACTCTTGAAGGCGGCTTATAAATATTTTAAATAAATGCGCATCATGTAACCAAGATGAAAGGAAACATGTTACAGAAGTTCAATCTGTAACTGATCTGATAGAAAGCCTGCAGCTCCCTAAAGCTTGATTCTGGGGCTCTGAGAAACGTTTACTTCTTACTGAAGACTGGCTGAGGAGCCTGAGCTCGCAGCTCATTTGCTGTCCACTAGTGAGTGAGGATGCTTGCTTCTGTTGTAGAAGGGTAGAGTTCAGTCATGTCAAAGTATAGAAGCAAAAGAGAGCATGGATAAATACAGGTAGTCCTTGACTTACGATCACAACTGAGCCCAACATTTCTGTTGCTAAGCCAGATAGTTGTTAAATGAATTTTGCCCCATTTTGCGATCTTTCTTGCCACAGTTGTTAAGTTAGTAACATGACTGAAGTGAAGTGACGTGAACTTTATTTGGCTAAGTGTGATTCCACACACAAGGAATTTGTCTCTGGTACAGAAGCACTCAGTGTACACGCAAAGCAACAGAATCATCATCATCATCATAATACGGATAAAAAGGGGGAATAAAGAAGATAATAAGAAAGAGAAATAATACTACAACTACATTACATGGGTAAATATACATAGACATAAGACAGTACACTGGAAATTAGGTGTTCAGCAGAGTGATGGCCCGAGGGAAGAAACTGTCCCTGTCTCTAGCTGTTTTGGCATGTAATGTCCTATAGTAGCATCCCAAGGGGAGGAGTTGAAACAGTTTACGTCAGGGGTCTGCAAACTTGGCGACTTTAAGACTTGTGGACTTCAACTCCCAGAATTCCTCAGTTTGCAGACCCCTGGTTTATGTCCAGGACGTGAGGGAGTCTTTAGATATTTTCTCAGCCCTCCTTCTGACCCGCGCAATATACAGGTCTTCTATTAAAGGCAGGCTGGTTGCAATTGTTCTTTCTGCAATCTTAACTATCCATTGGAGTCTATGCCTGTCCTGTTTGGTTGCTCCTCCCTAACCCTTGGCTACTGCAATACTTAATCTTCCAAACCCCTCTTGCTTCATTCGTTTCTATCTTTCTCAGAGGGAATTTGATAATGTTCTTGCATAAGTTCCTCTGAAATGTCCAGAGAAGTACTTAGTAGAAAGATTGCAGCCACCAAAATTAGTTGAAGTAGATTATGGCTACTAGAATGGAATCTAATTTCCTTGTTATCTGCCTTTAATAACCATGTCATTAGCAGATGGCCAAATATCAACTGGATGTTGGGATTGGTGTCATCAGATTTGTAGAACTTTGAAGCAATTAAATCAATGTTATCTAGTCTCTACCAGATGTTTTGACATGTTTGTCATGTGAATGTAGCCATGTGGGCGCATATAAGAAGATCTTTTTTGAATCAAAACAGTACCTGAACATTATGTGTAATAGCTTGCTGTTGTAATCAGTATAAAATCAGGACAGAAGATCTGTCATTCCTACATTTGACTTGATTATGTGCCATCAAGTTGAGAACTTGTAGCAACCACAAGTATAAATCTGCAATCTATTGTTGCTGTAACTGAGTCCATCTACTTTGTCATCTTCTGTTTGTCATCTTCACTTTTCTTCCATTATTTCCCATATAATGGAAATCTTCCAAGGGAGCTAGGTCTTTCCATATAACGCTTCCAAAATGTAATAATTTTAACCTGGCCATTTCTATCTCACGTGATAACGGTAGATTGATTTCTTCTGTAATTCATTTGTTTGTTTGTCTGTCTTTCCATGGTATTCTCAGGTGTCTTCTTCAACACCAGTATTCAAAGTTGTTCGTAGTCTTTTTATCTTGCTTCTTCAAAGACCAATTTTCATGTCCACAGAGTTCATAGGGAAAATTATTTTCCTACACAATTTTGATTTTTGTAAGGGTAGATCATTCCAATATCCAGCCTCCTTCAATATGCAGTATATATAACAGATATACATTGAATAAGAAGAGAGTACAGAATGATGATTCAGTCCTTAGCTGATCTGAAACCAGTTTGTTTTGCTGTCTTCTATCCAAACTGTACTTTCCTGTTCTCCTTTTCTATCCACTGGAATCCTTTAATATACCAGTCAGAGGCTGGAAGCACCTTCTGAGTTTGGAGATCTTTGGAAAAATTGTTCTTGTTTTCAATGGCTGTTTCCATTTGCAATGTCTTTACAGATGTTGTAATACTGCTTCTTTTTTTCGCTTCTAACAGTTTTCTGAAGTTCTTAGTTAAGTCCTTATTTAGATATTTTTCTTTCTTGGCTTTGGTTTTTTTTCCTCTTCCTGGCAATTTTCATCATCTTTTGACATTCCGTTTAGTTTCCTCTATTTCTTAGTCTTTGGCAATCTCTTTTCACATTCATCCTTAACAATTTTTTTACTTTATTCCACTGTTTCTCTAATATGTTCTATTGATGAAGTTTAGGATTTTACAGATGTTCCTGATAATTTTCTTTAAAAAAATGGGGATGAACTTAACATCATATGAAATGATGATGTTGGAAATTGGTTGGTTTTGTTTTTCTGCTTTAGTTTGACTTGCAACCAGCAGATGATTAGTTAATGATTTCTTCCACAATTAGCTCCTTAAAACTCAGCTCTCCATCTCCTTGAACCAAGAACATAATCCATTTGATTTCTATTTGCTCTCTCTGATGATGTCCATATATAGTGATGCTGTTTGAAGAACATGTTGATAAAGAAATATTATTCATTGTAATTCTCTCTTCACAACTTCAGATTTTCTTTTCCTGCATGGTTATCTCCAGAACTAGATGTCTGGAAGGCTTTAATCCAGCCACATATAAATACTAATAGTAATTCAAAAGATGGTCACCTCTTCCTCAATAGCACGCTGAATGCTATCAGTCCTGAGGAATCCATAATCCAGCACTATGCTGCCAATCACTGTAATTTTCTTGGCAAAATATAGGAATGGTTTACTGTTGCACTCTCCCACATAATAGGAACTTTTTCATTATCTCTCACATGATCATCTGCCACCAACATCTTCCTATATAGTTGCTGCCCGATAAATTTGACTGCTGGGCAGCTGGGATGATCTTCAGGCCTTGTGTGATTCTGCTGGGTGTATACACACGGTGTATTGTACTCTTCAGGCCTTCTTTGCTCAACCCACACTTGCCTCAGAGAGGCAGCATAAGAGGACTGGGCAGTGGGAATGTCTATGAACAATGCAGAAATCTCAAAATACTTTGTTCTGATATTGGATTACTTGAACAATATATTCCTAGAAGTTTAAATTAAACGAAAGATCTTGTGAGCAATACTTAGGCCAAATTTTAATTTTAATTCGAGATGTTCAACTGAATTGAGGATTGGTTGCATAAAATCTATAAAACAGTATATATTTTTTTCAAATTATAAATGTCCATAGCAATGAAGTCTTCAAACTAGAAGGAATGCTTAAGTGGATTTGTTTATGTTATTTTTTTTATTTAGTACATTTGTCAGATATGCTGAAATAGGCTTTCTTTATGGAGTCCAACTTAATCATAAAACCATTATTCTTCTTTGAAACAAACTGCAGCTCCAAAGGCCTGTCACTCAAAGCAATAACTCCACTTTTTACCCAATTTGAACAAGGAACTAATATGACATCAGAAGATGCCCAATCTCAGTTGTTCCAGATGTCTTAGCCAACAACTTCTATTGGCCCTGATAATTAGCCCAAACAATCTGAGGCTGCATTTAGAACATCTGTAGGCATCAGCTGGGGGCAAAGAGATGGTTGACTGAGGAATGACTGATCCTACCTCCCCCACTCTGCCCTTGTTCTCCCCATATGTCTTTAAGTTTTAATCTTGATTTTAATTATTTATGTTTTACTTGTACGTTTATAGATATAGATATATATTATGACTGTTAGCCATCCAGAATTACCCTATGGTAAGATGGTAATAAATAAATAAATAAAATAAAATAAAATAAAATAAAATAAAATAAAATAAAATAAAATAAAATAAAATAAAATAAAATAAAATAAAATAAATAAAATAAAATAAAATAAAATAAAATAAAATAAAATAAAATAAAATAAAATAAAATAAAATAAAATAAAATAAAATAAAATAAAATAAAATAAAATAAATAAATAAATAAATAAGACAGAGTGATCAGTCCTATGCCTGTGCAATAGCCCAGAGCTTTTCCTCAATAACAATCTTGAGCTGAACTCAGCTTTTGTCAAGGAATAAAAAGAGCTGTTGGCACATAATGATTAACTGATCTGATTTTGGTGGGTATCCTGTGTGATTTGCTTCTGTCTAACGCTTGGTGGTAGAGAAATCATGAAAAAAGAGTTGCATAAACCATGGTCCAGGGATGAGACAAAAGCAGTGTCATGGAAGAGAGGGTGAAATTGTGCCTGCCAAGTCATCCCATCTACTGGAGCAACACAAAAATCATCAGAGCATCAAGTTGCCTAGCTAGGAAAAACCTTTGTCCAAGAAATTTGACCAGCCAACCTAGAGTACATTGAAAAAGACAAACCAATGCTTGGACTCAGTAAAAGGTGACTTGATATGTCCAAGAAGTCAACACAGGTTTTGCTGCCACACATCTGTGTGTTCGCAAGGCATCTATTCATGATACAACATATCACTGGGATGACAGATTTCATAAGAACATAAAAAGCAATTTTATATACCAAGTCAAACCACATGTCTCCATATAACTCAATATTATCTGAAAGTAGCCTGGCTATATCTGACACCCAGTGATGTTTAGTTGCAATATTTGAATGGTGTTTAGTACTTAGCAGTTTTTGTACAGCTAGTCCTCGAATTACAACAGTTCATTTAGTGACCGTTTGAAGTTACAATGGCCCTGTAAAAATTACTTATGAGCAGTTTTCACACTTATGACCATTACAGTATCCCCATGGTCATGTGATTTACATTCAGATGCTTGACAACTGACTCTCATTTATGAGGGTTGCAGTGTCCCGGGGTCATATGATCCCCTTTTGTGACCTTCTGATAAGCCAAGACAACAGGAAAACCAGATTCACTTAACAACCGTGTTACTAATTTAAGAACTGCAGTGATTCACTTAACAAATGCGGCAAGAAAAATCATAAAATGGGGCAAAACTCACTTAACAAATTTCTTACTTAACAACATAAATTTTGTGGTCGTAAGTTGAGAACTACCTGTAGTTGATATGTGACAGCATGAAATAGGGGCTTTCAAAGATTCTGCCTTCATTAATTTGTTCCACTTGAATCTCTGACAAAGAGATTCTGAAATCTTTATAATGCCTTCTGAAATCTTTATAATGCCTTGGTAAAACCACACTTGGAATATTGCATATAGTTTTGTTCGCCACAATATAAAAAAAGATGTTGAGACTCTAGAAAGAGTGCAGAGAAGAGCAACAAAGATGATCAGGGGACTGGAGGCTAAAACATATGAGGAACGGTTGCAGGAATTGAGTATGTCTAGTTTAATGAAAAGAAGGACGAGAGGTGACATGAAAGCAGTGTTCCAATATCTCAGGGGCTGCCAAAAAGAAGAGGTCTGGTTCCCCCCCCCCCCCCCCCGGTCAACCTATTCTCCAAAGCACCTGAAGGCAGGACAAGAAGCAATGAATGGGCACTAATTAAGGAGAGATCCAACTTAGAACTAAGGAGGAACTTCCTGACCATTAGCACAATGAATCAGTGGAATGACTTGCCTTCAGAAGTTGCGGGTGCTCCTAACCTGGAGGTTTTAAAGAAGAGATTGTCTGAGATGGTATAGCGTTTCCTGCTTGGGGGTTGGACTAGAAGACCTCCAAGGTCCCTTCCAACTTTGTAATCCTGTTAAACCTCTTTAAAGAAGAGACTAGCTATAGAAGTGCTATGCCCTAATGGAGTCAGAACTACAAGAACATAGTGTCTTACAGATGTTCTTAAATGGGAAGCTGGTGCTCATCTGACATGCTGAAAATCCTAAAAGCTTGCATCTAATGATGCCAACCTTTTGGGCAACAGGGACAGGTTCCATGGGAAGAGATTTTTCCGGATGGCATGGTTTTATGTGTTGCCTGCATCCCGTGGATGGGGCTTCGCTTGTTTGCACGGCCCAGTTTCTGGCATGCCACAGACTGGTGCCGGTCCACGGACTGGGGGTTGGGGACCCCTGGTCTAGCATATCTGGAGAGAACTATTAGAGAGAGAGATGCTTTAAAAAATTCTTCTGTGATTGAGCACTATAAAACAGGCATGTCAAACTGCCGGCCCACGGGCCGGATGCATCATGACGAAACCACGCCCACCCCATTGCTGGCAATGGGGAAAAAGTCACGATACGTCGCGCGACGTCACATGACGTCACGAGTTTGACATGCCTGCTATAAAAGAACAACTCTAGGTGCTAAAATATTTTAAAGGCCTTTTCACTGAGATCATTTATTTGCCCAAAATATTTTTTTAAAAATAGTTATACGATTTAATGTGATAAGAAGTTTTTGTTTTTAAAAAACACTTCTGTGATACTTAGTACTGGAGTTGACAGCTTACTCAGATTTGAGATTTGATTTGGAGTGATAGCAATGTGGTCAAGCATTGAAATTTGAGGTACAAACTTCAGACTGAAGATGCAAAAAATGGGAATAGTTGCTTTATTTCATCTGTCTTATATTTTTTCTGTTTTCATAACAGTGTCACTGCTGCAAAGTGGAAGGGCCAGAAAGTACTCAAAAACGCATTGTCAAAGAAAAAATGTTTAATATTAGGAATATAATATATTTATGTCTAGAGTTCTACTCTATCGTTTGAATGCTGGCAGATCCTTCCAAGTAGTTATTACAGGTGGTGATGTGTGGGCTTCTGTGATGAAATTTCATTTCATTACATTTCATTTAATTAGTTATTAGTAAGAGCTTTTCTAATTTTTGATTACACAAATGGTTCATCCCATCAGATATGCTGCCCTAACTATGGTGAAGAAATGGCCTTGTATGTGATAACCTATAGAGAGTAGGTTAATTGTACTAATAAGATGCAATCTGTGACAGTGGATTTACAAAATACTGAATTATAAACAACCTATTAGCCTGCTATATTATATGAATTAAGCATATGAAGATGGTTTATAGGGATATGCAATATGGCCATAGTTTACCTTGGTGAGGGATACACGAGGCCAGTGTCCTTAGCCTCAGTTGGGAAAATGTGATTCTACTAACTGAAATATTTCATGTTGCCCAGAAACTTTGTTGGCAGTTTCAATACCTGGAGGAGGTTTCTTTATTAGGTAGGTATTTCTCTGCTATTAGAAGTAGAAGAACAAGGAATTGCTTCACGAATCAGCTTCGGAAGGGACCATCACATAGATCATTGTAAAAGGGAAACACTCCTTAGGGTTTTGCATAGACCTATTAATTTATGGTGCAGTGTGCTATCAGAAACCTAAAGATTCAGAGAGTAATCCATAGTCAAATGATTCCCAGTGGTGTTAGGTGAATACAACATATGGGTCAAAAGCTGTGAATTCTTTTAAGATAGGATCCTTCGCTTTTACAGCTGACTCCTGAGGCAGCTGGATGCTTATCTAGTATGTTTTTAAAAGAGTTTCTGTTTCAGGAGGAACATGCCCAAAATATTGCAATTCTACTTCCCCCGCTGTACTACTGCAACATGCTTTCTGAACTACACACGGCAGCTGTTCTCACTTGGCTGCTTATTACTTTTGAATAAAGAAATATTTTACAAGAGTTGTCATGAAACAAGTTTTACAGCTTCAGCCTGCAGGCAGCTTTGTATTTTGTTTTGATATGAAATCCCTTGGTGTGCCAGGAATTTACCTTGGTTAACTTTTAAAAAGTAGTTTGAGAAGCAGAGCCTGTCCTGCTAGAGCAGAGGCAAAAGGTTATGAACTACAATCCCATCCATGTTTACTAGACTTCTTTTCTATTATGGGTGTTTTTACGAATACATAGATTTACCAGCTTCCCAATGTTCAGTAATGAAGCCGTTGGCTCATTTATGGAAGGAAGCCTGTTTTTCCTAATCTGACTGTATCACCTCATCTTATAGTACTTGTGATTTATGAACAAGTTGCTTACCAAAGTAAGACTGTGGATAGATGGTTACAATTAAACAAGGTCATCCACCTTTGGGGGGAAACTTTATATATTCATATACAAGAAATTATCTATCTATCTATCTATCTATCTATCTATCTATCTATCTATCTATCTATCTATCTATCTATCTATCTATCTATCTATCTATCTATCTATCATCTATCTATCTATCTGTCTGTCTGTCTGTCTATCTATCTATCTATCTATCTATCTATCTATCTATCTATCTCATCTCTTTATTTCTTATATGGATATATGTTGAAAAAGGATAAAAGAACAAACCAACAAAAATTATGCAAATTACATGAATCCTATATGTCACATTTCTGTAGCTACTGCTTCAGTTACCTTTGTCTTTCATTTAAAAAAATCCAAGCCATAAAATACCCATGACTTGAGCATAAACATACATATATAAACTTACAATATATATAGACATTTTGGATCTATGGGGATTCAGATATAAAGGATCCCTACTAAGAGTACATATAAAATCTGTTGTGAGATTCAGCCTTTAGGTGTCTCTCAACCATATGAAATTTTCCATGCAATCTTTTCTTAACTGTATTTATTCAAAATTGGTCCCATTCAAGTCAATAAGAATTCAGCATAGGGTTGCAAAATTGTGCGCCAGCAAAAAACCTAATGGAATCTAATATATCTTATTTGGACTGTGTTCCTTAAAGATGCATTATAAAATATTAAAAACTGGAAAGTGACCGAAATGTGCAAAGCAAATATGAAACACACCTAGGTTTCACATTCTTAGGTTTAAATGTTGCAACTGAAGAGAAGAGCTGTTTGTATTTCCTGCATACACTCAAAAATTGAGTGTAACCCATGGACTTCTTAATGCCAGGATCTGCAATTTAAAAAGCAAGACCTCAGACAGACTGTTTACAGTCTATCTTCTCTTTTCCTCTGACAAAATTATAGCTCTCTGCCATATGTTTGGGCCTAAGAGACTGTCCTCCAGGTCAAAAAAACTTGAGTTCCAGGCATGTTTGAACCTCAGGACCTCTCTTTTAGAAATAAATCCTTCTTTGAAGCAGAAGATGAATAGGATTAAGCAAAGACAAATTCCTCTCTATTTTTTTCTTCTTACGATCTGCTGTATTTTGTTTCTCACCAGATGCCTCTGTGGGGTGCATCCCTACTAATAAGTTTTATTAAAATAATTATCTCCTTACTGAAGTGATTACCACTGTCTTGGTTGTAACATGCAAGCAGCAAACACATACACCATCAAACTGCATTCTTGTTGCTGATTTGGGCGGTTGCTATGTCCACTTGCTTGACAATTGTATTAAACTAAAAAAGGATGCAGTTGTTCCTTTTAAAATTGTCAGTTATTACTTTGAAATGTATTGCTCTGAGCACAATCCTGCACGTTTAACCAGAAATGAATCCTATTGTGTCAGTTTTGATCCCAGCCTAGATAAGAGACTAGAGAAGCCTTGTAACTGCTAGTAAAATATGACCATATTCAGAAAATAGATTAAAATTACCACTGGCCATAAAGCTAAGAAGAGAATGTGAGAGCAGGCCCGTAAAAATGTGCTTTGCATGACCCTGAAATAAAGAACAGCATCTTGATGATTTGTTTATTGCATAAAGTTAACTTATACCTTGCCATTTCAGCCTTTTTACTACTAATATTAGATCTCCTTTAAGTATTTGTAATCTCAGGAGGGGGAAAAATTCAATTTAATGTAAATGATGCACCTCGGAAACATTCACGAGCAATTTATCTTTTACATCTGAACGTTCAGCCAGCAGGGGTTTTCTTTGTGGGGATATGCATAATGGGGGGTGGGGGGGAAGCCTGGAGTCCTTTTAGATTTGCTACACTGGCCACTTGCAATATCAGCTCACACAGCCAATGATGAGGCATGCTGGACGTCTTTGGAGATCTTAGATCCCCACCCCTGCTTTGGCGAGATGTTGTTCAGCTTAAACAGACTGAGAACCTGCCACAGAACATTCATATTCATATCTATCCATCATGAGTATTATTAAGGATATTACAGGGCTCCTCGGCTTACAATCACAACTGAGTTCGAAATTTCTGCTGCTAAGCAAGACAATTAAGTGAATTTTGTCCCATTTTACAACCTTTCTTGCCAGAGTTGTTAAGTGAATCACTGCAGCTGTTAATAACATGGTTGTAAAGTGAATCTGACTTCCCCATTGACTTGCCTTGTCAGAAGATTGCAAAAGGTGATCACATGACCCCAGCACACTGCAACCATCATAAATACATGCCAGTAGCCAAGCGTCTGAATTTTGATCATGTGATCTTGGGGATGCTGCAACAGTCATGTGAAAACCAGTCTTAAGGCACTCTTTTCAGTGCTGTTGTAAATTTGAACAGTCACTAATAAAATGGTGGTAGGTTGAGAACTGCCTGTATTGCCATGTGTAAATGGTGTTGTCAATTTAAAAACATTCCAAATGTTGAAATGCCTGCTCCGAAGTAATCATAAGGATTTAGAAATGAAAGTAAAGCCAGTTGAAAAAAACATAATACATGTCTTATTATTGTTATTTTTCCAAGCCAGCCTTGAACTTGGGAGAACTTTTCTGAGAATAATGAACCTGTGAACTTCTCTACCCATTGATAATCACTCTTGCATGACTTCCAAGGGAGCCATGACTAAGTTGTGGACATCTTTCTAAAGGAATGTAAATTACTCCCACAACGATTTAATTTATTAAAAGCTATTAATAACTCACTTAAGCAATTTACAGACATGAGCCAACAGCTCAGAATTCAGGTGCAACCTGTTTCTTTGTCCTGGGTGGAGACCAGGGAAAGAAAATGGTGTTGGGGGCACTTTTCAGAGGCCCCTCCCTCAACACAACATTTGGGGTTGTTGTTATTAAAGCACAGTTACCGCAGCCTTGACATTTATTGTTAACAATATGCTTTCATTATTTGAAAATTTTGTTGCTGCCGTAAGGGAAGTGTTTTGCTTAAACAACTGTGAGCAACTCAAATATTTTTACATGAAATCACCTTGATAAAAGAGTTTTGATACATTGCTTCCCAAATAAGTCTCTCTGTGGTATTGTCCCTGTGCTGCCGGGGACAATTTTAATAAAATGGCTTTAGATTTTCCTGTGTGTTGCCTTTAGAGCTTAGCAGCTGGAGGCATTCTTAATATTTGGTGTAGATAATACTTTCATGCGTTGCCCAGAGGCCAGTTATTTAACAGCAAACCAGAAATACTTACAGAAAGAAGGTTTTCAGGACTACTGAACAAAATGTGTGGTGCAGAGATGGTGGGAAAATATAAGCAGCTCATGAATGGTAGATGGCAATGTTTGCCCTCCCCCATAAAATTACATGAGTAAATGAAAGACTTTGAGAATTTTTTTCTTTTTGCACGGCATTCTGTCGAGTTTTTTCTACCTGCACCTCAAAAAAAAAAAAAAAAAAAGACACAGCAACAACTACAGTACAGCTTTTTTCCTTCACCAAAATGAAGAAACTGCCTGATGAACCTATGCCTGTCACACCCTTTGTAAAAGCATTTCTTCAAGGAAACAAAAGGGCCCGTTTTAGCTGACTGTAATCTGTCTGCATGATGATGAAAAGCCAGGATATAAAAGAGGGGCTGGATGAGATGCAGCATGCTTCTGTTTCTGAGTGTGCGTGCGTGCCCGATTTAGATTGAGAAAAAAATGAGTCTACATGGAAAGAAAGAGTCAGTCAGGAGAGCTTCTTTTCTTGCTGTATATTCAGAATATCCAAAGTAGTTCAGAGGCTAGCAACCAGAGGTCAAATCTATCCACCGTGATCTGGGAACAAACACTGAATATATTGGGTTTGCTCGTGGATAATTGTGCATAGGATTACACGGGTAGGTGTTTACTCTTCTACCTTGGTGACCAAAGTCTTATTCCGAAGGCTCCTTCCTGGATAAGAGAAAGGTATGAGCAGATATACATATGGGTAGTCCTCGAATTACAATCACCATTGAGCCCAAAATTTCTTTTGCTAACTGAGATATTTGTTAAGTGAATTTTGCCCCATTTTACGACCTTTCTTGCCACATTTGTTAAATGAATCACTGCAATTGTTAAATTAGTAGCCATTTGCCCCATTGACTTTACTTGTCGTAAGGTTTACCCCAGGACACTGCAACCATTATGAATCGGTTGCCGCGTCTGAATTTTGATCACATGACCATGGGAATGCTGCAACAGTCGTTAAGTGTGAAAAATGGTCTTAAGTCCCTTTTTTCAGTGCCGTTTAATGGTCACTGAACGAACTGTTGTAAGTTGAGGACTACCTATACAGAACAAGCTAGAATCTAAAGAGCATTTTAGAAGAAGGTTCTGCTACAAGCCACACGGAAGCAGATGAGGTGCGCACAACAATGTGCCGGAAAGGAGGAGAATCACAATAAAATGCACACAGTTGACTTTCCGTGTTTCCTAGGAACCGTGCCTGTTTCAAGGGCAAAGTTGGAGGGTTGTTTTTGCTAATCAGACAGTTACTGCTTGGCAACTTCTTCTTTTTCCAAATAAGGTAGGCAGGAAAGGATGCAAATGATGTAGGTAAGCAACTTTATAAAAAGTGCTTGTTTGCTCTTTTGTCGTCTTCTGAGAAAGGACACTGTGTGGCCATAGATCAATAAAACTTCAAAGCACTCTCCTGTTTATGGTTTCATTGCAGTTAATTGGGATTAAGGGGGAATTCCCCTACGTATGTGTGTTGAAGGGGAAGGAACTGGCATTCCGTTCCTTAGTTTCCTGGACTCCATGAGAGCTACATAGACATTTTAAAATAAGCCATCAACTCTTATTCAAGTTGATACCCACAGGTTCTTGTATTCTGTAAACCCATCAGGGAAGGCCAGCAGTCTAGGCGGAACAATACAATTATGCACATTGCTTCCCATGTTCAGGCTATGACTTGGCCACCTGAAGATTACAAATACTTGTCTTTCTCTAAAGTACTTCCAGTTTCCCCATGCACCATGAAAATGTGGGGAGCTACTAAAGGGGAAACAACCGTAGTTGTAATTTGATTATGAGTAAAATGGGAATAAAAGAAATGCTTAATTAAAATAAAACATGAGTTGTCAGCAAGGTAATAATCGATTCTACTTAGGCACCACTTTATTCTTGGCAACAAACTTTATGGTATTCCAATGTGGTGTTATATAGTATAGGTTGGACGTGTATATCCTAACTAAGTAGGATAAGGCATTCTTGGCTGATGATATAGAAAACTGGGCTAAGCCATTATGGAAAGCAATTGTTGATTTAGCCATAGTTTATTTCACAAGCCACAATCAGATAGCTTTGTATGTCATATGAAGCAATACAAGAGGAGTATTTTATGGATAGGTTTGGGGGGATTTTCAGAAATGGAACAGAACTGGAAGGCACCTTGCTGGGCTTCTAGTCCAACCCCCTGCTCAAACAGGAAACCCTATACCATTTCAGACATATGGTTGTCCAGTCTCTTCTTTAAAACCTCCAGTGATGGAGCATACACAACTTCTGAAGGCAAGTCATTCCACTGATTGATTGTTCTAACTGTCAGGAAATTTCTCCTTAGTTCTAGGTTGCTTCTCTCCTTGCTTAGTTTCCATCTATTGCTTCTTGTCCTACCTTCAGAATAGTTGACCCCCTCTTCTTTGTGGCAGCCCCTTAATATTGGAACACTGCTATCATGTCACTTCTAGTCCTTCTTTTCATTAAACTAGCCATAACCAATTCTTGCAACTGTTCCTCATATGTTTTAGCCTCCAGTTGCCTAATCATTTTTGTTGCTCTTCTCTGCACCCTTTCTAGACTAGAGCCTCAACATATGCCTTAAGCCAGGGGTCTTCAAACGTGGCCCTTTTATGACTTGTGGACTTCAACTCCCAGAATTCCTCAGCCAGCATGCCTGGCTGAGGAATTCTGGGAGTTGAAGTCCACAAGTCATAAAAAGGCCACGTTTGAAGACCCCTGCCTTAAGCTTTGCGTCTTAAATTTCCCCAAGGAAAAATCTGGGGATTTCAGGGGGTAAAATGGATGTCTTAAATTTAATTAAATTAGGGTACTCATTTTGTTCCTTGAAGGTTCACAAACACACACACACACACACACACAGAACTGGCCAAATTTTCTCTGGCCAATTCCAGGGAATGCTTTGAGAGCAGCAAAAATACTCTTGCAAGGCAAACCAAATATGTAATCACAGTAATTCAGTCCATGCACACACATGAATCAAGAGATCACAGTGACAAAATCGGGGGCATCTATGACAAAAGGAAAAAAAGTAAAAAAAATTTTTTAAATTGGAAGACCTCCAAGGTCCCTTCCAACTCTATTATTCTGTTAAATTCTGTTAAGATGGCAATTGAGTTTCTGCAATTGAAACCACACTCCCTTTTACTTGTACAGTATCAAACGGGTGACCACCTGCCATCCTGATTTTTCTTATTCTTCTCCATAGATTCATCTGAACAGGATTATAGAATCACTAAGTTGAAAGAGGCCTTGGGTGTTACAGAACAGATCTTGACTTCCTCCCTCCATCTCACTCTTGATGAATGATGTTAGAACCCACTATATATTTCTGTTGGTATAACAGAAAATAACCCAGTATCACTTAATGTTCACAAAAGTGATGCACAAGATTTAGTGGCAATAGGTTAATGACCGCAAGTCTGGACTTTGGACATGAAAAAGGTCGGTTTTATCACACTAGTAGCTAAGACCAGCCATGTGAGTGGTAGAATTAAAGGGGCACCCACCAAGGAGAAGTAAGACACTGGGTCCAGGTTTTAGCACATAACTGCACGTGATTTCTATGCAAATCAAAGAAGGAGACAGAAGCCTTTGTAACATTGCAAATGATGGTGGAGAGAATCACATTTCATTTCATTTTTATGCTTGCCCTGGTTGTGGAATGTGCATGGCCCAGGCACTGAGGTTGCCTCTGTGATTATGGTGCAAATAAGCAAGGTACAAGTAAATGATGATTAGAGAGGGGCTAAACATATGGCAGATACTTACTTTTGTGCCATTGGAAACTCTGATCAATATAATACAAAGAAGCAAGAACTCAAACCATATAGCAGAAATACTTTCATACTAAATTTTATAGTTTGATCTAGTGGTTAGGACACCCGGTTAGAAACCAGGAGACAGAGAGCTCTAGTTCCCTTTAGCCATGAAAGACAGCTGGGTGACCTTGGGCCAGTCACTCTCTCTCAGCCCAGCTCACCTCACAGGGTGGTTGTTATGGGGAAAATAGGAGGAGGAAGGTATGTTGGATATGTTCGCCCCCTTGAGTTGGATATGTTCGTCACCTTGTTATTATTTGTAAAAGTAATCAAGGCGAGATAAAAATAAATAAATATTGCTTAGGCTGTTTATAATAATAACTGCTTCTGTATGTTCAACTAATTAAAAAAAGCTTCTGCTTTTGTCCATGACCAGTATTATTGCACATTTGCGCACACATTTAACATTTTTATATTGTGTTTCCTCCAGAATTTTACATTGTGGATTTCCTGTCTCCATACTTCTTTCTCTCTGTCCCTCTTTGTAACATCTACACGCAGAAGTTAATGTTACTGAGTGTGTATATGTGGCTGGGGGGGGGGGGAGTTGGATGATTGTTTTGAGATCCTCTTTGAGAAAAAAGTAGACTCATTCCATTTTATCTTGATCGTATTCTTTCCTCCTATAATTTAGCCGAATGTGTTCATTCCTTAGGGAAACATATTGCATCAGTAAGTGATTTTGTGGCTAATAATAGTTCCCTGAGTGTTTTAGTCTCAAAGAACAAAGCTGGGTGAAGTAACTTATGAAATCTTTCATTGTCCCTCATTTTTCTATGCATCTTTCAATAAGCATTTTTTGTAAGGTGGATCACAGAAATGTAAAGTACTACTGGCAATTTTCTTCAACCTTTTTTAAAACACTCCATACAATATTCACACTATTGCACTGAAAGGTAGTTGCTCATTTTACTATTTTCTGAACTTAACACAACAGGTATTTGTTTTGAATTTGGGGGGGCTCTTTTCACAATGCTTTTCACATTGGATCTCTTGAATCCAATCTCAGTGAAAAATGTCTGCCGATGTATTCAGGCAATCTAAATATCTGTAAGAAAGTGCTGGTGGTATCATTTAATCATCATTAATACAGTGTATGAGACTGTCCTCAAAGCTATTTATAAATAAATATTTATAAAACACCTGGAAGACCCTCAGAATTGAATTTATTCCAGGCATTTAGTCAGTACAGAATGAATGGGCATTCTTACTTCCCCAAATATTTCAGATGTATATGTATATGTTTATTTTAAGAGAAGTGTTTATACAGGCAACTTTTATTGAGTTTCCACCCTGCAGTGCAACTCACATAGAGAGAGTAATGAGGTTTGCACTTGTGGGTTCCCCCAGATTCATAAGAACCCTGCCTCCAGAAGTTGTGAATGCTCCAACACTGGAAGTTTTTAAGAAGAGACTGGACAGCCATTTGTCTGAAATGGTATAGGGTTTCCTGCCTGAGCAGGGGGTTGGACTAGATGACCTCCAAGGTCCCTTCCAACATTATTATTATTATTATTATTATTATTATTATTATTATTATTATTATTATTATTATTATTATTATTATTATTATTATTATTATTATATTATATTATTATATTATTATATTATTATTATTATTATTATTATATTACTACTACTACTACTACTACTACTACTACTACTACTACTATTACTACTATCATCCTTACAAGGGGGTTTATACAACTCTTGGACGCTCTTCCAAAATCCCAATTGACCCCCTAGTCAAACAGAAGAGTTTCATTCTAAGTTGAATATGATTCTTTGGCTTTCTGGCCCAGGTCTAGGTCAAGAAATTTGACCTTTTTTAAAATGCATAGTATCACAGAAAAACCTGATGGCCACAAACCTTTCAGAACATATTTCCATTGCTATGATGAAGTAGTAGCCACCCATCCTCCAATCAGCGGAAAACTATTTTGACATGAAACTTGCTGGTCCTGATGCCCATCCCTATCCTGCCACTGTCGCAAGTCCCTGCAATTATCTGATTTCCCTCCAAGTTAATCAGTGAAAAAAAAACCTAATAGATTTTCTACATGAGGCTGCCCTTTGGGAAGCATTGAATATAGGAGGAAATACTGTACTGCTTTAATAACAACAGAACAGCTAAGAATGTACTTAAACCAGTTTCTCTCATGGGCTGGGGATCATATGAAAACAGTGTCATAGGAACCTATCTGAAAAATAGATATGGCAAACCATATTTGCAACAGGGTTAGGTCCAGACCGATCTAATTTCAACACTGTCAAATCAACAACGTTCTGCTCTGCATGCAGAATGAAATGGACACGACTGTCTTCCCTGTTGTTCCTCTTTAAGCAATGATATACATCACATATGCATGCAACCTTCCATTTTCTATTATGTTGATTAAGGTTAGCACCAGGACCAGACATAATTGGACAATTATCAGCGCTTAGTAGGACCAATTGCTAAGACTCGCCCTAGCAGGTCTTAATTCTTGATTTCCTGTTTGGAATTTTGAGCATCAAAAAGTGGCTTTCAAATTCCCAGGCACTGCTATGGGATATTCAAAGAACAGCACCATGCTACTACGAGTATAGGCAGTTATGGCTACCAGAGTCCAGTGATGGAAAATGGAATTCATTAAAAACGCTCCACCCAGGATTGCATCAAACTATTTCAGTCTGGTTAAAATAGTAGAAGTTTGAAAAACAGATGCCAGACTGGCCTACTGACATGTCCTACCCTCTCTAAGCAAGGCAGAGCAAGCATTCCATCCTGTTTATGACAGTCCCTCAAATATGTGGAGGCTGTCATCACATCCCTACCCTTAATTGTCTTGGCTCGAAACTGAGCATAACCAGTTCTTCGATCTTTTCTGGTTTGTCAGAGGGTCATGATTTGTGACCTCTTTATCCCCATTTGAAGCAAAAGCGTTCCATTTTATGGAAGAGGACTTTGAGGGGGCCTCCTGAACTGCCACTGGCAATGGCTCAATGGCTGCAGGGTTCCTTGGGAATGTTGATTTAATTCCCTTTACAATTGCTGTTGCAATATCTTTCAGGTCTTTCCAGTGACATGGGGAGTAGAGGAGCCATGTTTTGACGTTAATAGAGAAACATCTCTGTTCTTGTGGAGAGGTAACTAATGGCTCCCACTGGGACTTCATGATCATTGCATACTAATCACAGTAAGCGAGGGCAGCCTTGGAGAGTCTGGGCTGTCAGCAGGTGACACAAACACTCACAATACATCCCAGACTTCTAGTCTGAATGCTGATAGCATTAGCACTTCTGCGGCAGTACACAGAGCTGTTTCAGCTGATGCAAGATCTACAATTCATTGCAGATTGTGTCCTTGCCGTGATTCTCTTTGATAAGGTTTCTGTGTTCCATGAAGTGGTGACTCTAGAGTAGAAAGACTGAATTAGGAGATAGAGAGAAATCTGAGAATCTCATTTTTAAAATCATTTTTGCTGAGAGCTTTGTTTTATTCTGTTCTTGACTATATGAACAACCAAAATGTTGGGAAGTGGTTTGTGATTCAGTCTTGAAATTGAGAGAAAATATTTTAATACCTCTCAATATTAATAACTAGCTTTTCATCAATCATAATTTATACAAAGCATCCAATGTCCCAATTACAGCTTTTTTTGTTAACATTGACAAGACATTGTTTTCCTTTTGGGAGTTATAGAATATAAACAAACCAGCTTTTGTGTACTGAATGTTTCTGATAAATTAAGCTCTTATGAAAGCACATTTTCTAAGTATTAAAATGAAAGCTTCAACAATATTTGACCCAGAAAATGTGGGATTTAGATCTGATTGAGTTCACATACTGCTTAATGCCAGGGTTGTTTTCATCATGGTGGCTTATTGGGTAAGTCATAATTGATTTGAGTTCATGCCATACAAACTATGGATTATAAACCACAATGACTGGTTTGCCTAGAACAGTCTGATGTGAGAAGCAAGCCCTATTATTTATTTATTTTGGAACTAATATACATTTTAAAAATTATTTTCTCCCACCATGGCTATCTATTTTTTGCAAAAAAATATTTTGCATATTTTTTCACCACCACCCATTATGGATTCAGATACAATATTTGTCCTTTCTCATTCTTAGTAGGGTTTTTTGTTTTTCAACAGTTGCTTTGTTTATAATCAACTCTACTCTGAAGAATCAAAAGTGCATAAAAATGCAAGGATGTGCTGTATTGAACAGCACTCATAAGGTGACTTATGGGTTATACTTAACAATATGGGATATTTTACACATCATTCTGAAAAGAAATCATTGTTCCCCTTGCTTACAGTTGTCTTCTATTTATTAACTTATCAAAACAAATGCATATATTTGAGGGGGAAAAGGACGCTAGGTGGTTAAGACTTTTATCAACTCATAGGTTCTTTATATTATACTGATTTAAAACCACATATACTGCATTCTATCCAGCACCTATCATTTCATATAGCACGCCTCAATTATTTCAACTACAGACAGAAGACCAAGTCACATTTTCTAATCGTTTTTATGTCCTTTTAATGTCAATCTAAAAGCTGGCAGGGAGATAGGAGCTGCAAAAATTAGGGTTTTCACTTGAACTTAATGCTTTGAGATGCCACTGTTCCCCTGCCTTACCCTAGTTTGAGCCCTGCGGCCCTTTTGGCCTCCCAAAATCCTTAATCGCTTCACTCTATTGAGGAACCTTCCCTCCTCTTTTTTCTTTCGCTATATATCCCCTATTAATAAAAGTGAAGCAGCCATGCATTTATGGTTACATGTATATGATTTCGGAGGGGGTTCAGAAGAAACGGCTGGCTGACGGGCGCCTGTCTTTCCCACCGAGGGCGCAGGCCTTGTCCGGCGCGCTCTGCCAGGCCGGGCGGATGAGGCAATGCAACCCTCCGCGGACTTCCTAAGGGGAGCCGCGGCAAAAAGCTCTTCCTCGCCTCGCCCCCCAGACGTGTTGTGCCAAACTGAGCTGCGCTCCGAGGAGCGGCCGGGAGCCCCGGGAGACATTTGGTTGCTAGGGGAGTTCCGAGGCAGCAGTTAGCTGGCTGCGGCAAGAAAGGGAGCTGCGTTTTGCAAGCAAGCCCTCCAACCTGCTTCTCCCACTAATTGCCAGGCTTGGGAATGGGGAGCTTTGGCAGCAAGCCAGCCGGGGCGGGGGGAGGCTTTGGGGGCTCTCAGGACTCTGGCCCGATGACGCAACAGGCAGAGCGGCCTTACAGGTGCCTCCGGGAGTCGGTCGGGTCCACGCCAGGAACTTCTGAATCGCGGGCTTGGGGGGGGGGGGGGCGCGGGGGCAGAGAAGGGACACCGGGTTTATGCTACTCTAGCAAAATTCATCTCAACCCTGATGGAGCTAGAGCCGAGGATGTGGGTATTTGGAGCAAGGCATCTATGAGGAAAGATGGCAACACCATCTGAGCGGGTTTCCTTTGATCCGCTTAGTTGACAGACAGAGTCAGAGGGGGCATGGCAGAAGACAAGAGCCGGGCATCAGGCATGTCAGGCGCTCTTCCTTATCCCTCAATCTCCTCATATAGAAACTCAGGGCGGGGCTGCCAGGGGAGGAGAGGTGGGGACAAAGGTCCATAGCCTTGTTTAGCAGAAGTAGGAGTACCTTACAGGGGTACTCCTACCCCAATTCAGCCCAAAATTTCGGTTCCTAAGCAAGACAGTTGTTCAGTGAATTTTGCCCCGTTTTAGGACCTCTCTTGCCACAGTTGTTAAGTGAATCACTGCAGTGTTTAGTTAGTTAACACGGTTGTTAAATGAGTCTGGCTTCCCCATTGACTTTGCTTGCCAGAAGGTTGCAAAAGGTGATCACAGGACCCCGGGACACTGCGACTGTCATAAATACATCTGAAGCATCTGAATTTTGATCACATGATCATGGGGATGCTGCAACGGTCGTAAGTGTGAAAAACATCATAAAGTCACTATAACTTTGAATTGTCACTAAACAAATGGTTGTAGGTCAAGGACTACCCATACTTCATTTTGCAAGGCAGGGCTTTTCCACATAAAGAGGAGATTATTGTTAAATGGTTCAGTCCAGAATATAAAGCTGACCCCTGGGTTAACCAACCCAGCTAAACTTTTTGAAGTTCAGGCTAAGGAAGAATTAAATATTTATTCACATAACCCAGAATTTAAACTCTGGGATTTGCTATATCCAGCTGTGGCCGTCAGTGTGGTTAGAAAAAAAAGAGTTAAATGAATCTAAGGAGAATAAGAATATTGGTGGGCATGAGCTATGATGCCTCTGTTTAGGCAGCAAAATGTGTCAGATACCAGTTGCCGAGCAACAGCAGAGGAAGGATGAGGCGATTCTCCTTCTATGCAGCTTGCAGGCCTCCTATGCCTAGAAAGAAAGAGGGACTCCTGGATAAATCTTCAGGATGCTCCAGCTGGAATCTGTCCTTATGTTTTTATCAATCAATACACAGTACACCTTCCCTCCCTTGCCAAAAGGTATTTCCTATATTTTTTTAATTTAATATTTGCGTTAATATACATATTAGACATCATGTGTCCTGGCTTCTAGATGACACACAAATGAGTTGCCATTACAATTCTCATCCTTCCTTTGAGCAGCCCGCTATATGTGGACAGCACCAGGCAGGGAGGAGACAATCTTTTTTCTTCGGTTATAAAAGCTCTCTCACTCTCTCTCACTCTCACTCTCCCTCCCTCCCTCCCTCTCTCTTTCTCCATGCAACATATAGCCTTTAATGGTTAGATGAATCTTGCTGTGATAATTGCCACAATATTGCTGGGTCTACACAACATATTTAACTGGGTCATGAAGGGAGTTAGGTTGCAAGACAAACAGCAAAACCAAATCCTTTGTAGGGCTAGGGAGGTGCAATTTAAAATAAAATAACCCTAGGATTTTTTTAAAGGATAAAAAGTCCTGTGTAAATATTATAATCCAGTCGAAACAAGGCATTTGCTCAGTCTCATCCACTCAGTTCTCCAAGGAACAGATCCAGTGTTTTAGAGGTGCTAAAAAGTCAGGCCATCCATTACAGAACTTGTGCCAGGTCCAGGAGCCTGGGAATATCCCTCCCTAAGACTTGCTGCAAATTACACTTGGTACCTCCCTCCAATCACGTTGCTTGCAGACATTCCTCCAATAAGCACATAGGATTAGCAGTTGATTCATATAGGGGGCAGGGGGAAGATAGCTGCAAAGCAATCTCAAAATATTTTGAGTCCCAAAATCTGAGTGTCCAGCAGATGGCAGCCTGGTGATATGGGGAAATCAACTCTTTGCCTCCATCGAGTGTCCATACAATTATTTGCAGCCCAGATATGGTAGCCCTAACAAATTTCCATGCTAACAAGCATCACTGTTTACTTGCATGTTCACATAAATTATGTGGGAGAGTTATGGTGCCTGTTGCCCCATTTCACAGGGCGTGCTAGGTCAGCCTTGTGTCCTGGATTCCAGAGGTGTGCCTTCAATTACTTTAATATCTTCCAATCATCCCACTTTCTTCTCTAGGTTGCCTTGTCACCTATGGGGCTTGTGCCTCAGGATGGTTGTTTCTTTTGCTATCGCTTTTCTCCTTCAATACAGATTTTTTCTTCTTCCTTGCAAGGAATATGAGGGACTAATGATATCATGAAGTGCTTGCCAATATTCTCCTTGTGTAGGGACCCAGAGGATAACATATATGGACTATGTAGTGCCAAACAAAGACTCTTGACTTTGTTAGTGTTATCCTGATCTCCTAGAACAATTGATAAAGCCACTGAGTGGCTGGCTAGGTTAGGTGTGTGGAGGAAAATTATGTGGCATAATTGATTTTCTTCCTGATATATCATAGAAGTTATACACCTTTCAGATGGTGAGAACTTGCAATGCTGAATTAACAAGTATCAAATGTAAGTTTACACTTTCAATTTTGCCCTTTAATCCAACTTCACTGCATAACAATTTTATCACAGTAGGGTTTAAATTGTTGTACTCATTCAGCTGATGCACAGGCAAAGTCCTAAGAAAGGCAAACTCTCTAATGCTCCAGGTGTACAATTCTACTATCACCTCTCCTCCTTTTGCACAACCCAAATCCTTTACTCACTCAAACAAAGAATACATCCAAATCAAGATAAAGTTCCTATTAGCCATCTGTGTGTTGCTTCATACAAAAATAAAAAGATCACCTTTTTGCCAACTTTCCCTAGTTTTCTCTTCCCTCCTTTTTTAGCAGATAGGAAGTCAATATTCGCAACTGATGTTGGTACACGCAGCCTTCCATTGTTCGCCTCAATCACATTATGATATGAATTTGTCTCCAGTGCAGTGCAGTGCATGCATTTCTTTGAGATTTTTTTTTTTTAAAAAAGATGTTTCATGTTTCATGGAGTCCAATCCTATCCCACTGGGCAGTAAGGAGAATGATTGATAGTTGTTTTCCTGAAAAAAATAAAATAGCATTTGGTAGGAAAAAAATGAATTTGAGAAAACCCAGTGATCAGTGTTAAAATAGAAAAGACAGTGCCAATCACTGGCTTCATTGCTACCATATGTTACAATATAGCTTCACAATCCAGGCAGCTGATTTTATGCTGGCATGTTTTCCTGCCAGCTCAAGAACTGGTTGACATTACAACATGGCTGTAAGACTATGCCTTTCCATCCCTCTTACACCAAAGCTACTGTATTTAGGTTGACACAATCCAGACAATCGCCAGATGGAAGCAAAGAAATTGAGTTTTCTATACCTCTTTGCCATCACCTAGTGATCAACTTAGATTTTTGTAGTGTAGACATAGTAGTCTTATTTTACCTCAATAGCCCAATACCAATATTTTCCTTTAGTTGAATAGTCAGAAAGAATAATGTCTAGTGTTCATTTGTCACTTTTTAAAGAACGAAAAGTGAGGATAATTCCTTGTTTCTTTTTCTCTCTCCCTCTCTCTCTTCTATCTCCCTCTCTCTCTCTCTTCTCTCTCTCTCTCTCTCTTTCCCAGTAGCATTTGGAAACCTTGGAAACCACTTAAGACTTCCTTGGACTCTGGGACCCAGGCCAAATCTGCCTCATTTCTACTCTCCTTGTGCTATTGAAGCCTACTACACTATTCTGTGAAGCATAGCCTGATTCATCGGTTCAGACTGCCTTGACTATCTTACAAAACAATCTCAAACATACATTTGAAAATTGGGTGAGACATATTTTACCATTATTAGTCCATTGTTTAATCCTCACAGTCCTTTTTTTAGCCTACTGGGTATCCTAAACATCTGCAGTCTTCCCAAGATTGCACAATGTAACCTTAAAAAAAGCAATTGATTACAGAATCTTTTTTCCCCTCTTAAAACAAAATTCTGAGGTTTTTGGACCAGAAATCTAAAATTTCAGGTGACCTGAACAAAATTTGTACCTTTCAAATAGCTCTGACATAACTGATGTAACTAATGGGCAAGACAATGCCAACATGTTTTCAAATACTGTACCAAAATTATTGTGATAATTTTGACTTTTATCTCTATTATAAGATGAGAGTTTAGAGTATAACCAGTCACATGCTTGGCTGATGCAAGGTCCTCCACCCATTTCTTTAACTCTATTCACTTTCTTTTATACCGCTTCAGCTTGGAAAACAAATAGTATAATTTACCATCCAAATAAAACAGACTATAAAAGGAAATAAGTGCCAAGGCATATTTGTTTTAATGTAGGTATATCCAGTTTCCTGCGAAACCAGTCAGCAGAATGATTCGATTAAGTTACCTTTTTTCAAGCAAAAAAAAAAAAGATATAATGAGTCAAAGCCATTACTGTGTGATAAATTAGGTATGGTGATATATTACAAATCTACATAAATTATGGGACTGCCTGACTCATTTTTTTAAAAAAAGTTTTTAAGTGTGGCAATAAATAAATACATTTCAGTATATTATACTGGGGGTGGGCAATATTGGTTCTGAGGGCCAGGGTTGTCAAGTGAATCACACAAAAGGGATGCAACAAATAGAGATAATTTTCTAGCATTGGAACATCAGTTTTTAAAAATAGGTTAGTCCCATGTTAATCCCAGTTGTACGAACCAATTCTCCACCTTTTTGTCTGTTTAACATCTTCAGAAGCTTTCACAGCATAAGCCAGGGATCAGCGATGTGGCACCTGTGGATGCCATGCCATAAGTGGTTTTCCTTAGATGACATTAGCATGATTGTAAAATCAAATAAAACTTGATTAAAAATTAAATTACTGAAACCTATAAGATTCTCATCAGGGGTTTTCACCTGAAAACCTGTGAAGTTTAAAGTGAAAATGCCAACAACTTCTGCTACTTGAGCTACTTTTTTTTTTTTTTGTATCTATCCCAGGAATGATCTGCAATACCACAAGAGTCTCCAGGGCACATGTTGAAAAACATTGTACTATAACCATTTTCTCATATTTCACAAGAACAGAAAATTGCACCTCAGATTTTTTACAATAACCTTATGAAACGTTGGTATCCTGAAGTTTCCACAGAGTACAGAAAAAAGGGTTCAGTCTATATTTAACATTTGGGCTTTACATAAGGCACTCCAGTTGAGGACGTTAGATTTAATTTGGTCATAGTATGTAAAATCTATGCTGAATTGTTGTCATAAAATTTAGAAATCATGTCCCTCATCTAAAATAACTGTTATTATATTAAAAGGGGCAAATAACAAACTGGGAAAATTTTCTTAGTAAAACATACCAAAAAACATTGATAGACATTGCATAACTTAGTGCTTTATTTTTCTACTCAAGACAAAGCATTTCATTTTAGCAAGTTTGATTATTTTTAAAAAAACATTTATTTCTCTCCTTTCCTGTAATTACATAATACTTCTACAAACTGGTCTGAAACAAAAGGCTTCAATAAAGACAGTTACAGGATTAAGAAATAATTTTGGGGCTGACATCAGAATCCTTGCTAACAGATGTAGGTGAGTTTGCTTAGATAGTCAGCAATGAAAGGACAAAACTGTATATACTCAAAATCTTGGAATTTCATTTTTATAGCATTCACAATAGAATCTGGGTTCGACTTTTAGCTCAATTAAATATAGTCCTTTTAAAGAGCAACTTGTAAGTGACTGCATGTTCTGCATTGCTATTTGATTTCCCAACAGTGTGTGTGTGTGTTTATCTAATTGCAAAAGAAAGAATATTGCAAACCTTAGAAACTTGGAATGGAGAAAAGTAATGGTTTTCATAATTTATTCATGTTAGATTTTGCAGTTACAGAGTTTGGAATTTTTTACATAGAGAATTCAGGCTATGATTGGTTGATTGTTTGGTTGTTGAGTGAATGAGTGACTGACTGCTTGATTTGCATTTATAGTGGTAGCAAGTGAAATTCAGCACTAACTGGGTGGCAAGCTCTATCACTTTTCTCTTCAACATGGAGCCAAGACAGCATAGTACAGTATAGTTTTTGAGTTAGGTAGGGGATAATATCTACAATATCCAAGAAGGGGTTATTATGTATGATGAGCTCAGCAATCAAGTGGATGAGGCCTAATAGTCCAAAGTGTGTCTAGGATAGACATAATGCCTTTGATTGTTGATGCAACGATTAGGTTTCAGCCTGTTTTGAACAATGCTGCATTCCCCTTTGTAGTTAGGGAATGCTACTTGATTTCCAGATGGCAGGTGTCATCAGGCTTAATTCTTGCCCAGCTTCAAGTGATGTGTCAAATATTGTGCTTCTAAGGAAGGGCTACTAGCTCTGGACTGTGAAAATGCAGATGATCAGTTGATGGCAGAAAAGAGTGAAGATTTTCTGTTTCTCTTTACTGCCTCTAGTGCTTGCCTGGATTTCTGCAGCCCAGATCTGATAAACCTGACTGAATCATGCTTGGAGTTGCCTCTGGTAGATCTTCGAAATGACCAACTTATCTAAGTTGCAGAATTCTGGGCAACTCCCAGTTAGATGATAGTAAAAATGTACAGAAATGTTTAACTCTGGTGGTTATTTTATGTAGCCCCAATATAGTAGCACTGTCTTTAATTATGTTGAAAGTAGATTGTGAGATTTTCCACATGAGTCTGTCTTTTGAAAATTATCTGGAAACTGCAGAATGCGGTATCTTGACCAGAGATTCCTAATCTTTCTGTGCCTTCAACCTCTTTGAGAATCTGGTGAAACTATATAGACACCTCAGAAAAATGAATTTAAATGACTAAAATAAAATGCATAGATATAGACCGCATTACAAAGGAAGTCAATTAGGCTGATATATAGTTACCGAAATACTAAAACCTAACAAATATGTAATAAAGTAATATATGTGTTTCTCTATTAATCCATCAAACCATTAATAAGATAATATCCTTCCTTAGGGTCTGGTTATGGAGTCTAGAAATAAAAAATTACTTTGCCTACATACATTATTGAATGGAAAGCTAAATTTCAGCTATAGATTAATGAAAATAGGTTTTTTTTTTCTCATCCATATTCACAGACTCCTTGAAATCTATCCTTTGATCCACAAGGGATCCCGGATTAAAATTGTTATCTGTTCCAATTTTTTGAAAAATTTGACTGCTGTCTTGACTTCTGTCGTAATGGATGCTGCACTGTTTCTGTAACGGTTGCTGCAGTTCCTCTTAGTGGTTTCAGTTTTGAAAGCTAATTGCCATCTGGTTGTTTCTAGGTCTGAACAATCACATCTGCTTGCTGGTGCATTTTCAGACTCTGTTTCAAATGTTGCCAGTTATCCATACACTTTAAATGGCTTGGGACCAAGTTATTTGAAGGACTCTTTGCCTCTGCAGGAAACCATCTGAATCCTCCAATCAGCCATAGAAGCTCTGTTCCTGTGCCTATTGATAAGGACAGAGCTTATCAAAGTTGGATTCAGAACAAGCATCAGCCCTTTCTCTGCGGGGCACCCTGTTTATGGAATATAGTCCTCCTGGAAATACACTTCCTCCCTGTTACTTTCAGGCCTTACACCTCCGGATATTTCAGTCCACTTTTAATTTATGCTACTCTTTTTATATGTCATGGATTAACTGGTGTTTATGTGTCTGAGGAGAGAGAGAGAGAGATTATTTTACGTTTTGTAAGCTGTCTTAACATAGTTATGGTGGAATATTTTACTTTAAAGGGAGCAGAAAAATATCTTAAATAAACAATACAATACACCTTGGGAGATCAGGGTCTAAGTACATGAAGACCTGGGAGAGTTACCCTTAGCTACTATTCTGTTCCCAATATGATTGATTATATGCCATCAACTCCTAGTGGCCATAGATTTTCTCCATTGCGATCTATCCCTAGTCTGTTCTTTAAATTCTCCCTGTGGTGCATTCATCGCTACTACAACTGAGTCCATTCACCATGCTGCTGGTTATCCTTTTCCTATCTCTTCCTCTACTTTTTCCAACATTAGAGCTTTTTCCAAAGAGCTGGATCTTCCCATAATGTGTCCAAATTCCCAATATACACAATTGTAATCCATGTATTGAGGGTTCCTGTGGCCAATTAGAAGCTACACTTATTTATTAGATTTTTATCTTGCCCTTTAAAAAAATAATTCAAGGCAGTGAACATATGCAAAACTCCTTTCTCCTTTATTTTCCCCATGAGAACATCCCTGAGAGATGAGTTGAGCTGGGAGAGAGTGACTGACCCAAAGTCATCCAGTGTCAGGTGCAAACAACCAGATCCACACATGTAGAATTCAAGCTAATTATTATATTGTATTGCGCCTATAATACAATATAATATTCTACTGTGCCTATTGTGTTGTGCCTTCTCTTGGGAATAGATAAATAGATAAGGTTCTATGGAGATTGGGAGGGTCAGTCCTGGATCTCCTACGGCTGCATAACAATTCAAAGCTAATCCCCTGCTTGAGTCCTCCTCCCTGCCTGGCTGGGCTTTTTCCAACACCCAGCCAGATTTTCTGTCAACCACCAGAGGAAATCAGGAGATTCAAGCAATTCAAATGAATATAAAAATTTATTGCAAGCTTAAGCTCTCTACAAGAATTTGAACTACTAATGGTCAAGGGAATTTAGCAGAAGTTAAGAACAGAAAGGATTTCAAGGTGGGCTGCACTTATATCTCTTATGGGCGTGCCGGGACTCATGACTGATGATGCATTTGACCCCTCCCTCTGGCTCAGCCTGGTCATCCCCTAAGTTTTCAGGCCTAAAGTGGGACTGGAATTCGCAGTCTCCTGGTTTCTAGGCCAGCCCCTTAACACAAACAGCAACCTGGCTCAGAATAACCAACATGCTAAATAGTGTGCCGGTATTTACTTTTGAACAAAGAGTGTGTTTGAATAAAGTTGGAGATGTTAACTGAGAACTGCTTCCATGAGCGCTATGATTATTAGGAATTACCAATCCCAGAATTCCTTCTGTGTGAGAGACAGAATTGCCAGAAGAGAAAGAGAAAGCAAAGCTTCCTAGGATCCTCAAAACAAAACAAAACAAAACCAAAAAAAAGTTGGCACAATTGATTTATTGGCCCAAACCATTTCTGAATTAATATGTATTTGTTTCTATTCTATGCCCATGCATATCATATTGCCAGGTCTAATTATACGTATAATCAAACACCCCAAAATATATGGAGATTAAGCAGTTTTAAAAACAGCAGAAAGGCACCCATAAGTCATGCAGTTTTTAAAAACAGGTAATGGTTTCCTTCTGTTTTACTTTGGTGCCTTTCACCAAGAGCCTTTCTCGCTTGTATCCAATGGCAAAACAAATATGCCCCAGCACTCTCTTTTATCTGCTGTGCTTCCATGGAGCCACATAGCCTATACTTGAGACTGCTTTAAGTGGTCCTTAAGAATACCGGTACTGAAGTAGAATTTGCTCCCATATCCTGTCACAGGTTTTGCTTGGATACATCTGCAGTGGTTCACTGATCATTTTGGTTTGACCATTTTGAAGGAGAACCCACCAATCCCAGTCTTTAACATGCCTTTTGCACAGTGACTCGGTAGCATAATTTGCCACAATTAGGCCTGTAGCAAAATAGGGATCACCGGTGGGGCCTTCAAATTCTATGTTCCTGGTGAATAGCACTTTAATTCACCTGTTAGTAAGAGTGCTCGAGAACAAGCTTTGTGAGGCTCATAGAGCAATCCCATGAAGCAGATAGGAAACTCAGTGTGGGCCCATTCAGAAATGTTGAAAAGAGATTTTCAGTATGAAAATAGATTTTTGTGTGGACAGGTATTCATGGTATGTATGAAATGCAATCGTTGTGCAGGCTGGTGTTGAAGCTTGTACAAAGCCATGAAGAAATCCCGCATGGTCTCAACAGGATACTTTTTTTCAGTTGTGACCTTGACCAATTTGCCAACTGAATGTCCATTTTGGGGGGATCCAGCAAGTCCATTTGAGGCATGGTTGGTTGAAATGCCTGCAAGGGAAGGTGGTTCAATTAAAATATTAACGCCACAGCAAGAGCTCTGTTTGGCTCTCACTCTGAAGACACTCGGACAGTAACTGAAATCTGCTTGTTTTGGTTTTCTTTGTTGGCTGAATTGGATGGTTCTTTTTAAAAAATGTGTACGTTGGCTTCCACTCAATGGGTTTGCACTCTTTATTATGCCTTTGTGACAGTGTTTTTAATCTTCATAGGATAACAGCCTTAACAAGAAAAATGAGATATGGCTCTACATTTCAGTAAGAACTGAATGATGGGGTTAGATAATTTAAAACTCTGGATTTTTAATTGTTTTACATTTCTCTTCCTTACAGGATAATGTATGTCACTTCATTTTTTTCCCAAATGCAGTAAGCCCAGTTTTTCTGTATTTAGGTAAAGAACAATCATATAGCTGGTTTAATTTCTTTTGGAATGGAATAAAGCAGCCTTACTGCTTTTGAGATCCCTTCTGTTTATCCTATTAAATGATGCTCTGGTTTCTACAGAAAGTCTTACCCTAACACCATCTCTAGAAATATTCTTGATTTTAAAAAAGCATGTACTCCTTTAGGTCGTACTTTCTTTCTACGAAGATTTCATATTAGTATTAAGCTGCAGGAAACAATATGTGGAAGCTGAATTTGATATTCATGGAAGCAATATTTTGTAGCTGAGCTTTAATTCATCGAAAGATAAGAAAATGTATAGATATATGTTCTTGCAAAGGAAAAGAGATGGGTTATTGGTTTCTTTTTTTTTCTTTGAAGCATTGCTTAGTTTTTTCTCTTGGAGAAGCAAGGAATGCTGGCATGTTAATAATCTACTTGCCAATCCTCACATTTATAGAGCAGCAACGCTAATGCTGTTGAGTTGTGTACCTGGTGGTTGAAGGATGAATGTCACATTACAGGTCAAAGATTATATCATCCCACCAAGGGAACATGCTTGCTGTGCAATCCAGAAATATTCTATTCTGCAGATACTCATCTCACTTAATTGTTTTTCATAGAAAGTATGCTAATAGATTCACATGTGTATGGACAATTTGATCACTCAGGAGACTCTTAATCAGAATATCAATCAGGAAAACTTAATTCTACCAATTCCATTTTTTAACATAGAGGTATTTTCACAACTTCACTTCCAGGTAAAACTTTTAGAAACTGAATGACTGCTCTATGGTGATACAGATATAGGCTTCCTTATGTCAATCATAACCCCATCCTGTTTTATTCCCTAATTCTCCTGCTCCCCATTTATACATTTAGCCTCCCCAGGAGGCATTCACAATCTTGATTATTTCTGCCATTTAATTGGCCATTTCCTCAGCTGGAGCTCTGTTATTGTAATCAACCCTGTCCTTAGTAGCTGTCAATCTCTTTAGATCAGCCCTCCTGCTACACATCCGCCTATGTTTGCTGTCATGAGACACTCTGAGGTAGACCATACCTGCTCCTAATGACAGGTATCATTTAAGTAATAAAAGTGTAGTGAGAGGTATATGTCATCCCAACCTCCTGCCATAGGGGAAGAAAATTGATCAGACCTGGATATGCTTGGCAAACTTTTTGTATTTGAATAATTGCTCTTGGGTGATTTGGGCAATAAAAATAAATTGATTTGGGACAAAACAGGAAGGATATTTGTGTCTCACTAAGCAAGAAAAAGGAATGAGGGTGATTTGGTGAAGTATAAAACTTTGTTGCTGTGAGTCTTGTCATTTGTGCTGTTGCCAGATCTATTCATTTAAACATTTTCCATCAACCTAATAGTCATAATTTGTTGGGGATTCTGGAGGGCACCATGTTGGGGAAGGCTGCTTCAGGTAAAGTAATTCATGTGAAGAGTATTGGAGCGATGCCATAAGATAGAAAATAAAAATTCATAAAGCATAAAGAGTAAGTAATCTACCATAATTCACTGCACTGAATCTTCAGAAAGGAGTTTGATGAGTGAATGAATATGCCAGAGGATTAGTTCCTTCACTTGGATATTATAGTATGATGGCCTTCGTTTAGGATTTGGGCTTCTTGTGGAATTATAAAACATGCTAATTCTGGAGCCCTTTTGACTTTGGGTCTTCTTATAATGCTGTATAGAAGATGCATCAGGAATGGAATTCAACGCTGCTTTCACATGTGTTGGCTATCCTGGTTTGGTCCAAACTGTGGAGGTTTAGATAGTCCTCAACTTATGACTGACCATTACAGTCATCAGTCATGATGGTCATAAAGACATGACCGGATTGATTTTACCTTTTTGTGTGTGTGTGATCATTAAGCAAATCACCATTGCGAATTGCAGTCGTTAAGCAAGGTGACTAAAGCGTGAGGGATTGTGGCCAGGGCCCCCAATCCAGGAACATGCTAAACTGGCACATAAGACAAAGTTATGCAAAGGGGCCCCTAGCTCAAATTGTCACTTGCTTTTCCAGCAAGACCTGCGAGTCCAGGAGGACGCCCAAATTGATCACTGAATCGGAATGAGGTAATGAAACCTGCTCAAAGTCAAGAACTGAGATCTCACCAGGGCTCACAAGCACGACCCACATTTTCAGTACTGTATTCCAGCCTGAAACCTGACTGGAAGGGCTCCAGATAATTTGCTTCCTCTGGGATCCATGGGAGATATGGGCCAACCATCTTCTCAACAACTCTTCCTAAGAAGGGAAGGTTAGAGACTGGACAGAAATTATCCCAATCTGTAGGATCCAGCAATGGTTCCTCAAGGAGAGAGCAGACTGCTGCCTCTTTCAGTGCTAACAGAACCCTCAAGAAAGTAGTCACTACCTGATGGATTTGCCCACATACCCCCCTCCCCAGACACCTTGACCAACAAGGAGGGGCAAGGATTTAAAACACAGGTGGCTGAATCCACAGTACCAAGAACTCTTGTCTACTTCCTCAGGTCTAACTAAACTGTAATATTTCAAAGATTTCAAAGAAAAACATATACAATGTGCTAAGGCTTGATTATGGTTGGACAGTCTCCTCATCCTTTTTCTACTCTTTTTTTTTTTTTCTGAATCACCCCACATACAACATACAAAGAGTGTGTGATGGCACAGTTGCATTTTGCGCCTACACTGGAATTCTTCTCTCTGCAAAAGTTAGGTGGGGTGTAGTTGTTGGTGTTGTTCCTTCCCAGCTTAAGTGAATACTCTAGTTACCAATCCCAGGGTGCTAGGATTAGTTTAACTAAAGTACAGGATCCACACGATACACTGACTTCATTAGCACAGCATACTTAACTCTGTTAACTCAGAATTAATCCAGTTTCAATATTTGCACAGTAGATCAAATCATAACCTAACCAAATAGGGCGAAGTTGTACTGCAGTGAGTAACAGTGAACAAAGCTTAAAGCGAGGAGCCAGTTTGGTTTTGTGGTTGAGGTGCTGGATTAAAAACAAGGAGGCAGTGAGTTCTAGTCTTATCTTAGGCATGAAAGCCGGCTGGGTGACTTTGAGATAGTCACTCTTTCTTAGCCCAACCCATATTTTAGGGGTGTTCTTGTGGGGAAAATAGGAGGCAGAAGCATCACGTACAGTGCTTTGAGTTGTACAAAATAAAAATGGGATATTATAACAATTACTCCACCAACATGTAATGCAGAAGCTTCATGTAGATCTGTACCTGATCTTATTAAGTTTAACTTGCAACTTGCCCCTAAATGGGCCAGGGCAAGTTGAACTTCCAAGGGGGTGTATCCTTCTTCATTATTGCTTACATTCTTCATATGTAACTTTTTTTTCTGAAATTGCCCTGAGAGAGTTGTTGAGAGTCTTTGCAGTCCTTCAGTACAGGTAGTCCTCAACTTACAACCACAATTGAGCCCAAATTTCTGTTGCTAAGCGAGACATCTGTTAAGTGAATTTTGCCCCATTTTACTACCTGACTTGCCAGAGTTGTTAAGTGAATCACTGCAGTTGTTAAGTTAGTAACACGGTTGTTAATCTGGCTTTCCCATTGACTTTGCTTGTCAGAAGGTGGCAAAAGGGGATCACATGATCCCAGGACACTGCAACTGTCATAAATATGAGTCAGTTGCCAAGTTTCTGAATTTTGTTCATGTGGCCATGGGGAGTAATCGTAAACATGAAAAATGGTCATACATCACTTTTTTCACGCTTACATGAAAAAAGAGAACCATCTGTACTACCTACGGTTCTTACTTGTCCATGCTCACACGGCACATTTAAACTGTGTTTAAAACTATTATCGTTCACTGAACTAAAACCTTCATTCCGTCAAGACATTTCTATTCCTATTTATACTCAACTCAAATTGTAGCTGTCCCACTTGATTGAACTTTTCAGAAGAACTAAGAAACCCCCCCCCCCCATAGCCTGTCCTTATTCTATGTGATAGTTCAAAGTACCACGGTTCCCATTCACTTTTAAAATTTCAGCAAGTTTTGGTCAGTTCCAGCATGATAATCCTCTAATGTCTCTTGATACTTTGCTTCATTCGATTCACGTGGGAACCATCTCCTGTTCATCTTTAGTTATGAGAACCATGTCTTGTTTTGAGAACTATCTTTTGTTGTGTCTTCTTACAAATATTCACTCCAGTATTTTTCCAGAGGCTGCAGAAGCTGCCATTGGCCTAAATAATCCCCAGTCTATGTCCTGCTTTGAGAGGACCATCACAAGAAAGTATAACAGTAAATTACGCATTTCCATTGTGTTAGTATAATTAAAACGTGGCTTCATATCACAGTAACAATATTCTAATGTCCTGGCATTACATGCAGGTGACATTTTGGAATTACAATATGTTGCTATACAAATAATATATGGTAGCAGTTAGCTGAGCAGAAAACAATAGGAATATATTTTTTTCCAAAAGGTATGTGCTATATGGCCCTTGAGGCTCATTTTGCAGCACTCGGTCACTGAGGAATATCAGTTGCCTCCAAAGTTCAGCCAGAAGATCCTCCCAAACTCTACCTGGCAGAGGGACTTCTATTTAGCCATGGGACTGGTGAACATCTGATCATACCAACATCAGATATTACTGTCTCTGGATTCAGAATGAAGAAATCAGCTGTAACTTTTTGTAAGGTGCTACCTTCACCAAAGACAACTAAGGCCTCAGCTGCCCCCTTCCTGCCCTTTCCACTTTTACGCAAGCACAAACCCCATGAAGGCATCAGTAGGACATCATGCTTCTTCGTGTCTTTCATAGGTGACTCAGGCCTTGCTCAGAGAATAGCTATGGCCTTCTTCTTTGCTGAATCACAGTGGACAGCAATTGTTCTTGCCCTTTTGTAAAGTCAAAGCCTATGGAAATGTAATGGGAGAATCAACAAGCCATTGTCAGAAGGGCTTAATTTAGCAGGCAGGCTATTCAGGCACCGCAGTAAACAATGCCCCATGGTGCGTAAGCAAAAGCCCAGGAACAAGATGAATCAGCCATATTAATCCTCAGCAGAATCTGTAGAGGCTGAGCTGGCAGAGAAGACAGGTATGCCAACCTGTAATTTATTCCTACATGAGCAAATGGGTTGGAAAATGACAGCTCTTTATTAGGTGTCAGAAGACAGCAATTAGCCAGGAACTGACTTAGTCAAACCACCATTTGTATTTGGGTTACATTAGAGCTATCAGCTTTTATTTTTAAAGAAATCCTCTTTTGCTTCAAGTGTTTAAATGTAGCCTTTTTCAAAAATTGGCAAAATCAAGTGAAGCACCTCTTACACCTCTTCCCTATTTAACAAAGCTTTTTAAAATCATATTTAGCATCCTTGGTACAAGCTTGGGGATATTTATTTAGATTTCATATGCTCACAGGTAAACTCCATTGATGTCCATGAGCATTGTATCCAAGTAGACTTTGTTACGGTTGGGCTGTAGGTCATGCAAAACTCAGTGGAACTTGTTTCCAAATAAACTTAACTAAATTTGAATAGTAGTTTGCGTCCGATGCCAGCTAGTCACCAAGGTATCCAGTTGGCACTTAGATTTTCATTCATTCTATAGGGAAGTCACTCCATCAGTGATTAGAAAACACTAATTTTCCCTGAAGGAAAATTAATACCCAAAATATACAATTATTTATTAGAATTTGATAGAGTAGAGGAGGTGGTGAAAGAAACGATGATCGCATGGGCAAAAAACATAGGGCACAATATAGAATTAGAAGATTGGGAAAGAATTTGGAACAAAAATTATACCATAACAAAATCTGCTGCATATAAGGAAAATCAGTATAAAATGCTATATCGTTGGCACCTAGCTCCAGCAAGGCTGGCGAAAATGTATCCGAATCAAAGCCCAAAATGTTGGAAATGTAATCATCGTCAAGGTAACTTCTTTCATGCTTGGTGGCTGTGTCCTGAAGCAAAAAAGTATTGGTCTAAGATACAAGGGTGGCTACAAGAGTTAACAAAATGCCAAATAGAACTAAACCCGGAAACATTTCTCCTGGGAATACTTAAAAAGAAATTTGACAGGAAAATAAGATATTTGATTTTACACATATTAACTGCGGCAAGAATTGCGTTCGCGCAATATTGGAAGGAACGCAATATACCACCAGAGGGATTGATCATTCAGAAGATATATGAATGTGCTGAAATGGATAAACTCACGCTAGAACTAAAAGAAAAAGACGATTTGGAATTTTACGCGGTTTGGGAAAAATGGTATACTTGGATAGATAATAGAAACAAAAATTGGAAATATACATAAGGCTACTGTGTGGTTAGATATTGAATGTATATAGTGTATATATTGTATAGAATGCTGATCCGAAGTATATAAAAATGACACTGTCTGCTGAATATGTATTAGAGTTGTATAAAGGAAAATGGTAATAAAAATTATTTATGGATAAAAAAAAAAACCACACTTCCGATTTTTGGCTCATAAGGTTGGCAGCAATTTTAAGAAAGGATTCCAACCTCCTTTAAATTCTATAGATGTCTAACAAGACATTTTTATTTCCCTACACATTCCTGTTTTTATTCTATTTGTTTTTCTTAGATTTCATGAAGGCCTTTTGTATAGCATTATGATGGCTTTTAATATGTATTTATTTCAGTATTTGAATTATGTCTTACTATTTTATTTTCCTTTATATCTTTTTACGTAACTATCACCCTTCTTGATTGTATTGATTGGATGGAAAGATGGGAATAAATGAATGTACATTTCCTGTGTTATCCTTGTAAGAGCTCTGTTCGCACAGTAAACATCATGGCTGAGTGGGAATATAAGCTTAAGATTAATTCTCTGGTCGTGTTCACCTAACATTTTATCTTCAGGTCATTTATAGAGCTACTGATTGTATTTGCATATGCTAAACTCCGTCAGTGTCAACCTTGATTAAGTTTTTTGTGGCTTCCTGGATATGTTGGATGAATCCCCCCAGTGTGGTTAATTTAAAATTTAGTATATTGTTTGAACTCTGACAATGGGTTCATTCATTCAGTAACCAATTAAGTGTGCTATGTGAAAGCAGCCTGTTTTGTTTTTATTTCTTTTAAAAAAAAATACTATTCTGGCTGTTTCTCAACTATCAGGAGAGATGAATGGCTTCTAGTATAGACTGGCAGCCACATGACTGTTCTTCCATGAAGCATCCATTTCCAAGCTTTGGGAATTGTTTGGTACATTTCCTTTTTCTTTTATTAATGTAACAACATGTAGTTTTTGCAGCCTACATGCAGCATGTAAAGAAAAATTGCTTCTTGCACTTTTTTCTTGGAATAAATTAGTAGCAGGGAAAAGAAGGAAGGGAGGAATGAAAGAAGGAGTCAATGAGAGAAAGAAGAAAAAACAGAAAGACCAGTGGCATGAAAGCTCCTCCTTGGCTTAATGACACTGTTGTAGGTTTCTTTAGCACAGTTTATGTTTTAAAAAGTTACTCTTTAAAGAATAAAGCCATTATTGTGTGTTGAGAAAAGCTGCTTTTGAGTTTACTGGCCGTGGATAAGGACCACCACATGTTGGTTGCAGGAACTCCAGATGCCAAAAAATTGTATTCGGTCTTCGGTTGCTATCACTGTACAAAATACAGCACTGTACAAATGTACTCTTCATTACACTACTTTCAAAGACACAATGAGAACCAGACATGCCTCTAAACCTCATTCATGGGTGGTCAGTTTCATTCTCAATTTGAGCTCACGTTTAAAAAGTTAGCAAAGGCGATGTCTGCCTTCATGGGAAAGACATGCCTGGTATTAAAATTTTGTCCTTATGATTTGACATTGCTTCCTTCCAGGAACCCTTATAGATTCCAGCTCTTTTTGGCTGATTCCAACTTCAAGGTACCAGCATTAATCCAGTCCAGCTGTCACACAGGTGTAGTTACTTCTGAACGACACTAGATGTCCTCAGTCTGTGCTTGGTCAAAGAAACACAAGATTATTCAATAAATATAATTGTCCCTCTAATCCTCCTGAAACATGTGTCACAATTCAGCCTTAGCATCATAAAACATAGCTCTGGAAGGGCAGATTTAAAAACCTGAATCCAAATCTCTGCTCCTTACAGGAATCCTGTTTAAGGCATCTGTGGCAGGTCCAGCCTCTGCTTGACTGCATCCAATGAGAGAGCGCTTCCCCTTCCTCATATAATTGGTCCAGGAGAAATAATCCTAATCCTCATTAATCCTAGTATTAAGATATTGCTTTATATCAATATCTGTTAATTATTAGGATGAGTGCTATTCTTGATTTTTGCCCATCCCCTGCAATTAATGGAAGAAGCCCTCCTGAAGGCTGAGGGTTGTACAGTACTGAAAAGCCCTACCATAGATAGAGATAGGTTGGAGCATAGACTTGCACAAGATTTTCAAACTTAGAAAGGAATTTTGAGACCAGCTTTGGAAAGTGGGATGGCATTGGCTTATTATTTAGCTTGTTATTACAGATGCTTTTTTCCGTATCTCCATGACTCAAATCCAAGATGGATAACAGTCATCCATAGAAGAAGGCCACCCACCCAATTAATAGAGTAAGTCCAAGTTATTGAAAGATTAATAATGAACTCAGGGAGACTTATTTAAAGGAAACATGTTCAGGAACAAAGTATATGTCCTCTACTGAGAAAAACATTTTTGGTAATGTAGTAGAAATCTGTGGCCAACCTCAATGAATACATGTGGAAGGTTTGTATGCATAGCAACAGATGTGAGCCAGCAGAATGTTTTAATATTACAAATGAATTGTATTTGGGGGGGGGAAAGTTGGCAGATCAGGACTTGCTTGGTAACACTTTGGGGAGGGGGAGAAGAGAGAGAGGGAGGGAAGGGGAGAGGGGGGGAAGGGGGGAGGGAGGGGGGAGAGAGATTATTGCCATTTTAGTAAGTTTATAGAAACTGCCTGGTCTGGTTTCCACCTACTTGAGTTAGTAGGTCAGCTGAACACTTGGATGCATGCCAGTGCCTAGCAGAGTTGGGCAATCTGCTCCACAGGATAAATAGATTGAGCCTCGACTGTCCATACATACATTCACCCACTAAATTAAAGGACCATGATATCCAAGCTGTGAATAATCATGATTAGGCTGATATGCTTGGTGTTACTGCTGCCAAGGCCAAAGGTGCTATGCACTTAACTTCTTTGCAATGCTACAGCTGAAAAAAAAAATTACAGCAATCATTTAATGGAAGCAAAGAGTTTTTTATCTGCATCTATTTGTTGCCATGTAATGGTCCTCCCGACTTTCACAGCCCAGATGTGATAGCAGCACCAGTAAATACAAACATAACTTGGACAAATGGAAAGGATTGTTGATTTATAGCAAGGTGGTCCTGGGAAAGATTTTGCTGCAAATTCCAGAAAATTTCAGTTTTTAACCAGTGATGCAAAGCTGAACAAGCTCAGATCTGTGGAAACAGGAAAACTGTATCAACTTTGCCTGATTTCTCTTTTATTGTCTACTACATCATCTCTTTTATTGTCTACTACATCATCTCTTTATTCAAAAATGGGTAAAAAGGAGATGGGTGATCTAGAAACATGATATATATATCATCATCGCCATCATTTTAGCCATTGTCTATCCACTGCAGGATGAAGGCCTCTTCCACATGTTTCCAGTCAATACTGCCCTGAGCCTTTCTTTTGCCAAATGGGCCCACAATACTTGCTGATGTCATCGATCCATCTTGTTTTAGGTCTCTTTTGTGGATGCTTTTTATCAATTGGGATCCATTCTGTGGCTCCCTTGGTCCACCTGCCTTCAGTTCTTCTTGCTATGTGATCAGCCCATTTCCATTTAAATTCTTTTACTCTCTTGATGATATTGTATTCTTGTTCTCTAATCCATGTGCAGGTATGTGCTACCTGCTGTAAAATATGCCAGTGAAACATGGACATTCTCACAATTGATACAAAGGCTACAAGTGACTCAAAGAGCCATGGAAAGATAAATGCTCGGCATTATAACACAAGATAGAAAGACCTGCACATGAATTAGAGAGAACAAATGAAAGTATACGATATCATCAAGAGATTATCTATATTTATATATACATATGTGTATGTGTATTTATAGATAGATAGATAGATAGACAGACAGACAGATAGACAGACAGACATAGTCAAACAGATAGACAGACAGACAGACAGACAGACAGACAGACAGACAGACAGACAGACAGACAGACAGACAGATAGATAGATAGATAGATAGATAGATAGATAGATAGATAGATAGATAGATAGATAGATAGATAGATAGATAGATAGACACACATACACGTATATACACACACACACTTGGTTTGCTCCCAAGTATGTACATAGAGTAAAATTTAGAGTAAGCCACATTGACTCAATGGTACTTGCTTTGGAGGCGGAAAATGTAAGATTTTATTGTCTGTTAAAATTGATAGCAATTGTGAACTGTCAGCTTATGAATTATTATGCCACATGTCAACATTATTCTCAATCAGTTGTATTTTGCAAGAATATCTAAACATTCTAGCTCTTTTCAGGAAAGACTGACTGCCGGGGCAAACTTAGTGCCTCCTCTTCTTTCAGTTTACCATTTGGATGTAACAAAATGATGCGAGGAGTCTATCACTAAAGGAAAAGAAACACTGAACGTTCTATTCACATTCCTTTAGGCCTGAAGACAAATTGGCCAAGGATGAATGCTTGATTGACTGATTGATTGATTTCTTCAGGCTGATTGCTAATAGATTCTATAAAACTGCACAATAGATCATATCTATCAGAAATGTTATTCAAGCACAATACAAGGTCAGGAGAAAGAAGCAGATCTTACGATTCATACAGCTGGTATGGCGTAGTGGTTAAGACTTTCGGTCAATCATTGTCTCTTAACCTACCCCATAGGGTCCCTCCAGAGGAAAAATTGAAAAAAAGATTGCTATATATATCACCTTAAGTTCCTGGAGAAAAGATAGGATATAAATCTAACCAATCAATAAATGTGATAGAAGGTGAATTAGTAATAATAATAATTGGTTGGGGATCATGTATTAAAGTGTTCTTAGCCCAAACCTAATCATTCATTCATTTGAGTTATGACACAGAATGGGAAACAGCAGTACAGTATTTAAAAGTAAGAATAAAACAATAAAGCAGTAAATCATGGTAAAATGGAGCCGGCTATGAGAGTCAAAAACAGGATTTAAAAAATGTATGCACGTCTAAAAACCAGTGAAATGTGCTCTGACTGGCATCTTGCAGTTAGTCGTTTCTCTGCCATATTCTGAATTAGCTGCAATTTCCAAACAGATACAAGAACGTCCCACATGTAACACCTTGCAGTAAGTCATCTAAGTTGGGTAATAGAAAAGCATGGATACTGATAGCAAAGTTGTCTCTGTTTAAGGAATGAGATGAGAATGCTGTTGAAGGATAGATAGTTCTAAGCCAAGAAACTGAAATTCCAGTTTCTTCTGAAGATAATGGACAGGATAGAATGTAATATACAATCACATTCCATCAAGGAATTTTAACTGATAAATGGCTATGGGTGTTTTTTCCCCTATCCTATGTTAATTCAGAAGTCTTTGTTCCATTTACATACACATGCACATAAAGATGAAGCATGAGCCTAACTTTATAAAAGTCCCATTGAACTCAGTACAATATTTAGCACAGGCTTCTGCCTTTCCGACTGACGTCAAAGGAATTAAAAGGATTTTGCCTTAGTTGAATCATCTAGCTGAGTAACTTTTGAATGGAAATAAGAGGATTGGTTCTATAAGCATCTTCCGGGTGGCTGTTGAAACATTTCTGCTTTGTTATGATTTTTAAAGCAATGGAGACTGAATTTATTATTAGGTATCCCTGTTTGTTTGTTTGTTTAATTAATTAATTTTTATGCCCCCATCTCCCCTATAAGGTTATTTTGGGCAGCTTTAATAATGTTAATAATTAGTTTATTAATAGTTTTAATAGTGCAATCTTAAAACATGGATTTATGTAAAATGAATTCCTGCTTTATAGTTATGGGAAGTTACTTTGGAGAAGGGGAATGTAAAGGCAGATAATAAACTGACAAAATTGGCTGTGTAATGGCTCTTCAAAAATGCCGTTCTGATGATTCTTGTTAAACCATGTATGTTGTTGAAATGTTGTAGTTATAGATAGTCCATGTCATAGCAATCATTGGCAACAATGTGGGTTGATTAATGCTCATGGTATTTATGGGAGTGAGAAATAATGCTTTTGGGGTGCAGGATATTCTGTAATCTGGCATTTTGCCAAACATTAATTTAACATGTGTAATTATTTGTGAGCTGTATGTAATGAATGGTACATTATTTAGTGAAGAGCTAGTTGTTTAACCATTACAACACCTGGGTATAAAAAGATGATGAAACTCCCATACTTTAAAGTTATCTAAAAAAAAAAAACAAATTTCAGAAAGTGCTTGTTGAAATACACAATTATCTAAGCAGTAAGAGGAAGCTGATCCTCTTTTTTTTTTTTTTAACCTGTTAACTCATTCAGTGTCGTTGCAGAAAATTTGTTCAGGTTCAGGGGGAAAAAATTATGAAAGCAGAAAAGGAACAACATTTCTCTGGTTAATCTCTAAAAAAAACCTGCTGTCATTAAAAGTACGATAGGCCAGAATCATTTGAATATGGTGGGGAATAAAGGCTGAAATATCTACCCACCTACCAGAACTGGGTAGAGTTGAAAAGAACAGAAGGTAGTTTGGGTCAGAATGGCAGAAGCCTTCTTGTGTAGACATTAATAGAAGAATAAAACAAAGATCTGATGAAATTCATGATAGTGAACCAGCGAAGAACCAAGAAAAAAAGGAAAGTTGAACAAGCTGAGATAGCGAGGGAGATTTCTGAGTCCTGTCTCCCTCCTCCAGCTGTCCGTTCATTGCTCTTACACAGTGCTTTTTTTGTTAAAAAAAAAAAAAAAAAAAGGTGCCGGAACTCACACACGTCATACAACCCACTTTGCCTACCCTACAAGGTTCCATCCAAAAAAGGTGCCGGAACTTCATTCTGTGCGTTCTATGAGAAAAAAAGCCCTGCTCTTACAAGATAGAAAGGCAAACTGTAGCAAGAGAGGGCTCTTCTCAGGGGTGTGGGAGACCCCAGTTGAAATTTCCTTCCTCGCCTAAAGATCTTGCACAGTGGCATGAAACCAGAGGCAACCAGAAAGGCAATATACAAAATTAGCCCAGGAAATGGCACGCCTCTCCGTCTGCCCGGCCTATGCAGCTGGAGTTCTCAGAATCTACTCAGGGAAAACTTAGCTGGTTGGGAGCAGGCCCATCTTTGCACAGGACCACGACAATTATAGAACCGAGGGCCCTCAAGGTTGTCCATCTTGACAGTAAAAGGTACAGAAATCCAAATAGTTTAGTCTGGTTTTTCTGAACTAGAAAAAGGGGGAGAGAGAGAGAGAGAAAGAGAGAGATGTGGTTTGATTCCTTTTTAGTCTTTTTTTTTTTCCTCCACTGCTACAGCAGATCTAATGTAAATGTACAGGAAATCTGTAATATATTTATAAAGGATGAGAACCTTCCCCGGAACTGGAGAAAGTGTTCCACTCCCCCCCACACACAAACATTCCAGCTTGCCTGTTTTTAGCTGTAAGCCTCTGCCTGCTTGGTCCTTGCGATACTGATAAGAAGATTTATTCAGCAGGAATCCTGCAGCTTATCCCCCACCTTTGTTTCTGACATCATTCCTGTCTCTATAGCAACCAGATGTGATGTAACTCCAAAAGGTTCTTTGGTCCTGGAGGGCAGGGTACTGGAAGCAGAAGAAAAGTCAGTCAGCTGGATGCTAAATAGGGAGGATCCCGTTTCAGTGTCTAAAATAGGGGGTGGGGAGTGGGTCAAAAAGAGAAAGCCGAGTAGGCTGCCTGGCATGAATAGGGGAGCCCTCGCCCATCTGCCCGCAGGGAGGAAGAGACAGTGCATTGACACATAGAACTGGGATCTGGTCAGAGAAATCCCACCCTCCACCCCTTCTCTTGTATTTGGCAGAAATGCTATTTGTATAGGTTAATGTGTCCATATGGGAAACATCTTGCGTAATGAATGTCTTAGCCGATGGTTAAATAGGGCAGAAGGATCATTACACACACTTGCTCCATTTAATCAAAAAATGTGCAGCCTTGTGCTCCATTGTGAACAGGTGTGCCAAAGGCTGACAAGCAAATGGGCTATTACTCAGTTAAAATTCTTTGCTTGGTGATCTTTATCTAAGCGTCAGAGCTGCCCTTCCAGATGTGCTGGCTGGATCTGTGCTTCACCTCTCCCCCAACATTTTCTTTCTGCTTCTTTTCAGTCACTGCAAGCAAATAGATTTAATTGGTTGAGGTACAGTATGCATGATGGTGATTAACTCACGCATTGCTGGATTTCCCTGCAAAGGGACAGCCAGCCTGAACAGTCATCCCTGTGACACTGGAAGGTGAACAACGAAGCGTTCAGCTTGTGGAGCAAGTGGGTGAGCCTGCGTTGCACATTTGCACCCTCACCTTTTCGCCTTCCGTGGCCCACAGTTGCGTTATCCCCACTGCATGACAAGACGCCATTCTACTTAGGGTGAGGAGAGAAGGAGTTAAGTCACACAATCATGGGGCTGCCTTGTGAGTGGAAAAGAGCCCCTACCCTCCACACAAATCATCTGGTAATAGGTTTACTAGAGTGGCCCTGGAGGTTGAGCTAAGCAGCTTTATGGCAGGGAACACCCGAGCAACGAGGACGTGTATATACAGCACATGGAGGAAGGCTTCCCGACTTGTCCACTAAATCTTTCCCAAACATAAAGGCCTCTGTGTAATCTGCTGAGAGGATAAAAGCTGCAGGGTGGCCACTGGACTGGTGACATCGTTTCACAAATGGCTGTGTGCTGGCATTTCTTTCAGCCTGCCAGGGCAGGGCTGGTGAACTGCACTAGAAGGGGGAGCAGAATCTGCAGGGGGAGCAGGGTGGGTGGGCCGAAGCTGCTGGGAGGAACAAGCTGGAAAGGCTTGTGTAGCTCCACTGGCATCTCCCTTCCAGGATAGTGAGGACAGCCTGGCTTCCTCTCTCTCTCTCTCTCTCTCTCTCTCTCTCTCGCTCGCTCGCTCGCTCGCTCTCTCCTCAGGAGCCCAGCCAGTGAAAAGAATATACTTATCCTAAGATTGTGCCGAAAGGTTTCTGCAAATCAAGGCAGATTGATAGTATTGCAAGAATGTGCCATTATCTTAAAAGTGGCATCCAGTGCAAGACAAATGACTGAGTTGTCAAGGTTTTAAACTTACTCTCACATGGGAGGGTCTGTGTAAAATATGTGCAGAGGTTTTGGGGTGATGCATGAGTAGGGAAATTGTATTTGCATATCTACAACTGTGTGTCTCCATGTTTCTTATATGTGTGTGCATAGTTTTATGGCCCTCAAGAGCCTGCCTCAACATTTAGTGTCGCCCTCAGGGCCCAATAATTACTCAACCCTGCAAAGCATCACTATATCATGCTATTTTTACACCGCACATGCTATTTTACAGCCAGTGGATTAAATCTCCTGTTGCTCAAAGCTCTGCACTATTAATCCCCTGAAATGAATATAGGTTATGGCAGTCACCTAGAGACTATTGAAAAAAATATTTCAAAATGGTATTTTCATAGGACACCAGATATCTAAGCAGGTCATAGGAAGAATTAATGCCCTATCTTTTCACTGACAGCCAACACTATTGAGAAAACTCCATGGAACGAGGGAGGCATGACGTAACAAGAAGCTACCGTACCACTGCTCCAAAGGATCTGTTCGTAGCTTTTGCAGAGGGGCCGTGACACACAAAAGCAATCTTTTATGGCAGTGAGGTTGAAGTGATCCTTCCAGGGCTGTTATAATATGAAACCTGTTCTCTCCACCTTTCATTGGATCTGTATATCAACTATGGAGACCAGGTGGTCACCAGGCTTTGAGGTGTTCCTTGATGTCGTGACCCAGTAGACAAGGAGATTGCTATCCTTTGAACATATCCTCTTGGGGGAACAAGCAGCAGACAAGGTGTTAATGCGGATTTGGGAGCTCCAGGTTCAACTCCCCATTTCATCACAGAGAACACTGATAATTTTACACTAGTCTTATTTCCCAGCCAAAGCTTGCTGGGGGAATAAAATTAGGAATCTACTCTGTAGAAAAGGTGGGATATTAATGCAATAAATAGATCATAACCATATAGTCTAGTTCAATTTTCTCTAACTTGACTACTACAAGTCCACCCCAGCCAGTATTAATGCCCTCCAGATGTCCTAGATATATAATATCTCAACTCATCTAAAAGCATTAATTTTTAGAAACGAGGTATGATATGTAACACAAGACACATTTGGGCATCTAATTTCTTTATTTGGTCTTTGTCCCAGGCCTAGCATACAGAGGAATCATTATCATCAGGCTCCAGAGAAACTTCAAAGGAAATTAGTTAGCAGAGTCCACCCAAAGAGGCTTGACCTGACAGTGGGATTTTAGAGAGTCTGAAATTGGTGGGGAGATAAAATATAAGGACTGGCTAAAATCATGATCAGGAGAAACCTATACTAGAGCATTTTGCTTTACTGTGGCCCTCAAGTGAAGAAAGCACAGAGGATGAAGCTGTAGATTGCCTCTCCCTTCTTCTGCTTTTGAGGGGTCCTTGGTGCTGTCTGAGCTTGGTTGTTTTCTTGCAGACGTTTCTTTACCTAATAGCATTAGTGCTTAGACTTATATATCGCTTCATAGTGCTTTACAGCCCTCTCTAAGCGGTTTACAGCAGGGGTGTCAAACTGCCGGCCTGCGGGCCGGATGGGTCACGAGGAAACTGTGCCCATCCCATTGCCGGCAATGGGGGAAAAGTTCCGATACGTCGCGCGACGTCATGTGACATCGCGAGTTTGACATGTCTGGTTTACAGAGTCAGCATATTGTCCGCAATAATCTGGTTTCTCATTTTACTGGTCTTGGAAGGGTGGGAAGGCTGAGTCAATCTTGAGTGGGTCAGGATCGAACTGTTAGCAGTGGGCAGAGTTAGCCTGCAATACTGCATTCTAACCACTGCTCCACCAGGGCTCATTACCCAAACTAGGCAACATCATCAGTGCTAGTGTGATGTTACCTAGTTTGGGTAATAAAATGTTTGCAAGAAAATAACCAAGCTCAGACAGCACCAAGGACCCCTCATTTCAACCCCGAGCTACAAGTACTCTCCTATTTTCCCTTTTCTGGTTTTTGTGTGAAGGGGAAGGAAAACTCATGAATGTATCTAAGTGCAGACTTTCACACATGAAATTCATAAGTTGGTTGAGTAACTTGCTGCCTATTGACAGTTTTATTAATTATTGCTGCTGTCCTATGTCAGTATGAGATGGAAGAGATGCGTAAGATTTGAGCCACCAGAAAATGTGGATCTTTCTGGGATTTGCATTCTATATATTCACAAACTGTATAATATTTGCAAAGCCTTTCATGTTTGAAGGCTAAAGGATGGAGAGAGAACGAGAAGGGGAGTAAGAAGCACAGCTGTAAAATTGTGCCAAATATCTACGCTGTCTCACAATTCACTGAGCAGCTGATGGGCTCCTTGTTGCTCCTGTCGTCAGCCCCTCTTCCTTCTGTTGCAATCGACGCATGTGCGGACCTGTTCTTCGAGGAGAAAATCCTTCAGTTATACTCCTCTATTAGCAAAGCATCCTCTTAAGTGACATGTAATATGTGATGCTCAAGACCTAATTTTCTCTTGGCTTCCTCACCTTGACCTCAGTGCTTTGCTTGCACACAAAATAAAATGAAACAGTCCCAATGGTCTCATTGAAGTGTACAAATACCTCTGCACCTTTTGGCACAAAATAACATGTATCCCATATATTCCTTACGCTTGACTACAAGTCAGATTTAGGAGGTGGGATGACTGTGTGAAAATGAGGCCAGTGTGGCTGCCCTTTTCATAATTGTACGGTAGGCAGAATTTCAGCTTAGCTTCCCATGCTGAAATTCTGTCTCCCAGCACAAATATTAAATGTGCAGAACCATTAGTGACTTTTGCCTCAGACTGACCCTGTTAGCAGCAGCAGCAGCCAGACGTTTTACTGAATCTAGAGGTTGGAGCAGGAAATTGACAATAAGGATATTACTCAATCCTAAGAGTAAAAGAGGTGGAAAAATTGAAAACTCTGTCCAGCATAAGCACGACCGACATTTTGCCAGCTTTTATCTGCTTGCCTGGGGGAAGGAAGTGCAAGAACATTGTTTCACTTTCATTTTTTAGAAATAAGAAATAAACTATCAGATAGCCTTCGTGTTCCTATTTATCTGAGAACTAAACTAAACGTGCCTGTCCTGCCTCCTCCAGCATATTCATTGTTAGCACCTCATCACACCCAGAGGCTAAAAATAGGTAGAAAGAAAAGATGCAGCTTTTAGCTATAGGAAATATTACCTATCCTGGTATGGAGAAACAGGCGGCTTGTTTCTGGTTTACATTATTCCAAATGCCTACATTTCATTACAATTTATAATAAGTGTTTGGATTTCTCTGGAAACATGAGAAGGGTGCTGTATCGGAAAAAAAGAATGAAAAAATGGTTAATCACAGGGACATTGCATTTTCTCATTTGCCAAGAGATTGTCTTCCTAGCTTTCTTAAGCAACTTTCCTTGAGAAAACAGCTTTTCTAGCTGCAGTTCCAGAGTAATTTCTCTCCTGCATCAATGTGAATCTCTCCCCTCCCCCCACAATCATAGCGACAATACTCTGCAGTGTGGATTGTTTGCCTCAGTGAAAATATGCTGTGAGAATGACCAACAATTGTCTTAAATATAATTTTGGCAGGTAGGATGAGCAAATCACTTCCTAGGTTGTCCCCGGATGGGCATTGGGACTTTTAGCTTTTTCTGCTAATTCAAACAAGAATGCCAGAATGTTTCTCTCTTAATTCTTAATGCCATATTTGAAGTCCTGGGAAATTTAAGCACCCAGTTTACACTATACAGGGACAAGTTTATTTTAAAGATACAGGTAGTCCTCGACTTGCAACCATTCTTTTAGTGACAGTTCAAAGTTACAATGGTGCTGAAAAAAGTGACATGACTGTTCTTTACACTTACGATCGTTGCAGCATCCCCGTGGTGCCTTGATCAAAATTCAGACGCTTGGCAACAGGCATGTATTCATGACGGTTGCAGTGTCCCAGGGTCATGTGATCACCTTTTGCGACCTTCTGACAAGCAAAGTCAATGGGGAAGCCAGATTTACTTAGCAACAATGTTACTAATTTAACAACTGCAGTGATTCACTTAACAACTGTGGCAAGAAAGGTCGTAACATGGGGCACAACTCACTTAACAGCCATCTTGCTTAACAACAGAAATTTTGGTCTCAAAATTTGCGGCTGTAAGTCGAGGACTACCTGTAAAGGGCATTATATATGTCTTGACTTTGGCTCCAAAATTATTGTAATCCCTGCCCTGGAGGTGTCCAAGCACCAGTTCAGTTCTTCAGGACTGAGAGGTTGCCCCAGTATTTGGCATTTGTGATGGACTAATGGTATGGTCACCTTCTGTCTTGTTTTTTTTTTAATTGAGAAGGATAAACAACTGACTCCAAAATCCTCTCAGAGGAGGGAGACTGGTTTTAAAAAGGCTGCTTCTGAAAAACACACACACACATCCGGAAGAGGAAGAGGAAAATAACTACTAGTTATATGGACAAGATGCTCAAGCAAGGTGTTGCTGATCAGTTCCAGACGCTCGTTGACAGAAGTAATTTTGGGATCCATTTCAATTCAATTTCAGGGATTAGTCACCTCGTGGAATTACCTATTCTTGGAGGGTGACAAAGGGAGTGTAGTTCCGTCCATTTTATGGACCAGTGCATATTAAGCTGGGGTGTGAGAAATTGTATACAGGTAGTCCTCAAATTACAACCACAATTGAGCCCAAAATTTCTGATGCTAAGTGAAGCATTGTTAAGTGAGTTTTGCCTTTCTTCCCACAGTTGTTAAGTAAATCACTGCAGCTGCTAAGTTAGTAACAAGGTTGTTAAGTGAATCTGGCTTCCCCATTGACTTTGCTTGTCAGAAGGTTGCAAAAGATGATCACATGACCCCTGGACACTGCAGCCGTCATAAATATGAGTCAGTTGCCAAGCATCTGAATTTTGATCATGTAACCATGGGGATGCTGCAATGGTCATGTGAAAAATAGTCATAAGTCACTTTTTTCAATAACGTAACTTTGAACAGTCATTAAATGAACTGTTATAAGACTACCTCTATTGCAGTGGTTTCACTCAGATCAACATAGAGGTTATTTCCAAAAGGTTTGCTTGGTACCAACACTTTAGTCTTTTCAGCACCATTTATTTGTTAGTTCCATGCTACTGATTTGACTTTGAATTTATAAACCTCACTATTAGTTTTACAACTCTCATTTATCCGTCATGTTTTAAAGTAGGATAGCTAGAACTCTTTGGCTATGGAGTAGTCTAAAAGTGTAATAAAATGTAAATTCATTTAAAACATATGTGGCAAAGTGCAACTTAGATATTGTCTTGAACTACTTATTGCATACACTTTTACCATCATTATTACTGAAAAAACAGACCTATAAACAAGATTCAGGCTATGAAAACCTATAATCAAAAACTCAAAAGTCTCCTTGGAGTCTTAAGATTTCAGGTGTTAAGCCCAAAGTCTAATTAGATGCCAGCCTGCTTTTCCGGGGTGGGATGTGTGTGTGTTTGTGTGTGTGTGTGTGTGTGTGTGTGTCCTGTCATGTTTAGAGGCATGGCAAAAGGCTGAGAAAGACTTGCTTAGATCCAGAACTACTTCTACTCTTCAACATCCCTACCCCAGTTCTTCAAAGTCAAGGCTTTCTGACTTCAGAAAGCAACTTATGCATAGACTGATCAGAAAGGACCAAGGAGAATCTGTTGTTAAATACTCTCTTTTGAGAACAGAGACTCATCTCCAACCTTGGAATGTGGAAACTAAATAATCCTATAGAAGGGCTACGGGATCAGCTCTGCCAAAATCCAGATGACCACTAGAGAAAGGAGAAGACCAAGAAAACCTGGTTAGATGATGTTGATGAGATCCTCCAAAAGAGAGAGGTTAGCAATATAAAGAACAACAGGCAGCGTCTAAAGCAGTGTATCGCAAACCAGGCAACTTTAAGATATGTGGACTTCAACTCCCAGAATTCCTGAGCCATTCAGGCTGAGGAATTCTGGGAGCTGAAATCCACACATCTTAGTTAGAGAAAAACTGATCCAAAGCAATAGATGGATATAGTAGAAGCAAGAACAGTTTGCAAATGCAGAAAGATATGCAGGAATATGGTGTATGCTATTAGCTGTAATTCCTTTTCGGTTACTTCCTGGGTGTTGCTTATTTCTTTTCTGAAAGACAGTAGCATGCTGCACGTATGTACATGTGCTTGTATGACAATGTTAGGCGTACAGGTTACACGTCAAGTAAGCGATAAGCCATGATTTACAAATGAGAGGGCTGGATTTGGACAATACAACAAACCAAAAGCTATTTAAAAATAGAACCAACAAACCATTTTTGGAACTGGGAGGCAGGGCAGTTGCGTACCCCATGCAAGGAAGAAAAGAAAGAGGACAATCAGCAGGTGGAATGTTGTTTAAAGAAAGGCGGAAAAAGCTTGGAAATGAAAATCAATGGGATGCCAGAAAGTAAGAGGCACACAAAGAATCCCTGCTCTGTGTTGCCAAGGCAAACCTGTCAATAGAGTATTGAACAAGCGCTTCAGACTTGCAATTATTGTTTCCTTCGAAACACAACTTGCTCCTTCACCTCCCCGATCAAACTCAAGGCTCTCCATGGCTGCAAAGATTTCAGGGGGAAAGGACCTTGCTTCAAAAGGAGAAAAAAACCTAGTCCCTTAAAAGGAAAGCTCTCAAATGGTGCCTTCCTGAAGGAGCTGACCAGCCGCTGATTGACAGCAACAAATTTCTACACTACAGAGGGGCTCCTTTCATCCAATGCAGCAAAGCTCACAAAAGGGATGTGGCATACCTGAAAGGCTGACATATTTGCTGTAGCATAGCTGTATGTTCTCGACTAGGATGATCTGGCAGAATTCATCCCACGAAAGAATGGCTCTCAGCTATCTAGCGTATTTACCTATGTCTAAATAGATATAGAGGAAATAAACGTAGGCTGTGAGGCCAGATAGCCATGAAATACAAAAGGTGCAATTCGGGACATTCAGTGCACTGCTTTAAGATTTAGATATAACTTATTTACCTAAATATATTGTGATTGTTTGGTCCTACTGTGGATCTCCCTCCCTCCCTCTTATCCACTATTTTACCAATTCATTAATTAACCAAGAAGGAAACGTCTCATCTCTCAAAGCTTATGCCACAATAAATCTCTTTATTTTTAAGTTCCACAGGTCTCGGGGCTGCACATGAAGGCAAATCTAATACTTTAGCTAAACAGTCGTCTGAGCTTATTGTTGGCAGTTGTTCAGCTGTCTGAAAGACAACTACAAAAGCAAAGTGACTGAATTTGAAGACATGTCTATACCTGGAATGAACAATCCAGATGAGGTGCCCACTTCAGACAGGACATGTGTAATAAGCTCAAAACCTAAAAACCTGCCGTGCTGTTATGTAACATTGCAAAGGTGCTATCAGAAAAAGCCATTTCACCATACCTGCTCCTGAGCTGGGTGAGGATTGGGGAACCCCTGAACAATATTGTGTTAGTCCCTAAGTTCTGCAATCCTGGGACACACGCCACCTTGTTTAGTTGCCTGCCCAAAGTAAAAAGAAGGAGATATATAGTACTTGTCGGCTATATATGAGCCATTCAGACTATGTGGACTGAAGAAGCAATGCTGGCAGTTGGCGGCTACTGTTCTTGTCTCTTTACAGATGATTTCCCACAAAGTCTAGACAGAATACCAAGCCAGACGTGGGAAGCTCACCTGCAGCACAGTCCTAATGATTGTATTGATTAAGACTCAAGGTTTTGTAAGGCTCTTCCCCTGGATATAGAAAACAGATGGAAAAGCGCATGTCCAAGGAGAGTTGACAAAGACAAACACACAAAGCAAAGTGGAAGCCAAATGTATGGAAAACAAATGTTACCTTTTGATATCTGGAATTAAAAGGTCAGATAATTTCCCTTAGCCATCAACAGCCACAGGATCTTGCCAGCAATAGGCAAGATAATCATTCATTGTTCACACTACTTGTGTTTCCGATTTTCTCCATACATTTAGATAGCTATCATTTCTATGCATGTCAACCAATTGAAATAAAGGTAGATTTACTGCCAGGAGAAGACACACACATACACACACACACACACACACAGCGCTGGTGGTGTCAAAATTACAAAGAACTCAGTGGCACCTGCATTTTTAGACTTGGCCCAAAGAAATTGCCTCTTGCGTGAGTAGCTGCAACAGTCTTCCCTAATCTAATGTCTTCTAGCAGAGTTAGTACAATTCTCATCAACTCAGAAACTGATCAAGAAGCTGTAGTGATGGGAATTGTAGTCCAGTCCTTCAGAGATCACTAAGAAAAGAAATGCTCACCCATGTCTTCATTTTGTCTTTCCTAAAGCACGATAGTCATATCTCCTTTGCCCTCCACTCTACTCCAAAGACAGTGGAGCAATGTACATAAATACTGTGCTTACAGTTCGAAAAGACAAATAAAGAAAATAAGCCAGGGGGTCTTAAGCTACAAGGAAAGGTCTTAAGCTACTAGGTCATAGTCTCAACCTTTTTCTATTTTTTCTGAAAATACTACTCAGGAATACAGTGAAATTTTATTGTCTGAAAAAGCAAGATTTAAGACAAAGGTTAAAGTCTCTTCATGGGCCAGAAAACAGTCTGCACATAAACAGACTGCACAGCAGAGCACAATCTAGTATTAGTACACAGTCTGGTACACAGTCTAGAAGATCTCTTCTGCACTTACAATGCCCTGTATGGTGTCCTCATTGCCATCCAATACTCATTGTATTGAATTGAATGTCTTTGAATTTTTCTATCCAGTATAGCACTCGGCATTTGTCTCAATTAAAGTCCTTTTACTGGTTTCTGCCAATTGCTCCAGGTTGTCCATTGGAACTGAGCAGCTTATAAATTCAAATTAATAATCATAATCATAAGAAGCAAAAAGAAGTAAAGGTAATAATAATAGTAGCAATAGCAACAGCACTTAGACTTATATACTGCTTTACAGCCTTGTCTAAGTGTTTTACAGAGTCAGCATATGGCTCCCAACAATCTGGGTCCTCATTTTACCAACCTCGGAAGGATGGAAGGCTGAGTCAACCTTGAGCCGGTGAGAATCAAGCTGCTGGCAGTCAGCAGAATTAGCTTGCAATACTGCATTCTAAAAAGGAGTCTGGCAAGGCTGTATTCTGTCGCCCTGCCTATTTAACTTATATGCAGAGCACATCATGAGAAAGGCAGGGCTAGATGAACCAAAAGCTGGAATTAAGATTGCCAGGAGAAAAATTAACAACCTAAGATGATACCACTCTAATGGCAGAAAGTGAAGAGGAACTAAAGAGCCTCTTGATGCGGGTGAAGGAGGAGAGTGCAAAAGTTGGCTTGAAATTCAACATTAAGAAAACCAAGATCATGGCATCTGGCCCTCTCAATTCCTGGCAAATAGATGGGGAAGAAATGGAGGTAGTGACAGATTTTATTTTCCTGGGCTCCAAGATCACCGCAGATGGGGACTGCAGCCAAGAAATTAAAAGACACTTGCTCCTGGGGAGAAAAGCTATGGCAAATCTAGACAGCATACTAAAAAGCAGAGACGTCACCCTGCCAACAAAAGTGTGGATAGTCAAGGCCATGGTTTTCCCAGTTGCAATGTATGGCTGTGAGAAGCTGGACCATAAGAAAGGCTGAGCACCAAAGAATTGAGGCCTTTGAACTATGGTGCTGGAGAAGATTCCTGCGAGTCTCCTGGACCGCAAGGCGATCAAACCGGTCAGTCCTAGAGGAGATCAACCCTGACTGCTCTTTGGAAGGCCAGATCCTGAAGTTGAGACTCAAGTACTTTGGCCACCTGATGAGAAGGAAGGACTCACTGGAGAAGAGCCTAATGCTGGAAAAGATTGAGGGCAATAGAAGAAGGGGACGACAGAGAATGAGGTGGCTGGATGGAGTCACTGAAGCAGTAGGCGTGAGCTTAAATGGACTCCAGAAGATGGTAGAGGACAGGAAGGCCTGGAGGAACGTTGTCCATGGGGTCGCGATGGGTCGGACACGACTTGGCAACTAACAACAACAACAACTGCATTCTAACCACTGCGCCACCATTGCTCTAATAATTATAGTAATTATTAAAGGTAATAATAAATAATGATAAGCTCCTTGGGTGGAATCCCAAAACATCTAGAGCACCACTTGAACACTATCAGAATTGACAAAATCAGTCAATTGCAAGAAGCCAACTTTACTTGGAATATACATCCTGTCACAATACCTTTAACACTATCAAGCAACAACACCTGTCTATCTCTGATCCTCATGAAGGACTTGAAAGGTGGATAAAAATGCCAAATCCAGTCTCAACATCCAGTTGACTGTGTGACCAACAATAATAATAGTCAAGACCCTCCTGAATCCAGAAACTGTGGTCTAAGGTATTTGCTATCCCCCTGCCCCATCTATCTGTGTCATCTATCTCTTGTCTAAGCCATTTATAAGTATGTTGAACAGTGTGGGTTCTAGCACTAAACTCTGCATTATGCCTCTTGACACTTCCTTCCAGCCTGATGTGCAGCCATTGATGTATGCATGTTGGATATAATGACTCAAAGAACTGAGTATTCATCTAATGGTAGCATAATCCATCCCACATTTTACTGTTTTCTCAACTAAAATCTATTGGGAGATTTTGGCAAAAGCTTTGCTGAAGCCACAGTTCATATGTTAACTGCATTCCTGTGGTCTGCTAAAGAGGTTACACTATCACAAAAGATCAGATTAGTTTGATATGATTTGTTCTATATGCAACTGGAAAACCATTATTGTATTTGCTCTCGATCAGACCACTACAGGTCTTAAGGAAATGGGTGAAAAACTCTTCTCTCTTTTATATGGTGCTGTTAATCAATGTAAAACTTGTTTTTGATAAGGGGAAAAAGTAAAATCCTGTATATATGGTACTTCCCTGAGTGAAAATTTCACTGAATTTAAAACCACCGAATTCAATGAAATTTTCACTCAGGGAGATGTTTAGGATTTCATTTGTACCCACTATTAAAAAACCCAAAGAATGCCAAGTTGTTTCCTGAAAAAACAAACATGCCCAGGATTGCCTAGCATTGTTTTCTGATTATATAATTCTACCCATGCTTACTCAAAAATGGGTTCTAGCATGTCTATGACTTTTTCCTTTGTTAAGTACACTAGAAGTGTAGCTAATTTATGAGACAATAGTCACATATCTGCCCACCAATGTTAAAGAAGATTTAGAAGGCTCTTGCTTAAGACAATACAATAGTTATGCATTAAATAATTTTATGGTTGTCTTAATCAAGATTGTATTGTGTCTAGTTTATAACCCTTCTGTATCGTATTCTTCACAGGAAAATATTTATTTATTTATATTCCCATCTTTATTTTTACAAATAACTTAAGGTGGCACACACATATCCAACACAACTTCCTCCTATTTTCCCCACAACAACCCTGTGAGATGGGTTGGGTTGAATGAGAGTGACTGGCCTAAAATCACCCAACTGGCTTTCATGGCTGAGGCAGGACTTGAACTCACAGTCTCCTGCTTTCTAGCCTAGTGCCTTAATCACTAGACCAAGGGTAGGCAACCTTGGCTCTTTTATGACTCGTGGACTTCAACTCCCAGAATTCCTGAGTCAGCATGGCTGACTCAGAAATTCTGGGAGTTGAAGTCCACGAGTCATAAAAGAGCCAAGGTTACCTACCCCTGCACTAGACCAAACTGGCTCTCTTAATATAATAACTCTTAGTCATTAAGATAAATAAAAGCATTGTTCTAGTGAATGTGGCTTTCCTGTGGTTTCTTGCAGAATGGCATATTTTTGAGGAGACGGGTACCACAAAGCAAAAGTTCATGAAACTCTCAGCTACAGTGAAGCCAAAGACACATTATAAGCCTGATTATAATCATTACAGTACTGTCAAATTAAGTGCAATCAGTCTGGGAGAAGAAGCCAGATGACATTCCTGCCAAAATCTATATGTCAAACAGCACTGGCATTTTAGCAATTTGGACTACTTAGGGAATGGAATGATTCTAATATTGAATGCTGGGTTCCAGAATGTATCTTCTGCTTTTGTACATGACCAATGCTCCCTTGTATTTTTACCCGAAAAAGAATTTTTCATATAATATATATATATATAGACCCAACGATTTAAGGCATATGCCAAGTATACACGCCTATGTGTTTTCTTAGATTGTAAGTACATGTGTCATTAAAAAAAACTTTAAGAATTTCTCTTCTGTCAGAAAGTTTTAACAAATTCTTCGCAGAAACACGTTGGTAGAAAAATTAGCATTGCTTAAAGAAAGCACGGCTCCTTTTATTTTAAGAAACCGGCCCTGCCATATCCTGTGGGTCTTCTATATCAGCCTCTGTTCAACAATGGATAATAATTCTCACATTAAGCCCTTTCAGGCCCTCTGGGAAATCAAAATTGTAATATCAGTTTGGTTTTTATTGGCTCAGCTCTGTGACAGTGCAGAGGGAGCGTCTTTGTTCAGTTGAAAGTCCGAGGTCTCCACCAATGATGATCTCCAGCAACCTCTTCCAACTGCAAGCCAAGATCCCTGTTCTTGTTCACCCTCAGGAAAAAAAAAAGGGTTGCCCTGTCTAATACAGAAAAACCATTCAGTGGCAGTCCTTTCTTTTCTACTCAATTCTCTTTTCACCCACTTGATTTGGTGATTTATTAACAGCTGCATGCACACACACGCACACACATTTTCTTTTTAATTAGAATTTTTGCCTGACAGCATCAAGATTGTCAGGCACAAGTGATTTATTTTAAAAAAAATCCTTATGATTTTACAATGTATCACTCTGCCATAGAATCTAATGAATGTCCCTGCATTACTTTGAATGGGATCTGACCCAGCCCAACATATCTTGTGCCTCAGGCAAGGAATCCAAATTATGCTTTGCAACCATGCCCATCTGATCCATCATAAGCCCAGGAGCATGCACATATCTGTACGTTGCTCATGCTATGAAAAATTAGACCATGAAATTAATATATAACGCTTTCCTCCTCCATTGCCTTAATGCATTAAACATCAGTTTTATGACGTCAAGCCAGTGGTGGGATTCAAATATGTGAACAACAGGTTCTCTGTGTGGATGCCGCTTCCGGAAGTCCACTCTGGGCCTGGGCAACAAAAAATTAGCTACCGGTTCTGCCGAACTGGTGCGAACCGGCTGAATCCCACCACTGCATCAAGCTACTGCATTATAGAATGGCTTCTATACGTAGATGTATGTGTAACAAAGTTTGTTTTGTCCTTCAAGTCAGTCTTGAATCCTGCTGACTACCTGGGCAAGCCCACAAAGTTTTCTTGGCAGCATTTTCAAAAGTGGGTTGCCATGACCTTCTTCCTTTGATTGAAAAGGACTTACCAGCTCAGAGTCACGCAGTTGGCTTCCATATGTTAAATAGCATTAGAACTCTTATCTTCCAATCCAGTACCTTATTCAAACACACATAAATGGCCTTTCCTCTCTGGTGAGTTGAAATATTATCTGCCGATTCCGTGAGTTAGCAAAATCTTTGCCAATATAAAATCTGCTGTCTCTACTGTCAGTTCCTATTCTGCCTCTCTTTCTCTAATAATGTGCTTCAAGGCTGCCCTTGAATTTGGTCTAGAAGCGTCAGCTATTATAGAATATAATAGAAACTTCCTGACAGTTAGAACAATTAACCAGAGGAACAACCTGCCTCCAGAAGCGGTGAATGCTCCAACACTGGAAGTTTTTAAGAAGAGACTGGACAGCCATTTGTCCGAAATGGTATAGGGTTTCCTGCCTGAGCAGGGGGTTAGACTCGATGACCTCCAAGGTCCCTTCCAACTTTATTATTATTATTATTATATTTTTCTAAGCACAGGTCAAGTTACTGCTATTGGACTTTAGCATCCATCAATTATTCAGTTCCAAAATACTTAAAAGAACATCCATATAAACTGAAATATTCAGGTCGTTTTAACCAGGCTCTGCTCTATCAGTTTAGAGACTGACAAAAGTTTTTCTATTGTTTTCAAGAATGTTTTATCTGCTCCTCTGCTTTGCTATTGTAACGTAATCTTAGATTAAGTAGTTAACATCATTTTGTTATAAAGTGTTTATGAATAGTGCTGAGTTACAAAGTAAGCCATTTCCTCACCGATGGATTTTAATGCACTAAGAATATGATTTGTGATAATCAAAATATTGCAGTTCTCAGGATTCTAAAAGTGAAGAAAGAACATAGCCTAAGAGACGAGGGATCCATCTAGTTCAATTTTTCAATACAAATTTATAAACCCTCTCTGGAAAATGTTGGTTTGTGGGTTTTGTTTTATTTTTCCAGTCTTCCTAGAAATGTTGGGCTTAAACCTGGGATCTTTTGCAGCTGTCCTGCCACCAAGTTATCCCACCACTGCAATCTCAGTTCTTATTGCTGACATTTACTGCAATTTATGTTAACAATTTTGTTCTTAAATACACTGGTTTAACTCTTGTTCATTTGCCCTTAAATTTTCATTCTTTGGATTTTATTTCAATTTATTAATTTAAATTGAAAACATGCCTTCACTTAAGATATACACACACATACACACAAACTTGGCAACACGTTATTCCATTCCATTCTCCCTTTTCAAAAGCAGATGACAAATATATATGCAAACTAAACAAGTCTACTCTCCAAATTAATATAAGATGGGGGAGGGGGGAAAGCGATGGCTTGTCGCAATACCTGTCCATTTCCTCTAGCTGTTTTCACCAGGGTCTTCCACTGAGAGGATTCCATTTTTAATGGATGAAGGAAACATAAGCTGTTTTTTTTTAAAAAAAATGGATACTAATATCCTTCAGTCTTGGAAGACCCATTGCTTTGTGCGATGATGTGTCTGCTAATTGACTCAAGGCGGGACACGGTACATGAAGCACAACTCTGCTGCCCTTATCTTTTCATCATTTCTCTGTTTCCGCCAGTCTCCATGCAATGCCTTCACGCTTGTCAGTATCAATGGATAGCTTCTTCCATACATTCCTCCCCTGGTAATTCTAGGTCTGTCACTATCATTGTCGTTATTGCAGGAAAGAAGATATTTAAAAGATGCCAACTAGTGAATAATGGGATATCTTCAACCTTCATTAACATTTGATAGTAAAAGAGGTAACTAAAGGGGAAGAAAGTCCAAAGTATTTTTAAAATAATGTAAATTGCAAATATCTATATTAATATTATTGTTCTATGTTATTACTGGTCATGGCTATATTGTCTAGAAACTTACACAATACATTTGCCACAAGACTCACTGTACTTGTTGCCACAACAGAGTAACAATGGTTACTTCTTTGGGACTTTTAAAACTAATGCAACTAATTGCATGGTTATTGAATTTGCTCCAGTTAATTTTTCGGGGGGGGGGGGAGGGTGCATGGGAAGGTGAAGATTGTTTTGCTGGGCTTGTTTTGATGTGGCACAAAACACAGACGAAAGTTAATGCAGCAACCGCTTTGTATAATTATAAGTGTTTTCTAGTATCACCAAGTAATTGTAATCATTATTCCAGGGCTCCTGTTTAGAGAAGCAACACATTTCTGTGATTGTCTGATTGATCCATACTACTTCTTGTAAGCTTATGCGATTCTTGCTACAAGATGTAGGAATGGACCTTGGCTTTCCAATGCCTTTAAAAAATGGAGAAAGCATATCATAACCACACAATACACATACAGGCAGTCCTTGACTTACAACCATTCATTTAATGACTGTTTGAAGTTATAACGGCACTGAAAAAAGTGACTTATGACCAATTTTCATTCTTACAACCATTGCAGCATTCCTATGGTCACATGATCAAAATTTGGGTACTTGGCAACTAGCATGTATTTATGACAGTTGGTCATGTGATCACTATTTGCAACCTTCCCTGCTGGCTTCCGACAAACAAAATCAATGGGAGAAGCGAGATCTGCTTAATGACTGCATGATTCACTTAACAACTGCAGTGATTTGCTTAACAACTACAAAAGTCATAAAATGGAGCAAAACTACTTAATCACTGCCTTGCTTTAAAACAGAAATTTTGGACTCAGTGTGGTCGTAATTAGAGGACTACTTATATAAACTTCCAGCATTGAAGATAATGTGTCTTTGAGTATCAATTGCTGGGAACATGACCTGGAGTGATTGCTTGTGGGCTGGTTGGTTACAATGCTGGCCTTATTTTCTTCAAACCAGGACTTTATGTCAATCCCATTCTGGAAAATAACTATTTTTTCCTGCTTAAACAGGCAGAATCTTCCCACATAACATCTCAGCATTCTAATGTCAGGTGACCTTTATAGGGAGTGATTAGGGGTGTATTTGGGATGTGTGAAGAGATAGCCTCCCCTTTAAGTAATTAGCCAGTGGGCAACCACGAGTAGGGGCAGGTGACAACATATGATGACATCACAGAAATGCTACAACGTATGTACTTGCATCAAACATGACACAAATAATTATGGAATTTGATGACATCATCACACACCTGCAACCATTCTGATATCACTGGGGTTTGCTACAGACACTGTTATCGGACAATGGATTTACCTGGCATATCACTAACCAGACATTAAAGAAACTCTGGACTGAATATATTCGAACTTAGAACATAGAACATAACAGGGTTGGAAAGGACTTTGGAGGTCTTCTAGTCTCATTCCTGCTCAGGCAGGAAACTTAGTTTATACCATTCCAAATAAATGGTTATATATCCAATTTCTTTTTGAAAACCTCCAATATGGCGCACCCACAATTTCTGGGGGTAAGGCATTTCACTGATTGTTCTCATTGTGAGGAAATTTCTCCTTAGTTCTAGACTGGCCCTTTCTTTAAAGATCTTCTATCCATTATTTCCTGCCCTGCCCTCTGTTGCTTTGGAGAATAGGTCAACACCCGCCCCCTTCAGAGCCCTTCAAGTACTGGAAGACTGCTATCATATCATCCCTAGTCCTTCTCTTTGTTACACTGACTAGATATACCTACTTCCTTCAACTGTAATTGTATGGTTTAGCCTTCAGACCCCTTATCATCTTTGTTGTTCTTCTCTGTACTCTTTCTATAGTCTCAGTTCTTTTTTGTAGTATGGTGATGAGCTGGATGCAGTACTTCCAGTGTGGCCTCACTAGTGGTCTAAAGTGTCACTATCATTGATGCCCAAGCCATGAGGAGGATTTTTTTTTTTGAGATGAAGCACTATGAATATTGGAGGAGGCCACAGTCCAGGAAACTCAAAGAATATGGTTAATACTTATTGAATCAGCAGATGTTGGATGACCCATTAAATTGCTAAAGAAAGGGCCTTAGAACTGGCTCAGCCCTGTATCTGTACATCTAATCACCATGCAAGTCTTCCTAAATGTACGAATGGCCTTCGCAGAAGCACCTTGCATTTGAGAAAGCTGGAAAAAACCAATTATACATTTGATCAAGTGTGCCTTTTCCTCAAGGCACACCATAATCCTGCAATCAGACACCCTCCTCATTAAATGGCGGGAAAACTCCCCCTCCCCCCCCCAATTCCATAGCGGTGTTATTTTTAATAACAAAAGTCACCAAAGCTGCTTTCGGTTAGCGAGGCCCAGCAACTTCTCGCGTGTTTCTTCAAGAACTATCCGCGGTCTTTTCTTTTGTTTGCAATCCCGCCTTCGGCTCCGGGCCGGGCAACGGATTGGTAGCGTTTCCCCGCCGTTCAGCCAGGCCGCTGTTGAGCCACTCGCTGTCCCAGCGGACGGCGATCGAGACCGGGACTGCAAGGAGCGATCGGCGCTGGCTTTCCTCCCCTCACGAGCGACACACGTGGCTGCCAACTCCGGCCTCATTTGCATGCGGGAAAGCTTAACCCCTTCGGCTCCCGGCAGACCAGGGACCTCACGGCTGGGAAGAAGAGCCAGCGCCGGCGCCGTTTCTTGCGTCGCTGGGAAATGCTGGCGGGGATCTTGGGATTGCCGGGGTTCGAGGAAAAGCCTGAGACGCTTCAAGACCGGGGACTCGGCCACGCTTCCTACCGCGGAGTCTGAGGAATTCTTCCAAAAGCAAACACCCGGCCGCGTTTCAGGGAGTCCGGTTGGAGGGGGCGAACATTTTGCGGATTGCATTAAATGCAAGCGTCGTTTTAAGCACCGTTTTCATCTTTCCTGCCCAGACTCTCATAGATCAGTTCTCCAAGCCGGTCCTGGTGGAAACGGGGTTCAATCGAATTGTTATATCGAAGATTCTTTGTCATTCATTTCTCACTATCTGATCTGTTCCGTTTGGCCTGCGAGCAACCAGCAACTATTCTGAGGAGACGTCACATCGGAGCATCCAGCGAAACCACCGTTCAACAAGCGGCCAAACCCCAAAAGGCTGCCACGTCGGTTGCCTGCTGCTTCCCCAAGACAAAAATGAGGTTCCCTAGATACCCCACAACCAGAGGCGATCGCCACGACAGCCTAATGAAGACTCCCGCCGAATTGTTTCTTTCACTCAGTGCAAAACTTCTTTGCAGCAGTAATGGCATTTGCATTCAAGTAAACGCAGCTGCTCAGTTCGGGGTGTGAACAGCTTCCTTTTAAACAGAGCAGTTGATCGATATTTCTGAATTGGAGCTTAGATTCAGTTGACAAGCTCCAATAAATAGAAAGAGCTAGGGAGAGTTTGGGTGTGTGTCCATATGTGTCCATTTATGACCGCTATCCTAAGGATTCTTCCTTGGAAAGAAGTTCCATTAAACTCAGACCTTATTTCTGCATAGGGACAAAATGCCTATTTGCTGATGGCCACAAAACATGGAAAACACAATTCAGTGCGTATGTCGGAACGAGGCAGTCGGAACTAAGCTGCTAATCGCTGTACTTCTCTAGGCGGAGAATTATTATAAATACACTCTGCTCGTTTTAGCTCATAATCACGGGGTACTTTTTTCCCCTTGGTGCCTAGATTTCTAGCTGAGATTCTGCTATTTTCTTAAGTGCTTATTTCCAAAAAGAGAAGCTATGCTCCAGGAATAACTGAGGCAGAGCCCCACAAACAGAGATCCACAGTGGAAGACGATTTAACAGGAATGATATGAATCCTAAAGCCTAAGTTTCTCAGCAGGAATGCAACTGAAATCAGGAGAAAAGATCAGGAACCAGCCTATTTTGCCGGGATTCTGGACCAAGAACGCTTCCTTGGCACAAGCTGACTGATAATAAGCGGCTGGAGTGAATTCAGAAAGTTATCGATCGGTGCTAAAGTTCTTACGGTATTGCTGGGCGATCCCGACTGCAGATGAGACGGGCAGGGAAGGAAATGCACACTCGGATCTCATGTGGGAAGAGCCTGCTGAAACAGGCTGAGCTCCTAAAAGACAGAGGAATCCTTTGGTGTCTGATACCATGCAGGTGTGGGGGGGGGGGGGGAAGCGATTGTATTTTTCCAACACAGGCAGCCATTTTTCTTTCGGTACCATTAAATTATTGCAGACTTTTCAGCCGCCTTCCTCAGTCGCTTGCTATCAGCTGGCAACCTTTGGTCTCGGCAGGCTTGATTCGCTCCAACTTTTGGAGGATTGCGTACGATTAAGTCACGTCGGATGTTAGTGACGGAACAGCGAGTCCATCTCAGCATGCCGGCAGAAGGCGGGGCTTCCACTGGACACCGGAAAGAAAATCTTTACCCAACTAAATTACTCCACCTGGGTGAATCAGTTAAAGGTTTTGGGGAAGAGACGAATGAGGGAGACTCATGTAGCAGTTTTAAAGTTGTGCAATTTGGCATTCCAATCCGTCTGCCATTTCATTTTGTTTGGGCTACATGGAAGCGAGAGAGATTTCAGCGCGTCCTTTCTCTAGTTTACGGTCGTCAGCTCAAAAGCCATTAGATTACCTGGCAAACCCTCTCTCTGATTTCAAGCTGCGCTAAGAATGTTCCACGTCGACCTTTCCTTTTGCCGACAGCTGACGAAATCAGCCGGTCCGCCCCAGGAAAGATCTATGACGTTCGGCTTCAGACATACTTGCTAAAGGTATCTAAACAGTGTGTGGGTGGGGGGGAATCTAACAACGTGCCCTGAAGAACGCAACGCTAGAGCTACTTACGCGCAAGCCTCCCTGAGCTCAAATGGGCGGAGTCCCAGGGGCTGACTTGCAGGCTTCCTCAGGCCCCCACCTGAAGCATCCTCACCGCTAGGTAGTACTGAGAGGTCAGAATCTGGCCCTTCAGACCTAAAAGGCTTCTATGGAAGGTATTGAGGAAGGACGCTGGTTTATGCGCAGTCCACATAAGCCCAGCCTTCTCCGCCTTGAGAGTGAGACAGGATGGGATGGGGGGGGGGAGAATCCACGCTGATTTGAGGAGACTGACTATTGCAATCTTGGGCAGCCCAAATTCACACTCTATACATTTTTGCATGGGCACAGGAAGACATCCTATAAGTCCTCTACCCACTCTGTTCCTACCAAACTTTCTGATTCTCGGGTTTTCTGACATTTCTCCCGGTTAAATTAAGTTTTCAGATAGCAGAGCCGTATTGAATTATGCTAGATGACAGTAGGGGGCGCACTGCCGAGGAACTACAATTTAAAAAAAAAAAATTCAGCTATTCGCACGGCAAAATATATGTATAGAATAGGGAAAAATGAGGAGTGAGTTCACCATTTTAAACGCCCCATCTTCTTGTGTTTTGAAGCCAAAGGTGGTAAATAGCTAATGAGAAATGATCGAAGCCCACTTATTTTTCCAAGGGTTGAACGTGTTGGAAAAGCAGCGGGTGTCTCCGCCTTCCACTCCAGACGCCTGCTTCCCGGCGACTCCTTTTCCTAACATAGATGCAGATTAGGGGTCCCTTGGAGCGAGATCAGCTCGGATTCAAGTAGTTCAGTACTTAAATGTCAGCCGGCTTCTGTTTTTCAGGTAATATGGAAAAGACCATTCCTTTACTATTGAAAATCCGCCCCTTTACTTAGATTAATAATGGACTTTCTGGACTCTGTGTGGACAGAGGATTCCACCTGACCTCAGACCCGAAGCTGTTCCGCAACTCCTCTTGACACGTCGCAATCCGATCTTTGAAAAGAATTGTCCTGCGCTCTTTCCAGAATCAATGCAATCTTGAGTGCGTGCGCCTTTTGTGGTGGGTTGGGTGTGTGTGAAATAAATAGCTAGATTCCTGTTCGCATTGCCCACAGAACTGACTCCATCTTTCATCAAATTATATAGGTCTCTGTCATAGAACACACCATTTAGCTATATTATTCTCCAAAGTTATTCCAGACAGAAAGGGGCATATCTGGGACCCGCCGTTTTCCCACTGCTAGCCTAGAGATGGAGCTTTCCTCTGGCATCTCTGTTATGCTGATTGTCCCGTCTTTAGTAGCAGAATTGCTCCACAGTACCCTAAAAATTCTTCCCTTAGTCTTTGCCTAACTTCCGGGAGGACAATTTCGGCTCTTCACCACCAAAAAATCGATGTTGGTCGCTCTTAAAATCTATGCCGATTTTTGGAAAAATAAGTGGAATGTCCCCCCCCCCCCGCAATCCCAGATTGCTGTTTCCCAGATTGCTGTTTAGCCTCCCTACAGCTGATTGGCTTCCATGGTCTCTCTCGACCGAACTCAGGCAGTTATCTTTCTCCTACGCGCTGCATTCCTGCGTCTTCCGCGGGATCAGGACTCGGGGACTAATGCAACCCTTGCATCAACGCAGGCGCCCATCTCTGCCGCCTTGGCATCCTGCCCGTTCTCCGCCTTTCCAGCTTCTCTCGCTCACCTTCCACTCTTACTTCCTAGAGATCGTCACACCCCTCTCTTTCGACTTCTTTTTTCCCTCTCCCGCCCCTGTGCGCGCGGCGTCAGTTAAAGTGGCCGAGCTGCACTAATCAGGTGTGATAATCGAAGAGATACTCCTGATGTTCAGGGAAATGAAAGCCCAGGGGGCTCTTTTGAAGGAGATCGCAGCTAGACGAATTGTTTTATCCATGTATCAGAAATTAACCCGGACTTATAAAGATCAGAGCTGAAATCCCGCCAAGAACTCGAAAAAACTGTTGACTCTCAAAAGGGAAGGTGAAGTGTCAGAAAGCCTACACAAAGGACTTCGCATTTTCCAAGTTAACCCCAAAGCCCGCAATCTGTCCCGGGACTAGCCTCTAAAGTTACCAAATCTTCAATCCAAACACTCATCACCATCAGTCACCCAAAAAGTTGTTCTCCCGTGGCAGAAGGACTCCGTGGCAAGGGAAAGTAAACACAGAAATAACATAATTTAGGTCCTCTTTGGGCTTCTGCGGATGATCCTCTTTTCTGACAGCACCGCACTGAAGCACCCCTGAAATAGGTGCCAATCCTTCAGTTAACTTTTCGTCCTCCTGGTTGGTCCGTGGCGTTGAAAATCAGGGGTTCAGGGCTGCATCACGCGGTAGGACCAGACAGAGGGCCGGAGGGTGATCTCCATGGCCCTGGCGCTGGTATTACATCGGGACTGTTTTCGATCCTGGCATTGTCTGCATTGAAACACTTCGAAACATTACGGGCGGGGGAGGGGACTGAGGATAGTTTGCTGAGCAACGGAGCAGCCAAATCTTTGCTAACACGCATACACACCACCGCCTGCAGAAGGGAAGGGGGGGAGGTAAAGGCACTCCTCCCTCAAGTCCTCTCCCTTTCCCCTTTTTCCAGCCCTCGAAAGCGCCGAGCCAATCGTCTAGCCGCATTCCTCTTTGACAGGCAGCGAGGTCCCCGCCTCCTCTGACGTCCCCAACTGGATTTGCATGAGTTGCGCTGCTGCGAAAGGCTGCAGCTCAGTCGTCTGGAAAGGCGAAGTGAACGGCGAGGAAGACTCGTCTGTCTGCAGGACGCAAGCCCCGGTTCCCCTCCTCCGGATCGCGTCCCCCTGAGAAAAAATCTACAAAAATGGAGCTGCCGGCGGTGGGTGAGCATGTCTTCGCGGTGGAAAGCATCGAAAAGCAGCGAATCCGGAAGGTGAGCGACCAGCCAGTCTTGAAGCTCAAGGCTGGAATCTGGAGAACAGCCGAAGGGTTAGCCTTCCAGAGATCTCTCCGGATCCTGACGTCTTTTATCCTTCTCTTGCAGGGCCGAGCGGAGTATCTCGTCAAATGGAGGGGATGGTCTTCCAAGTAAGTCTCCTGAGGGGAATCGGGCACTGTAAGGACCCGGTGTCCTTAACGCGGGCTCCAGTGTCTGACCCAACCCCCGCGAATATTCTGCCACGCTCCAGAAACCCGAAAAGTGCCTCCGTTTTTATGCATGGGTTAAAAGGGGAGAGCTCATTAATTGGGAAGGCGGCAGAATAGAAAGGGGAGGCCGGGGGGGTGCAGAGCCAGCAGCTTCAGGGGAGGAAGGCAAGGCGGACTGATGTGCAGCAGTTGCAGAAAATGGCTCCTTTCCCTTGGAAAGCAGGCTCCATATTGCAGAACCGAGCAGCCCCGGAGATCGGGGGGAGGGGGGGAGAGGAAGGAGAAAACCCATTTTTTTAAAAAAAAACACCCATGCTTGAAATCCTTGAATCCACTCGGGATGAAGAGGGCGGCGAAAGGCGATCACTGTCACCAGGTTCCTATCCTGCTGGCAGTGAAGCTGCACATTTAGCCTGAGCAACCCTCCGCTCTGCTACTTCTGCTGGATCAAAGGAACTGCAAATGAACCTTTAAGGGACATGGAGCGGGGGGGGGGGGTTGAAGTCTGAAATGACGGAGCCCATCGAGAGGGGTAAAGGGGCCGTCAGACTTAGAAATAGCGGAGGGAGTCCTTTTGGCCGGCTCCCTGAGGGGATCGGCGGGGCTTTGAACCCCGTTCTCTATGATATGCATGGAATTCCTCTGGAATAATAACTGCACTAAATAAACAGATCGGCATAACCTCCCTCCCTCCCGCCACCCAACCCATCCCCCCTGCTCGGGTTAGCGCCAGTCCTGAATGCGCACTTTGAAACAGGTCCTAGAAAATGGGAGGGAGGCGGTGGCTATTGCAGCCAGTTTTTAAAATGGCCCCACCGCACAGAGGGGATAGTTGCGAATAAGGGTTCCTTCCCAAATAGTGCTCTCTGAATAGCTAAGCTATTGTTAATGTTTAAAATATACCAACAATGCCATGTTTTCTTCTTTTGCAAGGTATAACACGTGGGAGCCGGAGGAAAATATCCTGGATCCCAGGCTGCTAATCGCTTTTCAAAATAGGTGAGTGCATGCCTCGCCGTGGGAGCTTGGGGTTGCTGACACGGGGAAGTCTGCCCCGGTCGGGCTTCTTCGGAGGAGAGGGAAGCCTCCAAACATTTGCTCCTGCAGCAGGGGACGAAGGAGCCCGCGGCTGTGGAAGAAAAGTGCCCCCGATTTCGGCTGCAGGGCAGGTCGGCGGGAGCGTGGCAGCCTTGTGCAAGTCGCGCTGCACGTTACGGAACTTCATTTTAACCCCTGCTTCGCTGCGTGGCGGGACTTCCTTTGCAGCGCGAAGTTGCCTGGCTTAAGCTCGTTGCTGGCTTGTGGCGCCTGCACGTGACGGAAGGGAGCGGCGGCGGGTATGCGCCGCCTGCGCCCTGCCGCTTCTGCGCTTGGCAGTTTTTGCCAAGCCTGCCGGGGAGGAATCGCGACCGCAAAACTGCCCGCGCAAGAGGCCCCTCGCCCCGTCTCGGTGGCAGCTCGCAAAATGCATACCGGGCGGGGCCTGGGATGGCCTAGGAGGAGCATCGCGAAGGTTGAAGGGCTGGGCTGCACCCCCTCCCCCCGCCGCTGTCCTTGGCTGCGCGCGCCTGATTTCCTGCAGGATCTTGACCCTCGAGGCAAGTGTCATCTTCAGGCCTTGAGGAAGAGGCGGCGACGGTCCTCTTGCTCTTGCCTTTTCCCGAGCTCCTAAAATGCTGCCCGTTGCCAGAGCCCCTTGGGAACGTTCCGTAACCCCTATCCTGCTTGGAGGCTCCGAACTAATCTCTTGGTCTTGCAAAGGATTAAACTACGGGGGCGTCGGGAACCGTAGGCCCTCAAGTTGGCAGAGGCGAGGAGAATCGGCAGCCCTTAGGTGGCTTCGTCTCCCGCCCCTCATTTGTGCGGCTGTCGCCAGTCGCGGTAAGCAAAGGCCGCACCTGGTCGGGGAGACGACCTTCCCTCTCCTGCATTAGGTCGATAATTTGGTTAATTTGCCGTTAAGCAAACCGGAAGGGGGAGCAGAATCCCCTCCCTTCATGTTGTCAGCGAATGAGCGGCCTCTGAGGCTGCGGTGTGGAGAAGCGCCTTATCATGTGAATCCTAATGAGGTGATTAGCATCCAGTGCAGCGCCTGCTTCCTACTGCAGCCGCCCTGGCTCTCTGGCAGTGCTGGGTGGGAAGTTGGATGCTTGTTGCTGATAGTTCCTATAACACTGCAGCCTGTTCTTCTGGGCCAAAGCTTATCTGGTTTGCTGTTTCCTGCAATCTATTGCATATTGCTGTTGTACAAAATATGGATTGTCTTTTGGAGCTTGCCTGCTTTATATGGCATTCTTGAGTACTGTTATGCTTAATATGACCCAACTTCACTGACCTCAAAAACAAGTACTGGTTTGTTCTTGAATGGGAGACCACCAAAATACAGTTTTGGAATTAGAGGAATGCCTCCTATGACAAAGAGCGAATGGGGCAAAGCAATGGAAGTGAAGAATTGTTTTACATATTCTAAATAGTTTAATTTGGCTGGAAGCAGCTGCGTTTTCCAGTAGATTTGAAAGGCTGACTTGCACATCTTAAGCATCTTTGCTTTCAAATAAAGCTGGTTGTTTTGCTGAGAACAAACATCTGAAGCTGTAGAAGACTCATAGAATATGGTGGGACTTACTTTTGAGGAGATTTGTAAAGCAGCAGTATCAGTAAACTCAGAATTGGGTGGCAGGTTGGGATTCAAATTTTTAACAAAACAGTAGCCAGTTTATAAATCAAGGTGCCTAAAGGCCTTTAGAAGAAGTTCTGGTTTCAGCTCAATTGAAATTTGAGCAGATAGATGAATGGCTTGCAGGAAATGAAGATAGCTGAAATCTAAACTGATTCTTTTGGATGTCTGAGCAGCACTGGTGACATTCTAGGCACTGTGGGAAGGAGAGATTTTCAGACTTGCCTGTGTCTTCATAGATCTTCAAAGACTTTTTTTGTCTTGGTGATTTATATTTGTAGTGTGCATGCTTGTATTGTAGCTCATTCTTGTGTCTTGATGTATGAAATAACACCCCCCCTCCCCATCTTGGCTTTTCCACTTGCTGATCTGCCCATTTAATATGTGCTGTATGAAAATAAATAATTGCCCCTCCCTTCCTGCTTGTTTCTGGATGTCATTGCTCTCTGTAGCACAGGCCCTTGAGAGAGCCATGCTTACTGACTGGTATTAATTCCTGTGACCTTTCAGTGTTTCCTCGTGTTTCCTGTAGTCTCTTCCTGCTGCTCTGTTATAAACACTCAGGGCGGTCCCATGTGTCTCTCCTTAAAAGACACTGTGATTCAATGACGCTTATTCCCAGGAAGTCTGCCTAGGATGGTCATTTTCATCTTGTGTCTGCATTAAATAGCATGATAGAGGTCCAATATGCTTCTGAGGTCAAGCATTTCTAATTGTATCTTTGCTGATTTTTTAAAAAATCTTTCTTCAGGGAGAGGCAAGAACAACTTATGGGATACCGCAAGCGAGGACCAAAACCAAAGCCACTGGTAGTTCAGGTAAATTCAATTAATTGTGCTGCTTTTTTTTTCATTGGAGTAAAATGAAATAATCTATACTAAAAGTGAAAGTAATTGACTCCTGAAGGTAGAATCTTGCTGAACACGCTGACCTGTTTTTCTTTCTTTTCTTTCTTTCTTTTTTTTAAGAGAGGCTTTGTTGGTGACTAGTTTGTTTTCCTTCAATTAATTAATATTCCCTTCCTTTTCTAGTGCATATCCCAAGGGAGAGAATTTCATCTTGATTTCATCATGTTCTCAGAGACCCATGTGTACACTTGCCTTGTTAACTATAAATGCCTTAGGAAGCCCTGTTCTACCCATTCTTTCTCTTTTACAGCCAGCACACTTCCTAACAATGGCTTCAGAAGGCCTCAAGGCCAGTTCAAACTCTTAACATGGCACAGGATTCATCAGGCTTGGGCTGAATCCTGAAAGTCCATAACTGTGTCTTCCAGATTTAAAAGGTTTCTTGGAAGCAGCAGAAAGAAGCTGGTTGGCTACAACTCACTGGCTTGCCTTCTGTAGAATAAATCTTTCCAGTTAGGAAAGATGATGCCTAGTTGGGGTCTAGGGATTAGCAAAGCAAAGGGCCAAGGAACAACTGGCCAGAGAAAAGGCATGCAGCTGCAATGGGTAGGATGTTTTGTTCTGGCTCCTGCTTTTCTTGGGCTTGCCACATATGTTGTAGTTTTTTGCCTCTGTGTTGAAAGGGGCGATTGAGTGAAAGAATGCCTTATTTCCTCTAGTCTCCCATATAGCTTTGTCTGGGGAAAGTTAGAGCAAGAGCATCCCTTTATCATGACTTCGTAAAGTGTTCTGAGCTGCCAAGCCAGATGCTTGTTTTGATCAGGTTCCAGAAGCTTTTCTGAAATTCCTAATATATTTTTCCCCTCTTACAGCTGCCATCTTTTGCACGTCGCTCTAATATCCTCACCGGCCTGCAGGACCCAGCCGTGGAGAACAGGCCCAAGTTGGATCTCAGCAGCTCAGGCAAAAGTCAGCAGCATCAGTACGAACTCAACAGCAAGAAGCACCATCAGTATCAGCCCAACAGCAAGGAGAGCAGCATCAAACACCAGCCGCACAGTAAAGGGAAGTACTACTATCAGCTGAACAGCAAAAAGCACCACCACTATCAGCCGGACCCCAAGATGTATGAACCTCACTACCAGCCTAACAACAAGGAGCCACAGCAAGGACAGGCCTGCTTGGATCATAGCAAAAGCCCGTTAATGTCCCAGTCAGACAAGTGGTCCCATGGCTCCACAAAGAGTTTGCTGAATCCTGCCAAGAGTTTGAGTGGGGTTGAAGGAAAGAACGGGGCAGAGAAGAACCTCTCCAGTGGCACAGGGCCACCACCGGCTTCTCCCCGGGAGGGCGTGACCAGCAACGGCATTGGTGGCAAAATGAAAATTGTGAAGAACAAAAATAAGAATGGACGCATTGTGATTGTCATGAGCAAGTACATGGAGAATGGCATGCAGGCAGTGAAGATTAAATCTGGAGAGGCCCCGAAGAAGCGGGTAGCTGAGGAGAGGACTACTAAGAGAGGGTCTGAGGAGAGGCAGGAGTCCTGGAAAAAGCCCTGGGAGGAGAGGTGGCTGAGTAGTGGTCTCAGAGGGAAAGCTGGCACAGAGGCCAGTCAGCTTCCTTCTGAGATAGGAAGCAGCCCTTCCAAGACAGTGGCCTCCAGCCAAGAGCTGCCTGTTCCTGAACAGCAGCCTCTGCAGCTGACCACCAAGCCCAGTCTGGTTCCCTGGGCCCTGGACTCCAGCCAGCAGGAGCAGATCTCTCCTACCCCAGGACTAAGCCTTTCACCCAGTTACGGTGGCTCCCGGAAACGCTGCCTTTCTGAGCCCCATGGAGACAAGGAGAGTGGCAAGAAGCGCCTCACTTCCCGGAGCATCAGTGCCCCCACCTGCCTAAACTCTCCGGCCCCGGAAAAACTCGAGTCCCCGGCCTTTCCCACCTCTCAGCCTGAGGTCATCCTGTTGGACTCTGACTTAGATGAGCCCATAGACTTGCGGTGCGTCAAGGCTCGGGGGGAAAGAGAGCCTGGCCTAGTGCAGGTGAAGCCGGAGATTGTGCCGGTGTCACCAGAACAGTCGGGGCCAGAGCCGGAGAAGCAGGTGGAGGAGCACTTTGAAGTGGAGGAGGAAGAGGAGCCCGTGCAGGAGTTCAAGCCTTTTTTTGGGAATATAATAATCACAGATGTGACTGCAAACTGCCTGACAGTAACCTTTAAGGAATATGTGACATTGTGAGGAGTTAGGGGCAAGCTCCTCCTCCTGCCTCCCTCCCTTGGCAGCCTGGCTCCTCCCTTAAGATGCCGCTCTATCCGGAGAAACTCTTTGGCGGCTGCGGCAGCAAAGAGTAGGTCCTCTTTGAGATCAAACATACGTACTTTGCTGCCTGGAAGAAGGGAGGGTTAGGATGCAAGGCTTCCCCTCGGCCTTCAGGACTGAGGGTTTACCGCAAGGCGCTCTTGGCCTGCCAGAGTCTTGGGCATCAGGAGTGCCGGCTCCCCAGATAACTCACGGGAGAAGAGTTCTATAGTATTATATTTTAACAGTGCTAACTTGTTCAGTGGTTCATGCTCCCGTTTGTATGTGGTGTTGCTAAAAATGTATTGTTTGAACTGAAGGCAGGCCTCCCCAGGTGGGTCATGCAATTATATTTATTTGTAGGTATTTATATAATGAAATATAAAAAGCCTAGATTTATGGAGTTCCCTAGATTGCCCTATATATATATATAATTATATTAAATACATATATATTATATATATATAAAAAGCTATATCAAAATATTTTCTTTCCTTCCCTTTTTAAAAGCCACTTCTCTTTTTTGATTTCCTTGCTCCTCGTTTTCATAAAAACTGCAGGACCATCATTCATACACACACACACACACACACACACACACACACACACACACACATAGAGAGATTTCTATCTCGGTGTGCAACCCCCACCCCCACCCCCAAATAATCTAAAGCTATTATAGAAATTGCTGCTACTAGAAATGTCTAAACTATAAGCTTCCAATTATTATGAATTGCTTGAATGTAAATATTAAATGGTAATATGTGGAAAGTGCATTTGATGTTCTGCAGCTGGCCTAGGCCGGGATGGCAAAGGCTAGCTGTGAAGCAGGAGGGCCGCAGCCCCTGACAGGCACCTTGGTGCCTTCAGAAACCAGAGGGAGGAGGAAGGTAAACTCTGTGTCATGCAGTCATTACAAAGGTCTATAAACCTTTCCAAAAATGACAGGTGGTGTGAGTCCTTTTATTGGTACTTTGGGGATCCTGAGGTCTGGCTGCAACACAGGCAGTTCAAGCGGCCAACCTGGTTGCTTGCTTTTCAGATGCAGGCGAGAGAGACTCGTGGTAATAACCTTGTGGTGCCGTAAATGGGACTTCGTGACATCCGAAGTTCTCAAAAGCTGGGCTTGCAAATGATAGGCAAGTGGTTTTGCTCTGGAATGCTTTCTGAAACAGTGCAGGGAAAGAGGGAGGAGCCACACACATTTATTATCGCCAAACTGGTTAGTGCATAATGGGCTGGAACGTGCCATTATCTTGATCGTGGTGTTCTGTAATAGAAAGCATTGGTATCTTCTTAAGAAGTCAATTTTAATTTCTTAAGGAACCGTAAATATAATGAGTCATTGTGATGGAATCGCAGTAAAAGGCTTCTTTCTCCACTGCCTGTGACATCTAAGCCTTAAGAATGATTTAATATGAATGCGGTGGGTGCTCTGCCCTATAAGGTTGGGGTGTGTGCAGGAAGGTGAATTTTACATAGGTAGCATTTACCAAATCATTCTAACTAGTTTTCCAACTATAGTCACCGGGATGCTGCTTACCATTAAGCAAACAATGTCAGCTTTTGCCTAACCTTGCATGTCATGCAGAGATCAAGAACGTGGCACAGTTAGCGGGTAGCAGCAGCAACAGCTTATTTGCTGGAAATGTTATGAAGAAAGCCAAATAACAGATCAGTCTTCCTCAAAGAATGCGGTCAAGCTGTGGTAACTGAAACCCCTGGTTCAGAGGATGTTTCATAACCCCAAAGTAATATATCTCTTGTCTCTGAGAAATCAAAATTAACTGAAAAGAAACTTTCCTACCAGATGTCTCCAGGATAAGTCCTGATCAGCAGAATGGAAGGTGCTAGCCTGTACCTCGGCAAGCTGTTGGCTTCTCTAACTCAGCATTGTCAGTACCAGGAGGAAGGCTGTTTGGGGCTTTCTGCTTGCTAAGCATGTATTTGGTCTCTGAACTAAGGAGTGTGGAGGGAATTCATTGAAAGTTGGGCCTGAGCTCTAGAAGCGTGGAGGATACACCAGATCTGAATAATAATCAAGGTTGAAGTACTTTGCTGGAGACTACTGGGTTCTGTTATGGGGGGGGGGGAGGATGGGGGAGACAGTCTTCTGAGAACACAATGACAAAGAAATTACAGTTCCCTGTTTTGGGATGGTTTCATCTTGCCCTGTGGTAGATAATACATGTTTTGCAGCTTTCCTACTGCTGCAAAACAAATAAGAATGTGAAGGAATGAATGCTAATTCCCATTTGGGCAATCAAAGGTGCCAGCTAGGGGGGCAAAAAATCAACCCTTTCTTGGAAGCAAAATGAATGGAAGGCAGGTCTTGCTTTCCAAGAAGCACACCTTGGATTGGATTATGTGTGTTTGACTCATGCTAGCACCTCTCTGAGAAAGAGTGGAGGATTTTAATCATGTCACAACACCGAACAACAGTTCATGGAAATTTAACAAAGTCTCTTTCAAAAAATGTTGGAAGAAGGATAAAAACCAACACAGTGGCAATAATCTCTCCGATAAATGCTTGATTTGGCTTAACACAACTGCACAAAGCAACCCCCAAACATTGGGGTTTTCTCTCTCTCCTACATGTAAATCTACTTCATTTTTTAAAAAATCAAACCTTTCTTCCTGAGCCAAATTTCTTGTTAAATATAAACCAGTGGTAAGCTATTGCAATAATATGGCAATGTATATCTATACAGAAACAAGTGCCATTGAACCGAGTCAGATTTCCTTCAGGTAAGTGTGTATTGAGTTAAGGTCTGTAAGAACAAAGTTGGATTTCCCAATTAAAATTTTAAGCATTTTGGGGAAACTCAAGGGAAAAACTATTAAACATTTTTAAATGAAACTATGTTCCCCACTTCTGCCTCATCTGTTTCTCATGAGTTGGTTTATTACATTTATTCCTAATTTAAAGGTTGAGAGAAATTGAGGAGAAAAGCCCTTTTATTTTTCAAAATAAAAATGCTGTGTTCCCATCCCCTGGTTCATCTGTTTCTCATGAATTGATTTATTTATTCCCAACTTGAGAGAGAATTCTGGTTTCTGAGTCTCAAGCTAAGGGCTGAGATTTATTTTTTTTAAAGAAACCAAACAGGTTCTTGTCTTCTGATCTTTCACTTAAAAAAAATAGCAAGGGAAAAGACGCTCAAGAGTCAAATAGGTTAGTGAATTGTGGATAAGATGAGGTTCTTTTGATTCATTGCTATGGTGTTATCAAGTGCAAAACATGTTTTTCAAAACTGAAAAAGTACCAAACCTTGAAATGGAATATGGCCCTCAGAGCTCCTGCATTGTGCCACATTTCCTGTATCAGAAATATGTCAGTGGTTATGAGATGAATCTTCCTGTTTCTCTGGCAACCCTAATTACATTTAATACCTTTAATCATTGGTGGTTAGCAGTTTGTGCAAAGTACATTATTGCTAGTATATTAAAAACAGCTTAATTGCAACTTGTTTTGAGCTCATCCAAGTGCTTGCATACTCCCCCATCCCTTCTCTATATCATCTAACCCTTGACTGATCTGAACAGAGAAGCCGAAAAAGCCCTGGGTGTTTTGGCAGAGTTTGTGGGGTGTTTGGATGAATACCATTTCCTGTAAGCATTTCTTGCACTGAAGCTGCACGAGTAACTGGCAGGCAGCTTCAGGTGCAGCTGAGATAGGAAGCAGGCAACAAAACGGATGGGGCTCATCTGCTGGTCAAATAGTGAAAGAAACTATATTTTTAGTGTGTGATGTTTGCTGTTCAGATTTGCTTGCTGGCAGCTGGAGACTAGCAACTGAACACAAGTAGTTGTGTGCTCATACCCCTGCAGTTGGCCACTTCTTGTGAAATGAATGCAGCAAATGGGGAGGTACAGTAGATAAAGGGCTTTAAATTAGGTTTACGGTTTTGTCACAGGCTGCATCAGAGAGATCTTGGTAGATCTTCATTGTGCTTAGAGTAAACATTAAATTCAGCTGAGCTTATCCATCTGATTTTAATGTCATTTTAGATCTGTTAGAGACTTTAAACTGATGCTCTAATTGTCTCAGAAGTAAATATTAATATTTAGATGAAAGGCCATCACACAAAAACCTAGGGCTGTAACCTCGACTGAGAAGTTGAAATAACATCCCATGAGAAGACAATGTCCTTAGCTCCAGAACATTCTCAAGAAATTCTCAAGAAATCAATTAAGGCCTTTCCATGAAGTCATCAGAAGTTCAGCTCCAAGGGTCTCTAATGGGACCAGTGCAGTACAAGGGTCAAATTGTTGGAAAGAATGAGGAGATCAGTTTGAGATCACCTTCGATTTTGGAAGCTTTCTAGATTACTTTAGGCCACTCACTTTCTCACAAGCCAAGGAAGTTGTGGGGAAAAATAAGGAGAGTGTGCAATGTATGTCACTTTGGGGTTTAAAAAGTACAAATAAATAAGTACTTTTACTTACAGAATTCATGTCAGGGGAATTTAGAGTAGCCTAAACCAAGCAGCCAGTTCCCCACCCAACACTAATTAATCTACAACCTGCTTAGTTTTAGCATCATCTAGGCCCAAATTATGATAATACTGTAAGATAAGAGGAGAGAAGATAAATAACTACTGAAATCTCAAATGCATTCTCTTAAGACATCTTCAACATCTTCATCAATGATTTGTATGAGGGGATAGATGGGGAACTCATCAAATTTGCAGATGACACCAAGCTGGCAGGAATAGCCAACACTCCAGAAGATAGGCTTAAGATACAGAAGGATCTTGACAGACTTGAACATTGGACACTATCTAACAAAATGAAATTCAATGGTGAAAAAAGTAAGGTTCTACATTTAGGCAAGAAAAACCAAATGCACAGGTATAGTTTAGGAGGTACCTTGCTCGATAGTAGCAACTGTGAGAGGGATCTTGGAGTCCTAGTGGACAATCACTTAAATATGAGCCAGCAGTGTGCTGCAGCTGCCAAAAAAGCCAACACAGTACTGGGCTGCATTAATAGAGGGATAGAATCAAGATCACGTAAAGTGTTAATACTACTTTACAATGCCTTGGTAAGGCCACACTTGGAATACTGCATCCAATTTTGGTCACCACGATGTAAAAAAGATGTTGAGACTCTAGAAAGAGTAGAGAAGGATGAGGGGGGACATGATAGCAGTGTTCCAATATCTCAGGGGTTTCCACAAAGAAGAGGGAGTCAAGCTATTCTCCAAAGCACCTGAAGGCAAGACAAGAAGCAATGGATGGAAATTAACCAAAGAGAGAAGCAACCTAGAACTAAGGAGAAACTTCCTGACAGAACAATTAATCAGTGGAACAACCTACCTCCAGAAGCTGTGAATGCCCCAACACTGGAAGTCTTTAAGAAGAGATTGGACAGCCATTTGTCTGAAATGGTATAGGGTTTCCTGCCTGAGCAGGGGGTTGGACTAGATGACTTCCAAGGTCCCTTCCAACTTTATTATTATTATTAAGAGTGAGTTGCTTGATGTTGACTCTGCAGTACTGAAAGGGGCCTGTGGGAAATCCTAAAGAACTGGAATCAGGCATTCTAACTGGTATCTAAGGAATGTCACTTGGTTTATGTTTGAACTCTGTATGCTAAAGTGGTCAGACACAATTGGCAACATGAGTGTATAAAATAGGAAAATTCAGTAAAAGAAGCTATTCCTGTTGAGATTCCATCTTCTGCCTATATGCTAAACACGCAGAAAGACATCTTTCCTCCCATAAGTTGTTACAAGTCATCTAACTAGATAACAAATGGAATAAATGACTGGATTGACATACTGTGCTAAACTATAATGTGATTGGTTTTACATTGAGCTGGTAGCATGAATCTGTGATGGTTTGTTAGCTGTGACTTATGATTTTATACATTGCAGCCAGACATTCATAACTTATTCTGCAAAGTATGATCCAAGAAACCACAATGTAGTCCAATGTATGAATACAGCCCATATAAAAGCAAGTTAGCTCATCTATCCACACACTGAAATGTCTAAGGGGCAGGAGATACATATTGCATTAAAATCGTATGTGGCTTGTTTGGATTTGGCTCAGGATCTTGTACAAATCCATTCAGTTGTGCCTTATTCAGTAAGTCATAGGTAAGCACATCATGACTAAGAATCAGCTCTGAGGTTGGAATGCTAAATTGTCATAAGAGTTAAGAGGGACCAATTTGTGTAATATATAAAGGGAGGGGGAATCAGATCTGGGGCAACTGCTTGTACAGTTTATTAGACTCTGTGATCTGGGTGGGGCAATTTCTCCCTTCTCCCAGCTGTGTGATGTAAATGGAAGGAGATGCCAAGGGCATTCCTCTGGCTTGCATTTCTGGCACATTCTCTCTGCTTCCCAAGTGAAAATAAGGGATTATCTGTCCAAACATATTTTCTCTTACAAATATTTGTGAAACACGTTTTGACAGAATCTTGGAATTCTTTTTTTCAGTATCGCATTTTAGCATCCAAAATCTAATGTTTGGATTTTTTTTTTAAAACAGTCACGAATGTGCTTAAATTATTAACCTTGTTTATATTTTTAATCAAATTGTCAGCTCTCATTTAGAGTTGCCCCCTTTTAAAAAAAAAAATAATCCTGCATCAACAGAAAGGTGGAAAGCAACATTTTTCTCATGGTGGAACTGAAGCGCACAGCAATCATTCATCTTTAGGTTCATAGCTTTGGGATGGCACACTTGTTTTTGGTTATTTATTTATATTTGTATCTCACTTTTATTATTGTTTTTCTAAACAACTGAAGGCAGCAAACATACGTAATACTCTTTCCTCCTATTTTCCCCACAACAACAACCCTGTGAGGTGGTTTGGGCTGAGACAAAGTGACTGGCCCAGCTGGCTTTCACGCTTATGGCAGGACTAGAATTCACAGTCTCCTGGTTTTTAGCTTGGTGCCTTATCCATCATTGCCATACCAGTGGTTTTTCAACATGTAGTTTTAGAGCATATAGCACCACTAAGCCATAATTGAAAGCTGCTCAGAGTCATGTCAAACTGCGAGATGGGTGGCACATAAATTTAATAAATAAAAATAAATAATCTAATGATACTGGCTGAGTTCTCAAATATGCTAGATTAAACTGTTTTTCTTCACGTATGGTTCAGCATATCATACAAGTGTACCCAAGAAAAAATTACATTACTTCACATCAGATCATAGTTAAAATTATACAAATAGGACTAGTGTAACTAACATTATTTTGCTTCTTTAGTTTAACAATTTTCCCCAGGGTTATCTGAATTATAAATGCTTTTCAATATAGCAGTTCAGAATTGCAATAATCTGAAGCTGGCGGGAAGAACTTGTGAATGTAACCTTGAAGTGATAAAACTAAACCATATAACCAGAGTTCTCAGACCTGGGCTGAAAAATAGACAACCAAAAATATTAATTCTTTGCTGCTTTTTCCTGTCATTCAAAGTTTGGCAGCCTAGTGGCTCTATCATAAATAATTCTTTTTAATCTTGATGGCTCTACTCTCAGAGAGATATTATTTTAAGTAGGATTGCATTAAGGCAACAACGTGAAATGCACAAATCTGAAAGACAGAACTTCATTCAACTTTCTAAAATCTTGTAGGAACGATACAGTCTGCTCACTGGCTAATTGGTCAGGTCTTGGCCAATACTACAAAAAAAATAATTCCATTAAATGGTTAAACCAGGTATTTTAAACTAGGTATATTAAAGGAAAAAGGAGAATGAGACAACATAGGATGAAATGGTTAGATAGTGTCATTGACACAATGAACATGAATTTGAACAAACTCTGGGAGACAGTGGAGGGCAGGGGGACCTGGCATGCTATGGTCCATGGGGTCACAAAGCGTCGGACATGACTTAGCGATTGAACAACAAGAAGGTATTTTGGATATTCATACATTTATGTAGGCACAGATATACCCATCAATTACTTGCTTTTTTTTGTTACAATCAGTGATGTTATGCAAAGAGTAAGAAGTTAAAAGCCAAATAAATTAAGTCATAAAAAAAATATACACATAAATCACATTTACACCAACTTCATTCACCAACACATCTTTCTATCCTAGCTAAACATAATTGCTTCTTCCACAACAATCTGTTGCTGCAGATGCTGCTTTTTGTTCCTTCTAATCTTCTCTTTTGGAGGATCTCATTAAATCCATCCAGCCACAATTCCAACACCTCTAACATAATCACATGTGTTACTTATACAGTTATCCATAAATGCATGAAACAGTTCAGGGAACTCCCTGCTCAGCATTGAGAGCCAGTGTGGTAGAGTGGTTATGGTGCTATACTAGAAGCAGAAAGATCCAGGTTCTAGTTCTCCTTTGAGCATTGAAGCCATTCCCTCCCTCTCAGACTTAATCAGAGTCAAGCTTTGTGATTGTCAGCAAGCACAAAAATAGCCACCCCTACCACACAGCAGAACAAACAGTAAGGACAACTCTCTGGTCAGTGTTGAATACTTTTCTCAGTGATGTGCTGAACTCAATGAATGTGCCCTTCCTCAGCAAAAACTCACAATGCACCACTTGAAGGTGCTCATTATTATATCATGTATTCTTTCAGTCATAATTCTGCCCAACACCTTCCCAAGCACCCTTAAGAAACTCAGTCATTTGCTGTCTTTGCATTCATTCTTGCTATCTTCCCTTGCTAGGGGAAATAGCGATCTTAAGTCATAATTTCAATTGTGAAATATGGATGCAGTTTTCACACACATTCCATAAGTAAACCATAACTATATTTCAACATTTCTCCAGTTATTCCATTTACTTTCGCAACTGTATAATTTTTCTTAAATTATAAGAATGCCTAAATGCCCTGCATTTTAAATGCCTAAATTGTAGGCCTTTATGGACTTCTTGGGCATCAGCATTAGTAACCTTAATTTCAATTCTGCTCCCCAACATATCACTATTTTTTGCATGCACATCTGTAAGTCATTCTTCAGCATTTCCTCATTTGGTGTCATATGAATAATTTCAACACTTTTAACTTAATTCCATTCACTGCTACAGACTCCTTGGTTAATTCTCTTCGTCTATTTCCAATACCATGTTTTAATTTCCTTTGAATCACTTCCCTGTTTGGCTATATTCTTTGAAACTGTTTTTTCTCTCTAGAGACTTTAAAAAATAATGTTATTGCTGTAAGCATACAGAGAGCCAGTTTGATGTAGTGGCACCAGGCTAGAAACGGAGAGACCTTGAGTTCTCTGGTCCACAAAGTTGGTTGGATGACCTTGGGTTAGTATAGTTTTCTCAGCTTTAGGGAAGAGACAATGACAAACCACTGCTGAGATCTTGCCAAGAAAACTCCATGCAATCACCAGGAGTCAAGACTGGCTTGAAGGCACCAAGAAAAGTATAGCACTGTATACAGAAAAGAACAAGGCAGAAATAAAGAATTAAAACATAACAAAAATGCAGGAAAAGAAAAAATACATCACAAAATACATAGATGTAAGAAAATAATTCACTTTTTAAACAACAAAACAAATATTGACCACATGAAAAGATACTGGCTTCCTTTTCCTGTATGTTGATGTAAAACAAATTCCTAGATAGAAAGTGAACATATGCAGTATTAACAATTCAAGATTTATAATCCGGCATTATAGAATCTTTCTATCAAAATAAACCAATACTTTATGTTACAATCCATGCATGATAGATTCAGTGTTCATCTTATATCAATGTTAGAAATTTGGGCTATTTAGTTCAATATCTTTAAACCTTATTCTTCTTTTGACCATCATATTAACAAATGTATAAATTTTAACACTAGTGGGGCAAGTCCAGAACATATGAACGAATACCTCCTTCATTTACCACAAATTGAAGTTGCCACCCAAGCTTAAATTTCCTTTGAGGTGTCCAATAAGGTCAAAAAAGAATATTTGTTGAATTAAATGCATCTAAACCTAGCTCAAAAATTGTAACTGTGAAAGGGACCTTGGAGTTCTAGTGGACGATCACTTGACTGAGCCAGCAGTGTGCAGCAGCAGCCAAAAAAGCTAATACAATCCTGGGTTGTATAAACAGAGGCATAGAATCAAGATCACACGAGGTATTAGTACCGCTTTATAAAACCCTAGTAAGACCACACCTGGAATACTGCAGCCAATTTTGGTCACCATATCACAAAAAAGATGTTGAGAGTTTGGAGGGAATTCAGAGAAGAGCAACTAGGATGATCAAAGGCCTGGACACTAAAACATATGAAGAACGGCTGCAGGACTTGGGTTTGGCTAGACTAAAGAAAAAAAGAAATAGGGGAGACATGACAGCAGTGTTCCAGTATTTGAGGGGCTGCCACCAAGAAGAGGGAGTCACGTTATTCACCAAAGCTCCAGAGGGCAGGACAAGAAACAATGGTTGGAAACTGATCAAAGAGAGAAGTAACCTGGAATTAAGGAGAAACTTCCTGACAGTGAGGACAATTAACCAGTGGAACAGCTTGCCTCCAGAAATCGTGGGTGCTCCATCACTGGAGATTTTTAAGAAGAGGCAGTCACTTGTCTGAGATGGTATAGGTTCCCCTGCTTGAGCAGGGGCTAGACTAGAAGACCTCCAAGGTCCCTTCCAGTTCTATTCTATTATTATTATTAAACAACAAAAGTTGCATATTTCACTTAAAATATTGAACGATTTATTTTTAAACAAACTATCTCAATATTTTATTCCAGTTTTTTAGTAAATTACCAAAATCTATTTTTATTACAGGTAGTCCTCAATTTATGGACACAATTGAGCCCCAAATTATTGTAGCTGAGACAGTTATTAAGTGAATTTGTCCCATGTTACAACCTTTCTTGCCACACTAGTTAAGTGAACCACTGCAGTTGTTAAGTTAGTAACACGGTTGTTAACTGAATCTGGCTTCTCCATTGACTTTGCTTGTCAGAAGGTAGTAAAAAGTGATCATATGACCCCTGAACATTGTAACCATCATAAATAGTAGTCAGTTGCCAAGCGTCTGAATTTTGATCACATGGGGATGCTGCAACTGTCGTAAATGTGAAAAATGGTCATAAGTCACTTTTTTCAGTGCCATTGTAACTTTGAACAGTCACTAAATTAACTATTGTAAATCAAGGACTACCTATATATCTTCCAGTTGTTTATAGAACTCAGCTATAGGTTTGGAAACATCTCAAATTCTTTAAATAAAAAAAAATTAGGAAATTCAGACACTGGTAATACATTTAGTCCAAACTGTATGACCAAAATATGCTTTAACTGTATGTATTGCCTCCACAGACTTTGAAAATCCAAATTCTTGCTGCAGCACTGGAAATGCTTTGACAGGCTGCTTAGCAATGACCTGACTTAAAACACTAATACCACAATTTGCCTATTTAACTCAAAAACAAAAACAGTTCATCAGCAATTTCAAGCTAAGATTATTATCCCTGAGTCTTAATTTTTCACACCAAGAGGGATTAAACTTCCCTCACAACAACATCCAAATATATCTCACAGACTTTAATGCAGAAAACAGAATAGTTTTTAGACCAGAACAAAACCTTTGTCCATATATCAAAAGGGTCGTATAGTAACTTTCTAACTGTGTCCATAGAGCTTTTTCAGAAAACCCACATACTTCCATATAAAGATAAAGGCCAAAGTATACATTCAGTGATAAATCTGAAAGTGTAGAAAGTTTAAATGCATGAGAGCTGTGAAGAATGTCTGCCAATCCCATACAATTTTCTCAATATCTTATCAATTTGCTTTTAGAAAACTGGCAGGTATGAATATGAGAATCCCTTCAACAACATGTAGGACATCAGTATTGAGCAATATTAATCTTAATGGCATTTATTCTTCACTGTAAACTAAAGCCATTTTTAATCATCTAATAATATCAATATTAAATTGAGGTAAACAATTAAAAATATTAACCTGCACATACATGGAAAACTTCTTTGTGATAATTTTCCAAAGTATTTAAAAGAATTAAAGTAATATGTAAAATATCAGTCTTTACATATGTCTAAGTACAACATTTTGTCTAATATGTTTTCCATAATATATTCTGTGAGATTGTTTATGGAAATTCTCAATCATCCAGGTCATGGTTGTCGCAAAGGTGCTTTTTCCAAAAGGTTGTTTTTTTCTTTGAAAATGTTTCGCTTCTCATCCAGGAAGCTTCTCAGAATTGAAGAAGCTTCCTGGATGAAAAGCAAACAGTATATCATCTTACAAAATTCTCTTTCAAATTATAATTCAGTGTAAATTTCAGTCTGTTACTCCACATATTCTTCTATTGATCAAGCTTCATATTGTATTCAAAATGAAAAAAAATGTCCATTTAATCACACAGTGTCCTTAACATAGTCATCTTCCATATTCATTTTCAATAAACATTTATACATCTAAGCAATAACATGCTTTTTTAAATTATAATTTTATTAAACTTATCCAAGTATAAAATACAAATAAAAATAAAAGTAGTGGGAAAAGAATGGAGGGAAACGGGGAAAGAAAAAAATGTAGCGTGAAGGGGAAAAGAAAAAGAAAAACATTGACTTTGGACCCTTTTTAGCATATTGTAGCAGAATAAAATAATAACAACACAGCTTCAACTTTTTATGAGTTGAGCTAGTATGTACTGACCATTTCTATAACAACAAACCTATCTAATAAACAAAATGCAAAGTCAAAGTTTTAGTTTTTTTCCATCTCAAGCACAAAATCCAGAAATGGTTTCCAAGGAGAAATAAAGTTGGATATGTTCTTTTCTTTGATTAGAACAGTGAATTTAACCATCTCTACTAGTTCCATCAGTTTTTCCAGTCATTAACCCATTGTGGGAGTTAGAGTATTTTTCCATTTTTGTGCATAAAGCTTTTTTGCTGTTGTCAACATATATAACAGCAAGGTTCCAGATTTTATTTCAAGTTCTTTGTCCGTTAAACCTCAAAGAAACATCTCTGGTTTAATTTTTATATTCATTTTAAGAATCTCGTGCCTTAAAATATAAATCTTACCCCTGTATTGCTTTGCTTTGTTACAAGTCCACCAAGGACGGTAAAAAGTTCCTTCTTTATATTTACATTTCCAACATACATTTGAAATATCTTTGTACATCTTTGACAATTTATTGGGTGGTAAATACCAACAGTACATCATTTTATAAAAATTATTTAGATTGTAATTTAATGTAAATTTAAACCCTTGGTTCACATGTTTTCCCATTGTTCAAGCACTATATTATAACCAAAATTATTTGCCCGTTGAAACATGCAATGCTTCACATATTCATTCTCCAAATTCAGTTTTGATAATAATTTATAAACCTCAGCAAAAATATGCTTATCATTACCACACATTACAGTTTCAAACTCATTTTTTACAAAGTCAAACCTGTAAGGGTTTTTTTGTCTAATTTAAGCCTTTCTTTCAGTTATAAATACATAAACCAGTGACACATACTGTATGTCCTTCTGACTCCAAATCTTCTTTGGACTTAAGAGTAGGTTCAGCTTGATTAAAACATTATTTGACCATCAGTCCACCAATACTAATAACATGCCTATTATTAATACACAAACCCAAGTCAAAGCCGTTTTCTCATTTACAAAATCATAATTCTTCTTATCCAATTTAAATCTTTCTGCCAACTAAGCATAAGCAAACCGTTGACAACTATGACCTTCCATTTCCAACAGTTCTCTTGTTTTTAATTTAGGTTCTCCTTCAAGAAAGTCAATAAATCAACATAGGGCAGCCAAGTCTGCATAACTATAATTTCTCTTCTAAAAAAAACCTCCTTGGGTGACAACAATAGTGGAATTTTGGGAGACAATCTTGCTTTATGCCTGTTCCAAACCCTCAATGTGGCACACCTAATAAAATTATTTGTAAAATCTGTATTAACCTTAACTTTGTCATTCCATAATTCAGACATGCCACCCAAATCTCAAATCATGCCCTTCTAACTCCAATAACTTCTCATTTCTCAGAATCATCCAGTCTTTCATCCATACCTGATAACAAGGACTGAAATACAGTTTTAAGTTAGGTAATCCTAGCTCACCTCTTTCTTTAACACCTTGCAACAATTTAAGCTTAATTCTTGTTTTTACCTTGTCATACAAACTTAGAAATATCTGTTTGCCATTGTTTCAAAGGTACACCAGTCATTAATATCTGTATTGTCTGAAATCAAAATGGCATCCCAGGCAAAACCGTCTTCTTAATTACAGAAAGTCTACCCAACATTGACAATTGTAATTTGCACCACCTCAATAAGTCTTTTTAATCTCATCCCATACCTTAACATAGTTGTTCTGAAACAACATACAATTGATCTTAGCCAATGTGACCCCACCCCGGTACCTTCTTCTCAATTTCAAAACCATTCTCCTTCATCAAAATCTCTTGTTCTTGTGTACTCATTTTTTAAACAAACATCTTTGTTTTTTGTTTGTTTTCTTTAAAACCATCTAACGTGCCAAAATCCTTCAATTTCTTCATTAAGTGTTCAATACCATTCTGAAGCTCTTATAAAATCAAAGCCCATTGGCAAAAGCCCTCAATTGGTAAGCCTCTTTTTAAATGTTCAGACTCTTAATTTCATCATCCTGGTCTAATATCAACACACAGGTGACAAAAGACATTTCTGTCATGTCCTCTTCTGTATCGTGTGATTAATTAAATCACCGTTAACAATAATATGTGCCTTTTTAGATGTATAAAAAAAGATAAAGGATTCCCCGCAGATTTTACTCAACTAGTCATTGCCAACTACAGGGGGTGGTGCTCATCTCCATTTGAGCCAGCACTGTCCACAGACATTTCCGCTGTCATGTGGCCAGGATAACATCACAGAGTGCTGTTACCTTCTCACTGAATTGATACCTATTTATCTACTCACACCTGCATGCTTTCAAACTGCTAAGTTGGCAAAAGCTGGGACGAGGGTAGGAGCTCACCCCATCGCAGGGTACTTGGGTCTCAAACCTGAGCTGCCTGCTTTCCAGCCAACAAGCTGAGCATCTTAACCACCGGGCCACCACGCCATCCCTCTGAGATGTATATATCGACTTAATCCCTTGAATAAAATTTTCCCTGAAGTCCATATAGGACCAACTCAAATTATCAAAAGCTTTTCTGTAGCCAGAAAAATCAGCATGCTTCTCATTATAAATACTCTATTATATCTAATACAATTCTTGTGCTATTTCCTAACTGCCTTTTGGATAAAAACCCACACTAGTCATTGTGAATAAAAACCTGTAAAATCTCCTTTAACCTATCAGGCAATATTATTTATGACTATAAAATATTCTCTAAAACTTCTATTCTTTTGTCTCCAAGAACCTGTTGGCGCCAAATTATTCATCAAGTTAAAAAAAGACTTCGGTCGCTTTCCTTGATTAAACTTGACTCCCTTGCCTGAAATTCAATCAAGTTGTGGAAAAGCTAGTCCATTCCCCCAACAAGCACCAATTCTCATATGAAAACAATGACAATTCGTCAATAAGTTTTTAAAATTTCTCTTTGTCATCATTTGGCACATAAAAATCCAACAATTAGAGATTTAATCCTTTACATCTCTAATTCTACCCTGTATCTATCATGTTCATCAGAGACGAGAAGCTGTGGTTTCAGTTGTGACTTAATATATAAAACAACAGAATTACAAACCTGCTTAGATAGATAGATAGATAGATAGATAGATAGATAGATAGATAGATAGATAGATAGATAGATAGATAGATAGATAGATAGATAGACAGACAGACAGACAGACAGACAGACAGACAGACAGACAGACAGACAGAGACAGACAGACAGACAGACAGACAGACAGATAGATAGACAGACAGACAGACAGACAGACAGACAGATAGATAGATAGATAGATAGATAGATAGATAGATAGATAGATAGATAGATAGATAGATAGATAATCGGATTTTCTTTACATAAAACAAACCAAAGGAGAGAAAGCATGAATTCTGGAACACTTTTCCACTACTTTATCAACATAAGACATCAGTATTTAATGAAATAACAAACTGAGTGAACATCTCTATGTGTATGTCTATATGTGTGCATGTAAACTTTCTCCCTAGGAACTAGTCAGGATTATGCACATTTGTTGCTTTTTTGAGCGGGTCTATCTACATGTGATACCTTTCTGTGTAGTGCATACATGTGCATATCTCAGGATATGAAAAGAATGAGCAAATATACATTGTGTTTCTATGTGTTTGAATCAGCCTGTCACGTACGCTGAGAAGCACAGGGCCGGAGGCTACATCTGCTCCACTCTGGATCACGTATCCAGGATGAATGAGAGGCCCCTGGCCAGCTGTCTCTTCTTCATGGCCAATCTGAACATCTGCAGCATTGGACCAGCCATATACAGCTGGGAAGACAGTTCCAGAAGGGAAGTTCAGGACAGTACAGGCTATATGTATTTGTTGCAGTCATTTTTTATTATTTTATTTTTATTTTTATATGTATATGAGGTTTCTGGGAGTATTAGATAGATATTCAAATATTGCTGGATTGTAGCTCCAGAAGTTCAAAATAAGATGGCCAATGAGGGAGGCAGTGGAGTTCCAAGTCAACATCATTTGTAGAGTCACTGACTCCAGACTTTTGCTATAGACTGAGAGAAAAAATAAGACGTCTCTATATATAGACATACATACTGTATACTTACGACCACAATTGAGACCAAAATTTCTGTTGCTAAGTGAGACATTAGTTAAGTGAGTTTTGCCCCATTTTACAATCTTTCTTGCCACAGTTGTTAAGTGAATCACTGCAGTTGTTAAGTTAGTAACATGGTTGTTAGGTGAATCTGGCTTCCCCATTGACTTTGCTGGACATTTAGACAGCAGTGATGGTGCCAGGCTGCCTTTTAACTGAGGGATTTTCTTCTGATTTTACTCCTTGCTTTTATTCTTGTACAGTTTTTATGTTTAACAACAACAACAACAACAACAATAATAATAATAATAATAAAGTTGGAAGGGACCTTGGAGGTCATCTAATCCAACCCCCTGCTCAGGCAGGAAACCCTATACCATTTCAGACAAATGGCTGTCCAGTCTCTTCTTAAAGACTTCCAGAGTTGGAGCATTCACAGCTTCTGGAGGCAGGTTGTTCCACTGATTAATTGTTCTAACTGTCAGAAAATTTCCCCTTAGTTCTAGGTTGCTTCTCTCTTTGGTTAGTTTCCATCCATTGCTTTTTGTCTTACCTTCAGGTGCTTTGAAAAATAGCTTGACTCCCTCTTCTTTGTGGCAACCCCTGAGATATTGGAACACTGCTATCATGTCACGCCTCATCCTTCTCTTCATTAAATTAGACATATCCAATTCCAGCAACCGTTCCTTATATGTTTTAGCCTCCAGTCCCCTAATCATCTTTGTTGCTCTTCTCTGTACTCTTTCTAGAGTCTCAACGTCTTTTTTACATCGTGGTGACCAAAACTGGATGCAGTATTCCAAATGTGGCCTTACCAAGGCATTGTAAAGTGCTATTAACACTTCATGTGATCTTGATTCTATCCCTCTGTTAATGCAGCCTAGCACTGTGTTGGCTTTTTTGGTAGCTGCAGCACACTGCTGGCTCATATTTAAGTGATTGTCCACTAGGATTCCAAGATCCCTCTCACAGTTGCTACTATTGAGCAAGGTACCACCGCCCTATACTATACCTGTGCATTTGGGTTTTCTTGACCAAATGTAGAACCTTACCATTGAATTTCATTTTGTTAGATAGCGCCCAATGCTCAAGTCTGTCCAGATCCTTCTGTATCTTAAGCCTATCTTCTGGAGTGTTGGCTATTCCTGCCAGCTTGGTGTTGTCTGCAAATTTGATGAGTTCCCCATCTATCCCCTCATCCAAATCATTGATGAAGATGTTGAAGAGCACTGGGCCCAGAAGAGAGCCCTCAGGCACCCCACTACACACTTCCCTCCATGTAGATGCAGTTCCATTGAGGACCACACGCTGAGTATGGCAGGTCAGCCAGCTAGGAATCCATCTGGTGGTGATGCTGTCTAACCCAAATTTTTCTATCTTATCAAGTAGTAGGTTGTGGTATATTTTATCAAATGCTTTACTGAAGTCCAAGAAAATCATATCCACAGCATTCCTCTGGTCCACTAATTTTGTCGCCTGGTCAAAGAATGCAATAAGATTTGTCTGGCATGGTCCGTTTTTGACAAAACCATGTTGGCTTTTGGTAATGACTTTGTTTGCCTCTAGGTGTTTGCTGATTCATTGCTTAATTATCTTTTCCAAGGTCTTCCCAGGTATTGAGGTCAGGCTGATAGGTCTGCAGTTTCCTGGATCCATTTTTTTTCCTTTTTTGAAGATGGGAAGTACATTAGCTCTTTTCCAGTCCTCTGGTAGATCCCCAGTGCTCCAGGATCTTTGAAAGATATAGTTCAATGGTTCTGAGATCACATCTGCCAGTTCCTTCAGAACCTTGGGGTGTAATCCATCTGGTCCTGGTGATTTGAACTCATTGAGGGTGGACAGGTGCTCACTTACCATTTTCTTGCCTATCTTAACTTGTGTTTCTAATCTGTTTTTTATGGTACTGTTTTTGATAGGTTGGACTGTTTTTTCCCTTTGTGTAAAGACAGATGCAAAAAACGAGTTAAATAGTTCTGCTTTCTCCCTGTTGCTTGTCACCTTCTTGCCACTTTCACCCACTAGTGGACCAATCAGCTTTTTTTTTTTGTTATTTTTGACTTTTGTTGCAAGCCTTAGTTCATTTTGAGCCTTAGCTTTCCTCACTTCATCTTTGCAGGCTCGGGCTATTTGCTGAGAGTTTGTTTGAGAGTCTTGTGAAGTGCTGGAGAGAAGTATGTTTTTTTCTTTTGGGTTTGGTTTTGAATTTTTTTTCATCTTGTGAATTGTTTTAAGTTGGATTGATTGGCCAAGATATAGATACATATAATGAATAAAGGTAATATGCATTTTCCTTGGAGGGTTTTTTTTAAGAGAAAAAAGATATTTAAATGTTTGCCAATGTGAGAAGGTAAAGGTTTCATTTCTTTTCCAGTTTTTGAATTCTGATTCTTTTCAGCTACAAATATGGCAAAGAAAGATTTTAAATATTGTTTTGCCACACAGTGCCCAAGAAAGGAACATGTAATACAGTCAATTGTAGTTTATTATATTTGAATGTTTTGGCTGCTCATGCTGATCTAATAGGACTTGCACAATGCTTTTCTGCTTTTTTTAATCATGTGCCTCGATAGTAGACATACAGGGCAGCTGCTACACACAAATTAAATTCTCCAATATTCATACCGATTATGATAATACAGGTAGCCCTCAACTTACAACCACAATTGAGCCCAACATTTCTGTTACTAAGAAAAACGTTAAATGGATTGCCCCATTTTATGACTTTTCTTGCCACACTTGTTAAATGAATCACTGCAGTTGTTAAGTTAGTGACACGGTTAAGTGAATCTGGCTTCCCCATTGATTTTGCTTGTCAGAAGGTCACAAAAAGTGATCACATGACCCCTGGGACACAGCAACCATCATAAATATGAGCCAGTTGTTAAATGTCTGAATTTTGATCACGTGGCCATGGGGATGCTGCAACGGTCATAAGTGTGAAATATGGTTATAAGTCTCTTTTTTCAGTGCTATTATAATTTTGAGCGGTCACTAAATGAACTGCTGTAAATCGATGACTATTTATAAAGACCCATAACGCTTTATATTTTGTGGTTCCGGAATTTTGTAATGTCGGTTATGTATGATGAGAAAGAGCTAAAACTATTCAGTCAGCAGAAAATCTCTGTGTATGTATGTGCGTGTTGCATTTGTGCAGCAAAAGACACACACACCATACTTTGGGGGTTTTTTTCTTTGTGCACAGTTTCACATAGTGTGAAAACTGATTATAGAAAATTTCATTTCTCCTATTCCCGTTTTTGTTATTATTTTTGTCAACCCATAACGGAATCTGGCTTTCACCAACTAGAATGTAGCCAAGTACAGACTATCCTTAATCCCACTGGGAGCGCTGCGATAATGAAAAGCAGGTAACACATTTTACTAATACATTCATAAGGAATTTAAAACAACAACACTGCACCACATTCCTTAAGCTATTGTGCAGAATTGTTGCCATTTTGGGTACACAGAAAGGGAGCTGTCAAATCAAAAAGGGGATGCATATGCCCCCCCCCAAACAGCTGAACAATATGCATGGGAGAATCAGAAGGCATTCTCTGATCAGAGAGCAAGAGATTATATTGAGTACAGGATCTAGTGCAGAAGTGAGACAAGATTTTCCAGTGGGGGGGGGAGACTCAAGTTCAGATCTCTCGGCACAATGCATCCTCACAGGGTTGTTGGTGTGGGTGGAAATTAGAAGATTGGCTCCTATAAGGTGGCATAAGGCCACTGCCTTAAGCAGGAGGTTGGACTGGAAGACCTCCAAGTTTTCTTCCAACTCTATGATTCTATGATTCTATCCTGAGCTCCTCTTGAAATCCTGGAGAAAATGTGGGCTTTAAAGTTAATATAGGATTTTGAGCTAATAATCTGCAGTGGATCAATTTTTCACATTAAAAAAAAACTTCCTCAGAAAACATTTAAAAAAAAAACACAAGAGTGTGGATGTCATTTTATGAATGAATGTAGGCTGTGTGGACATGAAAAGGAAGGCGGCAATGCCCAGGGGGCAAGTTCTTTTAATTAAAACCTAATGGCAGCCATTAGAAAGCTGCTTAGGCGTTATGATGCTGGAGATAGATGAGAAAGCAAGCAGAGGTGTAAAATGAGGGCAATTTATCACCTGGTCAAGCTGTTTCCCCAAGGCTGTAGAGAGTAGAAATGGGGGTGGGAGAGATCAGGCAGGCATATCTGCCCCAGTACTAAAATAAACAGTGCGCTGGGCATTGCATTTTGGCTGCTGCCATTATGAAATACTATTTGCTCAGCTCTATCATCTCAAGGATGCTGCAGTACATTATACTCCCTGTGGCCCATCTGACTGATTGGTGACTGGCTGCTCCTTAGTGCTGAAGGTTCCCCCAAATTCCCTAACATTGAAGAGCTGGAATGACCTGGGGAAGTCAAAGACCCGGATAACTTTGGCTCTCTCTGCTATCTCCCTAACTCCCTAACTCCTTCTCATAGAAGAGCTGGAATGACTTGGGGAAGTCAAAGGCCTGGATAACCTTGGCTATCTATCAGCTACCATTGGCAAGTATCCAGGACCTCCCTATAGCTCCAATTGCTAAGAATCCTAAGAGCTCTCTCATCCTTCTGGCATTCCTCCTTCAAGAGAAGCTTGAGTAATGGCAGTAGAGATAGACCCTTCTCATATTCTGCCTCTCTTCCTCTTCATTTTTCTCTTTATGTGTGTGTCTGAAAGACAACTCCAGCCTCTTTCTTACTTTTCAGAACTCAGGCCCTTTCAGTTGCACTAGCAAGTATTGAGGCCAAAGTACATTAAAGAAATTTATAGGCTCTTGGCTCTTGGCTCTGTCCCTTCATGCTCTAAAGTGCTTTAAACATGAATTGCTCAAAGTGCTTGGAAATGCTTAAAGCCCGGCTAGTGGAGCTTCAAGAGTCTGTGAGCAACACAAGCAAATGTAACAAATAAACAAAAAGTATTTGATCCTGAAGTTGTATTTATGTAAACCTCTATGAGTTAGAAAGAGTAAGCAAGATTGATGGATCGATGGGTAGGAAAGTAGATAGGTAAATAAGTAGATTCACCAATAGAGATACCATGGCTTTAATGGTTATATAACAAGCAGAAAGCCAGAAGGTGCAATTCTTTTACAACAGAGCACTTTGGGGTTTGTTTGTTTTTTGCTTACACCCCTCTTTGACTTTGCAGATTTCGTGCCAGCAAATAAGGGGCCACTTTAGCTACTCTCCTGAATGCATCATCCCCCTGGGAAAATCATCTTTCTTCTTTTCAATAATAAAATAACACTCTCAAAATCACATCTATTTCAAGTATTTAAAAGGTGTCCTTTGAATGTGTGCTTTTAAAAAACAAAGAAACAACCCCCCCCACCCCAACAATAAAACTATGTGTCTCAGTGCAGCTCTGCTGGGGTCTCCTGAAACAGAAATCAAGAGAAGTGACTGAGAATACTTAGAAGGAAAATAGGGCATCAGTGTTATATTTGGAAGGAAAGTAGGACATCATAATGGGAGCTTTTCCCAAGAAGCCTGTGTTTCTCAACCTTGGCAACTTGAAGACATGTGGACTTCAACTCCCAGAATTCCCCAGTCAGCATGTTAGAAATTCTGGAAGTTGAAGTCCATACATCTTCAAGTTGTTAAAGTTGAAATACCCTGCAATTATCCATTGGGCATATAGCACAGTCTGGGCTGCCAGCTGAATAGATGCTTGTTTTCAAAGAACAACTACAGTCTGTCTAAAAATAATGCAAGCTCTTCTTCACCAGCCCAGCCCTTACAAACTCCTTACAGTCTAGTCTTTCTCATTACTAATTTACTTAGCAACCAAGTCTGGGCAGCGTGTTCACTTCGTTTTCCTTCCTGCAAAGCCAAGAGTGGCCTTGAACTGGCACCTTGGCCTCTTCCAATCGTGGTCTTCTCTGAGGCAACTGATCTAATGGTCTGATAGGGAAGATCTCAGGCTGACTTTGAGGCCTTCAATGAACTGCCCTTAGGCAGCTTATAAAAGCAGAAGTAGCCAGTCAGTGGGATTTAGTCTATTGCTTCTTTTTCGTTGGGGAAACGATCTGGATCATCTCTATCAGGAAGGGGAAGGAAAGGAAAGAAATAGCAATATCATTTCCTGCCAAAGGAAGCATTTTGAGAGCATGTGAGAGGGTTCCAACAGAAAATGGAAGCCACAAAATGGCTACCATGGTAGGGGTAAACACTCAACTAAAATAGTTCACCTAAAGGCAAATCTTATTATTGCATACACCACCCCATACACCCTCTAGCTTCTCAAATGGCTGGTTATCCCAGGTTATCCCTTGGAGTGGAGGGGGGGAGGATTTTCAGATTGCTTTCAATCAAAACCTTGAGTGCAGCCACTTACCATTTTAATTTCCTAACAATGTCCATGGGGCCTACATAGGTACTATGAGGCCTATTATTGTAAATGAAATTAATGCTAAAAGCTGATCTATCACATTGTATTATGAACACTTTGCACCGATTAATTGGTTGGTTGGTTTATAATGTTTAAATCAAAAATTACCCTAGAGGTATACCATTTATGTTAACTGGAATGCCACAAAGAAAGAGACAGTATTAAAATATAATTAATGTTTTTATATTATTAACATCTTTCCTTCGTGCCATGGCAAGTAATATTATATCCACTTTTGTTCCATGGAACTCACTATAACTTATTTTAGCATTGTATAATGATTATTGTTATATACAAATTTCCTAGAATTAAAGCCCTACTGGAAATCTTGCTTTTTGTAGACATGGATAAAGATTGCTTTATCATACCTTGCTAACTGCTTTCTTCTTTTTAATATAGAAATCAGCTAGACTGATATTGTCTTACATGAGGCCTGAAGCTGAAACATCACCAAAAAGTCACCAGACTAACAAAGCATGACTTGATATAGATCTGTTGATTTATACCATATCTTTTGGATCATATATGCATTGGATTTGTCTCCAAATGAACAATCCAGTATTATTCAGTAATTATCCAATCTCATCTCTTTCTGGGAATCTGCTTATGACTTCGGTTACGTGGGTCATATGCATTAAAGAATATTATTTAGATAATTTTACAGAAATCCCCCATCAAATATCACTAATTAAAACATTCAATGAACAATAAATAAAATTGTTCATGTAACCACGCATACATATATAGTAGAAAGATCATGTATCCTGGGGAATGAGGCTAAATCTACAATACATGGATGCCACTGATACAAAAAATAATTGCTTTTAATAGACACGCCCTGTATCTTGTTCCACTTTGAAGGAAAGTTACAGCTGGGCTGGGCATGTTAGCCAGAAGTGACTCAGTGTGTTTTAAGAGAGAAAAAGGAAGTTTGGCCTCTTAATGTGGCTTGGATTCATGTGGGGCGTGGAAGGGATTCAACATGTAGAAGAAGCACTTTTTCTCAATATTCTGCAACTACTGGCAATGAGATTAACCCAAAATATAAAATAAAAACCAGGAGTACTTTGGGAAAAATAGTAACTGATAAGAAGGGCACTGGAACTAGATCTGTATAGTATGGAGGATCGTCTGGCCATTTATGAATCTCCCTAAATGACACTGAAAGGCAAGAGCTTGACCTCTCAGTCAAAGCTAATTTCACAGAGCTTTGCAGAGCTGGCTGTCAATAGGGGCATCTTCTATATGTGTACTAAATGAAAGGCCAAATTGGGACAGCAAGATACCAGTCACTCCTGCATTATATACCGTATATTGATGATAATAATAATAATGACTGTGTCTTGCAGCACAGATTATTGTACCCTTCAATTTACAAATAAGGAACTGAGATTAAGAGATTACCAGTGGCCCAAGAGTGCCATTAGGTGAATTATTAATTGACTGACTATAAATCAGTAATATCATGTCTGAAATACTTTATTTTTGTATTGTTGTGCTAGCCATTTGCTTTGTACCTGAAAACTTGCTCCAGGCCAAGGATGAACAGAAAATAGATCAGGATCATTTGAGAGCTGTCTGGCTGATCTGCAGTAAATTAACATGAATTTCTGAGATCTGGTTGTTGAACCACCAAATTATTTCTCTCCCTTTATACTGCTCAAGTTAGACTGAATAAGAAGGAGAGCAGGAGTGGATGTTTGATTGGAAAATTTACTGCTCTGGTACTCAAAATTAATGCCTTGTCCATGTCTTTTGCACTAGGTCTCACATACTGGAGTTCTAAGTTCTAGGGTTGTTTTTTTTTAAAAAAGTAGATTCCCAAATATTAATGTTTGCCAGAATATTTTTAATTAGATATGCTGTTAAAGGCTTGCTTAATGGCAAAGTATATTTTGGGGGGAAACACAATTACATGCTGATCATATAAAGATATCTGTCAAAAATGTCTGTGGCTTTGGGAAACATCTCTGTATACAAGATGAGAATATATTTTCCTTTGTGATTAAGATAGTTATTCCAATATAATTCACAATGGGTTTAATACATACTTGCTTTAGGTCTCTACAAAGCATGTATGTATGTATATACTGCTTCAAGCACACCCTGCAAAGGAATATTGAAGAAATACTTCTAAATTAATAGAACACCTAGTTATTTTTAGACTCTAGAGTTAATGATCTAAGATTAATTCTGCAATGTTGGACTTTTGCCCCCAAATCCTGCCTTTAGTGAATCTCTCTTGCAAACAGTAAGATGAAGTTTAAAGAAGTGTACTATGGCTATGGGAGTTTAAATGTATTAATCTACAGTACCATTTTTAAATGTGTATTTCGATATTTAAACATAAGAATGGTGTTTATGGAGACAGATAACCACTTTGAGACCATCTCATTTTGATTCTGATGTCTTAGTAATTATCTGATCCCACAAAGCAGGTAATTCCAGTGATGGTCACTTCATACAGGTTAAGAATTTAGTTAAGAGCATCTGACTGTGAGGTATATCTGTTGCACAGATGCCTAATTGTGGGTGGACATAGTAGACAATGAGGTGTTTTGGGGAGGTCTAAAATAGAAATATATTAGAAATGTTTAGGTGAAAGTCAATGACTCACAAGGGTGAATTTAATCAAGTTGATCCCTGAATATACTCAGAACAACTGGAAGATCTCTGACAGGTTTTCTTTCCAGAAGATGACCATTTCCTGAACAGGCCTACAGGTAAAGCTGATGGAGAGTGAGTTCTGCTTAGCTACTCCTTCCCTTTATTAGCTGTCTATTAGCAGTCTAGAAACAAAGAGAGGAAATTAGTAGTAGAGCAAGATTCATTACAAATCTTTCAGAAACCTTGGCTCATCTTTCTGCTGAGAATTGAATTCCCTCTGACATACTTTGTTTCTCCAACTTTGAAACTATCAGATGTAGGTGGGAGATTTTTTAAAAAATCTCCTCTTATCCCTAGGCAGTAGTAAAAAGGCAGTGAGAAGGCAAGGTAAGTCATAGTGTATTTATATTTATTGCTAAATTTATATTCTCCAAAATCCTCACTTTGATTCAGAGTTATATGGGGATCTCAATAATTCAAAAAAACAGATTCATGTAGATCAGATTCCTCTTAGCCTTAGCTAGCGAACTGGCCATAGGTGTTTGCCTAAATTCAAAGCATTGCTCTTCATTAAAATCAGGTAGAATACTCCCTGCCTTTACAGCTTGCTTATTGTTAGGGAATTCTCTTAAAAGTAAACTGAGCCAAGAGACAGAAACTCTGTGTCACACATTCAGGTGTCTATAAGGCCTTTTTTTAAAAAAAGTAGGATTATAGTCAGTAATTCTAACTCAAGTTAGAAGGAAACTGCAGGAACCTGAACTGTATTTTTCTCATTCTATGGCTCTTCAAGCACCCTTCATTTCAACCAGATAAATAAAAATAGCCTTGTCCCACTGCTGGTTGGTTGTCCTTCACCTTAGAAGCCTCAGTTACTCATATTGGGTAGATATTGTGGAAATTGGTCCCAACATCTGGAGGCCACCGGGTTGAAAGACGCTGTGTATGATTGCGGCCCAAATCGTGGGATGGAGTCTAATCCAAATAGTGGGACGCGGTGGGCTGACAAACAGGCGCCGGGAAAGCGACCAGGGAGCGATCACTCCGGCGCCGGACGAGCCGTAAAACCACCCAGGGGCTCCGGCAGGTGGTCTCAGTTTCAGGCCAGGCAAGGAACGTTAGGACTGCAAATAGGACCGCCACACTTTCGGGGGCTACAGAGGCCTCCCGGAGGGGAGGGCTGAGTCGAGAAAATATAAGTTTTGCAAAGTGGAAGGTTTCTCGAGAGCCACTCTTACCAAATTCGCTGTTGCCGCAGGAATCTCAATTCGCGCCCTTGCTAAGGTGAAGTGCAGTGGGACGAGAACTTGATACTTGGCTTGGTTGACGCAGCTCACTTTGGAGCCAGAAGTGCGCTCTGTGCATGCTCAGAGGGCAGGTGGAGTCGCAAGCAGAATACCCCGAAGCGGGGACCAAGCGGCGCTCAACAGTTCTCCAGCTTCCAGCGCGCCCAGCCTAAGATCCCCCAGACCCCCGTGAGCCTGTGCAAAAAAAAAATAAAAAAAAATACGGACCGGTTTTAGGTGACCTTCCTCGAGAGAAAGCTCCCCGCAAAGCTGGGATCTATTATAACCTCTGACAAACTACAAGTCAGTTTAGGTGTGTACCGCACACGGAACCAAAGGAAATCACCCACAAATCTACCCATATTTAGCCTAAAACAGAGCAACTTTGTGGCTCAACGCCGTGGAAACACAGTCGTGGAAGTGCGGTTTCTGACCAGTTTGGGGACTAATCCCAAGCAGGTCACGTGGGCGACTGGCTCTCTCTCTCGTTAGCTTGGTGCTAGATCCACCGCTGCTGAGCTTTTCCTTGCCTGGGGAGAGAAAAATAAAGCCCCCGAATTAATAAGCGGGCGATCTGGGCAGAAAGAAGGACCTTTCCAAGCGCACCCTTTCCTCCTGGCTCCCCCCTCCGTTTCTCCTGCTCTTACTACGCAGGGGTTGTTATCCGGAGGACGGTGCGTACTGGGGGGGTGGGGGTGCGGAAATCCAACCAACCGGTTGTAGTACATTGGCTGCAGTTGGTTGTAACATAGCAAGCATTTCAGGATTTCGTCGCTGGCAGAACGACACTGAAGAAATGGACCTACAGACTTGGGGGCGCCACGCTTGGTTCCAGAAGCGTGCAGTGCATGTACTGCGTGCACCCTAAGGGATTACTTCCGAGGAAGTAGCCTAACGTTGCCGAGTTTATCTCGCAGTCTCGGTTCCTTCAAAAATAAGCCTTTCAAAGCTCAGTGACAAGTTCCTAGTCCGTTGTGTTTATTTAGATATATTTGATTCCTCGAATCTGTATGAAGACAGGGAAGCACCAGGTTCGGATCCTCTGACTAATCACTAAGTACCTTTAGGCCCGACTAGGGTCTCCTGCCTTACAAGGTTTAAAGAACAGAATGAAAGCGGTGGGGCGTGGGAAGAGTCTAGCCACGCACTATTCCCTGGAGGAAAGGCAGGATAAGTACAACTAACGGGCTGAAGGAGAATTTGGGCTAAGTCCTCATCACTCAGACGCCCACTGAAATCCATGAAACCAGGGTGGGCAAACGGGGCAGCTCCCTCCCAGCGCAAAATGGCCACCTTGCTCTCTGTTTTCTGAGTGGGAGGCCCGGGTAGTGGGGACTTTTCCCAGGAGGATTCCTTGAAGCACAACCCCCTTGGGAACTTGTAAGGTTCAAGAAGCCCACCTTTGAAACAAAGACAACCACAGCATTCCTGGTCACAGCCCCCGCCAGTGGTAACCCTGTTTGCTCCAGTAAGGGATGGACCACGGTGGCTGGGTGACTACAGCTAACAATCGCAGGGGACAGATAGACCGCAGGGTGCCATGTTTCAAGCCCCAGCCGGGTTTAGGAAGAAATTGCAGACTCCGTAGAAGATCTTCAGAACGGCTTCTTTTCAATAGCTCAAGCCTTGAATCCTTTTCTCCTCCCCGGGTCTGTGGGCGCGTAAAACCTGGTTGTGGACTCCATTTCTAGGCTGAAAGCCAGAACCTCCTCGGTGACTACGAAGGGGACTGGGACTGAAGCAGGACCACCGCCACCACCACCGCCTTCCAGGAATGATTAAGAGATGTTCCCACCCGAATCCTGGCCTTTAGAATCGGAGTGGAAAGAGCCCCCCCCTCGCTTGCTTGCCCAATTGCCTTGGGCTGAGGCTTCGGCTGGGTATTGAGTGGACTCCTCGTGTCTCACCCGGGGGCTGACCGCGTATGGATGCTCCTAGTGGCTTAGGCTAAAGGGCACTGACTGGAGAAGGAAAGGACTGGGTGGCGACAGGTGGGGGAAGTTGGAGGCGCGAAAAGCCGAGCTGGTCCAGCTCCGGTCGCAGGCTAGCTATACAAAGGCTCCCGCACCTGCATTGCAACAGCAACAAGTCCCTCCTTGCGGTTTTCTTTAGGCTGGCAATACCCTGCAATGCAGCAACGCAAACGCCCTTTTTCCTTCTTACCACGATTTCTCAGTAAAACTATGAATGTCCTGCGCGTCCCCCGCGCCCCCCGCCCCAAAATCAGATAAGTCAATCTGCTCTAGAGGCTTCCGATTTAATTTTGGGAATACCGTCTCCGAAAGCTTCGGCTCCCTAGAGAGTCTTGCCTTTTACAGAGGAATGCTTAGCTTGGTTGCGCATCTCCTCACCCTGAAGGCGAAGAGCCCTTTCTCGAAAAATATCTATAGGTGGCCATTTCAGAACCAGCAGGGCGGGGAAGAAACAACCGGCTTCGGTTGATCACGGTGAAATACCCTGGTTTATTTCTTAGCTGCCTTGTAAACGCTTGGAGGAGAGGCGGCAGAGGAAACTTCAGCCGAGAATTAGTGGCCTTGCCAAGACAACCAGTCGACACAATGAGGTGCGCTATGCAGGTACAATGACGCGGAATCTTGCAGGGCCCTGCTAGAAAGTCGTTGGGCTGGTTTGGAGATGCAAGGACAGGACAGACCTGAGAGGAGTTCACCTGCCAGGTCATTTCTGTCCTAGTGATTTATAGCTTAACCCAACCCTTGCCTTGCCAATACCCCAGTTGTGAAGCCAGGCTTCAAGTCCTCACAAAGATGGCTGGGTGATGCTAGAAGATGGCTTCTTTCTCGGAAGCACTGCTCTTATTCTCACCCTGGCTCACCAAGAGATGCTTCCCAAATGGTCCCTTTCGCCCCTCTCTCTTTCTCTCACACTCCCATCTTCCATAATGATTATGGGACTGTGTATGTATAACTAGAGACATCACTTGGAATCATGGAGGAACTAGTATCCACTACCTTCCTAGCTAAAAACAAAATAGGCTGCCATTGTTTCAGCTCTCCAATGCACAGGGGGGTTGCATTAGGGGCAATTTTAGATTCTGGATTTAAAGGCCTTGCAGAAGCCTTTATTCAGACAACAGGCCTTCTTACGTGGAAACATGCAGTATTTTGCTGCAAAAACTAATAGAATAAAATGAGCATCTATAATTATGTGCATGTGTAACCAGCCCTTCAGTGACTGAGAAGGAGAAAGAGAAATAATAATAAACAACTGGAGTACCACTCGAATATTATCAGCATTGACAAAATCATCAGTTAATTGCAAAAGGCAGCTATGCTTGAAACAGCTTATACATTGCCACAATATCTTTAATACCATCAAACAGCATCTGCCTATCCTGGGTCCTTGGGAAGGACAGGACAGGTGGACAAAATGCCAAATCCAATGGAAACTTCTGACTGTGTGACGAACCATAATAATAAGTGTAATGAGCCACTACAATCCTGCCAGGCGGCTGCTAGTTTCTCTCTGAAAGCCAAATTGCCACACTCAATTGCAGTTCTATCGAGATTAAACTGACAATCAGCTGGAGCTTGGATTGGGAGGATGGGACTCCACTGGAGGGGACTGGGTGGCCCCAAAGTTTGGCCTCCCGGGCCGAACCATTTTTTGCTGGTTCCGAGGGTAGCCAGAAGCGAAGTGGGGTGGGGGATGTAGGTCTGGAATATACCGGGAGGGGGGCGGCTAGCCTCTCTCCCCGGGCGAGGGTGGCTAACAGGCAGCCTCTCCAGACCCATTTCAGGCGGGGCTGATAGTTTTGAGAGTGGCAGCTTCACAGTTATTCCCCGAAATAAGGGTACTTGTGCATTCAGGTTTGGAAGCTCGGAGGCCAAGAAGCTGAGTGGATCCGGGTTGCTTCTCCCCATTTCCTTCGCTGAGCAGAACCTCGGATGAAGCCCCGAATCCGAACCTAAACATGAGCTTAAGCCTGAGCTGGAGAACTTCGCCTTTGTGCCCTGTTCTCTCGGGCCCCGTTCCCCTGTTCAGCGGGCAAGACGCCTTCCTTCTCGGCAGCGCAAACAGCTACCTTCCGCCTTCTCCCTCCGCTTGAAAGAAAAACTGCGAAGGACAAAATGGCGGGACAAGGGTGGGCTGGCAGCCAAGCACAAGGAGTTCTTTCGGCGCCGCCTCAGCCCCAGGCAGGCACGCGGTCCTCGGCGGCGACAGGAGTCTCTTTCCTTGCGGCTGCAGCCTCGCCGGTTTCCCGCTGCCTTTGCCGCCTCTGTCTCGCTTCCCGAGGCGATCCCATCCTAAAGGCAGCTCACCAATGGAAAATGGCTGCCTTCGCGGTTCCAGCCGGGTTGCTTTCTTCCAGAAGCGCTATCGTGGCGGGAGAGCGCTTTCACCTCCTCCTTCCCCTAGACTCCGCCAGATTCCTAGCCTGACCAAACTGATCCCGGACTTGGGGGTTGGCAAGGGCTTTCCCTTCGGGCTGGCCGACTTCAAAAGATTCAAGAACCGTGAGGGGACTAGGTTGAAATTTTAGTCCTACCGACTTACCTCCATATTTATCGTGTCTGGTGGGACATACCATTCCCCCCCCCACACACACACACACAATTCCAGGACAATCATCCCGGACCTGAAGTGGGAATCCTTCAAAAGTCACCTGGGTCCAACATCTAAGATTTCATTTTTCGTGTTATTATGGGGGAGCCTCGGATGGTGTGGAAGGGGGCGCCTTGGCTCAAGGTCTGCTCTGTCTAAAATAGTAATGGGTGGAATCGGGACCAGTCAGTCATCCTTCTCATTAACTCATGCATTAATGTATGGACGCTGTATGGGCCAGTACCTTCTTGCTTCTACTAATGCCAGTGCGTTTTACTGGCGACGGTCAGTAAAACGCCCCCCCCCACCCGCATATTAGGGGCTCTGAGTTTCATTATGGGCGTCGCGACACCATTATCCGCAGCGCCAACTTGGGAAAGCTTGCTCTAGACTCTAGAGGGTGCTTTTGGGGTCTCCCGAACCCCCTCGCTTCCTGACTTTTACAATGCTCTGTTTGGGGGAAATCCTCAGGGTAGGAGGCGTGTAGCTGGATGAAAGAAAATTGAAAGCACAGCTATCAAATCCGACTCGGATCTTATTCCCCCTCCCTAAAAAAATGGCATATTTGGGGGTCCCTGCATTCTCCCCCAAGTCACCAAAGCCAAGCTCAAGCCGACCTCATTCAGATTCGGAGATCCGTACCCCTGCTTTCAATTCTGCGACTTGAAGCCGAGATGGAGAGCTGAGTTGAAATATACCCCAATAACTATGGGAACAATCTTAGTTTGGGTTCGCTCTCAGTTACAAAATGAAGATATGGTGGCTTACTCCACCGCTGCTTGATGATGGAAGTATAGATTTGACCATTCAGTAATTCCAGGACTTGATCGGAAAGGATACGACGATATAAGGCTGCATTTCTGTTTCCACCGATATCTGAGGAATTCTAACGGGCTGCAAAAGCTGCCAGAGCCACATTTCGAGCGACCTGAGATGTGCGTGTATATATATATATATCCACATAGAAATCAAAGCCATTTTAGGTGCTGTATTTCACCCGGGATTAAACAGGTCAAGAGGAAGACAGCGTCATTGCAGAAGGGTGGGAGCAGACTTCGAGAGACGTGAGTCCAGCTCGGCTAAAAACGCTGATGTCAAGAGTATATAAAAAAAGGCCAGCGCTGGCTTGCCAACCGTATAAGGAAGCGCTGGGAGGACGGGACGGATAGGGGGATCCTGCACCTCATTGGCGGGGGTGAGTTTACGGACAGGGCAGCTGCGAGGAAACCAAAAAGGCTTGCTCCTGCAAGTTAACTGGAGCACTTTGGGGCGGGAGGACCGAACCAGTTTACAAAGTAAAGCTGCCAAGTAAAATCACAGGGGCCATCTGTGTGCTGAAGTTGGAGGCCATGCTTCAGCCAATGCGCTAATGCTGGAGTAGTTTTAGATTATCCAGCGGACAGATGTTTCTTCCATCTCAGTCGCTCTCAAACAGGTCGGCTCGGCACGCGCAACATGTCCCCTCCGGGGGAAATTAATCTTACTGAAATTCCTTCACTTAATAATCGAACTTGCTCTGACATATGGAACCATGAACCAACCACACAGGCAGAGGTCGCGCAACCCACAAGGCTGTAGTGTGTTTTTCCTGTTTGAGGCTTAGCCTTGTGTGAGAACCGCGCCTATGCTAAACCCTTCGGTGGCAGGCCGGGCTACGGGGGAGGGGTGCACAGTAACAGTAAAAAACAGCATTCCGGAGCATGGAACTTAAGTACCATCTCTCTCATCAAGGGTGTGCGTAGGATGGCAGCTTTGCCCTGGCGCCGGCGCATAATCAAGAAAGAGGGTGTCCTTTAGCTGCCCAGAATTAGTTCAATGGATCTCAGTGGAATGCTCAGACTATCGCCGTTCTGATTGGTTCCGAGTAGGGACATTTGAAGGAAAGACGGGAGCACTTTTGCCTGATATGGGGAGGAGGGGAGAACGATGCAAGAAATGTCGGAACAGATTTGCAGGTCGATCCAGTGCTTATTTCGGCACATCAGCCATAGCCATGTCCTGCCTCTTTGTCCTGTGAGATGTCTTAGCTGGACTGCTGTGGTTGAGCATGAGCATTATATTGTATCTAACCTTCAGATTGACCTTCCTATTGTTATCGACCATTATTTCTCTTTTCTGAGCTCCCAGAAAGACCAGATTCCTTCCCTCTCTTACTAGCTATTTCTCCACCCTTCCAACTCTCAAGCACTTAAGAAAATGGGGTAGATCTGTGGCTGAGACTGATGGCTTTGACGTTTGATGGGCTACTCAGAAATGTCGGGATTTTTTAATCCCCTGGATTCTTCTTCAGCAATGCAGGCTTTCCTGCACCCTACACTTTGAAGATAGCGCTGTGAATACTGCAATGCTCAAAAGCTTTTTTCGTCGGGAATGGGGGGGGGGGCGGAGAGTTCCCCAGCAAAGAGCTTCCCCTAGCTGTTTGGACACTAAAACTCGGCATTTCCCCCCATTTCTGATATCGTTCAAAGATGCTCATAACTCTAGAAAGGGACTTACAATTGGAACGCTCAGGATTGGGCCACGGGCAGTGGGGCAAGGGGACTGATCTGGTGATTTTAAGCTTGCTATCCCCGCCCCAACCTTTTTGCGGCCACTTGTCCACAGTAAGAAATACTGTCATCGCTTTCTCTCCCAAAGAGCAATCCTAATCAGAGGGTAGCTATCTCTTTTTCAGGAGGTTTGCGGTGATCCGGACAGGGAATGCCTTTGAGGAGATCTCCTCTCAACTCCTGGCACTGTTCCTATTTCATCCAAGAGTGGGAAGGATCCATACTTCGCAGGCTGCTCTCTTTTGGGAGCTACTGAAATGGGCTCCGCGCTGCACCTGCTTTCCAAGGCCAAGGCCTCAATAGCGGTAGACTGCCAAGAGGATCTTGAGTAGAAGTGGAAGGCCGAGCAATTGGCACGGGATGGGGAGCTTCAGTCTGCAGCATCTTAGGGCTTCAAGGCCTCCTAGCCCCTGCAAGGCCGGCTCCTTTTGAGCTCCAGTAGTCCCCGAGGTAAGCATTAAAAGACCTTGGGGACAAACACAGAAAGAGCGAGCCGCTCTCAGGTCTCCAGCCATGACCTACATTGTGAGCGGAAGAGGAAGCGAACAGACCGGGCGATCTTGGCACAGTGGGCATTACAGCCTTTCTTCCTTTCTCATTTCGAAGGGTGGCTGCCCCCAGATAGAGGGGGAGCGAGAACTGAAGCTTGTAAAGTGTGAATCCATGGGGTTAAGGAATAGGGGCCTCTAAATCACTGAAGCCTCAATGTGCTTGAATGTAAGAGAAAGACTGGTTACTTGGCACACTTGGTCAGCAATTGGGCAACCAGGAGCCCCCAGCATTATACCCAGAGCCCCCATTGCCCTTGCAGCAGCCAGTTCTGGATCTCTTCTTCCCGTATGGGATTCCAGAAAAGGAACCTCGCTTCATCCATGGCTGCCTTTACAGAGAGGTCCCTTAGATTATATCCCGCGTGTTTATTGTTGTACCAGGACGTATCCTCTTGCCTCTTGGCTTCACCTTGTAAAACTGGTTTTCCCTCCACTGCATCTCCGCCCACACAGAATCTCTCTTCTAGCTCCTTTTCGGACCACAACAGGCCCCTGCAGAGGTAAGAGCTAGAGCCAAAATAAAGGCGCCTTCTCCAGCCCGGGGTTGGGATGCCTTACAATACAATGCATACCATTCCCGCTTATTGAGGTTTATGGGAGGTGTAGTCCTCATATTTGGGAGGTCACCAGGTGGAGAGAGACTGTTGTTAGCTTTATCGAATTGGGCATAGATGCTGCTGAAGGTGTACAATATTTCTCCAGTTGAAGGTTTCCACTGTTGGTGTTTAAACGCCGGTTTTTTTTTTTAAATTTATTTTCAGAACGCTGCTTTTCCTCACTCTTTTTCCAGGTGGTCTCGCTTTCCTATATATTGGCAACTGTGCAGTCCTATAAGAAAAATGATACGAAAATAAGATCCACTCAGTCCAATGGAGCTTACTTTGAAGAAACGGTTTGAGGATTGTAGCCTTAATACCATGTCTATCCGCTTCAGTTCCCGTTCGCGGTTCTCTATGGCGCTGTCGCCATTTCTTCCTTCTCAGAGAAGGTGACTCAGGGCCTCCGAGATCTTCGTCCTCCTTATTTCCCGTCTCTCGCGTCCTACTGTATCAAATTGTCTGCCGGTTTATCTCAAGGCTGGTAGAGACGGCGGCGACGCTTACCAAGGGAGCGGAGGGAACGGCCTTCGCATTCTCACACTCCCCAGTTTTCCCCCAGGAAAGAGTGTTAAATGCTCCGGGTTCAAGGCATTCCACTGGGCCGATATCCCGACCTCCTGAGATTCCACGGAACGGAATCAAAGACTCGGATGAATGCTCGCCTGCCTGAGGCTACAGCCGGCGGGGTGTATTCAGCCGGGCCGCAGGGGAGCATGGGCCCGCGCTGATCTCTTGAAAATCAGCGGATTTCAGGAAGCCTCGACCTTTCGGACCCGGTGACTGCAACTATTCTGGGAAATTGACCTTTTCTGGACCCGATTCAACTTTTCTAAGGCGGTGACCCCGTTAAGCTTGGGGTATGAAAATGCCCCAGGAGGTGCTCAAACGTTCCCGCATCGGGCCTTGAATCATCTGCAGCTGTCAGTGCTGTGCTGAGGATACGTCGCTGAGGATGTTTCTGGTTAATGTGTGAAATTGTACTTAAGGTCCCTGATGAGGAGACTTCTCGTCTCGCTTAGAGCCGCCCTCCACCCGCTTCCTTCAAGCCTCTCCGCATAGCTTTCCACTATGTGCATTCCGCTCTATCTCAAATCAATGCAGGTATCCGTCTACTTTGGCATTTTTCCATGTCCTCCATCGATCAATTAATACTATCCATACAGCCACCTATCATTCTGAAATACACAGCCACCAATGACGCACACATATAGCTCTATCACTCCATTTCATCGGCCTTCCTCTCCCACCTTCACACACGCGCGCGCGCGCGCGCGCACCTCCTCTTTGCGCAGCTAAATCTAATCATTATTGCTCTGTTTGCGATTTCCAGGCCGGAGATCTACAAGGACAAGAAGGAGGGGGGGGGAAGAGACTGAACTGGTGTTGTGGGGGGGGGGAGAAACCCATTGTCCCCAAATTGGCCCCTGATGAGGCCAAATTGGCCCCTGATGAGGCCCTTCGAACAGCAGGCGCAGTTTCAGGCGCGAGGGTCTACCAGTAATCCCCGCTCCCCCCCTCCCGTTTTTCCGCGTTCGCCTTTGCAAGGGGCGGGGGCGAGGGTGGAAAACGAGCCAGGGACAAATGAGCAGGGGAGGGGAAAGAGCAGGCCCGTTTCCACCACTGAAGTCTGGTTGCCGAGATACGCGCGTACCAATCAGCACTCAACAGCTCACCCGAGTCTCTCGCGCCGCTTCCTTATATGGTGCAGTTAGTCTGCAGGGCGCCGTGCTCATCACCATATAAGGGCATGAACCGAAATACAGTATCTACCTTGTTCTCTCTGCGCTCTAGCCTTCCTTCCCGCCCGCCCCCCCCCCCGTTCCCTCCCTCTCTCCCTTTCCTTCTCTTCCCCAGTCCTGGACGAATTAAAGGCGATCGATGCCAGAGCGAAGAACAGCGGCCGCCAAGAGTCCGGGTGCAGCTCCGTGCCCAGCAGAGAGAGGGAGGGAGGGAGGGGGGGAGGAGGAGGAGGCAGGCAGGCTGCAGTTTCTGCTGCCTCGATGAGTCTAAGAAGACGTGGTCAGACACAGATGTTGCTGCCGCCCCCTCTCCCCACCCCCCTTTTCAGGCTGCTGCAAATTTTCTTCTTGCTTATTAGGCGGTGATGCAAATGAACTGCACTGGATATTCTCTTGCATTCAATAATGGCTTTTGTTAAAGGTTCTGGGCTTTACTGCCAAAACAGGAGAACAGAAGCAAGAGGAAGGGGGAGGAGACTATGGCTGCGGGTTCCTTCCTGCCGCAGTCACCTGGGTGTCCTTGGGAACCCCGGAGAGCTAGGAATCCCCGCATTTTAGAGGATGGTTTTATGATTTCTTCCCATTTCCGCCGCCCCCCCGGTCAAAAAAAGAGATGTAACCACACCAAGGGTGACACTCGGCAAGGAAGAAAGGCAGCGTATCTGCTTAGTTAAAGGGGTACGAGGAGCGGCTGTTCTTCAAAGGAGGCGTGCCAAGGCGCATGCTTGCTTTGGAGTCCTTCGTCAGAATGGCAGGTGGCGGGGGAAGCTGGCTTTTGCCACGAGCATCCAGTAGTTTGAAATGCTCTGCACATGCTCAAGGGTTCTTCGATTTCCCTGCTTGGTTTTGTTTTACGTTCCAGGTTTCAGCTGCACCAGTTTTAGGAGCAAAGCTCCTGGTCTCCTGCCTGGCTTTAATTATGCCACAAATGACACGAAGGGAGGGGGCGGCTGGGCTACTCCAGAGCAGAGCATGGCGCGGGCTCCTCTCAGAGCCGCGGGGGAGGCGTTGCCGTCACACCTCTTTGCAGCTGTCAGATTCCAATTTATTCTTCCCTGCCTCCTCCCCGGGAATTGACGTCAGCGAGCTGATGTGCCATGGATGAAGAGGGGGGGGGAGTCACATTCAAATACACTGCAGTTCCCCCCCCCCCCGCTTCACAGCAGGGTTTTTTTCATCCTAGCCCGGGAAGAAAGGGGGGGGGCATGCATGCCCTCGTACAATTATTCGGGTCCATTTCAAGCGCTCTTTCCCTCCCCCCTTTTTATGCACAACTGGATTTTGCTGGCTCTTTCCAGAAACCAGGGGATAAGACAATTCCCGAACGAATATGGCTCCGTAACTCAGACAAAATGGATCCAGACTGGGGAGGTGGGAGGGAAGGCGATCGCCGGCATTCGCCCCCTGTCATTGGCTGTCGTGGAGGCTAGAAAATAGACCCTCTTTTGCGGAGAACACGCATGTTTATATTTCTCGGCAGGCCTAACCGGGTGGGGGTGGCCGTCGTCACCAGGAACAAAAGGCGTTTTGTGAGAAGCGTCCTTGCGCTGCTGGCTGAGAGTGTCAGATAAATGGCCTCTTCCTCCTCCTCCTCCTTCTCCTTCTCCTCCTCCTCCTCGGAACCGGGCGTTCCATTCGACACCACGAATTCCCCTGCCCGGCTCGCGGGTCCCACCGCTTGTGAAAGAGCAGCGTCCCTTTCTCGGGCGCTGAAAACAGGAGTGGGGAGTCTAATCAGTAAGAGTAACGCGCACAGAGAGAGAGGAGGACCAGTTTTAGGGCGGTTGGAGGGAGAAAGCTCGGTCTCTACCTTTACTTCGGAAGAGCAGCCCATCCACGAGGAGCTGCTCTCGTGTAAAGGACCCGAAGCATTCTGTAGCCTCGAGGCTTCTGGTTGCGCTATTCCGTTGCGCTATGTAGCGCCGGATAAGCTCTAGGGCGCTAAAATTGGAACATATCTTGCCTGATTCCGTATATTAATGTCGTGGCAGCTAAAAATGGGCGACTGGTTCCAGAGTGCCAATGCCACTGCGGCAGAAGTAGGAGCACAAGCATCGGACCCAGAATGAATGGATGCGGATCTTATCCCCCTCCCCGCTATTACCCTATGTACATCACCTTCGGACCCATAATATAATTGTACAGATGCAACCATTCATTCCTATCCCATCCTGTCTCTCCTCCCTCCCCCCCCCCGGACAACTACGAATACGCCCAAACCTCTCCCGACCAGTTTCCTTAATCCCCATTGCATTTCTGCCCAGGGAGTGACAGACTTAAGAAGAAGCCTCTTGGAACCTGCAGCCGCACAACCTGTTCTGCCAAAACTCACTTGATGCAGTTTGCTGTTGTGGCTGATTAATTAATTTAATAATTAATTAAACAACCAAACAATCAGTTTCGGAGCCCTGGCTTACTTCTGCTTGACCAGAACGCAGTTATTGATTCTAGGCTTCCGGGAGGGGTATGTGAGTGTGTGTTTGCATGTGTCCGTGCCCGAATGAGACACGACACGACACGACTAACCGCGGGTAAAATCGATTAGAACTGACGCAATTCTTTCTATTACCAGATTCTTTGTATTTTCGTCCCAGAGTGGACGAGAATCGCCCCCTTTCTCAAAATGACACAGTATATCTATGAATCTTTAAATCTTTATATAAACATATATTTTCACGCTTTATTCTAATCCAAGGGAAGCTCGGAGCTGAAACAAACGGCAGACACGGTCCAACAAGCTAATCAAACGGAAGTCACTTGGTATTGTATAGCCGTAATGCACTATGGATCACATGAAATTTGTATTGTGTTCTATCATTCTCAAAGACAAAGAGAATGGGTGTTGTAAAAGTGCCCAGAGGCAGCCTGCCATCTTCTGCCTACTTAAGTGCAAAGAAGTCCCACTTAATAAATTGGGATTTCTTCAGGCACTGGGTTACGCAGTGATAGACGCAATCTTAAAGGACCTTCTGGCTTTTGTCGAAGAGAATTCCATTGCATAAACATGATTTACATCTCAATAAAAGTGCGTTGTGATGCTTATAATTAAGGTATAATTAAGGTAAACGAGGTCTACTTTCAGATGCTGAAAATCAGGAACTACATCTTCAGGCTCTGATCTCATGGAATCCAAGTAATCCATACCTTACTGATTTAGGATGCAAAGAAAGGATAACAGAATGTTGACACATTAACAAGAGGTTGGTTAACAAGAGATTGGATTAGACAGGCTCTTGGCAGCTGTACTCCAGATTCAGATCAGACAGACAACCCAGTGATTTCCAAGCAAAAGCAGGGGCCACACACGGGCTCTTGAAACCATGCAGAGTTTTTGCAGAAAGCGGGCACATCTCTGTGACTTACTCTCGCAGACACCATTTCTAGTAGCACGGTGCCACCTATGGAATGCACCTGGAATTATCCTTGCCACACAGCATAGAATAGATCCTTCTTTCCCACTTTGGAAATCCTAAGTCAGGACAGGTGATAAATTAGCGTTTGTTACCAAAAATCCAAGAAAAAGGGAAGAAAAAAATTAAAGCCTGTTTGCCAAGTATAATAACAATTACATTACACATTGTCATGTTTTTAGACCAGCATTCATCTCCATATAATAACTTTTCAAACAATCACTGAATACAGCAAAATGAACTTTGTGCAACGTTTTAGGTTTATCTTCACCCAACCTGCTGCCTTCCATATGTGGCTGGATCCATTTCCCAGTTCTTCTGGCTTCAGATTATGCTTTCTGAGAATGCTAAGCATTGTAGCAGGCAAACTGGAGGAGCACCAGGTTGAGGAAGGTGCTTTTTCAACATCTGCTTCTGAAGGAAACACAACAAGTTAAGTTAGTTAAATTAGCTTTCTCCATCTCTTCAGATATTTGGCACTACAGTACATATCCTGTATTTTCTAGCTGGCATGGATGGTGACACCAAACTGGGAAGAAATTGACCTACGGTAATGCTTTTTCAAACGATGGTTTCATCTTTCTGACATCAACACTCACTCACAAATATGTGGCTAAAGAAATTAGCTTTTGAGCATGCCCAGAGGTCTGAGTTTCACAACTCAAGGATCCTTGCTTCAAAAAGTGTCTTATTTTCTTGGTAGTCATGTAGAGTTTCAAGGTGAGGAGCCTGATCTCCAGAAAGGCTTTTTGACCAGCACATCTTCGTTTTTTAAACTGATTTTGGCATTAGGGGAGAAGACTCAACCAGTTCTTGCTAGTGTATGAATAGTATATATGTCAACCCAAACAGGAACTACGGTAGTTTCCAAAACAACCTCATGAAAATCCACAGGAGCAGGGATAATTTGTAAACACCTCAGTCACAGAGTTTCCACGCATTTTTACTTAAGTAGTCCTTCCTTCCTTCCTTCCTTCCTTCCTTCCTTCCTTCCTTCCTTCCTTCCTTCCTTCCTTCCTTCCTTCCTTCCTTCCTTCCTTCCTTCCTTCCTTCCTTCGATTGCATGAATGGATTGCCTCTGAATCTTTTACAAGATGAAGCCTCCCTAAACTTAATGGGATGTTTTTCATACACAGGCAGGTGGAGGGAAGATAAAAATCAAGTGGTGGCGGAGTCTTTACCTGGAAGGGCTGGGTTATCAGTGCCTCCTTCCCACACATTCACATTCACCCCTGCAGTTTCTGAAAGAGAAATCCCTTACTTTTCAACACCCCCTCAACAATTCCCCTGGGAAATTGGTTGGGGGACCCTCTCCCCCCTACACGCCCCTCTCCCCATATTTATATTGTGGTTCATTGAACTTTGCTGACTAGAAACTTCCAGGAAGTCCAATGGGATTCAGTTTCAGGTATTCACAGGACCGCAGCTTAAAATTTCTGGGGAAACTGCTTCCTAATGTTTGTCTCTTTCCTCCTGTTGTCCACTCTATCTCGCATACAGGGGACAAACAATTGTTTTTTCTATTGGCCCAGCCAGGATTTTCCGGAAGAGTTTTTGAATATTAAAGTTCAACAGGATGAACTTTTCTGTTTGTTTTTCTCCTGAATCACAATGCAAGGCATAAATCTCCAGACGTGGCTGGGGTGATTTCTCAAGCACCCGAGCAAAAAGTTTGCCAGAGACCAAAGTCCAAAAACAGCTGCGGAAGTTCGAAAAGGTCCAGGAAACGCCCTCTCTTGGTCGACGTCACAAAAGCCATTTCAGGCCTACGGAAGAGCTTTCTTTCTTTTTCTTTCTTTCTTCACGGAGCGCGTCCGACCACATGCCCCACTGAACTCAGACTTGCCTCGGAGGACGTCCGCCTAGGATGAAACGGGAAGCTGTCCACCATCTGCTACCTTCTTGGTACTTTTAGACTAGAACACTGCAGTGTTCTGCAAATTTTCTAAAAACTGACTAGATGAGGTTTATTTCGGAAAGCACCTGTGCTGGATTCCACCACATTCGAATTTTAAAGAAAGAAAAAGTCTTAGCAAAGAACTTTGTGAGAGTTCCCCGCCCTGGTGGCCTCCGTGTTTAGGGAACTAGACATTCATATTCACCAGCCAGCCTGACTCTACGACAGGCTCTCTAGGAATTATGGGAATTGCAATCTGGCTAAACGGGGAAGCACTATATTGAAGATTGCTCCATAAAATTAGTGCCCAAAGGTTGATTCTAAAAGCGAAGCAGAACTTTTGCAGTGGGAAGAACATCTCCTGTCTAAATCTTTTAAATTTCACCAGTTGCACAAATGGATCTTGATATCTGGGCACAGCATTAGCCTTTGCAGCTTGGGAGAAAGTAGAAGTTGGTTCAACAGTTGTGGACAGCCACAAAGTTTGGTAGGTCTGTTCCAATGGGATTCAGTTTCACTTATTCACAGGATACCTGCAGCTTAAACTTTCTGGGGAATACCAAAAGCTTGAGGGTCACTTTAGTAGTGTATCCCCAAGCAATAAGTCTGTTCTCTCTTTCTTTCTTTTTCTTTCTTTTTTGAAGAAACCCATGCTTCTGTCCTCTCACTGGCAAGAAAGAACTTCCATTTCAAACAGATTGCAAAAAATAGCATGGCTATGACATCTTCTGGCTATGTGTGGGTGTCATCAGTTGAAAGGTCAAAGTCCTTCTTGGTCTTTCCAGAAAGAAAGTGTATGTGTGTACATCATCCATGCATCTGTGCACTGGGAAGTTATGTGTGTATCTTCTTTGTGTAGGAACAAGATGGGAAGAATGAATGAGACTCATGTAATGTCTTACGATGCAAGATTTCAAGAGAAACAGGACCACAATGTAGGTGTAAGATAACTATATCATCCAAGTCACCAGGGTGAGCATCTTGCAAAGACTGAGTCAAACTAGAGGCAGTGCTTTAGGCAAGCCACTAACCTTGAAGCCTCTTCTTTTCCTCCTTCCCACAATATAGGCACAGCCATAGAGTAAGAATTACTGAGAGGATAATAAATTGGTTTATGAGGCATGCCTAAATAAAAGTAGTAAAAAAAGTTGAGAATTGTAGCACTATACAATGCTTATCAAATGGATAGTGTAATCTTAAATCATGGAGGGGAACTCTAATTCTCCAGGTGTTGTTGGCCTCCAGCTACTTCAGGCTCCTGTACTGTCGAAACTCCAAATAGCCTCCAAGATTGAAAATGGAAGGTCTTAGTTGGGTAACATTTGGAGATGGCCATGAGCTCAGTAGGCAGAGTTTTTTATGACACAAGAGAATCTTGAGTTGCTTCCAGGGAAAATAAGTAGGACATTATAATCTGACTTATGATGAATCTGATTGTTGGTCCATTTAGTTCCATAGAATCTGGACTGGTAGCAGGAATCCAAGGTTTTAAACAGGACTTGAACAGTAGATACTTCATTTGCAAAATATGTGCTCTGCCATTGAATTAGGGATTGTCCTATAAAATTCAATATCTTTTTTTTTAAAGCTGCAATCCTAAATGCACTGGCTAGAAAGTAAAAGCAAGGTGCTTCCCAAATTATGGCAGCTTTCCCTGTGGTGATATAATGCTTGTTTTCTTAAGTAGCTGTGGAGATGGCCTAAGAATGCCTCCATTATAGAACTGCACCAGTTCTAGTTCATCAAGAAGACCAGCTTGGCCTAGAGCAGATATAAATAAATACCATTCTCCATTAGCCTTTTCTGACAGCCCGGTCAGAAGATTGTCAGAAGCATTCCTCTTTGACCCTTTTCCCTTTTGCCAATCCATCTGTCTTTTCTTTTCACTAATTCATCTCAAAGTATCATTTTTTAATTACAACAGTTGCTTGAAAAGAAAGAAAAAAGGTCCTGGAGCAATAACAAAGTCCTGTTAAGTCAAGTGGATTGGAATCTGATAGAATATAAATTTATTCCAAATGCATAAACGTATGGAGTAAAGAAGGAAAAACAGCAGGTAACCTTGTGTGTACCACGAAATGAGTATCCTAAGCAATAGAAGCAGAGATCTTATTACTGTTTAAACAAAGGGATTGCAGAGATAGAATATGAGATTCAACACTGATCAAGGTTAGGTTCGATGTCTTCTTTGATCTCTTTCAATTCAAAAGTTCTAGGACTCTATAATTTTAGAAGGGAGAGACACTTTATATGCTGTAAATTGTTATCTGGTTTTTATCTGCAGAGTAGAATGGGTGAGGCACATGTTAATGAACATGAGAATAGAATACAAGACTAGTGTATCAGTGAGACACATTATGGGATGGCAGAGCTCTCTGGAGAAGGCTCTGATGCTGGGAAAGGTGGAAGGAAAGAGAAGAAGAGGACAATCGGAGCAAGGTGGATGGACTGTTAGTGGCTATGAAAAACCTGAAATACCAGGTTGGGATAGAACATCGTGGAGAAAATCTGTCTATGTGGTCGCGAAGAGTCCACACCGGCTTGATCACACATAATATCAATGAGAAGATTGCCTTCAATGTTTGTACTGGCTCGATGGTACAGGAACCTGTAAATATATAAAACTGAAGTTTTCCAAGTTAATTTTGCATCGCGAAAGGATGCCTCTGCCACTCGGTCCTCTGGATCGCTGCTCGCCCTGTGGCTTCATCAAGCGATTGAAAAGGCCGGGAAAAAGTTCTTCGTTGGTAGCTTTCCCAGCGCTTGATTCGTTGTGCAAGTTAGTGGTTGGTCCAGGAAATTCTGCCCCTTTGTTCTTGAAAGCATTGTTCAGCTGTGGAGGTTGGGCGGATGTTGAGTTTATTTATATAGTGCCCGACTCGCCGGATTGCAGACGTGTCCGCTTGTTCTCTTTCCCGCACCTCTTCAACTCCCAGCCGGTTGTGGTCCTCTGACTTGAAGCCGGCAAGACAAGAAGCCGGTTCCTTGAGCAAAAGCTTCGGGTATAAACCAAACGGAGCGGAGGTCGCTAGACCCCTCTGTTCTAAAGGGTTCCGCCAGAAAGGAGAGAAAGACTACACTGTTCCTTCCCATTGCTAACCTCAGATAGGGACGCCAATTCAGAGATCTTCTCAGCCGCGGATACCTGCACCATCTCTCGCTTTCTTCCCTCCCCCTCCCCCCCCACCTCCCCTCCATTATTCGACCCCTCCGATTGCCCTATTTTTTCCCCTTTGGAGAAGCTTTGAATGCAAGGTGAGCTCTATTCTAGACGAGATCTCAATTTAGGACTTCCAGTGGTTCAGCTCTACAGTCCCTTGCCAAGCCCACTCCTGCTTTGTTCAGGAATTGCTTGCAGGGCTCAGGGGAAGGAGGGAGCAAAGGAAGGAGCAAAGCGTAGGTGCTCAGGCCAGAACTCTTACAACTTGGAGATGACAAGGAACACTCCCCACCCTCCTCGCAGGACCTGATGCTGGTGGGGACATCAACAAGCCCTGCTATCACTTCCCTTCCTTGCTTCTGAGATGTCTGTGACATCACAGATACTTTCCCCCTAAAGCACGGGTGTCGCACTCGATCGCGTCACGTGACGTATCGCGACGTTTTTTGCGTTTGCGGAGCCGGGGTGGGCGTGGCCTGCGCGTGACGCTTCCGGCCCGCGGGCCGCCAATTTGACACCCCTGCCCTAAAGCACAACAGGATGGGGCTTTAGCCCTTCCAACAGGAAAGGGGTGAATGAGGGTTTGGGATGCTGCAGAGCTAGGAGAAACTGCTAATTTTTGAGATAAAGGGATTTATGGAACTTGATGCTGTGAACAGAGCCACCCTAACCAGGAACTACTGGAGCAAGCTAGCCAAATCTAGAAATTAGTGACTTGCTTACCCTGAATCTTCTTGTTTCAGAATCAGGTGTTAGTGATGCTTTTTCAGAACAACTAAGGAATATCTGGCTCTTGATCATACATAAGTTGTTTCCACACAATAAGGTTGTGTGTGAACCAAATTTTACCAAACAGTTTCCTGGGTTGATAGGAAACACAAGCTTTTGCTTAGTCATTGATAATTCAAAAGAAGCTTTCACACTTGGGGGTATGTGGAGATATATAATGGACTTTCATGCCAATTAAAATGTTCATGAGAAGCACACATTCAACAGGTAAAGATTCTAGGTTTTCAGGGCCGTGATAGGATAAAGTTTCTGAATTATGGCTTGTCAGGTAATTGTAGTTCAGCAGGAGCCTTGGTGCTGCAGTGGAATAATGTCACAGTCAAGCAGTGGAGAGACATCCAGGCCTACTTATGCTTTTGCACTTTTGTAGGGATTAAATACCACAGACATTTCTAATACCCATATTTCTTCTTGATTAATTTGAAATAATTGCCATCTCTTTAGTTGTCAGTTACATACCGACCTTCTTAAAAATTCTAGGCCCGTACTCCAACATGCATTGTAGAAAGTCAATTTAAGTGTTCTTTTATATTTCCCAACCTTATGTGCAGGATGTTCCTTTGATGTGGAAGAATACCTTGTTCACATGAAGCATATGTGCTGGGTGTGTGTTAAAAGACAGGATTTTCCCTCCATCTTCACTGCCTTGCTTAATGCACCTCCAACTTTCTCTTTCAAGAGGAAAATAATTTTGAGACTCTAGTCACAGCTGTTGGTGGTTTCCTCTACATCAGAAAACCAGGCAGCAGATGTTATGGTACTGAGGAAGGAGTACCTTTCAGGCAAATGAAGGGGGAATTCTCACTCAAGCTTGAATATGACTTGAAGGAATGAACTATGCTGATTAGATAAGAGATAGAGCAGATAACTGAAAAAATGGGAAGGATAATCCTGAGCCAGCTGAAAACTGGACTACAACTCCAGTAAACCTCACTCAGTCTGGTAAATGGCCAAGGATTATAAGCACAGTACATTGAAGACAACTGGAAGGCATCTAAGTGCCTTCCTCTAACTCAGATACACACACAGGAACTTTGAAGCAAGTAAAAAAAATCAACTCAGAGAGCTCAAACAAGGCTGGAATCCACTCTGTACACAAACTAGTTTGAATTATAGTCCATTGAAAGCAGTGAAATACCCTGGTGTGGATTAAGGTGGATGTGTCAACATGTATGTGTGTGTGTGTGTGTGGGGGGGGGGGTGTTATATATTCTATGCAGTATATGTATAGGGAAGTTATACTTGATGGAGTGTAGATGTAGAAAGAGATGAGTGTATGTGTGCACATGTGATTCCCACAACTAACTCTCATCCTGTCCAGAACTTTTGGGCATTGTTATAGAGTTCATAATATGCACACACATTATTTCACTGTATAGCCATATTTGTAACAAAATGGAATAATTTCTAATTAGAATATTGGTATTCCAAGGTGAGGAGAAAAGAAGAAAGGAAATCTATGACTTAAACTCTCTCTCTCTCTCTCTCTCTCTCTCTCTTTCTTTCTTTCTTTCTTTCTTTCTTTCTTTCTTTCTTTCTGAAAGCCATTGGATGGCTTTCTTTTAAAAACCAATTGAATTCACTTGCTCTCTTTCACCCTTGGCATCAGGCATGATGCAAGAGGAAGCCTCAGGAACTTGGGTTTCCCCTTCAACAACTGCAGTTGACTGGATTTAACTTGGAGAAATGCAGAAGCCATTTGTGCAAATCTGAAGGCAGGGCACTGGTGTGTTTAGGATAAGGTAATCTCTCCAGACCTGAAATGGATCCTGACACTCCCTTGCTCTCCCAAACCATTTCCTAAACTTGCTGAGCTACATCTACCATCATTTACTAAGCTGGATGAGGCTGGTGGTTATTTAATGCTGTAAAGAGATCTGATTAAAGGTGTGATGGTACTAGAAATCATCAGAGCTCACCCAACAATACTAGAAGACATCAACATCATTTTGTCCTGGTGTGTGTGTGTGTGTGTGTGAGATTGTTTGTGCTCCATTTCTATGAAATTTTCAGTATGTGGGTTGGAGGTGTGAATAAGAAAGCTCTGTTCCTTCAAATGCTGTTTTCTCTGGTTCTGCTAAAGTCAGGGCTTTTTCCGAGTTTCTCATTGCAATAAATGTGGGTTACAGGAAAGGTTTTGTGCTTCTTTATCAAGCCAAGGAACAGTAGGTTAGATGGCATCAACCTCTTTTTGAGTTGCATTGTTGCCTTATTTATGTCTGTCTAAAAGGAAATGGTCCGACTTCAGAAATAGGGTATAGGATAAATAATTTGCATACAGAAGATCCCTGGTATCTTTGGCAGGCTGGGAGAGATTTCCACTAGCACCCCACAGAGTGGCGGCTCCAGTTTTAGAGGGAAGGCTTTCCCAGATCTACTTGGAGGCACCAGACCCAGAGCTTTTGCTCCTCAGAAACTGTGTTCAATATCATACCAGTGACCTCCTTCCTTAGCAAGGGGTTTTTCCACAAAATAAATCTTCATAGATTCCCCCCCCCCTTACGTACACTGGAATAACGGCCGAAATAGAGATTCTAATTCATATTAATATCTGCAAATACAGTACTGTACATTTCAAGATATATTAAAAGCCACGACTTAACCAGACTTGTTATCGCATTAGCAAGGGCCCTTTTTATCACCATACATGCCCGAAGAGGCCTCATGGCTCCAGGCTCGTTGCAAATAGTTCAGTGATTTAAGGGAAAAGGCGTACCATTACCGTGTTCTATTATAGGGATTACAACCAGCGACCCGACATAACACGAAAGAGGATTTAGCCACATTCCGCGGGGGCGGAGGAAGGAAAGAAGAGCAGTAGCAACAGCCAGTAGGCAGTCCTCCGCCAGCCAATAAACAACCAGCTCTGAGTCTATTGGTCCAGCGCCTGCCAGGCGCAGAATCAGTGGTGACTCCGTTTCCTTGTTTTGTACCCCTTTTTAAAAATTATTATTATTTTCCCCTAAAGAGCCACGGGAAATCTTTTAGTATACGTTGGTTGTCTGCCTGGTGTAAAAACCTAGAACCGGAGGTTAACTGTAGCTAACGTTCAGCTACACTTCCCTGCTTTGGAAGAATGCAAGGTGGAAGGAAAGAAATGCTTACTGTAGCTCCATCTTTACTTGAACGTCAATCTTCTCCTTCCTGGAAAATACAAATGGTTAAAGATTTGGCTTCCGTGCATGTGGGAAATCACCCTTTCCCTTTCCGAAAAATATATAAAATATTTTTAAAATATTTTCCTCACACACACATACAAAGCTGGGGAAAGGAAAAAGACTGGGTGAGGGACCGCAATTCGAATGCCTGCTGTTCTGCGCTTCTGAAATACAGCCGCGCCTGGCTGACGAGCGACTTTGGAAAACTTCGCTGCTAGTGATTTATGACGTCTTATGTTCTTATGCAATTGTCAATATGTCTGAGCTGAAGGCAAACCTGCACGGCATGGAAAGCCTGCGCCCTTTCTGAGAGTGATGAGACTCCGCGTGTCAAAAGTGCAATTGGATCCAAACTTGTCCCATAAGCGAATCAGTTCAGTTCTCAGCCGCTGTCTGATGTCGCAAGGTGTTGGGATACTAACGCAAATGGGACGGAGTAGGTGATGTGGGGCAAGGGCTCGTGCTTCTTACAGGACTCGTGCTTCTTACAGGAATGATAAAACGCACGCACACACGCCAGTAGCTGACATCTCTTTCTTTCTTTCTTTCTTTCTTTCGGAATGTTAGCTTTTACTGAAATGTTTATTACATCTAAAACTAGTGGAGTTAAAATATAAGCCTTAAGTAAAGCTAAATCTTCTCACGTATGTTTAGGTTGCAGATCTGTGATCATTTATTTGAAAGGAAGTTATACAGAACTGAATGGGGCTTACCATTACCTGACCTGAAGAGACAATACACCTTTTCACTTCCAGTATGGCAGGAATCCTTTATTCGGCACTGAGATCTGAGCAACCGCCTGTAAATCCCTTTAAATCATCAGTCCAGAGGGAGCCTATTTAGAAACTAGATGTGGTCTAAATTGATAAAGTAACACGTGTTCAGCTGGGTGGCATCTGCAACATCACTGTCCCAACTACTTTCAGGGATCAATTCAGTTCTAATGGCGGTTATTCACACCTCAAATGAGCAGAGAGGACTCATTGGAGAACATCCTGATGTTGGGAAAGATAGAAGGCAAAAGGAGAAGGGGAGGGCAGAGGATGAGATAGTGTCATGGATGCAGTGGGCATGAATCTGGGCAAACTCTTGGAGACAGAGGACAGGGGAGGCTGAGGTACTATGGCCCATGAGGTCGCTAAGTGGTGTGGGACACGTCTTAGCGACTGAACAACAAGTCCACCCTTTTAGCCAGTTAACAGAGAGTGAGGAGAATCCCATCCCTGAGTCTCTTTTCCATTTGGTTCTCTTAACAAACGGAGCGCTAGGGACGGTATGTTGAATGGTGGAGCATCTTGTAACCTTGATTCCTGGTAGATGAACAGCGTAAAATATGGAAAGGTTCTATTTTGCGGGTAAAGCAGGCGAACGGTAATCTCAGGAGTGCAATGCTCCATAGCCCAGACTATGGCCGGACCCATAGTTGAGCTATTCGAGGGAAAGTGGGACCCGGACGTCGAAGGGGCAGAGAAAGAAGGAGGACTTCCCGTCGGGGGATTGCAGTGTAGGCATCCTCTGCAACAGCGCGAAGTTAAGTCCTGCTGCAATCGAAAGAATCCCAGCCGAAACCAATCTTGAGCCCCAAACAACAGAAAGAATTCTAGGAACTTTCTTAAACCGGTGCTCTACAGCAGTTCGGGGACGGGCGGGCCGAGATATCTATCCCTTTTGGAGGGCACTACGTTTGGGAAGGTGGGTGAAGTGATCATAATCTCTCAGTCCTTCCTGCAGGCTAACTCCCCATCTTCGGGACAACGAGAACCTTAAGATGTACGACCTTCGCCCTCCCGCTGATGTGTGTCTTCCAAGTCCTCCCAGAAAGGGGAACAGTTTCATTGTCCCCGGCAGACAGAAGACCTGCTTGGCCACAGCTATCCCAGGGCTCAGCCTTGCGTGTCTTCTCTCACCTGTTCCGGAGGCTCTCCTTTCCTGATCCCGGCTCCTCTGGTTTTCCTTTTTTCCCCTGCTTTTTTTTTTCCTTTCTGGAGCAGCCAAGCGCGCTGATATGGGATTGGACAGACACCACCCGCTGGATCGGCCGCCCCCGGCTCCCAAACAGCAGCGGTCTATGGGCAACTTAGGCAGAGCTTCGCAGCCATCAAGTCTGCCACTTGCTAAAGAGCGAATGGGCACCGCTGTCGCTGGCGGACTTACTAAAGCTATGGCGACCAGCTGAGAGCTCCTCTCTCTCTGTCTCTTCGGCTCTAATTGCCCTACTGAATGGGAACTCTGGGGCATGCACTCCAATGACTCTGGAATGCCTCTGGGGGAAAAGAGTACTCAGTCTGGATGAATGGGAAAGGGGGTGACCTTAGAGTCATCTGAAGACAGCCGAAATATTTGGTCCACAGTGGCTGTGTTCAAAGGACAAAATTTCCATAGTTAGCCAGAGTCATTTAACTCACGGACTATACAGGGGCAACACAGGAGTGATAATATGGTCAGCTGGTTTGTCATTCACACAGTGTGCGTAGATTGATCCCTGAATCAACTAACTAAACAAGCTAGGTTCCCTTTGTACAACCCACTAAACCCTTCATAAACATCGAGATTGAGACTAATCAAGTTTAGCACACTGTGAGAATGACAGGATTAAACAAACTGTATGAATGCAGCTTCTGCCAACCAGCTTCATTGCCATTTGCAGACCATACACACAGCAACAGATCTGTTTAAATCCAATGTCTTTTCAAACCAAAGAGCTAACTATCAGGAGGGGATTATGAGTACTACAATCACCCTAACAAAGGAATTGATGGTCATGGTCCCTTCTTTGAAGAGGCTGGGCCATGAGATTATGGACCTAAACCCTGAATCTAAAATATCTTCATTTGGAATGGGTTACCCTCAATTTGCCATTCAGGACAAGCCAGCAGCTTTAGGGTTGTCTTGGCAGGATAGTGCTTCCACCTAAGGCCTTGGGGCTGATTTACTAGAGGAAGGCCTGAGGTTGTGTGAAAAGGTTCAGGAAAAACACAATAGTAAGTTGCCCACTTCAGACAGTTACCTATCTATTTATTCCCTACCAACTAGGAAATTTGGAAATCAACAACTTGTTTGTATTAGCAGTTTTGAGATGTTTAAATGGAATATTTAACCTACCTTTTGGATGAGATATTTTATCTAAAAATATATCATTGCTGAGATACATATTGGCAACTGTACAAAAGAAGGAAAATTGCAAACCAAACAAAGGAGATACTATGATTAGCTATGGTAAAACTAAAGATGACTTAAGAATAAATTGAATATACTTCAGAGAGATCAGGAAGAAACTTCTGGCTCCTCCATCCTTCTTTGGCTTAAGTCTTCAACAAAAGCTTCACCACTTTGGTTGATTTTTTTTCTTGAGTGGGGAGTTCCAGATTTCTCCTGCTCTAACCTAAATCTTGTCTGAATTTAAAAAAAGATAAATGCTTAACTTGATTAGTACTTGAGCAAGAGGCTACAGGACATTCAGATTTGTAGTCAGATTGTGAAGATGAATATGAAGACACACTCAAAGGCAATGGCCAACTATATGGGACTTTTGCCAAGAAACTTGCCTGGATGTATCCATGTAGTTACCATAAGACTAGCTCCCCTGAAACTGCCTTTTTAGACTACAAATGTATGACTGAGCTAGAGATTATGCTAATTGTAGTCCAACACATCTATAGGGCAGCAGGTTAAAGGGAACATATTTTGATGTCTAGCCCTGGTAAGAAGCGGGCAGAGATAATTAGATCACATTTTCTTTGATGCCCAGGTATTTGATGGAAGCAAGCAGGATGAGAAACTTGCTGGTGCTTCCTTTCACCAGAGGAAAGCCAACTGGAGAACCTTATATCTCCCTTATTGTCTCTTGAGTATCCTATTTATAGAAGATGTCCTTGGTACCCATTAATTTTTCTTATCCCTTCAGATTGAGGCTCCCTAACTCCAGCTCATTCATTAAAACTAAAAGTAATGAGATTTGGGCCTGATAAAAGCCTTCAGGTCAAGCTGGATTGGTGGGGACTACCCCACCTTGCAATCTTATTGTTAGCAGGAGAGAATTTACCTTGTCTTCTACCATGCTTACACCAGGAAACTCTTGTCATCAAAGGTGTTGGCAGTCACTAGTTCAGATAGTTTTAGAGGACTAAAAAACTTGAGAGCATGGGGCAAGATTGGACAACTGTTTGCTGCCTCTAAATCAAAAGTAGGTAGCAGCCCTTAATTGTCAGCTCCTATGGGGTGTGTATGTGTTTTTGGGCTGCAAGAAAGAGATTATCCTCTACCTTTCAGAGATTCCAGAATGTATTTGATTGGTCACTCTGGAATACAGAAGGTTGGACTAGACAGTTCTTGATTTCTTATGCTTTCCCCTTCTTATACACAGATGATGTTCTTTTGGTAATTGGTTATGGTGTCTGCCATAAACCATAGTCCATAAACTATAGTCTATTATATACAAGAAAAGCTAACAGATGTAGTTAGAACTAATAAATCACATTATGGCTTAGTGCTCTGTATGAACCCTTCCCATAGGCCTTGGAACTATTCCCAGTGGCTGAAAAGCCTCCTAACCAAAGGCAGCAGTTTTGTTCTCTGACATGGGACTTCTTGTATAATGTTCATCAACAGTGTGAGTGTATCTATAGACAAAGTTTAGGGCAGGTTTTCTAGCAGATGCATTCACACAATGTGCTGAATTTAATTTCTGATAACCGTTTTTTCCCTTTTTTGGGCTTTTTTGTGATTTTTGTAGTACAAGCTGAGTTCATCTGGTTATTTTACAGTTCAGGGTATTAGGCGGTTCCAGAAAATAAGTTAATTCAGTAATCTGGTTAAACGTGTGAACAAAGCCTGTCAGTCTTTCTAGTACTAATCAGCTCAATTTAGGAAGCTGGCCCAATTTCATTCCATAAGAAATATATTGAAGTAATTGTTATTGGTCAAAGAACCTGAGCGGGGACTCAGGTAAAATTAACTCTGGGGATACAGGTTAGTAAGGACTCTACAGATTAATTATTTGATTGCAATAAAGTGGGGAGGGGAATCTTTGTCTCTCTTCCTTTTCTCAGGTCAGTACAGGATCCCCAGAATGAATAGTCCCGGTGGTGCTGGATAAGATCACCTCATCTGTCCCTCTTCCCAATGAAGGATCAAGGACAGTTTGTTAACGCGCTGGGTTATCTCTGCCATCTACAACGGAGTAGGAGTCAAGCAAAGAAGGTGCTCGGACCGAGAGAGGGAAAAATATGCTGAAGGATCGGGAGTGTTGTCAGTGAAGCTTTTGCGAAGCTGGCTTTGTGGAGCTCCTTCGTTTGGCTTCCTACGGGTAGCTTCCACCAGACCGAGAGATGGTACACAGCAGAATGATATCAGGGCCGGGACACCTTTGAACCAGGCAAGAAACCGCAGCTGCTTTGTCCAGGTGCCGCGTGCTTCTGTCATTTGCAGTGCGCGCGGGCGCGCGCTCACATAGGCAGGCACGCGCGCGCGTTTCACCGGCGCGCTTGCAGACTGAACGGCTGGCAGATTGAGAGACACGAACCGTATTTATTAGCTTAGACGCGCTGTTTGCTCTCATAATTCACCGCTCTATAATTCATAATTCAACGCTCGTGTAAAGGATTTTTTTTTTTTTTACACGAGCGTTTATACAAGGCTTCCCCTCTTCGCTTGACGTCAGCCGGCAGCAAGAAGGTTCACAATCAGGATAGGTTAAATTTGGGATTCTTTAGTCCGTCCTCGCTGCCATTGCTCGCGTCAGTCACTTCAGACCTGGCTCAAGTCGTTTGCTGAAAGGAAAAAGAGACGAGCGTCAGTCCAGATGCCGGAGAAAAGATGGGCTGCCGGGGCAACAAATCAGACTCAGCCTGACTTTGGCGGGCTGGGCGCTTGCCTTCCACCTGGGTTCACCTGACGACCGCCTCCTGTGCGCGGCCCCGCCGTTTCGGACCCTAAAGCAGATTTTGACCTTGGCCGGTGCCTGGAGAGAGTTAAACGCCAGCCGCAGCCCGTACCCGCGTTGGCCGCCACTTGCTCGAGCATGTAAAATATACCAGAGTACCATATGAAAGGAGCCGTCCCAACGGTGGTGCTACTCTCTCTGCCACTAATTTTCATTTGGGCTGATTTCCTAGCTTGGTAGGAAAGTCCATTTCTTTGACGTGAATCATCCAGCACGAGTCCCTTAGTTCATCTTGGAGAAGCAGGCAGGCGTGCTTTAATGCACGTGTAAGCTCATCACAGTCTATGTCCGGTCATTTCAACGCGGACGCTCTTAGGCTCACTCATAAAAGGGGCAGAGTAAAACTTCGCCATTTGTAAGCTCTTCTACCAACATGAGTCAGCCATGGAGATCGTTTGTGCTTTTCCTTATTACTTGATGGCTTGTTGGTCACAGGAAAAATCCAAAGGAAGATCTGGCAAGGAGGGTACCTGGCAAGGGAGCAGATGTTGCTGCATCAGTGGTTGCCCAAAGTCCCCCCCCCTATTACTACAGGTAGTCCTCGACTTACAACAGTTCATTTAATGACTGTTCAAAGTTATAATGGTACTGAAAAAAGTGACTTATGACCATTTTTCATACTTATGACCGTTGCAGCATCCCCATGGTCACATGATTTACATTTGGATGCTTGACAATTGACTCACATTTATGTCATTTGCAAGGTCATATGATCCCCTTTTGCAACCTTCTGCTAAGCCAAGTCAATGGGGAAAACATTCACTTAACAACCCTGTTACTAATTTAAGAACTGCGGTGATTCACTTAAGAAACGTGGCAAGAACAGTCATAAAATGGGGCAAAACTCACTTAACAAAATTCTCATTTAGCAACATAAACTTTGGGCTCAATTGTGGTCATAAGTTGAGGATTACCTGTATTATTCTTGCTCTGCAGGGAACAATATATAGTGGCCTGCTTGTTGTGCCCTCTGTTTCTCCATTCCAATTACATGTTTCCCTTCCTTTTTTAAAAGACTCTTCCATCTTGATCCCATAAGGAGGTGCGTGTAAATCTCACAGAACCTTTTTTTCAGTAAAGGTGTTAAACGGCGCCAGATTGCAAAGTTTGACCACCTTTTTCTCCGGGGAGAAGGCTGCTCTCCGTTATTTTGTGTCAGGGGTCGAGGTCAAAACTGATCGTGCCCCACCACCGGTACCTAGCAATTGCTCCTAATCGGGCCTTAATGGAGTGACCTCGGGCCATGAACGCGGCAACCCACCAACGCGCATTCTCTCCGAGCCCGACTGGCGCGCAGGCGCGCAGCACCGATCTCCGCGAAGACGCGGCTCCTGGCTGAAAGAGCAGGTTCCCCCCGCCGCGCTTTTCGCCCGCAGGACAGGGAGATTTCTCCCTTCGGCCCCCGCGCTCCTAGACACGCGGGTTCAACATGCTGGCGTGACTTTCAAGGGGCAGGTGGCCGGGGAGAGATTCGCCAGGCAGCCTCAGCAGGAAGCGACTCCCACCGCGACTGTCTCTGGCCAAATGGTTTCCCCCGATCCCAGGCCGGGGAGGAGATCCCAGGATGAAAGCGTAACTCGGCAGCTGCTCTCTGATTCGCCCAAGCGCTAGCCCCTTCCCGGTCCCGATTTCGGCCCCAAACCGGGAGAGAGAAAAGCTAGGCGTCCTGGAAAGAAACAGGTGTTGCGCGAGGCTCATTTCCTCCGAGAGCTATGGGTACACAAAGAAAGCGAGAGGGAGGAGGCCGGGCGAATTGGGGACGGGCAGGTACTTTGTCCAAGCTGTTAATAACCATGCAAATGGATCCGCTGCCGTTTCCTCATTATAAAATTGCAGCACTAAGTATTTTATTTCCACATTCACCAGGCGTCCCGACCCATTCCGTGGCGGACAAAACTGCAGCCAGATAGAGGCAACCTAGCGGAAGAGAAAGCTTTACCTTATTTATTGAAGCAGAGACGCACGTAGATTGCTGGTGGAACCAGCAACCTTTCAACTCGCGGTGTTTGGAAATCGCCTGCTGTGTGTTTGTGTGTGTGTGTGTGTGAGAGAGAGAGAGAGAGAGAGAGAGAGGGAGGGAGGGAGTGAGGGAGGGAGGGAGGGAGTGAGCCGCAGTGTGTTCTAATTCGTACCGTGTTGCGTTGAAGGAATCAAACAGGTAAAGGTGAACTAGGGCATCTCGAGAGACATAGCTGAGTAACCTCCAAATGTCCGAAGTAGCTCCGATTCAAGATTCTGCTGCCACCTCTTGCTCCCAATACCTGCTATTCTATTCTAGAGGTTTAAGGTGGTTATAGAATTCCTACCCTGGCATGTTTGGCGAGTGTCTGGAGTCTTATATAGTGGAGCCCTTTCTCCCTTCCCCCCCCTGCTGAGGCACAGCTAAAGTGGACATTGAGACAGTGTCGAGAAACGACTCAATTCTTTTTTTATCTTGTGTTTCATCTGGAACCAACACCGCACTTCTTTTGGTGAAATGCTGCCTAGCAAAGTTATATTTCTAGTCGTACCTTGGCTTCCCCTCCGGTTGTTTTCGTGTTTTAATTTCCTACAAGCGTGGCAGTATGCTAGGATTGTATTGATGTCTCCCCCCCTCCCCGCACTCCGGTTCCTGGTGCGACAAAAAAGGGCTGCTATTCACTCTGGAATCACTATAAAGCAAATATAATATTCACTTTGAGAGGATCGTAGTTTAGGTTTCACGGAAAAGTGCAAAAACAGACACCCCCCCCCTTGAAAACACAAAAACACAAAACAGAAAATTGTTTCTGCCTTTGTTCTCTCCTCCCACGTCTCCTAATCCTTTGAGTCTCTTCAAAAGAGTCAAAAGATAAATATAGTTAACAGGGGCAAGAAGGCAATAAAGTCACTGAGGGATGAAATACAGCAAAATATCTCTTTAGAGCAAATATCTGAACTCTTCAAGTGCGTTAGTGTTCTCAAGAGTTTGGCGGAGGAGCGGATCGAAATGAGATCGGGTAAACGGTTCAGTGAAAAGGTTCACCCAAAGTTAATGGTGAGTGTGAGAAATGGGGAGAACTTGTTGGGCGAGTGCTCGTGCCCTTAAGGACAGGATCGGCTGGTGGTTTCTTCCCGACCTTCAGACGCCCCGGATGGGACCTGACCTACCCCACACTTTTCCTACCCCACATTTTCCCTACCCCACCGCCACTCTCCTTTCTCCCCCCCCGTCGCGCTCTCTCCAGAAGACTAGCGAAAAGCCCCCCCCCCCGAGGTACTTCAGAGTTAGGAAATCAAAACCTCGCGTAATAGACTCTTGAAGTCGACTTTATTTTCACTCCCCGAACTGTTGGAAAGTATTTAAACTTAAGCAGAAACAGCTGGGTGGCTGGCGCTGCTTTTTGTTTGCTGCGAAAGTCGACTTTGTAATTCAGAACTGGCGTTTTTTTGGAAGGGAAGACGTCTCGGTTGCTTTTTTTTTTTAAAAAAAAAAACATCCTGCAAATAGACTCATCAATCCTCCCCGCCTCTACCCGCTTCCCGGAAGTGTGTTAAAATTACATATGCCGATTGACTGACGATAGGACTTGGTTTTGTATTTTAATGTATTCCATCGCAGAGAGTTAAGTATATTATAGACTCTCTAGATATTGTTATATAACTATTGCCTGAACACTAGTATACTTCTATGAGCTCTTTGGTTTTCATTCCAGCCCATCAGCATAGAGGCGTCCGAAAATGAAAAGTGTGGTGGAGTACAAAACTTAAGTCTGTCCCTTGGGGGAGAGAGATCCCCTCTGATTTTAAGCAGAAAAGCAGAGTAGAACAGGACTCACTTTAAGCTTCTTTTAGATCCGAATCAAATTGATTCGGGGCAACTGGATTGTTGGCGGGGATAGATCGCGATCTGTACGGAAGCATACAAATACCTCTTTTGGTCACATCTAGCATTTCCAGAAGTAAGGAACGTGTCGGGAAACCCTATGGCTTTCCAAGACTCTGAAGGGCCTTAGGGTTACATAAATGTATAAGTATAGGTAACCTTTCCTTGATCTCACCAGAATTTACGGGGGAGGGGGGGCAAAAATAATTGATGTTTATGGAAGTTTCTCCTAAGTAACCCTAAGCGCTAAACTCAGAGACTTAAGAGTGGAAGGGCCAACATTCTTTTCGGTGGGCAAGTAGTTTTTCTCTCTGGACGTAAGTTATGAGCTACTACAGTACACTATGTGGTATTTCTGCATCACACACTCCCTCAGCAGTGTCTTTCGCTCATCTCCCCGCGCCTTTGTGCTTCTCACAGAAAATATGCCGAAGTCAACGTTCACCGAGTTTAGCTCAAAACGTCGCAATAAAGGGGAAAAATAGTTGCATTTCTCCACTCCTCTGCAGAATGCCAGATGAAGGGGAAATTGCACACCAGCGGGAAAGCGCCGGGGCTGGTAGGTTTCGCAGAGCGCACCGAAGTGGTGCCTGGGAGGCGTTCTTCCTAGAGATTTGCATAGATCCAAGACTGTCGGAGAAAGTCCCGGTCTAGTTGGATCTATGGGGAACAGTTCGGAGGAGACGACTCTTCCCGGAACCACCAGAAAAGAGACGGGGGAGGGCGCTCTGTGCGGCTGCTTCGACAGTTCAGCTCATTATGTGCATGGGTGTCCACCCACCCGCGCCTCCTTTTCAGGAAAGTCGACGGGCTGGAGCGAGGGAGAGCAGTTTCGGAACCTCGGTTATTCTGGCCCTGCCCCCCCACCACCCTGAAGGGAGACGTTAGCCGAGGGAGAAGAAGGAAGGGCATTACGTGGTCGGCCTGTCTCCTCCCTCCGCTTTTTGCAACCAAGTCAATCCACCCTGCTCCAGAACCAGTGCTCAAGATCGAGCTCCCAATGCGTCAATGCCCAGATCCTGCGAATCCCAGGATCTTGGCCTCCTCCTCTCCCCGAGATTAATCGGGCAGGGGCACCTCCTCTCCTCGACCTCGCATTATTCCGCCTCCTTATGACTTGTAGGGGGGTTTTCTTTCCAGGCTCAGGGAGGGGGTGGTCGTTGTTTATTTAGCTGGAGTAAGGAAGTCGATTAAAAAAGAAAGAAAAGCTTCGCCTGTCTCCAGGCTCTATAAATGCCATTGATTTATTCCCCCCACACATACACACGAGGGGAGGGGATTGAAATTGGGCGAGCGGATTGGAGGAGGGCGATGAGCAAGGCTGGGTATGAAGGAGGAGGAGGAGGAGGGGTGAGGAGGGGGCTCCCGCTCCCCTCCCCCTGCCTCCCCTTGCTTCCCCCACCAGACAGCTGAAGACCCCCTCCGTCTCGCTTTCTCCCCGCAGCCGCTCCGGAGGTCCCCCTCCCAGCTCCCCCTGCTGGGGACGCAGCCTCCCTGCCCCCCTCCGGGATCCCTGCTCCTTTGGCTCCGCCCCTTTGTGATTGAAACGCGGATCACGTCGCGAGGAGGCGGGGGCGGTGGGAAGGGAAGGCTGGGGAAGAGCCGAGCCGAGCCGAGCCGGATCCGAGCCAGGGCTTCGGCAAGAGCGGCCTCTCCCTCGGACGAGCGGCTGGGCGGGCAGGCAGGCAGGCAGGCTAAGCCAGCAACAAGTGCGCAGGCAGGGAGGCAGGCGAGGCGAGGCGAGGGAGGGCGAAAGCTGACGTCAGCGAGGGGAGTATTATGGTCTGGGCTGTGCTGGCTGCCGCCGCCACCGCCGCCGCTTTTCTGCTGCCAGCGGCCGAGTAAACATGGAGCTCTCCGCCGTGGGCGAGAGGGTCTTCGCGGCCGAGGCCTTGCTCAAGAGACGCATCCGGAAAGTAGGTGCCCCGGCGCCGCCTGGCAGCGCAGTCTCGGCTTTGTGCGCGCGGCACCGAACCCGCCAGGCCCGCCCGAGGCCGCAGGCAGGCAGGCAGGCGGCAGGCGGAGGAGCGAGGCTCCGCACGGCTCCCTCCTTTCTGCAGCAGCGCTTTGCTGCCTGCCGCTCCTCCTTTCGGCTCGCGCTGCGCAGATTGCCACCATCTCGAGCGTCGCGGACCCTTCCCCCCCCTCCGCCCCCCGCCGCCCCCCGCCTTAAATGCATGCACGTTTTGGCTGCTGCGGCTATCTTTTGCTGCACGCAGCTCTGCATGCATATTGGATCCCGGCTTGCAGCACGCCCCCTTTTCATGCATGGATATATTTTTTTTCCGCCTTTGCAGCTTGCCTTTGCATTTTTGTGGCATGCTTTGGGTTGCTTGCTTTTTTTTGTTTTTTTGTGGTTTTTTTTTTTTAATTGACGCATGCGGTCGGGAACACCTTTGATTTTTAGAGCGAGTACGTTGTAACGCCGTTTATTTAGTACGCTCTCTTGAAATGCGGTCTCATTTGTTTCTTCTTGACACAACTGCAGGGTCGTATGGAATATCTGGTGAAATGGAAAGGCTGGTCTCAGAAGTAAGTAGACCTCAGTGCAGTCTAACGTAGATGGGTAGCAAAAATTGCAGTAGGACTGGAGATAATGCTTTGTTGAGTAGACAGAGGGACACTATTTCCCCCCCCAGAAAGCTACCTTCCACTGCTGTGTTTTGGAAGATAAGGAGGGGGAAATTATTTTCTTTTTCTTTCTCTTTTTCCCCCTCCCTCTGTTTGACTTTCTTTTACTTTTTCCTAGGTACAGCACCTGGGAACCAGAGGAAAACATTCTAGATGCCCGCCTGCTGGCTGCTTTTGAGGAAAGGTATGTCTGTCTGAGGAAACCTACATCTTTATTAGAGCCATAACACTGTGTTTCAGAGCACCATTAAATCATTCTATGTCCTTACAATGCCTGCATTTATTTTTCTTAAAAACCACATTTAGGGAAAGAGAAATGGAACTTTATGGACCTAAGAAACGTGGCCCCAAACCCAAAACCTTCCTTTTAAAGGTAAGAAAGACAAGTACAAAGAGCCATGTTTTTTTGAGTTTCTGCTGTGATCATAATAGAAAATGCAACTTTTTTTCTTAATTAAAAGGCCACATTTTGAAGAACCAGCTTCTTTTCTGCTCTATCTCTGGATTGTGTGTGTGGATGTGTGTGTTTGAGTGCGGGGAGGGGGTTCACACTGCCTTTAAGCTGTGTTGACAACACTGTTGGAGCACAGGACTAAAGAAGTATAGTTGCTTTCACTCTTTTACAGGCCCAGGCCAAAGCCAAAGCCAAAACATATGAATTCCGTAGTGACTCTGCTAGGGGCCTCCGGGTACCTTATCCTGGACGATCTCCCCAGGAACTCGGCTCTACTTCCCGGGCTAGAGAAGGACTGAGACAAATTCCGCTGCCTCCTCAAAGCAGCCCTACCACCTCTTCCCCCAACATGCCTCGAATGGAGCCCATCCAGGAAAACAGGGTTGGGGCAGAGGAAGACCGATCTGAAGGCGCCTTTAAAAAGCGAGGTCCAAAGCCCAGGAAAGACCTACCTGAAATGGCAGAGGTTGCCTCAAAGCGGAAATCAATGGAGCCTGGCGACAAGATGGTGGTGGACTATCTAAAAGCCAGAAAACTGGAAGAGGCAGCTAACTCTGGGACAGCAAAATTCAGTTCAGGACACAGTGTTATCCAGTTAGCCCGGAGACGGGAGCCTGAGTTACCCAGTATTGTTCCCAACCCAAGGGCAGAAGCTGGCATGAAGCTGGGTGCACCTGAGACTTACCCTCCTAGACTGACCAAGCACAGGGCGGATTTCCTGGATTCCAAAGGGCAAAGTGGTTTGGACTTGGGGGCTTCTAAGATCTTGCACAGCTCTGCAAACCAGGGCAGCTTATATCGAGATGGCATAGGGACGCAGGCTGGCAGGCCTTCCCTCATCGCCCGCATCCCTGTCTCCCGGATCCTGGGTGACCCAGAAGAAGAACCTTGGAGCCCATCTCTCAACAATTTGGAGAAAGTAGTAGTGACTGATGTGACATCCAATTTTTTGACAGTAACCATCAAGGAGAGCAGCACAGACCAAGGATTCTTTAAAGAAAAGCGGTGAATTCCTTCAGAGAAGAAAAGTCATTGAAAAGCTTTGGATAGAGGTCGGCTGAATTGGGATATTTTTTTTTAAACTTTTATTTTTAAACTTTTTTGGACAGGTTTGCTTTTCAAATATCTGTCCTTAATTCTATTCTTTATCTCTCCCTCCCCACCCCAACCTTGCCACCTTGCCACCAATTTCAATTTTGTTTGAAAAAATTATCTCTAGAGTTATATTTTCTATTAGATGTAAATATGTTATTTAAAGAAAAATACATATATATATATCTATATACATACATATAAATATATATATTTCAACTCTTAAGTTGTTTGTTGCTTTTTTTTTAATTTAAGGCCTTTGAAGAAGGATATTAAAACAGAAAAGTGATGCATCTCTTGCCTCAACTGCAAGAGCTGGTGTAGATAATGAATGATCCTGTTAGTCAATCATAATACTTTGATTTAATTTTTCCCCAATTATTTCTCCTTCCTTCCCACAAATATGATGTTGACTGAAAATATGGAGATATTATATTCATCTGGGGACTGAAAAAGCTCCAGGGTTTTTTTTAATTGCTATACTATAAGGTGTTGCTTTGTACAATCAAGTGTGCTGTATACACAACTGTTCTGGCTGGACAGCTGAAGTAAGCACTTGACTTTACAGTATTGTCTTGCTTTGTTTTGCTCCAGTTGAAAAAAAAAAGTTGTTGTTCTAAAAAGTGTCCATTAAAAACAGTTGAACTATGTTTTAGCAAAGAAGTATTAACTTGAATACCTTTTCTTGCAAGGGAGAAGGGGATGTGTAAGATTTTTTTTAAAGTGTAGCTGCTGTTATGCACTTTAATATGACTGTCATAGAGGGAAAGTGGGAGTAGTAGAAGAAATTGAGCTGATAGTTTAATTTTGATTTTTTCCCCTCTTGATCTTTTCCCTGCTCACTCCAATAAGAAAATCTGTTTACATTCCTTACATGCCAGAAAGTTGGGAGGAAAGCATCTGACTGGTCATATTCTCAGTGTTCCTGCTGTTATTTTGAAAGTGGATTTTCCAACTTCCCCCCAGTGTTTGTAGCTCCTTTATAGGCTATTAGATTAATGTGTGGCATAAAATCATTATTTTCTTCATACATTCTCAATTTCTGATTAAGGATACATTGACAACTTCCCATGTAATGGAGCTGGGAAAGATCAGTTTCAGAGTTAGCTGTTTTTATAGCTGAATTTCTTTCATTTTTTAGAAAGAAGCATCTGTTCTGATCCCCCTCCCCCCCCCCAGTTTCTAAGCCAAGTGATTAAAAAAATGCTTGTCAACTTTAAGCAAACATTTAAACCATTTTTCTGCTCCCTTGAAGATGAACTCTGCTTAACTTTTCAAGAAAGGGGTTTGGTTGTGCTTTATTCTGTAAAGCTCCCGATTAAGAGGGAACATGCAGAGGAAATTGGGGGAAGGGTCCTTTCCTTGGCTTTTAGCAGGTGCTGTGGTATCCCAATAGATATTGATTTAAGCATCTTTTGTTGGTTCAAAAAGCACAAATCTGCCTCACAGCCCCTAAGGGCCTAGCAGGGGGATGTGTTGACTTCTCTTTTCTTTTTCTGAATGGCTGATTCACTGGGCCCTTTTAACACACTTTCTAATTGGGGGAGTGAACAGGGCATGAAACTCTATGTGTGGCCTAATGAGAAAAGACAGGGAGAAAATCAGGTGAATGTTGCAAGAAGCAGAAAAGCCCAGGTCATTTCTGGGCTCTGCTAGAAATATTGTTTCTTTGCCCACCTATCTCCTCCTGCTTATTGGAGGTGGGATTTCTCCCAGCAAAATCAATACGGGCATTTTCTTTAGATTGTGCTGAAGAAGTAAGCCAGCTTCATTTTTTTCTCTCTTCTCCCTCCCTTTCTTATTTAAAGGAAAACTGATATTTTAAATTCCAGTCAGCTCAAAGCATTTATGTAGCTCTGCAAATCTGTTGAGTTCAACCAGGGGTGAGGAAGCATGTCAGCATATGTGTCTGTTGACAGTGATTCCATATAGTTTAGAGCTGGAGTGGGGAAGAGGGGAGAGTGCCTAGGAGGTATATTTCCTGGGTAGAAACAACCTTAAGTGCTCTCTCTACTTCCTCGGGTGTCAAAGGTGGTATATGCCCCCTGTGATGTGGGTTTCTAGAGGCACACACATGGGTATATAAAAGCTAGACCGACATGTGAGTGTATCTGTCTATGTACATAGTTACATTTATTGAATGTATGTGGGTGTGAGTTATTTAATTCTCTTTTAAGATTTGTAAAAGGAAAAAAAAAACATTATTGAACTGGCCTCACAGTCTCATAAGTGAAGCTTAAGTAGGTGTCTTCTGCAAATGTGGAATGTTTAATACAGTACCTGCTTTTTTGTGAATTGAAATATATATAATGCTTTGTAAATAGAGACTTGGCTTTGTTTCGTTTGTTGCTCTCTGAGGTACAAGACTGCTCGTGATTCACAGTTCTGGGGGTCACCCTATCTTGCTCTGCTAAGAGGCTTGTGGGAAAAGAGCACATTAGCTGCATCTTGGCTCATTCAACAGTTCCTCTGATCTGAAGCTGGGCCCATTTCCCGAGTGAGGTGCTAAAATTGGGAAAAGAGGGGTTGCTACCCCCTTGCCCTAACCAGCTGCTCAACACACAACCGAAAGGGGAGCCTTTTTGAGGCACTTCATGCTTGACCAAAATTCGGGTAGTGTAGACCAGGAATCTGACCCTGGTAGTTCTACTGGACCGCTGAGAAACTGAAATAAAGAACCCTTCCCTGGGAATATCATTATGTTGCTGGCCTCTATCATTTTTGCCTGGTAATGGATGTCCTTGGGCTCCAAGCTTCTTTCTCTTGGGGCATTCATCAAATGAGGTCCTAAGAAGTTGAAGCTTAAAAGGGGAAGCTTAAAAGGGGGAGCAGTGTCTATCACCAAGTTATGGATGGAAGCTGGATCTAACAAGCATAATGTGGTGGCTCAGTGGTTAGAATGCAGTATTGCAGGCTAACTCTACACACAGCCTGGAGTTTGATCCTGGTGGGCTCAAAGTTGACTCAGCCTTCCATCCTTCCGAGTTCGGTAAAATGAGGACCCAGTTTGTTGGGGGCCATAGGCTGATTCTGTAAACAGCTTAGAGAGGGCTGTAAAGCACTGTGAAGTGGTATATAAGTCTTGAGTGCTATTGCTATTGCAGTTACTATAATCGAGCATGAATCAATCTATTTTCAGATGGTTAATTAGTTTTACCATGTTGCTAATCCGAGTGGGAGGCCAGCCCTGCCAGGGACTTTACTGAAATTCAGTTACTCCTATTGCCTTCAAGTGAACTCAACAGCCTTTGTATCTTTTACCTGGAAAATAATTAATAAAACAGTTTAATAGGACTACCCAAGGTGGCAGGCTCCTTACGGAATTGCGATGATCCAGAACCCCAAATTTCACGAATAAAAGCCATAAAGGCTGCAAAGCAAAGGGCCTTTATGGCTTCGATTCCATGTCTTCCTTTGCGATCTTTGAGATCAAACTAAAAGGCCAGGAGAGGAAAACAGGCAGATTTGAATTTAACTCAAATAAAATACAGGGCTCCTTTTCCCTTTTCGGTTAGGCCCGCAGAGTTAGCCTACCCGCGGCTTCTTTGTGATCAGAAATCCTAATCCGGGGAGAGAAATTCTTGACGCGTCAACAGCGAAAACCACGTTTCATTGTTTTTTTAAATATAGCCTTCCGTCTTTCTCATCTAGCTTTAACACTGTTACGAATATAACTCTTTGGAAGTAATAATTTGCCCTGGCCTTCGTGGCCACGCACTTTCTCAGGTCTTTGCAGTTTTGCGTTGCGTGGCAGCGCGGAGAGTTTGGAGATCCGTAAAACCGGCGAGTCCGGGAAGCCTGCGAGACAGAAGCGACGGAGGCGTTATAGGAGACAAGCTGGCGCGCCCGCGCCCTTCCTGGGAAGGGGGACCATATAGGGCGCCCCGCGATTAGAAACAATGCCAATCCTTGACCTGAAAGGTTGCTGAGCCGCTGGTTTCGCACAACCGCTAAGCTCGGCTCTAAAACACGGCTTTGCGGGTCATAACCCCTGATTTAAGGTTCGTCTGGCATGCCCCCCCAAAACACAATTCGGACAGAAACCGAAAGGTCTTGAGTTCACGCAAAATGCCAAGGCAAGGGCATGCCCACCAGAAATGGAAGCCCAAGCTCCATTTCAACTTACCCTAAGGCGCAACTCACCCTAGTCTCAGAGGCCAAATATTTTGCGCGACCCTCCCAGGGGGGAAGAAGAGTCAGCGGGGTACATTATCTTAACCTGGAGTAAATCAGGTTCAACTGCAGCTAATTGACCACAGGAGTGGAAACAGCGACCGCCACCGCGTCTCCAACGTCGGCCACGGACTTCCCAGCCTAAAGGTGGGTCTTACGATTCAACCGCGGCACCGCCATCGATTTAGTCCCCATCTCAACGAATGCCACGGAAGGCCGTAATCTCGAACTAGCAAGCATCAAGACTCCTCCCCATTTATTGCAAAGGGGTCCTCCGCACCCCACACGGGGAATTTGACTCTTAACTCCTTGTTCCCGCACCTGCTCCCGTCGGGGATCCTAAAGATCGACCCCAGCGACTCTCTTTCTGTCTCTCGCGGGTTAGCGTGCCAAGGAGGAGGGCGAGGCGTCGGGTCTGTTGGGGGAGGCAGATTTTTCTTTTCTTTCTTTTTTAAATGGGCGCCCCTCCCTTCTCCGGATTCTGCGCCAACCTAATTATTGTTATTCTGGCGTGTTTTCAGTCTGGTGTATGGTACATGTGCGTGTGCGCGCGTGTGTCATCAAGTAGGCAATTACCGAGTCCAGAAACACTGGTTGGGTGGGTGGGGTTGCGTCGGGTTGCTTCCCTCTGCCTTGCAAAGCGCCGCGTGGTCCGGGAAGGGCAGAGCCGGCACTTGGAGTGACGAGCCCAGGGTTTCTCTCCTCCTCCTCCTCCTCCCTCCAGACCAGCAGCGCGGGGGCAGAGCAGGAGGTTCCTCCCCTCCCACCAGAGGAAGAGGAAGAGGTCGAAAAGAGCCAGGGCGGCGACTGGAGCCGGTGTTTCCAGTGCCTCCTGGACGGCTTGCCCCGATTTCGCCACCCGGCGTCCGGGGCGGCGGCTGCGAACGGGAGGAGGGCAAGGCGAAAGCTCTTTGGGAGACCGTAACTTTTGTACCCGCGTCCTTTTTTCTCCCCCCCCCCCCCGAAGACAGCCGACCAAACTGGCAAGACAGACCGCTGCCTGTTTACTAAGGAAGTGAACGCCGTCCTGTTGTTGCAGTCCGCTTACTCCCCACTCACTCGAGGCGTTGCTTTACGGCCTCGGCGGGTAATTTCTAAGGCAGCCTTCCCCCAGATCTGTTGGTGGTGACTCTGGCTTAGCAATGCTGTGAGTTAAAAGTCTTAAACACTTCGCATGATTTTTCAGGCCGAGGAAGGCTGCTCTTAAGAAGAAACTTGGCTTGAGCTAACTTAAAAAAGCACCTTACAATGTTTGCAAAAAGCCTTACACCCAAAATATGTGCGCGAACGTGCGGTGGTTGCTTTACAGGTTCCTAAAAGGCGTCCTTACAATTGACATAAAGAATAGGGGTGGCTTGGCCCAGAGACGGGAGCCTTAGTAAGCAGCTCATCTAGTCTCCTGCAGGCAGGTTAAACTCTTGCCCGGGAAAAGCTGCAGAAGTGGGCTGTGAAATTAAGGGTGAGCGGGGCCAGTTTTAGTTGGCCCGGGTTGGGACGAGATCAGAATCTTTCCTCTCCTCTCCCCGACCTCAAAGACGCCGCCTTCCCTAACCAAAGACAGGGAGGCATCATCTCCTCCCCCCCCCGCCCCCGCCGCCCTTCGAAGCTCGGCGATTCTGAATTTGAAGGCGAGTGCTTTCAGGATGATGGGCGCATCCTGGGAAGGGGAATCGCCGCTTCTCACAACCTTCACTCTACCCGCAAGCCTTTATATTCCCGCATACACGCGCCTCGCGCCGGGCGGTGACTGATGCCAGATATCCTAAGGTCTTCTCTCCGTACTGGGGAGCTGGGAGCGGCGCGGCTAAGCGGCCAGGCGCAAAGAGTAGTCAGCTGTCAAAACCCCCCTCTGCTTAGACCAGTCCTGGCCAGTGGTCCGTTGCCAACGGAAGTTTTACAGCCTCGTAGCGGATGAACTTTCTTAACAGTTGTTGGAAATGGGGAGCCCTTTGGTTACCGTTCAATAAAACGCTAGGCGGCCGGTCTCGAAAAACTTAACCGGCTCCGATCTAATTGATCCTTGGAATGAGAGACTACCAGGAAATCTCAGAATTATAGCTTAACCCCGGGAGGTTAAAAAAATGGATTGCCAAGAGATTTATTGGTGTATTCATGAAGTCAAGAGAGCAGCTTGGCTCAACCAGTTTGCCCAGAAGACCGTACCCAGAGAATGACTTATACTTCTTAGTATGTATGTGCCTGCCTTCGAAGCCAGCTTTCCTTTACCCCCTCACCGTTTAACTTTTGGATTAAAAGCATACCCCTTCCCACTCCAAGTGGGTCCCTTTGGTCTCTTTTGCACCAAGTCGAAAGTGGCGGCAGAGACCCTAGAACACTTTCTATCTTGACTTTCCAGAGGGATTTGCTCTGGATTTAACAAGAAGGACAAATACGTAAGAGGCGAGACATGAAATATCTGTTCGACTAAGAAGGAATGGAAAAGTAAGGAATGACTGGAGAGACCGAGAAAGGGATGAACAGAAGCCCATCTTAAAGGGGACTCCTTAGAGGTAACAAGTAAAATCTGTCTGGGGGCAAATTAGACTCCACAAGATTTCATGAGCAGATCCATCCGATTTTCTTGGCAACAATAGGGAGGGGGTCGTCCGTTTTTGTTTAATTGCCCAGTGGAACTGATAAGATGGTGGGATTTCACGGTGACCTCCCATCCCGCTATGAACCAGGTTTGTTTCTGCTTTTCAGAATCAGTGAAGGTCCTAGAAGACAGGACCTCTGGACAACTTCTCAGAAAAAAAGAACGGGAAAAGAAAGCCCAGCGTAGAGGCTCCAGGGAAATGGATCCTGGGCATGTTCTCTAGAGAGTCCGCAAGGCAAATGGGCTCCTGCCTGGCCAGCGCTAAGGGAAGGCGAAAGCGATGCAACTCCCCGAAAACAGAGTCTCTATAATGAAGTCAAAGGTGCGTCATCTGGGCCACCCCAAACTCCGTCTCGAAAGTTCCATCGGGCAGGGCCAGACTTCAGTCGGTTAATCTGGAGAAAGTGAATCAATCAATCAAGAATAGAAAAGCGCCCTTGATCCTTGGAAAACAAGGAGCATGGGTCTGGCAACCAGGGCTGGCTTCGCTGGGTGTGGAGTCCCAGGGAAAGCTCTTTGCCACCCGACGTTAATATTTTTCAGAATTAAAGACTCCAAGCTCAGACGATCGCAGGCACGTTTATTCGTAAGCAACTATTCTTAGCTGTGGCTAAATATAATTTGATTTGTGAGAGTGTCCTTCAAATATGAACGGACCACGGGATAGCTGTTCAGAGTTTACAACAGCCAACGAAGATCGGTGCCCATTATCTTCTTAGCGATCGTAATGCTTGACGCTACTTCGCTCGGGATTAATCTGAATGAATGAACCTGCCTAACTTTTGTAAAGTGAAGGGGTCCTTGCTGGGCAGTTCTTCCGCGAAGCCAGCGAGCTTTTTCCCTCGCTCTAAGGCCTTCTTTGGTTTTCAGGACATCCTTTCCTCCCTGCCGCCCTCTGTTTGCGCCCCGAGAGGGCTGTCCAGGATTCCCCCTAGAGAGGACTTAAAGCAGCTCTGATCAGCCTTTTTTTTAGGACGGCTGGATTGCGACCAACGTCTGCCACGAAACAGCGACCCCCAGCTGTAAAAGGAGAAGTGAGCGATCAGGTTTTCCTACTCAGTCCTGATATCGCTTCCAAAATGATTAGAGTTCTAATAGCGAAGGAACGAGAGACACGAACCCCAAGTTTTGCTACGGATGAGGAGGATGACACAGACAAAAACCACGCTTCCTCCAACCCGGCCGCTCTCCAGAGGTACCGCAATACAACTCCCAGAATCCCCCGGTCCCTCTGCTTAAGCTTGGAGTATCCGACGCTAACCATCTGCAGTCACTGGCTGAGATCACACACAACTGCCATAAAGCCCGGAGGTGCGGACTCCAGTTCCTTGAAGGAACCGACGGAGCCAGGTTTGCAAAACCTTCCACGCGAGCGACGCGTCATTGTGTCCCTGGGGCTTAGTAAGCAAATCTTCTGGGAGATTCCAAAGCACCCAGAACGGTCCCAGCTCCTTGCGCGACGTGATTCTTCCCGATGGAAACGGGGAAAGGAAGAAGAGGCGGAGGAAAGGATTGTGCTGCTTCCTGTGCCGATGCCCACCCAGGGGTAGTGGCACCCTGGGAAAAACTGAGTGGCTGCTGGACACGCTGTGACTATCGGAGCCTCAGGCAGCTGACTGCCATAGCTGGGAGACTTCAGAAAACCCACATCGGGGTGTACCACTCTAAGCTGGCCACTAGGGGTGACCTGATGGCGGAGCCCTACTACCGTACCAGGAAGTCAGGCTGGACTGGACACACGCGACCGAAGGAAATCCTTCTAATGCCGATCTTAGCAAGGTAAGACTCGGGAAACTGCTGACGAAGCAGGGACCCTGCATTTGGAGGAAAAGTGAAAAGCAGAACAAAGCTACTCCAGCTGGATTTATCAGTTCTGGATTTTAATTTTGCAGGAATGTTGCTCCATTGCACAGTCGATTAATCTAGCAGCATTTGAAGAGTCCTGGATTCAAGGCTTCATCATAGCATATTTTAAGTTAAAGGCTACAATGATAGTGATTTCTTTGCCATTCTGGTTATCGGTGTTCTTAATTTTGCTACTTACAGTATAATCAGCCTTCCAGAATCCAGTTGCTTATAAATTTTCCAGCCAAAATTAGCCATGAAAAAGGAAACAGTCAAGCGTGTTAGAATAGGAATATCCTTGTGGCAAGAGGGGGCCCAAACAAATAAAAAATTAAAAAATATTATTCTAAATAATTTGCACATATATTAACACAGAAAAATGTACCGTAAGGAACTGCTCTTTTATAGACAGCAAGGAGCAGTTAGAAATTTAACTTCTTTACCAATCTCTAGCTTTGTTAAAGTAAAATAAGTCAATTAGATCAAGTCTTCATTAGCTTGACCAAAGTACGAACTATTCAAAAGGACTAAGATAAAAGTCTCTAAATGAAACAAGGCAAGTTTCATATTTCACTCCTCTGAACTTTTACACCCCATTCCTCCTCAGGAGATTATTTCTCTCTCTGTTTCCCTTTTATGGTGTAATTAAACAGTTGCTAATCCCAAGGACAGGCTCCAAATACACCACAACATTGATAAGAATAAAGGAATAAAGATAAATACCTTGTGACATTAAAAATGCATTTTTAGATCTCATAAAAAATTTCTGATAGTATTCTAATTTAATTTTTGTCTACTTTTAAGATTAATGCCATCTGCAAATTATAATAAAAAATACCACAATCTACATAACCAGAGGTAAAATAATTGCTTGAAACTTTTTTCCCCACTGGGGATATTTGCTAGTTCCTCATTTGCTGTACAAGAGCCATACAACTTTCTGGAATATTTGTGAAAATTATCAGTTCAGTGCTGAAATGTCACACACCACCACAAAGAGAGGATAAAGCAAACTGCATAGAGAGCATCCCAATCTATTACCGTAGATTTTTTGGGGGCAGGGGTTGTATTAAGGAGTACTCTGAAAATCCTTTAAGAGAACTATATGTTACTACATCAGTGGCTATACTCTTTAATAATTGCTCAAGGTCTTCACATCTGCTGATTGAAGCCTCTAATGTTTCTTTTTCTCATTTACTATTTCTGAAGCCTGTATCAGCAGCTATTTTTATAAGTTAAAGAAATATTCTGTAAGCTGAAATTATATACAGAAGCTTGGAAATAAAACCCATACAATGCAGTGTGATTTTATTAAATAAACATGTATAAGATTGCATTGTCAGTAAAATATGTGTTATAAATGAATTACTATCTTAAGATTAGGTTTAGGGAAACAAGGTAATAGTGAAAAGACTATCCAAATGAAGCAGAACAAGCCACAGTCAGTTAAGTTAAAAAAATATTTATTGATACTAAAACAGAGAATTGAAAGTTATACAAAAACTGTCCAGGCATAATGTAATCTAAAAGTTCTTTTAAGATGGGAAATAAATTAAAAGAAATAAAACAAACAAGATGGTAATCTCAAGTCTAAACTAGAGTAAGTGGTAAGAAAAATGGGGAGATGGACATCACACAACAGAACCAAGCAAGCTACACAGCCAGGGTCAAACAAATAAACCCCAGTGCATCAGTGAACCCACAGTGAGATCAGTGGACAGACACTGCTGTCAGCCTTATTTAATATTCTGCCTGGAAAGTCTGTCCCACTCAAACAAAGAAGCTAAGCTTTCCCAGGGTAATAACATCCCCAACTTTTGTTCTCTTAGTATAAAAAGCAAAGAAGCAGCTCCAGTTAAAGCAATTAGAAAATGTCATACAAGAACTATTTGGCTTTTTTAAAAAATGGAACATACAGTGGTTGACACACATTGCAAGAAACACTGAACCGATTCTTAGGAGTCTCTCGCAAAGGCATTTCGCTGAGCTTGGAACAGAATAGAGTGAATATTTATTGGAGTAGCAGAAACACTGTAATATAAAGTAACTCTGTTCCCCTTTAGTTTTTGGTACTGCAGTTATTAATGTTAATCACAAGACTAAACTGAGCACTTTTGCTCAGTGTAAACAGAGTAACTAAGTTACTCCGAAAGCAAAAATATTTACCTGATTAATGCAGTAACACAACAGTTATAAAAAGTTTTAAAAATGTAGAATAGTAGCAACAGAACTTTTAAAAACAAATTGTTACATAGATATAACACGCACAGAAGAGGAAGAGCAACAAGCCTAATAAAAACATGTAAGGGTAGGCTTTGACTATTAAAAGGGGCAGTGATTATCATCAAGTTCAATTATCTACCCATTACTGATAAAATTGAGTCCTTAACTAGTGAACTCACATGCATCGTCTGCTTATACAAGGTTTTGGAATTCAGTTGCATGCGCAATATACAACTAAGGAAGAATATGCCAACTTGCTCATTCAGATAAGATATTTAGGACTTTAGACTTTGAAACTGAAATAGCTGGTTAACCGAAAGGCACAGCATTTGAGCTTCTGAAGGAGAGCATTTCAGTTTTCCAAACAAGCTGGAGATTGGAAAGAAGCTTGTTTTAAACGGAACTGACTGAAAACCAGAATTAAGAAGCTGACGTTGTAGACAACCCCCCCCCCCCAAAAAAAGGAGGAATGCATCTCTGAGAGAAGAAATGGTTGCATATTATAGATTACAGTTGGGGAAAAAATGAGTATAGAAAATAAACAGAAGCGACTTGCGAAACTTAAAGAACAAGACAACATTGCATGTAGGCTAACAGAAGCAGCAGTCCTGCAAGAGCAAAGTAACACAGGTGCATATGCATACACACATAGGCAGCATAGCAAGGACCTGAGAAATTGGACTGGGGACAACAGAACTTTGTGGGAGGAACTCTTATTTCTGAAACCACCAAATTCTTCAAGTCCATAAGCAATATTAGCCATTATTTTAATGGAATTTTCTTCCTTGTGAAAAGATAGTAGCTTCTACAAGAGTGCGGTGGGTGGGTCTTAAGAGAAAGCCGACTTCATTTAACTGAATTGCTGTGTATCCTCCTCTTCTGACTCTGCTCCAGAATCTTAGTTCTCCACAGAGACATCTACTTTGGCAGAATTATCAAAATATTGTCGACATGCATCCAGAACTAAAAGGCACACGATAGAAATTAAAAAGAATTTAGCCAAGGACAGCTCCCACAGGAGATGCACAACAAAAAAGCTGAGACGGCAGGCATTCTCATCTGAGTTCCTCAGATCCCTCACTGATAATATCCAAGTGGGATGTACCAATTACTACAAAGAACACACTTTGTAACTTTGACATTATCTTCTAGGATATTTAAATTTGGCAGATTTTACCAAAGGCATTTAAATGATTGACTCAATATTACACACTGATATCTTAAAGTAAGTGGACAGAAGCCCCTAGATAATGTTGGGCAGTCTAAGGAGGTTAGTTGTTGAGGTGGGGAGACTTCCAGAAAAAAAAAACAGGAAATGGGAATTGTGTAATCTGACTCAAGAGGAATACACAACTTATAGAGTACTGCACTAATTGCAATGGAGAGCAAGTGAGAAAAGAGGGCATCTGATTAAAAGCACTGAATGAGAAAGCCAGACAAATCTACGATTCGGAACAAATGCCTTATTTTCTTATGCTATCTATCAGGTGTTTATAATATAGCCACTGGGTGGTCTCTTTTACATTATAACAAGTCACATCCTCACAGACTAGCAAAAAGTGATTTCCCCTCCCCCCTCTGATTTAAACAAAGAATATTGTTGGAACTAATAGGGTGAGTTGGAACCAATAGGTTGAGCTGAGACCCCAGTCAGCTCTGGGCTAAACCAGGAAGGTTATGAAATTCTGAAAATGCTACTTGAATACATTATATTAAGCCTGAAGCTTGAGGTATTCTATCTAGATGCAGGCCCTTTGGAAAATCCTGGGTCAGCTTCTGTTACCTTATTCAGCAGCAGTACACATCAAGAGGAGTAGGCGTAAGGAACTAGGAGCACTGTTTGCAGAAGACTCATTCAGTGCACTCTTACAACCCGGCATATCAAATTTAAATTACAGCTGTATGGAAGCAAATCTCATGGACTTCCTTGGAATTGTTTTCTATGTGAGTAAACTTTGGTGAAAAAGATAAGCTTCCATATCAATTTATTAAAAAAAAATCATACTAGCTAATATAAGCACGAGCAACACTTTATCCCTGATAAATTTGCCATCTTGCCTTTTCTTAGCCTCACAGCTCGTACGGCTGCGGCGTAGAGGATCAGCAATACAAAAGAGAAACTACAAGAAAGAGCAAGGAAAGTAGTAGGCTAAGCCAATGCTTCAAATGATCCGAAAGCCTGGAAACCATTTTCACATTACGAAATGCACACAACAAAGTAAACTGTGATCTCAACAGAGTTTTGAACAAAACCTTTGCGTCGCTTTACCTTAGAATGGGTCTGATAAACAGTGATCCAACATCACGTACTTTATGACTCTGAAAGTTGCAAAAATACCCATTTCAATAAAATTCCTTATAATCAATTTAACATTCCCTGTTTCTACCTGTTTCTTTTTACTGAGTATGCTGTAAGTATGGGGACTTATCACAGAAGCGCACTGTTAGAACACAGTCAAATTCTGACAGAGCTTGGCTGTCAATTGACAGAGCTCAGTGCTGCCCAAACCTAGACCACGGCTTTTGACCAACAGGAAGCACCTGTTCTGAGACAAATAATAGAAACCTAAACTGAATCATCACTTGACTTCAGAAAGCAGGTAGCCTAAATTAAATATAGGTCCAAGGATGTTTTCACTCCAGTCTATCCTCTCTGGTTTCATACATTAGCTTCCCAGTCAAGGTAATGATAAAGCCAGCCTTTGCTGGAGCAATAAAACAAAGAGAGGTTTCAATCATTTCTGCCCTGTAGCGATGCCCTGTAGCAGAATTTAATTGGGAGATACGGGACATAGGTAGAGATCAAATAAAAGTAAACGGCAGTTTGTATCACAATGTTATTTTGCCATCTGCAATAATTTTTTGTAGTTATTGCAGGTAAAGAGTAAGTAGGAAGGTATCACCAACAGAAGAGAATATTTGTACCTTAGGATCAAACTGTGGAGTCCTAGTTGCTCTCTGAGCTTGGTTGTTTGCTTGCAGATGTTTCATTCTCTGACTACGTAACATCATCAGTGCTAGTGACTCTGGTATTTGCCCCATGTTTTTATACAGTAGAGTAATTTGCTGCCAGTATTGATGTGGTGTGACCCCATACTCAGACAGCAAACATCATACTCACTAGCACTGATGATGTTACCTAGTTTGGTAATGAAATGTCTGCAAGCAAACAACCAAACTCCCAAACTCCCAGAGCATTTAGGCCTACAGAAAGATAACAATTGCATAGAAACTTCAAAAACCTGCTTTCTGATTCCAAAGATTCTCAACTCACTTTGAACAGCACCCATCAATAGTATTTCATCTCACATTATAAGGCATCTTATGCTTATAAAATCTCTACATCAGCAAAATCTCTAATTTTGCTTCCTTCCCATTTCTTCTGTGTAAGTAACAGCATACAAAATGTTTATGTGTGTGCATGTGTACGTGAACATGCTGGGGACTCACAAGTGGTCTCAACCATATAAGCATATAGTAATTTCTCAGAACACATGGCTTATTTAAGCAATGGTTTACACATGTCACATTTTACATGGAACTGGTTTCCATATAGAATTTTCCAATGTGTAAAAACTTCCTGAATTACATATTCGTGTGTACACTCAGATGTTGAAAATGAGACAGCATTCTCCTCTGAGTGACATCGGCTGACATTTGGCAAGTTGAAAAACATATTGTCTTCTCAAGTTCTTGAGAACATAGTTCTGCAGTTCTCCAAGGTTGATTTCCTGTATCTGCTGATATATCTGTCAGGTTGAAAAGCATACTTTTTTCTCAAGTTCTTGAGACACTAGTCCAAACAAGTGAATTGCTATTTCTGAAGCTTCTAGAGATCAATGCTCGACCTGAACCAACTCACTTGATAGCTGTTAGTCCCAGCTCCAAACCAATGCTGTCTTATATATCATACCCTCTAGTTTCCAAAGCAAGTTGGGAGTATGTCTTACATACATTCCCTTAAGACAAACTTTTTATATGGCCCTTGGCAGGCATCCTAAACATAGATCTGTTCACAAATTTTCAAACTAACATAATTAGTTCTAGGAGAAGTGTTGAAACTTCACATTTGGAAGAAAAAATTAGGAACTATTTTTCTTAGAGAAACTATTCAGGAGAATAAATATATATATATATGTGAATATATATTTGTTCTCTTGAATGTTAAAATCCTCTGGTATTTCAAATCATATAGCTAAAGTGTTCAAGTACAGCAAAGCATGGGGTTGTAGTTTTTACTACACTCCTCTGTATTGGCGAGTAACACGAGTAAAGCCAAGACTCTTGAAAAAGAGTCCCTAAACTTATTTCTCTGGTTGCTAACTACTGTGATTTGTTTCTCCTTCTAATATCCAAGAGTCAAATGAGATGGAGGAAGAATGCTTATCTGCCTTGGAGCTCAATAATGTCTTAGGTTAAAAAACCCCACACTTGTTGGAGACTCCTTAACAGTTACTGTGATCAAATTAGCTGTCACATCTGTGACAAAAACATGTTCAATAAGACTCCGGGTAGGTTTCCAGTCCTGGCTAGTCTGGATGGAGAGAGACGTATTCTGGTCTCCTCCAGGAAAAGAAGCAGAATCTCTGTCAGAATCAGAGCTAGTCTCCTCTTCTCCGGTGCTCCCTTCTGACATGCCTGAAGTCTTGTCTTTTGTGGGACATACCTCCTGGGCACAGGCGGTATTACTCTTGGTGGCCCCATCTCTCTCACTAATAGATGCTCTTTGTGCCGGTTTCTCACCTTTGCAAGGATCTGCATCTGCTGATGTTGCCCCTGTGTTGGGAATGTTCTGGCCACTCCCAGGCCCGCTGCCCTTGGATACGTTTGTCTTTGTTGCTAAACTGTTGCCGCTGCCTTTGCCAACTGCCCCGCAGCCATGGTGAGAAATATGGCTACTGCCGGTGGAGTTTGGCCCATTCTTCACACTTTGCAGATTTAAAGCTTGTAGGTTGAGCTCTTGGTTGCAAGCTGGCTGGTTGCTGGGAGAGCCAGAAGGAACTTTGTTGCCATTGTGCAAATTCCCTGTCTTTTGTTCCCCCAAGGAATTGCCACTCGGTCTCTTGGTCACTTTGGATCCTTGCACAGTCAATTCCAAGTTTCCGGAACCCTTCTGGTTTTTTAGTTTTAAATCCAAACCTAGGTTGCTCTTGCAGGACATAGCTGACTTCAGAGTCAGTCGTCCCACTGCAGAGGCATCTGCAGAGCTCTGGTTCTGTGACATCCTACTCATATAATGGACAATGGAGCTTTGCCAGCTGATACCGCAATTTGGGCTTCCGACTGTAGAATTCTTCACTATGCTGGAGAGGTTATCATTGGAGGATGCTCCAGAACAAAAGCCACCAAAGGCACCTTGTGCTTCCTTCATGTGGGATTTAAGCATGGCAATGCCAGAACTTTGAGCACTGTGTTGTGGCTGCATCTTGCTTGCCAATTTGGCCCCCCCTCCCCCTCCTAACTCCTTTCTATTTGTTTTAAGCACCTTGGTTAGGTTGACTGTCCTCTTGGCTGCCTTCTGCTCTGGAGGCAGTGGCTTCCGCCCACGTTTCTTCCTAGCTGAGTCCTTGTTTTCAGGTTTGGCAACTAAAATCTGAGCTTTCTTTTGAGGCACTGGGTGACTCTCCCTGTTCCGCTGACTTCTCTTTGTCTCAAGGTCACTTTCCTCCTCTTCATCAGAAGAGGAAGTTGAAGAGGAGGTGGAGGATGAAGAGCTGCTGGATTTGCTCCTGGAGGGGGCTTCAGGTTCCTTTAAATAGAGACAGAGCAGAGTGACAGCAACATGAATACGACCCGTTTACTCAATAATCTTGCCGAAATTCTATTTTCTTAAATAAAGTTTACACAATCAATTTTCTGGATAACCTTTTACTTTTCAGAGCCAACAGAATTTGCTTTTATAATTTGCTTATTATATTTCAATATGTAAAATACAAGACAGACTTGTATTTTCTTTCCTAAGTAAAATTAGATGTTGCCAATGATGAATAAATATTGATTCCAAGCAATAGGAATCAACAAGACTATACAAGAGATTACCAGGCACCATAGCAGATGAAGTCCAGCTATCTACAGGTAAGAATGCCCCCATGACTGTAATTTCAATGGGTCCTATAAATCACCATTACTTACAACATTTTTTCTTGGTCTGCCTCTGGGTCGTTTGCCTCTTTTCCGATTTTGTACCTCTTTTTCATGTTCCCTGGGAAGACAGAAAGTTATCCTCTTACTTTTCTTTTTCAGCAGAAGATGCCTATTTTTGTTTTCAGACAATTTCACTATAAATTTCACAGGAATCTTGCGATCCATCCAGACTGAAATCTTTGTCACTACGTATGAATATGGATTACCAGCACCACACAAATTTGCTTGTTTCTTAATATAATAAGAGTATGCTGTATCACATATCACCAGAGTTGAGTTGATAGAAGTTGGTCACTGCTATTCCTTCATTACACTTTAATGGATCATTCTGTTGTAGTGAAGACTAGGTTCAATGAATTCTTCTCTATTATCCTGAAATATTTTGTCATATCCTCCCAAGTTTTTTGTGTACAGAAATCAATTATTCTGGTTTCGCTGCCTTGAAAAGTATATTTCTAATGTGAATAGCACAATTTTAAATGTATGAATGATTATTCTCTTTAGAGAAATTTTTAAGATAAAATACTGACTGTAAAAGCCTGACACTGACATTTTAACCAGTGAAACACTTGACTGTGTTTAATTTTTGTTCCTATGCATTTGTACATTTTCAAAGAACACTTGATTTAAGTATATAACAGCTACAAATAAAAAACTTATTATATATCAAATGTACACACAACATATGCAGAAAGATATGATCAAAAGTAATGGTGATTTTACTTAGATGCAAAACAGAGACAATCCAATAAACAAAAAACTATTAAAAGAATTCAGTGTGGAAAATTGCTACGGAAGCCCAGTAATTGCACTAGATTTCAAAAAATCGATGTTTCCAAACAGGAAGATCAAATCTATCCAGAATATTTGGGATTACCCAAAACCACATTAGAAGCTCAGCTTGCATCTCTACAGCAAGCAAAAAAATAAATATACCTAATCCAGAGGTATCGAAGAAATGGTAAAAAGAAAATGGGAGTTTAACATATGCTTGCATAAGGCAATATAGTCACTGGATTACAAAGAATTATTAGGGAAAGATAAGGACTTTTCACTTAATGATACTTTGCACCTGTCTTTGTTATGGAAGTAGATTGGATGTACCTGCCAGTAGTTATATTTTCAAGTTGGGAATCCAGGGAAGAACTATTAGAAAATATTACAGAAATAAAATTTGAAAATACTGATGTTATAACAGAAATATTAAAATACTTTATAGTATCTTTAGCAGAGATTTCCAAAGTGGTCAGTCAATGCAATATTCATATTAAGAAGTGCTGCAGAGAAAAAGGCTAAATAAAATGTAATACCTATTTAGAGTAAATCATTAGAAAAAATATTTCAAATATTTGGACTTTTAAAAAGTTATTTTGAGAGTCTACAGGCAATATTTAGAGGTGTAGTGAGTGATGTGATATTGAGTTATTAACTCTTTGTATGAAGTGCACCGGTGGATCCAGCTGATCCAGCAGATACTGTTTACTTGAGCTATCAAAAGATGTTTGACAAAGTCCCTTATGAAAGATTCCCAAGACAATATATCAGCTGCTGGAGGTAAAGAGTGGTTCCTCTTTGGTAAAATGATGCTGGACAAGACTGGATTGTTTAACCTACCACAGCTTCCTTACATTGTTAAGTCTAAAGATCCATGGTGCCTCCTCCAAGAGCAGGCCACCGGGTTTTGGGGGGCAAAACGAGGATGAATCAGTATGTATTAGCAGGAATCCCAGAAACAGGACCCACCATTTGAGAGATACACCTAACACAGACAGACATTTGTACCAATCCTGGGACTGGCATGGAGTTTTGATTCCTCAGACACCCCAAACACATATAACTGCCTTTATATGTTCTCAGACCTTTAGCAATTGTCTGGTCTCTTCCAGGACTGCCTTATGCAAACTGTTCCAATATTTTTCCTGGTAAATAGGGATACATTTTTCTTTACCTTTAAAGTAATACTGGAACTATTTATTTTGATAATGTCCGTCTTTACAGGTAGTCCTTGACTTACAATTATTTGTTTAGCAATTACTGGAAGTTACAATGACAGCAAAAAAAAAGTCACTTAAAAAATCACTTCTCAAACTTACAACTGTTGCAGCATCCCCATAGTCAGGCGGCACGTATTTACAAAGTTTACACTGTTCCAGTGTAGTTGAGATTCCATTCCAGTTGAAATTTAAACATCTCAACAAATTCATATTATCATTCATGGAAATTTGCCTAAGCTGTGCGAGATTCAAAAGGACACAAGACAAGAATGTCCTTTATCTCCTTTGCTTTTTGTTTTAGTCTTGGAGGTTTTAATTAGAGACACCAGAAAAGATGAAAAAACATTGAATGTAAAGATTAAAAAAGAAACGCATGAATGGAGAGCTTTTGCTAATGATTTAGTTTTGTTTCTACAAAACCTCCAAAATGGAATGGAATATTTAATGAATGACTTTGGTGCCTTAGCTGGCTTGAAATTATATAAACAAAAAACCAAAAATGTTGGTTAAGAATATAACTCTACAAGATCATGAAATTTTAACAAGGAAGTCAGGCTTTAAGATAGAAAAATGTCAAATATCTAGGCGTTACATTACTAATACAAATTCTAAATTATTTCAGAGTAATTATGTGACCTACAACCAGTCCTCAAACTTACAACTGTAGCAGTATCCTCATTGTCATGTGGCATGTATTTTTGATGTTTAAACCATTCCACCTTTTACCCAATTAGCCATTTTCTCTTACAAAAAACAATTTTAATACTTTAATAAAAAGATTACTATTCAACCACAGCTTACAGCTGAGATCTAGGCAATGGGCAGCATACAAATTTAATAAATACATACAATAAAAAGTCAGCATTCTTCAAATTGGAAAGCAAATGTATTTTTTAAGTACATGAAACTGAATGTATTTAGTTCCTTTTAAATGGTACATACAGAAGCCTAAACATTAAAAATGCAAGAAAATGAAATTGTTGTCTAAAAAAATGATTAGTGCAGCATTCTATAACCACATCCCTAAAATTTATACCCACAGATGTTCTGAGATTGCAGTCAGATTAATAAGTGACCATCAAATAACACAGACGAGATATAGAAACGTTCATTCTACACTGAGTTATTTAGAATACATGATAGAAAAATCACAGTATGAATACAGACAACCCAACTGATTTACATAAAACACTGGTCCATGTTATTGTTTCACTATTATTGCTTTTGGAATATTATTACAATGGAGAATTTTTATTTTTTAATGAAAACAAAATGCATATTGTTTAATATTAATATATATTAACACATCAACATTATAATTTTGATAATATATTGCTCAAAATAAAATTTTTGATAAGCAAGCTATTGCTGCAGATCTGATATACAGTCTTCCTTCTAATGTTGTATATTATAAGTCATCACAGGAATCCATAGTTATTATTATCGGTACTTACTTATTAAACAAATTTATATGTCTTGATAATTTTTAAATACTAGGGGCATAGCTAAGATATATATTTATGTGTTTAACTTGGTAATCAATACAGTATTAGATTAACAGAACTCAATTTCAGCCCCAAAGGTGACAACAGAAGGACCTGTCCTGACCACAAGAATCCTGTTCCAACTCCTGAACAGAATCTCCAACGACAAGGCAAATGCAACCAGCCATTTGGAACATTCCCTATGATAGGGAATGCATGGACAACCTCTGCAACTTTAAGCTGTGTGGACTTCAACTCCCAGAATTCCTCAAGCCAGCAGTCACAAATGACCCAGATAACTTTCCTGTTTTGGATTTACAAAAGAGACCTGTTAAAGCTTTAATTTTTTTTTGTGAGAAGGGACAAATAAAAACATGAAAAGAAATAAAGCTTTATGACATTTTCTGACAGGATGAAAGATCAAGATTGTTAAAGAAAAAAGGAAAAATATAAAGTTGTTTTATTTGAGCACCGTTAAAATAGATATACTGTTATCTATTTTAACCTTTATCATCTACACAATGACTTTTAAAGCAGCCTCAGTTCTACAAGCTTCTACATTATCCTGATGCCTCAGTTTTAAGGATTTCCCTCATTAATAGATTTTTAAAACAGCCACACCTCCCCCTCCCTGATATGTTATTGAGGAAACTAAAAGAAAAATCTAGCTCAGAAATAAAGCCAAAAATCAAATGGATCCTTGGTGCTTTCTAAACTTGGTTGTTTTCTTGCAGACATTTCATTACCCAAATTAGGTAACCTCAGTGCTAAAAATCAAAACATATAAAAAGCTTTCTCAGCATCCAAATAAATTATAGTTGTTGGACTCTACTTAATTTGTAGTAGAGCACAAACATAATTAAAAACCTGATTATGTCAGAAGCTTGAAATTCCTGTATAAATCTAGCCTGGGCTTTATGCATGATAAAGAATAAGCTGTAATCTACAGACTAAGGCAGTTATTAAAATTTTAGCATTCATATCTATCAAGGAAATATAATTAGAATACATAGTTGAATACATGTCTGGCTTGGAAACAGCTATAATATTCATCTCATCAAAAGGGAAAGAGGAAGTGGATTTGGAAAAAATAGATGAAGATCTACAAAAGCAACAATTACCAAAACTTTCACAAGCTTAGAGACAAACTATGAATGAACCTATAACAACTTTTAAAATATCAGACACCATTAAAAAGATAAAAATAGGTAAAGCACCAGGTCTGGATGGACTCTCAAATCAAAATTATAAATGCTTTAAAGACAATTCTTACAATCACTGAAGGATGCAATGAACATTACTTTGCAGGACTCTACAATGCCTCAGTCTTGGAAAGAAGTCAATATAGTTTTATATTGAAGACCAGGATGTGTCTCTAACAAAAAATTATGGACCAATCTCATTGTTAAATAATGATTATAAACTTTTTACTGCAATATTGGCTGAAAGATTGAAAAAGATTTTACAGATCTTTATTCAACTTCAATCTAGGTTTTTGCTGAAAAGACAGCTAAGAGGATATTACTGAATATTTACAATATGTAGCATTAATATTTTTGGATGTGGAGAAAGCTTTTGACTAATTTGAGGAGGTTTAAATTTTTGGAAGATATGGATTTGGAGGAAAAAATCATTTAAATGGATTTATAGGTGTCAACAATCACATATTATCATTGGAGAGTTGCCTAAGCTATGCAATATTCAGAAGGACACAAGACAAGGATATCCTTTATCTCCTTTGCTTTTTATTTTAATCTTGGAGGTTTTGAATGGAGACATCAGAAAAAATGAAAAAAATGTTGGGTGTGAAAGTTACAAAAGAAATGTATGAACTGAGAGCTTTTGCTAATGATTTAATTTTGTTTCTACAAGACCCCCTCAAAATTTGATATTCATAAATATTTTTATATTTAATTAATTAAAAGAAATGGAATGACTTAGGTGCCTCAGCTGGTTTTAAAATAAACAAAAACCAAAAAATGTTGGTAAAGAGTATGACTGCACAAGATCATGAAATTTTAATAAAAAGTCACACTTTAAGGTAGAAAAAAGGTCAAATATCTAGGGGTTATATCGACTTAAATACAAATTTTAAATTATTTCAGAACAATTATGTCACTGTTTGGGATGAAATTAAAAAGGACTTATCAAGGATAAATTGAAGTTATTGTTGTTGGGTACAATTTCTGTAGTTAAAATGAATGTTTTACCTAAGAGGTTGTTTTTATTCCAGATCTTACCAATATTAATGATCAGTGCTCCATTTAAGCAATGGCAAAAAGATATGGCAAAGGAAAAATCTGAGAATCAACTATAACTTGTTGCAAGATGCGAAAGACAGAAGAGGTCTACCAGAATTAAGATTATAGTTTGGTGCTTGCTGTTTGGTTTGGATGGAGGATTGGGTGACCGTAAAAAATAACAGATTATTAGATCTGGAAGACCATGAATTGAGGTTTGTGTTGAAAGGCCATGAATCGAGATTTGGGTGCATTGTCTAACATTAAACCATTACATCACATTGGGTCTCACACAGCTAAGGTAAATGCAGATTTCAAGAGTAATTTTGTTAGGCCTGCCGTTCTAAAAAAATGGAATAAATATAAAATAAATTTCTCCCTTAAGATACCTTTTTGGTTGTCACCCCAAGAAGCCATTTTTTAAGAAATGACAATTAGACCAACCTGGTGGACCTATGATGAAATAATATGTTTTATTCAAGGTAAAGAACTTAAGTTAGAAAGACGTGTTTGCCACTGGTTCACATATTTACAATTAAAAGAAAGACTTAACTTAAATATGAAATAACTTAAATCTTACTATCCTAACTTAAATAAGAAGTTTGAGTTTGTAAAAAGGGAATTTGAAATTGCATTGTATGCTAACCATGAACAATGTTATTCCTAAAGTCTATAAAATGTTGTTGAAATTGAATTTGGGAAATGAATATGTTAAAGATTGTATATGATCTCATGGGCAAAGAACTTTGGTTACTATATACCACTTGATCAATAGGAAGACATATGGACAAATGGATTGAAGTTTACATTGAACTATAAACTGAAAAAAACCTTTTATACAACAATGTATCACTGATGTTTAACACCCGAGAGATTTATGGATAAGAGAACTTCAAATGTATGTTAGAAATGTAATGCTTTTTTTATCATCTCTCATGGACTTTTTACAAAGCAAAGAAATACTGGGACCAGATCTTTAATTCGTAAGATTTTTAAAATAAATATAAAACTGAAATCAGAAGTCTTTCTTCTAGGTTTGGTAAGGAATTTGAAAGAAAATTTGAAATTTTATTATTATATATGTTAACAGTGGTGAGAAATTTATTTGCACAATGATGGTAAGACACATTGATTCCCACAATGGAAAAATGGACAGTGATGTAGTTTGTGGTGATAGCAAAATTGACTGTTTTAATTAGACAGAACTTATATAGCTTTGTTTCCACCTGGAAAACACTTCTCGAAAGGAACAGGAAAAAAAATATGAAAATTTGATTTTAGGTTTTGGATGATTAGATTTTGTTGTTATAGAAATGGTTTGAATTTATTGGAAATGTAAAAGATTGAGGTTCTAACTTTTCTTGTATTCCCTGCACTGGAAAAAATCAGAAGCCACTACTTTTTCCTTTTTCTTTCTTCATCTTTGCCCTTTTTCTTTCTTTTATTTTTGTTTCTATTTGTATTTTATCTTATCATAAATTTTAACAAAATTCTACTAAAATTTTGTGTGTGCTAAAATTTTTTAGGAATACCCATTTATTTGAAAAAGTTCCATTATATATCTTTAGTAAGTTAAAAAAATGAGGTACTTTTGTACCAACCCACTGTAAGTCCACTGGAAAGTGGGAAGAGTTATATTGCCTTTCACAGATTTCTTAATGATTTAAGAAAGATAAGGGACAGATCATCAACCTATTCTAATGCAAGTCCTCCCTTCCCCTGCTTTAACCAGGTTTTTTAAAAAAAAGAGTTCTGCAATATTATGCTTTTGGCCCAGGTGACAGGAGAATAAAATTAGGGTTTCCCCCCCCTTTTCTCTTAAGGTAGGGAAATCACCAATCAAGAGACATGGGAAATGACTAATGAGGTCACAACCAAGTCAAAGTAGTGGATAGGGTGGAAAGCCAGAAAGGGTTTTCTTAAATTGGTTTCATTTCCAGCCAAATTACGCGGTGATACATACAGCTGAAGTCTGAAGTTTCATTTTCTAATATATTTCCTCTACAATTTAGAATCAAAATTTAACAGCTATTAATAGGTCTGGAATGTGTTATTCACGTTTCTGTGTGAAATAGATGGTATGATATTACATTATTTAAGTTTGAATGAGTCTAAAGGCCACTAATTTAGAAAATTCTCCCTTTTCCGAATATCATTCTCTGATGAAGATTTTTATTTTATTCTGTTCTATTCTACCCTATTTTCTGTGAGATTAATGTATTTCCTTCAAGAAATATATGCGGCATACATTAGATTCCTTTCCTCTTAATTTTTCAAATAATTCAGTGAGAAAGGTTGACTTGAGAAAGTGACCCAGAGTCACACAGTGAGCTTCTATTCTGAAGATAGATAAGAATCTGGAATTCCCTAATTCTTGTCCAACATTAAACCATGACATGATTACTGGCTCTACTTCATTTTTGGCAGAGATCAAAATTCTATATTGTTCAGATGGAGGAAGTTATAAGCAGATAATTATTTAACTTTCTCTTGTAACAATTTAACTGGACTAGTTGTTGCTTGGTAAGAAACATATGTAATTGTACAGTCTCAAATAATGGCTTTTGCAGTGGTCCATACCAAGACTGTGATATAGAAAACCCTTGGTCCACCTTCTTTCTGGTCCACCTTCTTAAGAAAAAAACATTTATGTTTCAGCAAAGATGCTTTCACAACTAACTCAAAAGAGGCATTTAAATTTTTGTCCAATAGGACTAAGGTACAAGAGCATTACAGTATCATCGAAGTCACTTGCTTTAAATTTAAAAACCAAAGAATTGAGTTATCAGGGGAAAAAATTCAGATGAAAACATTTTTTTTTTGTGCATGGGCAAAAGAAGTATATATCCACAAGGAAGGGTTAGCAGAATACCAACTATCCTACAAAATTAAAATCAAATATCTTATTTAGTAAAATGTTGATCTAGAAAAACTATTGATCAAAACTGTAATATTTCTCCCACCCTCATGTTCTTTAAAAACTATTTACCTTTAGGGAGAATATAAGTCTCTTTTCTTGCAGAAAAGCAGTTTCAGTGCTTGCCTTTCAAAGTTTTAATTAACTTCAGTTTGTGTTTGACTGCAGGGAAAGACATCTTAGCATGCCAGGTTATTAAGGAGACTGCATTAAATGTTAATATTCAAAGCAGTGAGCATGACAATATCCCTGCCGTACTGAAATTTACATGTTGCAACTGCCAGTAGCAAAACATGGTGCATCATTATCAGCTCTCCTCTACACAGATAGGTAAGGAAAAAATGGAAGAATGGAAATTCTACTGATTAGTCTTTCTAAAATATATAAATCTTAAAAGAAAATAATTTTAGAACAAAAAAGAACAAGAGAGGGAAAGAAAGAAAGAAAAGCACGGCTGTTCAAGAAACCACCATTTGTAATCTCTCCCTGTAGCCAAAGAGATACAGCTCACTGTAACAAGTGCATGCATAATTAGAAGGTAGAAATTGCAAGTGCAATACTTTCTCGCTTATAGTAGAACTTCCATAAAAAATAATTGGTTGGCCTTTCTCAATTTCATTTAGAATGCCAGTCAAATGGAAAGTACTCAAGAGTGATATATCAGAAATCCAGGGACATTTATCTCCTGAAGGAGTTTATCAGATTTTAGTAAAGAGAGTGAAAGAAAATAAAGCCCATTTGTTTCATAATGGGCAATTTAAAACCAAAATAACCACCATGTAAGAATGGGTCAACAAGTCCAGGAAAAGGTCTTGTTTTTTCTAATGGTATCCAGGAAGCTGTAAAAGTTAAAAAGCCTTCCTGCAGGAAAGGCAACATCTGCCCTAATGAAGACAACATAAAGTACAAACCCTGACCAAGAAAAGTGTAAGATGATAATCCAGTAAGTAGCAATAATTATAATTTCAGGAAAGTATGAAAATTAAAAAAAATTAAGGGAACAAAAATCATTTCTTTAAATATATTCTAAGCAAAGAACCAGCCAACGCAGCAGTGACTGAGCCATTAGGCAACAGAGGAGTGAAAAAGGGATGCTCAGGAACGTTATCGGGAACGTTGAGGAAAAAAATGAACAATATTTTCTGTTTGTGCCACAGAAAATATAGAAGAGAGATCCGACTCTGTGCTGACTTTCTTAGGAGGAAACTGGAACAACTGAAGCAAACTGAGGTACCCAAAGAAGATTCCACATTAGGAGAGAATGCACAGTAACAAATCATTGGGTCCTGTTGGTATCTGTTCAAGAGTCAGAACTCAAAGGTGCAATCGCTAAACTACTAGCAGAAATGTAACTTGTTCCACATGCTGGGCTAGGTAATTGGATGTGGCATCATTCATGGAAGATCTGGGAAATTACAGTACGGTTAGCTTAACAACTGTTCTCAGAAAAATGGTAAACATGATAATCAAGTAAAACTACATCCAGAGAGTTTTGCTGAACTATAGTAAACTATAGTATTCTCAAAGATAAACTCTGCTTCTCCAACCTTCTATAGAGCTTTTTGAGAGTAACAACAGACACATGGCTGGGCATGACCCTGCCAATACCAAGGCTTTTTCAAATACATACATATCCATCCTACTACAGGTAGTCCTCGACTTACCACCACAACTGAGCCCAACATTTCTATTGCTAAGCGAGACATTTGTTAGATGAGTTTTTGATCCATTTTACAATTTTTTTTGCCACAGTTGTTAAGTGAATCACTGCAGATGTTAAATTAGTGACACGGTTGTTAAGTGAATCCAGCTTCCCCATTGACTTTGCTTGTCAGAAGTTCGCAAAAGGGGATCACATGACCCCGGGACACTGCGACCGTCATAAATATATGAATCAGTTGCCAAATGTCTGGATTTTAATCATGTGACCATGGGGATGCTGCAATAGTCATAAATGTGAAAAACAGTCCTAAGTCACTTTTTTCAGTGCTGTCGTAACTTTGAACGGTTACTAAATGAACTGTTGTAAGTTGAGGACTACCTGTATTTTGTTTCATGGTAAGTAACATAATGCAAACTGCAAAAATGGAGCAAGAAATAATAAAGACAAAAAAACTAAGTCAAAATAAAAGTAAATTAAGCTCAGTCCACTTTTCACAAACACTATTGACTATACCTTTCCATACACTTCTATTTTTTGCACAGTTTAAATTTCTCAAATTTCTCATCTTTCTTTTGCAAGCTCTAATTCCCTCCAACCATCAATTTTCTGCTCTATTCGTTCTTCATTAACATATTTCTTCACTAATAATCCACTTTATATTCAATCAACATTAATTCAGTTCCCATTCATGTTTAGTTCTGTATTTTCTTCTTTTAAACCCACACTTCAGTGATCACTTCTAACTGAATTTCTCCTGAGATGCCCAACAAAGTGGAAAGTTTGATAACATTCTTTCTAGCAGGTTTTCTCCCCTCTCCATACACATATATTTCTCTCATTCCCTTTTTTGTAGCGCTGTTATGTTTTTTTCTTATTCACAGCCCCTTCCATTTCATCATTCCACCATTTTTTCAGACTTCCTATTAGCATAATTCCATGCATAAAAGTGGAACTCCATCTTAATTTATTCTATAGCACTCACATCTTCTTTTCTGGAATCTAATTTCCATTCATTCTGTTGGGAAGCTTATATTTACATATTTGCATAAATACATATAAATACTTATGGTAATACTGCTTGTTTAAAGCCAATAAATACTCCCCAAACAATCACTATTCTTATTCTCATTTTCAATGGCACAGTAACGCTTTTCATACTATTATCTTGTTTCCATTTCTAATCATTCATGTCACAATATTTTCCCCCCAGTTTGCATTCATTCAGAATATTTTTCTTTAAACTCACCCCTGGTTTCTGTGTATAACTTGAAATTATTACCAATATACTTTAAACACATCCACTATAACCTAAATAACACTAATTTATATTTTCTGATAGACATTTTAGCCCTTGCATTCATGATTAAACCTATAGCTTTACTTTCCGGCATGTATTCATATTGACTCCAATTCAGAAGATCCAGACTTCATTCAGTTTGATTACATTCTTTCTTTCTTCATACAGAATAGAAAATAACAGAGATAGAAGGGGCTTGGAGGTCTTTAACCTCTTGCTTAAGCAGGAGACCCTGTACAACTCCAGACAAATGGCTGTCCAATCTCTTCTTAAAAACGTCCAGTGATGGAACACCCACAACTTCTGGAGGCAAGTTATTCCATTGATTTCTTTCACTTTTATAATAATTATTCTTTCATTTCATTAATTCATAATCTTTATTATTTACTCCTCTTCCATTCTAAGCCACAATCTTCCAAATGCTATGGTCATCACAAGATGAATCCATAATTATTGTCTTCCATTGCCCAACATGGCTTTGGTCAATTGAAGCTTTCATATGTTTTGTAACATAATTACAAGATTGTATCTGTGCCACATGTAGCATTCCCTGCTAATGGCAAATACAATACTGGTCAATTTGGCATATTTGGCCAGAAAGCCCAAGTGCAACCAAAGCCCCATTTTACCACAAACATATATCCTGCTCTGTGCAAGTTTTAACCACTAAGCTAAAGAGTAGTTTGAAAGTCAACATACTCCAGCATGCATTCCCCCACAGAATTAAATGTACTGCCACTTCCTTAGGAATCTCAGAACCTGACAAAATCAAGTATTTTCTTTATCAAAAACTCTCACATAAATGAAGCATTCATGAGATAAAAAAGTGTCTTATTTTCTATTAGTCAAAGGATGTAGAAACATGCTCCTAAGTTTAGATTTTATAATTTGTAATAACATATATGATTGTAATATAGCATCATATTTTTGTAAATGTAAATTTAATATATACATTTTGTTTTTTCCTTTTCCCACTTTTCCTTTTCTTGTTTTCAATAATTTTTAGTTTTATGCATTGTTTGTTTTGTTAGTTATTGTGCATCTTGGTAAATTGATTATATTCTGTATTCTTTAAAAAAATCATTCTCTAAAAAAGATGATTTCTCTTTTAGATTGGCAACGGGTTAAAAAAGAAGAAAGCAATGAAAAGGAATAAACTGACAAATTTCCCATTTGAGGGATGAGACAGTCTCTCAAGCATCTGTATTGGGAACTTTTTTAAACTTCCTAAAAAAAATCTTAACTTAGGGATAAGCAGTAAGCCACGAAGTTTGCAAATGATATCAAACTACAGGTAGTCCTCATTTAGTGACTGTACACAATTGCAGTTGTGGTGAACAAGTAATTTTACAAGCAAGTCTCACATTTACAACCTTTGCAGGTTACTTTAAATTGATGTTGATAAGAACTGAGTTTTCTGAAACTACAGTAACAAACGGGACAAAAATGGGGCTGCTGCAAGAAAGAAGACATTGACTCGATATGTGGCATTGTAAAAAAAATGGTCAGTTCTATGCTAGGAATCATTGGTGGAGGGACCAAAAGTAAAACCACCAACATTGTAAAGACCTTATACAAATGTACGGTACATCCATATCTGGATTAACCACGGAAGAAGGCAAAATGATCAAGTATAGTGTTTTGTATTTCATATATCCAGACTTACGAAGTGCATTTCTTGCCTCATTTACAATATTTTTATTACTTTCCATTTAGAAAATATCAAAGTGATTTCCATAAACCATGAAATAAAAACAACAAATAAATAAATAAATAAAAACAATTGGTCTTTTTTTAAAAAAAAAAGACCAATGAAAGAAACAGTTTAAATAACTCAGGGAAGCTAATAAAATCAAGGGAAGTTCTGTGCAGGAAGTAAGTTTTCAATTTCTGGGAAAACTGGAACTTTGAGGCACAAGCCTCAGTAAAGAATATTATTTGATATTATCTATTAGTTATGATAATCAGTTTGGTCTAGTGGTTAAAGCACCAGGCTAAAAACTAGGCGACTGTGAATTTTAGTCTTGTCTTAGGAATGAAAGCCAGCTGAGGGACTTTGGCCCACACCGGTAACTCTCAGCCCATGTCAGGCTCAGGTGACACGTTAGTTGGTCAACTGTCACAACCAATAGATTAACACTCATTTGTTCCAGGGGAAAAATATACCCTGCATTTATGAGAAAACACTAGGAAAAATATGTATTAAGTACTGCATCAAATATATCATCTTTAATTTCACATATCTGGTCAAGGAAGAGGTTTTATCCTGCCAAAGATAGAGATTTCAGGTCCTACATTATATCACTGGAACAGTTGTATTCAGGAACTACACCATTACTCCTCTGGCCAACTGGCTTCTATACCTAAGGCAGTTAATACCCAGAGAGCAGAAGAACACCTGTAATCAGCAAATACAATAATGACAGGTAAACAACACATTTCAAGGGCAACAAGTTCAAACTGTGTACTGCTGATGCTACTGAACTCAAGCAACATCCAACACAGCCTCTGCATCATTACAAAACAAATCCACACAGGCAATCGCAACCACCCCTCAGAATTCCCCTCCCCACTCAGTCACCAGTAACCTTATCCCTTTTGCAAAAATCTCATGTTCTTCTCTTAGTTCTGCAGCACAACACACAAAGGAAAGGAAGGAAAGCTCATATAACACAGCTTCTCAAACAGGCAGTCTGAACAGACTACAAATACCACTTCAGCATGGAGGCCCAGCTACAGAAGAAATGGCCCAGCCACTCTTCCAACACACAGAAAACAGGAATTCTCATAAACTGCTAGCAGCACCCTCCAGTGGCTCATTGCATAGGGCTGAACAAAAGATTGTATAAGTTCTACAGGGGGAAGTGCTTGCAAAATACAGCCACTCATCTTTTTTGATACCCGGGAAGAAAGTGCCAGGACAAACAAGGGAGCACAATATGCTAGAAATACCACATAATTTGTTAGCTAATCATTACATCAAAACAACCAACAGATCTATAAGGAGCAATGTTTCTTTCTCCTCCTAAAACTTTAGGTAGTAATCACAGGAATCAAGAGCAAACCCCCCTAGTCTGGCAGAAAAATATGTTTTACCCTACACATACTGTGTTTCCCCGAAAATAAGACCCAACTGGAAAATAAGCCCTAGCGTAATTTTTCAGGATGCTCATAATGTAAGCCCCACTCTAAAAATAAACGCATCTATTTAGTACCGTATTTCCCCGAAAATAAGACCTAACTGGAAAATAAGCGTCTTTTGGAGCAAAAATTAATAAAAGACGCAGACTTATTTTTGGGAAAACATGGTAGAAGAATAGAAAGGAGTCTCTACTGAAGGACACTACATAACAAGATGAAGCATGGCATCAACACATGGATTATTGCTTATAAGAGGCCATCCTTCATTTTTTAGCCTCTGCCATCCTTGGCCAGACCAACTTTGCACTCTTGCGCAAGTATCCCATGGCCTCCTGATGATTCTCTACTAATTGATCCAGGCATCTATCCCACCAGTACACACAGAAAAGATTTCCCTCAGCACACAGATGAGAGCGCACATATCAAGTAGGTCACATGGCTAGTCTTGAGTCTACCAAACTCTTTGTATTTTCTTGTTCTGCCTTGAGACTAGACAGAGGCAGATATTTTGGCAATTATTTCAACCTAATACTCTTCAAGCATATAGGCCTAAAACTCTCAATATCCATAGCTACAATGTCTATGGGAAAAGAAGTCTTAGTCACTATTCCATTGTAACAAAACACAAACAATGCATAGGACAATGTCAGGGCTTTTATTGATCAGTCTCTTTGGGATAGAGCTGCCTCAGAAGAAACAAAGAGCAGAGTCTTGAGCATTGGAAACAGTGGCTTAACAGACAGCAGGGCGGCAAATTGTATGACTGTCTGCTCTGGAGGTATGTAAATTTGCCTGGAGAGGCTGGTCAATACCTCACTGAAGAGCATCTGGGGAAATCCTGGGTTTTGCTGATAGTCAAAGGTTACATCTCTTTTCTGATCTTGTCCATCAATCTGTGCCTGTAGGACAGCAAGGGAAAACATAGAAAGTGGAACTCGCAACAGACAGCAGGAGCCTATGGCCCCTTAATCTGGACATACACTATATATTTGGGCAAGAGAAAGAGTGATGTCCTTGATTGCTTAGACAATCCTCAAGCCCTCCCTGAAGTTGCATCCTCTGTGACAAGACTTGTTAAATTTTTTTGAGTATATTTCATCCTGCAGTGCAAGACTGTGTGTATTGTCCAGTGTATATAACTTTTAATTTTGCAAAGCAAAGGCGCTCATGTACAGCGGTTGTAATGAAACACCTGATCTTTGCCAATCTTTGCCTTGGTATCTAGGAATGAGAACTTCTACTGCTGAACAACACAGCCCATGCAAATGTGTTTTGTGAATATGGCAAAGGGATTGGGAATTGGTATGGGAGAGAGATGCGGTTTAACATATGTTCCTCATTTCCATGCTTACCTGTGTGCAATGCTGTCTTGTCCTTCAACTCGGGAAAAAGAATTTGGTGCCGGACAAATGTGTCTGGAATGCCAAGATAAGTACCTGTTGAGGGTTCTAGGCAAAATTTGGTTAGTAATGTTCTTATATGTGTTGCAAGATCAGGAGGTTTTGTGGACCAACTTTCCCTTTTTGTGCAGAATGCCTCTTCTCCATATGTTCCCATCATTCTTCCATTTGAACTCTCTTTGCATAATGTCAGGCTAAAGATTCTTCCCATGCCGCACACTTATTGTAAGACATGATATCTGTCTGAGGCAGATACATGTAGGTTATGCTTGCGAGGTGAGCTACAAGTGCTAAACACTGGCATATTGATATCAGTAAGGCTGTTGTCAACACTGGGGTATCAATTTCTGATCCTTTATTTCTCTCACTGAAGTGAATGAAAGGAAAATTTCTTGCACCAAGTTTTGGACTGACTGGTAAATATTGTACACAGAAGAGAATGTGCCCATCAACTGAAGGGAGATAGTACCCAACCAAAGTATTCTCCTCCCTTGATATGTCTACATGGATATCTATGATGACAATGTTTTACCAGCACTGTACATGTCATATATCTTCCATTCCTTTGGTACCACAGATCTTAAAATCCCTTATCTCGTTATTATTACTTTTGAGTGCTTCATTTGTTGGATATCCAGGAAGCCCAATTCAGCTTATCACTTGAACTATCTTAAGTTATAAGAATTGCATAGATTAAGAAACAAAAACAGAATTACAATTTGGGAACATATATACATTTGTAAAGTTTGAAATAACTATATTTACCTGTCCTTATGTTGCTATTTTCCTCTGATACTTTATTTTTAATAACTTTATGACGTTATATAGTAAAATCGAACAGAGTAAGGAGAATTAAATACCCCAACATTATTCTACAGTCCAACAGTGGCCAGATACCCATAAGAAAGCACAAGCATGGCATCAACAGCAATATTTGTTAATACTAAAGGAACGCAGCTACTGAACATGGAGATTTCAGTTTCTTGGCTGACATTTATTAACAGATCCATCTTTGATTTATTTAATATTTTTAATTCCAGGCCTAGTAGACACATCTCATGCAGATAATTATATTGTTTTACAAAGTTTATCTTATTTACTCTTGTTCTCATCATCCCCATTTAGAGAATAATTTCTCAGCTTTAATACATTTAATAGAATAACAGAATTGAAGGGACCTTAGAGGTTTTCTAGTTCAACCCCCTGCTCAGGAATGCATTTATTAGCATTTATATACTACACGCTAACTAAGTTGTTTTTATATAATTCATATACTGTATTTCCATGCCATTTTTAGCAATCTTCTTCTAGAACTATATTATTGGAATTAAAATTTAGATAACATAACTAAGGAACACAGAGGACAGAATCAAATCTATAATATGTTACAGGAGATAGAAGTTCCACTTTTCACTGTGAAACAGCACACAGCTGGGAAGAAGGCATGGCCCAATCTATAAATCTTGTAACACTGTCACTTGCACAGGAAATCAGTTTCATGTTTTTCCAAAAATATGTGCAGGAAACTACAGTTGTACGAACTCTGAAAGCTGCTCAAACCTGCATAGTCAACCACTTGAATCACACTGGAAATTCTGGTGGGAGGATGCAGCAATATATTATTCTTAGAATTTGTATTCCGTAAGTGTGATGAAGCATTGAAAATGGTGACTATCAGTGTATTTATCTTATATTTAGAGGCCACCTGACTCTGGGCTGTTTACATTTTAAAAGTAAGGAACAATAAAAACAAATGTCTGGAAGTTAAATCATGGCAACTGGACTTCTTTTCTTGTTGGTTCAAAACATTTCATTGCTTATCCAAGTAGCTTCTTCAGACTAAACAAGTTGGTTAAGGGGACCCTCTGGAGGACATATGCAGTGTCCCCCTAACTAACTTGCTCAGATTGAAGAAGCTACTTGGAAAAGCAGGAAAACATTTTGAATCAACAAGAAAACAAGTCCAGTTGCCATGACTCAACTTCCAGACAATTCTGCCTGGATGATTGAGAACCTTTATTGACAATAAAAACAGAAGAAATAGTTTATGAATGTCTGGAATGTTCACCCAGGAGAAACAAACTGGAGCTTAGTAGCTACCTATCTTCAGGCCTAGGAGTAAAGCCAAGTTTTCAAAGACTTTGGGAAGATGCTTAGGATGGAACACATACAGATCTCCGGGGATGCTGTTCCAGAGCCGAAGGAAAAATATACAGCTTATTTTGTGTATCAATGCAGACTGCCAGTCTAAACATGTATTTGCTCACTTTTGCCAATTCCTTTGACACACTTCTCTTGTATGACCATTGCTTTAGTTTTCCATTCTTTTCCAATTATTGTGCATATTTGTTATCACACTTTGTACTAAGGGAATATATCACTTAGTATCTTCACCTACTTGACTAATTTGGAGCATTTTATAAACTTCTCAATGTTTATGCAGTCTGCACAACTACTACATGCTAACAGATTTAAGAAGAAAATTGTTGCCTTCACCCTGGACACAATTCCATCTCTAGCATACTTCCTTCCAACACCAAACAGCCTTTCTCTTATATGCCAGATATTTTAGCTTTACATTTCTTTCCTAATATCATGCATCTTCAATAGTTCCCAATATCCCACCTGCATTGGAGCAAAATGAGCAAAAAAGTGGACATAATCTGAACCACATCACTTTTGTATGCACTTTTGTATGCAATACATGTATGCACTTTTTATATGCACTTTTGTATGCAATACATGTAGAAAAGGATGGGGCTTGGATTGGGATGACTCGCCCACCAGTTTGAATCTCCTGACCCACCCTGCACAGATACTGTTTAATATTCTACATATTTCTGCGAGTGTACATTATATTAAGAGAATATACTATTTAGTATCTTCTTTTCTGACCAGCAACAATTTTTAGAATTTCTCAAGGTCCATAAAACTTGCATGAGGAACAAGTCAAGCTATAGGCAGCTGTTAGGTGCTAATAGAAGTCTTAAGCACCAAGTTAGCTATAGCAGCCTTCTTCTCAGCATCCAGTGAGACAGACCTAAATCCTCTCCACTTCAATGCAACAGGCCCTTTTTTCATAACAGCTTGGATAGTTTATCAATGTACAGAATGAAATCTACACAGTAACCCGTGCTGAATTCAGAAGCAAAGAAAACATGAAACACAATTAAGCCCTGTCTAAAAGCATCACAATTCAACTTTACACTTGAGCTTTCTTCATTAACTAGGCCCTTAAAACAGTACTTGGGTATCGAGGAAAAATAGGCCAATGGGCTTCAATCTGGGGGAACAATAGAGTACTCTGTATTCTGTTTCCACAATTCCAGCCAGTCTGCCTAAACAAGCCCTCCTCCCACCTCTCAGCAAGGTTGGTGGCTTACTCACTTCTTCTGGAAAGCCAAGAGGAGTCTTGGATCAAGAATATTCTCTTCAGGTTCCCAGCTGTTGTGCCTAGAAAAGAGGAAAATCATTCACTAAGATATATACCCTGCTTTCTTACAACATACAATTCTCAATTAGAGGTTTTGTTTATTGTAGGGCTGCATTTTGAGGCAAAGCCTATCAGAAGCACAGTGCACACTTTACCTCTCCCTAAGCTGTTTCCCAGATTTGTTGGGCTACTACAAATCCCATAACCCCCAACATGGAAGCACTCCTGCCCTGCTGGCTAGGAGTAATGAGAGCTGCAATTTAATCAAACTAGAGGCCATCAGAGGAAAATCTGGCTTGAAAGTAATAATTAATTAAAGACTGTCTTGGCCAGTGGACCTAAGACAACTTGCTGAATAATAATAAGCACTAGTTTAATTCTTGGATGAAATTTAAATTTTTGCAGCAATTCATGAAATCAATGAAAAGTTTGTGCTTGGTTTTATGACTGGACCAGTTCAATTTACTTAATGGAAAAGGCATGGGAGGCAATCAGAAAAAAAAGGAGCACACTGAGATGCATTATGGATAACTTGAGCACGTGTGCGGGGAGGGGGCTGGGGTGTAAGAAGAGAAGCCAAGCAGGAAAAGGATAAAAGCAGAGGGAAGTCTGGCTCTCAGGAGCAGCTGGCAGGAGGGGTAAAGGGAGAAGCTCCTCTCTTAGTCTTGACAACCCTTTTCCCCCTTCTTCACAAGTGGTGGGGGTGGAGGACCCCCACCACATGCACGAAGGGGGAAGATCGGGGTTCAGAAGCGGATCAACGGAGAGCAAAGGAAGCTTTTGCCATTTCTGCGGAGGAGCCTTTACGCTTCTCCAGAGCTGTACCTCCCCCCTCCCCATCCGCACCGCGTCCCCGTTACAACCAGGGAGGCAAAGGCGGCCCACGGACTTCTTAGAAGTTCGTTTAGCAGAAGCGGCAAAGCAACAAGCAACACATGGGAGCCAAGCCAAGCAAGGGAGTTTCGCCGAAAGCCGGCACCGGCAGAGCCACCCAATAAAGAAACGGGGCGCAAATTTAACTAATTACTACTAAACAAAAGAAGGTCGGACGGGAAGAAACACTCCCGGGGAGAAGGAGGGAAGAGTAAAAACACCCGTAAGAAACGAGAGTAACTTCTAAGCGCTCGTAAGTCCAGCCGAGGTTGCAGGCGTTTCCCCCGGCCCAGGCTTTCCGCTTCCCTTCCGCTTCGGCTGGCGGTTTGCAGCCGCGCCGCCCGCGTCTTGTTTTCGCCCGAGTCCCCCGCTCGCCTGGGCCCAGCATCCCCGAGCCCTCAAGCCCCGCCCTGGAGCCCCTCAGCTCAACGGCTGGCTGGCGCTCAGCTGCTCGCTTCATTGTCCGACTCACTTGGAAGACCAGCCTCTCCACTTCACCAAATACTCCAGCTTGCCCTGTGAGGAGAAGGGGGAGGAAAAAGAAAAGAGGCGCGTTAGAGGGAGCCGAGGCGGCGGGCGACGGCGTCGCTGCTCTTGCTGCCGGGCCGCCTCGCTGCCCACCTTGCGAAGCCGCTTGCTGAGGATGCACTCGGCAGCGAAGACTTGCTCTCCCACGCTGCTCAGCTCCTCCATGGCGCCGACTGGCTCCGCTCGGCTCCCTCCTCCTCGGCCGCCGCCTCCGCTTCTTCCGCCACCTCTGACTTGCTCTTAGCGGAGCCAGCGTTGTGCCTGCATAAGGCTAGAGTCCGCGGGAGCGCGCGCTCCCCCCACCTCACCCGCCGCCGCCGCCGTCCCCCACAGTTTCGGCGGCAACGCGCGCACCCCCGAAAGCCCAGAGCTTCACTTGGAGCGCACACAATGCAACGCGCGCGCAACCGGCCCCGCCTTCCCACGCCCTGCTCAGGGGCTCCCCAAATTCCCAGTTAGCCAATGAGAAAGGGGGGAGGCGGGGCTTGAGAGCTTCTGGCGGAGAAAGGGAGCCGAGCTTTTGCCTATTGTTTGTTGCGTCGCTTTCTGGGTCTCTCGACGACCGGGTTGCTGAAGACTAGAGTGAGCGAAAGGACCGACATAGGGGGAGGGGGGGGGGTCTGAAGTTTAAACCTTGAGGGAAGAATGACGCTTGCCTGGCCCAGCCCACATTCGTGGGACGCGCCAGCGACGTTTCTCAGGGCTCTAAAACGTGTGGCTGCATCAGACATCGGCTTCCGAATAAGTTGAAATGTTTCGAGGGGTTTCGACTTTTCAGCGCTCAGCGGCTTCTAGGCATTTTAGAACGCCGGTTAAACCCGGGAATCGAAATTCTTCATCCGGTGCGGGAATTGTAAGAACGTCTTCTCGTAATTATTTCGTAATGCGCGTCGGCAAAGTGGTAACTTTCATCCTCGCTCTTCATTTTCTCAGCATTCTTAAGAAATAAAGTGGAATCCAACTTCTGACTTTGTCATCTATTGCCTCCTACGGGATAATTTCCCAGCTTTTTCGGTGCAGCCATCTATCCTGGACTGCTCAGACGATCTTCCATCTTAATCCGTAACGGGGTCACCTTACTTGGCTTGGATTTAGGAGTGTACAGGTAGAATCACCCAACGGACAAATGATCTCGTTAGGAAATCCGTCAAGAAATACAGCATGTTCAAAAATTAAAGTTTTGCGTTTTTCCCTTATTTGTATTAAATGTTTGAAAAGAAGGTGAGAAAAGGAAAAGAAAACAAACACAAGTTTCTACAGTTCTGCAGTTCCCACCAGCTTTAGCATTGCTGAGAAACAAGTATGGTAATTTCAGTGAGGTGCTTCAGAATAATTGATTTGTGAACTATGAGCTGAAAAATTGGATCTTGTCCTGAAGTCTAGATGGAAGCTGGGTACATGAAACCAAGTAGAGATAATTTCATAATATTTTGATATGGGATCCCTCTGGAACAAATAATAAATTGTCTGCAGACACATAATTCAAATAATCAGGATTGGATGAATTTTGACACTGTCATGCAGCAAAAATAAGTGCATCAGAGGGGTGTATCCTCTTGATTTTGCCTTTTTTTTTTAAAGAGAATGAAAACATTCACACACAAAAAAATCTCTGATCACCATGGATCTAGCAGTGCTCTAAGACAAATACCTTGATCTGAGACATGTATCCTTGTTTTTTTTTCAAGAACTCCACTATTAACAGATCACATCCATTTTATGAGAAAGGTGCTACAGTTAGGAACAGATTTTTTGAAATGGGATCCACATGAAATTGTCATCAAATCACAGATCATATCTATTGGCATGCAAAGAGTCGTGTCATGATGCAAAAATGTAGATTCAACTCAAAAAGCTCATTTTAATTTACATATTTTATATAGGATGCACATAAAATCAGTATCAAATATAGAATGTCTACATGCACTGAACTTTAGCCATCAAGGATTACATTATTTCATCAAATAGGTGATTTTAAAGAATGGATCCTCTTGATTGTTCATAAACTCTACAGCTGATTCACATGAAACCATCATCAGATCACATCCACTTACATTGAAGGTGCCTTCAAAATTTTGTATCCAATGGTTCTGGTACCATCATGGCACAAAAACATAGATCTTGGTGTATAAATCTTTACAGAACCACACATTTTTTAAATCTGCAATCCTCATGAAACCACAATCACATAAGTTACACCCATTTACACATAGGAACCCAACAATTTTGGAGGTGCTGTATCACTAAAATGTGGAGATGAGTCATGACGCTTTGTGGACCAAAATGATTTCACATGGGAACCTCATAAAACCATAAAATCAGAGATATTTGCAGACAATGACAACCACACATTCAAACTTTGGAGTCACCAGGGCCCCAAAATGAGACATTACTATTCGAGTTACAGAACTATGAGTCCACATGATTTAATATCAAATAATATAGAGCATCTGTTAGGGTTTAGTGCAGTTAGACAATAAAAAACTGAAGATTTCTGTGTCAGAAAACCATGATTGCAAGTCATTCTATCAACTTAATTACATATGGTTTGTATGTGTGTTTCACATGCAAGAAAAATAAAATCCATATTACTCTGCATGCAATGAGCTATTAAAGCTATGGATCAGATAGGTGTTGGCATTGCTTTGGTACAAAAATAGGGATCTGCATTCACACAGATTTTCACTTGGGATCTTCAGAAGACCAGAATTAAAAATCACAATGTAGATGACATGAATTATGATTATCATGAATCCTTCATTTTGTGATACTGGCATGGTATAAAAATATGAATCCAAAATACTGTATGGATCCTCTACATATGATACTTAGATTTAGCTAGACCCATCATAAAATTATAGATATATTCATCTGCACACAGTCTCTACAATCTGATTTGAAGGTTTTAATAACCTTGTACACAAATTCAGATCTGAAGTGATAATCTTCATATAACTATCTGATTGTACAAGGGATTTGTCTGCACAGAATAAATCATTACAATCACAAATTCATTACTTAAGGTGCCAAAGTAGCAATAAAATAATACAAGGTATAGGTTCAAGGCAGGGACACTCATTTCAATTTTTCCCCCATGGGATCTGACTGAATCTAATGCTAAAATATGTATCATATATACCTGAGGGTTAGTATGGAGAAATAAAAAGTCAAATCTATGTTTCAATGATTCATTCTGTGCAAATGATGTGATCTGTAATCTGACAATGATTTCATACAGATTTCTTAAAAAAATAATCTGTGATGCATCACATCCATGTTTTTTGTATATGATGGTGTTGAAAATTCAGACGCATCATTGTGATGACTTATACTGATTTGCATATGGGATCTTTCTGCATCTGATATAAAAACATGTATTATATACACATCAAAATAATTAAGAGTAAAAATGATAGATCTGCAATTCAATATCTTATTCTTGCTGACAGATTGTATCTTTAAGTTGATTGTTAACAAATCTTATTTAAAAGAATATAAATGCAAACGTTTTAAGTTATCCTTATTGAACTTTAAACTGAACCTAATTGGTTGACATACCACACATCATTAATAAAACTACAAACAATACATAATTATTAAATTACTACTGAACAAGCTGAAATATGATTCCATAGGGAAAAAACCCCCAAATCTCAGATGTGACATAACATCATGGATAACATTATATGAATGGTTGCCTCTATTGTTCTACACCATGGGTGTCAAACTCACCACGTCACGTGACATGTCGCGACATATCGTGACTTTTTTAACATTTTCTATGTCAGATTTAGATAGCAATTTTTTTTTTGCATTGCCGGAGCTGGGGTGGGCGCGACCTCTGTATGATGCAACCGGCCCGCGGGCTGGCAGTTTGACACCCCTGTTCCACACGAAGAACAATTTCCAATTAGAAATAAATTCTATGTCAGATTTAGGTAGCAAATTATTCTTCACATTGAAGGATATTCCATACGATGGTTAATTCATGAAATTCATGAGGATCCTTGCAGGTGCATGCATGTGTGTGTGACAGCAGGATTCCAACCTTGAAATTTATGGTTACAATGCCTCATGCAAATGGATATGAATTTAATGCTGGTCTGTGACTGTAATAAATTGACTGATTGATTGATATGAATTTACCAAGCAGTTTTACCTTTTCTCCAATTTGAAAAATTAGACACTTCTTTCCAAATAGCATGGCCAGACAGAATGTGATGGAGACTTTATTTTAAATCATTGCAACTCCATTACAGCACATTCTTGCCATGCAAGGAGAAGTTCCACTGTAATTCTGGAAAAAGAATGACCAAAGATTTATAACATATCTGCTTAAGTATTATTTATTGATTGAGATTAAATTTATATGGCATCTATCTCACTGATAAGGCTACTCTAGGCAACTTCACTACATATACTACTGTTTGATATTCTGGAGTGTTAACTTTGTAATTTTCATTTCAGGATATTAAGAGTAAAGTAGATGGGGGAGAAATGGAAACAACAACATCAACAACATATTTTTAAGCTTTTGGTTTTTTTCAAATGGGTGACTGATTCCCTCTTCCCCAGCTGCCATTACCAAGCTCACATAAAAGGCCCAGTCAAGTAATTCTTTATCAAATCAAAGACAACAAGACCTTCTTGAAAGTCTCTTAAAAATTTAGGATGAGGTAGTAGGATTTGACTTTGATGTCAGGAACTCTTTTTGATGTAAAATTTCTTTTACATCTATTTTCATCAATTACGGGCTGTAAAAATAAATCTTAATGGTACCATACCTCCTTAAAATGATTGCCTTATTACCATCTCAAGGCTTTTCCCCACACCCCTGGCAAGATGCAATCCTCTTCTCCTTGAACAAAAGGAGGTAAGTAGGCTACTTGGAAAACTGCTTCCTCCACAGCTTTTCCTTTGTTACACCTCTAAAAAAGGCTGACAGAGAGACAGTGATTTACTGCTGCCGCCAGATGAATGGAAAAGGGAATTCTTCTCCTTCTCTTCTGGCTCCTTCGCTCTCTCATTAGCCAAGCGTGGATCCTCTGCCCACTATTCCCCCATACCTTAGTTCCATGCTTGTTGGAGAGCCCCACCATTGGGCAAAGTGTGAACCTTCCAAGGGCAGTGCTAGTTGTGGCTGATGGTGTTGAGAGCAGGATTCTTGTACCTAGTAGAAAAGTACCAAAGTAGCAGCGGGGTATCCTAAGGTTCAGTCTTAAACCCAGTACTCTTCAATATCTTCACAAACAATTTAGATCAGGGGTGTCAAACTGCCGGCCCGCGGGCCGGTTGCATCATATGGAGACCGCGCCCACCCCAGCTCCGGCAATGCAAAAAACTTCGTGATACTTCACAAGTCACGTGACGTGGCGAGTTTGACACCTATGATTTAGATGGAGAGAATAGAAGGGGAACTAATCAAATTTGCAGATGACACCAAATGGACAGGAATAGCCAACACCCTAGATAGGGTCAAGATCCAGAAGGATCTTGACACACTTGAACACTGGGCCCTATTTAACAAAATGAGATTCAATATAGAGAAAAATAAGGTTTTACACTTAGGCAAGAAAAACCAAATGTACAGGTATAGAATGTGTGGAACCTGACTCAATAGCAGTAACTGCGAGAGGGATCTTGGAGTCCTAGTGGACAAACACTTAAATATGAGCCAGCAATATGCGGCAGCAACTGCCAAAAAAACCCAATGCAATCCTAGGCTGCATTAAAGGAAGGATAGAATCAAGTGTTAGTACAGCTGTATAACGCCTTGGTAAGACCACATTTGGAATATTGCATCTAGTTTTGGTCACCATAATATAAAAAAGATGTTGATTCTCTGGAAAGAGGACAGAGAAGAGCAACAAAGATGATTAGGGGATTGGAGGCTAAGACATATGAAGAACGGTTGCAGGAATTGGGCACGTGTAGTCTAGTGAAAAGAAGGCCTAGATGAAATGAGAGCAGTCTTCCAATATTTGAGGGGCTGTCATAAAGGGGGTCAACCTATTCTCCAAAACACCAGAAGGCAAGACAAGAAGCAAGGGATGGAAACTAACCAAGGAGAGAAGCAACTTAGAACTAAGGAAAAATTTCTTCTCAGTGAGAACAATTAACCAGTGGAACAACTTGCTTTCAGAAGTTGTGGGTGCTCCATCACTGGAGGTTTTTAAGAGAGATTGGACAGCCATTTGTCCAGAATGGGGTAGGGTCTCCTGCTTGTGCAGAGGGTTGGACTAGAAGACCACTTCCAACTCTGGTCCCTTCCAATTTTGTTATTCTGTTACCTTGCTCTTGTTGTCTTTGTACTATGAGACCTTTAGATAATTACTCCCCTCTTCTGTAATGATAGTGCAGTAGAACATTTGCTAGATGATAGTTATTACAGCATTGGGATCCTTTCTAGAATGAATCAGCACTCCTGAATGGCTCCTGTTCATTTAATTTGGTTTAGACAGGAGAAGATCATTCAGAGAGTCTTACTGAAACTGAGATCCAAGCAGCTTATTTGATCTGGTTTCTGTAGGCAGTAAATGTAGGTAGTTCTCAACTTACGACCACAATTGAGCCCAACATTTCTGTTGCTAAGTGAAACAATTGTTGAATGAATTTTGCCCCATTTTATGACCTTTCTTGCCACATTTGTTAAGTGAATCACTGCAGTTGTTAAGTTAGTAACACAGTTGTTAAGTGAACCCAGCTTCCCCAGTGACTTTACTTGTCAGAAGGTCACAAAACGTGATCACATGACCCTGGAACACTGCATTTGTCCTAAATACATGCCAGTTGCCAAGTGTATGGATTTTGATCACATGGTTATGGGGAATGCTGCAAAGGTGAAGTGTGAAAAACAGTTATAAGTCACCTTTTTCAGTGCCATTGTAACTTTGAACTGTCACTAAATGAATGGTTGCAAGTTAAGGGCTAGCTTTACCAAAGAGTGAAGGATACTAGTGATCCTCACCATTCGTACATAGTTAGGTTACTTATTCATGTCCTTTTCAGAGCATGTTTTTCCTGAAGGTGATAAAATGATCTTTCCTTTTCAGTTTCTTTTCCATATTGTGGAAAGAGGAACACAAATGTTGTGAAGGTGTGGTCCCTGTTTCAAGAAAGCTGGCACCTGTTCAAAATGGATGTGGAGCCACTCGGCTCTTAAAACTATCTTTGGAGAACTATTTATGAATCACATTACTTTGAGAGAACAGGTTTGTTGTTGTCCTGTACAGGATGGGACACTGCATATCCCAGGCAGCCATCAGGGGCTCCCTATGGGGAACTTTCCAACTGGTTTGGAGTGATGCAACCCTTTGTTCCTAGGATTTTTTTTAATGCTTGGTGCTTCATGTGCTCTCTTCTCTCCAAGAAGCAGCAAAGATTTTAGCAGCATGTTCCTGGGGTGAGAGGTGGACTGGTATGGATTACAGGATGTAATTTGTGATGTATACTCTAATCCTGCTTTTTGACATCTGGTTGCATTCTGTGGGTATAGAAAGAGGCAGCTTGAAGCTGCCATCTGTAGATGCAAACCACATGAAACCACATGCTCCTTCCTGTTGCCTTGACCACTCAATGTACAATATATGGGACATCAGTAAATCAAACAATCCATTGCTAGATAGTAACCTGTTACCTCTCATCCATAATGGTATACAGCCTCATTGCTCTTTCAGACTACCTCTCTGAGTAGCCTCATCAAGAAAATTTTGGAACAAGTTCTCCCAGAATGGTCTTTTCCACTGACTTGAGTGTATTTTTGGTGACCCTGTATGATGGAGTGTGTTATCTGTTGTGCTCCCTAATGTGCTTCAAACTGGGGGTCGAATTATTGGAACAGCCAACAAAGTTTGGATGCAGTATGGTGACATGCTAAACGTAAAATGGGGCACATTTATAATTGCTTTGCAGTGTTTAAAAGAGTGAGTGACAGAAGTGCAAACATCTGTGCAGATACAAAATTCCTTGAGTAATTACTGTGTTCTTCTACGGCCTTTCATCTAAAACTTCTGAACTTCATTAGTAAATGAGGTTTGGCAAGTGAAGGACATTATCTGACTTGCTGAGGACCTCAGAGTTTAATCCAATTGTTTGCTTTGATTTTATATGTGCAAAATCTATAGCAGGTCTAGTTTGGAAGGATAGCAGAGCTGATATTAATGCTCTATTCTATTCATGGGGCAAAAGGCCGAACAGATCTAGTTATAGTCATGATATGCTGAGCTTTGCTTCTTAGAAACATTTGAATGCACATTTCTATAGCTAGTCAGGTAGCTAAACCTGACAGATTTAATGAGAGTCCAAATTGCAGCTTTTTGAACAGTGTTAGCTTACTCTTAAAAGTCAGCAGGGTGCAGCTGGGACAGAAAGATGGAGAAGGAGAAACACAGATATAGATAGGTAATATTAGTCTTCAAGGTTTAATGACTGTGATGTAGACCAGGGCTCTTCAACCTTTTTACCGATTGTACAACTTTTAGGATATGGCAATATTCGAGTACCACCTAGCAAGGTGTCAAAAACTTGGTGACAAAAAAAAAAACCTGTTCAAAGTTGCAATTGCACTGAAATGATTTATGACCATTTTTCACACTTATGACTATTGCAGCAACAGGGTCATGTGATTTATATCTGGATGCTTGGCAACTGATCCATATTTATGATGGTCAGAGTGTCCCAGGGTCATGTGATCCTCTTTTGCAACCTTTTGACAAGCAAAGTCAATGGCAGAGCTGCTGGTGGCCAAGTGCTAAGGCGGGACTTCCTTCCCTCCCTCCCTCCCCTCCCTCCCTTTTTCTCATTCCCATCTCCTTCTGAAGGAAGAATTTGACCCCCCCCATATTTTCCCTCTTCCATATATTGATCAAACAAGGAAAGGCCTCCAGAGACAGAAAAGACAAGTGCTGAGTGAACTAGCTTAAAAAGGCACTTCCCCTTTAAGAATTAGCTACTGGCTAGAAAGGAAAGTAAGGAGCCCAGCCGGCACTTAAGGAAGAAAAAAAATGTAAATATTGGCTGCCAGCTAAGGCAGCCTCCCCAAATGGCTCCATTCATAAGTAAAATCCATTCAGGAGAAAAATACTTCAAAATCCCTTGCAGCAAAACTTACAGCTAACAACAGCAGAGCAATAGAAGCTAAAACGAGCCATCAGCCAAATAGAAATTGCCAAGGACTCCTTAAGAACACAAAGCCCACATTGCACAAATCCCAGAAGTTCAGTCACAAAAGCACATAAGAATCCTTCCACTCTCCATCTCCCTCCCTCCATGCCTCATCTCCAGCCATTGCTGCTTTTCATTCCTCGTGGAGGGCGACCCCTCCCCCACTGCATTTCTTGCCTGTTTGCTGCTGCCAGCACAGGTGGCTGCCACAGCAGTTGTAGATTGGCTCATGGCCAGCCGGCCTGCTTGATCTCCTCTCCCCCCACACTCCTCGTCCTTCTTCTTCTTCCCCTTCCGTGCAGCTAGAGCTGATTCTGCCTCCTCCCAAGGCTGCTGCTTTTTCTCTCTCTCCCTCTCTCTCCCAAATTGCCTCCTTTTATAGTCTCCGCCCCTCCTCCTTTCTCATGGGGGAGGGTGAGCCAGAAGTGAGCCTGGGGCCTTTGCAGCTCCAGAGGACTCTCTCACTGTAAGTCCTTGCCTGCACTGGCTCTTTCCCTTTCCCACTACACTTGGCTAGGCAGGGCTGCGTACCACCTGCCACTCATTAATGTACCACAAGTGGTACGCGTACCACAGGTTGAAAAGCCCTGGTGTAGACAACAGATTTCCTGACATTTCACTGGCAACTGTGCTGGCATCTTCAGAGACAAGGTGGTCTATATATGCCAGCCACAATTGCTGGCAAAAGGTCAGGAAATCTGTTGTCTCTAGACTATGGTAATTAAAGCAGTGGTTCCATTTTTTAATTTGATAGCTATAACAAAATTGAATTATTTTTGTACATTATACCCTTTTTAAAAAATCACAAAAACCTTAAAAGCAATATTTTTTAAACAATATTTTTACAAACATGATAAATATCACTGAGTGTAAAATGACTGGAAGAGCAAAGAACCTGAATACTGTTTTTGTTGGATTGCTTATTCTTTTTTAGTTGATTCAACAAAGTACTTACAACTCTTTACCTCTAATTATAGGAATATCTGTGGAGTCCTTAGTGCTCTCTCAGTCGGGATGTTTACCTGCAGATGTTTCATTACTGAAATAGATAACTTCAGCAGTGCAAATCAGTGTGATTTTTGTTCCCTATTTATATAGTAATAAATTTTGAGATAGAAATATGAAATATGAAAGTTTAAAACTTAATATTTCTCATCAAAATTATGAATGTATGCATATCCATTTGCATGCACAGGCGCGTATATGCACACACACACATTTTAATATTGGCCTGCTGGAAACTACTAGTGGACTCAGCTGGACTCATCTATTAATTTATGAATCTCCATGTGGCAAAGGAAATATCTTGGAGAAAATGGATATTTGATCTGATTGGTCAGTGAGAGCCCTAAAGAGAAAATCCAGGAAACTTTTATTGTGCCTTTCTCCAGTTGCTAAGCTACGGTTATTAAAAACCTTCAGATATAGGAATATTGTATGTATATTAGTGTATTTCGTCTTTTTCCAATAATCTGTTGGAGAGCAAAGGTGCCTATCTTGCCTTTTTCTTCTGTTCTTTAAGCACTTCCCCCTTAGGAATGTGGGCTTTAGAAATACAATTCTCCAGGGTGGTATGCTTGTGTGAGAAAACTTGTTTATTTTTATATACAGCAGTGACTTCTGTCCATTAATCAGTCCAAACTTCCCAACTGAAAAGGATGTAGATTATCTTCTTTTAGAGTTCTTTGCAGTTGCATCCCTATTATTTTCTCCACAAGTTTCCTAACCTCTTGAGGATCTCTTTTTCCCAACATCCATCCATCCAACCAACCACATCTCTCCTTGGTAGCCAAGTGGCTGTTACTCTGGCAAACTACCCAATCAACTGTCTCCACATTCAATTCCCACATATAGCTCTCATTCTCTGAGAACTCTGATAACTAACTCAGTCTTTCTTGATGATCTTCCATCTTCATCTCAACCTTACTGTGGCCCGTTCTCTTCAGCCTCCCCTCCCCAACCTGTGTCTTTCTCTCACCTGGAGTTGCCTTGCCCTGGGTAGTGTTTCTCTAACATACAGGCTTCTTACTGCCAATAATCATCTACTCTAAGCTTTTGCAAGTGCTTGAATTTCACATCAGGTCCTATAGTTATGGTGGCGGCTCTCACCTTCTGCACAGCTCAGCCTTTCCCACAGACCAACCCCTCTATTGTTCTGCAATGCTCTTGTTTTCAGAAGTTCATGAGATCAAGTGAATTCCTTGTTGAAAAATCTGCACTGATCGCTGGCCATGATTTCTTTCTTTCTTTCTTTCTTTCTTTCTTTCTTTCTTTCTTTCTTTCTTTCTTTCTTTCTTTCTTTCTTTCTTTCTTTCTTTCTTTCTTTCTTTCTTTCTTTCTTTCTTTCTTTCTTTCTTTCTTTCTTTCTTTCTTTCTTTCTTTCTTTCTTTCTTTCTTTCTTTCTTGCCATGATTTCAAATGTTGATATAATTTCACAAAAGTCTGTCTGTCTGTGAGATTACCTCTCTCATTACAGATTTCCACAGGCATTAAGATCTTCAGGGAGACCTTCTGATGAGGCTACTTGAGTGAGAGAGAGCCTTCTGTATGCTCCCAACTTGGGGAAACCACTGGGCAGGAAACTGCATTTGATCCCCACTGTCTCTATCTCTACCTCTTTCTCTACTTTAGCTACCCAGCTAAGAGACATCATCTTTGCTTTTATTGTTATACATTTTACTATTTGTTTTTTCATTTTAGAATACAATAGAATTTTGACTGTTGACTGTGTTGAACATTCCAGTGATTATAAAGGCAGGATACAACTGAAGTATGGTTCAATCAGGATGTCATGAACGGGGAAATGAGAGGAAAAAGTAGGCTGTATATCAGTGATGGCGAACCTTTTAGAGACCGAATGCCCAAACTGCAACCCAAAACCCACTTATTTATCGCCGGGTGCCAGGTGGGTGTGGCCCACTGGGTGGGCGTGACTGTGGTGGTCATGGCAGGCTGAGTTGGTGTGGCCAGGGTGGGCGTGGTCATCTTGATGTTGCTCGTGGGGAGGGATGCCTGTGGGGGCCGGGCAGGGTTGGGGGAGATCCAGGGGGTCTCTGGCAGGTGGGGTGGTGGGCAGGAAGCTCGTCCTGCGGGGTGAGGTGAGGTGAGGCGAGGCAGGGCGGGAGTGCCATTGTTGCAGGGCAAGGTGAGGCAGGGGCCGGGGCAGCTGCTCCCTGATACCATCGGCCCCCACACACAGAGGCCAGCGAGCGCATGGGAGCCGACAGTGTCTGTCAGCAGCCACAGCGTGCCGGCTCCTCGACCGGCGCACTCTGGGGCTCCGCAGCCTGCCACCAGCAGTTCAGAGAGCCGCCTCTGAGCTGGACGGCTGGCCAACAGCTGAGGAGGCAATGCAGTGGGTCGTGCCCGGGAAAAGGAGAGCATGTGAGGCCAGGAGGGATGGGACAGGAGAAGGGAAACCAGTTGTGTTGGGATGCATCCGGCCACGTGGGACCTTGGCGAGTTAGCAGGTGGCTGATTAAAGAGGGACGGTTGCCATCTCCGGGGCATGGTGCGCGTGCCCACAGAGAGGGCTCTGAGTGCCACCTCTGGCACGCGTGCCATAGGTTTGCCACCACTGGTGTATATAAATATATAATTAGCTGTTTATTAGGAGATGCTTGAGCTTCATTTCTGATGAAGTAGATAGTTATATACTAAAACCTTTGCCATAATATATGTGCTGCATGAGCCTTAGGGGTTTTTTTGTCTGGAAAGTCTGTGAGAGAGGAGCACAAGAAGGTCAATAGCCATTGACTGGAAAAGAAGAAGGTTGGGTGCAGATCCAATTTTCTTCTCAAATCAGGAGGAGAGAAAGTGACTTAATGAAAAAAACAGTGCCCCGAAATTAGTTGCAGATAAGGTGGTTGTCCAAATTTTGCAGCCCAGAGAAATACCCTGACAATAAGAGCCACAGCAGGGGAGTAATGCAGAAGGAAGGAGCAAGTGAACAGGCACTACTGGCTGGGCTGCTGCTGCCTCATCTCTTCCTCCAGAGCTCTTTCTGAATGAAGAGTGACTTCATTAGCAGCAGCAGCAGCACTGAAAGCCTTCCTCCTCTCTTCAGTCAGATGGGGCACTTCTGAAAGGCCTTTTGTTCTTTTGTTTTTAGGATTATTATTTATAATATCTTCCATTGAGTGGAGCTGTTCATATCTCCAGCAAGCCTTCCTTGTTTTCATTTCCCTTTTTGGCAAATCATGTTCGATTTGCCAACTTTAACACTTCTCCTTTGTTGTTGCCCCTAAACCCAGAACAAACCTCATTAGATTCAGTGAAACTAATGCCTCAGTTGGCATCTATAAACATCAGAGATAAGACTTGCATCGCCAGAAAGCACAACAGAAAGTCTATTTGGCAAAATTAACATGCAAATCCTTCTTCCCTTGTTGCCACCTTTCCTTGTTATTCAGCTGATGATCTTTCTGAGCTCATCTTGACTATCTCTCTTTTGAATATGAGAAGGGACTCCATGGGTGACTGTGTAGTCAAGGAGTTGTGTTTTGTGGAGAAATGTATTTCTTTGCAATGCACCCAAGATCAATGTTGAAGCCTTAGTTTCCCCTTTGATTGCAGGTCACTGGGGCTCAGGATAAAATAAGAAGAGTCAACTGCATCTCCAGGCTACCTCTATGGCAGCCCATTCCTTATTACTAACTCCTGCAACAAGAGCTTTGGCCTTGCTTTTAAAATATTGGGGCTCATCTGGCACATTCTGATTCACAAACATCTCTGGAATAATTTGTAGAGTGGGTCGCAGATGCAACAAGGCTTATTATATAGGCTTATGAATACAGTTGGTAGGGGATGGAATTATGCTGGAAAATTTTATATTGCCTGAGACACAAGAGTCGTATCCAATCATGCTAGGGGTGTCTGCTGTGTGTGTGTGTCAAAAAAGTCAAAATGGTACTCATGTCATGAGGAAACCAGAATTATTCCTATTGGGCTTTAAAGGCACGGAATTAGAGAAGAAAGATGGGAAACTATGGCAAGATTATTGTACACAAAAAGCTGGTAAAATAATGAAATACCTACAGTGGAAGACTGGATCATAAATTTAACCCAGCTTGCAGAAATGGCGAAGCTGGCCATTCCAGTCAGAGAAAAAAATAATGATTTTTTTTTTGAAAGTCTGGAAACCTTATATGGACTTTTTTTTTTTTTTTTTGCGGTATGCAGAATAGTTTAATAAACAGCTTTACATACAGTACCTTACATATAGACAGTGTATTTGCAAATTTAAATACATTTTAATGTACAGTGGCTTGTACTCTTATCCTGTGGAGGTTCAAGTTTATTGTCCTTCATGTAGTTCTCACACTTTTTTACACATTGCCAGCACTGAAACAATCTGGGAGGCCTTAAGCTCAGTACTCTCCTGTTACTCTCAATAATGCAGCCTGTCTTGAACAGCCAGTATTTTTTAGGAAAGTATTTCTTTTTTTTACAAATTTCTGTACATAGTTAATGAAAGACAAAAAATAAAATTGATGATTTCTGGATTTGGGGATTACAAATGGCCAAAGATCATGAGAAAAAGAACAAGATGATAATTACTCAATACAAAGAAGGGTGGAAGGCAATACCGTATGTTTGTTTCTCTTCTTGTTCTTACTTTGCATATTTGGGGGGGGGGTTGTATACTTTTACTGTATTGAAAAATTATAATTCTATATCTGTCTATCTCTCAGAAAGGATCCGTGACTGTGCTGTCAAAATGATGCACATAAAAAGGGCAGGGCTTTGATGGTGCTGTTGTGACTCTCATTTTTTGTTTTTGCAACACTTCCTCTTTATCCCCCATTAGACACCCCTGGTATAAAGAAATATTTTTATTTCTTTATAAAACCCCTGTGCCTATCAAAAATACAGATTTCTCTACTTAGCAAGATTCCTACCTGGCATATCTCTGGGTGCTCTATGATTGGAGGTTTTCAAGAAGATACTGGACTGCCAATGGTCTGGAATGGTATAGAATCTCCTGCTTGAACAGGAGGTTGGACTAGAAGACCTCCAACATCCCTTCCAACTCTATTATTCCATGCTCTATGTTTTTTAAATGGTCAGGTCTCACGTGAGGCTCATTAAATAGGATGGGGCAGATGTTATAGATGGGTGCATTTTTCTTCCACTCAAAAGCCAGAAGATTGCATTCTATACAACTTTAAAAAGTTGTGCAGCCTATTGGAAGCTCATATTAAAGGCTAAATGTCAGCCGATACATCATGTCTACCTCACTCCAAAAGCTTTTGAAATATCAGAATGGAAAGGCCTTGAGATCAGAATGCTTTGCTTGCCTTGCTTCCATCTGAATATGATTTAATACTTGCATCCAGATCCTTTTTTCCCATAAAGGACCCCTTTCCTAGAGGTGAAGCAGTAGTAATTAGAGAAAAATTCTTCCTACAGAAGAACAAGTTTATAAAATGACCTCCCTAGGAAAACTCACCTGCTTTCCATTATTGAAACTGCAAATTGTGAGTAGTACTTCTTTGGTACATATTTTATTTCTAGGAACATGGTTTTTGAGATTTAGTAGGTGAATTATTATCATGACTTTAATTTTATTTTAAGCCCTGTTGGGCAACTTCAAGTCTGCTTCTATTTTCCTTCAACATGTTCATTTTTATACCAAATTTGGATTAGACAATCATTCAAGTAGAAATCGCCTTGAAACAACACATTCATCTTGCCTTGGTAAGGCCACACTTGGAATACTGCATCCAGTTTTGGTCACCACAATGTAAAAAAGATGTTGAGACTCTAGAAAGAGTACAGAGAAGAGCAAAAAAGATGATCAGGGGACTGGAGGCTAAAGCATATAAGGAACGGCTGCTGAAATTGGGTATGTCTGGTTTAATGAAGAGAAGGACGAGGGGGGACATGATAGCAGTGTTCCAATATCTCAGGGGCTGCCACAAAGAAGAGGGAGTCAAGCTATTCTCCAAAGCGCCTGAAGGCAGGACAAGAAGCAATGGATGGAAACTAATCAAAGAAAGAAGCAACCTAGAACTAAGGAGAAACTTCCTGACAGTTAGAACAATTAACCAGTGGAACAACCTGCCTCCAGGGGCGGTGAGTGCTCCAACACTGGAAGTTTTTAAGAAGAGACTGGACAGCCATTTGTCCGAAATGGTATACTATAGGGTTTCCTGCCTGAGCAGGGGGTTGGACTAGATGACCTCCAAGGTCCCTTCCAACTACTACTACTACTACTATTACTACTACTACTACTACTATTATTATTATTAATTGTTATTGTTATTGTTATTATTACCTTAAACAGAACATATAGCTCCCCTCATTTCAAAGCAGTAACCATGAGTACAACAAAAGTAAAAAATAAAATTTTAACAAAAATAAATTGATTCACAAATAATAAATCATTAACAAATTAAGAATACATAAAAAAATAAGAAAGCTACAGCCAAATAAATAAGAATCAAAACCCAGTGTCCAAAAAAACAAAACAAAAAATATTTAAAAACAACAGTTCCCAAATCAATTAAAATATACGTAACAATACTGCTTGTTATGTATAAACTGTCATATGCAAATTTTGATGGAAGGATTCCCCCCCCCTCCTTTGGAGGCTAGTATGTGTAAGTCACTGTCCTATTTGGGAATTTATTCAAATGGAAAACAGGGTTGCTTATACACATAGTTAAAGTTAAAATAAAAATCCATCATCAAAGATTCTGTACACTTTTTCCAAAGAATTCTTAATGTTCTAACTCTTGACCAGTTCCACATATTTCACCAAGCTATTAATTCCTTTAATTCTAATTTATGGAATAATGTGCAATAACTCATGTCATATCTTATGCTAAACCATTTATATGTTTTAACCCTGGTGCTTGTGGCTTAGGGATATAAACAGTCCAGTACATTTTTTTTTTTTTTGGTGGTTTGAGATCAGTTCTAGCAAGAATTCCTTTCCAGGACACTGAAGATGATGGGAGAATGAAATAAGATTTCTTGGCCTAGCCTCTTCCAGAATTAGCCTTCCCCAAGCCTAAAGTAATATTTGCATGGGGAAGATAGGATGTTTCCTCATTGCTTTTTTTGGAAATCTGTTTAACATTCCTGGTTTTATATTCATATTTAAGATGGAGTTTAAGTGACCATGATCTAGTTATTAATCTAAATTGAAACAAATCATTTGGTGGTAACAGACACACCTACCATTTTATTAAACATTATATCTAGTAATTCAGAAGGAGGATGTTTTTTCCTGACCACTAAATACTTGGAGGCTTAGATAGAAATCAGAGCATTCTTTAAATACCTTTTGTGTAACAAATGAACAGGTCACTTTGGGGTTTTTTTCTTAAAATCATGGAAGCACTTTCTTTTAAGATTGTACCCTTCAACATGGCAATTCTTAACTAGCATCAGAATCCTGTGTGTCTTGACTTAAAAGTTAGTTCCAATAAGCCAAACAGGTTTTATTCCCAAAAGGATATGTATTGTGTTAGAGCAGAGGTCCCCAACCTTTTGGGCACCAGGGACTGGTGCCATGGAGAAAGGTTTTTCCACAGACCAGAGGGGGTGTGGTTTTGAATACTGCCTGCATCCCTAGGATGGAGCTTTGCTTGTTCGATCGGCCCGCTTGTTGGCATGCTGCAGACCGGTGCCGGTCCACTGACCGGGGGTTGGGGACCCTGTGTTAGAGCATTTTTAACATTTCTGATATTAAGTAGAAATACACAGTTGCAGGTTATTGTCAAAATAGAGGAATATAGACTGCTTTAACAGAAAAACAACTGCATGATATTAGTGATTATTTTGTTCCAGCTCAAGGGAACTATTGACATTATAGTACTAGAAAAAAAAGAAGAGCCATCTTTTTATGTGCTTTACTGGAATGATTGCAACAGCCTTTTAGAGCACTTTTTGACCTTCCTGAGCATTTCCCAATGACAAACTGTGAAACGATCAAAACAAAGCCGCCCCTGCAGAGATTTCAGATAGACTGCTTGCAAATGCAATTCACATCAGAATGGATGAGAAATGAAGACACCCACTATTCTGTTCTCGCAAAGCAGACATCAAGACGAGGCAGGTTCACAACAAAGGATCTCTTTATTAAGTACATTCACAGAACAGAAGCAAGAACACAATGGCCACTTGCCTTTTATACTCCCCTTGCAAGGGGATGCACAGCCAATCATTGCAGGCCATTCTCCCGCCTTGCGCATGCGCGCAATGCTGGAGACAGCCTGTCTGGGTCCCGGGCAGACACGTGGTCTGTCCGGGTCTCTGCAGCCTTCCTGCAGCCTTCCTGAGCCTTGCTGAATGACTCAGCAAGGCCCAGGACATAACACCCCTCCCCTCTTGGATTAAACAATACTACGCATATTGTTTAACATTATACACACACTCATCATGGCTGGCCGGTTGGCACGTTATGCAGTCAACCTTACTCCTGGCAACCTATTTCCCTTCAGGTCCCCATGGTGTCCACGAACTTTCACTCTTTGACAATATTTGCACCGCAACACTATAATTGTTGTTTACTTCCTCAGATGGTGCGGACTAATAACCCTCCTGTGTAGTGAACAGGGACCTTACATATTCATTTAAATACTTAGGAGGATCCTTGACCCGCTCTGATCTCCGTGGAGCCAGATTAGGTGCAGGTGTAATTTTAGGTGTGGGATTAGGAATAGGTGCCTGGAGTGCCTGCTCCCGGTTTGCGCAAAACAAACCAGGACTTAGTCGCCCAGAAGACTCAGGGGTTCCCCCTGACTGCTGACTGGCTGGATCCGCCAGACCCAAACCAGATTCTCTTGGTGGGGTTGAGTTCCCCGAGCCCCTTGGTGTGGTGAAGTTCCCCCAAATTCCAGTGGACTCCTCTTGGGAGCACTGTCCCTCGAGCCCAAGACCAACAGCAGGAGTACCCTGAGTAGCCGATTTACGGCCATTTGCCCCTAGCCAGGGACCTCTTCCAGAGTCAGGAGCCGCCTCCATGGCAAGAGCCCCGGAGTCTATGCCAGAGTCAGGAGCCGCCTCCATGGGTTCTAGAATGCCTTGTTGGAGCAGTTTGTCCAATTCAGCATCTATTTTACTTTTGAGGGCAAAAGGCACCCTCCTTGGTTTAACCCTGATGGGTGTGATGGCTGGATCTAATTTTAAAGCAATGGGAGGCCCCTTGTATGAGCCAAGCTCTGGGCTGAACACATCAGCAAACTCCTTACAGACTCCTGCAAGGCTGGCAGTTTGCAGATGGTTAAGACCAGTCACTTGGATCCCAAGTGCCTCGAACCAATCGAGTCCGATAAGACTCGTGCGATCACCCCCAACTACCACCACATCTAACAACCCATCAAATTCCTTACGCTGTACTCTAAGCATGGCCTCCCCCTTCACACTAACTCGTGAATTCTGGAAGTCAGTGAGAATGAGATTGGAGGGCCTGAGTTTGACTCGTGAGCCACTCCTGGAACAAACCTTATTAAAGGTGTCTGCAGAAATAATAGAAAGAGCGGACCCTGTGTCCAGCTCCATGGCCAGGGGAACTCCCTACAACTTTACATCAATGCGCAGCTTTTTCTTAAGGGGCCGGGGAGCCCCAGTTTTGAATACCCCCCTACGGGACGCGCAGAAACCCACCCTGTGTTGGCTGGGGATCTTGGTACCTTTCAGAGGCAATTCTTCAGGGGACCTGTTTTTCTGGCGACCCATGCAGGCTGATGTGATGTGGCCTTCCCTGCCACATGCCCGGCAAACAGCAGAATGAAAACGGCAGTCGGCTCTCCTGTGGCGACCCCCACAGCCGAACCACAGAAGGAATGCAGGCGTCTGTCCTCTGCGTTCTTGCAGTCTTTTCTCCGCCGACTGTTGAAGTTTGTCCACTTCTTCTTCCTCAGATTCTTCTCAGGATGCCTCTCGCACAACCTCCTGATGGACGGGAACTGCCGCTGGAGGGTTCTTGGTCGACCGCAAGGCCTTCACCGCGCCACCGGCTGCTTCTTCAGCTGCAACTTCTCTCAGGGCATCTTGGAAGGAAACATCAGCTCTAGCATCTCATGACTTCGCAATCCGCAGACAAGTCGATCTCGGAGCCTCTCTTCCAAGTCTTGGAACGCACATGGCCTAGCAGCCTGCCTCAGAGCCGCGACGAAGTCCGCAGCTGATTCTCCCGGTCGCTGATCTCGCTGCTTGAATTGGTGCCTCCAAGCTATTATAGATAGCTTGGGCTCAAAATGCTCATGCAGCATTTTGTTTAGATCGGAATAGGTGATTGATTCCAGTGGTGCTGGGGCTACAAGGTTCTCAGCAATGTCAAAAGTCTCTTGCCCACAGACACACAGCAAAGTAGCAGCTTTCAATTCATCATCTTGGATCTTATTTACCCTGAAGTACTTCTCGATGCGAGCTACGTAAGAGCTCCATCGTTCTGGGTGCGAAGTATCGAATTCGACAAGATGGCCCAGCTTGGACATCGTTGTGACCGATAGCCTCTCCGACGTCTCTCGCCGCAAGGAAGGAGAAGGGGTCCCACGAAGCCAAGCCCACCTCCAGCGTCTTCGTACTGGCAGGCGGTTGCTTCTCCTGGACGCCGCACTTCTCTTCGCTTCAGGCCTTCAGGTGAGTTGGCCTAGCTTCTTTTCCTTTGGCTTCCTATGCGGCGAATCCTACCTTCGTCGCCAATATTCTGTTCTCGCAAAGCAGACATCGAGAGGAGGCAGGTTCACAACAAAGGATCTCTTTATTAAGTACATTCACAGAACAGAAGCAAGAACACAATGGCCACTTGCCTTTTATACTCCCCTTGCAAGGGGATGCACAGCCAATCATTGCAGGCCATTCTCCCGCCTTGCGCATGTGCGCAATGCTGGAGACAGCCTGTCTGGGTCCCGGGCAGACACATGGTCTGTCCAGGTCTCTGCAACCTTTCTGCAGCCTTCCTGAGCCTTGCTGAATGACTCAGCAAGGCCCAGGACATAACACCCACACCCTGGACAAACTGGCTTGATGGCCATTCCTGAGTCAGCCAAATTGCTTCGGCTTAATTATAACTTTAATTAAAAGCTGTGCAACTTCAATATTCTAGATTTCAATGCTTTCGTATCTTTCAGCAGCCCAATGCAATGAGTATCTGGTTGATTTCTTCATGTTAACATCTGCCAACCTGCTTTTCAATCCAGAGTGCCATGCCTGAAAAAGTCTTATCTTCCATCTCCAGTCTGCAGAGTTTTATCTCTGGTAACACTGAAATCTGGAAAAGAATCTCTTAGATAGATATCAGTCCAGGAGAATCTGGAGTTCAAAGTAAATTGGTCAGAACTTCTAGACTAAAACAGCTTTTCAAAGGAAAATAGTTTCCTAGAGTATTTATTTTGCATATCCAGCTGTACAAACTTGGACAATGTAGCAGGGGTGATGGAGAAGTTTAGATAGCATAAACTGGCCACGGTTATTAAGGGGCTTCTGGCCTGTTAGAATCTGAGTGTGCATCGCAATAAGGAAACTATAGATGTATAGCTTTCAAATCTCCACCAGTCAGCTGGCCCAAGACCCTTATTGTCCCTGTGGCCTTTGGGTAACCATAGGAACACCTGGAGCAGCCCCCAAGCCGGTCCCCTGACAGGCAGCTCTTCTGGACTTAGCATCCAACTCCCTTGGTCAGCTACGACCCCCTGGGTAGCAAATGCCTTTCCAGCCTAGGAGAGAGAAAGGGAAGCAAATGGTGTGGAAATGCGTAGCAAATTAGAAGGCAATATAACACAGGCCTCTCCCCGCTGTGCCGTGTGATTCCTTTCCGCCTGGGAGGCAGGAGAGGCAGATGGGGAACCAATCATTCTGGGCAGAGGGAAACAATAATGGTCTTTCCAAACCCTTTTGTGGACAGAAGCACCCGCTAAACCCTCCGTAGGACTCTTTGGCTTTTGTAGCCCAGAGCTCTCCGTCTTTTTTTTTTCTTTTTTTCCTTCAATCACTTGGAAAGTAATTATTTTTTTAAAAATGTCATTAAGAGAAATCTTGGAAGGGAGCTGGAGTATTGGGAGCTTGTTCCTGTGTTGGCCTTCTCCAATCCTGCGTCCTTGGGCTGCGTTGGATGATAGCTTCGATCATCTCACTCAAGCATACCAAAGGGAGATGGGTGGGGTCTATAGTCCAAGGTTTTTGGAGGGCATTGAGTTGGAGATGGTAATTTTATACTGTACAGGTAGTCCTCTACTTATGACCACAATTTCCATTGCTAAGCAAGGCAGTTGTTAAGTGAGTCAAACCCAATTTTACAACTTTTTTTTTGGCCACAGATGTTGAGTGAATCACTGCAGTTGTTAAGTGAATCACATGGTTGTTAAGTGAATCCAGCTTCACTCACTGACTTTGCTAGTTGGAAGCCAACTGGGAAGATCGCAAATGGCAGTGACATGATTCCAGGATGCTGCAACCGGCGGAAAAACATGCCGGTTGACAAGCACACAAATTTTGATTATATGATTGGGGGATGCTCTGACAGTTGTAAGTGTGAGAACTGGTTGTAAGTCACTTTTTTCACTGTTGTTGTAACTTTGAATGGTCTCTAAGTGAATGGTTGTAAGTGGAGGACTACAGGTAGTTCTCAACGTCTGACCACAATGGAACCCAAAATTTATGTTGCTAAGTGAGACATTAGTTAAGTGAATTTTGCCCCATTTTATGACCTTTCTTGCCATAGTTGCTAAGTGAATCACTGCAGTTGTTAAATTAGGAACATGGTTGTTCAGTGAATCTGGCTTTCCCACTGACTTTGCTTGTCAGGAGGCCACAAAAAGTGATCACATGACCTTGGGATACTGCAATATATGCCTGTTGCCAAGTGTCTGAATTTTGATCACATGATCATGGGCATGCTCCAATGGTTGTAAGTGTGAAAAACGGTCATAAGTAATTTTTATAGGGCTATTTTAACTTCAGATAGTCACTAAAATGAACTATTGAAAGTTGAGGATTACTTGCACCCTGTTCAGTATGCTCAGATTCCTCTGCTAAGTATGGCATCCAGGACTGAGAGAAAAAGAGCTTCTTTGTCTTTTCAAAGAAGGGGTTTTTGATTAGCTTTATAGCCAGATAGCCCTACTTCTGTCTCAACAGGAGAAGAAATAAATTTCCTGACCAGATCCCTAGAAAGTCTGGATGCCTGAATATTTCCTTCTTTCCTTCCTTCCTTCCTTCCTTCCTTCCTTCCTTCCTTCCTTCCTTCCTTCCTTCCTTCCTTCCTTCCTTCCCTCCCTCCCTCCCTCCCTCCCTCCCTCTTTCTTTCTTTCTTTCTTTCTTTCTTTCTTTCTTTCTTTCTTTCTTTCTTTCTTTCTTTCTTTCTTTCTTTCTTTCTTTCTTTCTTTCTTTCTTTCTTTCTTTCTTTCTTTCTTTCTTTCTTTGGACAAGGAAGGAAGGTTTCCCACCCGCCACTGTAATCTGGTCTATCCTTCTCCCCCCACCCCAAAAAAGCAAATGTTGTTTTTTTTTCCAGAAAAAAATTACAAGGGAATTCATATGATCCTCGGAACGGTTAATATAATCCTATATAAATGATGCTGATTACTTATAATAGAACAGTGGCCCACATGTGAACTATTTCAACATTCTGTTACTGGTACAACAGAATTGCATATTGTTTTGTTTAGTCAAAATATTTGCTTCTGAAATTTTCATTCAAAATTTATTTTAATTTCATTTTTTATTCATATTAAATGTATACAGAAGAAAGCTGTATATACTTCAATTTGGTCATTAATTAATACACCCATCCCCCCCCCATGGACACACATTTTCTATGGAATTCAAGGCACATTATATGAATGTTGAGGTTTTGACACACCGAGATTTGCTTCAGTCAGAACAGAAGAAGCTTCTTGGGTGAGAAGTGAAATGTCTTCAAGGAAAAAAATCAGGAAAGTACAGTTGCCTTTTGAAAAGCACCTTTGAGACAACCATGACCTGGAGGACTGAGAATCTCCATAGACATGAGATTTGCTTAACATCAATGACATCAAAGGTCAGTTTGAAATGCTAGGTCTAGATGGAATATTCATAAATATGTAAGTCATCTTATAATGTTGCAGTCGTCAAGAAATCAAAAAGTATATATTGGCAGTACATTTGATACTTAGTCAATAGGGTGATTGGCTGTAGAGTGATTTTAGACTAGCAACGGTCCCTAACCATTAGCATAGTGTCAAGTTATTCCCTCAAGCCCTGCTGTGCTACCTCATTATGGTGGGGGTAAGTTTCTGGGAAGAATGAAGGAAGAATGTCAGGAGTGTATGCCAAGAATATCTATTCCCAGCAGGGTCATCTAAGGTGTGAAATCATCCCAGCTGCTCAGCTAAAGCAAGCAGGCATTTATACTGAGTGGTAGCAGCAATACAAGAAGATGCTGGAGGCATAGGATCACTTTAGTGACAATGGCAAATGCATTAATTCATCATGAACTACTCATATGCAATTCCAAGTTAAGCTACAGAAGAAGAAAGCCAACCACTTTGCATGATACAATCTTGAATATGCCCACTATTTTCAAGGAACACGCTAGCTTTGAACTCCTGAACCTCCTTGATAGAGAACCAGAGTACCTGTGGAATGAATTTAAAGAGGATGTAAAGAATGAATATTGAAAAGAGATGCCAGAGATGAAGAAGCAGAAGGGAAAAAAAGCAATGTTAAATTGTAGAAATTGCGGAGAAGAAAGAAGAGACGAGGAGAGGAGAGGAGAGGAGAGGAGAATTTAACAAATAATTTCAGCGAGCACTTAGAGCGAACAACAAGGAGTATTACAACAACATCTGAAATCTGAAATCTGAATGTGCTTGCTCATCTGAAAACACCTGAGGATAGAATCAGACACAGAAAAACAAGGAAAGTCTTCAAAAGATCTCTACATTCAGAAGCAATTTCCAATCTTGACTTAGTATGGTAATGGATGCCAATAGAGAGATAGTAACCAATTCAAAGGAGATCAAACAAGGTTGGAAGGAATATCTGAAACAATGAAAAATTGTGAGGACAACATCCAAGATAGTTTAGAAGGTATTCCCTACTTACAAGAACCTCTAGTACTAGATGATAGATCAGCACTCCAATCCTTACCAAGTTTGAAGGCTACAGGAACTGATGGAATTTCCACAGAAACACGGCTGGCAACAGAAGAAGAATCAGCAAGCTATGTCAGCAAATCTGGAGAACAATAGAGTGGGCAAAAGATTGGAAGAGGACAACCTACATTCCAATACCAAAAAAGAGAGAGACTTAACTGAGTGTGTAAACTATTGTAATTATTCTTAATTTCACTTGCTAGCAAATCCAACGTTGAATATAGATTAAGGAACGCTAGTATGGAAGACTGTTTTAAAACTGAAGGAAAAAACAGCAATAACCTGCATTATATGATAACACTGCTCTGATAGCTGAAAATGCAAATTCCAGTAATAAAAGTCAAGCAGTACAGTGAAAAGAAAATGGGGCTTAAATTACAAATAAAGATCAAAATAATGATAACTGGTGAAACACCCAGACTTAGAATTAATAACGAAGATATTGAAATGGTTCTGCCTTTGAGCATCAACCATCAATAATAAAGGAAAAAGTAGTCAAGAAATATGCTGCAGACTGGCACTTTGGTAGAGCAGCCATGAAGGCCTTGGAGAAGATATTTAGATGCTTTGATGTGTCTATGTTTACAAAGGTCAGAACAGCACAACAGTAGTTCCTTTAATAATCCATGGAAGCAAAAGTTAGCCTTTGAAGAAGCAGGATCAGAATAGTATTGATGCTTTTGAATTTTGTTGTTGGAGTAGACTCGTGAGAATACTGTGGAAACCAAGACAACAAACAAAACAAACACAAACAAATGGTTAATCAAATACATCAATCCAGAGTTCTCACTCAAGGCCCAAATTACTCTGCTTCACACATATTATACATACTGCTGCTACAACTGCTTTGAAAAAGGTCAAAACACAAAGGGAGGCATATAAATGTGCCATTGCTTTAACTCTCAGTGTTGTTCAGGTGTCATTTAAGAATCTACTGTAGAGGTGCTCCTCAATGTATGACCACAAGTGAGCCCAAACTTTATGTTGCTAAAGTGAGAAATTTGTTAAGTGAGTTTTGTCCCCATTTTGCAACTCTTCTTGCCACATTTGTTAAGTGAATCGCTGCAGTTGTTAATTAGTAACACCGTTGTTAAGTGAATCTGGCTTCCCCATTGACTTTGCCTGTCAGAAGATTACAAAAGGGGATCACATGATCCCTGGACCCTGCAACTGTCATAAGTATGAGTCGGTTGCCAAGCATCTGAATTTGATCACATGACCATGGGAATGCTGCAATGGTCATAAGTATGAAAAATGGTCATAAGTCACTTTTTTCAATGCCATTGTAACTTCAAACGGTCACTAAACAAACTGTTGTAAGTGAGGACTACCTGTACATATTCCCGTAGCTGTGATCTTCAGACTGAAATAATTGCTTGCCTGTGCTTGGGGAATAAGAGTATTAATCTAGGTGAATTAGGTTAGCACTTTTTAGTATAGTTTCCCCCTCCTCCACACTCCGTGTATGCCAAATGTGTAAATTCCCCAGCCACCTCTTGGGTAGGGATTATGGGAGTTTGAAATCTAGCACATCCGGAGAACACTAACTTAGATGAGACCAATAGTATCTCAATACTAAGAAAGGAAATTGTTATGTTGACCTTATGTGATAACAGTGCCAAGTAGAAGCTGCTCGGCATTTGAAAAATATGCTGATGGAGCTCATTTCTTCCCTGGCCTGTTTTGACCCTGCAGCTGCAAAAGCCTAAGCCCAGGGGGTTAAAAATGCATTATGCTTATTTTAATAGTAGCACAGCTTGGGAGCCACCATCTGCTTGCAATTGGTATTGCAGAACATGTGAATGGCTCTGTTTGGACTCTGAACTCTCCCTATTCCAAGTACAGTTAAAGAAGTCATTTTCTTTATGAGGCAATGCAAGGCGGAAATGTTTGCAACTCTTAGAAAGAGGGCAGTGTTTCTTCTGTTCAAAGAATAGGTATGCTGATATTTAAATTAGCATCTCATTTTTCCCCCTAATGCTTTTAAACATCTCCCCTGATATCAGGCCATGTTCTGCAGCTGTTCTTAAGGGGAGACGGCAAGAGCCTTTCTGATTTTTCCAGAGGATGGGTTTAAAAATATTACTGAAATTAGAAGGCACCTATACAGAGCTTGTTTCAGGAGTATTAAAAACCTTCTGTACGGGGCATCTATGAATAAAATCCATTTGCTAGGCAATACTTCTTGAGCTGTGAGAAACCAATTGATTAATTGCATTGATCAGTGTTTTCAGTCCAGTGGTCAAGTGATTCATGGGGGCACTCCTAGCTTTTGTCAGTCAGCACTGTGGTTATATTGCAAACAGTATCTACATTCAAACTGGTTTCCAACATACCAATTGAGACCCCCCCTCCACTTTCATTCCAGTCTGGATTTTCACGGGCAGTGTTATTGATAGCTTTAGCTAGACAATTTTGACCTGCAGTTTAGACATATTTCACAGAATGGAATGTGCTTGCTCATGAAATTATTATGTGAAACCTGAGATTTTTTCAGTACTAAAGTGAGTGATGGTTTCTCCGCCATGTCTAAAAAAGCAAATGATCAAATGATTATGGTTGCCTCTGTTGGCATTTCATTGCACTTTAGACGAAGATACAGTAGGTTGAGCACCAGGAGGAATACTGCTGGGTACTTTTTGAGGCCAAGTTGGAGTCCATTCCTCTTCTGCAAGCCTCCTCTTTCTTTTTGTGTCTTGTTTGCCCAGGCCTTTCCATGGAAAGGACGGTATGTAATGTTTAACATTCCTGTTCTTTGTCCTTTTTATGTGTTGCTGACGAAATGAAGAGGGCAAGATACGGGAATGGACAATAGCCACCAAGGTGAGGGGAAAGACAGGAGCCTAGCAGTACCACCCTTCCAAATGAAAACAGGACAGCCTTATCTCAGTTTGAAATAACACATATTGTCTCTTAAGGAAAAGTGAGGTGGTCTAATGCAGTCCAAAGCTCTTCATCCAGGCCTTCAGCAAAGAAGACTGAGACCCTTCACTTTACTGTGTTTTATTTTTCAATGATTTTTTTTGTAATTTGCTAGTTATGAATTACCCAGAATCAAGCACAATACAAATTTAATTAATTATGGCCACACAGCCAGCAGATGTTTAGACTGGATTAGGCGTTTTTGTCCACCCATTGAGTCCTTCCCAAGGATCTAGAATGCACAGGTATTGTTTAATAATGTTAAAGGTATTGTTGCAGGAGGTAACCTGTTCCAAATAAAGCTACCTTTTGCCGTCGACTGGCAGTAATTTTGTCAGTGCCGATGGTGTTCAAATGGTCCTCCAGATGTTTGGGAATTGCACCCAAGGTGCCTCTTACTATTGGTACTAGCTGTGCTTTCTTTTGCCACAGTTGTTCTATTTTTATTTGAAGCTCTTTATAATTTTTTTGATTTTCTCTTCTCTTCTGCTCTCTCCAGGTACTGCAATGCCCACTATCCAGACTTTTTTTTGTCTTTCTTATTGAGAATTGTTAAATCTGGACTGTTATTATTGGAAAAATATGTTGAGAACTTATAGCTTGGGAGCTTGCATTCCTTTCTTTAAGAAAAAAACACCTAGATTAATCCTGAAAAAAACCCTAAATGGAATAGGGTCAGAATTAAAGCAGATTGAACTACCTATTTCAGGTCTTAGCCTGGTCTGGGAGAAGTAGTTTTTTGAGCATTTTCATTGCTGGCACTTCACTGCAAGGCTTCTGTCCAATAAGAAACAAACACCCATCCACTGTAGCCAGGTAGAAGGGACTTGCCTTCTGCCTTACTGACTGTGCTTTATAACAGTAATAATAATGCTGTTTTTTTAAATGACCCTTGTTGACAGTCCTAGTGTTATCTTTTTTTAAAGACTTGGCAATAGACCTGGCTGCCTGCCTGGGCGCCCCCCCCCTTCCCCGCAACAGGTTCCTAAGCAAAGCACTTCCTTCCTGCCATCTCTTGTTTCATCTCATTAGCGGGAGAAGTCCACACAGCCGGAACTGGTTGCTATGGAAACCTCAGTTTTTTGAGCTCTCGAGATATGAGGTCCTAGGCTGGGGAGAGAAACATGGGGGGGGGGAGAGGAGAGAGAGAGGAGGGAGGGCAAACCCTGCCATTGGAGAGGCTGCTTGTGGCGTTGGAAGGGTGGGGGACGGGCTCCCCACCCTCAGCCTCCAGCATCCTCAATCCTTTATGGAAGCAGGTGGCCTATGTGGGGTAAAGGAGCCTGGGGCTGGTCTTGAGAATGGCACAAAATTCTGCAGCTTTGAAAGGGATGAATCTTTTCCCATGGTGAGGGTGGTGGTGATGGTTGGGGATGCAAACCTGGTTGGAAAGAAGGAAAGGCCAAAGAGTTACTACCGGAGAGTAACATCTGAATGTGTCACTGCCAGATTCAGTTCTGGATCTCTCTCCATGTCCAGTCAAAAATAGAACAGGTAAAGAAACATATGACAGTGGATTGATAAAACAGGCATCTTAAAACATCCAGAATAAAATTTCAGATGGGTCCAAACCATAGATTTCACTAATAGAGAGACTTCATTTCATTCATTTATTTATTTATATTCATTTGTTCAATTTTTACAGCCGTTCATCTCAGTCAATGACTCTGGGCAGCTTATGATTCAAAATGTTTGATCTTTTATTATAGATGATAACTCTATACATAGACCTCACAAATTCTTTTAAAACAGAAGTTATGGAAAAGCTACATAAAAGATGGGAATCCAACTAGTCATGTTTTCCCATACTATGGACATGTGTTAGGGGAAAACCTGGATTGTTTTTTGTCTGGTAGCATTTAAGGATAAAGGGCTTCAATCCAAGAAAAGATACCAATCTAAAGAAAAGTTATTGTTGAAGAACCCTTATGATAGTAATGAGCTTTCTTCACAGGTTCTTAAATCTTCTTTGACATTTTCCTTATATTATAAAGAGGGGCAAGGTTAAAAGCTGCCTCTTCCTTGCTATATATTACTTGATCTTCCATAGCTGTGTTTTTTTCTTCCTCTTCCTGAAGACTGGTCACGTCTTTTGAAAATTATCTCTCTTCAGGTAACAAGATAGTTGTATATGTAATCAGAATGTGTAGAATGGTTGGAGATGAAGTGCCAACACTTAACACCATCAGTAGAAATTTAGAGTGATATCTGAACTAACGTTACTGTTTTAGTAACTGGGTTAATGCCTTCATTGTCAGGATTAAGACCTCACTATCCATCTATTAGTTGGCATGACATTTGTTGTTCCTATTGCCAAGCCCTATCCTGCCTCTGACATGACTTTTCTTTGAGGTGATGGGTACAAAATCTAACTGTTTTATTGTAATCTTGTAATTTGCTTTACAGGGGGCTGCCCTTGAAGACCACTAGGAAGCTTCAGTTAATATAAAATGGTGCAGCCTGTCTGAAATGGGATAAAACCCATTCTAATCATGTGATACAGGCAGTCCTTGATTTATGACCACAATTGAGCCCCACATTTTCTTTGCCAAGCAAGATAGTTAAGTGAGTTTTGCATCTCTTTACAATCTTTCTTGCCATAGTTGTTAAGTGAATCACTACAGTTGTTAAGTTAGTAACATGGTTGTTAAGTGAATCTGATTTCCCCATTGACTTTGCTTGTCAGGAGGTTGCAAAAAGTGATCACATGACCCCAGGACACTGCAACCGTCATAAATAGGAGTCAGTTGTCAAGCATCTGAATTTTGATCACATGGCCATGGGGTGCTTCAGAGGCTGTAAGCGTGAAAAACATTCATAAGTCACTTTTTTCAGCGCTGCTGTAAGTTTGAATTCGTAGTCATTAAACAAATGGTTGTAAATCGAGGACTACATGTACTATTATTGGAGAAGTTTCATGGGTTGCCAATTTGCACAATTTGAAGCACTTGTTATCGCCCATAAAGCCAGTGTTTTCTTGATAATAGCGTTCCTTTAGCTTTTCTGGCTGGAAATCCAGAGAACTGGTGGCTCCAGGTTAGAGAGGGTGGTCCAAAGCAATAGAAGATCATATGTTACAGAATTCAAGTATGAGAATATTAACAAAAAATATCAATGTTTATTTTTACCTAGAAAAATGTTTGCCAGCATAAAAGGCTATATTTACTCTGAGCCAGAAATTCAGTGCGAGAAGATTGAACTTAGGTGTGGGAAAGAATCAAGGAGAATTAAAATGGAGCTAAATTTCCTCTGTCTGCCTAAATTCTGATACTGGCAGTACTACTGTAAAGGGGGAAGAAGAAGAATAAAGAGAGAAAATTATCACTTAGACATGCTTATTAAATAAAATTAGAGAGCTGTGTCAGAGCTCCGTACAGGTAGACCTTGACTTATGACAATTCGTTTAGTGACCTTTTGTAATTACACTGGCGCTGAACAAAGGAACTTATGACCCTTACCCAAAGCTCCAACTGTTACGGCGTCAATGCAGTCACAGGATCAAAATTAGGGCACTTGGTAGTATGGCCGCCACTACAGCCACAGGAGTGCTGCAACTTCCCCTCACTGTGGGCTGGGAGGCCTTGGCTGGCTAGGCCCAGTAGTACATGGGCCTCCCTCCTCCCCCCTCCTAAACAGTTTGTCCTTCTCCCTCTCCCCCACCCACTAGTCTTCTCTTTGGGGAGCTGAATAATGGAGTGGACTCAAGCAGAACTAAAAACCCTGGATAAGAAGATCAGAAAAATAATAATAATGAATCATGGCCTTCATCCACACAGAGACATTGAGAGGCTCTTATCAAGGAGCACAGGTAGACACAGAACGTTGCAATTACACCAGACAGTTGAAGAAGAAAAAATGTGCATTGGAAGAACATCTGAAAGACAACGAAGATGATGCATTGAAGGTAGTATACCAGGAAGGCTTACAGAATACCAAAGAGATCAAACAGCCCTATAAGAAAGACCAAATGAAGAATAGAAAAGAGACATTACTAGACAAAATATTACATGGCCAGTACATAAAAAACTAGCAGGCAAAGCAGATGACAAGACCTGGCAATGTTTAACAGCATGAAAGATGAAAAAAGAGACCAAGGGGCTAATTCTGGCTGCACAAGACCAAGTCTTAAGAACAAAGGCATGCTTAGCCAGAGTGGAGAAGACAGCAACAAACAACAAATACCATCTCTGTAAAGAAGCTGAAGAAACAGTGGGCCACCTAGTTAGCTGCTGCAAGAAGATTGCATTGAACAGACTGACTACAAACAATGGCATGATAAAATAGCAAAATGGTGCACTGGCATATCTGCAAAAAAATACCAGTTGCCTGCAAGCAAAAACTGATGGGACCACAAAATAGATAAAAAATAGAAAAAGAAGAAATTGAAGTGCTCTGGGACTTTAGAATTCAAACAGACAAACACGTGCTGTGTTAATTCCCCAAACTTTACTGTTGATAAGAAAGACAAAAAGATCTGGATAGTGGACACTGTTAGTGTCTGGAGACAGTGATATGGAAGAGAAAGAACTGGAGAAAAAAAATCACAAAATACAAAGATCTGCAAATATAAGTAGTCCTTGACTTACAACAGTGCATTTAATGACTGAAGTTACAGTAGCACTGGAAAAAGTGATTTATGACCATTTTTTACATTTATGACCATTGCAGCATCCCCATGGTCACATGGTCAAAATTCAGATGCCTGTCAACCGACTCATATTCATGACGGTTGCAGTGTCCTAGGGTCATGTGATCACCTTTTGTGACCTTCTGACAAGCAAAGTCAATGGGGAAGCCAGATTCACTTAACAACCAGGTTACTAACTTAACAACTGCAGTGATTCACTTAACAACTGTGGCAAGAAAGGTTGTAAAATGGGAGCAAAACTCACTTAACAAATGTCTCATTTAGCAGCATAAATTTTGGACTCAGTTGTGATCAGAAGTCGAGCACCATCTGTAATCCTAGAACGACTGTGCCAAAAAAACCCAAGGATGCTACCAATAGTGATAGGCGCCTTGAGTGCATTCCCCAAACAACTGGAGCACCACTTAAACACCATTGGCATTGACAAAATCACCATCAGTCAATTGCTAAAGACAGCTTTATTTGGAACAGCTTACATCCTACAATACCTTTCATAGTATCAACAACAGCATCTGATTATCACAGGTCCTTGGGAAAGGTTCGATAGGTGGATAAAAATGCCATATCCAGTCTAAACATCTGGTTGTTATATAATATATTAATATATTAAAGGCTGCCTGACTTGCAGTGCAACTTGCATTTTTCAACAGGGCTAGCCATAAAATTAGTTAGCTAGCAAATAGATGCGTCGTGTCAAATGAAAGCATACCCTCTCTGCCAAAGCTTTGACAGCACAGCTGACCAGGTTTTAGTCCTATTCATTATGCTATGGTAGGATTGTTGTTATATGTATGATGTAAGCCAGATAAGGAGATGTATTTTCATTAACCAGATATGATAACGTTTAGGGATATTTTTGTAATAATTTTACTGAAAATTATATTATACAGATAAATAAATACAAAGTACAGAGTATTTGTCAAGAGATAGCTAAAACAGAATTCAGTTAGTCACTGTATTCCAAAATACATGTTATTAATAATAGATATTTCAAGTAATTTAAAAACATTTACACACACATGAAGTGTGTTTACAACATCTCTAAATTGTCTTCCCTGCCAAACATCTGATTGGAGATTTTAGACATTTAAAGATGTATTCCACATGTGCTCAGTATACAATGTATATGTGGCATGATTTTTCTCACTCCTTAAAAATAGAGAAAGAACCATTTTAGTGGAGTGTGATTTAGATCAATTTAATGAAGCAGTCTGCTTCTGTTGCTGATTGGCCAGTTCTGCCTTCAGGAAGCCCACAAGCTGGTTATGAGGATAATGTATAGAAGCACAAGTGCCATTTGCATAGGAATATATACCACAATGCAAGGTATTCCTTAATTAAAGACTTGTCAGGCTCCAAAAACCAAGAAAGACACACTGAGGTTCCTCTAAGCCAGGAACTGGAAGCCAGGAACATGCTGGTTGAGGAGTTCTGGGAGATGAAGTCCACAAGTCTTAAAGTTGCCAAGGTTGGACACCCTTGCTCTAAAGTTTCCTTTATTGTTCCTCACCTATAGATTGCCAAACTAAAGCAGACTTCTTGTGCCATTAAACATATACTCTGAGAACTCCTAGGGAGGAGCTATCTTAAATCTCTGGCTCTCACACAAACTATCCAATCTTTGGTGTCTCTTGTTCCTCTCTTTCTTTTGGAATCTGGACTATATTCCAGTAAATACAGTAGCTACGAATGGTAGGGAAGAGAGGTCTTGTATTTCTGCTCAAGGAACTGCTTTTTTAGGTTAACGAAGGTGAACCCCAGACAACTGGCATGCATTGCACAGAAAAAGAGTAATAGTTAAATTTTGCTGGGGGGAAATGAGCCCGCCTAACTCAATAGAAGAAAGGGACAACAGAGAATGAGGTGGCTGGATGGAGTCACTGAAGCAGTAGGCGTGAGCTTAAATGGACTCCAGAAGATGGTAGAGGACAGGAAGGCCTGGAGGAACGTTGTCCATGGGGTCGCGACGGGTCGGACACGACTTCGCAACTAACAACAACAACTCACTTCAACTTCAAGACAGCAAACTGCTTTTTACGATGGTAATAGTAATCAGCCATATATAGATCTGGCCACTAGATGTCACCATTTAAAAGAAAATGTTATCTTCCTGCCCGCATTGTATCTCAGATGCGGGATGTAAACATATAAACCTATTATATCATACATGATTTAATGAGGTATATGTCCAGTTCCTATATACTTTTCATCTCAAAAAAATGAAATACGTCAAGGAATCAAGCACGGCACATTTAAGAATCATGTGCGTATTGATGATGAATTTGCAAGTACTTGCCTTGTGCTCCCCATGTATCGTATTTTTCCTGTCTATTTGATGTTGATCTTTGACCCAGATGGGAGAAACAAGGTTTTGCTCACTTGCTACACATCCTCATTGGAATGAATACATGGATAATCAGCCTGTGATCCTGGCTGCTGGAAAGGAAGGCTTGCTCACAAAGATGTTTATGGGTTCATGGTGTCTAACCACTTAATTCTTCTGAAACCAGAGGGATCAGAACAAAAAGGGGAGAGGATTCTGGAGGGAAGTAGAAGTTATTTTGCCACTGGTGGATTGCATGACCAGTGGCTCAGCAATTCCCCTCCCCTTTTTTAAATAGAGGTTCATGTTGAGCATAGCTTTTACACAAATTTGTTCCAGTTCCAGGGATAGAGACACACAGCCATGTCAACTGAAAGTGATATGCTCTTTTTACTAATTTTCTATTTATTCTTCTTTTTGTCACATTTTTCTCTTTTGTCTCTTTTTTAATTAGTATGGATATATATTGTTCACTTAATCTGCATATAGATAGTTATGAAATATCATATTGGAAATAATATAGTTTTTTTTTAACAGTGGGGAAATCGTGAAAAACTGGCTGGATGTTGGCAAATAGCTTGAAGCATAAAAGAGATGAATAAATTATCATAGATTTTAAAAATAGGCATAAGATAGATAAGACAGATTTTCTTGAAGGTATACATTTTCAATTTTTAAAATTTTATCGTGACATACACAATAAACATCAGAATTGGTCTAATGAACATGGATATGATTTTAAAGTTAAAAATTGATCTTCCACAATTCGATACCTTATTATTTGTCACTCCTTTGAGTAGGGATAAATTAGTGATTTTGAATATGAGTAAAGGTAAAGCACCAGGACTTGATTTTTATCCTGTATGAAGTATTTGCTTACTTGTTCCTAAACTTCATGAATTAAGTTTACAGACCAGTAAGACTTTGAAATTAATATATCTTCTTCAATAATTGATATTTATACCAAAACTTGGCAAAGATCATATTTTATGTTCTAAACTGTATTAGTTTAGAAACCATATTTTTTTGACCAATATAGATATTAATTTATTAACTACTTTCTCAGCCAATGGAGCTCAGCAAATGATATTTTCTGTGATCAAGAATGATTGAGTTGGGTTGATCAAAGCTAGATATAGATCATATAATATTTCATTGGTAGCAGATTTAATTGATTTGAATAAAGGCAAAAAAGACCAAGCCACAATTCTATTGTTTGATGCAGAAAAAGCTTTTGATGAAATCACTAGACAGGATATGGAACTAAACATGGATTTCCTAAAGAGTTTCTAAAGTCAGTCCAGATATTGTCTGTGGCTTCCAAGTGTAAAGTGAAAATCAGTAGGTTGCCTCTAACCAAATGGCATGGAATTTTATGTCAGGAACTCAGCCTGCAATATCATAAATGTTGTGTCCACTATTTAGAATAAGTATCACACGGGATAGTTGAAAAGCAATTGGAAATACTGAGCAAATAGATTTGCAGAATATGTTAGTTCAGACAGAGACTTGCAGCCACAGGTGGTGTTTGTGCAATGACTAGGACAGAATGTTGTACCTTGGATGTACTTGAGAGCCAAAGAAATTCATTCTACTCTTACAAGATTAAAAAAAAAACTGCAAAAAGAAATGAACCACACTCTTGACTGGCTGTAGGAAATCATAATGTTGTTGGAATTAACTACAGTATCACTTCAATAGGAGCCTAGAGGCATGAGGCTTGGGGGTTCAGTCATATTTTGAGCTGAAATATGGACTGGGGAAGGATTTGCAATCTAAGAACCAACTCTCCTAAGCACTGCCTTCCCCCCCCCAAAGTGGGGGGCCCACCTAGCAGAAATTTGAACTTGCATATTAGACATGCCATATTAGACCACGACTTAAACATTTGAACTTGTGCTTTAAGTGCAATATGAAGTTGAGCTAAGAGGATTGTAGGTAGAAATTTATAAATAGACGTTGATAGGGAATCAAATTGGTTGTTTGAACTATGTGGAGTATTTTCCAAGTGAAATCTTGCAGGCACAGAGACCTGAGCTTACAACATGCCATACTAATTTTGTATACCACAGAACTGTTTATAAACACGGATCTCTCTCCCTTGTTCTAACCCAGGAGAGATCCTCCCAGCCCATAACTGCAATTATGCTGAGACCAGCGCACAGGATAGTCTCTTCCCTACCCTGTTCCATACTGGCCTACATTACAACACCAGCATCCTCTCCAGGACTCAGTCCTCTTACACAGCCTGCAATTTTCTCACTTCCTTTCAGAAGGCTCCCAAACTTTTTCTTTCCCTTTCCCATAATCTTACCCATCACCTTAAATGAGAGAAGACTGTTGGCCATGTTTTTTCTAATCAAACCAAGTTTATTTTGACAATGTGGACAAAAAAATAGATTTTTTAAAAGTTAAATTCTATGGTTCCTGTACATTAGTATCCTTTGTTCCTGCAATAACAATTCATAAGAACCGGGAGCACGCATATCTTCTCCAGCTGCCATCCAGACGAACTTCAAATCCCCTGGCGGAAAGAAGCAGCAGGTTCCCTTCTTTTGTGAGGGGATACTTTCTGGGACTAGGAGTCTGGGAATTAAAAAGAGCAATAGTGAATATCCTAGCAGAGATGGAACAAGTCCTCGCTTAAATTACTGAAAATTTCCAATTTGCCACACAGTAGAATAAAGCAGCTAGATGCTACTGAAAAGGAAAACCACTTAGTCTTGGACATATTCCTTGTTATCCAAGAGGGGGTCTGCCCCCCCCCCAATCTCTTTCTGATCCTATCAGGAAAATAAATGCAGACAACTTGAACCTAATGTTCATGACATGCGCAGGTTGCCTCTCTCTTCTACAATGTGGTCTTAGGCTCTGTTTAATTAGCTGTTAGCCTGATTCTTCCTTTCCTTTCCTTTCCTTTCCTTTCCTTTCCTTTCCTTTCCTTTCCTTTCCTTTCCTTTCCTTTCCTTTCCTTTCCTTTCCTTTCCTTTCCTTTCCTTTCCTTTCCTTTCCTTTCCTTTCCTCTCCTCTCCTCTCCTCTCCTCCCCTCCCCTCCCCCTTCCTTCCTCCCTCCCTCTCTCCCTCCCTTTCAAAAATAGATGCTTTCTCCGTGGGCTCTGGGTTGATATTTCTCCTCTTCCTATATTTTCTCATTACCCACATTGGCTCAGTCTATTGGCTCAATCTATTCCTCAGAAACCTCTGATTCTTCAGATTAGCTAAAAAATGTCTGCTCAAGCAGGGAAAGAGGGGGAGTCTTACAATTCCCTGTCCCCAAAATTCAAAATCCTTATAAAAGATCTCTCTTGCTATTTTTTTCTGTTTCTCTTCCTTTGTAAACTGGATCCTCAAAATCATTGTTTCAAAAAAAAAAAAAAGTGATCTTCCTTCTCAGAGTTACACTCCATCTTTTGCATCCACAGCAAAAGGTTATCATTGGAAAAAAAAATCAGCCCGTAGGTAAGGGGGATGGGGTTGATTTTTCCAAATCTTAATAAGCAAACCTTCTGAATTGCACCGACGTTTGGATGGCTTCACTCAATATAAATTCTCCTTCCTGGGCTCTTTTGGAATGTTCAAACATTGTATCTTTGCTTAATTGGTCTGTTGGGAGTTTGAAATATAATAGAATAGATCTAACTATTTTCACTACCGCACCAAGTCAAATATGAATGCAATATGGTATTTCTTGAAAAGTGTATTTTGATCCTTTTTCTAATGCTAAATTGAAGTTGTAGGGTCAATTTAATTTTAGAAAATGGTTGTATAGAGGATTAGGTTGGATGCTGTATTTTTACTTCAGTGATTCATTAGGAATGGAAATAATAAGTTTTTGTCATTCCCTATGTTAAAAGACAAGTATCATTTGCTTGTACGGTATAGCTGAACCTGACAGTTCCCGGGAGACATTCATATAAAGAGTTTAATACATGACTCGGTGGATATAGATGAGACCTCAATGCCTACCCATAACTTCCAGAAGAACAGGAAATATTTTTCACTGCTGAGATAATTGAAATTGCTTCCAAGAGGCCATGGACATTTACCAGACAGCCAGTGCAGTTGAGACTGTGCAGTATGTCTAAGCATAGCTAAACTGTTTGTTTGTATCTATCTATCTCTCTATCTATCTCTCTATCTATCTCTCTATCTATCTCTCTATCTATCTATCTATCTATCTATCTATCTATCTATCTATCTATCTATCTATCTATCTATCTATCTATCTATCTATCTATCTATCTATCTATCTATCTATCTATCTATCTATCATCTATCTATCTTCATCATCATCATCTATCATCTCTGTCTATCATTTACCTACCTATCTATCAGGCTATCCGGCTACCTGGCTAGTTAGCTAGCTAACTATATCTATCTGGCTATCTATCTGCTCTCATTAAATGTGATTCTGGGTGACTAATAAAAAATAAAAACAGTACAATCAATAAGAATAAAAACATAAAAATGTCACCAAGGAAACTGCATCCAACAAATATGAGCTCAACTGCTTTCCTGACCTCCATGTAGGGAAAATAATCCAGTTAAAGCCTTAAAGGCTCTCTGAAAGATCATCAGGCTTGGACCAAGCTAACTTCGGGTGGTGTGTTGCTCCAAAGGCCTGGATTGTGATAGAAGAGGCATGTTTCCTGTGTTCCACTGTATGACAGGACCTGCAGCACAGCCCTCCTGCTTTATTGATGGGATGGGTAGAAACAATTGGAGAACGATGATCCCTCCAGCCTCAAATCATGAAGGATTTTATAGATAATAACCAGCATCCTGAATTTCATCTGGAAGCATATTGGAAGCCAGTGCTGTTTGCAAAGCAAAGATGTAACCTGGCTACATTGAGTTAAGCTCATAATGGCTTGTGCTGCCACATACTAGATCGATTCAGCTTCTGAATGTCCTTCAAGGGTGGATTCATTTATAGCACATTACATTAATCCATTTGGGAATGACCAAAGCACGAGTGACCATTGTATAGTATTGTCACTTCCCGGTCCAGGAAAAGGCACAACTGCCACACAACTCACGTGCAAAAGGCCTCCTGGTTATGACTCTACTTGCTTCCCAAACAGGGTCATAGATCCAGGAGAACCTGCCAGTTGCACACCAATTCTATCTGGGGTAATGCAATCTCACTACAGGTAGAAAATCACTGAACACAGGCGGACCTAAAGCATGAAACCACTCAGCCTTGCTGCGATTAAGCCAAAGACCTTTCATCCCAATCCAGGCTCTTACAACCTCCAGGCATCAAAGCAAAACCTCCTGACATCAGTTGATTAGCTTAAGGTGGAGGTATACAACTGACTATCATTAGCATATTATACATGCTCAGTACATGCTGTCAAATGAACTTGCCCAATGGCCTCATGTAGATGTTAAATAGCAATGGGGAGAATGTCAAGCCCTGAGTCATCCCACAGAAAAGGGTATATGGAACTAATCTCTCCCCATCTCCAATACCAATTTCAGAGGAAGGAGGAGCTTAATCTGTAGAGCAGAATCAGGTGGATACCATGATCAATGATACTGAAAGAGTTGAGACATCAAAGAGAGTAAGGATGAAAGCATTACCCCAAACTCTCTTTCTCTAAAGGTAATCCACAAGCATGATTGTTACTGTTTTGGTCCCATACCCAGGCCTGAAATCTAGCTGAAAGGGACACAGAGCACCTGCTTCCTCCAAGGCCCTCTATAACTATTGGGAAAAAAACCCTAAAATGGGAATGATGGAGAAGGACAAAAAGGATCCAAAATGGTTGGGTCTAGCAACGGATTCTTGAGGAGGGAACGATGATCTCCTCCATCAAAGGCACATTCACCACCACCCAGAGCCAACCACATGTCATCTCCCAGGAAGCTGAACACACAGAGGTGGCTGAGCTTACAGTCCCAAGATCCTATCTACTTCCTTCAAACTAATGGGCTCAAGTTTAGCCCAGTTTTTGCCTCCGCACCAAACCGGCTCTACTCTGGTGCCCCTGGGAAGAGCTACATCTGAGGCTGACATGTTTGGCAGGCATGTGGTACAGTGTACACTTAAAGACCAGGTTACGGTATTTCCATACTAGTTCTGTAAATTTGAACTGATGCACCAAATGGATTTATTATTGATGGTTTTATACACAAGGAAATAAAGGATGTTTCTGCAAGGTTGTTACTCCTTTTTTTCCAGCACTAGCTGCATATTGAATAGTAATTAATTAATTAGTATTGATAGGGGAACTCTAAAATATGTGCTGTCCTTTCCAGACCCAATTATGCAGCTCTGTCTTCACTCTACAAGCATCATATTCTAATTGGACAACACCTAGGTTGGTTGTCAAGATTTGGCCAGCAGGGGGCTCTCTGCTACAGCTGGAGCATATAACACCTTTTCTCTCTCACCCCCCACCATCCCTATAGGTTTTTTTTTCTGAGGCTCTGGCAGGTCATGAAATTTGATATTCTATCTTCCTGGTCACCCATCTCTCAATGGAGAGCAATTGTGATGAATCTGATGGCCCATAGGGAAAGATTGACCTGCTCCAGGAATGTGGGAAGGTAGATTTGGGGGTTGCCCACAAGATATAACGAAAGGTAAAATTTTTACTGGTATTTGTTTAAGAGATCACCTACAAGCAAAAGGGTAAGTGATGGCTTGAATAAAATATGAGAAATTGGTTTCAGGTCAAAGGTGCACTTTGTTGGCAGCGAGCAGAGGAGCTCATTAGTTGTGAACTCCAAACTTAGCTTGGCATACTGGCATGATACTAATTTGGAAAACAAAAATCCATAGTTGGAATTATGTTTTCTTCCTACAGTTATAAGGTATGCTGCTATGCTCCAATTTCTTGCTCCTTCATACTTCTTCAGGGGAAATTGGAACTCTGGCTTGTTTAAAGTATGCTTTGAAAACATAGCCAGCATCTGAAATTATGGAAGAATTAAGCTGCCTGTAAACAGGACTTTCCTTCCTGAATTTAGAAATTGAGAAGGAACTATTGCACTAGAAAAACCTGTCACTCTCTTGTCCTTCATCCTGGAACATAACATAAAGTAGTGACAAGATGGGTGGAGAGTGTGAAAATGTGAATCTGATCCAATTGATTTTCATAGAAATTCATATATGTTTTGTACTACATTAGTATTCCTTCCTTTATAAGTCCATAAACAGTTTTCACTTAGCCTAGCAATTGCAAGGAAACACTTCTTTTTATCATGCATCGTTCCAATCAGTATCCTAAGTGGATTAGAGGACAGTTAATGGTTCCATCATAACAATAAAATACTGAATAATCAGAGACATTCCCCTGGTCTCTCCTTGTGAATTTGGCAAAGATTTACTGTATTCCTCTTTCTTTCCCACTCTTGGCTTTGCTGATGCCGGAATAAACTGAAAGGGGTGATACTGTGTTTCCCTGAAAATAAGACTGGGTCTTATTATTATTATTATTATTTGCCTCCAAAAGAGGTCTTATTTTTGGGGTAGGCCTTACCTCACCTCTGGCACCGACAACCCCACCCAGCCGGTCCACTTCTTCTGGGGCTGAAGTTCTGCAGCTGCATTCGGGCCTGAATTTTGCAGTCAGGCCTTTCCAGAAGGCCTAAGCAGCCGAGTACCAAGCTATGGATTCAATAGCTTGGTGCTTGGCTGCTGAGGTCTTGCAGAACCGAGCTATGGCTTGAATCCATACCTTGGTTCTTGGCTGCACAGGCCTTCCGGAAAGCCTTATGACTGAGAAATGCAGGCCTGGCTGCAGAAGAGGCCTCAGAAGAAGTGGGCTGGCAAGGAGGGGCCTGGCTGCAAGGTAAATGGGTGCGGGGTGGGTGGGGTAGCTCCACACTCCCACCCCCGCCCTACCTTGATTTTTAGGTGTGTGCCTCATCCCAAAACTATGGCTTATTTTTGGGATAGGGCTTATATTAGGCACTCCCCCCAAAATCAAGCTAGGGCTTATTGTTGGTGTAGGCCTTACTTTTGGGGAAACACGGTATGTAGGCTAGGTAAGCCAATGAAATCAAGGAGGAAAATATTTGAAAAGCTACTCTTTTTTTTACCTTAGAACTTCTTGTCAGATAAGTTAAAGAAACAAATCCTTTGGGGTTTGATATCATCACTGTACAATTTATAAAGACTTGTGAAAACGGTTGCTACTTAAATAAAAGAGTTTATCCCTGATCAGAAAAGAGCAAACTCTTTAGGGATCCTCAGTCTCCATAAGGGACTATTAAGGTATATCATTGACAATTTAGAACCCTGTCTCTCTGACGGATATGTAATTAATCTTTTTGGACTGAATCAGTTCAAATTGGATTGCAGTGTTAGCTAACCAGAAAAAACAGACCTGCATCTTTGACAAGCATGTGCCGGGTGACTTCCAAGGATCCATCATGTGGTTCAGGTATGATATTCAGGAGTTTGCAAAGGAGGGCATAAATATTCACACTTTCAAAAGGCTCCACCTCCAGGCCTTGCTTGAAAGCTGGTCCCACAGCTCGGAAGATGGTCTTCATATTCATAGACTCGTTGTCAAAGCCGTGTTCCCCTTTATTGAACTGCACTTTCACTCTCTGAAAAAGAAGAACAGGATTTTTTTTCAGTGATTACCTGCCACAGCTTTTATCTGTAACTAATAAAATCTCCCCAAAAACAATTGGATTAAAAATACGGATAGAAATATGGCAGTAAATTAATAAATAAGAGCATGGTTAACCTCTTTGTGCAATCGATTTAAGCAGACTTTTCCTATTTTGACATTCTTATTTCTTGAACAAACATGCACATAGAGTGATTGTAATAATAAGAAAAAAAGGATCTATTTGCAGCTAAGTAGATAATTCATGCTAACTAGGAACTGTTGATACTTTCATTTTCTTTAGTTGCACAATCCACTTCCCTGGCAGATGAGAGAGAGACAAGGTTGGCAACTATACTGTTGCTTGCGCTAGTCAGCGCAGAATGGAGAGATGGTTTTGCTGAGCTTTTCAACTTATTGGAAAGCAAATGAGCAAGTGGATTGAAATTAGATTGAAATCTACTCTGGTTTAATTGACGGATTCTGATTGAAAAATGGAATAGTTCTGGATTTAGTGGGTCCAGAGCTGTTTCTGTTCCATCTCCTAAACATCTCACTGGGGGACATTTGATTTGCTACATCTGGCAGGAACACCCTTGTTAGAAAATTTCTGCTGGTCAAGTTATTTTTCAGAGGAAAGAAAGTCACTAGCCTGCTTGGCCATATTGTAGGAATCCATCATTTCAAAATAGCAGTACTCAGAAGGAAAATATAAATCCTGAGACTTAGGATCCCAGAACTTGTGATGACTGGATTCAGCAGGATTCCTTGAGCACTGCAATAATGATTAGCAAGACAAACCTATGTATGTTTTTTCAGAAATACATTTGATATAGGTTAGTAGGATGTGCTGAATGCTTTTCAAATAAAGAGAAAAATGGTTGCAACTAGGAATATAGAGGCAAAATCTATTTCAAATTGTTTCTCAAAGTCACTTTCTGCATAAAATGTTTCCCAGCGGATGCTTTCCAAATCTATTGGCATTATGGTATAACACACAGAATTCCTAAATAGCCTTGGCCATTGGGAATTCTGGCACATTCCAAGGCATTTGAATGATAGATGTTTTGGGAAGGCTGACATTGAGTGTGACAAATATATATAGGGTGTCTGTGTTATGTCACGCAGCAAAGCTGCATGCTTTGGCTAGCACCATTCAAGATGGCAGAGACTGCTTTGCGAAAAATGCTGCAGAATAAAAGGAATCCACATGCGATAATTCAAAGCAAAATGCCTTGGACTGATATTTTATGTGACCCCCTTTGCCCTTCTTAAGAAGCTTCTTTATGTCTACCAAATATGAAATGGAAAGCCACATAAATACAGGGCGGTAAAGAGCTTGGCATTAACAATGTACAGTTGACAGAAAACTGTACCCCATGGATCACGTAGCCAGGGTCACTATACAACACAAGAGGTGTGACACGAATATGATTGGCATAATGGAATCTTCTGGGGAATTCCTCTTTCTTGTAAACATGGAGCTTGGGGTGGGAATTTTTCAAGGCTTCATAAACTTGTTCTAATTTCCCAGGTTTTGGCAGCAGGAGGCCATGTGGCCCATAATCAACCAGTTCAAACTGAATGTCCTGGAATGAGAAGTTTGCTACTTGGAGGAGGTGAATTTCATCCTTCTTGATGACTGTTTCCATGCCATGGTCAGAGGTGATGACTAAGTTAAGTATTGACTTCATGCCATGCTCTGCGATGCGCTGTCTCAAGTAGCCCACTGTCCGATCAACCTGGCGGATCATATTTTTCCTCTGCTGAGATTCTGGGCCATATTTGTGTCCAGTAGAGTCAGGTTCCCCAAAGTAAAGGGTCACAAAGTCAAGGTCATCCTCACGGAACCACTTCATGACTGTGTCAACATTCTGCCTCCACTCAGTCTCATTGTCATACTTGTGGAGGAGTTTCTCCACCTTCTTAACTTTCACTTCTTCTCCTTGGTAGGTGGCATTCCCTCCTGGGAAAAACAGGGAGGCAGCTTTCAAACCCTAGAATGAGAAGATTGTAAACTTATGAGTTGGCAAGACAATCCACAGGGCTACATGTTTATGCAGACTGAAGTCTTAGCTGCACTTTGAACGTATTGCCAGAATGTGCTTACACCTCAAAAGTCAGCACAAAAACGGAAGGGAGTAGTGTTTGTCAGGGCAGAGTTTTTCTTTCATATTTCAAGGGCCACATATACCCAGCATTTAAAACTAACACTGCAAGATGCTACAGAATCCAAATTCAGTGACATAGAAAAGAGAATTGATTCTATCCAATCCCAATTATTTAAAAGAAGGCTCGCAATCCTTCTTTGGATAAACATTTGTGTGTATGTTTTCTTTAGTGGATAAATATAAGTTGCTACATATTGAGATGAATAACCTAACCCTTGACTTACAACCACAATTGAGCCTGGAATTTTGGTGATACAGTAGGTTGCTGCAAACATTAAGTCGCGTTATCATGTGACAGACTCGATTTTACAACTGTTTTTACAATGGTTGTTGACTGAGTTGATTGTCAAATGATTTGATTGTTAAGCGAATTACATGTCATATGTCTGAATCTAGCTTATCTAATGGGTTTTTGTTTGCAAAAACCAGTGAAAAACATTGCAAAACGTGATCACATAATCCTGCAACTGGTTGTAAGTGTGAACTGTTTGCCAAGCACCTGAAACAAGATCACGTGACTATGGGGCTGGTGCGGCAGTTGTAACTCCTCAGATGGGTCATAAGTATCTTTTTTGAGTCCATTGTAACTCTAAATAATCATTAAACAACTGGTCATAAGTTGAGGACTAACTGTATACAATATTCGGACTTGAATTCAAAGAAAATCTGAGAATGAGTAATTAATCAAAAGAGAAATAATAGAACATGACTATGGCCCTTCCTAAAGGCCTTCCAGTAACCATTATATATATGTATATATGTACATGTATATATGTGTATGTGTATGTATATATACATACATCACCTCTCTCACACAATTGCTTTTCCTCTTTCTATTTTAGTTTAGTTTAGTTTAGTTTAATTTAGCTTTTCTCCTTTTTTGGGGTTTTTACAAGTTAATAGATTTTTCTGCAAACCTCCATGCACATCTCATCTCAGAAAGTAAATTTCTTTTCATTGCCCATTTTCTCAGAACCTATTTTGAAGAACTGATTCTAAATTAATTAACTTCAACTGGCAATTAGAACCCAATCTATTGATGGTGAGGAGTGTTTTAAAATTTTGCTGTCTAGAGCAAATGTCTAGAGACAGAGCACTACATGGTCTGATACCGGGCTTAAGGTTGGTTGCAAAATGAAGTCACTCTTTTTGAGTAACACGTTGGATGAGAAGACTTCCTTTTATGATTTTGGACTTACCTGTCTCTGTGCTGTGATCCAGATGGGGAGGCTTCCATTGTCCCACCAGTCTGACCTCCGCTGGGTATGATAATAAGGTAATTTTTGTCCAGTGCTAGTGTTGAACCACATGTTGTGAATCACTCCATGGTTTTCAATATGCTTTCCTACCAGAGGAAAGAGAAGCTTGGAATTAGTTTTAATCTGTATGATATATGAATTTCTGGTTACTTAGTCTTGATGGGTGAAGGCTATCACAGAGGGGCCACCAGCCTAATTCCTTTCCTGTTCCTGAGGACAGCATTAGGCCACAGTTACCAGAGACCTGAGCCATGGAACCACCAGTTTCTAAGAAACTGCAGCATTTTCCTAATTTGTTGCAATATTTTAGGTCATGGTGGCTCCTTGCTTTTCTGACTGGCCAAAGGACCGAAATGGAGCTTCCTTGGTCAGGTTAGTCACAGTCCAGGCTATTCTTCTAATGCCCCATTGCCACCATGAAATTAGTGCTTTGGCACTGCCAGGATGGAGGGAACTTTGGGCAAGATGCCTTATGGATCCCTTCCATATTTCTGGGAACCTCCTTCGCCATTTTCCTTTCTGAAACATTTTATTATGTTGCTTCCCCCTTTTTGCCCCTTAAAGGGTTTTGGGGGGGAATGAAGAAAGTGCAGGGCAAAAAGACAAAAGAAAAAGACAGAGGAAGAAAGAAAAAAAAAAAAAGGTGGCCGTTTACACAGTGGGGTCCTAGACCTATACCTGATAATATTATAGACCTAGTAGAACTACCAGCCCTCTTCATTTCAGCTCTCTCTCTCTCTCTGTTTTTCTACTGAATTTCTTCTTTGACTTACGTTAGTGCCTGGCAGCTCTCTCTCCTATACCTGTCCAGCTATGGCAATAACCTCTCTTTAGAGACAGATGTCAGACAATTCATAGAGATGTTATCACTCTTGCCCCCCCCTCCCAAATGTCTTGAATAGTCAAATAGTCTTTTACAAATCCAGAAAAAATGCCTTCAGACTCCTTTCTGGTTCTCTGGAAACATGCAGACCATGGTTTCCACTACCTTCTTCCTTCCACTCACATAACTTCCCAGTTTTTGTACATTGATCCCCGAGAACTCCACTCCTGCAATTCTTTAGTAAGATAAAAAGTTCAGGTGATGGACCATGAAACTACTGTTAGATAATAGGGCAAGTGAGCCAGGGAAATTGTGTCTTGGTTATAATGTCATTGATACTTCAGCTTTCTCCAAATACAGGCACTGAACTAAAATAGTCTCTTTTAATTATAAAAAGTAAAGACTCCCTTAAGTCAAGTTTGATTTCAAGTGACTTGATTTATTGATTTGTTTAATATACTGCCTTTCCTTTATAAGCTTAAGATGGCATGTACTGCATTCCTTCCTTCTGTATAATACCTACTCAGGTACTTTACTTGGCAGCTATTCAGAAATGGTTTGCTACTGCCTTCTTCTAGGAAAGTCTATGACTTCCCAGTCTAGACTGCAACTCCAAGATCTCCTGATGGTCTCCTATCCAAGTATGAACTTGGTTCAATTCTGCTTAATTCTGAGGGATAAATTTAGTTCAGCTAGTTGCATACCTTCATTGCTTTAAGGATTCTAGTCATGCTTTTGTTCCAGTGGGAAACATTTAGAGGAAGGATCTGTTTTGCCCATCAGCTACAATTGCCAGAATGTTTAATAATTATATTGATATTTTCTACAAAAATGTAGTTCCTCAAAAACTAAGTTTGGAAGCACTCTAAAGGAAACAAATGAAGTGCTACACTAAGTACCACTGAGCTTAAGAGCAATTTGTGCAGTGCCTTAAAGTATTAATTTACAGCAGAGTCGTACTTTTATTTTGAGTATGATGACACATTTCCTCAGTGTGGAAATAATGAGCAAAAAAATCCTACATAAAGGACTAATAACTTGCATTTTCCAAAGCTACTACATTATTACCTCTATTTGAAGGTCCAGACAATTCAATTTTTTCCAGCGCTTTTATGAATGGCCAAAGCTGACAATAACATTTACATCATCTAGCAGTGATCTTCAGAAATGTGGGTGAGTTTGGGGGATGGAGATGTGCCGAGAGGTCAAACTGTTATCAGAATAACCCTCCAAGAGTTGGATTGCCAATGCTTCAATACAAACATGATGAAGATTCACATGAAGAAACATGCTTCTATTTACTTACTGATGAAATGTGAGCAACATGTTCATTGCATCTTGATTCAAATCTACTGAGGTCACTGAGGATTAAGTAAGACCTGTGCTGGACATTAGTATATTCGCATATATATTTGCAAGTCAAAATCCTGAGCCACAGAAAAATAGCTGATTTTTGAGAATGCAGTTGTTACTTGTTTTGGAGGGTTGGAGGGTTGGGGTTAAGGATGAGAATGACAAATGTTCCCATTCCCACCTTTAACACCATAAACTAAAAAGGTATCATAAACAAACAGCGCTATTCCTCCCCAGTGACAACATCCATTTCAGGTTCTCATTTCCCCCCCCCCCTCCTACCTTTCCATCCCATCACTTCCCTTCCAGATTGCAACACTCACCTGTGAGCAAAGTGAAGTGACTGGGGCTTGTCTGGGTGACAAAGGGGGGAGTGAGGTAATGTGCCTTCACCCCATCTCTGGCCATGGCATCTAGATTGGGGGTGTCCACATCCTGATCATAATTCCACCGAAAGCCATCAAAAGAAACAACTAGAAGCTTGTTTTGGCTTCTTGTCCCTTGTAGTGTCCCTTGTAGTGGGGCACACACTATAAAGGAAAGCAAGGCAGCCAGGAAAGCCAGGAACACAAACATCTTTCCGAGAAAGCAAGAGGAGGAAAGAAAGAAACATCTCAGAAAGTTGCATAATAAGTACATGACAGGGTCTCAAGTTCAAATTCCTATCTGATCCACTCCTTGCTCTTGGCTTTAGGACAACTTCCAGCTGGGGTTTAAAGGGTTCATCCTATACATTTTATTTCTCTTGTGTGTAAGAGACTGGGGCTTGACACTAAATTATTTCTCCTCTTCAAGCTCATTGTTATCTAATTCTATTTACTCACCTACTTACTTAACCTCTGTGATCAAGTACAACAGATTTGCGCTGAGCACTGAAGGAGTTGCTGGTTGTATGCTTGGACAAGAAATGGAAAGTGGAGCGGAATCAGGTACTGTATGTTAGGAGATAGCCAGACATCCAAAAAGAAAAAAAATATTCTTAGGATATAACAGTATATATTTTTCTTACTGTATCACTAAATCCACAATGAATAGAAAAATCCGTGATGAATAGGAGAACACATTTGAATTATTTCTTAGTGTGTTAATTCAATAAATAAGAGACAAGGACAGCAGCACATGAGAGGTGACCAAAATTTAAGTTTTGCATTATACGCAGTGAAGTGAAAAAAAATTGGACTGTTCCACTGAGTTCATATTCTTTAGTTCTCCTCCCTTCATACAGTAAGCTAGGATATCAGTAAGAGAACTGTGCTAAACCCTACTTCCTACGCTAGTTTATCAAGTGCAAGTAGCTTTTTATATAGAGAGGAAATATTTTAAAATAATAATGCAATTCTTATGTTTCAGATTAAAACAATAATAGTAAGATCTGTGCTACATAAGTAGTTGAAGTGGGTGGGAGTTTAGCCATCAGTAGGGTCTCAAAAACATATGAAAAATGAATATAACAAACGTGTGGACTCCATAGAAAAACTTTGAACTATAAATATAATGCACATAATCATATTTACACCTGTTGTATAGAATTTACTAAAGCTAGTCTTACAAATCTTGGAAGGTAGAGTTTGATCCCCTAAAAAGAAGCTTGGTATATAGAAATCAAACCAAGTGTTTTAATACATATTATATTGTACATATAATCAGCAGTCAATTGTTGCAGAAAGTGTGGCTGACAGATCAGGGATAGGAGATGTCAAGATTGATTTGCTGGAGGAGTCATCAGAAATGTAGATAATGGAGTAGTCCTATTCTGGTTAAAAGGGAAATGTTTAAATGCATTAAAATGAGAAAATCTAAAATGCTAGCAGCTACCCATAATACTTTCCATGAGAACAAACCATACATGCTAAAACTAAACACACACACAAAGAAAAAGCACCCCATTATATATTTTGGTTTCCAGTTTAGTAACTTGAGAATTTCTGAAGACATACCCACATTGCACTTTTAAATTCTGCCTGTCCTGTGCTCATGGCAGTTTAAATTCAAGACATTAAAAAAAACAACCTGCTTGAACTGAGATTCTTTAGCAGCAACTTGCAAGATATTCAGTCCAGACTGTAGGCTGCCACATCCTCCCATTCAACAATTCCCCCTACTGCTATGTCCTATTATTCTCTTCTCATCTTAATGGACATACATACATACATATGCTTTTATGTATATGTGTCTGTATATAATGAATTAAATTATGTACAGGGCACACATGGCCTTATCCTCACATCCACTCTTCCTTCTTTATGAAGGCTTTAATAGCAATAGCACTTAGACTTATATACCGCTTCACAGTGCTTTACAGCACTCTCTGGGCAGTTTACAGAATCAGCCTATGGCCCCCAACAATCTAGGTCCTCATTTTACCGAACTCGGAAGGATGGAAGGTTGAATCAACTTTGAGCCCACCAGGATCGAACTCCAGGCTGTGTGTAGAGTTAGCCTGCAATACTGCATTCTAACCACTGAGCCACCAGATTATGCTTGTTAGATCCAGCTTCCATCCATAACTTGGTGATAAATAGATACTGTTCCCCCTTTTAATCTTCAACTTCTTAGGACCTCATTTAATCCCAGAGACTGATGAATGCCCCAAGAGAAAGAAGCTTGGAGCCCAAGGACATCCATTATCAGCCAAAAATGATAGAGACCTCGGAAGGATGGAAGGCTGAGTCAACCTTGAGCCAGTCGGGATCAAACTGCTGGGAGTGGAAGGCAGAGATAGTCTGCAATACAGCAATCTGACCACTGTGTCACCAGGGCTCCTGAGTCAATGCAGCGAGGGAAGCACAGGTTTGGCACATAGGAAATTTTAGATTCAATCTTGACACCTCCAGTTAGGCCTAGAAAACTCCCGTCCGAATCTCTGGTTAGAGTTATTGGGTCAGAGGAATCCATGGGTTGCTTGTCAGGGGATCACATGACACCAGGACACTGCAACCGTCATCAATTTGAGTCAGTTGCCAAGTGTCTGAGTTTTTGATCACGTGACCATGGAGATGTTGCAATGGTCATAAGTGTGAAAAACGGTCATAAGTCACTTTTTTCAATACTGTTGTGACTTTGAACGGTCACTAAATGAACTGTTGTAAGTCAAGGACTATCTGTACTGCATGTGAATGATACTTTACAGATCCCATGCTATATTTAGATATCTCCCATCCTTGCACGTGATTTCAAACTCAGTATTTTTCAATGAATCCAGATTATACATTCTGTACGGAATAATCAAGCGCAGATCCAAGTGATTTACGTGTATGCGTGAAGCCAGACAGATGCAGTTTTTATTCTACTGTAGAAGAAGTGCAATTTACTTAGATGAGTTTCCATCAATCTGCATTGATGAACGCAACTACCCCTGGAGGAGTTTAATTCTCAGAAAATTGAGGAGCATGGCCGTATTTGTGGGGCAAGCAAGCAAATATTGGTGGCATTTTAGAGGGTGAAAATTCCCATCACTGTGGTTTTGTTAAGATGCAGAACCTTCTCAGATGTGTCATTTCCCTGGCCCGGAGGCCTGTGAAGCAGGCAACTCATCCATCTGTTGGCTTATACCCCTGCCTGAGACAGGCATGACCTGACCTTCAACGTGGCGGAATTTTATTATGTCGACTCTCCAGTTTATCAATTGCTCTGGCTTTTTATGACTTCTCTGGGGTTTTATCACTGCTGCTGACTCATCTTCCAATGAAAATGGGAATTAATATTTTAAAGGACTTATGTCATGTTGCTCCCCAGAGACTCCATGCTATCGACCTTGGTGCTTTCCTTCTGTCCCTTGCTCTTTGCTTGTGTTTGTGTGTGTGTGTGTGCATACACACACGTGTGTGAAGCTTATTAAGCTGCAAGGAAGCTTGCCTGCTTTCCTTGTTTATGCTGTTGTGAGAAGGAAAGCAAATGATATCAGCTTAATTGGATATTTTGTATGCATTTTCCCTTGGAGCTTTAGAAGGACCAGACCATACTGTCGATGTTTAAATCTCTTTTCCTTCTTTCCACAAATGTTTAAGTTCCTAACTTAATCTCCCACAGACCTTGTTTCTTATCCCCGTGAACGCTTTTTGCCTTTTACAGTTCATCTGGATGATGCTCTGTTATGTCACAGAACATATGCTGTTGCTGCCAACATACTTTGATTGTTCCTGATCACACAAGGAGATTATTGAGTGTTTTATTAAATCAAACATCTGATATCCTTCCCTCTTTTAATGCTCTTCTCAGCATTCAGCAGGTTGCCTTTCAATAAAGTCACCAAGCAGCTTGTTTTCCCCATCTCTCCAGGATCCAGTCATTCTTTATTGTAGCTACTGTTAAAATGACTATGTTTGGCAGGAATGAGAGAAATAGAAGGAGGGGAAGATGATGAATAAAGTGGCTTTCACCAAAATATCCCTGAAAATCTGCAGATTGGCACTGAAGACAAGTCATGATGGAAGGCATTTGTTTACATAGTCCCCAGCAGTCTGGCCCAATCCAATGATATTTGACTCACATTTCTGGCACCTGGTTAGCTACCTAAAATAGCTACCTACCTACTTTACCAACATATGGCAACATAAGATATAGACTATTCTTTGCTGATACTTTTTTGTATTGCACTATATTACCCTTTTGTACTAGAGTCCATGTAGCTTTGAATATTCTACACAAGAATAGAAAAAAGTCTCTTTCTTCCAGATCAAATTCAGTGCAGAGTTAAGCATATAAATCTGCATTGAATGGCATCCCTGAGTCTTTACTTCCAAAGCTATCCATCTCTTAATCCTTGATCCATTATTTCAGCCATCCAGACCTGGAGCTTTTCAGGTGCTTGATATAAACCCATCCTCTTTCCCAGGCAGCATAGCTGCTAATGCCCAATTGGAGAAGCATGCATTGTCTCTCTTTCCTTCCCTTTACATACTTTCCAATTTTTTATATTTCCCCCCCATGACTTTTTATGATGCTGATATCTGGAAGGCCATCCTTGCCCAGGCAGTTCACAGGTCCAGTAGCACAGCCAAGAATAAACCTTGCATTCAAAGTTCTGGCTATCACAGGGTTCAGAGAGCAAATAATTACCCAATTCATGATTGATAGTGGGATAATGGCAAACAGGCCCAGGCGCAGGATCTGGAAATGCCAGGGTTCTCCGAAGATAATTTGACTTGCTGCAGCATCTTTTTAAAACAACAACATTATTTTAATTGTTTAAGTCTGAAGGAAGAAGATTAGACATGTTCATGATAATGTATGCTCACTGCACTAGATAATACATTAAATATTATATATTACACTTTTCTACAACAAAACAGTGCATGTTTCTATGAATTTGTTTAGCACTAGAGCAGGGGTCGGCAACCTTGGCTCTTTTATGACTCGTGGACTTCAACTCGCAGAATTCCTGAGCCAGCATGGCTGGCTCAGGAATTCTGGGAGTTGAAGTCCACGAGTCATAAAAGAGCCAAGGTTGCCGACCCCTGCACTAGAGCAACAGCTTTAACTCCATATTACTCCTGTATCATACGGTGCTGTGATATAAAAGAATTTTTAAAAGATTGAGGAAGAGAATGTGTGTGCCAGACAGCCTGTTCTTGTGTGCAGTGGAAGATGTTGCATAGCCAGTACATAAGCAAGAATGCCAGCCCAATCTCTATGTGGAAATGAGTTAAGGTAGTGTCTTCAGCCTAACTAGAAAAGTGTCTGCCAGCTCTCATCCCCTCATTTTTCTGCCAACTTACACATTTTTTTTAAATAAAACTGTGTCAGCATCACTACAACTGTTATTCTATTGTCATTTGGATCTCCCCATTCCCAATCCAATCCCACTGCTAATTGACAGAATCAATTTGATGTCAGCCATTCCCTGCCTAGGTCTGTTTGGTGTGTGGGACATGCTGAATTGGAGTGAAAGAAAATTGTAGTCCAACACATTTGGGAAATCCCTGTTCGGTGAAGGCTAAGCTAAATAAAGTTCGTGACCAGTCTGAGGACAGCACCAGAAGTTACAATACCCAGAGTTCTCATTGTTCAAATCCTTCTTCTATACTTTCTAACTCCAACTGCATGACTTGAAGTACCAGCACTACATGTGATCTTCAAAAGTCTGCAGCATGCAACACTCTCCAAATGAAAAAGTTGTCTGTGACAGAGAATTGATTCTATCTGTCTGTCTGTCTGTCTGTCTGTCTGTCTGTCTGTCTGTCTGTCTATCTATCTATCTATCACTCCACCCACCCACCCAACCCACCCAACCCACCCAACCCACCCACCCATCTATCTATCTATCTATCTATCTATCTATCTATCTATCTATCTATCTATCTATCTATCTATCTATCTATCTATCTATCTATCTATCTATCTATCTATCTATCTATCTATCTATCTACTTTTTCCATCCATCCATCCATCCATCCATCCCAACTTAATGGGATGTTATTTAGATTTAAGTGTAAAATATATTAATCTTAGTTTTATATGGTCCCCCTGCGTTCAAAGGTCAAATACAGTTCTCTGTTTGAGAAAAGGTGCTCATTCCTGGAGTAGAGCATCATCACAAAGAGCATGAGACCAACAGTTCCAAACTCCAACAGCAACAGTATGAGGCCAGCATGGCAGAGAAGTACTTTCCAGGAAGATGTTCATCTCACATATTAACATACTCCAAGGAGAGAGAAAGAGAAAGAATGCCCAGAAGGTAGTATTTTGGTATTACTTATAAACTTTAATTTCTTCTTGAGGAGGGAGTCTCTGGGTGATTTGGTGTACAACGTAAAATAGAGGTGATAAATATTTGGCCTTCCAAGAATTGCTGTGTGATGCCACCCCATGGCCTTATAGGAACCGTATTCAGCCATCTCTGAAAGATCCTAGGTTTCTCATGCTTGAGCTAATGGACACTTGGCTACGAAGTTCAACCATAAAAATGGCAATCTAGTTAAACTCCAACAAGCCAACTAATCTTTGTATACTCACCTTGAGAAAAATGTGAAGTTATATGAGGGAATGTAGTAGTTGAATTTATTCAGAATTGTTCTCTCTATTTAGCATCAGCATTATTCTTGGTGGCATCTGTACCAGAGCAGAGTCTATGTTTTTAAACAAAATAAGCATTCACCTGGGTACACATGAAAAGGTAATAAAATAATTCAGCAGTACACTCCTATCTCTTAGGTCAATCCTAATCAGCATAAAATAGAACCTGGATTAATAATAACAAAGATCTATGAACCCTTTAAATATTAACATCTAGGACAGATAAACTGGTAACAGTATTTATAGTCATAAAAATAAAAAAAAAACACCCCACCAGAGTAACTTATAGAACAAAAGATTCTCAAGCTACTCAGAGTTGGTGTGTTTTTGCTTCACAAACTCTTGTTACATCTTTTGGGATGTTTCTCTATTTTGATTTCCAGATGACAGTAAAAGCATATCATGAAATGTGAGTATTTCTTGAAGGATAAAAGTTTTTACCATAGAAGTTTGGAGCCAAGACCATTTTAGCAACTGCAGTAGAAAATGCAATCTCTTCCTTACAGTAGTCCTCGGATTAAGAATGTGTTCTATTCCTTAGTCTATCTTTACTCAAATTTGTATGTAAGTTGAAACTTGTACTTATGAACAGACTGCCTAATACTAAAAATGGTGGATGACATTCTCCTTTCTAGGCTTAAGGGATCAGAAAAAAAAACCCTGTTGCTTGAATATCAGCTGCTTGCTGTACAGTAGCCCTCCCTGCTAAAGTCTGTGGCTGGATTGGCGGTAAAGTTCCCCCGACTTAAAGTCTTGGGAGATTTCAATCTGCCAGATCCAAAAGCAGCTGATAATTAGAGCTGATAAACCAACATGCTTGTGGAAATCATGCGATTTGAAGAATGCAGAAGCACTCTAGGAAGTGAATGTGGATAGATAAAATCCAGAGTTAAATTGAACCACAGGACAGATACTGGCTAACCATGAAAAATATGTGAATGCTTCTATCTCAGTGTCTGCGAAACAGGAAAATCAATGTCTTGTCAGTGCACTTTGGAGACAGGAAGCCTCCTTGCCAGCCATTGTCTCATCATGTCTGCAAACATTTACAGTCTACATCCACATGAAGAAGAAATGTTCTTTGTCACATAAACAGAGAGTCAGATACCCCAGCCATACCTAAGCTGGTAATAAAAAAAAGTTTAGTCCTTTTAAAAGTAGGGCAGAAGTTACTGGATTAAGTTGGGATTACTATCTACCCTAACTGTCCCTAATTGAAGTTTGCAACCTGTCAAGAAGCTGGAATGTTCAGGAAATTGAAACAGGGATTTGTGCTTGAAAAATGGCTATTTCTGTAGAAATAAGTAAAACATTTAGTCAGCAATTGCACCAAACTAGTTTGAATTTAAGCTTTCATGGGTTGCTGTGCAGTTGAAAACTAAAAGATGCATTTTAAATTTAAACAGCATAGGATTTTCTATTTTCTCTTTTTAAAAATAACTTTTGATTCTATTCATTTCTTGAAATATTGGTTTACATTCTCAAAGAAGAGTCGAGACATCTAATAATAGCCACTCTTTGGCTAGGACAGTGATGGCGAACCTTTTAGACACCGAGTGCCCAAAAATCACCCCTCCCACCCCCGGTCCGCCCTGCCCTGCCCGCTCCACCCCTACCCTGCCCCCACCCACCTCGCTCTGCCCCACCCACCCCTGCTCCACCACCGCCCCACTTGCCCACAGGGCCACCTACCGCCTCCACGTCCTACCGCAGATCACCCAGGCGGCCCTGCAGCGCCATGGCGGCCACGCCCTCCGCCCACGCCTTGCAGCATCATCTACACATGACGGGGTGCAAAGGTGGAGTACTGTCCCTGCTGCCCAGCTGCCATGTCCTTAGCTGCGCTGTTCTGCGTGGGCCGCGCCCAGGGGTGACTCTCCTCCAGAGGGACTGCTGGTGAGGAGGGGGCCACGGGGGAGGCGGGGCTGGGGTGACAGCATGCACGCCCACAGAGAGGGCTCTGCGTGCCACCTCTGGCACACGTGCCATAGGTTCGCCACCACTGGGCTAGGATGTGAAATTGTTTCAGGTTTTGCATTTTTACTTTTTTTTTAATCCTTGTAAAAGTAGCATAAGATGTGAGAGTATTACATCATTTACACTAGGAGAGACACATCAGGTGAGGTATCCCTGGAAATAGATGGTAATAGCAGGAGCTATCACAGTAGGAGGCAAGGTTGTTGTATGAAAACCCAGAGGGATTCTGGGAGAGATATGAGACCAGCCTTCAATCTATGAGTTCAACCATCTGCTACAAAGATAAAAGATGATTAAACAACTTTTGCACATAACAACAAAGGCAATCTTTCAAGGAGGGGGGAATCAAGGTTGCATTACTGAGCAGAAGAATTAGATGTAATTTCTGGTAAACATGGAAAAAGTTGGGGGAGCAGAGAAGAGCCGCAAAAATAAGTTCAGAAAATTGAGTTGCAGGTAACCAGATAAACCGGAGATGGAAGCAAAGAGATACATACATGCAATAGCTCTTTACAACCTCTGATGGCCATCTAGATTTGTGCATTCCAGATCTACCGTAGTAGCCCTAATCCTGTTAGCTTCTTAGTCATTATAACAAGGGATGATAAAGCAGTGAAATTTCAATCTGGCATGATATGCAGCAATTATCATCAGCCATCATTTTTCTATTGTCACCTATAATCTCTCAACCCAGAGGAGTTTTTGTGATTTAATTCTGGCTTATACTGAAGGAATGAAATCCTGTTAATCATATCCTTTAGTAGGGGAATGTTGATCTTGCTTAGTTAAAAAAAACAACTGATAATGGATTTTTTTGTGCTTATTAGCAATAAAGTATCAAGGTATCTAACCTTTAGCCTATCTTACACAAACAAAAGTTCAAAGGCCCATGTATAAAGATTGGATTACAGAATAGAACCAAGAAAGTTTAAAGGGCTGAATGTAGGTGTAGCTGGAAAATTGGCCAAAAACTTTCCTTCAGTTTAGATCTTTCCTTCAGTTTAGGCCTCTATGCAACTATGCCTAGCATTACACATTTTCCCATTTGCATTCTGAAAATGCATGAAAAAAACAAGCAGCCAATTATTATAGATGTGTCACTATCTGCGATATGGAGATGGTTAGATTCACAAGGATGTGGTTGATGAAGATGAGCCTAGAAATTTCACCAGAACTATGTTATATCTGGTTAGCCTTGAGGAGTCTTAAAAATTAAACCCAGAACCTTCTACTAAGGTAGGAATACTATATTGGGACTATAAAAACCTAGAGGAAACACTAGAGCAAACATGTCAAACTCGCGACGTCATGTGATGTCGCGCAACGTATCTGGACTGTTTTGCCATTGCCAGCAATGGGGTGGGCACGGCTTCCGCATGACGCGTCTGGCCCACGGGCTGGCAGTTTGACACCCCTGCACTAGAGGGCAATAAGGGCGTAGTTTTTGATATCAACTTGCTGCCATCTAATGGTCACCCTTATTTTTGCAGCTATATATATCATGCCTTAGTGCTTTTGAGCACACAGAATAGGACATGATGTTCTCCAGACTTTTTTTTTTTACTCAAAGCAAGTTGAGAATGCTGCTTTTAAGTGAAATCTGCATGCCTATTTCCATTTAAAGATAGAATGTGGACAGATGATCAGGAGCCATTAGTTGCTTAGAGGCTTGCCACCTGGTCCTTTAGCTGTGCTAAGAGGCAGATGTGGTCACCAATTATGCAGTTAATACACTTGTTCCTGGTTCTTCGTATCACCTGTTTTAAGAGATGCAAACCTGGCAAATGGCATTGAAATCCTGGTCCATAGTCTGCAAATATTCTATTATAGATATGCTGACTTTTTAATCAGAATAGCTGGCCTGGCCAAATAATACTTTTGAACTGTACAGTACGCTGATGTACCCTGACACACTAGTAAGTAGGGGCAGTAAATATTTCCTCTGGATGAGAGCTTTAATAGTCATCTTCCAAAGTTCATGGTTTGTTCTATGTGTGATTATAGTGCTATATTAAAATCTAACCATCAGGTGGCACTGGGTAACTATATTGAAGAAGCAATCACCTTTAGCTTTTGTGTCTCTCTGGTCATACACTATATTATTATTGTACTGAAACTAAAGCCATCATTGAAGGACATAACAACTGCAGCAATACCTCTGAATAGAAAGATCTGCTCATAGAATGCATCTTTTGTCCAGTTTTATGGAGGGACTGTATAATTTTTAGCAGAGCTTAGCGGTCTTTAAACTATCAACATCAATGAGATAGCTTTCTTTAGAAGTTTTAGGTACTCCATAGGAGGCTACGAAAGTGGCTCAATATTAAATGGAGCTATCTGAAAAGGTGTTCTGGATGAAGATGGAATCTACACGTCTTGATTGAAAGATACTATAATTCTGGCATCCTAGAAGAACTGTTAGTAGGACAGGACTTACAATCAAACTAAGGCAAGAGAGAACTTTATACTATACCATTGTTGAGTCCAGTTGAAGACTCATAATCTATTGATTTGCAAAGTGAATTTTGACAGACTCACTTGGCTGGCACAAATCATGTTTTCATAGAACATAGAATAATAGAATTGGAAGGGACCTTGGAGGTCTTCTAGTCCAACCCCCTGCTCGAGCAGGAGACCCTATATCATTTCAGACTAATGGTTGTCCACTCCAGGTTTTTGAAGGCCTCCAGTGATGGAGCACCCACAGCTTCTGAAGGCAAGCTATTCCACTGGTTAATTGCTCTCACCGTTAGGAAATTTCTCCTTAGTTTTTCTCTCCTTGGTTGCTTCTCTCCTTGGTTAGTTTCCAGCCATTGTTTCTTGTCTTGCCTTTTGGTGCTTTGGAAAATATTTTGATCCCCCCTCATCTTTTGTAGGAGCCCCTCAAATATTGGAACAGTGCTATCATGTCCCCCCTGGTCCTTTTTTTCATTAGACTAGACATACTCAGTTTCTGTAATCATTCTTTGTATGTTTTAGCCTCCAGCCCCCTAATCATTTTTGTTGCTTTTCTCTGTACTCTTCCCAGAGTCTCAACATCTTTTTTGTATTGTGATGACCAGAACTGGATGCAGTATTCCACGTATGATCTTACTAAGGCTTTGTAAAGCGGTTCTAGAACTTCACGTGATCTTGATTCTATCCCTCTATTAATGCAGCCTAGGATTGCATTGGCTTTTTTGGCTGCTGCCACACATTTTTGGCTCATATTTATGTGATTGTCCACTAGGACTCCAAGATTCCTCTCGCAGTTACTGGCACTGAGCCATGTTTCACCTCCTAGTCTATATCTATACAGTAGGTTCTTCATAGCTAAGTGTAGAAGCTTACTTTTATCTACGTTGAATTTCATTTTGTTAGATCATGAGCCATCATGTATTACCTATCCCTGAATAGAATGGATAACTATATAACTATCTCCATACTGGTTCAAGAGCCTTCAGATTGAATGTTGTGAGAACCAAACTAGTCCACATGAATGGGTACTATATCTGACATGCCTTGCTCTTTGTCCATGGATCTTTGATTTCCCATTTCTATTTGCCTTGATATGCCTGCTTACCTTGTTTGTACTTCCCAAGCCTTGTCCAATCATTGACCCTAACTTAACATCAATCTATCTCCTTCTAAAAACATTTATCAGAATTATGGTCCAACCATGGGACAGAAACAACACCGGTTACTCTAGAAATGACCTTCAATAAGACTTGGATTTGGGGGAATTCATCCCTCCTGATCCTTCTGGACCTCTTGGTGACATTTAATACCACTGAATATTATTTCTTTCTGAACAGCCTGCAAGGATTGGGAAGAGGAATTACTATGTCACATTGGTTTAGCTCATCACCTGAGTGATGGTTCTAGTCAGTAGCCATAAGGAAACAGCACTGAGCCCTTGGTGTTCCAATGTCAGACACTGTAGCTCTTGGTTCATACTATTTAACATCTGTATGAAGTTGCTGGGAGAGGTCATCTATCAATTTGGGATAAAATGCCATCAATATTTGAGTAACACTCAGCTATACATTTCTATGCTTCCTGGAAGCTGTTAGAAGGGAAGATCACTGTGATGCAATAGATTTTATCTGTAGAACTACTAGCCATTAATGGTTGGTTCAGTATTTGCATTTCTGAACTCCAGCCATTATCTCAACCAATGTAATACAGTGAATAGGACAATTGGCCTTGAAATATACCTATATGTTAACACAAAACACTTGCCTTATTCATAGTTCTAATTCTCAGATTTTTTTTTCATATGTGATTGTACATCCAGCTACTGAATCTCAGCTCAAATATTGGTACCATTTAGGCTCTGTGATTTAGCTGGTTGAGGGGTATCTCTCACTCAAGGTTATGCCAGAGCGAATAGGAAGGCCCTGACTCAGCAGTTGTTCTGCTTTAGCTCCCTGCCAGTTACCCTGCAGCTCAAAAGGATATTTTTGATCACTTCTGTGCTATTTATACTGTTTATGATTCTTGTATTTTGCCCTTTCTTGAAGGAGATCAGGCAAACATGTTCAGCTCATAATGGGCCTGCAAGGCAACTTGTATCAGCCAGCATCACAGCTGAAGGCAGACAAAGTTGAATTCCAGATTTCTGATCTTCTAGCTCAGCACTAGTCTAGGCAGAATACTAGAAGGGAAAATGCAGCACTGAGCTAGTTCAAAACCTAGCAGTGCTGTCATGTTTATAGATTGGTAGTTAACTACCTGTACAACCTAATTCCTTCTTATTTTCAACCAGAATGTTTCTATGGGGGCATAACACACACAATCCCAGTGAAGACTTTTATTATTACCAGGAAGTATGAAGTTAATTATGGCAACAGAGAAAGGGAACTGTAGATTAATGAAAACTTGCATTATAGTTCCTAAGGTGCCACAAGACATCTTGGTGTTTTCACATGTAGCAAATATTGCAGAATATCAACTACATCAAACTATTTTGAAGATACTTGCCCTGTTTAGATTATAGCACTGAAACTTAACCTCTTCTTTGTCTATTCTCTGCCCACTCCTCTCACAATCTTCTCCTGTTTCTTCCACAATCCTCACAACTCTTTTGGATGGTAAGTTTCTTTCAGTACCAACACTGGGAAAAGGCATATCTTTACCATATGATTACCAGATTGGAATCTGAGTGGATGTGAATTGCTGCATAGATTATGGGAAATCTCAACTTTAGATAATTCCAGAAAAAGAAGAGAAAAAACCCTATTAACAGGCAGATAACCACTCAATTATTATAAGATTTTTTGCATTTCAGCTACTTTCAGCTCCAGCCACGTGGCTAACGATATACCGTAATTTTGTTGAAATCGTAGTTCAAATCATCTGGAGGGTGCCATGTTGCTTATTGTCAATTATTGTCCTCATTTGAACTGGCCTTCTTCCCTTTTAAAAGCTCAGATTACATTAATTTCCTCTAGCCTCATTTTTTCAATATATATTGGAATGACAACTTCCAGAATTCCTGTATTGTATAGGATAAAGTAAGGGATTATATGGGATAATGCCGACACAAACTATAATAGGCCAAGCTGCATGTTGTATAAAGTAGTCATGAAAGCAACTTTGGGGACAAAGAGTAGGCAGGCATTTAGATTAGGAACAAATGTGACATTCCCCCCGACAGGTCTGGGAAATGTATTTCTCAATGGTGAAACTATCTGCAATCCTTTGGGACAGATGATTCCCTCACCCCCAACTTTGCAGACCTACCATGCCTTTCTTGCCCATGATGCTCTCACCAGGTAGGAAATGCAATTCCAACCAGTACTTTTTACCTTTGGGTGCCTTCCGTGCAACTTGCCAGCCTACTTTCCCTCATGGGAAAATACCCTTTGCGTTGCTTGCTCAACGAATTTCACAATCTTAATGACCTCAGGAAAGAAGCTGAGAAATGCCAGTCGAACTTCCGCAATCGAAACAAGGTTTCCACCTCCGCGGAGCAGCCAGAATCACTCTCGCCCATTGCCTCTGTCCGTGGTTCTGGAATGTCCTGGGCTAGTCCTGGCTCCGCAGTCTAAAGCCTTCTACTGTAGATGTGGCTGAAGTGATCACATTGATATGAAATAACTGCATAATTTAAAGCTACTCCCCCACCAAGGCGGGATTCTGGAAATGGTGATCACCTTTCCTGTCCTGATTAGTAACTCTTGCACAGTGTCCCTCCAACCATGTTTGTACTTCTTCATATTTCAGGAAAGGCTAAAAGGCATGTAGTACCATTCCCACTGATTGAATGTTCCCAATTGATATGAGTACAGTATTCCTAATCTTCAAATAATCCACAGTCCCTTTTATGGGAGGCCAAGAACCTGCCATCTGCTGAATATTTTTTAACAGGCAAGGAGAGCTTTGAATTGGGAAGCAGATTGTCGTGGATATCAGGACATCTTTAAACCTTGACCGGAAAACGTGAAAAATAAAGGTAAATTTAAGAATGTCTACATGACTATTTTGTATACAAGCAACTTTATGAGTACCTTAAGCCTATACCCTCAGAGCTCTTTCTATGTGGGAAATTATTATCTTGAGTCTGTTTCCTCAGAATAGTTATCCTGTATGATTTTTTCCCTGCACAATATCTTCACTTTCACTGGTAGAACAGCTCTCTAATCATTATTCAGTTAACATATTCTTAACCAAGGAGATCAAGGCAATATTACCTTTTGTCACATTCCCTCTCCCACAGTTTTCATCCTGATAATAATTCTGTTATTTACTCAGAGTTGGGTCCATTCACAAAGAGTAACTCTGTCTGAATAATTTAGTGCTTAGCATTGGGGCTGAATGGAGTTCCAGGTGCTCAGAGTTTATAAGCCCACAGTTCCAAGCATCCTGTGCTGAGATATCTATTCATCTCTGATCCTGTTATTATGGTGTACTATAATATTGTGGGTTTTTTGTGACCCCCAGGAGCACAACAAAATAATATAATGGTATTATACTATTGTGCTGTGTCTATGGGGGCCACAAAAAAAACCCCAAACAGCCAAAAAAGGACTAGTGGATGCATGCCTACTACAGTTTCCTTTCCCAGCTCTGTAAGTAAAAGATTGTGTCATTTCAGGGACTAAAATGGTTGCCTAGATGTTGAAAAGAAATAAAAAATAATAGCATAGATGTTAATTCATAAGAAACATAGTAAGAAACCGCAACTGGACAATATTTTAATTAAGATCAACTGCAATAATATAAACTGAAAACTTTGTACATTTCCTCCGTGTCATACTAGTCATTCCTAAAAGATGCGTGGCTTTTTGAATTTGTCTCTTCCAAAAGCTAACTGATTTTTGTCTCCCAAACTTATAATTTCAGCTGTCAGTAATTGGGCAGACATCTAGTTTAGAACGAGAAAAAATTGTCCAACATTCCACCTGCTTTAGAAAGTTTTTTTTTAGAAATAATGATTCTGACTGGTAGATCCTGAAATTATTGATAAAGATTCATTGGCTAATTAATTGCTAGCCAGCCATCCCCAATAGATCTCTCTCTTGCAAATATCATTTTTCTTCATGACGAGGTATTCAGAAGTGGGCAGTGGGCTGAGGTTTAGCTTCTTGTAAATTCTATCTCTTTTCTATGCATCACTTTTTCTCAGTGGTTTATCTCTTAAAGATAGGTAAAATGAATTAATGCTTGTTTATTATTCTTTTTATTGTACTGAAGGACAGTTCAAAGATAGATCTAATGTAGTGGATGAAGTGCTTTAATTTTTTTTATTTGAATTTTTTATAGATTAAGAAAATAAACTCATGAACATTTCTCTCCATGGAATTAAATTCCCCAGTCCACTGTTACACTCACAAATCCATATCTTTTTCCAGTTCCAGTTCCTATTAATAAAATAAAAATAAGTTGACTTATTTTTTCTGGGGAAGAAGGATGGCAATAAAGCATTCTGCTTCTTGCCATTAAAGCCATACAAATTCCTAGAATAGCTCACATGAATGAGAGCAGCACTTGGTTGAAGGTTGACGGGATGACTATCCCATGATGTTAATTATCTCATAATAAAAGCTCACAGTTGTATTAGTGTAGGTGACTCAGGGATTACTGATATGGAGTGATTTGAAGTTTTATCATCTAAGGCAAGGGTGTCAAACTTGCGACGTCACGTGACGTGTCGCGACATATCGTGATTTTTTTGCCATTGCCAGCAATGGGATGGGCGCGGTTTCACTATGATGCATCCGGCCCATGGGCCGGCAGTTTGACACCCCTGATCTAAGGTATATTTCTTCTTCCACATATCCTTAGTTTTTTCTTCTTCTTTTTTTGCCTTTTTTCCGGCAAAAGAGCCATGTGTGAGACAGTTGCATTAACTCTGAGGATTTTATATGTCTGGTAAAAGATATCAAAGGTAAAAGTCTGAAAATGTGATAATATATGCCAAAACTCTTGTATGCCAAAACTTTTTGCATTACTGCAAAAAGCAGGCCCACTTTCTACAGACCAAGACAGAAGAGAAGTAATGGATCAGTTTCATGGTTCTTTGACATGGCTGAGATTAAGCGTCTTGTGTCTGGACCAGTTATACTTGTCTGTTAATGGACTTGTTCAGGTTGCTGAAGAATTTCAAAATGCTCATACTGTCTACAACAGTGATGGCAAACCTTTTAGAGACTGAGTGCCCAAACTGCAACCCAAAACCCACTTACGCATCGTCGAGTGCCGGGTGGGTGTGCCCATTGGCTTGGTGTGGCCCATTGGCTAGGCGTGGCCCATTGGCTGGGCATGGCTGTGGTGGTAACGGCAGACTGGGTGGAACTAAAAAAGTTCAATCAATTCCAACTTTGCAAGATCTTTTTTTTCCCGTGAGAAGTTGAAATTGACTGATTGAACCTTTTTTTTTTTGCACACAGCGGCAGAGGCCTAAAGCGAAAAGGTTTTATAAAACCCAGCTGAAGGCCTAGGACTGGGGCGATGGCGCATGTGCCCACAGAGAGGGCTCTGAGTGCCGCCTCTGGCACCCGTGCCATAGGTTCACCACCACTGGTCTACACAATGAAATGTCGTCTTCAGTGTTGCAGGCTTTAAATGTGTGTCCTGAAAGGTACATGTGTGTTAGTTTACAGAATAACTGTGTATGAGATAGTCTTTCCCCCCAAAACTATATAATCTATATCAAGAGCATGATTTTGATTGTGTCCAAATATGGATGAAGTATTTAGATCATGCTGATCTTCAGACATCACACAGCTGTAAAATACAGAACAAACCCTGTTTAGGCTGTAGATTCTATGTGCCCCGTATGAAATTCCCAGGATATATCTCCTATGTTTCTGCACAAATTTCAAGGTTTGTCACTGGAATTTTCAGGAATCCAATTCAAATACCACAACCCTGCTCCAACCTAACAAAAACTATTTGAAAAGGCTGAACGTTTGAGCCTCACCACTCCACGTATGCTCTAGGCCAGGGGTAGGCAACCTTGGCTCTTTTATGACTCATAGACTTCAGCTCCCAGAATTCCTGAGCCAGCCATGCTGAGGGGAAAGGGAGTTTCCAAGCTGAACCATGCTGGCTCAGGAATTCTGGGAGTTGAAGTCCACGAGTCATAAAAGAGCCAAGGTTGCCTACCCCTGCTCTAGGCATTCTGGGAATGCTCAGGGAACTGCAAAAGGATTACTTACCCTTTGAGTTAAAGGGTAGGATAATCCAAGCAATGCAAGACATTTATGCAGTAAAAAGGGATCCTCCCCCATCACAGAGGGCTCACAATTTAGAAATCAGCAGCAGGGATACTGCAAAGGAAAGGGAAGGAATTGGAGGGAAAAGCTAATCCTGAATGAATATGCAATTATTTCAATTATATATGCCATACCGGTTTAGTTACAAAGTAGGATATTGTAAAAAGTATTGTAGGAGATTACATCAAAAATCTCTTCCCAGCAAGTCTAGCAAGTCTTTTTTACCTTAGAAAACCTCAGGTTTTCAATGCTGGGCTACACAGAAGAGTAGTTGGACTCGAACACAATAAGGAACAGTTTTCCTATTTCACAGCTCATGAATCCAAGGAAGGGTTGTGCTTATGTCTCATGAAGAATCAGGAAGGGTCCTACTTATGAAGGAGGATAAAAAAAGACCACCCAGTCTTCCCTATCTTAAAGACTAGTTTGTGTGTGGCGGGGAGGTGTCTAGAATCTTTTTTTATTTTTAGGAAATGGAATGGCTTATAATTATATATCACTTCAAACAAAACGGGATAACATAAGAACAATAGCAAAACAAAATTCACAATGTATCACAAGCACCCAACTCATTCTAAAATGATTGATGATTATGGTAATGACGATTTCTCAAAAACAAATAGTATTGCATTTGATTAATATGTTCTTGGCAGAAATTCTATAACCTGAGAGCCTTGCCTAAAAAAGCTCTGTATTTTGGTGTGCACGCATACACACGATTAGAAAATTGATACACCAAAAAGTATCACTCCCTGCAAGAGTTTAATAGGCAGGATAATATTGAACAACAAATATTTTTTGTATTGCAGTTCTAAATTGTCTTATGATATTTTATCCCAAACTGGCGTTCTCCAAATACATTATATTAATCTCATAATCCACAATAGCATGAACTATATGGGAGTTGTAATCCAACCCAATGGGGAAAAGTGCATTAGACATTTTATTTATTTCTTAGATTTATAAGGGTACTCATTTTAAAGAATGTAAGTTCAGGTGGATAACAACATTCAATTTATGATATATATATATGAAAAATAAACTCCAGATTTTCCCAATGTTAAAAACTTCAGAGCTGAAGAAGCTTCTTGAATGAGAAGCAAAACGTCTTCAAAGAAAAACAAGAAAGTCCATTTGCCTCATGAAAAAGCATCTTTGGGATACTTGGTCTTAAGTGCCCCTTAGAACAAAGAGCAATAAATAGGCAGCTGGATTCCACATATGCTATCTTTGGATCTGAATCGGTTTTATTTTATAACACATGTGAAACCTCCTCCTTTGTATTCCTAGTTATTGTCTTGTTCTATGATCAGTTTGATCCACATACTTAAATTTCATTATGATGATCTCAGAATTTATTGCTGTTCATATTATTCATTACTTACTATGCTCCAATTAGATGAGTTGGAAGTCAAAGGAATGTTTGCAGCAATGAATCCCCTACAGTGCCATTTCTCCAGTCTACCATACGGTAAACAATAGTATAGTCATAAGTGTATATGTGTAAGCATATAGAACAGAGCAATGCCATTCTAAAGAGAAGCAGATCACATGCAAACTGCATCTTTAAACAATGTAGGGCATCCTATTAGCATGAGTTGATGCTCTAGTTCAAAATATCTACAAATAAATATACCATTTCTTTCCCAATATAGCTCTCCAGAAGCTCCAGCTTCAGTTTGCAAATGAGGACAAGCTCACTCCGTGTGAAAAAATCCCCCTACACACACACACACACACACACACAAACACACACGCAGAGAGAGAGAGAGAGAGAGAGAGAGAGAGAGAGAGAGAGAGAGAGAGAGAGAGAGAGAGAAACTCCTGAGTCCAGCAAATACCCTATTACAGTTGTCATGGAAATTAGAAAAGTGTGTCTGTTTGAATTTCCTCCCTGCCAGCCTCCTTACTCCCAGCCTTTGCTAGATGAGAAAGCCTCTAGCAGGCTAATGCAGGTACCACTTTCATCAGAGGACAGGGACGCTCAAGAGGCAGCTTTTACAGGTCTGAGGACAGAGGGGCCACAGCTGAATGGGTCAGGTATCTTTAAACTGAAGAAAAACTCATATTTCATAGCAAGCTCAAAAGTGTGATTAATCCATACTATTCCCTTGAAAAGGGTTAGGATGGCTCAGTGGTTAAAGATGCTGAGCTTGTCAACTGGAGAGCTGACAGCCCGGATTTGAGACCCAAGCTCTGTGCAACAGGATGAACTTATCCCAGCTCCTGCCCACCTAGCAGTTCAAAAGCATGCTAATGCAACTAGACTAATAGGTACCACTTCGGTGGAAAGGTAACAGCATTCTGTGCGCCTTTGGCCTAGAGCAGTGGTGGCGAACCTATGGCACGCGTGCCAGAGGTGGCACTCAGAGCCCTCTCTGTGGGCACGCGTGCCATGCCCCAGAGATGGCAACCATCCCTCTTCAACCAACCGCCCGCTAACTCGCTGAAGTCCCACATGGCCAGATGCATCCCAGCACAGCTGGTTTCCCTCTCCCCCGTCCCATCCCTCCTGGCCTCACATGCTCTCCTTTTCTCGGGCACGACCCACTGCATTGCCTCCTCAGCTGTCAGCTGGCCGTCCAGCTCAGAGGCGGCTTCTCTGAACTGCTGGTGGCGGGCTGCGGAGCCCCAGAGTGTGCCAGTCGAGGGGCTGGCAGGCTGTGGCTGCTGACGGACACTGTTGCCCCCCATGTACTCGCTGGCCTCTGTGTGCAGGGGCCGATAGTGTCAGGCAGCAGCTGCCCCGGCCCCTGCCTCACCTTGCCCTGCGACAATGGCACCCCTGCCCTGCCCTGCCTCGCCTTGCCTAACCTCACCCCACAGGATGAGCCTCCTGCCCACCGCCCCACCTGCCAGAGACCCCCTGGATCTCCCCCAACCCTGCCCGGCCCCCACAGGCGTCCCTCCCCACGAACAACATCAAGGTGACCACGCCTACCTTGGCCACACCCACCCAGTCTGTCATGACCACCACAGCCACGCCCACCCAGTGGGCCACGCCCACCTGGCACCCGGCGATAAATAAGTGGGTTTGGGGTTGCAGTTTGGGCACTTGGTCTCTAAAAGGTTCGCCATCACTGGCCTAGAGTCATGCTGGCCATGTGACCATGGAAGCGTCTTCAGACAACACTGACTCCCTTGGCCAAGAAATGGAGATGAGCACCGCCCTCTAGACTTTCCTTTTTTTTATTCCCCTGAAGGCTTTACCCTGTTAGGACCACTCCCCTTCACCTCCACATACATCCTGAAGTGGGAGAGAAAGGAAGGGTTTTTTTTCCTCTCTTCAAAATACCCCATCCCATCAAGACCTGTAAACTGCTGGGTTTTGCATGATTGGAACTTAAAACACACCTGAGCAAGGAAGGGACTATAAAGCTCACAGCACCAAGTGCTCCAAGGAGATTCTGCTGATCAAGGGCTCCTAGGATTGTGGGAGAGTGTAGCATTCTGGTTTCTGCGGGCTGGAGGAAAAGACTCCTTTTCATCTCCCTACAGCTAGGCAATCCGGCCTGGCTGTTTTTGTTTTTTGTTTTTTTTTTCCCTCCAGAGAAGGGAGACCATGAAAAGGTGGAACTGTGGTCCTCTTTCATCAAAGACTTAACTTTTTCATGGCCTTTGTTCACAGCTTTTGGTTTGTTGCTTGGTTAAATGTTTACACGGCTGAGAACTGAATGGAGAGCATTTTGTTGCATAATTCCTTAATGTAAGAAATGGGTCAGGAAATTGCCAACAAAGATGAAGACCTTTTTAAAGGAAGACAGATGGAAGGAAGGGGAAGAAGTGGCAGGAAGCACAGGGGAGGGGGGGAATGGAGAGGAGGGGAGGTAAAAGCAGAATTCCCTTGACACATTATGCAAGAAGGAAACAGTGTTTGGCCTGAGAATGAGTTCTTTGGACTGGGCATTTTCTGACACTGTGGGATGGGGGCAGGGGGCAGGAGGGTGTGTGTGTCTGCAAGCGCAAGAGAAAAAAAGTTTGGATTTTTGATGGGCAGGGTGGGTTAAGCAAAATCATGGGTTTTAGGAGTTCCCCTTTTTTACATTCACCTCTTGTTTGATGGGGAATTCTGGAGAACTGTAAAGCTTGCTTTGGTATCTTTTTGGCTAGACCTAATAAAGGCATCATCCAACTGTAGAGTTTGGATTTTTTTTAAAAAAACCTAACAATGATTGCTTTATAAAGATATATTGCATTTCTCCCCTGAATTTTTGTAACTTTCATTTGCTTTTCCAGATTATTTTCATTTTCTGCAATTGTCAGCACTTAACAATTGTCCTTTGCTTTAATTCAAAGTGAAGGACAGGGTTGAGCCATGATTCTCTAGAGACAGCTGGCTCTGGCTGCTCACAGCCATCCATGTCCCAGTTCCACTGCCATTTTACCTCTCTTTCATTCTCTTCTCTCTCCCTTCTCTTTAGTTCCCCTTCATTATTTTCTCATGCCCCATTTATGGACTGTGTTCCTTCTCCTCCTCCTCCTCCTCCTCCTCCTCCTCCTCCTCGTTCACCATGTTAGCACCATCTCCGCATCTCAGCACCACAGACAAAAGCAGCTTGATGATTGTGGCATGGTAGTGGAACTTAATTTCACAGCATTTTGATGTAATACTCCATAAAACTGAACAAATTTGCTGAAGCCCAAATTCCATCTCATTATCTGGTGGTGCTGAGAGAACAGAATCATTTTAGGTTTCAGGACTCCCAGACCCACCAAGGGATGTTATAGATGGAAGAAAGAGAAAATAATAATTAATTTGGTGCCACTTGCTGTAAGTCATCTTTTATCTCCACATTCCTCTACAAAAATGTATGTTGGGGTGTATTGGTATAATTGATGTTTGGAGTTGAATAGCAAATGTATTTTTGAATTGGAGATATAAGCAAAATTAGAGGAATGGAAGAATATTTCCTGAGGATGGCTGAATTCAGGAATGGCCTTACATCAGAGGTCTCCAATCTTTTTGATTTGGCGGCCCGGAAAGGGAGGCAGGCACCACTACATGTGTGCGTGCAAATGGGCCACGCGCATGCACATGCAAAAATGAGCCCCGTGTGCATGCATACAAATGAGTTGCGCATAAGCGCACGTGCACATAAAAACAACTGCACGCGAACGCATGCGCACATGCAAATGGGGCTGCACAGGTGTGAGTGTTGCAAATGGGGCGGCGTTAGCGCTGGCGGGATGCTATGGGCGGTACTAGTGCTGGTGGGATGCTCGAGGGTGGGGTGGCACTAGTGCTGGTGGGATGCTTGGGGCGGTGCTAGCGTGAGTGTGTGGGGGGTGAGTGCATGCGCGTGTGCACGTGCACTGGCCATCCCTTCACACGGCCCGGTGGCCAAGTGGCCGCGGCCCACAGGTTGGGGACTCCTGGCCTAGATCAATATCAGTGGGCAGTACTAAAGGTGAGTTTATGAAATTATTGTTAAAAATAGTAATCTCCTATCTTGCATCTCCCAGATTCTAAAGAAAACATTCAGATATGCTTTACTCTCTTTTACACTAGACCCAAGTAGGAGGCAGCATGTAGATGATCTTTTCTGATTTCAAAATACTAAACAGGGACAGAATATGTAATAGATGAAAAGCACCAAGGAAGGCCAGGGTTGTGGACTAGACAGGGAAGTCAAGAAAATATCCTGTAAGAAAGTAATGGCAAATCACTTCCATAGGGTTGCCAAGAAAACTATATAGACCCATCCATCAAGCCACTAGAAGCTGGGCTTCACCTACAAGATCTTACCCTTTGTAGCCATATAGCTCCATTTCCCAAGCTACGGTTCTCACTGTTTCTCCTGAGGAGCCACTCATTCTAGATCCAGAGTTGTTTTTCAAGTGAACGTCTGACAGACTTACTTTGTCTAAATGGCTCTCCAGGAGCTTTTCTGCCTTGCACTTGGTTTGTTCTCTTGCTTCTTGCTAGATGGGCATCAGCATTTTTCTCCGAGTGTGATACTTCTAATCCACTGGAACTTAAGCCTTTGGCAAGGACATTCTGTTCCGCATTGCCCACATCTTAGTGTCAGGAATGCAGAAGGGCAGGAGCAACTCTCGTCACAATTGCTTTCAATGTGAAGGGAAGCAACCATTAGAGCCGTCTCTTTTTAAATCGTACATCATGCTCTGTTCTTGCTGCCAAAACTGCATTTCCTACATGTTCCAATGGCAGGACGCTTGACAGTAGCATATTCTCACAGTTCCAAAGGGAATCCAAAAATGCCGTCTATGTGAGGTGTATTTGAATGGCAAAGTATCAGGACCAAGCTTCTACTTTTCCTCTCCTATAATCTGAACCCATAGAGCACAAAGTCTGCCAACTTAAATTACAATCACCCTCATCAACAACCACAAGAAACATCTTTCACTGGTCAGGGTTTTTTTTCTTTCTTCCAAGAATGAAGTACAAATAAATATTTGATGAAGATAGCTATTAAAAAAAAAAAAACTTGGTAGGGAAGATTTTACTGCAAGTTTTGCAAAACCCTACGTGAACTGGTGAGTGGGCAGTCCTGTGGGTATCCCGGACCGTGGAAGGAGTAAACTACATTATGGCAAGTGAGCTAGTGTAAAGAGGAGCTTCTTTGTTCTGCTTTATACTATTTTAACTGATTCACAAGACAGCTTTAACAGTTATAGCAAAGCAATTTTAAAAATTAATTGCTATTTATTCAGAAAATGCATATGGCCTTAAATAAATACCTCTGGGCAGCTAACAACCAATGCCCCAAGGGGAGAAACTCCAAATTGTAAATAAAACATACAAGTAAAAATAATCATGATTTAATAACCAAAGCACTGCACAACTAACCTACAGCAGAAAAATATTCATATTAAGCTCCACTAGCATCTCATTCTTAACGCTTGGGGGAAAAGCCAGATCTTCTTGGGCTGTCCAGAAGACCAAGAGGGCTGGGGCCCTTCGGATTTCAGAGGAAAGCTATTGCATCGATCAGGTGCCATGATAGAGAAGGCACATTCTGGGTCCCCCTGGACGACAACGTTGCATAGAAGAGAACTGGAGAGTTCTTACCCTGTTAGATCTGGTGGTACAAGCACAAACCACGAGAGACTATCAGACTCACTAGAAATCTGTCCCTGTTCCATGCAGAACATTAAAAGTCCCAGCATCTTGACTTGTACCTGGAAGCATACTGGGAGCTACTGCTACTTGTACAAGAGCAGAGTCACAAAGCGTTGGCAACTATCTGCTTCTGCAAAGCAGCATTCACCGCCCTGCCCATGTCCTCAGGACTAGCTATCTGAAACTCTTCCAGCTAATTGGCAAGTCCATATCTCAGTCGCTTCCATAGTACTTGCCCAGCTAGACTTTAACTCCAAGAAGATCTGAGGAACTTTAATTCAATGGATGCCTACAATAATCCTCACAGCCAGTCAGCAAGACTTCCCAGGCCCTTCTTTAGCAAAAAGGGATCTGGTTACTTGACACAGAACCACTGCTTAACTAATTGTGGACATTACAATGAGAAAGTAAGACCATTTCACTGCTTTTATCGCCATAAGTAAGACATTCCAAAGATTCTTACCTGCACTTGGTTGGATTCACTTTGTCTTCCTCCAGCGGCTCTTGTCATTTCATCCCTCAGAGTGCCTCTGAAAACTAGGGAGGTGTCAGTGCAGTCCTTGGAATTGAAAAACATAAAACAGAATTTGAAACCAAATTGTGTGTACAAATAGTGTACGTGTGATTGCTAAAACATATAAACTCTTGCTGAGATTTGAAATGGAAGAAGAGCAAATAAGAGAGCATGATAAAAATGGACTAAGAATTTGGGTTATAACTAGGCAACTCATGCCCTGTTGGGTCATCGTTTCAGAGGTATCTCCTTACCTAAAGAGAGAAACAAAATGGCCGTGGATGGGCAAAAAAAGGAGTGGGAGTGGGAGTGACTTCCAACTTCCTGCTGGCTTCCCTATTGAGTTTCCTTGCATGAAGCTGTCAGGGAGCATCAAAAATCTTCCTCCCTCCTTTTCACCCTTCCTCCTGAAAGCCTGCTAACAAACCATTAGGAGCTTTTGCAATTCATGACTTTACTTTAGCCAGAGCTACTCTACTTTAATTACTTTCGCTGTATTTTTGCTTCATGCAGCCATTGTTAGAATCAGCAGTTAGCTGACACTTGCTTTGCAACCTGGCAGAAGAAGAAGCTAACGAGGCTGACCACAAATGCTTCATGGCTTCATGCGTGAGAAGTGTCAGTCTAGCTAGCAGTATGTGGCTTTGTAACTGTGCTGAAAATTTTGCAAATAGGCCCATTACCAGAACAAAGAAAGGTAAAAGTGACATTTAGCTTAAACTGTGGTTAAGAATGTCTAGACTGAGGTCTAGAGGTAGAAGAAAATTTATCATTAGCATGTTAAAATAACACATCCGGAAGTGGAGAATTTAGTTAATTAAGTATACCCCCCCCCCATGAGATACGCTTATTATGAGATATACATGCCTTCAGGAACAAGAGATGAAAGATCAGGAGATTTAACAAAAATAAATAAATAACATTCTGGGGTTTATGTTTTATGGTTAAAAAAGAGCTTGTTGATCATCTGGCACACTTGACTAGGACTTGGGTTCCAAGTCTACTTCCTTGCTTCTGCACAGAAATAAAATATTGAATCCCACTTTCCTCAACTAAGAGCAATTTATTAGCTCATCATGCTGGGTGAAATGTACTCAGTGTTGGACTGAGTCAATCCCTTGCTTCCTTGCTTCCTTGCTTCCTTGCTTCCTTCCTTCCTTCCTTCCTCCTTCCCTCCCTCCCTCCCTCCCTCAAATTCCTTATTGGCTTTCCTATTTATTTTACTTGGGACAAGCTTGCTGGGAGAAAGTCATTGAGAGCCAGCAGGAAGTTGAAGATTCAAGACCAGTAGGCAGCTAAGTGGCTGCTGCAAGAAGTGGGAGCGTGCAGGGGTTCGGGTCAGGAATGATATGTGGGAGTGCATGAGAGGTGCCACTGGGGTTGGGAAGGATATGTGTGGGAGGATCAGAAATGCCACATGGATTGAGAAGGTGTATGGATGGATAGCATAGGCCAGGAAGGGTGCCTGAGCGTGCAGGGGAGGTGCTGGGAAATAGGTGAGGATGCACAGAAGTGGTAGTGTATGTCAAGAGGGGTATGGGGGGCATGGGGGTATATAAGACATGTATGTAAGGTGCATGGAATGGCAGTGTAGGACGAGAAGAATGCATGTGGGTCACACAGATGTGAGAGAGGTGCCAAGGGGACAGCATGTGGGGAGGTAGTGTTGGAAGAAAAATCAGATCCAATTCCAAGCCAGGAATAAAATGGAGGCTGCTTAAGAAAGAAGGTCTGTTTATTGATGAGCAGAACCAGCAACAGCATGCAGTTCTGGAACAGCTGACAAATTGATTTGATGAGTACAAGGATTTTTATACAGTTTTACAGCATTTTGTTATTTGGAGGCTTGTTTTGTGTGTTTTTGTTATTAGATTTGTTTAGCTTGTTTCACAAAGACTAGCAATGGGTCTAAAATACTGACTTCCTTGGGTTTTAATCCTGTCAGACAAATGTAATTAATCTTACCCCCTCATCTTTAGTCTGTCTATTACCTCCATTGAGTTCTCTTTGTGAATCAACAGACCTGATTCAATGTTTCCACTTTTCACTATAGCCAGGGGTTTCCTGAGTGAAACATTGTTTCTGTATTTCTTTTCCTGAGTTTTATTCTTGTGATTTGGGGGGGCATAGTAAAAAGGATTGAGTGTGTGTGCATTGTTACCACAGTAGCGTGGATTGGGAAGGATACTTAGGGGCGCTTGGGAGTGTGCAATAGATGCTATATAGGTCAGTGATGGTATGCAAGATGAGGCAGTGCAGATAGGGAAGGATGTGTGGTGGTGACCCAGAGGTACTGCATAAGTTGGCAAAGGCGCACAGGAAGGGCATGGATTGGGGAGGGTGTATGGGAGTGTGCAAGTAATGCTATACCTGGTCAGCCTTCTGATTCAAGATTAGAATAGAGTAGAGCTGGAAGGGACTTTGGAGGCCTTCTAGTCCAGCCCCCTGCTCAAGCAGGAGCGCCCACGATTTCTGGAGGCAAGTTGTTCCACTGGTTAATTGTCCTCACTGTTAGGAAATTTCTCCTTAATTCCAGGTTGCTTCTCTCTTTGATCAGTTGCCAACCATTGTTTCTCATCCTTCCCTCTGGTGCTTTGGTGAATAACGTGACTCCCTCTTCTTTGTGGCAGCCCCTCAAATACTGGAATACTATCATATCTCCCCTATTTCTTCTGTTCTTTAGACTAGCGAAACCCAAGTCCTGCAGCCATTCTTTGTATGTTTTAGTCTCCAGGCCTTTGATCATCTTAGTTGCTCTTCTCTGAATATTTTCCAAACTCTCAACATCTTTTTTTTAATTTTATTTTATTCAAATACAAATAATACAAACATAACACATATAAATCTGAATAAAAAACAGTATATAAAAATACAAATACTACAGTGCACCCACACCCCTGGAGATCATTTTTATTACCTATATTTCTTCTCATATAACAACTAACAATATACAATATATTTCAATTGTGCCTTTATCCCCTCCAAAACAGCATGTATTCTTGAGCAGGTTTATTCCCTTTGCCTTCCACCAAGACTGTTTTTATAAAATCATCCCATATTTCATTATAATTATTTACTTTAATCATCCCTTTTTTAAATTTAATTTCTGTTGTTAATTTATCATTTATTACCATATTCCATATTTCATTATACCACTCATTTTTTTGAATATCCCAATTCCGTCTCCAATATTTAACCATCACTAATCTAGCTGCCATTATCAAATTTACAATCAATTCCTTTTTTGCTTCATTTATATCTTGTTTTTCCACCAGTAATAGTAATGCGATCCTCAGTGACATATCTAAATTTACCTTCAAAAGTTCTCTAATTTCCCTAAACACCATGTCCCATATCTTTTATGCGCTATCACAATCCCACCACATATGTTTATATGTTCCAATCTCTTTCTCGCACCTCCAGCAAATATTTGTATATTTAACATCTATTTGATTTAATTTGTGTGGTGTTAGGTACCACCTCCATATCACTTTATATCCATTTTCCTTAACTCTAACTGACATATTCTTATATATTCTTCTGTTCCAAATATTTTTCCAATCAACATCTTTTTTGTGATATGGTGACCAAAATTGGCTGCAGTATTACAGGTGTGGTCTTACTAGGGTTTTATAAAGTGGTACTAATACTTCGCGTGATCTTGATTCTATGCCTCTGTTTATACAACCCAGGATTGTATTAGCTTTTTTGGTTGCTGCTGCACACTGCTGGCTCATAGTCAAGTGACTCCAAGGTCCCTCTCACAGTTACTGTTTTTGAGCCAGGTCTCACCCAATCTGTACTTGTACCTTTGATTTTTCCTGCCTAAATGTAAAACTATGCTTTTCTCCACATTGAAACTCATTTTGTTGGACAGGGCTCATTGTTCAAGTTTGTCAAGATCTTTTTGGATTCTGAGTTTGTCTTCTGGGGTGCTGGCTACTCCTGTCAGTTTGGTGTCATCTGCAAATTTGATGAGTTCCCTTTCAATTCCCTCATCTAAGTCATTTATGAAGATATTGAAGAGTACTGGGCCTAAGACGGAACTTGTGGTACCCCGCTGCTTACTTCTCTCCATGCAGATGTGGTGCCATTGAGGACTACTCGTTGAGTACGGTTTGCCAGCCAGCTACAGATCCATCTGATGGTGATGTTGTCTATTCCACCTTTTTCTAGCTTACCAAGGAGTAGGTTGTGGTCTACTTTATCAAATGCCTTACTGAAATCTAAGTATCCTACATCCACAGCATTTCGCTGGTCTACTAGTTTAGTCACTTTATCGAAGAATGAAATAAGATTTGTTTGGCATGATCTGTTTTTAACAAACCTGTGCTGGCTACTAGTTATAAATTTGTTTGCTTCTAGTTGTTTGCAGATCTGTTTTTTGATTATCTTTTCTAGGATCTTCCCAGGTATTGATGTTAAACTGATTGGTCTGTAGTTTCCTACGTCCATTTTTTTTACCCTTTCTTGAAGATGGGAACCATATTAGCCATTTTCCAATCCTCAGATACTTCCCTGGTGCTCCAGGATTTATGAAAGATGTGGTGTAGTGGTTCTGAGATAACATCTGCCAGCTCCTTCAGAACTCTGGGATATAATCTATCAGGTCCCGGTGCTTCGCGCTGCCACTGGCTGCCTCCTCAGGGCTGTCCCCAGCTGCTTCACGCTGCCATCGGCCACCTCCTCGACACTGCCCCCAGCCACCTCACTGGTCAGTAGCTCCACGTTGCCACCACCTGCCACTTTCTGCGCTGCCCCCAGCCGCCTCACCGGTCAGTAGCTCTGCGTTGCCGTCGGTTGCCTCTTCTCCACTGCTCGAGCTGCCAGTGCACCGCATTGCCCAGTTTGCTACGCCAGTCTCCACTTCATTGGGCCGGGTTGGGTCGCTGGACCTCCGGGCCTTTCAGGTAGGCCTCGGTAGGCCTAGAGGTCCTCCAATGTCTCCTTTGTGATCCTGTAGGGCCGCTCTGTCAGATGGGAAGGCCTGCTCCGGTTCTTCTTCGATGGGCTCTGGTCTCTGGGTAGGCTTCTTGGGTACAGCTGGGTCTCTCTCAGCAGGCAAGTTTGCCGTAGGCCACTGTCCTTGGTATTTTCCTCCTAGTTCCTTGAGTCTTTTCCTCTCCTTTTCCCTTCTCCAGTCTCTTTTCTTTTTCAATGACCTATTTTTCCTTCTCAACCTCTCCTACCGTTTTGTCTTAATTTACTGGCAACGTTTCTCTCCGTGATGTGAGCATGCTTCCTCTGTTGCCGCCATCTTTCAGGCATGAGGGAGGTTTTTTTTAAAATCATTTATGAGGTAAGATTTATTGCATACTGTTCTTGCATTAAGTAGCAACAGAGACCAGGGCCATCAAAGCTCCGGAGATCAGGGTTTGGGGTCAAACACAAGGGATGAAAAGCAGTATTGGTATTAAATGCCAAGTCCACCTTTCCAGAGAGTGGCTCAACCTCTGTCTCCCACTATATTTCCCCACGGCGATCACTAACCTGATATCCCCACTTGCAACATCATACGCTTTTATATTGGTACATCCAGCCCTCTGGCCCTTCCCTCTTCTCCCAGGTCAAAAGGGCCCATATCCCTAACACACCTTCTTAAGAATAGGAGCAGCTTAAGTGCTTAAGTGATTTTATCTAGCATTTGGTATTTGTAATTCAGGGAACCTATCCAGCTCCCACTCCACACTCAAACATAGCCTATGCCCTCACCATATTGCCTTTTGGGGCTATAAAAAATACCTTGTGAATATATTGAACAAGACATGTGAGAGTCATTGCTTCTTATGTCAAATCCACAGTGAGAAGTGTTCTCTCTCTCCCCCCACCCGCAACTGAGGTAAACCATGGTGATACAATGTGCCATGCTAAAATTGGTGAGCCTTCACAAACATTATTAGGTGTTCAGCATCTATAAGGAGGCTGAGAAAATACCCAAAGAAAGGCTTCAGTAAATCTGGTTATGCAAAATTAATCTTGTGCTACAGCAACAACAGTTATTCATGCACAGATATTCCTACAACCAGTGGTGGCTAGTTCACTAGGGCTTTCTCTTAACCCGGTATCTTCTAAGTGACTTGAATTTCAATTTCTAGAATTCCCAGCCGCTGTGGCGGCTAGGAATTTGAATGATTGAAGTCCAACTTGTCTAGAAAGTGGCAGTAATGCCTGATATCCAAGTGCAGACATGTAATTACTCTTGTGTGGAAACCTGCTTTCCTAAACAACCTCCATTTCAAGAATCACAAAGACTGAGGGAGATCTGACCCGAGCAGGACCAGCAAAAAAAAAAAAAAAAAAGGCACAGCCATTGCAGATTTATTGTCTTCATAAATTTTTTACTTTTATTTGTATTTCTCCTCCCTTCTTTCTTTAGGAAGCTTCAGGTACAATTCATGCTTTCCCCAACATACTAATTTTATTTTATTTTTTAAAAAAACCCTGTGACTTTGCAATAATGACTAACTCATGACTACCCAGTAGTTGCAGTCTGCAAGATGCTGAATTCAGGCAGCTCATAATCCAGATTCACCTTCTTACTGGTATGGCAGAAGACACATAGCCACACTAACTGTGTTAAGACCATGATTCTTGAAAAGACAGAATTGATGCCTTCTTTCTTCAGCCCTGGCTGTTATTTCATCAGCTCTTGCCCAAGCAAATAAGGTCATAGAAGACGGAGGCCCATGGTACCTTCCCTGTTGGCAAGACAAGGGACAGCAACATGAGGAGAGAAAAGTCCAGGCTCTGATAAAAATGAACATTATGGCACCTGCTCAATCTGGCTCCCCCTCACTTCCATCTCCCTCAGTTCCCTCCCCTCCCCTCCCCTCCCCTCTGCATGTCCATCTATCATTACCCACACCCTACTCTTCCCCAACAGTCACAGCAGCCCAAATATTTTACCAGCAGCCTCCTCAATGCACCCTCAATAAGGAAAAGACATTTACATCTCTAGCAAAGAGCATCAACAAGGGAGTGGGGTATGTGTGTGAGAACCAACTAACCTTGAGTGAGATGGCCATCCGTGCAAGAGATGGGGAGGAGGAGAGAAAGAGAGGGATCTCTGGACTATATACCATCAATGCTGGAGATATTGGAATTCAGAACACACAGCCATAAGCAGCCCGATTAGGAAAATAGGTATAGCTAGCCTGTGGCAGACCCTACAATCCTCCCTATCACATGCTACAGTCAATCAATCAATCAGTCAGTCAGTCAGTCAGTCAGTCAGTCAATCAGAATAGAGCTGGAAGAGACCTTGGAGATCTTCTTGTCCAACCCCCTGCTCAAGCAGGAGACCCTATACCATTGCAGACAAGTTGCTGTCCAGTCTCTTCTTAAAAACCTCCAGTGACGAAGCTCCTACAACTTCTGAAGGCAAGCTGTTCCACTGATTAATTGTTCTCACTGTTAGGAAGTTTCTTCTTAATTCCAGGTTGTTTCTCTCCTTGATTAGTTTCCACCCATTGTTTCTTGTCTTGCCTTCTGGTGGCAGCCCCTCAAATATTGGAATACTGCTATCATGTCACCCCTAGTCCTTCTTTTCTCTAGACTGTCCATACCCAGGTCCTGCAACCGTTCTTCCTATGTTTTAGTCTCCAGGTCTTTAATCATCTTAGTTTGCTCTTCTCTGCACTTTTTCCAAAGTTTCAACATCTTTTTTGTAATGTGGTGACAATGCAGTATTCCAGGTGTGGTCTTACTAAGGATTTATAAAGTGGTACTAATACTTCACGTGATTTTGATTCTATGCCTCTGTTTATACAACCAAGGATTGTATTAGCTTTTTTGGCTGCTGCTGCATACTGCTGGCTCATATTTAATCGATTGTCCACTAGAACTCTAAGGTCCCTCTCACAGCTACTGTTTTTGAGCAAGGTTTTGCTTAACTTGTATTTGTACCTTTGGTTTTTCCTGTCTTTCAGAAAGAATGTCTTTCAGTCTTCCCTATCAAGATGTAAGACAGGAAAAATGTTACCTGGTCATGTTTGTGAGCAGCGTGGAGAATATATGGGCATTTTCTGGGCTTGGGGACATAGGAACCTGCTGTGGCATTGCCCTACTCAGAGGATTGTGATATTCCTGATTATAAATGTTTGCTCAAGGAGTGCTTGTTGGCAGTCTGAGGGGGTGGAGATTTGTTCTCTGGTTGCCAGACCTCATCCGTGAACTTTGAAATGGCAGACTTTGTATTCTCAGCCACTCTATGCGTCCGTCTCATTTCTCTGGAGGACTGACTGAATGTGCAAGACAAAAAGCTCAGGGGTTTCTAAAACTGCACCACATGACCTGAGCAACAGAAGTTGCTTGACTAACATTTGGCCAAGAGGATCTGGAGGTTACAGCAGTCCTATTCCTGACCCAGAAATAACATGCGGGGCTTCAACAACACCCAGCAAAGCATGTTCTATTAATGGAGACAGTGATGGCCAGGCAACACTTTGGAGCTAAGCCACCCCAGTTCACTCATACCGGCTGAGATACTGGATTGGCATAAATCCCAAATCTTCGGCTAGGGGGAAAGAAAGCAAATATCAATTAAAAATAAATGAAGAGAAATCAAATGTGACAAAGGAGGTGGTTTCGGGAGACAAGGACAACTTGCTTGCACATGGCCTGAAATAACTACTAAGAATAACGATCAGGAATTTGGAGGAGTGTTTAAAAAGGTCCCTAAATTGTCTCCACCTTTTCTGCTTTCATTCCCAGGTGCTGCTCTTGTTGCTGGGAAAGGAATAGCACCTCTCCCGCCCCTCCTTCCAATCAGTCAAGGCAAAGTCCCGTCACCTTCCTGGCAAGTGTGGAAATGAAGATGTCAATTGTCCTCTTGGGGTCAGCAGCAATGTGGAGCAGGTAGATTAAAAATGTCCAGCCAAAGCAATTCTGCCAAGAAGAGAATGCGAGTGCCTGTTTCGCCTGATGAAATTAATTAATCTTAAGTCAACAAGGACGTTCTCATCTATTCCTTATTTAATCCATAACCCTGAAATTACGGCATCTGTTCAATACAGACGAAATGAATTACCTCAGGCAACAGGTCACATTCCAAAATCCCCCTTATCACAGATCCGCAATCAAAGGCTACAGAAAGCTTTCCTTAGTGGACAGGCAGCAACATCTTTGTAGCTGCCATTAAACACAAGAGCAGTTTTTTTCATCAATCGGGTACAGCCATTCTTGCTTTGAAATAAGGTTGCTGTCAGACCTGGAGAAAAGGTCAGAAGGAGGGAGCCTAAGAACCTGTTAGGGGAACCAGGAGTTCTTAACTTGCAACAAAAGGTGACCAGACTAACAACTTTCCCTGGTGTCTGTCCGAATGTCATGGTGATAGTCAACTATCCTTACCTGCTTATCTTAGGAAACGTAAGTCGCCTTAGAAGTGCCTCAGCTTCTGGCAACTTTGTGGGCATACCCATGCACAAAGAGAAGGAAATGATTGGCAACTGCCTTCCTTGGATTTCTTTGCCATTGCTTTTGCTGGGATTTTTGTTTTGTTTTTCAGTTTATTTACTACCAAATCAACTTTACTACCCTGGAATTTCCTGATTTCTTATTCAAGTACTAATCAGGTGCACTCCTGCTTAACTAGACAATCTAGGCCAGAGGTCCCCAACCTTTTGGGCACCAGGGACCGGTTACGTGCAGAGAGGTTTTTCCGCAGACCGGAGGGGGCGTGGTTTTGTGTGCTGCCTGCATCCCGCAGATGGGGCTTTGCTTGTTTGTGCGGACTGGTTGCTGGCATGGCGTGACACGGTACCGGTCCACAGACCGGGGGTTGGGGACCCATGATCTGGGCCAGCTATTTCTACACAGTAGATGCTTACCTTAGAAAAAAGTAGAAGTCAGAACTTGGGAAAACATTTTGTGTAGTTATGAGCTGAATTTTCCTTGTCAGCCAGACTGCAGAGGTGCAAAGCAACTTTGGCTTAAAAACATTATTAGTTATTGCAATTATAGGAGAAAACCTAGACTGTGGTATAAAATGCTGAGAGAGACAGACATAAATCCAGACATGCAAAGGGGTGGGTGGGATGTGAGAAGAGGGGAAAAGGGATTCTTTCTCCTTGTTATGGAACAATAATATTGTCATCCACAGCCAAGTTTAGGACAACTTGCTATAGGATAACTCACCACAGCCAACTTGCTGTGGGACAAATCCAACGCTGTATTAATTGTTCCATGCAGTTACTTTTATTATTAGTGACTATGTTTTCGTCAAGATTATTGTAACTCTTGTATTTCTGGATTGAGTTTCTTTATTTAATTATTTTGGTCACGGTTCCATCAAAATTAACTTAGCTTTTGTATTGTCCCATGGTGAGTTGTCCTGCAGCGAGCTGGCCATGGCGAGTTGGCTGTGGCCATCGTGAGTTAGCCCATTCTGTCCACAGCCTACTTGTCCTTAGATCTGGCCAGCCTATAAGTTGCTGAGCCATTATGGACAACACAGATCATCACTCATATCTTGCATTGAAGCCTTGGAATTTCATCAAGTTTCTGCTGAGCTACTGCACATGGCTGCTTGGTAGTTTATAACTCAAGTACTGTAGGCTGGGTTTACATATTATTGAAGTATGCCTGTGGATGCCATGGTCTTAATGCCCGCCACTCTTGATATCTGCATTTCCCTTAACTATAGGCCTATTTCATACAAATGCCAACACCATTCCTTACTTCCAGTGGTGTGCTAGTTTAACAAGCTGCTCTGCTGGCTCCATTGCCCCTGCTGGCCTCCTTGCTAGCCCTCAAACTGATGATCAGCATGCCAGCCATTGTGGCTCAGATCTGCTTGCAGAATTCCACAAAACATAACAATAACCAGTTTGAGCTGACTCTAACACACTACTGCTTATCTCCCTACATCAGCGAAGGTGGAAGCCCGCCTTGTCTTTTGCCTAGGAGAACTATTTCTTGCCATCGGTATCCTCCACATGCGAATCTGCATTTATTTATTTATTTATTTGTTTATTCATTTATTTGATTTTTATAGCCACCGAACTCAACCAAATGACTCTGGGCAGCCTAATTTTTTAAAAAATAAAAAAATAAAACATTTAAAAAAACATTAAAACAATAAAAACAGCCAGAAAATAAATAAATATTTGGCAGTCGTATTTTTATTTTATTATTTATTTTATTATTTTATTTATTCATTTTGTTTATTTTATTTTATGTTATTATTTATTTTATTTTATTATTTGAATTGTGTAGCCATCTACTCAGTGCATGATATAGGTGGGTATATCACATCCGTAAACAAGAATTAAGTCCGTATAAAAGTAAGACAATGAGCAGATGTTGAAAAACAAAACACAAAAATATTAGAATATGATGGGCAGGGGAAAATTCAGCCAACAAGTTCACTGCTAACCAGCGCCTAGAGCAGGGGTAGGCAACCTTGGCTCTTTTATGACTCGTGGACTTCAACTCCCAGAATTCCTGAGCCAGCCATGCTGAGGGGAAAGGGAGAGGTTTCCATGCTGAGCCATGCTGGCTCAGGAATTCTGGGAGTTGAAGTCCAAGAGTCATAAAAGAGCCAAGGTTGCCTACCCTTGGCCTAGAAAGTGAGTGAGCAGGTTTCTAATGCCTTTCAAAAATCAGGCAAGATTGGGGCCAACTAAATCTCAGGAGGATGCTGTTGTACAAGGTGGGAAAGGCAACAGAGAAGGCATGTCTCCTAGTCCTACCAGATGCTATTGCTAAAGTGATGGGACCTAATACATATTAACCCTGCCACCTCTTACCAGATGGGCACAAATAATCGGAGATGTTTAGCACAGTGTGCTTCCTTCCCCCTTCTAGAGGCCCTCATTTCTGGACAACAGCCAATTATTTATGGCTGCTTTCCTTTCCACCCCTTAAGAACAGCATCCATGCATCCTTTGCACTCAGCTGTTCCCAGAGTCTGTATGTGCATATATAATGAATGAGAGAGGGAGGGAGTTAATAAAAGAGAAAGATGCAACAAGGAAAAGCAATTGCAGGGCCAAAGAAAATACTTCGTCTCCCACGTTTGGTACATCTTGAATAAGCTTCCCGACAGAAAATATGGCACTGTCCAGAAACCATGAAACCTGCCTTTTCTGTCACCTTCAGCCAAACAATGGCACTTTTTTTTTTTTTTTTAAAAGGGGCTCTTTCCATGACTAATTTCATATAAATAATAAGGATCAATTTGAAAAGAATTGTCCCTGTTCTTTAGAAAAATATGAATGAAGGCAAAGAAAAAAAGAATGCATATGGCCAGATGAGGAAATATGGTGTGTGTAGAAAATTTAATTGCCCTTTCTGACCTGTTTTGTACCGGTAACATTGCCCAGGACAGCTTTTATGGCCTTGTGAATATTGTCTTTTTATATTATCCTGTTTCTTTAAAGACACCTTCAAAGAAGGAGATTGCCCTTGCGTCTCTTCTGGGTCACGTGTTGGTCTTTCTCTCTACATCTCCAATTGAGACCTTTTGAACCTTCTCCTGCAGAGCCTCCTTGCCCTGGAAGACCCAGACTTCCTTCCTGCTGTTGCCCGAATGTCTTTGAGGAAAACGTTCCTCATCAGAAGGGAAATGAAAAACACAAGTCTTTACTCCTGGGTACAGAATAATTGTGATTTGCTTTGTATTAAATCCCCTCATGGCAAAGAGGCAGAGAGAAAGGATACGAGAAGAAAATGCAATCGGAATTAGTTCCCTCAGATAACTGAGCAACACGCTAGGTTTTGGAAAGTCTGGAGAGTTTCTAGGCTTTTAGGAGAGCTGACCATCTCTGATAATGAGTTTAGCAGCAACAGTACATTATGAGTCACCAGGCACAGCAGGGCAGATCTTCCAATGTCCCCTGAGGAGGAACAACTGGTGGCTTGTCATCAGTGGTGAGATTCAAATATGTGAACAACCAGTTCTCTTTGTGGATGCCGCTTCCGGAAGTCCATTCTGGGCCTGGGCAACAAAAAATTAGCTACCGGTTCTGCCGAAGTGGTGCGAACCGGCTGAATCCCACCACTGCTTGTCATGAGTTGGGAGCTTTCTGCAGAACTTATTATATATAAAGTCATCTCCATCCTCAAGGAGAAAGAAAACCTTTTGAGCATGCGAAGTAATGCAGACATTTTCATTTGGCAAGGTGGTGCTAAAGAATGAATGGATGAATGATGTTCTTTGGCTGCAAAAATGTGTTCCATGCAATTGCAAGAAGCTCTAACAGTAGTGGGAAACCCAACAGGCTGAAGCATGGCTGCAAATAGGAAAGATGTCTCATAGCTTTCCTCTCTCCTGAGCTCCTTGGATAAAATGTCCAGTTTTTCACAATGCCAAGAAGTGATGTCCGAACAAAGTCACTAAGGTGGGGCACCAGGCTTCTGCCCTTTCCCCAACCTTCCATTATGTTGGTTTCCCACTGTCTGTGTCAATGGAAAACCAGTAATCTGAGTCAAATGTTCTTCTGGAAAAGAAGAGACAAGCCTCTTGGATTCTCCCTCCCTCTTCATGAAGGTAACTAATTTCTGGCTTCATCACAGGAGGGCGGGGAGTTTTATTCTGCTCCAGCCCAACAATCTGTTTGAGGATCGAAGAAGGAGGGGAAGCAACCAGACTTGCACTCCTTTCCAGCTGTTCTTCCACAAAATGGAGGGCTCGGTAACCAGCGCAACCTTCCTGGTTTGAAAAATTGCCCAATTCTGTTTTAAAGGAGGGTTAAACACACTTCCCAACCTGAGGCTGCATTCCCTAATGGCAGACTGTCCACAATACATGCAAGTAGTAGTCGAGCCACAGGAAAAATGTATGGGTGTATACAGTGGTGGGATTCAAATATGTGAACAACCAGTTCTCTGTGTGGATGCTGCTTCCGGAAGTCCATTGTGGACCTGGGCAACAAAAAATTAGCTACCGGTTTGCCAAACTGGTGCGAACTGGCTGAATCCCACCACTGGGTGTATATATATGTGCATGAAAGAGCTCATTGTCTTTAACCTCTCCATCTGCCCATTTTATACCACTGACAGCCCTAGACTAGTCTTAACATATTACTGGACTTTGTCATCATGCTGCAAAAGCAAGACATTAACATTCAGTTTATAAACCAGTATATCCAGTATGGCTGGTAACTGCTGTTTTAACTATTGGTAGTAGGTGATACATGTGAAAAACTCCAGGATGTGTTGCTATGGATTTACTACTGTATATGGAAACACATTCTGAGACAGGATTGTGTTAACATAAGCTCACCCCCCCCTTTTTTTTTGTGTAATTCAGCTTCATTTGTAGGTATATACAGCAGACTTGGTTTCCTTTTTTTCTACTTGCTGCCTATCCAGAATCTGTCTGAAAACTGCTGCCCTCTTTGTTTGCTCTAAACTTTGAAATCCTAAAGTAACCTGAATATCTTTTTCCTTTTAAAAAGTAACAAGAGCTTAGCAAGTCACTTATATAAGAGAAAATAAATAAGAACATCCAAGTTAGTTATAGAAAGAAATTCAAATGAGATAAGGAGTTAAAGCAAAATATATCCAAATTACACATATAAAATACGTATTCTATAAAATATATCAATGTATTTCTGGGTTGGAGTATAGAAAACCATGAGTTTGAATGCACACACAAAAATGGTTTGTGGTATTTTACAGGCGGAGCAGCTATTCTTATGGCTCTTTTGATAAATTCTGCAAAAGAAAATTGAGATAGGAACATATTTACTTTTCACTTTGCACTGGAAATTTTGATCTGGTGTGTTATTTTTTTTTGCTATTAAACAGTCCCACATGTTGCTATATCACAGTGACAAAAGGAGGCTTTGTTTAGAATTTAAAATTAATAATGTTTTAGTCATCATTAAAGAGGAAAAAAAATGAAACCTTTCTAATAAAAAAATATGACATCATGTATACCACAATGTGACAAATTCAGCTCTTGGCAGAATCAGTAGTATTACAACTTTATTCCAAAATCTTAGGGCTATGTAACACTCCCACTAAATATGAAAATACTTGCCTTTCATTATATTATCTTTTCTACTTTGGTTAGAATCCATTATGTGAACAGTGATCCACCCCCAAAGATTCCTTTATCACCTGCTTGTAATTTTTTTTTTTAATTGTTGTCTAATTCTGGCATAGACAGAAAAGAAATAATTTGTCCATACGGTACTCCACTCCATGTATCATTATTCCACCACACCTGTAGTTCTTCCCCCTCTTTTTTTTATATAATGGGTTTTAGAAAGCTAAATGATTCTTCCAGCTACAATACTGTTCCAGTTCTAATTAGTTTAGTGGGGCTTACTTCCAGTTGAAGGTGTACAGGATTGAATGGTTAGCATTCTTCTTACTGGACCCCTTTGGATGATTCCCAGATCATTGCTATAGTAGTCATCTGAACTGAGAAGGTTGGATTGGAATCATTGGACTTTAAATTCTAGGGATATTTTGACAAGAAATAAGAAAAATGGGATTTGAAGAAGATGGGGAACGACTGGTGAAGGACTGTCTGGATTCGTACAGTGCCTTAGATGGGTTGAACAGTATTGGACAATTTGTGGTTCTACTCATAGAGGGAACCCAACTGTTGTTTTAGCTGGTTGTGTGAATAGTCTCTTATATTAAGCCATAATGTGGTTTCTTAATTTGGGCATAGAATATGGTGTGAGCATAACGATGGAGGTTTGTTTAGTTAAGGTCTAACAAGTAGCATAAACATAGCCAAAGCATAGTACTGCCTTTCCTTTTCCCATTTTTTGCATTTTTAATGTAGCTTTAGCGATGCGGTAAAGCACTGTATGCCTACAGCAGGGGGCTTCAAACTTGGCCCTTTTATGACTTGTGGACTTCAACTCCCAGAATTCCTCAGCCAGCGTGCCTGGCTGAGGAATTCTGGGAGTTGAAGTCCAGAAGTCATAAAAGGGCCAAATTTGAAGACCCCTGGCCTACAATATTTGGTCTAGTGGTTAAGGCACCAGGCTAGAAAGTGGGCGATCGTGAGTTCTAGTCCTGCCTTAACCATGAAAGCTGGCTGGGTGACTTTGGGCTAATCTCTCTCTTTCAGCCCAACCCACCTCACAGGGCTGTTATTGTGGGGAAAATAGGAGGAGAAAGGTATGTTTGGATATGTTTGCCGCCTCGAGTTATTTGTAAAAATGATAAAGGTGGGATTAAACAAACAAATAAAAAAATAGATAAAGGCAAGATTAATACAACTTATTTCAGTTACACTTCCAGCTTGGAAACACTGATATAAATTGATAGGTCTTGGAACAGAAAATGAAATTTAGGTTCTGTAGTCATTTTAACTGCAGCTGCCCAACCAGCATCAGGCAGGCTTGTTTTCCTGAATCTATCCAGGATTTTTTTTCAACTCAATGGAGCAAATAAACTGGAACTAGTTATCAGACATTCCAATTCCAGGTTACCTTTATGATACATTTTAATGGAAACAGAGTATGGCTTTCTAAGACTGTAGTGTGGGGTATTACATGCCATGATTTCAGAGAAAATTAAGGTTGGATCCTGTTGAATCCTGAAAACCATATAATACCAGCTATCAGATTCCTTTGTGGTGGAAGCAACCACTTTATTTGAGGTGGTGAATTCAATAAGGATTCTGGCACAGGAAAGGGGAATTAACCTTTTCCCATTTTCTGTTTCATGATCAAAATCCCCAAGCCCTGCTGCTATTTGCTCTAGGGAAGAAACAAATATGTATCCACGTGTTTTTCTCAACAGGACTAATAACAGCTTCTGGAAGGTTATATTCACTAGGAAAACAGTTCAGGCTGGAAAGATTTAGTGTCATGATCCCAACAGAATTCAACTCCTGCTTAGAACTGCTATTAAATTGTTAAAGAAAACACTGAGATATCTATCTGCTGCAAACACATTTGTTTCTTCATTACATGTATATTCTGCCTTAACTTTTTGGTCATATAAACACTTATAACACTATAACAGTTTTATAACAGGAAAACAAAATATTTTGTATTTAATTAAATAGGAAAAAAAATCTCTTCAGCAGAGGGGATTTTTTTTTCCAGACCAGACAAAAGATTAAAATATTGTGAATTTTTCTACTGCCATCTCCCCAGCAAAAATCTACAAAATAAAAATCTATTTAGGCTGCATTTCTTAACAGACTCCCTGGTAATAATTTTGCTGTTCTGGAAAGCAGATGTAGAGACTCTGTGCTTATAACAGATATCTCAAATAGATGTTGGAAGATGGAATATGTCAGGCACAGGAAATCAGGAGCCAGGATAGAATTCAAAAGCGCTACGAGTCTGTTTCATGCTACCTATACACAAGAATCTGATCTGCTAATGGTCAAGGCAAATTGACGCCAGATAAGCGTCAATGAATTCAAGGGGAGCTGGACTTAAGTCTCTTACGGGAGCGTAGAGACTCCAAACTAATGATGTGCTTGACCTTGTCCTCAGGCTCAGCTTGGTCATCTCCTACATCAGGGGTCCCCACTGCCCAGTCTGTGTTCTGGTACCAGTCTGTGGCCCATTGGGAACCAGTTCTCGCAAGCAACGGGCAAGCACATGAAGCCCCATTTGGATATGCACGCAGTGGTGGGACTCAAATATGTGAACAACCAGTTCTCTGTGTGGATGCTGCTTCCGGAAGTCCATTCTGGGCCCGGGCAACAAAAAATTAGCTACCGGTTCTGCCGAAGTGGTGCGAACTGGCTGAATCCCACCACTGTATGCACGGGATTAGGTTGCACATGTGAAAGCATCCCCTGCCCCCCCACTCCCCACCACTGCTGCTGCCGCTGCCAGTCTACAGAGCCAGAAAGGTTGGGTGATGTCCTACATCACCTTTCCCATCCCCCTTTATGTCAAGGTGGGCCTATCAAGAATTCCTGTTTCACACAAGTGCGAAAGTTATGGAGTCTGGCTGTCTACTTCTGAGGAGTTCCAAAAGGATGAAATCAAATCAATGGGGTGCTTCCTGTGGTCTATCTAACTAAGTCTGATTCTGAAACCCTAATGGTGTTGCTAGGGGAGAAGCAATGGAACAAACTCACTTGGTAATTAATACTCCCATTATCAGCTTGCTTATGTCACCCATCATTTTTCCATCAAAGGGAATAAACCTTAAGTCGAGAGCAAATTGGTACATGCTGTGTGAAACACATTGTTGTTGAGTGGTTTCTTGCAGATCGAGGATATTACCAACTGATGTCATCTGGCTCTCTGCATGACCTCATGGTAGTTGCTGCAGAATAAGGGCAGGCTGGTCTGAGAGCACTATTGAACTCTCTGTAGCTGTCATTCTAGGGAGGCACGCTTTAAATTGGCATCCATTGCCTGACTAAAACTGTTAAACGGCACATTTCAACTGTGAGCTTATTTTTTTTTTAATGGTCTTACAGCTCTTCTGATATGTAGCAAAGGTCAGGAAGCTTTTCAAGTCCGACATATTAGCTAGTGCAGGCCCATGGACACTAGTGGTTACTAGAACTGAAAAACCACATACGACATTTATTCATTTTCATTGTGTTATTTCTATAGCTGGATATTCTTTCTGGATGAGTAACAAGATCAGCACGCTTGCATGGGAGAATAATGGTTTGGGCCATATAACCCATGAATGGTATCAGGAACTCGCCATCAGAGGAGATGAGCAGGCAGGAAGCCAAGAGTATAGTAGAAGATCTTCAGGGACAACAGAAACTATCAATCCAAACAGCTCATGTATAGTGGAATTTTAGACTAAATATTGTGTAAAAATATTTTTGAAACCTTGTTTTACAGATCCTGATGAAGGTTGCTCTGCTAGACGGTCAGGACAATCACTTAAATATGAGCCAGCAGTGTGCTGCAGCTGCCAAAAAAGCCAACACAGTGCTAGGCTGCATTAACAGAGGGATAGAATCAAGATCACGTGAAGTATTAATACCACTTTACAATGCCTTGGTAAGACTGCACTTGGAATACTGCATCCAGTTTTGGTCACCACGATGTAAAAAAGATGTTGAGAATCTAGAAAGAGTACAGAGAAGAGCAACAAAGATGATTAGGGGACTGGAGGCTAAAACATATAAGGAACGGTTGCTGGAATTGGGTATGTCTAGTTTAATGAAGAGAAGGACGAGGGGGGACATGATGGCTGTGTTCCAGTATATCAGGGGCTGCCACAAAGAAGAGGGAGTCAAGCTATTCTCCAAGGCGCCTGAAGGCAGGACAAGAAGCAACGGATGGAAACTAATCAAGGAGAGAAGCAACCTAGAACTAAGGAGAAACTTCCTGACAGTTAGAACAATTAACCAGTGGAACAACCTGCCTCCAGAAGCGGTGAATGCTCCAACACTGGAAGTTTTTAAGAAGAGACTGGACAGCCATTTGTCCAAAATGGTATAGGGTTACCTGCCTGAGCAGGGGGTTGGACTTGATGACCTCCAAGGTGCCTTCCAACTTTTTATTTTTTTTTATTTTTATTTTTATTATTATTATTATTATTATTATTATTATTAATATTATTAATATTATTATTATTATTATTATTATTATTATTATTATTATTATTATTATTATTATTATTATTATCTCAGAAGCCCTATTCCTTTTGGCCCAGTCCTGCAGCAAAGGTATCTTATTTCCCAAAAATGGGAGGGGAAGTCTGTGTGTAGCTGTAGGAATGCCGGGCCTTGCTTGATACCATTAGGTAGTAAGGACCTCTCTGTTACAAATTAGTCTCATTCATTTTTAGGGTGTTTGCATGAATTTGCCTGTATTTTTGCCCTGGCTCTATGGAAACAATAAAAACAACCTCCCCTCTCCTTGCCATGTACCTTGAGTCTCCTGTCTCACTCTGAAGTCCTCAAATAGAATGACCTTCCATCTGCAAGGTGAAGATCCTGCTGTCCAGAGACAATGTTCTGCTTAATGTATGCTGGTCAGTTCCTCTTTGAAACACATCAGGATTTCCGTTTAGTTTCCAGCCATATGATTCATGCAAACACAGATGTGTTTGCCAGATATTCGGCAATGCAAAACCCTTTCAAAGAAGAGCAAGTCCCTTGGGTCAGCTGGAGCCAAAATACCTGCAGGTTTGTATGAAAAAGGTAAATGGGGGAAAGCAGGAAGGAAAATCACTCCTCAACATCACAATGTCTTCTGTCTAGAGCCTAATCAAAGAATTTGAGATCAGCAGTTCCGTTCCTTGGCAGGTTCTTGCAACAAAGAGTCACTCAGTGTGTTAAAAAATTTAAGGGTATCTCTTTTCAGTATGATCATTTTGATCCATTCCCAAGCTACATTTATTTTGGAGCCTGGAAAAATGCACACATGTTTAGAGAACCAACACTGTGTTTGAACAGCTGACTCTTTTCAATATATTAATTGTTCTGTGCAGTTTCATTTGCTCCCGGAACCTGTTTTTTTTTTAACGGTTAGAAGCAATTAATATTTACCATGCCACTTCAATAAAGAGGCAGATACGGATGTCAGGTAAAATCATGCTCTTACAACTTCTATTAGGTGCCATGCATAATGTTCCCCGGAATTAATGATGAAATGTTAGTGGTGTGAATGGGGGAGAGAGGGGATGAAGGGGAGTTATGTTTTGTTCTCAGCATGCTAAGAAACTAACTTGGACACACATGTGTAATATATGCCAATTATATGTGTAATATGCCAATTGACATAGGAGTGGCTTTTTCAGTCTCTATAAAGAACGGACAACTTGACCCTGCATTACTTTTCTACTCATTCTTGCACTTGCATTAATGATATTACCTAGTTTGGGTAATGAAATGTTTGCAAGAAAACAACCAAGTTCAGAGGGCACCAAACACCCCTCATTTCAACCCTGAGTTACAGATGTTCTTCTTTATTGATTACGCTTCTACTCAGTAATCTGCTGCTTCCCAACATTCACGCAGACCACTACAGCACCATCTAAAGCTTCTGCAGACTGCCAGGTAAATCAGAAGTCAATAATAAATGTCTACATACTAATTACACATAATTCCCCCCCCCCATAGAACCAAGGCAGCAGAATTAAAAGCAGAAATTTAAGATATTTCTGAGATAAAAAATGATCAATATCTTATGAGATTATAAAACATTCGTGTCCTTTCCCCAAAATAGCTTGGATAGATGGGTGAATGGGTGAATGGATGGATGATAGACAGAGAGAGATTCATTATTGTTCAGAGATTACTTGCAATTATCTTGTGTAACACATGTTGGGAATTCATTAATAGATGACTACATCCCTCAGAGGCGTCCCATTGTACCAGTAACTTGCACTGGAATATAGAGTATGTTACCCTTAATTTTCATGCTTGTTTCAATACTGACCTACTTGCCACAAGGTGAAATGGCATGGTTCCTTTCACATCTTCATAAATACTAGCAATGTTCTTGGCCAGAACATCTCCCACAGGTGCAAAAGGGGACATCATCACCCTAAAAATCCATATATTTCTTTTGATACTTGTTGAAATATCCAGCCCCATGTGAAGACAAAATACTATTAATGTCACTGTTTGTACTGCAGTGTGTCTTGCTTATAAGGAATATATTTAGCTCTCCTCCAAATCAGTTTTGTGATGAGTTCAATGCACAAATTTGTCACTTACAGGAACAACTTATTGATTTCGTGAATGTTCTGTGTGAAGGCTAACTGCAACCCATAGCTCTTGGTCTGTGCAGTTGTGATTATCTGCCAGATGCTTTTAGAATGTGCAGTAATAGAGTATCCTGTGATGCTTACCAAACAAAACAAACCACTTGAGAATGCATGGCTGGTCAAAACCTTGGGAAGCTGAGGATTAAGGGCCAATCTTCAAGGCTGCTTGAAACAATTTATCACTGGTGTTTCGTGTCATGGTAAACCCAAGACCCCTTTATGTCAAATTGATAGCCAGTAAAATATGTAGACAGGTCTGCAAAAGACAAAAAGTTACCCACCCAATGACAGAAATCCACAGGGGAAACATAATTACAATGAAAACTACCACACTGGGGCAGGCTGGAGACACCAGGGAAGTCTTTTCTTGGTGCCTGGAGGCTATGAGAATCTGGATAAAGTGAAAACAAAATCAGATTAAATACTGCCAAGACAGAGCTATTAGTCATGAAACATCTGGACAATTCAATAAAGTAGAAAGTAAGGAAGATGGCCTTGATGGAGATATGCAGGCTTTGTTACCTAGATAAAAGGGGATAAAGCATCTTAAAATTCTAGATAACATTTAGAAGCAGGTCAGTCAGATTCCTCTCTAATTCAATGAATTATAAGAAGGAAGAGGAGCTACGGCACGATAAGACTTATAAGATTCTGTGATTAGAACCAGTTTCAAGAAAAGTAATTTTAACCATTCTGTGAAGTTGATTTCATGTCTGATCTCAGTGATGGAGCTGACAGATAACATTGATCCCAGTTGTTGTCATGGATAGGGTTATACTCCGAACAAAGAAGATAGTTTGTGATTTGGGGTTGTCCTGCCAAACCTGTGCACCAGTTATAGCATTCTCTGGACTAGAATGCTCTGACCTCAGTTATTTGGGCTCCAGTCACTATCCAATTGGACTACTGCAATATAGCCAAAGAGGAGCAGCCTTTGGAGATTATCCAGAAGTTGCAGCTGATATAAACTATAGTGACCAAATTAGTGGCTAACAATCACATCACTGTAGAATAAATCTGAAGTCATTGTCATGGTTTTCAGTAGGCTTCTGAGATAATGCAAAGTGCTGGTAGTTACCTTTAAAGCCCTTTTGGGTGCAAGGATATACTAGGCAACATCTTATAGAATACAGAAAAACAGAGTCTTGGTCTTCTAGTCCAACCCCTCACTCAAGCAGGAGAGCCTATAACATTCCAGAAAAGTGGCTGTCTAGTCTCTTCTTAAAAACCTCCAGTGATGGAGCACCCACAACTTCTGGAAGCAAGCCATTCCACTGATTAATTGTTCTCACTGACATGAAATTTCTTCTAAGTTCTAGGTTGGATTTCTCCTTGATAATTTCCATCTGTTACTTCTTATCCTGTGGGTATTCTGGAGAATAGGTTGACCCAGTGTTGGGATTCAAATATGTGAACAACCGGTTCTCTGTGTGGATGCCGCTTCCGGAAGTCCATTCTGGGCCTGGCCAACAAAAAATTAGCTACTGGTTCTGCCGAAGTGGTGCGAACTGGCTGAATCCCACCACTGGGTTGACCCCATTTCTCTGTGACAGCCCCTCAAATATTGGAAGACTGCTATCATGTCACCCCTAGTTCTTCTCTTCATTAAATTTGACATACCCAATTCCGACAACCCTTCATTGTATGCTTTAGCCTCACCTAATCATATTTGTTGCTCTTCTCTGCACTCTTCCTAGAGTCTTGCCAGAAGTAAAACAGCTGCTCTAAGCCAGTCATCTGCGGAGATGCCCCGCTCCTCCTTACATGGAGAGCAAACAAGCTGAGAGGTCTTCTCTGTGGAAGAGCCCCACTTTTAGAACATTTTTCCTCCAGAGATAAATATGGTTCCTACCATCCTCATATTTTGATAACAGTGAAAAACTGCTGTATTCCAGTGAGCCTTCAGCCCCAGATATTTTGATTGCAAGTGCTGTTTTGTATACGTTTTTACTCTGCTTTTGTGCTTTACACATTAGAGAGAGGGGGAGGGGGACATGGATATATTTGTCCTGGTCTCTACCTAGCAAAATAACCATTTTGGTCATCCTTAGGTCACTGGATTCTATTTCCTACCTTTGTCAGCAATTTCTAACATTTTGAAGAACTTCGTTACAATATCTCTATTTGCCTTTTGTGTTGTTCACATTTTTGGAGCAAAAGAAGGCAGAAGTTACTGTGAAAATTATCCATGAAACAGTATTATCCAACAATAACATAATAGGAGGGGGGGGAATCTTCAAGATTGGCTGTACTGTTGGGAATCCCAGCAGCTTAGAATACAACTCTCTGGACCTAAATGTATCTCCTCCTCTTCCTTTGCTGGGGATGAAGAATTTTCCATTTTCTGCTGAGAGTAAATGGTGATAGCATCTGTCAGTAATAACTGCAGAAGGAGTCTGAGAAGCTGCTCGCTCACATGGCCAAAGTGAAATCAGAAGCCCACAGCAACCTTGTTAATGGCTCTGTGCATAATGCCATTTTTTTTCCTATAGAATACCTTTAATTTAACCCACTTTCTACATGGCCTTCCAGGGAAACCATCTAAATCCCCATCAACAGTTTTAATTAAATCATATTCACACAGAAAATCTTTTTATAAGACAGGAAGACAGTGGCTTGGACCAGCAGGGTAGCTCTAAGCGCCTTGTTCCTTCCTGCTGACTTGGCAATAAAACTTGTTAGCAAACACCCATCTGCTAATGTTTGCTGGATGTCCCTTTGAATTTGTTGACGTCCCTTAGGCCATTTTGGTGGATGGGTTTTAGTGGTTTATTTTTATGTGGGAAAGGATGCCCTGTAAGTAGCGAAGACAGATATCATTATACACATGGCTAGCACATTAGGATCAATTGCAACAAACAATCTACTCTCAAATGATAGTGAAGAATTCAGAAAATTGCCAAGCTGACGAAACTTGATATTACTAGGGCATTTGGGAATCCCCTTCATTCCACCTTCAGCTATTTAAGCTTAGCTTTCTGAGCAAAAATCTATGGAGAGGGAGGGGAAAAAATAGAATCGTAACTTCTTGCTCTGATCTATCAATTTAAATAAATTAACTATTAGATTAACTACACTTAAAACAAAACAAGAAATCAATCCTGCTAGCTTTGATTGCTACTAAGCTCTGTCTTCGACAACTAAACCGATAATTGCTATGGGTGCCTGCAAAGGCGGTGCTCCTAATTGGATTCCATTTGCATTCCCTCTGCATTGTTGTGACTGAGGGAAATACAGAGAAAACTACAGATGGAACGCTAATTCCAAGACATAAAACTTCCCACACTAGACATACTGCTAGTCTGGCACTAGATGATGCTGAAAATGGGAAATTTGCCTCTTCTGCCCAGGAGTGGAGATGTTTTGAGAGTTTTACATTTTGTCCACTTGATGGAAAGATGAACGTGTAATTGAGGGACATGGGTTTTTTTTATGAGAAAGCCAAGATTTAATCCTTGATGTTGACACAAATAGAGACCTATGAATGAGAGTGGTGGTGGGGAGCTTCTGATCTCTCTAGCACCTACTGTAGAGCTTAATCTAAATCTTTTTAAGGATTCAAATCCTGTTTTCTTTCTTCTATGGTATCTCATCAGGCTGGCAATGAAGTCTCATTCCTGACCCTACAGGCAGGTTTACTGACGTTAACTGATAAAAGCAGCTCAGAGAGAATCAGTCTAGAACTAAGGAGAAATTTCCTGATAGCGAGAACAACTAACCAGTGAAAAAGCTTGCCTCCAGAAGTCGTGGGTGCTCCAACATTGGAGGTTTTTAAGAAGAGATTGGACAGCCATTTGTCTGAAATGGTATAGGGTCTCCTGCTTGAGCAGGGGGTTGGACTGGAAGACCTCCAAGGTCCTTTCCAACTTTGTTGTTCTGTTCTGAGATAAGACTAGAAGTTAAAGTGCTTTTCTGCAGATTCACTAGACTGGAAGAAGAGAGTAATGGGGAGAATGCAGTCCTTTCCAGGGTCTTACTTGCATGATTTTCTCTTATGGAATAGTCACAAAGAGCACACCTAGCCTTGCTGAACCAGAGCAAGGCTTGTTCAGTGCAGCATACAGTGTTCTGAGGCGTAAAAGTACTCCCTGGAAACTCTTTAAGTTGAATATAAACTCTTTGCTCTACTGTTGGCAATGGAAGAGCTCTTGACTTGTCATTCCATCATGAATGTTATGCTGTACTCTGAGCATGGGACTTCCATTTGGGAACCATATTACAGGTAGTCCTCAACTTACAGATCTAATAGAGCCTGCCAATTACATTCATAACCCGAGGAATTTGTTAATGGGATCATTAATGTGAAGACTCACTTACTTTTTGAAGATATCGATGATCAAGTGAGCTGTGTCCTTTCCAGTCTCTCTGCCATGGTTTCTTTGCCTGTGTCCAGTGATGGGATTCAGCCAGTTTGCACCATTTCGGCACAACCGGTAGCTAATTTTTTGTTGGCCAGGCCCAGAATGGACTTCTGGAAGTGGCATCCATACAGAGAACTGGTTGTTCACATATTTGAATCCCACCACTGCCTGTGTCCCTGCAGGCTCTGGTTGGCAGGCCTTTGGTTGGCCCCCATTCTTGGCGGCAAAAGCTTTTTTGCAAAGATGACCGGAGCATGCAGGGACGCAATCTCTCACTCTTGCAGGCTTCGGCAAAGAAACGGAAAACAAATAGGAGACCTGAAGCACTGAAGCCTCCTGTCCATTTGCAAAGCGTTTTGGCAAGGATCTCGTTCAGGCCTCCATTTGCAGAGAATGGAGGCCTGAAGTAGCGCGAGATCATGTGAGATCAGTAGTGAATTCTCTGCAAATGCATGGAAGGCCTGAAAGCACCAAAGCAGGCAAAGAAACCACTGCAGAGAGGCTGGAGAGAAGACCGCTCACTAGATCTTGGCAAGGTAAGCGAGTCTCCACAGGCCCAGTGCCTGAAGATCCAGTGTGGGGAGGGGGAATAGGCAGGGCGAATGTGGCAGTGCCTCTGTGGTCGTTTGTAAGGGTGATTGACTGCCATGGTGCTACAACATTCGTAAGCTCGGGACTGTGTCATCAGTACCCATGTGTGTGTGTGTGTGTGATGTTGTAACTGAATGGTCACTAAATGAACTGTTGTAACTCAAGAATTACCTGTATTAACTCTCTTTAGAGCCATCTAAAGCAGCTTGGCATGTTTTACTACTTAAGGCAAATAATCAAATGGCATTTTCTCTATTCTCCAAAAAATTGCTAAGTGGGGAAAACACTCTCTGATTGGTCAATAGTGATGACTTTCTGGACTCTGGATGTGTGGCACAGTTATCAGGGCAAGAATTATATGAAAAATATTATTTTGTGATTCCATACAGACAACTTTTTTTTTTAACAAACTATTCCTTATATGTAGTGGACATGTTCCCATTTTTTTGACAATAGTTTTAGTAAGTTTCTCTTTCTTGGGACAATTAAGGATGCTTTGTGACTTGCTGTCTTATTACTGAAACCCGATTCTTAATTATCATAGATCTTGTATGAATTTCCCATATGACCTAATCAAGTACTAAAGAATTGTGTGGTACCCAAAGAAGCAGCCATTATATTTTTGGCCATCTACCATGGTTGCAATATAACTTGTCATTCTTAAAGATGTTGTAACAATTCTGGAAGTTTTGGACCCCACAAGACTACATTTGACTTCCTGCATATGCAAATCCTGCCGCCCTCTGCAAATTTATTCACTTACTACTTCAAGAATCCTTCTATTACAGAATATAAAGAAAAGGTAAAGGAGCCCCTGCGGATTTTATTCTGCTAGTTGTTGCCCACCGCAGGGGGCAATGCACCTCCCGTTTCAAGGCCATTGAGCCCGCGCTGTCATAAGACATTTCCATGGTCATGTGGCCAGCATGATGTCATGGAGCGCTGTTATCTTCCCACTGAAGTGGTACCTATTTATCTACTTCATTTGTATGCTTTTGAACTGCTAGGCTGGCAGGAGCTGGGGTAAGGATGGGTGCTCACCCCATCATGTGGAGCTGGTGTCTTGAATGTGGGCTGCGGGCTTTCCAGTCAACAAGCCCAGAGTCTTAACCGCTGAGCCACCATATCGCCCCTTATACAGTATTACAGAATATGAAGAACTGAAAATTCTAGACTGACATAGAGTTTCTTCCCTTTGGATCTCATTGAAAAGCCACCACTGAAAGGCAGAAGTATGTCACAATTGCCAGTGGTCATTACTACAACATCTTTACAAGCACTCCCACCAAAGAGTCTGGCACCCGCTTAGAAGCCAGGCAGGACAGGTCCTTCCACTATCATCAGTTAGTAACTGATTAAAGAATTATCAGTCTACCCAAACTCTGAAGAACTTTCTTTTCTGAAAGCTTCCAAATCTGGCAGGTTTTGCTTTGCGGATTACATCATTACCTGGTGATCATTCAATACTGTTGTGTTTTTTGGAATATACTGATTTTCAATGCCATTAGCACTCAGAGATTGCTTTTAATAACCGCACTTCCTGCATGTGGTCCAACTACAAATCCTTCTGCTCCCTGTCCTATGGAGCTTCTACGAAGCATATAACTTTGGACTGTTTTGGATTTGCATTTAAACAGACTGGAAAATAAAATACTGTTTTGAATCAGGAGCAGGCTAAATGGAATTTAAATGCATCGCTTAAATAATACATAGTGAACACTTTTTCTATAATAATCAATTATTGACAACAAAAACTAGTTTAGGAAAATGGACCTGTGGACTTCAAGTGATTTTTTTACACACACTGTGAAATTTGCCACCTTATCAAGCTCTGCCACTCTTGGTGCCAACCCATTACTTTGCTTGGAGAGCTGCTGTTTTGGCTGTAACCACATTCTCCTTCCACTGAACCCCTGGGATTTCTGAAGAATTCCATGACAAGGGAGCCCAGTGAGACCAGCTTGTGAGCCCATCATTCTCTTCCTGTTGTTTTGGGATGTGGGGTGCTGCCCTGCTCCCCATACACACATGCACATATGGCAAGAGTTCTGCAGGTGTTTATTCAAATCCCCCAAACAGGTCCTAGGAAAGTACCCCCGTTGCACAGGTCTGGATTCCAAGCTTAGAGCAGCAAGAGCCACTGGGTAACCGAGTCCAATGGGCACATACAAAGTCCAGGAAAGCAGTCAAACAGGCCAAATGCACGGCATGAGCACACAAGGCAAAGAACTGGGCATGTTGCTCCAACAATACTCAAGTCCTCAGGGTGGGGTTAAGTAGGCAATGCTGGTGCAGCCCTTCATGAGAAGTGAGGTTGCCTCCTCATGAGTAGTCTAGCTAGCTGATCGATGTGCCTGTCTCCTCTCTGCCCTACATGTTCTTGGATCAGGAGGAGGTGTGGACTCCACCTCCTCCTCATTGCTAACAGGCAGCAGCTACTCCCAGTCCTAGCCTGGAGCCTCCAGGCCAACTTGCTGCAGCTGTGGCTCACCTCCCTCAGTCTCAGCCTGTCACTCATCAGCTCAACACAGCTGAGGCTGCTCCATCAGGCTAGCATTCTCTGAGCCCCGATTCTGACCAATACTCGGCTCCATGCTTTTCTCTGCAGACTCAAACTCACCCTCCTCCTCAGAACTGGCATCTGAAGATGGTTCCAGGGGCCGGATCCATGACAGGTGGGAAAAGAGGGATTCCTATGCAGATGCCTGCGCTGTGCATGTGGCTGAAATGGCAGGACTACAGAGATAAAAAGTTGCCTTTTGCTCCCCATATTCCTTGATGCAGAAGAACAATGATGAGAGATCTCCCTCCACCCTACAAAGGCTAAATTGTAGCAGCAGTGGAGAAGATGGTTCCTATGTTTCGGGAGTTGATTCCAGGATTTGGGGGAGGAACTTCATAATAGGCCTTAAAAATGCAGGCATCCCATACAAAACTACTCTGTATATATGATCAAATGCCAATGCTGACGCTATCAAATGATTCTGTGTGGTAAAATGAAAGAGGGACTATAAAAGGCTATGGTGGATTCTTTCTAATGTAAAATAATGTACCTTACAGCACATTTCTGTATATATAAAAAAACTCCTCTACATCCTAATAGAGCCTGAGTGAGGAGACTGATCAGGGGGGAAAAAATGGAGCATTTCTAGAATGGGAATTGAAAATAAAACTATCACCCTCATAAAGATGCTTATATGTCCATGGTACAACCACACTTGAAATCCTGTGCACAGCTGTAATCATTTTACCACTAAACAAGGTCATTAGAGAGCTAAAAGAAGGTAAGAAAAGGCAACGAACCTGATTAGGGAGTTAGTCAGGTCCTATATAGAAAAAGACAATTGCACGTGGGGTTTTTGACTTAGAAATAAAATGGGTAAATGGGAACATGATAAAAATATATCAGATCATGCCTGGTGTGGAAAATCTAGACAGACGACTATTCCTCTCCCTCAGAGTTAGAATTAGGGGTAATTTACTGAAACTCTGTGGGAAAATTCAGGACTAAGAGAAGGATATATTTCATATACAACGTATACCATGGGATGTGCTTATGGCAACTAGTTTATGGGGTGGCACAGATTAATGGAGGATTGGGCTATTAGTGCTCATTAGTTTTCATGACTATATTAAGCCATCAGAAGGAAAAACAGCATTACTTAAATGCCTCCTGCCAGGAAACAACAGTGAGGGAACACAATCAAGCTTCCCTCCTGTATGTGTCTTTTTCATAGGCATTAGGAAAGCCCCTCAGATTGGTAGGCCTTCAGTCTCATCTAACTGAAGGGATCTAATATTCTCTAATCTTAACATATTAACTTTGGCCATGCTGGCTGGGGGGAAGGATGGGATTTGAAGTCCTTACACATGGATATTTTTTTTTTTTGCTGTTAGATAGTGTTTAAGTGGGCAAAAGATGGAGTCTGGTGTCTCCTGATACAGCCTAACAAAAGACAAGGCAATTTTTAGGTTGTATTAATAGAGTTTCTAAATCATAGCTACCTTATATGCTGCATAAACTAAACCCAATTTTAGGCATTCCATTTTAAGAAGGTCTCTGAGAAACTGAAACAGATGCTGAGAAGGACAAGGGAATTTAAGAACAGCCTGAGGGAATTGGGCATGTTTAGCCTTGAAAAAAGATGGTTCAGATATGGTAATAGTTTTCAGATGCTTGAACTGTATCTGAAGAAGCTTAAGACCTGTATGATCCCAGTTTATAGAACACAGGATAATTATATTAAGCTAAAATAAGGTAAATTTGGGCTGAATATTAGGAACATTTCATAAAGATAAGAATACTTTGATAGCAGAACCAATTATCTGTCAGTCTTACCAGTAGACTAGACAAGAAACATGACCAGATGAGCTAATTCTATTTTATTGTAAAGCTACATAACAGAATCTTGCAAGTCTGAAAGTGCTTTTCCTCTGCTGTCTCCTTTACAGCCTGAGAAATTAGGGAGGGTTCCTTTTGAGCTGCTTGTTCTGCCCACTATGCAGTTGCAGGCTTTCTCTTATCTGACTGTTCCCTAGGCAGCATCTTTTTGCACCATCACCCAAAGTCTTTCCCACACCCCATTACATCAGCCAGTGTTTCCCTTCACTTGATGCACCGGAGTTGAGGCTCAACTGATAATTTATTGGGGGGAAGTTGTAATTTGGATAATTTGCTTTAAGCAGGGGATTGGACCAATGTCTAAATGGTTCTTCCATCTCTCAGTTAAGCATTACATTGGCTCAATTCCCACTTTGTTTAAATGGCTCATGGAGGAAATAGTTGTTCATGGAAAGACTAAAAATGGGTTGTGTACCCCAGTCAACTTGCATAGGTCTGAACTATTTCTACCCAATCTCCTGTGTCATGGAATGTGAAAATCCAGTCACGTTCCTCATCTTTCCCCAGTCAATGTGTCTATTGTCCAAGAAAAAGAATTGGAGAGGGAATATGGTTGGAAAAAAAAAGTCTTCTCATTACTGTCAAGACCTGGCCTATCTGCCTGGAGCACCATCTCCCCAACACTGTCTGCCTGCAGTAGTGTGATGTCTCCCTTGGGTGACTCCCCAGATTCCTCCTCAGATGTCAGCTCAGGAGAAGTTGAGCCAATTCCTGGCGCGTCAGGAACTGGGTTGATTGATGGCTCTGAATGGCTGTCCGAAAGAGATTTGGAGGAGGCTTCAGCTGGGGAAAGTTTGCAGTGGCAGACGGCCAGCAAAGAGGAGGAGGAACTGCCTTCTGCACCTGATCTGAGAACATGCAGGGCAGAGAAAAGGCAGGAACAACAGAGGTCAGCCAGACTACTCAAGAGGAGAAGACCCCACCTGTCTTGATGGGCTGCACCAGATAGCTGGCTATTTATCATGGCAGATAAGTGGAGGCATTGCTGGGAACAATGTGTTTGTTTGATCATTGTGATTCCTGCTTCACTCTGGATTGACACTGTTGGAATTGTGCCTTGAAGATTCTGAACTTGTCTTGCCGCGTGAGCTCTCTTGTGTGTGGATTTAAGTTTTGCCTGGTGGAGTTAATTTGTTTGAGCAACTTTCAATTGCTTTGTGGACTAATCTTGGCCTGCTTGTGGCTGGACTTAATTGGGACAGTTCTGAGGTTTTGGTGAAGGGAACTGCTGGGGAATATTAATAAACTCACTAAATCACAGTTACGTGTGTGTGTGTGAGTGAGTGGGGCAGCACAAGTAGTAAAGCCAACCTTTCTGTTGTTTTCCTAGAAATAGGAATGGGACTAGTGATACAGTGAAACCTTGCCCATATTGTCCTGGTACTCATGGAATGCAAGTTTCTAAAGAAAGTGGTGGAGAGTATATTTCCCCCAAAAGTGACTGTGATCTAATTAGTGTGTTGTATTGCCAGAACCACTTGTCTGAAGATTTCACTGGCTTCTTTACTGAGTTAGCCATATTATACAAACAGCGATATTGACTACCTTTGGTGGTTACAAAGTAAGTTAGGAAGCTACACCCTTTTTGGTCTGCATGACTTTTTGCCATTGCATGAAAAACAGTACTTTGCATGAAGACAATATGGTAGGCCTACCAAATATTCCCCAAAGCCCAAAGCATTTGAAAGGAGGAAGTTTCAGTATCAAGCCTTTCCAGGCCTTGGACAGACTAGGTCCTGCTTCTTACTTCCACTCATGATGATACTGCTGAGACCCACAAAGATGTATTAGATCCACCTATTTCAACAGACCACTGTAAGAAGAAGTATATGATATAGACATATTTCAATTAGATTTAGACCTAAGCATGAGATGGAAATCCCTTCAGTCACCTAATAAAATGACCTGCATTAGGATGTTGATGGGGAAATATTCTGGTCTTTTGAGTATCATGGTAGTATTTGATACCATCAGTCATAATATCCTTCTGGTCAATGGTTGGGAATCAGGAGTACTTTGTTGGAATGCTTTTGCTCTTTCCTAGGAGTCAGTGAATTGCCACAGCAATAGAGTGGAACTGTGTATCAGGAAGCACTGGATTTGTGTCCGGCCATTTAGGAAGTTGGATTTTTTTTATTCCTGTTGAAATTACCTACCTCTGCATGGCCTCTTGCAGAGAATGAGAGCTGAGATTTCCACCCAGAATAGGATATGTGAATCTAATTTATACACTCCGATAAACTCACCCATTTGGGCAAAAACATGGGCAGCGACTATAAGAAGGAAGATGAGCAGGGTCTGGGGTTTGGTAGGAGACAGCTGTTAGGCTGTGGACATCTGCTGATACTCACCAATACAAAAGTATTAAGGGACAGAGTCATGCCTCAGTAACCTAGGACACATTACTTTCAAAAGTATCATGGTTTAATCCCAGGGCTGTCTGAGGAGGGCTAGGAAAGGCTCCCATCTGAAGCTCTGGTTGTGAAGAGCCTCTCCCAAGCAATTTAGAGTAGACAATGCTCTGCTCATTGGCTCAGTGGTCCAGATACAATACTGTAGATTTGAGTAGACTGCTCCAGGCACTTCCATCCTGGCACCTGGGATAAAGGAAAACCCTTTGGAAAAGTAGAAGAGCCTATTGTTGGAACTCGGTCCCTTCTCTTTTTCAAAGTTAGCTCTCCATTTAAACCTGCGCTAGTGGCGTCTCAAATAAATTAGCACCGTGAGCATCTTTCTCTCTTTGCATTGAAGGGAAAGGAACACAGGAGTGCCAGCAGTTGCCTGTATTGTTTAGAAGCATTAAAGAGACACAGCGAAAGCTCCTGTTCTTCCCCCTGCTGCTAGCAAATATAATTCAGCTCAGATGGATAATGGGCCTTTGTGTCTGTGCGAGCGCGCATGTGTGCATATTATGAGTTTTCCACTGTGCATCTAGAAATAGATGGATGTCTGTGTCCCAGGGGGTGCACGAGCAGCTAGCTACGGCCCCCAAATTGCACTTGTGATCTCTCAGGAAAGAGAGGATTCAGACAGTCTGCCAAACAAAGGGCTCTTGAACTTCACCCCCAGAAAGCTTTCCTTTTAAGACTTTCATGCTTCAGGGTATGTAAAAGTCTCATGCTTCACGGTAAGTAATTGTAGAAGACATCTTAAGGGAGAGAAAGCCTCATGCTAACTTGGCCCCAGAACGCTCTCAGCTCTCCCTGAAGTTGTTAAATATATCTGCAGCACAGCATTCCTTCTGACAATTGCGTTAGTAGTATCTCTTCCTGCTCTTCAGTCAGGTAGTTCTTCCATGAGGCTGCCTAGATGTGGCCATCCCTTCCAACTACCTCTTTACTTATTTTATTGATGCCCCCACTTTCAGGTATTTTGCTCACAGCAGGAATGAGTAAACTGTAGCATCGCCTATGGAACTGGGCTGCAACTTCCATCACCTCTCACTACACACGCTAGTTAATGCTAACCTTGGAAGAAAGAGTTCAAAAGCATTAGGTAAATCACAATAGAATTTAGCATAGCAATAGCATTTTAGACTTATATACCATCCCATAGCACTTTATAGAACTCTCTGGGTGGTTTATAATGTAAGCATTATTTGCGTATTACACCCAACAATCTGGGTCCTCATTTTACTGACTTCAGAAGGATGGCAGATTGAGTCAACCTTGAGCCCCGTCAGGATCAAACTCTTTGCTGTGGGGAGAATTTGCCTGAAATATTGCACTTTAACCACTGTGCCACCAGGGGTCCTTAATTCACTTAATCCATTCTTGACTTTCAGGAAAGGTGTCCCATTAATACTCAGAGTCCAGAAGTTTCAGGTAGAAGTTCAAGGAAACCGCTCAGCAGAATGAACAAGCATGCTGCCAAACACTCATTTTCAGGTATAAAGCCTACTCTCGGTAATTGTCATTAAATCCAGAGTCTGTAATTCCTCCGAAGCATACTGCGCTTAGCTGAAGCAAACTTGCTGTGTTACATGCCCTCAGATCATGTTCCTGCATTAGCAAATAATGACCTCCTTTTTGAACACAGTCTTTTTCGTCTGTGCCATTTAATCTGCAAGAGACCACTTGATGTTGCAGTAATCAGTTATGAATACTCAAGTGCAAAGCAAGCCATGTTTTGTTCTTTCTATACCTAGATTGGAGCGGCACAAGCGTGCGGCCAGAGCCATTCCTAGGCTTGCTGGACCGCGTGCTTCTCCAGAGTGACCAAGTTCTGCATTCAGCCTTTCCTACCAAGGGTTCCCTTTTAACTCTGCTATAACAGCTCCAGTGCTGGAGATAGGAGGGCGATGATTTTTTTTTTTTGGGGGGCGGGCAGGCGGGGGGGGGGGTTTCGTCTGAAATGGCAATAGTAAAAGAATGATAAAAGACCCTCCTTTTGGGGTGTGAGAGAGAAATCAAGATATATTGCAACAACAAAAAACAGGAGTATGCTAGCACCTCAAAAGCGGATTAACCAGCTGATTGTCAGTATCTTCTGCTTGAGAAAATATAAGAAGCAGTCAGATGAATTTTTCATTCACAGGGAATTGCTGATGCTAGGGCTTTGATCGCTTGTACCTACAGAAACCTGCAGTCAAGCAGCTATGACTCACTTCAGGGTTGGAATCCAGGCCCTACAGCAGTGAAAGGCAAACCTTTCAGGCTCAGTGTGTCAAAAATTTGGAAAATGCCTAACTTGACTCTGCCAGCATGTCTCTCCCTCTCTGTCTCTGTCTCTGTCTCTGTCTCTGTCTCTCTCTCTCTCACACACACACACACACCAAATGAGAAATAATTCCTTACTTATATATTTATTGTAAAAATAACAATCCAATCGTGTGTGATCCCTAGAATCTGTGGCGTGCTGCTTACCTTCAGGTGATGTTCTCTTTTTGTTGACAAGGCCCTGCAGCCTACCTGAGGCACCTCCAGGTCACACAAGGCGTTTGCTCTTGAAATGGCTTTGGGAAATGCCATTTCCACGGCCTCTGCAGCCTCTGAAAACTGTGGAAAAAAACATGCCCCATTCTCGGACAATTTTTGGAGGCTCCAGAGGCCACGTGAGAGCACACCCCATTCTCGCACAGCTCAGAAAATCACATGAAAGCATGCCCTGTTCTCACACGACTTTTGAAGGCTCCAGAGGCCGTGCAAGAGGATGGCTATGTCACATGACTTTCAAAGACCATATGAGAGCAACATCCCATTCTTGCATAGCCTCCACAAATTGTGTGGGAATAGGGTCTGCTTTCAAGAATAGTTGTTGGATGTTGGTGAACTTTGGTATGTCACCCAAAACATCATGGCATGTCACCTTCAACATATGTGTCATAGATTCAACCATCATTAAGAGGCTCCCACAGAGAAGTAGAGAGTGGCAGATATGAGGCAGCAACTAACAGTTCCAGTATAGTATAGGCATGCCAAGGGTCCACACCAAGCTTACTGTTTGGAATATATATGGATCACCCCAAAGTTGCTCCATTCCACTGTCTTGCTTCGGTAGGACAGATTTATGGGGCATTATTTTTCTTAAGATTTTTTTAAAAATCTGAATAAAAACTAGCAAGAGTGAACAGAAGTAGCTGGGACTGCATTTACTTATTTTTTAAAAAATAGCTGAGGGATCATTTCTACTTTTGTTTTCCCTCTAAAAGTTCAGTGGCCTTTCCAGAAAGACTTTCCCCCATTTTCATGTCCATGTGATGATGCAAGGTGTTTTCTTGCTCTGGTATCTCATCCAAGATGACAGACTTGGAAAAAGTCCACATAACTGCAAGGTGTCTTCTTGGCTGAGGCTGCATTAATACATATTGCTGATTTCCAAATTGTACCAATTCCATTTCACTTCTTCAGCAACCAGAAGATTTACAATCCAACATTTCCTGAAAATGGTGCCCTTCCTAGGTATCATAAACCACACCTTTGCTGAGTAGTCTCATGTTGAACTTCACAAAGTAATCAGTGAAAACTACAGAAACAAGCATCTTATCGCAAACTGCTGAAAAATGATATCCTGCGGGGTTTAGCCTGCTTATATGTTATCAAACACTGGAAACCCTATGTGCATTTTCTTTAGTGATTTACTATTTTCCTGCTGTTTAAAATGCTCACATAGGGCTCTTCCTCACAGCCACAATTACAAGGTGTTGATCTGGCAGAAAATTATGTTGACATAAATTGCATCGTTGTGGTGACTGAGTTCCATTCTGTCTTAGCAATAACACGTAGACTTATATACCACTTCATAGTGCTTTATATCGCTCTCTAAGCAGTTTACAGAGTCAGCATATCGCCTCCAACAATCTGGGTCCTCATTTTACTGACTTTGGATGGATGGAAGGCTGAGTTAACCTTGAACTGGTCAGAATCAAACTCCTGGCAGTGAGCAGTGAGTTAGTCTACAATACTGCATTCTAACCACTGTGCCACCAATCACCAGCCTTATTTTAATGACAAGACCTTATACTTTCAATCCAGGACAACTTATGAGCAGTGAATGAACAGTCATATAACACCCAACAAGTGCTTCAGAATGCATCTCTCAGCCATTACACGGGCAGAGCCTCTTGCAGAAGCCACATGTCTTATCTACCTTATAGACCCAGCACTGGTGGCTAAGGAGGACTACGCCTTATGACCAAAGGGAAGGAGTCATGTCTGCTGCAGCCTGAAACAGCCAATAGGAGCTGAGGCACATCATCACCACCATTAACAGTAAGATACTGCAGATTTTTTTGTATGGGAAGCCATACCAGGAGAAAGGGGAAAGCATTACAACTAGAATAGCTAGACACATTTCAATTGCATGCTCAATAGGCTGGAGACCAGACAAAGATAATTTCATGAGATTATGTCCTCTGATAAAGGTTAGTGAGGTGTCTTTGTGCATGGTTAGCAGGATGTGGGGAATGAGTTTGAACTCAGCTTTTCAAAGCCTAAAGTTGTTGAGCCCTCCAGGAAACAAATTCTGCACTATGTCACCATTAAAAAAAGAGGTTTCCAAACCTAAGTGAGTCAGACTCTTGATTTTACACGGAGCTTCTGCACAGACAAGCAGAACAGCTGTAGAGAAAGGAACTCTTTAAAGAATTTGATTCTAAGGGGAGTCACTTCCCAAGAAAGAGAGAAGGAAAGAAAAGGAAACACTGAGACAGAAAAGAAATACAGATTTGCATCCCCTCTGGTTTTGGTTATTATCTCAGATTTCCTTCCATCACTGGGAGGAACATGAATGATGTCTGACAGCCCCATCCCAAGACATTTTGCTTGAGGCAAAAAAAGAAGTTGGTGCCTTCCTCCATTCCATGCACAGTGAATCTTATTTCAACCATAACTAAGACACAGCATCTCTTCCACCCTACCTTATGGCTGCAAGCTAATGGTGGAGACACTGAACCGTCTACCTTAAAAACTGAACAACTGGGGATTTAGGCAGAATAGCTGGCAGCCACTGTCACTGAACCTTACACTTCTCAGCATCTTCCATCTCTGGAAGCTGCTTCACTTGGTCTAGAGAAGAAGCTGGCTCTGGGGTTTGTATGCCCAGAGTTAACTTGGGATTGCTCCTAAGTCAATTTGCTTCAGCCCCAGACCTCCAGATGAGGAAAGTGATGACAAAGTTCATTACAAGATGGTTATAAATCATTTTCTGTCTCAGGTGCCTTAGACAACATGAGCATGATGCCTGCTGGAGTTCACCTCAGCAATATTACAGATATGTGTTTATTTCTCCTCTCCAAACACAGGAAAAGATTGCCAACCATTTCCCCCCTTAAAAAATGTAAAAGTCACCCTTCTCCCAAAGAAGTGCATTTTTAAAAGTGCTGCTTCTGATCTTGGGAGAAAGAGACCCAGGCACTCACAGCTGCCAAATCACTGCATTTATGGAGTCCTGGATTTTTACATTGTTTGTTATGATACTTAAATGGCAAAATTATTTTTAAAAATCTGATTGACATAGTTTTCCTTTGTTGGGCTGCATTCTTATTAGGGACTTAGCTTCCTAAATCACAATAGGCCTTACTTCTAAGTAAGTGTGCATAAGATTGCTTTATTAATAAGAAATTGACAAACCTTCAATATTAGCCTTTAAGTGAAAGGACTGGTCTTCTCCCCACAGGAAACTTTACATGGAGAGGACTGCATAGTGAAGAAATTTCAGGCAGGAGAGTAGAATGAGGTGGAAGATCCCATATCCAAAAAGCAAGCACAACAGGTTTGGTTATCATTGTTGTTAACCTGGCCCCACAGATTTCTGTTAATTCAGGTCTGCAGAGATCTGTAAAGAAGGAATTGGTAATCCCACTGCAATTTTCTGAAACCAAGCAAGAAGTCCTGAGAGTACAGTGAGTAAAGACTTCTTATCAACAGAAGTGTGATGGAATGTGCACCTGCAGGAGCAGTGGGGGAGAGTTTTGGCAACACAATGTTTTCCCAGAGATAGGCCTAGATTCAGAGACTGCACAGTCTTAAGTTGGATGAGGAAGCAGGGAAGACTTCCAGGGTAGTAGCCACACCCGAGAATCTCTCAGGATATATCTAGTAGGTTAGAAGATTATAGTTTTAGTTTGGCAAGATTCTGTTCATTAGGTACAAGTAAATAGAGGATTGAACTTGATTAGACTTTGCAGTGTCGTATCTGAACTTGAGCTTGACAGAAGGCTTTAACAATATAGCTGTAGCTTAAACAAGCAAACACAGCTTTTTATGGATAACCACTCTGCACAGAAGATTTGTCTAGAGTAGGGGTGTCAAACTGCTGGCCCACAGGCCGGTTGCATCATGCGAAGGCCGCCCTTACCCCAGCTTCGGCAATGCGGAAAAAGTTGCGATAGGTTGCGAGACGTCACGCGATGTGGCGAGTTTGACACCCGTGGTCTAGAGTAACCACTTCTCTTTTGACTTTAAGGCAAGTGAGGATTAACTCAGTTCATGGTCTATGAAATCTCTGACAGAATTCTGGATCTTCACTATGCAAAGAAATTTGAGGAAGACTTGAGAGTGAGGACCAATTCTTGAGCTCTGCGGGGGTTTTGACTTGTTTCACATGATTATTAAGGAAGTATATGGCCCCCATGGAGGAGCTTTGCATTCAGACATCTAGGTTCACAGTCATATGAATGTATGAACATGGCATCAAAATTGGGCTTTAATAGTAAAATCAGGAAGTTGAGACAGCACCAGTCCACAGGCTAAAAGGGTGATGTTTGGCTTGAGTCACTTGATTTGCCTGAGGGCAAGCGACATAAAATTGTTGGGAGGAATAAAAATTTAATAATTAAATAAAATATAGCAACAAATATGCTAAGTAATAGTTCGTTCACATGTTGTCTTGCCAGATACAAAGTGATAATTAAAGGGAAGACAGGGCATCAATTGTAGTGGTATATTAAGTATCTGTTTCCTCCGACATTTGTTAACAGGAATGTTTGTAAGGTTGCTTGTTTGTTTTCACCTTCCCAGCTTTTGGTTTTGTAATCAGTTGATGCAGCTTAAATGCTAACCCATCTGGATCTCAATCATCAGATTTTGGAAATCCAGGATGTTCTTCATTCACTTGCTGCCTCTTTTGTATCAACACCAATGGGAGAAGGGCAGACTTGATATTGCTCTTCCACGTCAATGGAGATATAGAGGTAATTAGAAAGTGGATAGCAGAGATTGCTGCTTTGAGGCCTGGTTCATTGCCAGATGTGGAGAAACATAAAACAAAAATGGTAAATGGGAATTGCATCAATGGCCCATCTGTAAAGAAAGGAAGCATCCATTTTTATTTGTTTGTTCAAATATTGCAACTTGTTTTTTTTTTATAAAAATCCAAAATATGGTTTTAAAAAGTGAATAGTTAGCAGGTGTGGGAGAAATGCAAAGCCAGGTTAGCTCTGTCACGTGATAGATTTAGTAAAGATTAAGGACACAAGACAGGTATAAGGAATATAGGTGGAAAACTGGGCAGCACTGTAGAACTGAAAACAGTTTAACAAACTTTCTACAGCTTCCTATGAAGGGGAGTCTGGTAGCCTTGAAGGGTAACTGGCTTCCAGTATGTGCTAACGGGAACTTTCCTGGCATTTTAAAGTGGCCCTGGGAGAGAGGGTCTAGACCAGGGATGTCCAACTTTGGCAAACTTTAAGACTTGTGAACTTCAACTCTCATGACTGCTGGGGAAGTCTGGGAGTTGAAGTCCATGATCTTAAAGTTGGGCACCCCGGTCTAGAACCACTTGAATGCCTGGTCTAGTGGTGCTGAAGCAGGATGAAGGCACTTGAACCAGACAACTTGAAGAAAGCATTTCCAGGCTCCTTTCTAAAAATGCAGGTCATCTGTATGAGTAATGTAACAGAGGAAGTAAGGTAAATCACTTGTGCTGCAGAACCTTTCATATAGTTATGTTCAACCCTCATTCCATGTCGCAATCAGGTTGTGAATCAGAGAAGATATATTACAAACCAATCTGGCATTTAAAAGCACCAGCTGGAATCCTGGGCCAACAACAATCTGGTAACCTGACATGGGGAATATTGGTAAATAAGCAAATAAATAAAGTTGACAGCAACTCTGTCAGTCCCATGGTTCTGTTGTATCTTTATGATGATATTTTAAATAACTTGCTGCTTTTATAAAATCTGTACCTAAAAAATAAAGATTATTGAAATGTCTTACAACAGGAGTTTACAGTCATGGCCTTTCCTAACTTGATGTCCTTTAGAAGTCCTGGACTAGAACTTTGAAATAGACAGTTAATACCGTTAAAGCTTCATTGGCTGGGAAATTTGGAAATTATAATCCAATATATAGTATCTTGGGAGCACCATGCTGAGGAAACTGAAACAATGAGAAAGGATATGGAGATTTTTTTCACTGTATTGAACAAACCCTCCTAATATTTGCCAGTGTGGGTAGATAACAGCATCCTGTAAAACAATTAAAGGCTAATAATGTTTTATCATCTGAGAACAGTGTCAGTTTTCAAGAACCATAGTGCACATAATCAGAGAATTGTTCCCTGAGCAGCTCGACCTCGTAAATATTGGTCTCTCTCCCTTTTTTGAATTTGCAGAAGCTTAGCTTGGAGTTGTTTGTTCCTATTTAGCATTTCATTACTGTTGTTAAACTGAAGAACACTTTAGTGACCCAAAGATTCTCCCTGGGAAGAGGCTTATGCAGAATTCATCAAATGATTTATCATATATGTGATAAGACTAAACTAATTTAACTGTTTTAACAATTTCACTCCACAGAACTATTCACACATTGAAATTTGTGAATGGCAGAACTGCTTGCATTATGATATCATAAAAGGTTTTGTAATAGTAGTGGTATGTACATATTTATATAATGTGACGGTCACTGTATTGGTAATTTTTAAAAAAATCAGTTTTACTCTAATATAATAACATATAAAGATCAATAATTTCTCAAGGCACATTTTCATCAAAATGCTAAAAAAAAACCTCTAAAATCTAAAGTAATATTTTTAAACAAAGAACATCAGAAACTATGCAATTCCTAATCCTGAAAACAGTGTTTTAAAAACACTTTAAAAACAAAATCCAGTACTTTAAAAATCCAGCCGATCATTTTAACTGAAGACATGAGGATAAAATAAATATTTAAGGTCCATTAAGAGCAATCAGGGAAGAAGATGAAGTCAAAAGTATATTCCTTGGGCAAATTCAGAAAAGACTCTGTCTCTTTGATCTTAATGACCATCTAGCAAGCTGTCTCTCGGTGGTTAATATTAAGGCCTGAGAAAAATCACATGAGTGCAGGTGACCTTTTAAATAACTTGAGTCGAAACTATTTAGGATTGCCCATACTAATATTGGAGGAAAATGCATAACCAATGCCATTTCATAGCTTCCACCAGCAACAACCTGAATCATTTAAAAGCACCATTAGACATAGCTCTATATAACTTAATTTGCAAGTAATACAGTATAGTCTGGAATATAAGCAACCTTTGGATCTGCTTATCTTGTGAAATTAGATGCAATCTCATGGAGTCTGGCTGATCAGCTTTGTGATCCTTTCATAAAGTTTTATAAATCTTCATAATCTACAGGTATTCTTCAACTTACAACTATTTATTTAGTGACAGTTTGAAGTTACAAGAGTGCTGAAAAAAGTGATTTAGGACCATTGTTCAACACTTACAACCTTTGCAGCATTCCCATGGTCATAATCAAAATTCAGATGCTGGACAACTAGTTCATATTTATGACAGTTGCAGTGATCCTGTGTCATGTATGCAACCTTCTGACTTGCAAAATCAATGGGGAAACCAGATTCACTTACTGTAACAACTATGTTGCTAGCTTAACAACTGCAGTGATTCACTTAACAACTGTGGCAAGAAAGGTCGTAAAATAGGGCAAAACTCACCTAACAAATGTCTCACTTAGCAACAGAAATGTTGGGCTCAATTGTGGTCGTAAATCAAGGACTACCTGTATAGAAATATTTTATAACTATGTATATGGAAATATTTCTGTTCCTAGATTTAAAAATTGGGCCAGCCCAGGTTTTCTCAGCCACCAATCAACATGGCTACTTCTAAATTCTCAGCATATGAAGTGTCCTGTTTGGGGATAAAATAGACTGAAGATGTTTCTAAATATGCTCTCAAATGCAGAATAAATAAAATAGCAGATGTTTTGACTTTGTAACTATGTTTTGGCCACCATAGTATAGGCAAAATACAATAAAATAAAATAAATCTCATGAAAGAAAATATTTTGAAGAAACATCTCTTAGAACAATCATCTCAGTAGGTTGCAGAGCCCATTTTCCAAATAGGACAGGATGTGGACTTTGGCAGCATGCAAAAAAAAAAAAGTGGACTTTGGAGTGATTCTTCTCAACTGAACTCTCTCCAATGGACATACTGAATATGAAATCATGGTTTCATTAAAAAAAACCAGGGATTGTAAGCTTTAAAATGTTTTTTCCCTGATAAAATAGTAAGCACAACATTTGTTCTTATAATTTTGTGTTGTTGTCCTTATAACCCCTTAGGATAATCCCTCCTTGTTGCCCTTTTAAAAATGAGGAAAATTGAGAGAAAGAATGTCTCCATTTTATTTATTTATTTAACCCCATTTGTATAGCTGCCCCTCTCAGTGATTCTCAGATAGTGACTCATTTCACCTGGTGACCATCTCACCTAGTGACTCATGGTGATTTTGTCATCCTTGCAGGCAGAAATTCCATTTTTGCCACTGAAGAAATAGAACAGGTTTTCATCAGGTTAAAAATGGAGGCTCAGCTAAAGTGCATTCGGAGAAGATGCTACTGCTGCTGAATTCATATGAAGCCCAACAGGCTATTCAAGCATAGAAGAGACAATTACTGAGCAAGCCCTTCTTGTTTGCTTGCTCTGTGATCTGATAGACCACAAAACCTGAACTGAAAGTGTGAATGTCAAACCGCTTAGTGAATCCTGCTTTACAGCCTGCCATTGCTGCCAATCCAATGTACATTGTAAATAGCCCACATATAATGGTCACTGATTACCAGATCTAAATCAAAAGGCAATTTCTGATCTGGCTTCAAGCAAATGATGAGAACTGAGAGTTAGCTGCAGGTAGACTCAAAAGGTTTTATCTGGAACTGATGGAGAACAGCAGGAGAAAAATACTTTAGGTAGACCAATTACAACTGCAAGATGAGAGTTCTTGCTTAAAGTGATGAGTCTAGATTAAGTGTGGGCAATCTTTTGGTGCCTAGGGACCTACACAATTTATTTCACAGGGAAGACGAGGATTGCAGTGAACTGAGCAATGGTGCAAAATTTGTAAGTCTGCATTTGCCCACATGGACAGGACATTTCCTGTTTTATTTTGGTTTTTTTTTTCTTCTTTCTTTAAGAAGCCATTAAATCTACTTAAGGGCTTGCACTATTATTTTTATGTGTCAGTCAAAGTAACAAACAGTGAAATTCAGAAGCACAGTTGGACAGAATTCCAGATGTTACAGAAAAAGACGGCAGGGCTTGAAACTGAGAGTTTATTTATTAAATTTATATGCTGCCTATCTCAATCTGAAATATGCTTCTGGGCAGCTTACAGTTATCCACTGTTGTGACATTTGTACACTGGGATGCTGTCAGGCCACAAGAACCAAGAATAACATATGGAGTTACATTAGAGTAATTTTCTTTATTGGTCACCTATATACAGAATCTTGCCAGACTAAAGTAACTATTTGCATAAATACAGATATTCTGAGAAAAGCTAGGGAGGAGCCATTTTAACCCTCTTTCTGTCAACCAAACTTTTGAAGCTCTGCTGACTCTTTGCCCTCTGGAAAGCACCCCTTCCCTCCAGACTACATTCCACCACAGATGTACACAAGAAGATGTAAAGACCGCATTTAGCCTGGGAATATATGAAGAAGTCAAAAGGTCAAGATAGTGCCTGCAACTACATGAAACCCTACCCTTATTTTACACATATGTATAGAATGTAAAAAAGAGGTATAGTTTCAATCAAGCAGTTGCAGTCACCATTTTGACTTTTTGACCCCCTTACAGATGCCCCAGTTCAGCCTCTACCCAATCACCTGGTAGCAACTGTCTCAAATTTTTCAAAACTTTCTACTGAATTATAAATTTAACATGAAGAAAGAAGAAAGTGATTGAAAACACAGAGGTCATGTCTTAGCTGTATTCATTTAATTTAGGGTTTGTCCTGCCTCTGCCATTTTTCTGGAATGTTGCTCTCAAGATACCACTCAAGTTTAGGAACTGGCATCCTGGGATTAAGGTGGTCCTTAGTTCCAAAAATAGCAATGCACCTGTTATACAAATAACTATGATAGTTATCCCACTCTCACAAATGTATGTACATACACACTCTTTCACATATTGATACATGCCATTATATATACTCTCTCATACTCTTACCCACAAATGTGGCTTTCAGACCTCCATAAATTCTTCCTGTTAGGTTGGAAAAGAGCAGATGCTTCCTTAACCCAAAAGGGAGAGGCAACCTTATCCTCAGTTAACCAAGCTGCTGTTAAATATCTTGGGAGACTGCACTGTTCATCAGAAAGGTTACAAGGACCATTATGCATTTTTCGTTCCCACTGTACACATGTAAGGTTTGGTAGCTGGAAAGAATTGAGAGGATTTTAGCACTCATACAGGATTCCTATGTCTCGTGGCAGAAACTTGTGGTAAGTGGATGGATTCTTATCCAAAATGGCATCATCTATAGAAAACAAGATACACAGCTGAGTATTAGACTAATGATACACGATCCTGTATCAATGAATGACTTCTCACAGCAGCTTCATGTAAAAGTTAAGCAGGAGTGGTGAGAGCATCAAGTGTGGCACTCCACAGATTGAAGACTTTGGATTCAATCTCTCCCTTTCTATAACTGGCCATAAAGAAAGGAGGAGAATCATCACAACACCATGCCTGCCTTCCCAATCCTCATAATTTGTCTGGAAGGATACCATGATCAATGGTATTGAAGGCTGCTTAAAGATTAAGGAGAGCCAGGGTGGTTCCAATCCCATCTGCTTCTTCTGCATTGACAAATGCTATCAGTAGTAGCGGAGCGCCATGCCCTGGCTTGAAACCTGACTTAAGTAAGTCCAGATCATTTGTTTCCTCCAGGACTTTCTGAAGCTGCAGCCTGATCAACTTTTCAACAACCTTCCCCAGAAAAGGGAGATTGGAACCTGGATAAAAATTGTCAGGACTGTTGAGTCCAGTGATGATCTTTTAAAGAAGGAGCTTCACAACTGCTTCATTCAAGGCAGGTAAAACCACACACCCCTTCAAATAGGTTTCTGTCACCTGAAGCCAATCACACATTCCTTCCTGGGAAACCTTTGCTAAACAGGATGAACATGGTGCTAAAACCAAGAGCCCTGTCATCTATGGAATTCTTAATCATCCAGGTCAAGGTTGTCCCAAAGGTATTCAATAGGCAACTGGACTTCCTTGGTTTTTTTCCTTGAAAACATTTCACTTCTTATTCAAGAGGTTTCTTCGGTTCTGACTGAATGGTGGGGAATAGAAGGATTTGTATTCTTTGCAGTCATCTGGTTATTAGCAAAAGATTTTCAAGGGAAAAAACAAGGAAGTCCAGTTGCCTTTTTGAAAAGCACCTTTGGGACAAGAGCCCTGTTTATTTTCTCAGGTGTTACTGGGCAAACTGATCATGCCTCAGTTACCTTGATTGTACTGCCCAGAATCCAGCTTTAAGTGCATATGGGTGGTTTCTTCTGTCAGATGCCTAGAATATTCTTTACATATTCTTTATATGTTCTTGCAGTTTACCTCATCCTTATCAGGGAGCAGATCACTGTTAAAAAGGGTTACTAGCTGAGTATGCAGTAAGAGTGGGGAAAATAGATGTTTTGCTGCTCTCTGCCATTGTGCAATCGCTCATGTAGGTTCTTTCACATGCTCACACACGTTCACTCTTTTCTCTCGGTATCTCTTTCATTGTTTTATCTTCTGGAGCTCTAAAACCCCCAATGAGTTCACGGGGAAGGGCCACATCTGATCTGAGGCTAATCACATGCTCATTCCAGGTAGAAAGTAAGATCAGGTCATTGTTGACTCTTAATAATCACATGGATTGATTTTTCTCCATGATGATCTGTCCCTAAACCTGGTCTTTCAGAACTTTTAACAGTGCACTTATGATCACTGAAACTAAGTCCATCCACCATGTTGTTGCTTATCTTCCTCTTTCTTTTCACCTTTCTCAGCATCAGAGACTTCCCCAGAGAAGTAGAACTTTCATAATGTGGCCAAAGTAGGATAATTTTAGACTGATCATTTGTGTCCTGAGTGAGAACCCTGGGTTGATTTGATGAACCGTTGGTTTCTTTTTTTTAGCTGTCCATGGTAGTCTCATCAGTCTTCTCCAACAACAAGTTCAAAATGGTCATATCTTCCTATCCTGCTACTCCAAAGTCCAAATTTCACTTCCATAGAGTGTCACAGGGAATACCATGTCTTGCACAAGTCTGATCTTTGAGATATGGACACATCATGGCATTTGAATCTTTTCCCAGGCCTACGTGGCCACTCTACCAAGGGCTAGCCTGTGGCATATTTCTTGGCTGCTTATTCCTTTACTGTTGACAGTTGATTCTAAAAGGCCATCTACCATTTAGATAATTGTCAATTCCAAGGCTGGTTGTTCTCCCTGTTATCATTAGTTTGGTCTTCTTTACACTTAATTTTAGTCCCATGTTTTCACTACACTCCTTGACTTTCATCACTAGAGCTTGCAGTTCCTTTGCATATTTAGCTGCCAGGATTGTGTCATTAGCATTGAGGAGGTTATTGACTTTTCCTTGCCCAGTTTTTTTAAAACTATGATCATCTTCCAATCCAGCTTTAATATATATTCAGCATGTAAGTTGAATAAATAAGGGGAGGGCATATAACCGTGTCTCACTCCACTGCCAACCTGGAGCCAATCTTTTTCACCATGTTCTGTCCATATTGTGACTTCCTGAACTGCGTGTACGGTTCTCATGGAGACAATGGGATGTTCTGGGATTCCCATTTTTCTGAGCATTTTCACAGCTTGAGCTAATCAACACAACCAAAGGCCTTTCTATTATCAATTAAGTAAACTCCAAGCTGCCTCTGTAACCCATTGAAGAACCTTTAGTCGTCTGGGCCAGACTGATCTAATAGAGCCAACCTTTCTGTATTATATTTGGGGAGGAGTACCTTAACTCCATAGCAAACTTCATTAAACAGAATGAGCCGATTTTTCACTAAGTGAGGCAAAAACTGTTTAATTGCATTTACAAGGCAAAATCTGATAGAACAGGGAGATAAATTCAATTTTAGTTTAATTTCTCACACAGGAAACACAAGCAATTTTTTTTTTTTTGCTGATTAGAAGAAATCAGGCTGGAAGTACCATTTATAATACATCTGAATAACACAAAGTATTTAGCCCTCAGGGAACAGAACCTGAGACCTGCAACTAATCTGCTCCTTTATCATTTCCCCCATTTCCTCCCATCATTTGGCAGCCTCAGTGTATATTTATGCTTCATCTCTTCCAGGTGACTAATCATTAGACTAATTACTGGCTAATCAATGTTTAATTAAACCTTGACTGTTAATTACATAAAGTGCTACTGTAACGTGAGTGTAAAATATTTTTTAAATACTCCTTCTCCTAGTCTACTTTCCCCCCTTTTTTCAGTATAGTGGAGTGAAGTAAATGTCAGGCTTCCGTTTAGTGCAATAAAAGCTCATTTCATGGTTAGGATGTATGTGTCAATATGCAAAGGTTCTCGTATGAGCTGTACCTATACCATGCATAAAAATCTAGCAGTAGGCAAATATTTTCCCCTGGAGCCTGATAGAGAAACAATCTTAAAGATTTGAGCTGTATTTTCATGTCATATTGTACAACAAACTGGGCAGACATTTTTTAACCCACAACCCATCTGGTTAGTGGATAGTTCATCATGTTATGCAAACCCAGCAAACTGGATTAACTAAGATAACCATGTTTAAGTGCATCTTGGAAATACAGCATTGGACTACGTTTCATGCCATCTGGACTCCTCAGAACTGTTTTTCCACCCGTTTACCTTTCTTCCTAATTAATTAAAGTTTTAGTCTAACCACAAAACCACTCTGAAAAGATTACAAGAATGGCTACCTAAAAGGGTTAAATCTGAGTTGAATAAACAGCTGCCCTTCTAAGTAAGCAGGCTGGTACACGGTGGATCTTCATCCAAGCCTTGTGCTGAAAATTTGCAATCATGCAGCTGCTTAGCAACTTTCACCATTGGCTACCTTGTCTAGGGCTGCTAGAAACTGTAGTAAAGGAACATCTGGAGGCCTCTGTTTAGGGATCTTTACATCATTTGAATATTGTTTATGGTATCTGCTTACTGCTGAATATGAAATATATGTTTTCAAAATGTGATGCTTTTCTATTTTGAGATATTGAAGTGTTGCCTCATCATTTTTCCATTAGAAATAATATACAGCTTCTGATTAATGAAGGATTAGTAGCCTCACACAGTTTTCTATATTATGTCAGAATCACCTGTAGGTCTCTTCATATCACTCTAGATCTAAGCCAGCATCTTTGACTATTGGCTATGTTTCTTATGTATGCTGGATTGCTGAAGAACCTCTGTAATCCCTGCACAGGTGTCAAACTCGATCACGTCACATGATGTATCGTGACGTATCGCAACGTTTTTTGCCTTTGCAGAGCCGGGGTGGGCGTGGCCTGCACGTGACGCATCTGGCCCACGGGCCGCCAGTTTGACACACAGAAGTTGGTCCTGAATTCAAAAGTCGATTCCCCAGAGATGTCCACAGTTCCAGTAGAATTTATTCTAATCAAGCCTGCTGCTGGAGGAATGATGGTGAAACTGGAGAACCTGCTGAGATGGAAAAATTGACTTCTTTGATTAGAGAAAGGCCAATATCTATAATTGGTGACTGGAAACCCTTTCTGGACTTTTTGCACAAAGATGAAAAAAATGAACTTGTGATTTATTGTTTTGATGATTAGATAGGATAGATTAGAGAAAGAAGAGAGTCATGATGTTACTTTAGAGAAAGAGGTTAAAATATAATTGTACCTATAACTGCTGTGAAAAATGTTGGAAGCTACTTCTTTATACCTTCATACCTTTTCCTCTTTTTCTCTTTTTGGAGTTTCTTCTTCTTTTCTTATTCCACTTTTCTGTTATTTCCCTCTTTTTCATTTTATCTGTTCTAATTTAGTTTGTATTAGTTCTTGGACTAATGTTACATAGGAACGTGTAGCACAGGTGCAATGGGAACCTTAAACAACACTATTGAATTAAAGGGGCTGATTTTCCCAGAGTTCTACCTGGAGGTGTTTTTTTCTAAGTGACCCACCCTTTCTCTCTCTCATATAACAAACTGATCAAGCTCCTTAAAGATGCAGTTCATCTACTCTACTTTAACTGAACATTTATGTCCTCTTCCCTGAAAATGTATTCATGATAAACAGCTGTCTCTCTAAAAGCTCACATAGCTGTTCTCCCTACTCTCTTTCTTCTTAATCCTTCTTTCTATTGTAGATCTCTTCCAGTTTGGTTCATCAGATTCCAGTCTGCTTTTTCATCTGGCCCTCCTAGTTCCAAGGCTCCTTCAACCTATCCCCTAGGAATTTGCTTGCTGGTGAAACTCTATCCATATTGGCCAGAATAACAATTATTTCTTGACTCCTTTGCACTCCATTGGCTGCCTTCTCCCTTCTTGGCTATAGGGCACGTGACGTGTCGCAATGTATTGCAACTTTTTTTGCATTGCCGGAGCTGGGGTGGGCGCAGCCTCCGCATGATGCAACCGGCCCGCAGGCCGGCAGTTTGACACCCCTGCTAAAGAGAATGGAATCCCAGATAGGCAAAGAGCAGCAGGAAGAAGAGTCTAGTACTTTCCTTTCTTTCACCTCTACTACCTCTAGTAGTCTTTCTTTCAGCAAGAAGATTCTCAGCTGTGATGATTTCAAATACATTTCCTTCCTCTCTGTCCCTCTTCTGCTTTTCCATATCTAAGCCTGGATTTTTCTACAATCTCTGAAATAATTTTCTACCTCCTCCCAATCTACACTGTTTTTTCTATTGTATCCCTCCTCCAACTATCTGATCTTTGAGCCTAGTTAAACTTCCATTCCAGTGTAAGCGGGTTGAGGTTTTTTTTTTATCATTTTCCTCAATCTGTACCTCTATTTACCTCATAATTTTGGAGCACTCTTATTTCCTCTGCACCATGCAATTTTTGGTTGCATCAACTGACTATGTTTACTAGATTGCATCTAAAATCCCACCGTTGTGTATCCCTACTTTAGAGTGGTGACTGTGTTTTAATCATCCTAATTTCACTCTCCTTGGAAAAGATATACAAGTGCCATGATATGTCTATACCAGGGGTAGGCAATCTTGGCTCTTTTATGACTCGTGGACTTCAACTCCCAGAATTCCTGAGCCAGCATAGCTGGCTCAGGAATTCTGGGAGTTGAAGTCCACGAGTCATAAAAGAGCCAAGGTTGCCTACCCCTGGTATACCTATAAAGATCAGAATAACGGAAACAATGGAATTCCCTGTGACAAGCATAAGAGGAAGAATAATGACACTTTTAAACTTGGGGGTTGGAGAAGCCAAGAAAAGAAAACAACGGATCACTGAACAATCAACCCAGAATTCTCACTCAAGGAAGAAACGAACAAGCTCAAATTGTTATACTTTGGACATATTATACAAGGACCTACCTGCTTGGAAAAGAAGAGGATGACCCAGTGGATGGACTCAGCTACAGTGACAATGGGCACACCACTGGAAGATCTGAAAGACAGGTTAGGGAAAGATTGTAATGGACAAAATCTATCTACTGGTCACTAAGAATCAACACCGCCTTGATGGTACATAATCAATTTCAACCTCCATTTCATGGTCATAGATTTTTAATTTATGTGCCTTATTTTTTTTTGCATGTTCTTGCCATTAGTTAAGTGAGTTAGAAATCTGTACAGAATTTCACAGCAGGTTCATTGTAGCAAATAAACGTTTTTTTCTTAGTGAATTGTATATTTATGTTGCTTTAACTGTTAACCCAGCTTTACAGCATTTTTTGAATGCTTTTGGCTTTGTCGTGATAACACGTAGGTATGAATTGTATTTGTATTTCTATTAAATCAGTGCCAAAGAACATGCCTACAGAAAACTGCACACACATTTCTTTCCCCCACCTTCTCAACATGTTGAGAACCTGACAAGCAGACAGACACCTGCTGTACTCCCTTGTGGGAATGGATTTGCATCTATTCCAGGGTAAGTAGGAACATGATGTTGTACAAAACTATTTCTCCAGGTTTTGTGCTGCTGATAAAACATCCAATAGTACCTTTTCCATCAGATGGCAGCTCCAATTTGCTAATGTTGATTTACATTTCTGGTACCATTTGCTTTCCTTTTTCATTGCTCTTTCAGTTGCATTATGTTGGTCATATCATAGCAGTAGCCTTTTCCCCATGCCAAAATTGCTTTTAAAGGCCACTCTTTATGTGTGTCAGCAGATAGCAGCAACTCATTGGTCCTCTCTGGGCTCAGAAATGTTTGGGTTTGGTTAGTACTTTAAGGAACCCTCAGGCAATCTCTGGTCTTTAGGCCAAACCAGGAAATTAAAAAAAAACCTTCCTAAAACAGTGCAAAAACATGTCTAAATTGTTGCCAAGAAAATGGCGTAAGTTATCCAAACAGTTACCAAGATTTGAGCTGTGAAGATATTTAATTTGATAGCTGGAAGAGTAAAGTGGATAATGGGCCAGAACAGACAATGGTAGTTGATTGGTTGGAAAATGTGGGCTCCTGCACGAGACAATCTACGTTATGATTGGATGCTGGGTGTAAAGGGGGAATCCCCCCCTCGTGCCTTTTTCTTCTGTGTGCTGTGTATGCTGTTCTGTGATTTACCTGATGATTTACCTCATGATGTAGTGATGTGCCTGACTATCTTGTTTGCTGTAAATATAAATGTAAAATATATTTATTTATATAAAATTACAAGTTTGTGCCAGTATCTCTGACTTCATTTGGACACTGATTGCGCAATTCCCTGATATGCGCCTACCTTGAAGCAGCTTTTATTGTTATTTGTATTTATAGAAAAGTCAGATTAGCATGGAGATTACAGTTTTCAAATCTCACAAAGGCAGCTGTCTTATCTGTGGAATGTGACCCTTCAGGTGGCTAGTACTTAAATATTTAGTCTCCCCCACACCTGTCTGTATGAATATCCATGTCTTGCTGACCAATAAGCAAATAGTGAAATAATAATATTGAAGCTTTTCCAGACGTAGCCCAGAGTGTGGACACAAACCAGGGAGAGTAGATAGTAGAGGAAACCACCACAGCTATTGAATTGTTTTCATTCCTAAATGAGGCACCCTCTTTTCTGGCTTCTCTAACAAAGTCCTCTAACAAAAAAGCAAGAGGAATTAAAATATAGAATAACTAAGTATCTAGAACAGCACAAAAATAACAGAAGAAGTTTGCATGTGTTATACGTTGTAACAAAGAAACAGCTAGCACAAGTATTAAAAGGTGTCAGTACTATAGTATCAAATATAAGTACTAGCTCACTGCAAGAAACAGACATACTAATGTACAGCATAGCTGCAGTTATAACTCAATACCTTGGATGCAAAATCAACAAATGGGGAAAAGCCAAAATGGAAGATCAGGTTAGAAAATAAAATCAGCATGCTAAAATTGGATGCAAGCAAGCTAGAACAGATGAATGAAAAGTTAAAGAACGAGAATACTAAAGAATACCTGATCAAAAATATTACCTAGAAACAAAGATGATCAAGGAAGCATTGGAAATAATAAATCAGCAAATGACAACTATAGCTAAAAAGATCAGCAGATATGGAGCTCAAAGTGCACATTATAAGCAGAATTTCCAATTTCAGTCAAATAAAAAATGTTTCTACCAATCCTTTAACAGAGAGACTGCACTGAACCAGTCAACAAATAAAAATAAGAAATAGCGCAATTCTGGGTACAACTATAGGAAAAACCAAAGAAATATAATAAGAATGCAACTTGGATAAAGGAAATGGATAAGAATAAAAAAGAAGCTGAAATGAAAGAACTTGTAATAACAATGGAAATGGTGGAGAAACGGAGGATCAAGAATTGGTCAGCACCGGGTGAAAATAAACTGCAAGGTTTTTGGTTGAAACATCTGACTGGTCTAACACACTCATTGCCAAGCAGTTTAACAACATAGTGTCAGGAGTTGACATTGAAGATTGGTTAACATCTGGAAAACCTACCTGATAATGAACGCTCTAACAAAAGGGCAGCAATAGGCAACTACAGGCCAATTATCTGCTTACCAACAACTTTCAGATTTCTAACTGGTGTGGTAGCTAATGCAGTTCAACAGCATTTAGTTGAAAACAAGTTTTTTCCATCTGAGCAGAAAGAAAATTGCCCAAACAGCTGAGGAACAAAAAATCAGCTCCTAATGGACAAGGTGATTTTGGAAAAGTGAATGAGAAAGAGAAGGAAGACCAACTTGAATGAATGCAAGAAGGCATTTGACTGTCAAAAAAGTGTGGATAATGGATGATGCAGTGTCTGGAGACAGCAGAATAACCTGGAGAAAATCACAAAATACAAAGATCTGCAAATAGAAATAGAATGACTGTGGCAAAAGAAAGCAAAGATAGTACCAATAATAATAGGTGCCTTAGGTGCAATTCCAAAACATCTGGAGCACCATTTGAACATCATCAGCATTGACAAAATCACCTCCAGTTAACTGCAAAAGGCAGCTTTTCTTGGAACAGCTTACATCAAAAGCTTAATACCATCAAAAGCAACATCTGCCTTTTCCTAGGGATAGGTGAATAAAAATGCCAAATCCCGTTTAAACGTTTGGCTGACTGTGTGACCAACCATGATAATAATATCCCCAGTGAGGTAGTACCTTGATGAGAGGCTTGCATGTTCTGAAGAAGATGAGTGCTACGCCAGAGGTTCAACGGGTCTCATCAGGGAAGTCAGATGAACAGTGTCCCTTTCAGAGACAATATAGTGAGACAAAATTTACAGAAACCCATACTGTATCAGTCATTGCCCAAGTCAACAAGCACTGTACTAGGTGTTGAAATTCTTCGACATCTGGTGACAAATGGGCTACAGGACTCAAGGTCAACAGCTGCAGGACTGCTGGAAGAAAAGTTGCTTGCCTGTTGCAACTATAAAAAGACTGAAAAGAAAGAAATAATTATTTGTATTACAAATCAAGTTCAATGAAAAGAGGATATCTGAAAAGAATGCACCAGTTCCGAAAAGAATAGCATTCAGAATCATAAAGAGGCTATGAAATAATGTATTCACGAAACAGAATTGGAAGAGTGGCAAAGGTCTAGCCAGGGCAAAGAAATCAAAGCCTTGCCAGAAGTAGTTCAGACAGTAGAGGCAAATCAGGAGGAGTCAGTAGTAGTGTCACTGGAAGCTAAGATTACCAAACCAAAACTCTCTTATTTTGGTGATATCTAGTGGTTAAAACACGAGGCTAGAAACCAGGAAACTATGAATTCTAGTTCATATTTGGCTGTGTGTCTTTGGTCCAGTCTCTCTCTCTTATCCCAACTCACTTAACAGCGCTGTTGTTGTGGAAAAAATAGGAGGAAGAAGTAGTATTAGGTATATTCACTGCCTTGAGTTATTTATAAAAATAATAAAGGCAGGATTAAAAAAAAAAACTAAAAAAAGTCTAAGAAGCTAAAATTGCAAGACAAGGAAGGCCAAATTGAATGTGCCATAGATTGATTACAAGAAGACTTTAAACTCCCTGCCATGTGACTAGATAATCAAATGCCTAGATATAACAGAGTCAATAGAAACATCAGAAGTTTTGTGCAAAGATCAATGGCACAATGGAAGACACAGTTGCTGGTCAATAGGTGATAAACTGGGAGAGGGGGAGGTTAACATCAAGAGAAGAATCTTTCAAGGAGAGTTACTGTCACCACTATGTTTTATCGTTGCATTGATTCTTCTGTCAGCAATACTGAACAAGTCAGGTCATGGATATCAAACATCAAAAACATCTGCTAAATTATCCCATCTCCTTTACCTGGATGATCTGAAGCTGTATGGAAAAACACCACCTAACATGGAATAATTGCTCAGCACAGTCTGTATATACAGCCAAGATATTGCAGTGGAGTTTGGACCAGACAAATATACCATCCTTACTATCAACAGGGGGAAAATAGTGAAAATTTAAGGAGTAAAATGGCCCCATGGAAATAACAACAAGAATCTGGAAGAAGATGATACTTAAGCATCCTTCAGGCTTACAATATCAAGGACACTGAAGTCAAGAAGAAGGTTAGTAGTGAATACACCAGAAGATTTAAAAAGATATTAAAGTCCAAACTCAGCAGAAGAAAACCTGGGAAATTTCAGTCATTAGATATACAGCTGGAATAATGGATTAAACTCAAGTAGAACTAGAAGCCTTGGATAGGAAGACCAGAAAAATAATGACCATGAATCATACCCTTCATCTGTGCAATCATGTTGACAGGCACCATTTACCAAGGAGATAAGTAAGGTGGGCATGGAATTTTGCAAGTACGCCATATAGTTGAAGAAGAAAAAAAAAAGAAACTGGAAGAATAATTGAAGGATCATGAAGAAGATGCACTGAAGCTAGTACACCATGAAGGCTTACTGAATATAGGAGAGACCAAACTGGCCTATAAGAAACACTAACTGAAAAATAGAAAAGAAACATAGCTAGGCAAAGTATTACATGGCCAGTATACCAAAAACCCTAGCAGGCAAAATACATAACAACAAGAATTGACAATGGCTAAGAGCAGGATAGCTGAAAAAAGAGGCAGAGGGACTAATTCTGGCTGCACGAGTCCAAGCCTTCATAACAAATTCATATAAAGTCAGAATTGAGAAGATAGCAACAGGAAATGTTGCCTCTGCAAAGAAGCTAAAGAACCATGTATGACTTAGTTAACTGCTGCAAACAGTGGCATGACAAAGTAGCAACAATGGTACATTGGAATATCTGCAAGAAATACCAGTTGCCTGTAAGCAAGAACTGGTGGGACCACAAAATAGACAAAGTAATAGAAAATGACATGCTCTGAGACTTTAGATTGAAACAGACAAGCTCCTGCCCCACAGCAACCTAAATTTAACAGTTGTTGAAAAGAAAGGCAAAAACAGTCTGGATAGTGGACATGGCAGTATCTGGAGACAGCAGAATAGGAGAAAATCATAAAATACAAAGAACAGCAAACAGAAGTAGAATGACCAAGGCAAAAGAAAGCAAAAATAGTACCAATAGTAATAGATCCTTTGAGTGCAATTCCAAAATGATTGTAGCATCACTTAAACACCATCAGTATTGACAAAATCCCCAGCAGTCAATTGCAAAAGACAGCTTCTTTTTGGAACAGCTTACATTATCTGGCAAAACCTTTAATATCATCAAAAGCAACATCTGCCTATCCCAATCAGCCATAATATAGTTTTAGAGGCCTCCAAGTCCAAAACAACTCTGGGGGCAGGTTACACTTAAATGTTAGCTTTAAACACTGCTCCTAACACTTGGCTTTCTATGTGGATGAATTTTTGCCTGAAAGAAAAACAACAGAACAATATTTGGGCATTATTGAATTAGACCTTGAAATTCTACTGGGCAATTGTGAGAAGAACAAAAAAAGAATCTGTTCAAAGCAGGACCATCAGACTATGACTATTGTCAAAGAATTATATAGGCTAGAGGTGATATTGTGTAAGGCATACAGTATATACATTCAGAAAAAAGTAATTCACTAAGTAGTCATCAATATGGGAAATCCAGGTTTTGCTGAAAAATGACAATACATTCATTGCCTTAGATAGACCCAACTGGTAAATTTCCACACTGAAAGTATGAGACATACTATAGAAAACGATATAAATCTTGTTTTTAAAATGATCAGATTCACAGTTTTGCAATTACATAGCTTGCAATTGCTCTATTTGTAAACCGTATATATTCCGTTTAATCAAAGGAATGGAAGGTTAGCATATGGTACTAAGCTATGATGTATGAAGTCTCCCTTCAACATTCTCTTCTATTCAAAAATCCAGAAGATCTTTTATTAAGAACTATAAGATAATATATCCGGAGAATCCTTGAAGCTTCTAAACATGCTAATTGAATGAAAACTTTAAGTAATTATACTAGCATGGATGAGCAGTTACATGTCAATCTAGGACTCAAAATATTAGATTTCTCTCATGATATCTGCTACTTGACCATTGCTCTGACTTTGGACAAGATCCTTATAAGACCAAAAGGAGGGATGGGAAGTCAAGGACAGTTCTTAACACAGTTGAAGGAAAGACAAGACATTTTGCAATAATAAAATTAACAATGATAACATTGTATCTTATAACAATTTTAGATGATATGGAGAAAGGAATAACAAACTGAAATATTGAGGTGATAGGATCCAAATTAGGCAGGCTTCCAGCATGGAACATTTCTACCATCTATTAACAACTTATCCATTTTTGTATAATTTTCCCTTGGTGTCATTTTTACTGCATGGAAGGTGACTATGATGGCACGGGCAGAGTTAGGAAGCCCTGAAAGAATGTAAATTACAGGATAGAAAATAAATTGGGATCCTCCAGTAGTTCCGTGAATGGTTTATGGCAGATCAGTAAAAGGTTCTGAGTAATAATAGCTGAATGATAATGACAGTAAAACATACCTTTTCCTCTTCCTAATTAGCTGCTGAAGAAAGAAAAATATGGACGATATCCAAATAGAAGTTTTGGCAAAAGGCTAGATGCATGATCTTTGGCTCTGGTGCTGGAAATGAATTCCGAAATTGAGCCTCAAACTGAGATATTTTGTTCTTCTATGCCTGCCTGTCTGAGCTGCTATTTTGCACCCAAATACTTGGAACATGGAGGTTCTTATGAAAAGTGAGTTCTGCCCACTTCTGCTGTAGTACAGATAAAACCACATGAATAGAGCATTAATTTTGTTTCCTAAAATGTCCTGGAGGGAAATAAGGCTGGCAGTCAATGCAGATATTTTATTAGACCATTAATTGCTTCATGATTGGTTAATCAATCACAATACATATTCCTGCACTGCAATAAAAACAATGTACTGAGAATGGTAATAATGACCATTGTTTCCCTTGACACACAAACATTCACAGTCAATTGTCTACAACAATTTTCCTCAGCTTGGCACCTTCCAGATACACTGGTTTACAAGTCCCAATATTTCTAGCCAGCATGAGTGGGCACGATGGCTGGGAATGATGATGAAACTGCAGTTAGAAGGAGCCAGACTGGGGGAGACTAATTTAGAAGACCATTGACAATGTAAAATCAAAGAGTTAAGGATTATGCAATTATTAAAACATTGCCACCTACACTTAACACATGCCAGCCCTTCAAGGTAGTACAGATCAGGGAACAGAGCAAGGATTTCAGGAATGATACAGTATAGGGTATAATAATAGAATCCTAAAGCCTGCCAGAATCTACCCCCTCTTATTCCAAACAGAATCAAGGTAAAGTTATTTTGAGTTCCTTTCTCTCACCTCCTCCTTTTCCAGAATTGAGTTGTTCCTTACTTTAGTTCAATGATTTGTGCATTTCGTCAACAAGATTATCGTACTATGATACCACCCAGCCCATAATAAAAGTTAAAATCTTTGCAGAATGATGGATGAAGTTGATGGAATCAGTTACAGGTAGTCCACACTTAATGGCCACAATTGGGATCAGCAACTCTGTTACTAAGTGATACGGTCATTAAGCAAGGTATCATCTGACTGTGACTTGCAATTTCATCCTGGCTTCTTTTTTGACTCCGTCTGTTGAAAGCCAGCTGTGAGGTTTGCAAATGGTAATCACATGATCATGGAACATGATGACTGTTGTAAATGCCCACTAGCTGTGAAGTGCCTGAATCTCAATCATGTGACCACAAGGATGCTGCAATGGTCAAATGTGCGAGGAACCAATCATCGAGTTACTTTTTCAGCATTTGTAATGTAATGTGTGACTTGCCCTAATTGATTAGGCAGTTGAAAGTGGTGGCAGGAAGTTTGTACTTTCAGACCTGCAAGATTTTGTTAATGTTGCCTTACAATAAAGTAGAATTAGTTCATCTAGTCAGGTGCTGTGTCTGGTATACTTGGGAGGGCTGACAGCACTGTTGCAATTTTGAATGGTTGCTAAACAGGGCAGTCGTTAAGTGAGGAATACCTTAACCTGTAGTTACTTTCACAAATTACAAGGTATGTCACGAAGCCAAAGGACTGAGGCCAATTACAAGCCAGAAGCTGAAAAGAAAGGGAAAACAGTAGATACAGGAGGCAAAGATCAGTGTGGAAGTAACACACAAAAGTAACATGTAAGAGATGTTTAATGGAGACATTGTTCAAATACTAGTAATTATTTTCATTTAGGATTAGATGGCTCAGACAGTTTATAAAAAAATAATAAATGTACTATTTCAGGATATTTCTTAGAGAGAAAGGCAGTTTAAAAATAAATAGATTTATCTGGTTTCTCTGGGAAATTTCCCTGAATAATTTATGTTGCTAAGGGGACAGCAAAAGTAGATATGCATGAAACAGTATTCTCTTTATCAAGCAGTGCATCTCTATGAGACCCAATTATATGACTAGTGGCCTTCGGCATAATTTTATGTCATAGCTTGTAAAAAAAATCCTCCTTGACTTCAGGAGCTACATTCCAGGAAATGATTTGGTTTGCCCGAATGGTCTACAAAATAGGTGTCTCACAAAGGGTTTTTGGAAATGGGGCACTTATTCTCATCACAGGTCTTATGGGCAATGAATCTCCCATGTGACACTTTTCAAGGCATCCTATTTGTAGCCCTGAAGGTTTTAATTCTTCTTTGTCGCAATTCCACACTTTACTTGTTTCCTGTTATGAAACTTCTATAGTACCTAAATAGCTTCTTTAATTTTAAAATAGCAGTTTAGATGTTCAGTGCATTTTATTTTAGTTTGTGTTGGAAGAAAGAAAAGCGGCTTTAAACTGTGACTGTGTTTTACGATGAAAGTGGCACTTCTGATTTTTCGATAAAAAAAGCCCATAATGAACGATTCACTTAATGACCATGGTGGTTCACTTAATGACTGCTGCAAAAAGATTGTAAAATTGTGTTAGTCACGTGACTGACCTATTTTATGACCAGGTAAGATATGACCAGGCCGAGCCTGAGGGAGGGGTCAAATGTGTCATCAGTCTTGAATCTCTTCACACAGATCTTAAGTTCAACCCACCTTGAATTCCGTTGATGTTTATCTACTGCCAATTTGCTTTGACCATCAGTAGTTCAGATTCTTGTAGAGAATGTTAACATGCAATAAACCTATATATTCATCTGAATTGCCTGGACTTCTTATTTCCTGCGGTTGACATTAATGGCATACAATCTTAAGGACAGGCTCCATTACTATCATATGTCATGGGTTTAAAGGAGTTAAAGAGGCAGTTTAGGCTATTAATTCATGCCTCTACTCATGGTTGGAATCCCAATGGAAGAATTCCTCCACAGAAGGCTATACAGCCTATCCACTTCCATTCACCCAGTGAAGGGAATCCAGCCATCACTCATGCTGAACTACTTTCACTGTTAAAAAGTTTCCCCCTCTATTCAATCTGAATCTGCCTTCCTGTAACTTAATTAGTTTGCAGATTGGAATAATAGAGAGCAAGCCTGGACCTTTTTTTTAGTTTGGGAGCTTTTTTTCAGCAACATTTTAAGTTTTAATATATTTTCAAAGCAATTTTATTTCATTCAAAATATAAAAAGTATGAAACAAAACTTAAATACACAAACAGTAAAAGTAAGGGAAAGAGAAAATAGCAAAGATAAAAGGGGAAGAAAAAGAAACTATTTTTATATGGTTTCAAAAGAACGCTAATGCAGGTGGTTCTATTTAGAATCACTCATTCAGTGACCGTTCATAGTTATGATGGCACTGAATGAATGGTACTTATGACCAGTGGTGGGATTCAAATATGTGAATAACCGGTTCTCTGTGTGGATGCCGCTTCCGGAAGTCTGTTCTGGGCCTGGGCAACAAAAAGTAGCTACTGGTTCTGCCAAACTGGTGCAAACCGGCTGAATCCCACCACTGCTTATGATCCATCCTCGAAGTTCTGGCCATCCCAGAGCCCCTGCGGTTTCATAACCATGATCTGGGCACTAGGCAACCAACTCACATTTATAACAGTTGCAGCATCCCAGAGTCACATGAATGCCATTTTCAATCTTTCCTGCCCGCTTTCCACAAGCAAAATCAATGGAGAAGCTGACAGGGAAGGTTACAAGTGGCTCTGGTAAGACTTCTGCAGCAGTCACCCCCACTCCATGCACTTGTGCCACACTGGCAACTTGTGCACCTTTGTGTGCCCTGCCTTACCCAGCATCAGCCACTCTAAGCCGTTGCACTTGCATTATGCCACACCAGCCCCTCATGTGCCCTTCTGCACCCTGCAGCAACCACCCCCACCCTAACACACTTGGGCCATACCAGCCCCTCATACCATATCCTCATATGCCCCCCCCATCCAGCAGCAGCCATCCTAAGCCCTACTGCACTCACATTTCACACATCAGCTCTTTCCCCACCCCGTCCACCCTCCCCCAATTGGCAGCAACCACTTATCTGTCTGCCGCCTTACTTACAGTACAAGCTGACTGGGACTTGCAACTTCCTGCCAGCTTTCCACTTATTACTTTGGTTGTTGGAAGCCAGCAGGCAGGTAATCATGTAATCAGAATAGAGCTGAAAGGAAGCTTCAAGGTCTTCTAGTCCAGCCCCCTGCTCAAGCAGGAGACCCTGCCTATACCATTGCAGACCAGTGACTGTCCAGACTCTTCTTAAAAACCTCCAGTGATGGAGCACCCACGATTTCTGAAGGCAAGCTGTTCTACTGGTTAATTGTCCTCACTGTTAGGAAGTTTCTCTTTAATTCCAGGATGCTTCTCTCCTTGATTAGTTTCCATCCATTGTTTCTTGTCTTGCCTTCTGGTGCTTTGGAAAATAAGTTGATCTTCTCTTCTTTGTGGCAGCCCCTCAAATACTGGACTATTGCTATCATGTCACCTCTAGTCCTTCTTTTCTCTACTAGCGAGACTCTAACTACACTAGATGTGAGGAGATGCATGCTTAATGACCTACAAACCTCACTTAATAATGGCAACAGGGACTGCCTGCATTGCCATTGCTAAGCAATATATTCACTTTATGACTACATCACTTGATGCAGAAATTCCAGAAATTCTGGAATTAACCATCATTAACCAGAACTACCTGTATAGGGTATTCCCTGTAACACTCTATGGAAGTGAAAGTTGGCCTTTGAAGAAGCAGGATATTGACCCTTTTGAACTTTGGCATAGGAGAAGACTCCTGAGAATACTGTGGACAGCAAAGGAAACAAACCAATGAATTATCAAACAAATCATCCCAGAGTTCTTCCTTGAGGCACAAATGATCAAGCCCAAATTATCCCGCTTGAGACACATTATGCACGGATCTAGCTCTTGGGAAGAGACTCAAATGCTGGGAAAGGTAGAAGGAAAAAGAGGAAGAATATGACTAGAAGTAAGGTGAATGGACTCACCCTGGCAATGAGTACACTGTTAGAAAGCTGAAAGACCTAGTCAGAGACAGATAGTAATGGGGGAAAAAAATAAATGTGTTCACTAGGAGTTGAAAACAATTTGATGTCATATAAGCAATTAATCAATATGCTGTTTGATGAATTAAACCTAGTCCATAAGTAATGAATAGACAGAAGGCTAAGAATTGTCATATATCATTAAACCAAACCTTAAAATTCAGTAGACCCACATCTTTTCAAGGATATCAAAATCATTATTTTTTTTTTTTTAACCCAAACACGATATACCCAAAGATCCTCATGCATAGACAAGTTCCACATTTTTGGAATATAATTTAACATTGCATTTATCTCTTGAAACCTTAGCTAGTTAATCTTTTCTATGCTGAAGATGTAATGAATTTGAAGGAACATTACTTTGTGCAAGTCCATGGATGGTTTCTTCTTAGTTAGAGAGATTAATATTGTGTTGGACAAAATTCTTGGAAGCAACTTAAATCCCTGATTTCTTTCCCTTCATATTCTTAAAAGAATCATCCTATCTAGTCTATTTTTCATCATTTGGAAACTATGCTTCTAATAATGTAGCCTAAAAATGCATTTGCCTTTTTAGCAACTATGTCATGCTGCTGACTCATGTTCAGCTTGTGATCAAGTAAGATCTAAGATTCTTCTCACGCATGCTGTTAGCAGTCAGCTATCTCCCACCTTATTCCTGGGCATTGGATTTCTCACCTTATGCCTATGCATTTGATTTTTTCCCTAAGTAAACTTTGTATTTATTTTTGTTAAATCGGATGAAAACATAATTACATTTATTTAATCTAAGAGGTTTTGTTGAAGTCAAAATACAGTATATTATGACTGCAGAATTCCCAAAATTTATACAAGACGTTATCTGATGGAAAACATGAAATAAAATTAGTTTGACACGTTTTTGACAAATCTGTGCTGACTTCTGGTAACAAGAATCTTGCTTTATGGCATTGGAATCTTCCTAGGTATTAATTTCAGACTGACTGATCTGAATTCATTGGCTTCTTATTTTTCCAGGTTTGAAAACAGGAATAATATCTGGATCTCACCTATCAAGAGACTGGCTGTGGAGAGATCAACAAACGTGGGGCAAAGGTTTTATACTTTGTGCTGAAGTTCTATTATACAGGCATCTTCTAAATGCGCTGTCATGGTTCCGATAGATGAAACCCATCAAAAGAACTTCAAGGCAAAATTCTTCCTTAAAGAACATTTTATTCGGGAAACAAAGTATCAGCACTACATAGTTGAACCCAAAACTAAATTCCCTTCCCCCAGATACAAAGTAGCAAAGTGCAATTCCCACCCCCAATAAACTGTCATAAAGCACATTCCCCAATTAGCTTAAAGTGCGGGCTTTCTCCTCATCTCCTCAGCCCACCAAAATGTTATCAGCTGGTCCTTGGGTTCCCACGGCAGCATTATTATTATGGCTAACTGAGCTCTCATCCCAAACCCCCCCCCACTTCACCTAATTTCTAAAAGCAAGAAAACATGTTAAAGGAGAAGAGAAAATGGCTGCATTTTCCATCAGTTGTCAGAGCGGGAACATCCAATGTTAGCAGCGCTGACATGCGCGTCCAGACAGGGTGGTCTGCAACTTTATATTTAACACTGCTTTATAGTCACCCAAATAAAAATTGTCTGGATGAGTTACAACATATTAAAATCTATAACAATAAGTCATCCTTCCCCTAGGGGGGACCGCAATAACACTGAATTATAAAGTTGAAGTCTCAGTGAAATAAACTGTCTTCAATAATCTTCTAAATGCCATAAAGGAGTGAGCTTTATGAATCTATGGCGGTTTGGAATTCCAAAGTGTGGGGCCACCACAGAGAAGGCCTATTGCTTTATCCATATTATCTCAACTTCAGATAAAGGGGGAGAAATCCAGATACTGACAGATGTTCCGGACCAGAGCATCCTATGTTGTTTCCATTCCAAGACTAGGTAGGACTCCTGACTGGCATGGATACAGTTAATACAGTATGTTTCTGTAGTTGAACCACCACTATTTTTTCAACAACTTCCTCTAAAAGGACCAGGCTGGAGACAGGATAGAAATTATCAAGAACTGATTGGATTTAAGTAAGATTTTTTCAAGAGGTAGTGGTCAATCACCTCCTGGCATTACTTCTCCCTCAGAGAGATATCGACAACTTTCCAGATCCAGCAATTTACACATCCTATCTAATTATCTAGATGAGCCAAAGTAGAAGAACTGTACTGAATATACTTGTGGATAAGTCCATTCACAAATAAGCAAACCCCAATTTTTGGGGAGGAGCACCCATGTTTTCAGCTTATCTATGATTATCTATGATAGTGCTGCAGCGAAGCCTATCAATTTCCTCAACTACAGTAAGCTCAAAGAATCCCAGAAAACATTCCAAGATTTAGCTTTATCCACCCCACTGGATTCTGGCCAAGTAGTATCCAACCCAGAGTTGCAGTCCAAAACAACTGGAGAGTAATAATAATGTAATCTGGAGAAGAGTACATTAGCACCTCAAATATCACAACTGAACAATGTAACATACTAATACTATGACATTAATCGAATCAACGTCTTTCTCCAAGCCATGGTTTCATTGTGATTTGTTGACTAAACCACAGTTGGCTGGGTTCATATGAACTTGCAATCCATGGTTTACAAACTGCATTTACTGGATTCACACAATGTGTTAAGCCTAAGACAATGATGTCTTAGTGCAATGTATGACCCAAATAGCTAAATGGAGAAAATGTCTGTGGAGTTAGATCAGAAACTTTTTATCATCACACCAGCTAAGGAAATACTCAGTTTCTACAGGAGTAAGGGCTTCTAATTCCCCTGTAACCTTAATTTTGCTCTGCTGCATTGTGATTCTTTAAAGGTCCATATTGGCCTTTATTTCAGCCAGCAACACTTTCAGAAGAGAACATATATAGCCTGGGGTCAAACTGATGGGCTCTTGATGGTCTTTCATAAAACAGCCAGGCTCACAGAACACCAAGAAACCCACAACTTTTTTTTTTACTAAAAGACATTTTGGGGGCAGCTTTTATGTTTTACCCTTCTTCTGAATTTTACAATTTCAGAGCAAGTTTTCAAAATGAATCAAGAAGCAACCCATTCTTTTCCTGATGGAGGAAGCTAATCGAGCTTTATAAATGTATCTGTGGCATGGTTCATTACCTGTGATGACATATTGAAAGCCATGAATGGTCTGGTATCAGCAAATCAATTTAAAATTTAATCTGAGGGAAGGGGAAAAAATGAAAGAGAAGAAATGGTATGAATAGAAGTGGTTTGAGGTTTGTAACATCATACCAAACACTTTTATCAGAGTAAATTGAGCAACTCCTCCATTTTTATAATATAATTCTTACTGTGCATCAGTTGCTATGTAAATATACACATACATACATACAAATACACATACACGCGCAAACAAGTTTTCTGATGATTAATTTGTGCAATTAGAATTATGTAAAATCAGTGAACAGAATGTGAGTTATGTAAAGAATTTTTCAGTAAAAATGGAGGGGAAAATTTAATTCTTAAAATTTTGAAGGATTTTTCTCATTATATCTATCTACAATGTTGTTTTAATATATGCTCTGGAGTCTGTAATGAGTTTAGTGCTTAGAATGCTATGCTGTTATCATCTCTAGAAAGAAAAACTTACACATTGACATGGTGGAGGTTGCAGTGGGAAGTATCTTTACTGAGGTAGATCTATGTGGGATGATGATTTCAGGTAGAAATGGGGTGCATGGATAAGTTCTTTTATGCAAATATAAATTTCTTAGGAAAAGCATCTTATACATGTTAAAAGAAATTTGGCAATCACCCATCCATGTAGTGCTATTTCCTATCATATTTAATAATCAAAAACATTCTTAATAGCTTACTATATGTAGCAATTGCTTTGGTCAGCTTTGAGTGCATACATACCACAGTGATCCTTGCACTGTTGTGGTACTTGATGATGCAGTAGGAGCTTCATGAATTAAATAGGTTATTTTGCTTAATGAAGATTCAAGATCTCAGTATGAATACACTGCAATAATTGTATTTTAGATTTCTCCCTTACCTTGCATAATTTAGCAGAACAACTCATTATAAATTATACTTGTAACATGCACTTTTTCAGAAGTTATTCTTCTCATATCTTGTGAATTCTTGGGAAATGCTTTTTCTCATCCTTCTGGTTATGTTTGTACGTAGCTTAAGGCTTACCTTACCCAAAGGTAAGCTGTTTTTCAATTACTTTTATGTACAAAAAAGTTAAGTGGGTTATCTTTCTCTCTCTCTCTTTCTCTATTGTTGTCTGTCTGTCTACCTAGCTATGTAGCTAGTCAACTACCATCTATCTATCTATCTATCTATCTATCTATCTATCTATCTATCTATCTATCTATCTATCTATCTATCTATCTATCTATCTATCTATCTATCTATCTATCTATCTACCTACCTACCTACCTACCTACCTACCTACCTACCTATCGCATCCATCCATGACAGAAAAGAGCCACTGACAGCTCCATACTTAGACTTCTGGTCCTGCCATAAAAATGCTTCTATACACAAGCTGCAATTTAGGGCCTTCTTGTCCTGATTAAATATAACTGCCCATTGATGTGGGTCAATCACAAATTATCACCTGTAGATTTGGATTGTTCCACATAGCTGGCGATGAAGATGCATGATTTTTGTATATTTAGAATATTCTCAAGTGTTTCATTTTATGATAAACCAGTATAAATCCTATCAAAGGTTGTCTTTTTTGTTTGTTTGTTTGTTTTTTTGTTTTTAAACCTGGCTTCTTAAAACTAACAGAGATTTTACTCATTCCCAGAAACTTTGTACAGGAGAAAGACCATCAGGGATTTCAAAAAGAACCCCAAAGATACAAGAAAAATATAAACTGACTGTGAAGTGAATCCACTTTTCTGAAACTTATCCCTGAAAAGCTGAAAAGCTGATCCTAAAGTGAAGGGATCAGGCTTCACTAATGAATGAACTAAACTGAATCTTACAGTGAAATTTTTGAGGGCATGTTTTAAATACAGACATATAAGCTTCCCAATTTATAGCAAGTCTATTATATCAAAGGCAGTGGTGGCATTCTCTGTGTCAATGCTGCTTTTGGAAGTCCATTCTGGGCCTGGGCAACAAAAAATTAGCTACCGGTTCTGCCGAAGTGGTGCGAACTGGCTGAATCCCACCACTGATCAAAGGCCATCATACAGTATGTATATAGATTTAGAAGAGGGGTGGGCAACTATGGCCCCTTTATAACCCATGGACTTCAACTCCCAGAATTCCATGCTGGCTCAGGAATTCTGTGAATGGAAGTCCACAAGTTGTAAAGGGGCCATAGTTACCCACCCCCGATCTAGAATTACACCGATGGTTTTATCTATCTGAATGTGGTATATTTAGAGCAGAGATGGGCTGCAGCCTCCCCATGATCAAGGTTCAGAGCCTGTTGTCCACCCCATCCCTGCCTCCCCATGAAAGCTGACAGATGGGTGATTGTGAGAATGGGTCAGGGAATGAAAATGGGTTTGCAAACACATACAAATGACAGGTAACCCAAATAAATACTAACATTCAGAAAGATGCAAGAGGGAACCCAAAAAGAAAAGCCCAGATAGGATATATTGTGAAGATTACAAACAACGTGATGGTATTGAACAAAACTCATTTGTCTTTAACCCTTTACTATTCAAAGATTTCTACTAAAGAATATTCATGAGTAGCAGCAATTTGTGCTCAGAGTTGTTTTTATGGTATGAAGGACAGACAACAATTCAAAGGTTAATTTTGAATGAATGTACATTTCATCTGAATTTAAAATGTTGGTACAACATGCAGTTTTTAAAAATGCCTTTTTAAGGGAAGGATGGAATAGAAAGGCATGTATAACTGCAGGTACAATCATTCCATTACTCCTCCCAAAATGTGGATCTCTACACTCTTTAAGGGCAAAGAGTAAAGGGCAGGGTTGGTTTAACTTACATTTTCTGAATGCTGATCTAGTGACAGTCCTGCAGGAAGTTGGAGGAAACTCTGCATTAGAAAAAGGTTAGAGTCTATCAAACCATTAAAAAAAAAATAGGAGTGACCCCTAGAGCCCTAAGAAATCATGGGGGTAAAATCAGGCTGCAGAAGAGAATGAACCACAGAGCAATATCTGAATAGAATAGAATAGAATAGAATAGAATAGAATAGAATAGAATAGAATAGAATAGAATAGAATAGAATAGAATAGTAAGGATCTTGGAGGTCTTCTAGTCAAGCCCCCTGCTCAAGCAGGAGAACCTATACCATCTCAGACAAGTGACTGTCTAGCCTCTTTTTAAAAATCTCCTGTGATGGAGCGCCCACGATTTCTGGGGGCAAGCTGTTCCACTGGTTAATTGTCCTCACTGTCAGGAAGTTTCTCCTTAATTCCAGGTTGCTTCTCTCTTTGATCAGTTTCCAACCATTGTTTCTCGTCCTTTCCTCTGGTGCTTTGGTGAACAACCTGCCCCCTCTACCTTGTGGCAGCCCCTCAAATACTGGAACACTGCTATCACGTCTCCCCTATTTCTTCTTTTCTTTAGACTAGCCCAGGGGTGTCAAACTGCTGGCCCACAGGCCGGATGCGTCATGGTGAAACCGCACCCACAGCATTACTGGCAATGGAAAAAAAGTTGCGATACATCGCGACCCGTCACGTGACGTTGCGAGTTTGACACCCCTGGACTAGCCAAACCCAAGTCCTGCAGCCGTTCTTCATACATTTTAGTCTCCAGGCCTTTGATCATCTTAGTTGCTCTTCTCTAAATTTTTTCCAAATTCTCAACATCTTTTTTGTGATATGGTGACCAAAATTGGCTGCAGTATTCCAGGTGAGATCTTACTAGGGTTTTATAAAGCGGTACTAATACCTCGCGTGATCTTGATTCTATGCCTCTGTTTCATACACTTTGACAAGAGGCTTATTTAAGATTCCTGGAAACTACTTGAGGGCTGCTTCACATCTTATATTTTTAGTGCACATCTGCAAAAGCCAGTTTGGTGTAGTGGGTAAGGCACCAGTCTAGAAACAGGAGGCTGTAAGTTCTAGTCCTGACTTAGGCACGAAAGCTGGCTGGGTGACTTTGGGCCAGTCACTCCCTCTGATATATATATATATATACCTGGAATCACATGTTTTATTTGAAATCACATGTCTCCTATCCTGCCAGCATTTAAGTGGAATACGCCATTTGGCTTTAATTGGCCTTTCCCCCTTGCTCATCTAAATTTAATCTCCACATTTGCTAATATAAAAACCATCATGCTTTTTTTTTAAAAATTAGTTTCTGGTCTCTGTCAGACCAGGTAGCCATGAATAAAATCCATATCAGATGAAAGATCAGAGATACATCTGTCATTTTCTGTTCTCAGGATTTGGAGGACAGCATTGCTTATTTATTCCAAAATGGTAGGTAAGATACGCTTATATCTGCAACATGTTTTTCAGTTGTAGACATTTCTATTGGCCAATGTGACTATGTTTCATTGTTTTAGTTTGTAACATAAGCATCTTATTAGTCATGCTTGTCTTAGATGTGTAGCTATGTTACCAAATTTGTTATTCTAAACCCTCTATGCCCTGAGGTTGCATACTCTTACCCAGTAAGATGGGATAATGTCATATTTCATTTTTTCTTTCTTCAACTTGTTACAAAACAAAGCTTACATTTCACCTGAGAACTGTGCATTTTCATTGCACAAATCAAAATGCTTGTAAGTCAATGCCCATACACCTGAAAATAAAAAATATGGAAGACAAATATGTTGAACTCTTCACAAGAATGAATGAATAACCCAACAGAAGTTCTAAAACAATCAAAAGACCCTATAAGGAAACATTTTTGAACATATTTTAAAAATGTGTGTGGGTATTAAAATATATAATCTTGTTATAGGCGAATGGTAGCTTACCTTGAGATTTTTGGCTTTCTAAGCTATTGCAACATTTAATAAGATTTTCTGGTAATTACATATGTAATTCTACCTAAATTAGTTTTTAAAAATGCCAGAATTTAAGGCCAAGCTTCTTGTGATGAGATCTCCTTTCCTGTATTCTCCCTGTTCATGCACAATTTTAAAGGCATAGATGTCTGATTTTAATACAAAAAGAGCTTGTGAAATTAGGCACAATCATACTTTATAACTTTCTCCACCCAATTTTGCTCTTTTTCTCTGATGTTCACTGGAGAAAGCAATTATGGTGGGAAAAGTTAGCAGTAAAAGGAAACTGGGCATCCAAACAGCACAAGGGCCGGACGCCATCAAAGCTGACACCAGCCAAAGCACAGAAAAAACTCAAAAGAAGCAATGCAAGATCAGAAGATGTGGAGACCTGGCCCATAGAATCACCAAGAGTTGGACGTGACCGACTCTGTATCATCATCTCTGATACGGAATTTTGCAGATTTCCTAAAATTGTAAAAGAGGCAGGAGCAAGAAGAAAATGGTAAGACAAGAGAGGAGCTTAGTATCCCTGCCCTGTATGCTTCTGATGTAGCTCGAAGCTACAAATGATAAGAGGAAATAGGAAAGCTTTTTGGACTAGTGGACAAATTTGGAAAGTTGAGATCCTGCCAAAGGCATCTTTCCAGCATGGCTGCCCCAGGGGATATGGCCAGTCACAAAACACCCGGTTATCAGAACATAAAGAGGGAAGGTCGCTCCTCTGTCTAGTCCTCCAGAAAATTGCCCGTCACCACTGCGTATCTTTCTTTGTGCTTGTGGTTGCACTTCCAAATGAAATGCTTGGCTACAGCCATGTGCTGTCTTTATTTTTTTTAAAGGCATATGGGACTTATATGGGAAAGGACTCTCATAAAATTGATAGGGGAAGCTGATGCTTTATTTTATACTGAACATTCTTTTTATTAAAAAGAACATTTTAAAAAGACTCAGGAAAGAAACAAGGAGAGGTGCCAAGGGAAGGGGTTGTGCTCACCTTGATGGTGGTGAGCACAACCATCTCCCTTGGCACTTCTCCTTGTTTATTGATACTATGGGCACTGCGTTGCACACATTTGAAAGCCGCAGATGAGCCAGTTTGATGTACCATAGCGGTTTAAGCTTCAGGCTAGAACCTGGGAGACCCTGAGCTCTGGTCCTGCTGCCTTAGGAACAAAAGCATTTGGGTGATCTTGGGCCAGTCACTCTCTCTCAGCCCCAGGAAGGAGGCAATGGCATACCACTTCCAAAAAACCTTGCCAAGAAAACTGGAGGGACTAGTTCAAGCATTTGCCACAAGTAAAAAACTGACTCATGGGTATGTTTGTGTGTGTGTGTGTGTATAAGCACACACCCACAGACACATAGACACAAATGAACAATCTCCATGCAGATCTATATACTGTTCATATGTTGAAGGTAATTGCCAACATTCCTATTGCCTTACTCTATGTAATCTGCATATCGAAACAAATATATCCTTTTATTCACATCAGTGAGTAAAGTCACAGATGAATAGAAAGCTGAGTGTCGTCCCCTTTTACCTTTTCTTCTGGAGCAAATGGAAAAGTACCTCTGCCTTTAGAGAAAGAGAAGGAGGGAGGGAGGGAAGGAAGGAGGGAGGGAGGGATCCTGTGTTTTCTGAAATGCTAATAAGAAGTATAGGATTAATGTTCAGCCCTTAGCCCCAGTGGTGCAGCTCTAAGAAAAGTCAAAGGGGAGCGCTGTCAGCTTATGGTAAAGGCAAAAGGCCAGAGATGCATCCCGATATTACATGGTATGTGACATTGTGGAACTGAAGTAATTATAGCAACTGCTCCTAGCCTTGGATCAGGATGGAGCATTCACACATTGGAGGAAACCAGAGATTTTTCTGTTTCATTCTCCACCCAAAGGTCACAGCCATCTTGCAAATGTATTCTTTCGTATGATGCCACTCCTCTAATTCAGTTAACAAAGTGGTATTTTGAACTCACTCGAGGCAGAGTTCAAAAATTTCTTCCTTTGCCTTTCAAAAAAGAAAAAGCCCTACATACCAAAATAACAGCAGTAACATTTTGCTAAGGTTGTAAATCACTTCTTCCTTGTTGCAGACCAGGGTTATCTTTTCAAACTAATTTTTAAGCTGTTGGGTTTTGTAACTGGCAGAGGAAGAAGCAGGAATGATGAGCATTTTAAAGATCTGGTGAGCATATGAATATATAATAGTGCTTAATCATTAATCTACTGTTGCTTTCTCAGGTTCTTAACGACTTTTTCTGATTTCATTGTATTTACCTGGAAATGTTGTGGGTTGGAGACACTGAATGCTCATAACTGGGGCCTGTGATTCCTGGGTGAGCTGATATTGTTTTTCTGATATTGTTTTTCTGAATTTCATTTTTGCTACAATCTGAACTCCAAATTATTATCAGTACTAAATCATCCCACACCAGGCTGTTCCTCCTTTAGAAGCATAGCGTACCTTGTGATCATTCTCTAACTTCCAGCTTTTTTCAGAACTGTGGCAACCAAGGGTACAGACTCAACTTTAGAAACTCAGTGGGAGGTGATTCTGGAAATCCCTCCCCCACCCCCATTTTCATTGCAAATAATTTTTCCTCTAAATTAAGGATAAATCTGCGAAATATGAAACTTTAATATTATGATTCCAACTGAGCATCCCTTTGTGGAGCCTTAATTCTGCACAAAAGCTGTCTTTAGGATCTAACTCTATTAATGGCTATTTTTCCAAATCCATATTTTTCCTAAAGGTCTCATATGGTTAAGTCATTCTCCACAGAAATGTGTATATATATGCATGTCTGTGTGCATGAACATGTGCATATATATGCACAGGATATACCAAAGTCAGCCCCTTTGGAGAATTTATTATATAAATTGTTCAAACTGGTTGCTATTTTCTTCTAAAAGCTTTACTTGTTTGACACATGACATTTGAACAGCCCAAGTACAGTAACATTTTTTCTAAAAAAATAAATAAAAAATAAGTAAAATAAAACATAATATGAAAATTGTTGGCATCAGTTCAGGGTAGCATGGGGTTGCCTAGCAATCTTTCACGATCTCTTCACAGTGACTGGAAGCTTTTCCTCCACTATGTTCTGGCTAACAGTGATGTACTTCTTGATTTATAATATTGAGCTGCAAAATGAGTTCTGTTTTGCATTTGCACAAATAGATTTCAGGTATGATCTTGTTGGCTACTTAAGGAACTCGGTATTTAGATATTGTACCTTTTCCCATTCTCTATGTTATAAGAAATGAACTCTAGATGATTTGAGAAGGAATCAGCACAACTTACAAAACAAACTATACTCGCTTGTTTAATTTTCTCACAAAAAATATTCAGAGAAAAGAAGTATTGCCAGCTATAGTTTGTCAACAGTACTTGCTAATGGACTAGGAGTGGGTTGGAATCGATGGTTCTCCAGATGCTGTTCCCCAGTCAGTTCTGGCAGTGATGAGGGATGCTGGAAATATAATTCAACAGCATCTTCAGTGCCACAGGTTCTTTAGCCCTGAAGTATAATTAACTAGACCCCATCCAAATCTTCACTCTACTATAAAGCTCACAGGGTCATACTGTACCACAGTCTCTCAATTTATTTCACAAGGTTGTTGTGATAATAAAATGGGGTAAGTAAGGCAATATACCTTGAGTTCTTTGGATAATAAAGTTATGGCTATAAAATAGTTGTATGTACAATAAACATGAAATAATTGATTGCTTACTGAGATACAAAATACATTTCAATTTTGAACTTGCTGAAAGGATTGCTATGCTTCTTTATTCTCAGCTATACTTTGTGTTTTTATATAATTCTGAAACCATATATACATGTCTGCCTACCTACCTGCCTGCCTGCCTCTCTCTCACTCTCTCTTCTCTCTTTTTTTTTTTAATATGTTTTATTGATTTTTAACATAATCACCTTAATATTTGGTAAACAGCGTGTTGTCTGGGTTAGTATTTAAAAAACAATCAATAACAATTTATTTCTATAATTCTATAGTCCATATAATGGTTTTGCTTGATTTTTCTCTTCTTCCAATAATATTCTCTTTTGCCAATCTTAAATTAATACAGTTCTTACTATCTGAATAAATGACAATTAAATATAGACATTTTTCTCATGTTTCTGCAAATAATAACCACATCAATATAAAGCTTCTTTTCTAATTGATCATCTTGATTGCCTTGTCATGGATCCTGTTTACTGAATCCTTATTTAAATTTGTTTTCCCCACAATATTCAAAGCATTCTTACTGGTTAAGATTTTCTCGACATTAGTTACACTTAAGTATTTAAGTCTTTTTTTATCATACAAACCATCCCAACACTTTTACATTTCTCATATCTTAAAAAAAGAGAAAAAACCAGAGGAAACATTTCTTTTATATAAACCATCCCAACATTTTTATATTTCTCATGTCAAAAAACAAAACACAAAGGAAAAAAGAAAGAAAAAATACTATGTTACTTAAGGGGTTCATCCCTCTTAAACTAATCTTCATTTATATCTAAAATCTTTCTATTTCTTTAACCATATTCAAACAGATGTTTAATTTTTAAATATTCCCTCTGGTAAATCCCATCGTCTAATTTCTTAATTCTCACTTTAGCCTTTTTTTTTTGCCAAACATATTTCCTGATCAATATGCTTCGCTGAATCAAAGAATCTTTCCGTAATCTTAAAAATGTTGTTGCAGGTACAAAAGGCAAAACAGGTAAGATGTTTTTATAGAAAGGTTTCGCCGCTTCGTATTCATTGAGAATCTTTTCCTTTCTTTCTTTCTTGATTTTATTTATCATTTTTTGTCTCTCAAGTTCTCGTAGTTCTCCTGGCAGAATCCATTTTGTCAAATCTTTTTTCTTGTCCTCAAACTTATTTTGTAATCTTAGAGTATAGGTTACCTTTTCCATGTCCAGTATTTCCTGTAAGTTTTTTTCCCATCTGGGTTAGTCATACTTTCTTCTATTGTTAAGTTCCATCTTGAAATCTCTCTCCTCTGTCTCGTATTCAGTTGTCTGGTTTTTTTGCTCACTCTGTTTTTATTTTCTGAGAATGTTTGTGTTGTAAAGTTAAATTGGAGATGTGTTCCTTTATATTTTCAAAGTTATTTTTAATTTCCTCATGGTTTGAGATCATTGTTGTTTGGATTAGTTGCAACATAGCATAGATCTCTTTCTGGAAAGTATTTGTTTTTCTTGGTATATTCTTTCTGCAGATCTCTGGTTTTCCATGATAGCTAAAAATCAGGGTTTTCCTTTCTCCATAGAAAGCTTTAGAGTCACAGTTGAGTTGGTATTTGTAATCCAGAAAGGCCAATTCTTTTTTTTAGAGTTTATAATTCTCACTTTGTAGATAGCCCAAAATGTTTTCTTTCTTTTTTGTCACAGCTGTTCTCTGTTATTAAGACATTGAAGGTCACCCAAAACAAGTTATCTTTTCCTGGGCTTTGCCAATCCCCGTAATAAAGCAACTGCTGTTGTATATTTTTATCCACCACTAGATGTCAGCACCAGTCAGTAAGAGACAATTGTTTACTTCTATTTTCATGATTTAAAAGGAAAATCTTAACAGATTCCACCGATTTCAAACTTATCCAAATTAAGTCTTATATTCATTTCATTTCAGTATATTTCTGTTTCCCCTGAAAAGTTTAATTCGCTGCTTCCATCTGTAGGAGGGTGGGGTAAAGATCCCCCTCCTCACTTTCGGAGGCTTTTTGCTTCTTGGGGTTTTTCTCCCCCCCCCGGAAATCAATTTTCAAGTAGAAGAGAGAAAATCACTGTTCTTACCCAGTTCCAAACACGTTGTTTACAGTCAGCTTAAAGTAGTGCTTTTGGGCTTTGGCTGCTTGTAGCTTGGGCTAGACTCTGAAGTTAAGCTAGCCTTTCTCCTGCTGGTTTCTGGAGGGCTTTTCCCAGACCAATCGGATTGACCACTGTCTCTCCGCAATCAGTGGTACTTCCTTCCTTCTTTGTTGCCTCTATGGGGCAGGGCAACTTCAGGCCCATTTAGGGTCCCCTAGCAGGCAAAAATTGGCCATAGGGTGTACAGCCCCACGATCCCTCGGCTGCTGCGCTACTGCGCAAAACTGGAAGCCCTTTCTTCCCTTTTTAAACTATCATAGTGGCTTAACTCATGACTAACACTAGTCTTGATATTGTAATATCTTAAAGACCCTTCCTCCCCGAGGGTGATACTGCTGAAGACCTGTCTCTGACCAGAAGAAAGTGAAGTGCAGGTGAAGGTATAACTTGGAGAATTTGACAGGCTGGTCATGATTCCCAGGGTGCGGTGAATTGTGGGAGATAAAGGAGCTTTCCAAAGCAGAACAGAGAAGGAGCTCTGAGATGGATGGTTGGAAAATGGTTGTTGGGAGAGCTTACAGAGGAAATATATGGAAATAGAAGAAGGGATAAGTAGACTAGGTCAGATTGAGAGAAAGCTGGAAATGGTCATAGTGAGATAATGGAGGAGAGAGATTAAGAACTGGAAATGGTGACAGGAATAATATGGAAGACCTGATATGCAGAAGACTGAAAGACTGAGGCATATTCTAGTTGGGTAGGAAGTGACTGGCTGGGGGAAAAATTAGAACTGAGTTGAATGGGAGCTGGTGGTTAGTAGCATGAGTGGAGAAACAGTGATGATGGTGAGCAAGATGGAATGGGGAGAGAGTGTCATCTTTGAAAAGATTCAGAGCTCTGGTGGGTGCCATAGTAGGAGAGCCATGACTGCTATTACAATGAGAAGTAACAGAACTAACATCAGGAAAGGAGTGGCTCTATTTATCAAGAGATGACCGAGGTTCAGAGTTTGGGGGACCAACATTAGACAAAGGAAAAAGGAACCTGTGGCTTAGGTAAACAGTTCTTCCTCTGCATAGGAGGCAGAGGGAAGTATGGAACCATAGTGCTCTGGAATAGAAAAATATGGAGAGCAAAAGTTCAGGAGCCTTGGAAAAACAGAAGCTTGAGGAGTCTGGGTGGGTGAAAGACCTACTGAATTGCCTAGTGTTAGCCCAGTGAGGTAGTCCAGACAAGAAGCAAAAGCAGGAGTACTGGCTCTATTTGTATTGTAAGGTTACATTAATAGAATCTTCAAAGTCTGAAAATATTTTCTCCCTCTTCTCCTTTTACTCTCTATAAAACTAGGAAGGGTCCCTTCTGAAATGCTTCTCTGCTCTTTCTGTGGGCTGAGATACATTTTGCATGCTGGTTATCCTGCAGTTCTCCCTCCCAAGGTCATTCCCGCATACTATCACAAAAGCAGGATTCCATGTTTACTGGCCCCTCCCCAGTTACACAATCAGTGGCTTTTCATTTACAATTGCTTACTTCAGTGAAGAATCTTCCAGGTTTCCATTGGTTGCTTCTGTTTTGATAAAGAACCACCATGCATATCATATTCAAACTCTCTGCTTACCCTGTCACCAACCTCGGTTTTGGGGGGAAGAGAAATATGACATAGAACTTATTCTGGATTCTAAACATAGGAGGAGACTTCTGGAATAGCTTATTTATTGGAAGGGCTATTCAGTAATTGGAAAGATTGTGGGAAAGAAAAATAGATTTTCATGTTTCGTACCTTGTGCACCAGTTCCACCTGAAATTCTGCATAAAGCTACATTCTTGTCACCTGCCACCACTATCAATAAACAATAAACCTTAGAATGAAGGAGATTCATTGTTTTCTGCCAGGTTAGACTCTCCAGTGCCAGTTGCTGTGCAACAAGAAACAAGGGGGAACTGACTCTTTGTGGTCAGGCACAGCTTGGGGAGTTGCCAGGCCCATCTGCAAATAAGGTCAGGAGAAAAGAAATCCATAGACATTTCCTATAGTGACTTGCCTGGGTCTTTCTGCACATGGAGAAGAGAAGAATTATAGATGGTGAGAGAGAAGATGGCGAAAAGAAAGGTAGATATGATGTTGATGGACAAGTGCATGATCTGTTAAGAAAGGAAAAATCAAAATTCAGGAAAGTAGGAAACATGGGGGGGGAATTAAAATAACTCCACCTTGACTGTGTTTGGTATAAGATGGCAGAAACTCTGATGGGCTTTCAAGATTCTGTTATTATAGCCTATACAGTAAAGTAGCTTTCCTGGAATTCTTGTAGTGTCTGTTTCCTGATGTGGTCTACCTTGCAGGGCTGACAATAGGCATGCTGTGCTCCTCCTGGCTCTCTCATTGGCATTCAGTACCATCAATCATTATATCCTTTTTGGTCAGCCACAAGTTTTGTTGACTGGGGGCATTGTTTTACAAAGGGTCTCTCTGTTCTGAGTGTTTCTTTCCAGTTGGTATTGTAGAGGAGAGGGTATGTCAGTGCAGATCTTGGCCTTCTTTCCAATATTTCCATGAAGTTGCTGGGTGAGGTCATCTGTCAGTTTAGTTTAGTTGTCATTAATATGCAGATGGTACCCAGCTTTACATCTGCATGACAGGCCAAGCAGGAGATGATGTGCAAATTTTTGTTGAATTTCTAGAGGCTATAAGTGGATGGAGTGAAACACGACTTAATCCTAGCAAGACAAGGTTGCTGATGGTGCAGAGGCTTTCTGGATTCATGGATGTTTCATGTTGTTGAAGGGGTGCTGTTGCAACCTGAGTGTTCTCCTGGATTCACCATTCTTGGTGTAGCAGAATGGCAAAACCATTGCTAGGAGATCCTTTTCGCCAACTCTAGCTGATCTACCAGATGCAACTCTTCTTGGACTAGGAACCTTCATACTTTTGTCATCTCAGATTATAGGCAGTCCTTGATTTATGGCCATTTAATGACCTTTTGAAGTTACGGAAGTGCTAAAGTAAGTGACTTACAACCAGTAATCACACTCACCTTTCTTTCTTTTTCTCTTTCTTTCTTTCTTTCTTTCTTTCTTTCTTTCTTTCTTTCTTTCTTTCTTTCTTTCTTTCTTTCTTTCTTTCTTTCTTTCTTTCTCTTTCTTTCTTTCTTTCTCTTTCTTTCTTTCTTTCTTTCTTTCTTTTTCTTTCTTTCTTTCTTTCTTTCTTTCTTTCTTTCTTTCTCTTTCTTTCTTTCTTTCTTTCTTTCTTTCCTCTTTCTTTCTTTCTTTCTCTCTCTCTCTCTCTTTCTTTCTTTCTTTCTTTCTTTCTTTCTTTCTTTCTTTCTTTCTTTCTTTTTCTTCACATTTCTGAACTGCCCATCTCCCTCAAAGAGGGACTCTGGATGGTGCATAATAAAAAAAATCGAAATATAAAAACAGTATATAAAAATGAAAATGTTAAGAGTTAAAATTATAGAATTAAAAGTTTTAAAAATTTTGAAAACTTTTAGGAGGCAAGAAATAAACTCTGTTACAAATTAGTTGGCAAAGGCAAAGGGAGGACTCTCATGACACCAACCAACCTCACAACTGCTTACCCCCTTGGGCTCTCCATGCAAGGCCGCAGAGCCTTGTTTTAACCCCTTTAAACATGGCTCTGATCAATGATCACAATTTGGAGGTTCGGCAACAGACTATTTATAATGGTTGCAGCATCCTGGGGTCACATGATCACCGCCTTCTCAACCCGCTTCTGGCAAGCAGTCAATGGGGGAAGCTGGATTCACATAAAGACTGTGGCAAAAAAAAGTTGCAAAATTGAGCAGTTATATATGATGACTCACTTAACAACCACACTGCTTAGTGATGGAAGTTTTAGTCCCAACTGTGGTCTTAAGTCAAGGACTATCTCTACTGTAATTTTGTCTACATGAGGATGCCATTGAAGATGACCTGGAAACTACAAATGGCATAAAATGCAGGTTCCTGCCTATTAATTGATACCAGTTTAACAAAATAACACCTACATCATGGGAGCTGCACTGGTTGCCAGTAAGGTTTGGGGCCTAATTCATGGCTGTGGCATTTACCCATAAAACTCTTCATAGCTTGGGCCCTTGTTACCTCCAGGGCTTCCTGTTTCAGGTATAATCTGGCTGAGCAGCACATTCTAACTGGGAAGGGGTGCTCTAAGAATCCACCTGCTGAGAAGTCAAAGGAACAGGAGCCTATAAATGGCTTTCTCAATACTAGCTACCTCAATATGGAATAATCTTCCCCTCCGAGTTCTGGTGTTTATAAAGTGGGGCGGATAGAAATAGGGAGATAGAAAGAGTCCTTTGGGATGAGGGATCCTCAATAGCTGACTATAGTGAGGGAAGATTTGGTTTTGTTTGTGATTTTACTACATGTATTATATTTTTATTGTTTTAATATTTAAGCCACCTAGAGACCAATATGTAGGCAGCATGCAGATCATTGTAATAAATGAAATAAATAAACATTAAATGCAGTCACTTATTATCTCTTGGGCACCAGGGAGGCCTGGAATACAGTCAAATCTCTAATTATAGTAGTGATACCAGCAATGCTGCTGTATTGTTCTTTCTGAAACACAAAGGGTTAACTGACTGGCTACACAGTTGGTGGCTGGATTATAGTTGGCAAAACTTTACCAGTGATGTGAATCTGATATGACAAGAGACAGCAGGTGGGCTCTTGCAGTGCTCAAAGAAACAAGTGAAAGATACTAATCACCTGCGGTATAAGCAGTACTTTTCCTTCACCAACTGCTGGACCACAGTCAGGATTTAGATCAGGAAAGACAAGTCAGAAGGGAGATGTTTGATAAGGAGCAATAGGGCAGCCTCTATGTGTGGTTACAGGAGACATGGAGAATTTAGTGTGAGGACAGGCACTAAATTGGATAATAAAAGCTGGTATCATTAGGCATAAGGCAGTAGGGAACAACCTAAGATATTTGCCCCAGAAACTTGTATGCTTTGCACAAAGACAGCAGGTGCATTTTGCTCACAAAAGTATGTCACACTATACAGCTCCTTCTCTCTGTTGGCTTGGCATTTTTTTTTTTTTTTACAAAAGACAGACATGCATATAGATACATCTGCATCTGTCCCATCACGGTTCCATCTGTCTTCTGGAATAATTTTTTTAAACATTTAGTGCCGCATAACTTTACTTCTCAGGGCAACATACCTTTCACAAAAAGGCCTCTTAGAATTCAACTCAGTGGGAGAATTGCCTTAGGTCAACATTTATAGAAATAAGCAAGTAACCTGGAAAGAGGAAAAAATGAACATAAACCATGTAATAAAAGTAATAATTTTTTTTCCCTCTTCTTTCATAGATATGGATGTGGGCTTAATATAGCATTCTACCTTCAATCAGAATAGAGTTGGAAGGGACCTTGGAGGTCTTCTAGTCCAATCCCCTGTTCAAGCAGGAGAACCTATACCATTTCAGACAGGTGGCTGTCCAGTCTCTTCTTAAAAACCTCCAGTGATGAAGGAACCACAACTTCTGGAGGCAAGCTGTTTCACTGGTTAATTGTCCTCACTGTTAGGGAGTTTTTCCTTAATTCCAGGTTGCTTCTCTCCTTGATTGATTTCTATCCATTGTTTCTTGTCCTGCCCTCTGGTGCTTTGGAAAATAAGTGGACCTCTTCCTCTTTGTGGCAGCCTCTCAAATACTGGATATGATGTTGATGTGATGAAATGGTACCTTGTATTCTCCTGAAGTAAGCAAAGGATTAACTGGGCATTAATTAGGAAGACATGAGAGAGGAAAAGATTGTGGAGAGTTGGACAGAATAAAAAGAGAGTAAAGAAAGGGAAAGGAAAGAGCCTTTCTGCTCATACAATTTTATTGCTACATAAAGCTTAAAAACAATTGGCCCTTTAAGTAAACGGGAGAAAAATATAACCTCCCCCACTTCACCTAGGATATTATACTATCAGGAAGAGAGCTGTTATAAGAGAAAAAATAATATCGGTATAAGAATGGTGTATTTATCATTTGGTGTAGTTGGTTATTTATCTCTCAAATACGAAACAATTATTGTACTGGCTTGCCACAGTATTTGCTAACTTATTTTGTTTGAATTAAAATATCCCACATGGAACAGAAAAACAAACATTGCTCTTATCTTATCCATTAAAGACTGAAATCTGAAGACCCCTTCTCTTGCCAACTCTTCTCTCCCCCATCTCACATATATCATCATATTTTAAAATTTAATGTCTCTAGGATTCAACTTTCAGGTTGTTTTCCTAAGCATTCTTTGGACTGTCTTTTTTCTCATCCAATATTTATAGTTATTCTTCGCCTAAAATATTGTATTTATTAGTATGAAAATGATTTAAATAATTCAAATAACATTTTAATCACCAAGAATCAAAGTTGCCATGCAAGTTATTTACATGTATTAAACAATAATGCAATTCTGATCATTAAATATTGCTATTGTGCAATTCAACATAGTCATATTTAACAGAGCAAGTAACATGTAGCTTAGCACACTTGAGGGTCGAATTTTCCAGCAGCCTCAGCTAGCCTTGACCAGTGGCTAAAGATGCCAGATTGGAGGTCAGCAACTATTTTTTAAGATAGCACTTTTTATAATTAATTTAGTAAGTATAAATACCGAACTCATGATCGATGGCAAAACAAGCTATGATAGAATGTAAAGGGAAAGGAAATTATAATAATAATAATAATAATAATAATAATAATAATAAAGTTGGAAGGGACCTTGGAGGTCATCAAGTCCAACCCCCTGCTCAGGCAGGAAACCCTATACCATTTCAGACAAATGGCTGTCCAGTCTCTTCTTAAAAACTTCCAGTGTTGGAGCATTCACTTCTGGAGGCAGGTTGTTCCACTGGTTAATTGTTCTAACTGTCAGGAAGTTTCTCCTCAGTTCCAGGTTGCTTCTTTCCTTGACTAGTTTCCATCCATTACTTCTTGTCCTGCCCTCAGGCGCCTTGGAGAATAGCTTGACTCCCTCTTCTTTGTGGCAGCCCCTGAGATATTGGAATACTGCTATCATGTCACCCCTAGTCCTTCTTTTCATTAAACTAGACATACCCAATTCCAGCAAACGTTCTTGATATGCTTTAGCCTCCAGTCCCCTAATCATCTTTGTTGCCCTTCTCTGCACTCTTTCTAGAGTCTCAACATCTTTTTTACATCGTGGTGACCAAAACTGGATGCAGTATTCCAAGTGTGGCCTTACCAAGGCATTGTAAAGTGGTATTAATACTTCACGTGATCTTGATTCTATCCCTCTGTTAATGCAGCCCAGCACTGTGTTGGCTTTTTTGGCAGCTGCAGCACACTGCTGGCTCATATTTAAGTGATTGTCCACTAGGACTCCGAGATCCCTCTCACAGTTACTACTATTGAATATCAATTCAACTTTTGCTTCTGCCTTTGACTACTTTTGCTGTGTTCTTTCTATTTCAGCTAACCCTTCTAACCCTCGACTCAGCTTCGCTACCACATAAAGAAAGAATAACAATACGTTTATCAGTTTATGTATATATGACTTCAGTCAAAGAAGCAGAAGCCTTTAGGAATTGGCAGTTGTACTGCACAGAATCATTTCCATGAGATGAAAAACATGAAGAGTGTCTGTTTAATAGGCAAATGTGTGTGAATATAACATAATTAATTCAGTATTGTGATACAGTATTGTATAAATATAATAAATAAATATATGTCAATTGTTAGGAATAAATTATATCAAGGGCACAGGGTATTTCAACCTATCTGTCACCAGAAGAACTTCCCTAAAACAGAACAAAGTGGGATGTGGTCTGGTGTGAGAGAAGCTTATAAAACAAACATCTAGTACCAAAAATGGGCTGAGTCCAGTTATGAACTGGGAAATTGCCCCAATGCATCAAAGCAGTTGGGCAGCAGCTTGAAATGCTGGTGGTTACTCTATAATAATAATAATAATAATAAAGTTGGAAGGGACCTTGGAGGTCATCAGGTCCAACCCCCTGCTCAGGCAGGTAACCCTATACCGTTTCGGACAAATGGCTGTCCAGTTTCTTCTTAAAAACTTCCAGTGTTGGAGCATTCACCGCTTCTGGAGGCAGGTTGTTCCACTGGTTAATTGTTCTAACTGTCAGGAAGTTTCTCCTTAGTTCTAGGTTGCTTCTCTCCTTGGTTAGTTTCCATCCGTTGCTTCTTGTCCTGCCTTCAGGCGCTTTGGAAAATAGCTTGACTCCCTCTTCTCTGTGGCAGCTCCTGAGATATTGGAACACTGCTATCATGTCCCCCCTCGTCCTTCTCTTCATTAAACTAGACATACCCAATTCCATCAACCTTTCCTTGTATGTTTTAGCCTCCAGTCCCCTAATCATCTTTGTTGCTCTTCTCTGTACTCTTTCTAGAGTCTCAACATCTTTTTTACAACGTAGTGACCAAAACTGGATGCAGTATTCCAAGTGTGGCCTTACCAAGGCATTGTAGAGTGGTATTAATACTTCGCGTGATCTTGATTCTATCCCTCTGTTAATGCAGCCTAGCACTGTGTTGGTTTTTTTGGCAGCTGCAGCACACTGCTGGCTCATATTTAAATGATTGTCCACTAGGACTCCGAGATCCCTCTCACAGTTACTACTATTGAGCAAGGTACCCCCTATACTATACCTATACATTTGGTTTTTCTTGCCTAAATGTAGAACCTTACTTTTTTCACCATTGAATTTCATTTTGTTAGATAGGGCCAGTGTTCAAGTCTGTCCAGATCCTCCTGTATCCTAAGCCTGTGTTCTAGAGTGTTGGCTATTCCTGCCAGCTTGGTGTCGTCTGCAAATTTGATGAGTTCCCCATCTATCCCCTCGTCCAAATCATTGATGAAGATGTTGAAGAGCACTGGGCCCAGAACAGAGCCCTGGGGCACCCCACTACACACTTCCCTCCATGTAGATGTGGTTCCATTGAGGACCACACGCTGAGTACGGCCGGTCAGCCAGCTCCGGATCCATCTGGTGGTGATGCTGTCTAACCCGCATTTTCCTATCTTATCAAGTAGTAGGTTGTGATCTACTTTGTCAAATGCCTTACTGAAGTCCAAGTAAATTATATCCACAGCATTCCTCTGGTCCACTAATTTTGTCACTTGGTCAAAGAATGCAATAAGGTTTGTCTGACATGATCTGTTTTTGACAAACCCGTGTTGGCTTTTAGTAATGACTTGGTTTGCCTGTAGGTGTTCGCTGATTCATTGTTTGATTATCTTTTCCAGAATCTTCCCAGGAATTGAGGTCAGGCTGATAGGTCTGTAATTTCCTGGATCCATTTTTTCCCCTTTTTTGAAGATGGGAACTACATCAGCTCTTTTCCAGTCCTCTGGTAGTTCCCCAGTGCTCCAGGATCTTTGAAAAATATAGTTCAGTGGTTCTGAGATCACATCTGCCAGTTCCTTGAGAACTTTGGGATGTAATCCATCTGGTCCTGCTGATTTGAACTCGTCTAGGCTGGACGGGTGCTCACTTACCATTTTCTTGCCTATCTTAACTTGTGTTTCTATTCTGTTTTTTATGGCACTATTTTTGATAGGTTGGTCTGCTTTTTCCCTTTGTGTAAAGACAGATGCGAAAAACGAGTTAAATAGTTCTGCTTTCTCCCTGTTGCTTGTCACCTTCTTGCCACTTTCACCCACTAATGGACCAATCGTTTCCTTCACTTTTTTCTTGTTTTTTACATGTTGAAAGAAGTTTTTGTTATTTTTGACTTTGGTCGCAAGCCTTAGTTCATTTTGAGCCTTAGCTTTCCTCACTTCATCTTTGCAGGCTCGGGCTATTTGCTGATATTCTGACTTAGTTATGTGTCCCTCTTTCCACTTTCTATACTTGTCCTTTTTATCTTTCAATTTATCAGAGAGTTCTTTGTGCAGCCATGCTGGTTTCTTTTGAGAGCTGTTATTTTTCCTCTTTGTTGGTATTGTGCTAGACTGGGCTTTTATTATCTCACTTTTCAAAATTTCCCAAGCATCTTGAGTTGTTTTCCCCTGGAGGATTCTCATCCATGGAATCCTTCCCAAACCCTCTCTAAGTTTATTGGAATTAGCTCTCTTGAAGTCCAAGACTCTAGTTTGACTGTGTTCTAGTGCTTGTGCTTCTGTTCTAGATTATATTCCTTCTTTCTAGATACCAGATTTGGAGCTGACCTATTATTACGAGGTGGAAAGAATTCCCAAAGTCACATTTTCCCTTCCTTTCTAGAGAGCTTTTATTGTATGATTAGTATATTTGAGATGAAAATATAGTTTTCAGATAAAGAGTATTTAATTAAAAAAAACCAAAAATTTTAAACTCTATTTGTGTTACCTAAAAAAAGAATTAATGTCCATCCACCTAGTTTTTCCAAGATCTATAACTGAAACTGCGTTTTTTTTAGAACAGCAATACATTATCAATTTCAACTTCCTATTAGCTGATTTCACATAAATCAGATCAGAACTTTATTAGTAAGTGACCAGAAGTCAAATATAATAAATAAAATCTGATACATAATAAAACATTCAGTGATTTTTCAAATGTGAGCAAGGTTACTACTGCAGATGCTTATTGCTGTATTGTAATGGTGACCTTCTCACAAGCGATCCGTGTTGCTAAGTAGCAGAGTTTTGTACTGGATTAGGTGACTTTAGGACTTCTGACACATGAGAGATAGCTGACATAATTTTTTTCAGTATGACTGGGAAAATATTTGAATAGTTCAATCTTAAACTGGAATGAAGGGCAGAGTCCAGAAAAATGCACTCCATGGATTTTATCATACTTGATCCAGAGTCACCTTATAGGGGAGATGGGTGGCATAAAATTTTAATAAAATAAATAAATAAAATAAAATGTCAATGAGATGTTTGTTTCTGGCTTGCATGATATATAAACCTACCCATTATGGCTTAGCATTACATATAAGCCATTATGTCTGGTTAAATACATCCTGATTAAAATATTTTGGCTAAACATTATGCTGCTGTGCTGCCATTCTTTAAACATAGGTTTGTTTCTATTTTATTTTTTGTTTCTTTTTTATTCTTGCCAGACCAAGTTGCTCCCTTCTTTTCTAATCTCCCCATTTCTCATTGAAAAACCCTTCAGTTTGATCTTTTTTCTGTTAACCTTATGTTTTCCCGTCCTTGTTTTTCTTCTTAACTCTCCAATATTGGGTTACTTTTATTGGGGTTTCTTTTTCTTACTGTATTTGTTTATTTTTGTTTATAAATGTGAAGGCATATATAATGATATTTCAAATCTCTAAACCAATAGTTTTATTTTACTGGTTAGGTATGGTGCCATATATTTGGAATGTTTTAGCCTTGTAGATAAAACTTGTTGTTGTTGTTGTCCCTACCTAAATATTTACTCAGATTTTTGTAGCGTGATCCTTTTCACGCATCCTATGCTTTTTTAGTTAATTGCTGAGTCCTTGCAGGGTGGCAGCCTAGAGGTCCCAAATCTCCTCTCCTGGAAGAAAGGTTACAAATATTATAAGAGACCACAGAATGCTTCTAAATTAAAAAAACCTTCATGAACATAGCCTGATATTTGATGGAAGGCTGACATTAAACTTTTCCATAAGTATTACAGAGCCATAAAAGAATATGAGGTGTAACGTAGCAAACTGAAATTTAAAAAGGGGGAAAACAGCATAAATTCCTGACCATATGTTTTCCTATTTCTCAGAAGCGGTATTTTCCCAGAGCAAATGTTTCTCTGCTGCAATTACTTTGAATTCTTCACCTTTTTGGAGATTCCAATTGGTTAATCAGAGACTGCTGGGAAGCTGGGAACCCCCTTTTATACCAACCTTTTCCTATGTGCTTCTACCAAATTTGCCCCTTTATTTTAAAAAGGCCAATCCAGGATGGTCATGTACTTTACATTCGTAATAGTCCTAAAATGTTCTCTTCCCCCTTTCTTCTTCCCTTATTATCTTACAATCCTGTAGGGCAAGTTTAGTGGCAAAGCATACATGCACAAAGTCCTCAGTGGAAAGGTTTTCAAATAGCATGACGGGGGGAAAGGCCTTCCCCAAAGCTAGAGAGGACAAAAGGGTCTGAACTTGATTTTGGGGGATGTCCCAAAGTACATACAACAGAATTTTAAATATCCTCCAGAAAATCCTGAAACTTCTTTGATGGTCTTAATATTTTCAAGGTGGCTGGAGAAAGAAAAGAATCTACTTTCGGGGAAATACGGTAGCTTGTTGAGTGACAATTCTACACTTGAAGAGCATTCAGCAGCTCAAAATCAGGAACACAGACAAAATATTAAACTTATTTATAAGCATTTCTGAACTTCCTCTTTCTTTTCAGGAAACCTTGGAAAGCAACTGCTATTGGGAATACTGCATATTGTGTAGGGGTAACTGTAGAACCAGAGGTCTGGCATGACATAATCTTACAGAATAATCTTGGGGAACAGGAGGAAGAGCCACAACTAAGACAATGGTTAGACGAAAGAAATGTGAGTCTAAAGCAGAAATATAATTTAAGAAAGCATCTCTGGTTTGACCCTCCTCAGTTTTCCTGTAGATAGGGGGAGGAAGGGGGAGATGCATTCAGACTTTGCAAGATTCTGCTACTCTAACCTTACAATAAAAGTAGTAGATGTGACGGAATGTGCTTCTGGAGAAGTAGTGAGGGAGAGTTTTGGCAACATAGACTTTTTCCAGAGAGAGACCCAGATTAAGAGACTGCATAGTCCTGAGCTGGAGGGGAGAAGGGGTTCAGGGTAGTCATATCCTAGAATTCCTCAAGATATATCTAGTAAGTTAGAAGGTTGTAGCTCTACTTTGGCAAGATTCTGTCCATTAGATGTAAGCATTACAGTAGTGAACTCAATTGGACATCTTTGGACTTGAGCCCCATGGTATGGGCATTCATATCTTTGGTTTCCTAGTATGGGCTGCCTCAAAGGGTTGACACATGGTGTGAGATGGCTTGATATCTGATACACTTACCATATATACCAGGGGTCTTCAAACTTGGCCCTTTTATGACTTGTGGACTTCAACTCCCAGAATTCCTCTGCCAGGCATGCTGGCTGAGAAATTCTGGGAGTTGAAGTCCACAAGTCATAAAAGGGCCAAGTTTGAAGACCTCTGATATATACTCATGGATAAGCTCATCTGAAGATAAACCAAACCTATTTTGGGGGGTGTATTTTAGGTGTAAAATTCTCAGCTTATCTGCATGTATATATGGTAATTTGAACAGACTACCTAAGTCTTTGGTATGTTTTGAAAACAACAATAAATATTATTCTTAATTAAATAGGATTTGCTTCCAGGTAAACATGGCTACATAACAACATAACCTTCAAAAGAGAGGTCGATGATTGAGTATTAATGACTACTCATTGTGTTTTCTTAGCCACCTTCCTTATGGTGACATGGTTATAACTTACTGAGCCTCAAGCACTAAATATTCATTGGATAGTTGATTGGAATTCTTAATCAAGGTCATGATATAAATATATGATCCTGTATAGTAGACAGTGCCATAGCAAATTGACAATAGGTATCTGGTACCTTATTAATCATAACTTCAAAAAGTTAACACATAGCTTAAGAGAATTTGGAAAATGACATTTTAAGAAAAATAGGCTCAAACACAGATATATATTCACATTCTAATAAAAATGATGATACATTACAAAAATAATTTGTATGGAATAGCTAAAGAAATCATTGGCAACCCACAACACACACTTCAGTTTTTCTCCACCATTTTGTTTAACCAGCATATTATTATTACTGCCAATTGCAATACCCTGTTCCTGATTTAAGTCTTCTGCTGCTGCTAATTTACACAGGAAACTAAAATTGAAAGATCGATGAAAAACTCTCCTAGTCAAACTGCTCTGACTAAAGGAGAGAATGGGCAAAAACATGCAAGAGAAAAAAAGATAAAAAACAGAAGTAAAATCAACCTCCTCTGCCACTCTCATACGAATTAAACTGGGAATCATCAGTCTGGGCCAGGCAGACCAATCTTCTTTAACCCATCTAGTAGTAGGAATGGCCATTTAGTAGTCATCTTCCAATCATCATCCTGTCAACAGATTTTGTCCCCATAAGACAGACGTTGACCCATTGCTAATATGCTAGCCAAAAGGCTTTGATTTAGTGCCAAAAGAATCAGCACCAATCACATCTTCTTCGGGATGTTATTCAAAAGCTGATGGGTCACAAAACAGAAAGCTGTAATTACAAAATATACTTCTTTCCATAAGTGGAAATTAAAGAAACTCCCCTCCAACGATCTCAGAACATAACATAAAATGGCACAGTGTTTTTATAACCTGTGGGCTCCCCAGTTTCCTCTGCACAGAAAGTTCCTCACTCTATGGATTAAAAATTATGAGTCTTTTGTTCGTTGGAAGTTTGTTAGTTGGAAAAGGAGCTAATATGGCTTTCTTGTTACCATGTCTATTGTAGAGTATAATCTGGTATGGATATAAGATTTCAACATATAGCTCTGTTTCCCCCCCTCTCCTACCCTATCAGATCTATCTATATGCTGTGTGTGATTTGACATAAGAATCAGGAAAGTGATTTGTCAAATCTCAGCTTTTCAGCAATAGCTGCACAAATTCAGACCACCACTAGATGGCAGATAAGAGAGACAAAAATTAATTCCTTGTTAGTTGAAAGGTCAGTAACCATTTTGGATAAATTATGCAAATGTGCCTGGGAGCATCATATGACTGAATGTCTTTCTCAAACATCAATACCTCTTTTTTAAAAAATCTGCCTTCAAGAACACTCATACAGCAGCTGCATTTGGACTGCACAATTCCAAGAAACCACAGCCTTATAGTTAAAGAGAGACCCGCTCTTTCTGCCATGTAGCGGTCATTATATCCATAAGTCAACAGTTCTTCGGGAGGAGTGCCCAGACTTTACAAGCACCCCCTCCAAAATACATTCTTTATGGTCATTCATTGTGAATTTCCTATGGTTAGTGATGTTTAAATAATACTGGTAATAAATACCAAGTGCTATGGACTTCTCTGTGGTGGCAACTACGTTGTAGTTTTAATAATGTCACTGTTGCATTTGAATTTTTTACTTTATTATTTGTATAACCACTTTGTTATTATTAGATAAGAAATGACATATATCAACAAAATAAAAAAAATAAAATCACAATAAAGCCAAATATTTGAAAATTTGAAAATACCAAAATTCTGCTTAAAATGTTTGGGAAAATTAAGTTTGTCATCTGTACTGAAAAAATTATGAACCCCAGTCCTGGGAATAGAGCCAGGTCTTAAAGGCCTTCTGGAACCCCAGGAAAATGGGTGCTTGTCTGTAATTCTAGGGAGATGCTGTTCCCGAGGGCAGGATCCATGACAAAGGAGGCATATTTCCTTGATCCCACAAGATGGCAACATTTAATTCAAGGGACCTGGAGTAAAATCACTGCCTGAACATACCTGGTGGGCAGAAACAATTAGAGATAGCTATCCCTCAGATAACCAGATACTATGCTACAATAGGTAAATATGGGAGGTGATTATCCCATTTCAATCCTTCAAAAAAACGAGTAAATAAAAATAATATTGTTTCTGAAAAGGAAGCAGTGCCGAAGAAGCATTTTATAAGTAGGGTGACATAAACCCCTCTGTTTGTTCATTTCTGACAATGGGTGAACAAAGATGGGAGCCTTTAGCTGATGATCTCAGAGTGTAGGATGATAAAGCAGCTACCTGCATTACACCTTCAGGTAGTTGAAAGCCCCGAGGCTAAGAAAATTGTCACTAGAAAAGGTGAAGAATCCTTGGAAACCTGCTGAAAAAGGAATTAATATATTTTCAGATTGAATTGATGAGCTGATGTAAGAAACTGTTTGAACAAGGCTTAAAAGGAGAAGAATGCATGCCCTTTACTAAGAAGACATGAACCCTGGCTAGTACAGACAATGAACAACATATTTCTTCAGAAAGAAGTGACTGTCTTTAATGAGTCCTGAGAACTATGAAGGAGTGTGAAACTTAGGCACTATTGGGGATAGTTTCTTGAAAGGGATGGTTATCTTATATAGATTTGAGAATGTTTAAGCTGGTAGATGCAAAATGCTGTTTGTGAGAATGGCAGGTGTATGTATGGGTGTGTATTGTAGTAATAGTAGTAGATGACTGCTAAACTTTTACTCTGCTTTTATGGAGGGAAATGTACATTATTAGCTTCTACGGTTGGGGAAATTCAGCTTTAGATTTGCATGTTGCTAATGGAATATTGGTTGACTGGTTTTTGGGAAGGCAGAATAAAGCAGGTGCATTTTCAGGTGGAGTGCTGGGAGATACTTAGGAATTCTGGTGTGTTGATCAGGAGGCAGAATGGCTGGCAAGTGAACCTTTTGGGATGGAAAGACCAGGACTTGGATTCATGCATCATGTATACCGGGATTTCTGCCAAGAGCCATACTTGATACAATTCTGAGAAACATCCGGTGCCTGTACGGTTCCCACTCTGCAACCCGCTCAGAGAAGCAACTCGGATTAGGGTTTCCCAGCGTTTTAAGTACTTACCACCTCAGATACCGGTGGATTAGGTGGTTTGGGAGACCCGGGCGGAATTCTCACTTTGCAGGAAGCAGGTGCCTCTGAATGTCGATAGGAAGGTGGAGGGGACCCGAATTGATACACCAAAGAAGGGCGAGAGGTTGCTCGGGGAGCCTTTCCTTCGCTGCGCAAGTTTGTGGCTGGGGACCGGCTGGGAGGCGGCCGCAGGTGCTGCCGCACGTGGCCTCTTCGGGGCTCTCCCTCCCCCGCGACGGGGGCGGGTTCGCGCGTTCCTTCCTCTCGCTTGCTCGCTCGCTCCGGGCTATAGGCGGCTCGGGCGCAGCCGCATGTTCTGCCAGCCTGCCAAGCCGGAGCCGGAGCCGAGCGCAGAAGAGGCTCGTCTTCCCAGTCTTTCCCGGCCTCGCTCCACGCGCTCGGTCGCCGTAGCCACCGCCTCCTCCTTCTGACGCTGGGCAGCCCCTGGGATGTCGCTCAGTGCAAAGGGACTTGGAGCTCCTGCGCTTGCCTGCCCCCATCGCAGGCACTACTGAGACCGCGTGAGTCACCCTCGAGGGCTGCCCGGGAGCTTCCGGCAAAGGGGCCGGCCGGCCGGGCTTATCTCGCCGCTTCTTCTGTGCTTTAGGGGGCTTTGCGTGGGAAGGGGGGGGGTGTCTGCCTGGCTTTCCCTCTCTCCTCAGATGCAGCGGGGGTGGGCGAGGCGCGCGCACGATTCGGGCTGGGGGAGGCGGAATCTGCGCGCCACAAGGAAAATCCTGGCGCGCGAGGGCGGGCGGAGGCAGGGGCTCTGCCAACGCCAGGCGCTGCTGCCCCTGCTGATGCTTCTGGCTCGGGGAGATGATTCATTTCTCGCGGGGGAGGCGTTCATACGTTTGGCTAACCCTCCCCCTCCTCCCCAGCTATGGCGAGCAAGCGCGCGCGCGCTCCGAGAGGCGGGCTCCGATTCTTGTGCGGCGGGGAGATGAGCCTCGCAGCTTGTCCTCCCCCAGCGGTGCCCTCCTCCTCCTCCTCTTCTTCAAAGGCAAGAGACGGGCGGGGGGGGGGGGTTCGGATCGGCGTGGAGCGTTCCGGATGCCGGAGGACGCGACATTTGACCTCCTGCCCCTGTAGTCCTCTTGGAAACTAGGGTGGCCGCGCGGCGCGGCGCTCTTGGGAACGCGTGTCATTGAACTCTGGAGGGCTTTTGCTTCTGAGCAATCTGGCCGAGGTTTAGGACTGCCCGGGCAACTTTTCGACCCTACCGAGACTGGGGGAGAGAATATAGGTCTGGGTTTAATTCGACGGTCTAGGGTAGTGGGAGGTCGGGCTGTTCCTGAACGCGAAAACCTGCCTTTTAGTTCTGGTGACCGATACTTTCTTAATTAAAATATCTGGGTAAAAACTAGCGAGGAGGATGGCGTTGTCACTCCTCTTCTACCCTCCTCTTCTACCCTTCTGCTCTTACGGGCTCCAAAGAGTGGAGGGTGGGAACGGCGCACAGCAAAATCCTTCCTTCTCTTTATTGTTTCTTCTGCAGCCTTCCCAGAGAAGTTGGGTTGCTGTGCAGAATAACAATACAGAGCTAATCTCTCTGAGCAAGATCAGCCTCACCATCCCAAGCTGAATTGCCAGAGAATGGAAGGGGAGAGGGGATTTATTACCCAACGGTGCCCCCCTTCCTCTTATGTTATCACACACACATTATTACACCTCAGCAGGGAGCTCGCAGTAAGAGCTTCCCTTAGAATTATAGAATCAGTCTGAAGCAAAGTAGCTCCTATGGAAATGAGAGATAACTTGAGAAAGTGCCAACCCACAAAAGCAAATAAGAGCGGGGCTTGAAGGTTACTGTATTGTGCAAATTCATACCTTAGCTTTTGTTTCCTTTCTCTCCCCTTCTTTTCCCCATCACCTCCGCCTTTTACCAGTTTGCTATCAATACAGGAGTTAGCAAGCTCTGTTCTTTTGGTTTTGTTAGATTACAGTTCCTAAGCGCTAAATGGGAAAGGAGATTTAGGCGCAGCATTGTCATTACATTTCTTTTTTCCTTAATGGAATGTGGGAAAGAGGGAACTCTCATTCATATAAATCAGCTGATAAAAATCAAGATGTTTTGAACTGGTTGATACAATATGAAAGAGAGACTGCAGGTAGACAGTTAGCTTGGATGTGGACATCGGGACATAAGAGGTTTTCTATTGAGTTAGTTCACTGACATATTTATGAACTGACAGCGCCAAGGTTTCAAGCAGAGTTTTTCTGCTTTACCTGGAGAGGCCAAGGATTGAACCTTGGTCTTCTGTACGTGTAGTGTGCACTCTCCCTCTGAATTCAGAGAAGAGAGTGATAGCTCAGATGAGAGATGGATTCAACTTTCAACTCAGCCTTAAACTCAATACTTTATCTTAAGTAAAGCAGGGATTAAAATAATACCATACAGTTGGTTGATTGATTGATTGACTGCCGTCAAATCATTTTCAATCCTAGTGACCATATAGATAGATTTTCTCCTTGATGATCTATCTCTAACCTGCTCTTTGAAGTCTCCCAGTGGTGCACTCATCACCATAGCACCTGAATGCATCCACTTTGCTGCTAGTTAATCATCCTCTTCCTCTCTTTCCTTCCACCTTTCCAAGCACTACAGCCTTTTCCAGAGAGCTGGATCTTGGCATAATGTGTCTGAAGTAGGTGCCTGTAATTCTAAACTAGCCCTTTTGCATAGAATCAGAACAAGAAGGTATGACTTGAAAAGCAGCTGTCTTTTCCTCTGGACTTCAGGACTGAGGATAACTGGGAAATGTTCAAGCCGTGCTGGATTTAAAACCAATTCTTTTCAGTGATCAACTAGAGACCCAAATGGAGCATTCACATCTGAATCTCAAAAGTCATCATTCTTTGTCATTCAAAGGTGGAAAACTGAGGATGAGACTATTGGAAATAATAGTGGGTTTTTCTTTCTGGGATTTGGGAAAAAGAAATCAAATGCAAGGGCAAAAGAATTATACGTATTAAATTTGTGTGGGAGTGTAATTCTTAAGAGTATGATACCTTCTTCGAATAGAAAAGCTGACATGGGTTGTGTTTATGTGTGTGTATAAATGCACTCTTAGTTAAGAGGCAGAACAAATTGTTTCAGGGCCACTGAAAACTCTTCAGACACTCATAGCATACACTTTCAAACATTTAAATGAGGGCAGAAATATATATATTGTCATTCTCAGTACCAGTATATTCTGGTACTGAGGATGACTAAATAAATTATTGGGTAAATAATGGCAACTGATACATTTATCTACATTTATTTATTATGAAACTCCTAATATTCATCCTAAACAGCAAGCAGTTCTTACAAGAATGCGCCACTTTGAAGATTTGCTCTTTCCCTCCTTTTTTGTTTTCAAAAATACCTGAATGGCTGATTTTAATTGAATATACCCATTAATAATTACACCTATTAAAATGTAAAACTTTCATCATTTTTTCTCTACAACCTCCTCCCAATTAAGTTTGCATTTTTGGATTCTTAATAGAGATCTTAATTAGGCACCATTGTAATATTCCCGTTAACACTAATTAAAATGAGCCCCTCTAGGTGAATGTAAATTGCAAAGAAAAGAGTTGCATGGAGTGCTGGTTGATTAAAGGGGAGGAAAAGAGTATCCAATATGAACTAGATTGAGTCCAGTTCTATATAAGTAAGTCCCACAAATTTATGAGATTTACTTTCAAATGATTGTTTAGGACTGCATCTTAAACTAACATTTTGGGTATGAGTAATTTTTTATTCTCTCTTTATTTTTTATTCTCTCACTTTTTATTCTCTACTTAGGGTGCAATAGTGAGAAGAAAAGACATTATCAGTAAAAGGCTATTTAGTGGCAAAGGTTAAGTTGGGGATTGAAAGTAATCTAAATCTTTTGTGTCTTCATCAAAAAAGGTATTCCAAGCTAGGACACTTACTGCATTTTGTTTAAGAAAGGGAAAAGAAATACCCTCTGCATTAAAGAAAATCGATTTTAAACCTGTATTTTAGTGAATATGTAAACAGCAGGCACACTTCTGTGGTCCTGGGTATTGCTATTCATTGTGTGATGGCATACTTGTGATTTGAATTTTTCAAATTCCAGTAGTCAAGTCAGTGGATTCATCTTTGAAATTTAGCATCTTCCCCATGTTCTAAATAAGCAGTTGGCAAAAGGTTCTCATCCCATTCTAACCTGGGACTCGGGATTTCAGAGTGGCATATATATTTAGCCTCTTGAGTTTTACGTGGTTTTCTGCATCACAAGAAAACTCTTTATTCTCCTTAAACTCAAATCCATCTTTATTTATTGCCTTGTTAATTTCTTGATCCTTAATTTTGCTAATCAGTAAATATGTAGCAATGATTGAATGGATTTTGTTACTTCTGGAAATGGACCTTTAAATGATGAATGAGAAAAAGGAAATTGAACAGATATTTTATTAGAGTTAAGAAAGTATAGTTTTCTGTTGCTTAACTTTTAGGAAACAGTTGTAACCATCCTGATTTTGCATTGGCCTTAATAAAAATATTACCAAGGTTGGATTTAATATGTATATGAATTGTATTTTTGTTCACGGGTTTTAGATGTTTTCAGGTAAATTTCAGACTGAAGTGTTGCATGCCCGAGGAATAAAAAATTGCAACTGAAATCTTGTTACATTTGAGAAGGAGGTGGCAGGAAACACCATTTATCTTGGAGAACAACTGGGCTTTAGGCTATAATGGAGGAGAGACTAACTAAAAAAAAAATTCTCCAATGTACTTTTCAATATTTACAAGTGGCTTTCAATCTGTCCTGTGTTTTGTTTAGCCCAAGGCAGAAAATACTGAGAGGTATTTTTAAGGACACAAACAACCATAGGAAAATTTGTAGTGGAAGATCAGCAGACCTTTGATTGAGGGACAGTGATGTCTGTACTTCTTTGTACCTTTGGGATGTATGGATGGGGATCTGTATGTTTATTGCTTACCAGTCATGACTGAAACATACACACAGACTCTCATTCAGGAAACTGAAGCACTGCCATTGTTTATTGAGCTGAGCGTTGTCTATAAAGGTTAAAAAGAAGTCTATTTATATGTATATTACACTGGTACTTTCAAAGTTAGATCAGTCTTTGTGTGCTAAGAAAAATAAAACTAGCCTATAATTTTCCACAAATATTTTGCGGCTAAAGAGAATGTTTCTCTTATTATAATTATTATTTGAATACCACAATCCTTGAGATTTGGTGAATGCTGGTTAAAGCATCAAGGGACAAGCCAGGAGACTGTGAGTTCTAGTCCCGCCTTGGGCATGAAGCGGCTGGGTGACCTTGGGCTAGTCATCTTCTCTTAGTCCTAGGAAGGAGGCAAGGGCAAACCACTTCTGAAAAACCTTGCCAAGAAAACAGTCCCTGATAATCAGACATGTTTGAACAGAAACCACCCCTACCCTTATAATCCTTAGTAATCCATAATACCAATTGTGTAAGGGAATTGGCATTGCTAAGTTGGGATTTTATCTGGAAAGTCAAGTTCTTAATTATACTTATATTGCTTAGTAAATCTCAGAAGAATTCCAGTAAAGGGAGATTTGGCTTCTTGGTGTACAGGAAGCTGGCTGTGTAACTTTGGGCCAGTCACTCTCTCTCAGCCTAACCCACCTCACAGGACTATTGTTGTGGGGAAAATGGGAGGGAGCAGTATTATCTATGTTTACTGCCTTGAGTTACTTACAAAATAAAAAGGTGGGATGGAAATCAAATAAATAAATATTATTTCATATTATGGACTGCACAATTAAAAACCCCAGATGTTCTAAATAAAAGAGGATAATGGCTGAGAGAAAATTATGGGATCTCTCTAAGAGCAGCACCATTTCATATGATAGGTATTTGACTCAGGATGTAGTGTATATAAGACTATAATCCCTGAAAGAAGAATTAAATAAAAAAAACTTTGTGTGAATTATACTTTATAGCAGGGAAAAGAAATTCAGTTTTACAGATTAAAGCATCTTTACTCAGAAGTAAGTATTTCTGAAATAAAAGTCTTAATGCCGAAGTAAATAAAGGATTGAGAGGTGAATAAAAGTTTAGGTCTTATTCTTGTATTGCAATAATTGTCAAATATTTACAAGCCTAGTGAGCCTCTTTTTTCTTTCTTTTAATCCTTATGAATATTGAAAGGAAGCTGGAAATGGACAGAGAAGAGCACCTTTTCCACTTCAAGAAAGAGATATTAAGGTATAGAAAGCTAATATCCCCAAAAGAGCATTCTTTGCAAACAGCCTTCTTGCATTTAGTTCTCACCTTCATACATACATAAGTATGTATGTACATACATATATACACACATATATACATACCTAGTGCACATTTAATATGGCACTTACTAGTATGTGGTAGTCTTACCAGAGGTTCAAAGAATACTAAAGAACAAAACTCTGCCATGAATATCTGATGCTGTTGGCATTGCTTCCCTTGCTATAAACTGTATATTTTGGTTCAGTCAAGTGAATCTTTGATGTAGATCCCAAAAGAAACAATTTGTCAACTCTTGGAGATAGTTGTTATTTATAACAACTTATATTGTTAGTTGTTATTTATAACAACTTATATTTATATAACAACTACCAGATTTCTGTTGACTGTTGGAAGCTATAAAAACTCATAATAAGAATGTTCCTGCTATTATCAACTCCTTGGAGCCCAAAATTAAAATGGAAAATTGTGCTTATGGCAATGAAGGACCAATAGAGGAAATGGCCTGCTTTTGTATACTGTATATAATAATAGATTAGATTTCCTCTGTGTCTAAGTTATGATACTTTTATTCATTACTCTGGGCATCAAAGTAGAAATCAGGAGACAATGAGTCCTGCTTTAGGCAGAAAGCCACCTGGGTGATCTTAGGCCAGTCACTCTCAAGACCTAGAAAGGAGGCAAGAGAAACCACTTCTGAAAAACCTTTGCCAAGAAAACTGCAGGGACTTGTCCAAGCAGTCACTGACTCAAAAGGACAAAAATAAAATAAAATAAATGGACGAGTTTCACATTTATAGGTCTTAGGAAGCCTTCTTGTATTCTAAAGCCAATAATGGTCATCTCTTCTCTATAAAGTGGAATCAGAAATTGCTATGAAGAAGTGAAAAGCAAGGAAAGGGCTATTAAATCTTCCTTTTTCTTTCCCTAATGCTTCCTCTGCTACTTTCTAGACTTGCTCCTGGGCTATTTGTTTTTATAGCTGAACAAAATTCTTAGCTAATTTTGCGTAGAATGGGGTATGATCTTCATAATGCCTTATTGTCTCTGGTTCATTCAGTGCAGCAGGAAGAATAACAGAAAAAGCAGGAGACAGTGATGTGCCGGAGATAAAATAATGTTTTGTGTATTGTTTATAATAGCAAAATAACTTGGAGTATCTTTGAAGGTTTTAACTATGAATTGGGCAACAATAATGAATTCTTCCAGTTCCATGAGAAATATTTCTAGTGTGTTAATTGCTGTTGTTCTCAGTTGCATCTTTATTCAAATGATGAGATGAAAACTAGAACTGCTCCTTAATGGAGGCTTGTTTACAAAGCTATTGATTTAGAAGCTATTTGAGACAGCCTGTCTGCATGAAGAAGGAATTCCATGGGAGTCCAGCCATATTGCCCTCTTTCTAATTTTGCTTCCAGTTTTGAGTTATTCTTGGCTCATTTATTTTTGAAAAAAGGTCTGTACTGAACATACATCTATATCTCAAAACTAGTATTCTTTATTAGAGCGTTAGCTTGGATGAAAATAGGAAATCCAGAGCAGCTGATTGGGCTAACTCTCTCAACTTCTTTTAGCTTCTGTTACTTTCAAAACCAACATATAAATTAAAGATGGAAGAGACTTGACTGGCTACAGCACGGGTATCAAACTCGCTGTGTCACATGATGTGTCGCGACGTATCATGATTTTTTTTTTGCATTGCTGGAGCTGGGGTGGGCGCGGCCTCCATATGATGCAACTGGCCCGTGGGCCGGCAGTTTGACACCCCTGGGCTACAGGAAAAATTGAATACATATACTGATTTCTCAAGATTGATAGCATGGAGCTTCGTACAACAGTAGTACATGTATGTATGTTTGTGACCACCTTGCCATAGTGCTTGGATGCAATACTTAGACATTTTGGTAAGAGATTGGCAAGAGGTAATGGAACATTAATGTTCAGGTTCAAAATATGCAATGCCAAACCAACCTTGCCTACTATTCCATGTTCTTCAGCGAAAAGAAAAAAAAATCAAAAATGAAAAGAAAGAAAAATAATTTTGGACAAGAAGGATAGGGCACATTATAGCAAGCATCAGAACCAAGCCTCTCTTATGGAAAATGGTACTCTAAGGATTCTTGCCTGCAGATCAGCCCTCTCCCAATTTCTGTACAGCCTTGACACTGTCTAGCCTTTCCTCATAATTTGTTGTAGTTGTTGTAAACACAGAGAGAAAAAGTAGCAGCAGTGGATGGGGATTCTGCTAGGAGTTGAATTAACCCAGTTTGAACAGGATTGCTTGCATAATCGCCCCTGCATCAAATCCTCTTTGTATTCCTAAAAACAACCTCCCTGAAGTATAAGCTATATTTTTGCAATAAAGTTGTACGTGATTTAGTGGGGGTTTCCATTGCTTATTTAATATTTGTAATAGCACAGTTCTCTTGCTTCCTCTTTATGTTCCTGGTTAGCAAAGTTGATTTTGTTTTACTATAGCAAGCGGCAGTGCTCAGTCGAACTTGGTTGATCCTGCCCCTCAATTAAATAGGGTAAGAGCTGGTTAGTGGTTAGATGGGAGACTCTACAGCTGAAAAAACGGAAAAAAAATCCTTAAGAAAGCTATGGAAAATTCACATATAATCAGGCTCAACCTAAAGTAGTTCTTATCTTCAGATTTTGATTTAAATAATTTTAAGGAGTTCTATTAATAATAAAAGAAGAATCACATTTCTCTGTATTACTAACTCATTTGCTTCTTTTAAATGGGAGAAGTACTATTTGTTTGGTGGAGAAATTCACTAATCTAGAAGCTGCTTGCAATGAAGTCCAAGGTCAGTTTCATCCCTCTGAATTTGCACAGAAAAATATTGGAGTTAGGAAAATAGAGATAAGAGGTAGTTCTCAACTTACAACCACACTTGAGAGTCCAAAATTTCTGTTGCTAAGTGAGACAGTTGTTAAATGAGTTTTGTTCCATTCTAGGACCTTTCTTGTCACAGTTGTTAAATGAATCATAGCAGTTGTTAAATTAGTAACACAGTTGTTAAGTGAATGTGGCTTCCCCATTGACTTTGTCAGAAGGTTATAAAATGTGATCACATGACCACGGGAGACTGCAATAATCATAAATATGAACCAGTTGTCAAGCATCCGAATTTTGATCATCTGATCACAGGGATGCTGCAACCATCGTGAAAAATAGTCATTAGCAACTTTTTTCAGTGCCATCATAACTTTGAATAGTCATAAAATGAATGGTTGTAAATCGAGAATTACCTGTATAGGTCGCTTCCCTTAGACTATAGGTCGGCAACCTGTGGCTCCGGAGCCGCATGCGGCTCTTTGAGCCTTCTCCTATGGCTCCCAGCCTCTTCTGCCATTTGCAGAGAGAGACAGAGACAGAGAGAGGCACTTGCTCTCCCCCCCCTCTGTGTGTGTGTGTGTGTGTGTGTGTGTGTGTGTAAAAAGAGTGGCCTCACCCTGTTCAATGAGCTGACAAGCTTACTGGCGGGGCTCCTCCCTTTGCTGCATCTCTGCAGGAAGCAGGAAGGGGAGGAGAGAGCCAGCCTTTGCAGAACAGCTTGAAGCCAGCTTGCCAGGTGAGCAGAAGATCGGAGAGAGGGGGGGAGAGAGAAAGAGAGAGAGAGAGGGAAGGAAAGAGAGAGAGAGGGGGAGAGAAAGAGAGAGAGAGCAAAGAGAAAAAGGAGAGAGAAAGAAAGGGAGAGGAGAGAGGGAGAGAGAGAGAAAGAGCAAAGAGAAAAAAGAAAGAGGGAGAGGAAAGAGGGAGAGAGAGAAAGAGAAAGGGGGGAGAGGAAAGGGGGAGAGGAAAGGGAGAGGAAAGAGGAAAGAGAGAGGGAGGGGGAAAGAGAGAGGAAAGAGAGAGAGGGGGGAAAGCTCAAGTGCCTCTCTCTCTCTCTCTCTCTCTCTCTCTCACACACACACACACACACACACACACACACACTGAGTGGGGGAAGAGGACTGGCAGACCAAGGGCAGAAAGAGAGAGAGGGAGGGAGGGAGAGAGAGACAGAGACCCTTTTGACATCTAAAGTGAAGATAACGCTGCATATATCCTTTTTTACCTTTATGAGATATATATATACACACACACATACACACACATATACATACATATATACATATATACATATACATACATATACATACACACACACACACACATATACACACACACACACACACACATACACACACACACACATATATACATATACATACCTATAATAAAGGTAAAAAAGGATATATGCAGTGTTATCTTCATTTTAGATATCAAAAGGGTTTTGCGGTTCCAGTGTTTTGTTTTCGGTGGGAAATGGGTCCAAGTGGCTCTTTGAATGTTTTGGGTTGCCTACCCCCCCTGCCTTAGACATAGAAAAAAAGTAGTTCCCTTCTCCTTTTGCATGAGTCTCCCTATAACCAGTGTCTTCTTAACAAATCTTTCTTTTTTTCTGAGTGGAAAAGCAAGGCAGGGAAGAACGTGTCCAGTTTGATAGGAGAGTATGTCTGAAATCCATTGCTTGGACCAGATTCAGCTTCCTGCCATGGTCTCGTTTGTTGGCTCATTTGTTCTGAGGAAAGGGATGAATAGCTCTGGAAGCCACCATGCAGACCCCAGCATGGGGATCAGAGAAGTTCCACAAGCCCAGAGCCTCAGACTCAGGTTTAGATTCTCTGGCACAAGCTCCAAGTCCATGAAAGTGCCAGCCACATGGAGTACAATACAAAACATCTACAAGCCACAGAACTACCAAATGGCAGGAAAGAGTTTCAAGGGAGTAATGGTCTACTGTACACAAGAGTTGCTATTGTTTTCAAATGACTCTGTTTTCTGAGCAAGGCTAATGCATGCTGACTGAACTGCAGTGAGGCTTCAGGATTCTGTTATAAAAGCATCTACTGTTGAAACACTCCTTGTACTCGTGTGCCCAAGACCTGTTCTTCTGATTCATTTGGATTTCTAAGTGTTGAGTTCTTTCAGTATATTTTATGCTGATCTTACCACATAAATTTTACAATCCCAACTGGGATCAGAATTTCGTTGCTAAGTAAGACGGTTATTAAATGAGGCATACCCGATTTTATGACCTTTTCTTTGCCATGGTTGTTAAGCCAATCACTGCAGTTGTTAAGTGAATTCACCTTCCCCCCATTGACTTTGTTTGTCAGAAGCAGGCTGGGAAGATCACGAATGGCAAATACATACTGTAACCCCAGGATGTTGCAACATCAGGAATTCTTTACTGGTCAAGTGTGACTGGACATACAAGGAATTTGTCCCTGGTGCATAAGCTCTCAGTATACAGGTACATACAAACATACAATGTACATACAAACATAAGCTCTCAGTGTACATAAGTGTGAAGATTGGTCATAAGTCACTTTTTTCAGTGCCGTTGTAACTTTGAACAGTCACTAAATCAATGATTGTAAGTTGCTTGGACCCTCTTAAACAGGACACACCCTGTTTGTTACAGTAGGCTGTATCAGGCTACATTACCAGTGGACTCTCAATGTGGTGGTGAAGAAAAAGTTGCTCCTTTTGTCCAGAGATAGGTAATTGTTGGCACAGAGAATTCTATACAATTAGTTTGCTATTCTTTGTTTCCATCAGGAATGAGTTTAATTATTTATGTCTATTGGCATAGTATAATTGCATCCTGAGGCAATCTAGGGAGCTTGTATGCATTTACAAACTGTTGAAAATACTGTTGCTTCAACTTGGACTAAGAGTAACCCAGGTCAGAGAGATAGGCTAGTACATGGAGGGATTCATCATTCTGAGTTCTCTACTGTTATCACTTTGTACATTATAGGAATTTCGAGGACATTTTTATAAAACTTGCTGGTAATTGTGTGTTTGAGAAGCATATTCCTTAATTCAGTGGACCAATAAGACTGAAAAACTTCATCTAGGCTGGACTAGTGAGGCATTTATAATTACTGTATGTATGTAAGCATTATTATCTAAAGATGATGAGTGTGTTTGTGTTTGTTTGCTTTCAAGATAGTTTATCAAACCCTATGGGATGAATTTACTCGTTCATTCTGTAAACACAGATTTTAAGTGTGTGCATTAGCTAAATCAGTTTGTCATCACAGTTTTTTAAGAGAGAAAGCTGATGGCAAATAAATGCCTTTTGAAGGTTACTTAAGATCATAAAGAGCAAGTAAGGAAGTCCTTAATTAGTTGGTATGTTTTTAGAACATATTTGGATGGCTAGTACATACATTTGTTCTTGTTAAACATATGTAATTGATTAAAAAAAAAAGATGAAAACAAGAGGGGAGCCAGCAGGCTATTTCATGATTGTTGAAATTATAATGGGTATGCAATTGGATTGTAGCCAAACTGGGATAATCCCTGGTTTAGAGAAGGTTGGAAAAGCATACACACTTAATTAAGATTCATCAGTGACAGTATCACTTCAGTATTGCATCTTGAACTACTTCAAAAATATTAAAACATGTTTTTTCCTCTTTCCTACTTCATTTGGTATAGTCCTCATTTTCCTTAATGGTATGCACATGTGTGCATGCTTTTAAATCAATGTCTTCTGATGGCCACCTTGATCAGTCACTGAAGTTTTCTTGGAAAGATTTTAGAAGCGGTTTTCCATTGCCTTCTTCTTTAGGGGTGGGTGAGAGACACCAAGGTCACGCAGGTGCCTTCATGCCTAAAGCAGTACTAGAACTCACACTTTCCTGGTTTCAGGCCTGGTGCCTTAACCAAACTGATATCTCCTCAATGAGTAGAACCTCTCTATTATCTGAGAGTTAGCTTTATTAAAGGTGAGAAATACTTCCCAATAAATTTACTGCCATTTAATTTAAAAGCTTTACCTTCCAGATTAAAATATATAATTATAGAATAAATTAATGAAATAAAAACAAAACTAAAATATTAATTCATAATTAATCTTAAATATTTTTACAGCAAGGCAATAAACATATTACTGATATGATAGAGCAGGGGCCAACTAAAATATTTAGTTTGAGAAATAATGTGCTGGCACTGAGAAGTATAACTTAGTTTGGAGATAGTAGAACAATGTAAGCTCTTGTTGTTGAATACAATGTGGAAGGAAAAATTTGTGATATGTTTTGCAAATGGCAATATTTTCTACTAATCAAAGGATGCAGCAATATGTGTTACTATGGCAGATAGTCTATGAAATCTTATAGTATTATACTGTTCATATTATAGAAGTAAATTCACTGGTAATTCAGTAGCTATTGGTAATTGTAAAATATAAAATAGATCATTTCTTTTCTTTTTCTTTTCCTTCTTAGTATTTTTGTTTAGTTTGCACTTTTTAAAAAACACTGTCTTTTTCTTTTAAGATTATTAAAAAAATAAAAGATACTAAATAATAAAAAAAACAGTATGGGAAGAGATAGCTCTAAATAACTTAATTCCAAATGTCTAGGACTTTTATTATGGTTACATGTTTATTATAAAGCAGCACTTGGAGTAGTTTCCAGGAACAAACTAGAAACTAGTTGATTGATTATGTGCCATCAAGTTGTTTTTTTGACTCTTAGGAACCATAAATAGATATTCTCCATGACAATCTATCCCAGCCTGCTCTTTCAAATCTCCCGAGGGTGCACTCAGTAAAACTAAGTCCATCCACTTGCTGTGGTTGTCCTCTTCTTCTCCTTCCTTCCACCTTTCCTAGTGTTAGAGTCCTTTCCAGAGAGCTGGATCTTCAGGCAATGTGTCCAAAGTAGAATAATTTGAGCCTGATTATTTGTGCCTCAGGTGAGAACTCTGGATTGAGTTGTTTAATGATCCATTGACACTAATACAAATGAATAAAAATGGGTGTAATAATACATTATGAAAAAAAAGTAATAGAAATCATTCCAACCAAAATAATTGATTATAATTTATGGATTGATCCCCCCCCCCCCCGATACATGACAGGCTCTAATTCTAGGTTTATTCTAGTTGAATGAAAGTGCCCTTTTGGTCAAATTATTCTATTGCCTGGTCACCATTTTTTAAAATTTAATTATATATTGAATATGTTTAGTATTATAAGGTTTTGGAGTAGGGGTTGGTTGATTTTTTTTTTTATGCTGTATACTGCCCCGAGTCACACTTTTTGAATTGAACAGCCTTATAAATCTTATTAATAAATAATAAATGGGGACAAGGTCAGGTCCAAATCTTCCACAAATATAGATGTGATTCATAGAAAGCCAGTACTGGCTATATTTCTAAGCCTAGATTAGCTCTCCTACTGACTCAAAGCTCTTGCTTGATTAGAGTTCAGTTTATCAATTTGTATACAATCCATCACTGGTTTTAGACAAGTCCCAGACTCTCCATTCTGTTTTCTTGGCTGTCCTGATTCTCTCAATATATTCACCAGTCTCAAATGCCTTCTTGAAAGAATTCCTTTACCCACTCATATAGATGCTAGTTACTTCACTGTTGCTGCTGCTGCTGCTATCCAGAATAATTGCTTTTGATCTCATACTGATAACCTCCATATATTTATAAATTCCATTCCTAACATAAGAATCTTTACCCTTTCCACATCATAAACTAGCAAAAATTATATATTGGTATATGCCCCAATTAGATAAATCATGGCTACACAAAATAGTTAATTGGCAAGAATCATTTTATACTTTGGTGTTGACATAATTCTGTAGTATTTCATCATAAAGAGCCAGGAAAGAGAAAGTGAAATGAAGACCTAATACCGGAATCGTTCTCTCATATGTGTCATATATGAGCACACTAAAAAGGAAGATTCTTACAAAAGGGTCTCTACCCAGATTTATTACAAGAGAAAAGGAATTAAGTTACAGAAACAGAATAATTTCATTTTTAGAACCCAACTGATTTCTGAATTTAGTAGGTGGACTACATTCTCTTGGTACCTGTGGTAGAATCTCCCTCTAGAGTTGAGGGGGGAGTAAAGAGGTGATCTAGCTTGGAGTCCTTCTGTGAGAGGAAGCGACAGAGGCCAGACCACTGTTCCCAAGAAAATAGCACTTAGCAATAGCACTTAGACTTATATACTGCTTCACAGTGCTTTACAGCCCTCTCTAAGTGGTTTACAGAATCAGCATATTGCCCCCAACAATCTGGGTCCTCATTTTACCAACCTCGGAAGGATGGAAGGCTGAGTCAACCTTGAGCTGCTCAGAATTGAACTCCTGGAGTGAGCAGTGAGTTAGCCTGCAGTACTGCATTCTAACCACTGTGCGACCACTAAAATGCAGTTAGTCTGGCGAGATTTTTGTGAGCAGAAGAATAACAATAAAGAAACTATTTGGGCCTACTCACAGAGTTGTTTTGGTTCCTTACACCTGACGGTACCAATTCTTTGACAAGCAGTTACCTACTTGGAAAGAATGAGCAGATGTTCTGAATTTGCATGTTTTCCAAGCCACCATCTTCAGTCCCAGGCACTGAAAAAAACCATAACATCACGGCACAGTATTAATCACATTTCTACCCCCCCTCCCTCCAGTACTTTAGAAACCTAATAATTTTCTGCCAGCCTTGAAGTTCTAAGAACAAGTCAGGAATGCCAATCAGTTCTCTTTCCAACTATCACAGTTAGCACAATCTCTGGAGTAACAGAAATCCTCCTGCCCCTATTCCACACACAAAATAATTTGTAAGTACCACACAGTCTATGTTGTGTGTATTTGACCTCCTGCAAAAGAGTGTATGCACAAAATTATTTCAGGGAGAAGCCACCCTATTCTAAAGGCACCATTCCTTTTATTTGTATAAAAAAGTTTATGCTGGTTGTAGGGCTTAGGAGGTACCATGGAAGCATTTTGCAACCCAGTACTTTTGACGGTAATTCTAGCCATGGTAATAACATTTTTGAGCTTAAAATTTCATAGAGTTGGATAGGGCCATTTAGTCCAACCTCTTTTTCGGAGCAGAAACCCAAATTAAAACATTCCTGACAAAATGGTTGCCTGGCTTTCACTTTAATACATCCAGTGAAAGTGAATCCACCAGTTCTCTGGTAAAAAAAACCCCACACCTTCCTTACAGGAAGAGCATTTCAAAAATGGATCTAATTTTTGAAATGTTCTTCCTGTAAGGAAGATTCCTCCCCCCAACATTTAAGCAGATGCTTCTGATGACTTCAGTCCATTATTCTGTTCTCGTACTCAAGCAAGAGAGAGCAGTCTTGGTTTTCTTCTATGTAACAGTCTTTTCACATATTTGAAGAATGCTATCACATCCCTCTTAATTCTTCTTTTCTCGCAGCTAAGCATAACCAGCTTTGAGAAAAACAGACTGCTCACAATGCTGCCGAAATCCAGGCCCACCCAAGATATTTAAGTGATAAGATACCATTTTTCTACACCCATTTGAAGAAAAATAGCGAATTTGCTTTAGTATTGGTGAGATAGAAGCAGGCAAGAGCTTCTGCCTTAAAATGGCAGAACTGTTCCACTGGCAGTTTATTTTAGGGAATGCAGGGCAAGCCACAGGACTTAGTATATGTGTTGCCTGAAACAGCCTCCTCATTGTAAGAAGGGGTGGACCTCACTCTGATTAAAAAATTTCTATCTTTTAAGTCACATGACTTTAAAAAATCTTTTTGCATCAGATGTCTATAGAATTAGATATAAGTAGTCCTTGATTTACGGTCACAATTGAGCCCAAAATTTCTGTTGTTAAGCGAGACATTTGTTTAGAAAATTTTCTCCCATTTTATGACCTTTCTTCCCATAGTTATTAAGTGAATCACTGTACTTGTTAAGTTAATAACATGGTTGTGAAATGAATCTGACTTCCCCCTTGACTTTGCTGGTTAGAAGGTTGCAAAAGGGGATCACATGACCCCGGGACACTGCAACCGTCATAAATACATGCCAGTTGCCAAGTGTCTGAATTTTGATCACATGGCCATGGTGATGCTGCAAAGGTGTAAGTGTGAGAAATGATCATCAGACATTTTTTTCAGTGCCGTAACTTCGAACGGTCACTAAATGAACTGTTGTATACTCTAATTTTTATCAGCAGTCTATGGTCATGGAAGATGGGTATTGCTGTCCTTCCTAAATAATAATAATAATAATAATAATAATAATAATAATAATAATAATAATAATAATAATAATAATAATAATAATAATAATAATAATAATAATAATAATAATAATAATAATAATAGTTGGAATGGACCTTGGGGGTCTTCTAGTCCAACCCCCTGCTCAGGCAGGAAAGAAACCCTTTACCTTTTCAGACAAATGATTGTCCAATCTCTTCTTAAAAACTTCCAGTGTTGGAACATTCACAACTTCTGGAGACAGGTTGTTCCACTGATTAATTGTTCTAACTGTCAGGAAATTTCTCCTTAGTTCTAGGTTGCTTCTCTCTTTGGTTAGTTTCCATCCGTTGCTTCTTGTCCTGCCTTCAGGGGCTTTGGAGAATAGCTTGACTCCCTCTTCTTTGTGGCAACCCCTGAGATATTGGAACTCTGCTATCATGTCCCCCCTCGTCCTTCTCTTCATTAAACTAGACATACCCAATTCCAGCAACCGTTCCTTATATGTTTTAGCCTCCAGTCCCCTAATCATCTTTTTGCTCTTCTCTGTACTCTTTCTAGAGTCTCAACATCTTTACATCGTGATGACCAAAACTGGATGCAGTACTGTTTATTTTGTACATTTTTCAGTATCAAGCAGGTTTCAATATCAAATAATAGCACAAGATATTTATGTTCATTTCTTATGTAATTTTAAGTTGTAGTTCCTATATTTCTTTTATATTTAACCATTCAGTGTTATGATTAGGACCCAGTCTAATCATGATATTACCTATCTTAAATTATATGCATATCATCATCTTAATAAAACAAATGTTATGTTTGCTTTTTATGTGAATCCAAATTCCAGTTGGCTTGTATGTGTGTAACCAGTTTCTTAAATTTTGGAGGCTTAAAACAGAATAATCTGCTAAAAACACACCTGAAACTAAAACAGAAAAGTGTTTGATATCCTGGAAACTGGGAGCAAATAAGAGGTTGAATGAAAGATAATGCTTCCACCTCCATAATTTTAAATAGGTATATTTTAATAAATGAAACAGAAAATGGTTTTTGAAATAAATGCTTTGGTTACTTATATTTAGCTCTCCACATAATCACAATTCACTACACACTTTTGCCAATCAACAGAGAAGCTTCTTAAAGCCATCATGAAAACTTCACTCTTCAGCCAAAGCGATCCAATTTCACATTTGCTTCCTGGGTGGCTCATGAGGTATGAGGCCAACTTTATTTAATCCTTGTTTCAAAGTTTTGTCTGCTGCAGTATGGTACTCTGAGTTGATAATGGTGTCAGGTTCAAGGATATCCACATGAATAATATTTTCAGCATCTCCAAAAAAAAAAAAGTAACAGGGTTTAAGTCTAGATTTTGAATTTTCTTTTCCCCAGAGGTGAAGCTTTGTGAAGGTTTTCCATAGACTGGCACTTTGTTTCTGAGTCATAATGATGAACCCATGTTTCATTTGCTGTCAGGATTCTATGAAGAAATTCTTCACCTTCATTCTTATAGGGAAACAACATTTGCGAGCAAATTTCAACTCTTGAAGCTTTCATCTCTGCTATCAGCATAACAGGACCCATCTTGTACAAATCTTCAGTTATTAAAGAACATCAACAATGTGACCTATAAATTTCTGTGAAATATTAAGCTTGATAACAATTTCCTTTTGAAGATCCTAAGATTGTCCTTAATCGGTTCATCAGACTTTCTCATATGAAACTCATTAGTTGCTGTCACAGCTCATCCACTTCATTCTTGATTACATAGATCAGCTCTTACAGTTCATCATTTGTACATTTGTTGGCCAGAGACACACAATACTTTTGTCAACATAGTCATCATCATAAATAACTTGCATTTGGAGATAAATTTGAATGGCTCTTTTGGCAGTCAAAAATCCAACCATGGAACATTGCTCAAAGTGCACATCTGAGTATTCAGAACTGATGATGGAATATATTTTCCTTTATTTTGTCTTTATACAATCCTGTGATTTAAATAAGACTAAAATATACTTCTTAGCTCTAGGTCACCAACTTTGGAACACATGGTATCTTCTCTAGGTGTCATTTCCATTCTCTACAGCCAGTTTGGAAAATGGCCTGTTTATGTCAGGAATGAGTAGGCTTATATAGGTAGTCTTGGCTTAACTATTGCCTCAGACACCGATCGTTTGCAGTTACAGTGGTGATGAAAAACTAACTTTGCAACACAGCTTAAACTAAAATATCCTAATACCCACAATTGTCCTATAGAATCTACTTTCCATTTTTCAAAATAATACTACCCCAATCTTGTAAGATCTATATTCCTGCACGGTATCTGATAAGATTGTAGTAATTTTAACTTATTTTTTCCCACACATATAGACATATTTTCAAACATACTTCCTTGCCCTCCTTGTTGACATCTGCAGCATCATTTAAAATTTCATAATGGTGTCCACTGCTTGAAAAAGTTGCTCCCCCTGCATTAAACTATAGTTTAGCTGTTGCTTGCTGAATCAACTACAATTACTCAGTTTATACAACATGCTAAACTATTAATATGACTTACAAATCACAGTAACGATGATCACAGTCACACAATATAATTAGCCAAACCAAACAAACCAGATTATGTCTTAGCATGATGTATGCGAACAAGGAATGTATGGTTCTTTGGTTATTAAGAGCAACAAAAGTAATTGTATTTCTTGGCCACAGCTATTCTGCATAAGATTGCCAGCCAATAAAGCTAGATGGATCAATAAGGCAACGGTTGGAACAGCTGACGGGTTTATAGTCCATATAGAATTGTCTGATGTGTCCTTGTGTGATTTGTGTACAATCCCCTACTAGTATATTAACAAAGGATGGAGACATATTTTAAACTGCTGGACTATATGAATACGGCTCAGATTGGCTACAGTTCTGTCAAAATATATTTCTAAAACATGGAATGTGCTAAGGGCATAGCTTTTCAGTATGTTAATTTATTTGTGCCATGGATGACTATATCCTGCCCCCCTTGTTTCTTTGTTAAATTCCTGCTGAGGCTGTGATGGCAACCAGAATACTATATCTTTTAGCAGGAGCACTGCAGATCTCTGCTGCTTTCCTGCTGCATTGATAAATCTTGTCTATGCAGCATTCTTTGCAGTTATTCCAGAGGAAAAGAGAATTCCAGCCCTTCTTCTGAATCACTGAGAGGCTTTGGTTGTGACTTCACCATGTAATATAGTTACAGTGTTCTTCCTGTTCATGTGATAATTAAAGAACTGCAAAAGAGGAAAATCTCTAAGATCCATCAATAAGATACCTGGAAATTTCCTACTGGACTGTGTTTGAGTATTGCTAATTTACAGTTCCTAAAGTCTTCGTATGAAACCCATTTTGAGCAAATTTTCCCTCATTGAGTTTCACAATGATTTGATTCTATTTTATTTTGCCAGAGGTCAGATCATCAGAACAAAAAAGGGCAAAAGTATTAAGAGTTTAATTAAATTTACAAAGTTCTTTTTGGGACTACCGGATTTGGAATGCAAAAATCCAGACAGATATCAGACGGTGGCAAAGAGCTGCAGAAAGCTATAAAGTTTGTCACTATTTAGTCTTGCAACTTAGATTTGATGCCCCTAGTTTTTCATGATTGGCATTTGTGAATGAAAAATTCTACAAGGATTGAACTCTTCATTTTCCTGAAAGGGGGATGGGGGCAGGAAAGTGACAAGCCCTAAGCAAAAATAGTAGCTGTGGTTACAACCATATATAATTTTCCCTTGAAGGATATTAGGGAGGCATCAGTCTTTTGATACTGGTAGTTCAAGGAGACCGTAATTTTTCATCTTTTGGCTCAATTTGTTTTCCAGATGTTTTTCTAGGATGTGGATGCCATTATCTTTGTAGATAGCAGCACAAAAGTTAGAGTACTGGCAATGCCAATTTTATTTTGCCTGATATCGTGGTGAAGACACCAAGCTAGAAACCAGGAGACTGAGTTCTAGTCCTGCCTTAGGCATGAAAGCCAGCTGGGTGACTTTGTGCCAATCACTCTCAGCCCATAACGTCAGGTTCGGGCAATAAGCCAATCAGTCAATTCCTGCCACAATCAACAGATCAACACTTGGTTGATCTGAAACCCACCCACCCCCAGACTTTGCACTTGTGGGAAAAATGCTAAGAAGGAAAAAAAGAAAAAAAAACTGGTAATGAGTGAATTTTAAATGTAAAAACATGATAAAGGAACATGAAGCAAAAGTGAATTAGCTGAAACTATAGGTAGAATATGAAGAGAATGTGAAGAATATGAAAAAATATATGGCAATTCCTTTTTGCTTCTTGGTGCCCAAGAAATATGTATGGATATGTTCTGAAGTAGAATCTCTGGTTACCTCTGTCCTGATCTCATATCACCTTTCCAGACCTCACAATGTTCCCTCCTCTTATAGGCAGCTTTTGCATCACAGTTCTTTTCCAATTCCATCAAATTCATCTGTTGTGAGCTGCCCAGAGACCTTGAAGATGGGCAGCTACACAGATAAAACAAAGTAAAATGTAACAAAACAAACACAATCAACTAGCATCAAACAAGTTCAAAGATTATTTCTTTTATTCTTACTTTTTAATAAATAGTTTAAATAGCAATCATTTAATCAATAAAGTGTTCTACAGTAGTTCTCTCTACTGGAATGTGGCAAAAACAAGCAGAGAATATTTCTGGACTATAGTATTAGAAAGTGATGGTAAGGTCTAAAGCCGTACAAGCTAGCATGATGAAGATGGCATAAATGCAGTTAGATGTAATTCATGACTCTCCATTACTCAACAATTTATTACAATCTCAGAACATCTGCAACATTTATTTTGCTTACATGCTGCTCCATTTTCAAAATCTCCAATTAGCTTGAGATTTCGAAGTATAAAAAGGCAATAACCTAAACACATAACAAAGCCCTGATGTGTCACCATTGAGACTGAAATGTTTAAGTGGTCCCAAATACATCTCTGAAAAGCCATATTTTTATGGTTGTCTGAAAGTGGAGTGGGGTTGATCTGAATATCGGGGGAGGGGGGTTTGAGGCTGTAGAGGTAGGGACCATTGCTGGGAAGACTTGAGCATATAGTTCCAGTAGATGACATTCCTTCAGGTTTGGGATTCTCAACAAGCATCTCCGTTAAATTTCCCCGGGTGAGTAGAATCAACTCAAAGAAGATGGTCTTGGAGATCTCCAAGCCCTGAGCCACATCGATCTTTAAAGTGAAAATGAGCACCTTGAATTGTGTACCCCAATATCTATTAGCTACTGTAGCTCCCACAGTAGTGTATTACATGGGTGAACCAGCTGAAGCTTTAAAAAAGATTTTAAGAGCAGCCCTATATGATGACAATTGCAGTAGTCCAGCTGCTAGGTGGCACAAATAACCAAGAACAAAACTTTGTTGCAGAAATAGCTGCAAATGACGCACAATATGTAATTGTGTGAAGGTCCTCCTGGCCCCAGACTTCATCTTTTACTCAAGCAGAAGGTATAAATAGTGTGATACAAGCATTAGCTAAATTTTGCTATTTGGAAGTTAAAGTCATTAGTGTAACTTTTTAAATCTCATTATTCAAAACCATGTACTTTAACTTAATGCATAAATTGTTCCACTTTCCCTAAACCTTGGATCCTTAAAAAATATAATGGATATTTAATAAGGCATTCGGTATGGGAATGTAATGGATTGAAACTGACTGAGTATAGTGTTTCCTTGCTTGTGTTAGTAACTATTTTTCTTTAAAACTGATATAATAATGTGGATAAATTGTAAATATTAACACTTTTTATGATTTGGGAGAGACAAAAAAAGTGAAGGATTATTTGTTCCTCACATATATATAATCTATTGTATTCACAGTAGGAGACTGTCAATTATATGCTGTCTAATGAATATGGGATCATTACAGATTATATATTTTTTTGCCATTTGTCTGCTTTACATTAGGAAAAATCCTGCTTCATTCCCAAACACTATTGGGGCAGAGGGAGTCTAAGTGGCTTTTTTAAATAATAAAATTGATTTCACCAAGCTATCCAGACAGTCAAACTCAGTCTCTTCCATTGCATATTAAATGTTTTTGAAAGAATGATTATAAAAAGATAGAGCCCAGTTTGATAATGGAGTAGATGGTGACATTTTGCATAGGCTGAAGATGCCCTGGTGTCAAAGATTTATTTTCCAGTTGGTTGAGGGTTATAGTCCTGTTAGCTGAACCTTTGTTGTGTAGTAAGGATATAGCACTGTTGTAAAAAACCAAGTTGGTGTTAGCTGGTAGATAACTGGACATATCACATTCAGTCAAATCTTTATTATGAAGAATAGAATAGAATAGAATAGAATGGAATGGAATGGAATGGAATGGAATGGAATGGAATGGAATAGAATAACAGAGTTGGACAGGACCTTGGAGGTCTTCTAGTCGAACCCCCTGCCCAGGCAGGAAACCCTTTACCTTTTCAGACAAATGGTTGTCCAATCCCTTCTTAAAAACTTCCAGTGTTGGAGCATTCACAACTTCTGGAGGCAAGTTGTTCCACTGATTAATTGTTCTAACTGCCAGGAAATTTCTTCTTAGTTCTAGATTGCTTCTCTCTTTGATTAGTTTCCATCCATTGCTTCTTGTCCGGCCCTTAGGTGCTTTGGAGAATAGCTTGACTCCCTCTTCTTTGTGGCAACCCCTGAGATATTGGAACACTCTATCATGTCACCCCTAGTCCTTCTCTTCATTAAACTAGACATACCCAATTTCAGCAACCGTTCTTTATATGTTTTAGCCTCCAGTTCCCTGATCATTTTTGTTGCTCTTCTCTGCACTCCTTCTAGAATCCCAACATCTTTTTTACACTATGGTGACCAAAACTAGATGCAGTATTATAAAATGGTATTAACGCCTGATTTTGATTCTATCCCTCTGTTTTTGCAGCCTAGAACTGTGTTGGCTTTTTTGGTAGCTGCAGCACACTCTTGGCTCATATTTAAGTGATTGTCCACTAGGACTCATATTTAAGTGATTGTCCACTAGGACTCCAAGATCCCTCTCACAGTTACTACTATTGAGCGAGGTACTGCCTATACTGTACCTGTGCATTTGGGGTTTTTTGGCCAAATATAGAATCTTACTTTTTTCACTATTGAATTTCATTTTGTTAGATAGCGCCCAATGTTCAAGTCTGTCAAGATCCTTCTGTATCTTAAGCCTATTTTCTGGAGTGTTGGCTATTCCTGCCAGCTTGGTGTCATCTGCAGATATGATGAGTTCCCCATCTATCCCCACATCCAAATCATTGACGAAGATGTTGAAGAGCACTGGGCTCAGAGGAGAGCACTGGGGCACCCCACTACACACTTCCTCCATGTAGATACAATTCCATTGAGGACCACACACTGAGTGCGGTTGGTCAGCCAATTACAAATCCATCTGGTGGTGATGGATTCTAACGCACATTTTTCTATCTTATCAAGTAGTAGGTTGTGGTCTACTTTATCAAATGCCTTACTGAAGTCCAAGTAAATTATATCCACAGCATCCCTCTGATCCACTGGTTTTGTCACCTTATGGTCATAGACTACCATAGGAAGAGTGAAATACAAACAGTTAATAATTTTAAAAGCTAAAAAGTATAATAAAACGCAGTTAACAATTTAAAAATCTAAAGAATATATATATATATATATAAAAACAAAACCAAGATGGACACATCACATTGTGTACTTATGTGTTGGGGTTTTATTGTCTTGTCATACTGTATACCTGTCTGGAAGGCAGATGTGGATAGAGCGTGCTGTTCTATGCTGAAATACTCTGCAGGTAATCTGCATTAAAGTACACTGTCTGCTGCAGTGAGTTAAAGCAGCATTATAGCAGGAAGAAAACACACAGACTGATTCCCATTGTGTTGTCAACAGTCTCTATCTATAATACATAAAGGAAACCATTTCTCTCCTTAGTGGCCGCCATAGTTACGTCGCTGGGCTTCCTTGGCCTTCTCACTGCAGATTGTTGTACTGACTGCTACTTTTATAGGTTGCTCTGCCTTTAGCAAAGGGACATTAACTCCTTTATTTTGTGCCTCTTTTGTTTCTGTGTATTGGATGCAGTTTAAATTGCATGCTGGGTTTTGTGTTTGCAGAAAGAGGCAATGCTTCTGTGTATAATCTGTCTTGCTACACTATTCTGTTGCAAAGGTAATTAGGAGTCCTGAGGTAGCTCTATCTCTATCTTTGAAACAACAAGGCTCATGAAGCTTGATTCAGGGACCTCATTATCTTTATTTTTTAAAAGAAGTTTTTTTATTTAACTTCCATGAAGTTACCATGGTTACCCCCATACTTGGTGGCTTCTTTGCCTCTCTCTTACCTTAAATGCAGCTGTGCTGCCACCAAGAATTAAAACATCAACAAAGGGAACATCCCTAATGTCAACCAGCCATAAATCCCGTTTATGTTCCTCACCAAGAGAGAAGCTGCAGCAATGGCAGTTCGGAGGAACCACAGAACAGGGAATGTTTTAATGCAGACCTCTCGGGACTGTTGGAATAACAAAATGTCTCCATCTCCCATGCTAGAATAATTACAGGCAGTAGAAAAGAAAAATAGAATAAAATGCAGAGAAAATGTTTCTCTCCTCCCGTCAGAGGTACTTTGCTTCCTTATCATGCATGTCAGTTCAGCAATAGATTTGATGCACTGCTCTACAATATGTGGCTCATGTGTTCCTTTAGCCCCTTATTTTTTTCAGCAATGAGTGCCATATTGCTTCACTTTAGTACATTCCACTTTCAGTCCCAGATACCATTTACGTTTCTCATAAATATGGTATCTAATTCAGACCTAGACCATATGTCCATTCAAAACAGTACAGTATTGTTTGCTAACAAAAGTTATTGCCAACTAGAGTTTGGGGCATCATTTTTCCCTGCAATCCTTCTTCCCATTCAGTTTTTGAAATAAAGTTTTCAGGAATTCAGCTTCTGAAAATGTGGATGTGGATCAGGTGCTCTGTCACTGAGCTATGGGTCTTCTTATTCTATTCACTCTTCTCAAGCTAGGAGAGTTAGTGATTCCTCTTTTAAATGTGTAACCTCTATGTTTTCTTGCTGTGAAACTGTGACTGAAATTTTAGAGATAGGCTTCCCAGATTGCCTAACAGAGAAATGTCCCATTAATTAATTTATTCTCCTTTTCCTATATATAGAAAAGACATTTAAGACCATGAGTGAAGTAGCACATTTCTCTGTTAATATGCAAATACATGTATCTAAATTATATGTGTCTCTGTTGAAATGGTTGGAAGTATCTTCTATACCTGATGTTCCATTAAACAAATTATATGTTATTACAACGCCACTGAGGACAGAATTGTTGATAGAATCTTCATTTCCCTTGCAAGATGTAAGTTCTTTGTGCTTTAAATAAAAGAGATAAGATTTTACCTTTATCAACTTGCATCTAAATGACACATAATAAATAATAATACTTAAATAAATACTTAAATGTTTTGCTGGAAATTTCAGAGAAAAAGCTCAATAGCCTGTTTATTTTAATTTTGGAAAAAAAAGGGCAGGCGGGTTTGAGTCTGCTCTTGGCACGTGCATAGGGAAGCACATGCAGTTTTCTAAATAATATTTTTGAAGTGGTTGGCTATAGGTAGTCCATAATTTATGACCAGTTGCTTAGTGATAATTCAAAGTTACGATGGAACCCCTTCCCCCAAAATCAAAGTTATGGCCACTGCAGCACCCGCATTGACATTTGCCCTTATGACTGATTGCTCATCCCACCCTGCCGGGTCCTCTTAAAAACAGAGTCTCCTTAAAAACTGAGCATTCCAAAGGATTGCAGAATAGTTGAGAATAGCACCTGCTCACAGAATGGCCCGAGCCTGCCTCTGTAGGAAAGCTGAGTTTTGTATTGGCTGAACACCTCAGTCAAAAGCTGCAGAAAAACAGAAAGCTTCTGCTGGACCCTAGAGCTGGCTGAGAGGTAGGTTGAGTCCTCCAAGCTGCAGTAGCTGGTTGCATGCTGGTAGCCCATGAGCCCAAAGTTTCAGGAGGGAACTGAGAGCAGGCCCAAGTCTTGCAAGAACCTGGTTGTGTGGGAAAGCAAGCCCAAGGCCTATGGGGACCAAGGGGGGGGGAAAGGAAGCAAGCCCAAGTCTGTGGGGACCCAATGGGGAAAGGAAGAAGTGCAGGGACCTTGAGGGGTGGGAAGAAGAAAGAGCATGGGGTGCCTCGGGGTAAGAGGCCACGAGGGGGCCTGGGACAGATGGTTTATGCTTATGCTGGGCCCCCAAGGCTCCCACCACTCCAAGGCTCACCATGCTCCACTTAACAGCCTGCTCCATCGTTTAACAACTGCATCAGGAAGAGCAGTGGTGGGGATCTCTAAGTGAGTTGATCATATGGGAGTCTGCCCATACAGTCGTAACTCAAGGATTACCTATATTGCCTTCTTCTAAGAGCAGAGATAAAATAACTGACCCAAGGTCACCTATTGGCTTATATGCATAAAGCAGAACTACAACTGAGATCTGCCTACCTAGTCAAATGCTTTAATTACTAGAGCAGTGTTTGTCAAACATAGCAATTTTAAAATGTGTGGGCTTCCCAGAATTCAATGCTGGCTAGAGAATTCTGGGAGTTGAAGTTCACACATATTTTAAAATTGCCAAGGTTGAGGAACATTGCACCAGAATAAACAGTTTTGCAATTTTTCCGTTTTAAATCCTTTCCATCAAATATATGCCTCAATCTACAAATTAAAAAATATACCAAAATTTATTTTGTATCATAAAAAAGTAATAAGGTTAAAAGAAACATACAACTCACATACTCACATGAGAAGTGTGGATTACACTTGAAAAGGCCAACGAAACAAAATTCTCTGGCTTTTCTAGATAAGAAACCTAGTTGAGATTTGTTACAATTAGAACAAAAAAGTATAATTAAAACAAGTAAACCCATCAGCCCAAGAAATAAAAACAAGTCATCTACAACATACAGTAAGGACTGTAACTGCCACTATGTAGGACAAGCAAGCAGAAGACTAGCAGAGCGCATCCATGAACACCAACTAGCAGTCAGAAGATATAACTCATTACTCTCACAACATAATGAACAGACGCAACTGTAGTTTCAATTGGGAAACTGAATATCCTAGACCAAGTTAAATCCAAAAACACTAGAGAATTCCTGGAAGCTTGGCATTTAGACAAACTAGTCATCAATAGAGCCGAGCAAAAACCTAAGAAGGAAACAAAGAAGACCAGAACACATCACTTTTAGCAGCACCCAGGTAAACAGGAATTAACACAAACAAAACAAGCAGAGAATAATAGAACAGAGAGTAATGAAATGTCTGCAAACTCCGAGAGGATCAAGACCTCCACAAAATATACAGGGGTTTTCAAGCTATATATAGACATACACTCTCACACAAATGAAGTTACCCATTGTTACAATTCGTCTCTCCTTTGCATTCCTCTCTGATATTATTATATATCTCAAGATTGCCCTAAGCATTCTGGTTAGAAACTAATACATTATTTTGGGATATGATGTTGTCACTCACAATTATTCTTTTGAGAGTTTCTCCCTCACTGAAGTTTCTAGCTTGTTTAACACTGCCCTCTTTGACATATACAGAAATATTATATCTGATAACTCCTTCCTGATTTGTTTCCAAAGATAATTAAACTGACTGATTTGTTTATTCAGCCATTGGAGCAAGAGAGTCATGTTAGTCTATGAGAGCAATTTAAACCCTGTATTAGTTTGGCCACTCTTTTAATAAAATTTGCCAGTCAGAAAAGGTGATATCAGATGCTTTCTAGTTTATTCAGCCATATTTCTATTGTGATCATAGTTGGCTAGATTCATACATGATACTAAGCCAAAACCAAATTCACAAATTTCCCTAAGTCAAAATGTTCTATAATTAGTTTTATGGAAAATTAAACTAGTCTTTTATAATGTAACTTTCCCACACTCCACCCAACTCAGGCTTAGTTTTATTCCATTTCAACACAAGTACTTGTATACTGCATTCTTCTCCAATTAAATTCTTAAAAATAGTATTTTTCTTTTTTTTATAAGTATTTTATTAATTTTCTAGTTTTACAATCATAAGTACTTAATAAACAACGTGTTGTCTGGGCCCATTAGTAATTCAGTGGTACATATTAACTTCCTCAATCTAGGTACAATACTACACCATCCAGTGCTTCCTCTCTTCTTCCGGTGTTATACATTTTCCATACTGGACAAATACAATTCTTATTGCTGTTAATACATATACAATTGAATATCAGCATCTTTGTTACATTTTTCTAATATTATATATAATATCAATAGTGTCAATTTAAAATATCTTTTCTAACCAAAACATATCTCAATCGCATTTGCACTTAATTTCCATTTGTTCAATCAATATCCTGTTTTTCCCACTTTTTATTTTAATTTTGATTTCCCATCAATGTTCAAAGTGTCTCTATCACTTATAATTTTCTCATAATAAATTATATTTGGGCAACCAAAGGCTTCCCTTGTTCAAACCCTCTTAGCATTTTAATATTTCCCTTCTCATACCAAAATGTAAAATTCTAGTTATAAATCCTATCTTTCTAGTTCTAATAACACTTTTATTTCTAACAATTCTCTATTCTCTTAGCCATATTCAAACATCTCTTTAATAGTATAATATCCCATCTAATGGATCAGCACCTCTATTTTCTTCAATCTTACTCTAGCTTTCTTCCTTTGCCAACTAACTTTCCAAGTCAATGCCTTTGAATTATCAAGTAGTTCTTCCTCTATTTTTATCTATGTTGTTTGAAATAAGTAACACAATTTGGTTAAGGTATTTTTGGAAGAACACTCAGCTCACTGATATTCATTAAATAGCCTCCCTCCTTCTCCAATTTCCCACAATTCTCCTAACAGCTTTATCTTCCATTTGATCGGCTCTTCTTCCTTATCCTCAAGAGTGTTCTGAGATCTTGACAGGTAAGATGTCTTTTCCATTTCCGGTATTATCGCTACATCTTCTAATTCTTTGTTTATCTGAGTCTGTTTGTTAATTCCTTCCTTTAGGTCCTCCATCTTTGGATCCGCTTCCTCTAATTTTCCTTCTATTTTCTGGGTTACTAGTTCCTTCTTTATAATTATTTCCTGAATTTGTGGATTTAGATTAGAATATTGTTCTTTTACCTCCTTTGTGTTATTTTTTAGTCTCATCATGAGCTAAGGCAATTGTCTCTTGTATTAATTTTAACATAGAAAGAATTTCCTTCTGAGCATCGTCAACATGTTCTTGTTGATATGTCAAGCTGGGGACTTTGGAGATAAGTGTTAGAGATGGTTTGTTACCATTTAAAGCTGAGTGTGGAAGATCCATTTTGTTTTTATATGTGGTCTCTATAGTTCAATCTATTTAGGGATTTAAAAAATTTCAGTCAATTGTCATTTGAGCTTCAAGTTATCTAGCCAGCCTATCAGTCCATCCTTAAGCCTCCTCTAAGCCAGGGCTTTTCAACCTTTTCACCGATTGTACCACTTTTAGGATATGGCAATATTCGAGTACCACCTAGCAAGGTGTCAAAAACTTGATGACAAAAAAAAACCACTGTTCAAAGTTGCAATTGCACTGAAATGACTTTTGACCATTTTTCACACTTATGACCATTGCAGCATGCCCAGGGTCATGTGATTTATATTTGGATGCTTGGCAACTGATTCATATTTATGATGGTCACAGTGTCCCAGAGTCATGTGATCCCCTTTTGCAACCTTTTGAGAGGCAAAGTCAATGGCAGGGCTGCTGGCGGCCAAGTGCTAAGGCAGGACTTCCTTCCCTCCCTCCCTCCCTGCCTCCCTCTTTCTCATTCCCATCTCCTTCTGAAGGAAGAATTTGAAACAACCCCCCCATATTTTCCCTCTTCCATATATTCATCAAACAAGGAAAAGTCTTCAGAGACAGAAAAGAGAAGCCATTGAGGGAACTAGCTTAAAAAGGTGCATTCCCCTTTAAGAATTAGCTACTGGCTAGAAAGGAAAGTTAAGGAGCACAGCCAGCACTTAAGGAAGAAAAAAAATGTAAATAAGTACTGGCTGCCAGCTAAGGCAGCCTCCCCAATTGGCTCCACTCATAAGTAAAGGAATGCTACAGGCAAAATCCATTCAGGAGAAAAATACTTCAAAATCCCTTGCAGCAAAACTTACAGCTAACAATAGCAGAGCAATAGAAGCTAACACAAGACATCAGCCATCAGCCAAATAGAAATTGCCAAACACTCCTTAAGAACACAAAGCCCACATTGCACAAATCCCAGAACTTCAAAGTCACAAAAGCACATAAGAATCCTTCCACTCTCCATCTCCCTCCCTCTGTGTCTCACCTCCAGCTGATGCTACCTTTCTTCATTCCTCATGGAGGGCAACCCCTCCCCTACTGCATTTCTTGCCTGTTTGTTGCTGCCAGCACAGGTAGCTGCCACAGAAGTTGTAGATCGGCTCATGGCCGGCTTGCTTGGCCTGCTTGATCTCCTCTCCTCTCCCTCCCACCCTCCTCCTTCGGTGCAGCTAGAGCTGACTCCACCTCCTCCCAAGGCTGCTACTTTTCTCTCTCTCTCCCTCTCCCTCCCAAACTGCCTCCTTTTATAGCCTCTCCTGTCTCCGCCCCCTCCTCCTTTCTCATGGGGGAGGGTGAGCCAGAAGTGAGCCACTCTGCAGCTCCAGAGGACTCTCTCACAGAAGTCCTTGCCTGCGCTGGCTCTTTCCCTCCCCCACTACACTTGGCTAGGCAAGGCTGCGTACCACCTGCCACTCATTAATGTACCACAAGTGGTACGCGTACCACCGGTTGAAAAGCCCTGCTCTAAGCAAATATAAGCAAAATTCAAGTTTTTCTGTCCAATGAAAAACATGTCCTTTCTGTCCAGAGAGAAAAAAGCAATTAAAAGTTGTTCATCAGTCAAAGGTTTATAATCCAAAGTATTCCATCATCTTAATCCATAATGCATGTTTCTTCTACAGGTAAATAGCTCCACGACACAGCTCTAAAAGTCAGTATTTATATTTGTGGTCCAGGCAGGCCAGTTTCGAAATAGTTTATCATCTCTGCCACACAGATAAGTAGCCCAAGAGGTTTTTTCCCCCTTTTCCCAGCTGCAGTCTAGAAAAGTGAAAGTTTACAAGGACAACAAAAGTCTTATCTGGGTCTGGGCTTCAAGCCAAGTTTCCTTTAAACATAATAAATTGTAGTGCTGTGGTTCGCCACTTGATGTTGTTGACGCCGTCTTCCAGCTTTTTAAGTCCAAACTTATATTACAAGCTTTTCAAGTCTCTCTTTTTTTTAACAAAAAATCTCAAAAGCACTTTTAGTCCCCAAATTTCAAAGCTATATATATGTATTGATTCCAAATTAATCTTGTAATTTTATCTGTTTTCCCCCAAGCAATTAATTCACCGCTTTTCTTTTCCTGAGGGAATGAGGCGGAAATTCCCCTTCCCTCTCTCCTCAGGGAGGATTCTTTGCTTTGGGTGGTTTTTTTCCAGGAAAAAGTCTTAAAAGTCATGAGAGGATAGGGTCTCATCCAGTTCCATCCACGTTGCTCGTAGTGCTTATTTTCTTTGGTTGTCAGCAGCTTCTGACTGGCCACATGAATATAGCCAGTCTTTCCCCTGCTGGTTTGGAAGGCTTCCTCGGATCAAACAGAAGGGCTGCCGCCATCCTGCGATCAATGAGGGTCCCCTCCTTCTTTGTCACCTCTCCGGGGTGACTTTCGACCCTTTTTAGGGTCCCCAGTGGGGAGAAATCAAATGCGGAAGACGGAGCCCCGTCCTCCTGCATCCGTTATGCTGCAACATCAAACCAGAAGTCTAAAAACAGTATTTTTCTTTTTGACTCTTCAGCTTCACTGAGGATGTTTCATCTCCAAAGGATATCCCACAGCTTCTTTCAGCTTTTCCCTCAAGGTTCAGATTAAAAGTAATTCTGGCACCATTTTGATTCTAAATACCAGCAGGCTCCTTTCATTCTCATTCTGGGGTGCTTGCCCCTTTTGTATAAGTCTTAGTTAGTGCTAAATGGTTCTTGGTGCTGCACTAATGTAAATTGCTCTTGTCTGCAGTCATGCATTAAGATTCCTGTTTTGTTTGTTAGCTATATATGTGGAATATTTATTTAACGTATTTTTAGTCCTCCAAATAACAAGTGTTCTCCGGGTGGGTTACATAAAAGAAGGAAAAATTAAATTTAGAAAACACACACCAGTTGAACGAAATTTGCACAGAAAATGTAATATGAACTAGTCACTTCTTAGAGGGGTATTAAACTTATGTGAGATAAGAAAGGGTCTCTATCAGGTTGTAGAGATAACTAATTGATGAGATTCTTTTTCTTGACTAACAGGTATAGTATCAGTACAGATAGGCAAGAGAAGAACCATCAGTGGGACACTTAATGCCATTATTTTGCCTAATTAGTGAAAATGGGCAAGTCTTTTGCCAGGCGTTTTTGTGCTTTTGCAGAGCAATGTTGGCTGGGAAAAGGAACAGCTGCCCAGTTAACTAATTTGGAAATTTAAACATGGTAGGTCAGTTAGGGCCAGGCTGGTTACAAAGACCCTGGAACAAAATCCTTGAGAGGAAAAATGCTTGAGAGGAAAAAAAGATGATTTTTTCTGGAACCCAGAAGGATAACTGTATTACTAGGCAGGTGGCCTAGTTAGATCATCTTATACAAAGATGTCTGTCTCTCCTTCTCTTTCATTTTACATTAAAAATAAAAATCCTCCTAGGTTCCATGCAGAATTGACTTCAGGATCTCACAGCTATGTTTGTCATTGAATTCCTTTTGAAATAATGGAATCACTCACCACCACAAGCCCATCAAGGCTCATATATTTTCAGAGGCAGCTAAAAACAGAGAGCATTTTTCCCCCTCAGCATGATGTCTTCCTTCTCTGAGATGTTCATTCTTCTTTATCGCAAAGAAGCTGCCCCTCTAGGGAGTGGGACACACTATTTCACTCTAAAGCCTTGCCCACCCATTTTTTTGCCCTTTTCAGCTTTTCTAAACAACCCTCGAAGGAATGTGAGAATGAGTTTCCTAAGAGCAAAAAGCTTATTGCACTCTGCATAAATGCAGTTTCGCTAGCAGGTGCATATACTGTATTTGCCATACTCAAAGCAATCTACCTTCATAAGTGTATTTTAAAATGTTTAATGGGTTTGCTTGAAAAGGCCAAGTTACTTCCTATTAAAAGCAAGGTAAAAAATCTTTATTCTCATAATGTAACACTTTAACTTGCACATATGTGCTTAGCTTCATGCACTGTTTCAGGATCTGAGACTGCCTTAGGAGTCTGTGGCAGAATTCTATGACCTTCGGAGTGAAAATAGACATTTCCAGAACACTACAGAACAAGAACAGTTAAGATATCCTTGTTAAACCAAGGTTCAGTTATAAAGAAGATTAACAGCAGCAAGAAAGCCCCACCTAAAAGAGTATTTTTATTGCAATAGAATCTTCTTCCTAGCGTTATTCCTGTGTATGGCAAAGCCGTCTCCATTTGGGTCAATCAAGAATATAAATGCAATAAATAAAATAGTAGTCTCCAAAGAGTACTATTTTAAGTACTCTAAGCACCAAGTTCAGTTTTCAATGTTCAGTAGCTTATCACCTTTCTCACTCAATAAACCTGCTTACTTTGAATTGCTAAGAATTCTGGTTTCTTGATTGTGAGCTGCTGGAAAGAGATTGACAATAGATTCTTCTTGATGCTCATAGAACAGGTTTTCCTCCTAGTTATGTCTTACTTTTATAGTCCTGACTAGTTCTCCACAAATATTGTAATCAATTAAATTAGAAGATCTTGTTAAAATATAATTAACTTTGTAAACTGCCTTGAGTCATAAGAAGTTAGGCTGGTATAGAAGGACTGTGATAAATGCATAACAAGCCTCAGGAAACTGATGTAATCTTAGGATCTTAATCCTGAGACCAGGGATTTTTTAAAGAAAATTGACAGTAGAAAGGGAAATTAAGAAAGAATAGGCCTCTCTGAAACTACAAGAGCCTTGGCTGAATGTAAAATTTCCATACATATAGTTTGATTTTTTAAAGCTGTTTTTCAAATGGAGATGAAAACTGACTTTAAATGAACAATATGTAATACCTAGTTAGTGAACTGTATTTAGAGATTAAGTATTGAAATCTCAATCTACACTTCTACTTTAAAAACAAATTTTTATTTGAGTATGCTCTGTGTTTTAGCCTATTTCCCAACTTGGATTTAGTCTTAGGTAAAGGTTGAGGTATTCTGTAACTACAGTACTGTACTCAATATTTCTCACCAAAATTGTTGCACCGAGAGATCATAAAAGAAGCTTTATAACACTTCTAAGCTTTTTGTGTAGTGAATGCAGCTTTACTACTTGTATTCACTTTGTAAATGAAAAGTTTTAAATTCTATATTTTTAAAATTCTATACTCTTATAGATATATACAAACCTACTCATATCTACCTAACTCAAAGTCTTGCTGGCTATATTAGATTCAGATTCCTGAAGGACTTGGGTGGGAAGCCCATTGTGTTCATCTGTCTGATGGTTCTGAAGTACTATTTTCATTCACTTTCATAACTTCCCAAAAGGCTTGGTCAGACACAGTGCTGTACTTTTCTGCCAACCCTTAGTACTTTTCCTCTTAAGTGCCATTGTACATATTATCCATTTCACATGGGAACCATCTCCTGTTTGGACTGTGTATGCTTGTCTATACACACAATAGCTACAAATCAATCTATGATAACTTCAAAATACAATACAGTATTACAATGTTGTAATAAAGCAGGGCGGGAAGCGTCATCAGATGTAGAAAGATTTTCCTCCATGGAGTTTAGCTCCTGATTTTTGTTTCTAAAGGAATGTCCTCTGAGTTCTTTTTGCTGCAACTTTGGCTTCCACCACTGACTAAGAAGTTATACATTGACTTTAATTAGATAAATGACTAACACTAAGGTTCTCCTAACCTGGGTATTTTATTTCTGTGCTACTTTGGCACTGAGGCTACAAGCTCCTCCTTGTTCTCAAAGCTGTGGGCTTTTTTGCAAACTATTTTTTGAGTTTATGTTTCACTGCTGGAGTTCAGTAACAATGCAGCCCTCCACGATTGTTTTAAGACTTGTTAACTGGTTACAGAACAGAATATATTGTTTTTCTGAAGTAACTATGTTCCTTGCTTGGAGAGTTTATATGTATGCTTGTATAGTGTATGTGCACCATCCATTAAACTAATGAAATATACTGAGGTAATAGTGATGGTAGTTTATGCAGTGCAAAATAAGAATACATTAAGGTACTTTACTACACTTTCAATTTTTCATCAATCCTGTTTTTTTATATTAAGTAAAAGAGAGAAGGAAAATTGATATTTGAAAATTAACCTTTTGTTATTATGTTAGTTACATTATTAGTCATTTTTTATTGTCTATGCTTTTCACCTCTCAACTTTTTAAAATTGGGTAAAATATGTATTTGGGTTTCTTCTCCCCATTTTTTCTATTCTTCAGTTTCGTTTTTCATCTTTTCCTTCCTCTTTCTAATGAAGGATTCTCCCCTTCTTTTTCTTGCCGCATCGTCAGTGTGGACTGGTTCAATAATAAAAAAGATAGCTTATTAGAATTAAAGCCTAACAGTCCTTAAAAAAGCAATCTTAGCAGGATTGAATTCAGGAGAGAATTATGCATTCTTAGCAAAGACTCATTGAAAGACTGAAATGAAAATGCATGCACAGGCTAGACTCAAGGAGAGAAGTTTTGGTTTAAAATTAAAATACAATGGATACAGAAATAAAGCAGAGCGATATCTGAGCTGTATTTTTTCATCCAGGATTGTTAGTTGGGCAATGCTAAGCTGGCCTGCAATTAATTGACTTTTTCTATTCTGCAAGTGATGTTTTAAAACAAGGCTTAACCTTAATATTACTCAGTGGATAGTTTTACTTTAAAATATATATGTACATGTTGTTTAGAGACAGCACAGTTTTATACTACGTCTCCCCTGCAGGACAGGGTTTAAAAATCCTTCTTAATAAACAGCTTTACTCACAATATATTATCTTTTTCAATTATCTTTTTCTATTTATTTTTTTCATTAATTTCTCTGGGAATAGATTACCCCTTCAGTCCCCCCCCCTTTTTTTTTAAAAAATAATTTTTATTACCATTTTCCTTTATACAACTCTAATACATATTCAGCAGACTGTGTCATTTTTATATACTTCGGATCAGCATTCTATACAATATATACACTATATACATTCAATATCTAACCACACAGTAGTCTTATGTATATTTCCAATTTTTGTTTCTATTATCTATCCAAGTATACCATTTTTCCCAAACCGCGTAATATTCCGAATCGTCTTTTTCTTTTAGTTCTAGCGTGAGTTTTATCCATTTCGGCACATTCATATATCTTCTGAATGATCAATCCCTCTGGTGGTATATTGCGTTCCTTCCAATATTGCGCAAACGCAATTCTTGCCGCAGTTAATATGTGTAAAATCAAATATCTTAATTTCCTGTCAAATTTCTTTTTAAGTATTCCCAGGAGAAATGTTTCCGGGTTTAGTTCTATTTGTCATTTTGTTAACTCTCGTAGCCACCCTTGTATCTTAGACCAATACTTTTTCGCTTCAGGACACAGCCACCAAGCATGAAAGAAGTTACCTTGACGATGATTACATTTCCAACATTTTGGGCTTTGATTCGGATACATTTTCGCCAGCCTTGCTGGAGCTAGGTGCCAACGATATAGCATTTTATACTGATTTTCCTTATATGCAGCAGATTTTGTTATGGTATAATTTTTGTTCCAAATTCTTTCCCTATCTTCTAATTCTATATTGTGCCCTATGTTTTTTGCCCATGCGATCATCGGTTCTTTCACCACCTCCTCTACTCTATCAAATTCTAATAAATAATTGTATATTTTGGATATTAATTTTCCTTCGGGGCCTATCAATAGTTTGTCTAGTTGTTTTGGTTCCCTGTCAATTCCATACTCTTCCACATCTTTCTTGTATCTAGATTGCAGTTGTAAATATGGCCACCAATCAATAGATATTCCCTGTTCTTTTAGTACCTGATTATTTTTAAGCTTTCCCTGTTTATCTAAAATTTCTGAGTATCTGGGCATTTTGCTTATATCTAATGTATTGGGATGGATCATTGCCTCCATGGTGGATAGCCAACCAGGAATTTTCATATAATGTTTTTTCCTTATATCATCCCAGGTTCGTAACAATGCATCTCTTATTTTATGTCTATAGAAATATGAATGTGTCCTGTTCCCTTTATCCCACATAAAGGCATGCCACCCCTTATGTAAATCGTGCCCTTCCAATATTAAAATTCTTCTGTTATTTAGGTTAACCCAATCTCTTATCCAGACCAGAGTTGCTGCCTTGTGATAGAGTTCCCACTCCGGGAGTCCAAAGCCACCCCTACTTCTGCTGTCTTGGAGAGAGAGTAATTTTATCCCCCCTTTTAAGACAACTGTTCTGTTTCCGAAGAAAAGACATCGAGGCGAGGCAGGAGTAACAAACACAACTTCTTTATTGAGATCACGAACAGAACAGTACACAAAATGGCGCCAGGGCCTTTTATACTCCCTTGCAAGGGACAGAGTCAGCCAATCAATGCAAGGCTAGTCTCCCGCCTTGCGCATGCGCACAAAGCTGGAGACAGCCTGTCTGGTCCCGGGCAACCACGTGGTTTGTCCGAGCCTCCTGAGCCTGCTGAGTCATTCAGCAGTCCCAGGACATAACACCCCTCCCCCCTTGGATAAAACAATAAGTGAATACTTCATATTGTTTCATACTATCAACAGAACACCCTTCTATGAGTGTGTCCTGAGTTCTAGAGAACTATTAAGCCTCCCTTAAACTTGACAGGAACCTCACATAGTCCTTTAGATATTTGGGTTGACCCTTGGCCCGCTCTGACCTTCTTGGAGCCAGCGTATGTGCCTGGCATGCCATCTCGCCTGCTAGGCTAGGCAGACCAGGACTTTGATGCCCCCAAGACCCAGGCAACCCTCCAAACAGCTGACTGGCTGGATCCGCTAAACCCAAACCAGAGTTCCTTGGTGGGGTGGAATTCCCCAAGTCCACAATGGACCCCTCTTGGGAACACTGTCCTTCGAGCCCAAGACCAGCAGCTGGAGTGGCCTGAGTACCAGATTGACAGCAATGTCCCATAGACCCGGTGCCTGTGCCAGAGTCAGGAGCCGCCTCCATGGCAAAAACCCCTTCAGGAACATGTGCAGGAACATTTGAAGGTCCACCTTCGCGGAGAGACTGTGGTCCACAATCGTAATTGTGGTCCTCCTCCCCCCCTGAGAGCAGAGCCAGGAGCGGAAGAGTGGCTGGAAAGCCTCCAGCGCAGTTGGTCAATGTGACGTCTGAGCACACGACCATCATCCAAGGCCACTTCGTATGACAGCGGCCCAGAGACCTTGCATACCACTGCTGTCACCCAGAGATGTCCAGGTCCATAGTTCCTTGCCCAGACTGGATCGCCCACCTGTAGTCTCCTAGGTGCCCGTGGCTGTGACACCTGTGAAGCCACCCGGTCGGGGTGCAACCTGTCCAGCTTAGTAATGAGTATGCAACCCCAGCGGAGTTCAGCTGGGCTCTTTCTAGTGGCAGTGCAAGGTGTGGTGCGGTGACAAAGAAGAAAGTCAGCTAACCTGTGATGCCAGTTCCTGTGAGTGATTCTCTTTAAAGCATCTTTGGTAGTACGCACCATACGCTCAGCCTGGCCGTTGGAAGCTGGATGGAACGGCGCAGATGTGGCATGCCGGATCATGTTGGCTTGGAGAAAACCCTGAAACTCAGAAGACGTGAATTGGGGTCCGTTGTCTGAGACAAGGACATCTGGAAGACCATGGGAGGCGAATATTCCTCTCAGCACCTGGATGGTCCTAGCAGTAGTAGTGGAGGAGACAGGAACAACTTCTAGCCACTTGGAATGGCTGTCCACGAGGAGAAGGAAGAATTGCCCCTGAAAGGGCCCAGCGTAGTCGATGTGTACCCTCGACCATGGGGTATGTGTCTCCTCCCACCTATGTACAGGGGCCTGGGGCATTTCTGGCCTTGACTGTTGGCACACTTGGCACCCATGCACCTGGGTCTCGATGTCTTTATCGAGCCCAGGCCACCAGAGGTGGCTACGCGCAAGCGCCTTCATCCGGACTATTCCCGGATTTCCCTCATGCAGAGAGAACAAGACTCTAGTCCTCAATGAGGCCGGGATGACTACCCTGCTACCCCATAGGATACATCCTTTGAAAGTGGAAAGCTCGTGCTTCCTTTGCCAGAAACTCTGGAATTCTGCACCCGGACACGTGTCAGGCCATCCTGACAACACCCATGTCAGCACGCGTGTAAGCGTGTGATCAGTGGCAGTTTCTGCAGCCACGTTCCTAGCACTGAGGGGAGATTCAGGCAATTCCTGAATGGAGAGAATGTGAAGAGCTTGAGCCGGATCTGCCTCTACTTGCTGTAGAGGTAATCTGCTGAGGCCATCTGCATGGCCCATTTCTTTACCTGGTTTGTGAACCAGGGTGTAGTCATATGCTGACAGGAAAATTGACCATCTCAGCATTCTTGGAGATATTATGTGAGGGGTTTGTTTGTTTGTTGTAAACAAACCCAGCAAAGGCTTATGGTCTGTGTAAACCGTGAAATGGCGGCCATACAAGAAATCATGGAATTTTTTTATGCCAGCCACTATTGCCAAGGCTTCTCTGTCAATCTGCGCATAATTACACTCTACAGATGAGAGAGTCCTGGAGTAGTAGGCCACAGGGACTTGTGTCCCATCAGCCTTGAGGTGGCTCAGCACAGCCCCAACCCCATAAGGGGATGCATCGCAGGCTATGCACACAGGCAGTTGCTCATTGAAATGCACTAAAACCGCATTTGAAGAGAGCAAGGCCTTGACCTCTGTGAAACACCTTTCATGGACCTTTGTCCATTTCCATGGAGCCTGTTTGTCCAAGAGCCGGTGTAACGGCTCAGCCACTGCAGCCTTGTGGGGAAGGAAAGAATGATAAAAATTTAACAGCCCCAGGAAGGCTTGAAGCTCACTCTTCGACTGGGGGCTTGGGGCCTGCTGAATCGCTTGAAGCTTGGATTCCGCAAGATGGATGCCTTCAGCATCAATACGGAATCCCAGGAACTCAGTGGAGGTGACTCCAATCTTACACTTATTTTGCTTCAGCTTCAGCCCTGCTTGGTAGAAACGCAGCAAGACAGCCCTCAGCCTTTCAGCTAAGTTCACAGATGACTCCCCAGCGATGAGGACGTCATCAAAGTAGGGACAGACCCCAGGAATACCACGGAGCGTTCGCTCCATCACACTTTGGAATATGCCAGGGGCTACATTAACCCCAAACTGCAGCCTTTTGACCTTAAAGGCTCCCTGGTGCGTCACTATTGTTTGGGCCTCAGCCGTTGCCTCATCAACAGGTAACTGTTGATAGGCCTGGGCCAAATCAAGCTTTGCAAAGATTCGCCCCCCTTTGAGGGAGGCCAAAATATGGTTCACCACAGGCACCGGGTAGGCATGCTGCTGCAATGCTTTATTAAGTGTACATTTATAGTCCGCACAAATCCGGACTTCTCCATTGGCTTTCAGTGGCGTAACTATAGGTGTTTCCCATGGACTAGAGTCCACAGGCTCTAAAATGCCCTGCTGGAACAGCTTGTCCAGCTCTGCATCTATTTTGCTTTTTAGGGCAAAGGGCACCCTTCGGGGCTTGATCCTGATGGGTGTGATGGCTGAGTCTAAACGTAAAGCAATGGGAGGCCCCTTGTACGAGCCAAGCTCTGAACTGAACACATCAGCAAACTCCTTGCAAACGTCTGCAAGGCCTGACGTTTGCAGATTGTGAAGTCCAGTCACTTGAATCCCAAGGGCCTCGAACCAATCAAGTCCAATAAGGCTCGCACGATCACCCCCAACTACCACCACATCTAGCAGCCCCTCAAAACTCCTACGCTGCACCCTGAGTGTGGCCTCCCCTTTCACGCTGACTCTGGAATTCTGGAAGTCAGTAAGGATTAAACTTGAAGGCCTGAGTTTAACTCGTAGGCCACTTTTGTTGCAAACCTTATTGAAGGTGTCAAAGGAAATGATAGATAGAGCGGACCCTATGTCCAACTCCATCGACAAGGGAACCCTTTGCAACTTCACGTCAATGTGAAGCTTCTTTTTAAGTGGCCTGTAAACCCCGGTTTTGAAAACGCCCCTACGGGACGCGCAGAAGCCCACCCTGTGTTGGCTAGGGACCTTGGTACCTTTCAGAGGCAATTCTTCTGCAGACTGTTCCCTCTGGCGACCCAAACAGACGGATGCAATGTGGCCTTGCCTGCCACATGCCCGGCAGATAGCGGAGCGGAACCGGCAATCAGTTCGCTTGTGATGTCCTCCACAACCGAAACACCGAGGGGATGCTGTCGCTTTTTCTCTGCACCCTTGAGGCCTCTTCTCTTCTGCATGCTGAAGCCTGTCCACCTCCTCTTCTGGATCCACTTCAGATTCCTCTTGAGCGACATCTTGATGGATGGAGACCGCCGCTGGAGGGTTCCTGGCGAGCCGCAATGCCTTCACAGCGCCGCCCGCTGCTTCTTCAGCTGCAATCTCTCTCAAAGCATCTTGGAATGAGACATCTTCTTTTGCAAAAAGTTTCTGTTGCAGCTCACGACTTCGCAGTCCGCAAACCAAGCGATCCCGGAGCCTCTCTTCCAGATCCTTGAACTCGCACTGCCTAGCTGCTTGTCTTAAGGCAGCAACAAAGTCCGCAGCAGACTCACCAGGCCTCTGGTCCCTCTGCTCAAACGCATGCCTCCAAGCAATTACTGAGAGCTTGGGTTCGAAGTGCTCTCGCAGCATCCTCTTTAAGTCAGCATACACAATTGACTCCAGTGGTGCTGGGGCTACAAGATTCTCTGCAATATCGAAAGTCTCTTGCCCACAGACACAGAGCAATGTAGCAGCTTTAAGGCCGTCTTCCTGGATCTTATTTACTCGAAAGTAATTTTCCACTCGCGCCACGTAGGAACTCCAGCGCTCAGGGTGAGAAGTGTCAAATTCCGACAGACGGCCCAGCTTTGACATCGTTACAGCCTGTAGCCTCTTCGATGCCTCTCACTGCAAGGAATGAGAAGGGGTCCCTCGAAGCCGAGCTCACCTCCAGCATTTTCGTACTGGCAGGCAATCGCTTCCTCCGGACGCTGAACTTCCCAGTGCTTCAGGCCTTCTCTGGTAAGTCAGCCTAGCTTCTCCTGTTGTTCTGCTTGCAGCGGATCCCATCCTCGTCACCAATGTTCTGTTTCCGAAGAAAAGACATCGAGGCGAGGCAGGAGTAACAAACACAACTTCTTTATTGAGATCACGAACAGAACAGTACACAAAATGGCGCCAGGGCCTTTTATACTCCCTTGCAAGGGACAGCGTCAGCCAATCAATGCAAGGCTAGTCTCCCGCCTTGCGCGTGTGCACAAAGCTGGAGACAGCCTGTCTGGTCCTGAGCAACCACGGGGTTTGCCCGGGCCTTCTGCAGCCTCCTGAGCCTGCTGAGTCATTCAGCAGTCCCAGGACATAACAACAACCATTTACGTTAACTCCCTAATCTGTGAGAGTGGGGATCGCAGGATAAGCAAAGTGAACAATCAGGGTTATTTAACATAGTCTCATCCTTAAGACTGTCAGGGAACCTACTATTAATTACCCAGCTGTTTGCAGGCTCTGAGCAATGGTTATTAAAGCCTGAAGGTATTTGGGAAGGATTCATCATAATCTGTGCAAGCCACAGGTAACAAGATTACTGTGTTTCCCCGAAAGTAAGATCTACCCCGAAAATAAGCCCTAGCTTGATTTTTGGGGATGGGCCTAATATAAGCCATACCCCAAAAATAAGCCTAAAAATCAAGCTAGGGCGGTGGTGTTTGTGGGTGGAGCTGCCCTCCCGCACCCGCTTACCATTGCAGCCAGGTCTCCCATGAATCGACATCTGCCTCGCCTCACCAGCCCACTTCTTCTGCGCCCCTCCGGCCTGTATTTTGCTGTCAGAGGCCTTTCCGAAATGTCAGAGGCTGCGAAATGCAGCCCAGGGGGCACCACGTACATCAATTCAGAGCTCCATTCTCAGCTTCAGAGGCATTTCCTTCGGCCCCAGAAGTGGGCCAGATGGGTGGGGTTGTTGGTGCTGACGCCACCAGGTGAGACCATGGAAAAGACACTCCCCGAAGACCTGGTTCCTCTTTTGGAGGAAAAAAAAAATAAGACTGGGTCTTATTTTGGGGGAAACACAGTATCAAGTCAAATTGGAGGTGCAGAATTCCAAATTAAGACAAGTGAAATTGAATCTGATATAGGAAAATAAACCTTTTTTGCAATTAAAACAATAATCACAATTCTAGTTATTTCTTCAGATTCTGGAATTACAGTATCTTGTTACAAATTAACCAATTATATTATTTATAAATATAGTCCGTACTGTGAGACAGACTTTGTCAGGGGAGCTAATAATTCTGCTGGAGATGATATTCCATGTGATGCTCAGTGATGTTTGAAGAGATTTGGGTTCTCAAAATCTGTACCTTCACATGAAAAATAGAAAGCTCTCTTTATGGGCAGAATTGCAAATTAAATGTAATGTCTGGTTTATTTATTTTTTTTTGAGAGAGAAAGAAGTAAAAAGAGGAGAGAAGAGAAAGGGATAAATGAAAGGAATTTCTTGACCCATTTTGCATTTCAATTATTTTTCCTCTGAAAACCTTAGTGGGTATAAAAGCAGCCTAGGAGGCTTGTTTGTGTGATTTTCGTTAGGAAGCCTTTTAAGGGAAGGTCTGATTGTTTATTTTGCATGAGAAGTAGTTCTTACCAATTTTACTGCATAAAATTGTAAAGGAACCAAATCTTTTTATGATTCTAGTTGTAACAGAAAGCATTATGGATGGTTTGCTACTGTAGGATGAAGACTTCTGTAGCAAGCTGAAAATAAATGTCCTAAGTATGCAGAATAAATACTACTTTATGGAATTATAGCAGGGCAAAGAGAGCTTGTACTCTCTCGGCAAAGGATGATGTAAATGTAATAAAGTCTCCTTGGAGTCACGTTCAGTTCCTCCGTACAGTACATCTACATAGTTTTCTTGAGAATAATATGGAAATGCTTTGCCATAGCTTCCTTTGTGAGGTTTAAAATTTCCAATTTAGCTGACAGCGTGAGTATTCACTGGTGGTCTCCCATCCTAGTACAATACTAATCACACCCAACCCACTTAGCTTCTAAATCCAGAAAAGGTTGTGCAAATGCTGCTACCTACTGACTCAATAGGTGATGACACGGATTTAAGCATTTCTTTCTCTAGAATATCTACAGGCCAGCAGCAGGGTGATGAATTCATCAAAGAGTCCATGATTCTTCCCTAGTCAATAATTTAGATAATTTGGAATGGATGACATTAAGCTGAAGGATAGCATTCTCAGTTGGAGAATCCGATCAAAATCCCCACTAAATCCAGTTTGGTTCGACTTATGATTGTAGATGAAAACAGCAGAAATAATCATGGCCTTAGTAACATACACAGAAGTGAACAATGGAAATAATCAAGGTAACGTTCTGCTCACTATTAATCATATTTGTAGCCATTTTTACTCTTGTGACTGTGATAAGAGAAAAATGGATATTTGTTACCGTACAGCTGCGAAACTAAGGCTCAAAGAAAAAAGCAGAAACAGTACATTGTCAATTGTTGGGATGGAATATAAATCTGGCCAAGGACATGGAGAAGGAATGAATGAACCATAAAGGAAGGAAGAGGTTCAGAGAAAATTAGTCAGTTCTAGGAAAGAAGAAAGCAAGAGAAAAAAAAGCTAAAATAACCATGCCTTTGATCAGATTCAGATTCTTACACAGTAGGGTACCAGGAGCCATCCATCTCAGAGGTGCAGAATATAAGAATAAGGTATTGGGGATTATATTTGTATTTCTAGAAAGATGGCGATTTCTATGTGTATATATTTTGGTTCTTTAATGAACCAATGTGGCTTTTGTTGACATTAAGATTCTGGAGGAACTTGCATGCTTGTCATTATGCAAACACCTTTTTGTTTTGGCCCTAGGATTACTGAACATTTCTCTGTCTCATCATCTTAATATTGAATTTTAGTAATATAAAGCAAAACAGATTCTTCTATATAGAAAATGTCATGTTATTGTCATTCCTGTTATTGTGGCAGTGGTTCTTACCTCACCAACTCTTTGAATATGAACACATGTTATACAAACTGGGGTAGTCATAATGTGTAAATTATGATGTGTTCTATCATAGTGTCAGACGCTAGAAATCAGGAAGCAAGATGGTTCGAATGACCACAGGTTTACCGAATGCTAATGCCCTCTACAAGAATCTGAACTACTAACAGTTAAAGCAAATTGGCCATAGATAAGAGTCAAGGGAATTCAAAATGAGCTGGACTTACATCTCTTATGGGCCGAAGGGACTCAAGACTGATGATGTGCTTGACCCTTCCCTCAGGCTCAGTCTGGTCATCTACACCAGGGCTTTTCAACCTTTTCACAGATTGTACCACTTTTAGGACATGACAATATTTGAGTACCACCAGTGCTTAGTAAGGTGTCAAAAACTTGATGACTAAAAAAAGGGGGGGATTTTGGGTTTTACTGATTAGATTCATTTGTTGTTATAGAAATGGCTAGTTTATAATATTATGAAAGTTGAGGTTCAGTGTTAATGCTTCCTTCTACTGCAACAGAGGAAGTATGTTCTTTTTCTCTTCTCCCCCTCACTTTTTCCCCTTTTTCCTCCCCACTGTGTCCTACTATTTTCTTTTGTATTTTTGTATTTTATTCTATAATCTAATAAAATATTACAAACTCTAGAAAAAAAGTAAAAAAGTACCAGTTTTAATTTCTTCGGTGGCTGTTCCTTTGCTGAATCACTTTCCCTTTGCACTGACAAATGTATGATGAATTTATCCATGTTTATTAATATGCACCACTACCAGCTAGTTCAGGGGTCTTCAAACTTGGCACTTTTAAGACTTGTGGACTTCAACTCCCAGAATTCCTCAGCTCTCATGGCTGGTTGAGGAATTCTGGGAGTTGAAGTCCACAGGTCTTAAAGTTGCTAAGTTTGTAGACTCCTGAGCTAGCTGGTTTGCCCTTCTGAGCTCTTCCACAGTGTAGTAAGAATGCACCCCCCCAATCCCTTCCCTGTACCCTTAAAGACACAGGAATCAAGTGCAAAGCAAGAAAATAAAGAATCACAAACTCCGTTTTTTTCTCTCTTTAAGCTGCCTCAGGCGTGTCACGTGTCACAATGTTGCAATTCTAGACTGAAAGGCTCCGGCAATTGCAAAAAGCTTTAGCTTTAAATTAAGCCTGTTTACCTTCAAAGAAAACTTTCTAAAAGCCACAGACAGACTCAAACTAAATTTAATTAAACTAATTACATTTGTTTAAAGGGATTAAACCTTTCCTGTTGTCTTTTTTTCCCCTTCCCCCACCCAAACCATGTTCTTTTATAGCCTCTCCTCTCTTCCCCCTCCCTTCTGGAAGCGCCAATCAGCTGGAGCCCTGCCGGCTCCTGGGACTTCTGCCGAGCCCAGACAGTCCTGCAGCTGCAGCTGCAGCTGCCTCTCCCTCAGGCTTGCCTCGCTTCGGCTCATTCCCCTCCCCTGCTACACTTGGCTAGCAATCGCGTACCACCTGCCATGTGGCAAACTACCACAAGTGGTATGCGTACCACCGGTTGAAAAGCCCTGATCTACACATAGCTAGGAATTGCTCTTTGAAGATTTATGACACTTTTCCCAAATTAGTACATTCTTGCAATGGATCTTCTTTCTTTTAGTCATTCAATTGGGATGGTACCCATTTTTTAGTAAATCAGTTAATAAAGAAAAAGAAATATGACCATGCCTTGAACTGTTGTACTGTACTTGCCTTATATTGTACCTAGCATTCTGGCCACAAAGTATTGTGTCACTTGTCCAAGGTCTAATTTGGCATGGCATACTCAGACATTCTATAAATACACTTAGTCATAAATCATTATATTTAGTTTTCTGTTGCAAAGTCTAAATGGCTTTCCCAGCCATCTCAAAACTGAATTTCTTTACTTAAAAAATAAAAAAGAGCTTCATTATTCTAATAAGAAAATTGGGCTGTCTAAATCATCGTTACTCTAATTCAGTATGCATGAACCATGCTGAGGTAAATCATTATATTTCTTTGAACTTTGAATTAATATATTATCTACAAATAATTCTCTCTGCCTGTTCCTCATGTATTATTTGAATAAGGGGAGTTTTACTATGTGTAAAATATATGCGATATTAATTTTGAAAGCAACAGCCTAGTCAAAAAAGTATCTGTAAGAATATTAGTCTAGGCAGATGATAAATTCAGTTCTAGGGAACATACATTTGAATAAGCTGTGTAAATATCAAGGCTGATTGGCTTAGCTTTTATCTGTAGAGGGATGAGGATTCAATCAGAAAGTGTCAGCCCTCTAAGATAGACCAAAGTAAAGCTTGATTTAGACTTGTCTGCAACTGTGCATAGGCATCAATGCATATCTATACTGCAAAAGAGGTTGATAGGTAAACATAGGTTGCAGATGGTTGCAGATGGACCGACATGCACACCACCCAAATCTCAATGACATGTTGTGTAGAGAAGCATGTCCTGCATGCTGATTGGTGATCTGACTTCCTTTTGGTAAATGGGCAGAAGGAAGGTAGGGCACATTCAAACAACAAAATGGAGCAGAGGGTTTAAGTATAAATGCAACAGCTATGCAACTGTCTCCGAATGACAGATATATGGGCTCCTTGATGTGCAGTAATGCAGAAATCTGTTCTAGGCTTAAGAAACCAATTCCATATAGGTCAGGACCACTTTTAGTGTAGCAGCTTGTGTGTCCCCCTCCCTCCCTTTGTCTTAGTGTGAACTAGGGAGGGGCCTGTCTGAAACATTTATTCAAACTGGTTTCCCTGAATGGACTCCAGCCCCACTTATATGAGCGTTGCCTTGGTAGCGACTCTTCCTCCTGTCCTTCAAGGCCATTTTATATGCTTTCTACAGAAAGTGTTTCTAAGAGCTTCACTCTGAGATCTATTCAGGAAATAGTTTTTGTTTGTTTCTTTGTGAATGGTAAAAGTGCTGTTTGCTTTCCAGAACCCATTGCAGCTACTAGGGAGGGATTGCTCCCACCACACAAAAGTGAGAACTAAAGCCAGACTGGGAGGAGATTTCTATCCTCTAGGGGAGGTTGTTTATTTGTCTGCAAGTAGGAAACAAAACCCTATAAATGACTGCATTAAGTGCTGTGCTATGAGGAAGAGCATGTTTTTAACTCTAAAATGCTGCTATACCCCATGTTGAAGGTCTTAAATCACTATTTGTTTTGTTAAATTGTATTTATACATTTTTTTTCCTCTCCACTTTTTCTTTCCTTTTCAGTACCTTCATTTATATGGACTAATTTTCCAAAAATGGCAGTAATTCTGCAAATGCAATTCAGACGGTGAGCCTTATTCCTAAGAAGTATATATAGGATTTGCAGCTAAGGTTGCAATTCTCTACCGTTACATCAGACTTAGAAAACATACAGAAAAGTACATTGTGAGCCATAAAACAGAAATACATTGTCAGTTCTTAGATCACCAGAATCCACTCGGGAGGCCTTACAGCAGGGATGTCAAATTGCCGGCACGCAGGCCGGATGCGTCATGCTGAAACCACACCCACCCCATTGCCAGCAATGGGAAAAAAGTCGTGATACGTCACGACATGTCATGTGACATTGCGAGTTGCCTTACAGTTTAAGGAAAGATACATTTATGAGCTCACTTAAGAAAATTTAGTTTGGGCTGGTGGTAGTGATAAGTCATTCAGTAAAAAGAAGTTACCAATTGTGAAGATTTTCTGTACTCATTTCTCTGAATTTGAAAGGCAATTATGTTTTAGAAAACCATAGAATATATTTTCAATAATCTCGGTAACGTATGATGAAGATATTAAAGACTTTTTTTCTATTCTGTGTCAAATTTTAATAAACCAAGAAGGGAAAGTTACTTCACTCTCGCAAAGAAATCTTCAGCAATCTAACATTTTTTTAAAATAAACCTTTCAGTGATTGCAATCTAACTGACTTAATAGCCCTGCTTCATTAAGGAAATAAAACCCTATAAATGACTGCATTAAGTGCAGTACTTTGAAGAAGAATATGTTTTTAATTTTAAAATGCTGCTATACGACATGTCAGCAAAGGAGCATCTCTAGTGTTAAAAATATTTTTTAAAGTATCAAAATAGTTCCCATCTTTTTTCATGCTACTTTCTTTTACAGTTATTCATGCAGCTGGTGCTCTATATCCACTTTACATCATTTCTGTGGTTATAGTGACGTCCTGACAGAACGAAGCTACAGTTCAGCCTTAGTGATGATTTCACAGTTCTGTAGACTTAAACAAGATGGTTCCCAAGACCAGCTCCCTAGGTACAGTCTTGCTTCCTTCTCCATCACCCTTGTCCCTAGATTTAATAGAATCATAGAATTGGAAGGAGCCATGCAAACCATTAGGTCCAATATAGGAATCCAAATTAAAACATCTCCGATATTGTCTTAAACACATCCAGAGTTAGATGTGGAAGTCTACCACTTTTCTTGCTAACTGGTTCTCCTATCAAACTACTTGTCAGCCCAACAAGGTAGACCAAACTAAGAAACCAATGCTGTATAAGTCAAAACTGCTTTTATTATAGCAGCTATAGCAGACTTGGGCATTTAACAGCCCTTAAGCCACATCCAGCCCTTTGGTTGTCCCTGTCTGGCCCGCTTGAGGTCAATCAGAAATTAAAAATCAGGTAAATAAGTATGCCGCAGGGGATAGGAGAAAAGGCCAAGTCAGGTCCACACAGTCGCCATGTGATACTTCAGTTGGCTGTTGGCTAAGGGAGGGAAAGGAGAGAGAGTGCTTTTTTGCACCTGCGCAGTGCTCACCCCTCACCTGGAGAAACCTGAGGAATTAAGGTGATGGAGTTTGAGGACATTAAATCAGAGTACATTGGTTCAGCTCTCCGACAATTCCAGTTTCTCATGTGGCTCCTTGGGAAAATTAATTCCCCACCCCTGAGCTATAGTAACAGAATCACACAAATTTGAATGTGTTTCCCCTTCTGTCTTTTTTCAGATTTCAAACTTACTCGCACATAATTGGTAGGTGGAAATAGCAATCTATTTAAGGCTGAATAGATAACATCAGACAAAGAAAGGAATGTAAAACAAAACAGAGTCTCTGAAAAAAGGGAGCTTGCCCAGGTGATTGCTTGCTCACTTTCAAACGAGCACACAGAAAAATAGTCAAAATCCAGTCCCAGTTCAGAGAGCCAAATCATGTTAGTCAGCCAATCCAAGGGTCGGAGTTTTCACAAGCAGAAATTCACAGAAATAACATGGCAGAGCAGGAAATCAGAGATTATTTCCAATGAAGGAATATGGGTCAGGACTGCTTCTTAAATCAGGTCACAGCTAGCTATCTTTAAGGAAGAGAGTTACTCCCTTGCTTGGCAAGGAGCCCATTGAGTATCTTTATTCTGCTGTTTGTAGGCTTGGAGAATATGGTATATCTGATTGTCAGGGCTGTTCTGATGGTGCCTGAATTTGATTAACCTCAGGTGATTCCTGGCTTGGTGTCTCCTGAGGCTGACATTCCACTGATTCAGCTGGAGTGACTTCTTCTGAGTCAGAGTCTGAGCCCTGGATTATGACATTCCCTCATTCTATGTTAACTAGGCTTGCCTGATATGTTTTCTCACATTATTTTCTTGGCCCAGGCTCATTCTCTTCTTATCTAAGCATTGCCTTGGAGGCGGCTCTTCCTCCTGTCATTCAAGGTCATTCTTTATCCCCTCCACTGCTCTTACATTTCTTTCCCCTCAAAATTGGAATCTGTCTTCCTATAATTCCATTCTGGAATGAGAAAAAACCATTTTTGATCTTCACTGTGACATCCTTTCAGATATTTGAAAATGTTGTTGTATCTCATCTCAGTTGTCTTGTCTCAAGACTAAATATATCTACCTTCCTTTCTCCCTCTTCATACAATTTTGTTCTCTAATTTTCCTTGTTGCCTTTGTCTGAACTTGTTCCAGTTTCTCTGAATCCTTATCTAGGTTTAGAGTGGCCAAAAAAGAATACATAGGAATGATTACTTCCCATGACTTGGAAATTATACTTACATGGATGCTGCTTAAAATAGTATTTGTCTTCTTTATAGCCATGTCACACTCCTGGCTCATATTCACTTAAGTACTATTTTAAAGTCACTTTGAGAAGTATTAGTAGCAATCCAGATATTGCCGCCATATATCTGTGCATTTAATTTTTGTTTCCTATGTGAATAACTTAGAAATTGTGTTAAATTTCATGCTGTTATTTTCAGCTTAGTTCTCTAACCAGACATCAATTTTATTTTGGTCTTCTAATATGTTATTTATCCCACCCATTTGGTGCCATCAGCACACTTGATAATAATTCCCCTCCCCCACTTCTTCATCCAAGTAATTATTAAGGATCGTGATACTTGAGGCTTCCCACTTGATACTTTTCTCCAATTGAATGAGGTACCATTGATTTTCATGTCAACTATGTATCTATTTAATCAACATAGTCTTTAGGTCACACTTGATTATCTTGCTAATCAGCTTATTATGGGATATTTGGTAAAATGTTTTGCTGAAATCAAAGATATATTATGTCTCCAGCTGGGTCAGAATTTATTAAGGAAGTTGTCAAATTAGAAGTTAGTGGTTTATGTTGACAAGATCTATTTTTTAAAAATCCATGCCAACTTCTAGTAATTACTGCATTGTTGTTGAGGTACTGATAGCTCAAGTACCTTATGGACTGCTCAACTGCTCTGCTTCCCAGGGATTGATCTTCTTTGGCTGTAACTCCATTTTTTTTTAATTCATTGGAACTTTTTGAAATAGTGCTCTCAGTATCTTCTTCTACAGGAGCTCCTACTCATCAGATGCACCTGCCCTGGGATCCTATTTATTATTGTTTTGAGTTTATTACAATCTGTAAGACATGTGTTTTATTGTGCTGAATTTTAGTTTTCCTTAAAACAGAGAAATAAGTTATTATTTTCATACTGAAAACATTTGTTTTGCTCTTCTGTCTCTTTAAAGTTATTATTTGTTTTTGTGCGCATCTTTTATTACATCATCATTTCTACTATTTCCATGCTTCTACTGTTTCCATTTCTCCAGTGAAATCTTCTCTATTCATTAGTATCCAGTCAAGGACTAGTGATCCTCTTCTACCTTCCTGCATTTTCTAAAGAAGACACTGCCAATAATTTCCTGGAAGGACAATGCTTGGCAGGATTTGTTTCTCAGTAGATACAAATGGCATAACTATTTGTAGTTATTGGAATAACTAATATCTCCCAGCATCAGGTTGCTGTTGTAAGGCATTATCTACATCTTCTCCTTAGCTGGGATGGTGATATTGCTTTTATTGATCTCTTTATAGATGCTCTCTATAACATTGCCAAGTTAATTCATTTGGATATTTTTAACAAACAGTTCAACTTCCCCTCCATCTCTATTGCTATTTTTCCTCTTGATTAAATTGTATCTTTCAGTTACTATATTCTAGTCCTGAGATTCAGCATACCAATTGTTTTCTGTACCTATTACGTCATATTTATCTTTTGTACTAAGAGCTGAAAGTCATCATATTTCCCATATTCTAAGCATCAGAGTATAGGCAATGAGGGTCATGAAGTTCAAGATTTTTCGTTGAGTACTTTATGTTTTCTCTTTCTTCTTTCTATTTTTACCAGCTGGTAGGAAAAGAAGAAAGATTTAGTCTTTTTTCTTTTATTTATCTTATCATCTCTGTGTGTTTTATCTGGTATACTGGGTAGCTTAATAGGCTTATAGGCAAGCTATACATGGTATGACTTTATGGTCTGGGCTGGGGGGGTTTATATAGACATATTCCCTTTGCAAGTAACATGGCCCTCAAACATTAAGACCTTTAAAAGTAAAAGCCAAGTTCTTTGAGATAGGCCTGGAAATGTGTAAGAATTGAAAAGCAGTCATTTGGATCAGATCAAAGCCCTTTCTGACCCAGTATTCTGTTCCTGCAGTGGCTAAACAGATGTTTGTGGAAACTTGATAGGAAGACTTGAGGACAGTAGCACTTTCCTGTTCAATCACTGTGGGTGAATATTGATACTGGATGTAATATTTAGTCATCATGAAAAAGAACTGTTGATAAGGTACTTCTTGTTTAATTCCTTTATAAAGTTTTCTGCATTGGTGCCCAGCAATGACCATATTATAGCAATGAATTACATGTTTTAACTGTGCACAATATAAAATATGTATTTCATTTTATCTCTCCTGAATCTTGCACCATTCGGTTTATTGATTCACATGAGGTTTTAAATTATGAGAAACTGTTTCCTCTATCTCACTTGTGTGCACAAAACCTTCTATACACCTTCTAAGCTAAAAAACCATAAATATAATAGAACAGTAAATAATGCACATTTCAAATATTAATTCCATATTTCTGACTGGAATCCCTAAGTGGGCACAAGAGGGCTAAGACTGACACAGACACACACACCTTGAAAGCCGTTGAACTTTATCCAGCTTGACCCAAGTGCAAACTTTCAATCTGAGAACATTCTTGTGTACAGGCTTAAATAGTAAAGCAACTCTTTACATGTGGAACTTGTTTGTGCCTGACAAAGGATGAGGCAAATAAATACAAAACTGAAGTGTGTGTGCTAGATCTGTTAAGAGTTCTCCTAGGTCTCTGGGAACTTCCATCATCCCCCACTGAAACACCTCTTTGGCATGAGGATACATCTGTACAGCAATATTTTAAAATATAATAAAGGAATGCTATGCCTCTAAGAGAGTGTTTCTCAACTGTGGTAACTTTAATATAGTTTGCCTATAAATGGATGGCCCTGCTTTGATGGATTTGAAATACATTTTGTTACTACTCATATGAATAGCCAGAAACAGTTGAGCATGGTCAGGCCATCTCCTACATCACTCCTTCATCTGTAGGAAGAGAAATAATAGATGAAATTGGGTGTTGGGCCCCATGCAGGCTGTGGGCTACCTATTCCTGGATTGTAGGAAAAATACTGATTATCTGTCCAAAGTGTGGAACGAGGAAGAAAAAAAAAGGCTAAAGATTGAAGAGGTGGTAGCTTAACTGAGAATGAGAATTGCAAAGGGAATATTGGGCTTCTCTCCAAAATGATCGGGATTCTTTTCAGTATTTCCTGTACTTTTCTTTCTCAGTGCACTTTCCCCTTTATTGCATGACAATGATAAATGTTTTAAGGCCCCCTCCCCCCTACAAGGTCAGCAATGGTCAGATTTTACTAATGTGCTCTCAGCCACCACATCACAGTCAGTGCCCCCAGTGTGTCTGAGGTAGCTGCAGTCCCCAGAGCAATTGTGGGGTTTCTGGGGTAAAGCCTATCTTGGTTCAAGATGTCATTCTTTATGCACCTTCTGCTTTGTAACATATGCACATTGGATTGCTTCCCAGCTCTGCTCTGTTTTGTTCAGCTTATTAACATGGAAACATTTGCTGTGGGATGTGTCATCGTTCCTCTATGCCCCAATATATAGCCCTATCTTGCCTCTTTGTTCCACTGAGCATCTTGCAATTGAGATTCAAGGTCATTGAAAGACCCTGAATTTCAGGAGAATGAATTGGCATGAATAAGTCCAGCAGGAGACTTTTTTTCTTTTTTTTGCCAGGTGACACTTCTAGCCATGATTTATACCTGACCACGTTTTTGGAGGGCCATCCAAATGCCATTGTTTTCTAGGCGAATCTTTGTGCCACTCAGGTCCAGTCATTGTTGCAAAGGGAACTGGGTTAATAATTATGGAAATTTCCAGTAGCTTGGAATTTGTCCAATATCATCATATCTATCTGAATACCTTGGTGCATGTTTAAAACATGTGGATACTTGGTATTTTACAATGCGCTAGTGAGGAGAGTGATGGATATTGCAGATCCAGGATCTCTGCTCAGCTTCAAAACTCTTCCAGTCTTCGATAGCAACTTAAACTTAATATGTAGATTTTGGGGGAGGAAATTTGATAAGAATAAGATGCTTTCTACAATGAAAAGTACATGATCTTCACTGCATACCATTTGCTTTTCTATTATAAGTGAGAATTCTGATTTCAGAATGTAATTGTTACTTAAAGCTTGATTGATTACAATCCATTTAATCAGATGTAAGGAATATGGTCCTGAAGGAGGAAAATTTTATACAGTATCCACATATTTGTTTATGGATAAGGAAGAAATAAGGGAGAAAATGGAATGGTGTGGAGAGAGTTCAGGCACAAAGACAATTGTTTTGGAATACATGTATGACTGACTATTCAGGACTCTGTCAAAATGTTGTAGATATTTCTCAATTAACTAGCCTGATTTTATTTCTCTCTTCTCCGAGCCCTTTGCTATGCTCCCATTATGAAAAGTTTTGCGTTCAAGAATAACTTTTTCCAAAGCAAAATATTTCATTTGCTTGATAGGATATTTTAAATTTATGAGCAGTCAAAGTTTGCATACCACTAGTGAACACATTACTTAATTACTGACATGCTTCAACTGAGCAATGACAGTTATCTGCAAGCTCCAGACTTGTGAACACGTAACACAATGCAATAAAAGCATTCGAGACCTGCAAATGTTTAGAACAATGTACATAAATTATGGGTTTGTTTTAAAATGTATTGTGAATTATTAGCAAATGGAAAGGTTCATGGCATAACAGACTTCACTGGATGGTTGTTCTGTGCTAAATCAATATTTGGGCTTTTATTTCTGGGCTTTACTTGGAGGAAAAGTAGTTCCTTTGCTTCTTTCCCCTACCAAACCTGACTACCTTGATTATTTAATACAAGTATTAAAACTATTTTGAAAAATTAAAATGTAAACAGAAATTGTACTTTGTAGTCCAGAAGCTAGAATTTGCAAGATAATCAAGATATTTTATTTTTTATTTAAAGAGAATAAGATCAGTAATTTTGTCTTTGGGTGGGTATATATTTGTGTCTTCAAGTCTGTCTTGACACTTGGCAACTGCTTGAATAAATCCCTGCAGTTTTCTTGGCTAGTATTTTTGGAAGTGGCTTTCCTGCCTTCTTCCTAGGGGTGGATGAGAGTTACCAAGGTCGTCCAGTTGGCTTCATGCCTAAGGCAGAACTAGAACTCACAGTATCCTGGTTTCTAGCTGGGTGCCTTAACTACTACACCAAACTGGCTCTTTTTTAAAAAAATATATATTTTATTGATTTTTTAATATAAACATCTTGATATTTGGTAAACAGCGTGTTGTCTGGGTTTATATTTATAAAGTAATCACTAACGGTTAATTTCTATATTCCAAAATCCACATTATAACTTTGCTTGATTTTCTCTTCTTCCAATAATATTCTCTTTGCAACCTAAATTAATACAATTCTTATTAATTTAATAGGTAACAATTAAATATAAAGATTTTTCTAAAATTTCTACCAATAATCTCATCAATATCATGCTTCTTTTCTATCTGGTCATCTTGGTTGCCTCGTCACAAATCCTGTTTACAATTCTTATTTAAATTTATTTTCCATACAATGTTCAAAATATTTCTACTAGTTAAAATTTTCCCAGAATTAATTGTCTTAAAGTATTTAAATCTATTTTCATATCTTAAAAAATAAGAAAAAGAGACAAAAGAAAGACATAGAAAAAGAAAAGACATAAGAGAGAAAAAGAAAAAAAGAAAAAGGAGAAGAAAAAAAGAAAATAATATACTACTTAAAATACGTATCCTTCTTGAATTAGTATACACTTATTTCCAAATTCTTTTTGTTTTTTTTACCCATAATTAAACCTATGTTTAATCTTTAAATGTTCCATTTAATAAATCCAATCATCTAATCTTTTAACTATTCAAAACATTTTTCCCATTTTTAGTTATCCACTGGAATTTTCTTAAAATCAATTACATTTAAATATCTAAAACATTTCCTTTATGTTAATCCCACACATTTTTATAGTTCTCATATCGAAAAACAAAAGAAAAAAAGGATACTGTCTTACTTAGAGAGTTCATCCCTCTTAAACTAAAATCTTTCAATTTCTTCAGCCATATTCAAACAAGTGTTTAATTTTTAAATATTCCCTCTGATACACCCCATCATCTAATTCCTCAATTCTCACTTTAGCCCTCTTCTTTTGCCAAGCATCTCTCCCAATCAATATATTCTGTTGCATCAAAGAGTCTTTCCATAATCTTGTAAATGTTGTTATGGATATAGTAGGCAAATCAAACATCATGTCTTTGTAAAAAGATTTTGCCCCTTCATATTCATTGAAGATTTCTCTCATTATCCCTTGTCTCCCCATTTTTTGTGGTACTCCCAACAGCTCAGCAATCCATTTTGTCAAATCTTTTTCCTTATCCTCAAATTTACTTTGTGATCTTATAGTTATCTTTTCAATGTTCAATGTTTCTTGTAAGTCCTTCTCCACTTGAGTCTCCACTAGCTTATATTCCAGTAATGGCGAACCTTTTAGAGACTGAGTGCCCAAAAACCACCCTGCCCCGCCCCCGCTCTGCCCCCCTGCCCCGTCTGCTCTGCCCCTGCCCCGCTGTGCCCCCGCCCACCCCCGCTCCACCCCACCCCACCTGCAGGGCCACCCACCATCTCCACGGCGCACCACAGCAGATTGCCCAGGCAGTCCAGCAGTGCCATGGTGGCCACACCCTCCGCCTGTGCCCCACAGCATCATCTGCACACGATGGGGCGCGAGGGCGGAATCTTGTCCCTGTTGCCCGGCTGCCATGTGTTTGGCTGCGCTGCTCCGTGTGGGCTGCGCCCGGGGGCAACTCTCCTCCAGGGGGGTTGCTGGTGAGGGGGCTGTGGGGGGGAGGTGGGGCTGGGGCGACGATGTGCGTGCCCACATAAAGGGCTCTGGCACACGTGCCATAGGTTCGCCACCACTGTTATATTCAGTTTTTTGCTTTACATGATCTCTCTTTTTTTGTTTTCTGATCATTTGATTGTTGTGACGTTAAATTGAGAATGCATTCATTTAAATTTTCAAATTCATTTTTAATTTCCTCATGGTTTGAAGTTAATATCATTTGCATTTGTTGTAACAGAACAAACATTTCCTCCTGGTAAATATTTATTTTTTCTTGGTATGTTCTTTCTGCAGATCTCTGATGCTCCATAATGACCAAAAGTCCTTTCTCTGCCAATCACTTTAAAGTCGCAATTTAAAAAATATTTATAATCCAGGAAGGTCAATTTTTTCTAAGTTTTGTAATTCTCACTTTGTAGATAGTCCAGCTGCTCTTTGTTTAATCAACACCCTGAAGGTCACGACAACAAGCTTCTCTTTCTGGGCTGTATATTTAGGGCAGTATTTTCATCCACCACTAGATGTCAGCACCAGTCCATCTTTCAATTCCCCCCCCCCCCGTAAACTTAATTCTCTGCTTCCATTTAGAGGAGGGTGGAACAAAGACACCCCCCCTCACTTTCGGAGGATTTTTACTTCTGGGTTTTTGTTTTTTTTTCTCAGGAAATCAGTCAGGTAGACGAGAGAAAATCAATATTCTTACCCAGTTCAGTCATGCTGTTTACAATCACGCTTAGTTTAGTACTTTTTGGCTTCGGCTGCATGTAGCTTGGGCTAGACTCACGAATGATGGTAGCCTTTCTTCTGTCAGTTTTTGGAGAGCTTTCCCCAGACGTCCAGATCGACCACTGTCTCCCCAGGATCGGCGGGGCTTCCCTCCTTCCTTGCCACCTCTCCGGGGTGGCTTTGGGCCCATTTAGGGTCCCCAAACAGAGAGAAATCAGCCATAGGGATTGGATCGTCTCGATCCCTCGGTTGGTGCGCTAGCTGCGCAGAACCGGAAGCCACCAAACTGGCTCTTTTGCCCTCTGTGTACTGGCACAACAAATCTTACTTAGGAGTCAGTTAAGAGAAGGAAAGGATTTTGTATTCTAGGTCACTACATTTCTTTTCTTATAACTCCTTGTCCTTTTAGGCTGGTGACAGGTGATGGTTGAGAATTTTGTTTTATTTCATTGTACTTTTATTTCCACCAGAGAAATTAAAAAGTATTTGAAAGAAGGCAGGTGGTTCATTAGGGATATGCAATGCTTCAGATTTGAACCCAGAAAAATGGTTCAAGGCAGAGATGATATCTAGCCATTTAAGCCTTGTCTTTTCAAATTGGTTTTTAAATTGATGTGCTGCACTTTTGAAAATACCTAAAGCAGGGTAAGCAAAGCTTCCACCTTGTTTCCTTTGGATCTTTGCCTGAGGCTACTATTAAACTTCCCTGGTCTAGAGTCTAGAGACATGTTTGACTAGAGCAGGGGTAGGCAACCTTGGCTCTTTTATGACTCGTGGACTTCAACTCCCAGAATTCCTGAGCCAGCACAGCTATGCTGGCTCAGGAATTCTGGGAGTTGAAGTCCACGAGTCATAAAAGAGCCAAGGTTGCCTACCCCTGGACTAGAGCATCTACTATCTGTGACTCCATCATCCACCATCAGCCTGCATGGCCATAATTTCCACCTAGCACAGTCCCTTTATGATTTACCAACATGACAAGCATCATTGGAACCAGTTGTTGCCAATGCTTCAAAATGTGTGGGAGGATGAACAGAGCACCTGCCCTCAATTCTTTGAAGAAACAATATCTTTTTCCTGACATCATACCCCTGCTTTAAAAATTGAAAGTAGAATTCCTTTTAGATCATGGATGTCAAACTCGCCGTGTCACGTGACGTGTCGTGATGTATTGCGATTTTTTTTGCATTGCCAGAGCTGGGGTGGGCGCGGCCTCCGTATGATGCAACTGGCCTGTGGGCCGCCAGTTTGACACCCCTGTTATAGATGGTGCAGATTGATCAAGGTTTAGGGAAAGAATCCAGCTTGTATCTCTTAAGAATTTACACATTTTCCTCTACAAGTTCAAGAAATGATTAAAAAAATTTTGCTATCATTTGGAGCATAAATTGAAGCAATTATTATTTGCCTATGTTTAGTCTGAAATTATAATAGTATAAGTGCCCATTTTTCATCCTGAGGTTTCTCCAGATTCCACAATGAATTTCTAACATATTACTTTTTTAAATCTACCTGAGGTTGACAATGTTTTACTTTTTTTTACTGTATTTTTCTTTTTAGCTTCAAAAAGATAGTTTTAAAAAATGAATTATTCAGTCAATTAATGTTAGTTGAAAATATTTTAATTTGACCAGTATGACAGTTATCAGGTTAATTTATGAAGAAAAAATGCCACTTGATCTAGTTTTTGAACTTCTGTCTGTTCTGATCTTTTTTTATCTGTTCTGTAACTGCTAATGACATATCTGTTGTTAGAATCCTGTTAGAATATACAAAGACTTTACAGGTAGTTCTTGTTTAGCAACCACAATTGGGACTAACAACTCAGTTGTTAAGTGAACAGCTGCTAAATTAAACTGTGCTTAAGATCTGTGCTTAACATTTGACTTCTGCTTTTCTTTGTTTTATAGACTTGCAAAGGTTGTAAATGTAAGGATTAGTCATAAAGTTACTTTTTCATCACCATCGTAATTGTGAACTGTTACTAAACAAGGCAGTCACTAAATGAGGGTAGTCTGTACTTCCATCCATAAAGACTTCCAGAAGAAAAAGGAGTAGCCTACCTATATCTGACTTTCCTTTCTTATAGAATAAATCTCAGAAATCTCAGATCTCTTTCCAATGTCCATCAGAACATCTGGTAAAATCTGAAGTTTTAAAAGAATATCATGCCCTTTCTTTTATCATTCTAATATTGTATCCTTTGTCTTATAGAATGTAAATTCGGGAAGATAAACTTGAAAATGTAACTAAACTAGGCAAAAGAGTCTTATAAAGTAAGTTCCTTCATACTATCTCTGAATTTCTAATCATTCCTCCTGATTTAGCCAAGATATTCTTTGAGTAAAGAATCTTTCTAACTCTTCTTCCAAAATCTTCAGGTAATTCTATGAGCTTTGAATTATTTTTATGCAGTTCTGATTCTACTGTTTGCAATCTAACCTCCACCTTCCTTGTCTCTGACCTTTATCGTTAATATCAGTCTTACAGGAATCCAATTTTACTTCTAAATGATGTTGTTTGTGTAGGATCAATTTAATTATGCTAAATCTTTAATTTTGTTGTTGAAACTTAATTGACCTACAAGCACATTTTTAATTTGTGATAAAATGACAGACAGATGTGCCAGCTTCTATAAGAATCTTAATGGATTCTCACCCTTGCCCTCTCTTCTCTTATTCTGTAAGATCAGATTTCCACATGCTTTTAAATATCTTTTTGTAATAGAATCTAAAATGCTACACAGCCCTATTGTTTATGGTATGAACATTCATCCACTTTAACTTTTCATTAAGTAATTTTACTGTTTTGTACAACAACACACATTTAAACAATTATATTGTTTAAGAAGTCACAATCTGAAAAAGTGCAACAGAGGTGCAATTGTATACACAGACACAATTTGTGCACATCACTGGAGGTCAAACTTCTCACAGATATTTTTTCTGGAGGGGAAAAATTATTTCTACCGTATTGCCCAAATTAATCCCCTCTGACAATTAAGTCTTTCTTCCAATGTTTGTCATGTGTACTACATTGCTCTCTGCTTGCCAAACCTATATATCGTCTTTTGAAATGGAGAATATTTTTGAATTTCTATGGAAAACCTGTCCTACCTCAGTATTTTATTCTGATGAGCACAGTCAGAGTTTTCCAAATGCAGAACGCAGATGATTTTACTGGAGAAAATTTAAACTCCCTTGTTGCAGGTTGGTGCATAGGAGAAAAGGAGGTGATAATTGGCAGAGAAAGGTGCCCCTGGTATGCCTGAAATGCATTGGTAATCAGCTTGACAAATAATTTTCTGCACCTGGTAGTTTTTGCCTTTTGCATCTTCCCACCTGCAGAATATGAACAAAGGTAGATCAGTGTAATTCTGTTACAATTGGTCTTTTTGTTGTATTTATGGCATTTATTTTTCTTTCTGCTTTTTGTCCGGCTCTCTCTTCCAGTTGCAAGTTAGAATCTTCTGAATGTCCACAGATGCATTAATGTTCTTGGTGTAATTGTTCCTGTTCCAAATGGGTTTTACAGAGAAGGACCTTTTAGAAATAGAGAACAAGCTGTATTGTACCCTTATTCTCAGGATGCTAAATCCATATCCTAGACATCTTTGTCCATGCGCAGGCAGCATTCTTCTGAGAATACAGCTTTCATTTTTAGAAAGTTCTTCTGGGGGGGTCTCATGTCTGGAAAGATAAGTTTGAAAAGGTGAGTAGGCAATGCCTGGTGGGAACTTGGAAGCCACAGGTAGGGCTCGGGGGGATTTCCAGCAGGGAAAAGACAGGATTTCCATTGATCTACACAGCCTTTTGTGATCCTTGTTGCTTTCTGATGAACCACACAAGCAAAATGTAAACAAATAAGCGTATGTACAATTGCATGTTATAGAAAGTCTATAACATGCCCCTGTTTTCTGGTTAATTGCTACCACTAGGTTTGCCTGTTGAAGATACCTTATTAATGTTTTTAGAACTGCCTTCTCTAACTAGAATCAATCTGCCTGGCTCATTTTGCCCCAGGATAAATTGCTGAAAGTTGCCTATTTCCATGAGGTACATACTATGGAGACATGTAGAGGCTGCTTTTCTGAGATGGCTTCTTACTTGAACTGAGGTTCTGACCTGTTGGAAACAATTGAAAATGGACTAGTTCTGGAAGGTCTTTGGTGAAGCATGATGCTTAGGATGTGTGAATGTACTCTGGTTTGGGGGATAGGTCTTTACTTTTTTTACTACAAATATTTTGTTTCTTATGACTTACTGCTATACTGTGAGGGCCTTTAGACTATTGGATAATAAATCCAGTAAGTACATTAACGAAATGTTGCTAGTGTGAGTTGGTATTCATTTTTCAGAAGCTTAGCTTTTCCTCCTTAGTTATCAAAATTTTACATTTCTGAGCAGCTACAGATAGTCCTCAACTTACAACCATTTGTTTAGTGACTGTTCAAAGGCACTGAAAAAAGTGACATACGACCAGTCCTCCCACTTATGACAGTCATAGTGTACCTGTGATCTCATGATTGAAATTTGGGTGCTTGTCAACCGGCATGCATTTATGATGGTTGCAGCATCCTAGGGCCACATGATGGCCATTTGCGACTTTGCCAGCCAATTTCTGACAAGCAAGGTCAATGGAGGAAACTGGATTTGGTTAACAACCACATGATTCACTTAACTATGGTGATTTGCTTAACAACTGTGGCAAAAAAGGTCCTAATATTAGTGCAATTCACTTAATGATCACCTCACTTAGTGACAGAAGTTCCAGTCCCAATTGTCATAAATTGGGGACTACCTGTAGTTGGTGCAAGTTCTCTTTAATGGATATGTAGCTTACTGAATCTTCATATACATATATCAGACATGTCAAACTCGCGACGTCACATGATGTCGCGCGACGTATCGGAGCTTTTTCCCCATTGCCGGCAATGGGGTGGGTGCGGTTTCGTCGTGACGCATCTGGCCTGCAGGCTGGCAGTTTGACACCCCTGACATATATTGTATGATATCTCAAATGAATTCATGCATCATGTAATACATAGTCTCCTCATACTGCACTTGGCAGTTCTCAGGACAAACAGGAGGACTTTTCCAAACAATTTTGGCAAATGTGCCAGCGTATAATGTAAAAGAAATCCTAGATTGAAGTTGTTTAGGATTTACATATCACAGGAGAAAAACTGTGAACCTCATTTAGTCAATCTGCAGCTGCTTTAGCAAAAATGTAGCATGAACACTGTCAGGAGCTCTATTCAGTCCACCTGGCTACCCCATATTACACCATCTCCAGCTTCTGGTCCAGATACAAGAATAACTTTACATATACACTGCATATAGTTTAAAATATCCCCACCATCCTGAAACAGTAAACTTAGAATTCTTACCCTGATGTTAACTTTTCTTTTATCAACTACTTTCCTGGTAGTATAGTACTTTAAGCATGGGGAAGGGATTATATGCTGTGCCACTTATGAGGAGGACCAGTTGTCGTAAGCAATTATTTAACAGTAATGTACAAACAGGCAATAATAATTGTTTTGATTTAGAGGTACAAAATTCCATGCTTATTTGCAAAAGGATAATTGACTTTTCACAAAAGCTACTGGTATCCTTCCCTTTTCTTTTTTCTTTTCTTTTCTCTCCACTGATTGTCTTATTTTCCTTTTTTTAAACTTTTTTTAATTCTTCCCAATTGTTAACACCTCCTTCCTCTTTCCCCATCTCACTCACTCTCCTGCCAAATTCTGTTTCTACTCAGTTTCCCGATAAGGATGTGTTCTGTTTTATTCTCTACTTGCATTCAACAATCTATCACTTTTACCAACTCAAGTTGGCAACAGACGGTACTAACTACAGAGATCCCTGGACCTCTAATGGCAGCAGTTACTCTGAAACCATTCCCAAACTATACCTGCTTTTTTTCTGAGAGAGGGCAACTCTGTTGAGAACAGGCAAACAAATTGTCATATCTGGGACACATCTTTCCTTGCGGTATCTGCAGAAAATTTGATTCTAAAGTGTTGGCACATACTTGTGTCCTGATATCCAGCACACGTAGGTGAGGCACACATTTCACACCCATGGATGGCTACCTACATATCCATGGATTCCTACATATCCATCCGCAAAATCTGTCTTGTTAGATTTCAGTTCCATTTTATTGGCCTTCATCTATCTCAACATGCAGAGCTCCTTCTAATTCAGGCGTTATGGAGAACTAAAGTTGAAAGTCATCATATGGATGGCACCTACTCCAAAGTGCCTGATGATAGTGGTACTCTCAGTACTCTTCTGAGAGACTGTTCGCTCAAAGGAATGGAAAGCATCCCCTGAATCTTAACTGAAAGAAATTACCCAAGAGGATAGCATTATCAACAGTATCCAAAGCTGCTGGGATATAAAGCAGCTTCAACATCCCTCTGCCTCTCTCTCTCTCTCCCTAGATCATCTAACAGAGTAATGATGGATGATTCCCCCAGAATCAGGTCTGAATAGATGGAAAAGAATTGAGATAACTGATATCTTCCAACTTCTAATGACACCACCCCTGACTTGTTTCATACACTGCAGCCATAGAAATGCATTTGGAACTAACTGCTAGGTAGCAGTAACAAGACAATTGTATTTTGAATGTGTATATTTAATCCACAGAACCTTTAAAACTGCAGGAAACCTGGGCATGGACATCTTTTTCTGTGGTGGGGAGAGCAGGAGCAGCAAACCTGCAGTTTAGATTCTGATAAGAGTTTGTAAATAGTGTTCACAGTTGCAATGCACCTCTCAGTTTTTCTTGTTTCTTAGTCTCATTTGCCATGACAGAAATGTTGTAAGCAGTCATAAGCCTGTATTATATTTTTGGCAATACCACTGTTTCATAAATTTGACAACTTTACATGATTTGTTGGAAAAGGATTCAAACAACTAGCAGAAAAAAAACCTATGGGAAGCTGCCTGATGCTAACTTAATACTTTGATCCATCTAGCTTAGTATTGATCTGCTAAGCAATTTTCCCGGCTTTCCCTGTCTTTATTTATACCTACCCCAGTTGTTAACTATGGGACTTTCTGTATGTGACACAGAGACATAACAACCAAATCTTTCTTCATGAGCATTCAGTCAATAGTAGAAGGGCAGCAAGGAATGGCTTTTGCAATAGTGATGGAGAAAAACAGATATACTTGACCAGAGTATTACTTTACTTTATTTTCACGCTTGTTGTTCCACCACTTTGCAGAATCAGATGGGCAACATATAAATTTAATAAATAAATAAAATCACACATTCAGTCACAGAATTAAAAATACTAATAATCTCAAAGGCACTAGGTTCATTAAAGAATCACCACTTGACTTTTGATTTAAAGCAAGGCCATTTTGATAGGAGAATATTTGCCCAAGGCCATTCAATGACAAGAAGTATAGTTTCAAATCCAAAGTATAGATCAGTATCTGAAATGAATGGATGGATCAGTACTTTTCATCTAAATCAGGGGTGAAATATATCACGGCAACTTTACGATCTGTGAACTTCAACTCCCAGAATTCCTAAAATACAAAAATCAGTTTATTTTTACTTTGTATTGCTATTATACCTGTTGGTATTGGTATAGAAAGAGCCAGTATTTTAGCAGTCAAGGCAGCTCTTTCTATGTTAATGAAAAGTTGTGATGCTTACAGAGCAGAGATAAAGTATAATAAGAAAATGGCAACACAATACACTGAATGCAGCTAGGAATGACCATGGGTGGTAGGAGAGTGCCCATTGGAACTTCGAATCCAGGTCGTAAATACCTTTTGGGGGGGGCTGTTATAATTTCAAACGGATACTAAGTGAGGACTGTCTGTATTAATCCCCAATTAAAGCCAGATTTGCTATTGACTGATGGACATGGTAGATTTGTTGGGGTTGAACTTGAATTATATGGGGACAAGACTTTGATATTGGGAATGTATACCTCTAACGAGGCTTTTGACGAGCAACCTGTGGAGAAATTAATATTTTTTTTATGAAAATTGATGCTTGATGGGGGACTGGATGGGGTGATTTTGCCACAGTTACATAGAACGTCTGAGAAAAATAACAAGACAACTCAAGGCAAATTACCAAATGCCTTTTTTGATATGATGAACAATTTAGGTTTAGTGAATACATAGAGACTGAAACATGCAAATTTTAAAGAATATACTTTTTAGAAAGACATAGATCTTTTTCAAGAATATATATACCTAGATTTCAAAGAATTTAACTACTGTAATGATTAAAGTAGAGAATTTACCAAAGTCTTTTTCGGAACATAACCCTGTGAGTTTGGTTTATAAAAAGGAAGGTTCTACTTTTAGTTGGAGACTAAATAAAATATTGTCACAGAAAGTAGCATGATGAATGGGAGCAACAACAAAAGGAGCAACAGCGAAGGACTATAAAAATAAATTAAGATATTTTTTTAAAAAAATAATGTAAACACTGGCATAGAAATATAATTTTTTAGGATTCTGGTAAAGCTTTTATGAGAGGATATGTTATACAATATAATATTGTACTTGAAAAGAAAAGCCAAGAGAAAACAGGCTATTTTATTTTGGATGAGAAGAAAGAAAAGAAAAATTAAAAAAATATTTTTTTAATTTATCTCCAGGGAAGATAAATATTTCTCATCAAATTAAACTTTTACAGCAACAGCTGTCAATGATAAAAGAAATGGAAATACAAATAAACTATGCAAAGCAAAAAAAAAACCCTGAATTTGCAAATAAACCATGGAAATGGTTGGCATATAAATTAAGAAAACAAAAAGAAAATATTTAAACTTCAAGAGGGAGATGCTGTAATAATGGATAACATGACAATACAAAAAGCCTTTTATCAGTATTATTCTAATTTGTACAAAGGTCATAGTATCCCTATCAAGAAAAAGGATAAATATATATTTTTTTAAAAAATAAGCAACTATTACAGAGAAACAAAGACAGATTATGAAGGGACTCACAAAAATAAGAGTTTTCCAAAGCTATAAAAAAGCTGATAGGAAAAGTGTTGGGACCATATGGATTATCGGGTTCTCATTATAAATGTTTTGGGGATGATCTCTTGCAACCTTTGCAAAATACAATGAATTTTATTTTACAGGGAGGAAAGATGCCTGAGACATGAAAAGATGCAAATATAATATAAATATTCAAAGAAGGACAGGATTTGACTTTGATAAGAAGTTATAGACCAATATAACTACTTAGTAATGATTTTAAACTGTTCATAGTGATCCTAGCAGACAAATTAAAAATAATTTTATAAGAATTTGTGAAATCAAGCTGGGTTTTTACCTAACAGACAATTAAAAGATAATGATACAGCTGTGTTGGATGTTTTGGAATATTTTGAACAGCACAATGAAAAACTACTTTCATTATTTATTTTGATGCAGACAAAGCTTTTGACAATTTGAATTGGACTTTTAAATTTAAAATGTTAAATTTCTATGCTGCCTATCCCACTGATACAGAACTCTGGGTGATTTACAATATAATAACTTTAATATATGAGTCTATTAAATACACAAAAGTGGATTCAACTTTATCCACAATGGAGAAATGGAACACAATGGTACTTGCTGAGATTGTCAAACTGACTGTTTTGCATCCAAAATACTTGGGAGTGGGGGGTCCTATATAATTGATTAATTGATTCTACCTGAGTGAAAAGTGGGATGATTTCAGAAATTCCTTCTGCTATTTACATTTATGATTGTTTCATTCCCATGTGTTGGCAGTGCAGAATTACTCAGGGCTGCAATTGACTCTATATGGTGGTGTTGTTCTCTAACACAGGGGTCCCTAACCTGTGGGCTGTGGCCCAGTAGTGGGCCAGGGCCTACTGGCCACCGGGCCGCAGGACAGGCTGGCCAGTGTGCGTGCATGTACGTGCACACCCCCTCACTTGTGTTAGCGCCATGGCCACAGGGCACAAAAACAATTCTGCGTCATGGGACGCAAAAACGGGCTGCCGCTGTGCCTCAGGGCCTGAAAATGTTCCACTGCCATGCCTCGGGGCGTAAAAACGGGCTACAGCCACACCATGGGGCGCACAAATTGGCCTCTGCCATGCTGCAGGGCACAGAAATGGGCCACTGCCACACTGCGGGCTGCCGCTGCACCACAGGGTGCAGAAATAAGGCACTATGCCAAATAAGAATGGGGCAGGGCTAGTGAGTATCACGTGGCTGCTAGCCCTGCTCCGTTTGCAGCACATGCATGCTTGCAGCCCTGTGTGCATGCGTGTGCACACATGCATGTAAAATGCTTTCCCCTCCCTTTTCCTCCGGTCTGCCAACCGACAAAGGTTGGTGACCTCTGCTCTAACATGTATTGAGCTCCATCTAATGGCAAACCTTTCGTTATTTAGAAAGTTGGTTTTAGTAGTATTTTGACCCTACTGAGTACCCATCTTCCTATCACCCCTCATTCTGAGGGGGGGGAAAGGGTGCATCCTGAGAAGCCAGACTCCATTTTGTAATGTTCTGAGGAAACAGAAGTATCTAGAAGAATCCAGCCTAATCCGTGATGCATATTCATCAGAGGACAAAATCCATGTCCCACATACATAGCATCACTGTTTCACGTCATCCTGTTCTTTAATAAAGTATCAAGATCTGTAGCTGAGCTACACACAGGGTAACCTGTTTGAGGACAGAACAAATGTTATTTCCTCTGTCAAAGTCATGCTGAAGAAGCCAAAGATTTCTCATCCCCACTGAACCTCCAGATTTGATCTTCAAGCAAAGAGATAGCATTGTTTTCAATGGCAGGGAAATTTGAAACAGTAGTTTTCCTAAAATCAAGAATGGGGGAAAACAATATCCCAGCAGGGCTCTGGAAATTGCAGATCATCCAATATGAAACTGAGTTCCTCTCTGATCATGTAGGAGTGGTCTGCTTGGAAATAATTTTGCCTATGGATGGCTAATTTGAATGTTCTGTTAATACTGTTGATAGTTTGAAATGTTTTTTCATTTATATGAACACTTATCAATAAGACTGCATCAATGTCTGCCAATGGCCCTATTCCATCTAAGTTATGATATTCTTCTAGAATTTCTTTAAGTCTCAGCAACTAATAAGAAGAACAAATAAACAATGGAAGAAAAACAATAAGTTTAAAAATCCTATTAACGACTTCTGGTTTGTGTCGTGGCAAGACAGGACGCAGGAAGGCAGGGCTCTGCCTTCCGTGCCCGATTTTGCCCTGCTGGGGGCCTGAAAAAGGGCCTAAAATTGCCCCAAAGAGATGATGAAGAGGAGGGGTGCCTTGTTGATCACGAAGAGATGGAGGTCTTTCCGTTCGATCCAAGGAAAGCCCTCCAAACCAGCAGGGGAAAGACTGGCTACATTCCTATGGCCAGCCATTAGCTGCTGACAACCGAAGCAGAAAAAAGCACTACTTAATACATCATAAACAGCATGTTTGGAACTGGGTGAGAATATTGATCCTTTCTTTACTATTTTACAATTGAATTTCCTGGGAAAAGCTCCCAAGAAGCTAAAAACCTCTGAATGTAAAAGGAAGCGGCGTTTTAATTTTATGGGGGACAGAAACATACAATACTGAAGTAGAAGTAACATAAAGCTACAGTTTTGATAAATTTGAGAACTGAGATAACTTACGATTTTCTCTTTGAAAAAAAAACATTGAGGCGAAATATAAGAAATCAATCCTTTGTTTTAAGAGTGAAAATGGACTTTGAATGACATCTAGTGGTGGATTTGTGTATAGCACTATAATTTGCTTCCTGGCTGCTTGGTGATTCCTAGCTTGGGAGGACAGCTGGCAATAAAGGAAAATATTTTGGCACACTTATCACCCTGACCTTCTTGGATTATAAATACCTACTGAGGTTGGACTTTTAACTTCAAGAGCTATAGGGAGAGAAAGAAAAATTTGACCTTGGACTATGCCTGGCTGGGAGAGACGTTTGAGCTGTTTTCAGAGAGGTTGAACATTTGAAATACTTCGAACATTGTGGATTACAACCTTGCCTTATTAACAAGTTTTGGATACTTGAAACAAAGGATTACTATAAAATATTGCTTTCAGGACTGAACCTATACTTTGGAATCTATTGGATTATAAAGGATACATATAAAGACCAGAAAACTAGAGGAAACTTTGATCTACTCTTAGTGATACTAGAGGATCTCCAGGAATGACACCTCAAGAAAAAACAAACACCTTTCAGAAAGAAATATATTCTATGCTACAACTAATTCACCAAACAATTGTTGAATGCAAAGAGGACATAAAAAGAAATCATAATGAGACTAAAAACAATTTAGACAATATAAATGAGCAAATCTCCAAATTAAATCTACAACTAGAAAGTTCCCAGATAACAACTACAAAGTATAAACAAATAATCCAGAAATCAGAAGACGAAACAGAGGAAATGGATTTAGAGATGGAAGAAATAAAAGAAGGGAAATATAAACGACTATATACGAACAAAATACTGCAAGACTTAGCTATAACAATGAAAATGCAAAAGACCTTTTACCCCTTAGGTCTGCAAAATATATCTGATGGCAAGGAAGAAGATTTTAAAAAATGGAATATAGAGCTGTTAGGGGAAATGTCACAACTTGGGAGACAGGGAATGAAAAGAGAAGTAGAGGGAGAAAGGAACTGGGAGTTGTTTAAGGAATATAAATGGGCGGAATTCTCCCTCCCAAAAAATACCCTACCTAAATTGTCTTCCTCATGCCAAGCAATTTTTACAAAAATAGAAAGAAAATTCCTGGGCGATCTAATTGCCCTGGCTTGGAAAGCTGCTTGGCAAAAAAAGAAAGAGAGAGTCAGATTTAGAAAACAGAAGATTTGACCTTTTAGAGGGGGCATTATATGCTTAAATAAATGACCGTTAGATATAATTAGACTTTTATAATGAAAGATATCATTTAGAATTAAGATAGCATTTTTGTTTTCTTTTTTTTGATATGGGAAATATGAAGATAAGAGGAGGATTGATTTGAATAAAACTTTTAGCTATATAAATGTAATTAATATTGAGAAAATCATAACTGATAAAGATATTTCAAATACTGATGGGAAATCAAACCTTAACAAGAGCACGAAAAACAGGATATTGATTAATGAATTGACATTATTGACTTATGAATTGATATTATTGTTATTTGTATGATATTAGTAAAATATGATGAAGATACTTATATTTAACTCTGTATACATTAACAGTGCCAAAAATTGTAACAGTGTAATGAGGGGAAAATGGAAAAAATATGGAGAAGAAAGGAGGATCAGGGAAAAAATACTGGATTGTGTAGTATTGAACAGATTTATATTGAAGAAGTTAATGTTAAATATTTGAACCCAGACAACATGTTGTTTACTAAGCACTAAAGACTGTAATTTTAAAAAAATTAATAAAAAATTTACAAAAAATAAAAATCCTATTAATCTTTGCAGGAAAAATGAAAAAGCATATTATTTTCTTTCATATGCACATTTTCAAGGTTATACCAAAGATCATGACAACTAGAAATCAAGGCAGAACTGTGAGCATAAAGTCAACAAGTCCTAAAAGTAGTTATTCAAGTATTGCCATTTATTGGCCACTTTTGTTCTATATTGTGTTTGAGGGAATTTTGCAGAGTGTTCCTCAGAGCTCTAACTGACTTACAGGATATACCATTCTTACAAATATTCCTGTTCTGAACAATTGAGAAAGAATAAAAGAAGTCTTCCCTTAGGCCTTGGGCTTCTATAAGCCCTGTGAATTAAATGCAGGGTGAAATGTTGCTTGCTGACCCCTTTGACTAATACCTGTAGAGTTTCTTCCCTCTCTTTCCCATTGGACTTGCAGTCTCTGAAGATCAGAATGAGAAATGAATCATTAATTGGTTCTGACAAACAATTTGCTCCTTTTGTTGTTGCTCCCATTCATCATGCTCACATTTCCCCCATTTTCCCCCTCTAATAGTTCATTGTGTTTGTTTGGCACACCTCACTACAGAGGGCCAGGTTGGAAAAGATTATGTTGTAAATTTCAATTTGCTGGTCTGGCACACATAATACCAAATTGCTCTTTTTAAATAAAGAAATATGCTGAATTTCTGTTCTGTTAGCCAAACTGTCTCCATCTTGACTCTGAATTTCTGCTTGTTTAAACTGTAGAAACAGGAGGTTCTATATTTAGAACAATTTACAATTTTTTCTTTGCTTAAGCCTTTTTATTTATCACTTTCTCAAAAGTGCAAATTTCATTCCACCCTAACAGATTTACTTTGTCTTTTTCAATAGACCATTTGTGAACGTGTAGATCCACATTTGGGAAAGAACTCTCCGACCATACACTGCATAGAGTTAAGAGCCCTGCCCTTTTCCCAGTCATATTGCACTACAGATTCCCTTGCATAATATTGCTATTCCAGCTGCTGCTGAAGGATAGTCTTTTCTACTCTGAAACTTTTCCGGAAGTCTCATTTTCTTACTTCAGAATTTTATTCTTGTTGCAATTTTTCCATAAAAATTCTGAGATGGACCATCAGTATAGACATGTCTTCTTGCAGTTGTCATTCTATCCATGTCCCTTTTTCGGATACTTCTCTTTTCATGAAGGTTCTAGCTCTAAATTATGCTCCTTCAGTTGTTTTCATCAGACAAAATTTATAGCATTTTAGCTCAAATACTTTATGACAGGGGTCTTCAAACTTGGCCCTTTTATGACTTGTGGACTTCAACTCCCAGAATTCCTCAGCCAGCGTGCCTGGGAGTTGAAGTCCACAAGTCATAAAAGGGCCACCCCTGCTTTATGAAGATTGCGGCTTCAGAATATTCAAGCTCTTAAACCAGGGCTTTTCAACCGGTGGTGGCGAGCACGTGGCTGGTGGTACGCGTAGGACGGGTTGAAAAAAAATGTTTAAAAAAATGTAAAAAAAAAAAATGTAAAAAAAAAGTGTAAAAGTGGATGAGGTGAAGCGGCAGCAGCGCCGCACAGGCTTGTGGCAAAGTCAGCTGGAACTGCACGTTGCCTGGGTCCTACTGAGAGCCCAGGATCAAAGCGCGCAGCTCCAGCTGATTGGCGGCGGCCTTGGGGGTAGCAGGCAGCCTCAAGCAGTCTTCAGTGGAGATTCCGCTGGAGCTGCGCGACGCATTGCCTGGGTCCCCCCTGCCCCCACACAGATGCCCTCACCTCCCCCAAGCATTTTTTTACTCACCTGCTTTCAGCAGCATTCCCTTTCTCCTGTCCTTCTCGGCCTTCATGTGTTTGTGAGACAAAAAAAAAAGTTCCATGAGACTTTCTAACTTCTCGAGAGAAGTTAGAAAGTCTCATGGAACTTTTTTTTTCTTTTTTACCCACAAACACGTGGCGAAGGGAGAGAAGCAAATGAAGGCAGAGAAGCAAAAGGAGAAAGGGAGTGCAGCTGAAAGCAGGTGAGTAAAAAAATGCTTGGGGGAGGCGAGGGCTCAGGGGAAGCGCCAGGATCAGCACCGCTTTCCAGTTGATCAGCACTTCTTCAGGGCTGTCAGGGCTCAGCGGAAGCGCCAGGATCAGCGCTGCTTTCCAGCTGATCGGCGCTTCTTCCAGGCTGTCAGGGCTCAGCGGAAGCGCCAGGATCAGCGACAGGCTCCAGCTGGAGCTCGGCGCTGATCCTGGTGCTTCTGTTGAGCCCTGAAGAAGCACCAATCTCCTGGAAAGCAGCATTGATCCCGGCGCATCTGCTGAGCCCTGAAGAAGCGCCTATCACCTGGAAAACAGCATTGATCCCGGCCCGCGCACTCACACACACACAAACACATGCGAGCAGTTACAGCTGAAGGCGTTTCAGCCTTCAACTACGGCTCCCAGTCCTCTGGCGCTTCATTGGCTCAGGCCAGCCGTCTGTCAGAATCTATGTCCCATGATTGGTTGGCTCCCTCAACGCGTCCCTCCCTCGCAGAAAGGGTTTGGCTCTTCATGCGGGTTTGCCCCCTCGCAGGGCTCCTGATTGGCCCTGCGTCCAGGCCCCCTACCCCCTGAGAGAAGCGTGGCCAGGAAGTCCCTTTCCCGGGCTGGCCCCGTCCGAAGCGCACATGGCCGGGGAGCTGCGTGGGCAGCCCCGGGATCCCCCCTGGGAGCGGCCCGCTGAAGCCTCCGCTGAGCGGGCCAGCCCTCCCGCAAGCTGTGGCCCCGAGCCGGCGCTACCGTAGGCCCCTGCAATCCCCAGCCAGTGCTACTGTAGGCCCCGCTGGCCAGTAAGGCGCGCCGGAGTCCCGGCTGCCGGTAAGGTGATCGACCTACTCCTCTCCCATTGCCCGCTCTGCCCAGCTCGAGCCTGGCTGGAGCAGCATTGGTACTTCCAAAGGTGGCCACTTCAAAGTCACACGGGCAGCCCTCAGCCGCTCCCCTCCCCTCCGCGCCTCCAAATCGATCCCCAATCGGAGAGAGAGAGAGAGACGGAGGGAGGGAGGGAAGGAGAGAGAGAGGGAGGAAGAGAGGGAGAGAAAGAGAGGAAGAGAGGGAGAGATAGGGAGAGAGAGAAAGAGGGCGAGAGGGAGGGAGAGAGACGGAGAGAGAAAGAGGAAGAGAGAGGGAGAGAGAAATAGAGAGGGAGAGGGAGGGGAGGGGGGAGGAGAGAAGAGAGAGGGAGAGAGAGAAAAAGGGAGAGAGGGAGAGAAATAGAGAGGGAGAGGGAGGGAGAGAGAAAGAGGGAGGGAGAAAGGGAGGGAGAGAGGGAGGGAGAGAGGGAGAAAGGGAGAGAAAGAAAGAGGGAGAGAGGGAGAGAAATAGAGAGGGAGAGAGAAAGAGGGAGGGAGAGGGAGGGAGAGAGAAGGGGAGAGAGAGAGAGATTGTGTATGGTCTTTTGGTCTTTTCGCTCTTGCACTTAACCATTGCATGGATGTATATAATCTGGGGAGAGAGAGAAAGAAAGAGGGAGAGAGAGATTAAATTAGTAACATGGTTGTTAAGTGAATCTGGTTTCCCCACTAACTTTGCTTGTCAGAAGGTTGCAAAAGGCGATCACATGACCCTGGAACAATGTGACCATCATAAATATGAATCGGTTGCCAAGCATTGAAATGTAAATCATATGACCCTGGGGATGCTGCAACGGTCATAAGTGTGAAAAATGGTCATAAGTCACTTTTTTCAGTGCCGTTGTAACTTTGAACAGTCACTAAGCAAACTTACAAAGTCAAGGACTACCTGTACTTTATCACTTTTTTCCATTTTTTTTTGGTCATCAAGTTTTTAACACCTCGCTAGGTGACTGGTGGTACTTGAATGTTGCCATATTCTAAAAGTGGTACGATCGTTGAAAAGGTTGAAAAGCCCTGTCTTAAACCATCTTCATCTAAAACCAAAGTATTTCTCCTCCAGTTTGATGCTGTGGGCATCTGTTTTGTCAAATTTTACAAAAACTTTTAGGGATGCTGTCATCAAAAATAGAAACTGACACAAGAAATACTATAAAGGTAGGACTTTGATTGCACTGGCAGAATGAGTAGGAGAGGCTCACAAAAATAGTAGCAGAATTATTATATTTTGAGACAAATGGAGCAATCGCTCTCTCTTAAAATCTGCCTGTTCCAGAAGATACAAAGGATAGATAAAATGCTATGTAACTCAACAACCTTAGTTTTCTTAGAGCTGTTGATTTGTTTATCAAATTTACATACTGCCCATCACACCCAAGTGACTCTGGATGGTTTGCAAATTAAAACTATATAGCCATGTAAAAAACACATAGGAAAAACCACAGTTAAAGCAGAAGTAGAAACAAGTTAACAAGTTTAAAAAGGTGGAGCGTGTGCCCTCAAGCTACCAACCACTTTCAGGGTTTCATATCACCCTATGCTCCCAATGTCAATTGGCAGAGCCAGGTCTTGACACTCTTGCCAGAAGAGTGGGGGCCTGCTTAAGCTTTGGGGGCAAGATGTTCCATAGGGTGAGGGCAACATTGCTCTTAAGAGTGTAGCCCTGCTGAATATTTGAGATTCTTTGAGGCACAAGAACCCTGAAACCTGTTTTACTCATCTAAGAGAAGGATTCAGAAATATTGGTAAGACGTGAAAGCAAATCAGAGTCTTGCACATTTCTGACTTGTCTGTGATAATATACTGAGTTTCTAAAATCCTTGCATCTGTAGGGATTGAGTTGGGATCTCTGCCCTATTTCTCTGCTGAACTATGAGTGGGAGAATGGTCTTTTGGTCTTTTCTCTCTTGCACTTAACCATTGCATGGATGTATATAATCTGGCAATCTCTTGTCCTGCTAATGTTGCTATCATCTTGTCCCCAATTCATACTGAAGACAATTTAATGGCCATCCTTAGCCATTCTGACATTAAAGTAGTATATTCTCCCTTAATCTGTCAACAAGCCACAGCAGTTTTACTGTGGGTACAATCTAATGTGCTTTGTGATCATTTTGTCAATAGTGCTCTCAGGGGACACCTATTTGTGCGATCTGCCCAACTCCTATTAGCCAATCTACCAGGCTGGTGGGATTACAGTTCCTCCCCTCTAGTTCATGAGTATTATCCTTCATGATCATTCTGTTTTAGGCAGAGGGGAAGTCAAGCTTTTCAAACTGGATTTCCCCCCCATAACTGTCAGATCTCCTGGCTGATAGATGAGTGTATCAAAGACCATGACTTCTGCCTGCTTCCAAAAGCTTTCTGAAACTATGTTGAAAAGTTTTTAAGAAGAGACTGGACAGCCATTTGTCCGAAATGGTGTAGGGTTTCCTGCCTGAGCAGGGGGTTGGACTTGATGACTCCAAGGTCCCTTCCAACTGACAGGAGAAGAGGTTGTATATTGAAGAGGTAGAAAGAAACCCAGTTCACACAACCATTCTGGGCCTGCCAGTTGTTGTTAGGACTGTTAGCTGTTTTGGCTGATCCAGGACTCCAAGCTGGAGATGGCTCAGAGGCCAAGTGAATAACGTGTCCCCTTTCCCTTCTTCCGTGCTCTCTCCCACTTGAGAAGCTCTAATTGGCCAAGGGTTCTCCTACTGAGTGATGATGCTAAGAGGTTGGGGGAAAGCGTTTGAAAGGAGCCTTGGGGAAGATAAACCCTCATTTCATGATGCCCAATATTTTAGATCAACCCTTATTTTTTTTTAAATTGTGATGCAAGGTAAATCCACTTTCTAGGATAAACAATGTACTTGCCAGTATATTTGCAGATTTCTTAAGTGCACAAGATTTAACACACTGTTTCTGTTGGCTTTCTTATCAACAGTTTTATGTTTACCTCCATGTACAGTACATAATTGACACAGATCGTTGGAGTGAGATTGAGTTTCCACACTCCGATTTCCTTCTCCTGCTTGCGCCAAAGTTCAAATTTCAGTCTCCAAAGATGTTTTACTATTGATCAGAAAACATTTGTAAATGAATGGCAAAGAGATTGCACCATAAAATTAAAGAAGAATTTATCAACAGGTTTGATTCAATTAGGAATCAGCTGAGATCAGATCTTCCATTAAAAATTAGCATAGCAAAACCAGAAATATAGTCACTGTCCTTATCTTGCATGCATTTCAAATTTGCATGGGAATATTTATGAATATTCTGTCTTATATTTCTTGGTCAGTTTACCAATTAATTTTCTTTGCATTTTGTATTTTTATATATAGATATCCATATGCATTCACTAATTTAGAGCTAACTTGATTTTTTTAAACCATTGTTTCTACTTAGCAAATCTATGAACTTGAGCTTTTTAACAAATTGTGTTTAACACAATTGTGACGGCATGATGTATGAATCCCTCCCATGTTGTTCATATGCTGCCACAAAATATGTTCCAATGGTGGAATAGGCCTGCTAGAACAGCTATTTTAAAACCAGTAGTATTGTAGTCCTCAGAAATAGCCAGTTGCTGCACATTTTTAATAATATCTTACACTGCTTTTCTCCCCTTTTATTCAGACAGGTAACTTCTGTTTGCTAGTTGTCTTATTGGCCTTGTAGAGAATCTTGGAGAAAACATTTATTCTGTTTGAATTATGGAAGAGATTTGATGAACAGAATTATTTCCCCCTATAATTTTAATTGACTTAGGTGTTATAAGGAACCTGTATGAAAACAAGACAGTGGTTATCTTCATACCAATGGGTGCAAATTAAGGACACTTATTTTTAAATAACTGTAATTTAAATAATTAGGATTTGAGATTTGTCCATAGAAATACTCCTTTGCTGTGTTTCCTGGATATACCTGCAGTACTCCCAGAAGTACATCAGAAGTACATGTATGTTGCATTTAGAAGCAAATTTAGTGTGGCTTATTTCTAAGTACGCATAAGATTACTGTCTTGATGCATTTGTCAAATAACTCTTAAAATAACCTACATGTTTTGTTTGGGATGCACATGCTTAATAAAGTGGGATAATCTTATTCTCTCTGGTTTGGAGGTAGTTGAATCAATGTGCTGTCAAGAAGAAAATAACTACAATAAGAACTAATTATTAGTGGGGCTGACTAAATGTATACATAGGTATAATTATTTTAAATGTAAAGAGAGAGAGAGAAGGAAGGAAGGAAACTCTGTTAGTAGTGGAGGAGGTACAAACCTGAACAATGGCCAAGAAAAATGTTGTTTAGGATGGATGTCTAAAAAAGCAGCACAGATGTAATTAGATTTTAATTTTCACATGAACAACCCCAGAGAAGTTTAAATACGTCTATGGGAATTGAGGATTGAAACCTTGCAATGTATTTATGATATGTTTTGGTAAGATAATGTGAAAGGCAAGTGTAGAGCTAATTGAATTTCCAAATAAAAATATTGTAAAACTTTCCTTTTGTTCTCTTGTCATTAAGAAAGTTGAATTAATAATTATTTAGATATTAAACTGAGGTACAAAGAGCAGAGATTGAGCAGTGGTTGGTGTTGAAAGAAAATAGGAAGAGAAGAAGAAAGGAAAAGAATGCTGCTTTGAATCATTTAAGATAACTTTTTCAATCAAGGTTCATAAATGTTCATCGTGGGTGATCTGGAACGGCTTTTCTTCTAACATGCTGGTTAAGAAGCTTCCTTTTTTGTGACATAGGAGATAAAATATTCGATATTTTGCATTCTTTGCCTTAAAAGTTAATTAAAACTATATATCAAAAAGCAAGACCTATGTTTAATAAAAAAAAGTGTGATAAAAATATGCTAATATATTTCAGCTTCAATCTAGAGCTCCCCGATGGAAGGTGTTGGAGAGGCCAAGCTGGTAGCTAGATTAAAAATGTCTCCAGTATCAGTATTTATGGTGCTTGGAAACATGAGGCCTGGGAACCAGAAAGCTCTGGCTTCAGTATAGACCGATTTATTTGACACGGGGGCAGAAGAAAAATAAAGAATAAGCAGGCTGAGAGGAAGCAGCTTTTGTTTGCAGATCTATTGGCATATAGGTGTATCGGTTTACACATCTAGGATAAAATTTAGGACAATAGAAAGATTCTAATTTCCCAGTTTTGTGTCTGAACATACGCACCTGTCCTTCAGCTTGTAAACTCAGTTTACCCCATTGGGGAAATTACCTCTGTATCAAGTTTTACAGGCTGGCTGCCTGGCATAACATTTCTTGTTTTTAATATAGAAAGCCTGCAAGAAGGACTTCGGGGCTCTTTTGACTGGCACAATGGCAGAAAAGCTCAGGGAAATGCCTCCAAGGGCCATCTTGGCAATGGGAGGCTAATAGTTAATGTGGAGCATAAATTGCAGCAACGATAAGGTAGATTGGAAGAGGAAGATGGGATCAGCAAAGCATTACAGTCAGGAGAAAACAGGATCTGATTATAAAGAGGAGGAGACAGTATAGCATGGAAGGGGTCTTCAAGGACCAAAAAATATTAGTATTGGCTTTCTGATCTGAAAAGCAGCTATCCTAGAATCTGCCTGGCTGGATAAATGTCCTCAGGCTGCCTGAGAGTATCTTATGAATTTCAGCATCCCAGGAAGAGAAATGTACCCTAGCACTCTAGCAATGCTAGTCTCACTGCCGTTTACCAGAAAAGGAGAATCCTCTTCAGCTCTGTCTGTAGCTTCTTTAATAAAACTCAGCATGAGGAATAGCTCTTCAGGGACCAAACTGAGGGAAGAAGATTTAGCAAGGCATCAACGAGAGATGTGTTCTGCATGGAAGATGAACCCAAAAAAGCCAATAGGAAACAGGCACTGGAAAGAACATATTCAGCAGTCTTCAGTATTCCATTGTGACTTGGTGTTTCTGGCATTGTCCCACTAAAGCAGCCTTCAGGGCCAACTTGTATGGGAAAGACACATCTGAAGAAGCAGCTGTGGAAGGATGTTCTCCAACATAGCAGATATGGAGAACTAGTGAGGAAGGGCAGGGGAATGCTCTATGGGTCGGTCCCTTCTTGTAGACCTCTTCTTCATCGATCCAAGAGGCTTCTCCTTCACAGGTATTGGGTAGCAGACACCACTGAGGAGCAGGGAAAGGAAAGTCAGAGATTATTTGGAGAAGCCTAGATCATTACAAATGCCAAAGGAGGAAATGGTGAAGAAAGACATTTATTAGGAATGAGAATAACAAGTCATTTTCCCATTCTTTTGTATTCTGGGTATGTTGTAATTAAAATTTTATTAACATTTAAAAATTCTCATTAAGTTTCCAGCATTTTTAGAGCTTCTAATACTTGGATAAGATCATTCGTTGTGTTAAGCCATGGTTTGTTTTCTGAGCCATAAACATTGGGTTCACACAGTTAAACCATAATGTTATTTATTTGGTTTTGGTTTAGGATACTATGTAAAGGAGGCCCCTATGTAATTCCTCATTTTAATTGCTTTCATACATTTGCCAGTTTGTATTTTTGATTCTGTTATGTGCAGATTTTCCCTGATTTAAAACAGTGCTTGGATTACTGTCATAACAACACTCTTGAAATAGACAAATTGATGCCTATTAGAATGCCAAGGGTGCAACAGGGGCTGTGCCCCTATGCCTATGCAGGACAGAATAGTGGGCAGATATACCTGCAAAATTCACTATTTTTTTGCCTTTATGGGGCTTTCCCTTGTTCATTGAAACCAAAAGTCTAGAAGAATGATAAAAAAGGTGATCCATTCCTTCTTTGTGATGTTGTAATTGATGTAAGCACAAAAAAGTATTTGCTGACATCCAGCATAGGGCCAATATGGATTATTTGGGCAAAAATGATGTAAGGTAGAAATGGCACCAGGAACATATGCATTTGCTTCCTTTTGCATTCATAGAAATAAATCTTTCCCAGGGTAACTGATGAGGAAAGAGCTAACATACCGGTGCCACTTCTAAGGCTGCATCCTCAAATATAGTTTTGCTTCGAAGTCAATGAGTAAGTCAATGTCACCAGCTGCAGACTATAAGTTTGGTGCCCACTTCTCCCCCCCTTGTCCTTGTGAATAATTATTTTGACAATGTTGTTTTTAATTCCTTCCCACTGAAAATTTGTTTTAAGTGTACTTTTTTTTTTACTTTGGGGGATCATATGCTACAATACCAATGCTTATAACATTCACTGGCAAAATGCTCATAAAATATCTGAATGCTTAAATCTAATTAATTAAGGGGGGGAACTTGGCTTCTTTGGGGATTTGGAGCAGACACACTGAATATGTCCAAAATATACAGACTTTCCAAATTTGGTCATTTTGAGAACTCGGTAGTAAAACAACTGTATTTCCATTGTATGTACATGTCCCTGGACTGTTGTTAATTGATGAGGTAGGTAGCCTGTGGTTTTCTTTTTCACAAAGTTCAAAAGAGCTGGTTTCTGCCCAGTATGAATGATGGGAATTGTAGTCTGGAGAGAGGGAGTCTTCAGCCTTTCCTGCTTTGCTGTCAGCCAGGAACGCGGAATGATGCAAAGGTAGTTACAGAATATTCTGTGCTGCTCTTGGCAAAACCAATTTTTCTCTACCTCATTTCCTTGGAGCTTATATTGCTAGGCTATAAAGGTTCCTTCCTCCTCCTTTTTTAATCCTCCTAACAACATTGGGGACAAATCCTCCTCTGCAGCTGTAGTGGTGGGGGGGGGGAGGGAGGCAGAGGGAGGGGGCAGGCCAGTGGATGTCTCCAGGGGAAGGGAAAGAGAAAGGATTGGCTGCTTTATAAGATAGCTGAAATTCCTCTGCTCTACTTCTTTCAATTAAATCAAGCAGTGGATGCTTGAAACAGAGGTTCTGTGAATATTCAGGCTGCCAAGAGATAACAAGGGCAGCTGTGGTACAGCTCTAGGGATTTGCCTTCCCCTATGCATCTCTAAGGTTTGGTAAAAGATCAGCCAAGGGTGTGAGTTGAGTACTGTAGGACTGCTCCTGCATCCTTTTGTGGGGGCTGAGATGGTAGCAGCAAAGGGTCCCTTCTTTGGATGTGAATGCAGGGGTAGCCGTTCTGTGAGCTTATCATCTCACAAAGTTCTCTGCTGCAGTAATGGATGGGGGGGGGTTCTTGGTTTTTTTTTTGGTGCTTTCAAGCCTGTCTCGATTAGGTTTTAGGTTTAAGACATTTAGGCATTCCTATTTCACTTTGCTTTGTTTGTTTGTTTTTTGGTCAGAGGATAAAACCTTGGCATGATGTAAACTGCACTTCCGTTTCTGCAAACTCCCAACGTTGTAAAATGGTTTTCTTGCTAGAAGGACAAATTTCTTCAGCTACAGGTCCTCTTTCTTCCCTTCTACATCTCCTTGTTTCCCAACTTGGCTGGAGGGGTGATGTTGCTGCTGCTTTTGACAAATGGGGCAGAAGAGAAGGGCAGCCAATGTTTGTAAACTACTTAACTGTTATTTCCTCAACTGAGGGAATCTATGTATATTCCTTTTTTTTTTTCTTTCTTATTTGGGGTACTATATATTTTTAAACTTGTGCCTTTCTGGTGGGCAAGAGCTCATAGCCTGTGCCAAATGTGCGTTTTGCAACATGCCTCTCTCATTTTGGGAGGCAGTGGGGATGTCATGTGTGTAAAATTAGCACTGCCTCGTTAGGCCTTTTCAGGCTAATTCAGAGTGAAATGCTCTAGCAGCAGTAGGCTGATTCTATCAGGAGAACAAGGACTAATTAAATTCACTCTGACCATCAAGCAGTAAATTATTTATATCCAGACAGATGCAATCTAATCTCTAGTATCCAACCCAGCCCCCACCTTCCTCTCTTTCTGAAAGGGAGGAGGAGAGGTTATAAAAAAGGTGGATTAAAAAGAGGAAAAATGGAAGAGGAGCAATAATTTGAGGTATAAAGCTGGGATAGAAAAAGAATTAAGCAAGCATCTTTATTTCCCTCTCATCTTTTCTCTAAGTCTTAAGAATGAGAGTGAATGCACTTTTGCCAATGAGATGCACAATATAAATGGGCATGCAATGAGAATAAGGATTAATTGGTAGATAATCAACTAAATATTTAGTTCCAGTGTAGAGAATGTGTGGCCATCGAGTTGATGCTGAATGTGAATAGTAAAGATACCTCTCCATTAGCTGTGCTGTCTAGGGTTCCTAGGAATTATTGCTCAGTGACCTTTGAATGACCACAGAATTCCCTCCTTGCTTTAGGTAATGGTGGAATACAGAGCTTCATACAGTACTGCAGGCAGAAGAGAATTCAAGAGCAACCTTTTTAAAGTTTTGTTTCTGCTATATAAGACTCCCACCTTTTCCTTCAAAAAAATGTGTGTGATAACTCTTATTGCATTGTAAATTAGCTTATACTACCTCATAGTTATTGATTTCCATAAAGTAAACAGTTACTTGAATTTCATCAGTTAATTAACTGGATATTTACAGTATTTATAATTTTTAAAAAGGTAGTTAGTTACTTTTGCCTGGTTCCTGATAAAGAATATGCAGAAATGCCTTAGTGGAAGTGCATTCAACAGCTGAAGACAGATTACCATTAAAAAAAGCCCACTCCCAGGCAGCTGCTTACTGCTCCACAGCATAGGTGGGCTAAGCAGACATTCTGATAATTTGAAAATATTAATTTATTGCATTTACAATGGAATTCAATGTGGCATAAATGAATCACCCATGTAGTGTCCGAAGATACTGGATGATGTATTCCTTCAGATACTAAGTTCTCAAGCTATAAAGTTTTCATAGATTGATACTACCATTTAGAATTGGATGGTAAATTAACTGGAAATCAGTGAAGAAAATCTAGAGCTGATACAGGAATAGCAATAGCACTTGGACTTATATACCGCTTCAGAGTGCTTTACAGCCTATGCAGTTTACAGAGTCAGCATATTGCCCCCAACAATTTACCAACCTCGGAAGGATGGAAGGCTGAGTCAACCTATAATATGGTATTTATGCCCCATTCAAGTCAGTACTGCTGCTACCAGCATAAATTTTCCATAACATCCTCCAAGACAGCCCAGCTATAAGGCACTGCAGTTATCTAGGTGGGTTACTGAAGCTGGCCTAACTCTACTGATGTAGGGCATGAGTATCACACTCAGCTAAGCTGGTGAAAAGTATTTCATGTTGCAGAGGGTACCTGTGTCTCTATTAGCCAAGATTCATGTAGAAATAATCTATGATTCTGATCCTTTAAGGATAGTGCAACCTTCTCAATAACAGATTGAATGCTTACTCTATCATGTCCGGCTTGGGTTTCATTTTATTGCCTCATCCAGTCCCTAACCAGTCAGGCACATATTAGACACTTCTGTTACCTCAGATGGATCAGATGAACATATTTTAGAAAGTGAGGTGTGAGGCCCACATAAAGTGAAAACCTTTTTCTTGGCTTCTGGAACTGAGAGCCAAACCAATATTGCATTATTCATATAAACTGTGGAAAAACCAAAGTTCTTACTATATACTGTAGTTGTACTTTTATCTTCACTACTAAAACAAATTACCTGGAACATCCAGAGTGGTTCTCCTATCTGGGAATATTCTAGGAGTTGGAGTCCATATGTATGGTGGGCGATGGGGTGGGGTGGGAAGGGCTGCTATTCTATTGCAAGTTGGATAACATAGTGCTTCATTCACTTTGGCATATGCCTACAGACCTTCAAACACAGTGGACTAAAAAAGAATCTCAGGTGTGCAAAGATTTGAATGTTGTAAATGTGCATAATTCAAATTATTTAGAATAAGGGATCAATGAGAGATAAAACCAGATAAAAATTTTAAAAAGGAAAGGAAAAAGAAAGGATGGTCAAATTATATTTGATGTTAGTTGTTGTCTCATTTTAATTGCAGCAACAATAAACTTGACTACTGTGTATGTGGTTTCATGGTTTGAGTCTGAGAATAAAAGGCAGGTGTAAATGTCATCTGTTCTTCCAGGTGCACTTAGTAAAAGAGGGGTCATGATGTCCTTTCAAAGAAGAAAGTTACAATTATTGGCATATGTATAATGGCCTGAAAAATAGGAGCATTTGTGCATTATTTGGTGACAGTCTATGTAATGCATATAACTTCTTTCTTTTCAGAATTCAAATGTCCCAGGGTAGATTTCATCTTGGGAATATTTTTATTTTTACATTGATAAGATTTTTTCATAGTTTTGTTTGTGTTATGTGTTAAAGCCTCTTTGAGACTTTAAAGACTTGTGTATTAAAACAAAATTCTGGGGAAGTTCATTTTGAGTAAGTAGATAAACAGTATATTCTAATGTGAATGCTCCAACACTGGAAGTTTTTAAGAAGAGACTAGACAGCCATTTGTCTGAAATAGTATAGGGTTTCCTGCCTGAGCAGGGGATTGGACTAGATGACCTCCAAGGACTCTTCCAACTTTTATTATTATTATTATTATTATTATTATTATTATTATTATTATTATTATTATTATTATTATTGTTGTTGTTGTTGTTGTTGTTGTTGTTGTTGTTGTTGTTGTCATTGTTGTTATTATTGTTGTTATTATTCTCATCATCATCACAAACTGAAATCAAAGCATCTTCTTGTAAGATCAGTTTCACTTATCCTGGGAATGAATGGCTATTGCTTTCAGTAGCAGCAACTAGTTTTTGGATGCTAAAAGTGTACATAATCTTTTTTCCCCCTCTTGAACGTAACAGAATGTGTGAGCTAGTGAGAAATCATCATCTTAAAAGGCTGTGCTCAAAATTCATCCTGAGCATGACGTCATGGTGTCTTACGCTCACTTTTGTCTCCTGAGGTAAATAATATACAGTATGAAAATAATAATTAAGGGATGTTTATAAGTCTGTGTGAGTTGGTGATTTTGAACTTTATAGTTTATGAACGAGCGGCGTGGTGGCCTAGTAGTGAAGACATTGCCTCCCACTCAGGAGGTTGAGAGTTCAATCCTAGGTAGTGGCAGATGCTTGTCTCTTAGGGCGCAAAGTAAAAAATATCTGCTGCAAGCTCTGCATGGTGTCAGGAAAGGCATCCAGTCAGTAAACGCTCAGCTCCATCCAGTCCCCCAGTCTCCACTCTGAATTAAAGGATTACAGGGTCATAAAAAGGGAATTCTATAGTTTATGAAAATTGGGATTTCTATATTAGAATTAAAAATGGTGTGATATAGTGACTTAGTGTATTACAGTAGGACTAGAAAAACTTACTGCATGTTATTTGCCCAGTCACTGTGTCTGAATTTATCTAATGTCTAAGTTACAGAGCTGTAAGAATAAAAATAGGAAGAGCGGGGGGAAATGCCATATGCATTGGAAAGATGGTTTTACTGAAGGAAGAGCAGAATAAGGGCTGAAGTTTTTGGATACATGTTGATTGATAACATTGTCTTAAAAATTCTTGAAAGTAATTCATCCTGTCCATTTTCGTATATCTCATCAGTCTCAGGAAACTTCAGAGAAGAATATCAAGAAATTCAAACTACTTTACTGTACACATATGAAAATCATTTCTGCACAGAAGAAAATCACCCCAAATTATGTAGATAAGTCTTGTGCATTTCATTCCAATGTTTTTTTTGCTGTTTTATTTCGGAAAAAATGAGAGATCTTTACTGAGCATTGTTTTCAGCTGTAGAATGTTCGGCTATAATTTGACTATTTGCAGTTGTCCCTTGCATAATGGCCATTTATGAGTCTAGCTTTCATAAACACACAATAATTTTCAAATCTAATGACTGTTGTAATATCATCTGGAGATGGATTCTAATTAAGCTGATGTATTATATGCAAAAGCTAGGAAACACATACTGAGATTCATGATGTAGTTGTCCAACAAGAGCACAATTTCGGAACAGTTTTAGGAATCAGATAGTATCCCCTGCCATCAGTTGAGCATTCCAGAATGCATGCAAAGATGGCATAGTTTTGGCAGTGGTATATAATGTTTGCTTCTAGAATTCCATATTAGGAAGAATTAAGCCAAAAACGAGTTGTTGCCTTCTCATTTTTGACTAGCATTTGATTGCCATACATTTCCACCGTTGTCCTTAAGCTTCTTTGTTTCTTTATCCAAAGGATCATTTGACTTGACTTCCAAGAGCCCTTCCTTTTAGGAAATGTAGGTTGCTAACGCAGCCCTTCTCTCCCACAGAAACAACTTTAAAGATTTTTGTTATTGTTATCTGACCCTCTGTTTGATTAGATCATTCTTGTGTCTCAGTGGTAACATAAGCTTCAACTGCTTAAAAGCAGCAGTTCACCCTAATTAACTATTGAGCTGGCGACTACCACTACTTCCCTTTGAAAAAAAAGAATGGGATGGAAACCAGAAAGAAGAATTTTTGGCTTATTCCTTCAGGCTTGTGAAAATTTGCAGTATCTAGCAGATAATTTCTGATTAATAGTATCATGTTTAGGGAGAAAACTACCTGACTGTGGGAAAGATGCAATACAGTATACTAATTCCCAGGAAGAAGACATGATGGATTTCATTATGTTATGTAGAATTTTTAAAAGGGAAGGGAGAATTTCATTCTTTCAGAGAGTTATTTTTTTAATTCATGCAATGAAAAACATACATACAAAAATGACAAAGCTACTCAACTACTATTAAGATGTTCCAGTGAGGGAGGTTTCATAGACAGCCTTATTCATTTGTTTTAGAAATGTCCCAGACCAAAGGTTTTTTTTCAGGAATGGGATTAATTTTCTTATATTAATGATATAAATCTTTCCAAGACAAAATGAGCTGTATGTTTGCACACGTTGCCTACAATAAACATAGATCTTTTTCTTTGTTTCCCGAATATTGTATCTGTGACAATTTTTTTAAAGAAATGACTTGAAATGAATCTCAGAACCAAGTTTTTATTCATACACACACAAACACACACCCCTCTGATGATTAGTGTACTCTTGAGGTATTTGTTCAGAAGTTTGTGAAGAAATCCTCTGTAAGTATCCTTCCATCCTGAATTTCCACCGCCATTCAGTCGTCTTCATCCTCTCCTGCCAGTTCTTTGTCCCCTGATATTCAGCTCTATAGAATGCCTGAACAGCTTTCAATTCCTCCTTCACCCAGTTTCTGCTGCTGATGCTCCTCCTCCTTCTCCATGCTGCTCTTTCAACCATCAGCAGCTTTCTCAGTTCTGTACTTAGGTCATTATATAAATAGACAGGGTGTTTGGTTTTGGTAAGCACACAGTTAAAACATACTGAAAATGGATTTTGCACAGATAAAGGAAGGGCTTCTCAGATATATGGGGAGTGTTTGTTTTGTACTTATATGAATATAATATTCATGAATATTATATTCATGAATATAATCCCCCACTGGTTAGCTGTTACAGTCTAGGAAAAGCTAAATTACATGGATTTGGCTTGCCTTAGAACATATATGGATGAGGGACTATAAGAAAATCACAAGGCTTTGGCTACTCTGGGAAAGCAAAAAAAAAAAAAACATTCTAGAAGTAGGCAATGCTAAGTCACTTCCATAGCGTTGCCAGAAAGCTGCATTTATTCACCAGGAGTCGAGCTGAAGGGCATAATTACCTTTTAAACACACACACACACACAACTTCCCATCTAATTCTTCATACTAGAGGGGAAAGGAAAAAGCAGCAGCACGCATGTGGACTCCCCCAGAATTCTCTTTCAGGGCTGGCCTCTCTGTATAAGGCAGACAAGTTTGTTCTCTCCACCTGCAGACATTATCATGAAAATGGGCACTTGGTCTCCTGTAGCCAATTATTGTTTGCCACAAGTGGTCAGCCAAGTGCTGAATTACAGGGTTGTTTTTATATCTCCCAAGGCCACCTAGATCCCCCCCCCTCTTTAAACAAGCAGGCAGATCTACCTTCATGCAGAGCTTGCAGTCTAGGTGATAAATAATATGCCCAAGCTGCTGATCTGATGCTACTTTCCCTGGTAAATATATTGTTCCTTCTTATTTTCTTATTTTAAGCATAAACTATAAGCCTTCTGGAATTTCCAAAGAAACACACTTTTTTCCTGCTCTTCTGTCACCTTGCTTGAAGGAGTTGGATTTAAGAGCTGTTTTTGGCTCTGTCAATTTCTTTAGAGTGAAAGCAATTGTTTTATTCATTTTCAGTTAAGCCACAGGATCTTCTAGTGGATTTGAATGCTTTGACTGATCCATGTTCCTATCAATGGAGACTTCAGTTGTAGATATGGATTACAGGTAGTTCTCAACTTACGACCACAATGGTTCCCAAAATTTCTGTTGCTAAACAAAATAATGTTGTGAGTTGTGCTTCATTTTGCAAACCTGGTTTGCTACAGTTGTTGAGTAAATCACTGCAGTTATTAAGTGAATCATGCAGTTGTTAGGTGAATCTGCTTACCCTATTGGTTTTGCTTGTCAGAAGCCAGCTGGGAAGGTTACAAATAGTGTTGACATGACCTCTGGCACTACAACCGTCATAAACACATGCCAGTTGTTAAGCACCTGAAATTTGATCACATGACCATGGGGATGCTGCAACAGTCATTAAGTGTGAAAAATGATCCTAAGTCACTTTTTTCAGTGCCGTTGTAGATTTGAATAGTCACTAAATGAATGGTTGTTAGTTGAGGACTATCTATACTAAATCCTTTAACACGTAGGATGGTTTTATACAAAGATCTGGAATGTAATTGTCTCATCTTCGTGTTAGGCTTTTTACTATTCTTTCCATAAAAATGTAGTTAGCTACTTAATCTCTTTTTACTGATAGTTTTATAGGTAGTCCTTGTCTGCAGTTACATCAGTGATGAAAAAGTAACTTTGTGAATGATCCTTGCATTTATGATCTGCAGGTCTGTAAAGTAAAGGAAACCTGAAGTAAGATCACAAGCACAGTAAGTTTCACTTACTGACTGCTTCATTTAATGACCAAGTTGCAGTTCCAAATTGTGGTCACTAAACAAGGACATACCTGGTCATCAGAGCCAAAATAGGTGCCGAAATGCTCACTAGAGCATTAAAATAGAATCTGGTACAGGCAAACTCTTAAAGTCTGATAATTTCAGCTGCTGCAGACTGAAATGCACATTACTTCATTCTTAACTGTTGCACATTGATTTCCTGTGTTCATGCAGCAGTGAGCAAAGATTATTTCCTATATGCATGTTGGTTATACATATTAAGTAGCAACCTTACAAAAGATGCACACATTTCTGAGGTAAATGAGGAAGCTTAAGATCTCTTAACACCAGTTGTTGAAGGGCATTGGAGGAATAATGAAATATTCACTTCCAGGTTCTATAAACTGATTTAGTAACATTGTTAAATCTGAAGACACAAGTCTGCTTGCTTTGCCTAATAATGGATGACAAATAAACATAGACAACATTCTCTGTTCATTTGATTAATCTCCCCAGTGCCTTCTGCAAACTAATCACCTAAAAGACAGCAACTGACCTGGCTTGATACCTTATTTCCACTTTGCCTCTCCTTTGTGAATAGCACACTGATAACACTTCCTTATTTGCAGAGATGGCATTGTTGATGTACAGCAACGTGAGTTGCTCGATGCTCACACACCGTAGCTGTATGTAGTTGAGGGCTGGGAAAGAGGTTACTATAGACTCATTTGTTTTCAGCAGGATTATTGCAGGCCTGAAGACAGTGCAACCCAGAGCATGTAAGCTAATCCTCCTAAAATGCTTTTCAGTACCATGAGATTTCCATTGTCATGGACTATGTGGAAGTACAGAATCTACTTCAAAATGTCAGGTTAAGCCAATGTTTTCAGGAGAACATCATGTGGTCATGAGACAGGAACATAACTGATCTTTATCTCTGATTGGTGAAAGTCAGTGAGATTAGTGAGGTAAACAAGCATACCATCTATCAAATAAACAAAAGGCTGAGAAAAAGCAACATGAAAAAGCCAAACCATGGGTTTAATCTGCGGATGAATTAGATAATGGGAGGGCTGATTAAACAGCTTTTCTTAGAGGGAGGAATTAAGAATTTTCTTCTGGCTTAGGTAAAATTTGTTGGAAGGAAGAAGGGTGGAGCGAGTGGCAAGACAGTTAGCTAGGCAGACCTTTTCCCCCTCTTAAATCATTCATGGACCTAATCCTTATCAGAACTTTCTATGCAGGAATTTAGTTTGTCCTTTCCCATCTCAGCTCTTGACTTCCTGGCTTCTCCTTTGCAAAGATTAAAGGGGGAAAAGTTTCAACTGATGACAATGGCACATTCTTCTGTCTAATCCTCAATTGCTTTTTAAAGCTCTGTGTACAAAACTAGAGCAAGATTCAAGCTCCATGGTGGTTAGAAGTTTTAGGGGAACTGTGGCTCCTTACCCAATGACACTTTCCCCATTCCCCCAGAAAGCTGATGAAAGTAAGATTTAATCATGCAACCTCTAAAAATAATGATTTTAAATGCTCTGTCTTTGTAAATCAGTAAATAACACAGCATTGCTTTCCTGTGATCTTAATTTGAGGTTAATTAAAAAAAACCTTTGTATTTAAAGTATACAAATTAAGCTAATACCTAATAAATGCAGTGGCCCGCATGGTTTTGTGCAGGCCTAGATTTGCACATATGTCACCTCTCCTGCGAGAGCTGCATTGGCTGCCAATTTATTTCGGGGTCCAATTCAAGGTGGACCCTAACCTGACCCTAACCCTAACCCTAACCCTGAACCCATAGCTATGCCAGTGAGTTTGGGGACTCCAGAGTGATATGGAACCCATTAAATAAATTATTTGATTGTTGTCACTGGGGGTGGGGGTTATTGCTTTTTATATTTTTGTTATGGGGATTTTATCCTTGTAAGCTGCCTGGAGTTACTGAGAGTGAGTTGGATGGCCATATAAATTGTCTTAAATAAATGAAAATAAGCAAACAAATGTTGCTAACAATCATTTTTCTGTTAGACATACAATTCAGGAATATTGTGGTTTGGATTTGTCCTATTGCTGCCATATTTCAGGCTGAAATCAATAGGTTAGATTGTATGACCTTAAGATTATTTGTGTATTAACAATGCATATGTTCCTCTTGACTATAACTGTAGTAGTGAAATCTACCATACTTTTAAAATAATGTCATACGACACTGGATGGAATTGACACCTGATTTACTGCATGGATTCTTGATCCATGTTGATGGTTTTATTTTTTTGAAATTTTGTTTATAACATAATTGTCTGGGGCTTTCCCTTTCCCTTTTCTTCCTTTCTTTTTTCATAATACTATTATCCTGACTATTAATGTTGAGGTTCCATCTTTTTTCTGTTATTACTTTTTGTATATCATTTTAAAAAAAAAATAGAAGCTGCTGGTGTAGAAAGAGTTCAAGCATCCTCCTCAGTTTGATGATACCAATTTCATATAGAGCCCAACAGTATTCTTAGCCCAACGAGAGAGAGGGAGAGGGAGAGGGAGAGGGAGAGAGAGATAATGTTGGCTGCATGTTATATACAGCTTACCATCTGTATATAACTTAGCTTAACATCTAATTTGATCCTAAGAGACCTTCTTTGTTTTTAGGTTCCCCCTTACAAGTCTAATGCAACTGGAAATGAAAGATGGTACTTTCCTGCAGGGAGGGCAGGAGTTTGAATGATTATCTTCTGACGAATGAAGGTGAATATACATGTCTCAGGATAATGTGGCAGGGTCCAATCTGGTCAGTCACCGGGACCATGAGGTTTTGTCTTCTGGACTCGTGCTGGAGCCCATCTTCAAGGAACTTCTCTCTAGCAAAGTGTGTGCTGCTCTATGTGTGATATTTATAGTGCCTGGTATAAGTGGCTTTTTAGATGTTGATTGGGGTGTGTTGATGACTAGCTTTTAAGTCATTAGCTGTTGTTTGCTTGTGCTGCCCAGCCTTCGCCTTCTAAGTACTTGATAGGCTGGTGGTAAATCAGCACTCCTTTTGACTGATGAGGGGCTTGCTTCCCAGGCCTCAATCACTTCCCTGACTGTTTTTGTGCCTGCCCGTCCAACAATCTTAGTAGTTATAAAATTAATGTGTGTCCTTGTTCATTGCAATGTGATTCTACCAATGAGTTCAGTTCTCCTCATCTGACCGCTCGCTTGTGTTCTGGCAGATTATCTTCTGAATTTAAAAGCTTATACATCAACTGGTAGGCTGATATAAAACTATTTTCTATTTTTGGAAGTATGGTTGAGGATCAGGAGAATTTTGAATCGTTTGGATCCAAAGCTTTTTTTGAATCCATCCAAGTTTTGCCTCTGTCCACTCGTTTTATTTGTTCTGATATCAGAGCTCTGATATTTAAAAGTATATGCAGGTACTCCTCGACATAACCATTCATTGAGTGACTGTTTGAAGTTAACAATGGCACTGAAAAATGTGACTGATGACCACTTTTCACGCTTAAGACTATTGCAGCACCCCCATAGTCATGTGAACAAAATTCAGATGCTTGGCAACTTGCATGTATTTATGATCCTTGCAGTGTCTCAATGTCATGTGGTCACCCTTTGCAACTTTCTGACAAAGCCAATAGGGAAGCCAGATTCACTTAATAACCATGTTACTAACTTAACAACTGCAGTGATTCACTTAACAACTGTGGCAAGAAAGGTAGTAAAATGGGGCAAAACTCACTTAACAACTTTTTTGCTTAGCAACAAAATTGTGGTCGTAAGTCAAGGACTACCTGTAATGCAATTTTTCTGTACGTGTTGTGAAGAAGGATTAGAGACGTGATGGCTTTCTTAGTAATGGATCCCTCTGTTTGTTAGAAGCAAAAGCTGATGTATTCTGTAGCCCCCAGAACATTCTCCCGGGATCACAATACTTCAGTCTAAGTAAACTTCAAGATAGATTGTAGTGATCACATAGATAGAGTTTCTCCAGGATGATCTGTGCCCAAGTGGTCATCCAACAGTGAGCCACAGCAACCAAATATATAAATTATGCACTATACAAGAGTATTGCTTGGAGAGGTTACCAGTTGCAATGTAAAAAAAAAAAATGTTTTAACAATGTGAGAGTCCATATTCACATGGTTGAAATACTAAAAATAAATAGTTTGTAACAGTGTGTAAGTTCATATGCATATGGCTGGAATATTAAAAAAATGTTTTCATGCACAAGGGTGCTTTGTATACCAATAGCACCTCTGAAAACATTCATCACCAGTGTAGTTGAATCTATCACCTTGCAGCTGGTTGTCCTCTTTTTCTCTTTCTTTCTACTCTTCCCAGCACTGTAGACTTCTCCAGAGACCTAAGTCTTTGTATAATATATAAAAAATATGATAGTTGGAGTCTTGCTCAAGCGTACCTTGAATGAGAACTCTAAATTGATTTGTTCTATGAACTATTTGTGTTCGTGGGTTTCCATAGTATTCTTAGAAGTCCAACACCAATGTTCAAAAGTGTCAGTACTCTTTCTATCTATCTTTCTTCAAAGTCTAACTTTTGTTTCCATAGAGTGTCACAAGGAGAACCCATTTGCATGGTTAGAGAGAGCCCTCGACTTACAACCATTTGTTTAGTGACTGTTCGAAGTCACAGTGATATTGAAAAAAGTGACTTATGACTGTCCTTGGACATAGAGACAGTCACAGCATTTCCATGATCACTTGATCAAAATGTGGGCATTTGGCAACCACTGTGTATTTACAGTGGTTAATGTCCCTGGGTTATGTGGTTACCATTTGCCATCTTCCTTTCTTCTAATAAGCAAAGTCAGTGGGGGAAGCCCTATTTGCTTAACTTAACAACTACTGTGATTTATTTAACAATCATCAACATTGTATCTAAATATATTGCGCTATTCCTTCATTGCTTCTCTACCAAGCTTCTCTACCTCTTTTTTCAGACTTGCCCCTCACAGTGGTTTTTGGTTTAAAAAAGGCCATCCCCCCACCAGTATGTCCAACTGGAAGTGGGGCTGAGCGCTCTGCAAATGACTAAGAGACATGTCTCACTTTTGGTGGTATGGATGATAAGCCTGTAGCCTGGCATGCAGGTTCATAACAAAGTCAGTGTCAGGACTCTTTTTCTGTGGAGGACTATTTGACTCTTGGGGAAAGTAAATCTGAGATTAAAATATGGAACAACTATAGACAAGGCAAAAAATGGCAGTACTGTTTTTTTATTAATAAAGGAGAATATTTGTAGCTCAGAGTTGAAATGAGGGCTCCTTGGTTGTCTCTGAGCTTGGTTGTTTTCTTGCAGAATCATGCTGTTACCTAGTTTGGGTAATGAAATGTCTGCAAGAAAACAAGCTCAGAGAGCAGCAAGGGCCCCTCACTATTTTTTATCCACACCAAATCTTTTTTTCTTATTTCAGTGACCTACCTGTCTTTTCTGGACTATTGCCTTGGGTAGTGGGCTGGACTAGAAGATTTCCAGGGTCCCTTCCAACCCTATGCTTCTATTACCTCTCTCCTACCCCTTTCTGTTTTAGAACCCCTTCCTCAAGAAAATATGATCTTGCTCCAGACTTGGTGTGGAATGTGAGTAAAGACAGCATAAAGTGTTGGTGAAACTAAACTCCTGTTGTCAGGGTGAGATTCATACCTTGGAAAGTGGCTTAAGAGGGGTAGGTAGCTCATGCTCTATTAGAAGTGCTATTAGGAAAGATTGTTCCCATCAGGAATACCTTCTCAGCCAAGGAACTGTTACTTTTCTAAGGGGGAACACCAGGTGGGGCTGGGTGGGGCTGTGTAATGTTGGGCCCTGTTGCCCAAAAGAAGGACTACTAGACAGAGTAACTTTTAATGCTGAAGACCCGATCCGATTAAGCATAGCTCCAAACGCCAAGAGAAAGAATTATAGTACAATCTTCTGTTCAAAAATTAAGCCCTCCAGAGTTCAGTGTGACTTGTGCAAGTCCGTGTTCAGAAATGCAACCTGAATCACAATTCCTTAAAGCTGGAACAAACTGCTTTCTCAGCCTGCATTACCATTCATTACATTCATTTAGTAGATTTCTATACCATCGTTTGAAAGGTCTATCCGGGTCATTTGTAATGCAAGCTCTAATCATTGACAGTGAGAGACAATACACTCACACACAGTTTAATTAGTCTAGAAATTTGTCTGCTTCTGATAAAAAGGTGGTTGGTTTAACCCTGCACCCATGGATATTGTGGCATTCTTTTACTGTGACCGTCACAAACCTGAAGGTTCTTCTTTTCTGCACTTTTGCTCCTTTTGTACTTTTTCCACCAATGAGTAAAACATTTTGCCCACCTTGTTCTAAACTTTAGTCCATGTCCCAGTCTGTCACTTTTGCTTCCTGGAGTATGAAAGAAAACGAGCTGAGTTATTCAGTCAGTTCCTGTCTCCTTACCTCCTACTGTTCAAGGGATGGATCCAAACTCCAATCCTACAATTCCCTTTGCTCACTTTGTTTTTTACCTTTGAAAGAATGACAAGGAGCAACTGGAACAGTGTTGGAAGCACTTGTCTTATAGAGCTGAGATAAGCCAGGAAATTGTGCAAGAAAAAATTTATGCAGTTGACATAGTCATGTCTTCTTTCATGGAAAGTCAGTGCTAAACCATTATGCGAGTTGGTAAGAATGAGGGGGTAGAAACAGGTGGCAAATCTATCAGACTGAGTCACTTCTTAATCATTTGCCACCTGAAGCAAAATGCGTAGACATGTGTGCATAGACATTTCACATTAAAAATGCCTCATTTCAGGGTTGAAACAGTATTTCGAGCTCATAAGACTTCCAAAATGGTCAAAATGCTTGTTGCCATTTTGAGATAGGGCACTTCACCTCAACAGTTTAGATTCAATAATTTGAGGAGTTGGTTGTTGAAAAGGGCCAAGAGACAGCTAGAGGTCCACTGGAGGAAAACAAAGAAAACATTGGTTAGAGCCACTATTAAGGCCTACCTTAATAGGTAATAAGAATGGCAAAACGTGGTGATAAAAGTGGCAAAATGTCACTATTTGTCCGCTCTTATTGCATCCACAGATTATCACCTGGCCGCCCTGTTCAAGGCCACCCAGTTCTTCTTCAGGGCCATGATCATCTCCAGGGCCATGCAGAGGAGTTTGTGGACACCTGACAGATAAAATCACTCAGATGTACTCGGTTGGAGACTAAGCAGGAAGCAGGTCCATTAGAGATGCCTGGGAAATGGACTTACTAGTTATCTGGGAGCAGTTTGATCCATTGAAACTGAGAAGTGGACAGAGTCTTTGGGGCTATTAGCACAATTAATTGCTTATTGGATCCACATCCCTCCTGATTAGTGGCCTCCAGCAGCTCAGGCAGGGAGGTTGCTATGCAGCAGGGACGTTGCTACAGCAGCAAGAATCCCAATTAATCCCAAGAGCCCAGCCTCAGAAACAGGGTCTTACTTGGGGACCATGCCTTCTGAAGGCCAAGAGAGATTCCTGAATGACAACTGCCACTCCCCCTGCCCTGCCCCTGAGGTCTTGATTGGTGACAAACCCTAAACCCGCCTGGACATGTCCCTTAGAGGAGAACACTCCTCTCTGGAGAGAGCCAGGTCTGGTGGGAGTGGGATGGGGTAGTGCACCCATCCTTGCTCTACTTGACCTCTCGGCGATTTTTGATACCATCGACCATGGTATCCTTCTGGAGCGGCTTCGGGGGTTGGGAGTGGGGGGGCCTTGGGCTATCCTGGTTCACTTCCTTGCTCTGTGGCCACTCTCAGTTGGTGTTAATAGGAGATGAGAGATCCAGCCCTCACCCACTGCTTTGCGGGGTCTCGCCAGGCCCAGTACTCTCTCCGCTCCTATTTAACATTTACATGAAACCGTTGGGTGAGATCATCTGTCAGCATGGACTGAGATATTATAAATATGCTGATGATACTCAGCTGTATGTCTCAGCCCGTGGTAGTTAAGTGATGCCGTGACCTCCCTCTCGCAGTGCCTGAAGGCTGTTAGGGGCTGGATGGGGAGCAATGGGTTGAAACTGAACCCTGGGAAGACCGGGTGGCTCTGGGTTTGAGGTTCTTTGGCCCATGGAGAATTGCTACCTTTGGTCTTGGATGGAGTGGCATTGCCCCAAACAGACCATTGTGTAATCTGGGGGTACTCCTAGACTCGTGATTCCTGCTCAAACAACAGGTGGCAGTCGTAGCCAAGAGGGGCTTTGCGCAACTGTGGACTGTGCACCAGTTATGCCCTTTCCTGGACCAGCAATCCCTACTCACGGTCACTCATGCCTTAGTCACCTCCTGTCTTGACTATTGCAAGAGGCTGTACATGAGGCTGCCCCTGAAGAGCATCTGGAAGCTCCAGTTGGTGCAAAATGCAGCAGCCCACATGGGTTTGTGCAGACCTTGGTGTGCACATGTTACACCTCTCCTGTGGGAGCTGCATTGGTTGCCAATTTGCTTCCGGGTGCAATGCAAGGTGCTGGTTGTTACCTTTAAAGCCCTTCATGGCTTGGGACCAGGTTATCTGAGGGACTGTCTCTTGCCGGTCACATCTACCTGACCCACTAGAGCGGGGAGGCAAGGAATGTTCTGAGTCCCATCCCCTAAGGAGATACATCTGATGGGACCAAGAAGAAGGGCCTCTTCCAAGGTTTCTCCCTCTCTCTGGAACATCATTCCCCAGAGATTAGACTGGACCCCACTCTAACACTCTTTCAGAAGGCGCTGAAGACCTGGTTCTGCCAGCAGGCCTGGGGAACTCAGAGTGGGATGGAGCCCATTAAATGGCTAGTTTGAATGTGTGTTGTCGCTGGGGTGGGAGAGTGGGGGGGTTATTTTTTATTATTTTTCTTCTTGTTATTTTTTTATTCTTTTTATAGGGTGTTTTTATATCTGTGTAAGCCACCTTCAGTCGCCATGTGCGAGCAGGCGGCAATATAAATTTTCTAAATAAAATAAATAAATCCATCTCTTCATAGGCAGTCCCAGCAATGGCCTGTTGAGACCAATTCCAGCCTCTGGTTTCCTGTCTCTGGTCCAGTGTCTGACCTTTCTAGCACGGTGCACACTGTCTCTTTGGGGTCTCTGGTGGCAGCTCCAGTACTGGGCTTGTTCTTCCCTCCACTCTTCCGCCTTTGCCTTTGCCGCACCTTCACTGCTGCCGCCATTTGGCTTGGTGTCTCCAGGCCCTGGTTCTCTGTCTTGGATGAGTCAACCCTACACTGCATTTCACTCTACTCCCCCACTGTCCTTTTGCTCTCACTGCACCTTCTCTATTTCACAGCCACCTGGAGCTCTGGTTTTGGTACCTCCAGACTCCAGCTAAAGGTTTGCCCACATTGTACCTTTGCCACTGCCACTGAGGTTGCAGCCACTACCATTGCTGGTCTTGGCTCGGCAATTCCAGCACTCCATCTTCTGGTCCAAAGGTTTGCATCTCCAGTCTCTGCTAAAAGGGCTGCATTGGCCAGGAAGGTGGAGGTAGAGCAGAGGGTTCACTTGGTGTTCCAGGCAACAAGTTTCCCCTGGAATACTCTTCCCCCAGTTCATGACCAGGAGCCTCATGCTGAATGTCTGCTCCTGCCCACCGTCTTTTTGACTTCATACCTTCTGAAAGCGATGTCCAAACTGAGAATTTCTGCAGTAAAGGAAATGAACAGCATCAGTATAAATGGATTCCACCCTTTTTCCAGTTTTGAAATAGAGGAAAGAGCATCAGCCCTCCATTCCGGGATGAGGAAGAAAATGAACTTGAAGGAATGTCACAATATGCTGTGGCTTGCAAGCAATGTGGATGAGAAAGCTAAAGGACTTCACATCAGACTTCTTTCTGAATCTGCTCCAACCCTGTTCTTTTGCTATCATTTGTTAGAAACAGCACTTTTGTTACCAACAGAAGTAGCAGCTATGTTATTTGGCAGTAAAGTAACACTGTCACTTATGGAGCCAAACTCTTCTATAATATCTCTCTACATGTGTGTATGTGTGTGTGTTCACATAAGTAAGCACACATACACACATATACTGTATATATAAAAGTATGTACATGTGTTTATGCATGTAATTATTCCCCCTCTGGTTTTGACATTGTTCCACAGCTTCTCTTTTCACACTGCTTGTTAAATTGTTAATTCACTCCATTTATTTAGTGCACATGTTGCTCAGAGCTCAATTTTTATCTTGGTGAAAACCAGGCTTGCTCATGGGCACATAATGAAATTGCATAAATATACCCTTAGCTAGGGAATCTAATTTATTTTCCCTGTTCATTATGGAGGAGAAAGCCATTATGAAGTGTATAACTTCCCCCCCCCATCCTTTTCCAGTGTTAGAATTGGAAGGCAAGCATGCAGTTCTTTTTGTATAGATGATTCCGCCCTGATTCAATTTAAAGCTGGTTAGAGCTCAGATACTGTCGTGTAATTGACAAAGATCAGTGCAGGTTGTAATGCTAATGTCTTGGCTGTGGCTCTCCAAGGAAACAGTGTAGTAAATGCTTTAGAAGAGTAACTGGACCTTTGGTATTTTGTTGGCTTGATGAGAAACCAAAAGGTAAATCGATTATCACTGAATCTTCTTTGATATAGAGTGTATGTGGGATGTGAATAAGAATATACATATACATGCATAAAAAATAGCAATGTATCTAATGGTATATGGTTATGAGAGATTGTATATGCATGTCTAAATAGCACTCATCCATATTCTTCTGCTGCTTCTTGAATAAAAGTTCTGCATGACAGAACAAATTTAAAACAATTTGCAAATGTATACTACTGTATAGTTACCTTTTTCTACATCAAACAGTTTGAAAAACTGAGTTGCAAAGGTCTGTGTAACCCCTAGGGGGCAGCAAAGCTGTACAGGAAACCCTATCTCTTTGCTGGCATCTTGTGGTCAGCTGAATGTTTCATTCCAGATGTGGTAATTCTTAAACCAAATTATTTTTTTCCGAAGTCCCAAAAGTGCTTTTTCAAATGACAACTGGATTTTTCTTGTTTTTCCTTGAAGACATTTTGCTTCTCATCCAAGAAGCTTCTTGGATAAGAAGTGAAATGTCTTCGAAGAAAAACAAAGTCCAATTGGCTTTTTAAAAAGCACCTTTGAGGCAATCATGACTTGGATGACTGAGAATCTCCATAGACATTTCACCAAAGGTTTAGTTTAGGTGAAGCAATCTCTCACTTATAGAAAGATGTTTAGGAATCTAGTTGGTAATGAGTAGGGCATACAGTGGTAACAGAAAAAATAGGTAGAGTTACTGGAATTTTCCCTGGATGGCCTGATTTATACAGAAGCTCTGTGCAGCCCCATCTATCAGAAGAATAATCAGAAGAAAAGACCTTGTTTGCATGTATTCAGTAACTCTAATTGTATTGTGTAAAATATCTCTGGAATTACTGACCTAGCTTGAACTGGAAATTATGGTTACCTTGGAAAATAGGCACTCATTGTACCATGATGTGAATGGAAGATGTATCGAGAGAAATACCATCCTCTCTATTTCTTCGCATCCCAAAACTTAAATATATTTTAAACACATTGTTTGCATACAATGGCTAGTCAAAATTCAGAAATTTTCAGAATATTGTCAAATACAAAATTAAGCAATGTGTTAATGAACACAATAGTTCCCCCTTGATTTCTTCTAATAACAGGCATAGTTAATAAACCAATAGAAACCTATCTCTGCTTTATTATTATGTGCAAAACAGGGATTCTGGCAGGCTCTTTTTTGGCTTTTGAATCTGGCTTGTTTGGAGAGAAAAAAGCCAGATTTTCTGGTTCACTTATAATGATAGAAGGAGCCATCCAGGTGCACTGTTTGTGCCCAATGGTAAAAGAGCCAAGAGGATGGGATCACGTACTGTGCTCCTGTATGTTGCTCATTACAAGGCAGTCAGAATTTTGGAAAATCCTACCTTAACATTGCCTGTGAAATTATTAAATACTCTGATTAATGCATTTATAAAACAAACATTGATAGAACCCTAATTAAGTGATGGTTATTTAGGTAATGACATGGAGTGAGTTTTAGAGAAATGTCTTTAGTAAACTACAGAGATTTCATTCTTCCTTAAAAAAAAAAAGACTATTGTGTATTGTTACAAACAGTTACGAATAACCCTGAGATTTCCAGGGTCATATTGCCAAACTGAGAAAATGCATTCCAGCCAATAAATCAGATTAATTCATTCTCATGTGAAAACAACTGTAGAAGGCATCTTGAATTAGCAAGGGCATGGAATGGGTCAGATTGCCATGGGATTTTTGGGGAAGGATCCACTCACTATTTGAGCTGCATGGATTTTTATAAGGGCCTGAAAGATCTTGAACATTAGTCTTCTGGACCGGCATTCACCAAATGCAGCACTGTGCTCCAGAAATGAGTTCCCTTTGTCCTTATTTGTCTGGAGCCAAGCATATATGCCACCTTCTGAATGTAACTTGAAAAAACAAGCTGCTTTTTCTTTGGCCTGAATTCCTTCTCCAAAGGTCTTGTGCTAGCTGTGACGAGCATAATTGGGTCCCCAGACATGCTCTCTCTGCTTATCATCTTTGTTTTTTGGCGCTCAATGAAATGAGGTTAATATTTGCTTCGCTTAACCACTGGAGTACTTGTGAGGATTAATTATTGAAAGCCTGCAAATGGCTTTTTTTGAAAGTAAGTGAAAAACTTTAGGATTTTTAAAAATCCCGTCACACCCTTAAGAGACAGGGCAGTTTTCTTTCTTATGAGATTATGAGACTTGCCACTTGGTAGAGCTTGTTAGTATTAATTTTCCCCTATTCTCAAGAACAGAAGGAAATATTAACTTTAATAGAAGCCTCTGTTTATCTGCTCAGGAAGGAATAGGTTTTTTGTAGCTGCTGCAGGACTGTGTTGGGATAGATAATTCCCCTGTACAACATCTGTTTCTGCTCACCTGTGCTGTGCCTCAAGCATAATACATAGCGTTTTTTGGTCTGTGTGGGGAAAAATGGTTCTCCAATGAAGTAAGGGCTCTTGGAAAGAGAGTAGACAATGTGCCTTATTTTAACAATGATGACTGTGCATGGTTGACATTTCCACTATTTTAAGCAAATGTGGAAAGAGAACACTCCTTAAAAAAATCTGAAAATATCTTCTCAAGCTGAAAGATGTTTCCTTCTTTTGAAGAAAAAAAAAACTGATAAAAACATAGTATAAACAACAGAGCTTTGTGATTGGAATTCCCAGTCTTTTATTTTTTTGGTGATAAGTAAACAAGGTGAAAAGCATTGTGTGCTATAAATATAATTATATTCAGTTCCTATAGTAGATTATAGAACCTGGCGAGATTATTGTAATGAAACTTTACCTCAACTTCACGGAATATTGTAATGAGAAAATTTCTGCTTATTATTTTGGTGTTCACTTTTGAAAAAGAAATCTTCTAATTCATATTAGGAGAGATACAATTGAATGTGTGTGCGAATTATTTACCTTCTTTTTTTTTTTCCTATTAACTGCCTGGAGTATATGTTTGCGAAGGGCAGACATATAAATTGAATAAATAAATAAACCAGAAAGGTTTTTTTTTTTAATCACCAAGGACAGTTCTTAATTGTTTTATGGACAACTCCATGGAGGGTGGAACATTTTTTTTCTTTTCCTTTTTAGTGCATTAAGGACCAAAATGGCAGCAACCATTGGGGGTATTATAGATGAATAAAATATTTCAAAGGAGATATTGCAAGTGATATGATATTTAAGTCTTTGTGTGGCCCGCAAACGGTCCCTCTTCCATTTTATTTGTACAATATTTCAGTGTATATGTATATATTTTATTAAGAATTTTTATTATAATAAAATATAATACAAAGTAAACTTAGCAAAGAAAAATGAATAGAGCAATGTTTCACAATCTTAGCACCATTAAGATATATTCCCCATGCTGGTAGGGGAATTCTGGGACTTGAAGTCCATATATCTTAAAGTTGCTAAGGTTGAGAAATGCTGGAATAGAGAGAAAGAAGGAATAAAAAGTGGAAGGAAAAAGAAAAAAAGTAAAGTAAACTAAAGAGTAAAGAAATATATAAAGAAATTACTTTCCGCTTCCATCACTACAAATAAAACCAAATTTGATAACTTTATCCTCTCTAAAGTTACAACATTTATCTCTTCATTCCATATCTCATCTCTTATCTATAAACAAATTCATAAAACATAAACTGTTCATTCCTGATGTCAGCAAAGAGTTCATAAATTGTAGCCAGAATTAACAGCATACTTTGTTTTAATCTTGATCAAATAAGCTAACTTTATATTCCTTCCTTTTACTTCTAAAGTCTTAATATTTAATTTGTTCAAATATTGTCATAAGATTTTATTTCTTTTCATTTCTTCTTTGCGTCATTATACAGAGTTCTTCAAGGCTTTACAAAAGAGTGCTTCTTTTGTAAATCCAGTAGGAAAGAATTATTTTGATTTGCCTTTTAAATTTTAAAACCTCAGCCAATTTCTTTTATAGATTCAATGATTCTCATAGCTTCTCAGTTGTAGTTCCATTTTCAATACTTTCTTTGTTTTCTTAGATAAAATTTGCACTAAATTGCTCATTTCCTCATTAACATAGTCTGTCCATAGGCACTATTATTGACATTGTTGGTATAGTGGCTACTATTTTCTAATTCCATTCTTCAGAAGTCTCGTTCAGTAATTTCATTATAACATTTCACATCATCTTGCAAACCTATATATCTTTCCTCTACCTAAAATCTTTAGTCCCCTCTAGTGTCCAGTTTTTGAAATCATGACATTCTTTATCTATACTATTATGTCTGATAAAAACTAAAACAAAATCTGTTTCCCATGGGAAGCTGTTTGTATTTTATAATTAATGCTAAAATCTTATTATAAAAGTTCCAATGTGCCAATTTTACCGAACCCATACTCTGTTGTAATGTTCTAGGATTAAACTCTTATTTATCTTTTTTTCTGCTTATTTCAGATTCTTTAAATTCTTAAGCTTATTATTAAATATATATATATATATATTCTGGATTAAAGAAAGGCTCACCTGATGTTTTCAAATTTGTCCTTCTAAATAGATTAGAAATAGTTAATGAGCAATTTCTGAAAGTGGCTAATCCCGTTATCTCCGATGTTCACACCCATGGAAAACCACTGTCCTGCAGTCTCCTTGTGAGGAGCAGCTGAAAAAGGACATGTGGGCGATCTTCTATCCTCTTTATCCAGAGACATTCCAAGGACTAATTCCTTGTTTTTTGCTACGATCATCTGCTCCATTTTCACAGAGCCATCTTCAGTTTGCCATACCTGTCTTGGAAGTCTGAATTTCAGTGCAGATTTGACTCATGGTATAAAAACCACCACTAACTTGATATTCATTTCAAATCATAGGAGGATATTTTCTGTTTTTCTTTTTTAGGCCATGCAGGACTGGAATCTGTGTACCTTGTAATGACATATTTTTTCCTTCTGTGAAAGCAATAGTGCCTGTGAAGTTCTCCCTACAGAGGGTGAGAGACAGATGTACAAACACCATAGGCAATCCATGGAGAGATACCCATATGCTATGCTTTCTCCACTAATACACTTATTCCATGGATACTGAACTCACACGGTTATTAAAAGCTCAGCAGTCTTTTTGGCCGTCTGTTCTGTGGCTTCTTTTGCTATTTGCCACAACTGTTGTCTAAGATAGCAGAATTTATTTAACTCTTTGCCCTTCCTGCAGTAATGTTCTGGCCAGCATTGCAGGTTATATATCTAACAGTCATTCTTTACAGCTGATACTGTTTCTGATTCTAATAAAAGTAAATGGAATATTTGGTGTAGCCTATTTATGTTCCAGTATTAAGAGGTTTTCTCTTGGCCAGTTATATTTTAAATGGTTTCTGCTTTTTCAACATTAATCCAGCTTCATCATAAATGTATTAATATATTCAATTTTTCGAAGACCTCAACCACACTTTTTTGATTCTTTAGTGCATGAACTGTGTCTTTATTTTTTTTAAAAAATTATAGATCCCAACTTTCTTCTTGGCTGATCTCAAGACAGCTTAGAATGATACAATAAACATGGCATTAAAGCAAAGATAATCAAAAATGTAAAAGCAGAAGATAAAATAATCTTTTAACTCAGATACTATTTAAAAGAATGAGACAAACAAGATGGATTTTCTCTGGTGTGTTATAAGTGTATTTCTGCAGGAAGTTTCAAAACTGAGATACCCTCATTGGTTATCAGCAATTTAATTTCAGAAGGTGAGGAATCTGAGAAGGACTTTGAATATTAATGTAATTAATTTAATTTAAAGTGGTATTACCACATTTATGATTATTATTAAAACAAAAATGAGATTTTCTTTGGCTTAGTTAGGGTAGAATTTATGAGTAGAATTGGACCGAATCAATTTAATTACCATGCAACCCAGGAGGCAGTCTCTGTCATGGTCTGTGTCAGATGTTATGTAGAACAGGGGTCCCCAACCTTTTGAGCACCAGGGACCGGTTCCGTGGAGAAAGGTTTTTCCGTGGACCGGAGAGTGTGTGGTTTTGTGTGCTGCCTGCATCCCACAGATGGGGCTTTGCTTGTTTGTGCAGACCGGTTGCTGGCATGCCGCGGCCCGGTACCTGTCCACGGACCGGGGGTTGGGGACCCCTGATGTAGAGGAAGAACTACCATAACAATGTACCTGTTTTGCCCTAATATTCTGTAAATTAGATGGTTCCCAATTTGTACATACATACTACATAGCAACATATATGCATACAAGTACATACATGCTGGACAGTGACAAAACCATGTATGAAGTAACTAACTTTCAATCATAGGAGCCTAGGATCAAGGAACATTAGGCTCTGTATATATGGATCTCTTTATCTGTCCCAGACTGTTGGTGAGATAGCATGTGAATTAAATCCTTGAATATCCATTCTCAATACCAAAGTAGTTCTAGGTACAGATACATATAAAAAATAACCCTTTCAAACATAAAATATAAAATTTGTGTTACCAATAAAGGAGAATATTTGTAGCTCAGGGTTGAATTGAAGGGTCCTTGGTGTTCTCTGAACTTAGTTGTTTCCTTGCAGACATTTCATTACCCAAACTAGCTTACATCATTGGTGCTAGTAATGTTAGCACTAGCACTGATGATGTTACCTAGTTTGGGTAATGAAACGTCTGCAAGAAAACAACCAAGCTCAGAGAGCACCAAGGATCCCTCATAAAATTTGTGTTGCTTGTCCAAGTTCTTTGTTTGTTAGACTGGCAGGTTGGCAAGGTTGCTTATGCTTAAATCTGACTGTGTTGCTTTTCAGACTCCACTTTGCATATGCACCAGCTAAGCCCATGCATGTTCAGAATCAATTATTATCTTTGGGGTAGAAATTATGTGTGCACCTTTTGGATCCCTTTAGCAAATCAACTTCACTGAATATTTTCTCATGTTTAACACTTCTAGATAGGCATTGATAAATGATGTAGAAACAGGCTTGAGGTCACGTTTATAGCTAATCTTTCCCTATATTACCCATATCTTCATCTTAATTTTACAACAAGTATTCACAGAAAAATATTGCCTTGTAGTATATTCGAGTCTGTTTGCATGTAGTCTGTTGTTTTGATGGGTATACTCCAATGTGACTTGTATAGATTAAATCTCCAATTCGCCTCTTCCCTAAATGCAAATCTAAAAAGCACATTGAGTTTCTATCACATTTACTCTAATTTATCATCTTTGTGTCTTTTCCTTATGCTTATACCACCTCGTGAGCTTCCAGTCAAAAGAATCTCTCTTTAAAAAAGTATGCCTCTGCCAACTACACAGCTCTAATTTATTATCCAACTAATCTGCCTTGCCATATCTGAAGCCTGAAATGTGCTTGCTCTATTTCTTTTCTTGTGAGTTAGAGTTTTGATGTGAAGAAAGAATGTCAGCTTTCCTTGTAACTTATAGTAGTAAACTAATCAAGACAAAGGTCTATGTTCTGATGCCATTTGGCAATCACAGTATTGACAACTGCTTCCCAGACAAGAAATATACATCCTCCTGTTTCAAAGAGAATGCTTGTGGGGTAAACAGCTTGCTTTTAGCATATAGCAAAGGAGAGAACTTCTACAAACCTCCCTTTCCAGTGGAAAAGCTTTTGTTCTTTTAGAAATTGTAGGCAGTTCTCTAGCAAGAGGAGACAAGCAAAAAGCTGTGGGCTGGGAGTGGGAAGAGAAAAGCAGAGCCTTAAAATTATCCTTCAAAATCTTATTAAAGTTGGAGTTTGCAGGACAAAGATTTTGGGGAAACAAATTTTCACAAATATAACATCTGTTCCAAGGGCTATCTACCATATTCTGTACAGGACTAGGAAAAGTTACTTAAGAATTATTCTAAGATTTATTTATTTCTCTATGTGTCCTCTGGTATTGCCTCTATATAAGCTCATATCTACCATATTCTGTACAGGAATAGGAAAAGTTACTTAAGAATTATCCTAAAATTTATTTATTTCTCTATGAGTTATGCCTAATTTATTGTCTCTGGTATTGCCACTATATAAGCTCAATCCTCATGTGTTTTATGCAGATTGTTCCTTCTCTGAATAGAAGCAGATTAGCATCGTCTTCAGATCTGTTCTGGTCTTTCTTTTTTTCCTGTATATTTTTCTATTTGGAGGTTCTTCTAAGATGATGCCTGTGATTTGACCGACACACTGTTTTCATTTTTTTCTACAAATTAATAGTTTATATGTAAATATTTCAAAGTAAAATGTTTTTTTACATCTTCTTTTCTTTTTAAAATAATGTGTGATTCAGTTTGTTTTTTAAAAGATTGGTGTACTTCCCCATAAAATAGGAAGACAAGGAGAAATTGAATTTCCTGTCCAAATCCCTCCATGATACAGGACCAGGAGTTAGCGCTACAGAATGTGTTTCCTTTGAAAGGCACAAGGTGTGGGAGCTCCATCTCTCTCAGATGTTAGGTTAGGAGAAAGATGTTGGATCATGGCATCCCCCCTGGAAGAACATCTTCAGTGAAGAGTTGCTTGGCAATAAAAGCAGTATTTTAGCAATGGAGATGTTGGAAGAACGTCTGGTTCATCCAAGCTGGGAATAAACATGGCAACTGCTTTGGGAAGAAGGTTGTAGTTTATTGGAGAGGAGAGCCAGACAGAAAGATGGCTCTGGCAGAAAAGAGAGGGAACACATGTAGGAAGTGGGTTTTTATAGCCTCTGAAGCCTTTTGTTTTGAGTTGTTTCCTGTTCCTGTGGCATGAACTTTGAACTGAGTCTGAGTGTGCTTTTCTGGGCCTTGGTATCTGTGGTTTAATCCTATTATGTCCCAAAGGTCATATCCTGCTTCTCTGGGGCTGGGCTAATGACTCTTAGAGTTTGGGTGAGGTATGCAGATTTTAGGTATTTGTCTTCTTAATCTTCTAGCTCCAACTTTCCTGAATGGTCTGCATCCGCATTTCTCTAGAGGTGGTTTCTGCTTGGGGGAGGCAGACGTGGGGCTATTAAGAAAACTGGGCATGCTTTCCTGCCTCTTCAAGATCCTGAGGAAATATATTTTTTTCTGCCCTTTTAATATTTCCTTCACTGGGGGGCTGACTTCCCACAGAGACATAGGTTAGAGCAGTGGTTCTCAATCTCTGGTCCGTGGACCGCTGGGGGGCACTATGTCATCACAGGGGGTCCACGGAGTCTTGAGGAAATGTTATGATTTAAATCTTAGGGGTCCCTGGCCATGGTCCGCGACCACAAAAGGCATTTAAAAGAGGTCCATGGTCCACAGGAGAATCACTGTGTTAGAGGAAGCAACCCATCCAATACAGTTGCATATACACCACAAGAATTTAGCGTATCTATAGAAGGCAATTCAGCTCATTTAATGTTAGTTCAGATGGGTACAATTTTTCTCCCACTAAAATTCTTTTTTTGTTACCTACATTCCTTACTCACAAAATACATGATCAGTGGCAGTATCATGCAACCCTGAATTTGATATTTCCTGCTATTCCCCCTGCCCTGAGCTTGAAACCTGATAATTTTGCTTCTTCGTAGAACAGATACTCCAGAGAGCTAGAGCCAGTAATATATTTGTTGGATTGGATTTGCTTACAACACTGGTAATACAGAAGTGGTATTAACATTCATAATTCTGGTGTCCTAGTGTGGTCTGCCTTTCAGGGCTGACAGTGACTGACCTCCTGATAGATTCCCTGACTGATCTTTTCCTTTCCCTGTTGCTCAAGGACAACTCAAATAATTTATATGCTCTGCTCCCTAACAGAGAAGATATTTTGCAACTTTGCCATACAATTACATTGTAGGATATGGGTTCAAAATGGTACATGTTTTATTCATGGACTTCTAGTATCCAACAGTGAAGGTGGATGTCAGATATGATGTATCATCCTGTCATGTCTATTGCTAAGCTGCTCCTTTCTCCTGGAGGGCCACTGGACAAAATTTCCTTGGATTTCATTAGTATTCTTCCATATATGGAAGGACTTTTCATTTCTAGACTGTTTTTAGTACTGGGTCAGTGATGCAATCTTGACTTCATATTAAATTTATGGTAGGTATTGGAAAGTCCTGGTCCAGTTGCTGAATATTCATAGTCATTTGTCACCACCTCATCACCCACAGTCAAATGGGTAATTAGAGAAGACTAACACTATGCTGGGAAAAATGCATTGTTACATTTCCTAGCAACAGGACAATGAGTCTGATTTGTTGTCATTTGCAAAATTTGCATATAACTGCTCTCTTCATTCTTTGATTGGCACGTCTCTCATTCAAGCAGTTTATGGATATAATCCCCACTATTTGCCCTTTAAAACTGCTGCTTATATAGTTACTTGAGCCTCTGATTTTCTGAGAGAGACAGGTGGCATAGCTCCTCTCAAGGAATGGTTAGAGTTGCCAAGACTGCATGAAAACAGATGTGTATATATAAGAAGCCACCAATTGTATAACAGATGTGCATGTATAAGAAAGCACTGAGATTGTTATGAAAGATTTGGTATGGCTTTCCACTGAAATTTTATCCTTCTCATATCTACAAGATAAGAATAGGAGTATAGATGAACATGCAATAAAAGGAGAATACTCAGGAGTTCCTGGTTATTGATGGCAATGTGCTGAATTCACAGTCTCAGCCCTTGCCAATTTAAGGGCTATATCCATAATTACTGTGCTATTATTTAATTGGTAAGCAAAAACCCCAATTTTGTGTTAATTTAAATTATTGCCCTGTAAATTATGGGTCCAAATACAAGAAGACACAAAAAATAGGAATCACTCATCTTTTCATCCGATGGTGACCTTCTAGCCACTTGGAGCTGAAGAATGGGGAGAAGGGGGGAATATTATTTTATTTCTCACCTACAAAAGAATGCTGCAGCAAAAGGAAGACAACAATAAACATATCAGTGGTTGTTTATCTCTTTAAAAACTCATGAATTACAGTCATTTAGAAAAACCAGATTTAAATGAAATAAGGTGGATGAGGTAAAACAGAACTTTTTGGAGATGAAGCAAACATCAGAGAATGGCAGGAGTAATTAACTCATATGACAAAAACCTCACTCAGCTTGAGAATTCTGATAAGCTGTCTGCCAAAGATGTTGAAATGGTGTTGAAATAAATATATTCAAGCTGAAGTGACCCATTTACAGAGTCTATTTCACAGAGATAATTTACAATTTTTAAACATTCCTTCACTGTTGGTCAAAATCAGACTATAATACTCTGTATGGAAAAAAGGCCGCAGAATTTTGTTTTACTGAACTGGAATCATTTGAAATAAAAAAGAGTGGCCTCTTTAACATTGTTATATATTTTAAACATAATTTTATTAAAAGTTTTAACAAAGATAAAAACTAACACAAACTGATATATAAGGAAGAAAAAAGAAATCAAAGATAAAGCTAAAAGTGCAAAAAAAAAAGGAAAAAAGGAAAAGAAAAATCGAAAAGAAAGAAAAAGTTACAAAGAATTTCTTCCAATCTTTAATGCAGTTGTAAGTACAAAAAATGTACTTATTGTATTTATAATAATAATAATAATAATAATAATAATAATAATAATAATAATAATAATAATAATAATAATAATAATAATAATAAAGTTGGAAGGGACCTTGGAGGTCATCGAGTCCAACCCCCTGCTCAGGCAGGAAACCCTATACCATTTCGGACAAATGGCTGTCCAGTCTCTTCTTAAAAACTTCCAGTGTTGGAGCATTCACCGCTTCTGGAGGCAGGTTGTTTATGAACAACAACAAAAAAATCAGTACATGAAGAACTTTGAATTGATACGGGGCATAGAAAAAGATTGCAAGTAATCCTCATTTAATAACTATCTTGCTTGGTGACCATTTGCAGTTACAGCAGTGATAAAAATGTGATCCAATGACCAATCCTCACATTTACAACTTTCATAGTTCTGTAAAGCAAAGGAGAGCTGAATCACAGTCACAGTTTCACCTAGTGATCACTTTATTTAATGACCAAGTTGCTTGTCCCAATTGTGTTTACTAAATATGGACTAACTGTACTGTTTAGAATGGAAAGACAGTGCTATCTATCCTGGTTATACAGTCTTGGATTAATAATACATTTTTTTTCATTTGTGAACTGGTTCTTTATGTACATAATGGAGATAGTCTTCCATATTATTCCACATGACCAAGATGTAATGCTTTGTTTAAAATGTTGCTTTCAGGCTTTGGTTGTCTAGTGAATATCCTTCTAGAAATAACAGCAAATATCCCCTCACAGCTGCTTATTCTGCAATCCTACACTCTCGTCACACATTGCATTGCTAGTTTGCTATAAATAAAAACGTCCCATTGTATAGAATGAAGGCAACTTCCTTAGGGTAGAAGTGGTTATGGTATGTGGCCGGCATCTCTGTAACTGCAATCTCCTGTATTAAGAGGGCGTTTCCTCAATCTATTATACACAAGCAGAGCTGTGAATGGGAGAACTGCAGGTGGTGTCCTAAACACAGCTGAAGCCTTTGATGTGGATATATCCTGCTGTTGTTTCTTTTCATGTCAGTCACAGTTTCTGTCTCCTCAGTTAAATAGTTCATCTTTGGGTGGCTGCTTAGGTACCAGTGCAGATGAAGCAGAAATTGGGGAGAAACAGAGAAAAATAGATATTCAACAGAGTATCTCCCCAGAAGACTTAATGCTTTTGTATAATCAATATATATTTCACACTGCACAAATCTAATATGAGGGGAAAATACAATAAAATAGAAATGTGCTAAAAGGTATGTGTTTAAGCAGGAATAATAGAGCATGAGGTAACTGAGTTCTAGAAATCTCTCGATCTTATGATTCTTTCATATATTTGAGACCCAACATACCAGCTTTGAAATGATTTCATGGAAAACCCTAACATTAAGCCTAGTTTTACATTGGATCTAATGTAACACAGAAATACATTAATCTCTATTATGTGAATGAATACCTTTCTCTCTTTGCAATCTTAAATCTCTAACAAATCTGTCTGGTTAAAAAAATAAACTAAGAAAAATATTTTGAAGTATAATGAGTCCTGTCTGCAAATATAGACAAGTGTGCTTTTAAAAAAATAAGTAATGCATATAAAACAGCTTCTACAAATGCCTGTTAAAGGTTTTCATTCACTAGGAGTATCGGAATATCAAGTCAAGAAGCAAAGGTAGAATGATAAAATGAAAACTTTGCTTACAATCTAGCTGCCAGCAATTATGAAACCCTCATATCTTGGGTCATTGTCTCTCTACTTTTTCTCTGTGATTGATGCTCCTAGAGATAGGATGATAACCAAGCAACTGCTTTCTCTTTCTCTGAGGGCCAATTGAATGCAAGTTTTATAACCATCTAGAAAAGCAGTCTCTTTTGAGGAAAGAGGAATGGGCATACTAATCTCTGTACAAAAGGAAAGTATAAATGTAGGAACCATTGATTTCTTTGTATATTAGTGGGCATAAGCCTTAGGGAGTATGAAGAAAAGGGATGATGCATGATCCTTGTATCTTTGCAAGAAATAGAATAGAATAGAATAGAATAGAATAGAATAGAATAGAATAGAATAGAATAGAATAGAATAGAAGGGGATCTTGGAGGTCTTCTAGTCCAGCCCCCTGCTCAAGCAGGAGAACCTATACCATCTCAGACAAGTGACTGTCTAAAAAACCTCCAATGATGGAGCGCCCACAATTTCTGGAGGCAAGCTGTTCCACTGGTTAATTGTCTTCACCGTTAGGGAGTTTCTCCTTAATTCCAGGTTGCTTCTCTCTTTGATCAGTTGCCAACCATTGTTTCTCGTCCTTCCCTCTGGTGCTTTGGTGAATAACGTCACCCCTCTTCTTTGTGGCAGCCCCTCAAATACTGGAACACTGCTATCATGTAACCCCTGTTTCTTCTTTTCTTTAGACTAGCCAAACCCAAGTCCTGCAGCCGTTCTTCATATGTTTTAGTCTCCAGGCCTCTGATCATTTTAGTTGCTCTTCTCTGAACTTTTTCTCTGAACAAAGATGATATTGTAGGAACTAGAGAAGAACCTTTGCTTTTTCATATGGCACTCTGAGTTGGAAAAGCATAGATAGGCCTCTCTTTCTTCTTCTACCCAATTCCTTTTAGAATTTCTTCACCATACTCTGCTGTCAACATTTAGGAAGATATTATCCTGACGCATATGCTAAAATAGTGACTGCCCCATTGTTCTGGAATGTTTTCCATCTTGAATCTGATTGGCCTCCATATTGTTCATCTTTAATAAAGATGTTTTTGATTCTCTGGGAGTTTGAGGCCTGTTCTTTGGGCTATCTTTTTGTTGGATTTTTAATAACTTGATGTTTTTTTAGTATCTAATGTTATTATAGAATTTGGTTACTGCTACTCTGAGTTTTAGGAGAGTTAATTGAGTTGATTTATTGTATTGTGTGCTTTATTGTTGGTGAACTGCCTGGAGACCTGCGATAGAGATATATATAATTTTATGTAATGAATAAATGAATAAGGTCCAATGGGCTTTCCATGCATGTTAGTTTCAGAAAGGTCACTTTCTAGGAGGGGGTGAATTAGAAGGAATGTGAATGACATGGGGAAATGCCATATTGCTTGTTTTCTGATACTGTTGTTTTTCCTCCAAGGAAAACAACATGTCCCATCTTTGGGACAGTTGGGAAAGTTATCAAGAAGAAAGCTGAAGTGGATGAAATTCTTGTTCCATAGACATTGTGTTTTCTTATGTTCAGAGTCAGAATAGATATTGTTTATAATTCAGCAGTTCTACTCACCCCACCCCATTGGACTCTTGAACAGAAATAACAATTCATCTTGACATAAGGTATAAAGGACCTGAAATTGAAGACTTAGATGGTATGGAGAAAAATCTTGCACTCAATTCTTTTGATGATTTTGAGAGTGCATCTTGACTGTCATCTTCTTACTCCCTCTTGCCTTGGCAATTTACCCTGGCATTCTTGTTTACATCCAAGTTTGCTGCTTTATTTATTAGCAGAATATTTTGTTTGTACACTAATGTTTCAAGAGGATGGCATAAACAAAAATTATCAGAAAGGAAAAATGTACACCGGGTGCCAAAGCTTGCTTGCTTCCTTCCTTCCTTCCTCCTCTCTCCCTCCCTCCCTCCCTCCCTCCCTCCCTCTTTCTTTCTTTCTTTCTTTCTTTCTTTCTTTCTTTCTTTCTTTCTCAGGGAGTACAATGAGGATGTTTTTGCATTTGTTCAAGGACATTCTTTCTCAATTAAATCCTGGTGTGGGACTAAACAAAAGGGCTGCTGAGTTCAAAAACGTTACAAACGCGTATACACACACACACACACACACACACACACACAGAGGACTTCTTAAAAGCTGCTTGAAAGGGTCTGTCTGATGGAAAGGGAGAGCAAAATGCTCCCCCCCCTTTTCCATTAGCCAGGCTGAGAGGGGAGGAAAAAGGCACCCACTACACTGTGTCTATGTTAACATAAAACTGAGCATTTGTAAATATTAGATATCTATCTAGCAATGAAATAGCATCATTCACCATAAGAAAAAGGAGAGGTGGATCCACCGCTTGCAGAAGACTATAGTATGATAATATCATTGAGGTAAGATGGATGGCAAACAAGTTTAATAAATATATATTAATAAAATAAAAATAATACGTAGTAGTGGAACAGACTCAACTCTTTTGCTTTGACCATCTTTCAAAATGGAAATTGTATTCAAATGGATTTAAGCTGAACAAGTTGGAAAGAAAAGGGACGGGAGCCTGAGATGAATAAAGAAATGGCTAGGGAACAATTTTCTCTCTCAAGTATCAAGCCAATTTGATCCCAGAGTCATGAATGATCTTTCAGATGTTATATTGGAGTCCCTTTCTGTGATAGAAATCATGGAGTAACAGAGGACTGGAGAAGGACAAATGTTGCTCTTATCTTCTAAAGGGTGGGGACATGGGAGAAAAAAACAGGTCAATTAGTTTGATACTGATACCATGCAAAATTTTGGAGAAGATTATTAATCAGCTTCTGAGCATTAATAGAGCAACCCATTGCTTTGGCAAACATTCAACAGACTCTCTTATGAGATTCTGGTAGGAAAGATGAAAAAATTGGGCTGGACTGTATTACTACCGTAGTAGAGGATTTAGAGCTGGTTGAACAATCATACTCAACTATGATTTTGCATTAGGCTGGAAGGAAGAGTTGAATGGCTACTCCAGATTTAGCTGGGCTTTTTGCTGTTCAACAACTGTATATAAATGCCATGTCAGATCTTAGAAAGTATCATATTTGCAGACAACACACAAACTAGGAAGGGAGAAGCTTCTCTTTAGAGGGCAGTGTCAGGATTTATGAAGACACGCATACGCAAAGACACACACAAGCAGGAAATGACTGCCTTTATGGTTAACTCAGTTCTCTGGTTCCAGTTATCTTCCCACACCAATTGCTATTGATTTGGGATTTGAACATCATCTAGACAGGGGTCTTTACTGTCATCCTTTCTAGCAACTGCCCTGTTATTATCCCTCCTATGTTTCCTCCTTTCTTGTTCTGTGGGCATTTCATAATTCCACCCATACATCTTTCGCCTAATAATATGATTGGTTAATTTTATTAGTTAATTTTACTTGGCTTCTGATTCCACAGCTTGCATATACTCACTCTCTCCCCCACAACCTCCATCAGTTAATCTGGTAGATACCAGAGAGATAGCATATGCAGGCACAAATTCAACTTTTATTAGTTGAAATAAGATAGAATTATCTTACGAAGATATAAATATAGTCAGAGAGAGATTTGTCTGAGTAATGAAGTTGGGATTCTGCAGAGTTAAGTTTTGCTCTTCTTTTTGTATTCCTATAACATGTGAAAAGTCCAGCAAAGAGGAAGAACCCTCTACTTAAGAGAGATGCTCTGCATTGTCTCCTCTCCAAAATCATGCTGTAGCCTTTTAAAAAGTTCATTATAGAGGGGTACAACCAGTTTTCTTGAAAGCTTGACTTCAGCACCCTTTTCTTTTCATTCTGAATGAAGCATCTGCCTTCCCCTATAATCCTCCCTCCCTTTTTCCCCAGGCCAAAACGTACTTGGGCTGCTCTGGAATTGATGATCTCGTTAAAGTGTCAAGCCAGCCCACGGATGGTTCTATCACGAATGAGGATTTATGGTAGAATCTGCCTTGGTGAAGGTTTTATCGCAGGCTTTAAATGGAGCTGGATAAGTCCTCCAGGGCCTGGCTGTACCAGCTGTCTTGTTCCTTAAAAGAGCCAATCAGGAGAGCATGGCAAGAAATTTGGAGGGAGTTGGGGTAATGTTCGAGAAATAGAAAAAAATGACGGTGATTAATTAAGGTCTTCTTCCATGGCCCTGTGAATAGATTTCTTTGCTGTAAGAGCTGCATGCAGGGATTGGTTTCCATAGAAGCATACTCTGTGATTGTGGAGGAATCTTCTCTGAAATAATCCCTGTTGATTTTTCCAATTTTGAACTAAGATCTGAAACTCCAAGTTCTCTCCTTGAAAACCTTTTCATCTGTTTTCTGCAGTGACTGGACTTGGGAGAACCAGGAGGATGAATCCTAGTTAATTATCTTCTTTCTTCCTTAACATGAGACAGGTTGGGTCTTGTTATTTTGATGTATTCCTTTGTGATCAGGCAGACAGAAGCAGGCCAAATGTCCATCCTCACTGGTGATTTAGAAAAGGGGGGATTACTCAAATACCCCTATAGGCAGGAGAAAGGAAGGGGAAGTGAAACCAGAGATTCATGGAATACAGTGGCCATCTCAAATTCTGAGCGTCTATGCCTTTTATTCCCCCTTATCTGTGTACTTGACAAGTCACCAACTTTAGTATCCACAATAAAGACAAATAAGCAATGTTAATACCCTGATACCCTAGCTTGACCCTCTGGGGTTCTGCTCGGTGAGAAGAATTATGGATTTGAAGCAGATTAAAAATTGTAAGATTTGATCTGTTCTCAATTCAGCTAGCTTTGCAGCACTTTTTTAAGTGTGTGGAAGAACCTGTAATACCTTTGTGTAATTACACTGTAGTGGCATAGTGATCTGAGAATATCCTGGAGTTAGAAGTCTCCTCTGTGAAATTTCTATATTTCTATATCTTGATCCCAAAACAGGAGAGGATAAATTCTGAATTTTGTTACTCTTGTAGGGGTAATATTATCAATATAACATTGTCATTTATGAAGTACTGAGAAATCAGGGAAAACAGAATAGCACCCTAACCCCCACCCTCATCCTTCATGTACGATCTTATTTCATTTACTATAATTCTCCCCACATTCAACACATACAGGTAGTCCTCAACATACCACCATTTGTTTAGTGACCATTTGAAGTTACAGGGGCACTGAAAAAAGTGACATGACCGTTTTTCACAGGACTGTTGTGGTATCCCCATGATCATGTAATCAAAATTCAGACACTTGGCAACTGACTTATATTTATGACTGTTGCAGTGTACTGGGGACATGTGGCCATCTTTTGTGACCTGACAAGCGGGGTCAATGGCGAAGCCAGATTCTCTTAATAACCCTGTTACTAACTTAACAACTGCAGTGATTCATTTAACAACTGGAGAGAAAGGTGGAGAGAAAGGTCGTAAAAAGGTCGTAAACTCACTTTACAATGTCTTGCTTAGCAATGGAAATTTTTGGCCCAGTTGTGGTCGTAAGACAAGGACTACCTGTATACTGTTGGTTTGTCCTAATACAGGTGTCTCCAACCTCCGGGCTGTGGCCCACTACTAGGCCTTGAGCCATTTGGAACTGGGCCATGGGAGTGGCGGATGAGTGCGTGCCCACGTGTGCGCACGCATCCCCACTTGCGCGAGCAGCGGGTGAGGATGTGCTCACAGGCTCCATTTGCATGAGCAGTGTCCATGCTTTCTTGCCGTTCGCAGAAATGGAGCTGTACGTGTGCTTGCCTGCCGCTAGTGCAGAGCCCTCTCCTCTCTCCCCCCCCACCCAGTCCGCAAAGCCAGGAAGGTTGGGGAACTGTGACCTAAAACTATGGTATAAATATCAGAAAAATTACTCAAAGCAATTCATCAAATGTTCTTAGCAAATTCTGAAATACAGTGGAAAAGTGGCAGACTATTTACAAACTACTTCTATAGACTTTTTGCAGGAGACCCCTTTCTGCATTTGGCATATGATTTTTGTTGTTGCTATTGCTGTACATTTAACAAATATTGTTTTACCAAAAGCAAATCAGACCGGTTTCTTCCTCTGATCCAGGAAAAGATAGCAAGTTTGCACTTTGGTAGGCTTTTTATGACTCTTTGTGAATACATTATTAATTTGAAATATAATTCTGGAATGTGATTTTACACTTTTGATGCAGTCTGGCTAATCAATCAGAACCTGTCCAGACATTTCAGAGACAGGATTAATCCCACAGAGTTTGTCATAATAATTCCAAATGATTTTGCAGACATGGCAAGGGAGGCAAAGAATGGAAGTTACTTACCTGATGAGATGAAGGTATGGATACCAAGATCAGAGTCCTGTTGGAATTAAAAGTCCTGTTTTCCTCCTATTGCTATTAGGCTGCCATGTCCATAAATCTGTCAATGAGTCTTATGTTTGTAATTTTTGCTGATATACAGGATGTTGCCCTAGAGAGATTGCAAACAGTGGGATGGCTTTCTTATAGGGTGACCTCCAGCTGATAAACCAGCTTACTATAACTTTGTGCTCTGTGGGCCTTCATTTCAATCTGTTTAAAGAATTGATTCTTTCTCTTTCCCTACTTCTCTTCATCTCTTCCGGCATCAAAGGCTAAGGCTGAATTTCCCTTTGAAAACAACATTGCTCTTAAATTTTCTGTCCTCTTAATAGATTTTTATATAATCACTATGGTGCACTTTTAAAGAACGATAGATCACATTCATTGCCTTTGTCTGTGATTAATTTCCAATAATAGTCCTAGATAATCTCAAGAGAAGGAGAAGAGTGAGGGAGAAAAGAAACACCACCCATACATTATCTACTTTGAAGAGCAGATAAGAGAGTAGAGTAGAAATGAATTAGTGGAGTCCTTGGTGCCCTGAGTTTGGTTGTTTGCTTGCAGACATTTCATTACCTGACCAGGTAACATCATCAGTGCTGGGGAATGTGAGATTTGTTTACTATTTATATATAGTGGCTTACCCTGGCAGTATTGGTGGTCTTTTCTCCTTGGCAGTTCCTTGATCAGAGTATTGTTTTCTGCTTGGTTGTTTGTCTGGGGTTAATACTTGCTTATCTGGGTGTAGGCATCTGGAGAGGATGTATTCTGCAGGATCCAATCAGGGTTGGTCACTGGGCCCAGAAATTTAGTATTCTGAGCTTTCAGACTCCTGAGGATGGGCTCCAGCACGAGTCTGAAAGTTCGGAAGACTAAATCTCTGGTTCCAGTAACCAACCCTGATTGGATCCTGCAATATTATTATCCTGGGACACATATATTTGCCTTCATTCATGAGGATGTATTCTGATCTTTTTGTTTCTTTTGCAGCTTTTTTAATTTTCTCTTTGGATGGTGTGTAAATGTGGTTTACCTCTATTTGTCTATTGATGGCTGATTTGTCTGAATGCCAAGCTTTCAGGAATTTCCTAACATTTTGGGATTTAGCTTGGTCTAGGATGCTCACACTTTCCTATCTGAAACTATGGTTGAATCTGTGTATATGTGTTGTGAGATTAATGAGTCTTCATTGTGTCTTCTTATTGCTAGTTGTTGTTCATGGATGCGCACTGCTAGTCTTCTGTTTGTCTACTACATAGTAGCGGCTGGAACAGTCCTTACATTAAATGTTGCAGATGACTCCTATTTTTCCTTCTTGGGCTACTGGGTCTTTTGGTTTATTTAATATGTCTTGGAGGGCTTTAAGTGATTTGTATGCTACAGTGATGCCTAGTGGTTGTAATATTTGATTGTTTCTGAGATGTTTTGATGTATGGTAGTGTTATCTTTTTCATAGCTTGAGTTGGCTGTGCTGTAGGAGGCTGAATGGCCAGGCACGTTTTGATAAAGTGGCGTGGATATCCATTTTGTTGGAAGATGGAAGATGCTATATAGGCAGTTACACACTTGCAAAATGCTATTCAATTGCATTTTGTTTTATAAACTGTCACAAATATTACCAAGTTGGCCACTGATAGTGAAAACTGTTACAGTTATTAAGCAAGTAAGGCGATTTAAGATTTTTCAGCCTATTTCAAAAGTGACAAATTATAAATTTATCTAGTTGGAATGCAGATGAAATCAGAACTTAGATTTCTACTGACCTATCCTAGTAAACATGCCTTCCGTCATTTAAAAATAAAAACAAGTAAAGTGTCTAGCTGGGCACCTTGTGGAGATTGACATCAGAGTTATTTATTAGTGTTGATCCAAAGAATAGATTGACTTTGGATCAGAGAGAAGCATAGATGTGGCCAGAAAAGACGGACAATAAACGTAGCCCTTGACTTATGACCATTCGTTTTGTTCCATCTTCCAACAAACTGGATATCCATGTCACTGTTCGAAGTTACAACAGTGCTGATAAAAGTGACTTACAATCAGTCCCCACACGTATGACTGTTGCAGCATTACCACAGCCACATGATCAAAATCCAAGTGCTTGGCAACTGGCATGTATGTATGAAAGAAATTAGCCTTAGTAACTTTTATTCCTGCTTATTCAGTGTCCATGTTGATTTGTGCATGAGCTTCACATTCATTTGGGGGTAGTTGTGCCAGGTGCCCTCTTTTCTACTGGGCTATCAGTATTTTTGCCCGAGGAGGCATCCAGCTCTGATTTTTTGGGGTACTAGACAAAAAGCTGGAGTGAGGTAACTGCTGATTTGTTAAAGTTAACCAAAGGTAAGATGCTACTGCAGCTGAGCTGTTGGTAAAAAGTAAAAATCAAAAGTTCAGATGCTTCTGGAGAGACAGGGAATTAACGTTTCCATTTGCTTTCCAGGGTCAATAATACAAAAGAAAAGGAAATAACTCCAACTGTAGGCTCCTTCCGTTTGGCTGACTTACCTTCTTTAGCTTAGAAAAAGAGTTGCTGTGCATCTGTCTATATTTTCTCTTTCTCTCAGTCAGAATCCCATTCCTACCTCGTATCAGAAAGAATTTGCAATTCCACAGCTATTTATCATTAGTTTAACTTGATTTAAATAAGATAATATTGTGAATGATTGAACTGAATACAGTTAATTTATTGAAATTGATTTTAAACAAGATCTTCATAATCATGGGGATAAATTAATTAAGAGAACTCATTTGGTTGACTTAGTGTGAGATGCAAAATAATTTAAAAGTTTTGGGAGGTAAGCCGGGTGGGAAATTTGTTAGCTCATTTTCTGTTAAGACTAAATTACAATAATTTTCCAATTGTGCGTTTGTCTATATAACATAATGTATGCAAATTTTACAAAGTTAGTGCCTTTTGCCCTTTTTGGGACAATGGTTATTCATCTAACCTAATTGAGAGAGTGATTTGTGGGAGCTGGGAGCTCAAGGAAACCGTGCAAAACAAATAAACGATCATGAGCAAACAACCGAGTTATGAGTTATCTTACATCCAAAAACAGCTGGGCAAAAATATTTGAACAGTTCCTTCCTTCCCTTGGAGGAATTTTTTTTTCATTTTAAATGCCTCACAAAACAAATGTTTTAAATTGTGAAGAACTGGAATGATAATGCAAACAGAGTAAAGGCTTGGACAACTCAAAGCGCTTTGTGCGGAACTGCTGAGCAAATTAAAGCCCCAGCAGGACAGCAGAAGAAGGCTAACTGGCTTAATTGTTGAAGAAACCTTGACAGTGGGAGAGTGGCTTTCCTATTTTTTGTAACTAGGGTGTCAGAATGCCTAAGGCTGTTCCCGTTTAGAATCAACCGATGCTGGCCAGGATGATGTATTTCTTAGGTTGTGTGGATTGAGATTATTCTTCCGATAGAAGGCAGATTTATTTAGACTTCAGCTTGTTTATGATTTTGTAGAAAGCTGACTTCAAGGCAGTTCTGGAAAAAAAAATCATTCTAGGGAGGAACCAAATGTTTCCCTAAAGGTTATATACTTCATTATAAGATGTTAGAAAAGCTAGCCTTTTATACGCGAGTACTTACACTGAAGAGTTCTATTAAGTAGCATATGAAGGTATGTTTGAATTTTTGGTACAGGTAGTCCTTGACTTATAACCATTCATTTAGTGACTGTTCAAAGTTACAAAAGCACTGGAAAAAGTGACTTATGACCATTTTTCACACTTACACCTGTTGCAACATCCCCATGGTCACGTGATCAAAATTCAGATGTTTGGTAACTGGCATATATTTATGACGATTGGATCACCTTTTGCAACCTTCTGACAAGCAAAGTCAATGGGGAAGCCAGATTCACTTAATAACCGTGTTACTAACTTAACAACTGCAGTGATTCACTTAACAACTGTGCCAAGAAACATTATAAAATGGGCAAAACTCATGTAACAACTCTCTTGTGGAAATTTTGGGGTTAATTGTGGTTGTAAGTCAAAGGCTTCCTATACTGTATAAGTCATATTGTTCCAGCTACTAGTTCCTGGTCTATAGCTTAGCCCATGGGTCGGCCATCCGAAACGTCGGATGAGCCGCACGGACCCATTTAGCTTAAAAAAAAAAAACGCTGGGAGCCGCGCGTTCGCGCATGCGCGCGCGCCGTTCGCGCATGCGCGCGTGCCGTTCGCGCATGCGCACCTGCGTGCGCGCACCCGCCCGCGCATGCGCGCATGCGCTCGCCAAAATGGCGGAGGAGGCTCCGGAGCCGCAGGTAAGGCCTCAAAGAGCCGCATGCGGCTCCGGAGCCGCGGGTTGCCGACCCGTGGCTTAGCCTATGCATTAACCACTCATCAAGTCTACATGTTAAATCCATTCACCTTATACTAAGAAGTGCATTATATTTTGAAACCAAGCATGCTCAAGTGAGGACTCCCTGTCTTCCTTTGAAATAAATCTTTGCTATGAAAAATAAACCTGCACCGGGGAGGGGCAAACTATTTAACCATACATGTTGAAAAAGCCCCTCCTTGAAAAAAATCACCAAGTAATCTCTAGAAATACATAGCTTTTAATACTGAACAGGGATGGATAGCAAAGAGCAGGTTGAAGGACATTTAATATTAAACTCTGGGAGGAGTGAAACTAGTTGGAGGGAGGATCAGCTTCTGTCTTGAGGTACACCTGGTCTTCAATTAACCTTGCTCAGTGTGGCTTCCTCTGTTCTGTTGACTAAAATCAAGTGTGCAGCCATCACTTTGAAGCGTTTGCCACCTTTCCCATCTGTGCCATCATTCTTTTCTATTTCCTGCCTGCACCTTTTGCTCCCTCTTTTTCACCCTGATCATTTGCCTTCCGAAACCTGATTAACTTGCTGCTCTTGGGCTACGTTTTCTGAACATGTGAAGTGGCATCTGCTTATTTTGAGTCCTGGCTATTTGTTCTTCATTTCTGCCCGAAACAGATTTTCCCTTGTTCATTCCTCAAGTGCTACCCAAGTGGCAACTCCCATTCATTTTTCAATCCATCAATCTGCACCTTCTTTCACAGTGAGTTCTTAAATAGACTTTGCTAAAGGTTTTCCTTTTCCTCCTCCTCATATGTAGGCCATAATTCTGCAGTTCAACCTTTCTAGTCTTGGGAGTTGCACTATTTGCCAGCAATCTGACTCATGTTCAGAAGGAATTTATTTAAGTTGTAAGTCCAGAAATCATTGCCCCAAACTGAACTGCAGGTTGATTATCTACTCATAGTTACATGTATGTGGAGATAGTCAGAAATACACAAATATACCAATTTTACCTATGGAGAAATTGGCCCAGTGACAAAAAAAAACTGGATGATTCCTTTAAGAAGAGGCAAATTAATGCTCTTTAAAGTAAATTATACATAATTTATCAATGCCTTCTGTTTATGCCATTTCTTTTACCATTTTGCCCAAATCCCTCAAATTAAGAGAAAACTGTATATTTTATATTCTATAACTGGGCAGTGCCAGCCTCTATGACCAGTACTGTACTGTAGATATGGTTGTATAGATGTGGTGTAGCAAAATGAAAACTTTCATTATCCAATTGTTATGTTGGATATTCAAAACAAACCAGCAGTGTGAACTTGATGATATGCGACTGGCTACTGGACGTTTGCTCTAAAGCAAAGGTGAAAAACCCATAGCCTAATCATGGTTTTTTTTTTTGGTAAGCACTGCCATCCCCATTGCATGCATGCCTCCAGACCATATTATTATAATAAGCAAAGATTATATTTTCACATTGGAAAGGAGCAAACCAGTTAGCCAGAAAACCATCTACCCAATAGGAGTAAACAGAACATTTGTTTTGAAACATTTCTAGCATGGGAATTTGTGAAATGTCTCATTTTGAGTGTGACTCTATTATTTCAAGTGCAAAATGGGATATTTGGGGTTTTGTGGTCAAACAGAGCTGTTTTGAGCATAATGCACCTACAGAATTCTCAGAACAATCCATTTTAGTCTCCAGCCAGCAGTTTTGCACTCAAGTGGAATTTTTATGAGATTTCAAACACTTCTATTACCTATACCTCCCTTCCAGTTGCTGGATTCATGAGAGAGGAAGTGGAGATACCGCTGTGCTGTTCTGTATTTCTGTCTTTCCTCTGCTCAGCTGCTGGGTGTCCAGGAGCAAGCTACAGTGTTCCCAATGTCTCATTGCAGCTGTTCCAAGTTAAACAGGGAAGGAAAAAGTAGAGATTCCTTGATAGATCTCTCTATCCCATACACAATCTCTCTCTCTCACACACACACACACACATACAGAGAGAGAGAGAGAGAGAGAGAGAGAGAGAGAGAGAGAGAGAGAGAGAGAGGCAACCAAGATATGTAAGAGCTGACCGAGTAATTAATTTGTTCTCAGAATGCTCAAGCATAGATAGGCCTTTGCAATTTATCTATTTTAAGGTCAAGGTATCAATTTATTTTAGAGATGTGGTAGAAAACATTGCCTTTGTACTTGGGAGAAGAATGTTTATAGGAGGTAGCAATTTTGCTGATGTAAATAAAGTTGATATTTTGTGGCATGAGAAGGGACTACTAAAGCAGCAAAAATGATTTTTGGGGTTTCCAGGGGTGGGGTTACAGGCATCTGAAAGAAGCATAAATTATGCTGTGGCAGATATAAATAGTAAAAAATTGAATGTAAAATTGATTATGACCCCATTCACCTTTGAAGAATGCAACTCTTAGCATTCAAAGGTCAATACAGTTCTCAGCCCAAACAGAATGAGTGGCAGGAATAGAATGAAATGTATAGCTGTGGACTTCCTGATCATTTATTTTAGTCATCTTCTCTTTCTGCCTGTAGCATGTTTTGGCAATATGTATTGTATGTGCCGCCTTATTGGCTTGTGGCACAGAAGACAACAGTGATAGAAGCATCTGTGACTGTCAAGTTAGCACAAAGAGCATCGTTTGCCTACAGCAGGGGAGCATATAATTTCTACCTAGAGATCATGAAAACCTAGTGAGCAACTTACTAGGGAAGAAAGTTCTGCACAAAGGGTCTCACTAATGACCAATATATAATGCTGAAGTTAATTTAAAAATTAGCTTTCCTTTTTTTTAAGAGAGAGAGAGAGAGAGAGAGAGAGAGAGAGAGAGAGAGAGAGAGAGAGAGAGAGAGATATGAATTACAGCCAGCCATGGAAAGAGGATTGGAGCATTGGTGGCTTCAGCAGCCAGTTCTAAGAACAGTGTAAAAATTCCCTTGGGGCACCAGGGGTCAAGGGGCCATCCCAAGCTCAGAATTTGGAATTCTTCTCATTTCCTGGTGCTTGACCACTGCATGGGGCTTCTGCAAGCTGATCAAAGGAAGACTGTCAATTGGCGCCTTTAAAATAGGACTTAGTGAATGACAGATGGTGAAGAGAAAAGTTTAAGACTCTAATAATAGAGAATGAGTGGCGAGGCGGCTAATGAAGACATCCCTGTGTTCTAAGATTGTCACCTTGAGAGACAGGTGGAGATGGTGTGTGTCGTGAAAGAGAGAAATTGCGTGAGTATAGAAATGGAGACATAGAAGTATGTGCCTGCGCGCTTTTTGATGCTAATATAAAATAAAAAATAGGGAATGGAGTCACATTGCTTCATATCTCTTGAGGTGAGGAGGGATGGGGATCTCTGTTTCTCAAGCCAAAATCATATTGATACTCGGAGACCCCTGCCATTCTTTTCCTGTGTAGTGCAGGAGTGTGAAAGGAAAAGTATTTCTGGTACTTCAGTGAGTATTTCCTACTTAGAACTGGATTTAAGATGCATATTCCTCATATGCTAAGTGCTCGCGATGCAACAGCACTAAAGAGTTCGGTTTTGTATCTTGTGACTTGAATAGAAAGATTTTTAAAATTGTATGTTACGTACTAATCAGTGCCACCAGTGCCAAGATCTTGTGTGGATAGGCATTGTCAATCACTGTTTATGCCCCCAGTAATACTGGTACATCTAATCTCAGTTTTCATTCTATTACCTCAGTTGTTTGAAATCCATGCACCAATAAACATACAAGTCAAAATAACACTTATATATGTGGATGTAGGACTTTTATCTGAAAAAGTGGGGTAAGAATGTTACTCTATTAGCAAACCCAGAATTCTTTGTTATTCAAGTTTTTACATCTTTGTAGTAAAAAGTAAGTTGAGTAAGTGTATTCTCCGCCCCCAAGCCTGCCTTTAGAATTCATATGTAGCAGAGTCTAGTATCTACTATTTTTATTGGAGCAAATTGATCATTTTTTCCCCCCCCCCCCTGCAAATAATTAGCGCAGGACTGTGAATACAAAAGCCAGCTTGTACTCCTGTTCAAGGTTGAATCTCTCACACCTGCAGTTTACTCTTTTAAAAAGCATTGTGCAGTGCTAATTTCTGTGAAATGAGCTTGCAAGACTAAAGATGTGGATCGTGGTCCTACAGAAAGATATGTCTTTCTTGTGCCTTGAATTTGGCTGGATCGGCAATGGCCTCTCTGAAAAAATTTACGGTATGTAGAGTAATGATGAATAAAAAGTGCTTGCTCTGCTTAGCATTTTGCTAAAGATGATTCTTGCATTCCTTCCTTAAGCTGTTTCACCTTGCTGTTTAGTTTCTGTTGTTTTTTCTCCTTTTGGAAACGGATAATTTGTTGTTCATGGGTTGAAGAATGAACAGATGTTGCCAACTGAGACAAAATAAAATACGGTTGAAATAATTATGGATGCGATTATCCACAGACACCATACAACACAGAAACAAACAGGTTTACAGAACAGCTATTATCCCCTAACACGCACTTCCATTAAGAGAATATTAAGAGATTTTATTAAGTGGAAATATCATTCCTTAAGAGAACGAAAACCATAATTTGCCTGAAGATGGTCAAGAGCCCCTTTACCACTATTCATTAGTCCCGCTGCTCTTCCTGAAAAATATACCCAAAGTTTTTTAATCGGAAAAAAGCATTGGAACCAATGACAATCTGTATAGTAGTTCTTTTATGACCCATGTCCAAAGTATCACTGCTTTGTGGGAATGAAAGTTAAGGTATGTGATTTCCTTATTTTAAAATAAATGTTGTAGTTGATTTTCTTCTTTCTCTTGCTTTTTGTTTAACTGTGTGCTACAGATGGAAAGTTGATATAGATAGCATAATTATATGTTTCTTGTTTTATTTCAAGGTCAGAACATCAATGTCCTCCAACTCACCTAAAAAATCAGGCAAAAATTATTAAACTTTCTTCATGAGAAAGTAAGTAAGAGGGTAGAATTTATATTAACCCAAACACAATTAGAATAATTTACAACACATTTCTAATTTAGCTATCCTTATGTGTGAGAAAATCCTTAAAAGATTTCTATAATAATGAAATAATGTATAATAATAGAAGTTGGAAGGGATCTGGAGGTCTTCTAGTCCAACCACTGCTGGATATGAATCCCAGCATATGGGGAAATTGCCATAGGTGGATACTACAGGCCACCCACGAAACAGAGGAATAGATGAACTTTTTGCTAGTCAGCTAACTAAGGTATGTAGGAAAGCACATCACAATAGTAATGGGAGGACTTTAAACTACCCTGACATCAACTGGGGAGACAAACTCTGCACCAAGTGGAAGATCAAACAGATCCTTGCAAAACCTAGCAGACAACTTGTCTTCAAAAAAGTAGAGAAGGGAACTAGGGGATTAGCCATTTTGGATCTAATTCTCACTAACAGAGATGAAATGATAGAAGGTGTTGAGCCACAGGAACCTTGGGGGAAGTGAGATTGCAATATTGGAATTCAACATTATGGAAGCACAAGCATATAGTCAAACCAGAGTCTTGGACTAGAGAGCTAATTTTTAAAACTTAGAGAGGGCTTGGGAAGGATTCCATGGATGAGAATCCTCAAGGGGGAAAACAACTCAAGAAGCTTGGGAAATTGAAAGGAGATAATAAAAGCCCAGTCTAGCAAATACAACAAAGAGGAAGAAAAAAACAGCTATCAAAAGAAAAAACCAGCAGGGCATAAAGAAAAATTGAAAGATAAAAAGGACAAGTATAGAAAGTGGAAAGAGGGGCACATAACTAAGTCAGAATATCAGCAAATAGCCCGAGCCTGCAAAGATGAAGTGAGGAAAGCTAAGGCTAAAATGAACTAAGGCTTGCGACCAAAGTCAAAAATAACAAAAAAAAGCTTCTTTCAACATGTAAAAAAAAAGAAAAAAGTGAGGAAATGATTGGTCCATTAGGGGGTGAAAGTGGCAAGAAGGTGACAAGCAACAGGGAGAAAGCAGAACTATTTAACTCGTTTTTTGCATCTGTCTTTACACAAAGGGGAAAAAACAGACCAACCTACCAAAAATAGTGCCATAAAAAACAGAATAGAAATGCAAGTTAAGATAGGCAAGAAAACGGTAAGTGAGCACCTGTCCAGCCTAGACGAGTTCAAATCACCAGGACCAGATGGATTACACCCAGGGTTCTCAAGGAACTGGCAGATGTTGATCTCAGAACCATTGAACTATTTTTCAAAGATCCTGGAGCACTGGGGAACTACCAGAGGACTGGAAAAGAGCTGATTGTAGTTCCCATCTTCAAAAAAGGAAAAAATGGACCCAGGAAACTACAGGACCTATCAGCCTGACCTCAATACTGGGAAGATCTGGAAAAGATAATCAAACAACGAATCAGCGAACACCTAGAGGCAAACAAAGTCATTACTAAAAGCCAACATGGGTTTGTCAAAAACAGATCATGCCAGACAAATCTTATTGCATTCTTTGACCAAATGACAAAATTAGTGGATCAGAGGAATGCTGTGGATATAATTTACTTGGACTTCAGTAAGGCATTTGATAAAGTAGATCACAACCTACTACCTGATCAGATAGAAAAATGTGGGTTAGACAGCATCACCACCAGATGGATTCGTAGCTGGCTGACCGGCCGTACTCAGCGTGTGGTCCTCAATGGAACCGCATCTACATGGAGGGAAGTGTGTAGTGTGGTGCCCCAGGGCTCTGTTCTGGGCCCAGTGCTCTTCAACATCTTCATCAAAGATTTGGACAAGGGGATAGATGGGGAAATCATCCAATTTGCAGACGACACCAAGCTGGCAGGAATAGCCAATACTCCAGAAGACAGGCTTAAGATACAGGAGGATCTGGACAGACTATATAAGTCCTTTTCTCCTTAGCTTATAGATGTCTTAGCTTCTCCTTAGCTTATAGATGTCTTGTGTGCCAGTGTGATCAGTTGGCTGTGCAATTCTGAGCAGATGATTGGTTGTCTTGTTGATTGGCAGTTCGAATGGTCTGGTTTCTTACATATTTAATAATAATAATATAATAATAATAATAATAATAATAATAATAATAATAATAATAATAATAATAATAATAATAATAATAATAATAAAAAAGTTGGAAGGGACCTTGGAGGTCATCTAGTCCAACCCCCTGCTCAGGCAGGAAACCCTATACCATTTCAGACAAATGGCTGTCCAGTCTCTTCTTAAAAACTTCCAGGTTGGAGCATTCACGCTTCTGAGGCAGGTTGTCCACTGGTTAATTGTCTAACTGTCAGGAAGTTTCTCCTTAATTCTAGGTTGCTTCTCTCCTTGATTAGTTTCCATCCGTTGCTTCTTGTCCTGCCTTCAGGCACCTTGGAAAATAGCTTCACTCCCTCTTCTTTGTGGCAGCCCCTGAGATATTGGAACACTGCTATCATGTCCCCCCTCGTCCTTCTCTTCATTAAACTAGACATACCCAATTCCAGCAACCGTTCCTTATATGCTTTAGCTTCCAGTCCCCTAATCATCTTTGTTGCTCTTCTCTGTACTCTTTCTAGAGCAGTGATGGCGAACCTTTTAGAGACCGAGTGCCCAAACGTCAACCCCAAACCCACTTATGCATCGTCGAGTGCCGGGTGGGTGTGGCCCATTGGCTGGGTGTGGCCAATTGGGTGGGCATGGCTGTGGTGGTAACGGCAGACTGGGTGGGACTAAAAAGTTCAATCAATCAGCTGATGTTACTTAGTTTGGTAACGAAACGCTCAGAAATTATATTGAAACAAGCTTGGAGAACACAGCCACAGCCAAAGCCTAAAACCTCAGCTACAAGTATTTTCTATTATTTCAAAAATGGATTAGGTTGGGGTTGTGTTAAAAAGGAAAACAGATAATTGGCTAAGGGGGCATCCAATCAAGAACATTCACACAGTAGTTGCTCCAGTTGTACACTCTCAAAATAATAATACAGAAATCTTTTGTCCTAATTTTTAGGAGAGCATGACTATGACTTCCCTCATTCCCAGTTGGCATGGTCAAATCAATGTTAGCTGTAATATTGTAAGCTACAGCGTCACTATATTTAAGGAATACTAAGTTGGGCTATGGAGACCTAAAATATTCATATCAAAGAAACTTTCAAAATGAATGTCAATTTCTTTCATACTTCTAACTCTCATAAGAAGCTCTTCTTTGTATCTTAGCCACTTTCCAAGGAGCGCATTGGCTTACGAGGTTAAGACGCTGGGCTGCCAATTGGCAGGTTTGTATTCAAGACTCATTGCTGCCAGTGGGTGGGGTGAGCTTTCGTCACATGCTCCAGCTCCTGTCAACCCAGCAGTTCGAAAGCTGACTACTGCCAGTAGATCAGGGGTCTTCAAACTTGGCCCTTTTATGACTTGTGGACTTCAACTCCCAGAATTCCTCAGCCAGGCACGCTGACTGAGGAATTCTGGGAGTTGAAGTCCACAAGTCATAAAAGGGCCAAGTTTGAAGACCCCTGCAGTAGATTAATGGATACTACTTCGGTGGGCAACTTCATAGGGACACAAAAGGATCTGAGCATCCTCTGGGCAACAATGATATCATCATCATATCCTTTCACCATGGAAGCTTCAGTGCTTCCAACCTGGAAAAAAGAGCCACTTTCCAAATGATTGTTACCTCAGTAGTGCGGGGAACAAATAATATTCTATCCTTCATGCAGATGCTGAAGTGCATATTTGAGCAGGTAAAACTGAACTCCCTGATGACCCTGGAGGGGAAAAAGATAACAAAAACTTTCCATGGTGTGAATGGAGTCAATGTAAGGGTATAATAAATGCTAGAAGTTGCTAGTATCAGTAGAAAAGGGCAGGTTTGGAATTTGCTGGGAAAAATGTAGAACTGCTGGATCAGCCCATACTAAAGCTGCCCCATGTTATTATCAGACCCCATGTTCCTGAAGTAAAGGTCATGTTATAATTTATACTGCATTGGTAAGTCCTATGTGTTATTTCAGAAACATGCAATTTGGTGGGCTTTGGGGCTCTTCTGCATTCTATTGGCAAGGAGTGATCCCTGTAATTCTGCAGACGGTTTGATTCCTTACTTAAATGGGCATGTTTTTCCCCCTACAACAGTAGAACATGCTGAAAGTAGCATTGCAAGTTTAATTATTGCAGGAGAGCCTGCACATTTCCTAGAGTGAGCGGGATCATTCACAGAAATGTTATCAGCCTTTCTTTTCATGTTCTGTTATAGTTGGTTCACACACATCATTTAATTTTTCATGCTTGCCTTCATCTCAGCCATTGATGACTCCCATCAATGTGTGAGATCATTTGGAAATTAAAGCTTTGATGTTCACGTGCAAGTCATTGTCAGCAACTATGTGTGAATTCAACCTTAATTTTCACCTTCTGCTTTGTTGTTAATTTTTTCCCTAGAACTATAATCTCCCCTATTTTACATTGTAGACAGGTGTGTAATTTAATACAAGTAAAATTTGCAAGAACCAAGACAATATAAAAATGTAAACGGCCTTTCGCAGTAAAAGCCTCAGGAGAAATTTGGGGAAATAGTTTATGTGCCCCCATTAGATGTCTTCTGAGTACTGTGGAGTTTATTCTGCTAGACTGCTGCAGATGAGTTGTTCATGGTTGAAGAGGCATTTTATAAATACTCATACAAAAAAAAAGGGGGGGGGGAATCCATTATTCCTGTTTCCAGCATTCAGAGATTTGGAAATTGCCTGAGGACAAAGTTGTCTTTCTCCTTCTCTTTCTAGCAGTTATTTTGGCAAATTAATTGTGGATGGATATAGCTACTATATATTTATCTAATCCTTTAGGACAATTCTCAGGACAATTGTGTGAAAAAAAAATCACTTTTCTTATTATAAATTCCACCCTTTCTTGCCAAGGAAGAAGAAAAGACACATGTCATGAGATGGCTTTAAAAGGCCTGAAAGGAATGGTTCTTCTCATCTCTTTTAGTTGTAGAAAGCCCCACATCTGCACCCATAAATATTGTTCAGATTGACTGAATGGCCAGCACTATGTTGTCATTCTCAGTGCCTTCTATGGGTTTTCTGTGATGCAGTTATATGGGCTCTTTGCTGTGAATGCAGTATGGGCACAGGATGGTAGTTCTGTAGATTTCACATTAAGGCCATGGGGTCTATTAATCATTTATTGAGAATCAAATCTTTCTTGAAGAAGTGAAACACTCAGCAATGGAAGTTGTCTACTGACTGGTATGTGCTGCTGGCCGGCATTGTCAACACACGTGATCTGTTGGAACAGCGTGTCTTGTCTTTTCATTCTTCCAGACATCTGGCTTGGTAGTTAAGCAAAACATTTTTTCACTGTCTTCTTCCTGCTGGTACAGGAACTGTGCATAAGTCCCAAACACTGATTTCATTCTGGTGTACCAGCTATCCAGAAAGAAGACACCTAATACTTAGTAATACTGTACGTATGAAGGAAAAAGGAAGAGGGCTGCAAAAAGCATTAATGTTGTTGTTAGTATTACTATGACAATTGGCATCATGATGAATTCAGGTGGCTGCTTGGCTGGGGTATTTTTAATTGGAGGGGCTGTTGATTGCACTATGTTAACTTTGGGCCTGGACTATTTTATAAATATTCCTTCATCAAGAAGAGCCCATCAGTTGTTGGGAACTAATAGCTGTGGAGACATACGGCCCATTGATATGAAGCAAGTGATGTACTTGAAAGAAGGATCACTGGTGGAACATGTTCATAAATAGCCAGTGCCTTTTCTAGTCTTGCAAGCACCTGTTTTAAAGGGATTTCTGAAATGCAGGGAGTGCTGCCTTTTCTGCTTCAGTCCCCATGGGGCTTGTAATAGTACATTGGCTGTTTGTCGGTGTTTTATGTTAAGGATTAGTCTCAAGTACATTTTGGGATGCTCAAAATTGGGGAGTAAGTGGGGATTTAAAACTGTTCTTTCAAGTAATTGCAATACGTAGCCCTGTGTGTTCTCAACATACACTACATTGGAAAGTCCAAGGCCTATGACTTTTCAGTGTACTGCAATATTCTCCTTTTACCAGGGCTTTAGACCTCTATTGATGAGGAAAATAAGCATTCTCATTACATATTCTTGCTTGATTAGCTAATGCACTTTCAGAGCCTTAAAAAAAAAATCCTAATCTCTGAACGTATTGCTTAACCAATCTTATTTCCACTGTGCTTTTAGAAGCTTAGAAAACAATAAAACCTTTTGGATTCAACCCAAATGTCGGGGTTTTTTGTTGTTGTTGTTTTAACTATGGCAAATTGACCTTTGAGACCCTCAGTAGTCAGCCTGAATGGAAGTGATTTAAAGCAAGGGTGCTGCTTGGAATATTTATCGTGCTTATGCAGAAAAGGACTGCAGCAGATTAATTGCCATCTGCAATTGAGGAAATGCTGAAGCTACTATCACTTTTACATGTGTATCTCTCTTGGGCATACTGGGTTGATTTTGGGTGGAAGAGGAATTGCTATGTAGAAATGGGTAAAGAGGCTGCAGTTTGGGTCAGAGAAGAGCAGAATTGATCCGTAGCCCTTAATATAGATTAGGTTCAAACACAGCCAAGCAATGTTTAATTTTTAAGAATGGTTTGTTGACTAAGCCACAAAGACTTGCACATATTTCACTAAATTGCAAACCTCGTATAAACCGTAGTGCCTGATTTCAATATGTTGAGTCAAAACTAATTGTTTAGGCACAAGTGGATGCAGTCACAGAAACATCAAAAGAATTTTCAATGATGCCCCAGAATACATTTTTAAAAAGCTTTCCCTACTATAAATAAATGGCTACCATTTATAGTACACTCTCTTTAAAAATTTGTAATGTATGCTGTGTTTTGATGACAACTAATTGCAAGCCTACTTGATTCATTCTGGAAAGAACATCAAACTTTAAAGAGCAAAGTAAATGTAATATCTGTTCTTTAATAAATAAGATTATTTTAAAATGCTGCACCTTTAAGAAAACTGCTCACTGTTCACTCATGTGGCACAACAATGAAATTCCTTCTAAATAAAACAGCCGTATTATTTTCTTACTGGAAGATATAATAAAGAATCTTGTGTGTCTTAAAGACTAAGAACTTCATTAGTGAATAATATGGAATAAGCTTTCATGGATCTGATCAACCTCCTCAGATAAATATGAACATATGGGCTCAGGTGCATGGAAGCTTATACTATAGTAAATTACATAGCTATGTGACTTGAAAGTTGCTTAGTGACTTGAAAGTAGCTTAAAAACTGGTATGTTAAACTGGAACTCTTCCTTCTCAGAAAGGCAGATCGAAGCATCTACAGATGGAACATCCATTTCTGAAAGTCAGCTGCTATTTCTTGTCCCAGAAGATATTGAATGTATTATGGAATGCTTCAGCTCAACACTAACAAGACTGAGTTGCTGTGGGTTTCAATTCCCTCCCCCCCAGGTCACAACAGAATAACAGAGCTGGAAGGGTCTTCTAGTCCAACCCCCTACTCAAGCAGGAGACTCTACCATTTCAGACAAATGGTTGTCCAATCGCTTCATAAAAACCTCCAGTGACTGATTACCTACAGATTTTGAAGGCAAACCATTCCACTGGTTAATTGTTCTAACTGTAAGGAAAACTCTCCTTGATTAGTTTCCATTCATTGCTTCTTATCTTGCCTTCAGGTGCTTTGGAGAATAGGTTGACCTCCTCTTCTTTGTGGCAGCCCCTTAGATATTGGAACACTGCTATCATGTCACTTCTAGTCCTTCTTTTCATTAAACTAGACATATTCAATTCCTGCAACTGTTCTTCATATATTTTAGCCTTTAGGTCTGGAAGTCTCCCATTGTTAAGTCTGAATGGGGTAACACAGTCAGGAGATAGCCATGGCCAGGAAGGCTTTTGCACAAATGTATCTTGTGTGCAACTCACATAGGTGACAACTCTGGCCAAGATGGCCTTTACACACCAAGCTAGATCAGGAGGCACTGCTCACTTTCATTCATGCCTCGGTCACTTCCCATTTGTATTGTTGCAATGCAGTCAACACGGGCTTGCCCCTAAATAGTATTGGAAACTTCAGCTTGTCCAAAACATGGTGGCACATAAAATTTTGCATGTGCTATGGTGTACCAATGTAATATCACTGCCACATGATCAGCACTTCCAGTAAGTTCTAGGTACAATTCAGGGTGCTGGTTGTCAGCTTTAAACATCATATGGTAATGAGCTAGGTTACTTGTGGGAATGCCTATCTCCAATGGTTCTATCTATCCTATCAGATCCAGTATGGTGGGCACGCTGTAGGTCCCTTCTGTGAAGCAGTGTCAAATGGCAGGAGCCAGGTGATACATCTTTTTTGTTGTGGCACCTGCTTTATGAACAATCTCTTCACTGAGATTTGGACAGCTCCAACCCTACTAGCCTTCCAGAAGACCTTAAATGCATGCTTGTCGCACCAGTCACAGAGACCAAAATGTTAATAGAGCCCAGCATGTTTGTGTATGTTGATTGGTTTATGCTGTTTGAGAATTTTTGGTCTCAGGCTATTAGAAAGTTTTTTAGGATGCCTCAACAGGATTTTTAATTGCCTGTTGTTTTTACTTTTATTACATGCCACCCAGATGCGTTTATATGATAATATAAATGTATCAAATATATAAATAGATGCCCAAAATATTTGGATCGGTCTGTTCCAGGAAGAGACCAATCTATTTTTCATGCTACTGCTAGAAAGGGGAGCTACTATTTTGTGGGGTTTTCTGTAAATAGAGCACTTGAGCTATACCTCCCCCTCTCCCTTTAGGGTATGAAGACACCTTTCCCTGTCTGCACAAGCTGCAGCAAGGGCAATTCAAGGGACGTGTTTAGAAAAATGAGAGATTGTCTCAACACACAGCAGGAGCCAAACATGTACCAGGCATAAACTAAGCAATACAAATGCAACCTTGTTGTAGCTAGTTTTGCAAGTTAGGGTATTGGCTGTATGCATTAATGTAAGAGCAGGACAGATTCTCTGATGCCTCCCTAAAGGAAGATCAAAACCAAAATGTTCTTCAATGCTTGCCTTGATATGTTTGAGTAGCGTTACAATTTGATCTGAACTTGGCTTGGGGAATATAAGCAAGAAATTCTGTTTCAAGTGATTTTGCAAGTCCAGTTGACCTTCATTTAAATCCCAATTATGATGAAACCACATAGGAATGAAAGGAGAAAGTTATCTTGGTTATATTTTGGTTATCTTGGAGCCGTGGTGGCGCAGTGGTTAGAATGCAGTATTGCAGGCTGGAGTTCGATCCTGATGGGGCTCAATGTTGACTCAGCCTTCCAGCCTTCCGAGGTCGGTAAAATGAGGACCCAGATGGTTGGGGGCAATATTCTGATTCTGTAAATCGTTCAGAGAATGCTGTAAAGCACTATGAAGCGGCATATAAGTCTAAATGCTATTGCTCATTCCTCATTTCTCAGCTTTGGTGGGTCCATTGCTCTATAAGAATGCGAAGGTAACTGAAGTGAGCAAGAGTTTGCATTTTTAACAATAGAAAATCTATTCTGTGTTGAAAACTTGTTAATCTCGGAGGACCAAGCAAATGCTGCCATTGTTGTTACTAATTACTGCATGAAAGTGTCAAAACAGATACATCTCTGCCAAATGTTAAAGGGAGACAAGATTTTAAAAGGAAAGTGAAGAAATAGACTTGGAGGTGGAAATATCATCTTTATAAAATGAGCAAAAGTATAATGGAGTAGGAGGGTGGTCTATTCTTTTCATAGAGGTGTTCCTTGCTTCCCACTAGTAATTATATTCCTTTTCATTCACTTGGCTAAATTGGACATCACAATCAGATTTGTGGATTCCCATATTGGTTTCTTTCAAATATATTTTGTAAAATATGAAGCACTGAATATTTTTGTTGGAAGATAAATATTTTGGAAAGTGATGAGGAATCTTTTACATTGACTTTACATTGAATAAAAAGAGATCATATGAAAAACCAACAGGTTTCAATGGTGGCCAACTACTGTAAGTGCTCATCAGAAGCCATTAAGTAGGGAAAGAATGGGAAAGCTTGTATCCCACAGCATTTTTATGAAAGGATGCTGCCTTTAATCCTGGAAATGGCCAAGGGCTATTATAATAAGGATGATGGTCTTATCCTTTATGAATCATCTAGCTTTTTCTAAAGTTATCCAAACTGGCATTGTTACATCTAAATGTAGAATGAAGAAATAAGGACTGTAAGCTTTATTTAATTGACTAGAGTGGGTAGGGGAAAGGGGGAATGTCCATTAAATCTGAATGTCCATTAACTTTGAATTTGAAGCATTAGCATCAGTTTATGTCCTTGATCAAGCGAATGGTGTCATTTTTAGTAAAACTCTAATTTAATGGGCAAAGACTTAATTGAGGAGTCCTTGGTGCTCTCTGAGCTGGGTTGTTTTCTTGCAGACATTTCATTACCCAAACTATGTAATGTCATCAGTGCTAGTAAGGAGTGCAGTTTGCTGTCAGTTTATATTCTAGTGGCTTACCTGTCAGTCAAAGACTTAATTTAATGGATAAATCTTCAGTGTAACAGATGCTGTCTGTTAAATCAGGATGGAATCTGAATGAAAAATGTGCTGTTGTATACAAATCCTACTAAACAGAGGTCTGTTAAAATGGAATTACAATATCTTGTTTTTATTTGTCAGGAAACTTCCACTATTCAATGTCAATGTCTGACTCTGGATTCTGCTATTTGAAAAAAAGGAGACAAATGTTTCCCTGTTCCTTTTATTTATATTTATTCCATGATCATTTTGTCATGGTCCTGCTTACATTTTTCACATATAAAAAGGCCTAAACAATGTGAAAGAGAACCTTGATATTTTAGCAGTGCCTACAAATGATCAACAGGAGGGGTAGCACTCTATAGGTTGTGTTCTGTTACTCAAAACATTGACTGAAATGCAAGGAGTCTGTAGAGCTGCCACACTATTCAACTTTTATATGAACAATGTTTTCTGTAACTTTATCAGATGTGCAATTAAGCAGTAATTTGTTTTCTGCTCTCTGTAAAGACAGTTGCCTATTCATTATTTAAATGGTATAACAAAAAACAAATCAAGAGGGCTATAAGTAAGCTGTATATGATATAACTCATAAGTATAGGATTGTAGGCTATAAAAATGAATACTAATTTGTAAACCAGAATGTGTAACATATTGCAATCATCATTGATGCCAAAATGTACATATCTGCTCTCTGTTCATCATTCTAATTTGATGTTCAAATCAGAGTTGGGCAATCTATAACTCCTAAGGAGACTCAAACCCCCTTCAACTGTGTCACTAAATCTCAGCATATTTACCCAAAACCAGTGTGCATTCCAGCCACTTGGAAGTAAAGTAATCTTAGCCATGCTTTACAAATGTTCCTTCCTTTTTTCATCCACCTATGTGATGAAACGATACTCACTTTATCTCTGTGGAGATTCTCAGTCATCCAGGTCATGGTTGTCCCAAAGGTGCTTTTTCAAAAGGCAACTGGACTTTCTTTGTTTTTTCCTTGAAGACATTTCGCTTCTCATCCAGGAAGCTTTTTCAGTTCTTCAGTGAACTGGAGAAGCTTCTTGGATGAGAAGTGAAATGTCTTCAAGGAAAAAAACAAAGAAAGTCCAGGGGCCTTTTGAAAAGGCATCTTTGGGACATACTCACTTTACATTATTGCTTGGGCTTTCAGCCCCACCCCATATCAGATATGGCCTCCAGCCTCCGTGCTTCTTGCTTTTTACTGGCTTAAGGCAGATGGAAATCGGAATGGCTTCTGATTTCCCTGAGGGAAAATTATCTATGTAGCATGCTAAGTAAGTATAAGAGCCAGTTTGGTGTAGTATTTCAGGCATTAGTCTAGAAATATAGAAATTGTAAGTTATAGTCCTCTTTTAGACACAAAGTCAGCTGAGTGACTGCTCTCAGCCCTAGGAAAAAGACAAGGGCAAGCCACTTCTGCGGGGGGGGGGGGGAACCTTTGCCAAGAAAATTGTAGGGAGTCACCAAGAGTCAAAGTCACTGAGACTGAAAAAGTTACTAGACTGGAGTTAACAAAGTGTGTGATATATTAATGTGATGATATCCTGATTTACAGAACATGGTGTGGTTTGTCTGGTTTGGGCTAGTATTGTAACCATGGTTAATGGTTATACATGTTATACAAAGAAAGTTAACATTTCCCCTGCTCCCTTATGGGGGAATGGGAAAGTAAAAGAAGCTGTTACTCTAGCTTCCCTACGCATTGTCAGCTTCCCTCCAAAGACTCCCCAGTCATCAGGATACTGCTCAGCAACTTAGCATTATATTCTTAAATCACGCTTGTGACTGCTGTTACTTCTGCAGCAAAAACTAGTGAGTACTCGTGTGCACAAGTCAGCATGCCACAGAGATAACTTCAAACAAACAATTTGGAACGGATCAAGCCCAGTTAGATGTCTGATCGTACAATATATGCTTGACAAAGTCAGCTTAGCCCTTCCTTAGTGCAGAGAGTTTACAGTGTCTGCCTTCACATTCTTAAATATTGTTGAGACACTGGGTGTCCAAAATTTGATATTTTTTTCTCTCTTTTTCTCCATGAATGGCATGTGCCAGATAAGCTGAAGGGAAAGTTGTGGTGCTTCTCTAATCTTCTGGTCTCTTGCCTGTGTCCCTGTCAGGAATGATAAATCTTCTTGACTTCTCTATTGGCAAGACACAGAAGGATGGAGACAGCTCAGCTTAGCCGTCTCTGTAGCTCCTTCCTTTTCCATATTAACAGGGAGCTATTTTGTTTCTTGGATGATGTTGATGTGGTGTGGCTATGCTTGGGGAATGGGTTCGGCAGTAGCAGCAGCAGCATACTTCTGTTTAATGCGAAGACTCCCACAGTTCTTGGGGTGCTCTCAGCTATCAGCAGCCTGCATGGATGACTAAGAGAATTCTACAAAAATAAATGATTACATGATCTCTCTCATTTTCTGCTGCATGCGCTTTTGTGGCCACAGAAAGAGGGGAACAGACGTCTTTAGAATATTTCATAGAACAAGCTATGATTGAAGAGGACGCGTTTACTAATCAACGTATTGTCCTCACAGGACTGGAAACATTGCTATATATTGTGGAGACCTTGTTCACTAGGTGCTAGGCCTTTCATATCATCATTAGTAATTCCAAAACAGTGTTGATAATGTTGCATTACTTTGGTCCTAAAGGCCAAGTGTTTATGTAATTGTCCAGCTTTGGTTGTACAAATGTGTGACAGGTAGATATAAAAAGTAAGGAAGATGACCTTGACAAAAATATGCAAGCATTGTTGCCTAGGCAAAAGAGAAGTAAATACTTTTTTAGGTCCAGATCATCCAGATAACATTTGGAAGTACTTCACTGTGCTATTAGAAGGAGGAGGACTTACAGCAGAGTTGGATCTGCAAGATTCTATTATTATAACCAGTCTCTTCTTTTGAATATGGGACCATGGGAATGCTGTGATGGTCATAAGTGTGAGGATCGGTGGAAGATTACTTTTTTCAGCGCCGTTGTAACTTTGGTCGGTAATCAAAAGGTTGTAAATTGAGGACTAGTTGTAATGCAAATAGAGGAAGGCTGAATTTCACACGCTGATTTAATCACATATACTTTAAGAGGTGAGACAAGTTTGAAGCTGCTCCAGGCAGGTCTTAGATAGGGTATGAAGTAGCAGCATTGTTTATAATGTCCTCTCCATGGCAGTAGTATCACTGGTAGAGCTATGGCTGAGAAGACTTCACAGCACCAGCAGACTTAAATTGCTTGTTTCCTGTGTTGATAATAACTGCAAATGAAGCCAGTTTAAGAAATCACTTTCTGGATTTCAAGCTATGGCAATGATGTTGGCCAGATATTCTGTCCTGATGGCCCCTGATTGGTGGATCCCCATGCTTCTTTACCCCTCCTACCTGTGCTGGGAAAGCAAATATCTTATCTTTTTGTGAGCAGGTCTTTCAGGGTATATGTTTTCTATTTGTGACAATAAGAACATCCAACAGTCATAGAATCATATAATTGGAAGTGATATTAGAGGTCATCTAGTCCAACCACCTGTTGCTTGCTCATAATGATCATTTCATTAGTCCAAGGATACGCTGATGGAGCAAACCTGAAATGCCACCATTTCACCTTGCTTTCATTCGAGCTACAAGGAGAAGCTGATAAATTCTTGCGAATTTCACTCCAGGCTTTGCACTCAGTTCAAAGATATACCTGTTTTCAGCACTTGCTATGCAAGCTTATTAGAAGAGCTTCAGCAAGCCCGGAAATGTTACTAGATTGTAGTTCAGGGCAACTGGGAGTTGCATCCAGTGGGTTGTTTTTTTCTTTCTACACAGTTATCAGGAAAACTTACAGGAGCTTTCTTGCTTTCTTGATGTACTTGCCTGGATGAATGTGTGCATGCATGCACAGATTCCTACTTTTTCCACTCTTTCTCCTTGCAGCTTTCCTTTCCTTTCCCTTCTATTAGCTAGTCCCATCCTCCTATTCCTCCAATTAACTCCCAGAGTTTAGATCTATGGAATAGATTTAAATAAAAAAAGAAACAACATCAGCAAAAGAAACATCCATTATTTCACCAGTTCACCAGGGGACAGGCTTAAAAAATGAAAATGAAGGAAGATATACTGTTTCATCAGTGGGTTTCAAAAGAAACAAGATAAATGATCTAGTATAAGGGGAGTCCAACCTTGACAACTTTAAGACCTGTGGATTTCAACTCCCAGAATTCCCCAGCCAGTTATGCTGGCTGGGGAATTCTGGGAATTGAAGTCCACAAATCTTAATGTTGCCAAGGTTGGACACCCCTAGTCTAGCAGCTCAGGATGAAGTGGCCATGGAGGGTAGCAACCAATGACTCTGGAGGGGTGGCTATCAAAACAGATGCTAGCAATTGGAGCAGAGATACTTACAGGTCACATGATCATGCGGATGCTACACTAGTTGTGTGAAAAACTGTCATAAGTCACTTTTTTCAGTGCTATTGTAACTTTGAATTGTCACTAAGTGAATGGTTGTAGCTCAGGGGTGTCAAACTGCCGGCCCGTGGGCCGGTTGCATCATACGGATGCCGCGCACACCCCAGCTCCGGCAATGCAAAAAAAGTCGAGATACATCACGTGATGCGGCGAGTTTGACACCCGTATTGTAACTCAAGGACTACCCATAATTCAAATTAGTACTTTGAAGGCTTGTCGGTTGTTGATATTGGTTAATTGTATATAAGACATGTTGAGGTCCCCTTTAAAGAATTTAGCCCTGTGAATGAGTGGACTATTATGTCTCCTATCAGGCTCATCTTTATCAAGGTTTTTTTAATAAGTGATGGGCAGGTTTTGATTAAAGACTCTGCTTCTCTTTCAATCATCTCACTCAATTTTTATCTGCTATCAAGGTCCTCATTTAATGTTCCCATATGGCAATGACCTAAGGCTGCTGACTTATCTTGTCAGGTGTTGGTTGGTTATGAGTCTCCCCAACGACTGCAATGCATAAAGGCAAGGCAAAACCTTGCTAGTGCCACAGGGGCAGATAATGGAAGACAAAACAGTGGCAAATATGAAAAAGGATTTTATAGGAGAAGAACCAAGGCCCAGGGCATTAAAAGGAAACCTGAACAAAATTGCTTATTTTTGATCTTGAAACCCTAGGGCACCTCATCCAGGATAGCAACTTTTCTGGGCTTGTGAGGAAAAGTGTCACAATATTAAGAGTCCTTATCTGAGGCAAAGCTATTTCTGGTTTTGGAGCAGATTGGCAGTGGGCGTATTCTTTTAAAGATTTGTCACCAAAGAATTCAAACCTGAAACCAAACTCTAACCAGCAGTCTGTTTACCAGTTCTGGAGAACTGAACTAGATGAATTGTAGAAAATTAAAATCTTGCAGTAGAGAGAAGAAAGGGTACGTTCACACACACATACTGTAGAAACTGAAATGAGCTATCCCTGAGAGTTCTATTGGATACGGTTAGCAAGAGGATTTAGGAATTGAGTTATGACTGATTACCTTGATAGGGACTGATAGAAAGAGCTGGCTGAGAAACCAGGAGGCCTTTTGGCAATGAACAGACTCATGCTAAGCCGTTACCCAGCTGTGCATTTTGAAAAGAGGCTAATGAATGGGTATAATTAGGTGGAAAGGGAATTCCAGCTACTTGGGGTAGGCTAAAGGGACTGTGTGCAAGATGTTGGTCTTCCTGGTTCTCTTTCTGTGTTTTTACTCCTTTTTTTAAAACTAATTTTATCTGTACTGTTTGTAAATTGTTAAAAATAAGTTTATTTTGAAAAACATGCTCTCAGCTAGATATCTGCAATGGGGGGGGGGGGGGGGTGACCTAAAAAGAAATATGTTCTGGATCTGGTATGGGCATACGTGCTGTATGTGTTTGTACTTCCACAAAAAATGCATACAAAACCCTTTAGCTAGGTTTGTATGGTAGCCATGTATCACAAGGAAAATATGCGTTTGGGTTAAGTGATGTTTCCTTAAGTGTGTACTATCTTGGGATCACATGGCTATTGTGCAATGTGAAAAGGCACAGGAAAAGGCACAGTTTTCTTAAAGAGCTCTTGAGTACATGCACGCTGGACCCAAAGCATGTTTTCTACTTGATGCATATTCTGAGGACCATCTAATTGGGTGGACATTTAGTAACTGCATAGATGAATAACATATAATATTGCAAATTATTACAATAGTTCTTGCGTTCCTCCATCCAATTTGGCCATTCTTCTCCTTCTATTTGACCTTAACCTCAAAAAGTAAACCTTTTGTTTTAGTTCACTTGTACTGTGGCCCAAAATATGTGTATTTCTGCTTATTATAGGTGGTCCGTGACTTACAACCATTCATTTAGTGACTGAATTACAATGACACTGAAAAAGGTGACTTATGACTCTTTTAATTCAGACATTTGGCAACTGACATGTATTTATGACGGTTGCAGTGTCCTGAGGTCATGTGATCACCTTTTGCAAAGGTGACAAGCAAAATCAATGGGGAAGCCAGATTCATTTAACAACCGTGCTACTAACTTAACTGCAGGGATTCACTTAACAACTGTGGCAAGAAAGGTTGTAAAATGGGGGCAAAACTCACTTAACAACTGCCTTGCTTAGCCACAGAAATTTGAGGCTGTAGTCATAAATTGAAGACTACCTATAATTGTTATCCCAGTAAGCAGTCAGTGTTTATTTGATTCAGTATAGTTAAAGGTACGTTCAATCCATAACCCTCTAAGTAGCCACCTCCAAATTTGCAATTAGAAAGCATTTATCTTATTTCTCTTGCTTTTTCTCAGTACCCAGATTTCAGAGCTCTATGTTACAAACATTATAGTTCTGATATTGATATATTTATCTTCTGTTATCCTGTTTGCCACTGCCCTGGGAACAATCTCTTCTTCAGTTCTCCAGCATACTGTCCCTTCTAAATCAGATTAACTCAGGTTTTTCAGTTTCCTTTTTAGTTTCATAATGAGTTCCTCTAAGTCTTCTTTATTTCTGTCTAATGAAGCGGTGTCTATATATTTTAAGTGGTTAGTATTTCAGCTTCCTATTTTGATTCCCACTATCATTTTCTCTAGTCCTTCCTTTCTTATAACGCATTTGCTATATAAATTAAATGGATAGAAGACTAACGAGCATTTTTTTTGTCTCATTCCCTTTCCTATTCTGAACTGCTCTCTTTCTCCCAGTCTATTTTTTACCGTAGCTTCTTGTTCATTACAAGGACTCCTGAGAAGAATGCTCAAGTGTTGTGACACACCCATTAACTGTAATGTATTTCATATTATGACACAATCTACACAAAGCTTTGCTATAGTCAGTAAAGCAGGTTAACCTCTTTAAATTCATTTGCTCTCTCTGTTATTCATCTTACCTTAGCTATCTGATATCTGCCTTTGCTGAAACCTCCTTCTTCATATTACATTCCTTGTTCCATAGGTTCTTCCTTGTAAGTTCTTAGTAAAACTTTGCTTGACTAAGTAATTAGTGCAACAGTTCAATAATTCATACTTTCTCTTCCAACTTCAATTATATGTATGTACAATCCTCCTGTCTAATCTCTAGGCCAGATAGCCTTGTTCCATATTTATTGACATAGAACAATATGAAACTTTAAACAGTTGAAAGGGTATTTCACCCAAACCTGGGCTATCCTATTTAAGAGCTGACCTATTACCTCCCTTGTGTCACCATGCAGCAGATTTGATTCATAGATATATTCTTTGTGCATAATTATTTCTACAATCCCATATGTAATGGGTTTCTTTTTTTTTTTTAATCTCATTGCCTTGTAATAGATTTCCTATGTGAATAGTCATTTCCTAGCTTTTGATTTCTATGATCTTCTTAAAAACATCTCTCATTTTTCTTTTAATTTTTCTTATTATCACCTACTTGTTGACATTGTAGTTCCTTGTCCTTTCTTGCATGACTTTGGAACAACTAATGCTTTTATTTTCCATTTTTCTTTGCTATCATGATAGCTTGTTCTAAAAGCCACTTGGATCTTTTTGACTTTGAAATTTTGGGAATATTTATATCTGCTTCAGCCTTCACAGTGTCTCTTATGTATTCCCATAGCTCTGATTTTCTTTTGCATAAGAGGCTATTGAATCTGTTCCTTGTATCAATCCGTTATCATAACTGTATGTCCTCTGAGTTTAAATCTGGAACAGCTGCTCTCTTTAGTTTAACCGATATATTTGATGCCAATAATTTCTGATTCATAATTTGCATCCAGAAGTGCAGACTACTGACTGCTCTAAATTCTAGTGCAAATATTTACACTATTAATTAATTTACCAGGTCTAAGGAAGGGGCATCTGCCAGGAATTTTTGCACATAAAACATCCTTTTCTAAAGGTAAGAGCAAAAGCTATGCAACTTTGGTCAAGCCATGGAATAGAAGAAAATACAGAGAGTAAACCTGTTTCTGATGGGGAACACATGTGTAAAGTCCTTTAGCTATTTCTGTTGAAAGATATGTTTGTTTACTTCCACTGTGTGAATAACTGATGTGCTAGAGCTTTTAAAATTTAACTTACACATCCTGATGTAGTATCTGTGGCTCTATATCTCTTGCTTGGACCTTGGGAAGTGATTATGACAGACTTTTAAAGCCGTAACATACCAATCCCTTTATTGGTTGATTATTATACTTTATTTTGCTGTGTGAATGGGAATTGGGGCTAGGTGGAATTAAAGAACCATAGAACTGTTAAATAAATAAATAAATAACCTTTATTGTCATTTTTTATATTGTGGGCACAATGGCACACATAAAATAATGAAAATAATGAAATAATAAGGCTATCAAGTTCAATTCTTTGAGGAACGCCACATGAATTCCTCATTTATATGGCAAAATATGCATGGACCACTCAACGCTTTTGCAAATCCTGGCTTGGAAAACAATGTATGTTTGCTTAAAATGAAACTGACTTGCAGTCCTATATATTTATCTTTCCTGTGCCTCCCACATCCATTTCTAAAAAAATCCAATCTTGCTGGAGTTCTTTCTGTACCATGTACTGTATCACTTAGAGACTTTATCTCTGTTTTGTCTTTGGATAAATCTTTGATTCTGAAAGCGCATATGTTTTGATACATGCTAAAGTATTTCAGACTCATAGACCTATAAGTGGAAAATGTGACCATTCACTATTACGATTGATAGCCATGCGAGTGCAAAGGAGAGAAACAGCAATATCTCTGTTAGAAGGAGCAAGCTACTATTATAGCTAACTTCCTATAAATGATGACCTGGTAGCCTCTTTGGAGGGAGGGAGAGTCTCTATGTCTAAGGAGGATTATTTATTTAGCTACCTTCGCCGTTTTGCCCAGGAACATAAAGAATTGATCCCTGCAGAAACAGAAAAAGAAGACATCAAAGGGATACGTCTCTTAAAAGCTTACTCGTATTCCCTGCTGCTACATTTCACACTTCACAAAGGTTAACCTGGAAAGAGCTGGGCATATCCACTTGGAGTTTCATTTTAGAGTTATCAGTCCTTCAAGTTCACTGTTGATCTGGTCCAAGAATAAGAAAAAAATGAAAATGTAATCATCCTGATTTGAATTTTAGAAAGACACAATGAAAGCCATTAATTATTTTTGTTAAGAAATTAGGCAGCAAGCTTAAATGTGCAGTCAGTATATCGGGTTGTGCAGATTTGCTGATATTTTGCTGTGTCTGTGCTGGCTTGACACAAAGTTCCTTTCTGCCTCTTTCCAGAGGATTTGAGCTTTGTGTGTGTGTTTATTATGGGCTACTAGCTTTGTTCTCAGAGTCTGATGGACAAGGATAAAGGGTTCCCCCCCCCCTCCTTCTAAATTAAGAATAAACAGGTTCCAGTTCTATAATCTCAGCTGGTGGGCAAGTCCTTGGATCAACTGCACAAAATTGCTGGAGTGGTAAATAACATTGAGGATGGAGCAAGATATACACACTGCAATTTGGATTGCCTGGTCAGCTGAGCCTTATTCCAGAAACATCTGTTTTAATGCAGCCACATACAAGGTCATATCTCTGGAAATAAAGATGATTGGCTATAAGATGGACAGCTGAATCCTAGAAAGCACGGTTGACAGGATCCTTGTGTATGACTGAAAGTGCTGTTGCAACCATTGAAAATAATCTTATAAATGGTGCAGACAAGAAGAGAAAAATACCTGTCAAGCAATTGCTAACTTCATTTCTAATTCTATGAGTAATCATTGCTGCTATCGTAAACATTATTTGAAAATGTGATGAAAGCAAAATGAAAAGATTATTTAATCATATTGTATTTAATATTATTGTACCATTGGGTGAACATATATTTAGCTCAGTCCAGTAGTTGATAGGGCAGGCACGAGTAACAGAGATAACACGTAGTATGCTTAGTAGATCAGCATCTTCATTAGTAGCATTCTTCCACCTGTTATCAGCAGAAAGATTAACATATAATTTATGTGCTGTTTGCCATATGTAATGGTCACATCATGAGTTTTTTTTCCGTCCAATGTACATACATATTGAGAAGCAGCCAATCATGCAGTGAAGTGTGTGTGTATCTCATTAACCTCACAGAGCGGTCATGTAGTGATTTACATATAGGATTGGTAAAAATCCGTACCAAGAAATACCCTTCATTTCAGAACTATACTCGGTCATGTGCAGCTGTAAGGAAATCTCATGACAAAAGGCAAAACTGGAAGTTAAAAACAAAACTAACCATTTTAGAAAAAGGAAATAGTTTACATATTTGTAACAATGGATGTTTATTGAATGGACATCTCCTTATTTACAAGTTTTGTGAGGAAAAAAAATCAGCCTAAAAATAAAACTTTCCAAAACTTGAAATTGTGTGTTGAGCGGTGGTGTGTGTGTGTGTCACTGCTTTGAAATTCCAGTCTAACCTAGTTAGGCTTCAAAGAATTATCTACTGTATAAGGACTATACTAATAAATACATCTATAATATTGGATAAACCTCTGATACTGTTTATTATTTAGGCTTCTTGCTGAAACATACTAGAGGAAACATCATTGTAAATAGCTACATGAAGAAAGATTAATATCTCACAGTCTCAAATACACAAATAAGTTTAATTGAATCTTCATGTACTCTCCGAGATACAATCATAGTACCTAATTCTACTAGGTTGCTTAATACAGGTTGGTATTAAATTTGAAGTGGAATATTGTTCTTTTGTAGAATTCTTCATTTGACAGTATATGCAATTTAAGAGCGCAAGATTTTTCTGCAGTCATGTGGAAACTTCTGATAGTATCATAGTGTCACAAACCACCCAGTTAGGCAGAAACCTCTTTGCCATTGGCTGCACTTAGTTCTTCAAAGGAAAAGGAGGATGGGAATTAGGACTGCAGATCAGTCATAAGTGTCTGTGAGACAAATAGGCTGAGAACTTGGGGAAGAGCATTCAAGGAGACTAAGTCTTTAATGTAGCCAGAGGCTCACTGCATTTCTAATAGTGTGTGGAAGAGAGAATTCCAGTCATACAAGTGACACCTATATAAATTCTGTCTTCTACGCAAAGGGAGGGGACTCCTTTAAAGACAAAACAGGGCTTCTGAATTTCCAGTAGTAATGTGGAAGAGGGAATTTCTTCTGAAATCCCTTCATTTACCCAATTCTAAAGGTGGAAGAGACTTGCCTTTTGCATCCACAACCTTACAGAGCTGTTTTAAACCATTACAATGTTTGATGTTCATGTCAGACTATAATTTCTTTCCTGCTTTTTTTTTTCAGACTAAGGAGCTAAGGTTGGCATAAAGAACCCGATGGCTTTGCTTTCCACAATACAGTGTTTATAGCTGTACTAGATCTCCTGAATCTCCACTGGAAGTGACATAGCCCTTTGGTATTCCAGGTGAGCGTCTCCGGTGGGACCAATAAGGGAAATAGCTGCACCTGAAACATATTTTTCTGAATGAAACACATGCTGTTTTTTGAGATGTTCATCTTCATTGGTAGTATTAGGTTCCGGAAATGAGCAGACTGCTCAAATCTGAGGGTAATCTGTGAGGAAAATAGAGGCCAGCCAAAACAATATTCTCTTCTACTCTTAGTTAAATATGTGCTGATTGAGACCTAAGTGGCATTTCTCTTAACTGGATCCACTTGGAAATCATATGTGATTTTGTCCCCTGGCTTGGATTTATACAAGGATTTATAATCCTCCTGGTTAATTGCTTATTATAGCCAAACCACAGTGGTCTGTCTCATTCTTCTCCCATCCTATGGCATGGTTTGCCACTAGCTGCCACTGGCTTGTTTATAGTTATACTGCTATGAACCATGGTGGGGCAGTGGTTAGAATGCAGCACTGCAAGCTACTTCTGCTGACTGCCGGCTGCCTGCAGTTCGGCAGTTCGATTCTCACCGGTTCAAGGTTGACTCAGCCTTCCACCCTTCCGAGGTCAGTAAAATGAGGACCCAAATTGTTGGAGGCAATATGCTGACCCTGTAAACCGCTTAGAGAGGGCTGTAAACCACTGTGAAGCGGTATATAAATCTAAGTGCTATTGCTATTTATCTTGAAAAGCAAAACCAACAAGAACATATAGATTAGCTTAGGTGTGCTTATTTCCTTAATGTAGTGGTAGAGATTCTTGGGAAATCCTTGGGAGGTGACATACAAACTATAGCAATGCAGTGGTAGCCAGCAGTGAGCCATATGGGGCAGTGGGGAGAAACAAAAGGGGACTTAAGGCCCCATTCATGTCAAACCATAAATCATGATGAATGTGTCATGAACTCTTAAATCTTTTGGTCATTTAACTACACAATTCATTTTCATCAAGACATGCACTTTTAGGAAGGAATAAATGTATCTGTTTTAATTGCTGCTTTGTTTTTTCTTATTTTATGTTGAAACAGAGGAGTAAATTGCACTGTTATCTGTACCCTATTGAAACCAATGTTATTCTGTTCTTCGCTAGCTATATAGGTCAGCCTAACAGCAATACACCACATATTTCAACAATAAAGATTTTTAGAAGACACAAAGGGAAATGATACTGAAAGTGTTCAAAGGCTATTTCTGTCTATTGAGAATTTCGGGATTATTATTATTATAGTTGGTCACAAAGTCAGCTAGATGTTTAGACTGGATTTGGCGTCTTTATCCACTTATCGAGTCCTTCCCAAGGACTTGGGATAGGCAGACGTTGTTGTCTGATGGTATTAATTTATTATTATTATTACTACCATGGTGGTTATTGGGTTGATAGTAACTTACATACCTGTTTTATGTTTAATATGGTCTGGATGCAAGTTATTTAGACTGCATAGCAAGAAACTTTAAAATATTTGAAGAAATAAACTTCTAACCCTTAGCGAGAATCCTCTGTACTTTACCCACAAAAAGCCATGTGTTGTATCCAGTTTCTGCACCAATATTCTCACCTTCTGTTCCTTAGTATTATTCCTTTAGATACAGGTAAATCTCTGTTGTTTAAAGCAGAGGTCCCCAACCTTTTGGGCGCCAGGGACAGGTTATGTGGAGAGAGGTTTTTCCATGGACCAGAGGGGGCGTGGTTTTGTGTGCTGCCTGCATCCTGTGGATGGGGCTTTCCTTGTTTGTGCGGACCGGTTGCTGGCATGCCGTGGACCGATACTGGTCCATGGACTGGGGGTTGGGGACCCCTGGTTTAAAAAGCATTAATTTATTGGGGAACTCTTTTTGTTTCTTGCTTGCTTAAGTTATCTTAAAGAGCAAGCTAGATATGTTTATACTGCAGTTGCTGACTTTTTAAACTAAAAGGTGATGGGACTGGAATGGATTGGGACAGAAGTGACAAGAAGAGGGCTTCTCCAGTCTCATATGTTGTTTGAAATGAGAGAAACAATTTTCCCACTTAATGCTTTTCTGCCATCCCAGATCCGAAAAAGCGGGCACTTTAAAGGGCAGACCTGAAAAGAGAGTTCAGCAATGAGTTAAAGGGTATCTTAGACTAAAGCAAGGAAAAGAGTCATATGATATACCTTTGGATAGAGGAAATCCCTGAGAATGAGCTAAAGGCATAATATTTGGGGACTAACAATATTGTCAACATTGGCTGTTTTTGCAATTCTCTAGGGATTTGGGTAGGAAACCTTTATGTCACCTGCTGTGATTGCTTTTTAACAGGAGATGCTTGGCTGACTCTACGCATGTGGAACATGTCCTCTTCTGATGAATTGCACTCCTCTTAAATACGTGTTCCTAAATTTGTAAGTTGGTTAGCGTTGAGTTAAGAAGCCTAGCATTACAGACAAGGCCATAGACTTACTTTAGGTTCTTTCAACTATTGTTTGCATGTAAACAAAAAATAATATGTATTACCAAGAAAACAAGTGCTTTACATCAGTGGCCCCAAAGCTTTTGGGCACCAAGGACCAGTTCCTTGGAGAGAGGCATTTCCACAAACCAAAGGGGGTGGTGATTTCACGTGCTGCCTCCATCCCGCTCGTCCACGGATGGGGCTTTGCTCGTTTGCGCAGCCCGGTTTTTGGCCCGGGCATTGGCCTGCTTTACATTAGTGAGACAAAGAATACTTTTTATTATGCACATATCTCTTGAATACAAAATCATGCTAATACTTCTCCAAAATATAACAGGTCTTCAACTGAGTAATTTTATATAGTTGTTTATTAAATTTATGTGCTGCCACATCTCACTATCCAAAGCGACTCTGAGCAAAATAAGGTATTTTATACCAGCTAAAAGTCTATTGCAAAACCATTGGTCATTCTGCCTAGATATCCTGAGGACTTGAGATAAGTCACACACAAAGCTGCAGAGCAAGATCAGATACCTAAAATCTAACACTAGATTCCTTGCTTATTTGAAAATGAATTTTGCTGGGTAAAGTAAATAAGCATAGGCCTGGGCTGTACTATAAAAACAGGCTAAGTTTAATTTACCTCAGTTTGTGCCATCCAATTGCATTGGACTGTCTATCAGCAATCTGTTTGTTCCCACAACATATATGCTGCTCTATTTCTGGAGACTTTCATCAGCCCTACAGGATTCATGTCAGAAGATTAAAAACAGGAATTAAGTAATGCTTTTTTTAACCAATGTGTCTGATGTGCCACCGTTTGGGGTAGCATGACCTTATTTGTTCTTTTGAAAATGCTTTTACAATTCTGTGCAAATGTAGTAAGGAAGGGGTGGTCTGGATATCCAGAAATAAATTACAGTGGAAGACCATCAGCTGAGGAGGTCTGAGCCCATAGTCGCCAAAGAAAGCATTCCCCCAGTGGTATAAACTATTGGGGTAACCCCATAATTGTCATAGTGGCCATGAATTCATAAGTTCCTTGTCTTCTTCTCCTGGCAGCTAAGTTGAAATCCTCCAGTCTAGGGTACCACAATACCAACTCTGCAACTGGGTCAAGTGGCTCAGGTAGGGTGATGCTATGCAACAGGTAGGTTGGTAAAAAACTATTCTACAATACTACAAGCTCTGCTTCACAATGGGACATTGACTTCAATCACCAGCAGAGTCTCCCAGATGACTATCATAATCTGCTAGCCCCACATGTACTGTAGATCATTCTAAGAAAGAAGCTCCACATTAAAATTAAAACTAATATTATTAAGATTGGTTATAGTAACATAATCTTGTAAGTCTGATTAGAATAGGCTTTATCACCTCCCTTTCTTAGACTTGTGTAAATTAGGGGACTGTCTATTGAAGACAGGTCTGGGCATTTTACAGCCCCCCGGCCACCCCTTTCCAGCCTGCACAAGGTCAACCAGAAATTAGAGATCAAATCTAAATAAGTGTACACTGTGCATGCAATACAACTGCATTGCTTTTATTTTAAAGGCAACTGCTATTTTTTTTTTCAATTTACATATATTGAAATACATATATTTAGATATATGCCTGCCTATGAACCTTCACAGCCCTATTGGCTTGACTCTCCACGACAGTCTTAGTTTCTCATGTGACCCCTGGGAAATATTAATTGCCCACCTCTATTTAATAAGTATATGCATACCTTCTTCATTATTTGGGCTTAAGCAATATTTCCCTCCTCATTGCTTGATTGAATTATTATTAATTGTATACTATCCAACTCCCAATGACTCAGGATGTCTCACAACAATCAAAACAAGGAAATTACAATAAAAACCAATCAAATGAAAGAAAAAAAGATAAAAAATGATAACAGCTTCCAAGTATCCAAATAAGGAGTATAGACTACATCTGGAAAGAAACATGGATCCTGAAAAACTTAATAAGAGAGAAAATATACAATTATATAGACCATATAAATTAGAAGCAATAGTGTATAGCAAAGATCAAGGACAACAAGAAAATAAAAAGAACCATGGAAAGATGACAAAGATATATACTTCTTAATCATGCATTCTTGATCTGACATTGCTTTCTTTAAAAAAATGGGGAAAAACAAACAAACTGAAGGCTAGGATGCTGTTGAGAAAACAAAATCCTTAGTTTGATAAATTTAACTTTCCAAGGCTATGTAACAATGTTTTTCTCTCAATGGAAGGGTAGAAATCTCCTTTGTTTTTTGGGCTTTTTAAAATGAAGCCGACTCTATTCTCTGAAGGATAGATGTAGAGACTCTAAGTAGAGATGCTCTTGAAATGTGAGCCAGTCTATGGTGTGTACAGCTTCACTCTCTGCTCCCTTGAGGTAACAGCAAGAGATTACAGATTATGTTTAAGGGGACCAAAGCCTGCAGCTGCATCACATACTGAAGAAAACTGAAGGAATGATTGCTTCCACTCTTTTCTTTCATTGTTCCCAAGTGTGCAGATGCATACCCTGAGAGGATAAAATACGGAAAGCTGTTGATTTCTCCCTTCCTCAGAAATCTTCATTTCTCTGCCGAGACCAGAGGTCATCCTGAGAGAAAAATTAAAGAGCATCTTCATCTTTCCGAAAAGGCAGCCTGCCATATTTCCCCAGTTGCATTAATGAGTCTCAAGGAAGCCAAACTTGCTGTATCACCTAGAAGCTTTGCAGTCATGAGGAGAGCAGAGGAAAACGTAACTGCAAAAGAGCCAATCCCGTTGGGTTTTGGCAGTGATTACATGGGCAGGCATTAGGCAAACTTCCCACTTGTTTGTCCATGCATCTTATCAATACATGGGTATTCTCTCCCTGTATTTTGTTACATCATTTATTGTCTTGAGTCATTTATTGATCAGATTTATCATTGCCTCTTATACCTTATCTTTTCACTTGAAATAGGATTCTTCCCTATCTTTTCGAAAACATCTTTTTAAAAACAAGCACTCATTTTCCCATTGATAAAACAAGCAGCGGCATCTTTTTCTACTCTTGTGTGGCTACTTCATAAACTGGTCCTGTCTGTTTCTGCATGCATGGGTGTGCATAGCCACTTCACTTCACTGGCACATAGAGATGGTTGAAAGCAGTTTACAAAGCAACAGCATAAGCATTAGTTCAAAAAGAGGCCCTTTTGCATGTACCACTTTCAGAAGATTTGCACAGATTGAGTACCAGTAAGCACATCAATATTCACATGTATCACAAATTACAGGGATCATTAATCTTGGTAGCATTTGGAAGATGACTAGGTTTAACCTATCATCTGAATGCTATGCAGAACAAACATGGTTTGTAAACCAGGTTTTTTTTTTGGTCTGGTACAGTGTATATACACAGTCTAATGTTATAGATTTGGAGAACAGATTTAGTTTTGAAGACAGCTGACTAAAAATGTTATAAAACTCCGAGCTACATCGGTTTATATTATTTCATGAGTGTTCTAGTACCTTGATATTGGAACATGGTGAGCACAACCTCAGGTCTGCCTAATTGATGTTGCCCATGATTTAAAATAATGAGTTAAGTTCATATCAAATACAGCTTAATGCTTCTATGCCAAGGTGAATAGCCATTTTCTGGGAAATGCAGGAGGTGATGATGGTGAATTATTTATTATCTTTCACAGAATTTTGCATATTGCCCTTCAAAGAAAAGGAAGCAATACCCATTTAAAAAAATATTGTAGGTTTCATTGTGATTGGTTAAGGTTGCTCATTATGCTAATATGTTGTGCTGTTTTGGCTTGGTGTGATGCATGCATCTAGACACTGTAGTTTGTAGCTGATAATTTATGGCTTAGCTCAGGGGTCCCCAATCCCAAGTCCATGGACTGGCACCGGTCTGCAGCATGCCAGCTGTGGGATGCAGGCAGCATGCAAAACCTCACCCTCTCCGGTCTGCGGAAAAATCTTTCTCCATGGAACCAGTCCCTGGTGCCCAAAAGGTTGGGGGCCACTGGTGTAGCTTATTTCCACATAATGTTATTAATAAACTATATTTGTAGCAAGGCTTGCTGTGATGTATGAAATCAATCACTGTAAAAGAGTTTATCAGATGACTCAACTTTATTGGGAATGTCCATTATCTTTTACTTGTTGTACCAAAAGCCCAGTATCATTAGAATCATAGAGATTTTTTGATGAGGTTGGAATCTCATTAGGTAGCTAAGACTTACCATTCCATTTCCTCTTGAGCCACGGAGTTGTGCAGCCTGGAGACCTAAACTAGCAGTTATTGGCTGGTATGTCTAGAGATGTCTCTTGGCTGCTTATGTTCCTTGTCCCCTGCTGTATGAAAGAGGTATTCTTTTAGGGGCTCCATTGGATAAATGGCTCTGCAGCCTGATGCTAGAGGATAGCTCTTACCATTAGCAAATGCAGCAGCATACTGATGTAAGAAGTAAATACCTGGGTTCTTCACGGATGATCCTTAGTTTCAAAATCCAAAGATATTCATATGGATGATTTGGTTATGACGCTTCTAAGCTAGCAAAAGTGTGCAGAACAAGCTTTTGAAAGAACTGTGTGAGCCATTCTCACATTTGCTTATAATTGTCTACATAATAGAGAAGTGCTATTCTGCACCATGCCGTATGTTATCATTTGAATTTGCTGCATGGGCAGTTATATAATATTATGAAAAAGGAAAACCATCCCAGCCACGAGTGGCTTCAGGTGAGTCGGCGTATACTCACCACCATGACAATTGCTCATCTGTTATTGCTTGTTGATGATGTCTATAACATTGGCTTGCCTTTGTTTGTAAACCTGACAAATTTTGTTTCTCCGTGTATATTTTGGAATATGTCCAAAGTTCTCTGCCCACATAGAAGAATGAATAATGTTTCTTGAAAATGGGAGGAAAGTGAGCTTTTCCAGTTTCACTAGGCAAATTGATTAATCTTAATTCCTTTGCCTTCACAGTGGAGCTTCAGGGTTTGGTGTTCTTCCCTAGCTCTGGGTCTCTGATTACACTTCCACTGTTGCTATGAAGATTTCTGCCATTATTGTGTCACAGCCGTGCTAAATTTAAGAAATTAGGGCACTTTTGGGCTTGTATTACAGAAAACCAAGAGGTTTACAGTGACAGAGAGAACACCGTGAAATTTGGTGCCTGCAGATATGTTTCCTGTCATCCAGAATTACTTTTGGGAGGGGAAGCATTTTTTAAAGGAAGCCCTGAAGAAAACAGCAGAGAACTATCTGAGAAGGGATCCCTCAAGGTAATTTTGTTCCAGTGTGTAGAAGCCTTTAGATTGCTTAGACATAAAAAGCAGCATAACTTTGTTTCCAAAGTCTCAGCTGAATGAGGGGGGAGAGAATTGTGCCTGCAAAGGGAAGGAGGTCATAATTAAAGTGGTGGCTACAAACGATGAAGGCTATTTCTCTCTTCTTTACCCTCCCGGTTCCACCCCCTAGAGAATAAATTGGGTCAGATTTGAAAGTGGCGTGTCCTCACAGTGGATTTAATTTTAGCTCTTGCAGATGAGCTTTTGCATCATAAGCACCCATGGATTTTTAGGAAACGTGCCCAGTGAGGCTTATCTGCCATGTAACAAGATATGTGTTTATTTCCTATGATAGTATGTTTTCAATAAATAACCGTGTGTTCCTAGAACGCTGTACCAAGGACAGGATGGAATAAAAGGGGCAACTAATTTTGCATCAATCCTTAGCTATTCAGTGAGGTGCAAGTTCTGTTTAGGGTAAAACCGACATATCTCTATTGTAGGTTATAATTTTCCCCCCCAGTTATGATAAAGGAAGCATTAAAACAACTGCAGTAGGAAATCACAAAGGGGAGGAGAAGATATGAGGATACTATTACCTGCTGATCTAGAATCAGCAAACCCATTACAGATAACTATCAGCCCTTGTTACACAGCCCCACCCTCGTGGATTAAATTAGCTGAGATACTGGTTCAGGCCAGCAGGTCATCTGAAAAAGGGCAGCATTCTTCCCATTGTTATTAGCAAATGTTTCCAAAGCAGATGTGGAAGAAACAACAGTAAAAAAAAGCTGTTTTTTTAACTGCAGTGTAAGAGACTCAGGGCACTTTGGCAGGAAAGAATGAAGGTGATCAAGATGTTGAAACATGTTTGAATATAATAGGACATTGATAGGATTATTGAGATCATGACTATATAGAAGATTTGGTCTACTCAGGATACGTTGCTGCTAAGCATCTTATCTGTAAGCTTCATCTAGCATCACCTTAAAGAAATTATCATTTTAGCATTACATTGCTCCTTTTTAAGTGACAGGCTTGATTTAAACATTCACTTCCCTTGGACATTTTTGCTATGACAAGGATTTAGATCTGGTGGGGAGAGGTATATATCATTTCTGTACATCTTGCTACTGCTTTAAATCTGCCCAATTAGTGTTTAGTAATCACTCAGTGTGTTAAAAAATTAAGAACAATTAAGGGTGCAAAGAGTTTTCAGATGCGGTGTTAAGTACAACTGCTGGCAGGCAGCTGTCTGATCCCAAGTGCAGTTGGAGAGGCAAGAGAGAGCAGAACAGAAGCAGAAGTGATGAACCCAAAGGCTTGCAAAATAGGAAAGCTCTAAACTTCATTAGAGAGTGACTGCCCCCCTGGAGTTGAAGGCAGGCAACATTTGAGGGACTGGGAGCTGCAACCTGGCCTCTGCTGCTAGTTTTCTGGCTGACTGCAGTTGGTTTTGATGCCACAACAGAAAACAGAATAACCATCCATTTGGGTAGTTAAGAAGGCAAATGGCTTTGAATCCATCCTTAAACCTCCCCAAATGCAGGAAACGATCCCAAGCCCTGCTGCCAAATTTCAGTGCCCAGATGGCTAAATTTTGGAGTCATGACTTCAGGCCATTTTCCTGGTTTGTGGAGATGGGAGGGGAGGGAGATCTAAAGGTACTTGCTGCCAGATTTGAGGTTGCTAAGAAACACATGTGTTTTCTCTTGTCCACCTTGCCATAGACCATAGTGGACAAAATTCAGTGGCCTTTTGAAACTGTTTCTAGACCAATTCCATATTATATACTGTATTGGAGAAAGGTCTTGACAATCTGGAAAATTAGTAAACAAATAGCAGTAAACCAAAGAAGTGGTATAAAATCCATTAATTAAGGATTGCTTAGTTTACATCATCTCAGCAGGTGGTAGTACTCAAGCAAGCATGGCTTGTCTCAAAGTGGAGTCAAGTATGATTAGGAGTTAAATGGAACACCACCAAGAAATTGCATGTCTCCATATAGACTGGGAAGGAAAAAAATAAACCAAAAACAACAGACCCAAAAGAACCATCATAGAAAACAGTAGTGGCAAACCATTTCTATAATTGTCAAGAAAACAGCAGGGATCTGTCTATGTAGTCACCAGGCATCATGTTTGATCTGAGGGTAACTTGACATGTAGCTGATAATCAAAGACATGGTAAGATTTCTTTGATGCAAATGACTTCGTGTCTGTTTGATTATTTGGATTAGAAAGGGCAAGATTTTAAAAATTTAAAGCATTCCAGAAGATCATATTGTACCAAAAGTGTTGGAGCTTACTAAATTGGATCTTTCTTTGAAAGTGCTTCCTCAAGATGTAGAGAATCTTCCCTCTAATTCCAAGAAGGAAATTTAATTCACACATAGTTCGGTTGAGAGCCAATGTCAGAAGAAAAATAGCTTCAGTTGATCACCTGGCACTGGAGTGACTATTTGAACTGCAATCTCTTGCTTTGGTACTGTATTCAAAAGTAGCTTATCCTGATGCTGTGGTTTTCTTCTGCAGCATTTGTCAATAACATTTGGAAGAATGTCACACTTGTCTAAATGGTCCACTGATCTGAACCAGTATCTCAGGTAATATAGTCTATAGGTAAGGGGGGGATTGCCCATTCGAAAAGCAAAAAGCAGGAAGTTCTTGTTAATTTGGTTCTGTTGAAAAGTAAGGTCTTGCTCATGAATAGAAGCACTATCTTTAGCTGACCTTGGGATTGCTCAGAGTTCTCAAACGTAAAACTTTCCATGGTAGTTTCCTCAGTGCTAGAAATAATCACTGTGCATATATGTATTAGATCATGTCTTGCTGAAATTACCCATAAATGGATGTGGTTGGCAAGCATGATAAGCTAAAACCAAACAAATCACATTATGGCTTAGCATGTTATGTGACTCTAGTTCTGCCATATTGGCTAACACTAGACAGAGGCTAGACAGTCACTTGTCTGAGATGGTATAATATAGGTTCTCCTGCTTGAGCAGGGGGCTGGACTAGAAAACCTCCAAGGTCCCTTCCAGCTCTATTCTATTCTATTACTGTAAACAGCTTTACTAAGAACAGATATATTCTTTGTTCGGATACAGGCAAGAAATAGGCCTTCTGCCTTATGCATATGGATAGTTTGGTCAGTCAAGCTGCTCTAATTCAAAACTTATGAAATGTTCTCTGGAGGCAAGACCTGTGTCTCTTGGACAGATGGCATGCATGCTTCTTTTTTTTTTTTTCATGACCTTGTAGTGCTCAACGATTCCCTCAGCTACTGAATAAAGACACATGGGCTATGGCTGGAAACCAGCCATGGAATGACAATTGGTATTTGCTGCCAAGATGTCACCAGTGCCAAAGTAATGGTTTAGGTAGCAGCATCGCAGGGAGTCTGAAGCTTAACTGTTATTATGGGATGATTGTTAAAATTGTATCTCATTTTTCCTTTGGTTTGGATGCCACTTTACAATTTGATTTAAATATATTTTGTTATTTAAATATATTTTATTTATTTATTATATTTAGAGACCTCCCGTCTCCCTCATAGAGCGACTCTAGAAGAATAAATTTTGCTATCTTATGATTTAAATATATTTAAATATACTAGGTTTTGCTGTTCATTGATAGATTGGAATGTCTCAACAAATAGTTCTAGCATATTCCATATCTATATTACTAGGCTCTAATATACTAGTCAGTGCTGTGCCATTTGTTTCTGCTTTTCTCTTTCCAAGGTACAGGAGATCCAAAATCTGGATCCTATTCTGGGTTCCAGAAATGTTTTGTTATAAAACATCTAGACTGGGCTTGGTGACTGATCTCAGTTTTTAATTTAGATGAAAAATGCCAGTTTCACCCGAAAAGCCCATCCCATTTGAGAGTTCACTTTTTGGGAAAAGAGAAAAGAATGGAATGAATGATCCCTTCAGCTAATGATGCTTTGTTGTGAGCTGGCTGAGAGGATATATATCTGGCATCAGGAGAGTTTGCAGTGTCTGAGCAATGATAGTTACTTAACATGCAGCAAGCATTGTGCCCAGAGAAAAGTCGATGTAGTTTTTGTGTGAGTGAGTGTGTATTAGCATGTAAATGTGGGTAGGTGCTGTCCTGATTGATGGCAATTAGCATTTTCTAACGGGAACAGCTGTTCAAATTGCCAGGAGGCTGGTACCTAATGCCCACGCCACCATCTGTTCCACTGGGCATTGCCATAGGAATCTGTGTTATCAGTGTGTTATAAATGTGTCTGAGGAATCCTTGTTGTGGTCTACTGAATAGTCCTGACTGAATGTGATTTTTTTTTCCTTTTGAAGAATAATCAAGATTAAAGATACTTCTGAGGTTGTTAACACTGGTCATGGTATCTTATAGAACTGAGGTCTTTCACCTGAAAATGGGTATCTTTTTACTGAGCAACTACTGAGAAATCTGTACAAAATGCACAATATTGACTTTCACCTTATGCGGGTAGGGATATATATTTGACCCCTACTTCTGCATGCAATGGTTGATGCTACTCTTTAGGATGTTTTCTTTTTTAAAAATGTGTACTTTATATCCTGAAGTAAGTTGTGATTACCAAAATGTATTAGAACTCTTATCATCTCTGTTGAAACATACTAATTGAAATGGCTAGCTAGTATAGATTGCATACAACTGTTCATGTCCCAATGACTAACAATCCACAATATTTCATTGGCATCAGTCAGTATACCGTTAAATTGCCTTCAAATAAAAAGTGGGGAAATTTTGGGTTTTAATTTAATCCCTTTGATTGATTGAACTTGATTGATTTATGGATGACAAACTAAGACAGTTGTATCCAAATTAGCCTGTGAAAAATTTCAGAAAGGCCTTTTAGCTCTCACAGAATGTTGCTAAATGCAAACAAAGAGGTTCCCGTTATATGCATATGCAGAACTGAGTAACAGATTAAGCAAAAAGAAAATCTGCTCATTATAATCGGGTTCTAGGAAAAGGAAGGCTTGTGATGATGAAATGCTAAGAATTATTAAGTAAGATTACTTACTTAATAGTACTTGTGTTGCAGGCAGGATGTATCTGTACCAGTTGCAGGAACCATGTGCAGGAGAGGTTGGTCTCCCAGAAACAATTGATTGACCACTATGAAAACAGTGTGAGACTATTATCAATTTGGGTTTAATCCAAGAAGGCTTCTTATGTTCTACAGATCATACCACAAACAACTGATAGTTTTGCTACTCCGCTTGGCAAGCATGACCAAAATTGGGGTGCTGTATCAGCTGTGGACTATGTATTACCCATCCCTGTTTTATAGGATCATAAGTATTGAATACTGTTTTGGGGATTAGGATTTTTCCCCCTCCCAAATAATAAATCTGATTAAAATTATAAGGAGATGAGAAGTGATTAGGAAGCTCATTTTTCTCCTGCCATAGTATACCTGAGTTGGAAAGTGCCCAACAAAAAGAATAAATAGATGGCCTAAAACAAACAATTCTCATTCTCTGCCTGTGGAGGTCTGCTTTTTTATTTCTTGCTGATAGCTCCTGCTTTCAGTTTCTAAATTTTGTCTGGGGCGTCTCCCTAATCCAGTACATGAGGAATATCAAAAACTTAGCAAGCAAAATGAAGCATTTTTTTTCCTGAAAGGGAACTTATTGGTTTTCTTGTGAAGATAACGCAATAAAACAGTAACAAAAATTGATGCAGTCTTGGAACTTAAAAGCTGGTTAGCAGTAGGTAACAAAAAGAAACAGTTCACGTTTTGACATTAAATATTTGTGTTTTATGACCTCCGTAAAAATATCTGGGCTTCAGATAGAGTCTACGAACTGGGCTTTTTTAAAATTATAATACTTTTCTGAAGTTACTTACTTGCTTTCAGGCTGCTGAAATCTGACAGTCCTAAAGTTTAATTAATTTACTACCTCCTAAATATCTTGGACAGTTGCTGGTCTACAAATACATCTGTCTAGTCCTGGTACCGTGACTTAATATCATGTAAAAATTACGTAGGAGTACATTCTCCTCTTCCTTTCAAAAATTCTGGGAATGGTGTTATCATGTGACTTTCTGCTGTGGAATTTTCATGTTGTAGCACTCAAACAAGGAGAGTGAGATATCTATGACAGGCAATTTTCTTCTTTCTAGGCCCTACTAGCATTTTTTTTTCCTTGAAAGGTTCTTTGCTTTGCAAAATAAGCTTTCCATGGAGAGAATCTCCTGGGTTTCATGACTGAAGGAAACTTTCTGAAGATGGGTTAATGTACAGCCAAAGGATGCTAAGATGGACTTCATGATATCTCTGGTCTGACAAATTCTTTTCTATGTTGACAATGACTGGGAGGATGTTCCAGTTGGCTAGGATATGTTGCTCATTTGCAGTTTCTACTTGCTTAACTGTTAATCCTTTTCTGTTCTGGTCTATCTTTTTGAATCTCCTTTTAAAATAATTTCCTTTTTTAAAAAGCAGAATAGTCTTGTTAGAAGAGACAAAGAAAAACACAAAAAGAAATCGAGTTCCATGACATTATTTGAAAGGATTGAAGATTAAGATTGTTACAAGTAAAGGAAATAATATAAAGCTGGCTTATTTGATCAAGGTTAAAATAGATATGTTGTTATCTCTGGTAACCCTTAATGCAGGGGTGTTCAACCTTGGCAACTTTAAAACCTGGGGAATTCTGGGAGTTGTAGTTCACAAATTTTAAAGTTGCCAAGGTTGGACCCTCTGCCTTAGTGGACTTTTGCTGACACCAAAACTGTAAAGATAAGAGTTTAAGGATTTATTTGTAGGTAAGAGATGGAATATGGGAAGAAGAGACTCATTATATTTTAAGAGAAGTTGCTAACATTGCTTATACTTGTTACGATGAAGGGGGAAGCCACTTCTTTAAATATTTCTTTACTTTTTCTTATTATATATTTTTTTCTTTTCTATTTTTCCATTTTTCCTTCTTTCTTGATGGCACCTTTTATTTTTATTCTTTTTTTTTTGTATTAACTTTTGCTGTTGTAATATTGAATAAAGCTATTGCTTAAAAACAGAAATAATCTTATTTTATGTTTTAATTTTTCTGAATCTTATTTGTAGAAGGTTAGTCATTTTCTTAGTTGGGCCTTCATTCAAATTGCTATACCCCTGTGAAAAAGGGACTCCAAGTAGTAAACATGGTTGCCTAATTAATATCTTCACTCTTTCCTGCCCAAGCAGTATCCTTCAGCTTGTGGGTTTGTTGCTTTCTGTATTGTGCAATAATTCCTGAACAGTATTGCCAATTGATAAGCAGGCTGAGAAACATGGGAATTGTATTTTAGTGTATCAAAACACCTTGTTGGAAAAATGTCAAATTATTCAGCTTCTAAAACTGCTTTCAGATTTGTTACATTACTGTGCATATTGAATCTCATTATATGCACAAAACAAAAAATGCATTGGGCATGTATTCCCAAACTGATAATAATTGTCCTACTCTACTCTCTTACTCAGGATCCTTCCTTCCTTCCTTCCTTCCTTCCTTCCTTCCTTCCTTCCTTCCTTCCTTCCTTCCTTCCTTCCTTCCTTCCTTCCTTCCTTCCTTCCTTCCATAATTGGATTTTTATAGCTTGAATGAGATCCAGAGGAAAACTATGGTTTCTACTTATAGCTGGGAAATGACTTGCAACATATGGCATTCAATTCTTCGTTTGCTAAATCATAGTTTGGCAGCCAAGAACTAGTGATGTGACTGAATAATCTCCTCTCATCCGTCCCTTCTTCTCTCCTTATATTATGTTTAATTAAATTGTAACTGCTATATCCAAAATGGCAAATTGAGATTTAGTCTTAAATTATCAACCAGGACCTTTAAAGTAAAGCTCCCGAAACCAATGTTATCTATTTTGAAAGTAATAGCTAGTAGCAATTTATTTAAACTGAAAAATGGAAAAGGCGAGGAAAGATGTGAAAAATGCATGTTGCAACCTTCATTCATTCCCAGATGTGGTTTAGCAAGCTGGGAATTGTGTATGCAGATCATGTATGCAGATCATCCTATGGAATGATTGCTTGCCTTAAAGTGATTTAAAGTGGTTTACTTTAACAATGGAAGACACAAATAATATTTCTCAAAAATATTCAGTATGCGGGACTTTTAATGCTAAGGCAAGGTCTAATTGGGGTTGAAAGAAAGACAGAAATAAATATTACTCTTTGTTTTATAGGCAAAACCAGCAAAGTCCTTACTCCAATAAGCTGAAAATCTAGCTGGGCAACCATGACATGCAAGTAGTGCAAACAGATTAATGCAAGAACACATTATACAGTATGTACTTCAACCCAGGTACCCCATAGGAATAATGATGGAGAGTCAGAAGCTTCTTGAAAATTGTCAATTTTATGAAGTATTTGAAGAAGGGAGGGAGGAGGCGATTGGCCAGGCAGGACAAGAAAAATAGTTTAAGATGACAGGAGACCTTCAGGTGGCTGAGAAGAATAGAATTGCCAGAGCAAAGGTCGCAGGGAAGAACATTTGTGAGCTAAGGACAGAAAGATAGAGTGGAACTAGCCCATGAAGACCTTTTTGAAGGTTAAATTTGAAGGGCAGGCAACATTCTTCTCTCAGGAATTTAATTTCTAGCCTCCTCAGTCAATTCGGCTTCTATGCACCTTTTTCAGTTTCCAAGGAGGGGGTGTGCGTGCATCACTTTGGCTATGACTTCAGAATTTATACCTCCAGCTTTCTACTAATTCCCCTTCTGGTTTCTTTCCCTGTGATGCCTGCCAAGAGACTTGGAACACCAATCAATTGCTTTTCCTGTTCAATAGTCAGACGGTGCCACTGGTCCACTTCCCCTCCCCCTCCCCCATTCAGACACAGCTGAGCTTCCAATTTAGCCAGTGAGCTCCAAGATCAATACTCCAATCTTTCGTGTGCTCTCTGTTTTTCTCCTCTTAGTTAGTCCTGAACATTCGTGGCAGCAGCAATTGGCATGAGCTGCATGCGCCCCAAGCCCTAACTATTATGAATTCTGGTCCTGCCTAGAAATTGGCTGAGCAGTCCTTTCTACTTTTTTTTTTTTTTAGGAGTCAGGAAGGGCAAAGTGTGGGAATAAAGTGGTGTACTTCACTGATACTTTATTGGCATGGCAAGTGATGTATTGTGATACAATTGACAAGAGTCTGTAAAATTGATGGATTTTTTTTTGGGGGGGTTGTTTGTTCTTTTTGTGTGTGTGCTTCATTTTTGCAGCATTGGAGATCAGAGCATTGTTGCAGTCACCTCTTGATCACACAGCCTGTGCAATCCTTCTCTCTAAGGCAGACATGTCAAACACAAGGCCCGGGGGCCGGATGCGGCCCGCGAAGTGGTTTCATGTGGCCCACGAAGCCATCCCGGAAACAGTGAAGGAACGGCCCCCGCTGCCTTGGCCCCGGCCCAAGCCGGCCAGGAGCCAATGTACAATTTTGTGGTGGCCATCTATGCTGAAACGCATTCAGTCTTAGCTCCACAAGGCCGTCTGGAAACAGCAAGGGACCGGCCCCTGCCACGTTGGCCCTGCCCCCTGGGTGCATGCTGGGCAGGTGTCACCCTTTGTGAGGAATGAACAAATGCACCATCGCTTGGAAGTGGCCAGCAAATGGCCCTCGCCTACTTCACATATCCGGCTTGATGGGCTCCGGGGGAGAGGTTTCTGCAGGCAGCGAGGCGGTCTCCTCACAGCGCCGAGAGGCTGAGCCGGGCGTCGCGAATCCAAAAAGAAGTGTGAGGCTGCCCAGCTCCCAGCCTGCCCAGTTTCAGCAGGCAGCAAGGTGCAAAGCTGGTGAGCTTCGCACCGCCCGGCTCAACCTCTCAGCGCTGTGAGGAGAGCGCCCCACTGCCTGCTGAAACCACGCCCACCCAGTAGACCGCACCCACTCTGGCCACACCCACCCGGCCCCCCAAGGGAAACCGCAATGCTGATGCGGCCCTCAATGAAATTGAGTTTGACACCCCTGCTCTAAGGCAGCTGTCCTTTTGATCTTCCCTGTTGAATGATAACCCTCAGGACCAGACTACATATCCCATGTGCCGATTGACTGGGATTGACTCTTTCAGCGTGATGGTCTCTTTCCAAATAAGATTATAGGTACCCATAAAGGAGACTATTTATAGCTCAGGGTTGAAATGAGGGATCCTTGGTGCTCTCTGAGCTTGATTGTTTTCTTGCAGACATTTAATTACCCAAACTAGATTATAGGTTGCAGTTTTTTTTCCCATTGGTGCAACCCTCGGAGGAGACCTAATTCTTTCTTCCTCCCCATATCACAACTTTGTTGCTTGCTTTTTGTAAAAAACTTACTAAAAATGGTTTAGCAAATATAATGCTATGAAAAGTAAGCAAGGCGAGACTGTGTGGTACAATATACATAAAATCTATGATCTCATGACAGCAAAAAGTCTGATGGTGACATTTTAAAGATAAACAAAACTGTTTATGAAGGTTTATTCCCATTATACCACTTCTAGCCTTTAATGCCTGTGAGATTCCTTTCTTTTCCTTACAGCACACTAATGTGACTGTCTTTCAGGAAACACTCTCAAGAACCAAAGTGATAGAGTGGGTTAAGATGTGGGACTATGACCAGGTTCAAATTCAGCCTCAGTTGTAAGTGTGATAAACACAGGTAAAACTGTAGAGTTTTGAGAGTTGACCCTGGAGAGTCTTCTGCTTCCTAACTGTCTAAAAACTAGAAGCTGCTAGATTGTTGAAAGTGCCCGGCTGTTTTATACAGATCAGAACTTCCAAGTCTGATTGCACATGCATAACAAAGGATTCTTACCTGGCTAAAAATGTTTCTGCTAAGCCAGAGGACATCTTTAGAAACACATTACAGCAGATGGGATTTAACAATGAGTTTGGGGCCAACCGAATGATAGGTTGTAGAAAGCAGGCACCAGAGATCCCAGAGATTTAAAATTTTAATAAGAGGATTATGACAAATATGAAAAAGATAAGGCAGCCACAGTTTTTTTTTTAAAAAAGCACTAAGCTGTTCTTCAGCTAACCTTGTGACATCAGAGAAGTTAATCCAGTGGCAGCTGAGATAAAATTGCCACTGTGACATCAAAGCAAACTCTGATGAATCACTATTCATAAAGCATAGCAACCAATATGTATGTGACAGAGCCAATGTAATGGACATCTTTATGCCCAATATGTGTTGCCTTTCGAAAATACATAGGTGTTTAGCCTTAATTTAGGTGCCATTAATGAAAAAGCCTTGTGTCTACATCTCATACACTGGCAGCTGTGTTCACCTTCTATATAGATGGGGCACATAGTCAGGCATTTATCTCTGAACCTTGAAACCTGCCATATGTGGGTTAAGACCAGAAAGTTGTTCTGTTTTGCACATGAGACTAAGATCTGGATATCTTTGAGGCATGACATTTTTGTATTTCTTTCCAAGTAGGTATGAGATACTTTGACAGAGCTTCTCTTTGTTGCCTTTCTGCATTGAGACATCCATGATCTTTGAATGAATTAATTACATTGGATATACGCATGACTTCTGCAGAGCTATTTAAAAATCTAATTTACTTCTAGTCTTGCAACAGAAGCATAACTTAACTGGGTTCATCTTGTTTACTAATTACCCTAAAAAAAACTTGTTTCAAGAATGTTTGCACTCAGGTTGTTGCTTAATTACCCATTTAACTTGAATAGTAACAGAAAAAGAATTTAGGATTTGATTGGGATTAATCTGGTTTGATTTAAGTTAGACAAACAGAATTTGCATTGGGCCTTTAAAATTCATTGAGTATGGGCTTGAATTTTCTTTCACTTTCCTAGATTATATATCACAGATAATGCTAATTATAAAGTGGTTTGCTTATTTTTGGCTTAACGTAAATCCAGCCAGTCTGATCTGTAAAGCATTGTTTATGGTTTAGCATTATGTGAGATCCAGATTACAATTTATTCAGTAAACTACAATGGAAATAAGCCATGGCTTATAGCACTATGCATGAATCCAGCCTACTTACAACAATGTATTGGACCATAGTTTTAAAGATACACATACAGCAGATTTCAAAACAGCCAATTTCAACAAGCTTAGAAATGCACTAGATCAGTATTTCTCAACCTGGGTAACATTAAGAGGTGTGGACTTCCACTCCCAGAATTCCCCAGCTAGCAATGCTGGTTGGGGAATTCTGAGAGTTGAAGTCCATACCTCTTAAAGTTGCCCAGATTGAGAAACACTGCACTCGATGGAATGCTTTGGGTTGAAATTCTCAGGTTAAAGAGAGTTGGAGACATGCTCTTCGGCTTCATGATGTCAGACATTCATGATACCAAGATTTCAGGAGAAACGAGAGGCACATGTTTAATATTATTTAGAAGTTAAATTGAGAGACAATTTAGTCAATCAAGTTAAGGTACCAAGCTAGAAACTGGGAGTTCCCATACCCCATTGGGCACAAAACCAGCTGGGTGACCTTGGGCCAGTCACTTTCTCTCAGCCCTAAGAAGGAAGAAGTGGCAAATCACTTCTGAAAAACCCTGCCAAGAAAATTGCAGGGATTTATCCAGGCAGTCTCTGAGAATCAAATATGATTGAACAGCAAAAAAAAAAAAAGTTAATTTACTTTATTTTTTTTTTAATGGCTTCAAAAACATAACCATTGTTACTATGAGAACCATTTACTGTGAGACACTTCTTACAAAGTGACTTAGACATTTTTAATTGCATCCATAGAACAAACATGGCAAATACTCACTTGGGAGAATTTGAAAACTTGATGCCTCTTTGGCATATATGCCAGGTTTTTAAAAAAACAAAACTCAATGATCCCAGTTACTCATAAGCCCACAACCGTTGTATTGCATTGCACTATTATATCATCCCTGTTGCTTGCCATTTAACCACAAAGAAAGACTGATAAGTAAAAACAGAAGTGGCAAAGACATGCAAATTTACTGTTAGCACATTTTAACACAAAGGCAATTGGGGAAGTTTTCACATTAAGCAGAGGCATTTAGAAGCTTTAAAAAAGCAGGTGGGAAAACCAGAGGATAATTTTGATGCTATTCCCTTTGTCCAAAAGCCTATTTTCAGTGAAGAGCAAGCCCAGTATGCTTAAGGGAGGGAGGAGGGCCTGCTGGAGGTGACAACATGTGCTCTTTATTGATGATAAGACTTTAGGACTAGTTTATGGATAAATTTCTAACCAGGATTAAAAGAGAGGGTTTCTCCCTCCTTTCCGGAGCAAGGAGTATGCATGTTCATTTATGAGAAACACCAATACTGTTGCACAGTATGAACGTGTTTATTGGGGTATGCTGCAGTTATGATTCCATGTTTTCCCTCTCAAGAATATATCTGGCTGTTCAGAGATGGGGACATTGTAGTGCTTCAAATGAGGATGGGACTACAGTTCCTATCTCCCATGTTTCTTGGCCATGCTGGCTGGGACTAACTGAAATTGAAATCCAAAAAGACAACATCAGGAGAGCAATTAAGGAGAATATCTGTAGCTCATGGTTGACATGAGGGGTCCTTGGTGCTCTCTGAGCTTGGTTGTTTTCTTGCAGACATTTCATTACCCAAACTAGGTAACATCCTCAATGCTAGCACCCCTCAACATCAAGAGAGTAGAGATTGCCCTTCTCAACAATGTGATTTGGAGAGCACATCCTGCATATGCAGAAAGGCCCCTGCCATCCAAAGGTTTTTATTTGTAAAGATTTTAATATCTGGGTTCAGAGAGCTTTTCCGGTACATTGCCTCTCTGGTTTTCTCTGAGGGATACTGGTCACTGGACCCGCATAGCAAATATGTGTAGGGCAGATGCAAGTGTGCCAATCTACAATATCTGATATCTGCAAAGAACCGTGAAAAATAGCATGAAATGTGCAAACAGTCCAAGGAGACTGACTTCATCTTTTTCTGATCCTGTCGGGTTGCTGCTCTGCCTTACAGTCTTCCAGAATGAACAAGAATTTAACAAGGAAACCAAAGATTTTGCCAAGGTTGTCAGCTGCCAAGGAAAAGTGGTGGTGGCTGTTCCTTTTCCTGCTCCTTCCAGCCACAATAGGAGTAAAGCTAATATTTACTGATTTGGGAAAAATGAGTTGGTAGATTGCCTCTTTGATGTTAAGAGAATTCCTCTGTGGCAACAGGGTGCCCTATTAAAAACAGTCTCTTTTTTTTCCCCTAGAGTGGTAAGAATCCTGAAGATCATGCTATCTCATCACAAATGCCAGCCTGCGGATCCCAATCTCCGGCTATTTCTGAATAGAAATAGATTTAAAAAATGAACAATGAAAACAGTAAATTTGAATATCCAAGATCTCCCTGGCAGCATCAAGCTGTGAAAAAGCTAGATTTGTACTTAGTTTGGGATTTAGGTGGTTGGATGAGAGATGGCAATTCTCAGGTTCCATTGTGGAGATGCAGATACTTTTCTTTCTAGTTTGAGGTCTATAAATGTTATTTTAGGCAGACAGTTTATGCAAATGTAAATGCCTGGGTAAGTAAACAGTCTTGGCCCAATCTAGCCATGAGGCTCCCCCCCACCCCCCTTTCTAAGAATTAGCAATCCTATAACATCAGCCAACACTGTTCATGAATCCTAGGTCTGGGATATTAGGAACCTGTTTCTTTTGGACTGGGCAGACTGAAAACAATCCAATTATTTGCATTTAAGTGTGAAAGGTAGTTTGAAAAGTATAGCTATCAAAAAGGTAGGATGAAAAGTCCTTTTCCAAACAAAGTGATGATAAATTTTGGTAGTAAGATTGCTTTGTGCTTCTTCATAAGCTTGTTCAGTTGCAGCCTTCCCCAACGTAATGTCTTTCAGAAGCACTGAACTACAACTCCAGTAATAACTAGCCGCTGACATTCCTGGCTGAACATTATGGAAGTTATCCAACACATCTGCAACATGGCGTGCCTGATATTCTGTCTAATATCCTCCTGGGGCAGCACCAGAGTTTTGGGATGTTCTCTATTCTGCAGGTGCTCTTTCCTAAGTTTTACAGGCGTCCATACATAATCGAAAAGAGATCAACCTTTATTATTATTTTTGAAGTCTAGATAGTCAAGTGATAGGGCACTTGGGTACTTAAGTTTGGAATAGCTTTGAGGTTGCTGCAAAAGCAGTTTAATCTTCTGATCCTTCCCTTATATTTCTCCACCATTCAGTTCTCCCAGGGGAGCCGCTTGCTCTGCTTTGAAGTTTTCTTACTGCGATGATTATTCTTTCTGCATTGGCATTCGTTATGGTGACAGCAGCCAGGGAGAGCAGTGCGATCAGAACAAATTTCTCATAAAAAGGAGCTAAGTTGATGAAACCATTTTGGTGCAAGCATCCTGTACTTGATCATTCTGACACATCACTGGGGGAGGTGTGGGTAAGACACACACACACATGCGCATGTGCAAACACAAATCTCTCTCACACGCACACACACATTCACTCTCATACACATATATTGCGTATAAATTGAACCATACTCTGTTCCTAATTTGTTTATTGCCCCTCTTCCTTTTTCTTTCCTTCCCTTAATATCTGGGACAGCCCAGGTGCTATTTCCAGTCATCCTTACCTGAGCAGGAACTCTCCTACCTGAAGGCAGTTCCCATAGAAAAAAGGGATTTCAGTTGATGTCCCAGTGCTTGATCTACACTTTCCTTTTATAAGAAGCATGAAGGTGTATCAACTCTGTTTCTGTCAATGGTTCACATTTGTATTTTGGCATGGAATAAATGGCTGAGCTATAAATTTGAGTTTGGATTCCCCGAAACTTAAGAATAAATGTGCTGTATGATCTTCGTAGCACCTTCAAGTAACCTGCGAATTCAGAGTTCTCATCTCCATTTTGCCCTAAAGCTCACTGGTTGTTATTGTACTATTGTCTGGTTTGCTTTTTTTCAGAGATCTGTTTTAATGTGTGATGGGGAAGAAAAATTGGCGTGTGAGTATAAGCTAGAAATGGAACAAATGACTTTTTATTGTAAAAGCTGTGCAGTAGATTGGCTCAGCATGGCAACTTTATAGGAGGATAGTGTTTAACTCATTTCCTTAATTTATTTCCAGGTAAACATTGCACAGGGTATTCTTAGCTTCCCTGGAAGAAAAAAAAAAGATGGCAGGTTCTTATATACTTTATATGGTCACATATACATAACATTGCGTAGGTGTGTGTACACATACACAAAATCTAAATAGTACACGCTTACAATAAAAACTATTAAATACCACAATATTGGTGTATCAGTTAAAAGCACAACAGTTAATAAACATTAAAAGAATCATACAAATTTTTTTTTACTAAATGCTTTTCTTTATATATTGCCTACTGCAAGGTTTCTAGAAAATCTAATATTTTTTTTGAAGTGTATATGTGTTTTGTCATCCTTTTCCCTTCCTTTCCATGTATATAAACATGTGGGATAGGCCATATAATAAAAAAAGGTTGCCCTACTAAGGAGTTGCTCAAATATAAGAGGCCATTGGGGCCACCAAGAGTTGATCTCAAAATTTGGGGAGGTTCTTCTGGGAAAAAGCAGTTTGAGAACTGAATCAGATCTTAGGCTACAAGTATCTTTATAGATGAAACCAGCAATATTCAGGGTACCTGTATTTCCTCCCGCATGTGGAGGAAATATGTATTTGATTGAAGAAAGTTTAAAGCCAAACTGTTTCAGCTTTGCTCCTTAGAGCTGACTATACCCACAATCTACTTTTCAGAATGCAGGACTTTGTTACTCTGTGTAACATATTTGTACACTTGCACCAACTCATCCAGTCTACCCACTTTTTTTTTTTTTTTTTTGAAATGCAGGACAATTGTTTTCCAAGCTGCAACCTAATAATATGTGGCACACTTCTTGGGTGCTGTGTCTATATGAGCAGTATTAATCCAGACATCACTTATTATCAAAAGTTAATTATTTGCCTTGCTATAGTACATTTTTTCTTGGTTCAGTTAATTCTGTTTCCTTTAGAAGTCTCACAGTAAGGATGCACTCAAATGTAGGATCAGCTTTCTCACAATCAAAAGGAGAAAAAAATTGGCTCACAAAGAGCAATCAGTGGGTCTATTTTACTGATAAATTTAGTTATTTCAAAGTCCATAAAAATTGTGTCTTGTCTGAATCAAATAGTCACAGGGGCTTGGTGATGTTCTTATATGACCAGGCGGATGTAATATCACACATGGTTTTAATTCTCTTCCTTGCCCAATCTGTTAATGGAGGGGGTTTTGGTGGGTCTGAGATGTGTGTGTGTGTGTGTGTGTGTGTGTGTGTACAGGCTTCTCTGTGTATCAAGGGGTTCAGAAAGAGAAGCAGTGCCCATCCTTTTCAAAATGCCTTCCACAGAGGCCCTAAATGGATAGAGTTCTTTGGGGAAAAGAGCATTGACTGTCAACTTGCATTGTTAACCTAATTGTTCCCAATTTCCATCGAAACCTCAGTGTCTGTCTACTGCTTGTGCTCCTCTTCTTTCTCTCTCTGGAACCTCCTGCCTGCTGGCAGATTGGAATCGGATTCCAAGTTCTCTTTCTCACCCCGTAAACTAAGCGGCTCATCTGTAGCCCTGTCAGAGTTCCAGGATTTATACTCATCTCCTGCCAATTGCTTTACCTCACCTTTCTCCTGGCGTGATCCCCATCGTCAAACCAGATTTCTTCCGTTCTACCTCTGGCTTCCTTGGGGAAGGAAGAGTGGGAAGAGACGGTGGCCTTGATAAAGCTAGAATAAAGGCACAGCAAGCATTGAAGAAACTTTTTAGGGAGGGAAGGAATAAGGAAAGAAGAAAGGAATCCACAATGAACAATGAAACTGATTCCCTTGTCAAGGAAGGAAGGAAGGAAGGAAGGAAGGAAGGAAGGAAGGAAGGAAGGAAGGAAAAAGAGAAAGAGAAAGAAAGAGAAAGAAAAAAGAGAAAGAAAGAAGAAAGAAAAGAAAGAAAGAAAGAAAAAGAAAGAAAGAAAGAAAGAGAAAGAAACCATTCAAGCATTTTCTTTTCTCTGTTGCCTTCAAGTCAACGTTGACTCCTGGTAAACTGCCTGGACAAGTCCTTGTAGTTTTCTTGACAAGATTTCAGAGATGGTTTGCTTGCCTGGCCTCCTTCTTTCTAGGGCTTAGGCAGAGGAATCAAAATCAGCTGGTTTGCATTTAAGGCAAGACTACACCTCATGATCTCCCAGTTTCTAGCCTTGTACCTTAACCATTATATCAAACTGGCTCTCAAGGCTTCAGGGAGAGAAATATGAACTAGGTGATTTCAATTTATGAGTTTATGTTTGTGGTGGCATGCCTATTTTAAAACTAAGTTGTCCCATCATGGCAGGTGAGAAAAGCCAAATAGGATCAGATATAATTAATATTTGGATGGAAGATCATCAGGAAACTCCAGAGCTGTAAACTGGGAAATTGGAGGGGGGGGGGAAATCCCAGAAGAAGGCAATAGCAAACCACCATCATACTGCTACTAAGAAAGAAGTTCTATATGAGTTAAACTCAGTTTAAAGGAGATAGCAGTTTGCCCTGGAGCTTGCCATATTTTAGCTATGAATCAGTATGCTGATGATACCCAGTTGTACATCATGACTTGAGGCTGTAAGGGAGAAGTTGTTGATACCCTTTCATGTTGTCTGGAGACTGTAAAAGCCTAGGAGGGAGAAAACAAGCAGAAGCTGTTGTTGGTATTTGTACAGTGAGGTTTTAAGTTGCCACTGGTATTATTTCTTTAGGGGCAGGCACTACCTGTGAAAGAGCAGGTTGGCAATTTGGGAATAATTCTGGACTCATGGCTCCTATGTTTCGCTTTGGCTGGTGTACCCGTTGTGACTTGGTGTGATTCAGAGGGGCCTAACTACAGTAACTCATATGCCCTCATCATCAACCACTTAGTCTATTGTAATGCATTTTGCATGAGGTTGTGCTTAGAGGCTACTCGGGAATTGCAGCTGGTCCAGAATGTGGCAGCCTGCATGCCATTGGTTTCCGTCTACAATTCTGTGGGCCTTGCACTATTTGTCTGTTGAAATCAAAGTAGCATTTAAGGTGCTAGTTTTGACTTATAATGCTCTGTATGGCTTGGCACTGAGGTATCACTTTCTCTAACCAGTGTCAGCCCAGCCTATTAGAACATTTACAGGAAAATTACTTTTTACTTCCCATATATCTGAGAGGTTTGGGGGATGAAGCTTAAAAGGCTCTGCTTTTCTTTGGCACAAGATTATTTAGGAACAGCCTCTTACAGGAGCAGTTTAGCTTTGGGAAAATGTTAGGAACTGAAGTATTATGGAGGGCTTTTTAAAAGTTTATATCTGGCATCATCTTGGGTTATTTTCTTCTTCCTCCCTTATTGTTACTCTTCCTTTTATTGTTATCTTTTGCTTATTTCTTTTTATGGTTAGGATTTTTATCCTGTAATGATTGTAATTGGTTTTAATCAGATTGTCGATGTTTAAATTTTGTGTTGTACGTTATGTAAGCTACCAGGAATCATTTATCTGTGGTAGGATAGAGGTTTGATAATAAATAAATAAATAAATCCTGCCAACCTCAGTCAGCATGTACAGTTGAAGGGTTTTGAAAATTGCAGGCCAAAACATCTGCAGCATAACATTTTGCCTTACCTTACCAGCTATGAACCCATTTTAAAATTCGTAGCATTACTTCCTAAACTATAACATATTTGGGCACTTTACCTAATCTATTCTGTATCTTTTCTTTCCACAGACAAACTTTATCAGAAAAATCAAAATTGTTTCACAGCCAAATGTCCTTCTACCCACTCTGTTTTGTCCTACTGAAATAAATTTCACACCACCCACTGGCACACAACAAACATTCGCCCCAAATTCATACTCCCTTTCTCAGCCCTAATCAGCTTCTCAGATTTCTTGAAGGAGGCTTCTGTGAAGGTTGCATAAACAACCCAACTCAGCCCAGCTGACTTTAATATGCTTTGGTGAGGTTAAAGTGATGCTACACAGGACATCTGGCTAATGCACAGTGCCCATGCCGTATTTACTTCAACAAAAGGATAACCTCATTTCTTTCCCAACTTTTAACTTTTTTAATTAAAAAACAACAACAGAGAGCTGGCAGATTGCAAAGTACTAGTCTCCAACGTAGCCTATAGTCCTCAGAATGTCTCCAAATAGGTCCAATGAATTTTTTCAGAAAATAAAAAATAATTTTCCGTTATTTTGCTTAAAATGTTGTGTACCTGCTTGGCAGCGTGGGAGGGTAGAGAGATTCTACAGAGGATGACAAGAAGCATTCTAGAAAATTAAAGCTTTGTAACTCTCCTTATCACAATCATTTTGCAAATGGCCAAGCATCCTCCTAGGAGCTGTGTTGCAAAAGCACATTCCCAAATTTCTAAGGATCTCCATCAGTTCCCAAAGGGTTGGAACCCTTCTATTAAAACAAAATGGTACAGGTAGTCCTCAGCTTATGACCACAATTAAGCCCAACATTTCTGTTGCTAAGTGATAACATTTGTTAAGTAAATTTTGCCCCATTTTGCAACCTTTTTTGCCAGAGTTGTTAAATTAATAACATGGTTGTTAAGTGAATCTGGCTTCCCCATTGACTTTGCCCGTCAGAAGGTTGCAAAAAGTGATCACATGATCCTGGGACATCATCATAAATTCATCATAAATATGAACCAGTTGCCAAGCAGCTGAATTTTGATCACGTGACCATGGGGATGCTGCAATGGTCGTAAATGTGGAAAACAGTCATAAATCACTTTTTTTCAGTGCTGTTGTAACTTTGAATGGTCACTAAATGAAAGGCTGTAAATTGATCCAAATTTCTACTTTATAGAACAGAGGTCCCCAACCTTTTGGGCACCAGGGACCAGTTCCGTGGAGAGAGGTTTTTCCGCGGACCGGAGGGGGCGTGGTTTTGTGTGCTGCCTGCATCCCGTGGATGGGGCTTCGCTTGTTTGTGCGGACCAGTTGCTGGCATGCCATGGACCGGTACTGGTCCACGGACCAGGGGTTGGGGACCCCTGTTATAGAACATGGAGAATAAGTCAAAGCTCCTTTGGAAAGACTAATCATAGCTTTACCCAATGAAATTAAAATACTTCATCCTTGATGGCTTAATTTACCCAGCAATAAAAATTACTTGTGGGCTACAACCACAATTTTAATGACCTTTGGTGAAATCATAAAGGTGCTCATTCATTTTCACTAATTGTTCCAGTGTAAGGGGGGAAAAAACTATATGGAATAAATTCTTTCAAAATCAGAACCCAATTTCAGAACTCTCATCATGAGGTAATATACCCGATGTCTGTAAAAGAAAATAGAAATTTGCCATGTAAGATGAAGTTGGTAAGGATATGCGGAGCCCATTGTACATGTCCCCACATTGCCTTCAATGGCCTTCATTGTCAACCTTTATAACTACTTGCAAGGCATATCAAATATAGGTAGTCCTTGACTTACGACCACAAGTGAGCCCAACATTTCTGTTGCTAAGCAAGATAGTTGTTAAGTAAATTTTATCTTATTTTGCGACCTTTCTTGTTAAGTGAATCACTGCATTTGTTGACTGAGTAACACGATTGTTAAGTGAATCTGGCTTCCCCATTGATTTTGCTTGTCAGAAGATCGCAAAAGATGATCACATGACTCCGGGACACTGGAACCATCATAAATATGAATCAGTTAACGAGCGTCTGAATTTTGATCACATGACCATGGGGATTCTGCAGTGGTTGTAAGTGTGAAAAATGGTCATAAGTCAGCTTTTCAGCGTTGTTGTAATTTTGAACAGTCACTAAATGAATTGTTATAAGCGGAGGACTACCTGTATAACAGTTTGGAGGGGTGGGAATGACTGTATTTGGTAAAGTTGAGTAGACTTTCATGGGATGTCAAAGAATGCTGTGCTTAATTAAAAGCAGGTTTTATGCTGATTTGTGAAGACTGGAAATATTCCTATGGAAGGAACTCCACTCGACATGTTATCATCATCATTGAATGGGTAAAAAAGTCCCTGTCACCCTTGATTCTATTATTTCCACTTTTGGGACTTCACCTCTGACTTCTGAAAATAGTTGACAGCTTAAATTTGGAATATGTTTCACACATTCTGCTCAATTTTCAGAATCTTAATGTTCACATGGCAAAGGATATATAACTGGTTGTTGATGAGCAGTCACTCAAATAGTGTCTCAGTTCCCCAGGCTGTTTCCTGTAAGTGCTAACATTTTTGTAACAAATTAAGTTATACAGACTTACTGACTGACATCAGTTATTTGAGGTACTGAATTCTTTTTTTGCCTCTGCCTCTTTTTCTTATTTAGGCACCTTCCACATCTTGGTGCAGGAAGTACAATAATGATTTTTTTTTTTACCATCCTTAAAGGAAATGTCTAAGCAATGCTCCAAGGTGCACATTATGAAGAATGACACTGATTGACACTCGTGGTTGCAGAAGCCTAGGCTTTTCAGCCCCTCAGCCTTCCTTCCTTCCTTCCTTCCTTCCTTCCTTCCTTCCTTCCTTCCTTCCTTCCTTCCTTCCTTCCTTCCTTCCTTCCTTCCTTCCTCCCTCCCTCCCTCCCTCCCTCCCTCCCTCCCTTTTCCAGCAGGCAGACAATGCTGCTGGATGGGGGAGGGAGTAAGAGATTGCAAGACTGACTGGATTGGAAAGGTGTGAAAAACTGCATGGCAAAATCTAGCACCATCAACAATATTACTCTTTGGTCAAATAATTCATAGAGCTGAGCCTTCAGAAGTTTGGTCTAGTGCAGAGGTCCCCAACCTCCGGTTCCATGGAGAGAGGTTTTTCCGCAGACCAGAGGGTGCGTGATTTTGTGTGCTGCCCTGCATCCTGTGGATGGGGCTTTCCTTGTTTGTGCGGGCAGTTGCTGGCATGCCGCGGCCCAGTACTGGTCCACAGACCGGGGTTTGGGGACCCCTGGTCTAATGGTTAAGGCACAAGGCTAGAAGCCAGGAGACTGTGTATTCTAGTCCCACCTTAGACATGAAAGCCAGCTGAGTGACTTTAGGCCAGTCTCTCTTTTTCAGCCCAGCCCACCTCACAGGGTTGTTGTTCTGGGGAAAATAGAAGGAGGAAGGAGGTATGTGTTTTCCACCTTGAATTCTTTATAAAAATAATAAAGGTGGGTTATGAGTGAATGAATGAGCCTGAAAAGGTGGTCCATACTGCATTTGGTGAGGATCATGTGTTCCCCCTGTTCTTCAATTTATTGATTGAAGCAGTCTCTACCCTATACTGAAATACTATTTCTGGAAGTCAGCAGTGTTGATTCACATTTGTTTGAAAGATCTAGGGAATTTCTTTACACTATTTAATGTTGCAATATTGTGTTAAACTACATGATTCAAAGTTGATTAAAATTCACAATAAACATGCAGAAAACTTTTATTTTCTTTATCTTTTTTTTTTTAGCAAACGTCTAGAAATACAGGACCCTTGATCCACAGCATCCCAGAATCTGTGTGTAGTTGCAATGCGCACTGGAACCTGCCATCTCTTTTCAGAAATAGCAAATAAATTCAGCTTTGCCATTATGCAAGCTTCTGATATTTGAAGGGGATTTGAGAGTGAATAATCACTGCCCAGCTTTAACTGCTAAGAGCAGTGTATTTTTAGTAGAAACAACTGGTTCTCTATTCTGGACTTTATATTATAGTATAATATAGTACAGAGATAGAGATATAGAGTATTTCTTGTATGCATGAGCTTTCTATATGAAGCAATAGGGTGCAGCAGCTATGAATGTATCTTATTGAAAGCATTTTGTGACTTCAGAAGGGGTTTGGGCTGCTTCCTACCTTATTTTCCCTGTATTTGAGCAATAAAGCATCTCCCTCTCTCATTCCTTCCATCAGCATCATTCTACTTAGTTCCTGTCCCTTACTTGTTGTGAATTGGTGCTCTTGGCCTCCTAAATTTCATCTGGGTGATATTTTAATAAATCATTGAGGACAGCACTGAGACCTGTATATCACTCTTGTAGCCTCTGAAGGCTCCTAGCTCAAATGATGGATGCAGTGGAAATGCTAGTCCTAGCTGGAATTGCTTCAGTGCATCAAACCTTTCTCTCTCCCTGCTAAGGTGTCTGGTGGTGGGAGGGTGAGGGAAACAGGGAGGAGCTGGTGAGAAATTCTTCTACAATAGAAGCAGAAGAATTTCTGGGACAACAGGGCCTAATGAAACTAGATTACATGGTTTCATTTTGACACATCATTTTGACACATGTGGCATTTTTTTTTTCATCCTGTTTCTCTTATTTAACATTATTCCAGGCTGGTTGCTGTGAGTGAGAAAGCAACTTTTCCGCAATCAGCTATGGGATTTCTATTTCAGGCACTACTGGTAACTTGGGAAGGCTGTAAACCAAAGATGGCATCTGAGGTGTTTCCAGTCATTCTGACTGAAGGGCAGTGGCTCTGCTGACTCACGAATATGCTCAGCTGAAAAGTGCCGGATGCAGCTTGTCTTCTTCTAAGATAGAAGGCAGGATGACATCTATGCCAAAGCACAAGGCAACCCCACAGGCTCTTTTGACTTAAAAACGGGAAGAGGTTCTGCCCATTTAAAACAGCAAACAGTATTTATTTGGATGAGGGTGATTTCCATGGGTACCAGAAGTACAGCCAAACTTCTCCTGGATGTTTGCCAGTTCCCTGCTCTTAATGAGGTGGCATGTATGTGTGTGAATCTTATTGACTGCATGGACAAATTCTCACCATCTTGATCTTGTTCAGAAATAATTCAAACACTGTCAAAGACATGCCAATAATCTCTTTGCCGTAATCAGATCCACACACCTCCTCTTCTTTTTCTCAGCATAACCCTCAAATGATTCCTTCCAACCTATTTTTATATAGCCTTTAGCACCATATTTGTGTAATTATTTAAGAATGTTTAGGCTGCCTATATTTAGGCAAGATTCTGGTGGGTGTCTTCTCTCCAGTGCTTTATTTGAAAGTAGGCCAGCCTAAAAAATAGAGAAAAGTCCAAAATAGGTCACTAGAAACACCATCCTGGCTTCCTTTCTGATAAATAGGTAAATAGTGGCAACCATTTTGTAGGAGCATCTGTACCATACTGTCAAAAACTTGAACGTCCTAATCAGATCAAAAATGTTACTTAACGGTGACTTGAACTTTTTAGATTTTGTTGTTGCTGTAGACAAAATCCCTCATCAAAAACTTAATGAGAAGACACAGTATCTATAAGTAAAGAGGTTATTTTATAAATTTCTAACTGGTAGAAACAAACAAACACAGAAAGCAGAGAACAAGGAACAGAAGTACATGGTCATTTCTAGCAAACATGTAAATAAAGGGTTTCCTCAAAGACATGCTATATTAATACTGGTTAAAAAAAATCTATATACTGCTAAAACTCTTGTGTCTGTAACCTTTAACTGGGTAAAAAAGTGCATCATAGGGCAAAACATAGTCAACAAAGGTACCTCAAATGAGCTAATTTAAGAATGTCAGGATATTACTCCTAAGGAAATGAAAATTGGGGAAATTGTGGCTGCTTCAGCATTGCCTAGCTGCTGCTGCGATCATGAGATTCTAATTTTCAATGTTCTGTGACAGTTTCCCAGCCACTATGGCAATCCCTTGCTCTCTCCCACACCTAGCAGCAGTCACTTACCTGCCTGCTGGCATTTGACTTGTAACTTCCTGCTGGCTTCTCCACTGACTTTCTATCTGCAAGCTTCTCATAAACAAAGTTAAATTGGAAAGGGAGGGAAGGAAGGAAGGAAGGAAGGAAGGAAGGAAGGAAGGAAGGAAGATTTCCATTGCTCTTTGTCAGCTTCCCACAAAGAAACTCAATGGGAAAGCGTACCGGAAGTTGGATGTCCTCCTCCTCCCATTGCTTTTTTGCTCACCAGTAGTCATTGTGTTTCTCTGCTTAGGTAGGAGAATATCTCTGAAATGATGACCCAATGGGGCATGGGTTGTTTAGTTGGTAATAACTGGAATAAGAGATAAGTAAAAAAGGCATAGCAAGGAACTCCAAACGAATTTTTGCAGATTGGGAATGGAGACTAAAATAGCAAATGCATACGCAAATGGAGAGTAATATCTGAGGTAGCATTAACTAGCTGGAAAGGAATCTTGGTGTTGTGGTGCATAGCTTGATGAAAGTGTCAGCCCAGTGTGTTGTTGCTATAAAAGGGCATGCTGTGACCACAATTGGAATATTATGTGCAATTCTGATGACTGCAATTCAAAAAGGATATTATGGTGCTTTAAAAGATACAAAAAAATAGCAATGAAAGTGATTTAAAGGGCTAGAGCCACCTGTTTTTAGAAAAGATATACCAGGCCTTTCAGGTTTTAAAAATGTTGTAAAAACGAATGAGGGACATGATAGAAGACTACTTAGATATGCATCTTCTGAATATGAGAACTTTTGATCATCTGATGAAATTAAATGGCAGAAGAATACAATGGAAATACTTCACATAGAGCATAATTAAAGAAAGGTATTTGCTACCACAAGATGGCACCAACCTCTATGGCTTTAAAAGGTAATTAAACAATTTCATAGGAAATGAAGCTATAAGAAGCCAATACAATGGCTACGCATTGCCTTTAATATTGGAGACAATGTTCCTCTGAGTGCCAGTTACTGGAAACATGGATGAAAGGGTGCTAATGTGTTTTTATGGGACTTCCCAGAAGCATCTAATATAGGGGAAGCCAAAATGCTGGACCAAATAGGCCTTTGGTCTGATCCTGCACTGTTCAGTTTCTCATGGTAGATTAGTGTCTTTGGATTGTTCAATAATGGGTAGATATGTACAATAACAGTGTTTCCACTTTGCAAAGACTCATTTTTGTGGTTGGCATTTTAAACTAACAGCAAGGAACCTTAGACTGCCAATATAAGAAGCTGACCTCTTTCCTTCAACAGCTTGTATCAAACATCCTAAGAATGTTGTCTATCCTTTTTCTTTTATGTAACATCTTTTTATTTGCCTTTGATTTTTACGGTAAGTCAGTAAAATGTACTGTGAATGTAGTAAACCGGTTCAACTATATTTTAAGATTTTCACATCGTGCCATCCATTCCATCACCTGTACACAGAGCAATATATCTGTCTACCACAGATGTTTCTGGGGTCCACCCCTAGATTGCAATTGCCAGAGGTGTCATTATACAACCCAATGAGCAGAAAGTTGATGCCTTCCAAGTTTTCCCTCTACAGCATCTTGACTTTCCCCATTGGTGATTTAAGGCTGGAAGTCTCAGCTCTGACATGGAGAGAGTTCCCCTGATAGCATAATCTCTGCCAGCAGATGACATGACAGAAGTGCCATTAACAGCGGCATATGCCTAAAAACACAAAGATACAAACAGCAAGAAGAGTGGAGATGAAGAACAACCACAAGATCAAAAGAGACAAGAAAAGGAAATTGGCAGTAATTCCTTTGTACCTGGTATTGGGATGCACCTGCACCCCAATAGAATTAAGATCAGTGTGTGAGGTGATAGCATGCACGCACAACAGCCTTGCCCTCAAATGCATGCAGATGTAACTATATACATTTAATCCAAATATTACAGGTTATATTTGCGTAGCTGAATCTTAGTTAAAAAAAAAAAATAGCTGGACATTAAATCTGGTTGTAACAAGGAGTACTGAAGTTTCTTGTCAATCAACCTCAGTTGAAGTCCACAAATCTTAAAGTTGCCAAGTTTGAAGACCCCTGCTGTAGATAATCTGGCAGATCGGGCCATTTCAGTTTAGAGAAGGCGGTCCTGCAAGTACCCAAATGCCAAACCATAAATGGCTTTATAGGTTTAAAAAGGGCTTTCAATTGTACCTGGAAACCAACTAGCAATTAGCGAAAGATGCAAAATATTGATGTAATATTTTCCCAGTTAACACACAGGCCACTGGACCGGTTGCGGTTTCTGAATAGTCTAAGGGCAGCTCCATATTCAACGCATTGTAGTAGTCTAAATGGTGTTAATGAGGTGAGTTACTATATCTAGTCCCCCCCTGCACCAGGTAAAGCCATAATTGGTACACCAGCAGGGGCCCCTCCAACCATGGCTTCTGCCTGCTGCTTAAGCAGAAACCAAAAATTTAGAAGGATCAACCTGCCCCTTCTCAGGCAGCACATCTCTCTCCAGAGATAACACTGGTGTGAATAGAGAACCACAATGACCAATCAGCAACTGCATCTTGCTTGGGTTCCACTTCAGTCTATTCTTGCTTCTCAGAATCTTATGGCAACCAACATATTTCAGCCATAATTAAAACACTATAACTTTTTAGGGCTATAGTTAAATAATGTTAATTAAATACCAGACTGCTTTCAAAAATAATAATAGTAGTGCTTTTCTTTCTGCAGTATTCTATTTTAATCTTGTACTGTGGGTTATAATGGTTTTAATTTTATTTTAATATTGTTCACCACCCAGAATCACCTATTGAAATGGGTGGCCATATATGATTAAATAAATAAAAAAAAAAAGTTCTCTACTCAACTCTTGTAGTAAGGCTGCTTGGCTTATGTGAGAAAACAGGAACTCGGTAGACAGAGAATCAAATCCGTGCCGGTGAGCAATTATTTGACCACCTTTGTGAGAAGTAGTAAAATTAGCATAGCAACTGGGAGTGGCAGCAGCTTTCTGACTCCTTGGGAAAGAAATGGCTTAATTGCAGTATAAATCTTGTGCTCTGTGTTTGCAGGAGGTTAGACAGAATGATCATCATGATCGACATAGCCGAGTTGAATGAACATTACTGGTCAATATTATGATAGCTTTGCCTGAGAGAAGATTAATAAGATTCATAAAGAGAACATTCATTTAATGGTTCTTGGCTAGAGAGACCAGGCTGTATCTTCACACTTGGAGTATTCAAAATGTCTGGAACTGCCGAAGATGACACATGGAGCAGATTGCTTCTTTGATTTGTGACTGTGGTGTCTGGAACTTACTGCAGTCTTAAGGGAAGGACCTGTTAAACCAACCAATGCCTTAATTACTATGCAGAGCTGGGTTTGCACCTGTATTGTTACAACTATCCTAAAGTTTCATAGATGTCTATGTATTTGCTTGCAAAGATAGCATGAAATAATATATCAAAATCATGGTCCGACATAGGCAATTGATGACAGATTTTCAGGTCATTGTATTGGGCACTTGCCACAGCTGAGATCTTAGGTTTCCATTAATTTTTGTTCTCTTCAAGCACTGAACATTATGAACTTGGTTAATGGACTTGTATAATCTTGTCTAGTTGCTCTGTGTGGAAAGTATACAGATAGAAAATACTAGACAGCCTGCGACCCATTGGGTAATCATTTCAGAAATATTTCCTTACTTAAACAGAAACAGAATGACCAAGGACGCCCCAAAAAGCAATGAGAGTGGGAGCAACTTCTGACTTCCTGCTGGCTTCCCCATTGAGTTTCTGTGTGGGAAATTGGTAGGGAGCATTATAAAATATTCCTTCCTTCCTTCCTTCCTTCCTTCCTTCCTTCCTTCCTTCCTTCCTTCCTTCCTTCCTTCCTTCCTTCCTTCCTTCCTTCCTCCCTCCCTCCCTCCCTCAGCAGGCAGGAATGTTGCTAGATGGGGGAGAGAGCAAGGGATTGCCAGACCGACTGGAAAACAGTCACAGAATGTTGAAAATGAAGGTCATATGTGACCATAGCAGCATCCAGCAGCAGCACAGCCACAGTTTTCCTAAATTTTATTCCCTCAGGAATCATAGATTCCAAATTTTCGATACATTCTGTAAGTTAACCTGTTTGAGGTACTTTGGTTCCAAAACTGTTGCCCTGTGATGCATTGCTTTGTGCAGTTAAAGGCCATGAGAAGAGTTTTAGTAGTATATGGAGAGCTAATGTCGGAAAGCATAATTGCCTTATGATAGCTGTAGAACCACAGAAGCTCTTAACTTCCATCCCACCAATCTCTCTCATGGAACCATAATTATTGTTCTTACAAGGTTCAGGTTGTTGGCACGGAAAGAGTTAATCTAGAGTGATTTGTTATTGTGCTTACCCTGTGGCATAAACATTCTGAAATGCATGCTGACTTCTGTTTGCATATTGATATGTATCCTGAAGGGCCTGTGTTTAGAAAGTGGTTGTGGGTTTTTTTCTCCCTTTTTGGTGCTTTTTTAGAAATCCGTCTTCCCATGCAAGGCTGGAAATTATTCATAATTAAAATGCAATAAAAATGTAGAGCGAAGGAACCCAGCTGTATCATTCTCTCTCTCTCTCTCTCTCTCTCTCTCTCTCTCCTCTCTCTCTCTCTCTCTCTCTCTCTCTCCCTCTCTCTCTCTCTCTCTCTCTCTCTGTGTGTGTGTTGGGAGTGAGGAAACATGGGAGAATCTATTTTTAATAGTTTCCACAGCAACAGAGGATTTTGCTTACAGTAAATTCCATCCTGCTTGAGCAAACCATTCTGATTCTGCACTTGGAAAACACTTGTCTGTAAGTAAAAAGGAATTGTGGTAGGTGTCTCCATTCCTTAATCCTGTGATTTGCTTGAGGGTTGAGGGGCATGGCCCCTAAGACAAGGGCCTTGGATTGAATGCTGAAGCTGGTAAAATAGACCTGCTAAAAGCTGCACCTGAAACAAAACTGTAACTGCTATGTCATCTCCTATGCCAGGCCTCTCGTTGGCCTAGCTCTGAGGTGACCTCCTGACATAACAACTCTTCTCGCTGTACGTTGAGGTTGTGCAGGTGTCCTCGAGTGGACAATAGAGCTAATTATCTTTATGGAAGTTGAGTCCTTGACTGATACTCTGGCATCTTGACCTTCTTCTTCTCCTCCTCCTCCTCCTCCCCCCTTCTCCCTCCTCTTCCTCCTCCTCCTAGCATCTTTTATCTTTTACTTCCTGTGATTGCTGAAATTAGCAGTACATCTGCCAAGTGTATCAGATGGTAAATGTGATGCCAATCACTCTCCCTGGGTTGTTTCACAGCTGGAGTGACAGGTGGCTGTACCTTTGGGGTGGAAGTCATATAGAGGATCTGATTCCAGAAGAGCACTTCAAAATTGGCTTACCAGAATCTGGCATGTCATCCCGTGCAGATTTATGCCAATTTGCCAGAACTGGTATCGTATGTCTTTGTAAGATAAAATAGCACAGATACTGTTATGGCATTTTCATTCTACGTAGCTTCTAAGGCACTTTTTTTTTTTTTTTTGTCATTATTGAAATTTGTTTGGAAGGAAGGAAGTTTAGCCCCAGGGAGACTTCTACCCAGCTCCTTGTTGAGCTGGAAAACCAATTAGATCTAATGTGTTTTTGCACTGTTGTTTCTCACATTCCTCTGCTGAGAAGTTTGTTTCATGTGTATTCCTGTTCTATGCTTTTTTTCCCACAGAAGAAAATATAGAACGTTTATTTTGTGGGTGTAAGAAAGAAGTAATAGAATCTAGATTTGTCCTCACTTGGAAATAAGGACAATAGTGGATTGTGCATTCAGTGGCCTTTCCAATTCTGTCTTCCTATTCTGTCGTGGGATGGAAGTTAAAACTCTGTGCTTGTAAGTTGTAAATAGTAGCCAATAGAATAAATTAGACCTTATTCATATTTGAGGGGTACCCTCTCCCTTTTTAAAACTGAAAGCTAGAGCACTACTGGGTATTTGCCCCTATCTCTCCTAAAATAGACAAAATAAACGCCTGCAAGTCTCTTATATATATTCCTTGCTTCATAGTTGGAAGAATGGCTGCCCTTCTTCCAGCTGACTTTATGACTCAATAACAGAAAGCTTTTTTCACCTGCTCTGGATAATTTTCAGTGGCATGCAATGACTTCGGGAAGCACATAATTGCAACAATCAGTTTACATGTGTTGGTGTTGAAAGGAATCAAAATTGGGACTGAAGAGAAGGGGGTTGGTAAGGCCATTAGCTAATTAGCTGCCCTTCTGCTGAACCAAAAACATATTAACCTTTTGCACAATTGCATGTTATTAAATACAGAAGGGGTACGGCTTGAGAGAAACAAAATGCATCCTTGACGTCTATATTTTCCATATATATGCATCTGCTGGAAGGGCAAGCATGGCAACAGTCCAGGAAGGCAGAAAGGTGCACTTTTAGTGAAAAGCATGCTTAGGTCTGATTATGTTTTTATTTCTGTATTAGATTTTTATCCCTCCTTGATTATATATAAGTGCAGATAGTCCTCGACTTAAAAATCACAAATGGGACCCGAATTTCGATTGCTAATCAAAGCTAGCTGTTAACTGAGTTGCACCTTTTTTGCCATGGTTGTTAAGTGAATCACTGTAATTGTTAAATGAATCAGATAGTCATTAAGCTAATCCAGGTTCCCCCATTGGATTTGCTTGTTGGAAGCTGGCTAGGAAGGTCGCAGATGGTGGTCACATGACCCAGGGTGCTGCAACTGTTGTAGAGTAATTACATGCTGGTTGCCTGGCACCAGAATTTTGATCACATGACCTTGGGGATGCTGCAAGCAATAGTCATAAGTGTAGGGATCGGATGTAAGTCATTTTCTTCAGTGCCATTGTAATTTCGAACTGTCACTAAATGAATGGTTGAGGACTATCTGTAACTCAAGGCAGTGAACGTACATAATAGTCCTTCCTCCTCCTATTTTCCTCACAACAACCACCCTGTAAGGTAGGTTGGGCCGAGAGAGAAAGAGAGAGCGGCCCAAAGTCACCCAACCAGCTTTCATGTCTAATGCAAAGACTAGAATTCACAGGCTCCTGGTTCCAGGGTCAATCCCTTAACCACTACACCAAACTGGCTCTCAAGAGCTTTATCATTTGGGAGACTGGAGAATAGCTGCATTGCAAAATGGCTGCATGAAACAGCAAGCACAGATAGGACTAACTGTAACTCAGGCATGTCAAGAGCAAACCAAAAGGCAGATTCCCAGATAGAGAATTATGGAAACAGAATGGAGACCTTGCTTAACCTCCTGCTGATGTTCATTTTGCTCTGCCTGCCTATATTCCCTCTGAATCATCTAAGCCAGGGGTGTCAAACTGCTGGCCTGCGGGCCGGATGCGTCACACAGAAGCCGCACCCACCCCATTGCCGGCAGTGGCAAAACCGTCCCGATACGTTGCGCGACGTCACGTGACGTTGCACGTTTGACATGTCTGATCTAAGCCAAATGGTCTCTATACCGTAATAGTAATATTTCCCATTATCACAATGCCAGGTGCACGTGATTGAAACTAGCAGAGGTCCTTCTTCTATGGGATTGTCTGACTCTTGCCAAAGAAATGCTAAGGGCTGAATATTCTCTCTGGCTTTTAGACTACCAAGCAATTAAATGGGACAGCTGAGATGATCTGTGACAAACAGCAGAAGCTTTCTTCTTGCTTCTGGACAGATATTTCCATCTGGATTCTAGGTTCAGAGGTGGAGAACCAAAAATTGTTCCATGTTAGGGAAGCAGGGACTATGTATGTAGGTAGTCCTCAACTTAACGACCACAATTCAACCCGAAATTTCTGTTGCTGTGCAAAACTTTTGTTAAAGTGAGTTTTCCCCATTTGACGCCTTTTTTTGCTACAGTTGTTAAGTGAATCACTGCAGTTGTTGAGTTAGTAACATGGTTGTTAAGTGAATCTGGCTTCCCCATTGACTTTGCCGGTCAGAAGGACACAAAAGGTGATCACGTGACCCCCCCCCCCAGGACACTTCAACTGTCAACAAATATGAGCCAGTTTTCGAGCGTCTGAATTTTGATTGTGTGACCACGGAGATGCCGCAATGGTCTAAGTGTGAAAAATGGTCACAAGCCATTTTTTTCAGTGCCGTTGTGATTTTGAACGGCCACTAAACAGACTGCTGTAAGTGGAGGACAAACTGTAGTTGGAAGAAGAGAAGACCCTCTTTTTTATTATAGTCGCAGAGTTTCAATATCAAACTTGGGATGTATAAATTTTAAGATCTTATTTAATAGGTTCGAAAGACAAACTGATGCCCATCGTGGGCGACTCTGTTTATATCCAAAGCCAAATAGGATTGAAGCAGAATCTATGAAGAGCGAAAAAGGTAATACATAATGAGCCTCAAGCTGCCCCTTGTTTGATTGGGATACCCATGATTTCCTAGTCTATATTCACATTATCAAGAACTACCACACTTCTGATTGTACTTAAGCAGCATGTTTTGATGTCCCCCTCTCACCTGCTGCATCTGTACGGCAGCCCTAAGAGCAGGGGTGTCAAACTTGCCGCATCATGTGATGTGTTGTGACGTATCGCAACTTTTTTCCCCTTGCCGGAGCTGGGTTGGACGCGGCTTCCACAAGATGCATCCGGCCCGTGGGCCGGCAGTTTGACACCCTTGCCTAAGAGGACAAGTGGGAAAGGATCTCGGTTTAGGGCTGTGGTCAGGCTGAAAACCATAAACCATTCTTTTGAGTTACATGATGTTGTTCAGCGCCTGTGTGACTAACACAAGCAGGAATCTGTGCAATCGGTTAATTATTGGAAATAGGAAACAGTGTCAACGTGGTCAAGTTAAGCTTTTCTTCCTTGAATTATTTCTTGTCCTTGCTATAAAGGACCCAGCTAGATTACTGGTGTTTGATATTGAGTTATAAAAAAGTTTATTTTTAAAATGCAGAACCATGTTTCATTATTTCACAGAAAAATGTCCTCTAAAAACAGACATGAACCAACACCATGAATAATAATAATAATAATAATAATAATAATAATAATAATAATAATAATAATAATAATAATAATAATAATAATAATAATAATAATAATAATAATAAAGTTGGAAGGGACCTTGGAGGTCATCAAGTCCAACCCCCTGCTCAGGCAGGAAACCCTATACCATTTTGGACAAATGGCTGCTTAAAAACTTCCAGTGTTGGAGCACTCACCGCCCCTGGAGGCAGGTTGTTCCACTGGTTAATTGTTCTAACTGTCAGGAAGTTTCTCCTTAGTTCTAGGTTGCTTCTCTCCTTGATTAGTTTCCATCCGTTGCTTCTTGTCCTGCCTTCAGGCGCTTTGGAGAATAGCTCGACTCCCTCTTCTTTGTGGCAGCCCCTGAGATATTGGAACACTGCTATCATGTCCCCCCTCGTCCTTCTCTTCATTAAACTAGACATACCCAATTCTAGCAACCGTTCCTTATATGTTTTAGCCTCCAGTCCCCTAATCATCTTTGTTGCTCTTCTCTGTACTCTTTCTAGGGTCTCAACATCTTTTTTAGATGTTTGTCTTTATTTCAATTTAATGTAAAAATGCCATGCCAGAATCTTAAGGCGTTTTTTTTTTTTTTGCAAAATGTATTTCAGAGACCAGCTGTAGTTTATGTTCCAATCGGATTCAGAAATTCAAGAGTTTTTGTAAATGTTGCTGTAGAAGATATGTGTTTATATAAACATTTTATTTTTTGTTGAAGATTTCTTTAAAAAGGTAGGTAGAGAATAATACAAACTAATATAAAGTATGAAAAAAGAAAGAAGTCAAAGAGAGAACTAAAAGTGCAAGGGGGAAAAGTAAAAAAAATACAAAGAAAGATACAAAGAAGTGGCTTCTGATCTTCTTTACAGCAGTTAAAAGTACAATTATAAATTTACCTCTTACTCAGTGATTATAACATAACTCTGTTTCTATACTCTGTCATCAAATTCATAAATTATAAGTTCATTTTTTATGTTTCATGCAAAAATTCTATTAGCAGTCTCCAATCAGCAACAAACATAGATGTTGTCTTTTCTCTGATCAAAGAAGTCAATTTAGCCATCTCATTTTCCATCATCTTCATCAACCATTCTTCCACTGTGGGTAATGCCATTCCATTTTTGTGCATACAATAATCTTGCTGCATTTATACAAAAATAACATTCCCCCACTTTGGCCACCTAATGAGAAGGAAGGACTCACTGGAGAAGAGCCTAATGCTGGGAAAGATTGAGGGCAATAGAAGAAGGGGACGACAGAGAGTGAGGTGGCTGGATGGAGTCACTGAAGCAGTAGGCGTGAGCTTAAATGGACTCCAGAAGATGGTAGAGGACAGGAAGGCCTGGAGGAACGGTGTCCACGGGGTCGCGATGGGTCGGACACGACTTCGCAACTAACAACAACAAACATTCCCCCCCTTTTTCAATTCCCCCCCAATTGTATATTAATCTTTAAAATCCTTTAATAATAGAATAGCAGAGCTGGAAGACACCTTGGAGGTCTTCTAGTCCAGTCCCTTGCTCAAACAGGAGACACTATGGGACAAATTGTTGTCCAGTCTCTTTTTAGAAGCCTCTAGTGATGGAGCACACACAACTTCTGGAAAGAAGCCATTCCACTGATTAATTGTTTTCACTGTCAGGAAATTTCTCCTCAGTTGCTTTTCTCCTAGATTAGTTTCCATCCATTGCTTCTTGTTCTGCCTTCAGGTGCTTTGGGATACTCTGAATCAGTGTATGTATCTGAATCCAGAATTTTTTACATATTCACCAAACATGACAAAACGTCCCTTCTTGTTTTCACATTTCCAACATACATTTGAAGTGACTTTATACATTGTGTATTTATTTCTTTGATGACCTATATCAACAGGAATCATGTCATCAAAATTGTGTTTAAGGTTATAACATAGTGTAAATTTCAGTCCTTTCAACTACATATTTTCTCATTGTTCCATCTCTATATTCTGTTCCAAATTTCAATATAAGTTTATACTTATTAGCAATTAACCTGTTCCATTTTTACACAATTCTATTTCAAATTCACTCTTACAATGTTCAAAACCACATTTTTTTTATCTACTTCAATTCTTTCCAATAAATGTAAGTAGGATAACCTTTGACATTATATCTCTTTGCCACCAGTTTTTCTCTTCATTTTATTTTACATTCCTCTGGACAAAATTTTAATATGTTGTGATAAGTTAGCCATTTGTGTTTGCTTATTGTTTTTCATCCATAAAATACTTCTTGTGCTGAGATTCACAGAGGTGCTTTCAGACACAACTTGGGTTTGTACCTAGTCGATATTCTCCATATGGCACATCTAATATAATAATTTTTAAAATTAAACTTAACCTTGACTTTATCATACCACAAATATCCATGCCACCCAAATCTCAGGCCATGCTCTTCTAACTCCAGAAGCCTTCTATTTCTCAGCAACATCCAATTTTTTCATCCAAACCAAACAGCAAGCTGCAGAACACAATTTCAAATCAATTCTCTTCTTTCTTTTCCATCTTGTAACACCTTATATTTAACTTGTGTTTTTTCCCTATGCCACAAATTCAAATATAACCTTCTGCCACTGTTTAAATAGTACATCAGTTGTCAAAACAGTATTCTCTGAAACAAAAACATCATTCTGGATAAGACATTCATTTTTATCACAAAATTCTCCCCAGCAATGACAGTTCTAATTTCTTCCATCTTAGCATATTATTTTTAACTTCATTCCATGTCTTAATATAGTTATTTTGTAATGCAGGTAATCCTTAACGACCACAATTGGAACCAGAATTGCCATGCTGTTGTTAAGTGAGTCACACCCAATTTTACCACCTTCTTTTTGCCACAGTTGTTAAGTGAATCGCTGCAGTTGTTAAATGAATCATGCAGTCATTAAGCAAATCTGGCTTCCCCCGTTGACTTTGCTTGTCAGAAGCTGGCTGGGAATGTTGCAAATGGAGATCACATGACTCTGGGATGCTGTAAACATTTAAATGCACGCCATTTGCCAGGTGCTCAAAGTTTGATCACATGACCATGGGGATTCTATGATGGATATAAGTGCTGTTGTAATTTTGAATGAGCGTTAGATGAATAATTGTAAGTTGAGGACTACCTGTAACATACAATCCATAATGATATTCAGATATTTTACCTCAGATATTTATAATCCATTTTATTCATCATCTGTTTGATCTCTTTTTACATTTTTGTGAACATCTTCGTCTTTTGTTTATTAATCTTAAAACGTGCTAATTCAACCAATTCTTTTAATTTGCCCATTGATATTTCAGTCCTCTTTAAAGGAACTTCCAGAACCATCACCAAGTCATTTGTAAAGCCTTTAACTTAAAAGTTCCTTTTTAAATCTTTACTCCCACAATCCTGTCATCTTATGTTATATTTTGTGTACAGGTCATCCTGGACTTACAGCCATTCATTTAGTGACCATTCAAAGTTACAACAGCACTGAAAAAAGTGACCATTTTTCACACTTATGATTATAGCAGCGTCCCCATGATCACATGATCAAAATTCAGACGTTTGGCAATTGTTTCATATTTATGACAGTCACAGTGACCCAGGATCATATGATCACCTTTTGCAACCTTCCAACAAGCAAAGTCAATGGGGAAGCCAGATTCACTTAACAACCATGTTACTAACTTAACAGTTGCTGTGATTCACTTAACAACGGTGGCAAGAATGATCGTAAAATGGGGCAAAACTCAACAACTGTCTTGCTTAGCAGTAGAAATTTTCGGCTCAATTGTGGTCATAAGTTGAGGGCTACATATATATAATTTTTATTAAGGATTTTGATTACAATAGTAAAAACTAGTACAAATAAAACTTAAGTAGAAAGAATAGAAAGTGCAAAACATGAAAAAGAAAAAGAGTATGATAAAGAAAAAGAAAAGATAAAGAAGTTACTTCCAACATTCATTACAAGAATAGAAAAAATAATGACACTTTACCCTCTATAAAGTTAAAAACATCCGATATCCCATCTCTTATCTATCAGCAAATCAACAACTTTTCATTCCTAGTAGCAGCAGAAAGTAAAGGGTTGCGAGAAGTTTAGCAAACAAAATGTTTTATTTTAACCTTGATAAAATAAACCAAAGTTTATATTCCTTCCTTTTACTTATAACTGTCCTTATCTTTAATTCATTCATATTGTCATAGGATTTGATTTCTCTTCTATTCTTCTTCATCCCATTGCACAGACTTCTTCAAGTGTTTAATAAGTCTTTTTTGTAGATCCAAACAGAAAACATTTCCAGGTCATTCTCTTGGTTTGTCACGTGTTTCCCCTTTAATTTTTAAAACTTTAGCCAGTTTCTTTTATATATACAATAAAGCATCTTTTTCCAAATAATTGTCTTGGCTGTCACTTGTAGTTTCATTCCCAGTACTTCCTCTGACTTGTCATTCCCTTATTAGCATCTTTCGGAGATAATCTATCCATAGAATTAGACATCATTATTGATATTGTAGCTATTAATCTCTGGCTCCATTCTTCAAAAATCTCCTTTAATATTTCCAATGTTATATTTTGTGTCACTCTGTAAGACCCAGTTAACTGTCACCAAAAGCCAGTTTGTATTTTTTTTCCTCTCTTCTACTTAAGAGTCTTTATCCCCCTCTAGTGTTCAGTTTCTAAAATTATAAAGCTGCTTATCTTTCTTATGAGCCAAAATAACCAAAATAATTCTGGTTCCCACAAGAAGGTATTAATTTTTTTCTAGTTAATTCCAAAATCTTATAGCAATAATCAACATTCCAAATTTAACAGGACCCTTAATCCATTTGTAATTTTCTTAGATCAAAATATTATTTACCTTTTTTGCTGTTTATTTTGAAGTAATTTTTTTTAAGCTTGTAATTATTTTTTTTTCTTCTGTTCAGATCTGAAGCTAAACTCATCCAACAAAATAGGCATTCCAAAGATCTCTAATAGCTTTAGGATGGTCAATAGGCAAGTACTGTAATTAGAAAGTGAGGTCTGGGAACTTAGTGTCCTTTAAAAGTTTCCCCTTCATTTGTGAGCAAACTTGACTGATCCCTTCATCTCCTGGTTCTTAATCCTGAGGGAAACTGTTTTTCTGTGGTCTCCTTGTGAGAAGCAGTTGGCCTTTCCTCATCCAGAAGGAACTGATCTACTCACTGGTTGACTCCACTTCCGCAGAGCTGTCTTCCGTTTGCTATACCTCCCCTTTTTCAACTGTTGTATGACTGGTGGGCACCTTTTAAGCTTTTGTAGGAGCCTCATTATCTTTGGAATATGCATCCATTTTCATATTGTAATCCCTTTGTATTCAATATGTCCTTTTGGAATAATCTACTTTTTTAATAGCTATGATTTTTGACAAAAAGAACAAGTATTGGTACAGCAGGCTAGGATTAGGAGGTGAGAGGTTTAACGGACATTGTTTGTGGGAATTCCATCTTACAGAAGAGATACAGGTAGACCTCGACTTATGACCACAATTGAGCCCAAAATGTCTGTTGCTAAGCAAGACAGTTAAGTGAGTTTTGCCTCATTTTATGACCTTTCTTGCTACAGCTACGTGAACCAATGCAATCGTTGACTTAGTAACATGGTTAAGTGAATCTGGCTTCCCCATTGACTTTGTCAGACAGCCACAAAAGGTGATCAGATGAACCAGGACACTGCAACTGTCATAAATACATGACAGTTGTCAAGCATCCAAATTTTGATCACATGACCATGGGGATGCTGCAATGGTCGTAAGTGTGAAAAACAATCAAAACTCACTTTTTTCAATGGTGTAATTTCGAATGGTAACTAAAAGAATAGTTGTACGTGAAGACTACCTGTATATGACAATCTGCCCATTCTGAATGCATTCTGTTGGCACTTGGATGACCAAACTAGAACAGTGTAGGGACAATGTGCCATTCACACTGATGCTTACAGTTTCTTTTTCTAGAGGCTGGATTAGTTGGATTGATTTTGGGAGTAGTGTTAGATTACCCTAGGTCAGGGGTGTCAAACTGCCGGCCTGCGGGCCGGATGCGTCATGGCGAAACCGCGCCCACCCCATTGCCGGCAATGCGAAAAAACTCACGATACATCATGACACGTCACGTGACGTTGCGAGTTTGACACCCCTGCCCTAGGTTCTTACTTCTGGAGAATTTCAGTGCCCTTGCTGAGATTCTTTGTTCAGGAGTGGTTTGGGATTTCATGTCCTCCTTGCTTACCTTGGATTTATGTTAGCTAATACCTGGCCCTATACACATAGAAGAATACTTGGATATAGTTCATTCCTTTGGTCAACCTGATGATCTGCAGGTGTAGGAATTCTGTGTGATTCTGTTGCCATGGGCAGATCACTTCCCAGTAAATGTTAGAGTGATGGCTAACACCAACCTCTGTAGGGAGGGACAGCTGGTTAAAATGGTCTGACCCAGGCACATGATGAATCTAGAACAGTGTTTCTCACCCTTGGGAACTTTTAAGATGTGAGGACTTCAGCTCCCAGAATTCTGGGAGTTGAAGTCCATTCATCTTAAAGTTCCCAAGGTTGAGACACACAGATCTAGAGTATTTCCTGAATGTACTTGTAGATATTTTTTTTACATTGATTGTCAGTGATACTGATTATGTTTTAGCTGATTCATGGTAGTTGTCCCTATTATTCTGATCGCTCTTTTTCCTATTACAGTTCTAAATCAGCCTCTTGTTGCTCAAGTAACTGGGTGTGAGAAAGCAAATGGGACATCAGCTGGAGTGAAAGTAGAGCAACTCTCAAGATAGATCAGAGAGAGCATGAAGTGAAACCCTCACTTGCACCTCTATCCTCTGCAGTGGAGGCTTGGTGCTTAGTTTAATGCTTCCATTGCATCTGCACAAAACAGATATAATACTTTCCACTCTAGGTAGCCTCCCCTCCATCAAACATTGGACAGAGGAAATCAGAAAGTTAGTGTCTTATGTTTGCATTGCTCAGGACAAATGAACTCAAATAGATCTTTTTTTTTTTTAATGGTTTGGGCAGGTTATAGGAATGTAACTTTAGCATCTGTGTGTCCTGTTGTTTTGGATTCCTTGGGGGTTGTAGATCTTCAGGATATGGACAGGGTGTGTGGTAAGCGAAAGCCTGTTAACTCAATCCTTAAGTTGAATCCTTGTAACAGGGACATATTTTCCTCTTACTTCTCCCTTTCCTCTTTTAACAATAAGTCCCTGTTAAAGAAATATTCCGTTAGAATATTTAGACTAGTCTCCAACAGTACATGTCTGTGAAAGGTGATTAGGAAAATGTGATATCACAGATGCATTTGAAAGATATTGATTTTGGATGGGTAGAGAGGCCCTTATTTATTTATTTTTACATATTTTTAACTGAACAAACAATAACAAAATTGAAAAGAGTTGACAAACAACCAAGAAAACATACAAAGAAAGGGAAAAAATAGAAACGCTCTCTCTGTCTCTCTCTCTGTGTCTCTGTCTCTCTCTCTCTTTGTGTGTGTGTGTGTGTGAGAGAGAGAGAGAGAGAGAGAGAGAAACAGACAGACAGACAAGAGACAGAGAGAATGTTTTTTAAAGGAAAGTACAAACATCATAAGCACCCAATATTTCTATCAAGAATGATGTTTGTACATATAAATATAATCAGTTTGGATAAATATTTTTAACATGATTAATCACAGCTAATCAGGCATGAATAAATTTATCCTTAGCTGTGTTTTCAAAACATATTGTATTATTTTTTTAACCAAATCAATTTTCCATACTTTTAAATACCTCCAATGAGAGATATATTTAAATTTACCAGTGTTTCCTGATAAGAAGCCTAGTTTCTAACAAAAGGAATTGTATCAACTTTTTAGGTTGCATCTACTTATATACCTTAAGAAATGTGGAGAATGAACCAACAGCAGGCTTTATTATTGGCTGATATTTTCAATTTATTCAGAACCTTTTGACCAAACGGATTTCATACTGGATATTGCCACCAAGGATAGTAATGTGAACTAGTGTTTTTACAGCTTTGCCATATAATCAAGAAATGTTACAATTTATATAATATAATTTTAGCGAAGTATAGAGATATTTATTGCTTATCTTCATGGTCAATTTTTGATGACTCGCTGAACAGATTTTAAAGGATTTTATGCCATGGAGAATTTGAGAAGAATTAAATCCTTTTTCATAATCCCATTTTAAGAGTTTCAAGAAAATCTGATTAAACAATCTTAGCTACTACAGCCTAAAACTATGAATGGAAAAAAGAAGAAAAGTGGAATGAAAATTAAAGAACACTGTGCCCAGTAAAGAGAGTTATTGTCAGCATAATAAAACACACACTAAATACAAAGAAAGCATCTTGATGTTACACACCCAACTGGGCTATGTGATTGGAATAGAAAGGCTCTGTGAAGTGTTGCAAATTTTCATTTGTCTTTGTAGATATGCCAGAAGAAAAAACTAAATGAAGATTTAAAACCAAAGCTAGAAAGATAGTTTTAGAAACACAATGTTTCAAAACTAATAAAGCATCCCTAATGGGAAAAAAAATCAAAAATAATTTCAAGATGTGAAATGGAGACATTAAGACACCAATTATGAAGTTAATCTTCATGCTGTGCTTGCATTTATCTTACTTGAAGAATGCCTGCATTTTGTGTTCAACTTTGATTTTATTCTATCACTATCTGAAAATTACTGTTCCAAAGTTAAACAAATATGTGGAGAAGAAATAGAATTAGAAATAGAATTTATTCCATGTTATATGAAAGTGAACAACTTTAGATTAAAATATAGATTTTTAAAACAGCATCATACAGATGCTCTTAGCAACAAGCCTCTAGCTTAAGCTATATAGATTGAATGCTTTTATTTTGCTTTCCTCTTTAAAAGAAAAACAACAACAACAGTGGCCAACTATTTCCTAAAATTATTGATTAAATGGCTCTGGTTGCACAATACATTCAAATAGTGCAGTCCAACACTCTGCTTGGTACTCAGAAATGTTGTTTCCTATACTGGCCCCGGATGCTTCAAATAATACAAGATTTTGCTTATAGCTTGGTCCTTGTTTACTTTCTCAGGCACATCTAAGCAAGAAAATATTTCCGTTCAATTACATAGTTTCCCCAGCAGGTGGCAGTAATAGCACATACAGCATCTACTGTTTCTGAGGCTGGGGTAGTCCTGGTAAATACCTAGGCTCTAATAATTAGGGCTCCAATTGACAGTGCAAAAGCAAAAACGAATTGCTATGGCATTGATAATCCCCAGAGAAGGGCCAGCCATGTTACAACAGCATTTTACTCTTTGATGTCTTCAAAGGACATTGGCATGGTAGGACTTGGAAGGGAAAAATGAACTGTGTTGGGAACAAGGCAAGTTACAAACAGATGTTTTGAACTCGGTATTTCTGTGCTTGAAGACGTTAGTAGATGGGAGGGGGGAAGGAGAAAGATGGGGTAATCCCATTGTGAAAATGGCTGTAAAGCTGTTGGTAGACTGGAAAAAGATGCAGGAAGAAGGCAATACTAAACCATTTCCTTAAAGCCACAGAGCTAATTCCATTGGAATCAAGGGCTCCTGTATCTACATTTTACCGACCCAACGACTGCAGGAAACAGACTGAAAAATATCACTGTAATTTCCCCCCCCCCCCATCATCTTTGGTGTTCATTAATACACCAAATTCATCCTCTTTCCGTGGCAAGACTATCTGGGTCTGTATAAGCCTTGGGCTTTGACATTCTCTGAAGATTAGAGTAATTATCGTTCCCATTCCCACCACGCACAGTCGGTTCACCTCCAAACAGTCAATCTCAGTATTCAACCTCATTCGCTTCCACACAGCCTCCTTAATTGTTTGGGGGGGGGAATGGGAGGAAGGAATACTGTGCATATAGTCAAAATGCAGGACCTAAACGTTACAACTAAATAATACATAAAAAGCATTAAGGAAAGATTCAGATAGTCCTTGACTTATGACCATTTGTTTAACAACAGTTCAAAATTACAACAGTGCTGAAAAAGTAACTTACGACTCATTCCTGAAATTACATCTGTCACACACAACCCCTGAAATCATGTGATTACAATTCAGGCATTTGGCAGCCAGCTCACATTTATGACAGTTGTACCACCCTGCAGTCATGTGATCACAATTTATGACCTTCCCAGCCGGCTTCCGACAAGCAAAGTCAATGGGGAAAGCCGGCAGAGAAGGATTGCAAATTGCATCATGTCATATCTCACTTAATGATTGTGGTGATTCGCTTAAAGAATTGGGTGTGCTCATGTGACGCCTCATTAACACCCATGCTGCTTAATGATGAATTCCTCAGTCCCAAATGTGATAATAAGTCCAGGACTATCCTTAAGTCATAAGTGCAATATTTTCATCATTCTGTAGATTTACTTCTGGGTGTTTGGATGCACATGTTATACAGTTCACACATGCCCACATATGTATGTGTTATACAGTTTCATTTGTTTAGCTAATTGGCTGAAGAGATCTAAACGGTGGCATTTGTGACTTTCACCTGCTGTTATTTGACCAGATGACCACTGTTAGTTTGCGTTTAAACCTTCCAGCTAAAGACAATGTTGTTACAAAATGAGGACAACTGTCCACACTGTCTCTTGTGTTCTAAGCATGGAAGTTCGGGAAGTCCACTGTGCACTGTTCTAGGGCAGCATCTCTCTTTACTTCCTCTTGTGGCTGTGGAGGACTGCAGATTGTACAAAGTCCGCTAGAGGGTGCTCCAGTTTAGTATGCCGGTGAAAGCTTCTGCAATAAATCAGCGAGCTCCCTAGCAGAGCTCCTTGCTTTGTGTAAACGACAGGCATCCAGTGGTGGGATTCAGCCGGTTCGCACCACTTCGGCAGAACCGGTAGCTAATTTTTTGTTGCCCAGGCCCAGAATGGACTTCCGGAAGCCGCATCCACAGAGAGAACCGGTTGTTCACATATTTGAATCCCACTACTGCAGGCATCCTGTTTTCAAATGTAGCTCCTGACACTGTGAAAAGGGTGAAAACACCCGTGCAGGTTTCATGACATTTTCTGATTGGGAGATATTAAAACTCATTACCCCTGTTTAAAAACAAAATAGAAACAGCAGCAGGACGGAGAACAGCAAAAGAAGGCCCCAAACTCAACATGCACTGCTTCTTCCTGCACAGTTTGCAGCTTGATCAAACTCTGCAGTATTGAATGAATGCTTGAGAGCCCTACAAAGGGAACTAACAAGGAAGCAATATTCCCCAGTTGAGGTAAGAAAATGCTATGGCCTTGTTTATAGGCAAATAAAGGGGTACCCCCTAGATCAGAACTGGGGAGGGGGCTGTATAAATACAGAGAAATGCAGGCGGTCCTGATTCCAGAATTTAAAGTGGTGATGATGAAACTATGACATGTCTGTCACATATGACATGCGATTTCATTTTTGGTGACATATCAAGCCTGCAGAGACTCTGGAAGTCGTTGTGGGCCCTGTCTTCACACAGCCTCTGAAGCCTCCCAAAAACATGTGAGAACAGGTCGTGCTCTTTCGCTCTTTTCAGACGCTGCCAGGCCACACAGAGGCATTTCTCTGAAGCTTCCAGGCCTCATGCGACCTGGAGCTGCCTCAAATAGGCATTTTGTAAAATATTTACAATTAGGTAAGTATTTATTAAGTATTACATTTAAATAATTTAATTTATTACTCTTTCCTTGGAATTGTCTCTCTTTTGACCGGGGTGGATTGACACGCCGTCAGAGTCAAGGCAGGCATTTTCTGAATTTTTGACATACCATCATCATTGATCTAAAAGCTCAAGATCTAATGCTGGAAATCTTTGCAGGTGGAGTTCTTATTTCTGCAGGAAGCCAAAAATCTCCTCTGGTGCATTAAGGAGTTCTCAAGCAGACCAAAGCAGAGCTGACGAACCTTATTTTTAAGCATGAGCAAGTTTCTGAGTAGAAAGAGCAGGATCAGGGCTCATCATCATTACTACTGACCTCTGCGCATTCTGTTGAAAATCTGAGCAATTTTTGATTGCTCACTGTGCAGGATACCCTAGAAATGACTTGAACAGCAGTTACAAACAGCTTACTCACCTAAGCAGTCTTCAGCTGATGAGCAGATGTTAAGATGGGTGACAGCTGACCCGATCCTCATTCTTTTTTCACCCTGCTCCACCGTTTTATTCCCTGAAATCAGGCTTTTGTAATATCTCAACAGAGTAATTGAATTCTTACTTCACTGGATTTTAAAAGCCCGTGATTAGAGTGCTGCTTTTGGATCCAACACTGTCTAGGTTTTAAAGAGAAAAAACAAAGAGAAGGAGAAGAAGGAGGGAAAGAAGATTGGAGCACTGAGGATGGGAGTGAGCAAAAGGAAAAATAAGCTGTTCCTGAAACAGCAGCACTAGAAGCATAGAGAGAGGATTACTTCTGCATCCAGTGGCGTTAGCTTTGAGTCTCTGCCCTTGTGTGCTGAATACACCAGTCTGTAGTATTTGAAAGGTACCAGGTTCAGTCTGTGAAGTCTTTTCCTTTTCCTTTTTCCTTTCCTTTCCTTTTCATTCCATTCCATTCCATTCCCCCATTGTTTGATAGCCACAAAAGGGGCTCCCAATTAAAAACAAACTTCCTTATCAGGCAGAACAAGGCCGTAAGTTTTGAAGTGAGTGGCATTCACCAGATTCTCCTTAGGCTGTGTTAGAGAAAAGGGCCATCCCTTTATGCCTATGCTAACTCAGGTTCCTCTTTAAAATGCTTTTCTCCTAGGGTCTGTTCAATTTGTTGCATTGCCCCCATCATTTGCTGTGGTCGATCCAAGTGCTGCATTGCTGCTACCAGCCATTTCCACTCGACTTCTTTGAGGAGGATGAGCTGAGGAAAGGAGCTGTTTGAATAGAGATCACAGGCTCATAGTGTGGCAGAGGGAGGAAAACTGACAAAATTGTGGACATAAGAGGTAATAGAATCTGGAAGAATGTGTTTGTGGTTTATGCTGTTTCCAGACCTCCCAAGATCGTTCAAATTTACCTGAGGCAATTTTCAGCCTTCAAGTGCTGCTTTAATAAACTGGATTTGATCTCTCAGGACACCAGAAAAACTGAGCCTCGCTGCTACTGTCAACTAGTAACAGACCTCACTTCCTAATATTAACTTTGTGAGTTATAGAAATGTATAAGCTTGGAAAAAAAATAGCCCTTGCTCAGGTTTTCTTCTTTTTAATTCATGCTGGCTGATCTGTATTTTGTTTGGCTTTCTTTCAACCGCCTGAACCCTAGTCTTCCTCAGAAAGCACTTTGTTTCTGATGACGTGTAATGTTTAGGAGCTGTTCTTTTGAGTGAGAAAAGTACTTTGAACATGCTCAGAGACTCTTTTCCATAGATTTCATGGCTCAGTTTAGGCACTCCAACAAAGGTTGCTCCTTTTCACTAAGGGCCTGCTCTACTTTCCAGGTACCTTCTGTCCTTTTCTCCAGCTTATCGACAACGTAATAGTGGAGTGGTGGGAAGGAAACCATTATAATGTCTGCAGGGAAGAAAATTGGCACATCCCTTTTTGAGTTATGATTCACATTGAAAGCCTTAGAATTACTGTTTAAATTATAAAACAGTAAGTGCTTTATAAAGAGTTAATGTTTAAAAACCCTTCTCCGTGTGAGCTGAAATGGGAACTATTGACAGTTTGTTATGTATACATTTTGTACCGAGCTCGGTGAAAAGTAGTTTAAATCTAAGTTTATACAAGTTGGCTTGAATTTCTCAAGTGACTTTGGAAGCACAACGTTTGAGGAACAATTCACTGGTGATGAACAGGGGATTGAGGTTGGGTCAAAATTGCCCCCCCTCCCCTGCTAACCAAAATACCTTCACACCTTATTCAGCTTTCTCAGCTGCTCTGACAACCGCACATTCTCAGAAAGAGTCCAAACCAGGACTCTGATCTGAATAGCTTTTTTGCAAGGGGAAATAGAGTCTCTTATCTTCTTTACCCTACCTTTACCTTCAGCCATGGCTGATTTTGTTATGAAACCATCAGAGTGGGTAGGCTCAATTTAGTTCAGTTGTAGGTGTTATTAAAAGGAAAGTAGGTGACTTCAGTCTTGCAAAATCTCTCTAAACCTCCCAGTCACCCAATTTTGCTCTTTAAACCTTCCTCAAATGAAAAAAAAAATAGTTCTACAAAGGCCCAGTCTTATTTAAAGGGTTTGTCAATGCTGTGAAATTCAGAGTGAATTTCCACAAGCAAAAACAAACTTCAGCAAATGTATTTGGCTCATGGAACAGCTATGCAAGGCTGGACCTGGTTAGTACATGGATGGGAGATCACTGAGAAATCCCAGACCTGTATAAATATTCTGGAAGAAAATAATAGCAAGTCACTTCCATACTGTTCCCAATAAAATTATATGCATATGTCTGAGTAATAACCACATGTTAAGCTTGACTCTAAAGAGACTTGTACAATATCCCCCGCTTCATACATTCATTTATTTATTTCCAAGGATAGTTGCTTGGTATATGGCTAGAGAGGTTGGTGTTCCAGGAAATAATCCTCTGTAGCATGAAGTAGGAGCTAGAGAAAGAGGAATGCCTCGTTATGGTGATTATCTTTCCTATCTGCTGCAATAAGAATGTTGCCCTTCACAGTTTGGGATGAGGAAGTGTTAGCGAGCTGAAGTGGTGCAGTGGTTAGAATGCAGTATTGCAGGCTAACTTTGCCCACTATCAGGAGTTCGATCCTGACAAGCTCAAGGTTGACTCAGCCTTCCATTCTTCCGAGGTCCGTAAAATGAGGACCCAGATTGTTGGGGGCAATATGCTGACTCTCTACCACCCAGAGAGTACTGTAAAGCACTATGAAGTAGTATATAAGTCTAAATGTTATTGCTAGTGTTATGTTACTTGGTAAGGAAAATTCTTCCCCTACGAATTCTTCCTGCTTTTTTCCTCTTTTTTAATAATATCTTCATTAAAAAATTACATTATATAGATAAAAGCTACAAACGATAAAACAGAAAAGGAAAAAAAGAAAAAAGAAAAGTAGTAGCTTTACTTCCTCAACTTCAACAATATATTGCCATTTTTTAAAATATAACAAATGATCTCTTCACCCCATATCTCACCTCATTCTCTATAAACATATCTTTAAATCCTCATTCGTCTTAATCAGCAAAAGGTCCATTAAGGGTTACCAAAAACAATCACATATCTATTATAAACTTATTCTAATAAAACCACTTAATTTTCTTTCTTTACATCTATAACTCTTTTTATATTCTTAAACAAATCCCCAAACTTCATCAATCAAATACAATAAATAAAAAACCCAAAAAAGGTTACCAGGAGTAATTGCCAGAAATCAGATAAATTTAAAATATAAGAAATAATGTCTGTCCCATACGGCTATTTATCATTAAAGCACAACCTTAAAACATCTTCCATAACCAGAAAAAAATGCCAGAAATAGAACTCTTATCTAGAGAACAAAACCTTTAAAAAGTCAAAAAAAGATCCTTTAAAGATTGCCAAAAATAGCAACCTATTGTAACTTTGATGAGATAAACCCACTTTATATTCTTTCTCCTTACTCGCAAGTATTTTGATCTTAAGACTATTCAAATAATACTCCAACAGTGTCTTTCCATGTTCCTTTTGTGTTTTCTCACAAAATCACAAATAACATTAACAAGATCCTTTTGGTAAATCGAATATAAAAAGATTGTACAGCTACTCTTCTGGTCTATTATTCGTAAATCCATCAGCTGGCTTCATTTGCATGTTTAGTTGACTTTATTCTATATACTTTTTAAAAAACTTCATTTTTAAGTTCACATTTAAATCAATTTCATTTTTGCCAAGTGAAATTTGTTTCTCTTTCAATGGCATAATTTAGTCTTTCAATAATGGCAGAAATTTTCTAATGCTCTCTAGTGCCCAACTTTCAAAGATCCAACTTATGACATTTTTTTCAAAAGAATGTAAACATCCAGTTGCCCATGGGAAGGATTTTATAATTAATTTCAAATATTTATTTCAAATCTCTCTGGACCCTTACTTCATTTTTATCTTTCCAAAATCAATTTTCTAAACACCCTTTTGCTGTATTCCAAAAAATCATATTTTCCCAAGGTCTTAAAATTGTACTTAAAACTTCTTTCATTAAAAAAAGAGATGATTCAACTAGTGAAAACAATAGAAACTTGCTGATCCCAAGATTCTTTAACAGTTCTAAATCAATAAAAGAGTAATCCAGTATAATTAAGATATGAGTCTCAGTCAAGCTTTTTGTCCTTAAGGGGCTGTTTTACAACTGTGAGTTTGGATGGTATCTCTTGATTCCCAGCCACTCAAGTCATAAGTCAATACAAAACCATAATTCCTGTGATCCACATGTGGGTTATTTCATGATCTCCCTTTTATCCAGAGAGATTTCGCCGGTCTGGATACCGCATCCAACCATGATCTGTGTCAGAAATGCTTTCCTGTTTCAGCAGGACATCTAGCTTGCCATGGTGCTCACCGGTAGTCCTTCTCCTGATTCCCCCCCCCCCCGTTCATGTACTTTGTTTACTACCATAGCTTGCAAATTGTTGTGTTAAGGAATCCATTTTACAGTGTTTCTTGATTGAGAGTTTTAACCCTAATGGTGTTGCCCCAAATGTTACAAAGAACCTATTGCGCACAGTATATTTTTGCAAAATGTTATTGCATGGTTATTGATTTGCTTTTCAAGCTCCTTGGTGGAGTTATTAATTGTCATTTTATTAAGTGATATATGTGCTGGATTTATAAGATGGGTAAAAGCTAATACAAAGCACCAACCAGAAGAGAGGAAGGGATGGTTGGAAGCTGTGCTTAAAAGAAACTGATTAAAGCCAATTAATGTTGCCCATTGTCTGAGAGTCAGAAAAAAGCTTCTTAAGAAGGGATTTTTAAGTAAGCTTTGCTGGTTTGTGGAGGAAAGATAATCCAGAACGGCCAACATTAAAAGATGAAAGAAGGGAGGAAATAAATGGGGGAAAATTTGGGGAACATGGTAGATTTACAAGGCTCATCTCAAAGAGTAGATCCAAAATTTAAAAAGTGATATTTTTAATTGACAGAAGATCTTGAGCCCCTTAGAAAATTGCCCACAAAACATATAGGTGAAAGGATTGATTAACATGCTCACTCTTTTGCTTACAAATCATTATTTTGATCTGATTCTCCTTCTTTGGAGCTTCTGTGAATAATTCTATCCATCCGTGGTCAAAGATCATGCAGGATCGGATTTCTTTTTAGCATAGCTCAAAGGGAAGGCTTTGTGTGTCGCGGGGCAATGGAACCCACTGACTGAAGCTTTTATAGCACAGGAGGTTCATAGGAGAACTTCCAGCACAGCTTTATTGATTTTTTACAAATTATTGTAGACACCTTTGGACACAATATAGGGGGAAACACAAATTAGACTCTGCTTAATCAGCATAATGCAAAAATTATATTCAGTAACTGATTATTTTGTTATTTTATAAAATCGTCTTATCTGCATCCCCCTTTCCCTTTTCACCTATTTAAGGGTATTATGGTCCGATTGCAATTGGTGGGTCCACAGTGGGGACTGGAATACAGGCTTAGCCATCAAGCAGGTCATTGTCCATCAAACTAGAACGCTCTCAGCATCTCAGCTTAATCTGAGATGGATTTGCATTCCTTGCGAAATAATTCAGGCAAATATACTGAGCCTCAGGTCCAGCTCTGTTTCTGAGGCCAGGTTTTTTTTATTCTTACATGGCATTTGATGATAGGAATACTGTTGGTCCTGGCAATGTTTGCAGTTGCTGAAAAGGCTTTTGTCAAAGCTGGCTGACCAGGCAGCTAATTTTCTCAAACAGGAACCTTTGGAAAGAGTTTGGGGAAAATGGGGGAGATTGGAAGGGGGAGAGTGAGATTCAGAGGTGAGATTATTGATACATCCCACGGCTGTCATAGAGGCTATGATGTTGCCCCACAGATTTCATATACGCTGAGCGCTGGAGGACTTACTACTCCATGCAGGGCTTTCTGGAAACATGGGCAGATGGAACAAGCAAACCCTTGCACTTTTTTGCTGCTCGGTCCCTCCAGAGCTATAAAGTCAAGAAGAGGAGCGGAAAGGGCTAGTGGTCACCCTGCCTTAATTGTTAGTCGAGACTTGTCAGCAACATCACAGGACCCTAAGATAAAGTGTTTCGGTGAAGGAGATAATTGAAAATCAGAAAAAGACTTTGTTAATTTGATTAGACAGAGCTGGAGTTGAATTGTTCTTCATCAAAAGAGATTTGATTTTGACACGCAATTAAATCCTTCTGCTGTCCTGGTGCCCCTGCTCTCTTTCCTGCAACTAAGGCTGACTCAGGGATGCAGGAATGGGGAGCTTTAAGAGAAGGTGAAATCGCTGAAGGGGTCCCGGGAGGGAGGGGCAAAGAGAGAAGCCTTAAAAAGTGGGAAGGAGGGATATGTGGCTGAAGGAGATGAAGAATTGGGGGAGGGATTGAAAATGTGTTGGAGAGACCATTTCAAGCTCATGAAGGCTCCATTCTTTATTATAACCCTCCTTCTTGAACTCATCATCCCAGACAATGAGACTCACACAATTGACGTATCTTGAAATTTCAGATTTCTTGATTAAAGAAGCACTGGGTTTAGTGCTGCAGAATCTCAGTAATGTAATGGGGGGGGGGAGACAAATGGGTGATGCTGCAGGAACAATTCCTCCACATCCTTTGAAAAAGGAAAATTCTGGCAACTTTATAAGCTTTTATAGGTATTGTAAGACAAGCATGACTTGCATCAGTACTCTCAAACTTTGCGGGGCAGATAAAACAAAGTAAAATGGTTATTAACATCCCTGCTTAGGGCTGATCTGCACTTCTGATCTTGCCCAGACCGCCTCCTATTGGAGAGGACAAGAACAAAGGACACGATACTTAACTTGTCCCAATCCTCACTTGAGTTTTCTGGCTTTGCATCAGAATGAGTGATTTCTCTCCTGCCATTTGAAACCAGGGAATCTGATTCACCTGCTGTGCTTCATGCCAGCTTATGTAAATACCTTCATTCCAATTGGTTGATTTATGCTATGGTGGGTGTGTCCCTGTTCCCTTGTCTGCTTTTTACAGTTATTTTGTGCAGGGCTGCTTGTCATGAAAAAGTGGATATATTAGTTGACATTTCATTACTGACTAGATAACATTATCAATCCTATGGTAGCAGGTATGTAGTTTGCTCCCTATTTATATACAGTAGCATGCCCTACTGCATATAAACCTACTATATATAAACAATATCCTAATCGAGTAACTTCCAAGGATAATCAAGCAGACAAACAAGCAGAAAACAATACCCTAATCAAGGAACTACTGGGGGGGAGAGGGGGGGGAAACACCCCACACCCCACACCCCCACCAATACTGGCAGGGCAAGCTACTGTATATAAACAGGGAGCAAACCCCATATTCACTAGCATTGATGTAGTCAGGTAATAAAATGCTTGTAAGCAAACAACCAAGCTCAGAGAGCACCAAGGACTCCACAGTTCAACCCTGAGCTACATATATTTTTTTCTAATGAAACATCTGCAAGCAAACAAGCTCAGAGAGCATCAAGGACTCTACAAAATGACAAGAATTCAGCCAGGTTCCCCATGAAAAAATGATAGTCATTTCCCCCCCCCCCATCAAGTCATCAAAGGACACGCCTACAAAAGGGAGACCGATTAATAGTTGCTTTCTTGCATTGGTAGTAGGGGGAAAGTGGCAGGAGAATCCAAAAGTTAACTTCAGTCCAGAAATAGCACCTGGCCGTCACTGTGGCCAAAGTTGAGGAATGGATTGAAATCCGAAAACAGATTATTCTAGTGAGTTTCGTTTCCAGCTTCTGGTTCACGTGTGGGAGACAAGCAGCTGAACGTTGCAGTGTGGAAAACCCTCCATTGTGATATTTGCAAGTAGGTGGCTTTAGTTCAGTTTGTCAGGTTTAACCTTAAAACAGGTCTAAGGTTTACTTGAAATAAGGAAATGGAACCGTGAATATTTCACAAGTAAAAGTCGAGTGAAATTAAGAAAGATCTAACCTGAATTCATCCATTTTGTGAAAATGCCTGTGACACTTCCTGAAAATTCAGATTATGCCCTAAAATGTAGGGGGTCGCTACCATAAAGTAGTTCTGCCAATATTCCTTTTCTCCCATTAGCAAAGCAGGCTTGATTTATATAATGCTTGAGATGGGTGCTCCGAATATAGAGCATTGGCTCTGATTACACAGGGGGCTGTAAAACTGGGCCAGTTACAGGTTTTATGTCAGCCTCTGAACATGGGATTTTGTTATCAAAGCTCTTGGTAATTCTTGCCTGTTTCCCTAAACCCTACCTTTCCCTAACAAAACTTTCACTGCCAATTCTTTCCTTTCTTTCCTACTTCAAATAAGAGTTCTCTTCTCTTGCCCCAGCTGTGCCTTCTCCCTATATTATTTTCTCCCAATTCCTTCATGGGTCTTTTTGCTGCTGCAAGGGATTGCACAACAGTTCGGTTTCATGCTCCTTTTTAAGGGCATTAGTGCCAATCAAGCTTAGAAGGCTTGGAGGAAAAGATGGTGCTTTCTTTTCCCAATGATTTCCCCAATAAATAGGCAGCAACTGGCTGATTTTGAAGAGTTCTTTGAGAAACATTCCTGTTTCCCCTTGGCAGGAGATGTTCACACTCACATTCAAAGAAGCCAGTGGGAATTGCTGACCATCTATCAAACTGGACAATGGAGAATCATTTCAGAAGCTTTGGTAACACTATAGGGGCCTCTGCAGCAGAAGCACATCTCCCAGTTGAGAGTGACTGGCCAAACTCTGTCATCCTGTCAGGAGCCTATAGGGTTAAAAAGAATATGAAAAAGCTATTATTTTGATCTTCCAGACTTCTGGGGCTGTAGTAGAGTCTATCTGGGGCAGTCTCCCATTTCTCAATGGGAGCATGCTTGGCAAGCCTTTGGAGTACAACTTTCTTTGCTCTCCATTTATTGTGTGACTGCCAGACTTTTCTCCCACTGAGGAATTGGAAGCTGATTCCAAGATTGAGGTCAGCAGTGGGCACTCTGCCATGTTGTAGGTAGGTGCCCAGCTCTGCTAAGTTATTGTAGGTGTCCTTATGAGAAGGGCAGAAGGGCATTATGGGTAGTTTGTCTAGTCCATCGTCTCTTTGGTTCACCATGAGTTAACTGGCAAGATTAACATACATGAATGCATTCCATAACTATTATAGTGCTGAGGTAGAAGAAGGAGTGGCAGAACCTGAGGGTGGAGTCAAAAGAGGAATCAGCCTAGAATCTCTAGGTAGCCACAAACGGACCAAGTCCAACCCCTCTTGAGTTCCGTTGACCTTTAACTAGCAGCAAAATAATGCTAACCATTAGTTGAATAGATTCCTGTGCATAGGCATGAATAGTAATAAATCAGTTTAATTGGAACTTCATGTGGGGTCCTGATTTTTAGGCCTGACCTAAAACCTGATATGGGTTTTGGGAATCAAGATGGGACCCCTTTAGCATAACATGGAATAGACTGCGTACAGGTTTTACCAAGCTTGTGGTTTCCAGTGTTCCAGATGAGGGAGGAGACAGACAGGCCAATAATTACATCACATTAATCAATTTCTTGTAGTATAGTATAAACTTTCAAGGGTTGAAACCCGTTTGTAAATTAGAAGTCAATCAGTTGCTTTAACTTGCAAAAAATTATGCTACAAGTCAACTGGTCAATTTTCAAAGAGCCACAGGACTTGCTTTTTTTGCAATACAAGATGACAGTTGTCTTCATTATCGAAAATTTAAAGCTCTTGCTGGTAATGAGTTCCAATCCCAGGGCCCATTAATAGAACGCAGGGCAATGATACAGGAAGTGCCAGGGGCAAAGGCACATCACAAAGGCAACTGCTTATCCCAGTGACTCCTTCTTTGTACTGCTTTCCTATTCTTCATCTCTAGATGAGCAGCACTGCAGTCTCACTGGCTCATCTGGGGTGAGATAATTGAGCAAACAGGCTGGAGGCAGGGGATGCTGGGGCCAGTGTTAATTTAATTGAATCAGTTTGTTCACAGCAGAATATTAACCTCTCGGGCAATAGCTTGAGAGAGAATCCTACTCAAACACTGTGGTTCAGTATGGGGGCAGTAAGCTGACATACCCCGATATCATTGATGGAGAGACTGCAAGAACAATCTCTGCATACCCCCATTCGCATGATCTGATGATGCAGTCACATTACTACTGCAGCAGCCAGAGACAGATTCCATTGGGGAAGGGATTGCAATTAAATTACCCCCAGGGAGGCTGGCTGAGGTATGAGGAATGTCTTGCTTGAAGCCAGAACCCAGGGAAAGCAGAAGGAGGCAACTCTCAGCTTGGCCTGGGAAGCTAACGGTGGGATAGGGAAGTAGAACAGGGATTCCCTTTCTCCAGTCAGGTTATGATGCTAACTGGGCAGGGTTTGCAAGGGAGACCATTTGACCATTTGCATAAAATGATGAGGACAGAAATAGCAGTTTGATACAGCTCAGTGTAGATTTTTTTTTTTTAAGCCTCTTGTCCAATAGCTGAGCTTTGCAGGGGTCCTGCAGCTGGGCATTCACAGGGTTAAAAACAGAGGAACACTTCAGGATGAATGGTGGGAGGGGAAGGCAAATTGTAATGCTGTGGGGTGATGAACCATAGGCATGTTGCTCACCCAGGAAAACCCAGGTTGATGGCAGGAAGTCTGATAAATCTGAGTGATAAGCTGGTAACAGGGATGATGATAGGCAGGCATGCCAGGGACAATAGACTGAAGTTGGGATTAAAGGGCAATAGTAAGTTAGAAGATCCAAGAAAAGGAGATCATATATACACTGGTTGTGGAAGGCTGTTTTACACACAATCGTGGTAGTTTCAATCAGAAATGGATAACTGATGTTCAGTGGGGCTATCAAACTAAGTTCTGGCCCAGTTCTTAATTCAGCCCCACTCTGGTTTTCTATCATTGGCCAAAAGACAAATAGGGATTGCAATAAAGTATAGTGAAAGAGATTAAGGTACAAATCAGTTTGGAAAGACCTTAGAGTAAAAGAATAGCACACAGAAAGCTTGGATTTATCCCCTCTTTAGAGTCTGATGTTCTTGGTTAGCAGAAGGCAGCCATGAAGTATGTAATTTTGAAGCCCACTTTGTTGTGGAGAAAAACGTATTTTGTTTTAGCAGCCCTAACTATTTATCTGGCTTAGAAATTAAGGAAAGGTATGATAGACTGAATGGAATGCTTTTTAATCCTCAATTTCGCTTTAGGTTGGAAGAAATGGAGCTAAGGAGGAAATTGGCCTGTGCCTGAGCAACCATATCCATCTCTTTTCACCATATTAATCTTCATTTTTCTCTCCCTTTCAACTTCTACTAAAGTCAGTAAGTAACAGCAATGCATTAGACTTTGAAGCTGCTGGAAAGAATGTGTTCTACCAAATACAGATTGTACTGTTATGGATCCAGAAAGGAATTGTGATACTGAAACCTACTGAAGATGCTTTAGCATTTCCAGAGCAATCATGTTTCTCCCAGAACAGTGACTTCTATCCTTAATAGTGCTGGATTCTATTATCCTCAGTCCTTGTCTGCTGTCAAAGGTAGGATTTCCCCTCTGCAATGTAGATAGAGTCACAAAAGCTTCGGAATGAGAAACCAGCATTCTGAGCAAAACCTTGTTTCTTCCAAAGCATTTAAAGCTATAGGGGCAGCCTGAGGGTTAGTTGACAGTGGGAATCAGGTTAACCCCAGTTGTTCCAACTAGCAAATGGGATTTCTGGTTTTTTATCAAGGCCACAAAATGGAATTCAAATTGAAACTACAGTTCTCATTATGAACCTATTTGTAACACCGTCAATTGTGCCGGCTTGTAGAAAACAAAATTATGTGAAATGGACAAGATTACTTTTGCCTTATCTAAGATCAAGCATCCCAAAGAAAATAGAAGATGGATCTTGTTCTGTTCTTAGAAGAATTCTAGCCAAAGTAAATAATTGATTGGATCTGATGGCAGAGAATTAGTGCTCTATATCTTTGACTGTCAACCAGTGGTTGGAAAAAGTTTCTCTTTCCTTACCATCCTTTTCCAAGCAGCTATTGTGTAGAGAGGCTCCTGAAGCAATACACTATTTTCAATTAATCTTTCACGTGGTAGCTTGTCTTTTCTTCAAAATATTAAAATAGGCTTCAAAATCTGCTTAGGATCAACGTTGTCCTGGTATAAGAATTCAAACATAATCTTCAGTCAGCTCTATTCATGATGGCTTAGCTATAAACCAACCTGGTTTATCATCACAGCCAGCCATGTATCTGAACTTATTATACTATATTGTGCAAAGAAAATGTGTTTCTTCCTGTCCATTGTTCTGACCTTGCTGCTGGCTTCATGCGAGAGGTTACACAAACTAGTAAGTTACAGTTAAACATTGCTTCCTAATAAAACTGAATCTGGAACTGTATTATCAAACATGTCTATTTAGAATTGAGGTTTGACTTTACAGAGCCTGACATTTTGAATCAAAAATTGGCTATCAAACAGGAAAATTTGCTTCTAGGATTTTGACTGATTTGCCCACTTGTATGGCGAACAGCAAATTGAGAGTGAATGGTCTGCATTCATGATATGGTTTAGTAAACTAGGATGTACATCATGCCATAATACACAAACAATAGTCATTGTAAGTGAAGTACATTTATACCACTGAAAGAAGAATGAGGATTTTTTTTTTACCATGTATGTATGTATGGAAAAGCTATAACTTTAGCATATTCTCTATAAATTGTCAGCAAAAGATCTATAACAGTGGTGGTGAACCTATGGCACGCGTGCCAGAGGCGGCACTAGGAGCCCTCTCTGTGGGCACGCGTGCCGTCACCCCAGCCCCACCTCCCCCCGTGTCCCTCTTCTCACCAGCAGCCCGCCTAGAGGAGAATTGCCCCCAGGCTTGGCCTGCGTGGAGTAGCGCAGCCAAGAACATGGCAACAAGACTCCGCCCTCATGCCCCTTCGCATGCAGTTGCTGCTGCGGGGCGCGGGCAGAGGGCGTGGCCACCATGGCGCTGCAGGGCCGCCTGGGCGATCTGCTGTGGCGGGCAGTGGAGGCGGTGGGTGGCCCTGCGGGCAGGTGGGGTGTGAGCGGAGCAGGGGGCGGGGCGGTTTTGGGGCACTCAGCCTCTAAAAGGTTTGCCATCAATGATCTATAATGTAAAAAACCTTTTGATTATGAAGAAAAAGGCTTTAAATTACTATCTTCCAATAATCGGAAGCAAAATTATTACCACACAAAATCTCCTTGACTGTTTGAAGACTCTTGTCCCGTTTCCTTGCCTTCTACATTTATTTTACTATCATTTATATATGGGGAAAAACCATACTGCTGGAATGAACTATTAAATTAAGCTAAAGTACTTTAGAATATTTTCCTCTAAAGCAGAATTTTGACATTTTGGTTTTGGCTTTTCAGGTTCAATTGGCTGAGTTTTAGCTGTGTGCCCCAAATGCACCAGAGACCAATTGAAATGGCAAAGGGAAAAAGACTTGATTGTGAAAGAGAGAGAAAAATCAACTGTAGTTTCATTTCTCTTTTTTAAAAAAAATTCTGCATGACATAATCCAAAACAACACGTTTATGATTTCTTTTATATGATTAACTCCCCCTTTTCTTTTTATAGGAACACTTGCCATACAGATGCCCAGTCTAAATTGAGTATGAAAAGTACTTTTTTTTTTCTTTTTAAATTTTTCCCCTCTGAGCCAAGGTCGTCCTCGACTTATGACTGCAATTGAGTCCAACATTTCTGTTGCTCAGCAAGACAATTGTTAAGTGAGTTTTGCCCCATTTTATGACCTTTCTTGCCACAGTTGTTAAGTGAATCACTGCAGGTGTTGAATTGATAACACGGTTGTTCAGTGAATCTGGCTTCCCCCATTCACTTTGCTTGTCAGAAAGTCACAAAAGGTTATCACATGACCCCGGGGCATTTCAATCATTATAAATATGAACCAGTCACTAAGCACTCAGGTTTTGATCACATGACCATGGTCAGGGGTGGGGAACCTTGGCTCTTTTATGACTCGTGGACTTCAACTCCCAGAATTCCTGAGCCAACACGGCTGACTCAGGAATTCTGGTAGTTGAAGTCCACGAGTCATAAAAGAGCCAAGGTTCCCCACCCCCTGACCATGGGGACACTGCAAGGGTCTAAGTGTGAAAAACGGTCCTAAGTCACTTTTTTCAGTGCTGTTGTAACTTCAAAGAGTCACTAAACAAATTGTTGTGTATTGAGGGCTACCTGTACTGCTTAAATATCCTGACCTAGTGATGCGAGTTACATCCAAAGCATCCCTACAAATGATAGAACTGCAGTTTTTTTCTTGTCTCGACTGCAGAAACCTGTTTCATTTCTATGGAGTTTCATTTCTAGGCCATGTTGGCTTGTTGCCTTATTTGTTCCCTTCTAATTGAGCAAATGTGCTGTACGCATGGAAGCTAAGCCAGCATCGACTATTAGAGGAGAGCATCAATAAAAACAAAAAAAACCCCAAACCCTGCATGTTAGTAGGCTCTGCTTGGGCTCAGTCAGATGAGAGGAATTTTAAAGTTGCACTTTATTCATGATGTTTGATTTCTCTTGCTCTAGAGATGCTGACTTTGATAAATCACAATGCAGCAGGAGAACAATATTGTAGTGTGCTCTGGTAGCCAGTTTCTAAAGTAAAGGCTTGCTGTATGCACTGCACCTGATTTTTCCATAGTTTGGCTTCTTACATAAATTAGGCTTAATTATTAACTACAGTGTGAGTTTTCTCTTTCCTTCTGGGTAATACAGCGAGTTATGTTGGCTGTACTACTGATTGCCGGCTGCAGCATTGATAAATAAATTTATTTTTATTCTAGAAAGGGCCTTTCACATTATTGATATTGCTCTATTAACTAATGGTTACCAAAAGGACAGGTTCAGTGCTGCTACCAGGTAATTTCAGTAGCATTTTATGATTGAAAGCTTTGGCTCAGTCATCTGTTCCTTTTAGCATATTTATTAGCGCTGAAGACTGATACAGGGCCTACTTGACACTGTACAGTCCTTTGGGTAACCGACAGAGATAGTCCTTGACTTACAAACATTGGTTTAGTGATCATTTGAAATCGCAGTGGCACTGAAAAAAAGTGACTTATGACTGGTTTTCACACTTAACAAACCATTGCAGCATCCCCGTGGTCACAGGATCAAAAATTCGGGTTCTTGGCAACTGGCATGCATTTATGACAGTTGCAGTGTCCTGGGGTTGTGTGATCACCATTTGTAACCTTCCCAGTCTGCTTCCGACAAGCACAGTCCGTGGGGGAAGCCCGATTTGCTTATTGACCTCATGATTCACTTAACGACTGCAGTATAATTCGCTTAACAACCATGGCAAAAAAGGTCATAAAATGAGGGGAAATTCACTTAACAAATGTCTCACTTAGCAACAGAAACTTTGGGCTCAATTGTGATCGTAAGTCGAGGACTCCCTGTCAGCCCCACTCATCTCTAGAATGGATGAAAAACTTCTTTAGGAGCAGGATTTCAACGGTAACCATTCTAAGTCTTGTATTAAACAATAATCAAATAAGGAAACATAGGTTAGAAAGTTCCTTACCCCAAAATTGAAATATTAAAAAGTTGAACCAGTCTACTTCTTCATCCCTTCACTAGCCCACTGAAAGGCAATATAATGAATGAAAAGATAGTTTTATGGAAAACAAACTTCTTGGCTTTCTATGAATGCCAGTTTTTTTTTTCCTGACAGTCCAGTAAATCCATATTAAGTCAATTAGTGAAAATTCAGATTAATCCTCTGAGCATACTATGCCAAAGAGTTACTACAATAAGGAAAACTTCTTTAGCCATCATAATCAGAGGAATTGTAGGCACCAGAATGTCTGCAACCACCTCCTTTGGCTGACTCGTATATGCATTATTTAATTTAAACAATAAAATGAGAAACTAGCATGCTGCTAGTGTCCAGGCCCCCCCTTGGTCTCACATAGGCTTCACAAAAATTCTTAGACAATGAAATGTTGAGTGACTAAAGCCCTGTGCTCTGTGGGAAAATATGGCCATCTTTCAGAAAAGGTAAGCTGGATTGGTATGTAGTGCATTTTATGAATCTAGATAGAATGTTAGGATGCAACTCATAAACAAATGTTTTGTTACTGATCACGCTCAGCACTGTAGCCATTATATACTTCCAATTATCTTTATTCTTTGCCATGCTCACAGGCCTGCTTTTGATTAGAAGCTGGCCTGTGCTGCTTTATTGTAGATTATTTGGGGGGGGGGGGGCTGGCTTAAAACACAAACACACATAATTAATGATTCTACATTGTTTTCAGAATTCTGAGAAAATTCATTAAGTACTGTAATGTGAAAAGCACACTGATGAAATCTAAAATCGTGGCATGAAAGAATAGACCTATATGAAATCTATTTGTTCTTTCAGATGTTATGTCCAGTGGACAGGACATAAAACAGTTTATTATTTTGTATTGTGAAAACTGAAGAAAGCTTCTTTCCACTTTTCCAACATAACAGTTTTCAAAACTTCATTGATTAACCATGTGAAATGTATTCAACAATCACAGCTCGTTAGCTGAGCTCTAGGATTCCTTTCCTGACTATTCAGTCAGTTCCTTTTATCTGTGAATAGTTTCCATCAGCAAGCCAGCAATATTTACGTATGTTAACAGTGTCGTTTAAAAAATGTCCTTTCAGTATATAATTAATGTGACAATGTAATGAAGTCATTTGTAACTACAATACTAAAATTCCTTTTTTCATTCTCAAGGATCAGACCCAAGAAAAGATTTTTTTATTGTTAGTTCATCAAACAATAGTCTTCAAAATTGATCGGAATTATCTTTTTGGTACCCTGGAATAGTTCAGTCTAAAAGTAGATTTGCAGATACTCTTATTCAGTGACATTAAGTTATCCATTTTGCTTCTTAAAGTATATCAGTCATGATAAAAAAAAGAAAATAAGGAGAAATGTACCCTGATGAGGATGGAAACTTCTGTGAATGGTGAGAGATGCCATAATTAAAGAGAAGCTACTGTTACGATTTAAGACATACCAGAGAGTAAATGTAATGCTACATCAAAAGGGAGAGAGAAAAAAGCAGGGAAACTGCATATCTGTGTAATGCGGATGAGTTAGTTGGAGTGTTTATTTGTTTTTATTTTGAAAATACCTTTGAACATTTTACTGGGAAAACTGGGTTATCGGGAAAGGTCAACTTGCTTATGTGTACTTGAAATTATTTAAAATTCCGTCTCCCAGAGAAGTATTTATAGAAAAAAGAATTGGAAATTAAAAATGTAAAACTGATTTGTTAAATGGGGATGTAATAGTTACTTTAAATGCTTCTTGTATTAAAACAAATTGGAATGGTTCCTTGAAAGGGTTTTAAATCTGGACAGCCTCCTCCAGCCTGCATGAGTGTTGTACTGTAACTGTGATAATGCAATCTAGGCAGTGTGTTATAAAATGTGTAGCATTAAGTGAGACTGTTCCATTCCCCCTATGGCAATGCCTAACACAAGCAGATGCTGGTTAAACTCAGCAGATATTAAAATGGTGGATAGGCTCATGCGAAAATAGATTTTTATAAATAAATAGGTTGTGCCAGGAATGGTTTGAAATGACTTTTAGTTGTTGCTGCTCCAAGTCTTCTACAAAGAATTGCTAAATTATACCCCAAGCAAAATATTCATGGTATTAAAAAAATAGTCCCACATACAAACATCTGGGCTGTAGAAGGTTATAAAGGCATAGCAGACAGTTCCCTTGTTTTTCTTTTTTCTTTTAAATTGCGGTGAAGATGATGCCTGCACAGGAGAAGAGATAGTAGCTCTATGTCTAGAATCTCAACTAGGCTGAGGACTAGCTTGTCTACTATAAGAGGAATAAGGTTTTTAAGGTACAGTAAGGATATAATTGGAGGTGAGACTTACATACATAAAGCAATGGATAATAGGATCAATCAAGACTAATCTGTAACTGATTGGCTGTGTCCCTGAATAGAAGTATAACCTTATATCTCTTTGGGAGGAAGCAGAAAAAAGAATGATCCCCTTTATTTCCTAACCTCCCACTGTCATTTTGAAATGGCGTGATAAAGCAGTATGGGATGGGGATGATATCACTGACTGCTTTGGCTAACCTTGGCTGATCTCAAAAACAAAATACAGTAGATCTTGCTTCGTAATTCAGTGAAAGACTTAATTTTGCGGTTGTAGACTAGACTAGGAAGATGAAGAAACATTATGGAAGAAGGAAATGGCAAAACATTTCTGAATTGTAGTGAGAAGCTTCATAGACACATTCAGGAATCCTCAGGAGATTCAACATAAAGGAGACTTTACCTTTGTTACTACTTTAAAAAAGATATGGAAAAATAATATATTAATATATTAAATTTGTAGGTGCAGTAGTTGGTGCCTAAATTGTTCAGGAAATAGCCACTGAAAATTAGTACCCAACACACTAAAGACTCATATTTTATAAAATAAAACCCATATAAGAATTGGCTAAAAAGGAATTTTCATTAAATTTATTAATTATTAATACTATTAGAAAAAGTTTTTGAAGTTCCTAAACCTACAGTTAATGTTAATTTTCACTTGAACATTTTTATTAAGATATATATGGGTAATTTACAGGTAATTTGGAATAATGAGCTAGAATATCTTTTCTTAATGGATCAGTGTGGGCCCTACGGTTTAAAGAATGTTGTATTAGTATTGCATGATCTTGATAATTCAACAACAGGGTGTTTTGTTTTTTTTAGTATATTGAATACCACAGAAAAATGTTTAGCAAGGGCTGGGTTTCACCAGTGGTATATAGGTAGTCCTTAACTTATTACCATAGGTGGGTCATATTTCACAGTAAAATTTCACTCAGTAAGCAGTGTGGTCATTAAACGTATCATTATGTGACTGGAACTAATTTTACAACCGTTTTTACCATGGTCATTAAACAAATCTGGTTTCCTCACTGCTTATCTGAAGCTGGCTGGTCAGGTCACAAATCTCAATCATGTGACTTCAAGATGCTGCAGGCAAGTACACAGATTGGAATCACATGACTGTAGGGGTAGTGTGATGGTCATAATTTCGAGGATGGGTCTCAGTTACTTTTTCCAGTGCTATTGTAACTTTGAACCGTTGTTAAATGAATGGTCATAAGTCAAGGTCTACTATAATGCAAGTCCAGCACAGCTCAAATGTTTGGGGTCTGCTCTCAGTAACATTGTCTTAGTTTATTATTCATCAGGTTGTAAAAGGAGTGACTGGAAAAGAAATAAGTGTCAAAGGTGGGAATGTGATGTTGAATTGCATTCCTAGCATTTGGAATCTACTGAAGTGCAAAGAATTATTGTGTGTAGGCAGCAGCTAAGAAGATTGTTTATTGATGTCATGAAAAATCTGATCAATACAATTCCATCTGGTCAGAGTTTAATTGTTGTTTAAAATGTGAGTCCCATCGTATATTTAATTTTTTCTAATATTTATAAACGTGTTTAAAAATTATTTGAAATTTGTTTCCTTTTTTGTTGTTTCTTAATCTGTGTTTCAATTTTTATTATTGCACTTGGTTATTGTTTTCTTTTCTTCTCCATATATAAAGTTTATAAAGATACAAAAACACATTATTCCTTTCTACCTGGTCCACCTGGACCAAAACACATACAGTAGTTTTCTCCAGTTTGCTGGCCCCTTGATGAATTGATAGCACATCCTAGAATTCCCATCCTGTTGGGTATTCTGGAAGGGTTTTCAGGAGGAAGAATTTAGATGGTCACTATGAGATGGACGTCTATAGAGGTATATAGTGAAGGAGCTGAATATGTCTACTTTGATTGGCTTTGGGTCCCCATATATTTAAAAAAAAAAGGTCTACCAGGAATAACTGCAGGTGAAGGAGGGGAAGAAGTAGCAGATCAACAACAATTCTGTGCTCCCCCTGTCTGCCTTGCTGGTAGATAGCTCACAGACTAGAAAAGCTGCTTTTTTTATTTACAGAAAGGCACAGAGTATCTCCCAGGAGTGGGAGTGGAGTACAACTTGCATATTAAACTGGCAAGTGCAATTAACTACTGAAATAGACATTTTTATCACACTTTTATTGAATCCTTAATGAACAAATAAAGAAGCAGAGAAAAGAATGAACAAACTAGCTTGAACTAAAAACAAAACCCCCACCATAAAATCCCAGGTTTCACAACCCATCCTGATGGATAAATAAAAGAGCTGTGCAACAAGCCGTCAAGAACGAGAGCTATGAAGTATCTCGTGGACAGGAGAGAGCTGAGCAAAGAAATCTGTGGAGCTCTTTGTTTCGAAATAATTCTCTTAAGGACTTAGCGCAAGAGGCACACGTGGTGCTAGAAACCAAGTGGGAGAGCAGAGCTAAACTCTGAAAGCAAAGGCTATTATGAATAATAACAGTAATAATAATTTTGTATTACAGTTGTGCCTGGAGCGCTCCCAACAGTTTTACGCTGTAACTTATATTGTAATTTACACTGTGTACTTAGATCAGAGTAAGGCTTTTAAGTGCATTTTTTTTTTTTAAATGCCATCTGCAGTGTTTTGAATACTTAAGACGTTTGGAATAAGAAGTGAATGTAAAATAGTTTGGGTGTATGAGAATGAGACAGAGAGACAGAGAAAGATGGAAAAAATATGATGGATAATTCATGAAAATGTAATTATTGATTAAATCCTGTAAATAGATATAGATTTGATTTCATGGAAACAAGGCAAAAGGGAAGTGCAGGCATCCTGAACCTTTTGTAGTTCTGCAAATTGCAGCCATTTAAAAAGGGATATGATTTCTTTATAGTTCCTTCAAACCTATGTAATGGTAAATTGAATGACAAACATTTAGTCTTGGCAGTACTTTTTGTCAAAAACGGCACCTGAACAGTCCCTTCCATATAACATATGATCTTTTCCTTGGAAGAGGTGTTGCAAGACTTCTGAAAATTGCATGACAAGGTTAGCTAAACCCTGCAATCAAAATTTTATATAGGAATCAGATTGGAACCTTATTAAATTGTGCAAAACCTTGAAAGAGGATATTTTTTTTCTCAGTTGTATCTCTTGTGGTCTTGAATTATGAAGAAGGCTTTATGTAATATATCAAGTATATATCAATATAAAGATACATAATTCAGCCTTCCAGGTGTCAGACTTAGACTAACACTTTCATCATCCCTAGCCAGTGGGGCCAGGGTATGATAGGAGTTGTAGTCCAAGACGTCGATGAAGAGGGTTCCAAGGATATTTGGATTATTAATTGCATCTTTAAAGATCTGCATTGATAATTCAATATGTGTGCTTAATTAGCCCCTCTCTAAAGAGGTAATTTGAATAGAATGCAGACTTCTTTTATTACATTGTAAAGCCACATGCCCACTTTGCCAACCTCTCTTGTTGGACTCATTAATAGGCAAATATTTAGACATCCCTTGTAGTGAACATTTCCCTCTAAATACACAGGCTGTAGGCTGGGTTTGTTGCATCTAAAGCATTAGCAACGTTTCAATAAATTTCCATACTTCCATGTAATTTCAGTAACTTGGCCCATGCAAATCTGAGAGATCAGCATCATTATAGTTCTGGAATTTATTATTATTATTATTAATTTAATTTTCATCTCTTTCTCTAGCAAGAAACCAGAGGCAGGTACGGTATACTGCTGCCCTTGGTAACTTGTTTGGAGTTTTACCTATACGTGTTGCACTGCAAGTAGAGAAAGGGGCCAATTTCATCCATAGCAAAAGCACCCCAAAATGTTAGAATTTGAGCACAATGAGAATAAGCTTGAATATTCCTGATTTCCCCTTGCTTTTGGCCTTATACAGACAGCAACAATAAATCTATTACAACACTCAGAGATCAGAAACATTGTTTGCTGCCTTCATCTCAGGAGGTTTAAACATTTAGCACCATCTGCCTGATCTTTGGCTCAAAGATTAAATCTAGCCATGTGGCTGGAGCTCCAGTCTATCTCCTCATTTCCAATGAATCAAGCACACCGTCTTATTAAAATGTTTATAGAGAAATGAGATGGACTACTCTCTTGGTTTTTTTCTTTATGGTTTGCTTTTTTTTTTAGTTAAAAAAAAAAGTTAAAAAGCTCTGTATTATGAACATATATTGGCATTTTATTTTGGTCTGTAGTGATTTAAATAATTTGTTATTTATCCAAATTTTATATCCTGGCAATAAAAGAACTTCTCTTTAAGCACGGTTGACTTATGGATGGGGCTCTAATGACAGAGTAATCCAAATTACGGTGTATGGCTTAGCTTGTCATGCAGCCAGATCAAATCTTGAAATGGGAAAATGTGCAGTTGAAACAAAAATGTCAGATAAATAAATCTATCAGCTATAATTCACTCTCTGCACTAAGGGAGGACTGGGCTAGATGACTTCTAAGATCCCTTCCAACTTTATGATCCTACTGAAGCAAGATGGGCTTCATCTTATGCTAAAGAGAATGCTGATTTAAGTGGACAGGATAAAAAGTTTTATAATTTACAGGCAATATCTGCAAATATTTTTCTTCTTCTTCTCATGATCAAGTCAGTCAGTCACCTTTAATCAGATCTTAAGAATAGACAGACTGGTATTAGAGTTCAATTATCCATCAAGTTACAAGTTCTAAGTTATATATAAATTACATCTGTAAAATCTTGTCAGAGAGTTACAGGCAGGGTGTCAACCACAAACCAATATGAAGCCACAATGAAAAGTGTATTCGTGACATTACACACATGCTTTGATTACACACTTGCATCCCAATGTCTAAGAACATAAGTTGCACCATTTGACATGTGGCATTGCCATTGTGCTACATTATTGCCATAAAGCTTAAGTACAATACACTACAGAATAAAGTGGAGTACAGTGGAACAATTACTTCCTACTGTTTGTAAAGTGTAATTCTGTTAACGCAATCTAAATTTTCATTTGTCTTTTCGTACCCCTTCTACTCTGCTGACTGATACTCATCTTCTAGTTAACTAGTCTAATTCCCAAGCATGGTATCGCCTTTTCTACAACTGCATATTTGGTTTAAGTTCGCTAAGTGCATATTTTTGCTTTTTCTCTATCAAATTTCATTCTGTGGCTTTCAGTCCATTTCTGTAACCTGCAAGATTATTTTGAATTTTATTTCTGTTTTCTAGAGCAGCGATCCCCAACCTTTGCGGCTTGGTGGCCCGGCTGGAGGGGGGAGAGGGGAACTGGACCATGTGAGCGGCAGGCCGGCACACATACTCATGAATGCCCACCTGCCCACCATTCACGCAAGTTGAGTTGCGTGTCCGGGCGCTCCAGCCACTTGCATGGCCCAATTCCGAATAGGCCACAGTCCGGAAGTGGGACGCGGCCCATGGGTTGGGGACCCCTGTTCTAGAGTATTAGCTGTCTTGTCTAATTCTGTGTAATCTGCAGATTCCTTGGGCATTCCCTCCTTTCTTTCATCCGTATCATTAGTAGAATACTGAATTGTATAAGACATGGGCCAAACCTTTGTAATACGCCACTCAATACCTTACTGCATTTAATGAGGATGTGTTGATAGGAATTCTTTGAGCTATATATCTTGTTAATTGGCATGTCATTGAAGTCTCATGTAACTAATTGTGGTTAAAAAAGGTATACAGGTAATACTTGACTTACAACCACAGTTGGAACCAGAATTTTGATTACTAAGCAATGACGGTATTCAGTTGTCATGCAACCAGATTTAATTTTATTATTGCTGTGATCATTAAGTGAATCACTGTGGTTGTTAAGCAAATTATATAGTTATTAAATGAATCACATGTTCATTAAGAGAATCCAGCTTCTCCAATTGACTTTGGTTGTCAGAGGTCAGCTGAGGAAATTGCAAATTGGGATCATGTGACCATAAGACATCACAACCATCATAAAATGCGAGCCAGTTGCCAAGTCTCCAAATTAGGATCACATCACTGTGGCAGCGGTACGATGGTTGTAACTTTGAGGATGGGTCACAAGTCACTTTTTCTGGGCTCATTGTAACTTCAAGCAGTTGTTAAATGAATGGTCGTACATTGGGGACTGCCTGTATTATACATAGAATCCCATAATCTACTGAGGAAATTACTCAAGACAAAAAAGAAAGAAGGAGAAAGATAGTTTGGCAATTTATTGTGTTGTTTTCAATGCGCTTACCAATCAATTGCTTTATGATCTTCTGCAGAACCTTCCCAGTGTCAGACTGATTGGTCTGTAGTTCCTTGGAGTCTTCTTTTTTCAAAATGTTTGAAACCAACATTTGTCCTTCTGCAGTCATTTGGCACTTCGCGCATTTTCCAGGATCTTTAAAGGTAAAACACAAAGTCCATTAGCAAGTTCCTTCTGTAATCTTTGATGCAGTTGGTTCTAGAAATTTAAATACTGAAAATAAATAGGTACTTCCTGCCCATGTGTCTTATCAACCTCAAACTTCAATGTTGTCTATTCATTCTACTCTACATAATTGCATGATAGACTGCCTATCCTATCATAGAACAACTGAATGTTTGGGTTAGAAAATGTTTGTAATTTGTAAGATCTAATCTCCTGTTCAGTGCAGGAGTCCCCAAAAGGTATCTCCAGCAGATAATCGGGACTCCTTTCAAATGTAACCAGACACGACTCCCAATCTTTTCCTTAAAATTAAGTTTTACTGTATTGTGATATAGGGAAGAGGGGTCAGGCTCATATAGTATACTTGGCAACAGCTGCTTGTTGCTTCACGTGAGATGATAATCAGACATGATAAAATAGAAAGAATTGTTAACATGAAAAGGAGCTGTGGTTAAGCTGGTCCAGACAGTTGTTTTTGTCTGCTGACTAGATTGTAATAATAGAGGATCCCAGAATGGCTGGTCCATGCAGACCCCTTTGGGATTTCCAAGGATCAGGTTGCTCTTCAACTTGGCTAATTGCCAGAGGATTTTAAGATTTAACTAGGCCAATCAATTCTAAGCAGGGGGTAATAGATTAAAGGCTTTGGAATGACAGTGCAGAATAACACTAGGAGCCCTAGCATTACACAATCATTTACTTTGAACATCCCAGCTACTTCTGCATTCTCGGATGAGTCTCCTCAATTGGTTAGTAGTAAGAAAAGGGTCGTTCTTCTCTTTTGCTTTTTCCTACTCTTTCAGAAGATTTTTTTCCCCCATTGAAAAAACATCCTTGAGGAATTTGTCTTCTAATCGACGTTGGGATAATTAAGCTTCTTATCAAAACTATTTTGTGCCTTTTATGCTATCCCTTCAGTTGGGTAATACACAACAGAATTATTTTTATTCCTCAATTATTTTAATCAGAATGCTTTCTACAGAATCACCAAATTCATTAACTTGGATTTCTGAAGAGGTGTGGATACTTTTAATATATGGTACAATTCCTCCTCTCTTTCTATTGCTTCTTTTGGACGTTCTATCCTTCACTTGCTGCATGGAGGTTATGGCATCACTTTCGCAGGTCTCCATTATGTCTATTAAAGACTTTTTGAACTAAGAGTTCAAGCTCATCTTGTTCATTTCCCATACTTTGAGCATTAATGTATAGACAATGAAGGCCATGAACGCCATGAGCCAATATTCCTCTTGATAGTTTATTGAGTGGTTTAATAAGCCCCATTAAAGCAACACGGCTGGTTCCTTTTATAGTGCGCAAGTCTTTATCTGAGGTCCTCACCCTAGGATTTTTGTCTCCAACAGCAAGATTTCAATATAAATTTCTCCTCATCCAAGCTTATCATGCTTTCACAAAACAAGTATTTGTCAGTTCTTGGGAGGTGCAACCCCTTGTGCCAATAGCCTACCATCTGGATAACTCAGGCCATCCTCTTAGTAACTAAATTGTTCCTGATGCAAGGATTTTATAGCTAATAATAAACCTGTAATATTCTTGCTTCTCTTCTCAGTCCTCTTCCAAGGAGTGGGAGGATAGTACCGGAGCCTCAAATCTTGAGATTCCTTCTAAGGTCTTCAAACCTCCTTGTTGAAGCTGTTCTTCACAATAGCATTTGTCACACATGAATTAGCCCGGTAATTACCAGTAGAACTGATAAGTCTTGGAAATTGTTCTGCCTCATCCTGATCCTTGCTCCTAGCAGAAAGTGAACTTCATGAACCAGTGGGACTGGTTGGTACATACTTCCGTTCTTCACAGGACAGAGTCAACTTTTACCAGAATGTTTCTCTTTCTTGTCATGTAAGGAACACCTGCATCCCTCTACCCATCCGCCGTTAATAATTCTGTCTCCAAGTACTACTACTTTTTTTTCCCTGTAAAGGCTGAAAGCATGTTCTTTACATTCCAAAAATGTGAAATCTATTGTATATGATGGGATTTCTCTGACATCTCTTGTTTTTGTTTGTCATTGTCTTCTACAGGGCTTGCTTCTTCATTTGATTCCCTTTCTCACAGAGAATTGCTTCTTTTGTCACCTTGTGTTATATTGCCTCCATGTTTTTAAATCTGATTAATCATATTCCCCTTTTATAAAGAGCTGAAATGTGGCTCCTTGCAGCTCCAGGGCTGGTGTCTACGAGCTTGCCCTTGCTGCAGCCATGCATAGTAAAGAGGACCGGACTCATATTGTTCTAACATTGGCCCACAGTACATTCAGGAATGAATGTAATCGAAAATAAGGGTGCAGTCCTAAATGTAGAAGTCTGTTCTCTGTGTGTTTGGTAAATGGAGCTATGAAAAAGGCTGTTAGGGCCAACCATTCATTTATGTAACCAGAGTGATATACTCTGGTTGGCAACAACTTCAAGAATTCAGGCCAAATCATATTGCAGTCCTGCTACCTATGAATCTTTTATCTGGATTGGAAATGAAACTTTAATCCCTACTAAGAGACTTAGCTTGGGACTTTAAAAACCCAAACACAGTTGACTGTACAATCATGTTTCCTCAGTGCATCCCTGATGTCAATATGTACATAGATAACAGCACACTTTCCTATCGTGTATTCCAGCTTTTCTTTCCCTTGACCTTTTGCTTCTTTGGAAATATTGAATTGGTCTTGGCCCTCAGAAGTCATACGAGATTAGGAAGAATTTCTTCTTACCCATTCCAAGTCCAAACTGGAGCTAGAGAGAAGGGCAGAGGGTTGTTCTTCTGATAAGGTGGTCAGAAGGCTCAGAAGATGACCATGTCTGCGCATACGGTGCTACAGCGTTTCCTCCTCAGATGTCAGGAAGAAAGTTGAGGCTTGTCAACCAGAGGGAGTAGGGCACTTGAGCATGAAGGTGTAGTCTGTGTTTCCCCTGGTGGCCTGGTGAACTGCTTCCTTAATGGCCTGGGCCTTTTAGCACTAAAGATGGTTTGTCACCACTAATTGCTCAAAGCAAGTTTCCTTTAGTATGCAAGCTCACATTTGTGTTGCTCGAGTTTATTGGAAATGTATTTTTGTACCCTTCCATGTATCGGGTTGAGTTTGCTTCAGAGTGAACCAAGACTAATGTATGCCGTTTTCATTTCTAAATCTGTGAAATGCATGTTCTGTGTATAGAAACCAGTAATCCCATTTCTAAAACTGCATCTATGGAAGATTTTTTCTCTCCCTGATATCACTTTGCTTCTTTCTAAACTGCTGACACAAATAACCCTGTAAATTAGCAGATGGTGGCACAGGGAAATCTCTTGGCTTCTTTCTTTTTTTCCATTTTTTAAATAGTTTGATTTTTATAATAGAGGTTTTGGGGGAGAGCCAGAAATTCCTCAAATGACAAAATGGAGACAAAGTTAGTATGAAAGAGGAGAGGTAGGGAATGATTGAAAGCATCTGTAGCTGGCTTGCATCTGATGGCATGTCAGGATTTCTAAAGGGTTTAGAACTGTGGGGCTGAAAGCAATCTCAGTTCACTGATCAGTGCAGAAAACCCAGGGAAGAAAAGTGCCTTAATACATATGGTTATCCCACTTCAGCTTGAAGACCTTCAGGCAAGGTAACTGGCAGAGTCTTGAATCAGTCAAGATCCAAGATTTTGAGATTCATGCGTGGTAACATTCAATTCAAATTGAAGATTCTAGATCAGTGGTGGCGAACCTATGGCACGGGTGCCAGAGGCGGCACTCGGAGCCCTCTCTGTGGGCACACGTGCCGTTGCCCCAGCCTTGCCTCCCCCCACGACCCCCTCCTCACCAGCAGCCCCCCTGGAGGAGAGTCACCCCCGAGCGTGGCCCACGCGGAGCAGCGCAGCCAAGGACATGGTAGCCAGGCAGCGTAGACAAGACTCTGCCCTCACGCCCCATCACGCACAGTTGATGCTGCGGGGCGCGTGCAGAGGCCGTGGCCGCCATGGTGCTGCTGGGCTGCCTGGGCGATCTGCGGCGGGCCCTGGAGGCGGTGAGTGGCCCTGCGGGCAGGTGGGGTGGGGGCGGAGTGGGGGCAGGGCAGGGGATGGAGCAGGGGCGGGGCCAGGTTTTGGGCACTCGGTCTCTAAAAGGTTCGCCATCACTGTTCTAGATAGAAAGGCAATACAATTCAATGCAGGCCAATTGGTCTTCAGTTAAAGATTTAAGATCCTAGTCTGTCACAAAGAAGCATGAAAATGCTTGCACTGTTCTGATTGTGGTGGAGAATGATATGAAAATAGCAGACTTGACATACCCTTTACAAGACATTAACATTACAGCTTTTGAGCTGAGTAGCATTAAGAATTTCACTACAATTCAAACATTTTCAATTTCAAACATTTTCCCCTGTAATGCTCTTTTTAAAGGCAGAGATAACTTAGGATGAGAACTGCACAGCGGCTTCAAAACTCCCCCAGCCAAGTGTATATAAGAACTTAGGCTGAAATCATATTTCAGCTTTCAAATAAAAACTTTCCAAAATGTTTAACATAACGAGTATGCTACTTCAGACTCATTCATGTAAAAAAAAAAAAAAAAAAGGTTAACTTTTTCAGGACAAAATAAGACAAAAGCAAGTATTAGAAAGAAAGAAAAAAGGAATTGTTCCAGATGAGCATGGAAAGAATAAAAAAAAAAAATTAAAAGGGAAATTGAAAAAGTTTAAGAACTTGAGACAAACTGGACCTAGTGGCTAATAGTGCTGGTCTTACAAATTGAGAGTTAGATCAAGATAAAATGGTATTGAAGTGAGAAAAGAGATTCACAAGAGAGAGGGGGGGGGGATAAAAAGGAACAACAGAATAAAAACCTCCCTCCCAGTGAACCTGTTTAAACAAATTATAGCAGAAGAGTGAGACACAAATAGCAGTACAGCATTTTCAAAAATCCTTGAGTTTACACAGGTGACAAAACCAACTGACTACCTACTCATATTGGTATCATGTCAAGAGCACCATATCCAAACCCACCAGCTTTGTCCATATATGAAAGTAAATTTGCAACAGAATTTGTTTCCAAAGCCAGGAAGCCTACTTAATTTCTCAGTCATCTTCATATCTCTTTGACATTATTTGAGGGCACCTCAAAGATTAAAACTGATTTGAGGGCACCTCAAAGATTAAAAAATGATTCAAAGATTCTGATTGAAGGGGTGATTTGATCAAATCCTTGGAATCAAATTACCCATGTGAAGCATCACACATCTCTTTTTCTCAACAAGATATCGCCTTCCCCTAATATAAGCCTATTATATGAAGCACCTTCTGGTATTTGAAAAGTAGTATTTCATCCTCCTCCCTTAATTGGTTTCTTCAGATTGCCCAGATTCCTCAGTCTCTCCTTATAGCGCTTGTTTCCTTATAGTCTCAAAATGAGGATTTTTAGGGTCCTCAAAATGTAGCCTGTACCAATTTGTATTCACCTTTTTTTTTGTAAAGTACTCAGAATTGGACATAATGAGTTTGAGAGAGAACATAATTTTAAACTGGGCTAGCTGGTAATGGTGTGCCTGGATTCAATTTGTAACATAAATAATCAGTTCTCTTTAATCTGAAGGATTTTGTTTGGAAAAGTAAAGGCAATATTTATTAGCAAAGCCTGAAATAGCATTGCTTGGTTAGCACTAGAGACTTAACTCAAAGTATTTCATATAAGTTACTAGATTTGCCCTTTCTACCCTTTACAATGTAAAGATTCCATTAGCCCAGTGATTCTGAAAACTGAAATGAAACACACAGAGAGAGCCCTGCAGTGTGTTTTCTTTAGAACTCCTTACTAGATTACTTTTTCTGATTTTTAAAGGTTGTTTTGCAGATCCTGCCAATATGGGAGGACAGTTTGTAACCTGTCAAAAAGACCTTTCTCCTCTTTGTCTTAGCTAATCATTCTTTTTTTTTTTCACACTGAAAATATAATTTTGCTTTGAACATCAGAGTTTGACTGATACATAACTCAAATCTTCCCTGCATTGTGAATGCTACTTGAAGTAATAAAATATATTTCTTTGCTTGACTTTTGGTTTTTATTAGGCTAGAAGAAAGAAGGAATATTTAGCTCCACAGGAGTAGCTTGGATTTATTTCAGTTTTAGGCACTCCCATTTCTTTCTCCTGTTTAACTCCTTCAATCTTATATAGATAATTATAGTTAACTCTTAGCATATTAAGTATCTAGCATTAGATAACATAAAGTAATAACGCTGCTAAATGTAGACAGGGGAGTGGCATAATGGTATATGATTATTCCTAATTCAACTTTTCAAGCATATTTCATCGCTAGCGCTGTACTGGTTCTAGTATATATGTGCATGAAATTGGGAAAGTCGATCCTATATGTCATTTTATTTCATAGACACAGTAGCTAGAGATTAGCTTATTTGCAGGTGGAAAAGAAAGCCAATTAAATTGCTTCTAGCTTTCTCCAAACCATGTGTTAGTGTATATCAATGCATTGTAGAGTATATGACTGTATTGTAGTGAGTGGGGAAGCAGTGGCTGGGTACCTTTATGGCACTTTAGTAAAGCTAAAGTGCTCAGGGATCCTTGCTTCCTCACCCAGGGATGGTTGGAGAGAACAATGAAAGGTTCCTGATCTTACCGCCCCTGGGGATGGGGATGGGTTTGTCATTGGAAAGGTGGAGGCAGGCCATAATATGATGGTGGTGATGGGCATGGGGAGATATGGTGGGAGACAGGGAGCAGGCTGTTCTTGGGGAATGCAGGACCGTTGTCTTATACTGGTTTGTATTCCAGTTCCTTGGTCTCGGTTCCAATACCTTTCAGTGTCAGCAGACCTTCAGTGGCCCTGACCTTTCGATGCTGCTACTAAATGTCAGGACAGTCAATAAAAGGCCTCCCTCATTAGAGATTAAATCATTGAGAAGAAGGCCAACCTGGCACATATCACCAAGACCTGGCTGGAAAGGAGAGTTAGCTCTTTCCGAGATAATGCCAAGCTGGGTTTCAGGTGTGGCATCAGCTGAAACTCTGAGGCAGGGGTGAAGGTGTGGTGATTGTCATCCAGGAATGGGCACTGCACACAGGTCACAGAATGTGAGACCTTGTTCATTACATTGGATACTAGGGATCAGTTGGGATTTTTGCTATTGTACCAGCTTCCCTGCTGCACAGCCACCTCCTTGCCTGAGCTCCTTGACTCCATTTCTGGGTTGGCAGTGGAGTTCCTCAGACTTATGATTCTGGGAGGCTTCAATCTGCCTTCTCTAGTAGTGGGATCTGGGACAGCTTGGGAGTTCATGGCCACCATAAGAGCCATGGAGCTATCCTCAGGTCATCCAGAGCGCAACTTGGGAGGGTGGTTGCACACAGGAACAGGTATCATTGTCAGAGAAATGGCTATGTAATTTGGAGGAGGCAATTAATCCCTTATCTGTTTGGTGCCTTCTGGCAACTTTAATGGGGTCCCCGTGATCTCATGGGAGGCACTGTGGTTTTTAACAGGACATCCCAAACCATTGCTTCCAGTCTAATTTCACAGGCTAAGCAAGCTCACTAGATCTCGCTGTTTAAATATGCCAAGGAAGCCACAAGATAAAAGGCTAACAAAATGAATTCTGAACATGTAATAGGGAGAAGAGAGACAGTTTGGTGTAGCGGTTAAGGCACCAGGCTAGGAACCAGGAGACTCTGAGTTCTAGTCCTGCCTGAGGTCACAAAGCCAGCTGGGTGACCTTGGACCAGTCACTCTCAGCCCTAGGAAGAAGACAAGGGCAAATTGCTTCCAAAAATGCTGCCAAGAAAATGCTGCCAGTCACCAGAAGTCGAGGCTAGTTCAAAAGAACTAAAAAGGAGGGGAGGGGTGGGGAACAGGAAGAAGGCATGGTGCATTGCTTCTGGAAACAGAAATTTACCAGAAGGGGAGAAAACCTCACTGGACAATGGCCAAAGGAAACAAATGCCTTGAAATGGGTGATCATAGAGTTGGATTCTTATCATTTTAAACTCAGGGTTATACAGTGCTTTTTTTGTAAAAAAAAAAAAAAAAGGTGCCGGAACTCACACATGTCATACAACCCACTTTGCCTACCCTATAAGGTTCCATCCCAAAAAGGTGCTGGAACTCCGTTCTGAGTGTTCTATGAGAAAAAAAGCCCTGGGTTTATACTACGAGAAAAGACACTGTCCCCATCTCATCTCAGCTTTCTAGAAGCTGAGACAGGTAATTTATCTCTGGGACAGTAACCTAGAGACCTTATTGTTTGCAGTTTTTCTCCCATCATATATCCATCTCCTTTAATACCCTCTAATAGGGTTAAAGTCAGGAGGCCTGGATAGAGTAATCAGCCACATAGAAGGTGGGCTTTTTTATTCAGATACTTCCCGCAACTCCTGTGCAGTTTTGGATTAGAAACAAATAAGATTCCTCAGAGGGGATTTAAATGGAAATTTGCAATCTGAGACTTCCTTGAGCCATTTTTGGCAATCAGCAGAATTTGCAAAGAACTTGGAAATGCTGCAAGTAAAAGTAGCTCTCCGCAAGTGAATTCTGAGAAAGGTATTAGCAGTTCCTTATTTCCCTTCTTCAGTCTTTCCCTCCCTCCCACCTCGTAGGCTCTCAGCCCAGCAATGCACATTTTGTTTCCTGGTATGCAATCCAGTGTTTGTGCTTTGCAGCCTATGGTAATCCAGAATGGTTTATCGCTTTTTGCCAGAAAGCTATATATATATAAAAAAATTCCTTATTCCTTTGGGGGAAGTTTTTGTTCCTCCCTTGAGTGCCAAGAATCCAGATTCAAATGTATTCCTCTCGAAGTGCAGTCATCAGAGAAAACCAAAGACCGTTTGTCAGGCCAGCTTCAGAGGAGCTGCATGCATTCTGACAAACTGCAGAGGTTTATGTTTTATTCACCAGGCCTGAAAAATACCTACCCGAATAAGGGGGCCCATAAATAAACCAGCATGATGAATATTACGCAGAATAGAAAGGGATACAATCGGGGCCCTCTATGAGCAGTGCACAATGGACGGGGAGAAGGAGATGGCTTTCTTTGCAGTGAATTCTGCTTGATGTTCCTAATAAAGGGAGAATTTCTTAGAGAAATTCTCTTTCTAGGGAAGCATACAGAGTTGGATATCAGTCTGCTGTGATTTTCCCTGCCCTTCACTGCAAAAGATAATGCTGTTATTTCATGCCAAAGGCGGGAAAACCATGCTGTTTCTATATATATCATATACTCTTCACCAGTTTGCAGTTACTAGAGTAGAGGTAAGTGTGTCAGTAATCCTTATATTCTTTCTTATGATAACAGTTCATGGGTCTCCTATAGATCATATTGAGCAAGAAGCGGGCGGGGATGCCACACTATAGTTGAGGAGATAGTACAAGTCTGGTAAAAAAAAACTCTTATTTTCCTAAGTAAGGAACTCTGGAACGATGGACTTTACTCTGGATTAGCCTATTCATTATTTCCCTGTTCTCACAGAGTTTTGGGGAAAGGACCACTCCACCAGAGTATTCTTGTGCTTATTATGCAGCTAACTGGATAGCTGACATTTGTCTATGATTTGACCGCATCATATATAAGGGACAGATTGCACGCTGTGGCTAGACATTCTTTGCTGTGGAATGGAAGCAGGTTGCTCTTTAAATTGTCAGGTAAGTGGTTTTGCCAGATACTATTTGCAAGCAGTTTGTTTTATGCTTGAGCTTCTTCCCTTCATCAAAACTGCTTGAGAGAAGAGGGCAGAGTCCCCCTGGCTCACCACTGCAACCACATAGAGGGATGTGTAACAAGCAGTACTACTTAGGAGCTTCCATAGCAGACTTCTCACCTGTGTTCACTCCCACTCAAAGATCTGAAGTGGAAGAAAGGCACAGCAAATTGATTTTGGCACCAATGACTTGCTTCTCAGAAGTGTGGCCAAACATTGTGCTTCATGACATCAGCACAGCCTCAGTTGGTAATGGACATTCAAGTGTCTATCTCCAAGTTTTTCTGGAATTTGTATTGTGCATGTCCCCTGGCACATTACCTCAATAAGCTACAGATCTCTCTGGTTCCTGTGGCACCAGTGAGGAATCCTTTCAGGTCCAGGTTCTGTCCAGAGGCCACATCATCTCTCTCTTACTGAAGAAAGAAGCTGTGATTTAGTGCCTTTAATGTACATGAAGATGTTGAAGTCTAGTTGTGATTCAGGGAGGCCTTGGGTACAATTTTCCTCCAGAAGTGATTCATATGCAGCCACCATAGGAATCACTCTGTGTTTCAATCTACTGCATGAGTGGTGTGCCAGTGTATCTTTTCTTCATAAATTAAAGGAGGAGGGAGAATTTATCTAGTGAATGGGGAAGGATTGCTTCCATCCTCAAATATGATTGCGTACAACAACCACCCACTTCTAAATGAAAAGTATAAGTACTCTTTATATCGCAAACATAATGTGTAGTTTGGTCCTTAGGGGTACTACTTTACATTCACTCTCTTACTGCTAATCTTTTTTCTGTGCCTTAAGCAAAGGTTGCTAGCTAGCTCGTTTTAAGCCAGCTGTATTCCATACAGGGGAAATATATATATTCTTGCTTGATAACAGATGCAGTTATCAGTTCTGAATCTGTAGCATGGGAAAGAGGATCTTGAATGTGGGTGAATGGCCTGCCGTAACATGACAACTCATAGTTTGGCTGCTTTTTCTTTCTACAGCTTTTCTGGAATTCTACTTTATCTGATGTGGAAGGCGAGGTTGAGCCTTTTTCTGCTTAGTTAATAGGGGTATATTCACAGCTTGTCCTAGCACCTTAGGCAAACAGAGTCTATAATCTCATTTACTTCCGACAATGTTACTTGGAGGACCCACAGTAGAAGCTAGACTGGTGAAATGTAGGAAGCTTGTGGCTACATGCTACAAGATGACTCAGATGCACTTCTTGCAAATCCTATCTTGAATATCGGCCTTGGTGTAGCGGGTTTTTGTTTTCATTTGTTTTCCATACGGACCAGGGCTGTCTGTGTTAGGACGTGCAAATGACCAAGACAAGACTCGGTGTGTTCCAGCAGCTATTTATATCTCAAGAGCATTTAGCAACTTGCAAATGGAAATCATGTGATTCTTTTAAGACTTTTCCTTTTGCAGGCTGTTGTGCATCGCTAAAGAAGGAAATGAAAATCCATTGTACTGCAGGACTTTAATACTTTCGAATTAAGTACTTTGGTGTTTTTTTTCCTCGTTGGCTGCATTCAGTGTCTTTGACTTGTGTTTTAGATACTGGACACAAATAAAGGGGCAAATCAAATTCATAATGGATGATTGAGGTACTTTGCCCCAAGTCAATCATATTGTGTTCTGAGAACTTATTAATTATATCTGACTTTTGGTAGCTTTCCCCATGATGAGAACTATCTTTAATAGTCTGAAAAAAAAATCAGCTGGAAATATTTCCATTTCTACACTTCTCAAAATTGAACTTTAATAATGTGAAATGAAGTTTTATTTTCTGTTGCTGCGAACATTCCGTTTTAGTTAATTGTTGCTTTTGATGTTAAGTGTAACTGGAGTGAGAAGTGCATGATGTGTATATGGGATAAAGCTGAGGACAGTTAGACCATCTTTGTACTTGGATGGGAGACTAGCAAGAAATCCCATGGCTGAATGCTCACCAGGAAAATTAAAAAAAACATTCTGGACGATATATATATCACACGCACGTATATATCTCCTGCACACACAGGCTCTTTATTTTATGCCACACCTGTGTGAGGAAAGTGATTGAGGTCAAGTTCTATCCTTTGGAACAGAATTTCTGAGTCTGGAGTAGAAAGACTGTCGTTATGATGGACCCCTGGATTTATTTTTTTTAAAGCAATGTCTATACCCCCTTTTTATTCAGTTATTTATTCAGTAATCTCTATATGTCACAGATTTTCTTCTCAAAAAGTGCAAGCCATTAGTGATAACTGACACACAAAATACAGAGTCTTTTAACAACTCTTTAGGACTGTGTTCCCTTTATTGCAAAGACATCTGCTCATTTCTGCTTACTTCTTCAGTTGCAGAAGCCTAGTGGGCTTATACAGTACCTCCTGCTCAACCAAAGAAGCAAAGCATATTTCAGCAAATCCTCAAGTATTTTCTTACAGTTGGACAAAACAGGGCATCCAGATTTCTCAGACACAACATTCATTCCTTTATTACCTAATTAGATACAGAAACACCTGTAATCAGATTTAGAATTTATATGCAGTGTCTTTATCTTCGAAGATTTTGTAGACTTTAGTGACTTACGGTAACTAAGTAAGTTAAGCCAGTATTATTATTCCTGTCTTTCAGTTTATGGGCATGTGTGGGATGACATTTCAAAATAATAGTTTTCCTTCAGCCAACTACTGAATTCACAGCTCAGTGAAGATTTGAACTAAGGCTTAATGTAGTATATTTTTTAGTCCCTTCACTTTTCCTGTTCCAGTTTCTGCTTTAAAGTGGAAATGAAGTAGAAGAACTGGATTATTTTGATATGGTAGCTTCCTATAAAACATGGAGAGAAAACCTATTACTATTTAGTCAGTTCTCATTCAGGCTGAGTTATTTACTTATTTAATGGCATTCCTAGGTTGCCCCACTCCCAACAGACTGTGGGCAATAAACAATAAAACAGCAACAATGCAATTACAACAAATAACTACTATTGTAAAATTCCTATTGAAAAAACAAACAGCATAGCAGCCCCATTCAGTTTGGGCCAAAGACACAATGAAATAAAAACTCTAATAAAAGCAAATTTACTTTCTCAAGTATTTTAAAGGAAAAATATATCTTTCCAAGATATTAATTCATATGAACTATAGTTTTCTTGGATTTATTTAGTGGCAAGAGGGTGTGTTTGTGAATGTCCAGCCTTTCATTATACAATCATCTCTCCAGCAGTCTGTCACCTCTCTGGCATCTCACACTTCAATTAATTGTCAAGGGAAGAAATGATGAGGGAAGTCTTCTCAATGTGTTTGTGAGAACAGTTGTGCTGGTGTCGCCATTTAGGGAATGGCTGGAGAAGTTTTCTTTCTCCTGGAAAAATTCTGAGTAACTGTGCACTCCATTTCTCTGTTCACAAACTCGATAAAGAATTTTGAATGACCATTGGAATGAGGTCCTAGATCAGTGATGGCGAACCTTTTAGAGACTGAGTGCCCAAAATCCACCCCGTCCCTCACCTCACCCGCTCTGCCCCCTGCTCCGCCCCCACCCTGCCTGCCCGCAGGGCCACCTACCACCTCCACGGCCCGCTGCAACAGATCGCCCAGGTGGCCCTGCAGCGCCATGGCAGCCACGCCCTCCGTCTGCACCCCGCAGCATCATCTCCGCGCGATGGGGCGTGAGGGCGGAGTCTTGTCCTTGTCTTGCCCGGCTGCCATGTCTTTGGCTGCGCTGCTCCGCATGGGCTGTGCCTGGGGGCAATTCTCCCCTGGGGGGGGCTGCTGGTGAGAAGGGAGCAGCGGGGGGAGGCGGGGCTCGGGCAACGGTGCGCGTGCCCACAGAGAGGGCTCTGAGTGCCGCCTCTGGCACGCGTGCCATAGGTTCGCCATCACTGTCCTAGATTATTCAGTCTTTTGGTGTGAATTTTCGTGAGCATTTTTCCAGAACAGAACTTTCCCAATCTTTAATTACTTTCCCCAAATGTTTTCTTTTACTTACCTTGGTTCACAGGAACAGACTTTCACAACCTCCAAAAGAGAAGCTAAGCTTCCAGCCACAAAGACAGAAAAATTAGTTCCTCCAAAGGCACATCTAGGGTGTATGTTGGAGTGGATTTTCCAGCTATCTCCCTGGGCTCAAGATCTTTGCCCAAAGTCTTCCAAGGGGGAAACAAAATCTTTCACTTCTGGCATCACAATAAAAAGCATGGGAGAAGCACATTTCAGTCTACCCTAAGTCTCTCTACAACAGAGGAGACTGAGAACCATGAAATATGATTACTTAACATTTTATGACACCTTTTTAATTGCTACTTGACAGCTGTAATCCATGACTAAAATATCAGCAGAAGATTCATGGAGCTGGCCACTGTTATTCATTAGTATATTTTCCCTATTCAAATATTAATAGAATAGAATAGAATAGAATAGAATAGAATAGAATAGAATAGAATAGAATAGAATAGAATAGAATAGAATAGAATAGAATAGAATAGAATAGAATAGAATAGAATAGAATAGAATAGAATAGAATAGAGCTGAAAGGGACATTGAGGTCTTCTAATCCAGCCCCCTGCTCAAGCAGGAGAACCTATACCATCTCAGACAAGTGACTGTCTAGTCTCTTCTTAAAAATCTCCTGTGATGGAGCACCCACGATTTCTGGAGGCAAGTTGTTTCACTGGTTAATTGTCCTCACTGTCAGGAAGTTTCTCCTTAATTCCAGGTTGCTTCTCTCTTTGATCAGTTTCCAGCCATTGTTTCTCGTCCTTCCCTCTGGTGCTTTGGTGAATAACGTGACCCCCTCTTCTTGGTGGCAGCCCCTCAAATACTGGAATACTGCTATCATGTCTCCCCTATTTCTTCTTTTCTTTAGACTATCCAAACCCAAGTCCTGCAGCCGTTCTTCGTATGTTTTAGTCTCCAGGCCTTTGATCATCTTAGTTGCTCTTCTCTGAATTTTTTCCAAACTCTCAACATCTTTTTTGTGATATGATGACCAAAATTGGCTGCAGTATTCCAGGTGTGGTCTTACTAGGGCTTTATAAAGCGGTACTAATACTTTGCGTGATCTTGATTCTATGCCTCTGTTTATACAACCCAGGATTTTATTAACTTTTTTGGTTGCTGCTGCACAGTGCTGGCTCATAGTCAAGTGATTGTCCACTAGGACTCCAAGGTCCCTCTCACAGTTCCTGTTTTTGAGCCAGGTCTCATCCAATCTGTACTTGTACCTTTGATTTTTCCTACCTAAATGTAAAACTTTGCTTTTCTCCACATTGAAACTCATTTTGTTGGATAGGGCCCATTGTTCAAGTTTGTCAAGATCTTTTTGGATCCTGAGTTTGTCTTCTGGGGTGTTGGCTACTCCTGCCAGTTTGGTGTCATCTGCAAATTTGATGAGTTCCCCTTCAATTCCCTCATCTAAGTCATTTATGAAGATATTGAAGAGTACTGGGCCTAAGACGGAACCTTGTGGTACCCCGCTGCTTACTTCTCTCCGTTGAGGACTACTCGTTGAGTACGGTTTGCCAGTCAGCTACAGATCCATCTGGTGGTGATGTTGTCTATTCCATCTTTTTCTAGCTTACCAAGGAGTAGGTTGTGGACTTCTTTATCAAAAAAGAAAATAGGAGAGATCATTATGAAGGTAAAAAGTATATCTGTGGGTGGGATGTGTATATACACATTTGAGTGTGTCTCTATAGGTATGCCTTTTATAATCTCCCTTTTGTATACAAGCATGTGTGGTTCTCAAGACTTGTGATTATAGAATGCATATTTGTAAACACCTATGTCTTCAGAAAATAAAATATATAAGAGATGGGCATTCATTTTCCAAATTATTATTTTTCTTTTTATCATTTAGAACTAGAATTATAAAGTGTAAGTTTGTAAAGTGGCTGTGGACTTTTAAGCAAATTAAAAGAAATTACTTCTTTCTCTAATTGTACAAATTGTAGAATTCCTTTCCTTGAATCATTTGAAGTTTGAAAACATAATCAAGACTGTTCCATTATAGCAGACATTCAGAAGAAAAACTAAACACTCATTTGCTAATCTCAGCTGCAGTCTCTGAATTTCATATACCATGATAGTCTCCGTTTGCTAGGAAGGCCTTACTACTTGGATTAACTGCAAAGTTTTAATCAGGACTTTATAAATCTGTGAAAAATTATTTTTTTGCATTTGAATTTTCTGAATGTTCACATGTTTTTGCAACTGAATATTATCAGAGCTGAATGTTGGTCCTACTGAGTTATAGAATGAATGAACAAATAACATAATGGTTTGGTAGTTAATTTTATAAACAAAGTTATCCAACATGTATTATGTGCAATGAAAATTATAAACAGTCCATTATATTGAATAACTAGCTGCGCCATCTCTAAGTGTAGTAATTGCAAGCAGATACTTTGTGTAGTTGGTAATCTGTTTCTCACACTCTGTGTAGAAATGTTGGCCTGTTTCTCCTTGGCAAATCCTTCAGTTCAGTAACAGTTGAGAGTTTTCTACAATGAATTGCTCATTTTAGTTCCACTGCAACATCTCTGTGTAAGTTATGGATTTTACCAAGGCCGTTCCATTGAATTTGTTCTTCATCAGTTCTCTTGGAGACTTGCTTGCATATTTGGAATCATGACCCATTGCTGCATGACCCATTTGTGCTTCAGCCTAAATTGACAAACAGATGATCTGATATTCTCTTATAGAATTTTCTGATACAAAGTAGAATTCATGCTTCTTTCAAGGATAGTAAGTCATCCATATTCAGAGGCAGCAAAGCATCTCCAATCAAGAACCCTACCATCTCTATGCTTAACAATTAATAGGAGATTCCTATAGAATGCATCATTTGGTTTCTTCCAGATATAATAATGATGATGTATCCTAACAAAAATTACTTTTGACCCTTCTATCCATAAAATAGTCTACCAAAAATCTGGAGAGTAATTCAGGTACTTTTTGGTAAACTTCAGATGAGCATCAATGGTCTTCTAAATGATAAATGGCTTCTATCTTTTTACATGCCTCCCATTTATACCCACTGCTTTTTTGATGGTCATAAACATTGACACAAGATTAATGCAAATTCCTGGATGTTTTGCTGGGGTTCTTTGTGACTTCCTGTGTGATTTTATGCTGTGATCTTGGAGTGATTTTGACAGGATGGTGACTCTTAGGAAGATTCATTATTGCCTCAAATCTTTTACATCTCAAGACTATGATTCTATGGATGGGTAGAGACTTTTTTGTAATCTTTTCCAGACTGGTAAATATTAGTGACTTTTTATAGAAGTCTTGAAAATATTTGGTTTCAGTGGGGCATCTTGTGTTTGCAGAACCTATATAATGAGAATATAATTATGGACATATACTTAGGGCAAGGATGATCCAAATCATCCCTGCTTGATTAACAAAATGCTCATACAACTGCCCTTAATTATCCCTTCAATTGAATTGATTGACTGAAGGAGGTCACATGATGTTATTTCTCTGAGATGAAATCTTGAGATTTCATATGTGTGTGTATGTACGAAATTTCAAATATATATCTGTGATCATATTCGGTGACAAACAACAATTCAGAAAATGCAAAAGAAGATAAGTACTTTCTCACCAAGTTGTAGTTGCAGCATGCCAAATGTGTAGACTCAACCTTGGCTTTAAAGACTAAATGTGTATTTACTGTACCATTATTAAGAGATGTTTCAGGACCAACTCTATTTCTATACAGATGCATACTTTGCTGTATCATGCTGTGAAGCATGCATGCGCGTGTGCACATGCGCGCACACACACACAAATACACACACACACACACACACACACACACACACACACACATCTTTCTTGCCAGTTCTTAACCTGGACGTTGCAGTGGTGGCAGAAAATGCCTGTTTAGAAGAGGCCAGTGAGTTATAGTAATGGACATTCTTTCAGCTGTCTGTATAGCTCATAAATCTATCCTGCTCTGAAAGTGCAGATGGTCCATAATCGTCCATCATATCTGAGTTCAGCCCTGGACAGCTCCTAGGTGGGTTTCTCCTGAGAGGCTGGGTTCCCCCCCGCCCTTCTACTTCTTTTTCTTTTGCAAACTAAACTGAACCACATTGCAGCAGTGCAAGGCTCTCTGTAATGGAGCTCAGCAGAATAAGCAAACCAGCCTTCAGCCATGATTTAGAAAAGAATGTACATTAAAAAAAAAACGTGGTGGTTAGTAGCAGCCAGAGGTGGATGGGACAAAACAAGAACACCTGAAGACTGCAACTGTGTTTACAACAAATGATTACAGTAAAGGCCAGCATTTTGGGCATAGATGTCATTATAGAAAAGAGGCACACCTAAACATTTCCCAGTGTAAGAAAAATACTATAAAAAAAAAATTGGAAATAGGAAACGGTGTAAACGTGGTCAAGTTAAGCTTTTCTTCCTTGAATTATTTCTTGTCCTTGCTATAAAGGACCCAGCTAGATTACTGGTGTTTGATATTGAGTTATAAAAAAGTTTTATTTTTAAATTGCAGAACCATGTTTCATTATTTCACAGAAAAATGTCCTCTAAAAACAGACATGAACCAACACCAATAATAATAATAATAATAATAATAATAATAATAATAATAATAATAATAATAATAATAATAAAGTTGGAAGGGATCTTGGAGGTCATCTAGTCCAACCCCCTGCTCAGGCAGGAAACCCTATACCATTTCGGACAAATGGCTGTCCAGTCTCTTCTTAAAAACATGCAGTGTTGGAGCATTCACCGCTTCTGGAGGCAGGTTGTTCCACTGGTTAATTGTTCTAACTGTCAGGAAATTTCTCCTTAGTTCTAGGTTGCTTCTCTCCTTGATTAGTTTCCATCCGTTGCTTCTTGTCCTGCCTTCAGGCGCCTTGGAGAATAGCTTGACTCCCTCTTCTTTGTGGCAGCCCCTGAGATATTGGAACACTGCTATCATGTCCCCCCTCGTCCTTCTCTTCATTAAACTAGACATACCCAATTCCAGCAGCCGTTCCTTATATGCTTTAGCATATTGTATACACTGGCATCAAACTGGAAGCATCTGAGGTTTTAAGAAAATTTTGAATTTAATAAACTAAGAATGGGGGAGCCGAACAAGTTAGTCTTTAGTATATAAGGAAAAAAATATCCCAGAATAATCGGTAATCCCCTTGTGCGTGTATGACTGCCTGGGCTTGCTTGGCCAGACCTGTATCTTTGTTAGTCTGATTGGCAATCCATGTTGCCACCGTGCTTGTTCAAGGCAATGTGCTTTAATATTTTTTTTCTTGCATTTTAACTCCACTGTGAGGTAGTTAATGATCTGTAACAAATCCTGCCATCGCTGTAGATTGCAGATTTCTTGTAGGAATCACTATTAGAGGCGAGCACAGGAGTCACGCTGCAAGCAGTTAGCCCACTTTATACAAATACCGATCTCTGCATTATGCAAGTTAGCTAAAGGCAGAAAATTCCTTTAGCAGATCTGTTTCAGTTGAACAGGCACCACTGAAACCATCTTAGCTTTACCAGAGAAGATTCCTGCCTTTTTCTAACTTGTAAAAAAACAGAATGGAATCCCTCTTCTTCCCTTCTGTTATGCAAACAGAAGCTTGTATAATCTTCTGGATCACAGCAGTATATCCAGCAGTAGTCCTTATGGGTCTGGGAACCCACAAGCTGTTGCTAATTTCGGAGAACTGTAAGTAGGTCTCACTTAATTGTCACACATGATGTATTCATTCTCACTTCAAAGCCACTTGAAAAATTTGTCCCACTGTATTTCAAAATGATCCTTTAGTTGTCAAACTACTGGATCTTTAGGAATAAAAAACTCAGTGAGAGTCTCAAAGTAAAAAAAAAAAAAAAATGATGGCAAGGTTTATGTTAAATACATTTTTATCCCACCTTCTCCTTTTATTTCTACGACAAGGAAGAAGATTAGACCATAAAACAGTCTGGTGATTAAGACTGTAGCACAAGATAAGGTAAATTTCAGAGCTGAATATTTCTCCCAGGTTTTCTCACTCCCTATTTGCCACCCGTCTAGCCATTCCGCCACAGGAACTTGTACTAAAGAAGGGAGATTCAAAGTTCATTTTAATGTGGTCATCAAAGGTTGCTCTTTCATTTCTAGAAGAGTTTTATCATCCTATCTATACCATGTCTTTATTATTATGTACACTCTGTATTTAAAAACTCGCTTTAGAAATGCTTATGTGTAATAATAATAATGATAATGATAATAATAAAGTTGGAAGGGATCTTGGAGGTCATCTAGTCCAACCCCCTGCTCAGGCAGGAAACCCTATACCATTTCGGACAAATGGCTGTCCAGTCTCTTCTTAAAAACATGCAGTGTTGGAGCATTCACCGCTTCTGGAGGCAGGTTGTTCCACTGATTAATTGTTCTAACTGTCAGGAAATTTCTCCTTAGTTCTAGGTTGCTTCTCTCCTTGATTAGTTTCCATCCGTTGCTTCTTGTCCTGCCCTCAGGCACTTTGGAGAATAGCTTGACTCCCTCTTCTTTGTGGCAGCCCCTGAGATATTGGAACACTGCTATCATGTCCCCCCTCGTCCTTCTCTTCATTAGACTAGACATACCCAATTCCAGCAGCCGTTCCTTATATGTTTTAGCCTCCAGTCCCCTAATCATCTTTGTTGTTATATCATGTTTTACTAAATCTAAATGTTGCTTATCACCGTCTGCAATATACAGACATTCCAAGCCTACCATAGATGGTAGCACTTAGCTGATCTTGGCTGATTTCAAAAAACTAGCCAGAGTTGCACCAATGCAGTATGCACCAATGTACTACTTGTATAGGAGATCACCAGGAAATATCAAAGCTATGGGTTCAATGTGGAAGTAAAAATAAATGTGGAAGAAGGCAATGGCAAATCATTTCCTTATTATTGCCAAGAAGACCTCATTGGTGTGTCCACAAAATCATCAGGAATCAAGTTCAATTTGAAAGAATCTTACACGTGGCTTGACTCTTGTGTATCAGATGGAAATGAAGGCAAATACTCCATGCCCCATGTAAGCTCTCAATCTGCTTACATCCTTCCTTTCAGCAGGGTGAAACTTCAGACCTGCAGTGCTTCCCTACATTTGATTTTTTTGGCAGGGAATCTGATATGATCTATTGGTATGCTGTGATGTTTAAATATTGTGCTTAGTAGAAGTATAACTTAAATACTCCAGCGGATAGCAACGCCCAATGCTTCCTCCTTATATCTGTGGGAAGATAGCCGGCATTCCAAGATCCTTGTAGGCCCTGAACTCAACTATTTGCATCTCTACTCTCCTCCTTCCCACAACTGTGGTCTATTATTTTTTTCCCTTCATACAGGAGAGGGAGGAATCAGATGAATTATTTCCTGTGACCAGGACTTTCAGGCAGAATTAAAGAGTCTTGAGCATTTTTGGACTTTATTGGTCTAGGAGGTGTTGCCTCCTAGCAACCTACAGAAATCTGATAAAAAAAAACAAACCTTAACATTCCTTTTTTTTTTAAAGCTTATATCTGCTCCCTAAAGAACAGCAGAGTGTTTGTCTCCCAAATACTAAAGCCCTTTACTGTGTGCAGGAAAGATTAGGAAAATAACATTGCCTCCACAGAGAGGAACTTTTTCTCCTAGTTGATTGCTTCACTTTTTCCTGTCTGTTAACTGCAGCAGATTTCCCATCAGCCACACTCAGAATAAACCTTCCAAATGTTTACTGAGAATAAAGAAGGCATTTTGATAACAGCAGATAAAATATAAACACCGTATTAGTCTTTCTGCAGTAAGGTGAAATGTTCAGGAGATAGTCCTGTGTGAATGCTTTCTCCTCCTCTTTGAATTCACACTTCCCTGGAAAATTCCACTGCCTAAACAGCTAATGCAGTATGGAGGAGTTTCACCGTCACTGTTTTACTTTGCTGCTTCTGTCATAGGGATTAAGTTTCTATTAAATGCCTCCATTAACTTCATTAAATGTACCGAGAGATATCTAAAATGAATGGGGGAGTAGTACAAGACAGCAAAAGGTAACTCTTCTTGCACCGAGAAACCCTTCTCATACAGACAAGTAGGTCTGTTTGTCTTTCTGGAAACTTGCATCCTTACATACATTCCACCTTGCATGTATTAAAGTGTTTGGGTGGGTGCGAGTGGGAAGGAAACACTTCAAAGAGATTTTACCTTAATTGGCTTACAGTAAGTCTGTCGGAGACTTTACCCTTAACAGTTTTCAAGATTGTTTTCACACCTGACTAGCATTAAAAGTGCTTTTCTTAAATCTGGGTTGTTGTTGTTGTTTTTTTCATTTGTTAGCAATGTTGACAGTGGAGAAGGTAGGAAAGAAGGGAGGGGGGGGGAAATGGATGTCCTTTCCCAATTCTCTCATTCCTCTTCTGACTGGCCACTCTTATTTTGAGAGCATGTGGCTCTTCGGTTAATTGTGGCCACATTCTGATTTAGATCAGCTGGACGGAAACATCTTGAACGAACTTTGTCTTAAAAGCCTGTGGACGAAGTAGTGATAAAGAAAAACCAGTTGTTGAACATACATAGGGGTCCATTCTAATTTCCTTTTCTCAGTGAGCATCTGATAGTTAACACCTTGCTTCATGCAGGAGACAACCCCAATGTTTTGAAAGGGATGCACATATATTACTGCTGGTCATTGGTGAAGTCTATTGGTTCACTTGCTCTAGTCTAGTCTATATTCTGCCTTTTCTGTATGGAGATCAGAATGTTTTGCTCAACCCCACAAATACTTATGACAGACCTTCAGGGAGCTTTATACTCAGTATAATTTTGCCCAGTCCTTAGTGCATTGTTTCTCAGCCTTGTCAACTTGAAGATGTGTGGACTTCAACTCCCAGAATTCCCCAGCCAGTATACCAGTTGAAGTCCACACATCTTCCAAGTTGACAAGGTTGAGAAACAATGCCTTAAGGATGAAGGGCACTCCATCCTCTAAGCAAGGCGAAAAGATTTGTTGTGGGAAAGTAGCTCAAGGAGAGTTATTAGGCAGGGAGAGTGGCATTAGGTGAGATTGGGTGTAGTGTTGAGATAATCCAGCCACTGGGACTAGTAATCACTTATATGGCAATCCCTGTCTGGGGGCAAAATATAAACCTTGAGGGGTAGGAAAGGACATCATGCAAAAATAAAGAGTGACTTAGATTTTGAATAGCCAGCTTTGATGTGCTTGTGGTATCTGGAATTTGGTAGGATTACTATCAAGCTGGTCTATGCTTAATGAGAAGGGTTTAATGGAGTGGGCTGAAGCCTTGGCTGGGAATTAAAGATACCAACATTTATTAGACAGAAGGAAACCCTTTTATTAAACCCATTAGTCTTGCAAGCAAGCTTTCTGATGGGATCACCCCCAAGGCCAGCCTGTGCCCTGGAGATCTCTTAATCACTTCCTTTGTGTTCTGTGCCTTGTCATCAAGATTCCTACAGGCATTCATAGAGCCAGCAACTAGTTGATTTCCATTAAACAAAACCTGTTTTTAGTCCCAGTTCAGTAGTTCTGAAAAAGAGATCAAAGAAGAATGCTGTCCCTCGGGGAGTTTATGCTCCAGAGCGCATGGAGCATACTCTGAGTGCAAACCCAAATTCTAGGAGCAAGTCTACTTGCAAAGTATAGAATTCCCACCTTCTTTCAGGACTGCTATCAGTCTTCGGTCAGTATGTTCTCAATAGGTGTGGTAAGAGTTCTGAGTCACAACAGCAAACTAATCAAGGAGAGAAGCAACCTAGAACTAAGGAGAAACTTCCTGACAGTTAGAACAATTAACCAGTGGAACAACCTGCCTCCAGAAGCGGTGAATGCTCCAACACTGGAAGTTTTTAAGAAGAGACTGGACAGCCATTTGTCTGAAATGGTATAGGGTTTCCTGCCTGAGCAGGGGGTTGGACTAGATCAGGGATTTTCAACCAGTGGTACGGGTACCACCTGTGGTACATTGGCACCTGGCAGGTGGTACGCGACCATCCTAGAAAAGTGGTAGCGGGGGAGGGGAATGAGCTGAATTGGTGACAGCACCGCACAAGCCTGAGCGAGAGATGGCTGGAGCTGCAGGGCTGTCAGGACTCAGTGGAAGCGCCAGGATCAGCGCCAGGTTCCAGCTAGAGCTCGGCGCTGATCCTGGTGCTTCTGCTGAGCCCTGAAGCATCACCAATCAGCTGGAATGTTGCAGCATCTCCAGGGTCTTGTGATTTACATTCAGATGCTTGGCAACTGATTCATATTTATGATGGTCACAGTGTCCCAGGGTCATGTGAAGTGACCAAAACCTGCTGCAACCACCCAGCAAATGGGGGGGGGGAATAAAAACCAAACACCCCCCCACCCCACCCCTGCTGCCAATCCTCAACAGAAATGCTCACAACAATGAAAACCTCGGACAGGAGGAAGAGCGCCGCCGGGCGGGCAGGCAGGTGTCTTGCTCGGCTGTGGCTTGGGGGGTACTTTTTTCAGATTGTAACTTCGAACAGTCACTAAGCGAACTGTTGTAAGTCGAGGACTACCTGTACTTTATCACTTTTTTCCTTTTTTTTTTTTTGGTCATCAAGTTTTTGACACCTTGCTAGGCGACTGGTGGTACTCGGATGTTGCCATATCCTAAAAGTGGTACAATGGGTGAAAAGGTTGAAAAGCCCTGGACTAGATGACCTCCAAGGTCCCTTCCAACTTTATTATTATTATTGTTGTTGTTGTTGTTGTTGTTGTTAATTTTCATCCTTTGGGGTGACAATTATAATGTAATCCTAAACATAGTTAATCAAAGAGAAGTCCTATAGAGAAAAATGCCTTTCTTCCCTTCCCCAAATCTCAATGCTGTGCATACTTACCCGATACTAGTTACATCTGACCAGACATGCAAAGGATTTCACCAATAGGTCAGATACAAACTATTTTAGGTTGCAAATACAAAATACTACCATACTACCAAATGCTGGGTAATCTGAGCATTTGATGACATGTCAGAGTAAACTGGTTTGAGATTCAAAGGCTGGATGGAATTGTAAGAATGTTGAGCCAGTAATCTTCAAAGAACAGTAGAGAATCAGAACCAGTAAGTATATGATTGTATATATTTAGAATCTTAGTGAATAATAGCTAAAGTGACGAGACAAGAATGAAGAATACACTGCATATTATGCCTCATTTAATACCACAGATTCACACTGATCTCTGATTTTCAAAATAGTACAACTGGGCTCCAGTTTGCTCTCTCCTTGGTATCTGCAACCTATCTCAGAAATAAGCAGGTAGTTCAGCTTAGCCTCTTTATTTTAAAAGGGTTAGGAAAGCAGATTTTTTTTTATTTGTTAGTTTACTGGGATTATCTATTTCTCCAGTCGTTCCAGATTCTGAACAGTTCATATACCCAGTTCTATAAATAAGATTTACACACACATATATAGGAAACCTTGTATTATACTTCCCCACCAAGGAACAATGCAAGAATTCCAAAAAGATAAAACTCCAAATCATAGAAAGGAACAACATTCAGGATATACCAACCTAAGGCCGTTGGGAAAACCAGGTTTTGATTATCTTTTTTAAAATCCCTGCAGGTTTGGGGCCATGCAAATCTCAGGGAGATGTGGTTTCTTAGAAGGGGGACAGCAGCTGAAGAGATCTGCTCATCTCTTGAGGTCCCTGAAGCTGACATTTCCTGAGAGCAGGGACTGGGGGGAAACCCCTTCTGCTTTTTCAGACAGCCAGATCCTATTGGGAGAAAATACCTGTATCCCAAAGACACCAGATCTTTGGCCATGAAGATTTTAAAAATGGCAAGCAGCATTTTGAATGGCACCCAGAAGCAGCCTGATAATCAGCGCACCTCTCAAAGCAAAGCTTTTTAAAATCTACTTGGGTTGCAAGTGGTCTTCAGGGGCAGCTCCAAAAAGAGCATACTGCAGTAGTCCAAATCAGAGGTGATCAAGACGTGAGTGATTGTGGGTAGGGCCTTCCATTCCATGAAAGGTCATAATTAGCACAACAGATAGAGCTGTCTTTTGAGCAGAAGCTGTGAGTCAAGGAAAACTCCAAGATGATAAATGGTTTCCTGATCCACAGCCAATCTGTCTTGTTGGGATTGATTTTTAAACTTATTTCTCCACATCAAGACCCTAACAGCCCGCAGGCACTAGGACAGCACTTCAACTACATCACCTCTGTCATGCAGAGTTGAAATGTAAGGCTATATATCGTCAGCCTATGGATGATACATGGCCACTTGTAAATGGATGATCTCCTCCAGTGGTTTCATGGAGGTGTCAAATGGGAGCAAGTAGAATTTGAACTGGTGGCATTTGATAACTAAGGAGCCTTGGGCTTGACTAATCTGGACTATCTGGATCAATGCCTTAAGGACGTTTCTCCCATGCCGATGCTTGAGCTGTCCATGGTTAATGTTATCACAAGGTGCATACTTGGAGGGTTGCCATCCCTCTCTCCTGATCTCGCCATGTTCTCTACAGGTATGACTATTGTAGTCTCAGAACTGTACTTAGCCTAAAATCAAAATGAAAAGGGTCCATATAATCCATTTTCTCTAGGTTTTGAGTAACAACAACCCCATCATTTTCTTGACAAAGTTTCCCCCAGAGGGGAGGTTGAAAACAGGATCATAACTGTTCAGTATTGCTGGGTTAAGTGACAGGTTCTTAAAGAGGTGGTCCCCCACTGCCTCTGTCGTGACCTGCCTGATTAACCCTGCCTTGACCCAGCCTTCTATCACCACCCTGGGAGTTGGGAGCCGTAAATCCTGGACTGTCTCTGACCCCTCCCCCAAGGAAGGTAGTTTGAAATCCCCAGGACCATCAACCCAGTGGTGAGGTCAAGCAGCTTAGACAGGGATGCTGCTATACAACAGGGGGAACCTATCGATAAGTTCTGGGAAAACCACTCTAACCCATACTTACTGTAGCCCTCCACAATCATACCAGCAGACCTGATAGGTTGCACTTGCTCAAGCACAGCTCAACTCTCCAGATCCCAAACATATTCCATTCAACCCATCTCCAACCCTTCTCTCCCTCCTTTCTCCTCCCTCAGACTCAACTCCCAGCTATGAGGATTCAGTCGTGACCTGTCACCCAGAATTACCCGCTTATAATCTTCTCAGCCAAAAAAGGCCCCACATTTTCTCGTTTTAGTAGTTTAGTGATAATAATGATGATAATAATAATGATGATAATGATAATAATAATAATAAAGTTGGAAGGGACCTTGGAGGTCATCTAGTCCAACCCCCGGCTCAGGCAGGAAACCCTATACCATTTCTGACAAATGGCTGTCCAGTCTCTTCTTAAAAACTTCCAGTGTTGGAGCATTCAAGAAACATTTCATAAGCAGAGAAAACCGAAGCACTGTTTAAGACCTGAAAAACAAGAAAGGGTTTGGAACAAAATCGGGCAGGCTCCTTCCTGATTCACTGGTATATAAGAGGCAGGGGGGGTAACATACAATTGGACATACAAGGTTCTCTTATGATAGCCTATCTCAATAGAGTTCTAGTGATCTTGTGTATTCAAAGGGCTGACATCAAAGCACTCACAACTGAGTTCTCCTCTAATTGAAGGTATCCAAATAATCAAGATGGGCAACAGTTGCCTTGGGGCTGGTAGAAATGGTCCCAGGTTCCTCCTTGCCCCATATTGTCCATAAACCTGGTTGCACGGGGCCTCTAATTGAACTCATAACAGAGTGGAAGGGAGGAGCCGCCGCCACCACTGATGTTGCTGCTACAACATCCTTTCCTCTGCTTCTGGTCCCTACTTATCCCTTACCTCAGTCAACAGGAGTAGGAGCAGCAGGACTACTACCAGCCTTCTGTGCCTCCTCTCCTCTGTCATTAAAGAAGTATTTTACTGTGACTGAGGAGGCAAGGGGTTTGGATCTGGTGCTGGTGCTGGTGCTGGTGCAGCAGCAGCAAAGCAACAGCCATTTGACCATGCTCTTTTTCTCCTGTTTGCCTTAAGCCTATAGTCATAGCTTGGGGGGTGGGGGGGAGTGCTTGACACCTGAGCTCACACTCCCTTAGAGGGAAACCTTGTACTCAAACCCTCAAGTTCTGCCTGATGTTCTCTGCTCTTAGTCATACAGCATTCGTTGTTAGTTTTTATGAACTCAAGAGCAAATCTAATGAAATCAAAGAATTGTATAATGTAGAACAAATTGCAACACAAACTGAAATAAATATGCAAGTTTCCATTCTAATAATGGCATTTCTGGAATAATTGTCATCTTCCATAACTATAACAGAGGTCCCCAACCTTTTGGGCACCAGGGACAGGTTCCATGGAGAGAGGTTTTTCCACGGACCGGAGGGTGCACGGTTTTGTGTGCTGCCTGCATCCCGCAGATGCGGCTTTGTTTGTTTGTGCGGCCCAGTTGCTGGCATTCTGTGACCCAGTACCGGTCCATGGACTGGGGATTGGGGACTCCTGGCCTATAACATGTATGTTGCACCTGATCCAGGATGGATGCTGCTGTTTGCCAGTCTTTTCAAGGTTGGTTATTGTAGGATTCCCCACCCACCAAATGATCTGACTTCCCCAGGATATTTGAGAATTTCTCCTCCATGTGGAACATTTTTCTCACTTTCTACAAGATTAATTACAGTTGGTTTTCATTTCCTTTGCCACACCAAATCCCTAAATGGCAGAACATCTAAAGCAGAATCTGTACACTAATTGCATTCAGCCCCCCAAGTCTCTTTTTTGCCCCCCTCAGATTGTACCACCAAATGTTGACACCATAATTGCTGAATATGGACACTGGGCTTTCTTGCCATTTTGAGGCAAGAACCCACTCCCCATGTGCACTATATTTTAGGTTTTAAAATAGGCTTACCATGGTTGAAATAGAAAATAAAAGTTTGACTCACCATCCATAAAAACAAGGGGGAAAATGGGAAATCAAAGCCCAATAGGCACATGGTATTAAAATGACCTTATTCACTTTGCATCCTCAGCACACCTGCTGTGCCCCTTATTCATCCCCAAATGTTAAATGCAGCACCTGGCTATCAAAGGCTTGGCCACTAAATCAAAGAACTAAAGAAGACAGAGGGGAAGGAAGCAAGAGACATGTCTTAGCCAGCAAAGGGAATTTAATTTCTTATTGCTTTGAGCAAAGCTAAAGAGATAGAAACATGAACATGTTAAAACAGACTGTTTTGTTGGAGACTTCTTCCTAGGTATGGAAGTATTGAGGGCTCTGGTGTTCATATACTGTATGTTTAAGCACAAGGCAATCCCCAGCAACTTATGTATAAACAGTATCCATTGTTCTGCTGCCTCGAAAAATTTAAAGACCACATTAAACCTATTGTCCTGAAATTTTCCAGGTAAATTGAATGTAATATGCTCTCCACAAAGTCCCCTGTTTTTACAGGATAGTTGGCTTGGAAAACATCCCTAACTAACAGATTTGTGGCTATCATGCAGAGCAAGCAACTGGTAATAGCTAATAATTAATAGAGCACTAAGGTAGTGAGGTGGAGAAATAAAGAGATAATTTTCTTTATCCTTGGGGAGGCTATAGTTTGCACACTGCCCTTTTAAAAACTCTGTTTACAGCAGCCATTTGAGTTACACATCACTTTGTTAAAGCCCCCGTGGGGATAGGTAATAATGGCTCTTTGATTAGTGGCTTTTGGGCTGGAAAGGGAATTGTGAGGCACTGCAACAAGGCTTTTCTAGGCAAATTGAGGTGGGAGGGGAGATGCAGTTGCCCATCAGGCTGGGCCTGACTGGCTCAATGGCTGGTCCTAGAGCTGGCCAGCCCAGCCCAATAGCAAGAGCTCACTTTTTAATATAAGGAGCTTACTGAACAAAAGCAATTGCTGCCTCAGAAAGGAGGCACAGGGCTACTGTTTGTCATCCAGTTTTGAATATTGACAGGCCCCATCCTGTTTCATTACCCAACCCCAAAGCAGAGGTGAGGACAGCCTTCCCGTCTTTCTTTAACCCATCAGGCTGTGCTTTGTCTCTCACCAGGACATAATAAGCAGTCTTACCAGCTGCAGTGCGGTGGGAGCCAACTACAGTAGGTAGATGCTGCAGCCCAGCCAGCAGACTTGGCAGCAGGGAGAAATAGGAGCTAGGCAGAGGGAGCATTATGGAAGAAGAAGAGGAGAAAATAATGATGCTTTGGGTGTCTTGTGCTATAATCTGAAACACATCATCTCTATAAAAGCACTCTCAGTTCCTACTAAAGCCCCCTTATAGTATTGTGGTTTGCTTTTCTATCCCAAACCCCTGCTTTGCTTGTTTGTGCCAAACTTCATCCTCTGAGAACCAACATACACATTAGAATTGAGCGCCTAGCCTCCAGGTGCACAAATCCACGTAGAAATTGCTGGGACCACCAAGGGAACATGGGTTGGCCTAGGATCCAATGGCAATTGAATACTTCCTCCTTAAGGCCCATAAAACGTCTCCTGTTTTTTCACTGTTTGACCTACTTGAAGTATTTCAGCTTGGGACCAGTGGGTAGTGCTATTGCCTGTTCATGCTATTCTGAAACATCTTTGGGGAGTAAGGAAGTGGCCTGGTTTAGTGCCAGAAATCTCTGCTAGGGGCTTCTGGGAAAGAAGTGTGGAGGTGGTGATCACCGTCCAAACAACAAACTCCTCATTAGCAACATCTCTGAGCTGTGATTTTGATCAATACTTAGGTCTCCCAAAACCCTGTCCTTGATGCCTGACTTTACTCCTAGAAACAGAATAGAGAATCACCCCAGTTGAAAGTTGAGCTTCTCACAGGAGAGCAGTCATTTAATTCCAGCATGCTGGGACCAGATACTGGGCAGATAAGCCAGTTTGGAGATTTTATTCATTGTATGAGAAAAAAGTGTGAGGAGACCAGATACAAATGAAATTCCTCTCAGTCACTCTCTAGAGCTCCACTTATAAGGGGATTTTTTTTCCTGTCATTGTCTTCAAAAAAAGCCCTATCTCCCTTATCTCTGGTCTCTTGATATTTTTTTGCTGATAGCAAGAATTATTTTTTTTAATACCCCCAGTCAACTCTCTGCGCCTGCGCTTCTCAAAGGATCATAAATTCTAAGTGGTGCAATCCTGCTGTGTCAGCAGATCTGCAAAATAAATTGATATTAAATGCAACAAAGTCTCTTCTAATTCACAGTGGTGCCTTCCCAACTTCCTTTCCCCCTCCCCCTCCATCCCACCCCAAGCGGTTAACTGAAAAGGGGAAGGAAGGAGAGCAATGTTGTTCCTGCCTAGAATAGCCCTCAGCTTTCCAAGTCAGGGAGCTTCCTTAATTAGGGATTACTTTCAAATAATTTGCAGTGCTCTTGGCCTGTGCATTCTCAGGCACTTTAGTTTGTTTGTGTGTGTGTGTGTTTAGCACAAAACTATCCTTCTTTAGCCCAGCAGTTTCATCTCAAGTGTTGTTTCTTTAGAAATGTCCATCCATATATTTATGATGAAGAATCTCCGACTTGTAAAATCATATGTGCCATTGATTATTTCTTCTTCTTTGACACGTGAGCTCTTCCTCAATCTGTTCTCACTGATCTGGTGCAAGGGTAGCTATGGGAGGCATCCAGCCCGTGGGTCAAAAACAGGCTCTCCTATCTGGCTTGCTAACTTTGTCTCCCAAGCCCTACCTTTAGAGTTGACCTCTTATATGTACTGTACCAGATTGGACATGAGGTTCTTTCTGTTTCCCTAGGGTGAAGCTGAGGAAAAGGGTATTTTCCCCAGCCAGCTGCTGATCAGAAATGAATCTTTTTCTAGGGTGGTGTTTTCAGAAATAAGCTAATTTTCCTATTGCAGCAAAAGTCTTCCTGAGGAGGTAGATCTCAGCCCTGTATGCAACTGTATACATGGATGTAATTGATATGCACATATGTGTGCTTGTAAATGCAATGAGATGGCATGAATAGGTGAAGATACAGGATAATGATTCAACATCCCACAACACATGCACACACAGACACACACAGACAGACACAGAATTTACAGTTTGCTCCAATCCCATTGGACTCTGGGTAACAAACAGCAGTATAGTACATAAAAGGTGAATGCCCCCATTCAGAACCACTAGGGGCGAAAGGCTTACTAAAACTACCTAGCCTTGGCTTGCTCACAGGATATTAACTAGGTATTGGATGCACCTAGCTATGTAGGGAGAGAATTCCATAAGGGGGGGGGGTGGCTGCCACAGAGAAAGCATGTCACTGTCCCAACCTAGGGGACTGCTTCAAAGACCAGGCAGGTCAGGCCACTTCTATCCTGACAATTCTCCAAACTTTTAAAGACAGCTCAGTTGCAGTTAAAGTGTCCCCCAAGCCTTCATCAGAAGCAGTCTATCAAGTCTTGGTAGATAGATAGGGGTGTGTGTGTGTGTGTGTGTGTGTTTGTGTGTATCTTTCAGCCATCTTGACTCCTGACAAATGCATGAACAAATCCCTGCAGTTTTATCAGCACTGTTTTCAGTAATTTGTGATTGCTTTTTTCCTAGGGCTGAGAGAGAGGTACTGGCCCAAAGTCTCCCAGCTGGGATTATAACTCATAGTCTAGCCTGCTGCTTTAACCATTATACCATACTGGTTGATGATTTTGTCACTTTCTAATTCTCTACCCTTCCTCCTGTCATATACTTTGAGGTGAGTTTCTGGCTTATATTAAAGTAGATTTTGCCATTATGTTCGGTCTATGGCACTGTGGCTATATATGAGTTAACAATTCAAGAACATAAGTCATGTACCATTTGCTAGAAGGAGGAGAAGACAACTTTGTGCCTTTGATGAAACAGTTGTTTTAACAACATGTTTGTTTACTCTGAGTTGGAATTAGAATTGATCCTGAGACTAATTAAATAATTAATACAGTGCTGCTTTTAGAGAGAAAGGGGGAATTGAATCTCTGCTGTGTCTATTAAAACATAATTGGCATCAGTCAGCATCCGAAGATTGTAACATGTATGAAACTTTATCTGTGTCTGCCCTCTTCAAAAACTCTGCCTTCTCTTTCCTATTTAAAGGCATCTGGAATTGCTATAATTTATTTATTTATTTATTTTGGCCCCTTGAGGCCAGTGTATGAAAGTTGTTAATGAGTGGGCAGGGCAAATGTTCTTCTTTCTGCTCACTGTCAGCTGAGCAGATGTAAGCATTAAGAACTATATGTCTTTTGGTTCTGTCCTAGCTCTGCGTGGTTTTTCTTTTTACCTGAATGCAGGTTCATTTCGGCTCTGTTTGCTGTGATCACCTTCTTTCCAATTTCAATCAAAGGAGTATTAGTACCTTCTCAAAGGCCATAATTAAGAATTTGTTACGGCTATTATCTCTGTATAATCTGATTGGGCTCGTGATTGCATTGTGTTACAATGTGGCCAAAATCTGACCATAGCTATTTGCACAGAGACAATACTGGAACAGCAATCCATCCTCTATGCAACTCACATGCTTTGTATCACAACAACTTCGCTTGGATCATTTCAGGGAGTTAATTGACATGGAAAGGTTGGGACTAAATGTAGGCTAGATGCTGCAAGTCAAATTTCCAGCTCTAAACTGCTTTAGGGCAAATCAAATCAATATGTTGTTGATATTTGACTGGACATCCCTGTCCAGCTTTTTTTTTTTTTTAAAGAAACTACCATTAGCTGCAGAAACATAAACGTGAAGGCATCCATATTTTAGCGAAGGACTACCTGATGTAACAATATAACCCAGACTGTTTTGGATGAGATCAAAGACCTCTCTAGCCCAGCATTTTGTTCCCATAGGAGCTAACCAAATGGTTTTTGGAAGACACCCCTCCCCATGAGAATTGAGAACAATAGTAAATCCTACCTATGTACTCTAACAATTGATATTGCTCTCCCTGACTATAATTACCTTATATAATGTATAGTCTAACAGCACAAATGACTCTTTGAATGTAAAATGTACTTGTGTAAATTATCCAGTTAGAGAGAGGGAGATAAATATCTCCAGAAATAGTTCCTTTTGATATTTCCATACCAATGTCACACCATTAAACCTTGTCAATATTATATTGAGAAACAGAAAAACAGAGTTGGAAGCAGTGGTGGGATTCAGCCAGTTCGCACCACTTCGGCAGAACCGGTAGCTAATTTTTTGTTGCCCAGGCCCAGAATGGACTTCCGGAAGCAGCATCCACACAGAGAACTGGTTGTTCACATATTTGAATCCCACCACTGGTTGGATGGGACCTTGGAGCTCTTCTAGTCCAACCCCCTGCTCAAGCAGGAGACACTATGCCATTTCAGATAAATGGTTGTCCAATCTCTTCTTAAAAACCTACAGTGATGGAGTACCCACAACTTCCAAATCCAAGACATTCCACTGATTAATTGTTCTAACTGTCAGGAAATTTCTCCTTATTTCTAGATTGGTTCTCTCCTTGATTAATTTCCATCCATTGTTTCTTGTCTTGCCTTCAAGTGCTTTGGAGAATAGCTTGACTCCCTCTTCTTTGGGGCAACCCCTGAGATATTGGAACACTGCTATCATGTCACCCCTCGTCCTTCTTTTCATTAAACTAGACATACCCAGTTCCTGCAACCATTCTTCATATGCTTTAGCCTCCAGTCCCCTGATCATCTTTATTGCTCTTCTCTGCACTCTTTCTAGAGTCTCAACAACTTTTTTTATATTGTGGCGGACAAAAGTGGCTGCAATATTCCAAGTGTGATCTTACCAAGGCATTATAAAGTGGTACTAACACTAATACAGAAATATATCAACTCTCTTCCATAGAAATTAAAGGAAGAAAGATAAACAGTTTTGCTATAAATTTAACCAACAAAGCTCTTAGAAGAGACAATATCTGATTCATAAAACAGTATCCCAATGACATCTAGTGACTTAGAAGACGAGACATCTCCAGGGTCACAAATGAATATAACAAAACTGGGATGTCAAGAGCCCTTATATTCCAGTCTTCTGTGGCACATAGTGACCAACCAGATTCAGGAAATTCACAAACAAGGACAGGAGAATCTTGTCCTCTTCTGATGAATGAAGGCAAATATATGTGTGCCAGGAAAATGTTGCAGGATCTAATCTGCGTCGGTCACTTGTGCTGGAGCCCATCCTCAGAGAACTTCTCTCTAGCAGAGTGTGTGCTATGGGCTATACTGTGTGGTATTTATATGGTGCCTGGTAGTGCCACAAGGCACCTTATAAATACCACACACAGAATAGCTCAAAGCACACACTTTGCTAGAGAGAAGTTCTCTGAGGATGGGCTCCAGCACAAGTCTGAAAGCTCAGAAGACTCTGGTCCTGGTGACCAACCCAGATTGGATCCTTGTCCTCTTCTGCTTATTGCTCTCTGGAAACTGGTATTCAAGACATGCTGTCTATGATTCTAGAGATAACATATTGCCATCAAATCTAGTTATATTCTTATATTTTATTTTCCACATATAATTCTTGCCTAGATTGTCTCCATGCATTATTTTTCATCTGAGAAACCAGTCTTTGCCTGTTCTACCCATTCTTCACAAATCCATAATTTACTTCAAATAAAGAACAAGAAAACATATATACTTTCCCCAATATCTGTTGCATAATCTGATCTCAGAACCACTCCCTTCCGTCTACAGAACAATGTGGCTTTTAAAGCAAGTAATCTGGACACCCCAGGCTAATATGGTTACACATCAATTCATTATTGGGGAGAGCCATGGGAAGTAGAGATCTCCATGTCATAATGACTTGATGCATAAGTCCTGGCAGCCCTAAACCAAGCGCCATATACTGTAGGTCATATTTTTATAACTTTGTTGGAGACTCTGTCTGTGATTGGATTGATCTTCAGGGGGAACAACCACATTGGAGAAGTCCTTCTTTGCAGCCTCTGTATGACTACCATGACATAGAACTCGGTGAGTCAGTGACTTTGGAATGCCCTGCCAAATAAGATTCAGCTGGAGCTGACCTTGTTTTCTCTTGGCACCAACACAGTGTTTTTTCCCCCCCATCCTGGCCTTTTAACTTAAAAAAAAAAAAAAGATTGATTGATTTGTTGGCTCAACCATACGCCTTCAACTTTGTAATTTTATTGTTATGATTTGGCATTTGCCCTTTTATAAAGGTACATACCTTAGCCTGGCATTCCACAGGGATAAAAGCCGGGTTTTTTTTTTTTTTTTTTTTAAATAATAATAATAAAGGATAGTGCCAATGCATGCTTATATCGTTCTCTTTTTGTTTTCTCTGCCCTTGCATTTAAGCTTTGGAAAGAAACAATCTTTACAAAAGGTATTTAAGTAACTAAAAAGTTTCATATCGTAGCCATTGCATCTGTCACTTATATCGCTAATTTTAACATAAATTTAAAATTTATTTGTCCTGTAATAGTTTTGCCCCATTTTCAGCAAACAGGTTTCTCTAACTGCAGCCTAGAGTTTTATTGCCACTGGATATCTTTTATTTATTTATTTATTTCATGTATTCTTTTCCCTCTAACATCTTTTGGACAATATTGCATCTCTAATATTGTTAATGTTATCATTTTATGTACAGTAATGGGCACGGTGCATCTCACTCTAAGCATGTTTCTCTCATTGAAGCATGATCCACCAGATCACAGCATTGTCTTCTATTTTTCAAAGCAAATTGAATCACTAAAGCCACCCTTCATTGCTTATCCTCTGAAAGGTGACAACTAAATAATCTATAAGTTCTTAGAAACCAAAAGCTGCAGCCGATTATATTGACCAGACCTGTCAGTATTCTATGCTTCAAAACAACCAAGCCAAAAAAAAAAAAAAAAAGCGAATGGCGTGATAAGAGGTAATTGATTTCAGCGTCTTTATCATTTCAGTGTTTATATTGTTGTCGTGTTTTGTTTCGTTTAAAAAAAAAAATCGGTGCTGTAGTTACAGATACTATTGAAAAAAAGTGGATACCGGGTGGTGAACCTTGAGATGTCCTGAAGAATTCCCTTCTCCCAAAGGAGGTCTTACACATTCTGATACCAGAGAATACTTTTCAAATGTATTGGATAACAACTTCCAGAATTCACAGGCCCCACGTTGATCACGGTCATTGGGAGTTTATTTTGGACAGAGATGATGTGAGACTGTGTGTCTATGGTTTGCGTACAAGATTTCTGGAGGGGCAATGCATTGTTTTTGCTAAGCTCTGCTGTTGTCTATCTTGAATGGTCAGCTTCAAGGTCATGTTTCTTTATATGTGTTCTAACAGAGACATTCTCAGGGAAAATGTGGCAAGTTTTCAGGCAAATGAGCAAGCAAAATGGATTTGTTTCTGATCTCTTTATCTCCATCCCTCTATCTAGTATTTTTCTTAGTGGCATCAGTTCCATGCCTCATCTGGCTACAAAATTTGTGCTTTTGTCTTTCGTGAAATTCTGTGCTGTGGAGCATGTATAAAGAATTCCTTAAATTGCCTTTGGGAATTAGTCATTCTCCCAATTAGTCATTATTTTTTGGGACCGAGACTTGGATGCCACTAATGAATTCCCTCTTCTTTTGCAGTCATGTATGGAAAAGCCAACTTCAGCTTGAGTTCACCTTAAAGATGGGGGAACAGATTGTTGGTTTGCATTTTAAGGTGTGCTTTTTGAAGTAATAGTAAAATATAAATGTACTTGTCATTCAGCGTATATACTTTTCTGAATTACAGTGAAATGCACCATTTTTAAGTAGTGTATGCTTCTTAAGAGGAAGTGCATGAAAACATGTGATTGTTAGTGAAAATAATCTACACAATGCAGTTAGAAAGGGAAACTACTTGCAAAATGTATGTATTTGGTAAAATTATATGAAATGCTCATAAATAATGCACACAATAGACATTTATTTATTTAGAAATGCAAGTTAATGCAACATCAGGCAAAACAAAGAAACCAGTTCAAACTTAAGATTGGAAAAAAAGAGACGTTCGGAAATTAAATGAACAAACTTGTGCATTCTTAGCTTGCATGGCTGGCTTCATCTACAGTCTCAAACTTCAAGAATATCTATTTCTATCTGTCTATCACTTGCTTATTTACTTGCCTAGGCATTTATATCCTGCTCACGTCCGAATGGCTCTGAGTGTTTTATATTAAATAACACAGTGGTCCCCAACTTTTCTGGCTTAGCAGACCGGCAGCAGGGGGGGGAGGGAATGGTTTCACACATGCATGTGTCACTTCCACAAATGCAGCTTTGCATGCACACTCACCAGCCACTTACTCAGCCTGGTTCCCAATGGGCTATGGTCCAGCTCCGGGCCACGGACCAGAGGTTGGGGACCCCTGAAGTAACAGAAAGCATTAAAATAGAGTAATAATCAAGGCAGTATCCTTCTTAGTGCTACCTAGTGAGGGTAGGTCAATCCTTATTATCCTCAAATGCTTTACTGGGTGCCTTATCTGATCTTGTATCATCTACAGTATATATCTTTCATTAATTTATGTATATATTTATTACATTTATATCCTACTTTTTGTAGGGGAGCTCAAAGTGGTATCTGTTGTACTCCCTCCTTGTTTTCTCCTTACAACAGCCTTGTGACATAGACTGGGCTAAAAGAGAATAACAGAATAACAAAGTTGGGATCTTGGAGGTCTTCTAGTCCAACCCCCTGCTCAAGCAGGAGATCCTACCAGGGGTAGGCAACCTTGGCTCTTTTATGGCTCGTGGACTTCAACTCCCAGAATTCCTGAGCCAGCTGGCTCAGGAATTCTGGGAGTTGAAGTCCACGAGTCATAAAAGAGCCAAGGTTGCCTACCCCTGCCCTATACCATTTCAGAAAAATAGCTGTCCAATCTCTTCTTAAAAGCCTCCAGTGATGGAGCACTCACAACTTCTGGAGGCAGGCTGTTCCACTGGTTAATTGTGACTGGACCAAAGTCATATAGGGAACTTCTGCAGCCCAAAGTGAACCAGAACCGGATTTTCTTGCTTGTCATCCAATTCTTTAACTATTACAACACATTCATTCTCATTATTCATTTATAAAACACAAATGCAAAATACTTTTATGTTATGTTTTATCTTTTTGGAGCAAAATTTCCAAAAGAACCATTCACAAGATTATACGTAGTCCTTGACTTATAACTTCAAATGAGCCCAAAATTTATGTTGCTAAACGAGACAGTTGTTAAGTGACTTGACCCATTTTATGACCTTTTTTGCCATGGTTGTTAAGTAAATCATTGCAGTTTTAAGCTAATAACATGATTGTTAAGTGAATCTGGCTTCCCCATTGACTTTGCCTGTCAGAAGGTTGCAAAAGGTGATCACATGACCTTGGGACACTGCAACTGTCATAACTATAAACCAGTTGCCAAGCATCTGAATTTTGATCACATGTCCATGGGGATGCTGCAAAGGTCATAAATATGAAAAAGAGTCGTCACTTTTTTCAGTATCGTTCTAACTTCACATGATTACTAAATGAATGGTTATAAGTTGAAGACTACCTGTAGGCAGAGGCTAACATTGACCAGAAATTGTTTGCCAAAACAATTCAATCTAGTGTGGACAAAAGGATTCCTTCAAAGGCCTAATTTGTTTTCTTCTTTGTTTAATCCATTTCAGTGATTCTTCCCGAGCTAGTTTCAGAATTCTATATTCCTTGAAAATCAGTTGCTCTGGTAATTAAAAGACACTTTCCCTTCACCAGTCAGTGTGCATTGCCCAATTGCAGCTAGAATCCATCCTGATTCCATGGCTTTTCTCTCCAAATTTCCTGAATCTCAACTGTATAACCTATTTAGCCATATATATCTCTTTATATCTACATATCACCTGCCCACTCTGGCTGTAACTTCCTTACCCAACTTGCATCTTTGTAATGTTGGACTGCAACCCCTGTTATACCCAGTCAGCATAATCTTTCTGCCTGGAGATAAGAGAATTTCAGTCCAACCCAACTGGAAAGTGCCAAGTTTGCAATATATCTTATCTGCCACCCTCAGATGCATATAGCAAGCATATTAGACTTCTGATTTAGTATCTATAAGTTGGCCAATAAGTTCTTATAAAGATTCATATGATTTAAAGATGTGAATGTGCTTTTGAACTATATGCCAAAAGGGTGGTATTGAGCATTGTTCAAAGAACTGTGGAATTACCAAGCATAGAATGCAGCAAAAAATATTATGCTTTTGAACTTAACATGTTGGGAAAATGGGTGACCCAGGATTTGCAATCTTGTATAAATGTCACTTATTCATTTTCTGTCTATGACATTGTCCCTCTTTTGGCATAACACAAAGATTGATCACTGTGGTTCCATGTGGTCAGTGCTTGATGCTGGGTTTAAAAACTGGGATGAAGGACTTTATATTTCATGTAATATGTTTTCTTTTTTTTATTAAGCTTATTGATGTGTTTAATAAAGAGTAAAAACCAACACAAACTAATCTAGAAGAAAAGGGGGAAAGAAAAGTTCAGAAGGGAGAGAAAAAAGACAAAAAGAAGAAAAAAGAAAAAGGCAACAAACACAATAATAAAGAAGTGGCTTCATCACACTGCGCATAAGCTAGTACAGTAACCTTTCACCCTTTTTTAAAATTACAAATAAAAAATTCTTCTCCGCATAGCCTAACTTTTATCCATACGCAATCCAGAAATCATCATCTTTTCATTCCTAGTTCAGCCAAAAGACCATTATGAATTACCAGATATATTAAATAATAGTTTATCCCTGGTCAAATAGTTCTACTTTATATTCCTTCTTTTTGCTCTGCATTTTTGACCTTTAAATCATTTATTATAGCATCACAGGATTTATATTTCATGTTTTCTATTATCTTTTTGTTTTTTTAGCTTTTGTCTTCCTTTTTCCTCCCTTTCTTTTTTTCTTTAGTACATTAAAACAAATTTTAAAAATGAAAATGGGTTGTATATTCTCCCTCTGACCCATAAATATCTTTTATCAATGCTATGCTAAGATACGTTCTGCAGCACCTGAGTATTGACGCTCTCTGTCCTAGCCCTTCTCTTTGGACCCACACATGTCAAATTTTGTTGAAGCCAGGAAAATGTCATTTCCACCTAGTCTCTCCCACACACAACCTGCCTTGGCTATCTTTCATGCCATTCTGGACAGGGGGAAAAACATCCTGCCTTGAGCACCCTTACAGCAGCAATGATTCTTGCTTTGGTGTGCAGACATTCTCCCCTCCCGTGCTGCAACCTGTGAGCCACTGTTGTATAGGGAGCACACCTGTTTGCAGCAGATGCATACAGTGATTTTTATGATCCTCTTCTGAGGAGCTCCCAGCCGGGACCAGACCTAGGTTATTAGTTATTTTTAGCAATCAATGTTATCGACGCTCAAGGAAGCCACTGGAGGGCTGTTCTTCTAACTCATTACATTTAGAGCTGAACTATTCCTTTTTATATAAATCCTGACACATCAAGATAAAATATGACATTTTGTGGTGCTTGAGATGGGCAGACAATGCCCCATTGCCAGAAATTGTTAAGGGTGAGTGTCTGGGTGTGTGATTTTTGGGTTTGCAGGGTTGAATAGCAGAATTCTGACTCTTCCTGTAATTTGGCCGTTTTTCACATAGTGCTTTTATCCTTCTGTACATAACTACAGAGTGATAAATTGTCTCTGTTAGTTCAAACCAACAGATACTGTTAGTAGAATTAGTGCTTCTCTTCTCTCTTTGGATCAAGGGAGGTAATCCAATGGATAGCCAAAATTCACTAAAAAAAATCCAATTTGGAACAAAATGTAGGGCAAATATTGGTGGCCCCCTGACCCCCCCATAATTAATATGAACTCATCCTTAAAAGCAGTTATTTTAGCCAACTTTCCTCAAATTTGTCAATTTCCAAGAACAATCCCGCCATCCAAGGATAAACTCACACCACCCTGATTTTATAAGACCATTGAATTCAAGTTGTACTCATCGTCAACTGATAGCACAGACCTGCATAACATGGGCACGCAATGGTGTACACAAAAGAGGAAAAATTCTGGCCGAAGCGAACAAGTCTTAGGCATGCATATCCTGCTTCTGTGGCTGAAATGGTAATAACTGAAATTAGCTGGCATCCTTGTCTTGTGTTTTTTGCTTTGTTTTGCTTTGCTTCACTTTGCTTTGCTCATGAGGTGCGTATGGTACGGATAGGGAACATTGAGCCTTCTCAATATTGGACTCCATGCCTTGTGAACGCCAAAAAATATTGTAAATTGTCAAGGCTTTTCGAATCCAATAATAGTTCTCCAATTCTGATATAAATATGTCATATACAGAGGTAACTCTGCAGAGCAGATATAATGTACTCAAGATGCTGTATTTACGAGAATGATTGTAAAATAAATGAGCAAGTTAATTTGAGACACCTTAAAAGTTTCTCTGCACATAATGAAGTTGTTTTCATAAAACTGAGTCCATTCAAAAGTTTGTTTGTTCTGTTCTGTACTTCCAGACAGTCTCTATAGCGAAGTCCATATCCAAATAGGTTGATCTATTCACTTAAGGCAAATCTATCTATCTTTAATATGATGTCTGTATTTTATGAAAGATTAAGAATATAAGCATAGTTTATTCTTATGCTTCTGAAAATTCTTGCCATTTCTCTTGACTCTCCTGATATTTTTGGCCATTTATTTATGTATCTTAATATGTAAATTCTTGAATTGAAAATAGAGTTTCAACTCCATAACCAATTTAAAAAATCATTTATGGGGTCAATCTATTTGTGCTAAGAATTAGTACAGAAAGTTAATTCAGAGCTAACTACGGTTATCTGTTTGTTGTTGTTGTTGAGAGAGGGCCAGTTTGGTGCAGTCTTAAGGCTCCAGGCTAGAAACCAGTATGTGACTTCTAGTCCTACTTTAGCCACAAAACCAGATGGGTGACCTTGGCCAAGTCACTTTTTCTCAGCCCTAGGAAGGGGTCAATGGGAAAAATCTGAAATCTTGGCACGAAAACTGCAGAAACCTGTCCAGGCAGTCACCAGTCCCCAAACATTTGACTTCATGGCACAAATAAATAAAACCAGGTTTTCAGAAGATGGCATGGCCATTAGTTTATGCAATCAGTTAATGCAACAATTCATTTTTTTGATGATAATATTGGTTTCTAAGCAACTACGATCTCAGCCCTTTTCAATATCATCATCATCAACAACAACAACAACGTGGATATTCTTAGGGGGAGGGACAAAAGAGACAAGTGACAAGATATGTATATTTTTATATATACTTGCATCAGAGAAAAATACATAATTATGACATTCCTATGATTACAGCATTACCTGTATATCAACTTGCTGGTGTTGTTGTAGTTTAAAGCAGACACTGCTAATCATTATAATCTTAAGGAGGTGGAGTTATAGCTTCTGCATTTCCTGCGTCGGATGAGGAGATCACATCTTTCTCCTTCTGTCCTGGCCACTTTTTACAGAGGCACGATTGAGAGCATCTTAACAAACTGCATTACTGTTTGGTTTGGTGGTAGCAGAGCCTCAGATAGAAGGCCCATACAGAGAGTGGTAAGGACAGCTGTAAAGATTATAGGCAGCCTGCTTCCTATTATTCAGGACACTGCTTATAAGCGCTATGTGCTTAGAGCACGAAGCATTGTTAGAGACCCCATACACCCACTTCACAGTCTGCTTCTGTTGCTCCCCTCTGGGAGGAGGTTTCGAAGTATTTCTAGCAGGACTACCAGATTCTGTAACAGCTTTGTTCCCTATGCCATCCGTCTGGTAAACTCGCAAGATTCGTTTTTCTCACCATGTATATGTACATATCCGAACTAGATTGTGTTGTTTCTCTGGGCCACATAAGTGTGTGTATGTAGGTATATGCATAATTTAATTAATTTATTTATTTATTTTTGTCATGTTTATGGCAGTGTATATTGGAAGTGGTTACCCTTTGAGAGCTCTATGTAACAAAATTTCATTTTAATGTATGCTGATTAGTGTACATTTAAAGTGACAATAAAGCTATTCTGTTCTGTTCTATTCTATTCTATTCTATTCTATTCTATTCTATTCTATTCTATTCTATTCTATTCTATTCTATTCTATTCTATTCGGAGTGATTTAGCTCGGTCCCCCAGCATTTGCTCAAGCCTGTTCAGAACTCCTACTGCTATAGTTTCCCAAACCCTGCTATAAATCTACTCCCAGTCCCTGCTAAGAGATCAACCTACATCTTGGGGAGTGAACAGAGCAGAGTTGGCAAGTGTTGCTGGCCCTCAGGAACAGTAGCTCCCCATGCTCTTAACCAGAGGAGAGAATTGCAGCTCTACCTTGATGGAGTTGTGGTATCAGGGCTCATCAGCCTCCTGGCCTAGAAGGATGACTATACTGTATGATTCTGGTAGGAAATAATATAAACCTGTTAACTGTAGCACAAAGGGACAGTTTGTATCTCCAAAGCCGACATTTTTCTTCTTTTTCTTCTCCTCCTCCTTCTTTTGCATTATTGAGAGGAGAGTCAAATTATTTTAAGACTCCAAGGGAAGATAATACATTTTGTATTTGTTAAAGGGAATTCTCTGTCACTGGTTGAATTTATGGTAATACCTCTAGTAAATGAGCACGAACTGTCATCTTTAACTTCTTTGCATTAATTGATTCTTTCTCACCAAGTACCTGAATGCAGAGATGCAAGGCAGATATTAATGTTCACGCAACAAGGGCCGCTTCTGTATTATGGAAGTAAATGAAAAGCAGTGCAACATTTTGCCATTAGAAGAGGTGGTAGTAACATTGTAGTAGTAAGAATGCGTAAGAATGAATTGCCAGATAAACAGAATCCAACAATAGTGATGTATTCTTACCCCAGAAGCCAAGCATCTTTATGAAATCTATCTACCAGTCAACCCACACACACAAAAGTTCTTCCACAGCAATTTATTTGCAGGACAAATTTTATGTCACTTTGAAGACAGTAACAATAACTGATAGAAAAGCTGTTTCCATTATTATTATTATTTTGTATTTGTAATAAAATTAAGCAACTGAGTATTTTTTTTTTAAAAAAAAAAACCAAACCCTTCTTCTTCCACTTGGGGTGAAAGAGTTTGATGTGGATATTTCATATGCATTTTATTTAACCTTGCATCTGGGCTTCCTTAGCCCTATCAGACTCCTTCCTTCTAGCCAAATTTTGAAACACTTTGGGCTGTTTGCAGAGGTTTTTTTTTAAAGCAATTGTTTCTGACCAATATACCAGTGAATTTGTATTTCTGATAAGAATCTTTCCCCTTCTTCAATTACTCTCGCTCAATTGTGAGGAACAAAGGAAGCCAGCTTGGGGTCCTCCAGATTCAGAGGCCTCTCTTGCCACCCACTCTTTGCTCTGCAGTTTTCAACAATGCGTGAATTAGGGCTGCCATAACTGAGATGAAAAAACCTGGGGGCAACTCCGAAAGAAAAAGAGGGGAAGAGAGCAAAGTTAACCCTTCGCTTCCATCCATGCTGATCTGGATTTGTGCAGTTCAGATATGGTAGGCCTAAAAAAATGAAAACCTTTCAGGCAGTTTAACTGGAGATCTTCTGAGGGGAGGGAGGGGAGTGCTATATGTACATGAACAAGAGAGGGAGAGAAGAACCTATTCCAACTCCATTGAATAGAAAGGGAGAAGGCATGACTGAAAAAGTGAGGGAAATCCTTCATGGAGCACCTTTGGCCCTGTTAGGGAAAAAACAGCCATGTTTTCTTCCCTGACTCCCACTTACCCTCAACCATTGAGGCTTGTGAGGATGGGCTTGGCAACTGAGCATTCCCACCATGGGCAGGGTGGGTGGGTCTTATTTGAGATGTTTGTCTTGGACCCCAAAGAGTGTCCTTTGCTTCCCCCCCACCGCATTCTGAGAACCCATGATAGATGTGAACAAAATATTGTAAAGAAGACAAATCGCTTTATTTGTTTTGCATAACGTGTTAATTTTGTTTTCCATAAAAGTGATACAGCTGAACCTAATTCTCTGATCAAATGGGCAATAGTTTATGCTTCAGTTCATGGTGTTTTAATAGTATAACCTATTAGAGATTTTGCAGAAAACCTGGACCAAAATTTCACTTTCTATCTAATTATCCATTTTCTATTAAAGCCTTTTGTTTTTAGAAATGTTTAATGTTACATTATGTAAATGAAGATTCTCAGTCAGCCCGGTAAAGGTGTCTGAAAGTTGAGTCATGGCAACTGGACTTATTTTCTTGTTGGTTTGAGACATTTCGCTGCTCATCCAAACAGCTTCTTCAGTCAGAGCTAGTTAGCTGGGCAGAGAGTTGTTGGAATGTACCAACTCCTCCCGCACCAACCTCTGAGGTTTCTTCCCCAAAGTATGTGGCAGGATGTCAGTGAAGATTCTCAGCCATCTAGGTAAAGGTGTCTGAAAGTTGAGTCATGGCAACTGGACTTATTTTCTTCTTGTTTAATGTTACAGATTTCAGCACCACCCAAAGATTTTGCTACTTTATTTTGCTAGCAGAAGCAGACAAAACAAAAATACCCCTTTCTGATCATTTCATCAAAGCACTAAGATTCCTGCTTTAGGGCGGATTGTGCAAGGAATAGATCTGCCAGGGAGGGTCTGACTGATTAAAGCAATATTGCAATCCTGCCCTTTTTTTTTTTCTTTTCAACCATTGCAATATCACATCCACCCACAAAAGGGGCAGAGTTTGTGGTACCTTGAGAATTATGATGGGAACTGCACTTTCTAAGAACAGGCATGGCAGTTATGTCAAGAGCCAACTGTCACCTACTAACTGTGAGAACTGCCAAGTGAGGTGTGAGTTAAAGCACAGGACAAAGACATACCAGATATCAACTGCTGTGGGTGTAAGGAAGAACTGCACTCTAATATGGAGAGAGGGCAAGCAACTGCTTTGAGGTGCTTCATCCTAGAATGCAATAAAGATTCTAATCTAGCCACATCATGTTTAGTGTCTGGCTAATTTCTCCTGGTTTTGAGTTGGGAAGCCTGGCGTAATGTGAAATGTAAATGTATTTATTATAGCTTTACTGGATTAGAGGTGCAGAAAATGTTTTGTTTTGGTCCTTAAAATATCGAGTAGTTTGATAAATATTTATAAATTCTATAGCAAGGCAGATACATTTCTGCTATCTGTGTAATCCAATGTAAACCCATGCAACTTCTCCCCTCTCAAGGATACTAACCCTAACCTTCCCACTCCCACCCCATTCACAGAGGATTTGAGGGAGATGAAAGGAGAGAAGAGATGTCTGGAGCATTTCTGGTGCTCAACACGACTTCATTGGTTAAAGCCAATATTAAGGACTACCTCGAGGCAGTAAGGCAAGCAAAATGGCAGTACTTCTCCACCTTTAATTTGTATGCAGATAGAATACCCACAGCTCTATTTCAGGAGATACAAGCCATCTTCATTAAAGAGGGTTCGGAAAACCCCTTGAAGGGGTGTGCAGAGGAATTTGTTGAGGATCTGTCAAACAAAGTTGCCAGCTTTGGTACAGGTCCAGAGGAGATGCCTGGGAAGGAATCTTGTCTGGTTATCTGGGAACAGTTTGAACTTATGGAAGTAGAGAGGATCCTTAGGACTATGAGCTCTTTAGAAGCATGAACCTCCTGGCTTGTTGAAGAGGCTTGGGGGGGGGGGAGTCATGCTAGTTGGTTCTAGCAGTGTTTAATTCTTCTCTGAGTGAGGGGATTGTTCCTTTAGCCCTTAAGGAGGCTCTTCAATAAGCCTTTACCAATAAGCCATTCCACCATATCTAACCTACCTTTTGGGGGGAGGTGATTGAGAAGATTTCAGAGAACATTAGAAGAAACAGATTATCTGCAGCTCTTTACTGAACATTCTTGCTGCCGAAGTGAGGTTAGCTCCATCCTTGTTAATGGTCTGTAAGTCCCTCAAACGTGGCTTTGCCATCAGGCCTTAGGACAGGGGATATCTCTTCTCTCCTGTACTGGTTGGTTGTATTTTTAATAATGACTGCTTTTTATTTATTTATTGTTCTATTTTAGTAGTTGTATATACCCAGAGTCACTTCGTGTAAATAAATTTACTAAATAAATAATGTATGCAAATTTTGCATGTATGCAATCTCTTATTGCATGCAGTAAGAGAAAACAAGCACTGAGCTATCAGTCCAGCTTTTCTGTTTTCATCAAAGCATCACTCATTTGCTTTCAAGACTTCTCTTTGCAGCCAAAAGAATTAAAAGGTATTTTTGTTTTCAAAATACAACTTTAATTACATAAAGTGCTGAAATGTTCACCCGGTACCTTGAGAGAGGGGGAGCAGACTCTTAAATGTGTGTACCCCTGGTTGTAGCAAGATTAAATTATCCATTTAAGATGAAGTTCCACCTGCTCTTCAAACTAAGTATGATTTTAAATTTCTCAAATATATACAATGATAGTACGCAAAACAAACTGTATATATGTAAATATAAGTAATCTTCATAATTTCATCAACTGTCTGTTTTCCTAGTTCGGGATTTTATATTTGTTTCATTCTTCCATATTTAGGATATTCAAACAAACAAACAAACAAACAAACAGACAGACATTTCTGTTCAGAGTTAAATATCTATCACTCTATGCACACAGCTGCATTTGAGGCTGAATCACTTGCCTAGACATTTTTGTAAAAAATCTAAAAGCCGTTTTTCTTAATAATCTTGGCTCATCGTTGCGGAATGGCCCTTGCTTCCCCTATAAAAAAAAATTACTGGAAATAACGTCGTTGTTTTGCTGGGTTCCACAGGGATAGTACTGTGCAAAAAGCTATTGTTAGCCGCCATGTATCGTGCATTTTTATAATCTCCCAGATTTTGAAATATACATTCCTCAGTATCATTCTTCCCTAATCACTTTTGCCTTCTCAGCAGTTTCCAGAACTGTTTTACCAATATCCGAATCACAAGTCTATTAACTGCAAAATGTTCTGATGCGAGAGTTCCACGATTCAGCTTTGCAATATTCGGCCTGAACTCTTTCCTATATCATATATACGCAGCCAGTTCTTGCCAACGTGAATGCAGAGACTGAATGGTGGGAAACTGTCAGTCTCTAGGGAAAGAACGATCATTAAGCAGATGAAAACTGCAGCATTGGGTACCCGTAAGCAGCACTGGCTTCAGAAAACCTCATATATGTCTGGGTATATTCCAGCTTCCCATTCCCAAGTCTATTCTAAGTCCACACTACTTATTATACAGCTATTGGTCGCTTGGACCCATAAGTGAGGGGTATATTGTGGAAATTCCATTCATTGTTGAGCACGAGGCGTGTTAACTGCAAGCAGCACCAGAATCCCAGTTCCTTACTAATCAACACCTCCTGTAGATAAAAGTGATGATGAAAGGTCCTGCCATCTGAGTAGACAACCACACCAACCTTACTGAGGACCAAAATCGATTTATCCCATTTCCATCCTCTCCCAGTACCCCATGGGATAAATTGAGTTGTTACCCATTGATTTTCCTACCCTTCCCTGAGAAAGGAAGGGAAGGAAAACAATCTATGAAGTGTGAGGATTGCTTGGAGAGCAGCTTGCATCTGGTTTCCAGGCTGGAGAGGCGTTGCTCTTTTTAGTCCTCCCGAGTGTGTGGCATGTAAAAGCAAAAGCAAAAAACAAAAAAACCCTTCCTTGGCTCAAAGGAAGAGATGAGCACCTCAAAGATCACGGGGATCAGTACGGTTTTATTCTTTAGCTAAGGGCTGACCAGCAGCTTGGCATTTTAATCTGACTCATTTGTCTCTTCCCATCAGTTGTGTGTGTTTGCTGTGGTTTCTCTTGACTGCCCTTATGCAAATCCTTTTTTTAAATTTGTTTTAAATTCTCTAACATGGTTTCTGTTTCATTTGTCTTTACTATAATTTGATTTCTTTGTTAGCTGCCTTGGGGAACTCCTTAAAAAAAAAGTCACCGTGATCAACAAGCCATTTCCTATACTCACTGTCATTGCTTTTCTCTTGATTGCCCCTTTTTGGTAATATCCTCATAATAACCAAGGCACGTGTGCACATGCATACTCACACACACACACACACACACACATAGATACACACAGACGCAGACAGAGTCATTCCTCTCAGTGTTTTTCCTCCTTCCCGAGGAATACTCTCTGCTGGTGGAGGCTGCACTCCCTTCCAATCCTCACATTTTATGAGTCTGGCCTTCTGCTTCTGCATTCCTCTCATAAATGGAGGGAGAATGTTCATCAACCTCTTATTTTCATAAGCTCAGTTCTTTTCCAGAGTCTCTCAACTGAAGAAATAAAAGGGGGCTCTAGACATGTGAGGTAAAGAAAGTAAGATTCGAAAGCCTCAGGTTTTTTTTCTCACCATCACAACTGCTGAGTAGATAGATGTCCCTCCTCAGCGGATCTGTATGTAATTTCTCTCTTCATCAAGGCTCCAGTTAGAAAAAAGCTTTGGCGCCAGTATGAGAATCTGGGCAGTACATCAGGTTTCCCCAGGCTTTGGGCTCACCAGATCTTTACTCTTATTCCACAGAATGGATATCACCTGGCTTCTGTCTTGCCTTGACAGCTGAATAGATTCTGAATCTGTGGGCTGAGTGCAATGCATCGGGTGCCAGGTTTACATCTGGTGAAATAAATTGTAGCCCGTGAAAGTTTATGCTGTAGTAAATAGATTTGCTAGTCCTGAAATCTTTAACCACTGGTGTTTTTGATCTAGGAGACAGACACAATATGAGACATGAAAATCCAGATCTGAGATCACACATCATGCAAAGCCATAATGTAGTTGGTTGGTTTGTGTTTCATTTTATGTGCTATGCGATTAGAGGTGTACATGAATAAACCATAGTTTTCATTGGAAAGCCTAGCGTGTTTTTGATTTGCTGCTTACAAGTTGTCCACTCTAGCTCTAAGCCAAATGCAAAAGAATACAGCTGCAATAACAAAAGACAGGTTTACGAGTAATCTTTAAGAAAAATAAAGCAAATTATTTAGGATTCCTTGCTATGGCCTCAGTTACATGTTGGGGAAGAGCTTGGTTCTTAGGAGTGGATATTTGTGTTTCTGTTTTATCCTTTTTTGCTGTTGCTTTCTTTTCCTACTCCCAACTATTTTTTCATTTATTAAATATGTTTATTTTTACCAGTAGAGTTTCTGAGCGCTGCCCTATTTTAAAGGCTGTCCAATTAGTATAAATCATCGTGCTCTGGATGTACAAGTTCCACTAAAAACTTTGAAATATTTCTATCAGATCTCTCTTGGACATTCAGAGAAATTCACAGAGGCTATATGTGGAAGCTGAGAACTCTGGTGAGGTTGAAGGAATCTTCCTATTTGGAATAGGGATGGCTAAAGTTATGATTAATGGTGAGCCAATTTGAGAGATTCAGCTACTTTCTGAAAAAACGTGATAAATTCTGAAGTCTCGATGTTCGTCGTGAGAGCTGCCCTAACTATGTCCTCAAAGAAGAATCCATACTTATGCCTCCAAGAATGCATTTAAAACATCCACGGGGAAAAAAACCCTATAAGATGCCTACATACTGCTTTTCTATTGTCTATACTCAAAGGAACTAACGCTCTGTTTTAAAACTCCATCATAAAACACAGACATCTAAAACAAACAAACCACTAATCAAATCTCACCGTAAGGTTTATGGGGCGTGACTGCAATCATGTGCATATTTACCTGGGATGATGTTACTGCTCTTGCCCTTAAAAAAAAAGGGCCTGGAGTTTTGCTCCCCTGAGTTCTTCTCCTGGGTCCACACCTTTGCCAACCTACCTGAAATCTAGACCTCATGATGTTCCCAATAACATAATGGGGAGCATAATGGGGAGGGGGGAGAGGGGGGAATCCTTTCCTTTTTTTCTCGAATTTTCCTGCAAGCCTTTTATGCCTTTTAGTCCCCAGTTCTAACAGAGAAGTCTCAGCAGAGATTTCTCTCTGAGAGTTCTTCCTCCTGGGTCTCTCGGCAGCTTCCCCAGCACCAAACAAAGTCATTTTTTTTCCAGGCAATCCCAAGTCATTGCCTTTTTTTTTTTTTTTTTAAATATATTTTATTAGATTTTTATAGGGGTACAGGGATTACATTAAGGTGCTTAGGAACCACCATGGAGGTGGGTATATTAAACATCCAAAAAAGAAGGACAATCACAAATATATAACTCAAATCAAATCTTTTAAACTTCCCTCTCTAATTCCCTCATTTAATTTTACTTATTCAAATTAATAAATTCTATATAAGTTTCAAACGATCCTATCAAATATCAGTTACATTTCAATTCTAAAAATCCAAATCCTGTTTTTAAGCTTTACTAACTTACAATTACTATATTTCAATTAGCCTTAAATAGACATATTATTAACACTTCGGGTGCCCTTTTTTTTTTTTACATAATTATATCTGGTATATTGTTCTCGCAACAACATTCCCATATCTTCTTCATTGATACCATTTTTTTCTCTTATCACCCATCCCTCTTATTCTCCTTTTATTTCCAAATAATTCTCTTAAAATAAAAATATCAGGCCAACAAATAAATTTCTATCTAATTTAAATATATATTCTATCAATGCCTCTATATCTATAAAAATCTTTTTAAACCAGTAGATAAAGTTTACTTCTCCAATACATATCATATCTAAAACAGAGTAATATTACAAAGGGTATCCTCTTAAAAATTTCACGTGTTCCATTAGTTGTTAAGTCAGTCAAGAAATCAAAGCCTTTTTAATCCCATTAAATAAGACTTTAAAATACATTTTTAAATCTAACTCTAGGCTTCTTTCTATGCCATAGTGGTTTCCATAGTAAGGTTCCTACATAATCAAACCACAATATTAAAAGGTCCATATTCTTTAACGCTTCAAATTGGTCAAAGTTCTCTTTCCTTTCTTCTAATAGCCTTTGGATGGTAAAAGCTGTTTTATTCCATGTTATATTTGCCAATTGTTTATCCACCTTTTCTCGATTTTCAATAAGTTGTATCTGAGTGTCAGTCTCTGTTGGTATTGGTATTGATGCTTCAGACATCTCTGTTGAAGTTGTTGTATAGTCATCAGACTTCTCGATAGGTTGTGTTGGAAGTTGAATAAAATTAGTTTGTTTTGTGGTTTCCACGGTTTCTCTCAGTGTAGGGAAAAGGGATTGAAAATAGGAGCTCACATCCTCTGCAGCTTCTAAAATTGTTTCCAATATAAGTTCATAGTCCAGTTGTGTATTAAGTTCCATATCGATAGTAATAAGGCTTTTTAATCTTTAATCTTTAAAGAAGGCTCTACTTCATAAGAATCAAGCAAGCATTCACCTTCAATTTTCAATAGGCCAGCTGCATCCGTTATCTTGTAGTTATCACTCTTTCAGGGTCATAGCCATTCCCAGCCATAAAGAAATATAATTGCAGTACCACTTTTCGACACAAGATGTCCTCAGCAAACCAAAAAATCTTTTTTTTTTCCTTTCCAAATAATAGATTTTTTATTTTTCGTGTTGAAAAAGATGAAGAAAGGGTTCAAAATAATAAATGCGTAGTTGTAACAATAATAGTCAAGAATAAAATGTTTTCAGGTCCCCTCAGTATTCCAAAATTTAAATAGTCCATCAAAATTAACTGGTTTTTATTTATATATTTTTTTTCCAACGCTGTTTTTCCCCATTGCCCAAACGCTGCTTCCTCACGACAGGGAAATAGTTCAAAGAAAGCTTTTAACAGGAAAGTAGTTAGGGAAAAAAAAAGGGGGTAGGAAAGGTCTCACCCGGATTCTCCACGGGGGTTCTTTCGCTTAGATGTTCTTCTGGCTTTCAGCTGGTGCGACGAAGTGATCGTCCATTTTATTGGGCGATCTTTTCCTCCGGCGGCCCTAAGGAGAAAGCTCGAACTGGGGAGAGCCGCCGCTCTTCCCCAGTCGAGCAGGAGCCTCCTCTAACGGTGGTCGCCTCTACGGGGCGACTTTCGACCCGATTAAGGGTCTACCGGCGGAGGGAAAGCAGCCGGTGGGAGAGAGAGATCTCTCCGTACGACTGCTGGTGTCGCGATCCGGAACCGGAAGCCGTCATTGCCTTTTTTATTAGTTTTTTTTTTTAATGTTTACAGTTCATAAATGCTTATTAAACAACGTGTTGTCTGAGTCTTAGCTTAATGACATACTGTATAATAAAATCCTAATCTCTACCCCGTTTTTCCAGCCATTGCTACAAAAGAAGATACAGAATATTTTCAAGTCATTGCCTTTGAAGACAAGTAGGGATATACAAAACCTTTGGTGTGTGGGATGCCAAAGTCAGGTGGTCGATGCCCAGGCTGAAAGATGTGTGTTTTATCCAAGTATGGACTCGAAACACGTTTGGGGCAAGAGTGTTCTGAAGTGGGAGAGTGTGGGGGGAAAAACAAGACCATCAGGACTGGCAATAGCAGTGGCTAAACAGAAGTAAGGAAAGGAAGGCACTGGGAGGGCCAGAGAGACAAGTGGGCTGTGAAGGTGAGTTTTCACATAGTCAAAAACCAACAACCTGATTCTATACCAGGATGTTGCCAAAGTAAGGAACAGATGGAAACTACCGCCAAGAAGAGAAACAAATTCTAGTCTTTTACATAAAGTGGCTGAGAAAAAAATATGCAAGATACTTTAACGTTATCACCTATAAAAAGTCCCAGTTGCTTGATTTTTTCATAAGGGCTTTTTATCTTCTTTCCAATACATTTCTTATCCAACGTTCCTAGATTCAGGCAGACATCTGTTTAACTGGGTTCAGCCCAGCTGTGCTGAGGAGACTGACATAAACCAGTTGAATGTGTCGTACTTGAATTTAGGGTCAGCTGATGGCGTGTAGTGGTGGCAGCTAAGAGGACGTGAGAAAAGGAAAGGGCAGAGAAGATGAGCAGGTAGGTTGGCCTATTTTATGGAAGCGCTGGGGGGGAAAGAAGAGCACAGTGCAGCACCTTTGCTCTGTTCCTCTCGCAAGACCCTTAAGCTATTTTGACCAAAATCCAGAACAAATAAGATGTTCCTGGTTTTGCTTCAGCTTTATTGCAACCTGCCTGGAATAGTTCAGCCAGACTCCGAGCTACAATGTGTTTGTTTCAAGTTCAAAAACATTTGTTTGGCTTATGTACACTGCCAAATATGTTGGAAATTTTTAAGCTCCAGTGTTCCTGGTGTCTGGCTGTCAGCCCTTCAAAATAGGCCAGGTCAGGAAACAGACACAAGGTGTGGCAATCTGCATTTTTTTTTATCCTCCCTACTCCTCCCTTTCAGAGCCAAGCTGATGTTGATGGAGCTGTTTTTGCATTCATTGTTTGGAGGCTACCTTCATACTTCTCTATATTGGTACTTCTATGCTTATAATCCCAGCTACTAGACACATGGGGACAGCTACAGTATTCAGTTTGGAATACCTTTTTGAAATACTGGTGCCTTTTATTATGCACTGAACAAATTCTTATTAAGCGTTTAATGAAATTAAAAATAAGATGATATTAATTTTGATGCTGTTCAGATCTGTTCATCTTGGGTACTTAGAATAAAGCTCCTGGGGTCAGGAAAGTACATAACTACTGCAGGCTAATGACTACTACATTGAATTTGCTTTCCACATCCTTTGTTGCTTTTCTTGACAAAATGTTTGTGGTTCATCCCATAATATTGACCATTAGCATAATCTCAAAAAGATTAATCTTCTTATGCATCTACACCCAAATGTATTAGATCCCCATAAATTTATCTTATTTCTGGATTGCCGAGTTACTATCTCAACTGTTTTTTTCTTTCTGTCTTGAAAACAGCATCTTAGGGCAGATTCAGGTGTTGACTTGCATGTGTGAAAGAACTATCAAGAGCAGCATCCAATGTCAACTCGGTTTCAAGTTCACATTATTTAATTTTTCAGTGAAAACAGTTTGCACATTCAGCTGAATCCTTAGTCTTATTCAGATGTCATACTAGTATAAAATCAATGACTGGCTTGGGGAAATGCCTGCTGACTCTACCATTGCCTCCTAAGCATTGATCTAAAGGTCTACATGATCCTACTTTCTTCAGCCCACATGGCCATTCTATCCTAATATGCTTTCTGACTAGGACTCTAGGGTTGAGGGATGTCAGGGTTTTACATCCATCTGTCACCCTTTGCAGTATTTCCCCCTAAAAATCTCCCTTAGGTTTTCATGTTTGATGTTCTTGTTTTCATGTTTCACGTTGAGCAGTTGCTTTATTGTTCATCGACTCCATGTTTCATATATTTTACAATGGCATAGAATGGAGAGATTCCCAGATAACGCATAAGAAAACATGATACGTCATAGGGCCAAGCCAAGGAGATGGTTTGTTGGTAACATTAACCAGAAGTTTTAACTTTAATTACTTAATTGTTTGGTTTACTATTTAAGAACATTTATAAAGCTGCACACTCACTCTCAGTAACTCTGGGTGGCATACAAAAAAATGGTCCTTCTATTGTATTTCTTGTATTGCAAACCACCAGGAGTCATTTTGATAAATGCATAAATCGCTTGCAGAAGCCTTAGCAAAAATAATCAGTTTGACATGCAGCAAAACATTGCTTTGTGGAGTGCCCTGTTTCACTCAAGTTAGCTGTATCTACCACTGAGGTACTTCATACCGTTCTACCTAATTTTTCATTTGATCATTCTGTCTGTCAGTAACCTCTGGATACCGGAAATGTTTATATTGATAGCTCTGTTTCCAAAGCTCTTCCCTCAATTCATTTTCCCCCTTAAACATTTATTATCTTTCTTTAACGCTTGAAGTTCCCCAAGCCCAAGATGTTTTCTGTTATGCATATATACATTTTATAAACATAAGGAATGGTAATATTTGGGATCAGACCATCCCCTGTTGGTTACATCAGCCCTCCTGTGAGGACAGCCCTCTAACAGCAGTGTAAACAATTAGTTGGGAAGAGGCATTTCAGCAATGGATGTCTATGGGGAAGGCTGATCTGCAACATCACTTTGTAATATCTATAGTGGCAGTTGCTGAGTTTTCAGAACGTTTATTCATTCTTTCCATCATCTTTACTTCTTCACATAGAGCTCTCCCTTTATGGCATAGCAAGTTCCAAAAGAAGAAAATATAATTTGCCTAAAAAACCCTGTAAGTTGTTTAAGGTAATGTTTCAACCTCTAAATTCCCCTGTCTGCATTTTCAACCTTTTTTCAGCAGTGATGTAAGCTGTGTAATTTTAGGCCTTAGTTTCTTATGTTCTTATCAAAGGTTATACTGTGGGAATAAGCACCACTTGGTTATTGAAAATAATATTTTTTGAAGTAAAAATAATAAAATAAGCCCATGCAAATTAAGAAAGAACCCGTTTGCTTAGTTGCAGTGGTACCAGGACCATTAGCCTTGGCATCCTTCTGTCCTCCCTGGTAATAATATCTATTCCATTTGCTGCTGGGGACCATGAGCTTAATTTTTGTTCCAGTTTGGGGAGAAGATTAGGGGCTTGTGAAACAATGTAAGTCTATTCAAAGTTTTAAACAAGCTTTTACCCTGTTCATGCCTTCATGCCTCCATGCCTCCAATTTTCAGTAGGAGAATTTTGAATTTTGGTACTTCAATAAGATGGGTCTCTAACATCTACTTAAAAATAGTTGAGAGACCATGAACTGGTCATACATGGGCCACAAGCAGACAACCCAGTGAGTAATAATCAGAGGAAAACTACATAAATATGTAAGATTTTACAAATAGATATTATTTCTATAGAATTTGCTTTATGAGCATTCCAAAATAGTGTTTTCCTTTTGGAGATAATCTCTCCCTCTCCCTCTATCCTGATATGCATATGTACACAACAGACCCAGATACATGATGCTGACTTTATCTTTCATTGCAGAATCTCACAGCACAAGACTCATTAGGTCAAGATGAGGTTTGGGATTTTATGATTTTTTTTTTTTACTCTCCTTTGTGGATTTGATCTATAATTAATGTCATATGCATATTCATCTTGAATGTGATCCTTTATTAAACAAAACCATTTCTGTCTAGCTAATCTTTTTTTGCTACATCATCTGTTCATTTTTCTCCATCACTCTTTTTCAAATTCTAAAAATGGTGTGTAGGCAGTATGAAATTTATTGGGCTGTTTAACAAGAAACTAATAAATTGTCTGGTGCCAGAACTTCACCGATTTTTATCTCTACAAACTAGCTAATAGCATTAAGGATGTTGATTGCCAGCATCTACTTTATTTAGGTATATAAGATATACAGTAGTTATTGTTGTTGTTAATATTGTGGGGGGTTTTCTCTTCTGAAGATCTGCTATAAGGACAGCTGCAGTCCATGAGAGTTGTTATTATCAGTTACACCTATGGTGGCTTCTGAAGGCATTTACCTTCAGGTGTCCATTTCTTAGCTTCATATATATGAAAGTATATGCCACAGTTAACAATATATTCCTTTTATCAGTAAATGGATTATCCATATATATATTCTCAACCAAGGTGGACTTAAATTAGAAAAGATTGATTAAAAATCATATCCTATTAAGTAATGCAGGGGACTTCAAACTTGGCCCTTTTATGACTTGTGGACTTCAACTCCCAGAATTCCTCAGCCAGCGTGCCTGGCTGAGGAATTCTGGGAGTTGAAGTCCACAAGTCATAAAAGGGCCAAGTTTGAAGTCCCCTGAAGTACTATATCCCATACATTTGTTGTACTGTGCTTTAATCACCAGGTATGATAGGGTGGATTAAGGTATGATATTACCTTCTCAAGCCACTCTGCCTATATAACTAGCCTGGTGGTCTAATCACCATCATGAAGAAGATTACCTTCTGTCTTCTTCCTGGCCACACATTATACTTCATTTAGGATTTCATATTATCAGGCATGCATTGTTTTCCCAAGGGGCATATGGTGTATCAAGGTGAGGATGGGAGCTTTGTCAGATGCCTTGATTGATTGAAGTGGTTCTCTCTGGTGTATGATGGATATTTTTGTTTCTTAGAAGAGGGGAGAAAGATGACACATGATTCCCCTAGTTCTTTCCTCTAGCGGCACTTGTACGATTTACATTAAGGCCTATAACCGGGGTTGGAGTAAATGGAGCAGGTTTGCAATTAGTTTTCAAAGTACTTATCTCATTAAAGTAAATGAATTATTGATTTAGTGACACTCATGCTTTTAGTGAGCGGCACAGTGCCATCATTGCTCTGTTCTCCGGCTCGGTGAGCCAACAGCCAACCCAAGCAAACTTGCTTTGTGTGTATTTTTTTTCCTTTTTCCTTTTTCTTTTCAACTCTTCTCCCCTTCCTCCATGGCAAATTTTTAATATTTCCTTCTAGTTGTTTAGCCTTGTAATTAAAGTAGATTCATGTCAGGAGGGAGTGGTGCAAGGACTGGAAGCACCCCAGATTCACCTTGAATGGAAGCAGGAGAGATGTGGCTGAGGAATGGAAACCTCATTATCTGGATAGAGCACAGAATAGGTTTGGGAGCAAGTCCCAGTTGCCGAGTGTGTCAAGGAACAGCCGCTGCCAGGGACAACTGCAGCAGTTTTGCCTGGCTCCTTCTGCCAACCATTTCCTGGAGTGCCTACAACAATGACACAAGTCTGGCCATTGGAGAAGAAGAAGAATACAAGGGCAGGTGAAATGGTTGCATCTCTCACACTCTGCAAGAGCATTTTCTGGTTGAACTGGACTGAAGTAATCATGAAGAGGTCATTTGTTTAGCCCATCTTACTCATATTGACCCATTTCCCAACATTGTGGTTAAGAAATCCAAGCCTACGAATTTCAATTCACGAAGAATGTAGAAGTGAATCTAGGGAAATACCAGGGCTAAGCTAGAACTCCTAACAGCATTAAGAGGCAATTTGTCTTGGCGTCATAGTAGATACCAGTCTAAGAAACAAGAGAGTGCTCCAAATAGATTAATAGTTTCTGATGAGTTGTCTATTGTCTCTATTCCCTACAATCTTCCTCCCCAGCCTACACTGCCTGTAGTGACTGTTGGAGTTTTTATGAAGTAATTATTCATGATCCTTGGATATGCTAGATTGCAATCCCAAATCCATTTCTTGGACCCGAATAGCTTAGTTTTTATGTAAAATACCAGCTCACTGGCTACATATATAAAAGCAAAGAGCTGCAATATTGTATAAAATATTATCCATCCAGAGAGATTCACTGATTTTCTACAGTAATAGTATTTTATATATCTGACTGATATTCTGATACAGTGTTTTGGGATCAGACCAAAGGTCCATCTTGTCCAGCACTGTTTCTAGCATTGGCAGCTTGATAGTTTTGGAAACTTCCAAAAGGAAGGCAAAAGCCATTTCCTGATGTTTGCCCTAAATAACTGCTCCTCAAAGCCTTTGCCTAGCCATCAAGGTTGATAGTTTTGCATAAACTCATTCTCCATAAATAGTCCAAGTTTTCTTTTAAAGCCATCACCACCATCACAATCTGGAGGCAGAAAATTTACCCTAATCATTTGCCTCCCCAAACCCAGTAGCAGTAGCACTTATATTACCACTTCACAGTGCTTTACAGCCCTCTCTAAGCAGTTTACAGAGTTAGCATATTGCTCCCAACAATCTGCGTCCTCATTTTACCGACCTCGGAAGGATGGAAGGCTGATTCAACCTTGAGCCTGTGAGAATTGAACTGTTGGCAGAATTAGCCTGCACTACTGCATTTTAACCACTGTGCCATCACTGTTCTAGAAATTACAAGACAGCAATTTCATTGGGCAGCCTCACAATTCTCTTTTTTGATACAAGAAATCATGCTCTTTCTTTCTACTCAAAGAGTTATATTTGCTATTAGATGCATCCTTGTGGCACAAAGGCCACTTTTAAGGAGAAAATAGCAACAGCCTATTAAACAAAATGGCAAAAACAATTAAAAGCAGCCACTATTGCAATGGCACTTCTTCTTTTAGAAGAAGTTGGCTGTAAACCCTTTCTGAAAACTGATTAGCCATGATTCTCTGAAGCTGTTTCATAGCCCTGAAACAAATGCCAAATAAAAGCCTACAGCTCCTTCCTTCAGCTGTCATTACTTTTTCACAATAGGTATAGCGATCACTCACATCTGTTTCACATAACCAAGCCACAGCTTCTAGTATTTTTCCAGGCCATGAAGGGCTTTAAAGAATAGCAGCCATGATAGCAATTGTATGCCTGAACAAGGAAAGACAATTATAGTGCCTCCACTTCCCAACCTTATATTCTAAACTTGCTTCTGTTATCCAGCTTGACAAGCTGATCCAGTATAGACCTTCCTGTCTCCTCCAACAAGGTTCAGTAATATTGCCTTGTTCTCCCACAAATATATTGTACCGATAGTACTAAATAGCAGAGCTGAAATAGCTGAAGTTGGAAGCTTAAGAGCTGTTGATGTATTGCACACTTTCTGCCTTTATTCCTTATTCCATTATATAGTTTTCCCCCACCCCCATTCCACAGATTTCACAGAAGGAACTGTCCAGAAGAAAATTCTCTAAAATGAATTTTTATAACATACAAGTTAGTGGAGTACAGATTGGGGGCCTGCTGTATTAAAGAGCAGTGGCTTCAGATTTTAAGAAAGCTGGAGTATGTTCCTTATGATTTAAAAACTCTATAAAATAGAAAAGGAATGTTCAGAAAAGTTTGGTTGTCGTCTTTTCTATACTGGAGATGCAATAAATTTGAAGAAACACTTGTAGCACATGCTTTGGGCACATCCATTGGTAGTCACTTTGGGTAATGAAATGTCTGCAAGAAAACAACAAACTAGATAACATCATCAATGCTAGGAGGAACTGGGGCTTGCTCTCAATTTATATTTTAGTGGCTTGTCCTGTCAGTATTGGTGGGAATGTTCTTTGGGCTGTTTACTGTTAGCTTGTTTGGCAGAACCTTGAGTGGGGTATTGTTTACTCCTTGATTGTCTGATATTAATCTTGGTGTTAATCTATGCTGATCTGGATGTTATGTATGTTAGTTCTTCACCTTCAGCAAAGGCACAATATATATATAAAAAAGGTTTCCATATGGTCTAGTGTGTTCTGTTTAAAAATGGAATGCTATATTGCACTATTATTATTATTTTGAAATGGTATAAAAGTAGTTTGTTTCCTATTCTATTTTTTCCCTTTTTCATCTCACATCTTTTCTCTTTTTTTGTTCTTTGTTTTCACTGTTGGGATAATAATATCAATGAAATGAAACGTAATAGTTTTACAGGCAGTTGTTTTTATTTGTATCAGTTTGAAATTCAATTAAAAAAAAACCCCTTAGCACAGCTTTCTGTGCTCCATCAGAAGAGTGAAAAGCTGTGCCATTGCCCTGCAGTGATATGCCCACCGAGGGCATGGGGATGGCCTCCTTGGGTGCCTACTGAGGTGCCTCCATTAGTGAACTCTGACACTCAGCATATTTGTCTCCTCTTCCTCACAAAGGCCTCTCTAAGCATAATGACAAGAGCAAGGGGGAAGAACTTTAGATTCCACCTGCCTTACTTGCCCTTTGTTCAGATTGGAATAGAGAATGAAGACTGGGGAATGGTGAGAGCTCTGAGATGACAAGGCTCCAGAAGTTGCCACCAGGGTCAGTCAATGGTCAACTTCAGGCTAATTTCTGGATCACTTTACATAATTTGTAAGTTTCACTACCCAAACTATGTAACATCATCTGTGCTGGCCCATTCCCTACCAGAACTGACGATGTTCCCTAGTTTGGATAATGAAATGTCTGCAAGAAAACAACCAAGCTCGGAGATCATCAAGGACCCTGCATGTCCCACGTACAAACAACCTGTCTGCAGTATCCATATGTCCATATATGCATGCAGCTGAGTAGAGCCATCGGGAACCTGGCCTCCTTTTCTCACACTAATGCTATTGCAAATTGTTCATTTCCGCCTCTAAGGACAGCAGTAAACCAGACTTGGAGACAGAAGTAGGGAATAAAGGTTCTTCTTCCCATTAATCCTACTCCCCATTACTCTTTTCCTGCTGTCATTAGCTAAGCAGTAAGAAGTGGGCTGGTCCACTGGTCATCTCATCAGTGTGTTGGAGAAACAGCAGATGAAACCTCTTGTAGCCCATAGAGCAGGAGTCTTCAAACTTGGCCCTTTCATGACTTGTGGACTTCAACTCCCAGAATTCCTCAGCCAGTGTGCCTGGCTGAGGAATTCTGGCAGTTGAAGTCCACAAGTCATGAAAGGGCCAAGTTTGAAGACCCCTGCTCTATGGGCTACAGATAGTTCACACACTGAAGGCTGATCACCAAAGCTGCAATAATTTGGAAGGCTTGGAAAAGGGTAAACAGTAGGGAAGAGAAGGAGGGACCGGAAGGACAGGGAGAGATGATTTATTTTTGCACTTATGTCTCACATTTTTCTCAGAAATTTCATGGTGAGCTGCTTTGAGATTGGGCTGAAAGAAAGTGGCCCAAAGTCAGTGAAGTACTTTGTCAAGTAAAAATTTGATCCTGTATTTGTGATCCAGGTCCAAAGCCTTAAATACTACACTTCGTTGGTTCGGTGTACTGGATAAGCTTAGCAATCAAGTTGTTTGAGAATGTTGTGCAAGTTATAGATTTATAGATTAGAGGTCTTGTTTATTGACCTATTTGATTTATATAACCTGTTCTTCTTCTCCCTGCTTTCCAGAATGGCAAAAAAGATTTTAAAACAAGCAATAATTAATAAGCTCTATACAAAATTCTATAAAAGAGCGAAAGAAAGTGCACGAGCCAGGTTGGAACAGGAAGTAAAAACAGATCAATCTGAAAGAGTAGGAAAAAAAATCACAACAAAGAGCTTCAGAGAAGTGCTTAATGAATAGAAAGGTATTCTTGGAAAAAGATTGTCTTTAGGACACCTGGTTTGAAATTGTGAGGATTCTCAATCCTGAGTCAGTTTGATGAGGTAGAGGGCAACATGATCTGGGAGTGATCTTGTGCATGGACAACCAGCTTGTGCATCCAAAGCTGATCATTACGATATATGTCTTCCAGGGCTGAGGCTATCCTTCGGTAGCTTTTGCAACTGCAGCAATGGTCCGAACCTGTTCATGAATGCTGCCCAAGGAATTCTGGCTTGAATCAAGGCTCTTTTGCCTTCTCCCTCATTCAAGGGTTGTCCTTGAGATTGTCACATGGAATTCTCCACCCTGAGTGTGCTTCTCGCAGGAGGAGGATGCCTTGTGACAGGAGGCTAGAAAATTCCAGGTTTGGTCTTAAGTCAAAAGAGATGTAATTCACTTTAGCAATGATGATTTCAGGTTACGTTCTGAATGTTGAGAATTATGGCAACTTGTGAAATGGGGTCTTAAATTCCTTGAGTAAAACTATGGGAATTAATGCTGACACACAAGACATATACATACACCCCAACTGTATCTCTCCCTCCCACAAACACGAGTAAGCCCATTAGACGGGTGATGTGAGGGTCTGGGGAGGAAGCCAAAAGGAGCAGAGTAGAGCCTCTTTCTGATTGACAAAGGCCATGCCCATAACATAATATATATATTGATTTACACTTTCAGCCTGTCTCTGAGGGAAACCTTGTCCTGACTTTCACCCACCAATAGATGAAAATTGCACAAGTGCACCAGAGCCTAACATGTACAGTTTTTGCAAAGCATTTCCTTTCTCTCCCAGGACAATGAATTAAAGCAAACGAAGCACTGAAAGCATGCACCTTCTCTGGACACTTTGGCAAAAAGTACTCTGCCTACCAGCCCAAGCTGATCCCTGCTGACTCTTCACGTTTGCAACCTCAACTCTTTTTCCAGGACAGGGAGGGGGGGGATGTGTTAAGCACTCACACCAGGCCACCAAATATATGGGTCCTTGCACCAAGGTGTTATTCTCTTTGAAGAAGAAGAGATACGGCTCAGTGGACCTCAATGCCAGAACACAATGTGACCCTACACAGAAAGAGGCACCCTTGGAGAGGACAAAATGGACTAGGCAAAAACACCTCAGTCCTGGTCAGGGCACCTTGTAACTGGGAACTGTTGCAGGAATTGTGCCTGTAAGTTGAAGCTGAAATTTGGTGCCTGGATCCATGCCCAGCACAAGTTTGTCTCAACAGTTTGTGAAGGCCATCCTATATAGCAGAATGGGACCAAATGCAATCCTCTTCAAATTTGCTAATAAAGTGCAAATCATCTCCCAGAGGATCATGATACATAATTTGAAAACTTTTAGTTTAAGGTCTTAAAGGTAAGAATCAACACATTAATTTGCCATACACTAAATAAATAAATAAACAAACACATTAATTAAATTCAGAAACCGTCATCTTTTGCAAACCTGGCATGCAGTATTTTAAATGGCCAGCCATCTGCTAAACTGCCTCCAAGGGGCAGTCCCATGTGCAGTTATTCAAAGACACCGCTTGAAAAAAAATACAATCTGATTATCAATATTGTGTCTATTCCACACACTGTGAGTGCACATTCAGGTGTGCAGATTTTTACATCCACCACTCATCAAAGCAACCAGTGATTTAATAAGCAACTTACTTCCCTGAAAAAGAGGTTTTCTACTCCAATGCTTTAAAATGAGGGCGCCTTCTAAGGGCCTATGCTTTGCAGTCAGAGCTTTTTCTTATTTTAAGCAACGTAGGAAAGAATTCCAAGTCACATTACTTCTTGTGCACAAAGCTCATTTGTAGGTAAGCCTGAGCAGGAAAATTTGGGAATGATGTCCTGAACAAACTGCAGCTGCTGCCACTATTGTCTGCTCTAAGGTGAGCCCGCTCGTTTTCCCACCAGATTTTCTCCTTCCGACATGTCATGCGCAAGCAACTAGCAAGAAGAGCAATGTTTGTCTGTGTTGCCAGAGCTGAGCCCTCACCCCAGTAGCTCCCTGATTAGTTGCTGGAAACGTGGCCCCTTTTCTGTGCAAAAGCTCTTCTTGTTTAATTAAAAGTGTTGACACTGGGACCAGCTAACCCACCCACCTGAGAATGCACCAATAAATTAAACATTACACTTTTAATGGCCCATAAAGAAACTCTTCACTGCCGCTTGAGCATGGAGAGGGATAGAAGATAGGGAATAGGTTGGGGCAGTTATATAGCCAGATAATCTGAGCTAATACATTTAATTAAGCAGCTACATTAATTCAGGAGTTATTAAGGAGGTGGGACAGTATTTTGGACATTACAGGAGTTACTGAAAAGCAAATGGAGGTGATGCGCGGTGGAGGGTGGGGGAGGAAAATGTATCTTATACTTTGCAACAGCTCCTGGTATATATTTAATAATTCCTGCCCATTACCATGACCAAGAGTGAGCATTCTACAATATATGCATCTTTACAGGTACTCCTTGACTTATGACCACAATGGAGCCCCAAATTTCTGCTGCTAAGTGAAACATTCGTTAATTGAATTTTACCCCGTTTTACGACCTCTCTTGCCACAGTTGTTTAATGAATCACTGCAGTTGTTAAGTTAGTAACACGGTTGTTAAGTGAATCTGGCTTCCCCATTGACTTTGCTTGTCAGAAGGTCACAAAAGGGGATCACATGACCCCAGGACACTGCAACCGTCATAAATATGAGTCAGTTGCCAAGCATCCGAATTTTTATCACATGACCACAGGAATGCTTCAACAGTCATAAGGGTGAAAAACGGCCATAGGTCACCGTTGTAACTTTGGTCACTAAATGAACTGTTGTAAGTTGAGGACTACCTGTATATTTTTGGCTCTGGTGTGTATGTTTTTGATTTATGGCACTTTCTGTGGTTACCTGCACCCACTGGAGGACAATAGCAAAATAGACACACCAGATGTAAATTAACTTAATCCACCTACAGGAGCTGTAATGTTGCCCTTTTTCTAGGCAGATATCTCCTGGTAGCAAAGATAAAGCATGGGGAGTGAATTTGTATCAGCCACTCCAAGCGGGTATTTTTACGGGTTTGTTGGAATTGTGGCAGTTACAATGCAATGCAACTGGGTGAGCCAGTTTAGAAGATGCTGATCTCAGGATTAGATTCATTTATTTGCTTTGCCACAGAGCTACCTCTGTGACCTCTGAGAGAACATGTGCCGCCTGGGAAAATTAAGGCAAGGCTGACTGTTTGTGGAACAGTTATAATATATTGTCTGTACCAGGATATCATAATTTATTGACAGACCATGAGGGAATACTTTCAATGGTTCCCATATGCAAGTATTGGCAATGCTCTAATTTATAAGAAACACAAAGAGAACAGTCTGGAAGGAATGAAGTGTAATAGATTGAGAATTGGGGGGGGGGGGGAAACTTACAGTAAAAAAAAAAAAAGACCTATTTCTTTCTCTAGATCCAAGGAACATTAGACGAAGCGCGCTTCTTTTATTGCTAGAGTATCTAAGAAACAGTTGTGCTTTTTATGGTTTAATGACAAGATGGGCTATGTGTTGGCCAACATATGCTCCCAGGAGGTTTGGTCAGCATACCCAAAAGAGAAGGACGCTGGGAATTATATTCTAGTCATATCTGGAGGCTACAGATTGATTCCCCTCTTTTAATTGTCGGATTACTGAATTTTAATATTTTTATATGTTTTGTTTTAAAACAGTGGTTTTCAGTGTGAGCCACATGCCCTCCCCCCCTTATTTTCAAGAGGCCACAGTTACCTTTTTTCCAGGTAACGATGACTACCGGGGGCCAGAGGTCCCAGAAGAAAAAGAGGTTCAGAAGGGGCCGTGAGCAAAAAAAGATTGACAAATCCTGCTTTAAAACTATACATCCTAAAGTCAAACAGTCAATAACAGTCTTGCTGTTATTTCAGTAGAATAAAAGTGCTTAAGAAACACCCATGCTACAATCTTCTAATCATGCCAGAAAGATGCCTTGGGAACTATTTTCAAGAGACATGTCCTCATGTTGTTTCCACTATCTTATTCCCAGGGCCCTTCACTGGCAGTCTGAAATCATATTTAATATCTAGTGTTATTCTTCTTCTCTTGCCATGAATCTTACCATTTGAGCCGTCTGTGATAACTTAGAGATCAGGGTGGGCATGCCAACTTTTTTCCAAATCTTAGACTATGGGAGACATTAAGCATCTGGTTTGCACTTTTTTTTTTTATTCATTTGTTTTCTCCTGGGAGACATGTTTGTAAAAAAAAAATTAAGCACATTGGTCTTCTGTCCTTTTGCTGACCGTTATTTTCTATATCTATTTTGGCTTTGGTTGCAAAAGAGATTGGACACCTCGCCTACCTAGAGAAGAGCTGATAGGATTTATTTTTATTTTTTTGCCACAGGACTATTGATCTTTCTATAAATGCAATAGTCCTATAGTATTATGGCAAATCAATACATTTTAAACAAAACAAAAATGTTCTGCACCAATCAGTGTAACATATAAGAGCAAGAAGTGGATAGATATAGCTTTGTTGATGGGAGTGCCATAAACGTCCATGCCATAAACACTATCCCAGGGGACAGGTCTTTTTTTTTGTTTTTTACATAATGCAAAGCAACAAATAACAGAAATTCAGATTACTGACTTTTCCTTTTGGCTGCTTCAAGAACACTAAGGTCATCTAATTGGTCACCTCGTGTCCATCCTGTTTCCAAATAGTGTTCTTCTCCAAAGTTGGTTATGTTTTTCTGCTCTTCTAGGGCAGATCATTGATCCTCCTAATATCAAGCAATTTGTGGTCTCTGTGACAGCATATCACAGTCCAGGCCTATCAGCCTATAAGCTTGCAAACACACACACCATTTTGGTTATAATAGAAGTTGGAAGAAGATAACTAGAAATTGAGAAAATAGAACACTTTTTCATGAACAGAAGAACTTTTTCATAGGAATGGGGATGCTATTGAAACGGCTTCTGAATTTTTTTTTAAAAAAGGATAGCTGGTGATATTAAGGTGGATTGGAGGTTTTTTAAACTACTGAAGACATGTTAGATCCACAGTGGGTTCTGGGGAAGACTACTGAATAGTTGCAGATTCAGGAGTGTCCTTAAGATCATCAAGGGATGAGACATTTATTCCCAAGCAGATGGCTTCCTTGGGACGCTGAAGAGTGCAAAGGTCATGATCTGCCAGCCTGAGAGAGAATGCCAGCCAGAATAACTGTATCCCTTACTTAACTCTAAGTAGGAATCCAGAAATAGCAATGCATATTTAGTCAATGCTATAGGCTGTCTTCCAGTAGAAAATTAATTAACTTTAAAATACTTGGTTGGGTGCTCTTAAATCAAGCCTTTGTACTACTACTTTACCAGTCTTATCTGAAATATTGTAAGGAGACAGGAATGTTGGGTGAAAGAAGCAGGCTTGCTTAGCCACTGTAAATAAACATTGCTGGAATTGCTTGACATGCCTGAAAACTGAGCTAAAAGTTTGCCTTATTTTGCTAATACAAAGAGGGGGGGGGGACTCATAAGTCCTGTAGATTGTTATATCAGTTCCCATGAACTCACAAGGCTCCTGTGAGAGTCCCAGTTGGGGCCCTATACTTCTAGAACAGCTGCAGATATACAAGTAGTCCTCATTCAGCAGCTGATTCTAGCAAAATGGTCACTACATGACAAATATGAGAGAGAGAGAAAGAGAGAGAGGGAGAGAGACTGATGGTTTGATTGCTGTGGGAAAGACCTTGGGAGACTCGGCAAAGAGACATAGCCAAGGGAACAGTCATATAAGAGATATCTATGTTTGGTCTGCCTCACAAGGCTGGAAGAATCTTGCAATTCTGAAGGTATATTTATCCCATCTCCTGTACAGCCTGAGACACTAGGGAGGGTCTCTTCTGAGCCTCTTGCCCTATCCACTGTGCAGCTGCAGTCTGTGCTGTCTTTTAACTGACCACTCCTTGGCATGTCTTTGCCCAATCTCCCAAAGTCTTTCCTAAATACCATTATAGTGGACTGGAGACTTACTGGAGAGATGGAAACCTGGTCCTCAACCTGAACATCAGATGACAATGTTGAAGGAGATGTTGAGTAGCCAAAGGAGGAGGCTTCAAGGTAAAATAATTAAGTTCAGAGAGATCAGCATGAGCATTGCTGGGAGATGGACCCAATCACTCAACAAAGTGGATAAAATCTGAAGCCAGTTAGGTCCAGCAGATACGTGCCTAACTTTCTGAGGGGAAGTTGGTGATCTATGAGCAGGAGGCCATGCCAACCTGGAAAGAGAATACAAAATTTCTTGAAGGAGTATCTTGGAAGAGAGATGTTTTTGAGAACAGGAAATTTTGTCTGAAACATGTTCAAACCAAGGGACAATTAGGTGATAGAATTTGAGAAGACTATAGAATGGAAGGCCAATGTATGTTCTCTGTCTCTCCTTATCTGATGGTTCCCTTAGCAACATCTCTTTGCTCAGTGACTATCTCATTTGCCTGAAGGGAAAAGACAGTCAAGCAAGTGGAGTTTGCAGCAATCCCACTTTGTCCCCTCCAACTACCATTCCTGGTCCTGGTCAAGCCTCAGCTAAGGTCACCAGGCTTTTGAATGGAAAAGACAAACTGTTCTATACCATGGGGCTCACAGGATATCAGCACTGTCTACCCAATCAGTACAGCAAAGGCACGGATGCTACTTTCAAGGCTTCAAGAAACGTCTATGACCTTGATGTACCCCCCTATTGGCCCTTCAGGGATAACCTGCCTTGCTTTCATGGGTTTCTGTTACTATGTATGGATTTCTTTTATTCTTCCACAGTGCTGCACACTTCATTCTGGATTAAAACCACCCCAAACCTTTAGGTCAATTTCAAAAACAAATCAAAGTCAAGAGGTTTCCCTTCTTCTCTAAGTAAGAGGTATTGAGAGCTTACCTCCTGAGGATTAGGCTCCCTTTTTTTTTTAATTTGACTTACCTATCCAGTTTTAATGTCTCTAGACATTATGCTAATATGATACCAGTTGCCTCCATTCTTCCTCTCTTGGGTAATTGGGTTGAAGCTTACATTGTAGATTTTCAGGAAGCATGCTTTCACTGATCTTTTGTACCCTACCATAGGTTTTTCTATTTTCTAAAAGTATGTCATCCATTGTCACGTTCTTCTACCTACCAGGTATCATTTTCTTCTCTTCTCTAGCTCTAGTTCATAGGGCAATGATAAATACCACCACTGTACCTTGCATGACAGATTTGGCAGCGGCCGTCCATCATTTCATCTTGGCCCTGGCAATCCATCTGCCTGAAAGAGACAACATCCTCACTGACCAGCTCAGCAATATCAGAATGGCACTCATGAATTGAGATTGTACCCATCAGGGATGGCTTTTATCAGACACCATTGGGCATCCTTAAGGTAGAACATTTTGCCACGTGCTTAAGCTTTTACAGCAGGGGCAAGATAGACTGCTGGTCTTTCAGTGATCCTTTCCTTTTTTTTTTTTTTTTTTTGACCCCTGTTTTATATGGTTCTTTTCATTCCCCTGGTGACTAGAGTCCCAGCAAATATCAACAGACACTTAAATAACTGCATTTTCATCATACCTTAGTGGCTGCAGCATCTATGATTCATCCAGTACTCTGTCCCATACACTGAAAGTATCTCTGCATTCTGAGCCGACTCAGCTTACTCACCAACCACATGGGACAAGTCTTCTATCAAACCTTCTGTCTTACAGCTTGGAAGATTCAATTCCAGACCCTCTTTGGGATAAAATGGAAAAGATTATTTTAGCTTTGTGGGAGCCTTCTGCAAAGGCATCCTATGCAACTGCATAAGAATTTTTTGAATACTGTCCAGAAACAACACTAATTCCCTACAACAACAAGTCCATCACATTCTGGATTTCTCCCTGTGCTTCAAACAGCTCTCTTTTCAACAAAGGTTGCAGACATCACTTCTCTTTTTCTTTCATTGAGAAATATTTCTCTTTCCAACCTGCTAATAAGGCATTTTGTGAGAAGCCTAGTACAACCAACCCTGCTGCTTCCCTTATTCTTTCTAGGTTAATATTGAAACTTTGAATCTATGCTTATTGCCCCAATTTACATCCTGTTATGGGAAGTAATTATAAGGTCAGCTTGTTGAGATTCTCCTTTCTTCATTTTTCATAGGGCAAAGTAGACCTTTGTCCAAATACATTTTTCCCCCAAAGTCAATCAGGGCTTTCTGTTTGAATCAATACATTATATTACCTATCATTTTTCCAAGTCTCTCAAGACCCATAGGGAAGTTCTTCATTCTTTGGATGTCTGTCATACTCTCACTGTATACTTAAATGTCATGGTACTGTTTTACTAGGACCAACATTTATTCCTGACTTTCTAAGACCTTCTAAAAATGAGTTTCGCTGAGTGGGGAGTGGCAGCCCTTTAGTTTTTTGTAAGGTATAGCCAAAGAGTCATGCCTTCATTCATTTGTGTTGACTCCACAAGAGCAGTGCTGCTTACCATACTTTAAGGTATAAGGTATTCCTATGCTGGGTAACTATATAGCTTCTTTCATTCAACTTCATCCAGCCTCTATAAACTGGATCTACATCTCCAGAGAAATGCAACCTTTGGAAGAATGATACTGTTTTCAGTCATTTTATGAGACTCTCTTCCAGATTAAAAGTGTGATGTTTACCCATATGTAAACATATGACCACTCAGAGGATTGTAATTACAGGCAATAACCCATTATCCTATCTAGTATTCTGTCCATCAAATCACCATTGTAAATCCAGAGTGCTGGGAAACTATTTATTTAGAATAACATAAAATAAATAATTAAATGGGTGAAGAGATCAGCATCTCCAGGGAAGCAGTTAGCCAACATCCATAAGGGAGTGGTGAGGTCTTTAAGTGGCAACCCCCTTGGAAGCTGACATGCTCATCACTGACCATTATACTCTGAATTGTGCAGAAAATTGAATTCCTTATTTCAATTGTAAGTGTATGTATGTATGATTCTTAACTCAAGTGGGTTTTTTTCTGTGCTTTTTTCTGTGGTTATGATTGCTTTGAGTAGTGGTATTCTGAGCCCAGGGGCGAGGTGGCTCAGCAGTTAAAGACGCTGAGCTTGTCAGCTGGAAAACTGACAGTCCAGGTTTGAGACCCAACTGCTGCACGACAGGGTGAGCTCCCGTTAGTTTCCCCAGCTCCTACCCCCCAGCAGTTTGAAAGCTTGAAAGTAGATAAATAGGTACCACTTTGGTGGGAAGGTAACACTGTTCCGTGTGCCTCGGCGTATACTCATGCTGATCACATGACCACAGAAGTGTCTTTGGACAACATTGGCTCCCTTGGCTAAGTAACAGATTTGAGCACTGCCCCCTAGAGTCGGACACGACTGTACAGGGCAGAGGTAGGCAACCTTGACTCTTTTATGACTCGTGGACTTCAACTTGAAGTCCACGAGTCATAAAAGAGCCAAGGTTGCCTACCCTTGGTACAAGGGAAACCTTTATCTTTTATTCTGAACCATGGCTTCGTGACTGACATTCTTCTGTGGCAGTAAATGAAAACATAGGGCAAGTCTGCATTTTGCCTGCTCAGATAATGTCATTCTCTGTCATGCTCTACACCTCATGTAAGCTATTCTGGCAGATAAATTTCTCAAAGAACAGTTGGCCCTTGACTTAGTAAAGTGCCTTCATGGACAAGCTAGAGGACATAGTAATGAACATATTCCTGGCATCGTCAACTCATTGGTTTCTATTATCATGATTGTTATTTATTCCCCGAGAGACTTATCAACATGTCTGGGCCCACAAACATCCTGCTGTGAGTATTCCCAACTAGCCCCCAGGGAGGCGACTACCGTCTTGAGGCCAGCAGCCCTGTGGGATAGAAATGACTGTTGTGTTTCAGCCAGGAGGGCTCTGGAGTCTGCATTAAATATGTGCTTTTATCAGGCGGAGGACAGACCGTGCTTCCTGGGGAGCGCATAGTTTCTTTCCCTTGAGCTGTAGGTGATCCTGTGACTATTAAGCTTATAGAGAGTTTTCTGGGCGATTTCCAGGGAAACCACAGTGGAGGAGGTGGATATCATCATGGCATTAATGGAAGCAAACCCTGGCCTAATGAGCTGTGATTCTCCCTGAATTGGGTTCACAGAGGCAGGAATTTCCATAATTGATCTCCATACTGCATGTCACACAGTCAGAGCACCCGGGAATCCATAAAAGGTGGTGGTGGAGGCTGTGTATGCAAGAAGTAGGGAGGGGAAGGAATGTCTGTGCTTGGAATAGAGCTCTCCTTTGCAGCAGCCGATGAAGAGGGTTTTCCATGAATACAGTCCTGGCCTTTGTGGGCAAACCCTTGGTCCTCGGGAGTTCCTGGCTAGCAGGTACAAAGGATATGGGGCTCTATGCAATCTTGTCTTTTAGTTGGAACCATCCTCTTCTTTAAAACAAAAAACATTCCTTCTCTTCTGCTACAAAATGTTTACAGCATTTCAAGGGTTACAAGCAGTCGGGTTAAAACACCTGGGGTGCAGAGAACTTTGTTAGTATTCCTCAGCCGTGAGATTTATATATCTTCCTGCAGTTCTGAAACTCTCCTGTTGCCCCAGCCTTGCACCCCTTGGATAACTTTAATAAACAGTTTCAAACAGAACTCATAAAGAGTGGCAGTCTGACAAGAATCAGCATTTTTGCAAAGCCTGTACAGAACTAGAGTTTTTAGCAATGCAGAGGCTTCCTTCAAGCAATGTTGGCTTGGCTTATGGTAGTGGGGAAGCTAAAGCTTTTATTACAAAAACAAAGATGGTATCTTCTGGTTATCTGAATGAACTACTCCAGAGGTTTCCTTCTACACGTGTGCCTCCAGATGGAGTGGAATGGAGTTTTCTGAATTCCCAGTTAGGTTGGGAAAGGCTAGATTAAAATTTACCCTCTTAAGAGGATAATTGTGAAACTAAACTATCACTCAAAGGCCAGAAGCATAAAACCTGAGAAACAAATATAAGCAGAATATTTCAGTCCACCCATTTCACTAGCACAGTTTCTTTAGTTCACTTATGCATGCATAAGTGAACTAAAGAAACCGTGCTAGTGAAATGGGTGGACCGAAATGTCATTCTGTTTTCAAAATGCAGGCAAGTTTCTGGAAAGTCCTAGGAAGATAATAACACATTTTCAGAAAGGATGTTGCCAGTCAGTGAGCAAATGGCATTGACTGTGGGTGCGTTTGCCATAACAATAATTGATTTTATTTCTTCCGCCACACTCTTTTCTTAAAGAGGCCAAACCGGGGGGGGGAAGAGGGGGGGCGCGGGCAGGGGAGGGGAGGAAAAGGCTTGTGATTCCAAAGGTACCACAGCTCTCCTCATTCCCTTTTCTAAATGTTTGGAGAGGGAGACTACGCCAAGCAGGTGTACACTTGGAAAGCCTTTTACCAAGTGGGCGCCTAAGAGACATTTTGCTTTCCTCAGATAGGAATTCACTTAAGAAAAGCATAAAAATAGCTGACAAGGTCATTGTTCTCTATTAGACTCACACAGGAGAAAATTCCACATAGGTTCATCTTCAATCTCAAAAGACAAGAGCATTTGGTGAAATGCCATCTGCTAAATCTTATCTATTATGCCCACATGCCAGAGCCAGGAACTGAAGCTAAAAGCTTGAGAAAGCAGTAGTAGCTAGCAATAATAATGCTCAGTTTATCTAGCACTTTTAAACGTTCAAAGCACTTTGTCTACGTTGTCTCCATAATCCTTTTAAATTGTCCTGTATTATGGCTGTGGTTGATATTTATTTGGATGCCATCAGGTTGAGTTCCGTTCCTAAGGATTACACAGACAAACACGCATCAACTTGACCTGCTTCTAGTAAAAAAATTGTAGCTTTTCCAGAAGTGAGCTGGATAGCTTTATCCTTCACAGTCTTGTCTAAATTTTTCATTGCCTTCCTCTATAGAATTAATCTCTTTGCTTCTCTGACCCCCTGTACATCTTTACTCTTGAACCCCAGAAAATAAAAATATCTGCCACCTTCACTTTGCCAACAACTGGATGTTCGGTTAGCATATTGCTGGATGTTAGTGTTGCCTTCTTCATACTGAACACTAGACCAGATTTTCCATTTTCCATTTTTTGTTTCATAATGAATTTTGAAATTTTTACAAATACTTTGAGAGTATTTGAAAGAGGAGGGGGTCAACTTATTTTCCAAAGCACCAGAAGGCACGACAAGAAACAATGGATGGAAACTAATCAAGGAGAGAAGCAAACTCGAATTAAGGAGAAACGTCCTAACAATGAGAACAATTAACCAGTGGAAAACCCTGCCGACGGAAATTGTGGGTGCTTCATCACTGGAGGTTTTTAAGAAGAGACTGGACAGTCACTTGTCTGAAATGGTATAAGGTTTCCTGCTTGAGCAGGGGGTTGGACTAGAAGACCTCCAAGATCCCTTCCAGCTCTATTCTGATTGATTTCCTAAGGTGTCTTCTGTATATCTCAGAAATCAGGAGCCTGATAGCCCATTCTCAAGATAACATGCATGGAGGCATCTGATGAAATCATGAACGTTCATGCCTTTTAATCAAATGTGTCAGTCTGAAAAGGAGCTACAGCCCTCTTCCTGATTTTGGGCTATCATAGACTTACACAGCTCTCCTCCTACAATGCATATCTCACACTTAGTGTTTCAGCTCTTTATGTTAATTCCAGCTATCCGGATTTTTTCCAACCCTGCCATTCTTGTAATCCAGCGGCCCCCAACCTTTTGGACACCAGGGACCGGTTCCGTGGAGAGAGGTTTTTCCACAGACCAGAAGGGGCATGGTTTCATGTGCTGCCTGCATCCCATGGGTGGGGCTTTGCTTGTTTGCATGGCCCGGTTTCTGGCATGCCGCAGACCGGTGCTGGTCCATGGACCAGGGATTGGGAACCCCTGTTGTAACCTATTTACTGTACAGGTTTGATAGATGTGGGAATAATACGCATCCTTTTCTCACCCCCTCTCAAACTCAGTAGCTTCTTATCCATTGTACAAGGTTTCTTTATAAAGAATAACCCCATGTCCTGGCTCATCCATTAGCCTTAATATATTCCACATTCTGGCATAATCCACATAGTCAAAGGCCTTGCTGCAGTCAATAAAGCAAAGGTAAAGCTTATATTCTCTTGTTCTCTCCATTATCCATATTACATTAGCTAACTGATCTTGTGCCCCTTTTCTGAAACCTGCCTGTTCAGTTATCATTTATCCCTCCACTGATGGCTCTGGGGTTTTTGTAGGAACTTAAACAAACATTGTAGTTTAAGGAATTGGTGCAAAAATTTCAGTCATTTGCACATTCTCTTGCATTACTTTTCTTCAGTGTTAGATATATACTCCAAGCTTTTCCTATCTCTAGGTTACACAGTGTTGTTCCATATTTGCTGATATGCAGCTGTTAACTCTTTATCTTTCTTTTCTGCAATTTTAGACCCAATTGTTGGATCTACAGTATGCCTGATGCTTTGCTGGTGTATTGCTTGTTAAACCTCTCCAACTTTTTTTCTATAATTCTATAATCCTGTTTGTGAAGGAGATTTTACAGTATAGTCTTTCCATCTTCATTTAATCGTATTTGCTTCTGTTAGATCTCTTCCATGATAATCTTGAATATTCCTATCTTAGTAACACACATCTCTGTGACCTCCTTAAAAACACCTCTCATTTTTCTTTTCTTGCTATTTTCTTCTGGCTGCTGACATTCTTGATTGAGATATCTTACATTGTCCTTTCTTGCTTGATGTTGAAATTCTGCGTTGTTGCCCAAGGCTTTCATCTTCTGTCTTTCCTTGCTATCATGATAACTTGTTTTGAAAAGCACTTAGATCTTTTCCTCTTTGAAATTTGGAAAATATTTTTTTCTATTTCAGTTTTCATGATGTCTCATCTCTTCTCATGGCTTTTCAGTTTTTCTTTCACATAAGGTAAGTGTAAAACTAGTGTAAGAAACTGAATCTATTCCTCTATTATTGAAATTTAACCTATGCATTTGATACAAATAATTCATGATCTGTTCCACAATCTACATCTGAAAGTATCCTGGTTCCTTAGATACTTGATTAGTCCTCCATCTTCTGTTTCCTCCATTTGATTCTAATGCTAGACATCTAATCACATCCATGTACAGAATATACATTTATATTGGCTGAAGCAGTTGTTAGCAATAAGTAAGTTTTTTTTTTTTGCAAGATTATATTAAACCATTTCTTATATTACTGTACTTACTCAGTTCAAAGCTTCCTGTAATTCCAGGTTCCTTCATTTCTCAGTTACTTACTAATAATACTTTATTCTTGATGTTTCACTTAACACCTCTTGTTACAGGTAGTCCTCGGCTTACGACCACAATTGAGCCCAAAATTGCTGTTGCTAAGTGAAATATTTGTTGAGTTTTGCCCCATTTTACAACCTTTCTTGCCACAGTTGTTAAGTGAATCACTGCAGTTAAGTTAGTAACACGGCTGTTAAGTGAATCTAGTCTCCCCATTGACTTTGCTTGTCAGAAGGTCACAGACGCTGATCACTGCAACCATCATAAATATGAGTCGTGTGAAAAACAGTCAGAAGTCACTTTTTCCAGTGCCGTTGTAATTTCAAATGAACTGTTGTAAGTCAAGGACTATCTGTATTTGTCATAGAATTCCTCAGTGTCACCCATTTTTTTCTGTTTTCTTTCTTTCTTTTTTTGTTTGTTTGTTTTTTTCCTTCAACAGAAAGGAGAAAAAAGTCACTGTCCCCATGGTTTGTCTCCAACACAACTAAAGCCTGTAATATTTAACTGGACGTAAGAGACTATAGAACTCAATGGGATTTACTAAGGACTTATATTTATCACCCCATATTCATTATGGTTTTTTCCCACAAATTCTCTTTGTCCAAATATATGCGTGTATCCATTTGCAAAGAGATGAGCAGCTATGCTCAGAATGTGTTAGCTGGTGGCTTTACATCAAAGAGGAGGGACAACTTAGTGGAGTATTACAGGTCTTTGTGCACAACTGCTTTCTGCAATTCAAACATTTTAGAAATTATCTGAATGAGAGTGAAGGGGTAATGTTTAATAAAATATAGCTGACACAGAACTAAAAGGATTATATACTAGGCTATAGAAACCGGACTGAGAACTCAAAACTCAAAAGGGTTTTGGCAGGCTGGAATAATGATACACAATCTCAAAATATATGTATTGCTTCAGGAAATTTTTTTTTAAAAAAATACCATTGAATTGTAATTTTATATGATAAGACCAGAGCAATATTTATTACGTGGAGTGTAATAATATTTGTATTTATTTTTAATTTAATTTTAATTACATTTTTAATAAAAAAAATATTTTTGTCCCGACCCATACACTTTTTGGAGTATGCCTTCTAGCATAACATTCTTGACTGAAACACATTGAAATCCAACAAATATAAGTATAAACTATATTTATGTATGAAATATCAGACGAAGAAATTGAAAGAGAACCAGCTTGGCATCAGCACATTTTAAAATACCTAGATTTATTATTGGATTAGAAATATAAGCTGATTATGAGCTGCTATAAAACACAAATTTTAGCTGCATTAAGAAAAACTCCAGATCATGAGGAGTACTAGTGTGCTCCATTCTGCATCACCTAGCTCAGGCATGTCAAACTCGCGACGTCACGCGACGTATCGCGACTTTTTCCCCATTGCCGGCAATGGGGTAGGTGTGGTTTCGGACTGACGCATCTGGCCCGTGGGCCGGCAGTTTGACATGCCTGACATAGCTGCTTCAGTAGCATCAATCCACATTTGAAGAAGGCTTCTGGTAAATGAAAGTGCATCTTCAAAAGAGCAAGCAGCATGGCAAGGAACTGCAAAGCCCGGTCCTCTAAGCTTAAAAGGACTGGCTATCTGTGGTCATGAGAAGAGAAGATTAAGGAGAAGCATGACAGCTGTTTACCAGGATATGAAAATCTGCCATGCAAAAGATGAATTAGTCCTGGTATGTTTTGTTCCAGAGGGCAGGATCACAACCATTGGGTTGAAAGTTTAGGGCTAAGATTAGTAGAAATTCCTGGGTGTAGGAGTTGTTCAAAAGTTGCATCAGGAAGTAATGTTCTGGCTTTCAACTTTGTTGGACCAAAGTAAAATGGAAAGCTATGGGGTGTTCTTGCATGACTGTGGGTTTTCATGTGCCTGTAATGCAAAGCAGGATCACATTCGGAATTTGTTCCCATTTTGCCTCAAGAAGCTGATTGTTCATTTGTTCAAACCAAGTGAAGAGAAAAGTCAGATTGTGATATTACAGGGCTCCAGCATTGCATTTGTATTCAAAGCTGGATCAGTGTCAAATTTTGCTCCCATACTGCCTGGAGAAACCAATAGCAAAATCAAAATTTTCTACAGTTGTTGCTAGAAAAATTAAATTATTGTCTAAAATAAACATGGAAAAAGGGGTGAATGGATGTCTCAAAAATAAAATTTAGGATTTCAGGAATTATATAAAGTTAAACAAACTCATATTTTCCATAAAAAACAGTTTTGAATCTTATTGTTTTACTGTTTATCTCCAATGCAAAAGTTTTATTTTATGAAAAAGCAAGGTAGGCTTTATGATTATTTTTATGCAATGTATAAATGGAATGTAAATGTTAAAAATAGGCAGTCATTTTATTACTTATCCAGCCTTAGTCCCAATGAAACCATTAGTTTTATTCACAGAGATATTCCACAGTTTCATTTATCAGTTTAAGAGGCTATGTCACCACAGAATTTGAGAGCTTTTGGCTTCATGATTTAATGCTGTAACATGTTATGCAATATGGAGCTTATACGGCCTGCGCAATTCAATAGTTCTATGATTTAAATGAATTAAGGATGCCTTAGTCTCTGGAAAAACTAATACACTCCTGGTCTTAATCCACTAAACTGAAGTGACTGCTACACAAGAGTTATATTCAACTGCAGCAATTAGATAATGGTAATTATAAAATTTGAGTATATTATAAATGTGTACAGTACAAGTTTGATTAAGCTCTTCACTGGTGAAGTTCGATTTTGTGATTACTTGTCCTCCAAATTTCCAAAATATGCATAGATGCTAAATATTTTGTAGACCTCATTGTGGCATATTACAATAACTAAACATCTCCCTGAAAGAGACAGCTTATGTATAAGAGTTTGGACTGCCTTTTCTGTAGTTGCATCCCACAAGTATGGAAGGCCCAAACATATAACAGACAGGTCATATGTTACTATGTTTGTTGAAGGACTTAACTCCTTTTAGTCTTAATATAAGCCTGAGAATCTCAGCAAAGTGGTGTGCATGCTGTAAGACATAGCAACTGCCCCAGTCACATGCTTTTTCTTTCACTTCTGTGCAAATGATGTAACCCAATGATGGCGAACCTTTTAGAGACCGAGTGCCCAAACTGCAACCCCAAACCCACTTATGCATCGTCGAGTGCCGGGTGGGTGTGGCCCATTGGCTGGGTGTGGCCCATGGGGTGGGCGTGGCCCATTGGGTGGGCATGGCTGCGGTGGTAACGGCAGACTGGGTGGGACTAAAAAGTTCAATCAATCAATTCCAACTTTGCAAGATCTTTTTTTTTCCCGTGAGAAGTTGAAATTGCGACGGCGCGCGTGCCCACAGAGAGGGCTCTGAGTGGCGCCTCTGGCACCCGTGCCATAGGTTCGCCACCACTGATGTAACCTAATAAATTATGAAAACACTGGAATTACATGGTTCCACTCTTCCAATGGAATTAAATGCTGCAAGATGGATATAGTTGCCGCTGTTTCGTTTCTTTTTTGTCTCTCTTTTTCTGGTTAAATCTTCTATATATTCATGTTTTTTATTATGTTTTCCTGATGTTCATTTTCTCCCCACCAACAAGCAATGTTGTGAGGTTGGATAGGAAAATACACAATCACATCAGTCACTTTTAATAAGGAGTAAAAGAGAGAAAAACGTCTAGAGCATGTTATTGCATCTAATTTAACTCTTGGACCATGGAGAGAAGTTGAAAAATGGTATTTCCTGGGCTTTCATTCTTCCAATGTCTTTTGCACCTTCCTACCAAAGAAGTTTAAAAACAAGCCCAAGGAAGCTTGTTTTCTTATTTGGAGAAACATTTGGTTATAAACATACTAAAAGTAGATGACATAGTAGAAAACAGATTGCTTTTGAGCACATATTCTTTGCTAGGGTTGTTGTTGTTTTTTTACCAAAATTTGCATAATGTAAATGCAGTGAATGAGAATACAGTATTCTGTAGACATCTTCCCGCCTCCATCACACCCAAAATAACCTTCATGTGGAAGAATACCTCCTGAAATTGCATTGGAGTTCAGAGTTGGTGGACATGCAAGGATCTAGAGCAGGGCTTTTCAACCTTTTTACCGATTGTACCACTTTTAGGATATGGCAATATTCGAGTACCACCTAGCAAGGTGTCAAAAACTTGGTGACAAAAAAAAAACCTGTTCAAAGTTGCAATTGCACTGAAATGACTTATGACCATTTTTCACACTTATGACCATTGCAGCAACAGAGTCATGTGATTTATATTTGGATGCTTGGCAACTGATTCATATTTATGATGGTCACAGTGTCCCAGGGTCATGTGATCCCCTTCTGCAACCTTTTGACAAAGTCAATGGCAGAGCTGCTGGTGGCCAACTGCTAAGGCGGGACTTCCTTCCCTCCCTCCCTTCCCTGCCTCCCTTTTTCTCATTCCCATCTCCTTCTGAAGGAAGAATTTGAACCCCCCCATATTTTCCCTCTTCCATATATTGATCAAACAAGGAAAAGCCTCCAGAGACAGAAAAGACAAGCTGCTGAGTGAACTAGCTTAAAAAGGCACTTCCCCTTTAAGAATTAGCTACCGGCTAGAAAGGAAAGTAAGGAGCCCAGCTGGCGCTTAAAGAAGAAAAAAAATGTAAGTACTGGCTGCTGGCTAAGGCAGCCTCCCCAAACAGCTCCATTCATAAGTAAAATCTGCAGCTCCAGAGGACTCTCTCACTGTAAGTCTTTGCCTGTGCTGGCTCTTTCCCTTCCCCACTACACTTGGCTAGGCAGGGCTGCGTACCACTTGCCACTCATTAATGTACCACAAGTGGTACGCGTACCACAGGTTGAAAAGCCCTGATCTAGAGCATGGTTGTCCAACCTCCTGGCTTGCCTGAGCCGCTTTGAATGTAGAGGAATTGTCTTGGGCTGCATAAATATATATATAACATAGTTAATGTATATAAATAACAAACTTCCATTATTTTTTACTATTTTTTATGATCTTGTGAGGCCATATTACTAGCTGTCCAGGCCCGCATGTGGCCAGTGGGTGACAGTTGGACATGCCTGGCCTAGAAACTACATTGCTTAGCTTTGATTGGGTGATAAATGTGAAAAGAAAACATGGTTAACTTACTTCTGTTCCTTGGCCATTATTTCAACTCCCAAAATATCCCAGGTGGTAGATCTGGCCTCCTCTTGTGGTCAAGCAACTCTTGAAAACTCCACCCAACCGGAACACAACATCCTAATGTTTAGCAAACATATCCTGGACAAGGCAGGATGTTTAGCTAGTCAGTATTTGTACAGTGGGATTCTAGGGAGAACCCAGACTTTTGCTTGCAATTGCCATAGTGAGAGTCTGATGGCAGCTCTGGAATTGAGTGAAACAAATCAGGACTCTCTGGTGGAGCCTGGAGGCAGACTGCCCTGCAAAACTGTCTGGTGCCTGTCACCCCTAGCACTGCTTAATCCTGGCAAGGCTGACTGGGAGGAATAGGGAGAGGGCAGACAGCAGCAAGAATGCCTGGAGGCTCAGCACCAGGACAGAGAAAGCTGGCACCTCACAGGTTAATTACATGAGCGGCCAGTTCCCTTATTGACAGGGTAGCTTAGAAAGTGCTGAGGCAGGACATACACTGCAGAGTGTCAGAGCCGCGGGAGCTTCTGCTCCCAGATGCCTGCCTGCTTCTCTCTCTCTCTTCTCTCTCTCTTTCCCTTACTCTTTCTCTCTCTCACACACACATATCGCCACAGCACAGCCCCTGCACATACCTCCCCAGCAAGCCTGTCAACTTAACCTGCTTTTCCATAAGCACAGGTACTTCTTCTCTGATGGGAGCTAGCCAACCAGCCAGCCCTGTGCTGTCAGCCAGCCCTACTCCAGCCCTGTGACAAGAGCAGGTTTGGGTTCTGCTTCTTGGCCTTTTCCCTCTAAGCATCGGGGGCTTTGTGCTCAATCCACCCTACTCTACTGATTGTTGCTCCCTCACTCCTCTCCTGGAACACCTCACTCCTACTGTCCCTCTCTGCAATCCCTGCACGAAGCTGGCACATCGGATACCCATGGCCGGCTCTGAGGCACACAGCGGCCTGCAGCCTTTGTCAAGAGGGCTGTGCCTGTGAAAGGGGGAAAACCCAGTCGGCATCCCAGGACAGAGGACCAGGGGTGGGGGAGATATCCAGCGACCTGAGACAGATCACCTCTCCGTGGCTCTGTGGACATCCTGGCTGTCAGCATGATGATGTATTTCTGGGTAGGTCCCTGCTTTGGGTTGGGTAAATCCCGGTTGAATTATTTGTGTGCTGTTGGTCGCTTTCAGAGTTTTGCAGGCTGTATGGTGGATGATGTTACCAAGTAGGAGCTTTTGCTCTGACTTATTCTTCTGGGTGGGTGTGGATCCCTGAATTTAGATTCTGCTTGCCTGTTCTAGATCATGTGAATTTCAGTGGGTTTAGTGCTTGATTCCATTTGCCTGACTGAATATCTGATGATACTTTTGATGTTGTTTCCCAGAAGATATTTCTCCATTTTTCTTTCTTTTTTGGAGGAAAGTTAGCACCCTATTTTCTTCGTCTAATTTATTGTCATGGAAATAAATAAAAAAAACTTCCTAAGATGATAGCATCTACAGACATATTGCATTTACAGGCCATTGTAGGCCTGGGTCCCAGTTGAATATGTAGTATGGTTCTGCCTGCTCTTCGGTCTCCTTTTTTCTCCATCCAGAGCTCACTGAACTTGCATGTGATGGCAGCTAAAGTAGTAAATCTCTGTCTTCAAGGAGAAGAGCCAACTCCAGTTGGATATATTAAGTTGAAGTGAAATATACTGGGATGACAGGTGCATTGTCATCTGGTATCCTAGAGGGATGTGGTGTAAATGTAGATCGGAGTGATACAGAATCTTATAGCAGCCTATGGCTTCTCTGCCATTTTTGTGAGCATCATGTCTGAATTTGCAGCACTTAAATCCACATGCCATAGATTGCCAGGGCCAACTGGAAGCCTGTATAGCTTTGCCTTCTGTACCATTTGTGCAAAAAGGGTGAAGGGCTATAACAGGAAGAAAGGCGCAGTGCAACGGGATTATGGCTGACCACTCTGAATCTTGGTTTTTCACTCTTCATAATTTTAACCTAGAAAATACTAGTGAATTTTAAGGCATAAAAACGGAAAGCATTCTGATAACCAGGAATATACTTCAAGCTTGAATATGTGCATAATGAGAGTGAATCAAGATGCTGCTGGGAATAGCATCTTGCTTCAACTCACTCCAAAGATGCGATAATGTTTCCTAAGAAAACCAGTTCCAGGTGTTTTGCTTGGAACCAGTACTTTGCTCCCTACCCATATTTTACAACTTCATTTTAAATAAAATCAAACAGTGTTTTTCTTTCTTTTCTTTTTCTTTTTGGATGAAAGTTGTCACCTTATTTTCTTCTTCTGACATATTCTTGTGGAAAGTGTGGGTTTCTTATTCTAAATTTAATTGGTCTATCCCAGAGCCCATAAACTTAACTAATGCCAGTTCTTAGGAGGAGCCGCAGTAAAATCTGCTAAATAGTCGGAGAAGCGTGAATGGCCAACATAGAGTGAGTGACAATGTGACTTGGGGATAGTGAGTTACACAGATTCTCCAAATAAGTCTGCCATAAGAACACACTCTGTGGTCGATTGTTTTCTGATACTAGCAGATTGACTAAGAATTGCTAAACTTTTGCAGCAAGTCCTGAGTAATTCTCTCTTTAGAGAACAGGCTTTATCTTTTTTATTATTATTATTATTATTATTATTATTATTATTATTATTATTATTATTATTATTATTATTATTATTGTTGTTGTTGTTGTTGTTGTTGTTGTTGTTGTTGTTGTTGTTGTTGTTGTTGTTGTTGTTGTTATAGAAAAGGCATAGGCCCTTCTGTGTTCTCACTCCCATGATGAATGCATATGTACTTCTGCCATTTTGTGTGAGGAAGAGCTGCCAGTTTGGTCTAGTGGTTAAGGCACCAGGCTGGAAAGCAAGAGATTGTGAGTTCAAGTCTCGCCTTAGCCATGAAAACCAGCTGAATGACTTTGGGCCAGTCACTCACTCTCTCTCTCAGCCCAATTCATTTCACAGGGATGTTGTTGTGGAAAAAATAGGAGGAGGAAGGTTCACCGCCTTGAGTTGTTTGTAAAAATAATAAAGGCGGGATACAAATTAAATAAATAAATTATTGGAATGCACAACAGATGCAAGAGTTCTGAATATAGTCAGAACTTCTTCCACAAGTTGCTTGTATCTAGTTATGAGTCTCATAGGTCACTTCCTGTTGCCCTAGCCATTCTCAGTGGTTTATGTGCCTGCAGCACTGATTATGAACCACATGTCTGCCTTTTTTAATAGTAATTTTATTAAACATTACAATTAAAAATGATACAAACTAAGAAAAAAAGAATAAAAAGAAAAACTAGGAAGTGAAAATAGAAAAAGAAATAGAAAAATAGAAAACAAAGGAAGCATAAGGATATATAAACAAATGTATAAAGAAGTGACTTTCCCCTTCATCGTGTGTATAAACAGTTTTTAGCAACATATCACCGTCTTTAAAAATACAACATATGGTCTTGTCTTCCCATATCTCATTTTTTATCTATAACCAAATCCTTAAAACCTCATTGTTCAGTCCCGATCTGCAAAAGTCCCTTATGGGTTACCAGAGGTGGCAATGTATATATTTTAAACTTGATCAAACAAACCAACTTTAAATTCATTTCTTTACCTTTTAACTATCTTTAATCCACAGGTGTCAAACTTGCTGCGCCACGTGACGTGTCACGACGTATCATGGCTTTTTTTGCATTGCTGGAGCTGGGGTGGGCGCGGCCTCTGCATGATGCAACTGGCCCGCGGGCCGGCAGTTTGACACCCCTGCTTTAATCCCTTCAAATAATATCCTAGAGCAGGGGTGTCAAACTCGTCACTGATGTGTCGCGACTTTTTCCCCATTGCCGGAGCTGGGGAGGGTGCAGTTTCGGCATGACGCATCCGGCCCACAGGCTCGTAGTTTGACACCCCTGTCCTAGAGTCTGATTTCTTTCATTTTTTCTTTGTCCCTTCTAACAAAATTCTTCAAAACTTTAACAGATTCCGTTTGTAAATCCAGTATAGGAAAGCTACCCAGGACAATCTTTCAGTTTGTTATTTATATATCCATTATATTTATTTTAAGAAAATGTATATGGCCACCCAACTCACTCTCAGTGATTCCGGGCAGCTTACAAAGATTAGAAACCAAATATAAAAACCATTAAAAAAAAAAAATAACCCCCCCACCTCCCATGGTGAACAGCAATCAAATTAATAAATAAAATTTATTTCAAGACATCAACCTGTTTCATTTTTGCATCTAGTGAAGCATGTTTTTCTATATCATTTTTGAAGCCTGTTACTTCTAAATCTACTTCCAAGTCAGTCTCACTCTTGTCCAATAAAACTTGTTCCTCTTCCATAACATAGTTTAAAGATAATCTATCTATAAAGGCAGACATTCTTAAAATTAACTTCTGGCTCCATTGTTCACAAATATATTTCAATACATCCCATGTTAAACCATTTTATTCTATTTTATATTCATATTAAATATATATTTTATAATTAATAAAATACAATATATATTAATATGTCAAATCTATTCTTCTTTAATTGTTTAGTTCTTTCTGGTTCCCTCTAGTGTCCAATCTTTAAAGTCCTATCCTAGCATATGTGTTTTTTTAAAACAAAATTCAAACCAACAGCATTTTCCCATGGAAAGGATCCTTCTTGACCTTTGTCCATGTATAAATTTCCAAAAACAATATTCTAATCACTCTTTTACTGTTTATTCCAAAAAGAAGGAGGAGGAAGAGAGGGGGAAGGATAATTTTTTAAAATCCTTAAGCTTGTATTGAAAACTTCTTTCACTAAGGATTGAAGGAAACTCACCTATAAAATTTGTGCTATAAAGTTTGTTTTTCCAAAGGTTTCTAATAGCTGAAAAGCAGTTAATAAGCAATTTCCAAAAGTGATTAGAAAAAGAAATATGCGAACCCTGTTTCCATAAAAACACAAATTGCTGTTTGGGCAAAAATGTTGTTCCCTTGTCTCCTGGAGCTCTAAACCTATCAGACACCACTGACTTGTGATCTCCTCGCAAGGAGTGACTATCTGGAGCACTTGTGGGCAATTCCAAGTCCTCTTCTTGTCCAGAGAGGAATCCTGAAGAGCTGATCCACTTGCCCTCTCTTCATTCCATTTTTAATGGAGCTGTCTTCCGTTCACTACTCTTTCCCCAGAAGTCCTACCATATAACTGCCTTAAGGTATGTATGCTATATGTGTGTATAATCTTGCTCTTGATTTGGGAATAACAAATATTTTTTAGGAATTCTTTTGTTCAAAAAAGAATAAGGATATCAGCAATCTTAGGACTCATTAATGCCTGATTTTGGATTTACATCAGTAACAACCATAGCCAAGAATCAACAATCCCTCTTTCTGTTTCTTGGAAAAGCCTATTCACTATCCTGAATAGTATGCTGAGTAGGGCAATTAATTAACCGATTGATTAAATTGGCCCTGCAGTATTGCAGGACTTCTCCTATACATCAGAGGCCCAGGAACTAAATCTTAGATACAATTAGGAGGCAGGGGCACACAACTGGGGTAGCAGTTTTAGAGCTGGACAAGAAGCAAGACTTAATGTCATTTGCCTCAAAGCTGTCTGCGTATCCATTCAGATGAATTCTCCTTCTGAGGAAACAATAGTTAATAAAGTAGCAGGGGTGGTGATAGTTTCTGCTTGGCTACATAAGGGACATGGAGGGCAAGATTTGTAATCCAATACCTAATGGCATCAGGTTGAAGAAATCTGTGTTGACGGATCTGCTTAAGATGGAATAAATCTGTTTCTTTTCCATGGGGCTTGTATGTTTGGTTAAACAAAAAAAAGTTCTAGGGTGCCCACCCTTTCTAGAAGACATCTTGCCCTGAGATATCCAAGTTACATTTGACAGGGGGGAAAGACTGAGAAATGCCCCTCCCACCCATAATAATTACCAACTGTGTTACTGCACCATTTCATAGATATGAGCTTGACTCACCCTTTTGTTGGGTAGATGGCTGAGATAATGAGTTTGGACAATAAACATGCGGTGTCAATTAAGAATAGTAATAGCGAATGTGTGAAGAGGTCTGGGAAGGGCAAAGCCTCTTTATCTTGGTGAGACACATAATGAATAGTGGCAGGTTTGGGAGAATACTATTCACAGGTGGCTGGAAATCATTTTCTAAGAAAAAAAGATTGGCACTCAATGTTTTTTTCTTGCCAATCGTAGCACACCTGACTTTCTTCAAATCTGAGCTTGCATTAATGCTATCTTCCACTTTTATTATCGCAGGAGCTGAAACACTTAAAAAGTGATCTTGGAAATTCTTCTGAATCGGACAGCGTACATCTGGGGAGGGCCTGGATTACTGTGCTCAAGGGATGATTTGTATTAAGTAGTTCGTTTCCATATTCCAGCTTAAAAGTGTGCATTCTTGTGTTCTTATCAGTGTGCTTATTTGTTTTTGTATTAGCCTTGTAAGTTGAACTGGGCAGAGAAAGCTGATTCTCACAGTTTTTGAGATTTTTGCATAGGTGGTCTTTGCATAGGATGGTGCATTTTAAAAAAATAGCAGCACACTTGCTTTAATATTTTCTTTAAGAAGCTCATACTTACTGGTATATGTGTCCATTTTAAAAAATAGTTGCTATAGCATTAATTTAAGTCATGCTTGACTGGGTTTAAAAGCCCCAGGATTTGCTTTATTTTATTACGAAGTTTCATTGGCAACTTGAATTCCTGACAGCTCTTTATCTCTATATTGAGATGGTTTAATGATAAAATTCTAATTGTTGTGCTTAGGTTTAAATTCTTTCTCCAGAGCAATTAGAAGTGAACCACAGCTGTGAACAGAGAGTAAGGCCTTTCCTTAGTTAGCTAAATGGAGCTGGCCACACACTTCAGAAAGCTGCATGAATAATTGCAATGAGGTATAGCGTAATTGTCATCAAAATCTAAAATTTCCTCCATTTCTCTTGCACTGTTCTCTGATGCTCGGCCAGAATAAGAGGTACTGTAATTGCTTCACTGGCTCAACAATCCCAGGTTTGGTCAGGCCCTGGAGACTGATTTGGCAACAACAAGGTTTAGAATTAAGCTATGACTATGTTGTATTTTTTTCCAAGCTGCAACAGGTGTTAGTGCAACTGACTTATGTGTCCAAATAATTACAAAGTATCCTACACACTACAGAAATCTCTTCTTTTTTATATATATTTTTAAAGCAAGCTAAATTTCCCCATCACCACCACTGCCAGTCATGAAAAAAGATGACGCCATCAGCCCCAAGGCCCTCCTCTGGCATTTCAGTTCTTAGAGAAGGAGGCCACACACACAGGCAGTTGAATTAGCAGACCGCATAAACATCATATTGACTCCTATTTCTAAGCTGCTGATGGAATTTAACAATAGCAATAGCACTTAACTTATATACCGTCCCATAATGCTTTATAGCACTCTCTGGGCAGTTTACAATGTCAGCATATTGCCCCCTACAATCTAGGTCTTCATTTTACTGACCTTGGAAGGATGGAAGGCTGAGTCAACTTTGAGCCCCATCAAGCTCAAATGTGGGCTGAGTTAAAATGCAATACTGCATTTTAACTACTGTGCCACCAGGGAATTTCATGATTAGTGATTCTGTAGCAGTTGCTTTGGTCATGGTTGGATCCAGTGTAGAGGATACCTGTAGCACACTGAAAAAGATCAAGCCCATTTTATGGCTTAACAGCTGAGAAGAGAACATCTCCAGATTATGCCAGTTGTTTCCATTGTATGATCAGCAATAAAATATATGGGGAGAAAATAGATAGGTTGAAAGAGTTAGGACATGTTCTAAGCCTGAGTGACAGACAGTGTTTTATGTGGATCTGCCTCTTGTATCAAAATGTCTCTAAATCATTGAATGTGAGGTGACTATGCATGACTCTTGTTGCAACGTTTATCTCAGAAATAATAGAGTGTAGTACCATTATCTACCCCAGGACAATGTTGCAGAATTTCTCTCCACTAAATCCACTTCTAGCAAGCACAATACTTCCCAATGTCTATTTTGAAAGGCTGTGTATGTGTTGCTAAATAAATAATGTTTCTTGATGATCCTATATAGGCCAAAGCTTGTTTGGAAGGTCAGCATTTTCTTTCTTTCTTTTTTTTTTTTTTGTTCAAGCTTTTCTCACTTAAGAGCCTGTCCGGTTTCTGCAACATGCAGTACATTCTCATAGGTGGTTTAAGCCAGCTGTCCTCATTTTACCAGAGTGTTGAAGTTGAACATTGTTGAAACAATTAGAGCCATGTTCTGCGCATAGCTAGCTTTTTATTTCTAGTGTAGAGTTATCCCTGGAGGAAAGAGCCTTGTCTTGCTTTTCCAAGAACACACCATGTTCCTGTGCTCTTAGTTGTGGGTTAGTGTTCAGTGACATATTATGTGGATGTGCCTTAATGGATAGTTAGATGAATTTGAATGGCTTTTTCTGTTATATACTTTAGGGACCTGATCGTGGGAAATAGTTTGCAATTAAACAGCAATGCTTTAAACTAGGTAGGCATTTTTTTTAAATCAGGTGGCAACTGCTTCAAAATGTGGTTTTAAGCTGGCAATGTGGGTTCCCATGATCTATATTTTTCTATATTATTTACTCAGAAATCCTATTCAGCAAGAGTCTCTTGCAACTTTAAGTAGAAGCTTCCGCCTTCTAGCATTTATTGCTAATGGTTTCTTTTTTTTTTTTAACCACAATATGGCATGATTAATGAACAACAATATAATAAATCATTTCTGGTTCTAAAGGGGATATTATAGGACATTTATATAGTTCAATTTCTGATTAACTCACGGTTTGTTTTGCTATAGAAACATGCAGTATTTGGATCCAAAGTGAGCTTCATGTCCAGCTTGGGTAAGATTGCTCTGCCTGTTAACTGTTCCTTAAAAGAGCTATATCTTTTTCTGAGCTTATCTGGTAGTTGTGTGGGCTCAAGAAAATATATGCTTGAGTATAAAAGATGGTAAAATATTGACAGACAGCCTCCCTCTTCAATTTCAACCGTCTTGGTAATTTACCCCTTCATAATGGAGAAAACAATGAACTGTTTTAATATTTGGTAGAATTGATGTCTGTATTACTAAAACTCTCCTACCTTTGTCTGCTTGTAACCTTCAGTGCATCATTGTGCAAAAATGTTTGAATCAAGGTACTTCAAATCTGTTAATTTAAACCAGGGGTATCAAACTGCCAGCCCACGGGCCGGATGCGTCATGTGGAAGCTGCGCCCACCCCAGCTCTGGCAAGGGGAAAAAAAGTCACGATACATCGCAACACGTCACATGACGCAGCAAGTTTGACACCCCTGATCTAAACAATGCATACACAACCTGGGGCCCATTACTCCTATATTATTGAAATGTCAAGACTCTTCACACCAGTTGTATTCGCAAAGTTGTGATGCTGCAGTGTCGCCACAGTTAGTTGTGGTCACGTGATCCTGATTTCCAGTGCTTCCTGCCTGCTTCCCACAAGCAAAGTCAATGGGGAAACCAGCGGGAAGTTGGAAGTCACTCCAGCTACTTTTTTGCCTGCGCATTGTCATTTTGTTTGAATAGTTAAGGAAATATCTTTGAAGGAATGACCCAGTGAATCATGGGTTGTCTAGTAAAATTCTAAATTTCATATTGAATGAATGTTTCAAACTAAAATGAGGAGCATTACTTCTGTGGAGCACCACATTTTTGGAGAAAAATGTTAAGAGCAGGATGGTAGCAAAGGTTATGGAAATAGGCACAAAAGGCCTTTAGTCACCTCTCTTATCTCTCTGTCTTTCTGTCAATTTCTTCTCTTTGTCGGGAAATATCCCCTTTTATTTTCTCTTTCTGACATCTGAAAGAGAGAACTAAATCAAGAACTCTTCCACTTCTATCACGGGTACATTTCAACTTTGTCTTTGTTGGGACTCTAAAATGCTTTATTTTTCTCTGTTATGGAAAGATGGCTTTCATATGTTATATGACACAAAGTTTGATATTGTGAGGATAAATGAGCATTTTTTGCATTTACCGCGGTCTAGTAGGTTCATATAGAAATTTTGGTCTGAAGGCTTTATAGAGGTAGGACTGATAACAGAACAACATATTAAGCAAACATTACAATATAGAGTTCTAAAGTTATCTAGTGTGGAGAATAAAAATTTAAGAGGCAAAATTCTTTTTTTCTTTTGAAAAACAGCAAGGCAAGTTAAAATAGCTATAAAGGAAGGCTCATTAAAGCTCTGGGATATTACAGTTACAATTTGTCTCTTTGTTTTTATGGAAAAGATAACCTAAGTTAAAATCATTAGAGAAACACAGTGGAGAGTTTATTTTATGCAGATTGGTGTGACTTTATCTTCTTTTTGAAGAATTCAAATATTAAGCTCTCTACATCTAAAGAATTGCAGAAGCTTTCAGAAAAACTAAGTGTATTTTTTTAAAATATACACATACAAATACACTTTCTGAAGGACAATTTGTCATATTCTTGATTGTGGATTGTACGCTGTATGCTAAAAGAGTTTGGTACATATAATAAGATATATCTGTAAAGCTCTTAGAGCACCAGCAACCCGTTTCAGATGGGCGGGGTCCCTCTGGCCCTCCTTATGGACCCCAACTCATCATAATGTTTTACTTTAAATATGTTTCCAAACAAAGCTTTTATTGTGTAATAAACCCACTTTACTGATGTAATTTTACAAAGGGCTCAAAACTATCATTGTTCATTTGGAACTCTCCCATATTTTCCCCTTATTCCTTCCCTCATTTTTCTTCCCAGAGGAAATTAGTTGGGAGGGGGAAAGGAACTGCTGAATAATTTCAATTAGTAGCAATAAGAGCTCCCTATCTGAAAAAGAAATGTCCTCAGAACAGTGAAGAGGAGACAGCAGATAACACAACATCATTTCCCATATTGACAGAGCTGGCAGAATAGGATTTGCTTCTCTTCTATCAAGAAGGCAAAAAGAAGTTCCTTCATGTACTTTGGATGAAAACTCCCTCAGGTTTTGTTCTTCTTTTTCAGAGAGATATATCTTGTCAGCTGCAGTCTCTGGAGCTAATTCACCAAAAAGTGGGAGAAAGAAGGAAAGGAGGGAGGGAAGAACGGGAGAGAAAGTCAGGCTGCAGAAGAATAGTGAAAAGGTCAAGCAATAGACCTGTTGCCCACCTCTCCCTGGCCTTGTGGACAGCCATTGAATATTAGGGGTTCATCTAGGTGGGATCAGGATAGAGTCTTGTGGCATCTATATAGTATTGATTGATGGTGACTCTAAAAGAAGCAGGAGAACTCTCTTAACTTAAAATGTGCCAGAAATGGCAGCCAGCAAGTATTTTCAGCATCTCTTCAGCAACCACAAGCTGGCAATGGGAATTCATGACATGAAGACGGCTTCCAATGGCGACCAGCGAAAGTAGGCCCGTTGTCAGGAACAAAGAATCAGGATGATCAGTTAGGTTGCAGCATAGATTTCTTCAAGTCTATACCCAAGAATCTGGTCAACAAAAGTTCAGCAGTAATTGGCACCTGATAAGGGTCAGTGAAATTGAGGAAGGGTTGGACTTAGAGCACTTGTGGGAATGCAATGACTCTAAGCTAATGATGCATTTAACTCCGTCTCCCAGGTCTGCCTTCCCTGCTACTACATCCATAATTAACTCTCCTCCCCACATTCCAGTTATGGTGGGGAAAAGAATGGGGAATAATGAAGTATCTGGAGAGGGGAAGAAAAGTTAGTGTAGGGGAAATGAAGAACAGAGGAGATGCAGGGATGTCTGTTTTATTGCTCAAAGAAAGGAAGTCATAGATAGGCCCTTCCCTATCAAGGACTGGAAGATAGCCAACACCATACAACCTTTCATGGACAGAGATCACATGTATGATGAAATGGCTTTTTGGACAGCTGCTGAAGGGAGGGGACATTTGCACCTCCATAGAGCTTCTAGGATAAGGAAACATCATCCACTTTTTATTCTTAATTCTTCTCCTTTTACCCAGTGTCTAGATGCTTGCTGCCTCCCCTCTTCTTCCTGATCTAGTAGAACTGAGGAGAGTAGATTCTCATGCTGGCACTTCAAGAAAGAAGAATAAATGAAAGAAAACAGGCCTCAACAGCAATGGAGCTTGTTCTGTATTCACAAGAGAAATCCAGGAATCTTCATCCCAAATGGTGGCTTCAGCTCAGCTCACTCTTTCAGTGACATAGAAAAATTCATTCTCCTCTGACAGAAGCAGCAACAGTCTCTCTCCCAAAACCATCAGCTTTTCAAGACAGTTGGTCACCACAAAGCTTTACCAGATGACTCAGCAAATCTTCCAGGGATAATTTAGACGGCAGTGCATGGAGACTGAATCAGCAAAAATTCCAGAATTCTTGTGTGAACTGGACTGGAGAGGGGAGTCATAGCAAATATACTTCAAAGGCATGCAGATGTACTGGGTTTGGTTTTTCCTAGGTTTTTAAGAGGCGGTTCTTTCAAACTACAAGTACATCATTTCCTCAGGGTGTCATGGTTCCGACAGACAGAGATGAATAAAGCAGAACTCCGAGGCTTGAAAATTCCTCAAAGAACATGTTTATTAGTTACATAGTATTGGCACGATCAAAGTGAAACCAAGTCTGAATTGCCAATTAAAAATTACTCAGTTACAAAGTATAATGTCCCACCCACAAAACTATGCAATCAACTATGTTCTCCAGTGTATTCATTTGGCGGGCCTTTTTTTACAATGCCCAGTCCCTGATTGCGGGAGCAGTAGATGACTTTGGTTCCCACAGGACAGAAGATTATTTTGACTAGTGAAGCACCTGGGCAAGCCCCCCTCCCTCCGTTCTATGTGGCAACCTAGAATGAAGAGAAAAATGGCTGCAGCCAGGTCATTGTAGAGTTGACACAGGGATAACTTTCAGAGAATCATAGGGCTGGAAAGGACCTTGGAGATCAATTTATCAATTTATCAATTAATCAGTGAAACAGATTACCTTTAAAGTTGTGGGGTGCTCCATCACTGGAGGTTTTTCAGAAGAGATTGGACAGCATTTCTCTGGAATGGTATAGAGTCTGCTTGAGCAGGGGGTTGAACTAAAAGACCTTCCTTCCAGAAGGTCTTTTACAGAATATTCTGTATTCTTCTAGTCCAACCCCCCCACCCAAAGATGTCCATTTTTATATATAATAAGTTTACATTTCATAAGCGCTTAACAAACAACGTGTTGTCTGGGTCTTATTTTAATAACATGTAATAAAATCTTAATCTCTACCCCATTTTTCCAGCCATTGGTAAAATACATCCCATATTTGAAAATACTCTGTATCTTCCTTTTCTTTAATCTTCAATGTGAGCCTGTTCATTTCTGTACATTTCAGTATTTTCTTGATTATATCATCTTCAGAAGGTTTCTTCATTTTTTCCAATTCTGTGCAAAAGCAATTCTTGCTACTGTTAATACACATACCATTAAAGATCCATTTTCTTTCTCATATTTTCCTGAAATTATACCTAATACAAATAGTTCTGGTTTAAAGTCTACATGCTTTCTTAACATTTTTTTCTAACCAAGTATGAACTTTTGTCCAATTTTTTTTTGCTTTAGGGCACTTCCACCAAAGATGATAGTACGTGCCTGGTTTTTGCCTACATTTCCAACAATTGCTAGAAATATTTTTAAACATTTTTACTAGTCTGGCCAGTGGTAAGTGCCATCTATAAAACATTTTATACAGATTTTCTTTATATGCAGTTGCCATTGTTATTTTATTGTTTCTTTTCCAAAGATTTTGCCAGTTTTCTATATTGTGTCCAAAGTTTTTAGCCCATGTTATCATTGTTTCTTTTACTTGTTCATCTTCCATCTTTAAGCTTAACAAGGATGTCCATTTTTTTCTTGAAAATCTCCAATGATGGAGCACCCACAACTCTGGGAGGTATGCTGTTCCATTGATTAATCAGTCTCACTATCAGGAAATTCCTCCTTACTTCCAAGTTGGATCTCCCTCTGATGTCCTGCTCCCAGGTGCTATGGAAAATAAATTGACACCCTCTTCCTTGTGATAGCCCTACAAGTATTAGAAGACTGCTAGCATGTCTCTCCTAAGCCTTCTCTTAGTTAGGCTAAACATGCCTTGTTTCCTTAGCTGTTCGTAATACTATTTAGCCTCCAGACCTCTTATAATCTTTATTGCTCTTCTCTGCACTCTTTCTAGGGCCTTCTCCATCAACCATGCACCGTTTTCTTACTTTAGATGTAACCCTTCATCCATTCCGTTTGAAGCATCAGACAAATCTCAAATAAGATTTTTCCATGGTAGTCAACATTCCTGGTATGCCTAACCTTAACAAGGGGAGTGAAAGAATTGGTTACACTGTAGGTATAAATTTATGTGTTTTCCAATCAGACAAGACAGTCTACAAAATGGACTGCACTAGTTAAACTTTTACAGATCGCAGGAGATCCCCTTAATTGATTTCTATCCAAATCCATCTGACCTCATGCAATGTACTTGGTATTATTTGGATGTTTAGGATCTACTTAGAATACATGCTAGACTTGTATCAATTGTACCATTCGTTTTTCTTTCCTATAAACAAAGAGGGAAAAGGTATATTTAATACAATCATTAGTCTATGGGCAGAGAATGTATCACACTGGGACATTCCAGCAGTGCCAAGCAAACCCCTAGACAGACCAAGTCCCCTAAGGTAAGGAAAGCAGTGGCTTCACCAGCTCTGGCATGGCAAGTGATTCTTTTTTTATATATATAACAAGTTTTATTGATTTTCTTTTGGTTTTACATCAAAGTGCTTGAGATTCATTGTGGGGATAGGGTGCTCCATAGAAAAAAGTAAGAAACATAATCATACATATATAGTTCAAATTAATTCTTTAAAAGTTCCCTCTCTATTTTGTCAATCAAAGAAAAAAAACTATCAATAATATTTCACCTATATCCGATCAAATCCTGTTTTCAAGCTTAACTAACTTACAAATACCATATTCCAATTTAGCCTTAAATAAACACATAGTTTACACTTCAATTTCCCTTATTTCGTAAAATATAAATTGTTTCTAAAATATACATATTATTCCAACCATTCTATTTATACTTCCCAATTAAATTCTATCTCTTATTCTACTCTATTTCAAATATATATTTTATAAATCAATCCATACCTTTAAAACCCCTTTTTAACTCCTTACCTAAAATTTAAATCTTATCAAAATCATTATACCTCTAAAAAGAAAACATATTATTCCACCAGACACCTTCTTATTTCATTTCCGGTCTATATTCTATTTCTTCATCTATTAACTTTTTGTTTACCATCTTTTCCGTATTACATTTCCCAACCATAGTCAAATTACATCCCAACCATAGTCAAATCAATAATTTTCATCTCATTAGTATTAACTCAGTCAAAATCTCTAAAAGCCTTTTTAACCCATCAGGTAAAATTTTAACTCTCATTTTTAAACCTAATTCTAGCTTTCTTTTTGTGCCAAGCAGGTTTCCACAAAAGAGCCTCTAAATCATCAAATCTTAATATTTGATTGTACATATTTCTCCACAATTGAGTCTGATCGTAGTCCTGTTCTCTTTTTTCCAATGTTGTCTGCACTACATAATCAGTCTTATTCAGTATGGTAGTTATTCGTTGTTTATCCATGTTATCACCGTTTTCGATGCCTCGTATTTGGAAATCAATTCCTGTTGCTTTTGGGATTGTAGGTGTTTTAGTTAGAATCCGCCTTTGGTCATCGAGATTCTCCATAACCTGTATATGAGATGTAATATCTTCCTCTGTGTTGATTGGTTCCTCTTCTGGTGTTGTTTGAATTGTAAAGTAGTCAGTTGAAATCTGGAAGTCAGTTTGAAGCTTTGTAATAAAGGCATTTATTCTAACATTCACACGTTCATTAAATTCATGTATTCTTCCCAGCATCCGATTACCAATAGATTGTAAATATATTTCCTCCATCTCGTTAAGTTGTGGATGTAGTTGCATGCCGGCCTCTTTAGGGTTGATTCGTTCTTCCTCTGTTGTTCCTTGGTCTATAAATTGGTCAGTCAAAGTTTGAGATTCAATTTTTAACTCTGGAGCATCATCTTTCATGTTCATTCTAAATTGTTCTTTAAGTTCCAAAACTTTTTCTAGTAAAAGTCCATAGTCAAGCTGTGGGTAAAATTCCATTTCAATAGTAGAATAGTCTTAGTTTTTTGGTGAAGATCAGCTTAGAAGGTAAATACAACACTAAAAATTCTATAGTAGGGATATTATAAGGTATAACATCCAAAAGGAATAGAAAAAAGCAAAAAAGTCAGGCCAGACAAAAAGAAAAAAGCAAAAGAAAACCAAAGTCAATATTATTTAAAAATATCCAATTTGTAATCCAAAATAGTAATAAAATCTTTAAATTCCAAAAAAGTTTCTAGTGTGAGTCCATAGCTAAGTTGTAGGTAAAATTCCATTTCAATAATAAAATAATCTTAATTTTTTGATAAAAATTCAGCTTGGAAGATAAATACAGCAATAAAAATTCTATAATAGGGATATTATAAAATGTAACATCCAAACAGAAATAAAAAAAAAGCAAAAAAGTCAAGCCAAACAAGAAGGAAAAAGAAAAAACCAAAGTCAGTATTATAAAATATCCAATTTATAATCCAGAATAGTAATAGAAAAAAGGTGCCTTGCAAGTCAATTATTATGTTTGTAATCCAAAAAAGAGAGAAAGTCCATATATCTAGAATATATAATTTGTACTGTAAAGTTCAGTTAAACTAATAGGAGAAAGAAAAAGAAAAAAAATGAAAACCTTCTTTCAGCTGGTTTCAACATCAGATAGGAATGTCTAGGCGTAGAGCCAAGTGTCTGGGCGTCATGCCAAGTTTAGTCTGAATACACACCCGGCAAAAGGGAGTGAAAGTCTTGGCTTAAAACAATACTTTATTGCAACTTCAAGCTGCAAAAAGCCGCCCAGACTGCAGAAAAAAAGTTTTAAAATAAGCAATAATGTTCAGAAGGGGGGGAGAGAAAAAAACGCTCCACCCCCCTCCTTAAAGGCTTCCGCTTGAATTAAAGACAAGCTGGCAAAGAGAAAGAAAATCCATCTTCACAGGAAAGATTTTTTCAGGATCCCCGAAATCCAGCAACTCAAATAGTCAATAAAAATTAATTATTTTTCTCAAAGCTCATTTTCCCAAATGTCCGAACGCCGCTCTCTTAAAATAGGGAAATAATTCCAGAAACTTTTCACAGGGAGATAAATAGGGTACCAAGAGGGAAGGAAAGGTCTCACCCGGATCACCCACAGTGGTTCTTTTCACTTAGATGTTCTTGTGACTTTCAGCTGGAGCAGCTAGATGATCGGCCATGTTAATGGCCGATCTTTTCCCCGTCGGCCCAAAGGAGCTGTCTCGGACTGCAGAGGGAGATGCCGCTCCCTCCGCCGTCAACGAGTGTCCTCCTCAGCGGTGGTTGCCCCTCCAGGGCGACGTTCGACCCTGTCCAGGGTCTACCAGCGGGGGGAAACCAGCCAGCGAAGAGAGCAAACTCTTCGCACGACCGTCTGCGCTGCAAACCGGAACCGGAAGTCAGCAAGTGATTCTAACTGCTATTTGGAGGATAGCAAAGTTCCTTAGGCATTACATATCAAAAGTAGACATATCCACTTCTATGGATGACTCTTGTACTTCGGGTTGTTCAGTTCCGTGGGTGTTAGAGGTGGTCAAGGCCTGTCTATGGATATTGCTACTACTACAGAATATTCCCTGCTGTCATTTCCAGCAGTCCAAGAAAAATAGTTAGACCTATAAAGTAGCCATCTGGTCACTCGATAATAGACCTAATAATTCCATTCAAACTACTGTATCATACAGAACCAAAGTATGTAAAGGGGAACATTTATACAGTGCCTGCCTAATGATGGGAATACATTTCTCCTTGATTTATTTTATTTATTTATTAGACTTATTTGCTGCCCATCTTGCCCAGAGGCAACATTTATCTTAGTGTATCCATTTTACTGGTTTCCATTTTGTGATTCTAGGCCACAAGAGGTACTGTAGTTCCATGCAGCTGAAGTCAGTTCCCCATAAGTGAAGACTGCTTCCTAGCAAGGGACAAAAAGGAAGTTATTGTTGACTGCCTTCTCTTTAGAAAAGCAGTTAAGCTTCTTCTCTTGGAACTCTAAAGTCTGGTGACCAAAAGGCTAGGTAAAATACATTCTCCACAACCTGGCTCTGTTATCTGACTTCCTCTAGCTCAGCTCTTCCTACCAAACACATACAGACACCTGCACACAGAGAGACTGTAGATGTGTTCTGTCTTCCTTTGATCTTGGAGTTATGGGGTCTCTGGGAAACTCCATATATCTCGCTAGAGGGTTGATGTCAGCTATCCATTGAACGAGCAACAGTAGGAAGCAATCTTCTATGTATTGATGATTTTCAAGCCATTTGTGGAAGCCCCGAGTGCTGCTGCTAGATAGACACGGTCACAATAGGCAGTCATCTGAAAATACTGAAACAGCATCTAATTAAGTTTTGTCTATGCTCTTCCCAAGAGCACAGTGATTAGGAATAGAAAGAAGATAGTCCAGTTGAAAGCAATCATGGAATCATTTGCAGGCTTGAAGTTAAAACTGTCAGTCACAGTTTCTGTGTCTCCTGCTTGTCTTTTTCATTATGAATAGCTTGAAGACATTTCCAAGAGTTTCAGAAATGTATGAAATTGGCCTACGAAAAAGTGCAGAAATGAATCTCCAAAGATTTCTGAAGACTCATTGCCATTTTATAACCAGGTTCCTGGTATTCCCAAGCAGCACTAATATCCTTCTTTGGGGCTATTGGCCTTAAATTCCTGTTTTGGTAAAATTATTGTTGATATTGCATTGCCATTTTAGACTAATTAGCACTCCAGTTGTATATTACTTTTTTAAAAAAAATAACTACAAATCAGATCTGATGAGAAATAAAAGTTAAAAAAACCCTGGGAGACAAAAAAACCCATGATTCAGCAGCAATCTCATAATTTTCTAAAGGTTTAATGCAAAGGACTAGTGACATGATAGCAGTATTCCAATATTTGAGGGACTGCCACAAAGAAGAAGGGGTCAACCTATTCTCCAAAGCACCTGAAGGCAGGACAAGGAGCAATGGATGGAAATTAACCGAGGAGAGAAGCAACCTAGAACTAAGGTCATATTTCCTGACAGAACAACTAATCAGTGGAACGACTTGCCTCCAGAAGTTGTGGGTGCTCCAACACTGGAAGTTTTTAGGAAGAGATTGGACAACCATTTGTCTGAAATGGTATAGGGTCTCCTGCCTGAGCAGGGGGTTGGATTAGAAGACCTCCAAGGTCCCTTCCAACTCTGTCATTCTGTATACTATATTCTGAATGAAGATAGCAATTTGAGGCAGAAATAGTGTGGCAATAACCATTGTTTTCTATTATGCTGAGCAGGTATATCAAAGCACTTTTAGGAATAGCAAAATTCTGTATACTTTTGTTATTCAGAAGCAGTAATGTTTGGCATTCTCTCATTATGCATTGCTCTGGCCCAGTTCTCAGTGACCTAGCTAAGAAGTCTCTCAGCTGAGTCTAAAAAGGCAGTATTTTCCCTCCTTCAATAGAGTCAATTTTTTTTTCTCCAATTAATTCAAATACTAAAACCCATGCACTCAGGTTTTCCTGGTAAGACTCCACATATGAAAAGTTATATAATGTCTGCATATGTATAAGTTAAAGTTTTATTATAGTTGTATGCCAACATATAACAAGATATTCAGATAGTACTTTTTTTTTTTTTTTTGGAAAACAAGTGATCCAAAAAGCAGATAGACCCCACCATGTCAACCGGATACCTGGGAGACAGAGTGTGAAGCCCCGGAAAATCTGCTGCCTTTTTACTGTCCAGAGGAAATTCTTTAACTATGTACAGGCCACCAAGTTCAAAAGCAAAACTGAGCCTTTACATGATTTAATTGAAAAGAACAGAATACAATTGTTCATATGAACTGACTAATATCTCTCCTTTCTCATCTCCTGCAGACTTAGATAAAACTTTCTACAAAACTCATAGCTATTCACAGGCTGCTTCAGTGCAGGCAATAAGCTGCTAAACTGATTATTTGTCTGTATTTATTTAATTTCATTACCAAAGATCAAAGAACTCTGCTGATTGTATCACAGGGTCTTTTCCAGATTATTTAGTGCAAAGAAAGAGGCAGGAAATAGAATAGGTCCACTGGTTATAGTTGTTAGAGGAGATCTTATCAAAATATCACAGTCGTTTTGCCTTTATTGCAGGTAATTAAGACACTCTTTTTTATTTTATTTTATTTTCTCAACAGCTGAACCCATAATCTGCATTAGAGTTGGGAATGTGGTACAGCTGGTGGTGGCTGAAGTTAGCGGTTACCTGCTAAGCACTTCCTGTGACATATCGAATGGCTCTTATTCCCCACCAACTGGCTCGGCCTATTTTGTGCTTTCTTAGTAGTAACTCTTTGTAAGGTGAGCAGTCCTCTCCAGTGCAACCAAGTCAGAAAAGCTTGTTTCATTTATATCACAAACCTATTCCTGCCCCTTCAGAAGTAAATCTCATTGCGTATAATGGGATTTGTTCCCGTGTAGGCGTGTTCAGGACTGCAGGCATAACCCAGCATAAAAATGTCAAGGGCCAACCCTGCCGCTTTATACCCACGAATCTTTGAGCAAAGCTTACCTGTCCCCAGCATCACAGCCCTCTTCTTCTTTTCCTTATTTAGAAGCTTTTACCAATTAACCACTCCAAATTTGTAACCAAAGTTGTTTCCAGGATTTCGTGTGTGTATGTCCCATGTAAGGTGCCTTGAGGAGACCTTCACTACACATTTGCACCTACCTTCCTCAGCTCCTTAAGGGCATTCATGTGGGGCTCAGAATGAAATGATGGGTGACTGTGCAATCAAAGCCCTGCCTTTTTTTTTTTTAATATGCATTGCACAAATGTAAGAAGGGATGGGACTCTAGTTGCACACACCATCTTGACTTTTTTGAACCCTGTGCAGATGATCCTGTCCTTTATTTGGTTCTCTGCTTTGCTCATCTCACCTGCTTCCTTGCTTCTTTGCTGTCTCTTCTCTTGGTGCCATGGCTACTATCCAGACAGCCAGTGTCTACATATTTGAGAATGCACCTATGGATAGGCCCTAGGTTGATGGAATCATACATGTTCCTCATCAATAGTCAATAATCATTATTTAAGATTGTGTCTCAGAAATTGAAGGACTGATCCAGTGCTGATTTAGACTGAATCATTAAATGTGGTATTTCTTTTTTGATGCATTGTTTTTAAAATTGTTGCTTTTACTGTACAATATTAAGCAACATCTTACAACCAATTTTACAACCAATATTAAGCAACATCTTATTTCTGTTCAGTTGGCCAACTCTTGCCTTCACATGAAATTCTTCATGTTTTTGTACAATGTTCTCAGCATTCCTTCTTGTCTCTGTTCTCTGATTTTTTTTATCCTAATAGCAGCTGTGAAGTTTTGTACCCACTCAGCTAATATCATAGGAGAGGATATCAGGAGATAGTGGAACATTACCATATTTATTGCATGCAGAAGTTTGGGGACCCTCCAGTGAAATTGTATGATTCATTTATCTGCAATCCTAATTGAACATAAGATTTCTAGCAGGACTACCCGATTCTGTAATAGCTTTGTTCCCTATGCCATCCGTCTGGTAAACTCGCAAGATTCGTTTTTCTCGCCATGCTTAATCCGAACTAGACTGTGTTGTTTCCCGGTGTCATATAATATATGTGGGTATATGCATAATTCTGTATTTATTTATTTATTTTTGTCATATATGTGTAGTGTATATCCGAGGTGGTGACCCTTTGAGAGCTGTATGCAACGAAATTTCATTTTAGTGTATGCCAATTAGTGTACATTCAAAGTGACAATAAAGTTATTATTCTATTCTATCACAGCCTCTACATAGTACTGTTTAAAACAACATATTTCTAGAAGTGTGAATACACACTTAGTATTTATATGTAGTTATTTATGGGTTCAACATGAGAAAGCAAAGAATGTGGCAGTTTGGACATCCTTCCATCCAGTACTTCGTAACACTTCCTTTGGCAGAAATAACAGTTTCCAAACATTTCTTGTAGCCATATAAGAGTCCTTCTATTTTTGCTTTTGGAATTCTTTTTTCTCACTTTTTCTTGCAGAACTAGAGTAATTAACCATAAGTCTGTACATGTACAGATGTTTAGTAATACTCGGAGTATTCATGGTTCTGAGAACTGTGAGAATCATATCAAGACCTTTTATCTTTCTTTCACTAAGTACTTCATGGTTAATTTAGAGGTAAGTTTCAGATCGTTGTCTTTCTGAAATTCTCAACTTATTTTCAGCTTTAATGTCTTCCCTGACTGTGAGACATTAGCTCCTAGGATCGGTTGATTAGTGGAATCCATTCTTCCTTCACTGACACTGTATTTCCTGTGCATTGGCTGCATCCCAAAGCATAATTCTCTGAATAACAGCAAGGTGTTCTTTGCAGCAACTGCTTTTCCCTCTCTTCTAATGTATTCTTGTGTGGTTGTGGCTGAACAGCTCAATTTTTGTTTCATCACTTCTAAAGCAGTTTGTTCCAAAACGTTTCAGACTTATCCAAGTTTTCCTTCACATGCCATAGGTAGTGGCTTTGTGATGAGGTCAGAGAAAGATATCCTTTTCCTCATGCAGATCATTGTAGTATAATAATGCTTTACCACAGAGCCTTGGAATCCCACTCCAGAGTCAGCTAAACTATTCAGCAGGCTGCTAGCATTGACCTCTGGTTTTATTTTTTGAGTCTTATATGTTTTCAGCCAGGATATTAATATATCCTAGAAGCTTCACAATCAAGAGAAGAGATTGAAGTTGAAAAGAATTTAGCTATTTTACCAAGACAACATAATATTACTAAAAGATTTTGGAATGGCCTTCAAGGTCCTGAATATTAATGAAAATCTGTGTGGAGAGTTCAAACTGGGAGATTTAAAAATATTTCTGAACTATAAGTATACTATAGGCAGGATTGGGGGAAAAATACGAAAGTAATAACAGAAAAACTCCTAGATAGTTTCAAAAAATATTTGGAAGCTGTAATTTCTGTCCAAATAGATGTTATAAAGTTCTGCCTGAAGGAGTGTCTAAGTTCTTGTATTAGCCAAATCCACAATTGCACCTAAAAGTAAAAATGCATTCAAATTTGCAGGGATATATCAGTTTTAACTTTGAATCATATAGAGATTGTATCAGCATCTGTTCAGTTAGAGATTCATTGAAACATGCAATCGGCTGTGAATGCTTGTGCATGCAGCTGTTAGGAGCTTCACCAAAGTGTTTGGCATTAGGTATAAGTTTCATATTTCAGGATGAACAATGGGAGAATTCTGCTTGCCCTTGATTATATCATGGGTTAGCGCTATAATATGAACTTGTTCTCTGCAGGATCCCTGTAGGCACTGTGGCATTGTGTAGTAAAAAATGATGTACACGAGTAGAATATTGCTAAAGCAGGACTTTTTCAAGGACCTTTTTGCTTCCTTGAAGTTTGCCTTTTCATGTCAAAAGCCATAGTCCACCAATGGGGGGGGGATAAAACAAAATTCAGGGTAGCTGTGTTCTAACTCACAGTGCTTTAAATGAAAACAGTTATTTGAAAAGTTAGGATTCCTGGATAGCTGAAATATAGGCAGCCAGCTGGCTCTTGTCTCTGGAAATCTGTTTGCTTTATTGAGATCAGGAAGATAGGAATTACCTGCCTGATTCATTCCCTAAAACTCATCCAACCTATTATCCTGTCTCCAACAGTGGCAGCACCTGATTGCTTCAAAGCATGATGCCAGACTTTCCATGTATGGGCAGATGGGGGTTAATCTACCCCAGGATACAGTTCTCCAAATGGCATCATGCTGGAAGCCAAAGCATGCATCCTTCTTCAGAATTTGATTTCATTAATCCATTTTTAGAGCATTTTATCAGTTTCCTGGCCTTTCAAGTTAAACCAAACCTATGGTATGCTTTTCTGGGCATCCTTCTGTGCATCTCATTGGAGATAAATGTGAGATAAAACAAGGCAGTTTTGGTTCAAAGATCTTTCAAAAGCACTTGCGTTTGCCTAAAACTGCTAGGAAGCTGCGGCTTGTTAATTGGAATATTTAAGGCTAGTATTATTTTTTTGCATATTTCTAGTAGCAGCCCCTTATTACTTAAATGGAGTGAGAACCAGCAATGGAGGGGGGAGCAGAACATAATTTTAATAATGCTCATTGAATATACTGTACTGTTTAAAACTGCACACCCATATGGCAGCTATCTAATATTACCTCAGCCTATGTAAGTAGGCTGACCCATCATGTCAGCATGCTAGAGTTTAGCCACCATTGCTATAGGCTGTCAAGTAATAAATGCTTTTGGATATCCCCATAATTCTGCATTTAATTTGGAAATTCTTAATAAGATTATAGTGCTAAGGGTGAAATACTCTGAACACTTACCACTGCAAGTAAGTTTCAGTGAATAAATAGGCACAAGATCAAGCTGTAACAATGCTTTATTTCACTGCAGTGGGTCTTGATTTGTTTATTTGTTCAGCTTCTGACTGTCTAATCTCTGCTCTTAACCCCCATTCAGGTGGTTGTATGTCTTATGGATTAATTATATGCTTCTGCATTGACAGATTTATCCTTATGGACCTTTTCCTAATGCCTGTGTATGAACTGAGCCAAACAAAAGCAAGCAGACCCTCTTCTCCATGAGGGTTTATTTAGCCAAGAGAGGGGGGAAAAGGCATCCAAAACTTAATGAAAGAGAAATTTGGTTTCATAGAGCTGAAACTTTGCATAGATCTACTCTAAAGACCCTGAGTTATGAAATGCTAACTGGCTTTCATATTTCCACTAATGAGAGATGAAGTTACTCTTAGCTATGTGGGAAAATCCATTTTGTTCCCCTCCCTGTTGAATTACTACATGATTTGTGAATTAAACATTTATACTGCTTTAACAAAAATAAAACTTAAGGAAGTTTTTTCTTGCAAATCATTCCTTTAAGAAGAAAAAATGTTCCACTACATTCGAACAATGTCTCTTTCTAGTAACTATGGCCTGGTGGTGGGAAATGGAGGATGCCACCAGAGGGCTGAGGACCGAGAGCAGATTATACCCACTTGGACAAAAATACAAAAAGCAAGAATGGTCAGATCAGAAGCTTTGTTGAATCTCAGAGAAGGAAATACTTGTGTCATCTAGTGCTAGATGTAATCTCACACTGTGTCTTGTAGTATTTAGCTTGATGGTCTCTGTTCTCTACTATGAAGGAAGGGAAGCCACTAAAAGCTGAAACTGCAGCTTTCTGGCCAGGATCCTGACTCCTTATCTTACTCGATTGTTTCTTAATGTGGAAAGTAAGCAGGATTACTAAGGGTGCTGTCTCCTCAGTGAGGTTTGGCTTAGAGGATGCAGTCACTGAAGGTCCTGACTTCCTGCTTTCAGGATCACTGAATCTCAAATGCCAATATTCCTGGATTCATGGAAGCCTGGTGCTTTTGTGACAATGCTACCAAGATTTTGTTGCTCCTCTCATAAATAATCAGCATCCTGCCGTGCCATTCACTCTGTTGTTGTTTAAATAAGCCTTGGCTTCACATCCCTTTCCTTTTACATTTGGAGTGGCCCACAGTTTGTCCATACCAACTCCCTATGCCCTCCCTGATCATTAGAGGAAACTGTAAGGAATAGCAGCAGTAGATAAACAAGATTTTTGAGCCAAGCAGTCTAAAGAAAACGATCCAGATATTTAAAAAAAAAAACACCCACTATGAATGTGTTCATTTATTCATATAGATTTAATAATAACAAGCATGTGATAACCTCCCCCCTCCCCCCAAGTAATTAGATATTATGAAAGGAGAGGTGGTGATTTGGTAGAGGAAATTTAACGTGCTCACATTCAATGCTTGGCCTCTCTAGACTGGGCAGGAAAAGAACTTTTCCTGCTTCCTTTGAAGAGCTACTGCCTGTTTGGGGGAACGCATATGGTTTTTGATAACAGTTTAGGACTTAGGTTTTCCTCATGTCAGAGTTTTTTTTTTTGTTGTTTTTTTAAATCTGCCCAAAGCTGAAAGGCATAATTTTCTATGTATAATTTTCTAAGCACAATTTTCATTCTGTCTCATAGAAAAATTAAGAAAGAAAGAGATGGGATTCCAGCAATTCCAGCAACTGAACTATTTCCCATTTGCAACCCAAGTACCTTACAGTGGAATCCTCATTTTATCTTGTATAGCATTTCTGTGAACTGGGTTCTCTTCACTCTCTTCACAATAAAATTTAATAATAATTAACTTAAAATAATTAATAATTAATAATGAAAAAGTATTTAAAACATAGTTGGTCTTGCAACCAACTCTGGATGGTTCCCAATCAAATATATTATTCATACCCATCTCTTGAGACCTTATCAATTGGAGAGGCAACCGTTTCTTTTCATCTTTACCGTAAGATTGGGATCCATATAACATGGAACAATTGTTTGCAGGAGGTGTTAGGCAACTGCCTACATTGTCCTCAACCTACAGCCACAATTAAGCCCAAAACTTCTGTTGCTAAGCAAGTCAGTTGTTAAGTGAATTTTGTTCCATTTCATGACTTTTTTTTGCCACAGTTGTTAAGTGAATCACTACCATTAAGTTAGTAACAGGGTTGTTAAGTGAATCTGGCTTCCCCATTCATTTTCCTTGTCAGAAAAGTTACAAAAGATGATCACATGACCCCAAGACACTGCAAACATCATGAATTACATGCCAGTTGCCAAGAATTTTGATCACGTGACCGTGGGGATGCTGCAGTGGTCGTAAAGGTGACCCATGGTCGTAAGTCACTTTTTTCAGTGCCATTGTAACTTTGAATAGTCACTAAACAAATAGTTGTAAGTCAGGGGACTATCTGTATCATAGCTTCCAACTCCCTTTCTATGCCGTTAACAAAGGCACTTCTAAGGATATTAGAAGGCATGAATTCATTCCACAAGAGTTACTGCCTAATAAGCATGCATAAGAAAGCCAAAGAAGAACCTGAAAGCCTAGGATTTACCTGAAAACGCAGGAAGGAAAACAGGATGTCTGCCACTCTCCACTGTTGCTTCTCAAAAGCTCCATAGCATTTTTACAGGAGTGCATTGCATTGCTGCTGCTTAAATCTTCCCTCTGTGCCTCAAGCAGACATATCAAATATGTCTTTATTTTTATAGCATCATTTTACATTTGGAAAACTTAGTGGGAGCAGAAGAAGGCCTCTTTGTGATTGGCATAAAGGAAAGCCAGTCAGAACTATGTGTACCTAGAGAACAAGTTCTGTCTGCATTCAGTCTGGGGGGGAAAGGGTGTCATTTTGATTCTGCGGATGTGCTTATACAGCAAGTTTGCTACTGCACGTATGGATATCGGTATAAATGCTTAAAATGTGAATAAGTATTATTTTGTTGGGAGGGCGTTATGTGGAATGATTCATTTCACATCAGAATGTGCAGCCTACCGGACTCTGCTGCATAAGAAGAACAAGCAGAGATGTGCCAGTAACGGGGGGATTATGGATTCATAATGATTGAATCATTTGTGATATGAATATGTTGAAAAGGTTCGGATCAAAGGTAATAGAAATTTTCTTAAATAAATAAATATAGTCCTCTACCTTTAATCAGAGGTATATAAAAGTTTCAAGAAAAACTAGCTCTTTAGGACATTCTGCCATAAATATTCTTTGGAATCCACATAGTTTGTTTTGCCATCCTTCAAGGGAAAGCATAAGAAGGAAAGTTGCTGACATCTAGGGGCTGTCTGGATTTTTTCAACCAAGAAACAGTAGCCTTAGTCTTGCTGATTTAAACTTGAATATGCAGTGATAAAGTCTTCTGTGTTTGCCATCTATGACAAACAGGTTGGCTGCTCTTTTCAGCTTGATGCTGAGTGAGCTGGATTGGCGACTTTCCCCACAATCTCATCCCACAGAAAGCTTATTATATTACAAATAGAATGCTGTCCATACAAACATTGTCAGCGATAGGGGAGCTGGGAGATGAACAAGAAGCATCTTTCCCCCAATATAATATACACGTGGTTGCTTTTGCCCAACATTGTTTCTTCTTTCTTTAAAAGAAAAGGATGGGTGGTTTCCAATTGCAATTATAGCAGTTGAGTCTGAATGCTGTGTTGATATCGGTTTAATTCAAGATGTAAGAAAGCTTGCTGATAAAACTGGAGTTATGCCCTGTTATGAGCAAAGGGCATTTTTAGGAGTTGGTGCTGTGTGTTGATATTTGGCTCAGAGGCTGCCGTGTCCTTCTTTTATATTCTGTTCATCTTTCCCCGTTCACCCTTTGGATGCCTAATCTTCAAAGGGTGATGTCCACGTCTCTTCCTGCTTTTGCACATTCATAGAGTTCCCATATCCCGGGCTGTGCTGCTCCCAAAGGCAAGTATCACTGCTGCTGCTACCGTGATAAGTAGATTCTTAAATATCGAAGGGCCTACATCCTAGTTTAAAGGAAACCTCTCTACAGTGACATTCATCAACTTGCTAGGATTAAAGACAGAAGCAATACGAAGGGGCATAGAAGCTTATTTCTTTCATTTTTCTCACGGTGAACCATAATTATGAGAACTAAAAAAACCGATAGCAAACTCCTGGAAATAGTCTGTGCAGAGAAGGCAGTGCAGTGTTCTGTGCTGATCAAGGAGGGCAAGGAGACCAGAGAAAACCTATACTGCATGAAGAAATTGCACCCTTTAGATCAGAGATTCCCCATAGATGTTGCCACCTCTTACATCCCCTCCACCAAGGAGCTCTAATACCTGCTGAATTCTATGCTTCCTTCTGCCGACCTAGAAGTAATTTGCACTAAAAGTTAACCTGCCTGCTGGGAAGCCACCTGTCCTATGTCCTGGCTGCCCCCTAGAGTGATGAGTAAAAATGCTCGTTCTAGCCAAGATCACACTATGTGCCTTGTGGTCTTGAGAGAAGGCTACCCTCTCTTGGCCCCTGGCCAATTGAAGGTTACCTATCCTATGATCCAGAAGCAGATGCTCAGAGGCAGAGGTAGCTTTAATTAGTCACATAATATATAGACTTGCAATGGGAACCGAAAAAGGAAAAATGGGAACTTTGGGCATGGATGTGTTTTGCCCTATTTTGTGCTAACGTAATCTCTTCATTTTTCAAGCTGCCTCTCAGGTTTGGAAAAAAAACGTAGTCGTCAAAATGCTAATCGATTGAAATAAAGAGACCAGAAAGAACATCCTGATCCTCAGTAGTCAAAAGTTTCTATGCTTGTATATAAGTTTTACAACAGTTGTCTCCGTTTCCTATTTATGAAGTCAGAAGATGTAGAATTAAATTGTTATGAAACCAGAATGTATCCTTTTGCAGTTCAGCATTCGTGGCATTTGAGAAACTAGTATATTTGAATTATGTAAAATACGATAAAATATACAGCTTGAAAATAGGCACTGAAAGCTGCAGACACTGAAAAACAAGTGGTTCATTCCTTTCTAAATGTGCTTATCCACAATATAGTCCTGCAGTAATTCTGCAGTGTAATTGAAAATACTCCAGTATTTAAGGTTTGTATAATAGCCAATTGATATCATCTTAAAATGTGAAAGTTAGAGATACTCATTTCAAAGGGAAGGCAAACACAGGATCTCTGAATATTTGATGTGAAAAGCAGTTTGCCATCATATCTTGCTCTCTTTGCAGCTTTCTGCAGGAAAGAAATTATAAAGAGTAAAACCAGGGCTGGCCAAGTGAAATACTCAGCAGCAATCAGGAGCACATGTAATCTAAGTAAATGATTTTATGGAATGTGAAGGATAGTACGGAAAAATAAATAAGGACACCATTCTGTGGAAACCTTAGCAATGCTAGATACTGATGGATTTTGATAAAGATTTCTAGCAATTTGCAATATCCACAGAGTTATTCTTCGGTTGCACAATGGTTGCTGTAAATCTTGAGAAATATATTAACCAATAATACGTAGGCAATCACAGCACCAATTTAAAGTACTAAATGCAAGAGGTTGATCTGACTGAATTAATAGTTCAAGCAGTGCAGAGTGAAAAGTATGCTGCAGCAGATTATTATCTACAGTATAAACCTATTCACATGGAAAAAAAGATGGGCCCTATGGGCTTCTCCCATCTCGAAAGGAACAATCACCATCATACTACGATCCCTTTATATTCTCCTTAGGCAACATTTTTCCTTTGCAGGGAAGAGCAGGATTGGGGGGAAAAAGTGGATCTTTTTTGTTCACTCAAATACTGGGTTCCACAATCACCAGAGAGGTTTTGAAGTTTGGCTGTAACACATAAGAAGCCAGCATTCCTTCCATTAGAGAACAACTGCTTTTTCACCCCTCTCCGTTTATGACAATACTTGTGACTTCAGGATGCCCTTCTTGGGCCAAAGAGCAGGAAAATAATTTGGGCAGGGATTAACAGTGTAGAACACAAGGGGAATATAGCAGTCTTCTGGAGGGCAATATAAGAAAAATTGAAGGAGGGAGGCCAGAGGCCAGCAAAAGAGTAATGAGAATGGTGGCCGATTGCAAAACAAGTGAGGCTTTTGCGATCAAGAAATAAGTAATTTTAAGTTTGAGATTTAGAAAAGAAGCTGGTGACTGTAAAGAATAGGATGATATCAGAAGAATGTGCAAAGAAAAAGGGACTTGTTCTGTTGACTTGCTCCGTTTTGTTTTTATTTGATTTCTCTCTTCTTGATCCTCATTTGTCCTTTATTCCTATGTTGACCCTTACATGTTTATAATTTCCATGCAAGGAAAAAACAAGGGTCAATTGCAAAAGAGCTAGCTGGAATGGATACTCCACTCAAATTCTTGGGGCTGCTATTTCTACAGTTCTCAGATGACTTTTGGCCCTGCTGACTGGGAATTTTGGCAATTACGGCCTCAATATATATGAAAGGGCCAGTCAGAGGAAAACTGATAGAAAGTATGGCTGGCAAAGAAGGTTGAGGAAGATGAATAGCTTCACCCTGAACCAAACATCATTTGATTTTGAAGTGTTTGTTGCTGTTGTTGTTCTTCTATTCAGGCATATGTTTGGTTTTTTTTTTTTTTTGGCTGCTGCTTTTTCAGTGATATAGCTTGAAGAATCTATATAAAGGAAGCTTTTCAACTTTGTTCATACATACAAACCCAGAGAAACTGGAGATTTTTCATTTTATTGGAATTACTATGACACTTTTAGATTCATAGGTCACGCTGTTCTTATGTGCCTTTGACATTGTGTTGTATTAGTATTAGTGTGAGGTGTCAGAAAATGGCCCTATATTTATCATTAATTGTACAGATGTCTAGAACTCCACGTCCTAGCAGATGCCTTGCCTATAGTGCAGCCTTGTGCTGTCTCAGGATTCCTGTGTATCAGAAGGAAGAATAGAAAAGATATCTTTAGTTTTAGTGGAAACCAACAAAGGTGGGATTTGTTAAACTTTAAGCTGGATTGTGTAATTTAGGGCATAGGCCAATGAGTTTGTGAGTTCACTGCTGCTGAGCTGAAATTCTGAATGAAGCACAGAACTGAATTGAGCCCCATATGAAGAACTGTGGGCTTTTAGCAATGCTGGTTGTCTGAAAATGGCAGGGATTTTTCCTATTGCCCTAAACTTAATAAACTGTGAAACTTTTTGTTGTTTTCTAGATGCCTAAAGCCTACTGACATGGAGACACACTCTAATTCCATACTTGATCAGAGAAGGGTAGAAGCTTTAGAGAGATCCAAGCTCACAATAAGAAAGAATTTCCTGCCCATGAAAACTATTAAGCAGTTGGAACAGCCTGACTCTTAGAGTCATGGGTGCTTTATCTCTGGAGGTTCCCAAACAAAGTTTGGACAGCCATTTGTCTGGGATGATTTGGGGACCCCTGCTTTGGGCAGGGGATTGTACTAGAACAGGGGTCCCCAACCCCCGGCCCATGCCAGCAGCGGCATGCCAGCAACTGGTCTGCATAAACAAGCAAAGCCCCATCAGCGGGATGCAGAAAGCACCCAAAACCATGCACTCCCCGGTCCACGGAAAAAAACTCTCTCCACGGAACCGGTCCCTGGTGCCCAAAAGGTTGGGGACCTCTGGGCTAGAAGATCTTCAAGATCCTTCCCACTCTATGACTCTATGTGCATGGAAACTCCCTCCCCACAGCTAAGAGCAATGTAAGAAAACTCTCCCCCTTCCGTCTAGAGGAAAAATGTAGAGTTGTGTTGAGGACAAATTGTGGTTAACTATCAAGGCAAGCCAACATTTATTAAGTCAGTTATGGAGGGGAATTCATTCTGAAATGTGCTACTCTAACTGAAACTTATTCCAAATATTTTTCCTGATTTCTATCTAACCTCTCAGTACAGCACCATCTATTGGCAGTACATGGCCAATCTTGTCTGGTCTGAAAAGCTAAGTGTAATTAGGTGAAGTTAGGACTTGTTTGGAAGATCATTATGGCCTCTCAGGGTGTAGAGTGGACCTGATAGTCAGGAAGCCCTGGCAAAAAGAGGCAATTGTTACCAGTTTTGTATGGTTGCCAAGACTATATGAAGATATCCATGAAGCTACTAGAAGTCAAACTTGACTTGAGAGACTTCATTTACTTTACATTGACCCCTATGACTTGGTCCTGTGAACTATTGGTATTCTTTTGGAATAGCATGTCAGTGTCCATATGTAGATTTATGGGGAAATCCTAACATTAAAGAAGTTAGTGGAGTGCTGAATTATAACTCCAAACTCCAGAATATGAATATGTTTGAGGAATTGTAGTTGTACTGGGCATGAGAAGTGGCAAAAAGAATTATATTGAGGAATGGGGGAAATGGTATTTTTCTAGGCATTAAGGATTGGCTCTTGGTGTAATTTATCTATTCTGAAAAAGGCAATATTTTCAACTAATCAAAAAATGAAGCAATATGTTCTGCTCTGGAATAGATTTCATGAAATTTTACAATAATACAGTGGTATTTCTAGGTAGTAGTTTTTTATATTCCTGTGGTTGATAATACTATTGTATTACAAGGTATCCTTTGTAAACCCATGGTATTTACACATTTAATCTATATTTTAGATGTTTAATATTGTGATTTGTTAAGTTTTGTTACAATCTTAACAAAGTTTGGGGAAGGGGCCTTTTTCCTTTTATTTATTGACTTGGTTTCGGGTTTTATTTTCATGTGGTTTATTAATTGTTTTTAATATTGCATGGCCCTTTTCTGTAGGCTATCTTTTCTATTCTGATGCTGTGTGTGGGGTTTTGTGTTTGTTTGTTTTTTGCAACCTTCTTATAATAAAAAATAAAGATTAAAAAAAAATACTACGCATAGCAGTATCTTTCCATAACTTCTGCCTTCTATTCATCAGCAATGTGTGTGTGTGTGTGTGAATACAAAGCTGTTTCTGAGCCATTAGTAAACATGTTCCCTCTTCCTGGGAAACCTGATAGATTTTTTTCTAATACATTACTGCATCCTTTGAGGCATCTCCTTCAGAATTTGTTTCTAGTTGATTAGTCTGCATGGGATGTTGATTAAAAATAAGATCAGTTCCCCCTGAAGAATAGGGCAGAGAAGAGTCCCTGTTTTGCTGTCAGGGTTAATTGTACGGGGGCAACAAGAGACATGTGACCTAACCAGCCAACCCCGTTAAAGCAGCATTTGTTTGGTCCCCATTTGTTCTCAAAATGGACAACCCTTGACACTCCTTCTTCTTGCTATGACTCTTGCCATAGATCCTTTTCACCAAGAGACCCCAGTTGACATCCATAAATCTCTGGTTGGTTTCTATTCCCTGAACGTGGATGCTGCTCAGGAGCCTTGGGCCTCTCTCCTGAATAGCTGCTATTTTGCACCATTTCCTGGGAAGATGTAATAAAATGCCAGAGCTCACGGCAGCTTCTATTGCTTATGGTAAATCTGTAAGTCCCTACACCCAGTTTGTTCAAAAGCCGCCCAATGTGTTTTTGCCAGTATCTGTATGGCTTAGAATGAGCCCTCTAAGGAAAGGGTCGTGTTTTCTCAGGACTCCGGGGTTCAGCAAAAAGAAGAAACAAAACCATCCTTCCTCGGTCAGAGTATGGATTGTGCATCTGTATGTGAATCAGATCTGAAAATAATTTAAGTCCCCAATTTTATACTCTGCATTTTTCAGATGGCTGCTGCAGCAGGAAGAATCACCTAATAAAACTCACTTAGAAGCATCTCTGCCTGGCAGGGAGGATTCTGCCTGGAGCCTTGGAAGGCAGCCCAATTGCCGCGTACCCCACGTTCTGGCTGAACTGAATACTGGATTCACGTTTATGCTGCACAAGGAAGCTGGATACAGGTGGCTTTGCAGCTGGCCGGAAGATTTAAACTGGGCCCTGCAGAGAATCAGCCTTAAGCTGAAGCCCCAAGTGGGCTTTACAGGCGGGTCTCAAAAATGGATCATTTTTCAGATTCCCTTAAGTTGAGTTTAACTCCTGGTGACTGCATCCATGCAGAGGTTTCTGGCAGTGTTACAGTAGTAATTTGCTATTGGCTTTCTCTGGGATTTTTTTTTATTTTTTTATTCTCAGACTAGCCTATTGCTCTGGGATTCCCAAGCAATCTCCCATCCAATTCCAAACTAGCCCTGCTTAGTTTCTGAGATCATCAAAGGGCAGTTATATGCTGAGGCATCCCCAATTGTCCTAAAGTCCGCAGGAATTCCATGGAGCAAGGCTCCAACGTGCCTTTGAGAAACAAGCTATTAGCTATATAACCAAGCCTTACAACTGATTTTCCTAGTTGCTGTGGAGTTTTCTTTTCCTGGAGCCTCCGCAGAGTGTGAACCTGGGTACTTGTAAAAGAATGTGATACATCCTTCTTTGGTTGAGCTGTTTTTTTTTATAACTCAACCTATATTATTTAGATTTGGTGGGGTTTTGTGTCAATATTACCAAGGTGTGGGTTATGTTCCATTTGCCAATATACTGATATAACAGGGCTAGGATGGTGACTATGGATCCATTATCCTGGACAGAACCTTTTTATTGCGTAACTGAAATAACTGCAGCTCTAAAGCAAATGGGCTTTTAAAAAACTGATTCTGTTTATCAGCTTTCGAAAGGGCAAGATACCTCAGTCTAAGGATACCCAGGCCCTCGCTTATAATTTTCACGTGATTTATTTTTCTATCCTTTCCTATTGAAACGACCCTTCTGAAATTTACTGTGAAGGAGCTGATCAATACCAAAGATTTCACAGCAGGAATTTCTCAGAATTGAATTCTCTAGTAATAGGTGTGCAACTATAAAAGCATGATAAAAAATGATCCAAGAAAATAGATATTTATCTGCAACTTTGGGGTGGTGGGTTGGTACGGTAGTCTGTAAAACCCTGCCAAATGGCAAAGAGGTGTTGCTGAATTTCTTTATGAATATGTACTTAAATTTCTATTTAAATGTGGAATTTATGAGAAGGGGTCTGAATGAGAGCACAAAATTTGTTTGTATGATGGAACTCTCACTACATAGGATTTAATTATCTGGCTAAGTGTTAACTGTTGGGCAAGAAGGATATAAAATCGGAAGTAAATGGAAACTTCACCAAAAGGAGGACTGCTACTAGGGGTAGATTCTTCCATTACTGTACAATGTGTATGCTGAAGCTTTGCATTTTGCTGCAGATCCAAAATGCAAGATCGCTATTCAACAGAACTTGCATCAAAAAAGATGGTTCTGGCAGGTTCTATTATACATTGCATTACAGCAACAGGATCCTTGTGAGATGGAAGGTTCACAGACAAGAATTCTGGATTCAATTTGTGTCTGGTGGAGAGTTTGTATGTTTGAGTTTGTATGTTTGAGTTTGATACGGCAGAGCCCCGAACTATATTGCAGAAATATCTCTGCCTTTTCTATTTCCTTTGATAAGACCACGTTCTTAAACAGATACTGCTTCTCTTTTCAAGGAAAAGGGAATATGAAGTCTTCCTGAATTTTCTATTTTATCTAGACTCACAAGCCAAAGAGCTTGTGTTTTTTTCTTTTTCTTTTAGATCTCATTCGGCCACACTATACTTGCCTTTCTTTCTCATGTCTCTTGACCCGTACAAGTCTAACTTTCTTTAACCGTCTACCTCGGCCTTGCTGGTTTCTGTCCCCAGGGATTGGGAGAGAGGTTGAAAGGAAGAAACAGCTTTTGGAAGTCGGTATGCCGCCCCGGTCATTATATCTCTGGAAGTGCCCAGCCACTTTCTCTGGGGTGATGCCTGAGTAAGCAGCAAAACCGAGCTAGGTACCCCACCCTTACTGTATTGTCAAAGCAAAGCTGGCTTGGTGGCCTATTTATCGCAGGGCAAGAAGCTGAGCTGCAGCAGGTGAGGGGTTAAGTGCAGGCTCAGCTGTTCCGGATTTTCTTGGTTTCCTAGCGAGCTGTTTGATATCTGAATGCACAGGGGACTCCCCCGCCTCTCAACCCTCTCCTTCCCCCTACCCCCACGCGCACACGCACACACACTCCCTTTGCAGACCATGCGCTCGTTCAGCCGCTTCGTCTAATGGCACCGACTCTCAGCCGGCACGCTGCTCCTTCGCTGCTTGAGCCGAGGACACAGAAGGCAGCTCCTCTCATGGAGCCCTCTTAAATAGCTCCACACGAGGGAGCTGCCAAAGGGGGGCGAAAACGGAGAAAAAGCAAGTACTGTGAAGAGAAGAAGCAGAAGGAGCCTGCCAACATCGCCGCTTCTGGGTTTGCTGGCGACCCATGCTCTGCTCGATGGCTAACTCAGGCTGCCTCCTGGTCTCCAACTCAGCCTTGCTCCCGCACTCTCTCCCTTGTCCCCCAGCCTTCCTCTACCTCCAGCAGGTAAGTCGTCTCTTTGTGCCTCCTATTCACACGTGGTTGGCCTCCCCAGGGCTAAAGATCAGGGCTTCCGTCCCCCCTACCCCAGGCTCCCTAAAGGCAGGTCTACCTTGCTCACAGGTTGGAGATGGGCTCCAGGGTAACACCTGTGCGCTGTCTGGCTGCGGTAGGGCTGACTTGGCAGTGAGCTCAAGATCAAGGAGATGACACTTCTCTGAGCTTGTTAGTGGGGGTGCAGCCCTGTTCAACTTTACCTCCCCCCCCCCCATTAAGGCAGATAGGTGGCTGCGTTGTATTTCTGGAGTGTACCTGCTTGTCTTACCAGTGAAACCCCATGTAGAATGTATTTAAAGCCTGATTTCTGCCAGCAGATGTGATGCATGTGGGCTTGCGATGGGCTATCTCGCTCTTGCTCTCTTCCAATTGTCTTTTTGTTGCAGTCAAATTTTATGCTTCCAGGGTGGTCTGAATGTGGCTGTTTTGTATGTATACGTGTGAAGTAATTTAAAAGATAGATCTGTCTGTCTCAACTTGGCCCTCCAAAGTGCTGCAACCCAATTTCCAGCCAGCTTTGGTTTTGCCAGGCGTGTCTCCCTTAGCTGAAGCAGCTCGCTGCAATGTGAGTCTAGTTCCTTAACTTCTCTCAAGGGGAGGGGGCCTTGTGATGCCCACAGCACCCTCACCAGCAGGGCAACGGCACTTTCTTTCACTTTGGCACTGTGATCAAGGAGCCGCACATGTTTCTCGCCTGGGATCTCCAGAGGAATGGAAGCCGTTGCTTCAAAAGTCTCTTTGCAGCATCGGAAATCCCTGTCTCCCAGCTGTGCTAACCCTTCCATTTGAGCTCAAAGGAGTTTTTAAAAATTCATAGCTTCCTAACCATTGGCACTAAGTAGTTGACATGGCCAGGCACCTTTGGGGTAGAAGGGCAGTCCAGGCTTGTTCTAAAATCTTAAATAAAAGAAGGAAGGTTATTATCGTTTGCTTTAATGCCTCAAACCTTTGAACGGAAGGAGAAGGTAATTCACACCTAGGACTTCCTTAAGTTTGCAGAGTAAACGTGGCTGCTTTTTTTCTCTCAGCAATCTGGAGAAGGGGAATTCTCTGAATCATGGCTTTCTCTGCTCTTGGTACGTGTTAGTCAGAGAATCAGAATGGAATGGCTCCTATTCCAGAGGAAGCATGGGAGTTTGGATGAGAGGCTTTTTGTAATTTCAGTGTCTGCTTGCTAAGGCATGGAATTCCCTGGGAAAATGAAGACTCATTCAGAAAAATATCACAGTCAGCTGCATGAGGGATTTATGAATACTTGAAGGGAATACTAGGGAAGCCTCTCTTGCTTTGAACTAGAAGACAGACTGGGCTAATGTGATTAAAACACAGAGGGTATTCTGTTAGGGGAATCCTTTGGGGGTTTTGCTTTTGGTCGCACTGCGTAGCCCTTCAGCCAACTAAGACTTCAGGAAAGCTGCATGGACGTTTTGCCTGGTGCATATTGCATTTCCTCTAGACCAGGCAAGGGAATATTGCAAGCAAGTTCATTAAATGAGTGGCTACAGCCCAAAACATCAGCACAGGGGAATTTAGGGGAAGGAGAAGCTTCACTGAATAGCTTGATTTTCTTACCTTTTCTCAAGCCTCCTTATTTTCATCTGGCTTCCCCACCCTCTCCGTTTTCTATGCCTCTTCCACTTTGTTCGTAGGTATTAAGTGTATTTGGGGGGGCAGGGTATATAATTTTAGGCAGATTATTTGTTTGCGACTTGTTTGTTTTGTTTGTAGAGTAGGCTGAAATTTCTTTTCTCTTACACTGGGCAGGAAACAATCTGCATCTGAAGTTTTTATTCATTATCATTAAATTAATTTAATTAAAAATGTAATTAAAATATCATTAAACAATATTTAAAAACAAGAACAAATTAACTGGCAAAGACTATGTACTGTACGCAAAGAACTTAAGGAGAGGCCTGGAAGCTGCAGCTTGTGACATAATTATTCCTGTCCTGCCCCCCCACCATTTTGATTTAGGTTTATTCAGGTATATTCCTTTGAGGCCTTGCTGCATGTGGCATGGAGACTGTAGGCTCGCTGCCATGGTTCATTTTGGGGCATTCAAGAGTAACTTTAAGGTTGAACATTAACCTTAATTGTGGCTTGGTTCCTATGGTGTAACTATAGGATTTAAAAAAAAAACCACACATTGGATAGTAAGCAAAATATCTGTGATCTCTGCTGCCCAAGGAATTTTCACCCAAGTTAAAAACGTGAACCCTATGAAGGATTGATTATGAAAATTAGATTATTTAGACCCACCAACACATGTTTGTCAAATGTCAAGAATGTCCAGTTTCAATTTATCTTCAGCTCTTAATTAACAGAAGTTTGGTGACATTCAAACAACAATCCAGAACCAGTTCAAGATTTTTTTTACTTTGGAAAGAAAATGTCCAGATGCTATGCACGTGCACACATGCACACTTACTCTCATATTCCTATAATAATTAGATAATTGACAGTTTTGCAAAATTTTAATGGATCCTCCAAATATGCAAATTGAAGCTGCCAGTTCACTGCCTCCCCAATGGGAAATGTTTGTTTCTTCCCATTACTTTTATTTAATATTTGTGCCTATAAACACCTTATAGAAAAAGAATATTTTTAATAGCTGGGGATATATATTAGCTAAATGGATAATTGGCATAACACAGTGCCTTTATCACACTAATTTATCTTGTTTGCAAAATAAAGATTCGTCATTCAAAAGTTTAAAAACTGAATATTAAGGCCCAATTTTAATAGTGATGCTAATATGTTAAGTCATAATGGGATTATTTTTGTACATATTTTACATTTGATTACATGTTCACAGATGTTAAATGTAAAAGGATCACTAGTGCAATCTCTAGTGACCCTTTATCTCTTATAGACGCATTAATTGTTCAGAGCTTCTCCTCTAAACTTCAAGATTAAAAACCATAAAAATAAGTGTCTCCTTCATTAGTCCTTGCTAATTGCTTGACACTTGGTGTGCATATAAATGGATGTGTGTAATATTGTATATTATATTAGTTTAACTGATCAGTTTGGGAGTACATAGCCAAAATATTGCATTGATTTTGGTTAGCAAAAGTATAATCTTACATTGCATTACAGGCAAATTCAGAATGGATTCCAGAAACTAAAGCTTTAGGAAACAGGTTTAGGAAATAGCAATTTGTGTGGAGTTAAATAAATTAGTATGCTTTTATAATGGATATCTGTGCATAGGTGTTTGTTATTATGAGATGGGCATATATTTTAGATGTTTAGAAGTAGATTGAAAATGTGGGGCTTTATACCTGGAGCAAGCTGAAAATTGTGTGTGTCCAATGGCAAGCTGAATGTTGATGTGAATTTCCACACTATTGGCAGGCAACGTTACTAATAAATGGTAGGGCTGAAATTGGATGTTACCACAGTCCAAATACAATTTGAGCATTTGTTTCATTAAGTTTGATTTGCTCCATCCTTAGTAATGTCAAAGTTTTAGTTGAATTACTTTAATATTAATTTACCCCTTATATAGTGAGGTAGTAAGATGTGGCTGTCCTATAATATACTGTGATCCACTGTCGCCTGAATCCCTTTGCAGATGCATTGTTATTTTTTTTTAATTTGGAGATGGGGAAATTAACATGCTACCACATGCTAGCTGAAGTCTGAAGGCTGCTTCAGATTCTGTCAAGATGCTGAGTTACTCGTAAGTTGTGTGTGCCTCCAAAATAGAAGTGCTTTCCTGTGACAAAATGCACAGATTTAACTCTTTGCAAAATCCTATTTTAAATTTTTGAATTGATGTTCCAAAGTGTGAATGTAAATTTCAGCTGCTATTCTAGTCACAAAACTCTCACACACATTCTGTCTTAACAAAAGAGATGAAAGAGTACGGTAGAGTTTAGTCTATCAAGAGATCTCACAATTCCTTACACACATGATGTACACATAGATTTGGAAACCGATTATCTGTTGGCCGAAGCCATATAAAAGTCAAACTTTGCCTTTGCTGGAGTTTTATTAAAATGAAATGCATGGGCTGCATGCCCACGCATAAACTATCCCGTGTTCAGTGGGACATATATTTCATTATGATCTCCAATATTTGGAAGACAATGATGTGCAAAGATTGGTGGCAAAATACAACCAAAAGCTGCCTCAAAGAGCCTAGGCTGTGCTGTCACCTTCCCAGCCGCTCCAGGCTATGCTGCCCCAATTATATCTGGATCTCATAGATATGATATCAAACTGTCCATTTAGCTGGCAAGTAAGAGATTCTCTTGGTTGCAGATGGGAAGAGGTTGGGGAGAAGAAAGAGGCGAACACAAGGTGTGTGCAGGTAGCATTGGGGGTTGAGCCACAGCGTTGTGGCTGGCTTAAATCAAAGATAAAGAGAAGCTACAAAGCCACCAAAGGCTTTTCCTGGTGCAGCAGAATTGACAGAGATCACCATCTTCCTGTCCAGTAGCTTGGTGCTTAAAAATTGTTCTCATCCTCATTAGGTTTCTGCTGCAAGCAGCTTTCTTTTGCACAGGTTGGTTCAAGCTCCACTCCACTGTGAATCGTCTTGCCGAACCGATAATATGTTCAGTAGATCTGTCACTAAGTGACATGGTTGTTAAGCAGAACATCACAGAGTTACGACTTCACTTTTACTGCATTCAATAAGCCAACATCCATTATTGTTAAGTGAGACACCATGTGACCACAACTTGCAACTTCCTGTCGGCTTTCCCATTGAGTTTTCTTTTGGAAGCCAGCTGTGGTGAGTCACAATTGGTGATCACATAACCATGGAATACTGCGACTATTGTAAATAGTATATTGTAAATATACACTGGTTGCAAAGTGCCCAGATTATAACCACATGATTGCTGGGATGTTGCGATGGCTGCAAGTTTGAGGACCTGTCATAAATCTCCTTGTTTTGCACCACTGTAACTTTGAACAGTTGCTGAATGAGGCCGTCAGTAACCAAGGACTGTATTGATCTATTTATGTCACATTTCTTTTTTCTTATATGAAAAATATGTGTGTGTGTGTTTTAATTACAGGAAATACATCTAATCAAACTAATTTGATAAGATATCTTCATAGCTTGCACACATTCACTTAAAGCAGAGATAAGAAAAGTGAAGAGAGTGCCACACTTTTATGTCTGCCCACCCCCAATTGCTGCTAACATTTAAAAAAAATGTGAGTGGATCCTTAAAACTAGTACCTTAAACTTGGTAGACTCCATTTCATTCTTTCACTTCCCCCAAATATGTCCTGTGTGCACCCTCTTGGAATGCAACTCATGCTTAGGCTGGGGAAATTTGTGATGTCCTGACATCCAGCCACCCCACTGAGGCTGTTTGGCTCTTGCAAATACATGCCCTCATCAACCCACCTGCTCAAACAACATTTTCCACATTGTTTTATAATACAGTTCCTATACAAATATATATTCAAGAGTTTTACAGATTCAGACATACTGTATGTGTATCTATTCACATAGTTTCATGTGTACTCATATGCATATACTTACATGCATAAATACGAAGACTTAGAGGGTTTTTTAAAATCCCTGCTTTCATTTTAACTCATTTAACTCATGGAACTTTATACATAGTAGACCAAATGCAATACTTTTGCTAGCAATGATATGCAACTTTAATTGAAAGATTTTGATGAGTACTTTATCTGGACCTTAATATTTATAGCTTCCATTTTGGCATCTATGGAGTCATTTTATTCGAGTCTAGTATTTGCTGAAATAGATAAAATTGACTTGGATCCCAGAAACAGTGAAGATGATACGTTGTTTTAACTAGAAATATCCTGTGGTTTAATAAATGGCTTCACATGTGAACATGTGTACGTACAAACATTCCACCTTCCTTAGTTTGAAATTATATGATGGGGAGAGAAATTTGCCAAGTTGTGTCATGGCCATAAGAGCAACCCAGGCCAGCTAATGGCACCAGTCAATATTTGCCAATATTAATAGTTGACTGAATTTTCTTGACTTCATGCTTTTGTCATACTAGAACAAGAAAGAACAAGGTCCACAAAAGGAGCCAGAGAAGAACTACTAAGCCAGAGCAGAGTTATCAAGGAGTGTCAGAAAATCAGGAGTCTAGTAGCACTTTTTCTGACTTGATTGATTGATGATTGATTGATTGGATTTGTTAAAGGAGCCCAACTGGAAGAAAACAGATACATTCAGGCTCAGATTTTAGTTCTGGAACCCATAATATTTCTAGGTGCTTTTATAGGTGAGATTGTAGATAAAGTTTTTTATTCATGAACTGATGTGTGTCCACTGAGAAGACTGCTGTCCTTCAATTATGGTTAGACAAGGAAGGGCCAGTAGCTTTCTGATACAGGTAGTCCCCAACTTACAACTATTTGTTTAGCTACCATTGGAAGTTATGATGATACTGAAAAAAGTGACTTACAACCAGTTCTCATATTTATGACCGTTGTAGCATCCTTTCAGTCATATGGTTGTGATCTGATTGCTTGGCAACTGGCTTGCACTTATGACAATTACAGGGTCCTGAAGTCATATGATTGCGACCAGGAACTTGGCAAGCAGCTTGAGCTTATGACAGTTGCAGCGTTCTACTGTCACAGGATCGCAATTTGTGACCTTCCCAGCCAGCTTCCAACAAGCCAAGTCAATGGGGAAGCCTGCAGGAGATTGGAAGCTGCAGTTGTGTGATGTCTTGCTAAATGACATGGCAAAAAAGAGGATAAAATTTAATGTGGTTACATGATGTCTCATTTAACAACTGCACCATGTAACAATTTTCTGCTCCCAATTGTGATTGTAAATAGAGGATTACCTGTACTGCTTCCCAGAATTACTTCAGAGTTTGTATTGGCTTAGCTTGTTTCTTTTTGTGCAGATGTGTGTTTGAAATAAGACCTTCAGCAGAGAAAGTCTGCTAATGTCAGATGCAAATAACCGGGAGCATTTATTGTTGAATTCAGAGCATAGTAGAGTTTATTATTGCTACCTATATGCAAGAATCTAGACAACTAACAATCAAAGCTAAATTAGCTGCAGCTAAGGATCAAGGGAATTCACGGGGAGGGGGGGGCTGGACTTGGGTCTCTTGTGGCAACGCAATGACTCTAAACTGACGACACGTTTAACTCTCCCTTCCAGCTCAGCCTGCTTTCTCTTATAACTATTTCTGTTTATCCCAGTTCAACTCTATTCTTCATTCAAGGCATCCACGGTTGCAGGCCTAACTGTCTTGAATTATGTCTCCCCAACAATGAAAGATGCAACCCCATCACTTTAGTTGTGAAGTCAACTTTTCCCTAAATTATTTTTTGTATAAGGTTTTGTATTTTTTTCATGTGTGAAGACTAGATATAAATACGTATATCAGCTACCTATTTAATGAACTAATATACTACTTAATATTAGTAATAACATCTAATCTTAATATTTAACATAATTACCAGACATATGATGTGTGTCTTTTTGTAAAAAAAAAGTTCTGGTATATGAACAAAATCTAATTGTTATTATTTGTTAATAAATAACATGAGATATGGTATGAAGAGATCTTTGATTGAATTATTAGAGCAGGTGATAAGTTACTGAAATGGTTTGTATTTGTCTTGATGAAGGGGAAAGTCATTTCTTTATTTCTTTTTTCTTTACTTTTCCCTCCTACTCTTTTTTTCCTCTGCACTTTTTATTTTTCCTGTTTCTTTTTTTTTATATTTTTCTTAGTTTTTTATCTTTGTATTTTTAATAAAAGTAATTATTCTAAAAAATGAACAAAACTGAATTTTTCTCAGCACTTGGCCATGTATATCTAACATAAAGTTTGTACGCAATAGGATTCAAGGTAGTTCTGAGTTTAGCTCCTCTCATTTTAGAAAGCTTTGATATCTAGAATCCTAACTTGATTCCCTCATCCCAGCTGTAGAATATAGTCCTTGTGGAAAATGCATTTGGCATACACTCAAAGCTATTATTGATCCTTCATCAGCATATCTGAGTTCTGTGTCCGTAGATCAAGTATACCATTTCATAATTTACCAAGTATTTGTATCATTTTTATGTTTGTGTGAACGTTCTGCTTTCTACTGAGATGTTCAGTTTCTTTTTATAACCCACCATAGTCGAGTTCAGATCTTGAAGCATGATACTATGTTAGGTCAAATCTGGCACACTGGAAGAGAAAACAAAAAAAAAATGTGTATAATAAAGTTCTTTTTTTTTTCTCTTTAATTTTTATTGAGCTACAGGGTTTAGAATCCTGCATTAAAATTCTGTGACTAGAAAAAAAAAATTATTCTGCTGAAGACAGGAGAATAATGCAAGTATTTTGACAAACTAGGCTAATGGAGATAAAGGAAAAAGAACACTCATAAGCCGTATTTGAGGCCAACGAGTTTGAGGGAAGGATTGTGCTATGCAGATGTCCCTTTTCTCACTAAACTAAAACCTTCATGAACTTAGTTGGTTTTTGGAAACTGTTTATGCCATTCACTTTAAACATGAGGAATAGGAATTGCTGTTTATAAATCCAAGGTATCTGTTTGGTGAGATTGGTTAGATCGGGGTCCCCAACCCCCGGTCCATGGACTGGTACCGGGCCATGGCATGCTAACAACCAATCCACACAAACAAGCAAAGCCCCATCCGTTGGATGCAGGCAGCAGACAAAACCACGCATGCTCCAGTCCATGGAAAAACCTTTCTCCACAGAACCGGTCCCTGGTGCCCAAAAGGTTGGGGACCTCTGGGTTAGGTGACGCTGTCCTAGTCCTTAGGCACTTTTCTATACAGGTAATTCTCAACTCACGACCATAACTGAGCCCACAATTTGGGTTGCTAAGTGAGACAGTTCTTAAGTGAGTTTTGCCCCATTTTGCGACCTTTCTGGGCCACAGTTGTTAAGTGAATCTGGCTTCTCCATTGACTTTGCTGGTCAGAAGGCTGCAAAAGGTGATCACATGACCCTGCAACCATCATAAATATGAACCAGTTGCCAAGCATCTGAATTTTGATCACATGATCATGGGGATGCTGCAACGGTGGTAAGTGTGAAAAATGGCCATAAGTCACTTATTTCATTGCCATTGTAACTTCCAACGGTCACTAAACAAAGGGTTGTAAGTCAAGGACTAGCTGTACAGTCATTTTGGCTGAATGTCTTGGTGTCATAAAAAGTTTGTCTCACTTTTGCAAGATTTCTGGAAAGAAAGTGGTCATAGCAAATTCAGGAAATTGGATATTTGGCAAAATGCAACAGAAAACGGATGGCAGTGTAGCCCAGAGGAATGTCCCAGTTCACTTAGAAGTACCCCTCCCGGTTATGTCCTAGCCTAGACTCTTCTTTGCCGGGTGTCTCACTGACTCAGAGAATTCCAGCTGGCTCCGGGCTCCTCCATCTCTAGAGACCTTCTGCCAGAACTGAGCCACCTTCTTGCTGTATCTGAGATGAACATCCATTACTGATGGAATTTGCACTGAATCAGCGGGTTCTAGTCCAAGTCTCTGGATGATCTTGGAGAAGATCCTGCCAGGATGTAATCTCTGGCCCTAAGGGATCAGCTACAAACAATGAGGCAATTGCTGGCAGAGAAGGCAGTCTGGAGAGCAAATCCGGGGAGTGGCTCCAATGGTCAGAGTGATGCTTAGAAAACCATAAGAAAAAGAAGAAACAATTAGAGGGTGGGGGCTGTTGGAACCTCAGATAAATTGAAATAAAGTAGAGAAGGTATATACGTTCAGCTCAGAGAGGAGAGATAGAAAAGAAGCTATGAAGTTGACCAGATCAGGTTTGAGCAGAAGAGAAGAGGAACAATTATTTCTTGATTTAGTATGCTGCACCAATAAAATGTTCCAAATCTCCAGGACCGGAATTTGTCCTCTGTTTCATTTTCCACTGCTGCCTCCTCTCTGTTCATTCCCATTATTTTCAAAGTGCTGCTCCCACTGCTGTGTCTGGCTTTGGACTTCGACTAACTTTTTAATTGTCAAGTGCTGGCACAAGATATGAAAACCTGTGGGACATTCTTCGGTGTTATCTTCAGCTGCCTTCTAGGGGTTTTTGCTTTTAAGCAGTGAAAAGGGGCTAATCCCTTTTGCCTACTGCAGGGCCAGCATAAATACTTAACATGACACTAGTCTTCGCTTTCCAGTGCTTTCTGGATTTCAACCTTTCCCAACTAAGATTCAGGCTAGGAAATTTGGGACATGAAATCTAACCTGACTAGAACAGAGGTACCCAACCTTTTGGACACCAGGGACTGGTTCCATGGAGAGAGGTTTTTTCACGGACCGGAGGGGGCGTGATTTTGTGTGCTGCCTGCATCCTGTGGAAGGGGGTTCTCTTGTTTGCACGGCCCGGTTTCCGGCATGCTGTGGACCGGTGCCAGTCCACGGACCAGGGGTTGGGGACCCCTGGTCTAGAAGACCCATGTTTGGGGAAGGTTGTTTCATATCCAGCATCTGATGCCTCCACTACTCAATAGTAATTAATGAAATTGTGTAATATTTATGCGACATGTTTTGTAGGACTCAAAAGACAATTTTGCTATGTCACTCATTGTGTATACAGACCATTATTTGTCATTGAAATATGTTTAGATTATAATAATCCTTTAAACCAACTAAATCAGTTTTTAAAAACTATTTCAGTTCCAAAACATCTGTATGACTGATTGATTCACAAAATGAAGGAAGTATGATTTAGAAACTGGTGATGATCACTAATTAAACTATATTTTTCATACTTACAACAGAGTACACAGTGCTTGCCCAAGACATTTGCTGCCCAAGGCAAAGTAGGAAATAATCCTTCTGTCCATCTCAAGTCCAGATACATATTCTGGCATTAAAGAAAAAGAAAAAGAAAAAAGACAGCCCTAGTAAATTAAATATCTGACAGTTTGCTACCCTTTTGTTGTTCTCAAAAAAACAAAAACCTAGCTGCCTGAAGCCACTGTCTCAATTTGACCAGTGGTTCACCCAGTCCTGAAAAATTTAATCAGAACCAGAGTAAGTGCAGTCCCTCAATGAGCAGCTCCAGTAATTATAACTTGCCTTTACAGATTAAACAATGGATGTTTTAATTACCCAAATTGTAATTAGGCTACTTGCATATAAACTTTTTTTTTAGCAATGATGGCATTGGTCAGTCAAATCTAGTACTTTGTACAGTATGCGTGTAGGGGAAAATCCTTTTGCACTTTAAATTGCACCCGTGTTATATGTGTGATTGTTCTAGTAATGAGCAGCAAACACAGTAGGGTAATCTTAGGAGCAACTAAAATGTCCCATTCTGGAGAGCAGCGCTTGGAGTTGTTAAAATGAAGTCACAATTAACATATTGATGAGTACTTTTTCATTAAGCCATAACAAAAATGAAATCATGTCTCTCTCTCTCTCTCTCTCTATGCCTTGCCCTCCAGTATAATGCTAATGCACCATCAACTACACAGGCTATTTCACTAAGTTTTTAATGGCCCTGCCTCCCTCGACATAGAGGCCTGAAGTATATTTGGGGACTTAGAGTTCCAAAGAAAAAGCTGGGATCCTTGGAAAGTAGGAGCCAGATAGTAAGAAAAAGCAGATGCTTGAAAAAGAGCAAGTTGATCCATCAGTGAACCTCCCGGCTAAATCACCCCTCGTATTGGGAGAGTAGTGGACATAGAGCTTCTCTAGGAACTCTCCTCATCCCTCCAACTTTGAGAATCAGACTGGAGATGCATGGGGTGAGGAACTTGTGAGCCTCCAGTTCATGCAGATCTGTAGTTTCTAATATTCCTCCCACTGGCCATGATGGTTAGAGCTGATGGGAACTGGAGTCCAAAATCTCTGGAGAGTTGGTCTGGTAAGTCTAGAAAGGCAAGAGATAGGAAGACATGGGATGAGACAACAAGTCGTTTGGGAACCTGCATGTTATGAAGAGTTAATTTAGAGTCAATTATACTAATTAGCTTGTAAATGAAACTAAGAAATTCTTTTTTTATATATGAAATTCTAACCAGATATACAGTATTGCAATATCTTTACTGCATCTGACTAAGCTAGGAGCTTATCAGCAGCTGCTGCTTCTTCCCACAGCGTTGCAGTTTTTCTTCTCTACATATATATGTTCCAAATCACCCAGCCACTGGGCCCCACTTGCATATCTTGTTTGAGGAAGTTGTATCAGGCATCATTTCTTTGTGTGTGAAAGGGCTACTTCCAAATGGGATTGAAATTATGGCCACTTCCAAGTGGGACTAGTAGTGTTCAGTCATCTTTCATATTCATGAAATTTGATGGGAATAAGTTCAGACATTGTCATATCCCCATCACTTCTGACTTTGCTGCATAAAATCTATTAATGAGGATAATATGGGATAGCTGTATACAGGTAGTCCTTGACTTACGACTACAATTGAGCCTAAAATTCTGTTGCTAAGTGAGACATTTGTTAAGTGAGTTTTGCCCCATTTTACAACCGTTCTTGTAACAGTTAAATGAATCACTGCCGTTATTAAGTTAGTAACACGGTTGTTAAGTGAATCTGGTTTCCCCACTGATTTTGCCCGTCAAAAGGTGGCACAAGAGGTGACCCCGGGACTCTGCAAATGTAATAAATATGAGTCATTTGCCAAGGCATCTGAATTTTTATCATGTGACCATGGGGGTGCTGTAACGGTCATAAGTGTGAAAAATGGTCATAAGTCAATTTTTCAGTGCCGTAACTATGGTCACTAAATGAACTGTTGTAAGTCGAGGACTACCTCTAGTGCAGGGGTGTCAAACTGCCGGCCCGCAGGCGGACGCATCACGCGGAAGCTGCGCCCACCCCATTGCCGGCAATGGCAAAACAGTTCCGATATGTCGCGCAACGTCACGTGACGTCGCGAGTTTGACATGTCTGCTCTAGTGCCTTTCAATTCCTAACACAGGTTTTCTCCATCTGGAAACTCTTTGAGTTTAGCACTTCACAAAGTTCTCCAAGTCTTAACCTTTGCGGAAGCCATGTCAGTGTTTCCTGAATCTTTCCAACATTACAAGTGCCCCAGTTTCTGGCTGTTCCTTTATGCATGTTCTTAAAACATAAATAAAGAAATGCAGAGTGGAGATACTTTTTTTAGAATATGGAGCCCCTCTGGAAACTGCTACCTGTCTAAATATACGTAATTTTCTCAAACAGAGTAGTCTTAAGGAATGGTTTGCCAAGTCTGAATTAGAAGTTGTGCTGCTTCACTTTTACTCCATCACGAAAGCAGCTTTGGGTTTTTTCAAACAAAACTCTATTTTGTTTGCTTTCAGCAAAGAACAAACAGATAGATAGATGCCAAAAACCTCAGTATGTTAATAAGCAAAGCTAGACTCACTCCTCAGCCAAGAGACACACAATGAGTTTTATCACCTGCAACCTCAAAAGCAATCCTAATTGTTTTTAGCGGTGGGTGGAACTCCCAAGGCATCCTAGTCTCTGGTGTGTAATATAAATCAAGTGTAGTCGTGAACAGTAACTATTGGCTGGTTAGCTGTATATCTGCCAGCTAAACTGGGATTGCTGTTTATAAGACTCTGTGTGTGGTTTTATACCAAAGTGGTGAGGCATCCATCCTCCTTTTTAAGGTGACCATTTGATGTACTGGGAAGGGGAGAGGGATGAGTGTGCACATTTTATTAATTATGGCCTTGGCTTTTGGAAGAGTTGTGTCCTTCACAACTCCTTTGTATAAAATACATTTGGATACTTCTGTTTCATGGCCCCCTTAAACCATGCAATGAATGCAGGAGACAGAGACTTCTGGCCTGGGATCATCCCAGCCCTTATTAGTTTGAGCGTCTACTTCCAGAGATAAAGAGCTGATAGACTTTCTTCAGCCCATGCTCGGTACTCCCCCTCACTGCCAATGCACTACAGCTATAATCTCGTTCTATTAATCGCCCACCCCTTCCTTCCAAGTGGCCACTTCAGCACTTTCCTACCTAGCAAAGCCAGAGCACATTCCCAGCCCTCATCAGACCATTCAAAGCCCCTGACAGCCACGAATACCTGACGCCGACACCTTCTCGCTCTGTATCGATCCCCTCTCCTTTCCAATCAGTGCTGCCAGGGTGATGGATCAGAGAGGCTGTGGCCTTGTGCACCCTCTCCCTCCCCTCCTTTCTCCGCTGATGCAACCACAACGTGTGGGAACTAGAAGGAACACCTGATTTCCTCCATGGAAGTCTCAGAAATTAAGCTGGACCTACCACTGCCTAGCTGTGCCAGTACAGCTCCACACTCTGCTTCATGTTGCTTTCTTTCTCTTGACACTAGACTTCTCTTCAACTGACATTTAATGTCAATGTGACCTCTAGCACAGTAGCCTCTAACACCCGGTCCATGGACCGGCACCGTTCCGTGGCATGCCAGAAATTGAGCCGCGCAAGCAAGCGAAGCCCCATCCGCAGGGTGCAGGCAGCAGGCAAAACCACCACCCCCTCCAGTCCACGGAAAAACCTCTCTCCACGGAACCGGTCCCTGGTGCCCCAAAGTTGGGTGCCACCGCTCTAGCATATCTGGTGAGGACTTTGATCCAGGCCTTCCTTATGAGCTTACGGTGGCTAATGTTTGGAGATGGTTGAAACTGGGATTTGTAATATTTGCTGTGCCACCTCTCTTCTTTTCATTTTGGTGCTTAAGCACAAGTAAAGATTAGTAACTGGGTATGCAGAAGGACTGGGGAAATTAGTTTGCTCAGAATATTTAAAGAAAAATCTGCAATGTGCAATGCATTTTGGGTTCAAGAGAACTTTGATGAGGCCATGGCGAGTTACATATCCCTCTGAAGCAGGATAGAGTTTATGGTGGAGATTGATGGACACATGCAGTCCAGACAGCTGCTTCTTGTGAGTAGACGGCAAAAATTGAGGTTTTTGTGGTGAGCTTATGAGTCAAGGGATTCCATCTAAGCTCATAGTCATAATGCAAAATAAGCTTATCGGAACCCCATTTCTTAAGCATCTTTGAAATTACTCTTTACTGTTTTTAAATATCAAGAACCTTCAGAACGGCAAGTTTTAATCCCATTCACTGTGTGGGTTTCCTTCTCCTTAGCTTTGAATACAACTTAAAGGACTAGAAAAATATTACTTCATATAATAAACAGCAAAAGAGTATTTAGAGTGTTGATTTTGAAAAGTTAAAAGTGGACTAAAAGTCCAGATGGATTTGGAATAAAATATTTGAAATTAATTATAAAAAATTTTCCTGTGGGAAACTGTCATTGGGTTCTTTGGGGAAACCCCGCCCCCAACATGATAAGAAGGGACTATGAAGGTTAGATACTGGAGAGAACTAGAAGATAGTAAAGATTAAGTTAAAAGAGAAATATACTTAAATTCAACTTTTTAATAAAGAATGGAGCAAAATACTTTTAACAGTGAATGTTTTGAAGAATATTTTTAAACAATGGACTCAGGAATTAATTTTAAGAGTGTCTGACATCATAAATAGATGGTGGGTTAATGATATCTCAGAAGAATAAGCTAAACTAAATAAGATTGAAATGGATTTGAATGTGGATTTAGTATAACAAATTACAAGAACAATATGGAAAAAGTTGATATACTGGACATAACAAACAAAACTGTTTGGTGTCTTAATGCTTAAAAAGGACATACAAATATCAAAACAGAAGAGTGATTTGGATAATCTTTTTTTTACTGCATGTACAAAAGAGATCTGTTACGTTTTGAAGGATTTTCTGAGAAGGGGCAAAGAAAAAAATAAAAAGAAATCAAGCTCTCGGACATTATTTGAGGGGATTAAAAATTAGGATTGTTAAAAGTACAGGGGAAGAATATAGAGTTGGCTTATTTGTTCCAGGTTAAAATAAATATATAGTAATCTCTGGTAACTCTTAATGGACTTTTGCTGTTAAGGAAAGAATGATGAGGCTTTTGGATTTTGTTTGTAGTTGAGAAATGGGAGATGGGAAGAAGACAGCACTTGTATTTTAAGAGACGATGCTACGTTACTAAAATTGGTTGTGATGAAGGAGGAAGTTACTTTTTAATCTTTTTTTTCTTTTCCACATTTTCTGTTTTTTATTTTTATATCCTATAGTTTTTATTTTTTCTAATTAATCTCTAGTAAAAGTATATGTGTGTTTATGTGTGAGTGTGTACACATACATACACAAACACTTTCGGGTTTAAAGCAAAAGTGGCAGAACCAGGATGCTTTTTAAGATGAAAGCTCAACCACAGAATGTACATTTCAGCAGCTGCAGCCACCCCCTCTTTTTTTTTTCCTCAGTGCATCCTATGTCAACGTAATTCTTTTCTCTCTTGTTTTTATCTATTGAAATCAATGGCCTGATAAATGAGAATGCATAAGGGAAGACCTCAAATAATGAAATATCTCTTGGGATTATATTTTAAATGATTAACTTTATTGCCTTGAATGAAAAAGGAGCAATCCAGCGAATCATTTCAAAATACAAATCTATATTTTGGATGGGCTTTCTCCGTGGGTGGGGCCCGGGTCATGGTCCCTGTTCACTCCTGTTAGAGAAGAGCCTAGGCAACATTCATGTTATTCCTCTTAGTTTGCACAGGGTATACAACAGGAAGGGTTGTATCCTTAGTAATCAAAATACCTTTGTGTTTTGTGTTTCCCTCCCTCCCTTTTTATGGAAAGCCACAAGCCAAAATAAGCAATGGAAAACACAGGAGGTTTACAAATGCCTTGATCCCGCCTGTCTCCTTCCCAAAAAAGCCAACTAGCTTATACCACCAAAGCTTACCTGGAACCAGTTATATCAGGGGTCTGCAACTTTAAGACTTGTGGACTTCAGCTCCCAGAATTCTGGGAGCTGAAATCCACAAGTCTTAAAATTGTCAAGGTTGCAGACCCCTGAGTTATATAGCCTAGGGACCGAGCATTAAGTATAAGCAATGACTTAAGAAATAGGGTGGTGGTTAGGAGAGTCACTTTCAGTTCTTCCAAACTTTGAATTTTCAGGCATTTCTTTAATAAACTTTTCAGATAGGTATATTTTTTCCACCCTTGAATAGATATTCACTCTTCTGTTTCTAAGGAATATTGATCTGAAGAGAGATGGTACGCTTAGCATTTGCTGTAGTTGTTTGTTTTGAGTGTTTGTTGTTTTGTGAAGAGATAGATTCCTGCATTCTTTGTGTACCCTGCGCAAGGACAAACGGTGTAGGGATTTTTAGGAGTAATGTAACAAGAGAGCTCATCTGTCTCTTGACGGACAGAAGACATATGCCTTTTCTGTCACTGAATCAAACACTGGCTCAGTCATTGTTCTGTCTCCATGCTCCTGATGGGATGCCTGTTTTTTTTTTTAAAAAAAATTAATGTCTGTTCCTCGTCTCCCTTTATCAACAATAACAATGAAGCTACTGTTTTAAGGGGCAAAATTGCTTGGGTGATTTAATGTGAGAGGGCATCTAAAGGGGCTACCTTTGCACTAATTGTAGGAAAGACTCTTCCAAGATAATCTTAATGCATCGAACTGGTTAAATCCAGCTGACCTTATGAATTCTTCTAGATTACTTTATCATGACCCTGGCTCAAAGAACCAACGCTGGATTCATAATAGCTTATAGCTAACATTTGTTCACCATCACCCAGCATCTCTCAAATAGACAGGTATCTTATAAATCGGATTAAAAATTAATTAAATAACTGTCTCTTAGAGATCTCTTATATGATACCAGTTGTCCATTCAGTCTGCAGATGGACATGTAAAGATTGCTCGATGGGCAGACAGAGTGGGAGATGAAACAAGGTACGAGGACAGCCCAGGAGATTTGTTGCTATCTACGGGCAGAAAATGTTTCCTTTTTTTTTTTTTTTTTTTTCCTTGGCAGTCAGTTTGCAAACTACCCAAGGTCAGTGAAGTTGTCTTGGAATCTGAAGCAGAACATCCCTCCACGGCCTCTCCTTGCTCCCTTCCTGTAAAGGGGTGATGGTGGTGATGCCATTTACTTCCCTTTTCATGTTGGCTGCCTTCCTTTACTAAGGCTTGAATTGTCTAAGAAGGTATCCTTCTGTGGCGATCCATCGCTTAGTGGGAGATATTCTCAGTGTAGGTTAACATTCTCAAGCTTCTTAAGGCTTTGGAGATCTGCTCTTTCCCCAAGTAAAAAGCAATGGTAAACCAGAGATACCATCTTGATAAAGGAAAGAGTGTGGGATTCCTATATGTTGTCTGAAATGGGTGTGAGGAGAGATGAAAGACTTCAAGAGCCAGGGGAAAGAATTTTTGCATGTTCTTGACTTTGTGCCTGTGTCATTCCCTACTACCTCAATTTTAGAAGGAATTATGGGAGGGGGGAACTGGTAGACCCTACTATTAGAAACAGTCCTAATAACTATCTCAACAGCATGCTCTACATGGGGCTGCCCTTGAAAAGCATCCGGAAACTCCGGTTGGTTCAAAATGCAGCAACCTCCAGGGTTATGTGCAGACCTAGGTGTGTACATGTGTTACCTCTCCTGTGGGAACTGCATTGGTTGCCAATTTCCTTCTAGGTGCAACTCAAGGTGCTGATTATCACCTTTATCCTTTCATAGCTTGGGACCAGGTTACCTGAGGGACCATCTCTTGCCAGTCACATTCACCCAACCCACTAGAGTGGGGGACAAGGAATGTTGCGAGTCCCATCCCCTAAGGAGGTATATCTGGTGGGATTCAAAAGAAGGGCCTTCTCCGTGGTGGCGCCCTCCCTTTGGAGTATCATCCTTTCAGAAATTAGACTGGCCCCCACTTTGACACTCTTTCTGAAGGCCCTGAAGACTTGGTTTTGCCAGTGGGCCTGGGGAAGCCAGCGTGGGATAGAGCCCATCAAGTGGCTCATTTGACTGTGTGTTGTTGCCGGGGAGGTGTAAGTAAAATGCAACTGGAACTAAATATGGGTGTGTTGACTCATAATGGTCTTTTGTTAAGTACTGTTTTAATATCAAAGACAAAATATTCAAAATCTGCGTCTCTGCTCTAACTACAGCCTTCTTCCATTTCATCTCAAATAAGAGAAATGGCAGCCAAATTAATGATTCCCCTTTCAATAATAATCTTTCAGTGCATAATTACATTTAACTAGTTATGCATCGAAACTGCCTGAGATGCTGGTGAATAGATGCTAGCGAGTTTCCAGTATAGTGCAGATACTCTTGTTCTAGTTTATAAAATGCATCTGTATGATGAAATCAAATTTTGGAAAATCCTTTGTGTAGGCATGGCTTCTTCGCTCATTTGGTGCCCCACTTATTGCTATACAAAGGTTAGTTTTAAAGGTTTGAAATTTACGGGAGGCTGCTAGGAGGGGACCTTTGCAGTCTTGATTTATTCACCTAATTTTAATTTCCAGGTATTTCCTTCCAGAATAGTAGGAAGGGTTTCCTGTATGAGAGTTGAGTTGCCTGCTTTCAACAGCCAGATCAGTACACAAGTAAAGATAAGGTCAGCTTTATGTTAAAATCATCCCAGCTGGCAGTTTCCTGTTGTGTCCTGCATGGCTTCCCTCACTCTAGTTTACTTGTGCTTCTTTCCTAGCCCATGGTGATTCTCCCCTCCCCCCATTTCTGCAGCAGCCACAGGCTTTGTTAGCACACATTGGGGTTCAAAAGTCCGATTAGTCGTTAGGAGAGCAAGGGGTCAATTTGCCAGTGTGCCTTCCTCTCCATTTAACTAATTTAACAGTGGAATTGTTACAAATTCCATTTTATTAGAGTCTTGTTTCTCAGTCCAGCTGAATTACCCAAATCTCATTTTCTCAGAAGTGCTGAATATGTAATTAGAGGAAAAATTATGCTCCTGTTTCCTATTAGCGTGGAGCATGCATGTGAGAGAGAGCGTGTCTGCACGGGGGTGGATCATTTTATGTGTGTGTTTGTGTGTGTGTGTGTGTGACTAGTTTGAGGACTCTGCTTTGGGTATGTGTGCGAGCACTCGTCTTTGTCTTAATCTATAGAATCACAGATATGATTCCTCAAATCCTCATCTGGGCTTAAAGGTTTTTTACAAATTGTGTGAATGTGGATGTCTCTGTTTCCATGTGCCAGAGTCTGCGTGTACATGGTTTTGTACGAGAGTGCATATTTTATGAAGCAAAGCATTATTTAGGGAACACAAAAATCTTCAATATTTTGGTATTGTTTTAGAACTAGCTGCCTACAAGCGTTCTAACTGGCCAGACATCCATTTTTTTCCAGAAAAGGAAATTAAATTTCTGCTTGGGATGCACATGAATAGGGGGGAAAGGGGTGATTGGTATCTTTTTGTTTCCACAAATTAATAGGAAGGAAGTCTTCATGCACTTCGTTAAGGCTGTTGACCCCAGAGCGAAACACCAAGTTTTCCTTCCCTAGCATTTTGGACCCATATAAATTGTTGAGATCAATTGATTTTGTACATAAAGTTAACTCATGTGGTCTCCTATGTCTGCACATGTAAGATCACGAGACTGAAGGAGATAAAAGACAGGTTGGAATAAAGCATAACTTAAGTAAAAACAATGAAAAAAATGAAATGTAGTTTCAAAGTCTTCACTGCCCCCCCCCCCCCGTTTATTCCATTAACATATAGGGGGCTGGGAAATCGCGTTATCTGAGATTTTACAATATATCCTTCAAACTGGAAAAAAGCTCCTTGTTACTTGTGTCCTTTTTTCAAGCTGGACATACCAATAAACTGAATTTGATGCCTTTGTCCTACTCCGCCATTAAGCTTCATTCCATGATATGTTTGCCATCTTGAATTAATTCCCTCCATCACCACCCCCAACTATGGATAAAAATCTGATAACTAATTACAACATTTTTATCAGAGTTCATCAAGAACTTTTTTTTCCCCCTGCCTCTGTTATCCTTGTGACAGCCTCTATGTTCTTCTGCTCTGAGAAAGAATGGCTGATCCAAGGTCATTCACTGAATGTTTTAATTGGGAGATTTGATCCTGGATTTTATCAATGGTATACCTTTGATTTTAATGTCAAATAAATATGGAGGATCTGGACTCCTGATTTATAACTATATAAGCTTATCTTGGAGAATTCTCTTTAATTTCATAGATTCTGCAGTCTTGACTTATCTACAATAGGCAGTAGTATATCAACCTTCTAGACTTCCTATCCCTACTCCTGCCATATTCATTTTGGTCACCCTCCAGTTTCAAAGCTAAGAAGACATAAGCTTTTTATGAGGGACTTATATATCATTATTTTTCCCTCTCATCAAAGTCTCCTTAAATTATTTGCCAACCTGGGCCATAGAGAGGATTAAAAAAACATCCCGTTTTAAAGATAACAAACTCCCCTGTGAAAATATATTGATCGTGCCATTTCTTTTTATTTTCAAATTTAAGTTCCAATCTTAGTTAAATATTCACTTTCCATGAAATCCTAATTTTCATCTGTAATTTTAACAATAAGTAGTAGGATTAAATATCTAATAAAGGAGCAATAGAAAGTCTAGATGGCATAAACAGCCAAAGCTGAGCTTTCAATTTCAATTTGTTAGGCCATCAGGTGCAAAACAGAACTGAATGGAACTACACCTGTTTTCTTTGTCTTACAATCAAATGTAAGCAATAATATAAACACATGTTGTTGCCCATAACATAGTAGATTATCCTGAACCTGTAGTTTTGTGAACACAGTTGGCTTTCTCTGAAGCTTCTTTTCCCAAGCTAGCAGTCCCCTGTAATGGTTATTTTCCCATTATTAATTCATGGGGATATGCAAAAGAAATAGCCTTGTCTTTTTGACTATTTTCCTTTGTTATCTGTAATTTTTATTCCCAAATGAGACCAAAGCGTTTTGTTGGAATCAAAGCTGCAACTTGAAGGATGGTCCTATCAGAGATATAAATGTATTATCTTGATTTCCAACTCACTTGATCCCCAAAGTTTAGGGCAGGCAGCATCAATAATCCAATAACACCTATGAAAAAATATCAAATGGAAAAGTGTATTTTTTTTTTCAGGAGGCCTATGCCAACACCAGCAATCATACATAAACGTTCAATAAATCCTTCCTATGGGGCAGATGGTAGAATCTGGCTTGGTGGGGAGACGAATAACCTGTCTGGATGGAGCATGTTCTAAGACTGTATCTCTTTTTCTAGTGAGAATTTCCTGCAGGCAGAATATGAGATAGAGAGTGATAGGGAAAATGTTTTTAAAGCTCTACATTATTTTATCCCCACATTTAATCCCTCAAATCAAGTGTAATGCCTTCATTAGAAGGTTGAATATTAGACGGTAGGAAATTGCTGTTCTCCCCACCACCACTACCACCACCTAGGAAATAGGAGCACCTGAGAATTAAGTTAGAGACTGGTAAGAGGAGATGAAGTAGACTGGAGAAAAGGTGGGATAGTTTTCAATATACGATGGATCTAATTTTAAGGATACTTTCCCCTAGCGTGCATCCAATTGCATTCATCCTACTCAGAAAATGTCAGGGATAGGTTATTTAGATTGCTAAAACCCAGTTAAATTGTTTTCTAGCAATTGGGAAACAATATTGAAGTTCCAACTGAGAAGCGTTCAAAGAAAAAAAGATTTGAATAGGACAGCTTCTCCCTATCCTATCTTGAAAGCATGTGAATGCATGGCATGGAACCTGGGTCTGGAACTGTAAATTAGGATTGTGCATACATTTGTGGTCTTGAAAAGTGGTGGAAAAAGTAAGGATCTCAAGCGTAGAATCCACAGCCAAGTTAGAGGGGAAAATCCCCTGTAATGAAGGTTCACTAGAACAACAACAAATAGACCTAGAGTCAGTGCCTTAGTTGTCCTGACATATCATAGCCCATTGATGTTGATAGTGGTATCTGCAGCATTATTCCCTGTTTTAATATTTCATCATCACAGTACATATAGGCATATATAAAAATACAGAGGGTCACTTTATTGTTTTCAAGTTTAAAAAATATATATTATCTCAAACAAAATGGCACCCCCAAATGACTGCCTTATGAAGTCTGGAGCAAAATTTACTTGGCTGCGTCATTGAGTGGAATCTTTGTCCATTGCTGCATCTCCATGCTAAAGTAGTCTTTCCTGGATGAATTTTTGCTTGTCATGCAGTTGTTAAATGGCTTTGAATGCTTGCCAGATTAAAAAAAAAAGTTAGCAAAAGTTGGCACTTCAGAACAATTAGTAGATGATAAGGAAGGAGGTTATTGTACCTTTTCACTGGTTCTCGTCCCTGAACACCCCTGAGCGATATTCTCTTATTTTAACGTATTTTTGCTTTTTGAGTAATCCTGCTAGACTCTTTGATTTAAAATCTGGGACTTATCGGCCTTTTTTTGCAAATCTTTCAGATTTGATGCACTGCTGGGTTGTTATGGATTCCTTATCATGAATCTGAACTTAACTGCTCCAGAGTATTCCACCATGAAAAATGGGGGAAGTCTAGGTCATGACGGAAGTGCATGATTGAATTGTAAGGGGGAAATGGAGGCGAACCTTGGCTTTGTGGTCACAGTTTAGAGTCGCATTCATTTTTTGCCAAACACCTCTGGTTGATCATATAATTTCTTCCATAATGCATCAATTGCAGTCAAATGTTCTGCTGAAGTGAAAGCAAAATGACATGTTATAGCAACCTTCTCAAACATCGTGCTTTCTAATTTAAAGAATTAAATTTCAACCTATCTCAAGATGGATGCGGTTGGAAAGATTGTAATATAAGAAATTTGAGGTTACTGAGCAAAAACAGCAACTCTGTCAAATTCTCCCAAGCCAGAATATGTAGTGAAACATCCCCCAATCTCTGGATGCCATTATTACCTCTTTCTTCTCTAGGCAGCTACAGTATAACCTGGCAATTTGAGGACACTGGAGAAGTTTTTGTATACTTTAAAGGAAGGAGGAAATTTGATGAGAAACTGTGACTTTGGGTAGCTGTCATATATTTTTTGTAACATGAAATCCTACAGAGATTATATATGGATGCTTGCTCATCTAAATCCTTAGGGGGGAATAGACAGTGGCCCAGAAATGGTTGCAGTATTCTTCTCTTATATAGTATAGAATAGTGTCTGTGCTGTGTCTGTATAGTGTAGAAAGTCCCTGCTATCTCAATAGGTTTTTTTTTTTTAAATGCTAGCTTTTCTTCTGCAAAAAGTCTTAAATTAAGTACATAAATTTGAAACCAGTTTGAGACTTATGGCTTGGAACTAGGAGGAAGGCACGTTCAAAGATCTGCATTTGTAATCTTAATCCTTGCAGAGAAGGAGACACATAATAATCTGTATTCTCTTGATCCAAGTAGCACAGCTTCAGAGCAGAAGCATTCTGGATTTCAGGATTAGAAGGATCCTGAACATCTGTGCAGGAGAGAGAAGTACCTTTATTCACTATGACTGGTGTATCCTGAGATTCTTGGTGCTATGCTGAGTGAAACTGGGACAATGCTCCATTCTCTGAGCTTGACCCTTGAAGTACTCACTTGTATAGAGCTGACGCCCTCATATTTTAGAATACACTCCTCTGCACTCTACAATCTGAGGATCCCAAAAGGAACTCGTTCCTTCCTGTAAGTCTGAGGCCCTCTTGATAGAGCAGCTGAATATACCAATGCTGGAGAGTCCAATTGTGTCCCCTTAGCCAAAGCCTTTGTCCGCCATTTTGCCTCAGTTACACAACAGTATCATCCCATCACATTCTGAAATATACATGAAGTTGGCTGAATGCAGATGAAATTGCACCATTTACAGCATTAATATTTCATGCTCTCTCAGTTCCTTACTTTCTGCCTAAGGAAGACAAGTATCCAGACCCCCTCCCCTCTAGACATACTTATACATAGGCAGTGGCTAGTTCCCTATCGCCAGCTGGCCATGGATGTAAGAGCTGTATATATGGATGGGTGTGTCTGTATGCGTGTGCATTGTGTGCCCAGTCCAGAGAATGAATAGGTGCTTGGTCAGTGCGGGAAAGCCCTCTCCTGTGCTTTTAGCAGGCAATTTGCACTTATAATTTCTTCCTGTCATTTGGTTTTGCAATAAACTTCGCCGACAGGAAACAAAACTAGGCACAATATTTCTGTGTTGAAGGGCACAGTATCTTCGGCTTTGCATTCTGAACACCTAGATTTCAAGGAAGAGTTTTAACTGACTTGCTTGTTTAGCCCGTCATTATTAAGGATGTCATCATTTTGGTGCTGATTTCATTGAGTCCCAAATTCCCCAATAGAGAGGCAAGGAAGACAGTGAGGTAGAAAGAGTGCTTGCCTTGAGTCTTATGGTTGGAAATGAGAAGGCAACCAAATATGGGTCAGCTGTGTATGTGAGGTGAGTCTAGATGGATGGGAGTTTGAGTAAGATGATGAAGTATGGAGGTGCCAGTGTAAGGAAGAACAAAGTGTTCTCCTGCAGACTGAAAGGGTATAACAGTTTTCTAATTTCAGGTTATGGTGAAGGGGAATCTTGCTACAGGTTTCAGTTCTGGCTGTGAGGACATTCAAAAGGTAGCCTGTATGTCTTCTTTGCTAGGTTAATCTATGCATTTTTGGGTGGAGCATTTGGGGGACTAGATAGGGCAAAACAAGCTCGGATTAAATCCCAGGAAGATGGAATTGCCATGTATAGATGATTGTTCTGGCTTGATCTTGGTTCCTAAATTAGCTCTGAGTATGATCATGCTTATCCTAAGAAAGCAGGTTCATGACCAAAGTCTTCTTGGATAGGGCTGTGGCCAGGGGACTTTTGCCCAGGTAGTCTCCACTTCTAGGTCTTTTTAGATTAGGTAGCACTTACATTTAGACTATTTCACATGGGGCTGCCTGTGAAAATGAGTGAGAAGCTGCAAAAAGGTTACAGAAGCCCAACTAGGAGTAAGTAGTGTTACATCTGTTCTTTGGTCACTGCACTGGTTTTCAAAAGGCTTCTGGGTCAGTTTCAAGGTCCTGTAAATCCCTGCATTGGACCTCAGATCACCTCTTCTGCTTATATTTGACCTTGACTGTATATGCATTCCTTTTAGGACTCCTAGACTTCCCATTCTACAGGAGATAAAAGGACTGGAAGCTTGAAGTCAAGTTTCTTTGGTGGTGGCCCCATGCTATGAATAGTTTGCGCCTTTTGCTCCAAGGGTCTTCCGTTCCACTTGCCCTTTGGAGGACTTTAAAAACTTTGTTCTGACCACCTTTTGACGCACATTGTGGACCTGGTCTGTCTTAATAGGTTGATTGCAATTAGACTTTGATTTGTTTATTTTTTCTCTTTTTTCTCTTTTGCTTGTTATGTAAACCATTCTAAATTTCAAGAGTGAGTGGTATATAGAACCAATAATTGGAATAATAAAGGTAATAAAGGTTTCCTCTGTCCGACTCTAGGGGGCGGTGCTGATCTCAAACTGCCAACCTTCCAGTTGACAAGCCCAGTGTTTTAACCACTAGGCACCGTGCCCCCAATCAAAATATCTCCTAAACCTGTATCTCTGATGGGTTGTAGAGCAGTTAGTTTAAGGGACTAAATCAAGTGTGAGATCTGAATAGGCATTTCCTAACTGACACTGTCTCTCGCCCATCACACTATTGGCATCTGGCAAATCAAATCTTGGCAACCCCTGGGTAACTTCTCTCAACAATAAATGAAATTCTGAAGAACATATTCATTCCACGCTGCAAGTTCATTCCTGTGTGCTGCAAGCAATAGATTTATGGCCCAGCCTGCCTAATCCCACCGCAATATTTCCAGGGGCATTAATAAGCTCTGCCGGTTTAGGGGGGTTGTTGGCAGAAAGTGCATCCTCTTCATTGGCAGAATGGATGGATGGATGCCTCCTTCCATATGGTGGACCGAAGGCCATTCATAATCAGCAAATATCCTGGAATAGACCAGTGCATAACTGTGGTCTTCTGCTCCTCCCTGTCTTTTGCCTTTGGTTCTTTAGAAGAGGAGCTAGCCAAGAAGAGCACAGTTGTTGTCTTTATGCTCACTGGGGATGTGGCAGCTAGTCTCCCAAGGCAGTTTGGGGGAACCTAAATTTAGCAGCCAGCTTTCCCTGTCCCCAGCCCCATCAGCTCCATCTGCCTTCCCTGTCAATGTGACTAGTTCTTGTTCCCACCGGTTGGGCTTCCTGCTTTGTATGGATGGTGCATTGTTGAGGGTAATGAAATATTCACAGGTCAATGCTTGGCTGAATGATGGCGTGAGCCGTCAACTCCTTCTCAGGGAGACAATTGCTTCCCAGGCGCAACCTCAGCTTCCTGGTGACTGGCGTCAGTGTGAAAAGGAGGCCAAATTGGAAAAACAGCAGAGGCCAAGCCACCCAGAGCTGAGCCCCACTTGCATCCAGGGCCAAATTAGAAAGTGGGCAGAAAAAGTTAATTGACAAGCAATGGCTACATTGGATGCCGGCATAGGGAAGTCGCAACAATGCTCACAAGAGGCTTTATATAAAGTTAAATTAATGTTAACATTTTAAAAGCCAGCCTCAAGGAAAGCCTCTTTCCAATTTGCTTCTGCATGTACAAGTTGTGTTGGTCCCATTTATGGCTGCAGCCTTTAGAGTTCCTGAGGCTCCATAGAGGGACATTTCCAATTAGAATTTCCTCCCCTTGGACCTCCCAGGAAAAGCCTGTGGGAAAGAGGGTTGCTGTTTTCTTGCAGCCCTTCTACTTCTTTTGTGATGTGCTGAGATTTGCACAAATGGAGTGGCTGTGGGGCACTGAGAAGTAGGGAGGGGAGGGAGCTTTGGACGAAAGCTGCTGCTTAATAGGCTTTGAGCTGGGAACATAACACTCTGAGTGTAGTTTTATCTGGCAGCCAGCTTTGTTCTGGCACAGACCCAGCAAACACAGGAAGAGACTCCAGTGTGTGTGTGTGTGTGTGTGAGAGAGAGAGAGAGAGAGAGAAACCCTTGACACTTCACAGTATAGACAAATTCCAGTTTTCACTGCCTACCCCACCACTACCATCTCCCAAGCTTAGCAAAACCGCTGTAATGCACAGAGTAATTTCCTTTCTAGGAACTACCCTTCACTATCTTCTTGGGGCTATCCAAATTCCCGCCCAGGTACCCAGATACGCATATATACGGCCTCTGTGCAGGCATGCCCAAATATGTTAGCTATTGGCATCTCTGCAACGTATTGTTGCTGTATAAGCAATTGTTTCTGCTGGCCTGAGTATTAGCTGAATTTGTTTGCAGTTGTGACATCCAGGGAGGTGAGAATGAAGAACACATGGCTTTGATTTGCAAAAAGTAAAGGGAGCTACAGATTCCCCAATTCAGCACTTCCTCTTCCATTCAAAACGAGGGTGATTTAATCTCCAATAGCAAATAAAACATACCCAGGCAATACTGCAGGCAACCAGCCTCCTAGTTATAGCAGGATGCCCGTTAGCATGCCAGGATATTATCACCCAGGCAGATGCTAACTTTAAGCACTTGGCAGCTAAGGGACCAATTTAAATGAGACAGGGGTGCACAAAAGGCTGCACAGGTGCATTCTTCTAGATTGCCTAACACTGAATTGAAGTGGGCTCGCCTTAAGGTTTAGAAGGCATGGCCCCTGATCTTAGCAAGAGATTCTGTGTTTTTGATTTGATTTTTAATCATGACTGTCATTCATGTTCATTGGGGGGGGGTAGGAGTTTGGGGCAGCAAATAATGGCATGTGCATGACAATATCATCATGCAAATCCCAGGTATTTGCACCAGATTTGTGGCATAGGAACAAATAGCAACATTGGTGTGATAACCTCACACTTTGCTGAGAATGCTGCTGCTTCTGAGACCATCTCTGCTGTGTGTTGAACTCTGTGGCCACAGCTCACGTTGAAGCAGGTTAGGCAAGCCATAGGTGCCTTTGACCTCGCGATGTTGGAGGGAAAGATCTGATTAGATGGCCCGAGGGAAGATTGGTTGAAGATTTCAAGGTTGATTTTGGATTTTTTTCTCGTTTTTGTTTTGTTTGGGTTTTTTTTAATTTTACCATCAGGGTACAGACCTTTACAGAATGCCAGCAAAGAGAGAGGTCTTGCCACAAAGCGATTGCCACCTAAATTTAATGCAAGAGGAGGCTGTGGATGAATGGGACACAGATGAAGAAAGAGTAAACGTGGGCAATCCATTTAATTCAGTGACGTGCCCTTGGTCTTAGTGTCCCTGGGCAGCGAAAGAAGAGGAACCTTCAGCCCATTTAAGGAATTAGATTGGAAATACTATCGATAAATACTGTACTGCTAGGACAGCAACTCAGTTTAGAGCCAGACTAATTTGTTTGTCATCCTTTAAATGACAGCATGCTTTTATGGTTGTTTGGCTCATTTTTAAATCTCCTTCTGACAATAACTGTGGTAAGGACAGACTAAGAGACGGCTGATTGATACGGCCAGAGGTGGCCAGATTAGGGCACAGACTTCATATTTGAACCATGGGAGCTTTTCCTTCAGCCCTCAAGCAATACGCAATCTTCTTCATCCAGCCCCTTTCCTGGTCCTCCTTCCAGTGGACTAGGGAAGTGAACTATTCTACTTCCCTCTCAACCTACTATTAAAAAAAAAAAGTCAGAAATCTGAGAGGCCAGGGAATAGGTTTCAGGTTGGTTGCTTTAGCAGTGAAAGCTTGGGAATGGTGAGCTCAGGGCAGATGACACATCTGTTGTTAGCCATGACCAGCTGCTGGTCTTTACAGCCTCTTTGGGGCCTGATGTTGGGGATGTTGCACTGATAGGAAGCCAGCCCAGCTGCCTGACAGATGGCATTTTGGTGGCATGGCTATGCAGGATGGGCACTGACTGACCCACCATTGTCATGTCCCATGTAATTTCAGGGCTGCCCGGCTTCACCCTCCATGCTACTCCAGTGCTTTCCAATTGAGGATATGGATCCTCACACCGATTATCACAATAACTAACATCCCAATTTATCCCATGCCAAGAAAAGGCAACGTGAAGACTCCCAAGCGGGAAGACTTCCTTTTTTTTTAATGTGAAAGAAGGGGGAATCCACTATGTGGTATGCCAAGATATTTTGTTTCCCCATCCAAACTAAAGAGGTCCTTGGGAGCTCAGGAGGTCTTTATTTCAAGACCAGCAGCCTGGTCTAAATGTAGTTATCCTGGAAGACCTGAGTGATATCTTGATATTTGTACTTTGAAGTACAACTTCCTTCAGATTTAAGGTCATGGACTTTTTTTTTTTCCCCTTCCCAAAATAAAAGGAGGAAATGTTAAAAATGGAGTCATCAAGCAAAAAGCGACAGGCGCCACCGGCAAAATGCGGTGTCGGCAGGAACCAGCCCCACTCACTAAATGACTTGAGAGGGAATGGCCCCATGTTTGTGCTGAGGTGGCAGAGACCAGCAGGGAGAGAGCAATCCAAGCAAGCCCAAAAACTCCATTAATTAAAGAAACTCGTTAATGAAGGACATTTAATCAGTGCAAGATTAGATCCAACTCTGAGCATTGCCAACAAGGCAGATGAGACAGCTTGGGCCAGGCGCTGCAGAGGCATCCAGAGAGCAGAATGTCCAGCTCCAGTGTGGGTGGATAAGAACCAGCAAACAGGCCGGAATAAGTCCGAAGGGAGATTGCTATGAGGAGGGGATCCAGTGCAGGTCTCAGCTGGAACGGCTGCCTGGTCATGTAGCAGAGGCTCTACTTTCCTCTTTCACACGGGAGATGCGTGAAAATGAAAGTGGAGTACAATTGTATGAGTGATTTGTGGCTGTATTTATTGCTTGTGTTACTTCATCCTGCCCATTTCTGATTGACCATTTCCACTTGAGAGAAGACAGAAGTCGAACAGGAAAAGCAAAAAGTTGGAAGAAAGGGGAGAGGCATGAGCCAAGATATCTCTAGCATCCAGACATCATATCAGCTGTTTCACCTACCAGCAATTCTGCTGCTTGCCTCTGCTTGTCCTTAGAAGCATTTGAGAGCCTGGAGGCTGCACTTTGGATGGATGGATGAGGCGTTTAATAGGAAACAAGGTTCCAGGAGCATTTGGGATGGTGACACTTTCAGCTGAATGATGAGGCAGCAAAATCCTGCAGTGACAGAAAGTATTATATCAACTCAAACTTTCAATTGACATTGTTTCTAAATGTTCTCCTATGTTTAAAAAAAAAAAAAATCCTTGCCTCCTCCTCCTCCTGCATTGTGGACAGTGGTGGGATTCAAATATGTGAACAACCGGTTCTCTGTGTGGATGCCCCTTCTGGAAGTCCATTCTGGGCCTGGGCAACAAAAAATTAGCTACCAGTTCTGTCAAACTGGTGCGAGCTGGCTGAATCCCACCACTGATTGTGGAGAAGAAAGAGAATGGCGGTAGAATTCCAGAGTCTTCTCTTTTCCTGCTGGAGGTGGTCTACGGGGTGGCATATATTGAGAAGTTAGTGCACAAAATTCAGTGCAGGAGCGGTGGAACAATGTTTCTTAACTTCTTTGTTGTTCTGGAATAAGTGAGTATTTCTGTTTTGTTGGCCTTTCTGCTTTGGAGGCTGGACAGGCAGCTCTGGGAGCAGGATGTATTTACGCAATTATACTTTCCTCTGATCTTAGCTACCCCAGTGAGATTTCTTTCCATTAATCTCACTGATAGAACACCACATGGTCAAGAAAATGCCCTCTGTGTTCTTCCAGAGCCACAGTGAAGCAGCAGTTTGGCGAAAGTTAAATCTGCTCATCCTCTTTAGGATAGCCATTCTCATGAAAGTAAAGGCCAAATCTGAAGACAAGTAAGAATGATTGATGTACAAGAGAGCAGTGGCCATGCAAGAGAACTAAGAGATTGTGGAAAATACAATGGGAAGTATTATTGTCATTTGGAGAGAGGGAGGTCTGATGGAATCCAGGGGGCAGAAGGTATTTCCTGTAGCAGCAAACCGCAACACCCATTCCTTATCCACTGGGATGTGGGTGAGGGGAGAAATGAGTTGGAAATCAAGAGGATAAGCACCACAGTTCTAACATCACATTCAGCCCATTCACATGCAAATAGCACAGTGGTGCCATTATTCCTTTACCAAGAGATCTTTCAAGCTACAGATGAGATGCTGTGGAGACCAGGAGAGCCTAATAGGAGGAGACTGATCCTTAGGACAATGAGCATTGCTGAGGCGGACCAAATGATTAATGGAGATTATTGGGGGAAATGGGGAGCTATTTCACAAAAGAAATTTGAACCTACGACAACATTAGATGTTGGATGGGGCACAGTTGTATCTTTTCTGTCTGGCTCCTTGTCCACCAACGAATCACTCGACTTCCCCTTTCTATTCTGCAGTTAAAGAAGCTTCCACATTCTCTAGAAATTATTGTAATGGAAATGCTTAATTCTGTTTTCTGAATCTTACCCCATGCTCAGCATTGCCATCCTATCCCATCTTCGCTATCTGGTTACTTAGCTGTGTGATGGCAAACCAGTCAGTCAATCTGGGTGGCACCGTGCAAAAGCCATTTTTTTTCCTGAGATACAGTTCCTATTTATGCTATTGCCTCTAATTTTAGGCTGTCAACCCACCACTAGTTATACTGACAATCACTAATTTCAAAATATCTGATTTCAAAATGTCTGATGTGCGTGTGTCATATAAGATGAATGGACCATAGTTATCAGTGGAGATGGCAAAGAGACCTTTTTCTGTAGAGCAAGGAAACAGCTTCAGATGAAGATAGTTGTTAATGAAGGGGAGAAAGCCAAAAACAATTGGGAGAGAAAACCATGACACACCAGAATGTGTTTTGGTCTAGGACAGGGGTAGGCAACTTTGGCTCTTTTATGACTCATGGACTTCAACTCCCAGAATTCCTGAGCCAGCATGGTTGGCTCAGGAATTCTGGGAGCTGAAGTCCACGAGTCATAAAAGAGTCAAGGTTGCCTACCCCTGGTCTAGGATTATGCTAGGAAACCTAGTTGACTCAAAAACAATATATAGGTATTGCAAATATGTCTGTGAAATACTGTTCATAAATGCAATATGAAATGGATGGAATGTATTCATCAGCACTTCAGGAAGAGACAATCTGATTTTGTATGGTCTAAGTTGAATTCATTGGTTAAAAATTGAGTAATGATGAAATTAAGGAAAATTGTAAAATTTTAATAGCCTGATACATCTTTTTTCCAATTTCTTTGTTGCTGTTTATATTAGAATTAGATACAATTTAGATGGGGTGGAGTTTTTCATGTTAGGCTTATTTGAGGTATTTTTTAAACTTTCTTTTTTTTCTGCAGTTTTTGTCTTTTTTCCGTTTTTTTCCATTTGCAGAGAGTTGTGCACATTTTCTGATTGTCTAGGCCAGGGGTAGGCAACCTTGGCTCTTTTATGACTCGTGGACTCCAACTCCCAGAATTTTTTTTTTAACGAAACAGCTAATATTTTTGATATTAAAAAAATCAGAAGGAAGCCCTTCAATTCCATTCTTTATAGTGACATTCTTAATGCATATTTCTATATATTGACTACCCATCCTTCCCATGCACAATTATGGACATTTCTTTATTTAGTTTTACAGATTTTAGGTGAAATATTTCTTTACGCCTTTTCATACATTAAACATGGAATTCTCACAGGGCAATCCTGGAGAAGTCTACTCAGGCATAAAGAAATCTGACAATGATTTAGGTTTAAATGAAGACCTATCTCTTCTTTTAAGCCAACCTTAAACAACTAACTAAAACAATCTATTATTGATGCATAATGTCCCTGCCTCCTCCGTTCATTTGGCTATTGTGCACAGAGGGTAAGAAAATGTTAATTATGTCACCTTCAGTGATGCATTTTTCATCTATTTTCTACCTTCCTAAAGCAATGTGGGGTGAAATGTGACTTTATATTACCCCATGATCTGGCTTTTGGTCTTAAATGGGACCTAACACTTTCTCATTACAACGCAAATAGGATCACATGCCATTTAATTTTTCCGTTTCACTTTCTTGTAAGTCTGTACTTTTTGATATAAATCTTGTCACTTTGGGGGACAATAAGAATACTAGAATTTGACCTGTCTTTTTTATATTTTATACCTCGGCAATCCAAAATACCTTGAAATTATATACTACTGTAAAGTCCCAAGTATCTGGAAAAGTTGCTGCCCATTCTGGAAATTTCAGAATCATTGTTGTTTTTACCTATGACATGTACAGGTACGGTGGTCCTCGGTTTATGACCACAATTGAGCCCAAAATTTCCATTGCTAAGTAAGGTAGTTCTTAAGTGAGTTTTGCCCCATTTTATAACCTTTCTTGCTACAGTTGTTAAGTGAATCACTGGAGTTGTTAAGTTAGTAACATGATTATTAAGTGAATCCAGCTTCCCCATTAACTTTGCTTGTTAGAAAGTCATAAAAGGTGATCATATATGACCCCAGGACACGGCAACCATCATAAATATGAGTCAGTTGCGAAGTGTCCAAATTTTAATCACATGACCATGGGATACTGCAACTGTTTAAGTGTGAAAAATGGTCATAAGTCACTTTTTTCAGTGCCATTGTAACTTTGAATGATCATTAAATTCAAGGTTTTAAGTCAAGGACTACCTGTATATTGAAAGTATTTTTCAATGGAAGGAGATATTTTCTTCAGGTTGAGCTTGATTCCTTAGGACAGTGGTGGCGAACCTATGGCACGCGTGCCAGAGGCGGCACTCAGAGCCATCTCTGTGGGCACGTGTGTCATCGTCCCAGCCCACCTCTCCCCACGGCCCCCTCCTCACCAGCAGCCCCCTGGAGGAGAGTCACCCCCGGGCGCGGCCCACATGGAGCAGCGTAGCCAAGGACATAGCAGCCGGGCAGACTTTAACAAGACTCCGCCCTCGTGCCCCATCGTGCACAGATGATGTGGGGCACGGGCGGAGGGCGTGGCCACCATGGCGCTGCTGGGCCACCATGGCAATCTGCGGTGGGCCATGGAGGTGGTGGGTGGCCCTGTGGACGGGCAGGGGCGGTTTTGGGGCACTCGGTCTCTAAAAGGTTTGCCATCACTGCCTTAGGACTTTGTGGACATATCCATGTAGTCTTCTTGATGTCAAGATGGCAGGGTGCCTGACCATTCTTCCAGGATGTTTTTTCAACTTCCCAGCTTGCTCCGGGATTTTCTAATGGTTTCCCATCAAATTATTAGGTATTCTGAGTATCTATCTATTTAAGATAGCCAACCTTGCTGGCTGGGGAATTCTGGGAGTTAAAGTCCACACATCATAAAATGGCTAAGGTTGAGAAACACTGAGTTAGACTATGGTTAGTTGGGTACTGATACCTGCTGTAGGCCAAAGTGGAGTATAGTAGATGAATTCACTTCAGCAAAAAAACAAAACAAAAACAGGATGGTGCTATGGGAAAAATTCCTACTGTCCAAAGTATTAATTTGAATATGGGCAGATTCACAACCTTAATGATTTTCCTTAAAAAAACAATTTAAAAGAATTATTAAAAATACTTCTTTCTCCTTATTCAGTAAGAAAGACTATAACCATAAACAAATTTCCAAATATTTCCAAAGCTGATACTGAGACAAATGTGTATATGGAGATTTGTGTCTGCCTTCATTCCAGTCTCATCTGGGCTCTGCTAAACTGCCTGTGTATTTTGATGCATCTGGAGATGTTAATTCCATCTCTCTCATTTGGGAACATCACTTAAGTGGCATGGTTATCTTCAGCAAACATGGCATTGAGTTTTGTCATGGCCCAGTCCCTTTTGCATAGCAATCTCATTTGAGTAATTAGAGTAGAGCTGTGCTGAATACTTGCAGCTGATTTTTTTTCTCTATGAGTTCCCCAATCCCTGGATCTTCTGTAACCGGATTGGCTGCTCTTGCATTTCTTCAGTCAATTTACATTTGCGTGGATGTTGATCTTACTAAATAGAGATAAAGCTAATTCAGAGGGAGGGCAAGCACTGGCCTCGGTGTAAATTAGCTTTATTTCTTTTTTGTCACAAAGCCAAATCTGATTGGCCAAGTGAAGTTGTTCCTAGGAATAGATGTTTAAATAATTGGTATTAGAGTAGCAACCATTTAAATATATAAGATTATTCTGGATGCTAAAATAAAGATAATTAAAGATAAAGAAAGTTCTGCCACTACCTGAACGTCCTATGCCAGCGGTGGCGAACCTATGGCACGCGTGCCAGAGGCGGCACTCAGAGCCCTCTTTGTGGGCACGCGTGCCATGCCCCAGAGATGGCAACCATCCCTCTTCAACCAGCCGCCTGAGGTCCCACGTGGCCAGATGCATCCCGGTACAGCTGGTTTCCCTCCCCCCCCCATCCTGTCCCTCCTGGCTTCGCATGCTCTCCTTTTCCCGGGCACAACCCACTGCATTGCCTCCTCAGCTGTCGGCCAGCTGTCCAGCTCAGAGGCGGCTTCTCTGAACTGCTGGTGGTGGGCTGTAGAGCCCCAGAGTGCACCGGTCAAGGAGCCGGCAGACTGTGGCTCCTGACGGACACCGTCGGCCCCCATGCGCTCGCTGGCCTCTGTGTGCGGGGGCCAATGGTGTCGGCAGCAGCTGCCCCGGCCCCTGCCTCACCTTGCCCCGTGGCAATGGTACCCCCACCCTGCCTCACCTCACCTCGCAGGACAAGCCTCCTGCCCACCACCCCACCTGCCAGAGACCCCCTGGATCTCCCCCAATCCTGCCCGGCCCCCACAGGCATCCCTCGAGGTGACCACGCCCACTTTGGCCACACCCACCCAGTTTGCCATGACCACCACAGCCACGCCCACCCAGTGGGCCACGTCCCACCCAGCACCCGGCGATAAATAAGTGGGTTTTGGGTTGCAGTTTGGGCACTCGGTCTCTAAAAGGTTTGCCATCATTGTCCTATGCTGTAAGGGGCCCTGAATGTGTTCACAGGGAGTATGACTGTAAACATGGTACAGTTTCCAGAGAACTGATGATGAAGTGATAGTGATATCTGCAAATTGTAAAGAGAGCTGCAGAGTAGAAGGGATCATTTTGGCATAATTACATATTAAAGAGAATTCTGAGTTGTATAGCTGTTCCAGAAATATTGGAAGGGTCTTCTTAATAGAGGGGAATGATGAAGGATGTGTTTCTACTTCGTACAGTTATTTTATCTGAAAACACTAGTTGCCTGTTTCTTATTCAAGTCCTCCATTTGGTGGATTGGTGTAGAGAATTCATAAAATTGTGTTTTCTCTCAAATTCTGTTTTGTTGCAATTTAAGACTCGACTCTGGGTGCCTGGCACATGTAGTCATTTTTTAAGTCAGTGGAGCAGGCAAATACGTCCCACTCAGTTTGGTTTTTCTGTGTTTAGTGATGAGTATCTATATTGTAAAGATGTGGCCAGGAGGAAATCAATTTCATGTTCATGGCTTGTTTTGTGTTTCCTTAGGTCAGGACTGGTCAACAGAACAATCCATAGAGCTGTCTTTTTATGCTTCCCTGCCTGAACATTAGTTGTGACCTGTGTTGATGCGCCTCTCTTCCCTGCAATGTGTTCTCCGAAGTGCCCATCCGCACTCTTCCTGCTTTTAATCCGACTCATTTCACATGATGCAACATCAGGATGGTTTCTCTGCAACACATTAAGTGATTGGAGAAAGTCTCCAAATGCGAGCAATGATCTGGTAAACCACAGTGAAACATATTTACTTTGATTCTTTTGGCCCAGTTAGGTGGGATTTAGTAGGGAAGAAAGCTGATGAGCCAAAGAAGCTGCCAGCATTTACATTAGATATTGCATTATCCTTTTATTCGGATGTTGCAGAGTAACAGCTTGCTGATGTTGCAGCTGGGGGAAATTGCAAGCACCTCTTCCTCCTCACTAGTAGCCCTGCATTCAAAACATTTTTTTATTACTATTATTACTCTTTGGGAATTCACATTCTGCTTCAGAATGATGCTTGTAATTGATAACCCTCTAAAACAAATCTCTGATGGGTTTCCTTGGTCACTAAGACTAGTTACCAATTACGTGTAACCTCTGTTTCCTAGACAGTAGAGAATAGGGCACATGGCCAAATTTCTACGTTCCGGTAAATAAGAAATTATGGTGCAGATAGTCCTCGAATTACAACAGTTCATTTAGTGACCATTTAAAGTTACAACGGCACTGAAAAAAGTGATTTATGACCATTTTTCACACTTGTGACTGTTGAAGCATCCCCATGGTCACATGATTTACATTCGGATGCTTGACAACTGACTCACATTTATGACAGTTTCAGAGTCCCAGAATCATGTGATCCCCTTTTGCGTCCTTCCGACAAGCAAAGTCACTTAACCAATTTCTCACTTAGCAATATAAATTTTGGGTTCAGTTGTGGCTGTACGTTGAGGACTACCTGCACTACCAATTGTTATGCATTTATTTGACAACAAGCAAATACATGCATATTTACTGTTTTCTAATAAAAACGTGGATAATTTGGCTAAATTTCAGCAGTGTTGAAAACGAACAACTGAGATTTGCTTATTTCTCTTCTGCCATTATCGCTAGCTTGTCTCAGATAAATATTTTAATGTGGTCTTCTTTCACGTTAACAGGGGCTCTTAATACAGTACGCATTACAAGAGGGAAGAATATAAAGAATGCACAGGTAGCCTGAATAAAGTTTAATTTTGGAGCTAGAGAGACCAAGGGAATCAGGAACGCCGAGGTCCGTAACTCACAAAATTGCCCAATGTGGACCCTAACTCCATAGAGCCTGAGCTCAAGAACCAAAACACTTCTGAAGTCAAGTCATTTAAATCAGGACTGCTGAGGCAAGATTCCCAGAGGGGCTAGACTTCTCTCTCTTTTGCAATCTTTCTCGAGTGCAGGCATGTGCCAAAAGAAAAGTTAAGTGACGCAAAGAAACATCAGACATTAAAGGGATTCTGTTCTTCTCTGGCATGATTAGGAAAGGAGACAGAACTTCCCCAAGGAGAAGTGGATGGGATAAGGAACATATAGAGCAGCACCCAGACCTTCTTGGAACAAATGTTTCCTTTAGGTCTGCCTTGGATTTTGAATTCCTTGATTTCAGCGACTGGTCCATTAATTAAAACATGCCCAACATATTCTGAAGGCCTCGTACTTTTTTTTGTTAAACAAAATCTGGATACTAACCGTAATTATTTAAAACATTTCTGTATCACTTTCAGGCAGAGTACCACATTGCATGCAACACAAATGTATAAATGCACAACAAAAGCCAGAAACGGTTCATTAAAAATGCAAATACAGAAGGCAGCGCCATAAAACCTGGAAGATTGTTTATATGTTGTCAAGAAGATATCAATATTAAGTGACCACATTGACTTCTCAGGATGATTTCTCCCCAGCCTGGTCTTCTAATAGTAATCCAGTTGCCAGTGTAATTGAATCCATCCACCTTGTTTCTGGTCATCCTCTTCTCTTTTCTTCCCAGCATTATAACCTTTTCAAAAGGGTTAGTTTGTTGGATAATGTGGCCAAAATATGATAATTTGAATCTGGCGTTTGTCCCTTAAGTGAGAACTCTGATTGATTTGTTCTGTTTGTTTGTTTTCTTGGCTAATTCTTATATCCTCAGGAGTCTTCCCCCAACACCAAAGTGCAAAAGCATCAATACTCTTTCTAGTCTGCTTCTTCAGAGTTCAGTGTTTGCTTCCGTAGAGTATAACAGGGTAAATCATTTGTTGTATAATTCTGATCTTTGTGTATATAGACTCAGCACAGCATTCGAATGACTTTTTCAAGGTCTTTGTTTCTACCTTATCAAATGTTAGCCTGTCCTGGTTCCTTTACTGTTCATGGTCAGTTCTAAAAGTTAGAAGCTATTCACCTCCACCAGAGTCAGTTCCAAACCTGGTTGCTATTCCTGTTGTCAGTAGCTTTGTCTTTTTATAGTCCTATTACAGTCACTGGACTCCTCAAACTACAGTATACAATTAACAAGAATAAAGACCTAAATCTAACCAAAAGGTAAATCGGGTGTTAAAACATCCCTTATATAATAATCTGCATTGTGGCCACTTTTTGTTGATCTCTTATTTTTGTCACCTACTGCATAGTACTGCACAATATGCCTCTTTAAACTTCACTAGGGCTCAGATTCATTCCAAAATAATATGTCAAAATTGTGTTTTCTATCAGTCTTCACTGCAGGCCCTTTTTCCTTTCCCTCTATCCGTGTAAAGAAAGCAGCATAAAAGGGACACAGTCATGAATAATCTTAAGACATGAACATAACTCTTTTCTAACTCAAGGCTTAGGGTTTCAAAAGCCATGGAAGTCATGTTTCTTTTTTTTCTATAGATAATGTTCCCAATTAGCTCTTACCCTATCTCTATTCCATTGTACAGGAGCCAGATAAAAATATTTATTTGTGGAAAATATTTGAGAAGGAGATTCACTCCTTTTGAGACTTTACAAAATGCTCTGTCTATATACTATGAACACCTACCCAGTGTTCTTCTAGTAACTTCTTGGACTTCGTTAGATTCGCTTCCAAATGGTGTTGGTCACAAGAGGCACAGATCTTGAGAAGTAAATCTGAATCTATAATAGGATAGATCACATGACAGATTTTAGTATTTTAGACTCTTTCCTAACTCAGGGGAAAAATTCCCAATGGGACATCAAATATTTTTAACAACAGAACTGCAAGATCTTATTTTTTTGCAGGCGTTAAGTAAGACAGCTTTCCCAATATAGCACCTTTCAACTATATAGCAAATGTGTCTCCTAGACTAGAGTGGCCTCCCTAAGTGCCATTTTCGCTGGGAATGCTAGGAGCTGTAGAGCTGGAAATAGTTGGATAAAACTCAAGTGTAGATAACATTTTCAGTGGCTAAGGAGTAGGATTTTTTTTTTCAGCTGTCATCCAAAGAAAATAAAATACCTTCTGCCTTCACAGGAAACTAGTTGCTGCCATCCAGAGGAATGTGTGGCTTATATTTGATGGCACCACAGCCACCTTCTTCTTGCAGTATAACAAAATAGTTAAGTAATGGAATGCAATTCTGTATATATAAAACACATTTTACAAATTAATAATTCAGAAATTTTCTTAATGTATTTTAAAGGTATAATATATGGCAGCATATGTCACTGAGATTCAGTTAGTGAGCCTTTCACAAACGGGGTGCCTTCTAAATATATAGGCTTAACCTCCCAGAATTTTCAGCAATGGCTCAACTGACTGAAGAATTCTGGGAATTGCAATCCACACAACTGGAAATCATCCAGATTGGTTTATTACTGATTTGGCTGCTATTGTTATTGTTTTATTAGACGTATATTCCACCTTTCCTTTAGGGATTTGAGGTGACTTACGTGGGATCTCCCTTCGTTTTATCATCACAGTGTTTACCCTATGAGTAGATTGGACTGAGAGGAAGTGATTGGTCCGGAGTTACTCATTGATTGTTCATGGCTATCAACCTGGGTCTCCCCGAGTGCTAAAACCATCCTATCCAATGGGCTGTTAGTATCATTTTCAGAGTGGAACATTTGGGGATATTTTAATCAAGTATGGAAAACTACACATTAGGCCAGGGGTAGGCAACCTTGGCTCTTTTATGACTCGTGGACTTCAACTCCCAGAATTCCTGAGCCAGCATGGCTCAGCTTGGAAACCTCTCCCTTTCCCCTCAGCATGGCTGGCTCAGGAATTCTGGGAATTGAAGTCCATGAGTCATAAAAGAGCCAAGGTTGCCTACCCCTGCATTAGGCTATTGAGAATTAGTACCATGGAGAGCACCCACAAAGTCTGAGTTAAGTAAGATACCAGATTCATTGAGATGCCTGAATATTACTTTGTAACAGGATTAAACAACCTTTATTCACTCATGCATACAAGTGCACACACATTCACATGCTTCATCCCTCTTCTTCCCCTGTCTCTGTCTCTTAGAAGCTCGTTTGAACCAGGAATTCATTTGCTTCTGGCCAGCTAATTCAGCTGATCAATTAACTAGTAGATAGGTCTTCCTGAATTTTTTTTTTCAGCCTAAAGTCTGCTTCTTGCCCCCTAATTATTTTCTGCATAGTTTACATGAGGCCCTCCCTCCCTCTCTCAAGGGAGAATTTCTGGAAAATCAGAATGTTATGCAGATATGCACTAACGCTAGAATATGTTCTTCAGACTCTGGGTTTCAGAGACATTATGAACTGCCAGCACTTTGAGAGAAGAGTTATTCAAGCTTGAAGAAAGGAATAGAGCTGCCTCCCTTGGACCCAGGGATGGAGACCTAATTATCTGCTGGAGTTCCCTTCTATACATGCCTTTATTGAGGTCATTGCTTTAGATATGGTCTCCTGGAGAGCTTCAAGGACCAATTATTTCTGCCTGAATAACTTTTCCTTGGCTAAGGAGTGGGTGGTAGGTGGTCAGAAAGCTACATAAATTTTAAAGGGAAAATATCTCCGGTATCAAAGGTGTCTTCCCAGTGAAGATTGCTAATTTGGGACACTAAGATCAGCTTTCTGTAATATCATTGAGCTTAGTCATCTACTTCTTCTCCAGTGTATAGTATGATTAGTATAAAATAATTTAAGGTGCTGCCAGGAGCCCCTCCTAAATGTATATTAGCACCCGCCTTCCCTTTTTCCCATTCCCAATGAAGCCTGACTCCATGCTGGAAAAACCCAAGGAGTAACAGAACAATTTGCACGTTCAGAAATGGCTTTCCCAATGCCCAACGTTCACTGCCACAGCTTTGCTGCATCCTCCAGGGTGTGATTGGGAATAAAAGAGCCTAAAGACAGAGCCTGGGGCGGAAAGGTTTCTCTCTTCAAGCAAGGAAAGCCTGCCTGCCCAAGCCTGTCCCACTGTGATGTTGCCTTGTCATAAATTAACCACACACACAATTAAAGAGCCTGTCTCAGCTCCAGGAGCTGTGGATGTATTTCATCCCAAGAGAGAGAGAAAGGCACTGTGGTATACAGCTATAAAGCATCTGAATGCGGAATCTGGGCTCTTAGCAGAGGGCTGGTGGCTATTTGTCAGCACAAGGCAAGGAATAAGGGATTGAAGGGAGGCAAGAGTGTGGGGAGCAGTCAGGTATGAAGTTATGTTGGTGGGCAAGTGAGAAAAAGTGTATCTGCAGAGGAGGATGGCTTGGTGCAGGGTATTGGGACTGTGAGGCACTGTGGATATGTGTTTGAGAACCAGTTTGGCACAGTGGTTAAGGTGCTGGAATAGAATATGGGAGATCACTTGTTTTAGTCCTCCTTTAGACATGGAAATTGGCTGAGGGACTTTGCCCAACCCACTTCAGAAAGTTGTTGTGAGGAAAATAGGGGGCAAGAGGATCTTGAATAGTACAAAAAAAAAGATGGATATGTATCTAATAATAAATAAATAATATGTTATGTGTGGACTGTCCTCTGAAGATCAGTCATCACGTAAGGTGTCCCTATCATATGAATCACATTCCTATTGAATATTTCTAGTGATAACTAGTGAGAGGACATGATTTTTTTTACATCGTGTGGGAGACATAGAACAGCAATCAGTTACAATTAATATCAGGCAGAGAAGCTGGAAACATCTTCCATGTGTGAATCATAACTTGAAATTCCCTGATGACAGTTGATGGGTATGCATCAACCCAAGCTGGGTATTTTCGTGGGATTTGGAGAATTGGGAATCTCTTCCAAATTATTCGTGTTGTCATGGATTTTGATTTCTGTGTGTCTAAGAGTGAACAGGGAATTCAACTGGGTTGTTTTTTTGTTGTACCTGATGTCTTGCTTGTGGCATCCCCATCAATCTTTGGTTCTCCCATAGATACTTGGCCCAATTCAAGACAGCTCCCATCTACCTATACTGACCATTCCTTTCTATCTGCCAAATTGGGTCTCCTATTATAGATGGAGTAATTTTCTACAGACTTGATCTTTATTTATTGTCAAATGTTCCAGATGAACCAAATTGCATTTTGTCAGTACTTGGAATATAGAATCCACTACTACTAGAACTCTTGTCCATATGTATATGAATATTCCTTACTCCAGAGCATTTCTCTCAGAAATTATGTCCATTAACAAGTACAATGTAAGATTTAGGGCTAGCCAAAGGATTTATAGTCCAATAATTTTATTCAAAAATTTATTTAAGGAATATTTGAGCAGAGCATAAATTTAGGCATATTAAAATAGTAGAAGAGGGTTAATTTGTAACAAAAATTTGAAAAATAGCTTAGGTCAAAGAAAATTTATTAGAATTGTTTGAATTCTTCTGAATTAGACTTTTTTCCCCCCCCACTGGAAGTGCTCTGGTTAGTTCACTTCCTCTTGAAAGAAAATCCAGGACATTGCAGTTTAGTATTTTCTATGTTGGCATGCCATGATTGTTTTTCACATATAATTTATGATGGGTGAGGGGCAATAAACTTCCATGAGTTACAGCAACAGCCTGTCCTATGGGAACAAGTAAAATGTTATTCAGATTTTTTTTTTAGGGAAGGGGGTGTCCCGTGTCCTTTTATAATTGCTCATTTTGCAAAAACATTACAGGTAAGTCCTCAACTTACAACAGTTCATTTAGTGTCCATTCAAAATTACAACAGCACTGAAAAAAAATGACTTATGACCATTTTTCACACAATCATTGCAGCATCCCCGTGGTTACATGATCAAAATTCAGATGCTTGGCAACTGGCTCATATTTATGACGGTTGCAATGTCCCGGGGTCATGTGATCACCTTTTGCAATTTTCTGACAAGCAAAGTCAATGGTGAAGCCAGATTCATTTAACAATTGTGTTACTAATTTAACAACTGCAGTGATTCACTTAACAAGTATGGCAAGAAAGGACATAAAATGGGGTAGGATTCACTTAACAACTGTCTCACTTAGCAACATAAAATTTTGGCTCAATTGTGGTCGTATGTTGAAAACTACCTGTATTTTTCTTTCTGTGAGATACATTTCAGAAAAAAACCAATGATGTATATAGCTAGTTAGTAATGATAAATAGCCTTGTTTAATGTCTCAGCATTAGTTTCTGTTCCCATAGGGTAGGGAGTGGTGTAAATGATTTCTTTGCTGAAAACCAGTAATTAAAGCCTCCCTCCATCTACCTACAGGAACACAAGCAGACAATTAAGAGAGACTGGTCAAGGGTCAGTAAATTGGCTATATATAAATGGGGTAGTCATAAGTAAGAAGAAACAATTTAGTGGTAAGGATCTGTAAACTGGACAAAAAAAATCGTGAATGTTGAGAAAGACTTTTATGAATGGGATTTAATTCTGAATAAACATTAAAGAAAAATCTAAACCATGGAAGAGTATGTGGTGGATAACATAGTGCTATATTCAGTGCTGTGTGGAACTTTGATTTTAATTCCATTTCCAGAAAATTGTGGAAAAACATTGTCTCAGCAGCACTAAGTGTATCGAGTGTAGAAGCGACCACAGACATCTAATGTAGAATAGTGCTTGTTTTTCTTTTCTACCATTCGTTGAAATTAACACATTTTTGAGGCATTATCTAGGAAACTGAGTTGCTGTCATTTGGCAAATGCCGTGTTCTTCTCCAGTTCAGAATCCTCTTCCCTTTTTTAAAACGGGAAAGTAGGCCACTTTTAGATGTTGATAATGCCACCACATATCACTGATTTTGAATAAATAATTTTAGGTATAGGAGAATGGGACATGTAGGTTCAATTTTTGCTGGAAGGCAGGAAGGGCAAAAATAGCAGGAATAGTAAAATCTCTCATCTTAAATCAATACTTAGGTGACTGCCCATGTATGTTTTGGAAGAAAGGACATTTCCACCTCCATTTGAAAGTATAATCTTTAAATTTAATAGGCCCAACATTTAGAAATATGGGTGACCTTTGATCGAGGTAATTGTTTATGTTAATATACAGAAAGACATATTGTGTCTTACAAAGACTGCTTTCTTGGCCCCTTTCAGCTGGGATAAGCATGACTTGAGGATGCATCCTCCTGTCCTAAAGGCAATTTTTCCAATCTCCATTTTTTTCACCCAACATCCATTTACTTTCTTCCATCTCTAAAGGACAAATTGATACTATGGTTAAGTCCATGGGTGTCCAAGTGATGTACCTGCAGTTCAGATGTACAAGCATAAAAGTTGGTAGCTGGTTGCAATTTGTCATGCTGAGAATTTTTTTAAATAGCTAATTGCTTTTCAAAATATATTATGAAAAAGAATGCTATAAAAGAAATATACTTTTGATCCTCCATGAAGTTGCTGGACAGGTTATCTAGAGCAGGTTCTTATTTGTTCTACACATAATTTTATCTTTTCCTTGTAATTCCAACTTGCCTTCAGTGAGATGCTTTTTATGTCTCTAATTCTCCCAGAAGAGAATGAGAGATTAATCAAATCCATTGAAAATTAGAATAACAATGGGCACATCTACCCTGCAGATTTTATCATCCCGGGTACGGTGCTTCCACTCTGCTCTTCTAAAACGATGTCCAGCAATTCCATGGCAGATAAAAGGTGGGTGTTGAGAGCATTCTTTCTTGCCCTCGTGTTGGATGCAATTACTGTTTTAGCCAATACTTAACTGCCTTGTGTTATGGGAAGATTAACTGGAATTCACCTGAGCTGTTGGACGGAGAGTGAGTTGCTGATGAAGGTTGAAGCTCACAGCCTGGCTTGAGATTATCAGCCATGAGTAAGGAGTATTCTCTTATCCTATCTCTGCAGGGTAATCAGGACGCCACGGCTCCGCCTGACGCAATGGCTCAGCCCTATCCCCCAGCAACATATCCACCCCCCCCACAGAATGGTATCCCTCCAGAGTACGCTCCTCCACCACCACACCCGCATCCAGCACAGGACTATTCGGGGCAGAGCACAGTACCTGAGCATGCCTTGACGCTCTACACCCCAGCACAGAGCCACTCCGAACAGCCGGGCACTGATGCCAGCACGCAGTCCATAGCAGGCACACAAACGATACCGGTAAGAGACTTTGTCTACAGGGCCTGACCTTGCTGTAAAGCCTGCCTGCACGGGGGCAGCATAGGGCAGTTCAGGGAAGTAGACATTAATGAAGAAAGGGATGTCTCCTCCCAGAAAAATGCAAACTGGAAGGATGGAACTTGGGGGGGGGGCGGAATGTGTAAACTTGGATGAGAAGGATATAAGGAAATTTCTGTTGGAAAAATGGACCTATTGGCTCATGATTGAGAGGCTGCATTATGGGTAGCAGGGAAGACCGAGCCTGCAGATCCAACGCCCTCTCTGCCTTCATTCCTAATTTGTCTGCTTGGCCTTGTTCCACTTCCATCTGAGACCCAAGAGATAGCAAAGGATCGAAAGAGAGCAAGGTGAAAATAACAGAGTTCTTATGCAGCAGGAGGCCAGTGCAGAGAAACCATTCCAGCACCCTGCTACCCCCATGGGCATTTGTGGCTCAGCACTTAAGTTTCCTGGCTCCCTTTGTGTCCCTAATCACTTGTAATCTACCTGCTTGGCCGCTTGCCAATCTGATCGTGCCAATGATGTGGTTGTAATGCAGCTCAGCGAGGAAGCGCTGAGTGAGCACTTCCCAGCTGCTCCTCAATCCCTGAGTGCCAGGCTGGCTGCTCGCCACCACGCAGCTTTGAGAGTGAGCTCGGCCTCCCCACCTGGTTCTGTGTGTGCAGGAATGCATGCAAACCCAGGATGGAGCCAACACATCTCCTTTTCCTGGAGCTGTGTGTTTGGGCCCATGCTAGTTCTTATTCCACTTATTCCACTTTCTCGGGCGGTACTGCTGTCCTAGGTAAGAGTAGGGCCCCTATTTCATAAATGGAGAAGCTGAAGCATGGTGGCTGGTCCAAGACCAAATTCAAGAGCTGAACTGGGGACTTCGGTTTCACAGCTCACATCCTTAATCCCTAAGTGAGAGCTTATGCCAACACTCCCTGACTGGCTTCTCACATTGCACTAAACCATAATGTGATTTGTTTGTGTTTGGCTCGCTGTATTCTGCTCACCTAGTTATCGTGCTTCTAAGTCATGGCTTATGGCTTGAATGTCGGATAAACCCAGCTCTTCGGTTTTTTTAATCAGCAAGTCATAGCTAAACAAATCATGCGGTAGCACACTGTGTGAGCCTAGTCTCAGGATGACATTAAAAGTTGGCAATCAAGTAACATCACTTTCATAGGAATGCCTAGTCCCAATACCTCTCAGGATTATGGGGATCTGCAGCATAAAGACCTGGGTTTTGGCCTTATCTTAGGCAGGGGAAAGGAATGGAACAGGGAAATGGGGTACAAGAGGAGAAAAAATGTTGGGGAGACCTAAAATGAAAGAGCCCCCTGAAGCTATGAGTTCAGACCACCTGCAGAAGGAGGGACGTAAGAAGCAAAATCAAAGAATGGAAGTGGAGCACTGCACAATGGAAGGAGCCCACTGAAAGTAGATTGCTTCAGAGCTGTATCAAGAACAGCCTGCTTTCCAGGCAGAGAGGAAGTCTGGGCTGGTGGATGGGGTGGGTGGGTGGGTGGGATTGGGGAGAAAAGAGAAAGAACCAAAAAATGAGTGGATTAAACAGAGAAATGGCTCCAGCCCCAAGCACTCCAGAATAAGACTTGCAAAAAATGACCCCAGTCTTCAGCAGAAGAACAGATTATATATTAAACCCAAGTCAATATGCCAGAAGGCTGAAAATCTAATTGCCCCAAATCTAATCCAGCACTTTTGCTGGATTCATTTCATACCTTTGAAATCTCTCTTTCACAAGCAGCAATGATGCCCCACCCCACACATGCGCGCGGGCACGCACACACCTAGAAAGAATCACAATGGTGCTTTAATTTACTTATTTTCACCAGCAGACAGATGAAGCAGCGCAGACGGACAACCAGACACTACACCTACCAGAGAATGGTTCCGACAAGCAGCAGCCTAAGCGGCTACACGTTTCCAACATCCCTTTCCGCTTCCGGGACCCTGATCTGCGGCAAATGTTTGGAGTAAGTCTATCACCTTCCTTTGCTAAATAAACATAGGAATGTACAAAGACCTATGGTCATCTTGGAAAGGAACTGGCTGTGTTCACTCTGTCTTTTACATTATAATTTAGTCGGGTTTTTTGTTTCATGTGATACGTGAACCTGACATTATGGTTAGTAAAACATAGTTTACAGTTGAATGTTGTGTGTGAACCACTAGGACTGACTTAACAAACAATGGTTAAAACAGAGTGTTACTTATCGCCATTTAGAAATTTAGAAAATCAGTCCAAAATAGCGATATCAATCAAACTAACAATGTTGGGTCCCGTTGTTGTCAAATCTGCTTCTTATCTTTATACAGTTCCTACATATTCTTGTTATATCTTTTCATCATCCATGTATCTGAAGTGCCTGCTTCTTGCTTTCATTCCTCTTTGGCAGGAACTCCTATCTGTTCCTTCTGACGCCCCAGTGCTCTGCAGGTCTTGTGATTATCAGGGTTCAGGCAGGATTAACTTGTTTCTCATTCTGAGCGTTGCTAGAACATGTTATTTAACAGCTGAGTATTGAATAATGCAGAAAACATCTCCTGTACTTCCAGGGATGATGGTCCTAGGGGCCAGTAGAAGTAAAGTGGCATCTGCCTACATATGATGCTAGACCCCAGAAGTTCTTTCCGTGTATATGTATAAATACTGGTAGTCTTCACTTACCAAATTTACAACAGCACTGAATAGGTTTACAACTGATCTTCAAACTTGTGTCTGTTGCAGCAACCCTGTAGATATGTGACTGTAAATTGGGCACCTCACAACCAGTGTGCATTTACGATAATCACAGGGGTCCCACAGTCATGTGATTTCCATTTGCGGTCTTCACAGCCAGCTTCCAACAAGCGAAGTCAGTGGGGAAGCTGGCAAGAAATGTCAAGTCGCAATCATGTAACTTAAAACTTACAGCAGAACAGACGTACGTTGGGCACAATCACGTGACATTTCACTTAATAACCATGTTGCTTAGAAATGTTGTTGCTGACTCCAGTTGCGGTCAGTACAGGTAGCCCTCGACTTACAACAGTTCGTTTAGTGACCGTTCAAAGTTACAACGGCACTGAAAAACATGACTTATGACCATTTTTCATAGTTGTGGCCTTTGCAGCATCCCCATGGTCATGTCGTCATAATTCAGACGCTTGGCAACTGGTCCATATTTATGACCGTTGCTGTGTCCCAAGGTCATGTGATCACCTTTTGCAACCTTCTCACAAGTAAAGTCAATAAGGGAAGCCAGATTCAGTTAACAACTGGGTTACTAACTTATCAGCTGCAGTGATTCACTTAACAACAGGAGCAAGCAAGGTCGTAAAATGGGGCAAAACTCACTTAACAAATGTCTCACTTAACAGAAATTTTGGGCTCAATTCTGGTCGTAAGTCGAGGACTAGCTGTAAATGAGAAGTACCTGTATTTGATACTCAAGGATGTTCCAGATATGTCTACACACCATGCCCTTTGGGAATAAATCAAAGCCACAAGGGTTTTCCAAGCCGGGATGAAAAGAAATGATGTCTCCACTCCCATTTTCACCTTTCCTTCTTCCCCTTTCCCTGTCCCTCTTTTTCTCCCCCAGCAATTTGGAAAGATCCTGGATGTTGAGATCATTTTCAATGAGCGTGGTTCCAAGGTGGGTTCAACATGTTGGTGTCTGATACAACCCAAATGTCCCTGTAGATGGGTGCTCCCAGGGGCCAGTCTTTCTCCTCCGTTCTGCATTCCTGCCTTCACCACTTCCTTTCTATGCCACAGGGTGCCTCCTGGTTTCTAACTACCCTTTCCTCACCATCCCTTCAAATCCTGGGACTTTAGATTTAAGAATGAGATTCTGATATTTTAACTTTCCCTCTGAAAACAACTGTGCTGGTTGAAAATAATTAACCAAAGCAATTCTAGATTCGGAGTCCTATAGAAAGAGGAAAAACTGTCGGCCACAAAGCCATCACTAAAGTAATTTAATGCAGAAAACGATCACCCTCTCATGGTGAGATTAGAAATTGCTCTAACCAGAGAGGGAGAGAGGGAGAGAGAGGGGGGGGGAGAGAGAAATAAAATAACATAACATGCTACTTAAGGCAACGTTATATTAAGGTTTGGAGGAAACATGTGGATATTTCTTCCTCCCGAAATAGACATGAAAATACACTATTGAATTTTGTTTCCAGGAGGTAATTCAGGTATTTTAAGTTTGAAGGAAACTTGGGAAATCCTTTCAGTCCTTAAACTCCTGCTGTTCCACTATTGACTGTAGGAGCTAAACTGCATAGAAGCTGATGAGGTGTCACACGATGGTTGAGCATTCTGGAGGGGGCAGAACTAGGCCTCAGCCATTTCTGCAGCCTCTTCACACTTAGGAGGGCTCCTCTGTCTCTCTAGCCTGGATGATATCAATGTAAAGCCAATAGTCAGGCACAGGGGAAAAGATCTTACACATTTGCAATCCTTTTGGGCCGTAATGGTATAATGGAGTGGTGATGCAGATCTTGTCCTGTCCTCTTATTCCTCTCAGTCCTTATCCTCCCTTGTCCTTGCTCCTTCCCCACCCCACCCCTAACCCGCCCCCCCCTCGCCCGGTCTTTAGGGAGGCTTGGGAAACTCACATCCTGCCTCTTTTCTCTGCTGCTCCTTACTCACCCCTTCTCTCTGTCCTGTTCCTCCCACCCCCTTTTTCTTTCTTCATCCTTTTCTCCTTTTCCTACCTCTCTCCCTCCCCAACCTCTCTCTTTTTCTTTCCTTTTTCCTTTCTCTCCCTCACTCACAGGGTTTTGGGTTTGTAACTTTTGAAACTAGTGCAGATGCCGATCGGGCACGGGAGAAGCTGAACGGCACCATCGTAGAGGGACGCAAAATTGAGGTGCGAACAAATGCACTGCCTGCTCTGCGTCGGGCATTAGACCTCACACTTGCAACCGTATCACAACCCTTTTAAAATATATATATATCTGTCTCTGGGATTAGCCAGGACAAGCAGGCGGGCGAGTGAATGTTGCATGTCCTGTGCTTTTTGGTAGGGGAGGATGCAGAAGGGAAGGAAGGCAGAATGTTTCCACCAAGAATCTGCTATGAGCAGTCATTTCAGACAATATTAAGAGTAGGCAGAGAAAGTATAATATCCCCAAGCCTCCAAACTTCCAGAAAATCTGCCTAAATCATCCTGTGCAGTTGCCTCCTGGCAGAGATTCTTGCTCTTTGCCTTCCGAAGAGGAAGCACAGAGCAATTTCAGAATAGACCATGTAAAGGATGCAAAAGAATCTCCTGTGAATGTAGTTCTTGGTAGTTGTTGAGCCCTTTGTTCACACTGGAGTGCTGAAGATGATCCCTGGTTCATCAGAGTTGTGAGGTAGAGAGATGGTGCTGCATTGTTGCCCCTGACATCCTCTTCTGCTGGAACTCCTACCCTTTTGTTCTGCTGATTTGATTTCTTAGGCCTCCTCTTGCCTGCCTTGCTTAGCCTGTCCAGTTAATGGTACTTCCAGTATGCATGAAAACTGCCTGTGCAGGGCCCTGCATGCTAGCTGTGAACGTGGCCCTGGGAAGAGAGAGTTTCAGCAGTAGTCCCTTACAACAAGCCCATGTGGTTCTAATGTTGCACTCCTGTTTGTGGCTAGCACACTAGGAAAGAGCTGTAAGATTAGGACTCAGAAGGCTCATAGTCCAAGATGTCAAGAATTACCAAATGTAGCGTGGCAAGCAAATTGCCTTTGCTTAGGATGATTGGCCCATAAATCATGGAGGATCTGATTCAGCAGCCTTTTGAATGCTGATGTTTTCCTTGAGGTCCAGGGAAGAGGAATTCCATTTGCACCCAAAGTCTATCAGTAACCTGGTGCTTGTTTCTCAACAGGTCAACAATGCCACTGCACGGGTCATGACAAACAAAAAGGCAGCTAATCCCTACACAAACGGTAATGGAACAAGGAAGGGTGGTGAAGTGAGTTCAGAACCAGGCGTTCCTGGAAAGTGGGCAGGCTTCTTTTCCTCCAGGCCACCCTACTGGTTGGGGGTGGGGAGGTGTTCTGACCTCGGGGAGAGGGGGGGTCTCAAAAAAATGCAAAACATGGACTTGGGTTGTATCTCTGGAAACAGAGATGGCAAGAGGAGCACCCAGCCTATTAAAGCAACCGTTTCAGGTTTCCCTCTTCAAAGGCAATGCCTAATGAACCTAGCACCCCCTCCAGCCCACTGCTTGGAATGCCAGTTTAGGAGGACTGAGAGAGCAATGCTTTCTGACTGCCTCCTTCTTTGTTACCAGGCTGGAAGCTGAACCCTGTAGTGGGCGCCGTCTATGGCCCTGAATTCTATGCAGGTAATGTCTGAATCGGGCCAGATCCACGGGGAAGCGTTATCTCTTAGGGATCTGGCAGGACTACTGAATCTCATAGCAGAATCTACCTCTTGCTTATTCCTAGAATGCCACAGGCAATTGCTTGCAAAAAAGAAAGCAAGAAGTCGATAAGCCGGGGGGGGGGGAGGAGAGAGGAGGGAATGGGTGCACTAGGTCTGGGGAATACCAGGCTTGAATTCCTGCTTAGTCATGGGACTTTCTGCCTAATTGTAGGCAAATCACTATCTTGAAAATTCACTCTAGGATTGGTAGACTATTAACTATGTACTTAATCCATAAGTACATTATTAAGTAATTTATTGTCAAGTGGCAAGGATTTTTGACTCCCCATTGTAAATTAGGGTTCTAGACTGGCCAAATTATAACAGTTCAGATCCAGATTTAGGGATAGTATAAATGCACCATAAAACATATCACTGAATGTATTCAATGCATCTCATAATATTTGTGGTACAGCTACCACAACATATTCAACACAGCTAAATAGGCCTATGGAATTTATAGCTCAGTATGCTGTGGTACTCAGTTACACTCTTCTCTTAGCATATTGTATGAACCCAGCAATCACATAAAACCATAATCTCATTTGTTTGCTTGGGCCTTAGCATATAAGTAGAGGAATTCTATGTTGTTAGCCTAGGTTTAGGGTTTAATGTGGTGTATGAATCCAGATGGAACTTGGAGGGATCTGGGACATCATTTAGACCCCACCCCTGCCACCCTGAGCTCCATTTAGCAAGCAGCTCTGTTTGTGGATCTTATAATTCTTGCGAACAGCTTATTCCTCCATCTGTACTTTACATAACTAGCTCCAGACACTGGTATGGATAAAGTAGGGATAAAGTGGAGAGAGAGAAAACTGTGTGTGTATCTGGATTTTATTGTGAAAAAAGAGAACAAATGTGATTAGAACTGAGACATAGTTATATCCTGTAGCTGTACTGCATAATTCTTGATAGATTTATGACAGAGGGCAAAAGTCTTGAAGACGACATTTGGAATAGGAACAGAAATATAGAATACAGAATAACAGTGTTGGAAGGGACCTTGGAGGTCTTCTAGTCCAACCCTCTGCTCAAGCAAGAGAACCTATACTATTCCAGACAAATGGCTTCCAATCTCTTAAAAACCTCCAGGGATGGAGCACTCACAACTTCTGAAAGCAAGCCATTCCATTGATTAATTGTTCTTATTGCCAAGAAATTTATCTTTAGTTCTTGGTTGGTTCTCTCCTTGATAGATTTCCATCTGTAACTTCTTGTCCTGCCTTCAGATGCTTTGGAAAATAGGTTAACCCCACCCGCCTTCTCTGTAACAGCTCCTCAAATATTAAATAGGAAGGAATATTGAATTGATGGGTTGGATTCATAAGTCAGCTGCGAGGAACGTGCCTGAGGAAGGAGGTGGGAAAAGCTTATCCCTTATTCTTGGGAGAGGAAGGGGAGAATGGAAAACAGAGTTTAAAATTTGGGGCTATTCCAAGCTGGTCCTCATGGTTATTTCTTCCCCTCCTTCAGTGACCGGTTTTCCATATCCAGCCACAGGAACCGCAGTAGCGTACCGGGGGACGCACTTAAGGGGCCGAGGACGCACAGTCTACAACACTTTCCGAGCGGCTCCCCCACCTCCCCCCATCCCCACTTATGGAGCGTGAGTATTGAGCAGAGAGGCTGCCTTACAAAAATGGGTGGTTTGGCACTTCCAAAAAAGGCAAAGTTAGACGGGCAATCTTCTCAAGACCCAGGGGAGTCTTTCCCATATGTCTCATCTCTGGGCACTGTGATCTATGGTTCATTAAAAGCCATATTAATTTTAAGACATGCCTTCCTGAAGCTTCTCTGTTTGGGTTCCGGTATGATTAAGACATAAGTCTCTGTTGTCCTAGATTTCTGGACACATGGTTGGAAAATTCAGAGTTATCCTTGGATTTCTCATTGACCTCAATTTTCCTATAGAGATTCCTACAGATCGTACCTATTGTCTGGAAATTATGGGCATTGGAGTATAATATTTCTGGAGGGCACCATTTTGTCAAGGTTAGGAAGAGAATTTGCCCAGGTGGCACTGTACATTTCACAGTCAACCCACAGCTGGAGAAGTCATGCTTCCAGTCATTCCACTTTTTCAACAGGAATCTTCTATTTCCTTGACCAGCATAAATTATGCAAGCAAATTAAGTACATGCTGGTGTACTTTGCACAACATATTTATTTTCATGCTTCCTTCCAAAACTCATCTTCTTATATCTCGTGTTGTATAGGGTTCTTTTAGTAATTAGACAAACATGAGGGATACAGGAAGGAAAGCATCACTAGATGATATGTGGAAGAGAGTAGATAACCGTGTTGACCATCCTATAGCCTCTCACCATATGGATCAGAAACCTGCTCCTTTTTAAAATGACGAAAATGAAGCAAAATCTTTCACAGAATGTGTGTGACTCGTGTGGGGCTGCACGGCCAAGAGTGGCTGACTCCAGGCTCCCCCAGGAACACCTTCATGATCTTCCCTGTTGATTGTCAGGCAGGCAGTTCTATCCACTTGCTTGATGCCTGCATTTGCTCCTCTCCTGCTGTCAGGGTAGAGAAAAGCAACTGATAGCTCCAAACACCAGAGCCACAAAAGCCCATCTGATGCCTGCTCTGGTGCTCCTGTCTGGAACACAGCCAGTCTTGCAGAGTGAGCTTCAAAGAGCCCTACCCAAAGTAACTCTTAGTTACAGCCACATTCTTCTTGCTTTTGCAGAGTGGTTTACCAGGACGGATTCTACGGTGCTGAAATTTATGTAAGTCCATCCTTTCAAAGTTTCCTTAGGAGATCCTTTTTTTTCATTTCTAGTCAAAGCATCCTCTGGTTCCTGCAGAGACTTGGCAGCCTTTGCTGGTAACCAGGCACAGGCCCTTCCAGGAAGGCTGTTCTGTCAAAGAGAAATCCCCCCTGCTTGCTCTTTTCATTAAGTGATGCAAACAGGGGCCAAGGCTGCCAAAACACAGTGGGGAAAAAACCTGGGGCCCAGAGCTCAGGAAGCAGCAGCAGCAGTTGGGCAGCCTCTGAGCCTCTCCCATTAGCCCTGCAGATTTTCTCATCACTCTTCCAAGGCTCATCCCAGCACTTTCCACGGCTAAGGGAGGTTAAGGGTGGAAAGGCAAGGCTTGAAATCACACTTCCTGCGTGTGCGGCAACTGGAGATGGGAAGCAGGCTACCTGTGAGGGTGGGGTAAAGGGTGCATCCGCTCCTACAGAGGGGCAGGATTTATTTTCTGGCCTGGTGTCAGCCTGTCGGGTCACAGCAGCGTTTCCCCTCCATATTTAAAGTGCTCTGGGCAATACTTCAGGCACACACTGACAGATTTATCAGAGGCGACATCTCGTTAACACCGCCACCCGCTAGGGAGGTGACATTATCTCCTCAGCATGTTTAATTTCTGCAGGTTAATGGTAGCAAGGCCCCCAGGGAATGCTAATGAGATTGGAGAGGGGCTGGGCCTGTGGGTACACATCTCCCTCCTGGCCAGCACCTGAGATCCCCCAAAAGATGTGCCCTTCTCCTGTGATACTGCAGTCACACCTTCACCCCTAATGCTTGTCTCTCCCATCTACTCCAGGGGGGCTATGCAGCCTACAGATACGCCCAGCCTGCAGCAGCAGCAGCAACAGCTTACAGCGACAGGTAAGTCATCTTGCGCCTTGGGGTCTGGTCCCCTTATCAGCCCCTCGCTTGGATGCAGGGATTCACAATGGTGTCCCTGTATCAGGGAATTGTTACTGATGCACCAGGGTGTGGAGAAAAGGGACACCACTGTCTTCAGTCAGAAACGTTTCCCAGCCCCCGTGGACTGGTTTGCCCAGGGGTAGGGGGAATACTGGAAGTCCTGGCAGACCCTAAAATAATCAGCAGAGTCCACAACACTCAAGGGCTGGGAGCTGGTTTGTCCACAGTGCAGAGTCTGTGGTCTGAGCTCTGCCTCATTTTGTTCCCTGTTCTTGTTTCCCTCTTCTGTTTTTCACAAGCAACCATTGCCTCTCTTCCCCTTTTTATACCTTTCCCTGAAGTGTGTGCGCTTTCTGGCTTGCCAGTATACAGAATTTCATGCTGATAAGATGAATGGCTATATTGAAGTGGCCTGGGTTTGGAGAGGTTATGTTGTTAAACGGAGTCTCTCTCGGAGGCAACAAAACAATTCAATTAATCCTTTGTGCTTATCTTCCCTTTCTAAAAACAATTATTACAAGGGGGGGTGGGAGTAGGAAGCATTGAAGGGGCGTTTTGCTTTGGTTGTTCATTCAGCCAATCGCTTTTTCAATGTGGCTCCACAAAATAGGGGCTGGAGCAGAGTGGCCACACTTTCCGGGAGAAGTCACTTCGCTGGCCTCCAATAAAATTCTGATCATGCGCCAAAGACATTTCATTCGAAGCAAAGTTGCTTTTCCACACTGCAGGGCCTTTCCATTGCATTTATCGAAGCCAAAACAATTCTGCAAAATCAAGCAGCCCTTCTTCAGACAGGCATAATTATTACAGTGGTAACTGCTGAAGCTTTATTTGGGAAATGGGAGAGACTATTTTCTTAATCAGGTATTTATTGACATGCAATATTCTTATCATCCTACTTCCTTGATATGTTTTAGCATCCTATTAAAAAAATGACTGTCATTTAATTAGGTTAGTGGTAGATTATTATTCTGCTGTTAATGAAAAGCAGGTTAAAATGCACAACAAAGTAATAACTAAGTAAATAAATATGAAGGATGTGAAAATATTATGAGAAACAATACGTTATAAGGGACTTAAATAAGAAATATTGGGATAAACCTGGGGAGGAATGACCCATTGCAGGAAATATTATCAGCAGAATAGTACATTTTTTATCAGTGGTACACATTTATTTCTGCTTGGAAACCTTTCCTAGAAAACATTTTTCATTCTCCTGGTTTCTATATTTGTATTACCATGCTAAGTAAAGCAATGCAATGTGTGTGTTCAGCTGTTCAGTTCCACTTAAAATGCACATATGTTGTGTTAATTCATAGGGAGATATCATAAAAAGTGTGCAGTAGCTCTCATTAAAAAAGGACGCTATAAACTAAGGGTTCTTCCACATGACAGCTTTTAATTGCTTGCCTTCCATGTAGAAACCTGCAGGAAATAAAACCTTTCCAGATTTCAGACTCTTTTTGGCCATGATGGTGGCCCGGTGCTCACTTCAGGCTGCATTTACCATAGTCCCAGTTGGTGGGTTTTCCCACTTCTTGACTACTTTCTTTCCATGGGGGATATTTTAGGATGCTGGTTTCCAATGGAACATTTTTTAATATGAGCCCCTCCCTTCTGTTTGGATCAGTGGACCAGAAGAAAAGAGAAGAACCACAGTTTTCTCATTATTTTCGTCAGTTGGACTACAGAGGAATCACAACTCTTGCAAATTTCACCTAGTTAAACAAAAACCAAAAGATCCCTGTTTTCCCATTCCATCAATTATTTAAAAAAAGAAAAAAAGCTTAGCCTTTCCCCATTCTACTAGTGAGCTTCCTTTTTAACAAATGCCAGTGTTTCACCAGATTTCCTGTGAAGAAGAAGAAAAAAAAGTACACCTTTTCTGGTCCAGACCTCTCAGAAGAGGGCAGCCCATCCAGCCACCCAGGGCAGAATAGTCAGGAGGGCATCAACCAATGGCTAGGGAAGTGGGATCATTCCCATCACCGGGCACAGTTTCCCCTTAGAACAGGGGTCCCCAACCCCCAGTTCGTGGACCAGTACCGGGCCGCGGCATGCCAGCAACCGGTCCGCACAAACAAGCAAAGCCCCATCCGTGAGATGCAGGCAGCACACAAAACCACACACCCTCTGGTCCGTGGAAAAACCTCTCTCCACGGAACCAGTCCCTGGTGCCCAAAAGGTTGGGGATCTCTGCCTTAGAATACAGGTGGTGGCCTACATGGAAATGAAGCCCAACAATTAACCAATCAGATAAGTCAGAAAACACTTTTAATGAGTGTCTGGGGGGGAAAAAACACAGGGGAGTGGCTTTCCTGGTGGATTGAGGGTGTTGTGTGTTTCTGTCCTTGAAAGATAGTTAGCGACTATACTCGCATTGGGACAAGCTGGTCTTGCCAATCAGATTTAACATTCACATCTGGCAAGGAACATGCATGTGGTCTTAGATGGTGACACTCTCAGCCAAGCCCTTCCCATCTATAGAACCGCAGCCCTGTAAAGTAGGTCATTGTTAATACTCTGGTACTGACTGGGCTGTACAGGGCTGTTTCAGGATTAAAAGTTAGAGACATCTTTGATTCAAGCTTCCTTTCTGTGACACACTTCTTGATCTTAAGCAAACGGTCCATAAGCAATGATTTCTATGACATACACATAGTTTTCTTGGCAACAATATAGAAGCAGATTAGCAATGCTCAATTCCAGAATGACTTTCTGATTTCTCAGTCTAGCCTGGGAATTACTGGTGGTCTCCCATCCAGTGAATAACAAGTTCCAATCTTGTTTGCCTTTTCAAAATCAGCCAGCACTGGCTAGATGCTGCTACTTTCTGAGGTTATTTACAGATAAGAAATCCTAAGGATTCTCATGATAAAATCTTCTTAAGAAAGTTAGTTTTTCTATATTCGTGTTAATTCCATTCTTTGCTTGAGGATGTTGGCCAAAAAGTTTCTAAAATTTTAGCTCTTAGTTGTTTATTCATTTCTCATGTTTTCTTTCTCCCCAGCATAAAATCCTCATATAATTTCTTCTTTTGGCTCATAAAATCCAAAATTGACAAAAGATCTGCTCCAACGTCATCCACCACCAGGAAACAATTATTTACATTCTCTGGGTCCCTTACAAAACCAGTTCTAATCAGCACAACCCAGTCACCCAGTCACTCCTACTTCTCCTTTGATTAAAATAAATAATGATCTGTGCCCTCATAGAATTGCAGGATGCACACAAGAAGTTAAACAAGGATAATGTGGAGGAACTACAGCTGGGATGACTGTACCCGACATCCTTTGGCTGCCAATGCTTTTATTCCTTCCCTGCTGGGAAAACAAATATTCTTTTCCTGCTTCTGGGTTGAGCACTTTCTCCCCTGCAAATCAAACCTTCAGAATCTCTGTTTGCACACTGGAAAAACAGTGCTAAGGTAGTTTTTGAGCTACAAAATGCACAGAACTGAAGGAGAAATCCAAAATCCCTTACAGACATCAAAGAGACAATCTCATAAGACCACACAGTTGGGGGCCCTGTCCTACCAATTTCCCCCAACCCTCCAAAGGCTTGGCCACCTCTTGTTTAGGCCACAGTGATACCTATACATTTTTGGGGCATTAGTATCTCTCTAGGAAAGGACATCTTTACAATGACCTGCTTGCTCATCTAGAAACCGATCCTTTCCTTCCTTCTCCCTTCTGAAATTGCATCCCAGTAAAAAAAAAAGGGGGATGAGGATTGTCAGTAAAAATGTAGTTTTTGAATTCTAGCACTCTTTTTTTTTGAGATGTTTGTAATTTTAAATGATCTCTCTGGGGTGGGGAATTGGAGCAATTCGCTACTGGGTCGCTTTCCCCAATTGGCATCCCCCAAACTATGCATGGCTTTAAAGCTGGGGTTGTAGTCCTAGCACATTTGGTGGACACCTACTTGGGAAAAGTAACTCAGGGGCCTTTGCTAAAAGCTCAGTGAACATTTCTTGTCATTTCTTCTATGTTGATCATGACTTGAAGCAAAGTTAATGATGATTGGGGCCTGATTCATGGTTTTTTGAACACTTAGGGTTGGCAACTCAGCGATTCCTCAGTTTCTAACGCTGCCCCCTGTGTTCGCTCCTAGTTACGGCAGAGTTTATGCAGCTGCAGACCCTTACCACCACACTATTGGCCCTGCTGCCACCTACAGCATCGGCACCATGGTAAGAATGGGGCCTTCTATCCATTTGTGCATAGCCATCGAGAACTTGGGGGAATGTGTGCAGTCAGATTGGGTACTTGGGAAAAGAGGAAGAAAGATCTGGGATGTCTCTGGGGATACTGACACTCAGATCTCAGCTGCAGTCCTATTAATCAGCTGTCCGGGGCCAGAGAAACCCTAAGCAGGAAGATTCTTAGAGAAGAAGCACACATCTAGGGCTGGGCTAACCCTGGCTGCCTTCATTGCCAGGGGATGCACATAATAGAAAGGATGGTTTCCTGAACAAGTGATGCCCTTCTTAAAAACCACCTGAAGCGAGCAGCAGCTTGTACAGGTGTAAGGGACCCTTCATTCAAAAGCAGTGCTTCAAGGGGCAAATACTTTAAGAAGTGGGTTGGAGCTGAGCAAGGTGTGCGTGCACAGGGACTCTCCCCAAAGCCACCTCCCATCCTTCCTGTTCCTCAATACACTTCCACATCCAGTTCCTGCAGTGATGCCTCCTTGTAATCAGGTCTCTAGGCAGCATCAAAGAGGAGAAAGATTTCAAGCCATCCTGCAATCACCTTTGCCCATCAGGGCCTTCCTAGTGATACCACAAGATTTGCATTGAACTGTCAACCCTTGGAAGAGGGGGAATACTGAGAGGGAGGCATCTGTCTAGATTAAGGGAAACTGAGGCATGGTTTTGTAAGGCCCTTGCTTCCTTTACCCATGGAAGGATTCATAGGGAAGTGCTAGGCACCTGCCCCCAAAGCACCATTTTACTTTACTTTCCTCTTTAAAATGCATATCGGCCTTATCCGTCTGGATAGTTTTCCTGTGAAATCTGCCCCAATGCAGCTTTGCATTCTGGGAGGTTGAGTCAAACCCCCACTTCTACCCCACTGCCCTTGGCCCTTTCTCCCACTTCAGAAGAAGGTCTCTGCCAGTGCCCACCCCCATATTGGCTCCAAGGACAGGGCAGGGATGGGCTGTGCCTCTCCTTTATACTGATTGGCTTTTTCTCCATCTTTGATGTTGCAGGCTAGTCTATACCGAGGAGGGTACAGCCGCTTCACTCCCTACTAGCAAGACAGACCCAGACCCTCCTCACAGTAGTAACACTGACTGCTCCTTAGAAATCCAACCAAAACCCCGTGGACATGGGCCCCGTCCCCTGCTGCTGGCCCTTGGCAGCCTAAATCACCCATCTCTTTACCTCAAGCCGCCTGCCATGCCTCTCCTCCCACTTGTCTCTGATGGTGTATTGGCCACATTTGCGTCATTTTGCAAAGCAGCCAGCCAGGGAGCTGGGACAGGTGCCTGCTTTAACCAGACAAATACACACACACACACACACACACACCCCAACAAGATAATCTCAAGGAACCCTCTGCCTCCTATAGAGCCATCCAGTGTCTGAGTTCTCCTGTTAAATCAAGCCCCATGAGGGCCTTTGGGATACTGTTGCACTCGGAGGAGGCCCCTGTGAGGCCTCCTGCATCGTTTCCGCTCTCACACTTCTAAAGGAGAGGCTCTGGCCAAAGGAACGCAGGATATCGTCCCTCTCAAGTGCAGTGGCCCTTCTTCTCCCTCACACAAAGGCAGGGTAAAAGTGCCAGGTGGGCAGCAGCCTAGATCCTTCCCATAGGGAAAAGATAGGCCAGCTCAGGCCCTGTATCAACCAGAGGGGCATCTTTCTCTCTCTCTTGCAAGGGGAGAAAAACTAAGGTCCCCTCTTCCTATTGGGAAATGAGTGAGGGATGTACTGCTATGCTGGCCTTGGTAGGGACTGGGAGGTCTCCTACAATGAGTAGGAGACCCCACAGGGTCCCCTCTGGGCCTAGCATGTAGGTCTCTGAGGGAGCTGACTGGGTTCAGGCCCTGGGTGGGGCTGAGCAATCCCAGCTCCTTTCACAATGCTGGCTAACAGCTCCAAGCAGGGCTTGGGTAACTTTCCTCTTCACTGATTTGCTGAGCAAAATGGACCCACAGCTGTGTATAAAAGGGACATGCAAAGTTTAAAGTTACTTGGAACTCCACTTCCCAAATCTAACATTCTGGACCAGCATACACAGAGAGAGCGGAAAGCGCTTCCCTGCCTTCTCCTCCTGCCCCATTTCCCCCTCCCCCAGGCCACAGCCTGCAGGTTGCTCCATGGAACATTCTGCCTTTGTTTTCTGTTGTAGTGAAACCTTCAGCTGTTTCCTTCTGGGACCAGGAAGGGCACAAAACATTTTTTTTTAAAGCAAAGCAACAAACTATTACAAAACTAACAAGCCAAGCGACTGAGTGAAAGCCCCCTTCTGTCCACACATGCGCCCCAAGCGACAGGCCAGCCGGAGCGCAACCACTGACAGTCTGCCCGGACAGATGGACAGCACGGCAGCCCCATGCAGACTCCGCAAAGCCGTCCGCATCAGGAGACCCGTGCCCTGCTCCTCCCTGCTGCAGACCACGGGGCCAGGAGGGACAGGTACTGACACAGACTGGAATCTGCAGGCCCCAGGCCATCACGTCTTCCTTCCAGCCCTCCTGAAGACCTGCGGCCCTCCCAGACCGCAGAAGACGCCATGAGCGCCGGCAGGGCTAGCCGTCCTGCTTCTTGCATCCCAGAAGTTCCCAGTGTTTTCGCGCTTTGCTGGTTCATCCGTTGGTCAAGTCGGCAAGCCTTGGATTCCTGTATGGTGTAGGGCCAGGCTGAGGGCTTCTGGGGTACGCCGGTGGATGGGCACCCCAGGTTTTCAAGGGGGATTTCTTTGAAGTTGCACTTTCCTCTCCCCCTGAGGATCCCGGCTCCTATCGGCCCACAAGGCAGCGAACTCCACCCCTGCAGCTGTCCTTGGGGGAGGCCTGGCTGAACTCAGAGCTGAGAAAGTCCGAGGTCTCCAGGTCTCCCCCAGAACTTCCCACCCTGCACCGGAGGGCCGAGAAACGCCTCCCCCTCCATCACACTGAAGCCAGGGTGCTGGGCAAGCATTTCCTCAAGGACTGTGTGGCTAGCAGGGGAGAGCAGCATAGCCCCCAGCTGGGGAGGGGGCCAGGCTGGGCACCAGGGCATTCGGAGAAAGAACCGTTTTGCTACACAGACCAAGCTGCACCACCGCCGCTGCTGCTGTCACCACCGCCGCTGCCGCCCAGGGTTTCCTCCCTGCCCACAGCCCTTCATGGGAGGAGTGCATGTCCCATCGCCCACCCGCCCCACCCCACCCCACCCCAGAGCCAGGTGGACTCAGGGCCTCCTCCCTGCTCTTGACCTCCCCTTGGCTTAGTCATCTCATGAAACCTCACTTTCTATTCAGCATTAAAGCTCCTGACATGCCAGCAACCAGATGATCCTCCTTTTCTATTCCCGTTGTATATAGCCCCACCTTTGCCGCTCCTGCCCCCTTGTACAACCCCCCCTCCCATTTGCTACCCCCCTCTCCCACCCTGGGAGCATCAGCTACCCACCCCATTCTATATGCTTCAAAAGTGTGATCATTCAAATAAACAGTATTTATTATTATTATTATTTATTAATAAAGGTTTCTTTCTTCAATGAGGATGGCTCAAGATTTTGATTGGGAAGGGTGCAAACAGGAAGGAGAATTTGCAAAATACAGGCTGCTCTAGGAGGGTTTACGGCAACTTGCCACAGCCAACTCATCATGGCCAACTCGCCACGGCCAATTTGCTGCAGCCAATTCACTGCACCAGCTCACCACGGGACAATTTGCCATGGCTAACTGTAATTCGCTGTGGGAATTACACTAATTACACTAATATCTAAGAAATTGTGGAATAGAATCATTAAAGAAAGGATGCCAAAGGAAGGACAAAATGAAATGTCAATGACAAAAATTAAAATATTTTTAAAATTATTTTAAATAATTAAATTGAATTGTCCTGCAGCGAGTTTTCCCAGGGTGAGTTGGCCATGGCAAGTTGACCATGGCAAGTTGGCTGCAGTGAGTTGTCCCATTCTGGCTCTAGGAAGATACGGATGTATGATAAAAATCCTAGACAAGAGAAAACCAGGGACAGAAGGCAAATCTTTTCTAGTAGGCAGTACAAGAAATCTTGCAGGGAACGAGTTCATGTGCCCAAATTAACATCCTGAAGAACATTTTTGGCTAACTTGTCAAGGCCACCCAATCGTCTTGCTGCATCCTTTTCCTTTCCCTTCAATTTAATTCAGGTCATTGACTCAGCTTTGACCCAACTCGTTTTGCTAATTTTACTGCAACCCTCTTGGGCTGGACAGAGCAGAGAAGCACTGATTGGATGCTCCAAAGCATTGGATGTATGAGCTGTCCCTTTTAAAAAATCCCACTTCTAAGCACTGTGGATAGACACCTTTTTTGCATCTCTCCCAACCTAATTAGGCCAGAAGACCAAGACTAGATACAGGAAACAGGGACCAGAAGAGAGATTGGGCCTCTAATTCTCTTGGATTGAGAAAATCCAATTTGCCTATTGGGGAAATGACCTTGCTTGCATTTGCTGAATAAGGAGAAACATTCCCCCCATTAGGCTTGAACACTAGGACCAATGGTCTGGGGGCACACAAACATACAACACAACATCCCATGCTTCCTCTGTGTCTGCTGCCCATCTCCAAGATAGGTGGGAAAAGGCATTGGGCAACCCCAGATCATTGCACTGCAAGTATCCTAAAGGAAATGCAGTTCCATCAGAGATTCATAATAATTTGTATCCCTTCATAGCATTGACTATGCATCAATCAGTTGGTTATATGTTGACTGAATTATATAGTTCCCATAAATAGTATTTATTTCCTTCTACACCTTAGACCCCTATCATTTCTGTTCCCTCCACATAAGTATCTGAAAGAATTGGGGTGTGGGGTGAGCTGGGCAGTAAGGTCAAGATGGCAACCACAACTGCACAATTGAAACCCTACTCTCTTTTGTGTGGTATGACCTCACCCCTGCCCTGCAGTCACTGCTGACCTCCAGTTGTAAATCTGTCTTCATATGGAAATCATCTCAGTCTGAATCAATTCCTATCACTCTGAAAGTGCCTGGAAGTTGCAAATCGTGCAAAATGGGATTAGAAAACTGGTGCAAGTTACAAAGATCACATAATGTCACCTTGCAGGGAGACATCTGCACTAGTGATCTGTTACTGGGCCCAATTTCAGGCGCTAACACTGATGGCTAAGAAATCCACTTCTTTCCTTGCCCATCTGTCCAGCTATGCAGATCTGCAGGAAAAGCCCTTTTGAAGGGGCATTTGTAGTTGCCTTGAATGCTTATCAGAGTAGAAAGAGCGGGTGTAAAGCAAATACTCAGATGGGGCCATAGATGTGGAGGATGAAAAAAAAACTCTAGCAGGTTTCTATATCAGTTCAGTACCCACCAGCTTCGGTCAGCATGATTAGTGGAGAGCTAAGTGAGAATTGTACTTTAAAAATAAATACCCAGAACCCAAGTAGATGGAGAAGGCTGCCATCCACGTCCACAGGACAGACCCAGTGGATTTGTACAAGAACTTATCATAAATGCTGCCTCCATCAATTAATGAAGATGTGCCACTGGAGGGAGAGGACAGGAAAGAGGAAACATTAAAGATGAAAACAGCGTCTTCGCTGCCTGAAATAAGGGCTACAGCTGAGCAACACGGGTGCCTTGGTGCATAAAGTGAAAAAGAGCAAAATCCAAAACCGAGAGAAAATGTCATGAGTCCATCCCTATGCCAGGGCCGACATTTTTCAAAATGTCAATTTCTTGCTCTCGTTGCATTCATGCCCATCTGACCAGCACCGGCAGCGTAAATGTCGCTATATCAATTTCCTTTGCCTTGAGCCGTAGCCACATGTGGAGACAGGCCTGTGCAGCAAAGAACCGAGATCCCCATGTGTGCCGTGCTTGGCCAAACTCCCAGCTGCTAATTGCCTGCATGCCAGACTGCGAAGGAATAATTGCTGCTATCAATTCTCTTGCCAGCGCTGCATCAGGAATTCAGAAAGGGGGTGTGTTGGTGGTTTTGCGCAAAGCAGGACGAGAGGGACTCCCCACGTAACCAGATCAGACCAGACCAGGAGGAGAAGCAGGAGATTGCATGGCCCATTCTCTGGCCCTTCTGTAAAGAGTTTAAAGGCAACACCCCCTTCAAACTGAGCTCAACTCCATGGATCTGTCCCTGTAGTCTCCTCGGCAGCAGTCCAGAAATGGTTGACCATGGTCTTCTCCCAGGTGCTCACCCGCCTACGGGCAAAATGGGGAAAACAAAAGTATGCCTATTACAGCAAATGGGGCAGAAATTACTGCTGCCACACAGGTGCTGTAAAGGAGTGTTGGCGCTTCCCATGCAACCTCCTCCTCATTCAGATCAGACACGGCTTCCTGTAAATCTCACTGCCTAACCTGCAGCGGAGCCAAGCACACGGCCAAAGCAAGCCACAACAAATCATTTCACCTGAGAGGTTTCTTCTGAAACAAATAGTATTGTCAGCTCTTGCCAAAGACGCCCAGGGACCAGAACAAAAATTGTACAACATTCTGGAAGTGCAACGACTAGGTTAACTTTAATTCTGAAAGCTGCAGTGGCGCAAAAGGCTCAGCGGCCCCTCTTCGCCCTCAGTGCCTCAGCAACGCAGCTGCTCAGTGTCAGTTACAGCTCGTGTTTTGCTCTGCGCACAGGCCCCCCGTTTTCTTTACATGGCCCTGCTTTTAATTTCAGCTAAATCGGGAAATTGGCCTCCACCACTTTCCGCAAGGGGACAGAAAGAACTTTATTTAAAATTTTTAATTGCTCTTCTGCCCCCCGGAGATAAGGGGCTGATCATTAAGCAAAACTTTGAACTCTACTGCACTCTATTTTCTGTAAACCCAAACTCTTAAAGTGCACAAAAATGCTGTTGGTATTTTTAGATTTTGTATGCTTTCCTAATAATCCTAGGGAAGGAAGCACAATTATTTTTTGAGTATCGGTGAAAAAGGATAAAATCAAAAGACAGAAATTTTACTGCAACATTAATAGTTGCGGCAACCGCAACAAATGCCATGGAAGCACAACGCAGTTATGAATACGAAATTGAATAAGAATTTAAAAGTTAGCAAGTTTGCTTCCACAGCAGCACAGTGGAAATCCAGCATTTGACCTTAATATTCAGGGAACCATAGGATTAATCCTGTTGGAAGAAATAACAGGTCTCATAATGTACTACTTAGCCTTTACACATTTAGAATTACATTCAGTACTAAGCTGCAAATTGTCATGTACCCCTAAGAGCAAATCCCTATTGATTGCTGTAGTCCAGTATCACCAGAACCCAAGCAGATTCCATGGCAAAGAATACTGCATTGTGCACCAACTCCGGAGGACATCCCCACTCCCAACCTACTACCGTGTATATAGAGATGCATAGTGAAATGCCCGGGGGTGTCTCTGCTGTCTTCCCCTTTCATTATTTACAGGCAACAGTGGAGCTGGGAAGAGTTGCTGGGAAGTATTTCTAGGGGTTGAGAGGAAGCACAAGTTTAAGGCTCTCTGGGTCAACTATGCAGAAATACAGAATCGATGTTGGCTGGGGAATTCTGGAAGTTGAAGTCCACCCATCTTAAAGTTACTGAGGATGAGAAACACTGTTCTGCAGTATTGGTTATCTATTTTTAAAAAGTGAAATTTTCTCACATCCTCCTGGTTCATTTGAGTATAAAGCTCCCTGTTTGATGAGACCTAATGATTTTCCCTCTACGCTCATTAAAGGGATCCAACTGGAAGCAGATTTGACAATTGCCACCTGTTTCCATCTTAATGACACTGCTATTTGTAACTGTGCAGTGAACGGATGTTTATATTTTAAAAGCAAGGTCTGTAGGCTATGCTGTCCATTAATAAATCTGTTTTGAGCATTAATTCCCTGCCAAGTACACAGGATCCGTGTACATCCAAATATCTTTGGCTCTTGAATGTCAATTCTGTAAAACCACAGGACCACGTCCTGAGCGAAGAAACTCAAATGAAAGCAACAAAGAGGCTTTATTAAAAGGATGTCACCTTGTGCACCTCTCAGCCTTAGTTTTTGATGGGTGAAGCTTCTGTCTATGTTATGGTCACAGGCCAGGGTGTGGGTGTGGAGAAAATGTGGCAGCGTTCTCTGGTAGCTTTGGGTTAGAGTACACAAAGGTGAGTTTTCCCCACATGGCAGAATCAACGCTGCTCCCATCATTAGGGACTGGCTCCACCAGAAGCTCCAGGCGACATGAGGACACAGTTTGAGGGTTAGGCACTGCTAGCTGAGTCACGCGGTACAGGCAGCCATGTGCTTCCCCAAGCAGGAGAAGAGGCGGTTCAGAGTCTCTGACACACGAACCGCTCCGGTGATGCACACGGAAGCAGGTGGCCTTGCTGGAAGGATAAGTCCAGCTCAAAGTGAAACTGACAGAGAGGTGCTCAGCTGAAGGATGGTGCCAGTGGACATGGGAGGCATCCATGGGCAACATGGAATTGGTTTCATTGGGAGTGGACAGGGAGGCAGCATCCAGCACCTATAAGAAAAAGCACACGGTAGTTATAAAAGGGAAGGAAATGGGCACCAAGCAATTGGATAGATTCATAGCAGAGGACTGGAAAGCAGTGAGGAAATGAAGGGATAAAGAGGGGCCCTTAGGTAGCCTGGATCAAATAATCGTTGCCTCAAAGTGTCTCCTCAGAATAAGTGCTTGGAGGATCTGGCACGGTTTGTATTGATGGGGGGGGTGGAGTGGGGCAATGAAGGGATTAAAGTCTCAAGAGCACCTGGTGGCATCGACCAGCCTGAGAAAACATAAGATAGAATAACTTTGGTGTGAACACTAAGAAGGAAGAAGTGTACTGGACAAAGCAGCCGGGATGGCAACTTTTCAGCCATTCTGATGAGAAGCAAAAGCCTGCTGTGAAGCAACCACTGGTTTAAAGAACAAGGGCCAGACTGTAGCGGATCTCCCCAGCCATATTGGATAACTTAAGTAGCTGATCCACCCACCCTGCTTTGAAAGCTGTTCATGGCAGTTCCCAATTGCTTTCCATGATTTCCTCACCCAGATCTTGCCCAGACGGCATGTGAAGGGCGTCTCCTCCTGTCCAGATTGACGACGGGACACAGTGAGGGAGAGTTCATCCAGGAAGCAATTCTGGAGCTCCAATTCATAGCATCTTGCAAGAGAGTAATGGGAAAGTGGGACACAGTGGCTGGCATGCTATTACTAAGTCCATCCTGACTGTCCACAATGCTTCTATGGCCAGGCACATAAGGCTAACCTTTTGATACTTCTTTCCATCATCCACATGCATAGTGCTGAATGGGTAAAGATGACAACAGGATCCTCTCTACAGGGGACCATATGCTATAATGCCATAGAACAAGGGGACAGCGGTGACAATAGCTGCTGCCACATATGAAACAATTTCATTGGAGAAAATGAGTGGAGACAACATTCTACCATTCAGGATTCACTCACCGATTTTGCCAGCCATGTTCCCCACGCTGCCCACATCCTCTGAGAAACCGGGCGAGGTCAGGAGGAGCTGTATGAAGCAGGGAGGGCGTATGTCGTGTTGGTTCTGCTGCGGAAGAAACATCCAACAGAGCAGAGGAAAGAGAAGTGAGTCAGCAAACCTGGGAATGACCACTTCAAGGCCACTTCAAGGACGCTGCAAGCATCCATGCAAGGAGTCCTCAAGACAAAAAGCCTTACCTGATAAAGTAGATGCCCCCCTGTCAGGGCGTGACCATGATTCTCGGGTGGTGAGCAATGGTGCCAGAGCCGTGGCTTGGAGATGGGACTCGTGTTTAAAAATCAAGACCAGGAATAACCGCGAGGGTGCTGGCATCTGGAATGAGAATAGCCTGGTAACCCCCAAGCCCCAGACAGGGAGAGAGACAGAGAACACACCGTCACTGCCAACTCTGGGCCATGAGGCAGCACAGCACCATCTGAACATGAAAAGGCCTTGAAGGCTCAGACCAATGAACTCTACCCCACCTGCCCACTTTGCACAAGGGAAAGGATAACACAATGGGCTCTGATGAGCAATGGAGGGAAGGGCCTTACAGTTGACCATACGATTTCTGAAGCAGAAAGCTGAAATTAAAAAGGCCTCTATTAAGTACAAAGATGATTCTATAGGTAGCCTGGCTCCATGCCATCTAGGGCTTTATAGGTCATAGCCAACACCTTGAATATGCTTTGTAACAACCACACCAAACTGTTGGTTCACCCTTGGACATTATGCTCTTTGAGACATAGTCACTTTATTTTGCCTATATAGAATAGAATCTTTGTTTAGTTTCACCCAGTACTTTCTGAAGTTTTAATTAAAACATCCTCATTTTTTTAGTCCCTTAAAATATGCCCACCCCAATTTATTACTGGACAGCTGCTCTTCATTCCCTTCCATTTCTCTCTGTGTCTGTCTCTCTCCCTTTCCCTCCACCAGGAGTTGAGTCTATGTCCTCCCCCACCAGATTACAGGAGCTTTTTGGAAACTGCTGCTGTTGCTAAAGACCTGGGGGGAAATTGGAACTTTTATTATATATGTTGATTGCAGCAAGATATATATATATGCAAAAAGGAAATGATACCTCAATTCCCACTAATTAGGTATAAGTAAAAAGTTGAAATTGTAATTCTATTTGTACTTTACTAAGTTGGAACATCTTATTTTTTTATTTGTTTCTCCTTTACCCCACACTTCTTTTTCCCCTCCCCATTTTCCTATTATCTTTATTTCTGTTTGTATTTTATATAAACTTAATAAAAATGTATTAAAAAAATATGGAAACTGCTGCTGTTGCTGCTGTGTTTTATGAGGGTGTTAATCTACTCCTGGCCAGATCAAACACAACTATGCCAATTTCTCCACTCCCCATATAATCAAATCAGAGTTTACATTCATGTTTATTTTTCTTGTTTTCGTTATTCATGTCAGCCCCACCTTCTATGATCAAATCTATCCTGGGATCCCCACAGAATGAGAACTAGTCCAACTTTATCCTCTCTTCAGAGCAAGAACAGACTCTCAGCCTGAGGCATCCTGGACCAAAAAGTGCTTTGAGGGAGAAAGGGAATGAGGCATTTTCCACAGAGAACACTCCAAATTCTCTGTTCAGCAGCCAGAAAGGAGACACTCCACAGAACACACCCTGGTCTTGTAAACTCAAGACAACACAAGAGACTCTTTCTCAACAGGTGGCCCATAGGCTTGGCTAGGACCACGCATACAGCCAATTCAAGGGATTAAGGGCAGCCCAGACAACATCGCAAAAGAATGTTTCTCAATGGATTCTAAAAATGCACGAACAAAACAATGAGAAAATAATCTCTCTCGGGGTTGCTCCATCTGTTTGTTCTTTGTGAACAGGGGCACTTCAAAATTTGCAGGGTGAAGAGAAATCTACACAAACTTCTCCCAAACATCTGACATTCTAGGGTTTGTTTTAACTGGGATGCACACTAGCTCAGAACCAAAATAATATCTGAGATCCTAACAGAGACGCTTTTTGATTGCTTGATAAAAGAGGGGATGGGCATTCTGTGACTAAGCAGGCAAAGCACCATTGGTATATGTTTTTCCTTTGCTTTCCCTGTAACTCTTTCATTCAGAAGACCTGGAGAAACGTCTGCTCCAATGTTGTCTTTGTGCCTCCATACTTTGATGGGAACACAGTCGATAAGGAAAGTGGCTTCCTCTCCTCACTTCCAAACAACTGGTCCCATCACTTCCCCTCCCCCTGCTGCCACCTTAGTTCTGATTACCAGGTTGCTGATGGGAAAGCCAGAGCTGCAGCCTACTGTACTTGAGGCAGCTCCACCAAAGGGACACATCCGGCAGTGAGGAATCCAGGCAATGGGCCCCAGGGGAGCCCAGCTCTTCTATGATTGTCCACTTCTTCCTTAAGCCTCAAAAAGGGTGAAAAATATGAATTCTCCGTCTTTTCTAGTTGTGGGAATACAGGTAGTTCTCGGCTTACAACCTTTCACTCGGTGACCATCTGAAGTTGCATGGCACTGAAAAGGTGACTTATAACCATTTTTCACACTTACAACCACTGCAGCGTCCCCCATGGTCACATGATCAAAATTCAGGCGCGTGGCAACTGGCACGTATTTATGACGGTTGCACTTTCCCACAGTCATGTGATCACCGTTTCTAACCTTCCAGCCGCCTTTCAGCAGGCAAAGTCAATGGGGGAAGTCAGCTTTGCTTAGTGACCGCATGATTCACTTAGCAACTGCAGTGATTTGCTTAACTGTGGGGAAAAGGTCATAAAATGGAGCAAAACTCAACAGCTCTTGCTTAGTAATGAAAATTTGGGGCTCGGTTGTGATTGTAAGTCGAGAAGCACCCTCTCCTGCCGCCTGTGTAAGGTTCCTTTTCCTCTCAAAGAAACGGTGGGATCAGCAGCTCTAAGAAAGGCAGGCCGTCCTGCCCTCGACTGCGCTGGCATAGAATTTATCTTTGAGCAGCCATCAATCACGTTTGCCAACTTGAAGCAGACTTGGCTAGTTGGAAACAAAGAGAAGCACAAAGACTTACATTGGGGGGGGCACAACTCCCTTCTTCTGTAATCTAAAGTAGGTGCGTGCACAAAAGCAGCGACATGATAGAACACTGACAGGATAGTTAAACATTTTGATGACCTATGAGAGGTAATATTCTAAGGGATATACATCAAAAGCTGCTTCAGCGAGAGGCCATTTATAGTCAGGAGCCCCCTTGGTTATCATACTCAGCCTACATGGTTCGTTGCATTGCTGTCCTGAAAATGCTATACTTTGGGAAAAGGACACGGCGTCTCTGGTGGATTCTGCTTAGCTAGCATCCCTAAGGTCACCCTCTCCATCACTATCTCTAAGACTCAAAAGAAGAAGGCCAAAGTAAGGAGTCTTATTTAATGGTGTAGGCTCACCCTGTCTTTTGCAGTCCTGCATACTTAGGCTTCAAATAGCACCTAGAGGAGATGCCTTTGAGTTTCCAGAGGAAATGATAGCAGACCTTTGGGGCTCTTTGAGGGAAGGAGCACAGACAACAGGTGGGCCTCTGGTCTTCCTCACAGGTGTTCGACAACATAAAGCCTTCTGGAATCACTGGTCATAATTTAATGCAGAAACTCTTTGAGTTGGAAATGTTTCATTTTTAGAGCCCAGAAAGAGGATGGCAGGCAGGGAGATGCTGCCCTTGAACTTCCTTTCTTCAGTAAGGGCTGTGCAGATGGCATCTCTTCCACAAGCCGCAATCATAACTATTGGCTGACTGGTTGCAGAAAATTGGTTTTTCATCCACCTTGGCCCTCCGCTGACAGAGACCTTTGTTTTTGAGTGGATCTCCCTATGCAGTTCTCACCACTCCACACTTGCATTGTTGAGATGGGATGACTCTTTTGTAGAGCTGCATCCCTGAGCTTGAGAGAGAGAAGGACTTCCGAGACTGATCTTGCAATTCCAATTGGAGAGTATCAGGTCTGAGAAAGGTATAAATGCTACCTGGGATTTTGCCTCCCGTCAGCACTCACCTGGCTGTGACGTCCTCAGCCTTGGGTGGGATGGCCCCCTCCAGCAGCAAGGAGCTGCCTCCACACCAGGCTTCCTGCAGGCAGCACCGGGTCCGCACCCAGCCCCTGTCAGGCATTCTGTGGCTGCCATATATTGGCTGGATCTCTTGAGCACTTAGGTTGTACCACGGCTCTGTCCTCGTCTCCTGAGCAAAGAAAAGAGCCACTGCAGGCTGAGTTGGGACAGCTCGACTTACAAAGCAAGTTGCCCACAGTAAGGACTGCTCTTGCACATCTAAGGGCCATTTGCATTGGGAGCCCCCAAACATTTTAGTAGCCTTTGAAGAGGTGACTTTCAGTACACGTGCCCTCCTTTCCTGCCCCAAAGCAGCACCCCTTCAACACCAGACACACACTTTCATTTTCTAATAAATAAGCCTCTTCTTTCCAAAAGTAATGAAAATACAAAGAGGTTCTCTCCAGATCAGCAAGCACTTTGACACCCATCATTCTCAAAGGGGTGGGGGCGAAATGGCTATTCTAAAGGCTGTCTCATTTTCTATTATAAGACACAGAAAGGCTGAAATCCTAGAGCAACTTTCATGGAGCTCAAGGAAAGCTGTTGGAAAATAAGTCTGCAAGAGAAGAGTCCTAGAAAAAGATTCAAGACCAATAACTAGTCACAGAACTCCTTTGCAGAAAGTCTCCTACACTCCTCTATGGTATTTGGAAGACAGCGATGGCCTTAATCTCTTTAGGAGACCACTAACTAGCCAGGCGATCATGAAAGGTTAGCTCTGGCCCTGAGAGGATTAAGTCACAAGGAGAAGGACTGGCACTGCCCACTCATTCCCAGCTCCATTCATCCTCCCCAAAGTGTCCCTCTTCCATGTGCTCCTACCTGTCCATGACCGAAGTGTCGATTACCCACACCCAGATTGAAGCTGGTGCAAAAGGGGAGGGAGACAATGTGGTGGATAGATAGTAGTTGTGACAGCAGGGCCCAGAATCTACAAAGAGGAAAGAGGGCGTCACAGGAACAGTCTTTGCATAACCTCACAAGCCCAGAAGCCACCACATCAAGAACCCAAGGTGGCAAAGAAGAGAGAAATGACTACATCTCCATCAGCCTGAAAGTTTGTTAGGCCTGCACAGCCCAGAGCCCCAAAGAGATGATCTGCTCATTGAGGGGTTCCTGAAGTCCATCCCTAGAAGAAAATCCTTCCCCTTACTTATCCTCGTTGTTCAGGAAGTCTCTTGGGCCCAGGTGCTCATATACCCAGCCAGGTGCGAAGAGGGCTACCGAAAGACCCTGCTCTCGAATCATCTGCAGTGACTGAAGAAACACAAGGAATGCAAGAATCACCATTTTTTCTACTGTGGGGATTTAGAGCATGGCTGGTTCGGGGCTTCTAGGAAAATAGCTGCCTTCCCCAAGGACAAATATTTTGGCAGCTGTCCTAACAGGGTCATTTACGCCAAGCACGGCAGGCTTTTGCTTCTTGGTGGCCCTCAGAGAGAACCAGAATAAATCCCGCAGAGTGATCTATTGCGCCTGGCATAGCCAATGCCTGCAAGGCAGACTCCTGTTGTTCAGGGTGCCCGCCAGCCTACCTTCTTGGTATCAAAGCCGCTGCTCACAACATCGCCTCGTCCAAACACATCAACCCCCACATAGACGTCAGTCTGCCGACTACTGGCGGCCTCTCTGGTTCGCAGCAGATGTTCCTCTTTCCAGTTGTAATTGGTGAAGAAGCCATCACAAACATCAAAATAAACTCTGCAAAATGCACAAGCAAGGGAGGCAAATTAGAGCCAGTCTTGCCAACTAAGGCATAGAGCCATTTAGGGGTCTCCAGGAAAACTCCCCATGTCTTTTCATTTATTATGCCCAGAAAGCTCCAGCTCAATTTTCTCCATCCTGAAGCTTTCCAGATTTGTCTATAAATCCAGCTTGAATAGCCACTTTCTATGATTTCCAATACAAACCAATCTGGACAGCATCAGACTGGGAATATATTTTCCACCTTCATGATTTTTGCAGCCCAAACCTGCGAAATTTCTCTACTGAAGCAATGATGGCCAAGGGAAAAAAAACAAACAACCCACTGGCTAATTCCATGGTGCTTTTGTTCATTCCCAAATGAATATGAGTGCCCCTTTCGCCCCCCCCACCCCTCCCAGGATTTGGGAGGGCAGACCATCATGCATTAAGCCCCAATGATTAGAACAAGTCCCCTATGATTTTCACCAGCTTTGAGTCCTTACTAAGCACAGGACTTAATTTATAGGGCTTGCAACATTTAGGATTTGCACTGACATTCATATTTTGGCCTTCTTTTAAATGACAAATTTAATCTCCTGCTCCATTTTCAGAACGCCCTTTCCAACTTGTTTGGTTAGAAGGTAGATATTTGCCCAAAGCAATTTCATGTTAGCAATCCACTTACTGACTCTTATAAGTGCCACCACATTCCATGTGGTGCAATTATTGACTTTACAACTAGGCCACCACCATTGCGTGACCAGTATTTCAAGAAGATGCTATATGACAGACATGTCAAACTCGCGATGTCACGTGACGTCGCGCAACGTATCGGGACGGTTTTGCCATTGCTGGCAATGGGGTGGGCGCGGCTTCCGGATGACGTGTCCGGCCCGCAGGCTGGCAGTTTGACACCCCTGCTATATGAGGATGGAAGTTCAGTAGGGCTGCACAAAGTACTTTTAACTTGGATGCCCTCCTCACCTTCCTCTTCTCGGCTTTTTGGAGAGTAAGAGAGAGAGAGATCTGAAAGGAAGTTAATACAGGACTCACTTGTTTTGTTCATTGAGCTCGTTCTGCCACTTGAGCTCTCCATTCTTCAGGACACTGTCATACCACAACACTTGTCCTCCAGGTACCAGTCTGTGCACCTCGGCTGTCAGTTGTTGTAAGAAATGGGGCATCTTCTGAGCTACCGAAACCTGCCAGGAAAGTTAAAACAGTCACTCTGCTTTGCAAACATCAATCAATCATATCCTGCAGTTTTCAAACTCTGGATTGCAACAGAAACCCATTACCTCCCTAGAGAAAACTATGTCCATCATTTGTAGAAGTTTTTCTTAAACTTTTAAAGTCCATGGAATATCAGACAATCTATACAATTTTAACGGGGAACATTTATGACTGTTTCTAAAAAAAAAAGGGAGTATTGAAATAAAGCATGGTTTATGACCTTGCATCCAACAACATTATTTCATCAATACATGGCAAAAGATTTATTCAAGTCTTAAAAATGACAGAACGTTCAGTCTACTTTAATATTTCTTTTTAATTATAGCGAGTGCTGAAAAGCAGTTTTAAGCAACTTTTCCCATAAAATATCTTTGGGAGGATGGAACTACCCTCCAAAAGTCTTCCAGTAATGAATATTCAGATTTCTGTGTGACTGAAAGATATCTACCCCCTTCTCTTTATTTGAAGTAGGGAAGTGATATGGCTAAGGAAATAGAATGTATCCTAAATTTATATATTTATATTTATACTTGGATGTGAATCCTGGAATCAAATTTTCAAATTGTTTGGAGAACATTAATGTATTGCGGAAAATAGTTTAAGAAGCGGTGCTACACAGAATACATGAATATGTAAAATACACATTCCATTCACCCTGGAGGTTGTTTTGATCCAAACCATCTCCATTAAAGGAAAAGATTTAAGGAAAAGACTTCTCATGAATGAGGCGAAAGGAATTCTGCTGGCTTGCGTAAGAAGGTGTCTATGGTCAGTAGACTTTTTAAAAAAGAAAATTAATGAAAACCGAATGGAATAATTGTCAACTTATGCCTGAAAAAAGGCAAATAATACCCCTAAAGCAGGGGCGTCAAACTGCCGGCCCACAGGCCGGTTTCACCATACCAAAGCCGCGCCCACCCCATTGCCGGCAATGCAAAGAGTCGCGATATGTCGCGACACGTCACATGACATGGCGAGTTTGACACCCGTGCCCTAAAGCAAGCTGGTAGAGGTGTCCTCATTAATTCATGGGTGGAAAAAAATTTTATCTCAGATTTAAAGAAGCACCTCTAGAGATCTGATCTAAATGAGGAATGCATAGCTCCTCACAATCACCACACACAGGACTTGTTTGTTTGGTACCTTTAAAACAATTTTAAAATTTGCCACCAAAATGCCATTTTTAATTACACAGGATGAGAAAATTCTTGAATTTATGGGGAGTAAACATATTAATCAAATGTAATTATATCGACATTTAATTAAATCTCAACATAATCAAACCAAGTTTTGGACTTGGCCCCTTCATCTTCTTTGTTCTGACTATCTCTGCTTTTGAGGAAAAAGAATATCAATGGCCAAATATGCTCCCTGCCCCCTTCTAAATATGGATCCTCTGATTTAAATTCAGAAACTTCTCTTGTGATTTTATCAAAACTTTGCTTCAGCAAAGCAGCAAATAATGAAGCAGCATCTTGCCTGTTGATACACTGTTCCCTTTCTGGGATGTCTATGGGAAGGGGGATATCAAGAAATTCAAAATGGCGACCACACCTATGTGATTGATGTTTGCTCACTTCAATCATTTAGTCATAGTTGGCATCTAAAGTTTTTTAACCACCCTCTGCAAACAAGCCTGACTTCTTTAGTCTGACAGATGGACAGCCACACATCATCATTCCACACTCTTGTCCGCCCACAAGACTTCCAGTCTGGAGGAATCTCATTCCACTTCTTTACATCTTTCCTCTCGATTGTCATTTTTCCTGAACCCAATATCATCTGCCTTGCTGTCCTCAATATTGCTCCACTTGTATCAGTTTTGGTTTCTATTAGAATGTCTTTCCCTCTGGAACACCTAATCCCCCCCTCCCCAAGATTCAGTGACTCCCAACCTTGCTGGCCTTCAATTAGGCTTCAAAGACTGGCTTCTCCCCAGACAACCCACTGGGTCAAGCCAGTGGATGAGCCCCTCTGAAATGGTTTTGAGCTGAATGATTGTGAATTGGCCTCAACTGTGTCAGGTCTTTTTGTTTTTTTGTTGTTACTACAAGTTGGAGGACAAATTGGTTGCTCCCCTTTTATCTCTTGCAGACATCAGGATCTTTAAAGAATCACGGCTGGAACTGACAAAAGAATGTATCTACTCTATACAAAATGTATCTATGGTTGTTTAATACACACATTATGCCCATAGGAATGCAGATCCTACACGTTTCAGGAACAGCTGTGAGGCTTAATCCTGGCTTAGGCCTAGCATAGATCCAGGTGTATAGGGAGAGGACAACCAGGAACCAACTCTGACTTACACGCAAAGAGTTTTCAATGTTGATCAACCAGCCATCAAAACGATAAAATTCTGCGATTGCAGCCAGCTGCTTAGCCACTGCAAGATAGGCTTCCTCCTCGCCTGCCAGAAATGATTCGCACATCTTCTCCCCCTCTCTCCACTCTGTGATGAACGTTCCTGCAAGCAGGAGAGGCAACACAGGAGACACTGACTCTCTTAGCTTTTGTCTGCTTCAAAATTTCTCTGACCAGGCCAGTAGAAAGTTAGCACTGATCCTAAAGAAGGAATATCAATCAAAGAAGTTAAAGAAGAAAATAAGAGAACCAGATCCAGTTATTTTGCTTGCCACCAGGGGCCAATTAAATGCTTCTGGGAAATCCACAGAACATAAAACTGACACCAAGCTAAATGTCAGAAAAGTCAGAAATAGTCTTTGCCATTAAGCAAAGCCAAAAAAGAGGGATGCTATCGGAGGCAATAAGGAGCCATACCACAATTCCTGGGATTGCAAACTATTCCCTATGGAGATTAATCCAATTTGCTTTTATTATTTTTTAATTTGCATAAATAATAATTATAGATACAAAATGGGAGCTTTTTTCCCTGGGAGATTAAGGTGGGTTACCTAGTTACCTCTTCTCATTTTATCCCAATAACTCTCAGATTGGGTTGAGAGAATAACAGGTCTTGAGACACCCAGTGAGTTTCTGTGGCTGAAGATGGGCTTGAATTCAGGACTAACCAGACCTAACCCAGGACTTTGACCAGGGCCGATGACAGTTCCTATGTTTTGCAGGAACTTCCAAAAAGAGGAAAGAGTAATAGGAATACAATCATCCAGCAACAGCTAACAGCACAATGCCAAGTACACAATTAATGGCAGGAGAGTGAGTCTATTGTTCCAGAATAGAGCCCTCCATCTCAGAAGGAAGGACAGGGAAGGATTCCAGAACACGAGCACTTCCTTACGGCATGCGCTAAATATGTCATTTTCAGAGAAGGGCTCCACTCAAGCCATTCACCATCTTTTAAACCTACCTAGCATGAGGACGCCGTTGCGGTGAGCAGCGTTAGTCCACACCACTGGGGGGATGGTGACCAAGTGATGACTGAAGTAAACAAAAATGTCAATGTAGCACCAGTGGTAAAACACATAAGGGTCACGTTCCTTTGCGCCTTGGATGAACCTGCAGAGGCATTGGGGGTGGGGGGGGGACAGAAAGAGAAAAACTTAGCAAAAGTCCAAAGGGATGCAATGCATTCAGCTTTGCCCTCCCATAGGCCAAACTTACTCTGAGTACTTTATCAGTCTGTTCAGGCTACTCAAACCAGCCAAAGCTGTTTATCATTTATTTTACTCCACCTGAAGCAAGGGGGAGAGCTAATTCTCATGCTCCCTTAGGAGATTTTAGATTAACAACTGGATTTCCCCTGATAATTGCAGAAGCCAAATTTAATTCCCTGTTCCCTTTTAATGCAAGCATTCCAAAGCCAATTTCAAGGAGTACAGGAAGCCAATAAAACAGGAGATTGTTTTGAATGACACATAATACAGCTAACGAAACTGCTTGGGGACCAGATCCCTTGAGTGGAGCACAGATGCCAGAAAGCAGACTGTGGAGGGGAGGGAGGGAGGGCAAAACTCTTGAATCATTTTAGCACCTCACTGTACTTTTCACCATAGGTCACTCCAGACTGGAGAACCCCCACAAACACCTCTACAAAGTTTCAGCCCTGGGGGTGGGTGTTTCACAGATTTTTTTTTTAATACAAAACCTACTTACTATTTACCTCAGCCATCCCCACAATTGCCTTGCAGATGTATGGACTTCAGCACCTGGAATTCCTAGGCCAACATGACATACCTGAACATTCTTGGAATTGAAATTGAGGATGTGCATAGGAAGCTGTCAGGTTGGGAAAGACTAACCGACATCACCACAGATGTCAGACATAGTTTGGTTTTAAAAATGTCATCTGGGAAGCCTTTATTCAAACCTCTACCTGAACACGCCTCCTGCACATTCCATTTTCAGTATGAAAGTATAATATTCTGTGGGACCATTGTATCAATTATAAGACTATAATGTTACAAGACTATAAGATTATATGAAATGCTTTGATGAATCTTGGTTTGAATGCTTCATCTGGCCACCCCAACTAACCAGGAATCCCTGGCAGGTGACATATGAAATCCTATCCAGGATAACCAGGAGGTATGGAATGGTCCCAGCAACTTTAGCAGAGAATCAGTTACAAAGCCCGCTTCGTTCTCCACCTGTCTTCAAGATAGCCTCCCCTCATGTCATGGCAGACCAGTGTACGGGGCCGGTGGCTGTCAAGAGGGGGCTGGCATTTAGCCAACGGTTCAGTAGACACATTGAAAGCATCATCCTTGGTGGGTTTCCAAGCAAGCAGCTCTTCCAATCCAGAGAGGTAGAAGCTGATTGGTTCAGTGGTTTGCCTGTCATATTGCCTGGCTGGAAAGAGAAGTTCAGAGGTTATGGCTTCAGGCAGAGAAGTATTCTGGTTCCCTGGGAATGAGAATGCAAGCCACCCAACAGCAAATCATACCAGGGAGTGGATCAGGAGCAAAATTGACCACTCTATGGAGAACAGAAGATCTTTGGCTTTCCATATCCTGCTGCAAACTGAAAAAAAGGAAAAAAAAATCAGAAGGATCATAGAAATATAGAACTGGAAATAATCTCAGAGGTCATCTATTCCAGCTCCCTGCTTAAGACACCTATCCATCCTTCGGTTTGAAGACTTCATTTAGAAGTCTAAATGTTCATTAGAGGAACATCATACCACTGGCAGTCTCTTCCATTGGCTGACACTCTTAACAAAAGGAATACCTAATCTGAATTTACTTCCGTGAAGTTTCAACACATTGATTCTGATCCTGCCCTCTAGGCCAACAGCAAACAGGCCATCTTCCTCCTTTCTATGACAATTTTTGATTATCTGAAGACTTGTCATGATGCTCTTTGTCTTAGCTTCTGTGGACTAAGTTCCTTCAATCAGCGTTCATAGGACTTTGTTTCCAGTTTCCTCTCTAATTTAGCAATTCTCCTCTAAATTTGGTCCAATTCCTCTATGCCTTTTTTGGATTGTGGTACCCAAAACTAGACACATTTCAAATGGGGCCTGACTAAGGCAGAGTAGAGATTACTTCTTGAGAACTGGATGCTCTGTTCTCATTGAATACATCCCAAAAGAGCAATTTGTCTTTCTAAAAGTTCCCCTCCTCGCCCCACAAATATTCTTCATACTATGGGAAGACAACTTTATTACATAAATGGCCATATTTATTTCTCTACATTCAACACGTTGCGTCCAGACACATTCAATAATATGTGCCTGGATGAAAACAAAATAGTACAGAATCATTAAACAGAAAAACATGCACAAACCCCCTAACTAGTTAAAAAACTATTTCTCTCAATACAGAGATATAGAGATAGCCTGTATGAACAAATATTTGACTGTCACTGAGAAGACACCAAACCAGGCAACTTTCTTGGTGAAGAACTTGATGAACAAAGTATTTCCAGTAAAATGCTATAAAAAAGACTGAGTGTCTGCCCAGTGATATTCTTATCTGAAGGATTTAAATGAATAGGAACATATTTTCTGCAGAGATTTAGATTCTGAAAAGACTGCAATAGAATTTGGCCTACTAGAGAGACCAATTATAAACTGAGTTCAGTTCTTTAGCAATGTGATCCCTGATGTAGGCAAAGATTTTTCCAATGACCTCAGGGCCTTATTTGCACCTCCAATCTCTAATCAGGATCATGTTCCTGCTTGCACATAGCCGTGGCAGAATCATTCTTGGCTAGAGGAATGAAGAAAACATCATGGACCTGTCCACAAGGTCACCAGGATTCAAGTTCAACCTGAAGACGACTATGCCACTTTAAAAATATCAACAAGCTGAACTGTGATCATATTTACATAGCTTGCTGTATAAACCCATCAAGCAATCTACAAAGTAGCATCAGCAAAAACAATTAGTATATTTTTGCCAGAAAGCAACAAGGGTGTGGTAGCTTTGTGGTCACCATTTCAAACTCAACTGGATGAAAACTTTAGGTTTTTTTTATGTAAATAACAAGTGGAAGGAAAGAGTACCACTCATTAGCACTCAACCAGATTGGCACAATAGCACTTATACTGTAGCTGTGTGGCCTTTTCTACTTTGGTGTAAGGCTGAAATAGCTTAACAGCAAAATGATGGGAAGGAGAGAAATTCTAAAGAAAAGTAATCTCTCCCATGAAATGATTCCATGCCTTATCTTGGTTCTGATTCTTCCTTACTTTATTAAACTTGTATTATAACAGTTAATTAAATAGTGTAAGTGACTATTAATACAAATATTAAATTATATATAAATATTAAATCATGTACTGATAAAGAATACTTGTAGCTCAGTGTTGAAATGAGGTGTCCTTGGTGCTCTCTGAGCTTGGTTGTTTTCTTGCAGACATTTCAGTGCTGATGAAGCTTCCTAGTTTGGGTAATGAAACGTATGTAAGAAACTACCAAGCTCAAGAGAGTATCATGGACCCCTCATTAAATTTTATATCAAAAATATAAATGAAGATAATTATTAAAATGAATAAATTTACTAAACTTGTGTTATATTATTAACAGGAGGTACCCAGAGATGACAGATTCTATGACCAGACTTCTTCCCCTTTGGGCTGTGGTGCTGCCCAGGTTAACTAGATGAAGAAGTCAAAACATCAAGGAACGGCAGGGCTTTAATTCTGCAATTCTGACACCAGATTGATTTTCTCTTTTTTTTAACTTTTCCCTGCAGATGCCCCTGATGCCATGATTGGTAGATATTTTGCTTTGCAGCTGGTAATGTGCTAAAGGAGGAGGGCAGCAGAACTAAACCAATCACTTTGTGGATGCCATGACAGAGTCAGGATAAGAATCAAGAGTAGGAACAGAAGATTTCAGGTCAAAGCTGGTTTCGGCTGACTCAGAATGCTTTAATTTTGTGGTAGGCAAGTCCTACTTCATCATCCCAGGTTTCTGCAATTCCACTATTCCTGGAATGCAATTCCACTTGTTTCCAATGTTGGGATGCTAAGATTATAATCTCTGCACAGTTTCCTGCAAAGATGTCCTGCAGGAGGTCATGTAGATCTTGCTTTCATCTGTATAAATAATGGTGATACAGGTAGTCCTTGACTTATGACCACAATTGGGACCAGAATTTCTGTTGCTAAGCCACACAGTGAGTTGTGCCTGATTTTATTACCTTTTTTTGACAGGGTGTTAAGTGAATCACTGCAGTTGTTAAATAAATCGTGTGGCTGTTAGGAGAATCCAGTTTCCTCCACTGATTTTGCTTGTCAGAAGCTGGCTAGGAAGGTCACAAATGGTGATCACATGAACCTGGGATGCAGTAACGGTTATAAATACATTGTCAAATTTTGATCAGGTGACCATGGAGATACCATGATGGTTGTTAAGTGTGAGGGTTGGTCATGAGTACTTCAAATGGTCGCTGAACAAATGGTTGTAAGTTCAGGACTACCTGTATGGACAAATCCTGCTGATTAAGGATAGGTAGACTTACTGGTTAAGCCACCCTAGATGTGGTGAGGGGGAAGCTCCATTTGATCCTTCCAGCAACAAGGTAAGGCTGCCATTATTACAACATCAGGGTGTCCCTTAATATTGCCTCAAATTCTGAAAAGGATTCAGATCCCTTAGATCTGGCTTTTCTAGAAACCATAGGGTGCTAAGGGCATGGCAAGACTTTATGGGAAATCCATGGTTCATGCGAAGCAGATTCAGACATATTCCCCATCCCCAGGCAAGGCTGCTTTCCTATGGTAGCAAGGCCCTCAGCCTAGCTGGGAAAATGAAGGGGCTGGATGCAACACATCAGGAGGTCACCAAGTGAGGGGAAGCAGAGTTATGCCAAGGGACCTGCTCATTCACAGCTCCCATCAAAGCTTAACCTGGAAATTCAGGATTCCCAAGTGACAGGAGTCTGCTTCCAGATATGGGAAATAACATAAACCAAGAGATGCAGAATTGAGAGAAACGTCTAACCCATCTCTGAAGACTCCAGGGAGTCTCCAGACTTGCTTTCAGACTTCAGCTCTGCCTCCGAGAACCCATTTTCCAGCCCAAAGTTGGAAGGGCTAAAAAGGGAGCTTCCAATTAGCCAGTGAAGCTCGCCAAGCAAGCCACCTACTTTGGCGGGGGGGGGGGAATGCCACGAGGGAGCGTGCAAAGACCACTAAAACTCCTCCTTGGAATCTTGGGCAGCACCACATTACCATTTCCCACTACTAAGCCAATTAGATATACAGCATTCGTGCAATCGAGCTGTGGCAGAACCTTGAGTAAGAAGCCGGCATACCCTCTGAGCATGTACAGAATGTTCTTCAGAGCAACAACCATCATTCCGGCGACACGCTTCCATCAGCACTCGCTTCAGACTGCCCCGTTATATGCCCCCACCGCACCCCCGCCCGGCTCTCATTCCTTCCTTACCTCAGCCCAGGCCTGAAGCGCCCCTTGGTGGAAGCCTGGTCCTCTTCCAGCCCGCGCCCGCTCTCTTCCTGGGCGCGCTTGGCCCCTCTCTTCCTCCCGTCCAGCTCAGCGCCTTCCATTGCTGCCTCTCTCTCGCGGCTTCCTCCTCCTCCTCCTCCTTGTCACATGGAGCCACCTCCGATCCCCCAGCCAATCCTCGCAGCCGCTCGACGTCTCTGCCGCGAAGGCAGCAGTAGCAGCTCCGGGCTGTCCAGTTAACTAGAGCGAGCGGGGAAGCTACGCGGCCGCTGTAGTCCAGAACAAGGGTGCTTTTATAGTCGGCTACGAACGACCTTTTTCCTGGAAAGAGGAAGACGTGGGCCACTCTTGGAGGAAAGGAAACCACGCCTTGCCATTAAAATTCCCTCCAGAATTAACTATAAGAGTGGCAATTGGGACAAAGGAAAGCGCACTCTGCCTATTCTCAGAGGCTCTCTCTCTTATCAGACTTGTGAAGTAATTTCAGGGGTTGAGTCTCGGCTGCCGAAAACTTGGGGGGGGGGGGTCACATGGGGAACTCTCCTGAGCGTCGGGCTGATGGCTGGATGTACTTTTCTCTTAATTCTGCTCGACGGACCATCCTTCGGAAGCTTTCTACAATAATGTCCGAATAAAACGCTTCATCTCTGGGACAAGCAGGCAGGCAGGCGAGCCTGTCATAGCATCGCTCAGAGCAGCGGGGTCGATAGCCATTTGCGTATGGTTCGAGGAATATAGTTGTCGTACAGTACTTTAGCTATAGATATCAGATGCAAGCATTTAATAAAGTACATAAACATTTAATAAATGAACTAGTGTATTGAAGTAACAAGGACCTCCGTACTTATATGTAATAGTAAGTGACCGATTCCCGTGCCTTTGTACTGTTTGTTTAAGAAAAGTTCAACAGCTGGCTCCACAGCCTAAAACAAAAAAATACAAATACCAGACAGTCTTCTTTGACAAAAAGATCAAGGCAAGAATATTGGATTCCTGAATATGCTCTCTGTCCCACAGAAAAGAAAAATGGTTTTGTAAGTAAGTTACTGTGGAGAAATCACATGAATTTGGGGCAGGCTCTGGAATGCAATCTTCCTGAAGCTTTGCAGAGAAGAGTTTTAATACAAGAGACAGCATAGTACATGCTGGGTATTTTACTGATGTATAACATATCTCATATTTTCATTCTTTTGAAACAGCCACAGACTACTTCCCCCAGAGGTGAATAACTTTTTGCCCTATTTTTTGCCCTTTGGAAGGCCCACCTATGATTACTGCAGATTGGCAGCACTGTTTCCTACTACTAAAATGAGAAACACAAGAAAATGTAATCCCTAAAAAAAAAAACCTCCTTCCTGTCCTTCCCTAAACCTTGCCCTGCATATTGATGTAAGGTGGCTCCACTCACCCCCAAATGTGATAAGAGGCCTTTGGCCACCAAGAGGATATTCAGCTTATTTAGAGGGTATTCCATTAAAACCCACTTGAGTATAGGAAAATGTGTAAAACTGGGGCAGAGACCACAAAATGGAATTGTAATAACGTTCTAAAGTCTTAAATTGATAAATACTTTCATATGCAGCACTAATCTTATTTTTAATTAATCTTAGATCGCTTCCAAACATATGGTCTACTTTTTTGTTTTTCTTTACAGGTAGTCCTCAACTTATGACCTTAGTTGAGCCCGAAATTATTGTCATAAGTTATGCTGATCATTAAGCGGATGGCCATGCCTGATTTTATTATCTTTTTTGTGGTGGTTAAGCGAACATGATCGCTAAGCGAGCCCCTTGTAACCAATGGGCTTTTTTTTTTTTTTTTTTGCTCGAAACCAGAAGTAAATGTGGTTTCCAGGCTGGGGAGGGGGAGGAAATGTTATAAATCATGTTCATGTGACTGCAGGATGCTGCAAGCTGCCCTAAATGCAGGCCAATTGCCAAGTGCTCAAAATGCGATCACCTGGCTATCAGAACTTTGAAACTAGGTTGCTAGTAACTCTGGGGAGGTTTGTCATAACTTCAAATGGTCGCTAAATAACCAGCCATAAGTTAAGGACTAGCTGTAATTGTGTTTTAAAATATCTTACTAAAATGAACAATCAGGGAGCTGGAGTACTGTACATAACAATCATATAAATCAGATTGAAACAATCAGAGCAAACAATCAGAGAAAAGCAATTGTGAAATAACAGAGAGAAAAAACGAAAGGCCCACTAGCCACATATTTTCCAACCTGCTCAGTGGGCATCTGTAGGGAAATACTTCCTGCAATCAGCAAGTACTGTATGTGTTGGACTTATTGGGGCTACAAAATCCCAGATTTTGAGGCAACATCTGAAGGGTGCTTGGTTGGAGAAGTGGAAGGGCTGCTATGGCCATTGGTATGCAGAAGCAATGTGTTGGGTGGAGAGGAGGGTTGCTCAGAAATCCTGTGACGCAGTTGTCATTTCACTGCTATTTCACTCTTAACAAGGTTATTTCAATTGTAATTTTAATAGCTTTGGGTATTGTTAATTTCACTCTCTGTTTACTCTGGGAACAATCTCTGATCTGCATAACATCATTGCATGGCTTCTCTGTGGATATGTATATTCAGACTTCACTTCTCTCTAGACAATTTACTTGAAGCTGGGAACTGTCATTTCACAAGCCTTCTCTCCTCTTATTCTGTTAATCTAGAAACTGTTATTCCACTTGGTGGACAGTAGTTCTTCTCGAGGCAATTCATCTCCATGTTTTCCTCTTGCAATTTCCAGGCTATTTTATTCTACAAAGGCCCCCAAATTTGGATATGTACATTACTCTTTCATCCAAACATGTTTATTCTCTTTCTGATTTAACCTTCTCCAGAGAATACCTTTGATGTTCATCTGTGGTAGTATAACTGTATCTCCTGTCATAAAGCATGGTTAGATACCATTTCAAGACAGCATTACATAAGCCATATCCTCCAAAATATGGTTCCTTAAGAGACTCCTGACTCTAGCATTCTAGAAAGCCACTATGTAAATCCATTTAAGTAGACTTGGAAGTTCCCCAGCTTGATCTCATGGAGAAGATTGGGGAAAAAGAGGGTCTCTTTTAAAAAAAAAAAAGAAAGAAAGAAGGAGAGGATGAGCCATCTCATCTGTTATTTTCATTCCCTGTTCTTTTCAGAAGTAATTTTAGTTTTCTATAATCCAATTTAATACCGATTTATGCTAAGTAACAAAATGGGGAACAATTATTTGCTTGTTGCCTCTTCCCTAAAGATTTTGGAAGAGCCATTCCAGTCTGATAAGAACCATTTTGGATCCTAGGAGACTTTCAGTCACTCCCTCTAGGAATATTATCTGGCAGACACATGGTTTGAACACCTATCACAATATTAGTTCTTTTCCTTTCCCTGGATTTTAACCAATTATCCTCAGGTTTTTGAGACTGCCTTGCCTCATCAAAAAGTTTTGGGGAAGCACAAAAACTTGCAACTATTTTGTTCAGCTGTGGCTCCATATGGAATTTTTTTCTCCTAATGGTCATTACAACTGCTATTGATTCTTTTAAGTGAAGTATCCTCCACATACCATGTACTTATCCTGTTCAGTAACTGAACTTTCCCTCTCCTTGTAGATGGATCAGGGTGCAGGAAGGCTAAATTTGTAGGGTCAACAGGTTGAGATATTACCCTTCCTCTTCCAGAAGCCCCTTTGAACTATAAACTATGGTTCCATCTCCTTCTTTGTTATGCTATTTTGTAGTTACTTCATCTGCTGCCATCTATCTTCCAGAAAGATACCTTTATTGTATTCCCCACTAGCCCCATTGTTGAGACAGATAGGACTCTCATAGCTAGTATGGAAAAAAAAGATAAAAGAGAAATAAATTGGCAGCCTATGGCACCAATGCTTGCAACTAGGGAAAGTATAAATCAGCCCCTCATTCCCCTCCTCATATGTAGGGAATTAGACCAATCTCACGAGAGATCAATAAAATCAAGCTTTATTTAAAAAGGAAAACAGCAAATGGAAAATTCCTTTTTAAACTGTGACAAGTAAAGAGAGCAGCAAAAGAGATAAAAAAAATATACAGATAGAGCTGTCCCAAACAAGCCTCTGAAAAGAACTTCCAGTGGGAAAAGTTACAGAATATAAGGTTTGGAGCAAATCCCTAATCATTGCAATGTGCCCCTCTAGCTTTGGCAGATCCTGTGTGCGAAAGGTCTCCTGGCAGCTTCAGAATCTAGACAGAAATGCAGTAGCTAAAATAGAGTCTTCTATGATTTAGGAACAGAGCACCTTCATAGTTGCCAGGGCCCTTCCTGGTTGCAGGAGAAAAAAAAAGCTGTGTGAATAGTTGCTTCTGAAGGTCATCATTGCACTGATATACTGTAGTTCCCACCCCTCAATCTCTTCTGCAGTAGATTGCAATGAGCTTTAAAAGGCAGAGGGTCTTCTGCCCTTATTATACCTTTGTCCCTTCTTCCCTCTCCTTTCATTTCTCCCCCCCCCAGCCCGGTTTCTATCACTTACAACATGGTGGGAGGCAGGAGCTTTGACTGTTGCCATTGCACCTGCTCACTTCATGAGCCCCAGAAAGTAAAGCTTCTTTAGCCCTTATTTAAGTGAATATGGGGGAGGCAGAGAGAGCTGACTGCTCTTTGCCCTTGCTTTAACTCAACCTGCTTTAGGGAACAAAAATGAAGTGTAGTTCCTTAGCCCATTGCTGAGCTCCATTCCACGGGGTTGAAGTTGGCATGCAAATTGCAGTTTTTCCCATTAGGGCTTTGGAGGCTGCCTCAGATAAAAGAAATGAAAAGAAAGCAGTTGCACAAAAGCAAAACACTTCTGTGTTTTATGAGTGCTGGAGCTCTCTGCATGTGCAATAATCACTACAACCAAGTTAATGCTGGACTTGGAGATTAGTTCATAGAGGAGTAGAACCTTAATTTCTTCCAAATTATTTTTGCCACACTGTTTATATTTGCCTTCCAAACTTGGAAACCTCCAGAAATGCCAGGCCACAATCTGGAACTGTAATTCAACACACCTGGAGGACCCAAGGAAAAGAAAGCTGATTAGTTGACAAAACATTCCACATATTCTTAGGACCATGTTTTTAGTCTCAAGCGGCTCCTGCCTGCTTCTCTCATTATAAAGTACATTGTTTTATTCTTTCAGCTTAATCCAATGGAAGGACTCAATAGCCTCAAAGTTTGGGTTACCCTCAGATTTCAAACTTCCAATAATTTTTCAGGCCTTCTCTAAACACACAGCAATCACTCTTCCATTGCTGCAGATAGAATAAATGTATCAAGCTGTTCCATTTTTTAAGGGTATAAGACTCTAGTCTTTATTTTACATGCCCCATTCCATTCATGACAAGATGTCCTGGGAAGGCTTGGCTGATGATTTTGGGTAATGTTCCACAGCTGTATTGTGAACTGATCTTTTGTAGTTACAAATGAGCTGGTGTCAAGAGGACACACAAGTACAATCTCATCTGTGCCCTAGAATATTTGTGGCTTTGAATCAGACATGCTCTTCCAGCCGCTGTTCCCTTCATTAAAATGTGAATAATGGTGACCTACATCTCAGGTTCTTAAGTGCTTGAAAATTCTGGAGTACTGTAGAAAGACTCTTGTCATCATTCAAGTCTAACAAGACCCAAGTACTTGGTTAACTCTTTTTCTTAATGCCATCTCTGATCAATGCTTCTTTTATTCTCCCCTTTCTGTGTGTTCAGCAAGTAGAAATGAGAGAAAAAATACCTCTGAATCATTAGCACCCCAAGAGGCTACAAACCCTTCTGCTTAATAATATCTGGATTTGTAGTCTGGGAAGCAGAATCTTCTTTCAGGAAAAGAATTTCTCTTTGCTGGACTACAGGAAGGCAAAATGTGGCAAGACATCTGGATAAAAACCCTAAGCAATATTTGGCACTCTTGGCAAAGAAAAATTATTTGCAACATGATAAACAGGAAGTCAGGAGCAATTTGCAGTATAGCCAAGCGTCCTTCTGAGATTGCCTCGGCTGAAAGAAAAATCAGCACCCATCAGGGGGAAAAACTTGTTTCTCTGGTGCCAAACTGAAAGAGCTGCAAAATAGACTTCACTTAGCACCTTCTTGAAATGAGAATTGGCACCGCTATTACTCAATTTAGAGTTCTCACTCAAGGCACAAATGACCAAACTCTAATTATCCTACTTCAGACACATTTTGCAAAAACCTAGCTTTCTGAAAAAAGCTCTGAGGCTGGGAAAGGTGGAAGAAAAGAGAAGAAGAGGACAACCAGCAGCAAGGTGGATGGACTCAGTTTTACAATTGTGTAAGTGCACCTTTGGAAAACGGGAAGGGCCAGGTTAGAGACAAATCATCATGGAAAAAAAAGCAATCTATGTGGTTACTAAGAGGCAACACTGAACTTATGGCACATAAGCAATCACCACTGTTATAGAAGGAACAGGGGAAGCAGTAAGGACAGAAAAATGGCTCCTTGTCTTTATTTATCTTGATATGATGGTCAGGATGACAGACATCCTAACCCGGATAGAGAGCACCTGAATTATGTGGAGGTCTTCACTGTTAATTTTGAGAATAATTTCCAGAGGCCATAAGTGTTACAAGAACAACATACCTTATTGCAATTTATATTAAGGCACGAGAATAGAATAACAGAGTTGGAAGGGACCTTGGAGGTTTTCTGGTTTAATCCTCTGGTCAACCAGGAAACCCCATACCATTTCAGACAAATGGTTTTCCAATCTCTTCTTCTACACATTAGAAAATTTGTAATGAATTCAGCTTGGAAATCAGGCCCATAAAAATATAGTAGAAATGGAAATAACCTCTTAACATCAACCAGAAAGATTTTCCTTCCTTGTTTATTTTTCCATCACCAACAACAATGTGCTGAAAAGTTGTAATAAACTTGAAAGCTTGCAACTAAAACTATGATTGGCTCCACAGAGGTAATAGTGTGTTTTGTATTGTTGCTGTTTTCCTCATGATCATCATGGTAACAAATATGTTTCAAGAAAAAGGAAATGGAACCTTAGGAAGATGCTCAGAAAAATGTTGAAGTGGAAAGATAGTAACAACAGATAGTGTTGCAGCTGAAAGTTGTAAATTCAGTTTTAAGCATCAAAGTTGTTCTTGTTTACCTCCTTATCCCATTGATGGAAAAATAAAGGAATTCTTTGTTTTTAGGATCAAAGGGCTGCCCCTCCCCTCTTGAAATTTTAAGGAGAAGGGAACAATCAAACTAGCAAGCAATTAAAAGACTTGAGTCTCAAGAGTGACTTGGATTGCCATGTGCACGAGATGATTGGTGCTATTGAAAGCTGGCTAATTTCAGCTACACAAACTGTAATGTCACAGTCTTAATTTAACTTCAGCTGAATTTAACGACATATTTCCGACTGTCCACGTATAGTTTTGTCTATTAATGTATTATGAGTTTTACTTTTGATGGCAGTTGGATTTTCCATCTAGCCACTTCCACGGGAAGACTTGGCATTGATTCAATAGCAGGTCTGAACTTCGCTGACCCCACAATATTGCCTGAATTCAGAAGCTGAGCTGTGTGTAGTCTAAATCAGGGCTTTTCAACCGGTGGTACGCGTACCACTTGTGGTACATTAACAAGTGGCAGGTGGTACGCAGCCCTGCCTCGCCAAGTGTAGTGGGGGAGGGAATTAGCCAGCACAGGCAAGGACTTACAGTGAGAGAGTCCTCTGGAGCTGCAGATTGGCTGGGGCAGGCAAAGGCCCCAGGCTCACTTCTGGCTCACCCTCCCCCATGAGAAAGGAGGAGGAGGGGGGCGGAGACAGGAGAGGCCATAAAAGGAGGCAGTTTGGGCGGGAGAGGGAGAGAGAGAAAAAGCAGCAGCCTTGGGAGGAGGCGGAGTCAGTTCTAGCTACACCGAAGGAGGAGGGGGGGGAAAGGAGAGGAGATCAAGCAGGCCAAACAGGCCGGCCATGAGCCAATCTACAACTGCTGTGGCAGCCACCTGTGCTGGCAGCAACAAACAGGCAAGAAATGCAGCAGGGGAGGGGTTGCCCTCCATGAAGAATGAAGAAAAGTAGCATCAGCTGGAGGTGAGACATGGAGGGAGGGAGATGGAGAGTGGAAGGATTCTTATGTGCTTTTGTGACTTTGAAGTTCTGAGATTTGTGCAATGTAGACTTTGTGTTCTTAAGGAGTGTTTGGCAATTTCTATTTGGCTGATGGCTGATGTCTTGTGTTAGCTTCTATTGCTCTGCTATTAGCTGTAAGTTTTGCTGCAAGGGATTTTGAAGTATTTTTCTCCTGAATGGATTTTGCCTGTAGCATTCATTACTTATGAATGGAGCCATTTGGGGAGGCTGCCTTAGCGGGCAGCCAGTACTTACTACATTTTTTTCCCTTGTGCTAGCCAGTAGCTAATTCTTAAAGGGGAATGTGCCTTTTTAAGCTAGTTCACTCAGCAGCTTGTCTTTTCTGTCTCTAGAGGCTTTTCCTTGTTTGATGAATATATGGAAGAGAGAAAATATGGTGGTTTTTTTTTCAAATTCTTCCTTCAGAAGGAGGTGGGCATGAGAAAGATGGAGGGAGGGAGGGAAGTCCTGCCTTAGCACTTGGCCACCAGCAGCCCTGCCATTGACTTTGCTTGTCAAAAGGTTGCAAAAGGGGATCACATGACCCTGGGACACTGTGACCATCATAAATATGAATCAGTTGCCAAGCATCCAAATATAAATCACATGACCCTGGGCATGCTGCAATGGTCATAAGTGTGAGAAATGGTCATAAGTCATTTCAGTGCAAATGCAACTTTGAACAGGGTTGGTTTTTTTTGGTCATCAAGTTTTTGACACCTTACTAGGTGGTACTCTAATATTGCCATATCCTAAAAGTGGTACAGTCGGTGAAAAGGTTGAAAAGCCCTGCTCTAGGACTCTTTACAGTTGCAGGGCCACTTTTTTCCTCCTCATTTTGGCCTTTACCACAACCAAGGTTAGAAGCATCAGAGAAAGCACTTGTTGCCACACTGATGATGTGCTGCCTTCATAGTTATCTGTGGGGTTTTACTAGAAGAAAAATAATGGCTTTGGTGATCAGGAAGTGTAACGATATGTGGGAATGATTTGGGAAGTCAGGGCAAAAAGACACAGCCAAGGGAACAGTCGGATAAAAGGCAACAGAGCCCTCAGCAGGAATGTGGGAGGGCAAGAGGTTCACAAGAGACCCTCCCTAGTTTCTTAGGCTGTAAAGGAGATAGCGCAGTATGGAGGTGTAATTTTAGACTTGCAAATGTAGCATTTACAATACTCATCTAATTATGAATGGTCTACCTCATAAGGCTGACAGGCAGTTCCAACTATTACAAATTTTGGGGCAATCGTGGTACCGAGCTAGCAATTTAACTCCTTTTTTGTGTTATTTCAGGACTAGCAGTAGTTTTCATGGGGTACTGACCAAATGACACACCCCTGTTAGATGAAAGGAGAGAACCGACTGGCCGCATCTTCGTTGTGTTCTTAGCATTTCAAAGTTGACAAGAATAAAAAGAATCAGCCAGGCCGGTTCAGTGGTCAGAAGAGTACACTGGGGCTGTGCAAAGATTTCAAAAGGGGCTTCACAGAGTATGTTACTACAAGTGGGGCAACCTTCACCAAAGCTTTGAAACAACGGCTCCAGAAGGCTCAGAATAGCTGCTTTGAGAACTTTCCTAGATTGCCTCTGCACGTTTGTCAGGGGTGGAGATGCACAAAGAAATGGGACATGGCTGCCTTGGCATCCATAGGCATAGGTTCCCCCTTGCCGCAGACCAAGAATAAATGTAGTCTTGTGGATAAGGCCACAGATGAATTATAAGGTAGCAGTAATGTGGGAGAAGGAAAGAAAGGGAGGTGCCAGCACTTCTCTCTCCTCCCCATTCCTTTCTCTATTTGCCCCCAATTGCTTCAGGGCACTCAGAGTCTGAACTCTCTCCCCACTGGGGACCTCCATTGCCTTGTGGTTCAGAGATCTTTCTTAATACTCCTGAGATACGTGCATGCACAACTACCTCTCTTAGGCTCAGCTTCTTCTCCAGAGGAATGCTGTAAATGATTGTTTCACAATGCCTCTTTGGAGCTGGAGGACATGGGGACTTTTCACTAGTGAGAACTGCTTCTCTCACTCTCATCTTTGACAATTCCCCATCTACAGAAACCAAGATGCCATATTATCTTCACTTCAAAAATAACCATGATTATTATAAGAGGGATGAAACTGGCAGTTCTGTGGGAGAAGTATCAGATATATAGCAGTACCTGCAAAAAGTGCTTTAAGCAAATTCATAGCTTGCTTTCCCAGCCCACAGAATAACCTAACTTGTACAGTTGCCGTAGGATAAGACGTTTTATTCCCTCTTAAAACTATCCTAATACTGTACTGAAACACATCAAAAAGTAGCCTACTGAGTATTAACTTGCACATACCCAGATAAGCACAAGCAAACAGGAAATGCAGTGCACTGTTTCAAATTACAATTATATAGTTTAAGAGTTCTGTTCAAAAAGGTTTGTTGATAACAATTTGCTTAGAGAAATTCACACAGACTTTAAAACATATTTTTATAAAGCAGATTTCATAGTATAAGAAAGTACAGTATAACATTGGTTGCATTTATATTTAAAGTTTTTAAATACAAAATTTCAAATGCAAAATTTTGTTTGATCCTATTAATTTATTTGCTGAACAAGAATTGCTCTTTTAAATTGGACAGTTAAAAAGAAACAAAAATAATTTTACTTTACATGTCCCTTATCTGTCTATCATTTGCACATTGCATTTTTTATTATTTTATTTTGTTTTTTTGCCCCTATTTTTTTGGAAACTGAAGATCTTAGTTGTTGAATCAAATCTTACACAATTATCCTAGAAAATTAACTTTACCCTTTTGTTGTTAACAAATTAAACATACAAAGTAGCTGAAACAATGCTAATAGTATATCAGTATGTATACCTCTTAACCTTAATTCTTGTCTGGTGTTCCATTCTAACTAACAGATTCCCACTTCTACTAAATTTTTCCTTAGATTAGATTACATGTCTTCCCACAATGAAATTTGGATTCACACGAACTTCTAAAAGATGAATTATTATGACTGCATTTTTGTATACTGCAGAATTATCATATCTGCACACATATTGCAACCATTTCTGGACATGACGTAGGCTGAAATATGAAAATCTAATATAGAACAAAGTTTTTACATATAACTTGAGAGTTAGAAGATTATGCATAAGAATATACATATACTCACTTATTCACAACAAACCAGCCATCTGTGCCTTATAGTTTCTTATAGGGAATTGATCATGGGATTTGGAGTGTTCAGATACATGGCCCTGTTTGGTTCCCCTATTGGAAAACTTTCTTTCTAAAACTATCTTCCCCCCCTGCAGATTTAACTGTTTTCCAAAAGACAGCCTAGCTTTGAGTTGGCCAGATCTCTTGAAATGCAAACAATGCTCCCAGAGGGAAGCTTATTTGTTTTTTCAATCAGTCCTAGCGGATCCTTCATTACTGGGTGGAGTAAGTTGAAAGAGGAGCATTATAAGAAGATGAAACACATTCAAATATTATGGGGAAACAAATTATCAGGGCTCCATGTATCTCCCAAGACCTTGCTTTGATCCAATGCTTATACAGACTTTCGGGGAAAGCAACATCCTTTGCAGCCACTTCCAGTTCAAGCCCTTACTAATCCACCAGCGTTTTGTGCTTTACTAATAACTATCTTCCTTCTTTAAACATAATTAGCTACTTGTTTTTGAAAATGTGCTATGTTTTTACAACAGCCTCCCCAAAACTGGTGCCTTTCATTTACATTGGACCAACTGATTGGGACTAAGAATCCTTAAGTACAAAACATCTGGAGAGCAGTAGGGGTTTAGGGAAGGCAAAAGCAAGCATTCATTTTTTTGATTGGCATGCTCTAAAATATAACTTGAAAGATTGAAGAAGCCCAGGAGATCCCTACCCCACCTGATTTTAATTTATTTTTAGATCATAAGGGAAAAAGGGGGTTAGGGCAACTGTGATGCTGAGCACCAGCCTCCACCATCATTTGTACCACAGGAATGCCACTGAGTCCACATAAACCTCACAAATATTCTTGGGAAATAAAAGTTAGAGGTAGAAGTATGTACTGGTAGCTATCTAGAAAAAATGATAAAGGAAAACTGAGATAAGGGAAAGTAAGATGGGAAGCTGAAGCATAGTGAGAGAACTTCAACAGCTTGTCTTCTAGTAAAAAGGTGCTGCGTGAATGACGATGACAACAATAGCAGCCATTTGGTAAATAGGCAAACACCCACCAGGCCATCCCACAACCACGATTTCAGGAGAGCAAGCAAAATGTTTGCCTACATGAAGGATAATGACCTGCTAAGGAGTTTATTTAATGAGAGGTGATTGGATAGTAGACATTTGATGCACTTTTTGTTTTATTTCCCACATGTTGTCAGCTAACAGAAATATACTAAACCTTTACAGTATATACCTGGTCATGGTATGGTTATGCAGGTACAAACATGGATTCCATGATTTACAATGATTTTTTTAACATGGCGCCATGAGCCATCTCAATTCATTGTTTCAAACCAACAATGTAGGCAAAAGCAGATTACTTCAGACATTTTCTGAAGCTGCTGGTAGCCAACTAATAGCAAGCAATTGTTTCATGCATGAAACAATATAATGTGTTACCTGGAGACTGTGAAACCTGCTCTCACCTGGAGATTTGGGAGATTTTCATCTACGCTTTATAGAACAAGAAAATAGGAGCGCATCCATCAAAAGAAATAACAAAGACAATAGTTTTAGTGTCCATATAATGCATCTCTACTGTAGTTGTTATGTTTATGTGTGTGTTGTAAAGCTGATTTCTCTCCTCTGGAAGCTGAAAAGTGACTAGGTCCAGTACAAGTAGTCCTCGAGTTGCGACCAAAATTTATGTTGCTAAGTGAAATGTTTGTTAAGTGAGTTTTGCCCCATTTTACAATCTTTCTTGCCACAATTGTTAAGTGAATCACTGAAATTATTAAGTTAGTAACATTGTTGCTAAGTGAATCTGGCTTCCCTATTGACTTGGTTTGTCAGAAGGTCGCAAAAGCTGAACACATGACCCCAGGACATTGCAACCGTCATAAACATGAACCAGTTGCCAAGAATCTCAATTTTGACCACGTGACCATGGGGATGCTGCATGAGTTGTAAGTGTGAAAAATGGTCATAAGTCACTTTTTTCAATGCCGTTGTAACTTTGAATGGACACTAAATGAACTGTTCTAAGTCGAGGACTACCTGTACTGATGATCACTGGCACAAATTAAGAATGACTCATGCCCTTTACTAAGTGACTCAAGCCTTTCACAACAAAACTGTCCTTTCCTGATAGAAAATTTGATGTCCATTAGAAGAAATGAGCTATTTCAGCAACAATGGTGAACAAGGGACTCAGCAAACTGGAACACAGTATCTAGCCTTGAAGTGAGACTCAAACCAGTCATTTCAGCCTTTCTTTGTCCTACATCATCTCAGCCATTACAGTTCTTCTCATTAGTATCCCTCATTGTTTCCCAGGTCTTCTCCCTCTCAATTTCTAAAACTATCTTCCAAAATGGGTGCCCAAAAGACCTGAGTTGTATGGTGCATTTGGAGACTGGATGAAGGCATAACAAAGGCTGAGCCTGTTATATCTCAGGATATACTGTGCTGTTCCAATCCTTCAGCCAGCAGAAACGTCCTGTAATTTGTCTCTATAACATCACACTAAGAGAGAAGATTGGGGGCTCCAGATGGGGGAATGAATACACTTCAAAAGAATGGAGAAGGGAGAAGAGTGGGTAATATTTTGGAATGTGTAACATCTGTGAAAACTGTGGCACTGTCAGGAAAAAAAATGCAAGCAGCAGAAGATGGGAAGCAGAGCTGGCTGAAAAGACTGCATGTGAGAACGGCACAAAAAAGACTGTGAACTTGAAAGGCAGTTAAAACATTAAAAAAAATCCACAGGAAAAGTGTATGTATTTACTTGGTATAAAGGGGTTTCCACATGGAAAGGGGACTATAGTGCTTCTATGCCATCAAGCATGCTCTCTGCAAATCAGAGTGGGCAAAGAAGAAGGCAAAAGAGTGGTCTTTAAAAATGGAAATACCCTAGCAACACCTCCCTCCTCTCAACAATTCTTAATCATTCACACTCATTGTGGTCCTAGCTCACCTGCCCCAATCCTTGGCATATAGTCTTAAGAAGGTGGAGTTCTTGCTGCCTTCCCAGACACATGAGCAGCCAATCATATTTCTCTGCCTGCGGGTTGAAAGTGGATCCATTCATGACCACCTTGAAGTTCTATGCCAGGACTCCCAAATAAAAGGAAAAACAGGAATTTGCTTCCACTTCCCAGCCCTCTCCAGCGCCAAAAGTGGGGAAAGATTCAATGCCCACCATCATTATTGTCATCACTGTTGTCATGATCATTACATGGAAAGTGGGAAACTGCTGAAGATTTCTGCCTCTTCATAATATACACGGGGTCTGCATTGACCCAGCACAGCAGGAAACTTATAATTAAATTGACCTTCTGTGCAGCAGGGGACTAACCTACTCTCTTAAGAATGCTAAACACATTTATAGCAAAAGGCTGTGTAATACCCAACAAGCACTTTAAAAAGATGTTACACAGTTAGATACCTCTGATTGAAGCCAGGAATTCAATCTTAATTCTTCCCTGCAACCCAAGTCAAAATTACCACAGTGGGCAGTGCCCAAGAACTGTAGGAGAGGGAACATGCTTGCAACAGGAGAGAGGTAGTAGTTTGTGGAACCAGTGCTTTAGCATTATGCTTTTTAATGCATCCCCATCAGATGCAGATAAACAGCAGTTTCTGAATAAAAAGGTCAGTTAACAAGGCCTTCCAAAAGAAAGAAAAGGTGTAGCTTTTTCAACTAATGTTAAACTGAATAATAACAAGATTTTTATTATTAGGTAGTATTAACACAATATCCAGCTAGGGGACAGAAGAAGGCATAGGTGCACTGCAGAGAACTCAAATATCTAAAAGGTTAAATGAAAAAGAGAGCCTGAAGGACAGAAGTCAATGAGAAAGAGGCATTTAAATCATATACATAGAGAGGATCATCTGACTGTTCAAATGGGGGCAAAGAAACACAAGCAGTAGTGGTATCTAGCACTATCTCTCAGGGAGCACAACTGAGCCAGCTGGAGAAGGTTTGGAAACGAATACAAATGAATGGTGGAGGTTAAAGTCAATATGGACATGAACTAGAGGTAGTGCAATTTCATAACTGTGAGGGAGGAGATTCCATCAGGACAGATGAGGTTCAATGCTGGGCAAGGGAAAGGCCAGAAATCAGATAATTGATACAACAGAAAGACTCCTAGCTTATGGCAGGCCTATCAGGACAAACATTAAGTTATAATCTGGGAAGATATGATGTTTGATCAATCAGATTAAAGATAAAATAATAAGAGTCAATCTCCAATTTGGGATCCTCAAGATATGTTGGATTACACCTTTCCAAAGTCTCAGTCATAACTAGACTGAAAACTGTAAATGGATAATTCTAGCATCTTGGAAGATCTAGTCCATCACATTAGGAGAGCACCAGGTAAGGCTGATGTAGAAGAAAAGCCATGTATATCAAAAAGAGATATCCTAGTTTAGAATATCTCGAGGTCCGAGTTCTGAGGGTGCTTTCAGTGCAAGTGAGTGCCCCCCCCCCGCAGTGAGTAGTGCTAGAGATCAGCAGAAAAGGGGACAAGTCAAAGCTGATAGGAACAAGCTAGTTGATTCAAGGCTCTGAGCTGGGCTTAACTAGATACCCACTGAAGGTGACGTAGGTGTCATATTCATCACTGAACACAGCATTGTCACGTTCACCCTTGAAGAGCCGTATCCAGATTTCATCCTGGTCTTGCAGCTCTAGCATGAGGCTCTGGCTTTGCATGATGCTTCGGTCACTAGCCTGTGCATATAAGATGGCTGCTTCATTTGTGTTGTGCATGATGTGAAGGTAAGTCTCCTTCTGGTTCCAAGTATGCACATTGAGATTGAAGAAATATACGCCTGGGACGTAGCAGTAGAACTTGCCCATAAACATATTGAAATGGCCATAGAGGTTCACAAATTCAGTGTCAAAGACGAGTATCTGGTAATAGTCATTGCTATGCAAGGGTTTCCGCCGACCCACCGAAAAGGCAGCATAGTTGGTCTTGCAGCTCTCTCCTGGTGATCCCATGTTGCCCTTTTGACCCTTGAAGCCCATCTCACCCTTCTTGCCTGCTGCACCGGCTTTTCCCACCTTTCCTTGGAAGCCACGATCACCACGATCCCCTTTCTCACCTGAGAAATAAAGATGTCATGATAGATTGCAGTTTTCTCCAGCTGGTCTGCCTGCCTCCCTCCCCGGAGATGTGTGGGAGTTTTACTCTGGCTGAGGATTAAGGGTACTAATGTCCAATCCATCTGGAGGGAAGCAATTGGTGAAGGTATATTTTAGGAACAATTGAAGAGAGATAACTAGTTGTAGTTTATAGGACCACCAAAGTAAGAGAACAGATCTCATAAAGTACAATGACTTTCTGGCTTCAAACCAGACAGCAGAAAATGCCCTTAATGTGGAAAGTATCCAAAATGCTTCGGGCAACAAATATTGATCTCAATCCTATTTTTTTCTTGGCACTTTACAATACTTCCTCTTCGCTATTTACATCTTATTTCTATTACTGTGGGGGGGGAAAAAGATGGCTGATTTCTTGGCTAAACATCTATTTATACATTTTAATACAACAGGGAGATAATAAAGAATCCATGCATCCCACTTGTGGCAGAAAACCTTGAACAGAAATGGCGCCAGTCGGTCCACTGCTATTCCTTGCTGGCTTACCATTTAATAAAACTATATACCATCTCCAATCTTGTGGCAGGGAAAAACCACTACATACGGTGTCCTTCCTGGCCTAGATTTCAGACACATACATATGTGGTAAAATACTTTCTCTTGCATAAATGAAAGTATGTCTGCTCTGCAGAGTGATCAAACTGATGAGTATTTTTTTTCTATACTAAATAGACTTGCCCCTGAATTTTATGCTAAATCAGTTTAAATGGAGCAGTGGTTTCTGTTTTATTCATTAGATAAAATGTATAACATACTCATGTAATCTGAATATGTAATCTGAAAATAAATGTTCAAAAAAAGGTGAAAGTTTTCAGTTTTGAATCTAGAATGATCAAAAGACTTGGACTGGAAGAAAAGAGAGAACTGTATGATAAATATACAGTATACTTACAGAGTAACTCAGGTGAAGAACCTCTGGCTCATAGGCCAGATGCAGCCTGCAGAGTCTCCCCATATGATTTGGTTGGCCTCTCTCCACTACTCCCCAGTCCTGCTAGGAGCACTTATATTTGATTTCAACTGAATGCTTTTCCCAAATGAATCTGCAGTCAGCAGGGAAGAATAACTGCAGTGGCCAAGAGGCTGGAATTGTGTTATGCTATATATGAATGTTATAAACAATATGTGCATCCCCGTGTGAGAGAACAAAAGAGTCGGACTGGAAAATCTTCCATTAATTCAGTTTAAAGATTTTATCAAATTTACTTGCGCAGCAAAGCGATGGGGCTGCAGATTTATGTGGACAAAGGAATGGACATACACGTAGTTATTAAGCCAGGTTTAACCCAGTCCTTAAATAAAATAGCTAACTTTCAGTCTTGTTTAGCCTACTTTTATAGGCTTGTTTTATTTTTATAATAGTGGACGCCTACTGTGTATGCCACTTTGAGACCCTGGAGGAGTAACATGATATAAATTGAAAAGTAAGTAGAGGAAATACAAATATGAGTTACTGGTAGAAGATAGAAGAGAAACTGTGTGTAGAATGGAATGTGAATAAAAGGTTGGTGGGGCTATGAAAGAGTGTGGGCACAAAGGTTTCTGCCTATTGCCACTGTTGCCCAACCCAACGTTGGTTTCTGGGGTTTATTTTTCTTTTGAAATCCCAGGATTCAGCAGTCCTGGGGCCTTTTCTGATGACACAACCTCTCCACCCTCTAAATCAGGCCATGTCCTAATGCAACCTCTGGTGTCCTAAGTCTGACTCAAGACTAATTGTCAGTTTCCTTTGGCCTCCGTTAAGGAAGGAACTTGGATAAAATTGTCATAACAATTCCTTCCAGCCAAGGAATTTACTTAACCCACACAACTTCTCCCTAACCTAACTGTCTAGATTCTGCAAAACCCAAAGGTTTGTCCAAAGACAGCATCTCCACACTGTGGTTAAAACTTAGAAGGGACAGGACTCCAAAAGGCAATTCTCCATGGCTTCTGGAAGCCTATTCCATTTCTGCTCCAAACTGGCAGCCAAATTGTTTGGGTCAGATGGGCAGGATTTCAAAGCATGATCTGAGCTGCCGATGCCAACTAATAAGTTGTGATTCTGTCCCTTATGAAATGATGGAACTTAGAAACGTTAGGGCATGTCCTAGAGCTCTCTGAAATTTATGCACTTTGAAATTCCCTCATGAATTAAGAGATGAGGCAGCTGCAATATTGTTAGCTTATTCGCCCTCTGGCTGAGCACTATGCTCCCTCCCCATCTGCTTCCATAGGCAGAACTGATGTAATAATCTAAGACAGAGTGGAGGGAGGCCACCCTATGGATGGAACAGATTCTGAAAACCAGGTGAAAATGGATGGAGAAACCCTGGCTGTCTTGCCCCCTGATGTGAAGGATTTTCAAGTATAGAACTGATTTTAACATGAGGCATTTTATGTCCTCTTCTCTCCTCTGTTCCAAAGTTGATCAAACAGCTGTGTTCATTACCTCAAAATGTAATGCTGCTGCTGAGTTAAATATCTTAAAGGGGATTCAGCAAATTAATGGGGATGCGGCTATCCATGCCTACTAGTCATGATAGCTCTACTACCTCCCTGATCAGAGCAGCTTCTCAATCCTGCAAAAACCAACTGCTGAAGAACAGAAGTGGGAAAATCTCACTTGTGTATGAATCAAAAATATTGGATAGGAACAGAGTCCCAGCTCAATATGCCTTAGTTAGATCCAGTACAGCTATATTTATGTTCTCATTTCTCTGAGCCGGTGTTTTAACTTCTCATAACGCTCCAGGGCAATGTTATGCTGGGGACATTGTAGGAAATGTAAATGATGTTCCCTCAGGCTGCCCCAACCAACTCACCACACAGCCTTGGGACAAATTTACACAACTGCCTTATACCCTACTAACTACTAACTACCTTATACCCTACTAACTACTTCCAAGAGGGCGTGTCCACATGCTCCTCCTGTACCTCACCATTCACAGGAGGCGGCTCAAATATGCTTTTCAGTGCTTTGTTCTGGTGTTTTTCTCTTATTCTGTCTCCAGATGCTGTATGTGGAAAATAAAGGGAGTACGGACACACATGGGGGCCTGAAATTAGGTATCCTGTATTGACAAACTGGAGACTCCAGTTGGTTCTGCTGGCTTCCTGACCATGATGATTTCTTCTACCCCTCAATCCTCTTTCGGCTACATGGGACACCAGAACCCCAACTACTATAACCTCTTTTTTAAGTGGGTTGGGCCACCAGTGGATTGGTTGATTTAGTGAGTGTGAAACCTTAACTAATCCCTGGCATAAGAGAGATTATTCAAAGTATTATTGAAAGGACTCGTTTTTTGTACTTCCGTAGCTTGGATGGTAGGGAATTACTTAAGCACTTGCTCCTAATTTCCTTTCTTCATACAATTTTCTTAGAGTATTTTTTTATTAAACACTTTATTAAGATGTAAAGTAAAATACAAAGCAAATAGTAAGATACAATGGGGAGGAAAAAGGGAGAAGAAAGGGAGGGAAAGGGAGAAATAAGAAAAAAAAAGATTGACTTCTGACCTCCCCTGTTGCAGTAGAATAAAGCATTAACATCAGGCCTCAACTTTTTATTTTTTCACAATAGTAAAAACTAGCCATTTCTGTAACAACAAATCAAATCAATCTAATCAGTGAAACCCAAAATCAAAGCTTCATTCTTTTCCACCTCAAGCACAAAGTCCAGAAGCGGTCTCCATGTAGAAATGAAGGTATTTGTATTCTTTTCTTTAATCAAAACAGTCAATTTTGCCATCTCTGCCAGCTGGCAGAGATTTTCTTAGAGTAATTTATAGCTTTCACACCAATCCCCATAGCTAATCCCTTTTCTCAAACTCCAATTCTTCAACAGCATTTATCCAACAACTGCATTTTCATTGTATAACCCTGAATGATCACTACATGGCAACCAAGAGAGACAAAAACTCTCCTTGCTGCCATCTAGTGGCTGATATATCAGTCAACTGGTTGACCTGTACTTTCAAGTAATTTTAAAAAATCAGTCAATAACACCACAGGAAAGAAATAGGGAGGAATATATGGAGTACAGTAATCAGAGTGTTGTGCATATCCATTGGAGGAGGCTTTTCATATGATGGATGATGTTGGGAAAGCTTGGATGTCAATCAAGAAAACAGCCTATCACAGTCCTTAGGATGTTGCCCATTAAAGCTGTATGGACAGCAATTCCAAAAGGGCATGTGTAGGGGCAGCAGGATTTAGCACAGCAGGATTTCCTGCTGGCTCAGGGACAGGAATACAGCAAAACAATTGGGTGGATGTGGCCTTGGCATTGGAGAGAGGTTAGTCAGAGGACATTGCCAATTTAAAGACTTGAAATAACTAATAGCAGGAACAATAAATGTTTTTCCAGGATGACAAAGAAAAAAACCCAGATCTTAGAAGGGCAAGGAGAACATCTGATCATGGATAAATGTACATGATACTCTAATATCCATGATAACTTTCATGTTGTCCACAGAGGTATGTTTGTGATGCATGTTGCTCATGGATTATTAATGGATGGCCAACCTTTCCCTAAATCTCACATTTTGAATCCAAAATAGCACAACTGGCCCAGTGGCTCTTACCTTTCAGGATGGTCATGTTGATCTGAGGCACGGGGTAATACATGGGATGTGCTGCAGGAGGATCACAGCAGCGAACACACTCCGACCTTCCTGGCTGCTTGCTGTGTCTCTGGTAGCCATATTCAGTTCTGGGAGGCAGGAACAGCATAGACAGAGTGGTCAAAGGGCCAGAACTGGGAAAGGAGAGACTCACCCCCTGAATTTTACTACTATAAGCCCATCCTATTCCCCAACAGCACTGTTTTAAAAAATATGAAAAATTAAATGTAGTTGACAGGAATTATTGAGAGCCCTGCCTGGACAACTTATGGGCAGCAATCGGCAAATCCAATCCCAAGAAACCAGGACCTAGCACAGTTGTCTTCCCTAATCCTGCAAACTTGAACCCAGACTTTAAGCCAAGATATAATAATTAAATGTGCAAGTAGGTCACTGCCTCCAACTTAAGCACCAGAGAGCAAAATGGCAGAGAAATGGAATATTATGTGAAAGAATATCTTGGGAGTAGAAGTATGTATGGATTATAATTCAATCCAAATTGTGGCAGGTGTCCTTTGGCAGAACCCAAGAACTGTTGAGGAAAAACTTTAATCTGCATTCATTTAACTATTAAAACATCCATGGAATAAGTCTTTCTTGAAATGGTCGAGGTACTTGTACTTCAAAACTTTGATACCTAGTGTATCTTGGAATCTTGACTTTTTATGAAACTATAAGTGCTTAGTACCAGTTTTTGATCCAGGATTGTGTGATTACAGCTTTTGAACTGTCATTTGAAAACTGGGATAATTTTTTATTACTCCAATTCAAGACAAAGCCAGCTTTCAACTGACTTGATCAGTTTACAGTGAGATTCAAAATCATTTATGTTATTTTTTTCCATTAGAGTTACCATGATTCCAGTCCCAATCATTTAATTTGTTATGACTGAGAAAAATATGTGTATCCTATAGACCAGGGCTTTTCAACCGGTGGTACGCATACCACTGGTGGTACTTTAGCACCTGGCAGGTGGTACGCGACCCCTAGCCAAGAGTAGCAGGGGAGAGAACGAGCTAAAGTAGCACCGCGCAGGCCTGGAGAAGATCAGCTGGAGCCACAGGGCTTGGCAGAAACCCCATGATCTGCGTGCGCGGCTGCATGCTGGTTGGAGTTTCCAGTGCACCTGGAAGAGAAAAGGAGAGGAGAAGGGGGGAGAGAGGAGAAGCTATAAAAGGAGCAGGTTTTGGCGGGAGAGAAAAAAACACACGGAGAAAGAGAGAATAGAAGAGGCTTTTGTTAGCAAAGCGGTTAGAGAACGAGCGAGTGGCCTTTGTGAGCGAAGGATGAGTGAAAGAGCGAGAAAGAAGCTTTTGCAAGCAACCTGTGAGTGAAAGAGCGAGAGAGAAGCTTTTGCAAGCAACCTGTGAGTGAAAGAGCGAGAGAGAAGCTTTTGTGAGCAAAGTGTGAGTGAATGAGAGCAAGCGAGAGGCTTTTACTAGCAAAGGGTGAGGGGGGGTTGTGAGCGAAGGATGAGAGAAAAAGGGAAAAGTTAGGGGGAAGAAGGGAAAAAGAAAAGAAAAGGCATTGACTTCTGAGTTCCACTGTTGCAGTAGGAAGGAAACATTAACATTGAACCTCAACTTTTTACTTTTCCATAATATTATAAACTAGCCATTTCTATAACAACAAATGAATCTAATCAGTAAAGCCCAAAATCCCCCCCTTTTTTTAGTCATCAAGTTTTTGACACCTTGCTAAGCACTGGTGGTACTCGAATATTGTCATGTCCTAAAAGTGGTACAATCTGTGAAAAGGTTGAAAAGCCCTGCTGTAGACAAACTCTCCAGCTACTTCCAGAATGATATGCATGAGGATGCTATAGGATTGCCAAATAGAAACAAGGCTACACATTCTTTTAATTAAACAAGAGAGCCATTTTGGTATGGTGGTTAAAGTACTGGAGTAGAAACCAGGAGATGGGAGATCAAGTCCTCACTTAGGCATGGAAACTGGATGGGTGATTTTGGGCCAATTGCTCCCTCTCTCAGCCCAACCCACCAAATAGGGTTGTTGTTGGGAAAATAGGAGGTGGGAGCATTATGTTGGCTGTCCTGAATTGTACAAAATAAAGGTGGAATAAAATGATAATAAAGAAAAGATTGTCACAATGTACCTTCTTATAGCTGTAATTTAATACATTTAGCAATAATTTATTAGCTGGAAAGATATTTAAGCATGGCAAACAAACAAACAAAAACCCTTGCAACCTTCACATCATTTTCCTCATCTTTTTTTCTTATAAAAACAACAATCTATTAAGGATGAGAAAAACTGAAAAAGTGGACAAAAAGAAAAACAAGGGAGGGGACGATTGTAAATTAAAGCCATCAACATATCGCCTCCTTTCAATAAATTTCTTATCTATAATAACTGCACCACAGAAGTTCATCTACTTACCTTTTTTCATTAATGAACTTTAGGGAAATTTAGCCCCTGCTATAGAAATACAAAAGGTTGGTAGCATGACTATCCATTTTCCCAATTCTCTGTTCTATACATTTTGTTGCAAGGTAAAAACCAGGATGTGGCATTAGAAATCATGGCCTCGGATAAGACATGGCCAGTGACCTGAACCAATGTGTACAATGGGGTTTGCCAGGTTTTTCAGTTGTTGTGCTAAACAACTAGTGAAGAAAGGCTCTAAATACATCTATATTGTATAAACTATCTGAGGAGGACACCTGAAACATTATTTGCTTGTTAGAAGAATATGCCACCTTTCTTCTAAGACCTTCTTTAATTTCCCCCCACTACAACCCTGTGAAGCTGAAAAAGAGTAAGCTGTTCCAGAGTCATCCAGTGAGATTCCTTGCAGAAAACAGACTTGAATTTGGGTCTTCCCATAGTCCAAAAATTTCACCTCTAGACTCCTTCACATTGCACGGGCTTGCAAAGCAGAGATTTGGTGAAACACTGACAGGGATAATTTGGGAATGGGGAAGGGAGAATAGTCAGGCCATTAGCATAGCTAGATTCCCTCCTCATTCCAGGAGATCTTCTTATGAAGATGTGCATTGTGATAGAATAGACATTATGCTGTGCAGGTTCTGAGGTTTTGCTTGATAAAAAATACAGGAAACCAGAAGTTGCCTTCAAGCTTTATGTTTTTATTCAGCTGAACAAAGACGGGCTTCTCTAAAAAGAGAAAAAGCCCCAAATATCAGAAAAGCCTTATTTTTATACCTTCTTTGATTACATAAGCAATTCACCCAGCAAAGCTGACACATATAAGATAAAAGACTTCCCCCTTTAAGGCTGGCACACTGTAGATAAGAAGAAAGCAAGCAAAAGTAGCTAGAAATGTTCCCTTTTGGGTGTTCTCCCAAGACACCATATGTTCCCTTTTGGGTGGTTTAGGTGTTTCCCTAAGACACCGTATGTTCCCGGGTGGGTTAGGATATTGGGTGTTTCCTTTGCTGTCTTTTTATAACCTTGCATTCATGGTTCTGCAAGTGGCCAGAGAGAGCGGGGCCATCTGCATGTATTCACAATTGATACTGTCCCCTAAGTCCAGGTCAACATAATCCCCCCTTTCATACTTCGAGCAGTGCGCAGAGGTATGACCATCAAACTGAAGAGACAGAGGATAAGCTTCTGCAGTACGTTGTTCACATCGTTTAGGACAAGCAGAGGTGATTAGGGGCAAGCAGTGAATGACACAACAGGAAACAAGAACAAGGAATACTACAAAGAGAAGACCAGTGAATAATTCCCTAAACCATCCCCATCCTGGGAGCCAACTGGTAAGAAATGAGAATATACCATTGAAGACCCCACACACAGTATCAGTAGAAATCTTCAGATCTTTAGGGTAATTCTTAATTCCTTCCTCCATGAGATGGATGGTGTGACTAATATTAACTTGATAATCAGGTATAAAAGTGCAGCAATGTGAGTGGACTAAAGCACACACACCACCTTTTGCAGCCAGTACCATATCCAATGCTTGGCGATTCTGTACCACTACCTCCCGTATTTCTCCCTGTTCCTTATTGAGTTGTGTAAATGCCTGTATTGTGTGGTTAAACATTTCCTCTGTCCAGTCACCTAATTCTATAATAGAGTTATAATTCAAACCAACTCCTATAGCTGGAATTAATGCTCGTGCAATGGCATTTCCCAGGCCATGAGGTACAGGATGGTGTTCAATATGTTCTTCATGCTCAAGGTGGTCCTCGTCCCACCGATTGCGGATGCAGAAGTTCCAATCATTATGTTGGATGATACGAACAGAGAGAAAGATAATTCCTATGGTACAGGTACCAGACCAGTAAGCTGGCAAAGATTTATAGGCAAACCGACCACAAATGAACCACCAGTCCGGGTGGTTAGCAAGATAAATGCCTGGTTTGCCTTCCAACCCCTCAGGCATATAAACTCTAACACCAGACATATAAGCCATAAGTCCCATTGCTGCAAACAGACTACAAAGAGCAGAGGGGTCCTTCTTGTAGTCGAGACCAAAGGTCTGATGACACATCTATGCCAACCATCCCACGTGCTAGTACTAACCTTTCATGTGACTGTGCAAGGTGCATAGATCCCTAACTTATATCTGGAAGAAGAATTAAAATGACTAAGGCAAGCTGCTCCAGGGTATTGTATACGTGCCCCTAGTTTAGCAATCCGCAACTTTCCTGCCCCAAACACAGGAAGTGTCCAGCCCCTTGTTGCATTGTTCATGCTGAACATAAAGGTTCCTAAGGGTGTAGCTTCCATGACCAATCCATGTATACCAGTGGGGGGTATATATGTGCATATCCAGCAATTTGTTACGTTCAAAAGCTTAACCCACGCTTGCATATTCTGTATATGGGTGTTGGAGCCCCAAATTCCTAAAGAGGGACTGGGAAATTGGGGACCACCTTGGCCTTCTATTTTACTGGGAAAGACAGGGAATGATGTTTGTAATTCCCCAGACTGTTCAGGCACAGACCTAGGATCCCCAGAATCAGAAGGAGGTGGCTGTTGTGCCAAGATATGATCAACCGAAAATGGCAGAACCCCCTCTTGATGTCTGGTTTCACCCGGACGCAGCATATCAGATGCCTTTCTTTGGGCTTTAGATAAGAAGGAAGAAAGCAGAAGTAACTAGAAATGTTCCCTTTTGGTGTTCCCTCAAGACACCATATGTTCCCTTTTGGGTGGTTTAGGTATTTCCCTAAGACACCATATGTTCCCGGGTGGGTTAGGATATTGGGTGTTTCCTTTGCTGTCCTTTTATGACCTTGCATTCATGGTTCTGCAAGTGGCCAGAGAGAGTGGGGCCATCTGCACGTATTCACAATTGATACTGTCCCCTAAGTCCGGGTCAATAATTATAGCTATTGTATACATTATAACAATCAAACAAAGAAATTCTAGCTCTCAGTTCCTCCCCAGATTCATTAAAAATGAAATAGAATAGACATTTTATGGAGGTGGGAGTGGAAACAGATCATTGATTGGCCAGACTGAAAAGACGACATATATGAGGGAATAGAAAGGGAACTTATCAAATTTGCAGATGATACTAAGCTGGCAGGAATAGCCAACACCCTAGATCAGTGATGGCGAACCTTTTAGAGACTGAGTGCCCAAACTGCAACCCAAACCCCAGTTATTTATCATTGGGTGCTGGGTGGGCGTGACCCACTGGGTAGGTGTGTCTGCAGTGGTCATGGCAGACTGGGTGGGCGAGGCTGGGGTGGGCGTGACCACCTAGATGTTGCTCATGGGGAGGGACGCCTGTGGGGGCCGGGCAGGGTTGGGGGAGATTCAGGGGGTCTCTGGCGGGTGGGACAGTGGGCAGGAGGCTCATCCTGCAGGGTGAGGTGAGGCGAGGCAGGGGGCAGGGCAGGGGTGCCATTGCCACAGGGCAAGGCAAGGTGAGGCAGGGGCGCATGGGGGCTAACTGTGTCCGTCAGCAGCCACAGCCTGCCGGCTCCTCGACCGGCGCACTCTGGGGCTCTGCAGCCCACTGCGAATACCGGGCCAGCCCTCCAGCAGCAGGCAGAGAAGGGGAGGGGGGATCCGGTATACTGGTTTCTTACCGCTACCCGGCTTGTTCCGTGGCCTCATGGCAGCGGCATTGGGCAGAAGGCGGCAAATGGCTGGTTTCGGCAAGTCGTGGCTATTTGCCGCTGGCCGTGGCCATTTACCGCCTTGCGCGTCACACCCAATGCCGCTGCCATAAGGCCGCGGAACAAGCCAGGCAGAGGTAAAGAACCAGGATACCGGTTCCTTACCTCCACCCGGCTTGTTCCATGGCCTCATGGCAGTGGCATTGGGCAGGAGGCGGCAAACAGCCGGTTTCGGTGTGATGCCACTGTTTGCTGCCTCGCGTATTGCACCCAATGCTGCTGCAGTGCAGCTCGGCCGTGGAACAAGCGGGGCAGGTTCCCCCCTCACCTGCCCATTCAGCTACAACTTTGATGGCTCTGTAGGCAGAGCTGCAAAGTTCTCTTCTCTGACAGAGAACTTTGCAGCTCTGCCTACAGAGCCACCAAAGCAGCAGGTGGAGCGCCGGAGGCTCCTGGAGGGGGAGTGCTGAAGTGGGCAGTCGGGCCATTGGCAAGAGCAATGCAGTTGAGCGGAAAGCAGCCTCGGAACAAGCGGGGCAGGTAAGGAAAGAAATCCTCGCTGCCCCCAGAAATTACCTTTCTTTCCTTACCTGACTCCCAGTCCCGTGCCGTTTCTCCGTGTGAAAGGAAATAAAGGAAGGGTTTTTTTTGGGGAAAAAGGTCAATCAATTCCAACTTCTCGTGAAAGATCGTGAAGTTGGAATTGATTGATTGACCTTACCTGCCCCGCTTGTCCTGAGGCCATTTTGCGCTCAAAGAATACAGAGGCACTCAACATTTCTGTACCATTTTCTAGGAATGATCAGGCCAAATTAAGACTGGATGGAGGCTGGACAGCAAAGGAGTTCATTGGTGTGGATGCTAGCATAAACAAACATGGCTCTTTCCAGTACAGAGATGCCTAGAGAATGTTCACTCTGATTAAACAGGATCCTTAATTGTGTTCCTATGATTCAACCACTAAGGATTTTTGCAGTCATTTGCACCTCCTCCAGAGCCATTTGCACCCAGCAGCCTCTGGCTTAATTTAAAGTGGGACAGAGTGAGTTAATCGTGCATAAACTGCACATAGAAGATGCACATTAATGAAGTTAATTGGGCATTGAAGTACAACCATGAAGTGTTTTCTTCAACTGTCAGCAGTTCTGGTTAAAAGTTTTACAGTTCTGAACAGCTGACCAGATATGTGGTCTGTTTAAATACGGTCCCTTGAGATCAGCTTCCACTATTCAAGAGAACAGGCATGTGTGTGTGTGTGTGTGTGTGTGTTTGTGCGTGTTATTTATGACATATTGGTTTTATTGTAATGACTCACCTAGACGTCTGATCCCAGAGTGGTGGCCGCGTGGGCACTCCGGGCCTCTCTTCCGCCTCTTTCTCATTTCCAGAAGCCTGGAATAGTAGGCAGATAAGCCAAAAAGTACTGTGTGCCAGCGGTCCCTTCATGGCGTTGTGTCCTGTTGGAGAAAACAGGCCGATAAAACTACTGGAGATGCTCAAGAGGCAGGAAATTAACTCCCTTGCTCACCATTCATTTCTGCTGATTCTCTGCCAATGCATAGGAAATAGAGCCTCCCTTCCAGTGCAATATTCAATCAAAAGCACTAGAAATACCAGCTGTGAGGCTTCGTTTGTACTGTTGCACTCAAAGGATAACGGAAAATTCTTGTTATTGTACTATCCCAAATTGTATGATTATCACAGAGCTGGTGGTGGAATTCTCTGGGCTTGTGATGCTGTGGGATTTCAATCTGCCTTCTTCAAATGAAGGGCCAGAGATAGACTAGTAATTCATGGCCACTGTTCTTGCAAAGAAGACATCGAGACGAGGCTGGTTCACAACAAAGATCTCTTTATTGAAACACAATCACAGAACAGAAGCAAGAACACAATGGCCACTGGCCTTTTATATCCCCTTGCAAGGGGATGCACATCCAATCATTGCAGGCCGTTCTCCCGCCTCGCGCATGCGCGCAAGGCCGGAGACAACCTGTCTGGGTCCCGGGCAGACACGTGGTCTGTCCGGGTCTCTGCAGCCTTCCTGCAGCCTTCCTGAGCCTTGCTGAATGACTCAGCAAGGCCCAGGACATAACACCCCTCCCCTCTTGGATTAAACAATATTAACATACAGCATATTAACTGCAGCACTACAGTTGTCTTTTTCCTCAGATGGCAAGGACTAGTAAACCTCCTGTATAGTAAACAGGGACCTTACATATTCCTTTAAATGCTTAGGAGGACCCTTAACCCGCTCTGATCTCCGTGGAGCCAGGTTAGGTGCAGGTGTAGTTGTAGGTGTAGGATTAGGAACAGGTGCCTGGAGTGCCTGCTCCCGGTTTGCGTAAAACAAACCAGGACTTTGTCTCCCAGAAGACTCAGGGGTTCCCCCTGACTGCTGACTGGCTGGATCCACCAAACCCAAACCAGAGTTCCTTGGTGGGGTGGAGTTCCCCCAAATTCCATTGGACTCCTCTTGGGAGCACTGTCCCTCGAGCCCAAGACCAGCAGCAGGAGTACCCTGAGTAGCCGATTTACGGCCATTTGCCCCTAGCCAGGGACCTCTGCCAGAATCAGGAGCCGCCTCCATGGCAAGACCCCCGGAGTCTATGCCAGAGTCAGGAGCTGCCTCCATGGCAAGACCCCCACCTGGAACATGTGGAGGAACATTTCGATAAACGCTCTCGTGGAGAGACTGTGGTCCACAATCGTAATTGGGGTCCCCCTCCCCCCCGAGAGCAGAGCCAGGAGCGGGCACATGGCCAGGACGCCTCCAGCGCAATTGGTCAATGTGGCGTCTAAGCACACGACCATCCTCCAAGGCCACTTCATAGGACAGTGGTCCAGAGACTTTGCATACCACAGCAGTTACCCAGAGATGTCCATGCCCATAGTTTCTGGCCCATACTGGATCACCCACTTGGAGTCTCCTAGGTGCCCGCAGTTGTGACACCTGTGAAGCCACCCGGTCTGGGTGCAACCTGTCCAGCTTAGTGATGAGTCTGCGACCCCAGCGTAGTTCAGCTGGGCTCTTTCCTGTAGCTGTGCAAGGTGTGGTGCGGTGTGCAAGGAGAAAATCGGCTAACCTGTGATGCCAGGGTCCTCGAGTGATTCTCTTTAATGCCTCCTTGGTGGTACGCACCATGCGTTCAGCCTGACCATTGGTGGCAGGGTGAAACGGAGCAGATGTAGCATGCCAGATCATGTTGGCTTGAAGAAAAGCCTGAAACTCAGAAGAGGTAAATTGGGGACCATTGTCTGAGACAAGGACATCAGGAAGACCATGGGAAGCGAAGATTCCTCTTAGCACCTGGATGGTCCTGGCAGTAGTAGTGGAGGATACAGGAACAACCTCTAGCCACTTGGAATGGCTGTCCACGAGGAGAAGGAAGAATTGCCCCTGAAAGGGCCCAGCATAGTCAATGTGTACGCGTGACCATGGAGTGAGTGTCTCCTCCCACCTATGTACAGGGGCCTGGGCTATCTCAGGCCGTGACTGTTAGCACACTTGGCACCCCTGAACCTGGGCCTCGATGTCCTTATCGAGTCCAGGCCACCAAAGATGGCTACGCGCAAGCGCCTTCATCCTCACAATTCATGGATGTCCCTCATGCAGAGAGAGCAAGACTCTAGTCCTCAATGAGGCCGGGATGACTACCCTGCTACCCCACAGGATACATCCTTTCAAAGTGGAAAACTCATGTTTCCTACGCCAAAAATTTTGGAATTCTGTACCAGGACATGTGTCAGGCCATCCTGACAACACGCGTGTAAGCGTGTGATCAGTGGCAGTTTCAGCAGCCAAATCCCTAACATTGAGGGGAGATTCAGGCAATTCCTGAATGGAGAGAATGTGTACAGCAGGAGCAGGGTCTGCCTCTATTTGCTTCAGAGGTAACCTACTAAGGCCATCAGCGTGGCCCATCTCTGTCCCTGGTTTGTGAACCAGGGTGTAGTCATAGGCTGACAAGAAAATTGACCATCTCAGCATTCTGGGGGAGATGATATGTGGGGTTTGTTTGTTTGTTGTAAGCAAACCCAGCAAGGGCTTGTGGTCAGTGTAGACCGTAAAATGGCGGCCATACAAGAAATCATGAAATTTCTTGATGCCTGAGACTATTGCCAAGGCTTCCCTGTCAATCTGCGCATAATTATGCTCTGCAGATGAGAGAGTAATAGGCCACAGGGACCTGAGTCCCATCAGCCTTGAGATGACTCAACACTGCTCCTACCCCATAAGGGGATGCATCACATGCGATGCACACAGGCAATTGCTCATTGAAATGCGCCAGCACCGCATTTGAAGATAGCAAGGCCTTGACTTCTGTAAAAGCCCTTTCATGGACGTTCGTCCATTTCCATGGAGTCTGCTTATCCAAGAGCCGGTGTAACGGCTCAGCCACTGCAGCCTTGTGGGGGAGAAATGAATGATAAAAATTTAGCAGGCCCAGAAAAGCTTGAAGTTCAGCTTTTGACTGGGGGCTTGGGGCCAGTTGAATGGCCTGAAATTTAGACTCTGCAGGGTGGATGCCATCAGCATCAATACGAAAGCCTAGAAATTCGGTGGATGTTACACCAATCTTTGTCTTGCTGTAACTTCAGCCCAGCTTGGCGGAAACGAAGCAAGACAGCTCTCAGCCTTTCAGCCAAGTTCCCAGATGACTCTCCTGCAATGAGGACGTCATCGAAATAGGGGCAGACCCCAGGAATACCATGGAGCGTTCGCTCCATCACCCCTTGGAAAATGCCAGGGGCTACATTGACCCCAAATTGCAGCCTTTTTTACCTTAAAAGCCCCTCTGTGAGTAACTATAGTCTGGGCCTCAGCTGATGCCTCATCAACAGGTAACTGTTGGTAGGCCTGAGCTAAATCAAGCTTAGCAAATACTTTTCCCCTTTTCAGTGAGGCCAGAATGTGGCTCACCACAGGCACTGGATATGCATGCTGCTGCAAGGCTTTGTTTAGTGTGCATTTATAGTCTGCACAAATTCGGACTTCACCATTGGCTTTTAATGGTGTCACTATGGGGGTTTCCCATGGACTAGAATCCACAGGTTCTAGAATGCCTTGTTGGAGCAGTTTGTCCAACTCAGCATCTATTTTACTTTTGAGGGCAAAAGGCACCCTCCTTGGTTTAACCCTGATGGGTGTGATGGCTAGATCTAACTTTAAAGCAACAGGAGGCCCCTTGTATGAGCCAAGCTCTGGGCTGAACACATCAGCAAACTCCTTGCAGACTCCTACAAGGCTGGCAGTTTGTAGCTGGTTAAGCCCAATCACTTGGATCCCAAGTGCCTCGAACCAATCGAGTCCGATAAGACTCGTGCAATCACCCCCAACTACCACCACTTCTAACAACCCATCAAATTCCTTACATTCCTTATATTCACACTGACTCGGGAATTCTGAAAGTCAGTGAGGATGAGATTGGAGGGCCTGAGTTTGACTCGTGAGCCACTCCTGGAACAAACCTTTTTAAAAGTGTCAGCAGAAATAATAGAAAGAGCGGACCCTGTGTCCAGCTCCATGGTCAGGGGAACTCCCTGCAACTTTACATCAATGCGAATTTTTTTCTTAAGGGGCCGGTGAACCCCAGTTTTGAATACCCCCCTACGGGACGCGCAGAAGCCCACCCTGTGTTGGCTGGGGACCTTGGTACCTTTCAGAGGCAACTCTTCGGGGGACCTGTTTTTCTGGCGACCCAAGCAGGCTGATGCTATGTGGCCTTGCCTGCCACATGCCCAGCAAACAGCAGAATGAAAACAGCAGTTAGCCCTCCTGTGGCGACCCCCACAGCCGAAACACTGAAGGGATGCAGGCGTCTTTCCTCTGCGTTCTTGCAGTCTTCTTTCCGCCAACTGTTGAAGTCTGTCCACCTCTTCTTCCTCGGATTCTTCTTCGGATGCCTCTCGCACGACTTCCTGATGGACGGGAAGTGCTGCTGGAGGGTTCTTGGTTGACCACAAGGCCTTCACTGCGCCGCCAGCTGCTTCTTCAGCTGCAACTTCTCTCAGGGCACCTTGGAAGGACACATTAGCTCTAGCAAATATCTTTTGTTGTATCTCACGGCTTCGCAATCCGCAAACGAGCTGGTCTCGGAGCCTCTCTTCCAAGTCTTGGAACGCACATGACCTAGCAGCCTGCCTCAGAGCTGCGACGAAGTCCGCAGCTGATTCTCCCAGCCGCTGATCCCGCTGCTCGAATTGGTGCCTCCAAGCTATTATGGAAAGCTTGGGCTCAAAATGCTCGCGCAGCATTTTCTTCAAATCTGGATAGGCGATCGACTCCAGTGGTGCTGGGGCTACAAGGTTCTCAGCAATGTCAAAAGTCTCTTGCCCGCAGACACACAGCAAGGTAGCAGCTTTCAATTCATCTTCTTGGATCTTGTTCACCCTGAAGTAATTCTCGACACGAGCTACGTAAGAGCTCCATCGTTCTGGGTGCGAAGTATCGAACTCAACAAGACGGCCCAGCTTGGACATTGTTGTGACCGATAGCCTCTTCGACGTCTCTCGCCGCAAAGAAGGAGAAGGGGTCCCACGAAGCCAAGCCCACCTCCAGCGTCTACGTACTGGCAGGCAGTTGCTTCTCCTGGATGCCACGCTTCTCTTCGCTTCAGGCCTTCAGGTGAGTTGGCCTAGCTTCTTTTCCTTTGGCTTCCTTTGCGGCGAATCCCACCTTCGTCGCCAATGTTCTGTTCTTGCAAAGAAGACATCGAGACGAGGCTGGTTCACAACAAAGATCTCTTTATTGAAACACAATCACAGAACAGAAGCAAGAACACAATGGCCACTGGCCTTTTATATCCCTTTGCAAGGGGATGCACATCCAATCATTGCAGGCCGTTCTCCCGCCTCGCGCATGCGCGCAAGGCCGGAGACAGCCTGTCTGGGTCCCGGGCAGACACGTGGTCTGTCCGGGTCTCTGCAGCCTTCCTGCAGCCTTCCTGAGCCTTGCTGAATGACTCCGCAACACCCAGGACATAACAGCCACCATGAGAATGTCCCAGATCACTGAGGACCTGGCTCATAAAGGAGAGGGAGGACCTATACGATCACTCCAGGTGTCTAACAGAAGCATTCAGTTTCTAGAATGCAGTTAGGGAGTTTCCTGAGATTCTGATTGGTAGTTCTGTTGAAGCTTTAGTCACCTGCTGGAATGAGGCAGATAAAACCTTGGAAAGGATTGTGCCTATGCAATCTCTCCCAGTTTGTCAATCCAGGGGGAAATCCTTAGTTTACTGAAGAGCTCTGGGAGATGAACTGACTTAGAGGAATCCTAGAGCATTACTGGCAGAAGATTGAGTGAATCTGACCAAACATGGGTAGCAACCCACATTCAAACCTACACTGTAGTAGTAAAAGTATCAAGTCATGATAATTTCTCTGCTTGTGTTATCATACAGCAACCACTCTCAAAATAATATGGACTCTTTTAGGGAAAAATTAGTAGAAGACCATCTGCAAAAACACTGTGAATAATTTTCTAGACTTCTGCTGGACAAAACCAGTCTGAGGCAACTGCTCCCGAGGTGAGACTATGTCTTGTGAGGTTATCTGGAATGAGTTTAAATCTACTGGTCTAGAGAAAGCATTCAAGATTCTCTGCGATATCAACTCTGCCATTTAGAGTTTGGATCCCTATTCTTTCTAGTTGCGAATGCTTCCAAACTGGTGGCAGGAGGCTGAGTCAGGGTGGTGGTGAATCCAACTTTTGAAAAAGAAATACTACCAGAGCTGGTGATAGAACTTATTTTCAAGAAATCATCACTTGACCAAATAATATTACATAACCATCATTGAGTCTCCAAGCTTTCTTTCATGTATAAAATTGTTGAGAAGGGTAGCAGAAATAATAAGCTGAGAGTCACTGCGGTTAAAATATGACTGGGGTGGGGGAGAGGGATGGTTCAACCCACTTCCTCATCATCCATTCTTTTCCTCCTGCAAATTGCTTTTCCTCTACCTCTTTGCTGTGGAAAAATGGAAGCTGGACATTCCAGACACATGCTTCCTAAATAACTTTCCTACAAAATGAGAAAAAAGACTTCAGAGAAAATTGAGATGGGTACTTTTCTCCCACACATTGTTCTGCTCTAAAAATCTGTTAGAAAAACTGTGTCTGGGACATTTCAATGCAATAATGAAATTCACTCCCTCTTAATTGCTTTTCATCCGAGTCTTTCAAGGCAAAATACATAGCAATGTACATAGCAGTATACAAATGTGCAGAGATTGAAAGCTTGCCCACCCTTAGTCTATAATAAACCAAGACAAAATAGTACCAGACAAAATTGACATTTCCTAAAATCTGTGGTCAAAAGGCCCCAAGAAATACAGAATAACGGAATTGGAAGGGACCTTAGAGGTATTCTAGTTCAACCTACTGTTCAGGCAGGAAACCCTATACCATTTCAGACAAACAGTTGTCCAATCGCTTCTTAAAAACCTGAAAGTGTTGGCATACCCACAACTTCTGGAGGCAAGTCATTCCACTGATTGTTTTAACTATCAGGAAATTCCTCCTTTGTTCTAGGTTAGATCTCTCTTTGATAAGTATCCATCCATTGCTTCTTGTCCTGCCTTCAGTGCTTTGGAGAATAGGTTGAACCCCCCTTCTTTGTCTCAGCCCCTTAGATATTGGAACACTGTTATCATGTCACCCCTAGTCCTTCTTTTCATTAAACTAGACATACCCAATTCCTGCAACCGTTCTTCATATGTTTTAGCCTCCAGTCCCCTAATCATCTTTTTTGCTCATCTCTGCACTCTTTCTAGAGGCTCAATATCTTTTTTATACCACACAGCTAGCTCAAGATCTGGATCTACCAGATTTTCATGGAAATAGTGGTATCTCTTAAGGAAAAGAATAACATGGCATGTTGTCAAAGGAACACAACTGTAGTCCATTGTAAGTAGAAGTCACACTTTTATAGGCCACATTTAGACAACACACAAGCAAGCTCAGGCATACTTCAGTCATCAATATATAAATTTGTAAATACTCTCATATTGATTAAGGAACATACCATTAACTGTATACTGTAATGCATTGATGATCAGAGTTAGGGATAACTGTTGTTTTGAAAGTTGTCTTCTAAGAATTTCCCAAAATTGAGGCTTTGAGGATAATGAAATGTTAGTCTCAATATAAAACTACAATTTTTCTGGCTGCTTATATGGACATCAGATTAACTAACTCATCGTAAAACATTAACATACATTCTCATGCCGTTTAAATGGTACTGTTCAGCTACTATGCATGCTTGGTGTGCTTTGCACACACATATCCATTTATGCCCTTACAGTGCAAAATATCACAAATGTTTTTTTAAGGTGCACCACACAGTTTACTCATTGTATAGCTTAGAACAATTTTTCTTACACATATCCTCACAGTATGACTAATCTTACTGCATACTATGCGAAAATGCAGATAGGCATATGAACTGCAACCAGGAAATCAAGTCACTAACAGGAAGAAAAAGTAAGAAGTATCCAATCTGAAAGTGCATGCTTGTAAGATAAAGTAAATCCTGGCCATGAAGTGGATTTGCAGAGGAAAGCACATGTGTCATTTATGCAAGGCCCTGATATGTGAGTAAGGTTTTCACATATTTAATTAACACCATTACTTCCTATTGTATTTCACCATGAAATTCAAAGAAGCAAAGAGTAGGTTCCCAGGGAGTTAGTTCTCATTAGTTTCAACAGGGAGGCTTCATCTGATGCCCCGAGAGCAGCATATATTAATTGGTACAATTGAAAAATGTCTGCATATAGGCTTACAAGCTTCCATATAGGGTAGCATCCTACACGGAGGGGGAACCTGTTTCTTAGTAGCTTCTTCAAATTTCTCTTTCTCTGGACTGAACCCATCATTATGAGATGTGCTGTAAGAACTTCTTTGCTTGGCAGATGTTAAGCGGCAATGGTTATGACTGAGAAAGAGCTCTTGTTTGACCACCTTTCATAATTAATGGGATTATATTCAACTTTCATTGTACTTTCCTAAAGCCACTTGTCCCAAAGCCTTGGAATGCTGAAAACAAGAAATCTGAATAGATATACTGTGTCCATCTCTCATTCTGCCCTCAAAGTCTCCCCCAAAATGTATGCAAGCAGTACTGCAGCAAATGGAGTATCTCAGTGATCTTGGAGAAAGAGAAAATCATCCCCACAAAATATATGCTTGTCAAATAGCTGCTGTCTATTAAAAAGATCTGTACACATGCAAAGAGAGACAAGATGGGACAGGACAGCATACAACAGGCCTGACCAATGTTGACTTGCATGGAGAGAAGTCCAGAAGTGCATACAAGGATGTGTTCTCAGACTGTGTTTTGTTTTTTCCGGTTCACTCTGGCAACTTGCTATCTCCCAAGGGTCTGCTGTAGCAGCCAGTAGTGCCTGGGAATATAAAGTCATCACGGCCTGCAAGAAAAATCTTCTCAGCCTTAGCAACTTTTAATACTCTGGCAAACGCAGAAAGGACATTTGGGGTGAAGCAGCTAAATTTCAGGAACTGTGTTGATAGGCATCAGATTCAAAGGGACAATTACTGTATCCCTTCCCCATGGCAGGACATCTATGATGCATCCATGACTGCCCCAGCTGGTCCTCAGTTGACAATTCCTCAAAAGCAGAATTTGTATAAAACTAGAGGATGAGACTTGTCTGCTGTAAATGTGAACCTTGAATCATTCTGTACATCTACCTTACATAGAGATCTCTGACCAACAAAGTTATATAGTAGAATGGAGAGAGAGAAAAGCAACCTACCAGTATCTGTTATTGTAACAGAAGGCAGGCACTCCAGGTAGATCCCATGCTATTTCCACCCTCTGGAGCATTTAAAGCATCACTGCCCAAGCTTTGCAGTGCATTCCGTAAGAAGGACTCTCAAGAAATACTCCAGGTAGAGTTGGCCATTCATCCCCCCTGTTCAGATTAATGTTGTCCCTTTACCTGCACGGTTTCAAACAGTTTTAAGTACCTACCATTGGCACTGCCCAACTTGCTGGCACCTACCTTGGGGATAGGATGATAGGCTGCCACAGCCACTGCTTGTGTTTGTCTTTGGACGTCTACAGCATCCCCCTCCACGTAAATACTGCCCCTCCCTGTGAGAAGGCAGAGAGGAGAGCCCAGCAGTTCCGCCTCTAGTCTTCAGATCTCAGGCGCCAAGCAGAAAGACGCTTTCTGGAAAACGGGGGCAGAGAGAGAGAGAAAGAAAGAAAGAAAGGGAAAGAAAGGGGCAGACACTGCAAGCCGCCAGCCCTCCTCCCTCAGTTGTGAGCACAGCTGCCATTAACCATATGTATGCCCAGCACCCACAGCTGAGAGAAAAAAGACAGGTTTCCTCTGCCAGAAAGTATCTCCAGATGTTAGGGATCCAGAGCCAAGAAGTGAAACATGGAAAGAAAGGAAAGATAGTGTCACTGTTCACAGAAGTGGGGAAAAGGCACTTCTGAAGCCAAGGAGTCAGATACTATGATTCCTTTAGTGCTGTCTCTCTATATTATTACATAATCACTACTTTTCCCTGTTTTTCAAATGTGTCTGGCTTATTTGCTACAAGCAGCAGCATGTAAGTGGAGATAAGCAACATGCATCTCTCTACCAAGCAGATTCCTAGCAAGATCTCTCTTTGCTTCAAGCTGCCAGCTCAGAACTCTTTCTCCCTTCTCTCCTGTTGATCCCAAATTTGCTTCTTTTACATACTGAATATAAATGTGAGTCAATGACTGATAAACATCCGCTGAATAATAAACTTGTACATCATGGATGAGGTTGGAAACTTGGCTTTTATCTGTCCCTGTAGAAGTTTTGCTTCTTTTGACTAGACAGTCAATGTTTTCTTAGTCTCAGGGTCTATATAAATTACCCCAATACTAATACTTATAGCTAATTTAGTTGACTTTGTACAAATGGATAAAAAACCATAAATGTACAGAGACACAGTAGGAAATAGAGACATCACATCAGCTCTGCTATCAGCTAGCTCCTCCTATCCTTGACTTGTTCTCATTCCAGATGGTCATAATTGAGACTCCTGTATGGTTTTAAGAACTGCTGACCTGGATTTGATTATTTTGTTTGTTTTCCCTCCTCAACCTTTTTTCTTTTGGTGTCATGACTTTTACATTATAAGCCTGAAGGGCGGAACACTTTATTTTATAAATCACATGCAAGGAACTCTGGGAGACTTTTCCACAGACATGAAGGGGGTGAGGGGAATATGAAACGTAAGTCAGAAAATGTGCTGGGAACCAAAATTAGGATAATATAGGAAAACACTAGAAAAACAGAATGTCAGAATCTGGTGGAGGGCCATGTTGGTTGTCCTCAATCTGCCAGGAAAAACATAAAAAGCAAGGAATCCTCTGCAAGCAGCCAGCCTCAACTAACCCAGTCTGAGAGAAGGAAAGGGAGCAAACAACCTCCTAATTGCTTCCTTTTGGTCTTGGGCACAAATATACCAAGAAAGAGGAAACGGAGCTAAGAGTACATTAAGCCTGCATCTTCTTCACCCAGTCCTCATTTCCTCATTTTGTTCTCATTTCCAAGGGCTCAGCCCATTGACTAAAGATACTTTTAGCATAGCTTCTATAAGCCTGGTTATTTCCTCTCACCTCCACCCCCCAAAAAACAGGAGCATTAAAAAAAAAAGCCTTATACTACCTCTTAGGCACTTAGTCCAGTATTGCCTATTGAGGTTAATTATGGTTTTAGCTGGTGGCAGGAATTTCCCCTTATCGCCTTATCTACTTCCAGGCTTCTTCTAAGACAGTGTTTCTTAAAGTGTGGTCCTCTGGAGATCCCCCAAGACCTTCTCATGGGTCTACAAAATCAAATTATTTGCCAGTCTAAGTTGAAAAATAATACAAGGTTAAAATCCAATTAAATAATTGTGAGGTGTGCTGTGCAGGTTCTGCCTGATAAAAAATACAGGAAACCAGAAGTTGCCTTCAAGCTTTACGTTTTTATTCAGCTGAACAAAGACGGGCTTCTCTAAAAGGAGAAAAAGGCCCAAATATCAGAAAAGCCTTATTTTTATACCTTCTTTGATTACATAAGCAATTCACACAGCAAAGCTGACACACATAAGATAAAGACTTCGCCCTTTAAGGCTGGCACACTGTAGATAAGAAGGAAGAAAGCAGAAGTAGCTAGAAATGTTCCCTTTTGGGTGTTCCCCCAAGATACCTTTGAACTATGGTGCTGGAGAAGACTCCTGCGAGTCCCCTGGACTGCAAGGCAATCAAACCGGTCAGTCCTAGAGGAGATCAACCTTGACTGCTCTTTAGAAGGCCAGATCCTGAAGTTGAAACTCAAGTACTTTGGCCACCTAATGAGAAGGAAGGACTCACTGGAGAAGAGCTTAATGCTGGGAAAGATTGAGGGCAATAGAAGAAAGGGACGACGGAGAATGAGGTGGCTGGATGGAGTCACTGAAGCAGTAGGCGTGAGCTTAAATGGACTCCAGAAGATGGTAGAGGACAGAAAGGCCTGCAGGAACGTTGTTCATGGGGTCGCGATGGGTCGGACACAACTTCGCAACTAACAACAACAACCAAGATACCATATGTTCCCTTTTGGGTGGTTTAGGTGTTTCCCTAAGACACCATATGTTCCAGGTGAGTTAGGATATTGGGTGTTTCCTTTGCTGTCCTTTTATGACTTTGCATTCATGGTTCTGCAAGCGGCCAGAGAGAGCAGGGCCATCTGCACATATTCACAATTAATACTGTCCCCTAAGTCCGGGTCAACAGGTGCAGTGGCAATGAATACATTAATTTTAAGTTTCAGTATGGTAAATATTGATAAATATATCAAAAGTTATTTGGGGATCCTCCAGTTTTTAAAAGTGGGAGTAAGTCCTAAAAGAAAAAAGTTTAAAAAATACTGCTCTAGAAAATGTGCCCTTATATTTCCCACATCTCACTATTTATTATTATATCCATCACTTTTCACAGAACAGAAATGCCTTTTCTGTTTGATAAGGAACTTCTGAAGATCTAAGCAAGGAAGACTTACTAAAGTCCTATTGACCTACCTATTTTTTCCATTGTTCCTTTGCCAGTCAAGAAATACACTGCACTGTTCATTATGCTCAGATACCAAATTGCTAATACTATCATTATCAATAGAAATCCGCATTTCTATTTTCAGTAACAGTCCAATCCCCTCACTTGACTGTTAGGAAAAGGCTTAATGGACAATAGAAAAGGCAGAACTGCTTATATCACTACTCTCCTATATATTATCATTATTTTACCAGCCTCACCACTGTCTGTGGAAAATAAATACATAAGCAGGGGGAGGGGGAACCTTACCAAAATTATATTTGCTAAACACAAAGCCAATTAATTCAGTTCAAAGCTAATTAACAGCAACACAATAATCTGAAGAAAAACTCTCTTTTCTAAATCCAGGAAATTGTGGTTTTTGAACTGAGATTATCTACTCCACTTCCTTAATCAGTTTGTTTATCTCAAGCATCTATTCTAGGATATTTTTTTTTACCAGAATACTTTGAACACATTTTTCTTTCTGTCTTGTAACATTAGAAACTTGAGTTCATTTGATGAAACTCATTTGGCAGAGATTCAGATCAGATAAAATATAATGTCTTGGTACATAGCATACATTCCAGTTGGGTCATAGATTCCCTATCACCAGATGTGGTTGTGATTACAAATTCATGTTAAGCAGAACCATTAAGTAATACTAATGATGGCTAAGTGGACTTCCAAGATCAGAGGTGGTATGCACTTAGTACCAGTTCCTTGAGTACATAAAAGACAGCACTGGCTATAAGTATTTTTTTCAGGGTTTTTCATCTAGTCTAGTCTACTGGACTTAAGGAATTCCCAATACAGACAAACAACTTATAAAGCTGTAAGATTTTCCACACTTAGATTACTCATCTGTATTAATGAGCATGGTGACCTGGGGGGCAGGAGGAATGTTGCCACAATGTCTAATGAGCAGCAAAGGTTGAAGATTTTTCAAAGGGTAAATCTTCCCACACTTGCCAATTGGCAAATTGCTCATCTGCATTTATCTTTGTCTTAACTAGGGTAGCAAATCGTTATACTGTGAATTCTTTGGGAGTTTTTTTTTCCCCCTCAGTGGCAACTACATGTTTGACAAAACCCTTTAGGCCAGTCAATCACTCTTGGTCCACCTCATCTTCCAGGGCTGTTGTAGGAAAAATAGGAGGAGGAAGGAGTATTAGGTATGTTCGCTGCCTTGAATTATTTATAAAGATAATAAAGGTATTAAAAATGCTTCCATTGAGCTCCCTCAGTACCCATCTTTTTAGCTTGTCATTGGCTATTTGCTTGCCTCTCGATTGCAATCTGCAGCTCAGAGGGAAAGTATGGCCATGTGAAAATACTACTAATCCTCTCACTATCTGCTTGCTTAGAGGAGGCTAGGAGACAGGGAAACAACAATATTATGGTAGGAGAAATACAAGAGTCAGATACTGCTGGGATTGGCAGTTGGCCCCCAGCTGCAGCACAGACCTCAGCACAATTCCAGCCTCAAATTCCAAAATCCATCCTGTTGGGAATATATTGGAGAAGGGATATGCCAAAATTTGAAATAAACAAACCAAAAAGAGGAAGGAGGAAAACACAATCTCTCTGTTAGAATTGAACAGAATGCTTGACAAGGGACAGCTGCTCTTTGAAGAATAGCTACTTATATAACTGATTTACACTGAATCACATTACTGATTCTTTTATCTCAGTGTTTGGTGGTGTTTCCTTAAACTCTGAGTTTTACTCCAACTTACTTACCAAAGTGTATTTTCAGGAAGGATGCTAATAACTGCTGTCTGCCTACTCTCTAATGTTCACCCTCCAATTTTCTTCCACACAAGCAGGTGCACCATATCTAGTAAGTTACAAGAAAGTCAATGTTTGACTCAGTGTAGATAGATCTGGAGAAAGCCAGTTTTATCTATCTCTTTGTCACTAGCCGCAGGGGATTCACCATACAAAGACTGCAAAATGACAGCTTCATTATTTCTGTTGCAATATAATCCAAGCACTTATCATGATATCCCTTACAAACATGCTAGAACAACATGCTGCAAGGATGTATTTTTTTACTGGCAGAAGTGAAAATGAAACAACAAAAAAGACCCATAGTAAGACTCAAACCCTGAAATAATCCATCAAGTAAAATCATCTTTGTGAAAATCTTACACATGCCAAACTCTCTATGTCTCTTGAAACAGACCGGGGGTAAATTAAACAATTAGTATTTCCTTTCCACAAGCACAAAATAATTATAACAGCCTAAATAATGACTCTGTGTCCTTCTTAATGTTTGGCATGAGGAAGTTCTGGGGAGCTCAAAAGTTTACACTATTCACTGTTTTTTTAACGTTCATAAAGGTAATGCCCACTTGTACAACACCATAAGAGTCATTCTACAATCTCACGGCAGGTGGCAGAACAGTCAAATTTGACTCGTCGTCAAAAATTAAGGAGGGCTGGGCCTAGTGAGTAGTAAAATGGAAGACTGCCAGGAAATCCCAGGCTTGGGGTGATGCTGGAAGGTTAAGAAAAAAATATCCTGGAAGAAACAAACAGGAAACTGCTTTTGTACCATTGCCAAGTAAGCTTGATGGGTGTGTTCATGAACATATCAGGAGACATATTTAAGTGAAAGGAGTCTTTACCTTTTCTATTAGTGTCTCAGAAGTAACAGATCAATGGGGAAAGGCAGTATCAGTATACTAAAAATGTATTTTATTCTGGACATTGTCCTGGTTGCTTTTGGAATATCTTAGTTTTTCATGAATAAATCACATTCGTGCTAAATTGGAAGCCAAATGGACATAGTCTATTAAGATGGTCAAGTTGATGCCTTCTGGGCTTATCTGGGAGGTTTTTGAGCCTGTGGATCCCAAGGAAATAAGAGTCCTCTGCCATCTTGGCTCTGTCACTTATGGATTGGACCCCTTCCCCACTGAGCTAATAAAGGTGACCAGAAGAGAATTATAAGCCAGATTGGGCTTTAATCAATGCCTCCTTGAGGGACAATGAGATGCCATTAAAAAGGCCTCCTCAAGTGGTCTGCATCCAATAAAATGGGACAACTACTATCCTATCTCTAAGCCTTCCTTTTTTGGGAAAAGCTATTGAATAAGTGATGAGGCTATACTGGTATGTGCAGAGAGCTCTGGAGGATAGATATGGTCTGGTCACTGAGCAGCCTGGGTTCAGGCCTGGATATCAGATGAAAACTGCATTGGTAACTTTCCTGGGTGACCAGTAAAAGATCTTGGATGAGAGTGATTCAACCATCATGTTCCTCCTAGACCAGACATGTCAAACTCACGACGTCACATGACGTCGCGTGACGTATCGGAACTTTTTCCCCATTGCCGGCAATGGGGTGGGTGCGGTTTCCTCGTGATGCGTCCGGCCTGTGGGCCGGCAGTTTGACACCTCTGTCCTAGACCATTCAGTGGCCCTCAATATTGTCAACCACAAGTATCCTTTAGGACTGTAAAAGTTAGAACATTTCACTTCTACCTGAACAAGTGAATTCAAATGATTATGGGAGAAAGTTTGACCCATGGATACCTTGTTATGGGCCTCAGGATTCAGTCATTTTTATTATTCTGGTCTATGTGAAACCATTGGGAGAGGCCATTTGTTGGTTTGAGGTATCATCAATATGAAGATGTCATCCAGTCATACATTTCTATCCTAGGCCCATAGAGAAATATGGTAGAAATCACAACTGTTAGGCTTTCAGGATCTGGATGGGGAAAAACAAGTCTCAAAACTAACCTGAACAAAATAGAATGCCTGATTCCAAAACTGACCTATCTTTAATTTTTAATGGGATTGTGCTTCCCCACAAAAAAGCAGACTCACAATCTGAAGATCCTCCGGGACTCTCTCTCTTGCTCATAGAGCAGATGGCAATTGCACCCAGAATGGCTTTTGCAGTTTTGTCTGGTACACCAATTGTGGCCTTATCTATAACAGGATACGTTATCATCTCTAAATTGTTGTAACTTACTCCATGAGGCTTCCCAACACCTGGAAACTTCAGATAGTCCAGAACAGTGGCAGTGGTCAGTCACAATATGGTCATGTTATATCTCTCGTGCAGAAGATGCATTGGTTACCAGTAGGTTTGTGAACGTAGTTCAAATTGCTTTATAAGAATTTAGATCAGTACCTATCAAACCCCATATGGCTCAGGGCCTTGTAAGTTAGGAACCACTATTTCCTTATAGTTTCTGCTCTCTACACCTGAACAGTTAGAGAACAACTGAGTCCCCATCAATCAGGAGATATGGGGCATGGGGGCTCAGTAGCAGGCATTTGTTATAGCAACTCCCTTCAATAGATTGCCCTGAGGTAAAGGATGGCCTCCACACTTTAGCCTTCCAGAAGCAGGTGAACACATGGCTGTTTTGGCAGGCTTTAGGAAATTAATTATATCCAGCAGTGCCAAATTCAATACATTTTAGCTTATTACTTTTAGTGTTAATTTAAAATGAGATTTAATTAGATTACTGTTTTAATTATGCTGACTTTACTGCATTTTATAAGTAAACTCTATATACTGCCTTTAGAGTCCTTTAGGTTTTAGGCAGTAGGCAAATCTCATTATTAAATTTTAAAAAAGTATTCATATGAGCAAAGATTAAATAAAAAACAATTAAGCCAAAAGAAATTATTTTAAGTAAGAAATAAGCCTTTTTAGAATAACAGAGTTGGAAGGGACCTCGGAGATCTTCTAGTCCAACTCCCTGCTCAAGCAGGAGACCCTGGCCTATACCATTTCAGACGATTGTCTTGTCTCTTCTTAAAAGCCTCCAGTGATGGAGTACCCACAATCTCTGAAGGCAAACTGTTCCACTAGTTAATTGTTCCTACTGTTAGAAAGTTTCTCCTTAATTTCAGGTTGCTTCTCTCTTTGGTCAGTTTCCATCGTTTCTTGTCTTGCCTTCTGGTGACCTTCCTCTTCTTTGTGGCAGCCCCTCACATATTGGAAAACTGCTCTCATGCCATCCCCTAGTGCTTCTTTTCACTAGACTAGTCATACCCAATACTTGCAACTGCTCCTCATGTTTTAGTCTCCAGGCCCCTAATCATCCTTGTTGCTCTTCTCTGCACTTTTTCCAGTCTCTCAACATTTTTTTAATAACGTGGTGACCAAAACTGGATGCAGTATTCCAGGTGTGATCTTACTAAGGTTTTACAAAGCAATACTAATACTTCTTGTGATCTTAATTCTATCCCTCTGTTTATGCAATATAAGATTGGCTTTTTTTTTGGCTGCTGCTGCACACTGCTGGTTCATATTTAAGTGATTGTCCACTAGGACTGCAAGATCCCTCTCACAGTTACTGCTTTTGAGCATGTTTTCACCTAATCTGTACCTGTACTTTTATATTTCTTGTCTAAGTGTAAAACCTTACTTTTCTCTACACTGAATTTTATTTTGTTGGATAGGGCCCAATGGTCAAGTCTGTCAAGGTCCATCTGAATCTTGAGCCTATCATCTGGGGTGTTGGTTATTCCTGCCAGCTTAAGGTTGTCTGCAAATAATCTTGAATCCAAACAAAGTGGATTCATTAGTTTTGTTGACAGGTAGATCTGTCACCTCTAATTACCTAGATTGAGTTTTTTTGTATGGAATTATTCTTTTGAAGTAAGTTCTACATATTTCATCAGATAACCTTACTTCTGCAAAGCATAACAAACACCACAAAAAACAATCTTTTCAGAGCAGATACTAAAAATTAATAAGGTTCACCTTCTAGGAAATCCTGGTAATATTAGCAAAAGTGTACATTCGAGTTTATTGCAGCTTGGAACTCTTAAGGCTTTTCCCCACCTGCACCTACCTATGACAAAAAACAACCCAACATAATTTTTTTCTGCCATTATCTCCACAATAATGCCTTTATTTCATAATCCATGCATGAGACAGGCTTAAACCAAATTTAGCTATGCCAGCATTAAACGAGTACTGTAGCTTCTGATATCATCCAAGGATGTCCTTGAAATATATAAAATTAGTTAGGGGGCTGAGACACTGGCTGGCAAGATGCAACTAGGAATAGTAATGGGGATGAAAAAATGTCAGGGCAGTACTGGATAGGTTTTTTTTTGCCATCCTAAGGATAAGTGAAGAATGCTACGGTATTAACAGATACGACCTTTAGTAATAACCAGCAGTGAGAACAGGACACACATTTTCAATGTTTGATGTCTGGCCTCCCTCAGGATTATCTGTGCTATTTCGACGCAAATTACCACTCGAAGTGGACTATTGTATGCTGACCCAATTTCTCAGAACGGTTTTGGTATCAGAAGCTAAATATAGCTTTAAAGTGCATGTTGGGCTTTCTTGGCCCATTATTGGCACAATTTTCCTTTCCAGGAGGGATACTTTTGAAACTCCAGGACTGATCCATGATTTTTCGGTAAAATCCGCGAGAGAGTTAAAGACACGGGGCGCCGAGGGAGATCGGTATCCTCTGCTCTAATTTCGCTTTCCAACAGACAGCGTAGACCAGCAACTCCCGAGAGTCGCTTTCTTCCCTCTACTTCCAACAGATTGCAGAGGAAGAAGGCGATCAGCGACGACTCCGAAACATCAAGCACCCGCCATCTTAAATTTCCCGAAATGCTCTGCCCGCGTGGTATTTTGGGTAGCTTAAGATGGCGGGCGCAAGAGCAAAGGAGGGAAAGTAGGGGGCCAGCGGGCGGCGTTTGTCCCGTTCAGAGGCCGGGAACTCGGGATTTATGACCTCACCCATCTAAAGCCGCCCGGGGAAATGGCTCCGAACTCCTCGTTTGGAACCGGCGTTAAGGCTTCGGGAGTTCTCAACCCGTCCGAGCGTTCTTGAACCTTAGAACCAGACTCATTTACGGGCAGATCCTCTCCAAGTAGGATGTAGAAAATGTCCGCAGCTCGAAAGCTCGTTGAGTTCGCTCAACGCGTCCCGCTCCCAAAGACCCTCGCGGGGCTTCGTTTGCGCGCTACTCAAACTGCGGAGGCAAAATAAAGTATATCTGATTTTTGCAAACGCCAGGATTCCTGTGCCCTTTGCAGCAAAAGCTCTAGTGCCGCTCTCTGCTACCAGGCCCCCTCTGTAAGTCTAGCAATGCACAGAAAATGAAGAACCGCAAAGATTTGCGGGGGTGGGGTGTATGCTTAGGGGTATTGGGAATTGGATGGAAAATTTCCAACAGCAGTTCCATAGCTGCCATATTATGAGAAAAATCACCTCCTGAGGTTCACATATAGCTGAAAATATTTATGCAATAATCACCATCATTTAATGTAAGTGCTGGACCTAAAGTCTTCCAGGTTTTGATGTACGGGCGAATCTCACTACTGTAATTCAGCTAATCGGAGATGTGGATTGCCCTTGCCACTTTGAGCAGGTCTTTAAAGGACAGATACCTTATGCAGATTATAATCGAAACTTTCCAGTAATCATATATTTTGCTGCTTTTCTTCTGAATGAAAATCGTTAATAGGATATTTTCAGCAGCGTTTTGATTTTTTTCTGAGCAAACGGGAGAAAAAACTAGCTGTGATCCAGGTGCCTGGCACAGATGCGCCAAATAATTTGACAGAAGTGGGCCTCATGATGGTGGTTAGCAAAGCTGGATAATTGTTCAAGACTGATCAGTTGCTTATTCCCTGCTGACCTAGCTATCCACCACGTTCACTGAAAAAAATTCAGAAGGAATAGGCATAGTAGCCAATACATTTGGTTGAATTTGTAATTTTTTTTTCATATTATGTTTGTGATGTTACGATTTCCAGATATCCATTTTCTGTGTTTAAATGACGCCTATCTGGATGTAATATATTCTTATTGAACCAACAGTTACGGCATATTGTACTTTTTTTTCACCTCTCCTTTCAGTCTCATTTATTTCCTGTGTAATGAATTGTGGGAAGTGTAGTTTTTCTGTGTAAAGGAAGTGAAATATATTCTCTTGATGAACTACGGGGTGTCGGGATCTGTAGTAAACTCTTGGGCGTGGTGCATGTTGGGATCTGCAGTCATTTTGGAGGGAGGGCTGGCTGCAGAAAGATCTTCCCTCCTCCGGTTGTTCCCGGTGTGGGGAGGAGCCTGGTCGGTGAGTGGTTAGAAAAGGGGAGATGTAGGGTTTTTTGTTTTTTTGGTTCTTTTGCCAGATTACTAGATTTTCAGGAAGAACTGGTGAGATTGAGAGGAAAATGTATTTCCCATCTTTCTTTTTCTTATGTGATTGGCTTCAGTTTGCCCCCCTCCCCAAACTATTCATTTTATCTGGGTTTAGGTAAGGCATTTTTCAGTTAATATTATTCTGTTTCCATCCTCAGTGGTTGTGCCAGCCTATGTATGGTATTGCTTTTGCTGTATATGGAATGATTTTATTTTCTTACCTGCAAGCCTAGTGTCAGCTTTCAGAGAGGGAGGAAACCAAATAGGATGGCAATAGACCTCTGTGATTTAGGTCACAGTCTTTGGGGTCTGGTGATGCAGATACTGATCACTCTCTTCTCCATCCTTCTACCCCTTTGCTGACTTGCCTTCCATTGGCCCCCTTGCTCAAAGCAAGGAGTTGATGAAGAAAACAGCAGCCTTTTCAAAATAATTCAGTTTGCTCTAGTTTTTCATCCCTAGAATGAAATATCTGAGGATGCTGCTCCACCCAAAAACATGCTGGTAGTGAAGAGAAAGATAATGCATAATTGGAGCATGCAGAGGAGCAGGGAAGCACAGAACAGCAATGGCAATCTTGGGCCCTGGCACAGCTGTCTATACATGCTTTTCATTTCTGTCAGACCTGCTTCCATCAATTCATTTGCTTCACTCTGGGTCCCAGTGATATTTATATTCAAGACTCTGGAACGCTGTGAAGTTTCTCTAGGCATTTTGTAAAATGCTGAAGCAATTACTTCTCTTGATAGGAAGATACTTGTCTAGGCACAAAGATGCCAGTCATGCCTCTGCACATCTTGCCCCAGCAATTTATCCCTCATCAAACATTTTTATTTCCCAGAATGTCTCATTCAGGAAGACTTCCGATGCAGCACTCTCATTGCACCAACTGAGAGTTGTCAATGGAAAAATGTTTTCAGCTTTTCATAACTTTCAGCAGAAAGATTTTTATGGATAAATTGGCTGGGGAACTGATGGAAATTTAACATCTGATTTTCAGTTTCCATGTGCACCTTGGATGTTTACCATAAAAAAAAAAAACTCTTCCCCCTTACTATTTCATTGCAATGCTGTTTTATCTAGTCCCAGGTGTATGGTAAATCTAGTAATATAGAGTAACATTGGGAGAACTGTTATATAAATTATGGAGAGGGTGGAGTTTGCAAAACTTGAGACATAGCACCATAACTATTTGAGCAGAAAAAAATGCCTTTTGGGCCTTTCAGTAAAACTGGTTGGACCAGTCAGCAATCTTTTTGACCTGTTGACATTTCCTGATTATATTTCCTCAATCTTTCTGGAGGAGGAGTTGAGCTTTGCCACCTGTTGCATTCTGTTAGTGAAATTTCTCCCCTGAAGTTCCAGCAAGATATGATTCTGGAACAATCAAACAGGTCTGTAGGGTTATTAATTTCTATTCAGTATAATGAAAAGAGTTGGGGGTATTTCCTAGTGGTAGATGAAGTATTAAATCTAGTGTTTTCTGAAAGAGGAGGTAGAAACTATTTGGTGGCGACTGCTGTTTGGAGCCAGGGAACTTATTCATTGATAAGAAGAAGGAAATTGGATTGAAAAAATTACTGGAGGTGAAGAGATATATGTTACATAGTTTCAGCACACTACCTTTTATGTTCTCATTTGCCACCTTCTAGCACCATTTTGTTTGGGGGTTGAAATTTCACTTTTAATTAGTTTAGCAGCAAAGGTTTAAGTGATTATTATGAGTTTATTTTAATTGTTGAGAACAAATTCTGTGAGTTGGGATCACTTTGTAAGTATACTGCTGCTTGTTATTTTGGTCTTATGTCTAGCTTTAAAGATATCATTATCTTCAAGCAGCGTAGGATAGTTTTGTATATGAACAACCTCTGTGGCAAAGGATTTAGATTTAACATGGATAGAGCTTAATGAGTAGCCTTGGTCAAGTCATGTCTTTTATCCTGACCTACCTTGTGGTGGTTTTTGTCAATAAAGTGGGAGATGGTATTAATGCTACCCTGAACTCCTTGGAAGAAAGGCAAAATAATAGATTGTAAGCTATTTTATTTTAATAAGACACATTTAATAAGGTTTTAAATCTATATTATGTTAACCAATTCATGATTAAAGAGAAAACCAAAAATGCCTTAATCATTTGGCAGTTCTGCTTTTGTATGTGTCAGTTTCATATGCAATTTCCTCTAGCTCCACCAGGTATCCAAGTAACGTATTTCTTGAAAAGACCATAGCCTACTTAGTCGTGTTTTCTGTTCCACTGCAGAATTTCTTAGTTATCTGACATTCTGTCATGCTGTTGCAGCTCTTTCTATATTTCTTGTTTTTTCCTTCTCCCATAAACATGGGCAATTACCACAGTACTCAACTGTGTGTTCATTATCCCCATCCTTTTGTGTTGACCTTATGTTTTCTTTCCAAGGTTCCAGGGAACCTCAGGCTGATGCCCATCTCAGCTCGTCCACGCCTGCAATGGGATGATTCTCTGAATCCCTTGAGGATTAGTGTGGGCAGTCTTCCAGTGCTGGCGTCCATGACCAAAGCAACTGACCCCCGTTTCCGCCTGCGTTGGAAGGCCATTGTGGTGACCGCTCTGGCCCTTGTCCTTGTGTTGCTTCTCCTTTGTTTCCAGCGTTCATCCCCTGTGAACAGGCCAGTTCCTCTCAATGCTCATACCTGGAGGTTCAATGTTCTATCCAGTGAGAGGTATAATGACACTTACCCACTGTCACCACCCCAGCGGATCCCAGAAGGTGTGCGGTACCGTATTGGACTCATTGCTGACCTTGACACAAACTCCAAGGGTCCCAGTGAGCACACCTGGTTCAGCTACTTGAAGAAGGGTTATCTCACACTGTCAGCCAGTGGGGACCATGTCTCTGTTGAGTGGGATACAAAGGACCATATATTGGAATCTCACCTAGCTGAAAAAGGACGTGGCATGGAGCTTTCTGAACTGGTAGTCTTTAATGGTAAACTCTATGCTGTCGATGATCGAACCGGTGTGGTCTATCAGATTGATGACACGAAAGTAGTACCTTGGGTGATATTAACTGATGGAGATGGCACAATTGGCAAAGGTGAGCTCAGGTTTAAGTTCTAAGTTTTATACTGGAAGGTTCCCTAACCTTTATGTAGTTCCTCAGTTTCTTAATGCCACAAGTAAACCTATGGCCAGCAGAAACCTTTAAGAATTCTCTAAATATCATGCCTCCTTTTTTGAAGTTTACCCAATTTACTAACATTCTGTTACATTGTCTAGTAGAGATGAAACTTATTTAGAGGTAAAAGAACCATTTTTAAAAAAATTGTTCTGCCTTTTGGTCTAAAATCACCTCCCCCATCTTCAATTTTTTTTAAAAAAGAAATATACTGTAAAAGTAAGAAAAAAGTGAGAATATAACATTTGAAGTGCTTTTGATTTGGAATTGTTGGCTGTGTTTTTAATATATTAAAATAGTATTGAAATGTTTATATTAAAGAATGTTATAGCACTGTTCGTGTAGCTGTAATGCTCTTTTCCATTATCCACTTTGTAAAAAAAAAAAAGTCAATGGGAACTTCTGTTTCCATTTTATATACATGCATGGATACCTCAATGGATGAGTGCTATAGGATTTTATACTAAATTATTTAGTATGTCTTGTTTCTCACACCTTTAACGATTCAGGGCAGTTTATAGAAATACTATTAAAACTGCAAGAAGAAAAAGATGGAACAGTTTCCCAGTATTATGATCTTTTTTTTAAAACTGATAAAAATGAAATCTGTTGCAAAACAATGAAGAAATGTATTGAGCTGCTATAAGTATGTTTTATAAATTATTACCTGTGTCAAGATCATAACATTTTTATGTGCAGAACATGATGTAAATCAGCAGTTCTCAAACATTTTGGTCTTAGGACCCCTTTACAATTAGTCCTTGAGTTACATCTCTAATGGAGTCTGCCTGTTATGGTTGTAAGTCATGATGGTTGTAAATTGGATTGGTCATGTGACCAACCCAAGCTTATGACCTTTTTTACAGGGGTCATTAAGCGAATGCCACAGTTGTTAATTGAACCCATGATTTGCTATGGACTGGATTTGCTGAAAACCAGAAGTAAATGTCCATTTTCAGCAAAGCCATTGTAAAACCTGTCATGTGACTGCAGGATGCTACAAATGGCCATAAAAATGGCCCAATGTGCAGCCATATGACCACCGGGGGAGGGGGGAGGGCAACTATCAGAACTTTGAATCTGGATTGTAAGTATACCCCCCAGGTAGGTCTGTCATAACTTTGAATGGTCACTAAGTGACCGGCCGTAAGTTGAGGGTTATTGTACATTCTTAAAATAATTGAAGACACCAAAGAGTTTTGGTTTATGTAGGTTATATCTATTGCTATTTATTGTATTAGAAATCAAAACTGAGAATTTTTAAAATAATTTATTTGACCTCGCAGACCCCCTTGAAAGGTTCTTCACACTCAAAAGTTCTCAGAACCTGTGTTGTAAAGAAATAGAAGATATAGAAACAGCATCAGATGGTTTTGGAAAGTAGTTTACACTTGTAACTTACATTGGAAGAACAAAGAGTTATTAATATCAGAGGCTGTCTGGAAGCATCTGAAAAATAAGAGATAGACTGGTGGTAGAGGAGGCAAGTTTATAATTCTTAAGGTAATTTGGTCAAACTGTCTCAAAGGTGCTTTTTCCAAAAGGCAACTGGACCTTCTTGGTTTTTTTGTTTGAAAATGTTTCACTTCTCATCCAAGAAGCTTCTTTAGTTTCAATCGACTGGTGGGGAATGGAAGGATTTAGAAGTGAAACATTTTTCCAACAAAAAACCAAGAAAGTCCTGGTGCCTTTTGGAAAAAGCACCTTTGGGACAATTGTGACCTGGATGTTTGAGAATCTCCATAGACATTTGGTCAATCTGTATTTTACTCATGCTTAGAACAAAATCCTGAGAACTTTAATTTTTCTCCTACGACCAGACAGATCCCTTTCAATCTACTGGGGAAACTGTGACGCCTGTCTTAAGGGAACTGTCTTAAGGGGGGTGGTTCAGGTTGGATAAGTGTTGCCTTACATTGTCTCACATTTTGTTCAGGATTTAAGGCAGAATGGTTGGCAGTGAAGGATGAGCACCTCTACGTGGGAGGCCTGGGCAAGGAATGGACCACAACTACAGGAGAGGTGCTCAATCAAAATCCAGAATGGGTGAAAGTCATTGGCTACAAAGGTGACGTGGCTCATGAAAACTGGGTGGCCAATTACAATGCACTCCGGACTGCAGCTGGGATTAAATCACCAGGTGAGCAATAGACAGACTTCTGTTGCAACATAATAAACCTTTCAGCAGCTGAATAGTATGCATAATTCTGCTTCTAATTCTTTCTTTCTTGTAAAATGAAGGCTTATACATACTTAATTGTTGGAATTAAAAAGGCAAAGAGGATTTGGATTTTGAGAATGAAAAGTATGAGTGTCCTTAGAGAAGGCAGAGTATAATGTCTATTCTTGTGCTGGCTATGATTTACCCAGATCAATACCTGTAAAAATACCTATTGCCATTATTGTAATCTTGTAATAGTCTGGTTCTTCTTCCTTGGAACTTTACCAGCTTGTGCTGTGTTGTTTTCCTGCTTGAGCAGGGAGTTTCACTAGAAGACTTCCAAGATACCTTCCAATTCTGTTATTCTGTAAGTCTTTCTGGTTATGCTTGAGGATGTCTTATCTTGTTTATGCTTCTCAGGTTACTTGATCCATGAATCTGCCTCTTGGAGTGAGAGACTGCAGCGTTGGTTCTTCCTGCCACGCCGTGCCAGCCACGGGCGCTACAATGAGCAGGAGGATGAGCATCGTGGCACCAACTTGCTTCTTAGTTCCACACCAGACTTCACTGATATCTCTGTGAGCCATATTGGTGATATCATTCCCACGCATGGCTTCTCCTCCTTCAAGTTTGTCCCTGACACTGATGATCAGATAATTGTGGCATTAAAATCTGAAGAGGATGCTGGACATGTGGCAACCTATATCACTGCCTTCATGCTGGATGGACGTTGCCTGTTACCTGAAACTCGCATTGGTTCTGTCAAATACGAGGGTATTGAGTTTATCTAATTAAAAGAAGTCATACTTTTAAGGAGATCATATAAACTCCTGAGACACAGAGAAGTTCTGTTCCTGTTTATTACTCTAACTCTGCTTCTGCTGCAGAGCATTATGGGACATTGAAGTGCTTCTCTTGGCATAGTTTTCACCTCTGTAAAAAGTACTTTGCAGTTGTTGCTTGTTTCTGTGCTGACCCCTAGTGGTACAAAGTGTGTAGTGCCTGTACAGCCTTTTTTTCTCTGTTCAATTGCGTCCTACCTAGGATTTAGCCCATTCTCTCCTTTATTCAACCATGCTATTAATTTGGCAGAGCAAACCTAATGAATTGCCTTATTCTTCCCTCCTCCCTCCTGTCCCCTTACTATTCACACGTGCCTTTGCTGAGAAGAGAAAGTCTTCAAACCCAGTTATTCAGCAAAGATATTAGTCAAACATTTGCAAGGTTTCCCTTTGACTCTGCCTATTCCTGCAACACTCATTTTAATCTTGTCTGCACAGGTACCTCTTTTTGATAGGAAGTTGCAGGTGGGACTTTGGCCTGTAATCAGGAAACTTTGTGATAACAGCAGAAAAGGAGCTGACGCCATAACGTGGAACTTTTTGGAACAAAAGACTCATCTTCTGTTTTGGAGGGTTCGGTTCTGCCTTTATCTTTAAAGGCAAAGAGATCCCTTTTTGATAATCTTAATATTGAGATATCAAGCTTCATATTGGTAAACCTAAAAGTTATATATATATATATTAGCCATAATTGGCTTTCCAGTTTTAAACATTACATTTTCAGGATATGTACTGGAGTGTTCAGGTCATAGTTTTCCATGATCATTCATTTAAAAAAAATAGTTTTCAGTGTTAGGAAACAAGATCTTATGAGAATATTGTAGCTGGAATCGGATTCTAAAGTTATTCCAGCTACAGAATTTTAAGTATTCATCATTCCTCCCTTATGTGTAATAAAATGGGCAAGTGAGCTTCCATGCTTCCATGTCTCTTCCTCATTGTTGGACATTTTCTTGAAGCTTTATTTCAATCCTAGCACTGTATCTTATTTTTCAAATAAATTATCAACAGCTTTTATATTTTGAAAGTTACCTGAACTTACCTATACTTTTTAATTACCTGAAATGAAACAAAAAATGTGTTGACAGTCATAACGTGCCAGCTTTTAAGCAGATAAGATAAAAATATATGTTTAAGAAACACAAATATTAAGGAACACTTTGTAGGAAGAAGATGAGTTACAGAAACTCCAAAGGAATGTAATGATTTTTTGGGTATGCCAAAATGTATATGGTTGAAGCCTATGCCATAAATGTGTGTGAATATAAAGGAATGTGCTTTATACCAAACCATTGTGCTCATCGTGCTCAGTATTCCCTATTCTAACTGGTAATTCCCTTTAGAGACTGATGCTAGGCTAATTTGCATGGAAAATATGTGTCCTTACCATTGAATGGCAGTTTCGCTTTCACAGAGCATCATATAAAATCAGATGCAATTCTAGTGAGAGATTTACATAGATGTTCCCCAAATGCTTCCACCCAATACTTTTGGTTTGTATCTTAGAGCATAAACCTTAAAGTGATGCATACATAAGAGGGGTGGAATAGAAATAAGGATATATTTTGAATTTGTGTGAAATTCAGAAAGGCTGATCACTAGATGGTGCTACTGTACTTATTTGTGACATAGCCATGACATAAAGAGATCTGTCAACTTTCTTTAGAAGGATCAGAACACTCTCTGGGGGCGTGGCTAGCATCAAATATGTCAAGTCCAATCAGTGTTTGTGTGTGTCAAATCCAATCAGTATTTGCCTTTAGAGATATTTAAGATTTAGATCATAAATGTAAGAGTCCAAAACATATAAAAATAATAAATGTGTTTGGACACACAAAGCCAGATTTTGATAACTGCCTCCCATTTTTGTATTGAGAATATTGCCTATACAGTTGAATTGGTTTTTGTAATATGCTAATAAGAGTTAAACTGGTTAAAAATGATTACTTAGTAACAATTTAAGGATTTTTTTCTTGGAGGCTCAGATATGATATTTAAATATGAGCTCATTAGAATCACCATAGTTCTTTGTTTGCATGTCTTTGTTATTAAGTGGTTGATAACAAGAAGCAAAAATAATGATTTGAATTTTAGTTAGTAGGAACTTTTTTGTGAGCAAAATGCCAGAACTCTGGAAAAACACAAATATATTTCTGATTTCTAAGAGAAGGAGAAAAGATTTCATTCTTTTTCAAACACTTCGCAAAGGAACCTACATATTAGTTAATTTAAAACTCTGGCAGAAATACTGTCCAATTGTTAAACATCCTCACCTCTGCACAAATTAGCAAATTAAAGTCATGGTAATTTTTTATTTATTTTGAGGCTGTCTGCCTCTTTGTCCCATGGATGTTTGACTTTTCCTGCTGAATCAGCCAGCCCAGACTCAGTCAGCCAGCTAATCTACAAGACAGACTTCTGATTAATCTCCAAAGTAAGCACTTGAGCCATTGATTTAATCCCATCCTTGTATGTCCAAAATTATATTCTGTGTGATTTTGCTCAAAATTTTTAAATTTCAGTTCAGATTTATTTAAAGAAGTTCAGCAATCCAATTTTTCCACATGGCTCTACCATCTTTGTATGAACTGATTGGCAGGTTGCTGCCTCCTATGATCTCTCCACTCTGGTGCCCTCTAAATTTATTAAACCATCTCCCATGAGCTTCAGATAGCATGGCTAATGATAGTGTTGGCTTGGAAGTCATTTACAGTAGAGGGGACAAGTTTGAGAAAAGCTACTCCCAGTACTGTACCAGCATTTTCCTCTTGGTAAATAACCTTATCTTATATATCCAGATACAGAATCGTGTTCCCTGTGGAAGTTTTATTTTTAAAAGATGATTAAAAAAAAAAAAAGTTGGAAGTAGCGAATAACCAAATGTCCTAAGAGAGAGATTATCTTAAAATCTTGTTAATCAGATTTATTGCAAGGGAAAAGATTAGAGTATAGATTCTTGCGAATAGGATACGTATGTATGCCTTTTATCACTGTGTGTGTGTTAAGGTGCGTCCTTCTTCATGCCGTTGATCCCTTTTCACTTCTCTCTTGTTTTACTGGGGAGTTAGCTAACCATTTAAGATATATGAACAGGATGTATTGGTTCTTGTTTTCAAATATCCTAGGTTCAGACAACCTGCTTGCAAGAATGGTTGGAGATGGGACACATATTGACAGATAGCAGAAGGAGTCTGATTCTTCCCAACCATGCCTTTCGGCCTTTTTTCCCCACTTACCTTGGTGCGGTTTCTGGTTATGGGTTATATAGTACTTTTCTACCTTTATGGAGGAAAGAAGTATCTTGTCCTAATTCCTTACTCTTGATACCAACTTGTAAGAGAGATAGGGCTCTCTCAGAATCTGAGTAATTTACCCATAAATGGCATGGCATGATGGTGATAAGACAGAAAATATAGTGAACTCTAGCATCACTCCTGGTCTTGGTAACTCTGAGGTGTGTAGCCAGTATTTATTTATTTATTTATTTATTTATTTCTTTCTTTCTTTCTTTCTTTCTTTCTTTCTTTCTTTCTTTCTTTCTTTCTTTCTTTCTTTCTTTCTTTCTTTATTGAGAGCACATTGCTGAAAACAGGGAAAATAAAAAAGTAGGAAAAAAAATACACAACATGAATAAATGGCATTTATAAGCATTATAAGACTAGATTATATTTTTCAATATTTAATTAGTTTTAAATAATTGAATATATATTTTTAAAAACTCCACATCATTGTTAAAATCCAAGTAATGTATAAATAGCAATAGCAATCAGCAGAATATAGATCATAGAATGAATTAGGAGTTGTAATAATGTCTGCCTGAGCAATTGAAGATTTATTTGAAGGTTAAAATATTAAGACTATGTTAAGAGAAAACCAAATTTGGATATGGTATAAGCCTCTATGTAGAATTACAGTTCAAAAATGTTTTCCAAATTGAATTGAATTCAGTATCAGATTTACTTTTAAGCTAGGATGTTACTTTGGATACTGAAGCAGACTGCTACAAATTAATTAACATTCTTCAGAAGGTAGTGTACATATTTTACATAGACTCATAAAGTATTCTTGTAATAATTACTTATATGCAAAACTAATTAAGTATACTTTGTGGGAATATAAAATTTAGTAATATTTACTTTTTTTAAAATTACAAGTTTGAGAGAAAATTTAGCTTTTTTTCCCCATTCTATTGTAAGTCGTTTCCCTAAATTGCCACCAAATATGGAAAAATAAACCAATTTGGTTGTTACCTTTCCAACATTTTTTAGAAAATGAATGATCTGTTTTAGCAACTAATACTGAAGTAATAAATGTCCATTTATTTATTTTCTTAGTAATGACATAAAAGTTTGTAGTCTACATTCAGTACGGAAATAGCAAAACTTGGCAACTTTAAGACATGGACTTCAACTCCCAGAATTCCCCAGCCAACACAGCTTTACTTCAGAATTTCCTCAGCACAGCTTCGACTTCAACTCCCAGAATTCCCCCAGCCAAATAGTCCACATATCTTAAAGTTGCCAAGACTGAGAAACAATATTTAATCATTTCTGTTTTTATAAACCAAGATGAAATCTTTCGATGAGAAAAGAAGTTCTTGACACTGTTGAATCTAATTGATTATCCAGGATAATCTCTTGTTTCTTTAGCAATAAGTAAGTTTCAATTTGGCTGACTTGTTGCCATTTTCAAAATATTTATTTTGACAAAAATCCACTACTCTGTCTCCGTTGGAGGAGATGAAAACAAATAATCCATCTTATGATTTAAAAGTCAATGTTATTAAAAATAAGAAAAAGAGGACGAGGGAGTAGAATTTTATTTCAGCTTGTCAAATGCACATAAAGCTATAAACAGTTACAGTAATCCTGTATTTTGGCTTTAGGTGATCATATTACAATTGGATGGACTTAAGATATTTACTGCCAGTAAGATTAAAAATAGTGCTCAAACAGCAATCTCACATAGAACGTTGAGGGGATTGAAACAATTAGCCAACATTTAAAATAATGCATATTATAAAATAAGGAAAATTGATTGCAAATTATTGCTTATAATTTTACCTCAATCAGAGAGATTTTTCCCATTTCACTTGTCCAGCTAGTTTGTCCTGAAATTATAGAAATAAAGATGAAAAGGTAAAAGATTAAATGAAGGTCTTTGAGTCAAGTTTTAATCCTGATGATAAAACGTTATGTTTTGTTAATACATGGGCATAACATGAGCTGATATGAGAATGATTTCTCATTGGCTTTCTAGGTTGTAAAACTTTTTCTAGTCTATAGTCCTGATATTTCGTGGTACTCTCTCACTTGTGTACTAATCAGGACCAACTCTGCTTAGCTTTTTAAGTATCAGCCAAAGTTGGCTAGGGCCATCAGGACACGTTTTTTCTGCACCATGCAGACCCTGCAACTCGCATCTCACAGGGCAACTGAGAAGTAAGCAAAATGTCTATGGAGATTCTCAGTCATCCAAGTTATGGTTGTCCGAAACTGAAGAAGCTTCTTGGATGAGAAACGAAACGTCTTCAAGAGAAAAACAAAGTCCAGTTGCCTTTTGAAAAAGCACCTTTGAGAAGTAAGTAATATCTGAATTAAAGTACTTACTTTAAGATTAGCTATTCACTTGGCCAAATGAAAAAGCTAAGGCTCTGAGATCTGGAATGAAATTCAAAAAATATTAAGCAACTTCTTTTCCTTTTTTCCATCTGTTCCTATCCGAAATTTGCTCTGCAATCTCACTGTATACATGTTATACTTTGATAATAAAGGTTCATTCAATATCTAGGATTGACTATTATATATTTGCATATATATAATTCACACACACACCCCTACACACCTGTCCTGGGCATGATATTATGAAATACACACCAAAGCTTGTTTTGGGGTGAAGGACCCATAAGTAATAAACACTAATTAAATGAATTCAAGGAGTTCTGATTTCAAATATAGCAGCATATACAGCGGTGCTTAACAGTTTGTGAACCCTTTCAAATTTTCAGTATTTGTGCATGAATATGACTTAAAATGTGGTCTTTTCTCCACACATCCTAAAATTAGATAAAGAAAACCCAATTAAATAAGTAAGTTAAAAATATTAGCCTTATTTATTTATTGAGGAAAATGATCTAAAGCTGCACATTTGTGTGCATCAAATGTATGAACTCCTAGGGTTAGATGTTCATTTTCAGATAAAGAACAGAAATCTAGGCATTCGCTATCATAGTCTGGTCTTCACAGCACAGGCTTGTGGCAGTATGTCATAGCTCAAACAAAAAGCAGTTGATGTTCACCAGGCTGGAATAGGTTACAAAATGATTTCCAAAGCATTTGGACTTCTTCAGTCCACTGCCATGCAGATTGTGTACAAATGGAGGCAATTCAACCCCATTATTATCCTCCCCAAGAGTGGTTGACCAACTAAGTTCCGACTAAGAGCAAGGTGTGTAATACTCCAGGAGGACTCAAAGAATCCTGGGTAAGGTTTAAGGAATTAAACAAGGGCCTCTCTTGCATTGGCAAACGTCTGTATTCATAAGACCACCACTGAACAAGAATGGCGTGCACAACAGGGTTACAAGAAGAAATGCTCCAAAAAAGCATTGTTGCCCATCCACAGTTTGCAAAAGACCACATCGATAAGCCACAAGGCTATCGGAAGAATGTGGGTGGAGGAGACCAAACTAGAACTTTGGGGCTTGAATTAAAAATGTTATGTTTGGCGAAAGATAAACTCTGCATTCCAGCATAAAAACCCTATCTCATTTGTGAACCAAAGTGTTGATTGTTCCATGGTTCGGGCCTGCTTTGCTGCCTCTGAACCAGAATGGCTTTTCATCACTTATTATACGAATCCTGAATTGTACCAGCAAATTCTACAGGAAATGTCAGGATGTTCATGGACTGAAGCTCAAGAGAAAGTGGGTCATACAGCAAGACCATGACCCAAAACACACAAGTTGTATGATGAAAGAATGGATAAAACAGAAGAAAGTTAATGTTTTGGAATGGCCAAGCCAAACTCCTGACATTAACCCTATAGAAATGTGATAGAAGGACCTGAAGTGGACAAATCATGTGAGGAACTCCACCAAGATCCCTGAGTTGAAGCTGTTTTGCAAAACGGAATGGATTAAAATTCCTCCAAGCTGATGCACAGGACTGAACAACAGTTATTGGAAATTTAGCTATTTGGCAGTTTTGGCCAATTATTGAAAGCAAAAGTTCACATACTTTTCCCAAACACAAATGTAGTTTTGGATCATTTTCCTCACTAAATCAATGAACAAGTATGTTTTGGACTCACTTGTTTAATTAGGTTTCTTTATCTACTATAGACTTTTATAGCAAACAGATCACATTTTAGGTCATATTTGTGATTTCTAAACTTTCTCTGTATTTACTTCATGACTATATTCAGTAAAAGAAGAGTGTTCATCTAGAAACACCAAGCACACTGGTTCGTATAGCCATCACAGAAAATTTGGTCATAATTCAAAATTTGGCTCTTCCTGGAAGAGCAGGTGATATCTGTGGCTAAGAGGGCCTCAACACACCTCTGGGAATGTGCCAATTGTCCCCATTCCCATTCCTGGATCCGGATGCTCTGGTCACCGTCACTCGTCCTTGTGACCTTCCTTTTGGACTACTGCAAAGGGATCTACGTGAGGCTGTCCTTGAGGAGCATTCAGAAGCTATAGCTGGTACAGAATGAGGCTACACAGGATGTAAATAGTTACAGTTATTTGGCCACTGTTTCTGGGGCTGCATTGGTTGCCAGTGTGTTTCTGGGTGTAATTCAAGGTGCTAGTTTTTATCCTTAAAGCCCATCATGGCTTGGACGGGGATACTTGAGGGGCCATCTTCTTCCAATTGTTTCTATCCTTACAATCCAGTCTGGCAGAATGAGCATGCTCTTTGCTTCCTGTCAACCAAGGAACATCAGCTGGCAGGCACCAGGAAGTCTGCCATAGCGTCTGCCCTCTGGAACATCCTCTCTCTGAGATTAGGCTGACCCGGATCCTGCTGGCCTTCCCGAAGACCTTGAAAACCTGGCTATGTGCCCAGGCCAGGAGTCCTGAGGGTGTGAAGGGCCCCATTTCCTGGCTATGTTGACACAGACGGATTATAAAACTATTGGCTGCTATTTGTATTATGTTTTAACTCTTTTAATTGTTTTTATGATTGTTCATTGCCCAGAGTCACTGATTTGATTCAACATAAATCATAATAGGATATTAATAAAAGCAATGAATATAAATCATAAGATACAAACAACAAAGTTATAGTCATAAGGAAATAGGTAATAGAAAAGATGAGAAGGATATAGCCCTACTGGGTGGTTTGACATCCCAGGGCATAGACAGTGTTGTGGCAATTAGTTGTTTAGCAGAGTGATAGCGTGGGTAAAAAACTGAATGAATGAATGAATGAATGAATGAATGATGGAGGGCAATGAAAGATAAATTTCATTAGTTTCTAATTTGAGTATTAAGTGATTAATAAGAGACTATGAATGTATGTTCTCCATTTGTGTGACCTCTTTTAAAGGGCCACTTTGACCTGCTGCCAATGGCAGAGTAAACAGCCCTTATCAGTTTTGTTTGAAAGATAAAAGAAAAAGTTTTATCACAGTAGCAAGTAAATGTCCTCTTTCAAATGTTTTGGCTACCAACCTCCTTGAAACCATTTCTGGAGAAGAGCAATGTAGAAATCTGGTAAAATATTTTAGATAGGTCAGGGGATCTCCTATCTTTCCATGAGTAGTCATTTTAACACATGCAGTGCAGTTTACACTAAAGACTCCCTGTGCCTCAAATATCTTATTCTTCTTTTGTGGAATTCCTGCCTTTGTTCAGGATACCCTAGTTTGGAGGCCATAGTGCATGAAAAGATAGCACTAGAGAGGGGCATAGTATTAGAGGATACATTGAAGTTTGACCACTGCAAATCATATATCATCACTAAAAGTCTATATCAGAATTCAAACTTGTCATTATCTTCACCGTAGTACTCCCTTAAGTAATGTTTTATAATTTAAGTTAACTTCCCCCAATCTGAAATTTTTCCAATATATCTGGTAGATCCTAACTTATGTACTAAGAAGAAGCAACATATTCTAGAACAGGGGTGTCAAACTCACAATGTCACGTGATGTGTCGTGACTTATCGCGACTTTTTTCCCATTGCTGGCAATGGGGTGGGCACGGTTTTGGCATGACGCATCCAGCCTGTGGGCCGGCAGTTTGACACCCCTGTTCTAGAAGAAAGAAATCAATCCAAAGTGAACATAATTTGTCTCCATTTTTTCAGTAATCTTTACATCAATTGGTAGATACTGTGCACAGTGCTGATGTGGGAGAAAATAAACTTATTTTCAGATTATTCACATCATACCTCATATTCAGGTGCTACACTGCCTTTACAAGCTGCATTCAATTGTAACTTAGATGTTTATGCCTGCAGTGAATCTTATTTACCTTAGACTGGGACTCAGGTATGGGATAAGAACATTTCAATTTGAAAAGCTCTACATTGTCACCACTATTCATTTCTACGTGTAGTATTCCTAATGTTACAAAAGGCTGTGGGGTTCTTTCACCATTTTAATGAAATCTAAATTTTCTAAGATGGCTGCATATTTGCAGTGGTAAAAACAATGGCTCTCATTTTGCTAAAGCAAGCCTTCTTATCACCTAGGCTACAATATAATCTGTAGAACAGAAAGATTCTTGCTCACCTTACATGAACACAAACTCACACACACTAGTTGTAAACTCACCCAGTCCTTACCAGATTAAGAGATGGTATCTACAAGTTGTTACATGAAAGATTATAAAGAACTGACGCTTAATTGATGGTCTATAAAAGCAACTTCTTTGATGTTCTTCCACTTCTGTTTACTCAGAGGCTTGTCAGAACTAATGCTGCAACTCCCCAGTGCCTCTGTTCATGAATAAAAATAGTTTAGAATAAAAGTCCATTCTCCACCCCATACCCATACTCCTTGTCACTGAATATTTTCTGTAATCTTTATCTACAAACCCAAGTATTTATAGGAAGAACTATGATTGTATATGATTGAGCCGTGGTGGTGCAGTGGTTAGAATGCAATATTGCAGGCTAATTCTGCTGACTGCCGACTGCCAGCAGTTCGGCAATTCGATTCTCACCGGCTCAAGGTTGACTCAGCCTTCCACCCTTCCAGAATCGGTAAAATGAGGACCCAGATTGTTGGGGGCAATATGCTGACTCTGTAAACCACTTAGAGAGGGCTGTAAACCACCACAAAATGGTATATAAGTCTAAATGCTATTGGTAGTGCTATTGCTAGTGTATTTATAGGAAGAAAGCATGATTGTACATCTCATTCTGATTAGCATAGATACTAAAAATGATACCTTTTTAAAATCAGTATGACCTTAATCCAGGCATCTGTTGGCAATTAGCTCATTGCATGTAGGGATGTGGAGTAAATGGGAAGCTATTTCCTTCTAAACCTGCTGGGCAGCAACGCATTCACCATTGGATAAGGTCATATATCATTTTAATTAGAGCTCATTATGACAAAAGTTGAAAAACTGCTCTAAAGGAACTACCTTGTTTCCCCGAAAATAATACCGGATCTTTCTTTCTTTTTTTTGCCTCCAAAAGAGGCACCAGGTCTTATTTTCGGGGGGTGTCTTTTTTACTCACCTCCAGCACCGACAGCCCTGCCCAGCCAGTCCACTTCTGCAGTCGAAGGAGTAGATTCATTCTGTAGCTGCAGTTTGACCTGCATTTCCCAGTCAGGCCTTTCCGGAAGGGCTATGCAGCCGAGGACCGAGCTATGGATTCATCCATAGCTCGGTTTTCGGCTGCAGTGACCTTTCCAGAAATGCAGGCCTGGCTGCAGAAGAGGCCTCAGAAGAAGAAGTGGGCCAGCGAGGAGAGGCCTGGCTGCAAGGTGAGTGGGTGAGGGGCGCATGGGGCAGCTCCACACCCCCACCCCGCCCTAACTTGATTTTTAGGTGTGTGCCTCACCCCAAAACTAGGGCTTATTTTTGGGGTAGGGCTTATATTAGGCCCACCCACAAAAGTCAAGCTAGGACTTATTTTCGGAGCAGGCCTTACTTTCAGGGAAACAGGGTAGTAGCAGCCAGTTTGTGGACCGATTCTTCCAAGTCTCATCCAAAAGCAAAAAGACTCATTGAGTTTAATACCATTCATCTTTATTTGAGAGATCTGCTTAAATATACAAATAGTGCTTGTTTATTTTATATTCAACTTTTTTCCATTGTGACATTCATAGGAATTTATTCAGCCACACTTGTGCTCTTGACCAGGGGGCGCCAAACTTGGCAATGTTAAGACTTCTAGATTTCAACTCCCAGAATTCCTCAGCCAGCCATGCTCTTGACAATTCATTTCAGCAGAAAGCAAGATTATTCAGCTTTTCTTCTGACAAAATTGACTGAAAGCAGATTGGAAAAAGTTATAGAAATCTCTGCAATTGGATTGGTTTCAGTTTAGAATCCAAATTAGCTTCCATGTTGCTAGGGTGAAGACTTTCTTAGTCTTTTACTTAAGGCCTCAGTATGATCTGTTGAACAGGGCTATTCTCTCAGCTGATCTGAGGAATGTCCTGTGCTCAGCAGGTGAATCTCTCAGAGAATCTAAAGCTACCATTAAAGCTATTGACCTATTCATACATCACATGCTCTCAAACCATGCCCTAGGATGCTGTCCCCCATTTGCATATATGAATTGCTCACTATGTGTATGCTACTGAAAAATAGAATTCTTTTCCCAGTGGCGTTGTTTGTGCTAGAAGTGTAAAACAGTTTCCTAGTTTTGCTTTTCATCCAAAGAGTACAAAAGCAGTCTAAACTATACCTAATGTGAACTTTAGGTTGATGCTATGTAATGACATCTCCTAAGGTAACATAAATGTAATAAATAAAAATGAAACTAAAAAGAAAAAAAAATCTCCTTATGTCACTACGTGGCACCAAGCCTAATGTTCACACTAACTCAAACAGCTCTCATATCTTTTGGATTAGGAGTTTTTTCTTTTCTTTTCTGTTTTAACTATCACATTTATCTCATATTAGTTTAACTAAAATGTAATAGTTTTGCTTGCCATCATTACTGCTTGTATCCTCTTTACTACACATTGATATTGGTTTGAAAGTTTGATACGGTTACAAAAAATGGTTGATGACTTGCGATGATCTCAGGTTAATTCTGCAGTGCAGAGGCGTTGATCTTTCATTTATTTTTCAGAGTCCATCTGTACATTTGAATCAGACAAGGAAAAAGAAATTGCAAATGAGCTACTGGGAAGCAACATGAGTTTTTGTTTATGCTTTTTAATATATTTATGAGTTCCAGACCAAGGAAATACTCCCTGAATAGGTTTCCCATGACATGAAATCCCTAACTGTCCATCTTTCAAATTCTGGAACTTGCAGCTTTTTAAAACTTCGTTATGTTACATTCTTATATGATTGAAACTTGTTGTATGCCTAAAAAACTCCCCCAAACCTGGATGTTTTGTAGTTCTCCATGGGGGAAGATGAAAATCAACATGAGAGATCTAGCTTTGGTCCATTGAAAAATACTTTCCCTTTTCTGTTCACTGACATATTTATTTAATAGATTCAAAATATTTGTCTCAAGTGGAATCTTACTGGACTGTGCTATTGTGTGGGTTTATGGAAATGCATAATCAGAAATTCTTGTGCATTGCCACTTTTTGCTGTGCTTAGGCTGTGTGGACGGTCACATTTTCTTATGACACAGTTGCTGTGGGAAAGGCAAGAGTCTATTCAGAAGACTTTTCCCCCCAATCCATGATTTCTAAATGCTGCAGCATCTGTTCTGACTAAGAATTACAAGAGCTGAGCACCCTGAGTATTGTATATGGGGGCACTTTAAATTTCGCAGGATATTCTAATTGTTTTCATCTTTCAATAATATTATGTCAGGCTTCCTAATCTGGGTTGCAAAACTCCAGATGCCTGCTGATGACAATAAACTTAGCTGCCATGTTGGGTCATCTAGAGTTTTGCAATCCAGATCTGGTAGCATAAGCAAGTAACATTAAACTACTTGCCATCAGCGTCACTGCAAGTAACCTACAATTGTTGACTTTGCCAAGATAGGAAAATCCTATCTTGTGTGAGGATACCACCCATTTCAGATCAATGCCACCCTTCCATGACCTCATAAGTGCACTTCTAACCATCTTGAAACTGTAAGCTGATGAACCCCAGAAGTTAATCCATGCTCCAGAGAAAACACGATGATGATAGTTGTTTGATAGGAACTTTTGCTTCACACCATGTCCTAATTTTGGTATTACACCTTTCTCCAGAAGCCAGAAGGCCATGGTGCTCTGGTTTTCTCCTATTTCCCCCTCTGCCACTTCCTAACAGCAAAAAGGCAACACTGAGAAGTAAAGATTGGGATAGGGTAAAAAGCTGCCCAATCCCCTTTGGGCACTGTCCCATTGCTGGCTAAAGGGAATTCTAACCAATGCAAAGAGGAGCATGTGAGGACAATTGTCATAACACTCCACAGCAGCAGAAGAGTGATGATTGTAATAAGGAGGTGTAGTTACTAATTCAATAGCCACCAATGGTGAATCCACCACAGTGTAATCAGCTCTTTTCTAGATCAATAAGGGTTCTGAAGCCTTGGTAGATTAAACATAATATCTAGAAAGACCCTGACAAATATGAAAACACAAGGAATAATCCTTTTATTCTTTATATTTAGTAGATTATAGTATATTATATGCAAAGGCATTTATTAGAAGCCGCAACATTTTTTGCTTCAAGAGAAGGCTCTGAATGGAGAAGTAGTACAGTAAGAGGTAAATTGCTATACTATAGAGCAGGGATGTCAAACTGGCGGCCTGCAGGGCACATGTGTCACTCACAGGCCACGCCCACCCTGACTCTGCAAAGACAAAAAAGTCGTGATACGTCACGTGACACGATCGAGTTTGACACCCGTGCTGTACCGAGTCTTTCATCCCTTCCCTCCTATGGGGTGTTCTCTTCAAATGCAAACTCATTCATGAAAGAAGGGACTACTAGGTTCATTAAAAGGAATGTGAAATCATAATTTAATGTAATAAGTCTAGCCATACTCTAGGCAGGCAATTCATTTTCATTCAGAATGGGAGATGGGAACAGATTAGATGCTTATGTTTTCAACATAAGGTATCTACTACAGATAGCTCAGATGCCCTTTGAGCATCAAGGTGCTTCAAGATCCTTTCCTGGTGCATGCCAAGTGCCTTATGCGAGCTGATATTATAAATATGCTTTACTTAAAAAAAAAAGAGGGAAATTGTAAAGCTAATCTCCAGGATGCAACAAATTATTTGATGCCTCTGTGTTCCACACAGACCTCAAAGTTATTTTTAGAACATATAAATGTCAGACAGCTACAGTGGAATGGTGGGTTAGTGGAGACCATCCAAGTGTTGGTGGGGACAGAGAACAATCTAACTAGTTTCCATCTCAAATGCATGAGTGGTTTGCAATCAACCACCCCCACTTTGGCAGCATTTATATACCACTTCTTGTAAAAGATTTTAACATAGTTTAGAGAACAATCTAACTAGTTTCCATCTCAAATGCATGAGTGATTTGCAATCAACCACCCCCACTTTGGCAGCATTTATATACCACTTCTTATAAAAGATTTCAGCATAGTTTACAGTTAGTTTTAAAAATAACTAGACAAGAGATATTTCTTAAACAGAAACAGAATGACCAAAGGCAAAAAAGCAGTGGGAGCAGGGGTGATTTCCAACTTCATGATGGATTGACTATGACTGATTGCCCTCTGGCAGCTGATGGTGGGACTAGTCCAGGGGTAGGCAACCTCGGCTCTTTTATGACTCCTGGAATTCAACTCCCAGAATTCCTGAGTCAGCATGGCTGGCTCAGGAATTCTGGGAGTTGAAGTCCACAAGTCATAAAAGAGCCAAGGTTGCCTACCCTTGGACTAGTCTATCTGGCCCCTAGAGGATTAGTGTGGGACTGGTCTACTGAACTGCTGGACAGTAACGTAGCAGCACTGAAGTCACCATGAATATGCCAAATTTCAATCCCACAGGAGCCAAGGGTCCCAGATTTTGGATGCATTCTATAAGCTGCTAGTTCATTTGAGGTACCTTGATTCAAAAACTGCTGTCATTTGATGTACTCTTTTGCCCAGTTAAAGGTTACAGACACAAGAATTTTAGTAGTATAGAGATTATAAAACATCCCTCTGGGTATATTACTAGATTAGAAAGTTATAGTTTTAATTTGGCAAGACTATGCCATTAGGTGCAAGTAAGCAAAAGATTGAACTCAGTTGTATCTCACTGTCTTGTCTTTGGGCTTGGGCCTGACAAGATGGGCTGCTTACTGTTTTCAGAAGGAAAGCTCTCACACAAAGGCTGGCTCTCTGGACCAGCTGACCAAGGCAGGCTTAGAGCAAATCAAAGATATCGTTCAGAGTTAGGGCATATTTTTTTTCACCAAGTTTGTTACAAATGTCTTTCTTTTGGCTGCCAGTACTTTGTCTCCTATGACTAGATTTATTTAACTTATTTCTTAAGCTGGGCTTTTCAGAGATTCTGACACTTTAACAAAAGAAAATAAATATAGAATCTAATTCCAGAGACCTGTGCAATCCAAACTAATTTAACCTGACAACAAGATCAGACTTCTGAAATAAGGAACTGAGCAAACTGTATTCTACCTGCATAGGTTGATGTCTTAAGCTGCAAGAAATGATGATTGATTTCTATGCAATGGTCATTAGAAAGTACATTAATCCTTCCCCAGGGAATAAGATTTACAGTACTTCAGTTGTGATTTCATAGGCTTGAACCCATATCTGAAGCACCGCTATTAATGATGCCAACAAACTGTGCCCTGATGGAATCAGAGCCTAGCAAATTGCCCCAAACTTGGAATCTACTGGATAAATTCTGGGCATTCCATAATCACATCAATGTAGTGATCTATTTGATTGGCAGAAGCAGCCAGTACTTTACAGAATTTCACTTATAGCAGCAATTTTTGAGGACTATCATGGTGCATTTATTTAATCAAGTGGTAAACATTCACTACAGTGAGGGAGGGGGAAGCAACTGTTGAATTAGGTCGGATACAATGTTTTATTCTGAAATATAAATATCAAGAAGGTTTGTGACGTTAGAAAGTGATACAGGATACAATTTTAATTAAAGCAATCATTTTAGGCTAATAATTCAAAGTAGCAGTTCTGAAATTGTATCCATCGTTATCAACATCCTCATCACCAGGACCAATAATATGCAATATGGATTATCTAGCTAGAGGCAAGTGGTCCCAAAAGCTATCATAGGAATTTGAGGCAAAAAAGAATTGCTAATTGATATTTCAGGCTTCGAGTTTAGTACAGCCTCCTTACCTATTGCTGTCCAGATGGCTTGTCTCAATCCATGTAGCCACACTGAATAGGAATTCTGAAAACAGTGTCCTGCATATTGAGTGGTGCCAGGCTGGAAAAGGTTTGTATCCAGCCATTGATAACTTTCTCTTCTCAGTTTGCAGGCATGTACAATGGCATAGTGTAGCTGGGTGATAAAAATCCCATCTGTGTGGACATTTATTATGAGGCCAGTGGAGGACAGTAGCTGAGATTCTGGTGATGCTTCCTTTGCTTGCTGTTTCCTAGCTTTATCAACACAGCAGAAGCAACGGTGGGTACAGTCCATGTTGTTGTTGTTAGTTGCGAAGTCGTGTCCGACCCATCGCGACCCCATGGACAACGTTCCTCCAGGCCTTCCTGTCCTCTACCATCTTCTGGAGTCCATTTAAGCTCACGCCTACTGCTTCAGTGACTCCATCCAGCCACCTCATTCTCTGCCGTTCCCTTCTTCTATTGCCCTCAATCTTTCCCAGCATTAGGCTCTTCTCCAGTGAGTCCTTCCTTCTCCTTCCATGAGGAAGGTACAAAAGTAGCTTCCATTTCCAGCTATACCAGTAGACAGAGCACAGGAGCTGCCTTGGGTGGCATATACAGCTGAGATAGAAACAAGGGTTTAGAAGAGGACCTGAGTATATTATACTAACTATTCCAAGCCCCTAATTGTGATTCCTGCTGCTTTCAGAAGTTCCCTGATGGAAAATGTGATCTACTATCAGTATTGGAGCAAGACTCCAATGCCAATCTTGCTGTCTGTATGCACTTAATCGAAAGAGTGCAAGCTGATCTTTGCATCAAGTATTAAAAAGGCTTTGGCTGACCTTATTTTTCATCTCACTGCTTTTCTTCTTGATCTCAAATTCCAAGTCAGAACATGTGTTTCCATGTGAATATCAGCTGCCTATGTAGTCTCACAGCTTCTCCAACAGCTGGTTGGGAAAAGCTGCTCTTCAATCCCATCCATTTCACATGGGACATCTATGTTAAATGGTATATTTTTCTCAAACTATAGGGAAATGACAAAAAAGCCGTTTTGCTTCCTGGATATATTTTTCTGTCTATGCTCTCCTAAAACATGCCTTCCCTTTTTAAATGATGTTATTTAAACCAATCAATACAGTTCTTAAGATTAGCTGACTGAAGAACTGTAGGATCTGCTGGAATTTATTAATTTATCAAATTTATACATTGCTCATCTCACTTAAGTGACTGCCATGATAGAAATTCTAGTAAAATACTTCCATGTTCAGCTGAATCACCATCATAGTCCGAGTTTAGACATAATTTAAATAGCAGTGGGAGAGGAACATATTTATATTGTATATATTCTACACCCTTTGGTTCCACAGTTAAATTGTGCGTAACCCCAGACTGAATATAAAAAGTTTTGTTCTTAATAATTTACTATGTATATGGTACTTAAGGGTGGGCATCTTATTTGATAAACCATTTTGATGTGCTTGGGTTCATAACTGAATTTTCCAAAATCATGAATATGGTAAATTGAAGAACCCAGTCTATGGATAGGCTCATACTGTTCCGTAAGTGGTTTTTTTCATTGCATGGGGCTCTTATTTTAGCATGACATTGCAAATCCATAGCAAGCTTCTCCCTTTCGCACTTTTCTGGTCATTGAGAGCTTAGACTCATTCTTGCTGTTTTGTTTCCAGAAATGTAGTTAATTGGAAGAGGGAGGTATTTTGGATTTTTCTGGGTGTTTTTCCTAAGGATTTTGGCAAGCTATATGACAGCAGCAGGACCATGACTTCAGCTTCACTGTGCTGGCAGCAGAAAATGACACAATTTCATTTATCTTTGTGCAAGTAAGCAGATTCTTTGTATAAACAATGAAATCGGCTTTCTGCTCCATGAGGAACAGGAGGGTGCAACTTTCTCAGGTGAGAAGCAGGATTGAGCCTTTGTCGTCAGTGGATTAGAAGGTACGGTAGTCTTGAATTAGCTACTAAAAACACAGTTATGTATCTATTGTTCCTTTCTTGTTAATCTTGAACAAAACACTTCCTTAATCAAGAAAAACATGTCAGAGAGATTGGTAGATAAAAAAACCTATTGTAAATTTAGTCACTGGTTAACCTCCTAATAAATACAATGAAGTCAGCATGAAGAAAAAGAAAAAGAAAAAGAAAAGACGAGAGGAGAGGAGAGGAGAAAGGGAAAGGACCCAAAACCAAAACAGTTATCTGCTGTTTTAATGGTGTATTGCCATTTCAGGGACCAATAGACATATTTTAAAATTATACTTCCCTGTCTACTTGTTTCCTGGGGACAGAGGCTTATTAAAATAAAAACTGCACTTGCTTAATTTTTAATTTGGACATTTAATTAAACATTCTATTGATTAGAATGTTAAAGATAATTTTAATGAATGGAACAGAGGGTTATCAGGTATCTGCCCAACCATTTGCTTTTCACTTTTAACCAGCTGCACCTCCAATTGTGCTTATATATATATATATATATATATATATATATATATACTTACCCATTCTTTATAAGACCATAACAACAAAATATACAAGATCATTCACAATTGCACATATGTCATGCTAAAGTCCTTCTACCACACCATTCTATATATGATTTGTTATGAGTTTGAACTTAATTCAATTGAACTTGTAATGTGACTGAATAATTCTCTCGTTTCCTATACTAAATACTAGCCATTTTTAACATGGTAAAAATGGATTTGTGACCATGTTCTCTGTCACATGGTGACAGATATGTGCAATTGTCAGTGATCTTGTATATTTTGTTGTATAGAAATACTGCATTATATTCTGGTTTATTAATATGGCCACTGAAATATCAGTAAAAACTTTATATAAAAAACTTCTAAGTTTCATTTTATTAAAACATTATTTTTAAATAAAATTTTTTACCTTTATTTTCCTTTCACAAATCTGAGAAGAAATGAAATGAATTGTTTGAGAACAATTGATTTACACTTAATTTGCTATAATCAGGTACAACTTCTCAAGCAGACTGAAATTATGATGAATTGCATAGACTGGATTCACTGTGAAAAATGACAGGTCTTTAAACTAGAATGAGGCTTTCTCCTGTTTCTTGCTATTCCTTCTGTTGGTGCTCAATTGGAATTGTAGAACAAATGCTTTATCAGTGGAGATGCCTAGTTAACTATCTGGTGAAACAGTATTTAGTTTTCAACTGTGAAAATTTGACACACATGGAAATGTGTGCTTGATTGATGCTTTCATTACTAGACAATTAAGAAGATGCAGTGGATGAGACTGGTCACTTTTGAAAGTTCAATAATGTTGGATCAGCACATGAAGTTTTAGTGGAAAAGATACACTTCCCTGTGGTTGTTCCTGAATAGCTTACTCGTGAGTTTTTATGAGATGGTGAGAGTGCTTTCCTGAGGTTAAGTTACTGATTGAGGCAACATCTTGAGCTACAAAAAAGCAAAACACTTTTTAGCCTAGCAAGTCGAATAAGATTAGTTTAAGGTTCATAAGTCATGATAAAAAATGGATGAATGGAATAAGCATGCTTCAGTTAACATGAGAAAGCACTTTGTACAAACATATTATTTGGTCTTCTGTTTTTTTCATTGGGTCCCTAAATTTTTATAAAGCTTAGAGATTATTCGTATTTTCTGCCCTCAGTACTGTCATCAGTATAAGGTATTGATGTTTCTTCCAATTGCAGAACCGTATTAATCTTCTAACCCAGTATCCTCAAAGTTAAATTAGAACTATTTATTTTCTCTCCTACTGTATCAATCTTCTGTTGCTAACATATGGGTACTACCAGCTATCTATTTGGATCATAGTACCAACTGAAGTATAATGGCTTTCCTCAAAGAACCATGGAAAAATTAGCTTAGGGAAGATGCTCTGTATCATTTTAACGACTCCAAAGCCCCTCCCCCCATGGAACCAGGGAAAGGGCTATAAGGACTAAAACACATTAATAAAGAAGGGGTCATCTTAATTGCATCTCACCAATTTGGATGATTTGGAACAGTTCCAATTTTTGCTTCCTGCTATTGGTTTCCCAAAGCAACCTGTATGATCAAAGCTATCTTACCTTATACCTTCTGAATATCCAATTCTCCTTGGAACATAAATAGACATAATAATATTTATCAAGTTCAGTAAAGAAAAAAAGAAAAGCAGATGTAGATATGGATCAGTTTATTTATCATTAGAGAGAAAAACAATTCCAAATATCTCTAATAACAAGCTGGCATGGTTTAGAACTGATCTCTTACTGCTGTTTGGTTTGGGTCACTTTTTCTGACTGAAGTGGAAATTGAAGATTTGTACTATTGTTAATGCTATACGTGCATACAAATAGTTGCAAACTAGATTGGCAATGCATGAAATCATTTCCCAAGCTGGAGTGTTAATTGTGCCCTGCAGTAGGATGATCAGCTTCAGATGGCTCCCTGGGCAAGGAGAGGAATTGATGAAGACACAATTGAAATTTTGAACACTGCAGCAATACTTTATAAAGCATTCCTCTTAGCAGGATGTCTGGGAGAGGGGGAGAACTGAGGCTTCAATTTGCACAGTGAACATCTTGAGCCAACATGGAACATTTAGTTAGAAGACCTCATCCTCTACAGATGAGACTCTGCAACTGTGGGTGTGGGAACTGTGGATGTCTGAATGCAAGCATCAGCCCAGCCTTTGGCCTGTGTTTACGAAGTGTCCACACTTTCCCTGCTGTGAGTAATAAAGCCTGCAAATGGTTGCACATGTGTTTCCATTTATCTCCTAGCAGCCATGACTCACTGCTGGGCGCTCAGCCGGCTCCACTCCTTGGCCGTCAGCAAGACCCGCCTCCAGCCTGGCTTCCTGACCCTAGCATTGTCAAAACACTTATGCACACTCTTTCAGTGCCTATTATAAATGTATAAATTTGTTTATGTGTCCCCAGGACATTCTGGGGCAATTTTACAGTAAGCAAACTTCCTCCTCATATCTTTCCTCAGTATAGGGCAGGGGTGTCAAACTGCCGGCCCGCGGGCTGGATGCGTCATGCCGAAACCGCGCCCACCCCATTGCCGGCAATGGAAAAAAAGTCGCGATACGTCACGTGACATTGCAAGTTTGACACCCCTGGTATAGGGTGAATGGAGGCATCCTCACTGAGCTCATGTGGGACAGTGAAATAGCAGAAGTTAAGACTTAGTGTGTTTACACAAAGTTCCATAAAGTTTATCATGCAGAACATTAGACAATGACCATTTTCAAGGGAAGTGACAGAATGTGGTTTAGGCCATTTCCAAGGAGAGAAACCAAAGTCACATGAAAAGAGGCAGTTTGAAATGGAGACTTCAAATCTTCCCCATTCCTCAACTTTTATAAAGTCGGCTGCTCTCAACCCAAATATGGTGCCAATCTTACCAAATCCAAGTTTCTCCTCAAGGTGGTATTCATGGGGAATATACCATACCATATGGGGAAAACATGCATCAACCTGCATAATCATTTGATGGAAAATATAAAAATAATTTGAAAAAATATTAAAATCATTTAAAAAAAAGAACAAAAATGTTCTAGTGTGAATGTCTAAGAATATGTGATATACTTGGCACTTAACATATTCTGCCTCTAAAATATTCAAGAATATTTAGAAGAGCATACTTGGGTCTTTTTTGTTAGGAATGTGGCTGAGATGACATTCAACCAATTAACTCAGAACATTTATGAGTGTCTGTAAATATGGAAAAAAATATATCCTTTACCAGAAGAGTCAAAAACAGTCCCCCAAATTTTATGTCAAAAGACTAAGGATGTATTAGTATTGAGCTTCAAGTTCTTTACTTCATATTGAAAATCAGATTTCTCATTGATGCCAAAACTCAAGGTTGCCTAGAAACGCCATCCTCTATCTTAAGTTTAATGCAGGGAGAAAAATGGGGGAATGCCTTTTCCAAGACTCTGGAACTAATACTGATCACATTTCACAATCTTGATAAACCATGTACAGCAGATTGGTACTCTGCTTTCAGAGTGATGGATATTTTCTTCAGCAGCTGTTGGTTTATTTCTGGTGAACTTATTATTATGGTTGACAGCCTTGCTAGTAGCAGCTAGGCCTTCTTTAGCACTTTTCAGCAAGCAGGTCCAAATTAAGGGCCTGCATCAGGACAGCAATGGACCTGGTGCCATCAGTTCAGTGGGAAGAGGCCAAGTTCTAACCTTGGTTTTGAGGAGGAGACCTCACATCAGGGTGACTCCTATAATTGCATTCCTTCTAAGCTCGACTGTTCTTATAATTGTGACAAAAACTATTGTTAAAAAAACAAAAAAAAAAGAGCCGGGTTTCTGCCCGGACTCATGAAGAGTGGCTGCTCTTAAGTGGGGAATTCCAGCCTGAGAAGGATGGGGGGCAACTGTCAAGCAAAGGCAGCCGATACCCAATCTCGCAGAGCCGGAGGCAAGGGAAGGGAAAGCAACACGCACTCTGACCGGAGCAGGCCAACCGCCCGTTTTGGCCCAGCGCCACCAGGAGGAGGGGCTGCAATTCCCTGGGGCCCATTAAAAAGCCAGGCTTAGGCTGGAACCCGGAGAAGAAAACATCTCCAGAAGGCAGAGGCAGGAGCTCTCGGCGAGGCGGTTTCTTTTTCCAGCCGCGGGAACCTTTTCCAGGCTCTCCACCCCATCCCGAGAGACAGGCCGACTGCAAGGCAAACTTTGAGGGCAGCCAACTGCGGAAGCGGCACGACGCGTCCCCCCGGAATCGCCACAGATATCGCGCTCAGAGGACGGAGCGGGGGCGCGCGCGCGCGCGCGTCTGGATGAGGCGGCAGCAACCGTGAACAGTCAAGCCTCGGCCACCCCTCGCCAGCCCGCCTTCCCTCCCACCCGCTCCGCAAGATGAGTGCTACGCTCCCGAGCCTCCTGGCCTCGCTGGCCGTCTTGCTCCTGGGGAGGATGGACCGCCTTGCCGACGCCTGCAGCTGCTCCCCGGTGCATCCGCAACAGGCGTTTTGCAATGCAGATGTAGGTAAGGAAAATACGGCTGACCGCCCTCCCCTTCTCTGCGGCTCCCCTAGTGGCTTTTCTCGTGGCTTGATCGACCCCGCATTTCTCTTATCGCTGGCAGCCCCCTTTTCTCCCCTACTGCAAACTCACTTGTTAGCGGGCCAAAACAACCCCACCCCTTTATCCTGCAAGGAAAGAGCCGCGTTGGGAGAAACCTGGAAGGGAGCCGGCGTGTTGATTCCCGCTTGGCCCCTGCCTGGGCAGCGACCAGCAATTTCCGTCGTTAGTGCGGGCGTCTGAATGCTCCCGGGCTGACACTGCAGATCCCTTCGGTTAAAAAACAAACCACCACCTTACCCAAGACGTTTTTAAAAAGAAAAGAAAAAGCGAAGTGCCGGCCTGCTTCGCCTTGAATTTCCCTTCCTTTCTCTCTCCTTCCCCGCCTTTCGCTCTAGCGCGCTCGCTCTGACCTGATCCGCAGGAATTCATTTGAAAGCACAAAGACAACCGCGGATTGAAATTCCTAATTTCTGGCGATGGCTTTCTGCCTGCAAAATGTAGGCTGCTGCCAGACTCTGATGGAACAGCTTCGAAATGGGGAGGGGAAGGAGAGTAGGAAGTATGTGGAAATTGGAAGAGAAACGATGGCAAAATGAAAACTTCACAAAGGCAAGCTTGAACCCTATAGGGCCATCTTCTCTGACCCAGAAGGGGAAAGAATGAGTTTCCCCTTACACGGGCAGGATTTATTTAGATATGTGAGGCTTTGAAAAAGCAAAACTCAAGTTTTAGAATGAGAGGTTGCAGCCGACCTTCCCAAACCCATAAATCGTTTGGCAACAGAGCCAACCACTTGCTGGACAGTTCTACTTTGTGTTTACACAAAGTTCTCATGTCCCTGCCTTGAACTCCAAATGCAGATATACTACTATTGTGCCCTGGGATTTTCCCAGAATTCTCACACCGAAGGGCCACTTCACTGTTTCCAGGTTGGGCAATGCAGAATTACTGGGGCTCAAAGGACCAGGGTTCGGAATGAAGGAAACCAGAAACGAGGCAAAGGAAGATAAAAAAAGCTCCAGAGCTGTGAAGTGACAGGGAAAATGAACCAGATTTCCATTCACTATCTATATAGTGAATGGAAATCTGGTTCATTTCCTCTGCCACAATTTTATATATAAGTATAATCTGTTAAAATCTCTTTATAGTCTCTTAAGCTCCTGACTCGAGGCTAGAGCATTTTTGGTTTGCCTCTAGAGTCCTTTTTAAGTGTTGCTATGTTCACCCTGCTGTGTTTTTGCTTTTAGTTGTATGTCATTAAAGTTTTTTTTTTCCCCATTAATGAGTGCTTTGAGCAGCCTTACAGGAACCACTGGTCCCTTAGCTGCGGGCTTTTTGCTTGCTCCATCATCATCAACATACTTCCTGTGTGGTAATCAAGCCAGAGGCCCAAAGTTTTTTGGGGAGGGAGTGAGATTGAGCATGGGGAAATCAAACTAAGAGTTGTTGTTCACAGAATAATGTAGCAATATTTGAAGACAGATGTAAAATCACCCTGGGGGACATCCCTCCCTTATTCTTGCTCCAAAAGAACTTAATTTTATCCCAAAATTTATTCCCAGAGTTTGACAGCCTCCATCTGCCCAGTAGCAAAAAGAAGTGCTTAAGAGGTACAAGTAGTCCTTGACTTATCGCCACAATTGGGACCGCAATTTTGATCACTAAGTGATGTGCTTGTTGAGTGATCATGTGACTGGGCCTGATTTTACAACCATTTTTACTGTGGTCGCTTAGCAAATCACATGGTTGATAAATGAATCAAGGTCGACTCAACGAGTCATAGCCAGAGGGGTTCTTTTTCTCTGTTTAGGCCATCTCCCTTTGCTTATACAGGCACACACCTATATGCCCATTTGTGCTCCTTTTACTTCCCTTGGGAAGCTGTCTTGGCTGACGTGGTCCTTGGAGAAACAACAGATGTCTGTTTACTTACATCCCATTGCATAGAATTGTGGTAGAATTTGCAGATTCTGTTGCAACAGCTACACGGGTATGTTGCATTGTTTTGTGCTATCAACCATAATACTGTCCACAGGAACGTTTGAACTGTCCTACAGATCTTGAGTCAGTGGCAACAGTCTGCTATGAATAATATTGCATACCTGGTGACTGTTTGATGATAACCTCTTTTCCTATGACTCCTCTAAGTGTCACACAAGTAAGTCTCCCCCATCCCATGCCTGTTACATCAGATCAGCATGTGACATAAGGAATCCAGATCCCATCTGAACCATAACATTATATGTTATGGTTCATAACACAGCATGATTTTGGTAGTATGCATTTAGGATTGAAGCATCACACTGAGACACGACTTGTGTAAAGAACCTTCACACTCTTAATTCTCTTACTTCCTTTCCACCTGTTCTAAAACTTTAAAAGTAGAACCTACCTTGGCCAGCACTAATGGGCTGGCTTCATGTTCTTGTTGAAAATGTTCCTTTGTCAAATAACTCTTTTTCCTTTTGATAAAGTTTTAAAAGTAATTAGATAAGGGATAAATATGCACACACATATTGCTTGCAAAAAAGGAAAAGGCAAACATGCTTATAATATGTATAGAGGAGAGAGATAAGAACAGCTAAGCTTGGATATGATTTTGTGTATGGGTTTAGGTTGCCAGAATTATGAACCGAGACCTACTTAGCAGCAATTGAAGTTGCTGAGAGGTTGGAGTTTTTAGGAGTTTGTCTTTGCATATGTGTGTCTGTGTGTGTGTGTGTGAGAGACAGAGACAGAGAGATACCTATATGCATACACACACACTCATTCTCAATACCAAAGCTCCATTCCCACAGTGTTCAGGTTGGGCTCCACCCCTTCAGTTAAGACTTTCACACTCTTCTGGGCAGTGTAACCTTGTAAATCTATACCATTCTATACCTATACCATTTCAGTTGTCTGAAATGGTATAGGTTCTCCTGCTTGAGCAGGGGGCTTGACTAGAAGACCTTGAAGGTCCCTTCCAGCTCTATTCTATTCTATTCTATTCTATTCTATTCTATTCTATTCTATTCTATTCTATTCTATTCTATTCTATTCTATTCTTAAATCCTAGGCTCGAGCTCAACTTGAGGGTCATTGATCTCTTAACACTTTTCTAATTGGTGGTGACTCTCCCTTGGGTGCTGGATAGATGATGAATAAATTGAGTCAATTTAAGAGCTTACTATGGAAATAACTAGGGATCTTTATCATAGGTACCAAGGAGTAGATGCATATATGTGTTGGTATACTTCTCCAAATTCTTCTGGAATATCCCCAGGCCAGTGATCAGAATTTTTAGAGCCAATCTTCAATCACTAATGTTTGTATTCTTGATATAGGACTCTTCAGAAGATGGGTTTGGGGACTATAAGGCAGTTATGCAGTGCAGTTAACAGCCACACAGGATGCAAGAAGCCTATTTAGTTCATTGCAAGATACTTGGTTTTCTTTAATCTAGCCAGGAACATGCAGCCTCCAGGATGACTTCCACTTAGCTTTATACATTGGATTATTTCCTGCCTTGGGTTTGAGATGAGAAAGTAGAAGTCTTGATCAAATTTAGTGGCTAAAACTTGTTCTCCCTAGTCACCTTTGTATGGCACTATAGCAATATTTGGACAATATGGCTCCAACTACATGTAATCATATTTATGAAGTTTCTTTATTAAGTTGTGTTCCTTCCCTTTCCAAATGAGCATTCAATATTGCCATCTTTGTTTTTTGTGAACTGCCTTGCCTTTGTATATTTTTCTTTTTTCTACATTTCTCTCTCTCACACAAACACACATATATGCATACAACTAAAATGTGCTGCATCGCTTACTACCCTATTTACTTTATATCAATCTGATTTATCCTGACATAAATTCTGGGAATAAAAATAGAAGATTCATATTAAACTTCAGTGGCTGCCTTTGAATAAACTAAACATTGAATTGTGAACAAAATAAAACCAAAAAAGCCCAGAGAATATTTTAAAAATATTGGAAATGACTACATTGAAAATCTTACAGTAATTATAGAAAGAATAAAAATTCAGTATTGTTCTTTTTAAGTAAAGGGATTTGTAGACTTTTGCATATAAGCATCCTATCTTGTCACAACAGTTAGCGTATAAGTCAAAAAGCTAGTAAGATAAAAAAGACCTTGATTCCTGGTGACTTCATGGACATGGTGTAATTTTATGGGTGGCAATAATGTACAGAAATAGTTTCCCATTAATTTCTTCTTTTCAGTTTCCTTCTTTTTTTAAATTTCCCAGTGTAGCCTACAATCCTGGTTATTTCGTGGCCTTTCTCATCCACATATTAAGCAGTCCTAATTCAGATTTATTTTTTTTCAAGGTTAACCAAGGCAGCCCTTGGCACTTTCCATCACTTTATAGTATCTTGAATGAGTTCATGAAATCCACAAATTTGTGAAGGCCTCCAGTCTGTCACTGTTTGCCAAAAAAAACCTTCATGGATATGTCTCAGATCATCAGATGTTAAGCTCAATTTGGAGGAGGATTTTTCTTTTCTTATGTAAGAACTGACAATGTTACACTAAATATAAAATTGGCCATTTTCTCTGTCTCAAACCTGTGGGTAGCAAGGGTGGCAGTTCTCCCCCCACAGAAGAATTATGACCATGATGTCAGAGCAGGGGTGTTTTCTTCTAGATGCTATTTTGGTGTGCGAGAAAAGTTATGACTGGTGCCAGGAGTAAGTTGCTTCTTGTGCCAAATAGCAAATTCTATGCTTATGAGGTAAACTCCTAGTTACTCTTTAATAACTAAAATGCAAAGCCGTAGTATGTATTTAACACAGCATACATATTGTCTCTGTGGAGAAGATCTGGATGGGAAATAAGAGAGAGTGGATGCTGAAAGGAGAGGGGATTTGAAAACTGATTTTTATTGTATGTCCCTAATAGTTATTAAAACAGGGACTGCACTCAAACATCATGTTAAAACCAGATAGTGTGTAGGAGGTGTTACTTGAAATCAGCATCATTTCCTTTTTGGCTGAGAATGCTAAAAAGATTAAATTGAAATATTTAATTTAATGAATATTTCATTTAATTCACTTGTCCGTTCAGGCATGCCTATGTAAGGAAGGTGGGTGGTTCTCAAATGTAGGCAGTGATGGGAAGAGTTGAAGTTTGTTTAAAATAAGTTCTACTTGTGAGAAATAAGGTTGTGATGAAGTGTAAAAGCAAAAACGGAGCATCTTATTTTTTGTTCTGTTGAGGGCAGTTTGATGTTGAACTGAGAGAAAGCAATGGGTGGGGTCGGGGTCCAAAGTAGGAAGAACTCTCTCTGACACTTCTTCTTGCTTTCTAGTATGGTTTTCTCATTTTTCAGAAGTCTAAAATTCTATAGAGAGAGAGACTGTTCTTGGTATGGGTTGTCCAACAAAATAAAATGGCCATTTGTGGTTTAAATTTAGGTTAGCTTTATGCTTGTTTAATTGTGTCAGCTTCTTCCTCTAGAAAATAATCTATTGTAATCTGGAAGAAAATGTTGTTGAGCATACTCTTGTGAGATGAATTTTTATTTTAAAAAAATTGTCCTCAGGAAACAATCTTGAATGCAAACAGCCTTGTTAGCGATGAATTTAGAACCACTCTGCAATTCTGGTTTTGTTTCCAGCTGAAAAATAGAAAACCAGCTCTCCTGTTTTTGAAAATTTCAGAGACTGGTAGGACTGCCACAAGCAGTAGGAGTAGCCAGTTCTGCTAATTTGGATTGTATTGATTATACCAGTGGTGGTGAACCTATGGCACGGGTGCCAGAGGCGGCACTCAGAGCCCTCTCTGTGGGCACACGTGCTGTCGCCCCAGTCCTAGGCCTTCAGCTGGGTTTTATAAAACCTTTTCACTTTAGGCCTCCGCCGCCGTGTGCAAAAAAAAATAAACGGTTCAATCAGTCAATTTCAACTTCTTACGGGAAAAAAAAAGATCTTGCAAAGTTGGAATTGATTGATTGAACTTTTTAGTCCCACCCTATCTGCCGTTACCACCGCAGCCACGCCCACCCAATTGGCCACGCCCACCCAATTGGCCACGCCCACCCAATTGGCCACACCCAGCCAATGGGCCATACCCACCCGGCACTCGACAATGCATAAGTGGGTTTTGGGTTGCAGTTTGGGCACTCAGTCTCTAAAAGGTTCGCCATCACTGGATTATACTGTGTTGTTTTTAATCCCTTCCCCCCCCAAGCCCCCCCCCCACCTGGCTGATATTCTTCCATCCTGGCTATTTAAGCTGCCTATTTAGCCCTTGCAAATTTAGGTTAAAGCATTGGACTTCTCCAAAGAAACAAGCAGAGAGGCCATTGGGTCCCTTGCTATGGTAACTGCTAGGAATGTGAGTTTCATCATCTCAGGATTAATCACATTTTTGTGGATGGGTGTGCTGTAGAGAAATATCCAAATTAGCCAACAATGAACAACAAACAGGAATGGATAAAGCAAAGAGCATTGGAGCTATAATTGCTCTGGCCTGATTTTGGTGATATTTTTGGAGTGAACAGAGCCATTAAACAAATCTATAAAAACACAAATGCTGGTTATCATTAGTCTCTGCCAGATTGCCGATGTGAAAATAATTTCTGAGAGGGACCATTCTTTGACTTGCAGAAAGGCTAAAGAGATGTCAGTAATCTAAGCAAGCAAACAAGCTCATAAACAGAGAAACTTAACAGAAACTCTTTGCTGCTGCTGCCAGTAAAGGAAGACCTATCATTCATACTAGAATAAAGGTATATGCATGTGTGTAATGTAGAAGAAACTGATGAGATATGAGTGATGGGAGGTGTGAGGAGCTATAGGAAACAGATGGAAGACCTAAATTGCCAGTGTGATTGGAAGAACAACGTAGAGGTATTACCAGCTGAGCTGCTGTATCTGTGAATAATTTGGTGAGGGATATTTAGAAGATTCTGGCTTCCATTTCACAGCCTCAGGTACAAATTTTCCTTGTTTGAGGATAGTACAAAGATGTAGATCAGCTGAGCATAGTACAGAAAAAATAATTTTGGGAATAGAACGGCAAGCCAAATAAAGAGATGGGATAAGAACAGGATATTCAACTAAGTCCCCTTTAACCAATACAATTCATAATATCTTTCCAGCCTCAAATACCCACCATCCAATCAAGCAATCCTCGCTTCTATCGTATCCATGCACTGATTCATACAATGTCTTTTGTATCAGTTCTGAAAGGAACGTAAAAAAGCTTCCTGTTAAATTTCCTTTGATTTTAATCCAGTGGCAACTGCAATTGTTCTTTAATATATTTGCCTGAGATGGGGCAAGGGGCTGTCACACCTATTTGTTTAAGCCCAGTTTTATGTATAAAACAAGATGGAGATGACAGAATGGTATATTGTTGGTAGAAAGTTGAATTCTACTAACATGGAAATTTATCTTTCTGCCCTCAAAGATATATTTTTTCTTGCATGACGAAAATTCTATTAAAGTCTGTTTTGTGAGAGCAAGAACACAGTTTGACTTCCATAAAGTAAGCTGTGAGAAGGGGGGCACTGAGCACTTTCAATGTCATCAAGGCCAATTGCATTGATTGCATGCTGTCTCTAAGGCAATGCCAGAATTCTTCACTGAGTAATAAATATGCTTGCTGAGACTTGATTTGCTTGGCAACATATTTTAGGGATTGTGAATAAAATCAGGCAGGCAGACTGATAGGAACAGCCAAGATGATGGGAAAGGAAAGGCCAATATATCACCGTGATGAAAAGAAAGTTATATAGCTAGCCTGTGACTTACAATCACAATTGAGCTCAATGTTTCTGTTGCTAAGTGAGGCAGTTGCAAAGTGAATTGCACCTCATTTTACAACCTTTTTTCCACAGTTGTTAAACGAATCGTTGCAGTTGTTAAGTGGAATGAGATCATTAAGCAAATCTGACTTCCCCCATTGACTTTGCTTGTTGGAAGCCAGCTGGCAAGGTTACAAATGGTGATCCGATGACCCCGGGACAGTACAACTGTCATAAATACATGCCAGTTTCCAAGCACCCGAATTTTGATTACGTGACCATGGGGATGCTGCAACAGTCATTAAGTGTGAAAAATGGTCACGAATCACTTTTTTCAGTGCCGTTGTGACTTCGAGCAGTCTCTAAACTAATGGTTGTAAGTTGAGGACTACCTGTAACTGGATGTATCAGCAGATCCAAGTGGGGAGGATTGATTGCTATTGGAATCCCTCAGGATGGCTGCCTCATTACCATACCAAACTGCCATTGATGTGTCTTAATACTAGCAAACTTCCCTTCATTCTGATACTTTTCCTGTAGGAAGTTGTATGGAACATCTGCCATGGAATGTCTTCAACCCTAATAATTATTACATGTTGTAATGTCATAACTTCAAATCTGTGAATTATAACTGAGATCATGTTCCTAATATGTATTTTGTAGGTTTTCTGTCTTTATATTTGCAAATATATTACAGTTTTGAAAAGCCCTGCTGGCTTTGAATTTGTACACATAATAATGTTGAAAGCTGGCTTTAACCGATTTGCCTATTTCTCATTGGTAACACAGTTTATTCAGATAATTTTATATAACAGTACAGTATGTCGCAATAATATATCTAGGTTAAGATATTTCTCATAGCTCTTAAAGGTAGCCATTTAATAAATCAATGTAGAAAGCAGAAAAAACATGCTACATCATAACATGTGGATTGTTAAGCTAAATTTATCCTATGCTTCAATAGATCTCTGTTCTAGTGCCTCGGTCCCTTCATTGCTGCATCAAAATCAGACAGAGATGATCAATAAAGGATTATTTCTGCCATGTGATGAAGAGATCCTTAAGATGGGATTGGGTAGCCTGTTGGCTGCTGTATTCGCATAATTTGACCTGTAACCTCACCTACCCACAGGGTATCTATGGTGACAAAAACTAAAGTTGCTAAGTAATTCCATTCCCAATGGGCTAAATTAATTTCTAGTTCAGACCTACTTGAAATCAAGCAAAAGCACAAAGGCAATCCATTTGATTTTACTGCTATAATGGTTGAAATGTGATCTGCAGAATGATGGGATCCATCTTTACAAGGTGCTAAAAGCAGGGTTGAGTTTTGTGAGCCTCTGAGTTGGTGGAATAACCCCTGGGAATCTGGGGTCATTTGTTGAAGAGTCAGTCCAACCAGATATGCAAGACTTTATTGCAGCTGCTTGTAAGTGAAATATGGCAACTACTGTTACACCTGTAAAGAACAAAGTGAATTGTGTACTATTTGCCTGCTAAATCATTATACCGTATAATGATCTAGCTGGCAGACAATGAGCCATAGGGAAAATAGAGGCCTTTTTAGTCAAGCATTAACCGCCACCCCTTTAAAATCAAGAAACTTTTCTTATGGTGGCACAAGAGGAAAATTAAAATGTATACAGTGCATTCAGAAAGTATTCAGAGCCCCTTCACTTTTGTCAGGTTTGTTATGCTGCAGCTACAGTTGTTGAAATTACACTCAGTACTCCATAAGGACAAAGTGAAAACAGAATTTTAGAAATGTCTGTACATTTATTAAAAAGAAAAAACTGAAATATCACATTAGCGTAAGTATTCAGACCTTTTGCAACAAAATGTGAAATTTAGTTCAGGAGTCTCACATTTCTCTCGATCGTTGCTGACATGTTTTTACACCTTGATTGGAATCCACCTGTGGTCAATTAAATTGATTGGGCATGATTTGGAAAGGCACACACCTCGCTGTAGAAGGCCTCACAGCTGACAATGCATACTGTAGCAGAGCAAAAGCCATGAGGCCAAAGAAACTGCTTGCAGAGTTCAGAGATAGGATTATTGCAAGGCACAGATCTGGAGATGGCTACAATAAAATTTCTGCTGCACTGAAGGTTCCTAAGAGCACAGCTGCCTCCATAATTTTCAAATGGAAGAAGTTTGACACAACCAGGACTCTTCCAGGAGCTGATTGCCCAGTCAAACTGAGCAATCGGGAAAAAGGGCCTTCAATAAGAGAGGTGACCAAGAACCCGATGGTCACTCTGACTGAGCTCCAGAGATCCTGTGTGGAGATGGGACAGAGTTCCAGAAGGACAACCATCACTGCAGCCCTCCACCGATCTGGGTTTATGGCAGAGTGGCTAGACAGAAGCCTCTCCTAGTGCAAAACACATGAAAGCCTGCTTGGAGTTTGCAAAAAAGGCACCTAAAGGACTCTCAGACTGTGAGGAACAAGATTTTCTGGTCTGATGAAACCAAGATTGAACTGTTTGGCCTCAATTCTAAACATTAGGTCTGGAGGAAACCAGGCACCGCTCATCACCTGCCCAATATCATCCCAACAGTGAAGCATGGTGGTGGCAGCATCATGCTGTGGGGTGTTTTTCAGCAGCAGGGAGTGGGAGACTGGTCAGGGTTGAGGGAAAGCTGAATGGAGCAAAATACAGGGATATCCTCAATGGAAATCTGTTCCACAGCGCTCAGGACCTCAGACTGGGCCAAAGGTTTACTTTCCAACATGACAACTATCCTAAGCACACATCCAAAATGACCCAGGAGTGGCTTAGGGACAACCCTGTGAATGTCCTAGAGTGGCTCAGCCAGAATCCTGATTTGAACCCTATTGAACATCTCTGGAAGGACCTGAAAATGGCTGTCCACCGACGGTCACCATCTACCCTGACTGAGCTTGAAAGGATTTGCAAGGAAGAATGGCAGAAAATCCCCCAATCCAGGTGTGCAAAGCTTGTCATGTCATACTCAAGAAGACTCGAGGCTGCCAAAGGTGCTTCAACAAAGTACTGAGTGAAGGGTCTGAATACTTATGCCAATGTGATATTTCAGGTTTTTTTTCTTTTTAATATATTTACAGACATCTCTAAAATTCTGTTTTCACTTTGTCCTTATGGGGTACTGAGTGTAGATAAGAAAAAAAAAATGAATTTCAACAGCTGTAAAATCAGGCTGTAGCATTAAAAAAAATGACAAAAGAAGGGGATATGAATACTTTCTGAATGCACTGTATATAGGGATCAAATATATATGCTCTTCACTCCTCTCTGCCCTCTCCCATTTCATTCTGCCTCCTTCCTCCCAGCCTCCTCCCTCAGAACTTGGCTAAGGAAATCCAAAGCAGCAAATTCCCTTCTACAAAGCCACTCTGTTCAGCACAGAAATCTTTCTACGGGGTTGCATTTTTTGACAGTGATTCAGCGGCACGTGAGTGGAAAAGCCTGGAGCCATAGCTATTAGCTAGGCCTAAAAACTCAGCTGCTGTCACACAGTTGTCTCAGCCAGACCAAAGGCATCCAAGTCAGGCCACAGCCAGTTTCGGGAGGGGGGGGCTCTGAACTACAGTTGGTGATGGCTGTACCAGATGTGTTCTGCTCTAGAGCCCTACAACTGGAAAGCATATTTGTTTTTCTTAGGTGATACCACCAGATTGACCAGGCCAGGAAATCGACTTCAAAGGAAGGCTAAAACTATTTTTTATCAAGAATTGCTATAATAACAGAATCTTGCAATCTTACTCCTGTAAATTGGAGATGTGTCTGTTTAAGCCTTTTGCATTTTTTTGTGGATTTGAGATTTCTTCCCCCCCCCCCCCCGTTGTTGTTCCGGTAATGAATTGTGCACGTTTCCATCAAAGTCACCTTCCTCCCTGCTTATAGAATGCTTGAAACACATAGCTAGTAATAAGGAGAAGGGACCACTGAGAATTATCAACCTGAAATTGATTTTCAAGATCCTGTTATAAGGGATAATTTAATTCCAAATTCAGCAGTTTTAATAAAATAATATTTTCAATAGGACAATGCATGCATGTAAGTACTAGCTTATTTATAAGTGTCTTTAATGTGGAAAGTATCCAGTGGATGTGATTCATTGAGTAACCAACAGGAAGCCTACAAGTTGCATTTTAGACCACAAATAGATTCCAAGTAGTCACCAAGGATTTTAGTAAAACTAAAGCAAATTGTGGTTTTAAAAAATTGCCCTTGTACTTACACTTGAGAAATATGGAGCAGTATGTCATGCAGATTCTCTAACCTACAAAATAGCTTGTGTTACTAGCTTAGACGAGTAGATGTAACCCAAGAATTAGATGTACTGGTTTTAAAGTAGTCTTTTCCTCCTTAAATCAACCCTGTCCCATATCAAGGTGTCTAAAATCTGTAATGCTTTGTCATCTGTGTATTCTCTTGGAAGCAACTTTAGATGGCCTGCTTTTGGTGGGGAGGGAAGAAGTGTGTTTGGGGATTGTTGACAAGTGTTCACATGATCCCTACTCTGCTCATTAGCAGCTAGCCTCTGTGCAGCCCTTTGTCTTCTGTTGTGTGCCCTCTGCACAACCTCTTGATTTCCTGAGTTCCTTACATACATATCACCTTTCTTCACTTTGGACACCACTTTCTCACCAATGTATCAGCAAGGGAGAGCAAAGCAGATATTTTTGAATGTTGACAACTATACTAAGCATCGTTGGCAACACATGGGAGCAACCTGCAGTGCCAAGACTTAATCAGATGAAGTAAGCCAGAACTGATAGCCCAAGCATAATACTAAGGGTAAATTTTGGAAATTGCAAATTGCCTAATTAGAACTGTTAGAATTTTCTGGGCAATTGCAGTGAAACTGAACTATTGCTCAATTATAGGTATATATTTTGCGTCTATGTCAGCCACATTCAATATGTGATATTTCCTATCATGAATGAAGGGGCTGGAAATGATTCCTGCATAAAACTCTGGAGAATCACTTCAGTTAAAGTAGACGGTGGTTGGGTTCGCATCTTGTATTATGGTTGGATTTCAACAATAATTAAATCATCATAACTATGGTTGACAAATCAGAAGGCTAGATTCACACAACACTAAGCCAAAACCAAACCACCTTTTGGCTTGGTGGAATGTGGGCATTGAATCATTACTACCCTAGCTGGACCAAAGATTTAGTTTTCAATAAAACAGCTATATATGGGAAATTTATTTCTAAGTGGGAATGCTGAGTCAGTTTTGTACTGTTTTTAACAACGCATGGAAAATTTGTCAGGCTGAAGACACACACACATACAAAAAACCCTCTTCTATATCCAGTAAAAATAGCAAAGTTCTGTGGTATATTGAAGACTAACCAATATATTGTGGCAGCATATTTGAAAAGCAGACTCTGACTTCCTGAAAGCTGAAATGGTGTTTATGATGCCAAAAGTCTCTGTTGTTTTTGCTGCCTGCAATAAGTTCACATAACTGCTCTTCTGGAATGTAGGCCTAATTAAACTGGTTAGAAACATGTGTCTAAAAAACACCAGGCTTAGCACGTTGAACAATTTAATAGTGGAATTTGTCACTATAGGATTTTGTGAGTTCCTATTGATGAAACTAAAAACTTACAATATTATAATATGTCTTTATTTTCTACAAAAGCACTACCACAGTGATCTGTAGTTCTGCTTCTGAAACCTATGATTTCATTTTAAAACCTCTCTCCCTTACAATTGCAAGTGAAAATTATAGAAAAGCTAAAAGTGGATGGCTTTGGTAAATTAAGCCCCCACCCCTGCCCCCCAAAAAGTTTGGCCAGAGACGCTAAAGAAGAAGCCTCGACTGTTAACCTTCATTTACAGCAGAGAAGTAAGGGGAAGAGCTTTTATCTCAAACAATTCTAAGTATTATGCAATATACAGCATTTCTATGTTGACATGTCCTGTACCCTGTGATTGGATTGTTTTGGCAGTTTCCGGGTATGAATTGTCATGCTTTTTATGGATTAGGTGTGGTATACCTGATTAGCTTCTACTTATATGGTCTTCAGTCTGTGGTTAGTGGTTAGTCTGTTAGCGGTTAATGTGTGGAAAGACTGATCCACATAACCACCTTACTGTGGTTCAAAGATGCCCCACTTACCATTTGCTAAGGAAATGTCTATTTTTCAAGCATTCTGTTGTTGAGACAAGCCAAATCTGATCCAAATCTGTATGGAGAATCCATGCCCTGTGGAGAAGGAGGCTTGAGATAATATGATTATGATTGGGGCCAGTGATCTGCTGAACTACAGATGGCCCACTGGACCTGCTGTGAACCACCCCTTTCCATCAGGTCACTGGGCTTGGATGTTCTGCAGTACTATTTTGGCTGCAAGGGAGTCTTGAAATGCAGCTGCTTCCTCTCCCGACCTTTTAAAGCTGGTGATTGGTTACTTGATTTAGAGCAATATTTCTCCAACTTGGCAATCTCATACTTCAACTCTCAGAATTCATGCCAGATGGAGAATTCTGGGAGTTTTAAGTCCACACATCTTAAAGTTGCCAAGTTTGAGAAAAAACAATTTAGAGGGTGCTGAAGTCCTGAAATTGACCAGCCTATCCCTAATTTAATGTTTGTAATTGAAAGGATGGTTGAAAGGGTTCCCCTCTTTAACTTATGTAGCCTGAGCAATTGGGAATTCTCTTCTCAGTGGCCTTGGTTTTTCAGTTCCTCTACACATGGAATGTTCTTTTAAAAAAATCAATTCCATCGTGGAAAGTTTCCTGGTATGGATATGGCCTAAGCATACAGCATAAAGCTCATGCGTAGGATCCAGCATCTCTGCACTCGGACGGTACAGAAAAACTAGTTATTTCATGCCACCTAGTGGTCAATAGATAAATAGATAAATTATCAGTAGTTTTGAAGCAGTTATGTTTATGATTGTGTGTTTGTGTGTGTGTGTGTGTGTGTGTGTAAAGATTTCCCCTGTACAGTCATGTCTGACTCTAGGGGGCAGTGCTCATCTCCGTTTCTTAGCCGAAGGAGCCAGCATTGTCTAAAGGCATTTTCGTGGTCATGTGGCTGGCATGACTATACCCTGAATGGAAGGTCGTTACCCTCCCACTGAAGTGTACCTATTTATCTACCTGTATTTGCATGCTTTCAGACTGCTAGGTTGGCAGGAGCTGGGGCAAGAACAGGAGCTCACCCTGTCACAAGGTACTTGGGTCTCAAACTGCCAGCCTTCTAGTTGACAAGTGCAGAGACTTAACCACTAGGCCACCGTGTGCCTGATAGCATTTTACAGCTTCAACACATTTACTCAGGCCTAACTCCCTATTTTCAACTCCATGTCCAAGGATCCTTACACAGAGACAGCATCTGAGCTATGCAAATACTGGCAGCCACAACTTTGCAGTTAACACAGAGGAACTATAGTAATTTATCCATTGTTAGGATGATAGGTCAACAGACTTTGGGGAAACAAGGTTAAGGGAAAAATGATTAGCTGAAGTACCTTGCAGGGATCATCTGAAATATGTTCTGTATGGCAATTGATGACAGCTTTTCACGCAGTTGGTGGCATTCAGATTTCAGCCAGGGAAAACTGCCAGTCACTGCCCTTACAATGTTGCACAGCAAGATTTGGTTTCATCTTGGATCATTGTTTTGCCATTTTATGATCTGAGTGGCTGAGCTTATAAATCAAATAATATTACTGGAACGCAAAGCCAAAAAAAAAACTTTCTATTATGAACCATAAGTGGGCTGAGACAGATTTCAGCAGTGGTAAATCTCATCGGTGTTTTATGTTGTTCAGTTCTAAGGCCCACTGTAACCAGGTACAACATTTAGCTTAAAATAAATAAGATGTCTTTGAGTGAATTCTGAGCTTAACAATTGGTTTTCAACAGCTGAGCTGAACTGAGATCACAATCCTTTTACACAAAAAGTCAATTTTTTGTTAACTCAAGCTTTCTCAATTGATAGTTTAACTTTAGATGAAACAAACAACAACAAGCTGGCTTAGTTGTTGAAACTATTAGGCAGTTTAAATTCAGGAATTACAGGTAGTCCTTGACATAACAATCATCCCTTTAATGACCATTCAAAGTTACAACAGCATTGGAAAAAATGACTTTTTACCTATTCTCATACTTAGCACCATTGCAGCATCTCCACAGTTATGTGATCAAATTTCGGGTGCTTGGCATATATTTATGATGGTTGCAGTGTGACAGGATCCTGGGGTTGTCATTTGTAATCTTCCTAAGGGGCTTCTGATAAGCAAAGTTAATGGGGGAAGCCAGATTTGCTTAATGACCACAGGATTCATTTAACGACTGTAGTGATTTGGTTAACAACCATGACAGAAAGGTCGTAAAATGGGACATGATTCACTTAAAAACTGTTTTGTTTAGCAATGGAAATTTTGGGCTCAGTTGTGGTTGTAAGTTGAGGACTACCTGTTATTATTATCAGGAGATTCCAAGCTGATTTCAGGCCATGCCTGCTACCATGTTTCCCCGAAAATAAACCACACCCCGAAAAAAAGACCTACCTTGATTTGTGGGGTAGGCCTAATATAAGTCCTACTCCAAAAATAAGCCCTAATTAGGACCCCGCCCACTCTGTCCCAACTGGCTGCCACAATGGGGCAAGAGGCCGCACGGCACATCGCGCCACTGCCGCCACAACGAGGCTTGGCAGGTGGGGGGGTGGAGCTGCGTCCCGCACCCGCTTCCTTCAGCCCCCCCCCCCAGCCAGGCCATTCCTTGCTCCCTTTCACTCCCCTCCCGAGCCGGACTGCCATGCTACCGCACGGAGGCTGGGCGGGGTAGACCTGGTCCCCCTCCGCCATTTTGGAGCCGGGGGGAGTGACAGCGAAAGGCTCCACTGCTGCTGTGCACCACTGCAGGGGCTTTCTTCATGCTCCACTCCATAGATCACCTGCCACCTCCTTCTCCGCCAACTCTCCCGTGGCTGGCAGCCCTGTTTCCTGCCACTTCTCCTCCCGGCGCTGCTAAAGAGCTTGGTGCACCATCACCCAGCTCCTCCCTCTTCCCGAAAGCAAAAAACATTCTTCACTAACCTGCTTTCCAACTCTGCTGCATTTCTCTCCTGCTGCAGGGAAACGGAGTTCGTGAGACTAAAAAAAGTTCAGTCAGACCTTCCAACTTCTTGCGGGAAAAAAAAAGATCTCGCGAAGTTGGAAGGTCTGACTGAAAATATAAGACACCACCCGAAAGTAAGACCTAATGCCTCTTTTGGAGGCAAAAATAATATAAGACCAGGTCTTTCTTTCAGGGAAACACAGTAGGCACAACTGAGATTGTTAATAGCTTAGTTTCTTGTGAAAACTCAGCAAATTGTGGTTTTAACAAACCTTGGTTAAGCAAATAAGACATGATAAGCCAGGCCTAGTGTGGAAATCAGTACAGTCTTGCTTGGTCTCAGCCCTAGTGTGATTATCCTGATAGACTTTGAATAAAAGGTATCTTCTTTCCTGCTTTTCACCTCTTCCCTTTACTGAAATCAAACCCTCTCCTACCTCCCACCCCAAACCCCACAATAGCCTGAAGATTTTATGTACAAAGAGTCTGAATGCAAAATATTTTCATCCGAGTCAAGTCTCAATGTGTTTAGCTTCATTATGGATGAAGAGACCTGAGTTTTAATAGCAAATCCATTTGACAAGAAAAGCTATTAACCTCTGTTTCTTGTATCAGTATTCTTACAGCAGCACATTTTAGTTAAAGTAATCTTCTTTGTCCTGGAGGCTGCTTGCAGATAATGCAGACATTATCCTTATCTCTGAAATAAATAGAAAAGGTGGCATTTCAAATATTGTTGCAAGCTTGAAAGGGTCTATAATCAAAAGAACTGCAGAAAGGAAACAGCAGTAAAGGGCAAAAGGCTTTTGGTTAGCAGCATGCAACAGAAACTCTCCCTAGGATTAATAACCCCAGGTTTTGCTTGTGAGAATAGCTGCCAAGTACTATAAGGGGGAAGAAGAAGAGTGAGATTCATGGTTATGTTATTTGTAGTCTGCTTTGGAATGGTTGGATTCATCACTGGCACTACATCTTTCCAATTTCTTTTGTCTCTTTGTATTTCAGTGATCAGAGCAAAGGCTGTCTCTGAAAAAGAGGTGGACTCTGGGAATGACATCTATGGAAACCCCATCAAACGCATCCAGTATGAGATCAAACAGATAAAGGTAACAAACAGCTATATGAAATCCATAGCTTTGGCTATGTGTATACAGGCAGTCCCTAGGTTAAGAATGACTTCTGTTCCTAATGCCATCTTTAACTCAAATTTGTATGGAAGTTGGAACTTGTACTTACAAACGGACAGCCTGTTCCTTAAAAAAGTGGATGACATTGTCCTTCCTTGAGCTGATGAACTGCTGAAGCTGCAAAATGCTTTCAGGAACTGCTGAAAAAGGCTGAAAATAGGCTTATATATTAAAAATGTACAGCTTCAGTGGTTCCTGAAAGCATTGTACGGCTTCAGCATTTCATCAGTTCAAGGAACGAGAACACTGCCATTTTTAGCAATAGACAGCCTGTTTCTATTTGAAGATAGTCTTTACTTTCTGAACCTGGGGGCTGCTTATGTATCTGCCTTGTATATACACACAAAGAAGAGCAACAGCAATTCAGAGTGAAACTGCAGAGAACCTATGAACCTGTTATGTTAGTGCTAGACATTTTCTGTGTTTTGTTTTCAGATTTCCAGCTGCCTTGTTTAGAACTATTAAAATATTTTTAATTTACCAGTTGGGAATACTTAGGCTAACAAAAGAATAAGAAAAAGGAAGGGGAAGAAAAGCCTTCTAGTCTTAGCTGATAGTGTAAAAACATTGAAAAACCCCTCAAAAGCAAAGAAATCAAGGGTTTGGCACATGCTAGAGTTAGATCCAATTGGCATTCTATTCCTACACTGATTTAATGAAAGAAGAGCAGAAGAGCTATCATTCTGTATCCTAGAACTAGTATGGAAGAAGCAGCTTTTAAGAGCAGTTTTGGTTTTCTGTTTCTGGAATTTCTTTGGAATTGGCCTATTAATGTTTGGTTTCCCTGCATGTCATCTGTAAAAGCTTCTCCCTCTGCTGGAGAAGCTGTTGGAAACAAATGCACCTTTTCCATACATTAAAGCTCTATTCTAAAATAACTTGATCTTAGGTCTCAGTACAACATCATATTTGCCAGATTCATTAATGATCTATTTTATGGTTTTTTTAAAAAAATATCCCTAAACATAAAGTTAACATTTTTCAAATGAAAATCAGTTGGATATAAGATCACATGCCGAATGATAGAATTTACATACCACATTAACCATAACTTTAGTTTCTAAATCACAATGTATGGCTTGACACAATCTCTGAATCCTCCCTGTTGTAATAATGGTTAATGGATGGCCTTTTAAAAATAAATAGGTGGCAACACTTTATTGGCATAGTGATTGATGGAAAAATCAATCAATCAATCAAGAGGGGAAATCGATAGGAAAAATATACATGCCTGTCAAAGGATTAAAGAAAATTGTGAAAACATTGGTCCCTGTCTTTTGACTGTGTTTGGGAAAGAACTTGGAATAACATTGGAAACACTAGAATTTGCTTCCCCATCTTGATGTTCTCCAAATGTGCTAGATTGCCACTCCTACAGTTTCTAGCTAGGATTTCTGGAATGAGACCAGCACATCTGGAGAATACCAGTTTGAAAATGTTGCACTAGAAACATGTCTGACATCATGATCAGCAAGAGGAAGGGCTTGTGCACGTAAAGATCTCTAAAGGGTGTGCTCCATCTTACTTAAAAAAAAAAAAAATTAACTGGCATGGTTGCTACTCTTGGCCTCATTTGCTTCTTTCCTTTCAGATGTTTAAAGGGCCAGAACAAGACATTGAATTCATCTTCACAGCTCCCTCCTCAGCAGTGTGTGGAGTGACACTGGATGTTGGTGGCAAGAAGGAATATCTCATTGCGGGTAAAGAATAATAAATTTGCAAAGTCCAGAAAAGGAGTAAGAAATAGAAAGCCAATGAAATACAATTATGAAAGACAAAGAAAAAACCCCAAATCTGCTTTTTACCAGTCCCGTATCACTCAAAATACCCAAAATATTTCTGACAATGAGCTTTGTACAAGAAATGAATCTTCAAATTTGGTGATCACATATCTTTGGCAACTTGCTACTAGAATCTTGTAATGGTGTTTGACTGGCTGTTTCTTAGAAAATAAAGTAATAAACATGATCCTTAGTCTGACTCTAATCCAGCTTCCTGCTCAATGCAAAATTCATAGTGAGAGGTGCTTGGTGCTCTCTGAGTTTGAGGTTTTTGTTTTTTTTTGCAGACATTTCATTACTCAAACTGAATAACATCATCAGTGCTACGGTATTAGGCACACGTTTAAAATCAAGCTAGGTCTTATTTTCAGGATAGGTCTTATTTTTGGGGAAACATGGTAGTAAGGAGTGAGGTTTGCTCTCAGTTTATATTCTAGTGGCTTGCCCTGTTAATGTTGGTGGGAGTGGTCTTGGAAGTTCTTTGGTTGGGCTGTTTAATGTTGGCTTGTTTGGCAGTTCCTTGATTGGGGTATTGTTTACTTGATAATTGGTCTGATGTTAATCTCGGAGTTAATCTATGCTCATCTGATTGCTGATTGCTGGTGGGGAGGTGTTTTGGTCTTTTTGTTCCCTTTTTGGCTTGTTGATTATCTCTGTTGCTGTAGATATTGTTTATGCCTATCTGTCTATTGATGGCTAATTTGTCAGGGTGCTAGGCTTCTAGAAGATTCATAGCGCAGATTGTTATAATACATCCACAGTTGGGGACTGCTCAGCTTCATCTTAAATCTCAGCAGCTCTCTAAATTGCAAAATGTTTTCAAATGATTAGCTAAAATTGGCTTCCCTAACAATTTCCAACTATTATTTTTAGAAGAATAGAAGAATTCTGTTTCATCTGCCTCATAATAGCTCTTCAAACATGTAAAGTTTACTATCAGTTCCCATAATTTTCTCTTTTTCAGTCATAGCCATTGGTGAGGGCAGCAAGGGGTGGGAGACTGATGCAACACACAGCTTCATCTCATGATGCAAAATCTGTGACATATGTGCTTGTTGGGACACCACAATATAACTCTGGAATTTATGTTGCAACCTCTCTCCACATGGATCATCATTTTGCCATGATCTGTTTGCCGCACATGCCTGTGATTATAGGCTAAACAAATTTACTTCTTTGAAATGTTCTTAATGAAATTTGCCTTTTAGTTCTCTTATCATCGTACTTATTCTTCTCTGTGCATATTCCAGTTTTTCAATCTCCTTAAAATAAGATGCCAGAAATGGAGAAAGGTATTTCATCTGTAGCCTAGTATGGAAGAGTATGCCTATTATTTTTATACTTTTATTTTTCAAGAAATGAATGTGAAATGGGCATATTATACATTACAGCCCAAGCTTTCAAATTCATCTTTATTTCCACAAATATATGCTGGTCCTGTATCTTTTAATAGGGATTATAAGAAAAAAGTGGCTAATTGTTAGGGGGTGATCACTAAGCCAAAGTTAAATGGAGAGGCAAGACTGGAATAGCAGAGATTGATTTGCCAATTTGCTTTGGGAAATAGTTATTTTATGATAGGCGATGCCCATTGTGGCAGCCATTTTGTGAATGTTCAGCTTACCCACAAAGGCAGCCATTTTGTGAATGTGATCTGGAAATTCCAGAGGTGCCTAACACGTGCTACCCCCCCCCCATCCCAATTGACTGGAAGCTGTGTAGGAGAGTGCAATTATTTAAAAATCAAAGTTTGTTTTAGCTCTCATTTTATTTACAATTTAGGTTTCCCAATCAAATTAAGAGGGTGGCCACTGCATAAGTTAACTCTGGAATTAATCAGGAAAGTGTTCTCTGGCTTGCAGGCTGCTATTCATAATTGCTTTGTTCTCTCAGGGAAATCGGAGGGTAATGGCAGGATGCATATCACCCTGTGTGACTTCATTGTTCCTTGGGATTCCCTCAGTGCCACCCAAAAGAAGAGTCTCAACCAGCGGTACCAGATGGGCTGTGAATGCAAGGTAAATCCAAATTTATTTACTTATTTGTTTGTTTATTTGATTTCTATAGCTGCCCATTTCAACAAATGATTTTGCGGTGGCTTACATTATAAAATTATAATTATAAAAAACAATGAAAACAATATAAAATAAATATATATGGTTATTGAGTAGGACTATTGTCATGGATGTTAATACAGTCAAGAAACCGAGTCCTTAAGTCACTCAGTACCCCAGGCCCAGGCACACAACCAAGTTGTGCTAACAGCCTAACTTGCTGGACCCAATTGGCAGGTGGAAATGACTGGGAGAAGACTGTTCCTTAACCCAGTCCCAAACCATGAAGAGCTTTAAAGGTGATAACCAACACCTGGAATTGTACCTGGAAGCACACTGGCAGCCAGTGTCACTCACATTGGCATTGTTAATGTGTGTCAAGCATCCAACACTTTTTACTACTCATGCAGTCACATTCTGCATCAGTTGAAGCTTCTGAATGCTGAAGGGCAGTCCCCTGTAAAAGCGCATTACAGCAATCCAGACAAGAGGTCATGAGGCATAAGCGACTATAAACAAAGCCTCCCAACTCAGGCACAGGTGCAACTGTATCACAACTCTAAGGTGTGCAAAGGTCCTTCTGGCCACAGTTGCTAGCTGCTCTTCTAGCAGGAGCCGTAAGTCCCAGAAGATCCCCCCAGATTGTGCACAGGCAATGCCACCAGGGCCAGTAGTGGGAAAACTTTTTTCTTCAGAAGGCCCAAATACCCAATGCCATTCAGTCTTGCTTGGGTTGAGACAAAGCTGATTGCACTCCATCCCGACCCCTTACAGTCTCCATGCACTGGGGACAGGGCATCCATGGCATCGTTCAGGCAGCTCAGCATACAATACTGCCCCATCCAATTCACAAAGCCGGTCCAGAAGGATACCATGATCGATAATATTGAAAGCTGCTGATAGGTCAAGAAGAGCGAGGATGGTCACACTGCCCTCATCTGGTTCCTGCCACAGGTCATCTAAGAGTGTAGTCAGTGTCATCTTAATCTTGTAACCTGGCCTGAACCCTTTCACCTTTGGACCTTCTGCGAGGAGGAGAATGGTTCCTGTTTGCTTTTTGCTTTACCTTCTTGGAGGTGCTGGCAGAATAAAGTATTTATTCAGTTGAAGAACTCCTAACCCACCCCAGTCCCCAAAGATCTGGGTGATGTACAGCCTCAAAACAAAACAAAAAGGCCATGGTAATTAGTACCAAAAATCAGAATCAAATTCAGAAGGCAGACTAACATGAAACAGATTTAACTTGCTTCCAGAATTGCAAACAGGTAGGGTTGCCTGGACTACTACTGGTGAATGATGAACAGACTACTAGACAGAATTCCTGCTCTCTCTCATCCATACCAAATAGACAGACTCCATTCTGGCAAGGTATTGCCCAAGATCTTGTCGGCTCTTATAGTTGAATGAAATCTTGGAAGTCTTCTAGTCCAATACCCTGTCCAAGGCTGTGTTATTCAGGGCTTTAAAACACTTTGAATTGGACCCAGAAGCCTACTGGTAACCAATGCAGGCACTTTGAAATGCACATAATTCCATATTGATGGTATTGTCTTGCTAGTAATCTTGCATGCTAACCTGTCAGATTGCTCAGATGTTTGGTCCAAAATGCTGCAATGCATGGAACCTGAATCCAATGCCAGCAGGGTTAATCAGATCTTCAGTCATAATGGTGGGAAATCATGGAATATTGGTATTTTTTCTCTGCAGATTTCCCGCTGCCCCTTCATCCCCTGCTATGTCTCTGCTCAGGATGAGTGTCTGTGGACTGACTGGGTGACGGAGAAGAACATCAATGGGCGGCAGGCAAAACACTATGCCTGCATTAAGCGGAGTGATGGTTCCTGTGCGTGGTACCGTGGAGTGGCTCCCCCTAAACAGGAGTTCCTTGACATTGAGGATCCTTGAGTTCCTTTGGCACCGGCAGCATGGCTTGCAAGGAATTAGATCGGTCCACATTTGACATCACTTCCTGGAAACAGCATGAAAATAAAATCTCATGGGCAGGCCAATAGTGGTGGGCGGAGAGTGCTAAGGAAAGGGATGTTGAGGCCATTCATACGTTGCTTCTTTTGCTTCTTCTCCTGTGCTGTTCCAGTGAGTGTCTTCTTACTCTATGGATTTCAGCAGCAACATGTCAAAGTGTAATGGAGGAAGGCAGTATCAAAAGTATGATTGGCTGAGAGGTGTTGTCTCTGATTCTGGGTAGCAGGCCTACCAGGTTCTTATTGTCTTGAGAAGACATCCCTCCTTGTGAAGAAAGCACGTAAACCCTCTCTTTCCCACTCTCCCACCTTCTGCCTGGGTCAAAACCCCTCTTCTTTCCACATATGAAATTATTCCACACTTACTGCTTTAGAGTCATTCCTTTCTTTTAGCCACATCTACAGAGACACGTGGTGGGCTGAGATTAAACATGCATTTGGGGGCTCCATGAAAAGTGGTGGTGGTGTCATCAGTCAGGCCATCCTTTTGCAGAGAGTTGTGTTATCTTCCAAGGACTAAGCAACCCTTTGAAAATTGACTATCGGAGGGAGACAGTATCTTCTTTCAGGGGCAAAAATTGAAAGTGGGGAGGTTAATCATGTTACAAAATTAGTTAATATATATAGCCTGGAAGACATACAAGAGATATATATGCAGCTTTTAGCTTTGCATCTGGAATTGTCAAATTTCAGTTCAAAAAAGGGTTTCAGGATATGGACTTACTCCATATACTTTATCCACCTTTTTCATATTCGTGCCATTAATGTAATTCTGATGTCACAGTCTCTCTTAGCCACTTGTAAAGTTTGCTATTCCTACTAGGATATTGGAACTTTGTAGAACAAGGAATTGTCATTTTTCTCTTGCTCCTCCTCCTCCAAAGTTCCTGGAACAGAATGATTTTTTAATCAGACCAACACAGCTCCAAGCCCTCTGATTTGCTCGATGGAGAAACTAATTTTTGCCACAAGAATTCTGCAGACGGCAAACATTTATGTTCTCTTCCCAAATATGTGATTAGGAGAGTTGGCCAGTGATACACACCTTTATAAACTGTGATTATAAATGCTCCTTTGGAGTAATGACAAAACCCTCCACTGTCTGAAAAGGAGCATTATTCAGTGCAGTCTTTCCATTCCCCCTTCTGAGCTAGTCCTTTGTTTCCTGGGTTTCCCCAAGCTCTGTGAGCCCCCCCCCCTTTTGAGATTCTCAAACCTAGATCTGAAGGATACTTACACTTATTCTTAGCCAGGCCTGCCCCCTGTGGCCTTTTCATGCTGTTCATCAAGGTAGAATTTAAAGATGTCATACTGGGCCAGTCTGTTGATTTCAATATATTTTTAAAACAAGAAAAAGGAAAAAGAATCTGTTCAATCCAGTATAAGACTCCTGTTTTACTTCCTGTACGGTTATATCCTATGTGACATTTACCTTTCTCTCTGTTGATACTTTTTGATTTTAATTTTTTTCCCAGTTTGTTTCAGCAATCAGTTGTATCATTCCTCTATTATGTTCTTTTAATGTCCTTGTTTAGCTGTTAGATTTGCACTTATTACTTTGTAAAGGGGTTCTGAGTTGGAAGCTTTTAACATACAGTGGGGAAGAATGTCAAAATGTACGGAGGACAATGTTCCTTCCTTCATCCTGGAATGCCAGCGGAAGCAGTATTCTGTTCCTGTCTTCTCCTCTGGCTTCTCCTGCAGCATGTGTAAGTCTTTTACAGAGACTGGAGGGTGGCAGCAACACGTGACTGTTTCTTGCTAGCCAAACTGCAGCTCCCAGCCTGCCAGCAAGCAAACTAAGTTGGCCATTTAAATAGCAGTGTGAAAAAACAATCCCTGCAAAAGACCTATTTATGGAAAAACAGTATAAAAGACTTCTCAATTGGCTTAATTTATAGCTGAGAGTTTTAGTGTCACGCATAACTTTCCCTGAAGCACCCATAACAGAACAGTTTCCCCTCCATGCCAGCAATTCAAAAATATTTAAAAAATAATAATAAAGAGTTTACATTATTTTCAAATCTTTGCTTAGTGAGTATGAAAAAATAAGTAACTTGCTGCCGTAATTTAAAGCTTTTGGGGGAGCAGCTGGGGTGGGAAGATTGTTTGGTGGGTAGAATAATATGGGGTGGGTTGTTTTTGTTGTTGTTGGATTCTGAAAGCTAAGATTTTCTTGTGCTGGGAACACATGAAAGTTGTTGAATAGACAAGCAGACTGGGCATGTCTCTGACGCTTTGTATAATTCGTATGTGGACACTTGAGTCTCCGGACAATAAACAGTATTATCAAAGAAAATGAAAACAGGCTCTTTTTGGGTGGCATACACTTTGTTTCTGCTGAGGGGCAACCAAAATTCCTGCAGGGCCTCTTAACCACTTAATAGTTCAGAACATTTGAATGGAAGAATGCAGGCAAATCAATGGAGGATCCTCTTCCCCTCCATAGCCCCAGCGTCAATGGCTTTAAATTTCCCCCTCCCATCTGTTTTCAGTATTTCTCCCATGTTCTTGATGTTCCCTTCCCTATCCAAAGTTGGGAGCTACCAGTTATCTGAGTGGTGGCAATTAATAATCCACCAATGCTGTTTAATACTACATAAAGCTCTGTTGAAAGAAAAATCTTCATCAAGGTCCAGTCCAAGCCGGGAATAAACAAAATGGAGACTGCTTTAGAAAGAAGGTTGTAGTTTATTGAAGCGCAGAACCACAAGAGCAGCTGACCACATGTTGCTGGGAGTAGTGGGTTTTTATATCTTCTTGGGCTTTTGTGTTTGGAGTTGTTCCTGTTCCTGCGGCTTTGTATTTCCTGTGTCATGTACTTTGACCTGAGTCTGAGTGTGCTTTTTTTGCATTCTGATGGTGGTGGGTTAATCCTATTATGTCCTAAATGTCATGTTCTGCTTTCCTGGGGCTGTGGCTGATGGCTATGTCCTGTGTTGGATGGGTGAGGGGTTGCTGGTTCTAATTCTATCACTCTGCTATTGTTAGCTATCAATTTTGCTGCAAGGGATTTCGAAAGGTCCTGTCTTGAATGGGTTTCTGCAGGTAGTATTTGTTCATGAATGGGGCCTCAGTCTTTCTGAATAGGATTATCAAATCCGCATTTCTGCAGAGCTGGTCTTCTTAGTTTCTGCTTGGGGCTATTAAGAAAAACTGGGCCTGCTTTTCTGCCTTTAAGATCCTTTGGGGAAATATAATATTCTGCCTTTTTAATATTTCCTTCTCTTGGTGTGTGTGTGTTCTTCCCAGAGCTCCATACTGAGCACAACACTCAGCCTTCCCTCAGTTTAGCACGACTGCAAAATTACAAAAGGGATCTCAGGAATTCTGTTTATTCTTACTGGAACAATTTAAAATCAGTACAATGTAAAGTGCCCTATTTCCAAACAGCCAATTGGGTGTAGTGGTTAAAGCATCAGGTTAGAAACTGGGAAACCATGAGTCATAGGTCCGTCTTAGGCAGAAGAATCCATTAGATTAGGGGTCTCCAACCTTTTTGTTTTGGCGGCCCAGTGGGAGAGGGAGGGGCAGGCGCCTTACGTACGCATGTGCAAACATGAATGTGGCACATGTGCGTGCTCACGTACAAACAGGCTGCAAGCATGCCCACCATGCAAATGGGGCTGCGAGCATGCGTGCGAGGCTCTCAGCAACGGCGGCGCCTGTGTGAGGCTTGTGGCGCCGCTGCCTCCAGGCTCGTGGCGATGCTACCACCAGCGCGAGGATCGCAATGCGGTCCACAGTGATGCCAACCCCAGCATGAGGCTTGCGCTGCCACCCTCATGTGAGGCTCGCGTCGTGACCTGTGCGAGGCTCGTGCTGTGGCCCGCAATGATGCCACCCCAATGCGAGGCTCATGCCACTGCCCCCGCGCAAGGATCACGCTGCGGCCCACAGTGATGCCGCTCCCGGAATGAGGATCGTGCCGCTGCCCCCCACGCAAGGATCATGCCGCGGGCCACCTGCCACTTGCGGTGCTGCCACCATCCACACAATACTAGCGGCACTGCCACTGCCCACACACAGCAACGGTGGCATGAGGGGGGGTAAGCACGCACACACGTGCACACACTGCCCAACTATTCACATGGCCTCGCAGCCGCGTCCCATAGGTTGGGGACCTCTGCATTAGATCGTTAAAGTGTTGAGAATTCACTACCTCTAAGATAAGATAAGATAAGATAAGATAACCTTTATTGTCATTTTTTTACTGTGGGCACAACGGCACACATCAAAAATGAAATTTAGTTGCCCACTCTCAAAGTGAAACACATACATGGCACACACCTAAACATACTATGTACAACATATGTATAGACCCACACCCCTACATATACATAACAAATAAATATTAAATACTGTCCATCTTGAATATATAACCGAAGGAGGAAGCTTGAGAGTTCACAAGGTTAATGCTGTATGGAATGAAACTATGGCTGAATCTGGATGTTCTGCTACGGATACCACGAAGCCTCCTCCCAGAAGGTAACAAGGAAAACAGGTCATGAAGAGGATGTGTAATGTCCCAGATAATCTTATGGACCCTGCTCAAGCAGCGCTTCTGTGCTATGTCCTGGATGGGAGGGAGGGAGCTGCCAATGATCTTTTCGGCCATCCTCACCACTCTCTGAACCGCCTTCCTGTCTGAAGCAGTGATGCTTCCAAACCAGACTGTGATGCTGTATGACAGGATGCTCTCGATCGTCCCCATGTAGAAAGTGGTCAGGACACGGGAAGGAAGATGTGCTTTTCTCATGCGACGCAGAAAATGCAGGTGTTGAGCCCGCTTCACCAATTTCTCAACTCTATTTACAACTATTCACAACTCTAATTACCTTCTCCAGTACTCTTTTCTCCCCAGCATAAATATTTGAACCCGATTTAGCTCGCCCCCATCTCATCAGGTATGTGGGATTAAAATCGCACAAAGAATAAACTTTGGCTTCTAACCATCCGCCGTGTCGTCTAAAATCCTGACGACGGATCCTCCGAGCACTTAAATAGGATCGTCACGGTAGGATCCGCGATCGGTTCTGTGCGGTACCCTGGCTTCTGGACCCCAAGCTGCCTCGGGAGTGTCCCACCTTCCCCTCCCTCCGTTTTCAGTGGTGCTCAAGAGCTGAATGGGACTACTCACCACGGGAAAATGCAACAATTCAATTTGTTTAAAATAATTTAAAAATATTTTAATTTTTGTCATTCACATTTCATTTTATCCCTCCTTTGGCATCCCCTTTTTAATGATTCTATTCCCCTATTTCTTCGATATTAATGTAACTCTTGTCCCACGGCGAGTTGTTCCGCCGCAAGTTGGCCACGGAGAGTTGTCCTGCGGCGAGTTGGCCGTGGCGAATTGTCGTAGATCCGCTCAAGAGAGTCGGCTAGTCAGCACTTTTAGTCGAAAGAGTAGCAAAGCGAGGGGATGAGGGACACAGCGGCCTCTGCTGTCTACCAGCAAAGCCAGCACTTCGCAGCTTCCTCTGGCCAAAGCCGACGGAGCCAGGCGCCACTGCCTTCCGGAAACGTGCGAACGGGCAGATGCGCTGCTTTGCGTCAGAGCAGGACGGGCTGGACTGGCTTTCTTTTCCCCGCCCCATTAGGAGGCGGATTGGGCCTGGCCTCGCGGCCTAGCAGCTGCGCTCTCGCCTTGTCTTTGCGCTGCGTTGGACACGTGTTGTATATGCGCACACGCTGTAGGAGCGCAGGGACCTGGTGAACCGCTCCGGATGGTGAGTGAAAGGTCGGAATGAGAACGGAGGAAGAGCGCGGGGCGAGCGAGGAGGGGGTGGGTGGCGGTGCAACGGAGACGGCTTGGGCCACCGGGTGCTGGCTGCTCGCGGAGAGCGATCGCTCGGGAGTCCGAGTGCCTGGCTGCGTGACTCTTCCCCCCGTTTCCCTTCTCTCCTTTTCGGCACCGCGGCTATTCCTGTGCAGCCCTTGTTCGGCTTCCTCTGGGCCGTGGCTGCTTGAACTGATGGCCCGGCGCCAGGGCGAGAGACTTCTGTTCGAATCCCCGGTGAATCGGGGCCGTGCCGAGGAGGAGCCTCCGCTGTGAGCCCAGGCCCTGCTTGGACCGTCTCCGGAAGGCGACGCATGTAGGTGCCCTTGCACGAGCGCCGGAGGCTCTGGAGCGCTTTGGAATTTCTGGGCTGGGGTAGAACGGCATGTATGGTTGGGGGGCTGCGCGTGCTTGCCCCAAACTGTCGGCACGAATGGTAGCAGATCGGGGCTAATGCGCGCGCGCTCTTTGCAAAGGGAGGGAGATGGGGAAGGACAGAGGGCGAGAGGAGCAAAAGGTTCCTTTCTGTCTTCTGTTGAGGAAGAGATCGGAAGGTAGACGAAGCATTTTCTCCTTAGAACTGTGGTATTTCTGTTGCTCCTTGCAATAATGCCTTTTGCTAAACGCTGGGCTCCTTTTGGTCTGTTATCTCACAGAAAACCCTCCCTCCCTCCTTTCATCTCTCATCTCTGATAGAATACTTTTGTGAGGCTGCGCTTGAGAAGTTTGCTTCCAGGCACCCAGTGACATTCTCTTCTCCTGATGATTCAGTTCTGCTGACATGCTCTCAGGTGCAAGAATGCGCCAGCAGCTCTGCTCCCCAACTTCCCATGCTGTTTCCTTAGCATCCATACCTTGTGTGCCCTTGGCTGCCCGGTTAGATGCTACTTGCCAAAGGGTGAAATTTGTTTTGCATATGACACCTGGTGCCCTCCAAGTATGCTGTACTTAATTGCCCACTAGCCGGGAATTATGTTATGTAATCCAACACTTCTAGAGAATCCCAGGTGTGGGAGACTGTTTTTTGTTAGATAAGTGTGATCACTCTTATGTTCTAATGGGAGAATAGAAAAAAAAAGTGAATGGAAATTTGAAGCAAGATAGACTGAGGAAACTTTCTGAAACTGTTTATTTTAGGGAGGTGCTCATGTTCAGATAATAGTACACTTTAATGTGTGTGTGATAGCATTCCATGTACACAGCCACCTAAATTTATATATATAAATATATACCCCCTGGAAAAATACCTGGTTCCCAAAAAGACACATGATGCAAACCCCCTTTCCTTCAAAAACAGTATTATATGAATTTTTTCCTCAGCAAGGCCTGTTATATTTATAAGAAAGATTCATCTATTCAGCTTGGCAGAATGTTTTAATCTTCTATTAGTAGGGACCCTTGGGGTTTCTTAATGGGAAGTAAAACTATTGCCAATCACAACTTCAAGGCAATCCAGGAAATAGTCAGATAATAATGGTGAGCCCTTTTTATTTATTTATGATATTTATATTCCTTGCTGTAGCTGCTAATTTGTCTGTCTAAAGACTAAGCAGATTTCACACCTCATTAAAGGTTGTAATGTGATTTGCATGTTCCAGAGCACAGTTATTTCAGAAAATAGAAACGCATCATTTAGAAGTTAATTTCCAGTTAGTTGCAAAGCAACATGAAAGTACATCTAGAGCCCTCATATGCAGCAAAAACTATTATATAATCTAATCCTTTGTTGGGTTTTTTGGGGGGAAAAACTGTTTACTGAGTAGAGAATTTTGGATCTATGAGATGCTAAAGGATACATTAAAAGGCTTAACAACGTACATAAAATTTTAGGCTTTTCAGAAATGTGAAAAAAAATATTTTGTAGTTTTTATCCTGCCTTTCAAATAAGTGTCATGAGAATATTATTCCTGTATCTTAGTAGATAGTATATATTTATTGCTACACATTTCTATTTGAAATTCTATAGTTGAGAAATCTTAATTTGTAGATGTGGTTTGAATTTACCTGATTGTTTATAGAGATTAGAAAATAAATCTGAAGATAGATTAGTTTTATATTTTTTAACATAAACTTTGTTGTGGAAACCAGATTCATGTTGATCATGATTTCTAAAGCATCATAAAGTTCCAGGCAATTTAAAAAAATACCTGCCCAGTCCTTATAATCCACATTCAGCATAGGAAGATGAGCGATATGGGAAGCAAAATAGAGTTAGAAGTACAAAAAGAAAGACTACCTGATTGTCGCAATAACATATTTTGAGGGTGGATTTTATTACAGTATAGAGAAAACAGGGCTGAGCTGGATGCATTTGATTTTGAGGGCATGTAACTTTTTTCTGCAGAGTGAAGTTCCCTTGCTAGGATGGTGGCTGTTGCCTCTACCAATTGATGCACCATGCCGATAGTGGACAAATTAAAAGAAGCCCTAAAGCCTGGGCGAAAAGACTCTGCTGATGATGTTGAACTGGGTAAACTGTTGGCAGCTTCTGCCAAGAAGATTTTGCTGCAAAAGATTGAGTTTGAACCAGCCTCCAAAAACTTCTCCTACCAGCTGGAGAGCCTCAAGAGCAAGTACGTTTTGTTGAACCCAAGGACAGACAACTGCAGTCGGCACAAGAGCTCTGAAGAGGGACCCATACGAAAACAAGGTGCCTCATTTGTTGTACTTGTCTTTTGGAGAATGAGTTCTTATTTTCTTTGTACACTGCTGACTTCTCCTTTTTCTTCCGACAGGTAATGAGCATGTGCCGGGAAGTGATGGGGTGCCAGCTCCCCAAAAGGTCCTCTTCCCTCTGGAGCGACTCTCCCTAAAATGGGAGCGGGTGTACCGTGTTGGAGCTGGTCTCCACAACCTGGGCAACACCTGCTTCCTCAACTCAACTCTGCAGTGTCTAACATACACCCCACCTCTAGCAAATTATCTGCTTTCCAAGGAGCACAGCCGCAATTGTAAGTGTGTGGCTGAGTTTGTGTGTGTTTTGCAGTGCTGTATGCGTTCACTTGTTCATATCTCTTTTCTCCTTACAGCAAAGGCTATAGGAACAACCTGTTTCATTTTCCAAGGCCTATTAAGGATGGAGTTCTTAAAAATATAAGATTATGGCTGGCAGAGCAGCTCAAGGAAGGTGAATGGTCAGTGAATGAGGCATTTAGACGATAAATGTGTACAACATTGTTGGCATAAATATTGGGAAAATCAGAAGGGTTCAGATAGCTTTAAGGCTGCTTCTGGGAAGCTACTCCTTTCTCATCCCCATTATTACTTTTAGAGCATCGATGCAAGCAGAGTTACTGTCCCCAAAATTAGGAAATGATGTCTGGTTTTGCTTCTGCCACGATCTCATCAATCCCATGGACATAGGATCCCCAATTGGAGTTAATCTTCCATACATTGTGGGAGGAGGCTATGCCATTTTACCTTACAGGATTGTAGTAAGGATCATAGCAAGATCAGGCAGGTAAAAATATTTGACCATTCAGAAGTGTTGGTTCAGATGATGATGGTAATGATGATATTATTTATTCCAAAATATATAAGAATTTTTCAGATTCTACTATAATTCTGCCCATTTTATGTGGAAATCTTTTCCCCCCTCAATCAGTGTTTACTTCTCGAATTACTCTACAATTTATAATTACAAATTTCTGCTTCCTCTATTCTGATAGTGTTTTGTGGAAAACATTAGTTTTCCAATATATATGAGGTTATGCTTAACAGACTTACATGAGAAGAATTCAATGTGTTTAAGACACTAGGAAGTATCTTAAATAGTTTTCTCTTAACAAAAGAGAATGAAGTTAGGCTATGACTTTAGATTCTGTTGCATTTTGGGTTTTTTGTTTAGGACTTGGATATGTTCCATTACTGGGGTTTTTTATTTCTGTAACTGAAATCTAGGAGTAATGCTTCTTGTGACAAAGAGTTACTTTGAACCCAATTGTAATGCAGGTAGTCCTCGATTTATGACCACAATTGAGCCCATTTATGTTGTTAAGTGAGAAATTAGTTAAGTGAGCTTTGCCCCATTTTGCGATTTTTCTTGCCATATTTGTTAAGTGAATCACTGCAGTTGTTAAATTAGTAACCCGGTTGTTAAGTGAATCTGGCTTCCCTATTGACTTTGCTCGTTAAAAGATCACAAAATGATCCTGGGACACTGCTGTCATCATAAATATGAACCGGTTATCAGATGATGATGGTGATGATGTTGTTCTAAAATACGTAAGAATTTTTCAAATTCTACTATAATTCTGCCTATTTTATGTGGAAATCAGTGTAAATTATGTGACCGTGGGGATGCTGCAATGGTGAAAAATGGTGATAAGTCACTTTTTTTAGTGCCATTGTAACTGAACGGTCACTAAATGAATTGTTGTAAGTCAAGGACTACCTTTAATGGGGTTGCAGTGTTGTGTGAACTTAATGGGTGGTTTTTTCTTGGTTTATAGGGGTGGGGGAAGGGTGAGTAATCCAGGGTTAGCTCACATGAGGTGCTGTATCACGTTCCAGCCAGCAACTGCTTTTCACTACATAAATCCTTATGATGGGAGACTGGCAGACTATGCTAGCATCTGTGGAGGTCTTGAGCCAACTGTAGGGTTACATAAGAATTGCTTTCCTCACTATACCATCCCATCCTTACTAGCGGTACTGACTCTTAGTTGAAGAGTGCACATCTATGACTAGGTAGAGGTAGGTAGATGGCAGCTTTGGTGGTTTTGTTTTAAAAATCAAATGAGCTATTTAAATAGTAGCAAGGATCATTTTGCGCTCAAGGTGCCAGCAGTTTAATGCACATACTTTAGAAATTGTTCCCGTTTGCCTGAGCTGCTTAACAGGTAGCATTGCCTTGAGATTTATAGGTATGTGGCAGAGAAACTTAGAGTCAGGATAGGAAATTATTAAAATGTCCATGTGATCAATCTATATTATTTATTATGGCTTTTAGCCATCAGATAAAAGAGAAAAAGGGGAAAAGAGACAGTATGTATGTATGTATGTATGTATGTATAGATAGATAGAGATAGACAGATAGATAGATAGACAGATAGATAGACAGATAGACAGACAGACAGACAGATAGATAGATAGACAGATATTGATAGACAGATAGACTGATTGACGGTCCATATAGGTCTGGTCACAACTCAGTGGGTAAGCTATTTCAATAAAGTGAGAGTTTCAACTGCAGGTTTTATATTTTGTTTCTAGCAGAAAAAGTGATACAGTGGAAGATGTATAATGTAGCTATTGATGGAAATAGGTAATTGTGATTTTTTCTCTTCCAGGTCACCAGGGAGGCTTCTGCATGATGTGCATAATGCAGAATCACATGATCCAGGCTTTTGCCAATAGTGGTAATGCCATCAAACCTGTGTCCTTCATCAGAGATCTTAAAAGTAAGCAAAGGGTTGGAATACCATCATAAAATAATAGTCTACCTATCCAGTTCATACAGGGCAAAAGACCAATGATCCTTTTGAGATGATGACCATAACTTAAATACTTGCACGTGTGAATGCTGTTGTTTTTTTAAAAAAAACAACAACCAAGATTTCTAGATCTTATGGTTACAAATAGAAGCATTAAGACATGGCATCCATCAGTGTAAAAGTCGTGGTCCAAAGATGCTCCTTTTCAGGATTTTTTAAGATATAAAGTTATTGTAAGGGTGAAACTTAAAAACGTTATTTCATTTTATTATTTATTTTATTTATATTTTTACAAATGACTCAAGGCAGTGAATTTTATCCAACATGCCTTCCTCCTCTTATTTTTCCCACAACAACCACCCTGTGAGGTGGGCTGGGCTGAGGGAGAGTGACTGGCTCAAGGTCACCCAGCTGACTTTCATGACCAAAGCTGGACTAGAACTCACAGTCTCCCACTTTCTAGCCTATTGCCTTAAACATTAGACCAAACTGGCTCTTTCATCAACATTTATTTTTTATTTATAATTTATTTTTTGTTTTACTCATCTGCATTTTTCTTAAGATACGCTAGGATGGAGAGTTTGGTTTTGATGGTGGTCAATTTATGAGGAACAACTTCTGAGCTTCCATGCTGGATTCAATAATGACATCTATTTCTGGTACTGTTCTGAGATGGTCTGTAATAAGTTCTTTTTTTTATCTCCTTTGGCAGAGATTGCCCGGCACTTCCGTTTCGGTAGTCAGGAGGATGCTCACGAGTTCTTGCGCTACACCATTGATGCCATGCAAAAGGCCTGCCTCAACGGTTATACTAAGTATGAGCAACTAGTTCACTTGCTGTGTGCTTGGGAGAGAACACTGGGTTGAACTGATCTTGTAATTGTGTCCTCTCATTAAATTTGCTTACTGAAGTATTAGCTTTCCCAAATATAGAAAGGGGAAAAATGCATACTAAATGAGCAACAGTGACTAGGTCTACCTTTCCTTACTATGGAAGTAAATATTAAAGCTTTAAAGATAGCAAAAAAATGATGGGTTCTTGGTGTTCTCTGAGTTTGGTCGTTTTCTTGCAGATGTTTCGTTATCAAGTTAGGTAACATCATCAGTGTATTGGTAACAAAAACATTTGAGGAAACCAACCAGGCTCAGAGAAAACAAAAAACCCACCAGTTTAAGTCAGACTTGCAGGTATTCTTTGCTCTTGAGAGAAGGAAATTCATGCCTGATGGTTTTGATTGCTTGTGTTTAACTCATAAGTGAAGAAATGCATTTTATCAGATATTGTGGAGCTATGCCCCCCCATCATACCTCATTATAGGCCATGCTAGTTAGAATTCTTGGAGAATGTAGTGTAGCAACATTCCTTATCCTTGTTTAGGCCATCCTATTTAAATCAGAATTCACCAGTGATCAATGTTGACCCCCCCCCAAGGATTGATGGGATTATTGATTATTATTGTTATTGTTTGTGGTTTATTGATTAAAATTGTATTTATTACATTATTTTCACACAATAAATGTTTGGGGGGGTCAATGAACCATCTGAAACCCCATGAAGAGATCAATGAGCAGAAGAGTTTGGGGACGCCTGTTTTAAACGAAAGCATTCCTGAAATCTAGTCACTCTGTTGCTTGTCTTTTCAGGTTGGATCGTCAGACTCAGGCTACCACATTGGTGCACCAGATCTTTGGCGGCTATCTCCGATCTCGTGGTGAGCGCAGCTTAGCGAGGCCCAGATGAGGGAGTGCTGGGAGGTTTCCTTTCCATGTTCCTGAAGTTTTAAATTTTGGCTAAGTCTACCATGGCATCTCCAAAGTTCCCTTCAGTGCCCAATTATACCTCTATAGGTTCAGTTGATTTGTAGTTTCTTTCCAGACACTGTAGACGTTTTCTTCTAGTTTTTGGCCTCTATCAAGGCTATGAAGGGGATATTATGCATCTGGTTGCTTAGCTGATTTCAGTGCTGGTTTTGCTAGACACAGAGACTTGCAGCCTCATGCCTCGTCTGTCTCAGTCTGAAACGTGACATTGGCAGGGAGCTGTGACCACGAAGAACAGGCAAGCAACTGTTCTGCTTTCTTTGCAGTGAAGTGCTCCGTGTGCAAGAGTGTTTCAGATACTTATGACCCATACCTGGATGTGGCTTTGGAAATTAGGGTATGCCAGCATTATTATTTCTCTTGCTTTCTTTTCTTTTTTTAATCCAACTCAAAGGATGGTATCTTCTAGTTGTCAGTTGTGATAATAATGAAATATTGAAGGCCACCTTCTGAATTGTTTTAAACCATAGGGTAGATATGTTGTAGGAAGCTGTTCCAAGCATACCACTTCTTAAAGCTCATGGTATTTGCAGAAAAAGGGCAGCTGTCCTGTATAAAAAGGAGTAAACGCCACTGAAATACTAGGGGGAGGAAGTAGCTAGAGCACAGCCACTTCTGGAAAACTCTAATCCTTTTGCCTGGCTTGCTTTTCAGGTTTATTTCCCTCACTTAGATCTGGAATATCCAAAAAAGGATATTGCACTATGTTATTACACAATAGTAGCTGCAATATTGATAAGTAAAAGGGGGCAGGCAAATAAAGAGGGAGATTGTTGGGGAATAGGTTTGTGTGCCTGCCAGTGTGCATATGTTTGTCTGTGCATATGAATGCATATGATTATAGCTATATCTTCCCTCTAGTCTGAACTTCTATGAGGTTCAAGCCGAAGCTTCTTTGAATTTCCCTCTTCTCTCTTTTTATTACAGCAAGCAGCCAACATTGTACGGGCATTAGAATTATTTGTAAAAGCTGATGTCTTGAGTGGGGAGAATGCCTACATGTGTGCCAAGTGAGTTACTTTTTTTTCTTGGCTTCCCTCTTGATTTCTTTGCTATGTGTATAAACCGTTTCCCTCACATAATTACATAATTACACATATAGGTAGTTCCCATTTAACAGTGTTTATTGGGAACTGGTTAAGTGACACGATCATAAAGCATAGTGTCATGTGTCTATGCTGACTTAGGCTGGCAGTTCCAGTTGCGATTGTTAAGTGAATCCTGCATAGTCACAGCATCCCACAGTCGTATGATCGCTATTTGACCTCCTGCTGGCTTCCCCATTGACTGCTTGTTGGAAGCTGGCAGTGAAGGTTGCAAATGCAATCACATGACTGGGATGCTCTAACTATCATAATTGTGAGCTGGTTGGGAAACACCTGAATTGTGATCATCTGACTGGGGACACTGAACCTTTGAGATTTGGCTTTAAGTCTTCTTGTTCAGCACCATTGGAACTTTGAACAGTTGCTGAACAAATTATCGTTAACCAAGGACTTCCTGTATGTACGGAAAGGAAAGGAAAGGAAGATTGCAGGATCCAATCTGGGTCAGTCACCGGGACAAGAGGGTTTTTTTCTTCCGAGCTTTCGAGAGCTGAGGATGGGCTCCAGCACAAGTCCGAAAGCTCGGAAGACGAAATCTGTGGTCCTGGTGATCGACCCAGATTGGATCCTGCAACATTATCCTGGGACACGTATATTCGCCTTCATTTGTGAAAGAAAGATTGTTTAACAAGATAAACAAGGCCTCTCTGCAACTCCTGATGAGATCTAAAGAAATGGGAAAGCAAGGTCACATCACCTAATCATTTATAAATTAATCAGTTGGCAGGGATGGGCTCATGGAGAAATAATTGAGTAAAAGTGAACTTAGCCACTTATTACTTGAAGCCAATCATTTTCCAAAATACTTAGAAACTATCCAGTGTATGTGACTATTTGAGGAAAAAATAGGAATGGGAGGATCTCTTTAAATTTGGTGTAAGTATAGTAGTGGAAACAGGAGAGTTTTTAAAACCACTCTTCCTTTGGGGTGGCCTTAAATTCAGGGCTGTCTTCCTTTCACGTACATGGCAGACTGAGAGACAGGAAGCCACTCTTCCTAAGATGTTTCAAACTTGCCTCTGTTAGTGGCAGTCCATAAGCTCTGTTGAGGATAGGTGTTTAGGGACTGGCTCTGTTTCAAGTACTTCATGTTTTGAGCAGGTATAGAACTCACTCATTTCTCTTCCGTGTAGGTGCAAGAAGAAAGTTCCAGCCACCAAGCGTTTTACTATCCACCGGGCCTCTAATGTCCTTACCATCTCACTCAAGCGCTTCGCCAACTTTAGTGGGGGCAAGATTACCAAGGTGATCAGAAAAGGGGGAGTGTGGTACCTTCTTAGAAAGAGGGCTCTTGGGTGAATCCAGTTGGCCAGTACCTCTGACTTTCTTAAGGGTGGGTGTCAATCTTTTGGATAGTTCAATCTATAGATGACTGACTTGTGCCTGATAAGGCTGACGCGCTCTTTATGCAGGTGGATAGAAGGTGGAGCACATTCTTACGAACTCTTTCTCTTTCTTACGTAGGACGTGGGTTACCCTGAATTCCTGAATATTCGTCCTTACATGTCGCAGAGCAATGGTGACCCTGTCAAGTATGGCCTCTATGCTGTACTTGTGCATTCAGGATACAGCTGCCATGCAGGGCATTACTACTGCTATGTCAAGGTGGGTCTTTCTTGATAGGCTAGGCTGTGGGTAATGGTTGATCAGTGTGCTTTAGCCTTGGGGGAGAGGTTTTACTTCCATGCCTTTTGAGAAGTTCACAAAATTGCTTTGTACCACCAGAACTGTTTTACTTTGTTTCCCTGTTTCTGTGTCTTGTGATCCATCTCCAAATTTTCTCAGTTATTGAAAAATCTGTGATTTGGAGATTTTCTAAGATGTCCAAGCTACAGATTACTGGAAGTGATGTGACATCATAAGAATGCTTGAGCTCAGTCCAGACAGTGATTGTCCTAATGTCTTAAGTCTAATAACATTAATCAGCTAGATACCAAAGGCAAAGTATATTAGGATTAGGTATGACATTATCCACCTACTAAGATAATCTCCAGTATTACCCTTTAGACATTGCTGTACTTGGGCTGATTTTCCTGGCTTGCTGCTACTAATAGATGAATGAAATAAATGAATATATGCATGTGATCATCTTTTGAGGATAATGATAATATTTCTAGGGGATAGTGATAAATTATTCTTTCTTTGTGTATCTAGGCTAGTAATGGGCAGTGGTACCAGATGAATGATTCTCTGGTACATTCAAGCAACATCAAAGTTGTTCTCAACCAACAGGCCTATGTACTCTTCTATCTTAGGTAAGAGATGCTTGCGGTTCCTATTAGATTCTCCTGCTTTCCCTTTGGGTGTTGTTGCTGTCACCCCGATATCTGAACTGCTGTCTTCTTGGCCATTCTTGTTTTGTGCTTTCTTGTTTTACGCTCTTTTAAAAGCTGGCAAAATTTGATAAGATTTTATTGTGTCCTACCTCAGGATTATGATCTAACAAAAATAGATAACAAATAGAATAACATCAATACTAGGGATAACCTAGTTGATGCCATTGCAGGTGGATGGCTGAGAGGTAGCCTAAGTGGCAAGCATCTCCTTGTACTACTCATGACCTGAATTGGCCTGGTTAATTATTGGGAAATGTGTTCACTGTATCATGGCATCCAGCTATCCTTCCTGTTAGAGAAGGGCCAACATGCTTGCTGTGAAAAAAAAGTTCTGGGTTCAATCCCCAGCACCTTCGGGCAGAGATGGAAAAGATTCCATGTTGGATTTGCTGCCAGCTGATGTAGACCAGGGCTTTTCAACCTTTTTACCAATTGTACCACTTTTAGGATATGGCAATATTCGAGTACCACCTAGCAAGGTGTCAAAAACTTGATGACCAAAAAAAAACCATGTTCAAAGTTGCAATTGCACTGAAATGACTTATGACCATTTTTCACACTTATGACCATTGCAGCATGCCCAGGGTCACGTGATTTATATTTGGATGCTTGGCAACTGATTCATATTTATGATGGTCAGAGTGTCCCAGGGTCATGTGATCCCCTTCTGCAACCTTTTGACAAGCAAAGTCAATGGCAGAGCTGCTGGTGGCCAAGTGCTAAGGTGGGACTTCCTTCCCTCCCTCCCTTCCCTGCCTCCCTTTTTCTCATTCCCATCTCCTTATGAAGGAAGAATTTGAACCCCACCCCCCCATATTTTCCCTCTTCCATATATTGATCAAACAAGGAAAGGCCTCCAGAGACAAAAAAGACAAACTGCTGAATGAACTAGCTTAAAAAGGCACATTCCCCTTTAAGAATTAGCTACTGGCTAGAAAAGAAAGTTAAGGAGTGCAGCCGGCACTTAAGGAAGAAAAAAAAATGTAAGTACTGGCTGCCGGCTAAAGCAGCCTCCCCAAATGGCTCCATTCATAAGTAAAGGAATGCTGTAGGCAAAATCCATTCAGGAGAAAAATACTTCAAAATCCCTTGCAGCAAAACTTACAGCTAACAACAGCAGAGCAACAGCAGAGCAATAGAAGCTAACAGGAGACATCAGCCAAATAGAAATTGCCAAACACTCCTTAAGAACACAAAGCCCACATTGCAAAAATCCCAGAACTTCAAAGTCACAAAAGCACGTAAGAATCCTTCCACTCTCCATCTCCCTCCCTCTCTCCTCCGTGCCTCACTCCAGCCATTGCTGCCTTTTTTCATTCCTCATGGAGGGCGACCCCTCCCCCACTGCATTTCTTGCCTGTTTGCTGCTGCCAGCACAGGTGGCTGCCACAGCAGTTGTAGATTGGCTCATGGCCGGCCTGCTTGATCTCCTCTTCCCCCACCCTCCTCCTCCTCCTTCTTTCCCTTCGGTGCAGCTAGAGCTGACCCTGCCTCCTCCCAAGGCTGCTGCTTTTTCTCTCTCCCTCTCCCTCCCAAACTGCCTCCTTTTATAGCCTCTCCTGTCTCCGCCCCCCTCCTCCTTTCTCATGGGGGAGGGTGAGCCAGAAGTGAGCCTGGGGCCTTTGCAGCTCCAGAGGACTCTCTCACTGTATGTCTGTGCTGGCTCTTTCCCTTCCCCACTACACTTGGCTAGGCAGGGCTGCGTACCACTGCCACTCATTAATGTACCACAAGTGGTACGTGTACCACCGGTTGAAAAGCCCTGATGTAGGCAATACAGAGTGAGATTACATCACTGGGTTGATATGGAGTAAGACAGCTTCCTATGTTTTTGTGGACATCCTGAATCCCAGGTCTTTTTGAGTTTAATAGCCTTCAGAACTCTACTACATAAGTAATGTATACAAACTACATAGCAACTAAATGCTCCCTTGGGACAGAGGCTCCCAACTTTCCAGTGTTCAAATAGTTACCCTTATTCCTAGTTAGCTGTTAGACATACTTCAGAAAAATGTTTAATGAAAGACAAGGGATCAGGCAAATTTATGAACAAATTAATGAAATTATATATTTTTAAGGATCCCAAGCATTAAGAAGAATCCTGAAGGACTTGTCTCCAAAAGCAATTGCTCAATGCCCAGCCGAACAAACATTGCCTCTGATCATTTGAAGAAAAGTGCAACTAATGGTACCCTTGCATCACCACTGATAAGCAAAGTGAGTGGCACACTAGAGCTACACTCCATAATTGGTGCCTGTGTGAACCTAAGAGGGGGAAAAAATGGGTGGGAAAAATTGCCTCCAAGTAGTCAATTTTGGGCCCGTGAAGAGGAATCCATAGTTTAGCTATTAAGTAAGAATGCTCTCTCTGGCCCCAGACAATAACAATCTTGCTCTGTTTTTAATTTCTCAGATCTGGGTGGTAGCTGTGCAGATATATTGTTGTGAGAACTTCTGCGGAGGCAGCAGAATTTCACTGTTAATCTGTAGTGATTCCATTTAATTTATTTTAGTAGATCAAGTGGGATTGAATCTTAAGACGGTTAGGTTAATGTATATAACAGCAACCTTATTTCATTTGGCAAGACCACCAGAGTTATAGTCAGCTTTTCATCTTCCAGGTACATGTGTATGTTCGCAATAGTGTCGAATATCTGTAGTTCGGGTGTAGGATGAGGGTGAAGATTCGTTCTCCGAGCTTGTGGGTTGGTTTCCAAACGTTTCATTACCAGGCTAGGTAACATCTTCAGGGGAGTTTGTACGTATACGTGCCTATTGTGCAGGTAGTGGTGCAGATACAGTGGATACTTTTATTGATCCAGCACTTCTGTCTATCTTCTCCATAGAGACAAGATGCAACTCAGGTTAAGAAGGCTTCAGACAGTGAGGAATCTGGGGTTCCTGTTTCCCGCAACATCTTTGTTTCCAACAATAAATCTCACAATGGGATACTCCCTCCTCCTCTTCCCAAGCTCATACCTGCCGTTGGATTCTCATCTCCGAAACTCCCCAGTAAGCCTGCTTTCTTGGATGACTTAAGCAAGAGATACAAGAAGCAGCCACCCTTGTCTCTCAAAACCTCTCAGGACTTTGGTCAGGCTGACAGTGCTAAACTGGAGATGGCCAAACAGAGCTCCTGGGGAGGCAAGAACTTGGCGGCGTCTTTGCAGCTGTCAGGCAGCTCTGGAGGAACCTCTGAAGCCAAAGTGCAGGAGGAAGGTACAGAGCTGCCAAGCAAGGACTCATCCTTGACATCGTCGGCCTCTTCTAGCAGCTCCTCCTCCTCCTCCAGTCCAGCTCATCGGCCAATTAAGGGACTTTCTCAGGCCACAGCAGGAGCTGATGGCCGCTCTTCCTCTCAGGAATCGGACTCTGGGTCTGGGAAACAGGCTTCTGAGGACAGCAAGTTTGCCAAGCTGAAATCACCGCTGTTGGCTAACTTGGCCCATCTGGAATTGGGAAACACCATGTCGCCCCCACCTGCAAAGAAGCTGGCCCTTTCTGCCAGGAAGGTGCGTTTGGGGGAAGGAATTGATCTTGCCGTTCTCCAGGATGTGTTTGTGTGTGGGGGGGAAGGGGGGGGGGATGGTGAAAAAAGTGAAAGTTTGATGAAAGAAAAGCAGATGGCCTTTCCATCAATAAAGGCTCAGGAGGCATCTACCTGCAGGCAGTAGCCAAAATGACACCTCATTTAGCAGACTTGCAATGCCCCAGTACAATATGCAGCATTTGCGGGAAGTAAATTATGCTTTATACTTGCAGTCTCTGTAGCAAGACTTGCTTTTCTCATGGCTTTGGGGTGAAACATGTTGAATTTGCTTTCCCCCCCCCATCCTCTTTCTGGTTATGAAAAGTTAAAGATGTAGAACCTTTTGGTGTGGGGGGGGGACCAAGAGCTATACTAGACCATTTGAATGGCATGCTGAGGGCTGCATTCCAAGAACGAGGACAGGACCAGGACAAAAAAAATCTATAATGGATTTAATTGAACAATTAAAATGATATTAAGTGACTGAAATACAGAAGTAACAGACTTCCCCTTTGGCCATGCATTGGTAATACTCTTGAGGTGGAGTTTTGAGGAAGGCCCTCTTGGCTTTGTGAGCAGCCCGTGGCCCTGATCCACAGCCTGTCTGACCCCCCGGCTGCATCTGCAAGTAAATGAGGCTGCTTGGAGAGACAGCGATCCTTTTGCTGCACTGGGCCAGAACAGAGCAGCTTGGCAGGGGGTGTAACCTTTAGGAGTAAAGCTAGCATGCCCTGGGAAATGGGAAGGTGTCAGTGGCCTGTTATTTATTCTAACACGTCTTCTGTCTTTTGACATGTCCTTCCTTGTTTTCCCTCTGTTTCTAACCACAAACACTTTTCTGATTCTTCTTCCCCTCCCTCTTCCACCCCTACCTCTCTTTGTTTTGTCCCCACCCTCTCTTCTTATGCCACCCGCTGTCCCTGGGGTCATGGAAACCTCCTTTTAGACCACCAAGTTTTTATTTATGTCGATAACTACAGGGCAGCAACACCCTGCGGAAAGTGAGCGGCAATGAGCATCAGGCACCGCCCCATTCCCCCCCAGCTGCCACATATACCACCCAATTCGTCTGTGCTGCTGCACCCGTCCAGCCCAGGTAAGCTATGGCCGGTGGGGCTTCAGGGCAGGACAGCCTGCATCATAAGTGGCCCATGTGCCAGTGATATTTAAATTAAATACCAGTGGTATTTAATCCTTTTCCTCAATAAGGCCTTTTGTTAGTTAAGGTTAAGTTTAGTTTCTTTGTTGGAATCCCTCTAGTGCTTTGCCTAAGGCAGGGGTAGGCAACCTTGGCTCTTTTATGTCTCGTGGACTTCAACTCCCAGAATTCCTGAGCCAGCCATGCTGAGGGGAAAGGGAGAGGTTTCCAAGCTGAGCCATGCTGGCTCTGGAATTCTGGGAGTTGAAGTTCACGAGTCATAAAAGAGCCAAGGTTGTCTAACCCTGGCCTAAGGATTTCTGGGTTAAAGCCTGCTAGCTTAGAGGAATCTGATTGGTTCAGGTGCTTTGTTCCTCCATGTTCTGGAACCGAAAATTGCATCCAGGGAGGTGAGGCGTCATTTGCTCAGCTAGAGATGATGCCCGAGAACGGTTTCTAGTTGCATAACTTAATATTGGTAAGTTCTGTTTCCTCCATCCCCTGGAAAGCTTTTATTTGGGTCCAGTAATTGACCCGTGAAGCGATCAGCGCTTTACCTAAAATTTCTAGAGAAAAATATACTTCATAGCAGTAGTTCAACCTCTGGAAACAAAATGTAGTCATGCTGCTCAATAGTAAATGCTTCGCATTCTACTTTTTTTCTTCAAGTAAATTGAGCAAATGCTGTAGGTCAGTATATTTAGCAAAAGGTCACAGGGTGTGCATTTTTTTTTATTTAAGAACACTAGTGTAGATTAGATGTCTGCCACAAAAAAAGGAAAGTTCTAGGACAACTAGGTTAACAGAATGATAGAAATATTGTAGAGAAATGCCTCCCAGTCATTTAGACATAAACAAGAAGTAATATGGGACAGCAACATTTCATTCCTACCTTGGAACATCACTATTCTCGTGGACTATAAAATACCTTCAACTGTATCTGCAAAGAGAAAAATAAATTAGTGTTCTCATAAATCTTATTATAATGATTTGGAAAATAAGCCAGTTACCTAATTCACACATAATATATAAGTCGCAACCATGCAAGCCACTTTTAAGATCCAGCATGATATATGACCCAGCCATTGTTACATAACATTGTGGCTCCAGATTTGGCAGTGAAATAAGTGAACAGAAATTCTATAATTGGAAAATCTCCATGCTTAGAAGTATGTTAGTTGACAATCCTGCACTCATGCCCAGCTATATGATTCTCTTTGGATGGGAACTAAAGTGGTGTGAAATCTTCGATACACCCAGTTCTGGAATTAGAATAATTGTGATCCAAGTTGGTACTTGTATCTTTTGAAAAAGGGTAACATGTAATTCTAATCTTCACCTGGAAGCAACCAGTTACGTGATAATGCCTTTCTAGTTGTACATTGAATTAGTGAGATGGTTGGCCCTGACCTTTAGAGAACTGAGACAGCAATGATATTTTCCAAAGATTTTCAAAGTTTCAGGATCTGCTGGGTCTTCTTAACTTTACCTTTATGTGGTTCTCTAGGGTGCTCTCACCTGCTTCCAAATCTTCAGCACCTCCACAAACAGCTGACAGTCCCTTTGCCGACTTCATGCCCTCATCCAGCTTCAAATCATGCCTCTCTGCTGCCACCCCTCTTCCATCACCTGTTGTACCCACATTGGCACCGCACCTCTCTTATCCAGGCAACAGCAAAGAGCCATTAGTTGTCAGCAGTAAGAAGAAAAAAAGGAAGCATAGCTCCCCAGTGGAAGAGCAGGGTGACCACGGTAGCCGAAACATGAAAGACTTCAATGGTGAGAGGACATGGCTCTCCAGTCCTCCCAGCAAGAGGAGGCAATTAGAGGAAAATGGCAGCATTATGATCTCCCCTGCACAGGAAGCCAACTTGGTGATGACTAGGAAGGGAGGGGAAGAGAAAAGGGCTGGAGACGACAGGGCAATAGCTACTAGTCAAAGTAATTCCATGCAGAAGAAGAAGAAGAAGAAGAAGAAAAGGCTGCAGCAAAGGGAGGAAGACTGCTCCTCTTTGTTGTCCCCTGTGAACAGGTAAGTGTTTGCTTGGCTGGTTGTCTCAAGTCAAGGTTTTACTTGATCAATTGTAATGGTATGTGGGAAAGACCTTGGAAGACACAGCAGAGAGATTCTGGCTAGAGAATGATAAGAGAGAGAATAGCCCACAGCTGGATAGTGGGCTAGGCAAAGAGGCTCAGAAGGAGACAACATGAAGATTGTACTTTCAGACTTGTAAGATTTTGTTAAAAGTAGCTTTACAGTGAAGAAGAATGAGCTTCTCTGGTCAGGTTTCTTGTCTGGTCTACTGGTAAGGCTGACACCATAAAATCACTTTTATTTGTTATGTACAGTTGCTCTCCTCCGCCTGAAGTCAGCTCCTGTAGAACAAGGAAGAAGAGGAAAAAGAAGAAGCAATTGCCTTCACCCAGTTCAAACAAGAGCCCTTCTTCTGGAGAGAGTGAGCACCACAAAGATAAACAAAGAAAGATATTGCGTTGTCCTGTGGCTGAGGTCTGTAGCCCCCAAGAAGAACTAAACGAGAATGGATTTTCTATAGATAGAGACAGCCTCCCAGGTTGGTAATACATCTGCATTAAAGTTAATTGGGTAGGGGAAAGCAAGGGAGGTCAAAATCTGGATACTGAAGGTATCCATCTCGCACCCCCACCTGAAATAGCCTTGTTGCTTCCTTGATGTAGTATAGATCAGAGCTTTTCAACTGGTATGCGGCCCTGCCCAGCCTAGCCAAGTGTAGCGGGGGAGGGAACGAGCCAAAGCGGCACAGCGCAGGACTTGCCGTGAGAGAGTCCTCAGGAGCTGCAGGGCTGCTGGGGTGAGACAAAGGCCCCAGGATCGGCACTTCTGGCTCATCAGGAAGAGAAAGGAGGAGGGGGGGGCGGAGACAGGAAGGGATATAAAAGGAGGCAGTTTTGGCGGGAGAGAGAGAAAAAAAGATGCTGGAGAAAGAGGCAGAAGAGAAAAGGCTTTTGTCAGAGAAGCAGAGAGAGAGAGAGAGAGAAAAGGTTTTTGGAGAGGTGTGAGAAGGGAGGATTTTGGAGGGACCTGTGCGTGAGAATGGGGAGGATTTTGGAGGACGTGTGCATGAGAATGGGGAGGATTTTGGAGGGCATGTGCGTGAGAAGGGAGGATTTTGGAGGGACCTGTGCGTGAGAATGGGGAGGATTTTGGAGGACGTGTGCATGAGAATGGGGAGGATTTTGGAGGACGTGTGCATGAGAATGGGGAGGATTTTGGAGGGTTGTGTGTGTGAGAAAGAGAGAAAAGGCTTTTTGTGAGAAGCCGTGAGGAGAAAGGGAGAAGAGAAGAGAAGGAAGGAGATGCGAATGAGAAAGAGGGAGGGAAGGAGCCTCCACTGGAGACCCCCCAGATCCCTCCCACAGGCGCCCCCAGACCTGAGGGACATAGAGCTGGCTACACAGCCCCATTCCCCCTCCCCACAGTAAGCACAATGCTGATGTGCCCTCAATGAAATCAAGTTCGACACCCCTGATATAAAAGGACGAGGGGGGGGAAGAGGAGAGGATATAAAAGGAAGAGGAGAGAGGAGAGGATATAAAAGGAGAAGGGGTGAGAAATTTGTTAAATGTGATTTGCCCCATTTTATGACTTTTCTTGCCACATTTGTTAAGTGAATCACTGCAGTTGTTAAATTAGTAACACCGTTGTTAAGTGAATCTGGTTTCCCCTTTGACTTTGCTTGTCAAAAGGTTGCAAAAGGGGATCACGTGACCCCGGGACACTGCAACTGTCATAAATATGAATCAGTTGCCAAGCATGCAGATGTAAATCACATGACCCTGGGGATGCTGCAATTGTCATAAGTGAATAATGGTCATAAGTCACTTTTTTCAGTGCCATTGTAACTTCGAACAGTCACTAAGCGAACTGTTGTAAGTCGAGGACTACTTGTGCTTTATCACTTTTTTTTTTTTTTTTTTTGGGTCATCAAGTTTTTGACACCTTGCTAGGCGACTGGTGGAACTCGAATATTGCCATATCCTAAAAATGGTACAATCGGTGAAAAGGTTGAAAAGAATATATAGGTGACCTTCCACTTTCACTTAAGCTGAATTGTACATAATAATCTATTACATCATCTGTGAATTCCAGAAATAAGAGCTGATGTCTGTATTTCCAAATTAAAATAGAAGCATGTATTAGCACCAGTGTATTGTATTAATTCCAAGATATTTTCGCCAAGTTCTTTTTGTGTCCCTAGTGTTTATACCCAAACCTCATTTGGGGATTTCACAGATTAGGCATCTGTTCCTGGATAAGCCACATTGCTAGTTTTTCATCAGCCTTGATTGAAAGAAGCAAACAGCCCCTCTCTTCTATGCACACAGACATGCACAGATATTCTAAAAAAGAATACAACATACTATTTCATGAGATATTTAGTGCAATGAAGAATAATTGGCAGAACTAAAATACTTCAGTATCTGCTAATATCTTGCATGTGTTCACCTTGAAAGTGAGAAATTTGACTCTCATTCGACTGCGTTAAGAATGCACTGCCCCAAAGGAACATTTATGGATGTCCTACTTGATTTGCTCATCCTGCAGGAAAGATGAGATTTGCATGTACATCTCTTACATTAACATGCTGTTCACCTTTTTCTTCTCACAACAGCAATGGCTTGGGGCAACCAGCTTAGACATAGGGACAAGTTCTCCCTCAATGTCCTGAGCCCAAAGAAGGAAATAACGCAGCATGAATGTGGACCAGTTGATGTAGTTCAGGAGCTACTGAAGGATTCTTTGGATAAAGCTTATGGAAAGCAAGGTATGCTCAGCACTTTTGGAATTCCCTCCTTTTCCAGTTACAGCTTTCACCAGGACTTTGGAAATCTTTTTCACTGGGAACATGCATGTTGTTCCAAGTTTTTACCGAGTCACACTGCTGCATGCTCGTTACTATACCATTTTTATTGTATGCCTTGTACTTCACTTTCTAATTCAGATAAAGGAAAAAAGGGGGCAACACATTCACAGGTAGTTAATGATGGCAATTGGATTTTTGTTAGTAAGCAACATGGTCATGTGACCATGCCAATTAGGGGCAGAAATTCCTGCACTTCCAATTGCCATCGTCACTTGGCTGTCATTATCGACCTCCTGCTGGCTTCCCCATTGATTTTGCTTGTAGGAAGCTGGCAAAAAAGGTCACCAATAATGATCATGAGACTGGGGACACTGTGATTAACCTAAGCATGAAGACTGATCACTCTTTCAGCACTGTCATAGGTTTGAACAGTTGCTGATGAGCTGGTCATTGAATGAGGATCATCTATATAAATAAGTTACAGTTTGGAAAATGTAATGAAATGTGATCAACCTAGCTGTTGGCCTAGCAGGCTCTGAATTTTCTAACCAAATTTGATATCTAGCAGTAAATTATAATCTCTGAAAAATTATTACCTAACATCTTTCTAGCTTCTTCCATCAGAATTGAATTGTAGATACTTCGGGAGCTAAGAAAAGGCCTTGGAATAGGATTTAGTATGTATGAGAATGATTTATGCAAAATTTCTATTTGGTTTCTGATTCTTCCAACTGCTGGAACGTGCCAAGTTTGGAATGGTTCTTGCCATCCTAAATCATCAAGGACTCATATTGCATGTAATAAAAGGAGTCAAAAAGAGATCTGTTTTTTTGCGATGGCCTCCTGAGGTTTATGATGGCGACGTGAATGTATTTCCTTGCCTGTACTTCTGAAAATAGATGCTTGCTTGATTCTTCAGGGCAGAAATAAGGAATCCATTGTAAGCTGAAATAAAGAGGTTGGATGCTGCCACTCTCAGCTCTACTGTTTAATCCACAGTTTTAACATGGGATGGTGAAGCATCTGCTGTCCGCCAGGATGCCATGCATGATGCTATATGGTCCCAGAAGCAGTCCATCCTTGATGATTGGGATGAAGAATTTGATGGCGGAAAGGTACGGAGCAATTTCACGTGAGCCTGACAGTGCCCCAACTCTACCATTTGGACCGAGTTTCAAAATTTTCTGTTTTGAAATTCATACTTTTGGTAAATATGCATGCATGTGGAGAATTGCTATTGCAATGTATTTTGGTCAGGAAATAAACAAAGCAACAATGTAAGTCCAAGAACATAACCCCAACTTTTGATCATGCAGCCCTTGTGTATGCAAAGTTACATTCTGCTTTAATATGGGAGACAGTTTATTTTTCTCTGCCTCTGCCCATGTCATTTATTTGATTATTTCCATCCTGTGGGCATTTGTTCAGGAATAGGTTGCACTGAACAGAGTTTAATGTGAGTGGGGGGAAGGTCAGACCTACATTTCCATAGCAGAAGTTGTTAAGTCTATAAATAAGCATTTCTCCATCCAGTGGAAAAGTACGCATAATTTTCACTGAGCATACTACAGAGATTCAGATAGTTGTGAATGCAGGGTAAGAGTGGAAGATAAAGTAATAGCCTGTAGATATGCTAGATCTTGGATTCAGTCAGAAGCCCATAGTAAATTCTGATGCTTCAGCTTCTCGAGACACTTTTCCCCATTGTTCTTTAATATAGTAAATATTAACATAAATATAGTAAAGCAGTCTTGGGAAAACGTGGAATGCTTGATAGATGGTCTAGAACACTTTGGTTTTAGGAAGAAGTGAAGGCTTGAAAATACTTGCTTTAAAGCTTAAGCTTTTATGGAAACCCATTGTCCACTCTACTCTGTTTTGTATTTCTGTAGGATAATTCCTATGTCACAGTTTCAGTATCAGGAATTAGATAATAAAACATATTCCTTATTCATAGGTGAAAAAAAGTAAGAAGTTCAAGCGTGAACGGAGGAGAAACTACAATGTCTTCCAAAAATTGCAAAGCAGGCGCAACTTCTGGGCTGTGACACATCCAGCCAAAGTAGCTAGCCTGAGCTATCGGCTTTGAAAGGTAAATAAAATGAGCACCCTATTGGCGGCAGAAAGATGGGGTGGCAGTGGTGGTGGTGATAGCCGTGGTTCTCGACCTGTGGTCTGCAAACCCCTGGGGGCCTGCGATGTCATCACAGGGTGTCTGCGAAGTCTTGAAGGAATGTTATGATTTAAATCTTGAGTTAAGTCTTGGTGGTCCCTGGCCATGGTCCGTGCCACAGAAGATATTTAAAGGGGGTCCGTGGTGAAGAAAAGGTTGAGAACCACTGATGATAGTTATTTTATATAGAATTGCTAAGATGGAGTAGGAAATGACCAGTTATTAGGAAATGAAAGGTAGCTAGCATCCAAAATGGGTAAAAATGCTATGTATTCTTCAAAACAATATTTACCCTGTGGGGTTGTATGGAAATTTGTATTCAGAGGGCAGAATATGGCTTGGAGCATGCAGGAATGCACAAGCCTATTTAGCCATGCTTCACAGTTGACAAATGATTCTGAGAAAATAAGCATTTAGTTTAACGCTTTCCTGACAGATGTTACTTGCACACCCATGTTCACTTCAGGTGGAGGTCTCTGCACAGCACTGATAAATAAGCCGAGCCGAAACATCTTATACAGTGTAACTGTAGTTCCAGGTTTTGGCTTTTACACGTATGTGATTGGATATAGCTAAACTGCAGTTGTCAAATGCGACATTTTTGTGTGTGTGTGTGTGCATTATCCTGGATGTAGAAGATGCATTTTGGCTCTGAAGTTAAGGAACGCAAGTGATGAAGTCACTTCATACTAATTCTACCATTCTTTCCCCTTCTGGGTTTGAAGCTGTGGTCATGTCATTCTGATTCCACAAGGATGAGGACTTTTCTGTGTCATTAATTTCATTTCCATTTCCACCTAACAGATGAGTCTTGGCTAAAGAATTGCTGTGGTCAACTTCTACACCGTGGAGCTTCAAGTGACCAGAATCATGTTGTTAGCAGTCACCAGTTGCCACTTCTGGGGAGAAGGGCCTCTTCCCTTGAGTAGAGTGCTGCTATTCAGAGTGCTAGGATGTCACATCGCTCCTCTACAGCCTCTGGAGAAAACAGGTTTTTGACCTTACTATATCAGGGGCGCTGCAGGACGCCGTGCCTGTAAAAAGCACTGTCCCAGGGTAACTTGATGTGGATTGAGAGGGGGGCAGGGCAATCAGCCCTTGGAAATGAAACCTTCTGCTGCTCCACACCCAGAAATCTAGGCTTGGTGAGCTGTGATGCCCTCAGCAACCTTTCCTGCCAAGAGAACTTGAAGTAAACTGAGAACTCTGCCTGGTTGCTAAGATTATTGCCTGAAATGGCACTTAGCCTTTCCCCACTTACCAGCTGTGTCATTTGTATGATTTTTCTTTACTTGTGCATGACCCATCCCTTGTTTCAGCCTTTCAGATGAGCATAAATTCTCACCACCACAAACATTTTTTTCCTCAGGAATTCTCCACCACCTATTCTTGCTGCAGAGGATCCTTGGAACCGAGTTCTGTTCCGCAAGAAAAGCTGGTGGTCTGATTGGCCTGCCTTTATTAAACATGATTTCAACTAATTTACATTCTCAAGGAGCTTGGAAGCAATTTATTTATTGATGGAGTTTTGCGATTTTGAATGTATAAACTGAAAACTGAACATTTGAAGGTCCTTTCACGTTAAAAAAAACCCCATTGCATATCCTAAACTGGGAACTCTTGAAGTAGGGCATCTGATTGTTCAAGTACATGTCTATCTTTGCTTTTGTGCAAGTTAATTTCTGGTGGGCATTGTTGCACAATTTGATAGGCAGAAGCTGAGTCTCCTAGAGGATCTGATTCACGTAACAGATTTAGTGTTAGAAAGAGACTGACTGAATCATTGCTGCTTTAAGGCAGAATCTGTTTCTTGCCCGGTTGAAAAGGAACACTAGTTGCCTGCAAGAATTTTTTTAATGGGATGTTTCACTAATAGGAAAAGGGATTCCTTTGCGCCTGTTGTTGTCTACCAATACAGTTGCTGCTCTCTCTAAGGCTGACATATTTCATCTGTCATATGCCAATACTGCACAATCACTTCTGAGGGGCAGTCCATGTGCACTCCATCCATTCTGCATCTCTCTGTTGTCCATCCATTGGCCTTTTTAGCATTGGTATCTGTTTTCTCTATTCACAGATGGGGTGTGAAACTTGAAAACTTAATTCTTTCCATTGCATAACACAAAAAAACTGTTACCAATTTGGCCCTTGTATCTATTTTGGGCTCACAATTAAGACTGTTCTCTGACGAAGAGGACTCTGATCCTCTTATTTCTCTGAGGGGAACAGGGTCTTCTGTTTTACAGTCTTCTGCCAATATGTAGATACCCTGAACATGGGCACACTTTGCACCTCATACTGGGGTTTAATGTAATAGCCCTCATTGTAGCAACGGTTCATGGTGCAATAAAGGAATGTTTTGTGTATGTGTCCTGTTTATTCAAGTCTGTCGGTCAATCTCTTGTGGCTTTTTCTAACATGTTTGCTGAATGAAAGATTAAGAAGGTCTAAAGAAATGATCTTAGACATCTAGTTTTCAGAGGTAACTAGTAGTACCAAAGAGATAAAACACAACCATTGTTATATTGAAAAAAACTTTTTGGGAGTGGGAAGAGTTTAGCTGGGTGTAGCTATATCCAACACATGTTTAAGTATTGTATGTATATTGGAGTATTTATTGTGCTGAAATTCCACAATGACCCCACAAACACATACCCTTCCAGGGGTTCATTAGCAAGAAGCAGTAGCTGAGAGTTATTCTTATTCTGCTTAATCTAATTTATGTAATGCTTTGCTACTATTATATGAATATTAACTCCCCCCTCTACTTGCTGATTGTGATAGAAACTATGGATAAATTATATATGGAAGGTTTTTTTTTTGTAAAATTAATTACGATAGACATGGAAGAAAATGAAGGTTTAGAAGCAGCCTTTAAATTGGGTTCAGCAGAACTGTGATATAGTTTAGGAGAGATTTGATCACTTCAGGCTGCTTCAATGAAAAGACTAGCTCATGAGCAGAACACTTATTTGGCCCCGATATCTTGTTATGTATGGAAAAAAACCTCCAACCTCCTAGAGAACCAGTGCCCAGTGTCGCATGTATTTAATAAACCATGTTTTGTCAGTGTCACATAGAAGTTCAGAAGTTGGACTAGAGCTAGGAAATTTATGTTCAAATTCAACCCCAGCCATGGAAGCTCATTGAATGATTTCAGCCCAGTAACCTTTTCTCAGAATAGGCTACCATTGAAAAGAGGAATGTTTTGATTGTCCCTTCAACTGCTAAGGGAAAGGTGTGTATAGAGTCGTACAATTGTAGGGCTGGAAGGGACCTTGCAGGTCTTCTAGTCTAACCTGTCCAAGGCAGGAATCCTTATACTATCCCAGACAAATGGTTTTCCAGTCTTTTGTTGAAAACCTCCAGCGCTGAAATACCCACAACTTCTCTGGGCAAGCTGTTCCATTGATTAATTGTTCTCACTATGAGGAAATTCCTTCTATTTCCAGGTTGAATCTCCCTCTGACAAGCTTCCACCCATTACTTCTTGTCCTGCCCGCAGGAACTATAGAGCAGAGGTCCCCAACCTTGTCCCCTAATGTGTTTGTTTTCTAAGAGAAGACAAACTTGTGGGCATGTCCTCTAGCTACTTAGTATTGAACTAGTAATGGTAAGTAATGGACCTTGAGATCAGAATCAAAAATAGAGATAAACCACATTTGCATACCATTCAAAAGAAAGAAAAAAGCTAAGAAGGAAACAAAAAGACCCCTCACATCCTCTCCAGCAGCCAAGACTCAGATAAACAGGGTTTAACATCAGACAAGCCAGCAGAAAACAATGCCCTAATCAAGGAACTACCAAGGAGATAATTATACCCTCACCAACACTGGCAGGACAAGCTACTGTATATAAAATAGGGCAAACCCCACACTAGTTAGTACCGATGTTACTCAGTTGGATAATGAAATGTCTGCAAGCAAACAAGTTCAGAGAGCACCAAGGATTTCACACATCAGAATTTAGCTAAAGATATCTAACGGCAATATCTGGTTGAACTAACTGTTATTTCTTATTAACCTATTCCTCAATAATAGAGGTACATATTCTGATAGGAACTACAATTCCAACTAGGAATGCAGTGTACGCAACGTCAAAAACAAATACTGTGCAGAACTAAAGGCTCTCAAAGAAGCAAATATAGCTTAAGAAGAGCCATTAGAAGATTTATAACAATCCAGTAGAGGTTTGCCTTAATGGTTGATCATTATAAAAGGATGCCTTACAGTTTCCCACACTGTACACATTACAAGTTGGTATTTTGCCTGCTGATGTTGGACAAGAAATGCTGAGAATATTTCGTTTGGTAGTAATTTATACATCAATACAAAAGCCTTCTCACACTTTTAAAGATTATTGTAGTATATCCTAAGGTGCAGTGGGTAAGAGACAACTATGACGGATATGTAGAAGCTGTTGTCTAAACAAAAGGGGTTAAACATTTTTTTAAGTCCAAAACATCCAGAACTTATTTAAAGTGACTTTGATATTCCCCTAATTCACTGAAGTAAAGGAGAAGGGAGATACAGCATAGTCAGACTGTAAAGATTCTGATATTGCAGTCTATCCCAATAAAAGTACTTTTAGCCTTCCTACTCTGGTCTACCTAGTAGGCCAGATATAATGGGCATGTGTGATTTACTGAAAAGGGAAGAGGTTGGCCAGGAGAAACATGGATGTATTCTTTATGTTTATATGAGACCCCTCCTTGATTCAGAAGTATGTACCATCAAATTGGTGTCAACATATGGTGACCATGTAGATTTTCTCCATTACAATCTCCATGCTGTTTATAAGATTTAAAGGGCCACTCATACGAATGTCACAAGTAGGTTTTTTTTTAATTTCATAATATTATATAATGCTCCAATCAGACAGGCATGACTTGGGGATTTGGCACCTGGGGTGGATATTTTAATTGTTTCTCCACACTTAAAGAAATCAATAGCATGAGTGAAAGTGACCTGGTATGATAAAATATTAACAGAAACACACACACACACACCATTTCCCAATCATGAATTAACAGTTCTGAGGTTTTTAAAAAAGATCTAGTATGTGGCCAGCTATATGAGTTGATAATGACTTAAGACAAGGTTATGGCTGTTATGCAGGACAAAAATTCCTAATATGACTTCCAGAACATGGGGAATTCAGTCACCAGCCTTGGAGGTCAGGTCCAGAGGTTTTTGGTCTGTTGGGTAGACAGTACATCAGCAGGACCCCCAGTCTGTCCCTAGAGCAGGGGTCCCCAACCCCTGGTCCATGGACCGGTACCCGGCCGCAGCATGCAGCAACAAACAAGCAAAGCCCCATCCGTGGGATGCAGGCAGCATACAAAACCATGTACTCTGTGGTCCATGGAAAAACCTTTTTCCACGGAACCGGTCCCTGGCCCAAAAGATTGGGGACCTCTGCCCTAGAGCACATGTAGAAACCCGAATAGTACTTGACACTGACATAGTCTTTTAACTGGAGAACAACATAATTGGAAGATGGTAGCTTTAGGTAGGAGTGAGGAAGCGAAGTGGGAGATCTACCAGTCTCTTATTTCATCTTCCAAACTCCACAGCAACTGTTTCTAAATTTTCCTTTCCATTCTAATATAGCAATAAGAATGACATACTATATTATTTACCCAGCAAGTTCTCTGCTATCTGAATTGCCATGAGCCATCTATGAGGCTCACACCTGTGACGCACCTTTTTCAGTGGTGAAGAATGGCTTTTCAAATAGGTCAGTGAACAACCAGCTCTAGCATTCTGGATCAACAGCTTTTATATGTCATGAATGAGCAGGGTTGAATTTTTATTACTGTTAGAGGTTTCTGTAGTCACACACCTGCAGACTATTCCAACCCCCCCCCCCCAAAAAAAACCCCACAGCACCGGACAGGGAAAAGAGGAGGCTCTGCAGAGAGGCCCAATGTGGGAAAGTGCAGAATTTCTGTACATGAGAAAAGCCACAGCTTGGGAGAGCTTTCCAAAAATGTGGCATGGTTTTGCTGGGTTCAGAGAGGTGCTTAGCAAGGGGTGGTTTCTAAGGAGAGCAGTGCCAACCAGAGTCTTTTCATTCTTGGAAGGAGTTAATTATTCTCTCAGCAGAGCTCAACCTGTTTTGCCTCAGCTGTAAGTCTGATGTAGCTGACTCTCTGATGAGTCCACCTTCCTCTCCATCATTAGTTTGAGTGCATCAGCTTTTGAGTATAGAGCTCAAATACTGGCTGGGGATATAGGCTACATTTGCACACTGATATAATGACTGAGCTTATACAATTATGCCACAGTGGTTTTTTTTAATTTCAAAGATGTAAAACACTGAACTAGCATTTCTTGGAAAGGTTTTGCAGAAAAATAGAAGCAGGATCATTGTTTGTTATTCCTTTCCACTTTTTTCTTGATTTTCCAACACAACGGGGTTCATGTTGAACTGCTAGATATTTTTTTTAAAAATGACAAGTTATCGTTGCATGAAAAGTAATTTCCCCAAACCAGCACCTTCTGTGCAATGGGTGATTTCCCAAGCATTCAAAATTCTACTTCATATTGCAGGTAATTTTCTTCTTTCCTCTACTAAATCCTTAGGTTTCCCCCTCATGCACTTTCTTCTGGGGCACTTTTACTTGACGCAGTTGTCTTTTTTTTTTAAACCACTCAGCTAGAAAAACAGCTTCCCTAAACAATTTACGATATCAGTTTCTGCATTCCCGCTTACACGCTAAAATACCCGCCGCACGAAAATAGGAAGCGAGCAACCTTTCTTTTTTATGACAATGGGACTTGTAAAGCTATTCTTAGGAAAATTCTGGATTCGAGGCTTTCATCGAAGAACGATACGGCGAACCAGAAGGGCGGAGTGTTTGGCTTCCAGGGGGGCAAAGTCGGCCACGCACCCCGCTCCCAAGCAGAAGCAAGTTTTGGTAGCCCCCAACTCTCTGAATCGCTGTTAGTAAGATGTTACGACACAGCCGAATTAATAATTACAATTACAATTACATTACAATTCCCAAAGCGAGTAACGTAGAGGTAAATAGCTCCGCCTATCTCTGGTCGCCTTGGGACACCAGCCCCGCGGTCCACTTGGCCCTCCTGCAGCCCACGCGTGTAACCCCGAGCTCCCCGTCCCCTCCTGGTCTGAATGACTTCCCGAGATGCGGCAGCTTCTCTCCTTCTAGCAGGCGCACCTCCGACCCGGCAGAAGCCGCCAACCCCACTTGGGTGGGGCTTGGTGGCATTACGAGCCCCGAAGCGCGTCCTCTATCACGTGGCACAAAAAGCCGCGCCTCTTTTCGGGAGGTTGAGAAGGAACTTGCAGAGGATCGGCGGCGGCTGCTTCGTACTGCCTCCTCGGCAGCTGTTCAACTCTGCTTGGTAACATGGAGGAAGAAGACGAGACCGCTGGTTTTGGTGAGCAAGTGAATGCATTGCGGGAGGGCGAGAGACGCTTCTCGCAGTGCCTGCATCGCGGCGGGGAAAACGAAGCATTTATCTCCGGGTGGCAGTAAGGGGGAGTGGCCCTCCTACGCGCAGCTAACTGTCCTTGGGATCCGCCGCGCTGCGATCCGGTGATCTCTTCCCCCCACCCCGCCCTTCCTTCTCCCCGCGCGTGGCCCTGCTTCCCGTGGCTTGCGGAGGCTTGAGGGATCGCGTCTTGCCTTCCGTGTTTAGCAAGGAGGCGAAGCATTTGGGCAGAGAAGAGCCGAGAGCCATGGGAGTGATTGCTCAAAGGGCGAAGGAATTGGCAGGAAGGAGGTGGGGTTCGGTGACAAGATCAGCCCCACCATCTCGGTCGTCGGGAACGTGCTGAGAGAGTGACCGGGGACGAGGTGGGGGCCTCAAGTCTGTTCGATTGTTGGGGGCGGCGCGCCAGGTACCTGAATTGCTTAGATGGTGGTGAACAGTCCAGGGCAGCTGCCTTGGGCTGGGCGGCTTTCCAGTCGCGACTAGCAGCTGTTGCACCCTCTGGTTCCGGGCAAAGACAGCTGTTCTTTCTCGGGGATGAGAAGTTCGGCGTGGAGTTGCTGGCAGCGATGGGATTGTGGGAATGGCGTGTAGCTCTTTCGGTCTTGGGCATGGACTCCTTTGGAAAGCGCGGCAAATTGGGGATGGGGGCAACTGACCAGAAGCCGCTGAACGGGCGTTTATCCACTGGGCTGTTTGCGAGGACAGGAGGCGAGCGGAGAAGCATTACCCGGATCGCGAAAGGGGGCGCTGGGATTGTCAGCAGGGGAACAGCTGCAGTGGATGGCAGCTGCTTGCCTTTGCTGCCGGTCTTGCTCTCTTACGCCAACCAGACTTCGGACTGCGGGAGAGGAAACGTGCTCTCGTCTTTGGGCCTTGGTAATGCCGCTTGACTAGTGTACCCGGCTGCCAGTCTCTGCTGTCATGGCACTCTTCTGGCTTCTCAGTGGACTGAGTACTGAATGGAGGTGATGTGAGCTTCATGTTTAAGTTCTGGCTGTTCAGCCTATTGTGTGATGTCTGGGAGGCCCTGGACTTTAGCCAAGCCCTTTTCTTACCAAACTCAAAGCTTTCAGTAAGTAAAGGGTCTCTGAAACAGCAGTGAGAAGAGTGTGCAGCTCACAGCTTGATGGTGCTCGGAAACTGTGCAGCATGGTACTTTTTCTCCCTAGTCTGCTTCCCTGGCTTCATCTTGGCAAAGGAGCAACACAACCAGGCCTGAACAGTCTGAAGCTTTTGTCAAGGGAAAAGTCTGGCATGTTTTACATACGAAAGAGATGGAGAGACTCATATCCTGATTGTGCTATCATAATAAATAAGGAACTGGAATCAATTCTGAAATGCTGTGATAAATGTGTAAATTTTGCTAAAACTTCAGTATATGTGTTTTCCGCAAAGCTGTCTTATGTTGAGAAATAAGCCTTCAGTCTTCTGTATTTATAGCTTAACTTTTGTCACTGTCCAACAATGGACATCCAAGTTAGCATGTTAGTCTTTCTCATTCATAACAAGTGTGCATAGACTTAGGAAAGAGATGGCAGTTCACACAGTGACCCAGAATATATATAGTAAAGATAATGGGAATAACTGTAATTTACCTCTTTTATTTGCCTTTCTGGTTTTGGTGGTGTCCAGATGTATTCTAAAATTTCCAGCAGCTTATGTAGGCTAGGAAGATAGAAGTTGTGATCCAGTTCATCCAGAGAGCTTTAGACTGGAATAGGCAGACCACATAAGAGAAATAACAGCTTTAGATCTTGCAGTGAAGCATGAGCCCAGTTGTATAGTCTGCTTCAAAGAGACTATGATCCTTTGCTTACTCAACCTGGTGTGTGTGACAGCTCAATAGAGGGACTGCCTCAGTACTGTCTTTATAATTAATTTCATTCATGTTGACTCTAAATTCACTGACATTCTGAATGTTGAGAGCATCTCTGCAGTGTTGTTGCACCAATCAGTGTGTATGACCCAGTTATGGGTGAGTAGCTGACTTACAGTTTTTCCCAGTGGAGTTGGGCATCAGATCTCTGCATTGCTGAAGTGATAGAGGCCTGCTCCATTTATTTGGCATATCTTGTCACAGAAACAACACCTGGATTTTTTTTCAGTTAACATTGTGGGTGCTCATACCAGAATTCCTTTTAAAGTAGATGAGTTGAATTTGTGGTTTCATCAGAAATCAGCTGTGAATTTTGAATGGTTTTGATTAGAGCAGCTTGGATACATCATTTAATTCCAGAGATCTGGACTGGAGATGAAAGACATGGGAGCTGCAGCTTGGTACTAGAGGCAAGCTGTGTGCACATATGCCCCTGCCATCCGCACACTTGTTCTTGATTGATCTGTACATGAACATTCCAGCTGAGTTGCAGACATCGTGCTGTTATCCTAGGGAACTTGTCTGGGAAGAGAGAAGTACTGTAATGGTAAAACAACCTATGCAACTGTTTTCTCACCTAGCGTTCATTGCAAGTGCTGGATTAGATGTTCAGCAATAGATAATCTCCCATTTGGGCAAATGGCAGGCTGCCCAGTTCTTCTCACATATCATCCAACCTGCTATATTTTCAATCTGGATGTGCTGCCCAGTCACATGGGGGGGATCCTGTATGTTCGTCAACAGAGGTAACTTAGGGGCAGTGGCAGATCCAGGGGTAGATGATCAATAGCCTTTTGACTTAGCCTAACAAGGCTCTGCCAAGTGGGGCTCAATATGAGCTGAGGTTTCATTGCTACTGCAGTTGGTCATATTTAGATTAATTATTTTCTCTTTGATATAAGTTTTGTGAAATTACTTGTGATACATTTTTCTGAAAATCAAACATACAAGAACAGCAATATTCCATTCTAGAGTGCCAGTATTATTTTTAAAGTATTTCAGTTACATCAGAGAGTAGGGGTTTCCCCAGCTTGGGTATGATTTTATTTAACTTATTTTCCCTTTAAATGCAAAATAGGGCAGCAAATGGGGCTGGGATAGAGGGAGTAGTTGAAATGATGCAAGTCAGAAATTTCCTGCTTAATGGACTGGACAAGGTTTACAATTTGCATTGTTCACCTAGAGCAGTGTTTCTTAGGGGATTGTGAGAACTGAAGTTCACATATCTTAAAGTTGCTGAGGTTGAGGAACACTGACCTAAAGAGATTAAGTGAGACGAGGAAAGGAGTCTTGTTGCTTGTCTAGGATTAAATTGCAGAGGGGAAAAAATGAGTTTCTTTCCCTGCTTGCCATCTGGGCATCACTTTTAATCTGAGTGCATGGATTAGTGTGCGTTTCCAGGGGAATATACTGTGAATATTATTTTGGGGGGAGGAATTCAGAACAGGCTTGACTGTATCTCTGCGCACTTACAGTATATTGTGGGTCACTGTCTTTTCTGAAATCTATCATTGGTTCAGCTCTACTGGCCTATTTTGTTTATGGGGAAGCTAAATTTAACCAAATTTGCATGGGAGTTGTCAGGTTCTTGTTTCAACCAAAGAGGAAGTGGGGGCACTCTTCAAATGAATGCAATTAAGTTGTAATTATGCTAGTAAGCATCTCCAGAAAAATAGGCAGTCCTTGATTTACAAGCACAATTGGGACCAAAATTTCCATTGCTAAGCAAGGTGATTTATTAAGTGAGTCATGTCCAATTTTACAATATATTTTTTTTGCCCATGATTGTTAAGCGAATCACTGTAATTAAGTGAATCAGACGGTTGTTAATTGAATCCAGTTTTCCCTGTTGACTTTGCTTGTCAGAGACTGGCTGGGAAGGTCGCAAATGGTGATCACGTGACCTCTTTGCCATGTGCCTGAATTATGATCACATGACCATAGGATGTTGCAATGGTTGTAAGTGCAAGGACCAGATGTAAGACACTTTTTTTTAGTGCCAATGTAACTTTGAACGGTTGCTAAATGAATAGCTGTAAGTCAAGGATTATGGGGTTGTCAGTAAACAATCGCATTCATTGCACTGAATTAATTCTAGGAAAAAGGAATTTGACTATTCAGGGAATTGGGACCCATTAGGCCACCACAGAAGTCCTTCTTAGTTCAAAGTCCCGGTGCAAGGGGACCTTACTCTTAGTTAGGTTTTTCTTATTTAAGTTTGAGAATAGGGAGAAAAATTGCTTTGTGTGCGATCATGAAATGAATGCCACATCCTCTGTAGCACATTGTTCCTCCTAACTGAGTGCTTGCCCCACATCTCAGTTCCGCTTCTTGAGTGTCATGCAGATGTGATCCCTCTCTCTTTCTGATTCTGTTCTCTCCTGAATGTGACTTGTCATCAATTCAGAGGGCCCTTTGTTATCTTCATTGTATATCCTATTCTTGATGTTTGTGGTTGGGTAGGGTTAGGCAATTGCAGGTTTTATTCATTGGTTTTATTCACTGTATCTCTTTACATGTTCTTTTATTTTTATTGCAGTTTTCTGGATTTGGTTATCTGCTGTAACAATGCAGTCGTGTCCTTGGCTGTCTGCTTTGTTAGAATATAGCCGTAACGTTTTGCGGATTATATTTAATAGCATTTTCCATGTCTGTTCTTATGGCTAGCTAATAAAATCTGTAGACCCTGGATACAAACGATAAAAGATGGTCTCATGTTACATTAAATTGCTATAGAATTGTGCATATATTCACTGGCAGCTGCTCTGGGTCAGGGAACAACTGACAGCTGCCTACAACAAGAGACATGGCTGCTTCTGTTCTGGGCTTGAAATGTCTCTTTTAAATGGGAGGGTAGTTAAAGTATAGTTCCATGGCTACTATAGAAATTTTGGAGATTTTATTTGCTGATACCCTGAATGCCTCTGGGTTGCATCAGGGACTGTTTTCTAGTTTACTGACTTACTATGATATTAAGTGAGGGATTATGGAATATAAAGTATACTCCATTTGGATGGCATCAAGTTGGAGAAGACTTGTTTACATAAATGACCCCCCCTCTTTAAAAAAAAAAAGAGGAAAAATTACCTGATGTTTCAAATGCATTGACTTGGAAAGTTATTGGCAAAGAAAGAAAGCTAGAGTAAGACTGAAGAAAATAAAGGTCTTAATCCATTAGATGGGATATCATATTATTCACTAGATGTTTGAATATGGTGGAGAATAGATAATGGCTAGAAATAGAAGTATTATCATAACTAGAAAGATAAGATCTGTAATTAGAATATTAGATTTTGGTATGAGAAGGGAAACAGGAAAGTGCTAAGAATTTTGAATAAGGGAAACTTTTGGTTACCCAAATATAATTTACTTTGAAATTATAAACAATAGAGACATTTTGAACACTGATGGGAAATTAAAATTAAAAAAAAAAGTGAAAACAGGATACTGATTGAACATATGGATATTAAGTGCAAATGCAATTAAGATATGTTTTGGTTAGAAAAGTTATCTAAAACTGACATTATTGATATTATGAGAAAAATGTAAGAAAGATGTTGATATTCAATTGTGTATTTATTAATAACAATAAGAATTGTATTTGCCTAGTGTGGGAAAACAGGTACTACCGGAAGAAGAGAGGAAACTTTTCATGATGTCATATTGGATCTAGACTGAAGAAGTTAATATATACCACTGAATTACTAATGGACCCAGACAACACGTTGTCTATTAAGTATTTGACTGTAAAACTAGAAAATTAATAAAATATTTATATAAAAAAAGGCCTCGCTCACTTTAATGAATGTCCAAACAATTATGAAATTAATCTTTGTTGCCAGAAGTAAAGCCCTTTTCCAGAAATCTCCTACTATTACGTTAATATTTGTGCCTCACTGAATCCCAATGCTAGGGAATACCAACCTTAGGCTTTATCCCATAGAGCATTATGATTAAGAGCAGTGATGGCGAACCTTTTAGAGACCGAGTGCCCAAACTGCAACCCAAAACTCACTTATGTATCGCCGGGTGCCGGGTGGGCGTGGCTACAGTAGTCATGGCAGACTGGGTGGGCATGGCCAGGGTGGGCATGGCCACCTCAATGTTGCTCCTGGGGAGGGATGCCTGTGGGGGCCGGGCAGGGTTGGGTTAGATCCATGGGGTCTCTGGCGGGTAGGGCAGTGGGCAGGAGGCTTGTCCTGCAGGGTGAGGTGAGGTGAGGGAGGGGGCAGGGTGGGGGTGCCATTGCCGTGGGGCAAGGCGAGGCAGGGGCCAGGGCAGGGGCTGGTTGCAGACAAAGGGCGGCTCCAGTGAGGAGGTGGAGGAAGAGGGTTTAAGCAAGCTTAGCAACCAGAGTGGGGATCCCCCCCCAAAACAAACGTGCTTCGTGGGTAACCTCAAAGCACGACAGAAGAGACCAAAACCTGCTGCAACCACCCAGCAGATGGGAGGGGAATAAAAACCAAACAGCCCCCCCCCCGCTAATCCTCAACAGAAATGCTCATGACAACGAAAGCCTCGGACAGGGGGAAGAACGCAGGCAGGCGGGCGTCTTGCTCAGCTGATGGCTTGGAGGGGAAGGGGGCAGCTACACCCCCTCCCAAACGCTGCCCTCTCACGAAAGCAGGATGAAAACTCCAAAAAGCGACAAGGAAAAAAAGTTAAAACAGAAGAGTGTCTGGCAATGGTTTTCTTCCCCACTTCCTTCTAGCTGCAGTTTAAATATGTAAAGACCACAAAAGAAAAAACTTGGCTTTCTCTAGTTTTAATTCAGAAGGCAGGAATGGGAGGATTGGGGGAGGGGTTGTTTGTTTCAAAGGAAGGGAGGAATGCTGGCTGAGGAATTCTGGGAGTTGAAGTCCACAAGTCATAAAAGGGCCAAGTTTCAAGATCCCTGTTGTAAGCCAATGTTTGGAAACACTTCCATGAGAGCCATGTTTTGCATACACATGTATGTTTGGGACTACATCACCCCGTTCCAGTCTGATCCCTCCTGAACATGGGTGTCCACTTAAAATTAGGGAGCTCCTAATTTTTCAGCCCTTCCAACACGCAGCTCCCCTCCTTCATCAAACCAACAACACCCAACAGGACAGGAATTGCCTGCAGACAGAAACCGATGAAATTTGAATTGGTTTTCAAGGCGGCTTACTCAGGAAAAAGGTCCGAACATGCCCAGGTCGGTCGATCGTCTCAACAGATGTGGCATTAAACCAAACGCCGCATCTGAGCGGCCGCTCCACCTCTTCTTCTGCTTACTGAGCCCAGGAGGCTCCCCGGGCTTAAAAATCTCCCAGGCCAACCCAACACACAGCTTTCCCAACAACTGGAGGATGGAGCTCCCATCATCCACAGCTGGCCATACCCCCGGCCTACTCGCTGGCAATGACGCTGGAAAATCGGTCCAAAGGGAGCTGGTCGGTTAGCTCCGATTCTCAAAGCTCGAAGCTTCGGATGGAGAAAGTCCCCGCACAGCAGTGGAAGGACCAGCACCCAGCCGGGCCGACCGCAAGCCCTCGGGGGCTCCGGCGCCCAAACGCAACCGGCTGGCCGATCCCCCGAGTCAGAGAAGCCGTCGTCTGCATCACACACTGAATCACGAGCCTGGAAAGAGGGTTGGCCGTGGGGGAGACAGACCGACCGAGGTGAGCCGCTGCCGTCCCTCCCTGCCCGGGCTCCGCGCCCGCCCACTCACCACCAGAGCTTGCCCAGCATCTTGCTGAGCTCGGTGTTGTGCAGGTGCGGGTACTGGTCGGCCAGCTTCCTGCACGCTGCCTGCGCCCAGACCATGAAGGCATTCATGGGCCGCTTGACATGCGGCTTGGCCTTCAGCGCCCCATGGCCCCGCACTGGCATTGGCACCAGGCTCCAGTTATAGCCCTTCAGCACCTGCGAGACGGCAGGGAAGTGCTCATCCCTGCTCGGCCCTTCCTGGCTTACCAGAGCCTGCCTGGGCCGCCGCCACCTCCGCCGCCACCGCCGCACACAAGACTGGGCAGGCAACTTCTCCCCGGCCCCTGGATGAGGTAAAAGGGGTCAGATCCCGATCCCCCCTCCCAACCCTGCTCTCGCTGGCTGGCTGGCTGGCTGGCTCCTTGGCCCTGCCTGGCTTACCAGAGCCTGCCCGGGCCGCCGCTGCCTCTGCTGCCGCGCACGAGGCTGGGCAGGCAACTTCTCTCCAGCCCCTGGACAAGGTAAAAGGGGCCAGAACCCAATCCCCCCTCCCAACCATTGCCGCCACTGCCCCCCCACAAGGCTGGGCAGCTGGTGACTGAATGCTGCCTCGTTGGGGCCTGCTGAGGCCAGCAACCAGCCGAGGCAGCTTCAAACATCAGGCCTCCCCCTCCTCCGCCATTGCCACCATCGCCACCGCCCCACGGGCAGCAGCCGCTGAAACTTACCACTGTCAGCTTGTGCTCGCTCACTGTCTGCATCAAATGCTGCTCCCGCCCAAAGTTGCTCATTTTATAGCCTCACCCTGCCCAGATCTCTCGGCTATTCCCAGACTCCACATGCGCGGAGAGGGGGAGGGGAGCAGCCAGACCCGGCGTCTCTCTATCTATGGCAATGGCGCGCGTGCCAACAGAGACGGCTCTGTGTGCCGCCTGTGGCACGCGTGCCATAGGTTTGCCACCACTTAGAGCATAAGCATCTCTCTCTCTCTCTCTCTCTCTCTCTCTCTCTCTCTCTCTCTCTCTCGAGAGAGAGAGAGAGAGAGAGAGAGAGAGAGAGAGAGAGAGAGAATTGGCATTTTGAAGGGTTGGGATAAGAAGCATTGCATTTCTGGTATTGATGGGCCTTGATTTTTCTTTGATCAAAACAGAGATAGTACAGGAGGGATTGATGGCTCACTGCTAGATAAGATATAACACTATTTTAATGTTACATGCTGTGTGCAGGTAAAAACAAAGAGCTATATTTTGTGTTAGATTGCAGAATTTCTGATTCTGAATCCTTTATTTGATAGGCCACACATATAATAAGAGTTAGGAAGTGGATTTTTATTTATTTATTTATTTACAAAATCCAGTCCCTTATTTCAGGCACACAGGTATTCCTGGCCTTGGTTTCATCCATTTCTGCAAAAAACCTGCAATGGAACAATCATCTTGCACTCTTAGACAATCCTGGGCATCTGGTAAAAGGGTGGCTTGCAATGAAGCAGTGGTTTTGTGGTAAAAAGTCATTTCAGAAGCATGACAGTTTGTTTAGTCAGCACTGTTCCAGACAGCCTTGCTGTAAATGTGCATAAGCTCTGATCTGTTTTCACGTGTAGGAATGTTGCTGAGAACACAAATTCTATCTTACTATACATCTCCTGGCTGCAGTGGTAAGAAAAAGGAATAGGGTAACTGATTTGGCTTTGTGCTGTGTTTTCTCCTTTGTCAGAGATTAATAAGAAAAATGCAGATTTGCTTGGGATTAAGTACCAGTATGTCTCTTCAATTGCTTTGAAAAACAATGCTTTAGAAGTAGTTCATTTATATTCACATTTGGTTGATGATTGCAGTTCCAGTAGAGTGTTGCTTATGCCTCATTTTAGAGGAAGGTGAAGAAATTCAGTTTCTTCTTACTAGCCATTGCTGAGGTATTGGGAAATACACCTAAATGTAAATGGGGTAGTAAATCTAAAAGTGTTGCCCAGCCATAAACAGCTTCATCTTGCTAATAGCAAAATTGTTTGTTTTCTAGTCGTTACTTGACAGTGAAAAAGACAAATGATTTGGAAGAGCAGTATTGATTTTGTTTTTAATATGGGGAAGGGCTTTAAACAAACAAAACAAAGGGGAAAAACAAACAAGAGAAAGGAAAAAAGAGCGTATACACACATTCAGGTCTCATACAGATTATATGCATATTATGTTTTTCACAAGTTTCCATAAAGATGGCAGATTTCATTACAAATACTGTATATACTCTACATTTGAAAGCATGTTGTTTGTATGTGTGTACGTTGCATGTACAAATTCCAATTTACATGGAATCTGAGGCTAGGTGGGACTGTTTGATTTTTATGTCGATGTATTGACCTAGCATCGGATGGGGCAGGTGTGGATGGGGCAGAATGCAATCCTGGTTGTGCCTGTTTATCCACTGGGATTAGGGATATTATCATTTTTTATCTTGGATGGGACTGCACTACCTCATTTTAAGACTAGTGTTCAGCTTGGGGTCCTTCTGGATTCACACCTATTGCTCGAAGAGCCGTTGGCAGCTGTGGCCAGGAGGGCCTTTGCATAAGTTCATCTTGTGCCACCACCTGCGCCTTTCCTTCAGTTGGGAAGTCTTTCAGACAGTTACTCATGCCCTGGTCATCTCATAACTGAATTATTGCAATGTGCTCTGTATGGGGCTGTCTTTGAAGAGCACCTGATAGCTACAGCTGGTACAGAATGCAGCAGTGTGAGCAATAATGGGTGCTTTTGGCATGCCCATGTGTCATTGCAACTAGATGAGCTGCATTGATTACCAGTCAGCTTCCAAGTGCAATTCTAGATGCTGGTAATAAAATAAATATAGTCTAATAAAGGACTATATGACATAGGATCTGAATATCTGAGGGACTGCTGATCTCCAATCATTTCTGCCCATGCTAGTGTGTTCTGGGAGAGTGGGTGCACTCCAGATCCTGTCTATTAAACATTGTGGAACTATCACAGCATCTCCCCAGAGATAAAGATGGTGCCCTCTCTCCTGGGATTCTGGAAAGCTCTGAGAACCTGGCTTTGGTCCCAGGTCTGGGGTTGATGTTTTGTATTTGGGGACCCCTCTTTTGTTTGATTTGTTTTGCTTTTATGATTGTTTTAGTCCAGACTCTCTGTGTGGTTTATGTTTTATTTGTTTTATGGATTGTTTTGGTTTTGCATGCTGCCTAGAGTTAGGTGGCTGTAACAAATGTAGATAAATAATTAAAAAGTGGGTCTTCCATCCTTGAGTAAATGCAGTCATAAATATATATATTTCTAATGATGAAGGTCTGGTTTTTTAGCATTAAAAAGAGTACGGAGAATCGTTCCAGTCATCAATTTTCAGACAATAGGGATATACAGGTATTCCTTGAGATACAATCGTAATGGAGCCTGCCCATTACAGTTGCATGTTGCAATGGTTGTTAAGTGTCTCACCTAATGACCCCATCCCTGCTCTCCTCAGTGAATCGTTAAATGAACGTGCTGATCGTTAAGTGGAGCACAGGGTCATTCGGGTTGAGAAGGTCTTTGGAGGCCTAGTACAGGCTCAGGACCACCTGCCCTGGTAGTCCAAGGCCTCCCCCATCTCCTGAGATGTCTGTCCTCTGCTTCCTACCCCTTGGATCCCCATGGGCCTTTTTCCACTCCCCCAGGTCTCCCCCAGGCTTTAGGCCTGATTCCTACCCCACCAGGCCAAACACCCTTATCCTCACTTACTATTTGAAGAGCTCCCAGAGCTTCCAGAGCATTGGAATGGATTGCTTCTTTGCTTGGCTGAATGACAGTATTCCGGAAGCAGATGCCATTTTGTCCCACGCACATAATGGCGGTCACATTCAGGTCACTGCTGTTTAGCAAACAAACGGCTCCATTTTGCTGCCTTAACAAGGTCTGCACAGCCCTGAGGAAGCTTCTGAATGCTGCAGAAAGCTTCTGCAGTGCTGTGCAGACTTTGTTAAGGCAGCAAAACTGAGCAGTTTATCTTGCAGCCACTATTTTGTCCCTGCTCACAAATGGGCAGGGACAAAATGGCAGTAGCTCCCGGGTCGCTGCCACATTGCCCAGGGACACATGGCCTGCCCTCTTTTCCCAATATGAGGTCTGGAGATATGTACGATGGGTAATGGGCTTGTGGGGAGCAGGTCCAAGTGCTGCAGTGTCCCTGTGATTGATTGTAAGGGCGAATGATTGTAGAGGCACTGCAGCTGTTGTAACTTTAAAAAAAGATCATATGTAGCTTTTAGGGGGGTGTCTGTCATAACTTTAAATGGCTATTAAATGACCGGTCAAACCTCGAGGACTATTTGTAGTTGAAAAGAATATGGATGTCCAAAAATATTAAAACTTGCCTCAAGGTCAAATATATGTGCAATCAATCAGCTCTTCACAAAACATACTAGAACATTACTAAAATATACGCTTTAATGAAGCATTATTGTTATACTGGAAAAAACGGGTTTGTTAAAAGCCCAAACTTCATTTGGTTTGTGAGAGACTGAGCGGATTTTATTAAAAAGGTCTACCATTTCTTTCTGTGTGGGTTCATTCATAGTGTATTCCAAAGCCATTTATTTTTCCTCACTGTCCCAAACCATCCTGTGGCCAGTAGTTTTTACCCAGGAATCCTATGTATAAAACAAGGTCAAAGGGACTGTGATGTAGGGCTGTGCAGTTCTTTAGATTCTGTCTCCAAAAAGTATTTTTGGCTATATAGGAGTGTGAATGTAGGCCCTATTTGACCACCTTAACACAACTGCGCTTTTTTCTGGGCTCAAGCTGCTGGCTGTGCTGCTATGCATCCTGGGGGGGGGTCTATGATAATTTGCCACGGCCAACTCGCTGTGTCCAATTCACCACAGCCAATTCGCCATGACCAACTCACAGCAGCCAACTCACCATAGCCAACTCGCTGCAGGATAAGTCACCACGGCCAACTCCCTGCAGGACAATTCGCTGCAGGACAAGAGTTACTATAGTATCAAAGAAATGGTGGAATAGAATCATTAAAGAAAGGATGCAAAGGAGAGACTGAATGAAATGTGAATGACAAAAATTAAAATATTTTTTTATTTATGTTAAATAATTAAATTGAATTGTTAAATTGTCCCCTGGTGAGTTGTCCCGAGGTGAGTTGGCAGTGGTAAGTTGTCCCGCAGCAAGTTGGCCATGGTGAGTTGGCCACAGGTCTTTGGCTGTGGTGAGTTGGCCACAGCGAGTTGGCTGTGGCAAGTTGTCCTATTCCACATCCTGGGAAAAGGTTTAGCTTCTTTAAGATCGGGCAGGTGTATGCCACCTTTGCACTTCAATGTGCCTCTTCAGTAGAACCAATCCAAAGAACTGCACAATCATTGTATGTATGTAAAACACATTTGTATTTCAAATACGGTTTTGTTTATCTTGGCTTCCCTCACAAAGGGCTCTTCTTCATAGCCAACTTAATGTGCTTTCTAATTGTATTTGAGACAACAGAAAACTGTATTTGAGACAGCATAACACTGGCAGCCCTGCTGCTGGCACAATGGTGGCAAATGGTACTGAAGTTGTGCAGGGTGTGCAGGTCCGTTAAAGACCAGAAATGGTGGATTCCCCTGACTTTGTTTCCTGTCTCCACCCCACTTCAAAAATGTCATGAGCCAGAAGGAAAATATCGACCACCCTTTCTTCTTGATGTAGGATGGTACTAGGAAAGAGGTGAGTTATGTCAAGAGCCTAGATCAGTATTCTCTTTGGATTTATACAAGTGTTTTGTTTAGATACTTTCACAGGGAGCTGATACAATATTTGGACACTTGTTGAGCATAGGTTCCTTCACGAATCAATGCTGCTAATTAAACACATGGCTTTTCTGTCAAATTCATTTTCCAATGTCCGGGAAGATAGTTCCTAAGTTTAGCAGCTAATCCTCACAACCATAACCTGCTATCCACTATATTTCTAGTAGTATTTGTATTCCTATGTTGAAAGAATATTAAACTTATTCATATATATTAAACTTGTTCAGAACCAGATAAAAAAGGGGGGTGCATCCTAAAGTAGGAGAAGTGTCATGATTTTCTTTTTTTCTGTTTGTTTACCACTCCCACCCCCTCCAATCGAGGTCAGCTGCTGTTTGGGCTGATCCAGACCCTGAACTGGATACAAAGAGAAAATCCTGCTTGAAAGACCAGGATTATCTTGCTACCTTAATCAAAATGGTCCCAAAGGACAGGATCCAAGACAGGGAGGTGGCATGCCTACATTGTGTATTGTGGCCAATGTAGTTGGGTTGATCCCAACCCATAGAAGTCACTTGACCACATGAGCAACAGAATAATCAGTTAAGAGTGCCAGATTGTATTCACAGCAAACATTTTCTTGGAATAAGGGGGAAAACACTACTGCAAAGCTAATAAAACTAAAGACAATTGAAGGCTTCTTCTGGTTTGGGCTTATCCTTGGGGCAAGTTTTCTACTCCCCTCTCCTTCCCTGCACTGTACCCATATGCTGCTTTAATTGACCTGGGAAAAAAGTCCTGTATTTCTGCTTTCTACTTTCCTGCTGTCACCTTCTAGCTTCCTGGAGCATTTACATCTGTTTGCTATGTGTTTTCTTAAGTTCGTAGGATTGCATGCTTGAGTTCTGCCTGTCTTCATAAAGAAGGTTCTAGCACTAGCTATGCTGTAGGTTCTTGAAGGCTGTGGTGCTTTGTCTCCTGAAAAAGAAAGATACATGAATTTGTTTGACCCATGTGGATAATAAAATGAATGACTTTCTCTTTTACAGTAGTGAGTGTTTCCTTATCAGCTTAGCACTGAATGGAACTTATCCCACCCTTTGTCCCCTTGAGGCACCTTCCTGCCAGGACTCAATTCTACTGCCAGCTTTACTAAGCAGAGCAGGACAGAATTCTCCCAGGGCCCCAGGGCTGGTGCATGGAACTTTGAAGTTCCCTGTGCTGAAGGAGAAGGTCGATTTGTGTGTTTTTTGACTGATAAGAGTCTGTGCACCTGGAAACAGAGATGCTGAGCTCAACAAAGAGTAAACTGGAGCAGAAACTCAATTCCTCACAGTTCATTTGAAATGCTGAGGAAGGCAATGCAGAAACACCTGGAAACAAACTGTCCAATAAAATAAGACTTCGTTCTCATGGAAATCCTTCCTTCCTTCCTTCCTTCCTTCCTTCCTTCCTTCCTTCCTTCCTTCCTTCCTTCCTTCCTTCCTTCCTTCCTTCCTTCCTTCCTTCCTTCCCAGGTAGTTCTCGACTTATGACCACAATTGAGCCCAAATTTCTGTTGTTAAGTGAAACATTTGTTAAGTGAATGTTGCTTTTTTTCTTTCTTGCCAGAGTTAAGTGAATCACTGCAGTTAAGTTAGTAACACAGTTATTAAGTGAATCTGGCTTCCTCATTGACCTTGCTTGTAAGAAGGTCGCAAAAGGTGATCACATGACCCTGGGACATTGCAACTGTCATAAATATCAGTCAGTTGCCAAGTGTCTGAATTTTGATCACATGACCATGGGAATCGAATCCTGCAACGGTTGTATCTCACAATAACCCTGCAAGTTATATAATTTATTAAAGTCACACAATATTTTACAAATAGAAAAGATGAACCGGCTTCCGGTTCCGGATCGCGACACCAGCAGTCGTACGGAGAGATCTCTCTCTCCCACTGGCTGCTTTCCCTCCGCCGGTAGACCCTTAATCGGGTCGAAAGTCGCCCCGTAGAGGCGACCACCGTTAGAGGAGGCTCCTGCTCGACTGGGGAAGAGCGGCGGCTCTCCCCAGTTCGAGCTTTCTCCTTAGGGCCGCCGGAGGAAAAGATCGTCCTATAAAATGGACGATCACTTCGTCGCACCAGCTGAAAGCCAGAAGAACATCTAAGCGAAAGAACCCCCGTGGAGAATCCGGGTGAGACCTTTCCTACCCCCTTTTTTTCCCCCTAACTACTTTCCTGTTAAAAGCTTTCTTTGAACTATTTCCCTGTCGTGAGGAAGCAGCGTTTGGGCAATGGGGAAAAACAGCTTTGGAAAAAAAAATATATATAAATAAAAACCAGTCAATTTTGATGGACTATTTAAATTTTGGGATACTGAGGGGACCTGAAAACATTTTATTCTTGACTATTATTGTTACAGCTACGCATTTATTATTTTGAGCCCTTTCTTCATCTTTTTCAACACGAAAAATAAAAAATCTATTATTTGGAAAGGAAAAAAAAAAAGATTTTTTGGTTTGCTGAGGACATCTTGTGTCGAAAAGTGGTACTGCAATTATATTTCTTTATGGCTGGGAATGGCTATGACTTTCAAAGGGTGATAACCACAAGATAACGGATGCAGCTGGCCTATTGAAAATTGAAGGTGAATGCTTGCTTGATTCTTATGAAGTAGAGCCTTCTTTAAAGATTAAAAAGCCTTATTACTATCGATATGGAACTTAATACACAACTGGACTATGAACTTATATTGGAAACAATTTTAGAAGCTGCAGAGGATGTGAGTTCCTATTTTCAATCCCTTTTCCCTACACTGAGAGAAACCGTGGAAACCACAAAACAAACTAATTTTATTCAACTTCCAACACAACCTATCGAGAAGTCTGATGACTATACAACAACTTCAACAGAGATGTCTGAAGCATCAATACCAACAGAGACTGACACTCAGATACAACTTATTGAAAATCGAGAAAAGGTGGATAAACAATTGGCAAATATAACATGGAATAAAACAGCTTTTACCATCCAAAGGCTATTAGAAGAAAGGAAAGAGAACTCTGACCAATTTGAAGCGTTAAAGAATATGGACCTTTTAATATCGTGGTTTGATTATGTAGGAACCTTACTATGGAAACCACTATGGCATAGAAAGAAGCCCAGAGTTAGATTTAAAAATGTATTTTAAAGTCTTATTTAATGGGATTAAAAAGGCTTTGATTTCTTGACTGACTTAATAACTAATGGAACACGTGAAATTTTTAAGAGGATACCCTTTGTAATATTACTTTGTTTTAGATATGATATGTATTGGAGAAGTAAACTTTACCTACTGGTTTAAAAAGATTTTTATAGATATAGAGGCATTGATAGAATATATATTTAAATTAGATAGAAATTTATTTGTTGACCTGATATTTTTATTTTAAGAGAATTATTTGGAAATAAAAGGAGAATAAGAGAAAAAAATGGTATCAATGAAGAAGATATGGGAATGTTGTTGCGAGAACAATATACCAGATATAATTATGTAAAAAAAAGGGCACCCGAAGTGTTAATAATATGTCTATTTAAGGCTAATTGAAATATAGTAATTGTAAGTTAGTAAAGCTTAAAAACAGGATTTGGATTTTTAGAATTGAAATGTATCTGATATTTGATAGGATCGTTTGAAACTTATATAGAATTTATTAATTTGAATAAGTAAGATTAAATAAGGGAATTAGAGAGGGAAGTTTAAAAGATTTGATTTGAGTTATATATTTGTGATTGTCCTTCTTTTTTTGGATGTTTAATATACCCACCTCCATGGTGGTTCCTAAGCACCTTAATGTAATCCCTGTACCCCTATAAAATCTAATAAAATATATTTTATAAAAAAAAAAAAAAAAAAAGATGAACCAAACTACACAATCACTAGTCCTAGGAGCCTTATGCTAACATTTATTGGAGCATGTCTATCCTGGACATGAAAACTGGTCCCATATCTGCTTAAAAAGAGTCCTTATTGCCTAAAGAGCAGTGAGAATGGGCATTCAGTGATGTGATGTTAGCAGTGGTGGGATTCAAATATATGAACAACTGGTTCTTTGTGTGGATGCCGCTTCTGGAAGTCCGTTCTGGGCCTGGGCAACAAAAAATTAGCTGCCGGTTCTGGCAAACTGGTGCAAACTGGCTGAATCCCTCCACTGGGTGTTAGATATCCCTAACATGACTAGCAGTTGTAAAGGGAGACTGGAAGAGATATGAGAGCCATAAACAATTACACTAGACTAGAGCATGGTGAGATAACATGAACTCAGGAAGAGAAACCGGAACCAATTTGTAAAACAGAATAGGCAGTGAGAAGAAGAAAGTTTAACCCTTCCCACAATAGCTAATACTGCAAATACTCCCTTTTTTCTGTACCACACACCCCAGATCTCTGCTAATAAAGTATCAGAACTCAGCTACAAAAAGCATTTAAGAACGGATTTGAAGGTACATATTATGTAGTGGGTTTTGAAGGCAATAACCAGACCAGCATTATGCAAAAGTGTTTATTCAACCAAGAACAGAACAGAACTGTCAAAACTGGCAACATGCCTGCTATTTATACGTTTCGCCTCTAGGATGTCAACCAATCACAATGCTAGGTTGCTCCGGCTCAGACTTGAATTCTTTTGACGTTTCCCTCCAAAACTGTTGGAGGTACCCTAGCTTTACAGCATCATAATATCAGTATTAATACATAACAGTACACATGCAGAAAAAGTAAGATCCATTGGGCACTTAGATCCATCCTGTATGAAATAACAGTGAAGATTGTTACTTACAATGAAGATTGTAAATGCTTAGCTGCTTCTGCCATAAAGCTTCTGATGCGATTCTACCACTATAGTCATGAGATCTGATGCAAGGGGGAAAAATAACATCTTGTGAAAGTAAAAAAAAATAAAATGAGGTTTTTCAGGGCTGTTGCAACTCCATTCTCAAAAGAGGAATTGAATCTACACTTGAGATTGCTAGAAGATTTCAGCTGCTGGGAAAGTGGTTAGAAATAAATCTATGGGCATCCCTAAGAAAATGTATTTAATCACCTGTAGATTCCAAGACAATTGATGGGCTTGTATCATAAAGACTTAAATTAATGCTCAAGAGAATTTGAACCTCTACAATAAGCTTCTGTGAAGTATTTGATGATGTGCCAGCCTCTACATGTATGTGTGTGTGCTTGTGTAAGAAAGAGTGCTCCCATTTCTTTCACAACCTCCCTCTGGACTTTTTCATTCTTTATGTTGCCTGTGTATTCATCTCCCTCCTCTTTTCTGTTCCTCCTGATCTCCCTCCTACAGCAAAATCTTTTCTGGTAAATTATTTTATATATTTGCCATTAAATTGAGCGGCGTGGTTTTCTGCCAGCTTCCAAAACTTATTTTATTTCTATTCAGTAGTCTATAGATTATGTTATAATAAATATGAAAAATTGCACAAACTATTGCTTGAGGATTATCAAACAGGAAAAAAAAGAGACCAATTGGTTTTTTTTTAACTGTGCTTGTGGTTTGTGTACTGAACAAAATTAATGTGTGGATTATCAACTTTCTTCATTTTGTTTAACTGAGAAGCAACAAGATTACAGTAAAATAAAAACTGTCTTGGCTTAGTCTTTTCTTAATTTTTTTAGTGAGCTCCCTTTCTCTCCTGCCCAAGCTATCCCATAGTTTATCAAATTACAAAACTGAAAGGATTTCCTCAGACTTCCTTTTTATAACATTTTAGCTTTTAACTGCTTGTAGGAATATTACAGTAAATATTCTACAGATGTAAAAAAACTGGAGTATAATAGCTAGATGTTACTTCCAGTCAGAAGCAGGAAGAACTGGCACAGAATAGTAAAGTCAGGCCATATGTGGAAAACACCTATGTTAGGACCTGTAATTTTCCACCCTTTTCCTCTAAACCTCTTTAACAAACTTTTAGGAAGACCCAGGTGGGGATTGGAGACTTGGAAATATTGTAATGAATTCTTTTTGTTGAGCTATCTTGCAAGGAAGTTATTCTGCACAGTTCAGATTGAATAATAATAATAATAATAATAATAATAATAATAATAATAATAATAATAATAATAATAATAATAATAATAATAATAATAATAATAATAATAATAAGTAGTAGTAGTAGTAGTAGTACCTGGTTGACACCTAGGATACTGGTAGCAACCCGTGTCAACCATCAGCGCCAGCCAATTTGAATGTTCAGTTGACTGAGGTTCACGTCTAATGAATAAAAGATAATAATGATAATGATAATGATAATAATGATAATAATTGGAAGGTACCTTGGAGGTCATCTAGTCCAACCCCCTGCTCAGGCAGGAAACCATATACCATTTTAGACAAATGGCTGTCCAGTCTCTTCTTAAAAACCTCCAGTGTTGGAGCATTCACAGCTTCTGGAGGCAGGTTGTTCCACTGATTGTTCTAACTGTCAGAAAATTTCTCCTTAGTTCTAAGTTGCTTCTCTCTTTGGTCAGTTTCCATCCGTTGCTTCTTGTCTTGCCTTCAGGTGCTTTGGAGAATAGCTTGACTCCCTCTTCTTTGTGGCAGCTCCCGAGATATTGGAACACTGCTATCATGTCACCCCTCGTTCTTCTCTTCATTAAACTAGACATACCCAATTCCAGCCCTTGTATGTTTTAGCCTCCAGTCCCCTAATCATCTTTGTTGCTCTTCTCTGTACTCTATCTAGAGTCTCAACATCTTTTTTACATCGTGGTGACCAAAACTGGATGTAGTATTCCAAGTGTGGCCTTACCAAGGCATTGTAAAGTGGTATTAATACTTCATGTGATCTTGATTCTATCCCTCTGTTAATGCTGCCCAGTACTGTGTTGGCTTTTTTGGCAGCTGCAGCACACTGCTGGCTCATATTTAAGTGATTGTCCACTAGGACTCCAAGATTCCTCTCTACTATTGAGCAAGGTATCACCTATACTATACCTGTGCGTTTGGTTTTTCTTGCCTAAATGTAGAACCTTATTTTTTCCTCCATTGAATTTCATTTTGTTAGATAGCGCCCAATGTTCAAGTCTGTCCAGATCCTCCTGTATCTTAAGCCTATCTTCTGGAGTGTTGGCTATTCCTGCCAGCTTAGTTTCATCTGCAAATTTGATGAGTTCCCCATCTATCCCCTGATCCAAATCATTGATGAAGATGTTGAAGAGCACTGGGCCCAGAATAGAGTCCTGGGGCACCCCACTACACACTTCCCTCCATATAGATGCAGTCTATGATTTGTCCAATTGGCCATTATACATATCCAGCAGGCACATGTCCCATAATTATATCCTTAATGTATGTCTCTGTCTTGGTTCTCTATACATATATGTTGCGTAGGAATCATGGAAGTTATACTGTATAACCATATCTGGAAGATTCAAACTTGGAAAGCATTGCTTCTCTACCTTCTGAGGGTAGGGCTAGTCTAGTTTGCATGCTACAGGAGTATCTGTCACATTCCTATTTTTTTATTGTTGTTAAGCTGCTAAGCTGGAACCAGACAAGCCCAGGTTGAAATTCCTGCTTAAACATGAAATTCCCTATGAGACTTTGGGCTAGTCAACCCACTTACCTCATAAGGTTTTTGTGAAGGTGAAAATCAATGGAGACCTGTTCCATAGGGCACATGCCATAACAGAGAAGGCACATCGCCTAGGTCCTGTTAGATTGCACTTTTTCACAAAAAGGACCCAAAATATGTCAACAGTATTGAATCTGGTGAGATAGGCAGAAATCACTGGAGCAAAAGGTATAAGTCCAGGAAAACCCCAAAATTGTGAACCAACTCTGGAGTGCTGCTTCCTCCAGAGTTATCAATGCAAAGTCTCCACATAGCCCTCACTCATGCAGTTTTACTAGGTTGAATAAAAGCCTGTTCTTCTACATCCAGACCCTCATAGCCTCCAGGCATTGGGAAAGTACTTCAGTGAAATCACTTGGACAACTTCAGGCTGATATGTATAGCTGAATATCATCACCATACTAACGATACAGTAGTTAATCTCATGCTAATAAATGACCTAACCCAGTAGCATTATGTGGATGTTAAATAGAAAGGAAGAGTGAATTGAGCCGTGAGGCATCCTGCAAAGGAAAGGCTTCCAGCTAGATTACTCCATCCCTGACCAGCTGGTAGTGCCCTAAGAAGAAAGAAGAAAACCACTGTAAAACAATACCCTCCATCCCAATTCTCTGAGCTGATCCAGAAGAATACTATGATTGGTGGTATGGAAGATCACCAAAAGTTCAAGAGAGCTAAGACAAATAAACCACCCCTGTCTGAGTCTAACCTAGCCTCAAAACAGAACAAAAGAGAGAAATAACCCTGGCCTGAAATCTGACTGAAAAGGTTCTAAATAATTATTCCCTCCAATGGCTCTTTCAAACTGCAAGCTGAAACTACTGATAGACGAGAATATTTGTAGCTCAGGGTTGAACAGTGGGGTTCTTTGTGCTCTCTGAGCTTGATTATTTTCTTGCAGACATTTCATTACTCAACATTTGCTCAGAACAAAGTCAACTCCCTTCTAGCACTGATGATGTTACTTAATTGGGTAATGAAATGTCTACAAAAAATAACCAAGGTCAGAAAGCACCAAGGATTCCATAAAGTTGAGTCCTGGATGATAATTGTCCAGTGCTGTTGAATCCAGTGTGGCTTTTTAAGGAAAAGATGGACCACCGTCTCCTTTAAAACAGTCAGAATGGTCCTTCCTGTAAAAAAGCATTTGCTACATCTTGATCTAAAACTACTTCATCATCTGTGAGGCCTTGACCAGCCAGAAAGAATATGGTTCAAAAACAAAGGTGATGGAATTCAGAGCCCCAAGGATTGTGTATTGCCTCTGGACTGACACGTTCAAAGTCTCTCCAGATAACCAAACAAGACCTTGTCTTTGACATTTCCATTTTACTTGTACAGACAGAATCCAGTTACAAGCAAATCCAAATGACTTAATCTAACAAATGCCTAGAATAGTCTTTGCAGTGGTTCCCAGCTCCTCCTTGTGCAGTAGGGACCAAGTCATCCAAAATACGGTGATTGTCTATTTGTGGACACAATGGTAGAGGAGATATATGAGTGTTTTGCCACTCTTAACACCACAAGGTAATTCTTAATAAAGGCTCTTACTGGTGTTTGGTCAGATTTGTTCTTTGCCATCCTCCAGCAAAGCTCTAGGCATCTTTATGTCATTTCATCTTCTGGAGTTCCTTTGAAAACCAGGGGTTTATCTGAGAGGTGCATGCACAAAAAATCTGCACAGGTGTGATTCAGTCCTAGGCAACTGTCACCCATTCATTGCAAGCAGTGACACTAAGGCTTTAATTGTCCCATGCAATAGAGCTTCAAGGACTATTCCAAGTTCTCTGGAATCCCAAGTGGTCAATTTGTGTCTTGGGGCAGACCAATCAAATAAGTCCTACCTCTTTGCAGCTATGTTTTGTGTGCATGTGTATGTGTAAGTAACTGGGAGTACTCTGAAACTAGTAGGGAGTGATTCATATATGAGGGATAAATATCTCCCCACTTCAGATCATGTCGCCACTGCCCCAAGACAAAAAACAGATCTAATATATAACCCCCTTTGATAACCTGAATCAGGGCCATGATTACTATAGCAGCCATGAACTCCTAAGCCATCCTCTGGTCTAGAGAAAACAGATTGAAATCCTCAGAACCATATATAAGTCTGGGAAACTTAATTGTCAACTTGCCCTTAGAGTTCAGCAGCTTAGGGTGGAAGCAGCTGTGCAGCAGGAAGGCTGGTCTGCTACCATCAACTCCAGCTCATCCTTAAGACCCAATATCACAAATAGGGTTTTACATTGGCTATCTGTGGAACAGCACCCTAGCAGCCAGCAGAATTTCTTGGATGACAATAGCCACACACCCACCTTGTCCGGAGTCACAACTAGTGCCACATCCAAAACCTGAGGGTATATTTCGGAGAGAGGACTCCCCCACCCTCATGCCCAATTAGGTTTCAGTAATGCTTATCAGGTCAGCTCTCATTTATGCTTAGATCACAGATGAGATAAGCTTTATTATAGCCCAACATTGCATTAAGTATCAGCAAATGGAGACTGGGGCCACCAACACTCCAGTGAGCAGACTTCAGGCCAAACATAGGTGGTAGAAGGCAGGCATTGCAACCAAATATTCAGACTGCCTTCCCCAAGATTGACCTACCCTCTCTCTCTTGCTTCCTGTTTATCACTACCTGGCCTCTTCCCAATCCCAATACCCATAGTCTTCCACATCGAAAGGCCTCATCATACCTCAGATAATAATAGTGACTATTTATTTGATTCAGGTATCACCTGATTCCTCACCTGAACAACACACACCAGCAAAATTGCCAATTGATCTGGGTTCCAGTGCATTTCTGTGAGCATTCACCATTCAAACACTAGTCAGCTGGCCTGACTACTACCTATGCCAGACTTAACGTCAGCAAAACACCCCTCCATTTCTCACCTGAAAAGGAGTAAGTCGCTCTAACTCACTCCATGCCTTCTCCCCAACACTTCCAGTACAGAGATTGTTAGTTCAGTCCAGTCCCATTCACCATTTAGTCTTTCAGAGATAAAATTATAAAAGAAAAGCAAGACTGTCCTATATTTTCAGGCAGACTCGAGTCATGTTGTATAGTGAAGATGATGGCTAAAATGACCAACACCCCATATGGCCAAACCCACAGCATCTATAGGATGCAGGTTGGTTCTGTACAGGACCTCGATCATTCTCCTGCTGCTGCTCAATACATGGGTTTATGTCTATTTTACATATTTTGCAGGACTCATTTTGCCAGAAGTTGGTTTCCTGTTTATAGGAACCTATCTTTTTAAGAGCAGTCATTGGCATATAGAAGAAGCTGAAGCTAGGGACAAATGTAACCATCAGGCCTGCTATGCTTCTCAGCCAAATAAAAGCTGTGTCAAAGGAAGTACTAGCCAGTTTGTCCAGTTTCTTAGCTGGCATTGCTCTCTTCATGAAGATTAATGATCTTTTCAGAAAAGAAGTGAAAAAACATCCATAGTTGTTTGGTCTTCAGTATAGTACATAACTGCAGTTTATACATTCTGAAACTTGTACAATTAGAATAATGTTAGCCAACTTGTTTGGAAAAGGATTTTGCTTCCTGACAAAGATTTGAACTACCAGAAATAACCACATGGAATTATTCCTGAGTCTTCTTTATGGTATTGCAGGGATAGAGGCAAAAATTCTGCCAGTTTCCTTGCTTTACAACTCCTACCCAGTTGCTATGTTGCACTTTCCATCTACACATATGTATTTGCCAATCTTTGGTGTCCATATACACTATATTTTCATGCACCTTTCCTTTATGCAGTGACAGTTGCTATGCAACAGCTCAGCTTGCTAGATGCTTAAAACTCAAAATGATGAAGCTGGATAAAACCAACCTAAAAATACTCTCTGCCCAAACCTCCCCAGACCAGTTCGAGGGAGTGGCTGAGGTGGAGCCAGCAGAAGGGGCATCTGGAAAAAAAATCCAAAACTGAACTGCCCTCCAAGTGGTTTTGTGTGTGTTGTCCGTTGCACACTGCAGTACTGGGAATAGTTTTCTGACAGGGAGCTGGGATTGGCTAGGCTCAGTGCGTGGGAGCCTCTGCTGTTCCTTCTTCTCCAGCCAGACTGGGGATTCCTTGCTTTGTGTTTCTCTCTCTTCCTGGGCCCTGTTGGTGTGGCAGGTGCAGCTGAACGTTTGATGCTATGAAGCTGGACTTCCCTAAGTTCTAACCTGTGCTCTCTACCTTGGTCTTTTTGCTAACTCTGACTTGCTAGGTTATTGCTGGCTGTCCAAGGGCAGCTTTTCCTACCCAATCTTGGGGGGGGGGGGCATAATCTTATGCTGCCACTATGGGCACAGTCAGTGAGCTCTGTGCTTCCAGTTTCCAAGCCTTCCTCTGCCCTTCCATCTTGGTGGCCACCAGGTCAGGTAGGTGTTTTAACTTTTTCTGCTGTAGAATATTTTGCTGACATTTATGATAAGAGGGAAGCAGAAGAAAGGGTGGATGCAGAGACAACTCCTCTGTCACAGATAGAATTGTTTGTTGGGATCCCTCTGTTTACCATCTGTTTTAGCTTCAGTTTGTTTATTGTAGCTTTTCTTTTATAAGAATCATTACGCTAATGTTCATGTAATGATGTTCGTTTTAAAGGTAACCTTTTTTCTTGGAGCTTGGGCACTCAAAGTTAATTCAGTTGCCTGCTGAACTGTTTCATTGATTTCTTGGTTCAGAAACCAGTCTAACTTTCAGTGATTAGGTGGAAGGAAAGCTGACTTCGGGTTTGATTACAGTAGGATAGAAATAATTTGTGTTTTTGATCATAAAAGAATCTTTGTGCGAGGAGACAGAAACCAAGTGACTTTCAAAATAATTAAGTTTATTAAATCTAATAGTAGGTTTGATTGCTAATTATATCTTCCCAATAATGGATCATCTTGGTGCTGAGCAGGATGGCTATTAGTGGAAGTTTGCGGCTAGGATATTTTGCTTGACCTTCCTGAACAAGAAAATGTACAACTGAGTAATCACAGGTTTTATCAACCAATTTGGAATGGAGGGGTATAAAGTGTGAAAATAATTATATTTCAATATTGCCCTTTTTTAGGGCAATTTGGATCCTCACTAATGAAGACTGGGGCAGAAAGCTTGAAATAAAATAAATATATATATTTAAAACAGCAAATGAATCAACTGATGTCAAAGTCTGGTGACCTTGCCTAGATTACAAGCATGGGGTGGGGACGGGGGATGTTTTCACATTTTCTTTTGGATTACGACATCATTTATAACAGTGACTCCCAAGCTTTCTGGGGTCCAGGGACTGGCTTCGGTAGAAAAATTGTCTTCCACGGGGAGGTGATGGAGGAGATGGCTTCGCGCATGCAACCTAGATCCCGCACATGAGCAGATGAAGCTTTGCTTGTTTGGCTGCCACTTGCACAGACCAATTCCCAACAGGCCATGGACTACTACTGGTCTGCAGACTGGGGGTTGGGGACCCTGATCTATAATGTGTCTTGTCCCATCAGGGAGAATTGCCATTTGACAGATCTCCACTTACTGATGTTGTTTTCTAGAATCATTGCAATACAGAAGTATCTAGCTGTCTGCTTTGTGGACTCCTTAATTCCTTGACCAGGACATTATTCAAGAAATACAAATATGCAACATTTTCATTCAGCTTTGCACCACCCCTGCCTCATAACATTTTATATTAGAAGGCAGGGAACACAGTAACAGCGCTAGGGATTTTGTCAGAAAACCAGATAGCTTGACACTCCAATAGTAGAAAATCTTTCTCTGTGCCTGAAACGCTTCTCACTTTCAGATGAACAGTAGATCAGTCTACCTCATCCACAGCCATCCCAAAAATTGCAAACTACTTTCTTACACAACAAGAAAGTAGTTTTAGAAAAGAGCCCCACTATCATTCACTAGAGATGATACAGGTACACTTTGACTTACAACCATTCACTTAGTGACCGTTCAGAGTTACAACAGCAGTGAAAAAAATGACTTATAAGAGTTTTTCACAGTTACAACTGTTGCAGCATCCCCATGGTCATGTGATCAAAATTCGCCCGCTTGGGAGCTTGGCGCGTATTTATGATGGTTGCAGTGTTCCAGGGTCATGTGATCACCTTTTGCAATCTTCTGATAAGTAAAGTCAATCAGGAAGTCGGATTCACTTAACAACCATATTATTAACTTAACAACTGCAGTGATTCACTTAACAACTGTGGCAAGAAATGTCGTAAAATGGGGCAAAACTCACTTAACAACTGTCTTGCTTACCAACCGAAATTTTGGGCTGAATTGTGGTTGTTAAGAACTACCAGTATTTATTCAGTTTTACGGAGGGATAACATAGTAGATGGCTATTATTTGATCAGTGAAAATTATTTTCAAAAATTCATGCCTGGTGCTGTTGACAGCATCTCCAAACTTGAAGAGGAACAGCCATCAAAAAAGTAAACATCATTATTTTAATTTCCATTTAATATAGAATGATCAATATTTTAGGGGGGGAAAGAATAATTATGGAGTAAAGTGTTTATAGAAACTTTTCTACCATGACTACCTCATTATTATTCTTAAAAGTTAATTACATTGTTTTATTCTACTAGTAAACTAATTTGTTTTTTTAATTAGTGCAGCAAGTTTCAGACCTGATTGACTCTTTCTTTATTTTACTAAAGTTAACACTTGATTGTTTGGAAAGTCATTTAGAGAGGCAACCAAGTTAAATGCACATCCTAGCCGGCAGAGGAATTGGTTATCTGCAAGTTTTCAGCAAGTGAAGCAAAACCCACAGAATCTGAGGCCTAGCTGTTTCCTCTTCACATACTTTTCTCCTGGAAATAACCTGGTGCTTTTCTGATGCTTGGGACTACAATTCCCCTGAATCTCATTATAATAATGAAAGATAAATTATTATGTCAGTTACAGTTTAAACTACCCAGAAGACACCCAGTTTGTCTCCTTCAAAAATATTATGTGAACCCCAAAGTATCTTCAAATTGTTTCTGAATGTCTGTCTGTCTTATATCTATCTCCAGTACAGCAACACATTTTGGTAATCTGTGTTGTCTAGTAGTAACACAGTGAAAATTTGTAGCTCTGCATGCAGTATTGTGTCAGATTGGGAGAAGATATCCTACGAAACCCAGTGGCTTGAACAAAAACCTGTGCTTCTCAGAGAAGAGGCAGACTGTGTGATTCTTTCTGCTCTCACAGATGCTAGGGACAGCTGTTTCCCAGGTGGCTGTTAGATCCAACTGTAAAAGTCAGCAGAAGAGGATCTGCTTTGGAAAAGGGGGTGGTGGTGAATGGGAGCCAGGAGGTGTCCATGGAAACCTGGCCTCCACTCCAAATAAATCCCAGACAGTGCGTGGCTGGGGTTCCATTTCAGATATGAATGAACAGAGTGGATTTATAATGTAGGCATCATTTTAGCTTCAAGATTGAGAAGCAAGCCTTGCAGGCTTGAAGTTGGGACCTTTCTCTGTCACTGTTAGTGTTTCTTACTCTGATGCTAAAGCAATAGGTATTTGCCATCAGGAAAACAGGATGTGGTGGCACCAGCAGCTGAGGGCAGGAAGTTCTGCATTGCCTGGCAAAATCTGCCAGTAGGATCCCTAGCATATGTTTGGCATTATTTAAACCAGAAGGACTCTTCGTTAAATTAAAACAGATTGTCCCATTTTTCAAAGTTGACTTATCATCCAAATGGATTTTCTGCTTAAGGGCATTTTAGATAACACTGATTTGGGGTATTTTCCGTCTATCTATCCCAGACATCAGCTTAGCTTCAGAAATGGTAAGACCAGAGGCAAATTTGTGTTATGTCCTTAACGCTTGGCTGCATTAAAAGCTTATTTATTAACTTCTGTTGCATTTCTTGTTCTTCTTAGGAGCAGCATTTGAATAGCTGAAGATCAGCCAATTATTTTCTTAACACGATTTGATCAGTGGTAAAATTGCTGCATAGTTTTGAGAGGTGGATTTCCTACAAACTCATCTAATAAGGGCTTGAATGCATTCGAAGAAGAGAAAAAAGAGATAAGTTTAACAGAACCAATTCATACATACATGAGGAAGGTATGGAACAGCATTGAAACGCACACATTTTCTTGTTTGAGGACATTTTTTTGTCATGCAGATACTAGGCTGCAGTGCATACAGAAAAATTAACTGTTAGATTAGCAAGAGTTGTGGAGCAATTATAGATTGATAGTAGTTGAGCATCTCTTCCTAGAGGTCCTGTTGTTGGGGGCAGGAAGAAAGAGTGACTGCCTTGTACAAATAGTTACAGACACATCATTGTGTGTGGTTCCTTTTATGGTCTGCATATAATAAGCTGAGATAGGAGTGATGACAGGAAGATGAATTGTACCAGTGTAAAAGTCTGTCCAAAAGTGTGATTTTTTTCTCCTTGCGGCCTCCTCCCCTGGTTTTCTGTGTTAAAGCCAATGTCTTTCCTCAATCAGCAGAGGGCAGTGCAGACCCAACTTTTCAACTTTTGGCTCAGCCTTGAATGATATAAGCCGGGATTGTCCTCCTTAAAAACAAAACAAAACCTTAAGATGTTATAAATCTGCTATGTATGGCTACTAATAAAACAAAATGGCCGTTCCTTAGCTGCAGCTTGTGCCAGCTCCTTCTGGAATCGAGTCTTCCTTGTGATTAGGGAGATGAGTCTTTACTTTTTTCCTTTCACTACCGGTAGTAGCAATGATGCAGATCAACTGCTGCTACTCCTTTCTTGATATTTCATGTATTCTGAATATGTTTGCCAGAAGGTAGAGGTGCAAAGATAGACAGAACTATTTGGAACATTAATAATAAGAGCAAATGACAGGATTTCCTATCATGATAAGAAAAAGTGCACTTGTTGGTATTCTTTTTCTACAGAGGTTTTAAAGTTATAGGAAACCAATTCTTTTGGTTTTGGTCATTCCAGGAGCTTCTTCCTAGTGATCTGAGTTCTCTTGACTTCTTGATCCTGCAGAAGAAGTCCCATCCTTCCATTTTGAGATGAAACAAATACCTAAAGGCATTAAGTTGAAAGACGTAAAGAGGCAAAACAAAGAATATTGAATTAGAATGGATGACTGAGGTGCTTTTTTCTACTTCTCACATTAGAGAGCAGTTTTTCTTTACCATTGTCTGTCTTGCTCTTTCTCAGTTCGTGAAATACTAGGAAGATTCAGAAAGGGCCTATAGTGGCCTATAGAGAGAAATAAAGTGAAATCTGGGATTAACTGTTTCTTGTTCTCCAGAGTGATGTGTTTGCAAAGGTCTTCAGTAATGAGAAACCATTGCTTCATTACTGGTAAATGAATCAGCAGAAAGGTAGACTTAAGGTTGCCAGATCTGGATTGCAGAAATCTAGATAGCCGGAAAGATATTAAGCATACAGATGCAGATGCAGATGCAGATGCAGAAGACTCTCTCTGTTGCTGCCCTCTAGCGGCTACCCACACTTTTGCATCTCAGATTTGATATTTTTAGCCAATTACCTCCAGCAATTCAATAATTCCTTTAAGTGTAGAACATCCAGCTGCATTTGTTTTAGCAAATGTTCTATGGTAGGCATGAACTCATTTTTGAAAAATACACCATTCTATAGCTGACTAAGCAACTGCTTTAAGATGGTAAAAGTCATGTAATTCCTCATACACAGTGGAATGATGTAATGTAACATCTATCTCCCTCCCTCCCTCCCTTTCTCTCTCTCCTTAACAGAAGCTAGGCCATTTTAATAATTTCACAGGGTTGTTTTGAAAATAATCTTCAGACATACTGATTGTTCCCCGCGGGGTCACTCACTGAGCTTCAAAGCTGACCATAGATTGAATTTGGCTTCTTTCATTCCTAATTCCAGCACTCCAACCCCTATACACCATTGGCTCTTAGTTTATTGTTTACATGCATAAAAAGCTCAGCATTGAACCTGAGAGACCTCAGACTTTTGCAACAAGGTCTGTTTGCATATAGGATGTATATGCTCCTGAGAACCTCCTTTAGTGGGATCTCTTACACTTCTATCTATCAGGCTAAAGTTTCTGTCTAACCGCCAGAGCATGAGGGGTTAATGGTTCTCTGAAGCTTGAGGGATCAGCACAGGAACAGGGCGTTACTGGTTATCTCCGTTGCAGGCAGAAAGGCAATGACGCCTATTCCGTCCTAAGCAAGAGCCACCCACTAGCTGGAACAAGATTTGACTCATTCCAGGAAGCAACAGTCAGGCAGCTAGTCAGTTGCAGGTATCAACCCAGTCGAGTTGCCGGGCCGCACCTACCTTGGATTGAACACCAGCCGTGTTCGATAGACTGTCTCTGCTGCTGGCAGTATGGTTCTCAGGATGGAGAGTGGTGAGCATATATGGTGGGGTGTTCCCAACTCATTTGGGTGGCTGAGCCAAATCATTAAGTTTGAGGGACCTGGTCCTAGTGTCAGTTTGACTGAATATAATAAGGAAATCTTGGTCTATCTGTTCAATTTAAGAGACTATGGGATCATTTTTTCCCCCAAAAGTGACCTGGTATGTTTCTGTGGTCAAGATGTCTGCCAATTCTTAGCTCCAGTAGAATAGAAATATACCTTGGCTTCCTGCTCATGAGTTATATGTCTGAAGTTGGAGGTAGCCCTGGCAGTTCTACAAGGGTATATAGGGCAGCATTGGGTGGGAGGTCTATATAAAAAAATAATAGTAGCATACCCTTGTTCTTGTGAACATTGCTGGGCTTTAAAGATTTGAGGGGCTCTTGTGAGAATGAAAGCACCCCATTTCTTCTTTTTCAGTAGGAGGAGCTAGGACTTTCTATACTTCAAAAAGGAGACTTTCAGTTGGCAGCTGTGGAGTTGCATGCCACAGCATGTCTTGGATACAACAGCTCTCCTGCCTGTTCCACCTTGGCCTTTGGGCACTAAGGAGGTTGTGGGAGGGAGAGCATGTGGATTTGGTGAAACCAAATTTGGGGCAGGCTTTCTCTTTTCTTTAGATGCACATTGAGTGATGTAATTTTCACTAAGCACACAATGTATCCAGATGAACTGGTAGTTGAGGGACACGTTGTAAATGAGCAAGTGCAATAGTCATTGTTTTCTTGGCAGAGAGGGAAAACATGGGAAGACACTTGATTTGTCAACAAATACATTTTCAGTCGATCATTTAAGATATTGTCACAGTGCTCAAAGGGCTATTAAAAGGCTAATTCTGAAATTGCAAATCAAGTATGAAAATTAGGTATTTAAAAATTCTAGCAACTTACAAAGGTCAAACATTTCTGGATTTGTGTGTATGTGTTAAACAGCAAGCCCAAAGCTATCACAATCAATGTAGCAATCAATGGATTGTTCCTTTTTAAATTTTCTTCCCTGCACACTTCACCTAGTAACTGTGTCCCACTCCCTGGTCTGCTGTAAAATATGATTATATGTTCCCGGTAGGAAAAAAAAAAGCCTTCACTTATTGTGCTCCCTTTGAACATAATGGCTGTTTATCAATGCAGCCTTTTAAATGTGTAGCTCATCTAATTTATTGGCTAACTTGTAAGTTACTAAACAATTTCCCTGAGGGTTAGTTGAATTAGTCCTTTGCAACCAACACTGCTGCGCATATATGCCAGCAGTTTAGAGGAACAGATGTATCTAATGATTCAGATTGGAAAACAACTTAGCTTTCAGTGAACTACAAAGATGCTGATCAAGTTATTAGCAGACCATTTTGTTCAGGGGTCTTCAAACTCGGCCCTTTTATGACTCGTGGACTTCAACTCCCAGAATTCCTCAGCCAGCGTGCTTGGCTGAGGAATTCTGGGAGTTGAAGTCCACGAGTCATAAAAGGGCCAAGTTTGAAGACCCCTGATTTTGTTGAATAGCATGATTTCTTTCTGCAACACCTGACTATTCATGTTCATTGGAGTGAGCTGGGACTTAGCAGAAGACTTTCTTTGACCTGTAGAAGTTCAGTTCCAGCAAGGTCTGAGGAAAATCCCCATAAGGCTGGGAGAAAAGATGCTGCTGGTTCTTATAGTTGGGAATGGGCTGGTTTTAGGTTTGATGGATCTCTTTTTTTCAAGGGCCTCAAAATGGTGACTTGATGGGGTTCTGTGCATTGTAAAATTAAGAAGCAAAGTGTTTTACTGCACATGCTGAGCCTATAAATGTGATTTCAATAGCTGAATTAAGATCACAGCTTTAGTTCATTTATAACAATTGACTCTTAGTTTTCCCCCAGTCTTTATTGGAACAGTCTAATGCAGGTATTTAAGGGAAACTGTGTAGTTGTAATATGAAAGACAAGTTCTAACATTACATTGTATGTAACAGTGAAAATGCACATGAACCCTGTAATTTATTCCTAGGCTACGTTTTAGGGCAGAAGCTCTGCTCAGGTGATTAGAAAATTATCCACTAATTTTGAGAGTGTAAAACCTTGTCTTAAAAGCATTTCCTCATTCCAAAAGAAACCCATAAGATTGCCTTTTGACATTCCCCAACATTTTCCATTTTTCTTTCTTTGTGCGTGTGTGTTACTTGTTGGATTCTTTAACTTTTTCAGGAAGGTACAGGAAAAAAGTTTTTAATTTTTTTCTGTTGTGTGGAGTTAGAAACTCTCTGAGACCCATTACAACTCTCCTTAAGCCTAGCACTTTATGCCAATTTCTCTTTTGTTTTCCCTCCGTGTAAACATTATTGAGATGGATGGATGGAGCAATGCCTTGGCTTACTGTTCTATTGCTTCTGGCTTTAATGGACTGTCAGCAAGGTCATCGCTGATTCTGCCTGAGCAATTGAGTAGTATGCTTAACTTAAGAGAGTGAACCTGGAAAGAGTTCCCAGTTTGGAGCCCTACATAATGGTGAGTTCCGACACAAGGCAACCTCAAAGAAGCCACTGCTTCGTAGCCATGGGCTAACCCCTTCGCTCTTACCACAAAGCTATCAGTATTCCACAGCCTTGACTTTATGGTTTCCTTCCCATCCTGAACATGGCTTCTGAGCAATTCACTCTGAACAGCTCACATCCCCCCTCACCCATTAGCACTGACCTCGGCATCTTTTTGCAAAGCTATTAAAACAGCTTTTTTGCAGCTCTTTGTGAATTTTAATATGATGGGGGCCTGTGGTTATTATATGGTATTTTCTGGTTTTTTTAATTAATTAATTGTTTTGATTATCTGATTTTAACAGTATTGTGCTTTTAAAAGCATTTATCTTTTGTGGGCTATCGCAGAATCGCAGAATTCAGTCTATAGATAAATAAGCAACCGGGCTTTTTTTTGGAAAATTGTGTAGTTTTAAACAGTGAAACTTTTTTTATTTATATATATACAAAAATCGCTTTGCCATAAATTGAACTGTTAAATTGGCAGAGGAGTTTCTTGGTCTAAATAAAGAGCTACTTCTCCACTGCATTGTGCCAGCTATAGCAAGCCTAAGCTTTCAGGTGAAATGGCCAGGACATTGACTTATTGTACCAAGTCATTCCTCAGTAGCCACATACATTTTTCACCTTGCTATCTGTTAGTAATGCAGGTTTTTTTTTTCCTGCCTGTATGCACAGTGCTGGGTTTTTCTCACCGAAGCTTAGATTCTCTCTTTACTGCTTGTGTTCACCCAGCATGGCTCATCTTGGTTGCTATTTCTCTTTGAATTTATATTCTACCATGCATGTGCTCTGCCCAAACACTTTAGAACTCGACATACTTAGGAACAATGTGCGGTCTAAGATTGTACAGGCTGCTAGTCTTGAGTTGCCATTAGCATTAATTTTGTTTCATCTTACTTTATTATGCAAATATAGGCAGGTAACAATATCATGAAAGATTCTAATGCAAGGTAGAGACAAAGGGATTTCTAATTAGCACTCACTCTGACGTCTGTATCTTGGGAATCGCCTCTCCTTGGCTGAGTGGACTCACTGGTCAATAGGGATCCACAGCTGTGCAAAAAAACCAAACAAACACCACCCTCTTACTTGCAGTGATCATTGACAATACTATGAATCATTTCATAGTAGACATGTCTGATTTTGCCAACTCTTAGTCACAAGGAGTGACTACAACAGCATTGAAAAAATTGATTTATGACCATTTTTCACACTTATGACCATTACCACATTCCCATAGTCATATGATCAAAATTCAGACGCTTGGCAACAGATTCATATTTATGATGGTCGCAGTGTCCCCGGGATCATGTGATCACCTTTTGCGACCTTCTGACAAGCAAAGTCAATGGGGAAGCCAGATTCACTTAACAACTGTGTCACTAACTTAACAAGTGCAGTGATTCCCTTAACAAGCGTGGCAAGCAAGGTCATAAAATGGGGCTAAATTTGCTTAATAACAGTCTTGCTTAGCAATGGAAATTTTAGGCTCAATTTGTGGTCATAAATCGAGGATTACCTGTACAGAAAACCTTTTACTCCTTACGGCTCCTGTGAGTGTTATAGGTGCTGGGGGCAAACGCCCATGAAAGGAAAGATGTTTCCCTTGTACTTTTAACACAGATAGTCCTCAATGTATGACCATTCATTGAAAAAAGTGCTTTATGATCTGTGCTTGCACTTACAACTATCCACCATCCTTGTGGTCAGGTGATCACAATTCGGATGCTTGACAACCAGCTCACATTTATGACTGGCTACAGCATCCTGTAGTTTATGTGATCGTGATTTGCAACCTGTTTTGCTGGCTTCCTGTTAAAAAAAGCGCAAAAAGTGTCCAATGAGAAAGCTGGATTTGCTTAACGACTATGAGAAAAAATGGTTGTAAAATCAGGTCTGGTCATGTAGTGATTTGACTTATGACCACACTGATTTATAGCTGAAATTTGAGTCCCAATTGTAGCCATAAGTTGAGGACTATCTGTAGTTCCATCCCTGCCCCACTTCCATTCCCAATGATAGTTGCTTCTACAAATCCATATTTTCCCTGGTCCAACAGGCAAATAAGCCATAGGCTTGTGGCAATGTGAGATTGGAACAAGATTGGAAAGCCATTTGTCTGAGATGGTATAAGGTTTTCTACTTGAGCAGGGGTTGGATTAGAAGACCTCCAAGATCCCTTCCAACTCTATTTTTCTGTTATTTCTGATTTTTGGGAGAATTTGGGGCTACATGCATTACAATTAATCCATCTGAGCACCCCATATAACACAGAGGACAGTATTCTTGCCTCCAAGTGCAGCATTAACTCCTTAGTAGCTGGAATATTCTGTTGCAGGACCTGCTCCTCTTTCTCTCTTCAACACTCTCATTTTATCTCTATCAGTAACAGATAAATGAATAGCTGAGGTCTTGTGATGGTCTGGGAGTTGAATGACAACTGAAACAACAGGGAGAGGAACCTAAATTTCCCTTTCCAGTGATGGGGTTTCTTTGGGTGGAATCTGTCAGCCATTTCTCAACACTGAAAGCCAAGAGGAAAATGAAGCATTTGTTTTCTTATAATGTGCTAGATTTTGATATGTATCATGGTGTTTAGTGTACATAACACCCTCCTCCACTCTCTAATAAATTAACCTTCCTCCTCTTTCCTCTTTCTGATGCCAGTTGCATCAGGACAATTGTGTGAGAATTGTTCATGAATAAATAATTGGCTTGTGAACAAATGTACTGGCAGAAGCTAAAGATTGTCCCACTCTCTAGAAAAACATTGTGTTATGTGCTCTGCTCCTCAGACATTGTAAATATGTGAATCCCACTGTAATTAATCAGTTTGATAACCTAATATCTGGATGTAGAACCTCCAGCTAGGATGTGCTTTGAAGTTGAACCATTGACATAGCAAGTGTGTCCCTTGGGACTGTTAGAAGAGCTTGTCTCCACGGCTTGTGGCCTGCAGTTCTTACATCATCTCAGATTTTTGCAAAGAAGATAACTCAGATTTAAGGAAGTTACAAGCCTTGGTTCTTGCAATGGATATTGGGTGTAGGTGATGTAATGTACAAAAACTTTTTTTTGTCCTGTCACTCTGCCTTTATCTGCAGTTGTGATATGAGAATATTTACCGTAAATATTGTGAAATCGTGTCAAAAGCAGTTCATTTTTTTGAGGGAACCCAGGTAAAGAGAAGGAGAGAGAAAAAATGTGGTCAAAAGCCCTGCTGCTGCTTCAAGCACCAAATGATTTCATAATTAGGTTGCCTACTGCACTTATATGCCTCAAGCACGTACACAGGAAGCTGAGTAAATCTGGAATTTATCTTCCCCATTGCTTTCTAAACTTCAATCACTGCTACTGCCTGAGTTTTTAAAACTTAATATGTAGACGTCTTGTAGAACTGTTCTTCCCTGTCATCTGTGTGGTAACACCTCCTCTCATCTTGTTTATGCCTAAGTATGTTGGTCAGGAGAGTTGATAGTGCATATACACAGTATATTACTATCTATTGGTAAGAATGCTATGAACATGCATGCTGCTTTACAGAATACAAGAAAAGAATCTGGGTGAAATGCACAATCTATAATTTGATTTAGAGAAAACAGTGGAAAGGGAGGCAGACATAAACAGGGAAAAGCTAATTATGGTTAAGATTTGGTTCTATTTTTTTGAGTGATCAAGCATGCGAATCAACTGCTTGAATCTAAACTTTCAAAATGTATTTTATTTTATTTATTCATGCCTTTGAGTCAGTGTTATCTCCTGGTGACTGCCTGGACAAGTCCCTGCAGTTTTCTTGGCAAGGTTTTTCAGAAATGATTTGCCATTGCCTTCTTCCTAGGGCTGAAGAGAGTGATCGGCTCAAGGTCACACAGTTGGCTTTGTGCTTAAGGCAAGACTAGAACTCAGATTCCCAATTTCTAGCTTGGTGCTTTAACTACTAACCAACTGCCTCTCAAAGTCTCAAGTAGAGGAAATATTTGGAAGGAAAATAATAGCTACATTTCATATGCCAACATCTGAACATAATGGCTAAGCAGCCTTGATTGTAGGTGTACTCTTCTCTTATTTTGCCTTTCCCTTTCCCTTGCGAAATTCTCCTCCTTAGCTCTAATCATTTAAGACCCATTGGATATGCTGGCAGCAGCAAAACCTTCAATAAGTCCTCCGAGTAATCTTTTCTTTCCAACCTGTTAATATATACTAAAGGCAGTTTCCCCTCTGCATATTTTTGTTCTCTTAACCTCCCCATGTGGCACTTTATCAGCCTTTCTTACAGGGTGAATGTTTCTTCTAAGTGCTTCCCTATATGGCAATGTCTAAAATTGTTCATATCCTGAAAAGCAGTACAATACAGAATTATGGTACCCCTGGTGAATCATATAAGGATTCACAAAGGAGCAATACATGCCAGGAAGAAATGATAACTGCCACCTGATGGTCAAGTAACAAATCAGAAATGAACCTGAGATGAGTCCAGTCTTAGACATTAACTGCTATAGGAAACTCTTGGCAAAGAGGAAGAGATTCCAGATGATCTTTGAAGGCTGTAAGAAATGCTTTGCTTAAGGATGCCCTGTCTAGGTTTGCTGTGATGGCTGCTCCTTCTACTGAATTATTTAAGTTCAAGAGGTGGACACAGATGAATCTTGAGCCTTACAACTTGCAGGCAGGAACAGGTGTGTTTCGGTAGAAGGTCATCATATGGAGTGTGTTTAAACTAACTTCTCCACACTGGAACTCTTCTGATGAATTGTTTTTCAACAGATTTATCATGTCGTAGGGGGGCTCTGTCTGGCAGCCGAAATGCCGGATGTCCCCAAGTTCACTGATCATTCAAATGGATAGTTGGTTCCTGTTGTTGGCTTGCAGTAACTATGGCTGTCTTCTGCCTTGTGGGTAGCTACCATGACAAAATTAATCCTGACAAGGAATCTGGTTTTTGAAGATGCAGCTGGGATGTATTAGCCAAGATGTATTAAGGAAGCATTGATTTTAGGAGTGAATGCCATCTAAGCATTTGTTGTCATCTTTCACTGTGAGCAAATGAAGCAAGGGGTTTCCTGATTTATTAGATATACTGTAAAACACAAATTATGAAGAGATGATGGTAGTAGGTCTTTTATTTAAAACCCCCAGATTAAGCTGTATTTGCTGTGTGGCATGAGTAAAAGTAAAAGACTAAAAATGTATGAAAGTATTGAACTTGAGTCTGCAATGAGGTTTCGGAAAAAAATCAGTGAGATCTAAAGCATGAACAGGCCATCTGTATGTAAACATATCTGATGACATACAAGATGGAAGACAGCAGTTCCTGAATGTCCAGCATGTGAAGATTGCTTAAGCACATAGGAGGAGAGATCATTTTTAACAACTTCACTGAGATGTTTTTAGGTTTCCATCCTCTGTATCTGACAGTAACCCTTTATAAAATCAATGGATGTTACTTTGAGTAATCCAGAATAGAATAGAGCTGGAAAGGACCTTGGAGGTCTTCTAGTCCAGCCCCCTGCTCAAGAAGGAGAACCTATACCATCTCAGACAGGTGATTGTCTAGTCTGTTCTTAAAATTCTCCAGTGATGGAGCGCCCATGATTTCTGGAGGCAAGCTGTTCCACTGGTTGATTGTCCTCACTGTCAGGAAGTTTCTGTCAGGAAATTTCAACCTATAATCATATATAGGTTTGTCCTTTTACAGTGAATTTGAATATTATGGACCTTTAGATCTGGATATCAAATGAGGCCAAAGAATAAGATATATAAAACTCAGATGTAAATTACAAAGCTTATTTAGAGAGGCTGGTGTAGAGTATATCTCAAAATTGTTAAGAAAATAGAAACCAAAATAAAAATATGACTTGGATACTTATTTCCAATGAAAATTTCCCATAATAAAAATCATGTGAGGAAGATACAAGTTTCTCTAGGATTTTTAATTCATAAAACGTAAGAATATTGAAGCTAAAAACATGAACCACATAATCACATAAAAAACCTCCAGCCTAGAATAAGAATCTTTTTGGAGTGTGAAGTTCTTTACACCTGATTTATCGACATTACAACGTTATCAAGTCCCTGTTTTTAAATTAATTTTGATGAGGTCTAAACTGTTTTCTGAATGAGTACAAAAATTCATCTCTAGTGGAATCTACTTCCTAACAAAGCAATTTCATAACATCTTTTTCCGTACTAAACAGGATTTCAGACTTTTACTTTCTTTATGTAAAGGAGTCAATAAGTATATTGACAGAAGGACTAGAACAGCCAGACACAGAAGAGTTATACAATATTGCATTTTAATAGCTCATTAACAGAACAATGGTATAAACACATAGGACTTAAATGTAAAGATAAATTAAAATCAAATGAAGTCTAATTTAATAAATTTAATAAAATTAAAATTATGCTATTCAAAAAGCATTTAGAAACTATTAAACTGGAGTGCTGTTTTGTTTTATCCTACATTTACCAAAGATAAAGATCTTCCCTTTTATTTCCTATATTTGTCCCCAGTCCAACATGCCACAAATATTCCTTTTGGCTCTTGTCCATGAAGTTTTCCTAAGAAGTAAATTGATTCATGGAACACGTAGTATCATTGAGCATGTAGGACTTAATCAAAACAATCCTGTTGTGGACGAATGCCTTTCTTTGCTGCAAGGGACGATGGCACACAAATACTTCTCTTTTTAACAACCAGCATATATAGCAAATACCAATAACAAATAATTACCACTTCAGTGTGACTCCTTTTAAGCCAATTAAAAGCCAAGAAAGGAAAAGAGGAAGCTTTCCAAAGCCTTTTAAAAAGTCTGTTGCAGAAGAGACAGCATACAGAGGAAGAAAATCTTTATGTTGGATGAGGGCATACAGTCTGAAGTCAAAGGTAAAGCGGGGAAAGGGTAGTTCAGTTAGCTCTGGCATCTCCACGAGCATTCAGAAAATAGAGGGGAGATCAACATTTGCCAAACTGATGTGAGTTTTGAATAAAAAGAACAACAGTCACAACTGTGGGTTTGCTTAACAAGAACAAAAATTCATGTGTGGCTTTATAGCAATGTGGAAATGCTGCCAATCCATTTGGGTAAAAACAGAATTCTGCGGTGTTTGCCTTAAACAGATTTAACAAGATGCTGTTGTGTTTACTGAACAGGGTACCATTAAACTAAATAAGGTAGTTCAGCTTTCTCAGCATTCTGGAAAGATTTTACTGATATTGAACTAGCAAGCTGCAGAGAAGAGAAGCCGTTTTGGTAACGTGGCTTGTATTCCTGTTTTAAGACTGAGATAGGGCTGGGGCTGCTTCTGAAAGAGCCAGGTTGTCTTACCAAGAGCTCCACTACATTTTGTACAGTCCTAGCTGTGGTTCAGGCAAGCAGGAGTTAATGCCTGGGCTCTGTGCAGCAGCAGGTGGGTGGTCCCAAAGCCATCAGTCTCTCTCTGGAAGACTCTCTGGAAGGCCGACCAGGAAGTACAGTGGAGTAGAATGAGGGCCCAATGACAAGGCTTTGCCTTGACAAGGCTGGGCTCCCCAGCACATGGACCACCAGTGCACTGATGCTGTGTTACAGGGCTTGCATCCATAGCAGGCAGAAAAAGCGAGGCAGCTGATTTGGGGTAAGCCTGTGCATGGGCGTGTAAATGAAAAATTGTCTCTGCTTTAGGAAAAGCTGCTATTGCTTGGCACCCTTTCTGTGTGCTGGTCCATCTGTCACAATTGCATTTAGTGTGCTGGGTCTGGGTCTTATTAATGGGAGTCCCATGTGCTTGTCCTTTCTGTCATAGGCATGCTTGGTGTGGCATATCTTTCTGTCCTGCCATCGGTGAGCTTTGCTTTCCACATCCGCCTACTGTCTGTAACTGTAGTTTCCCAATAGCTTATTTTTTGGCATAGAGGATATTATGCTAACGTTGTTTTCCTTAGTGTTGGGATGGAAGAAATAGCTCCTTTGAAGGACTTAGTGTAGAGGCCAGCAGGGTAAGGGTGCTTATAGTTCTAGGATTTTGCAGGCTTATTTATGGGGATCTCTCTTGTCTTCTGATCTCAGAAGTTCATCATTCTGTCAAATGTGCATTCAGGAACTGGAATTTCCCTGATGCAAGTAGAGTGTTCATACTTAGATGAGCCTTAGACCGTTAATAATGTTCCTAAGTGAAAAATGATAGTTTGTGTCTAGGATGTGCTCTGGATAAATTGTACTGGTTTGGAATTACAGGGGTAGATACTTGAGTTAAGGGCTGTGACTGCTAGTCTTACCAGAGAACAGCTAGAAAGTTGGGTAAGGTTTTCTAAAGAAACAATAGTTAATAGTTTATGGCAGTGTTACTTGCTGCTTGCCAAGAGTTTAAACTTCTGGGGTGAGGGACATCATATCACCAAGAGCAAAAGAAATTCCTTTTTTGGATCAAAGGTTGGAACCAACTAAAGGTAGGCAAGACATTGGAAATTTAGACCATTTTGAATTTATCCCCTCTGTTTTGAGCATAGTGTTGCTGCCATAAGTCCAAAATGATAACATCCTCCCCCCTGATTTTTTAGATTATATTGGAACCGTTTCAAACGTAAAATGCAGTGTTTCACACAACCACCCACGTGACTTAGAGTAGAGGACAAACATTGAGATTGGACACTCAATATAGCTGCTGTCATCTATGTGAACTTGATTGCTCCATTCTTGCAGACCCAGACTGCACTTCTGTAAAAATTATTGGTTTAATATTGGCACGAAGTAAAGCAGGAAAAGATACCCATAGGATGCTTTCATTTAAACTAGGCACAGATGCATTTAATCTGTAGAAAGATGGTTTTATTACAGTCCAAGGCAATATTGGGTGATAAGGCTAACCCTCACATAAGCAACTTGTTTGGAAGGAAAAGAATGGATACTTTTAGAAATGCATGAATTTATTAGTAGCAGAAAAGAGAAAATGAGATTATGGGAGTTTGTGCTGCTGAAGAATTTTAGAAAAACCAATATTACTTCTTGAGAAATACTATAATCCACTCACTGAACTTCAACTGATTGGAAAGTTTATGTATATACATTGCTAATCTATATGGAATTTGTCTTATTTGCTGTTTCTAGACTAGTAGAGCTGCATATATAAGTTTAGATGTCAGTGTAAAAAAGAATAGGGAAATCAGAGATTTCAAATTTGCTTGGGTTTGGTTTCTCGCTCCAAAAATATTTGGAGGTGGGAATTATAAGAAATACTATAGATTTTGGTTAGAATCAGGAAAAATTAAGAACTGTTCAACAGTGGTGCTGTATTGACTGCCACCTGACACAGTGGATCCCCTGTTTGCTGGCGGCGGTTAATCAGAGGCTAGATGGTGATCTCTCATGAATCATCTAGTAGAGGATTGTTGCATTGGGTAGCAGACTGGACAAGATAAATTCTAAGGTCTCCTCCAAGATTATAGCATCTCCTTAAAGTTCTACCTTGTCTTTTTAAGGAACCTGTTTTGAGACATTGGGGCTGTAAGGTTATTGGCCTAGGATTGCCCATTTGACCGGGAGGAGACGGCTGCATTTATAATACTTAAAACCAAATGTGTGCACAATTATCCTTTTCTATACTGTTGTGCTCTTTAATAAGGACCATGGAAACATCTGGCTTCAGTTTTATAGGGCACATTCATCATGTTTGTGTGTTTTGGTCTATATGTGATGCAAACCAGTTATTAAGTTCAGAGCAGACCCTGAACTTTTCTCTGTTGACTTGATGATCACCTCTCTTTAGCAGCACAGTTTGGCAGTGGAAAACATTGATATCCTACCTAGAAGGACAAGATGAAGCAAGGTGTAGAATCTGTTTTCACCCTCCTCAGATAAAAGAAATGTCCTTTTTTTTTTTTTACAATTCCCCCCCCCCCCACATTCTTGGGGACACTTTGCTTTTCTTCTGAGGGTTTACAAACAAGTTGAGAAACTTTATTGTAAAAAGATTGATGTAATGCCTAGGAATGAGATCAAAGTTATAGGGAAGAGGGGACTTCACATAATTTCTCATTTAATTTTATAAAGCTCTCAGTCAATTTTGAAAATGAATGTTGTTAGTCTTATAATAGTATCTAAACTACATGAATTATTTAAGCTAAACACCAAGGCTGTATACCTCTAACCCTTATGATGGAAAGAGAAGATGCTGCCTCTTTAAGACCATCCTCCTTTGTATTCTGTGGCTGCAGGAAGCTTGGCTTTAGGCTGCTGTCCTCGTGTCCAACTACAAAGCAAAGAAGAGGCGCTTTCCTTGTTTGGCTTCTCTGTTCCAGCAGTCACACAATGAAGCCTTGTTGTGTCAGGAACTCTGCTCTCTGAATTGGCTTTGACTAGAGAGATTTGACTTCCCACTCCTAATTGGAAATCTGTACTCCCATTAGGACACACTCCCCATTGCTCTCTGTACTTCCCCCCCCCCAATACTACGAGGATTTTGCCAGGTAGAGTGATAATATATTTTCTGATTGGCTACACCCACTGTTGGTCTTCCCCATCTGATATCCTAATATTAATTCTAGGAGTTCCATCTTGACTCTTACTTCAAACCAATTTAATCAGCAAAACTCCTGAGTCAAGTCAAGGCATCTTGCATCTGTAATGATGAGAATGTGGTTGAACTCCTCTAGTGACATTTGCAGGCTGTCTTATGATGCTGGCTGCATATGTGAAAGTCTGTGTATGCCACTGTGCAGATGTAGGTCAGAGTTCTGGAATGAACTGGCTCTTTCAGCTACCACGTACTGCCTCTTTCTTCCATGGGGTATCTCTGATAGATAGGATGCTCAGGTTCTGATTTTTGCTAGGAATCCTGGGGCACCATGCCTCCTCCATTTGCTGGACTCGTGAATATAAGGAAGATAAATTATCCCTTTTACATGTCCTTGCAGTAGGCATAAAGCCAGTAGATGCAAAGCATTTCTACACAGAGCCATTGTGCATAACTCTAGTACTGCTTCTAGGGTCAACCAGATTAACTGCCAAAAGTTTGCAGTGGGATTCATCAAGCTACTTCTGAAGATAGGACACAGCTGTGTGCATACATTGCAGTTCACCACCACCTGATGCAGATCTGTATATCCTAATTCACTCTGAAAAGTTGAAGCTGTTGTAGGAGTCTTCTGAAGAATAGGATTGTATGTGATCTATGATTTGTATCTGGAGCAGACTTGGGTCATTTGCAATACCAACCCATTACCAACAACCCGATTTGTATTAAACAGATCCATCAGCCATCCTTCCTGGGATTAGCGTTCTAAACCTGCTGGTGTAAATCTAGATTTGTGAAAGGAGAGATTGATGCAGAAGCTAATGTTAGACTGACATGCTTTGTAAAAGTTAAGAGCTGAGAAAGGATCATGCAGTTTATAAAAAAAGAATAGCATATGTCTCAGGGAGCGGCAGCTCTTCTGCCACTGCCTTATCTTAAAGGCACAAATTACATGCAGTGAAATTCTCCGCTTTGTGAAATGGTGATATTATCCATTCTGCATAACATTATAGAAAAAAAATGCATTCTCATTTGGAATGTTGAGCAGGTCATTTTCCTAAGAGTGTTGAATGTATTTTGAGACTTTCAGTTTCAGTGAATGTCACATGGTTTTATATGGTTTCCCCCTCCCCTTCTTAAAAAATACAGTAATGCCTTCTAATTCTTGTCCCAGGTATTTCAAATCCTGGCATTTGTGGCATTTGTGCTGTATTCAAGGTGTGAACTTAGAATTTGTGATCTAATACAGGCTTCTCTAACCTAATCTGCAAAATCTGATATTGCCATTTTACGTTTGCAAGAAGAAGAAAAATCATGGCCTAAGAGAGCTTGATTCTGCTTGCTGGTAAAATTAAATAACATTTTCCTTGCATGTCAAATCACCATTAAGATTGTTCCCCATCCCCCAAAGAAACTTTAAAACATTTCTTCCAAAGTGCAAATATACGCTGTAATGCTAAGTCTTAAGAATCTTTATTTTATTGTTATTGTTATGCCCAGAAGGTAATACGGTAAGGAAGCATATTGAGCAGAAAGAAATCAGATTTACAATAAATCTTTTTGGCATTTTGTATTATAAGTCCAGGATCCACTTCTCATTTTCTGAAAGTATTATTTTTGATCAGATTAAAGAATCTCTCTAGTCCAGCATTTTTGCACTTAGTGGGGCCAGCCAGATGTGTCTGGGAAACTTGTAAACTCAAGGCTGAAAGATAAGTAAAATGACTAGGATGTGTGCAAGAGGGCATATGTTGTGTACCCCAAAGTTTTATAGCATAATCTGGTGATAGAAAGCTGTGCGCCTATAATGGCAGGGATTTGTCATTTCTCAAAGAACAAATTGGGTCATTACATTGATCAAGAATTGACAGTCTTTATGGACAGAGATCTACTTTAGGCTTTCAAGGGGCATTCAGAGAGTCCCACTCAACAAAGGAATGGGCCAGAATAAAAATTGAATATACATTCTTTTTACTTTAAATTACATTAATTAAATATTGGTGTAAGGAAACTACATGCACAGTATTTAGGAATCTTTTTCCTTTTCATGGTAGGCTTTGGATGGCCTCTCTGGGATCCACGGCTTTGGGAGTCTATCAACCATCCTGTGATATTAGTTTGTTCTCCTCTAATATAGATTTTTTTTAAACTGTAATATTTGTGCTCTCTCACTGAACCTGAGTGAATGTTAAGTGTATGCTTTCAAATGAGACGTTTTGGGGGTGCCAAGGTTTAATCCAGAATGTAGTATCCTTGGCCGTGGAAGAACATCTCTATGATCATGTATAACAACACACATACAACACCCCTGCCCTTGGTCTAGAAAGAGAAGAATATTGAGCAATCCCCACCCTTTGCTTAGGCATTCTTGATAGTCTTTTCAGTTCTTTCTTTTCTATACCTCTTTGACACGCAAGCAACCACTGAATTCATAGAAGTCTTTCCTCAAGTTTTACAGTTCTGAGGGAACCTATAAGACTATCCAGACCAACCCCAAACCTAGAGCATAACTCTTTGTTTCTTCTTGCAGTACCAACCGACCTGACCCCGGAAGAGTGTCAAGAATTGGAGAACATCCGTCGGCGGAAACAGGAGCTGCTGGCAGACATACAGGTGTGTGAAGAAAGGACAGGGGAATAGAAGTGCAATTCAGTAAGCCATAACTCAGGTTAAAGGTCACGTCTCGGGAGCACCCGCCTGAAATGAGTTGCTGACAGTTAAAATAATATGGAAGGTGGGAATAGTTTGGCTCCACATAAATAGCTTTCTGCAGAAGAGATGAAGCAGTTGTCAAATTAATAGGTTTTGGTGTGCCACATTTCTGACAAGGTAACACTTTTTTTACATATTCACATTCTTCTTCTAAGATGAGTTAATCCCTGTTTTGGGATACAGCTCTCTCACTCTGAATCCCTGGCACTTTTGTTCTGGCTGCTCACCCCTATTCCTTTTGGGACTTAATTGTTTGCTGTGTTGTTACTCAGTGCAAAGATAAACTAAATTTAAAGATGTGCAAGTTTCCCTTCCCATGCCTCTTTGCTTACCTTGCCCCTTAGTAACTATAGCCCAATTCTCAGACATTGTAAATTGGAGCCAGTGATTCTATCTGTGGGTGTGTTTTCTTTTTTAAAAATTAAAAATTGGTGATTTCAATTTCCCTGATTTCCTCTGTAGGTGGTCCTGAGAGTTTGTACAGTGAGGGTCTTGAGCTGTAATATTGCAGATGAGTGGGCAGCCATGACTCTGTCAAAGAAGTGAGGAGATGTTTTATCTCCCTTCTCTCCTGTCCCCCTGTCTTTCAGCTCTCTCTTCTTTCCTTATCAGACAAGATAGAGCCATTTTTTTAATTTGCATTTCCCCCCAAGAAATTATACATTTTGAAAGGTGGCTTTATTGCATCCCGTCCCACTCACTGCATTATCTACTAGCCAGATAGATCTGCTTTTGGCTCTGGCAGGAGCCGTCTGTTCCCTGTAGCAACTTGCTCCTTGGAGCTTTGCTTTGGCACGGATGCTCTTCAAGCCCATCAGCAATAAATAAAACAGCAGCAGGGGCTAATCACTGACATGTGCTGGACGCTTGCTAATGGGATTAGCCCAGTAACTGTGTTAGCCCCAGGGGTTTATCTTCTTCCTTCCGCTGAGAGAAGGTTGGCCTGCTGGTGGCTCAGAGCCAAGACAGAGAGACTTGCTTCATTTTGGCCACCCTAGCCTAAACCTTGGGCTGCAGAAGATGGGCAGTGAAGGAACAATGTCTCTTGGCTTTAAAGGAGCCATAGGGGTCAGATTGTTAGTTCTATAGCTGCAATTGGGATATTGGATGCTTCTAAATCTCAGCTTACTATACTCTTGACTTTTAGTGGCAGCATGTTCTTTTCTATGTTCTGTAAGTGTGCCTTTTCTTCTCTTTTGCCTCTCCACTGAGCATTCTCAGGTCTGAATTGGAAATTTGAAAAAGGTGAAGCTGGCATAAAATAGAGTTCAGGCAAGGCTGATATAATAAAACTTGTTCTCCATTCTGAGGTTAAAAATAAATGTAACTTCCTCCCTGCCTCAGGTTGATCAAAAGCGTCACTTCATTACTTATTCCATGATTTCCCCCCTTGTTCTTCTATACAGCGTCTGAAAAATGAGATAGCAGAAGTCACTAATGAAATTGAGAATCTGGGCTCCACAGAAGAGAGGTGAGTCCTGATGGAGAAGTGGGAAGATGAAATTTGCTGGCATTTCACTATTTTTGGAATGAATATTGGAAAGAAAGAAGCAAAATCCCTAATCTTTTGAAAATAAATCCTGTTGTTAGTGGCTATTGTGGACCATTGATTGATTGATTTAGAAAATTTAAATGGCTGCCCTATCTTACATAAGAACTTGGGTGACTAATAGCAATCAATTAGAACAATACAATAAATCCTTCATAAATAAAACCAAAAGTGATTTGCCTACTGAATGAAAACATTCCATTTTCTAGGAATTCAGTGTCTGATTTTTAATCCAAATAACAAATATGCCTTTCTGTATATGCAGCACATTAGTGTTTATGTTGTTAAAAAAACATTTTTGGAGATTTTTCCTCATGAAAATATTCAGTGACATTTGAGAGTTTTGCTGACTTCAGTTTTCTGAGAAATGAATCTTGTTACCTAATTCCCTGATAGGTTTGAGAGTGAATGTTCATCTTGTTATAGAAATTAGGAGTTTTCTTGTGTTTAGAGACTTTAGGTTGGGCCTTAAAGCCTTTCAAGGGCATTAGAATCACAGTATCAACTATTGAACAGCACGGGATGAGAATGTGTTTGTTAAGCTTGCAGTTAGAATGCAAGATGGAGAAAAAGTTTAATTGTATTGCAAGCAGAGATTGTATCAGAAGTAGTGTCCACATGTTGGTTTGTAGTAAAGAAGACTGAGCAACCTTTTTGTGTTACCTAGGAAAAACATGCAGAGAAACAAGCAAGTGGCAATGGGCAGGAAGAAATTCAACATGGATCCTAAGAAGGTAAATGATATTGCTTCCTTGGTGTTGTATTAATAGCAACTATACACCAGGCAAAATCCTGCATTATCAACAGGATTAAAGGATGTGACCCCAAATTGGCTATATCAATTTGGGCCTTACTTATATTTGTGTTTATCTCTATTTTTCCTTCTTCCCCCAAATTATCTGCTAAACCTCTTGGAACAATTCCTCCCCCAAGGATTCTTTGGAAATAAGCAATAAGGTCTGTAATTTTCCTTCTCCATCCAGGAGAATTTAAGGGTGAGGCTGTTTCTTAAAAGCAGAACTCGTTTTAACACAGCTTAACACAACCCTAACACAGCTGGGATTTCAGTTTGTTAGGTCTTCTGATAGCTTATCATGATCATGGAAAAAGTGTGACATTTGGGATAAATCATGTGTAGTGAGTCAAGAAATCATTTCAAACTAACTTCAGCTGCAGAATTCATTAAGTGAGTTTAAGGAAATTATTGTTACATTGATTGCAGACTTTAACTCCCTGCAGTCCCTTGTGCTTGAAATAGATATCAATTAGGATAATTTGAAATTGAATGGCAGATGTTACAGGTTCTTATTTCTATGCTCTCACATAGCAAATGTTTGAAGAGCTTTCTTTTTCCCCCCTGGGCTTGCAGGGAATTCAGTTCCTCATAGAGAATGACCTTTTGAAGAATACCTGTGAAGACATTGCCCAGTTCCTCTACAAGGGGGAAGGACTCAACAAGACTGCCATTGGTGACTACCTGGGTGAAAGGTAATTAACCAAGCCATATTATTGAGAATGGAATGTTGGTTAATCTTTACACATTGTTCTTCTTTGTTAATGTTTAGAGAAAGAGCCAAACTCAGCAGAAGAGTACAGGCAGTCCTTGACTTACAATCATTTGTTTAGTGACCGTTTGAAGTTACAACAGCACTGAAAAAAGTGACTTATGAGTGTTTTTCACACTTACAACCATTGCTGCATCTCCATGGTCTTGTGATCAAAATTCATATAATTATTAGGCAGGAGGAACAAACACAGACCTTAACTATAATCAAGCTCTGTCACCTGTATATGATGTAATCTATAACAAGTAATAAATTGCTCAGTCCAGAATTTCAATGTATTCTGTTTCCTTCCCTCAGAGATGAGTTTAATATCCAAGTATTACATTCTTTTGTGGAGCTGCACGAGTTTACAGATCTCAACCTTGTACAGGCACTGCGGTGAGTGACGGAGGAAGAGATTATAATATTAGACAGATGCAAGTCTATGTGTCTGTAGGTGTAGCTGTAGATCGTGTTTTGTTTCCCATGGTTTTGGATTAACATCTTTCATGACTGGAGAGCCAGTTTGGTGTAGTGGTTAAAGGTACTAGGCTAGAGACTGGGAGACCATGAGTTCTAAACCTACCTTAGCCACAAAGCCAGCTATGTGATTTGGAGCCTGTCAACCTCTCAATGTTGGGAAACTCCCAGCCAGGTAGGAAGGAGGGGTCAGGTGAGGAACTAGCCTTGAGTTCTTGCATAGCCACAAAAGGCATAAGCCTGACTCACCCTAGGTTTCATGGAACCTTATATCTGGTTGTTCCCAAGAGAAGGCAAGTAGTCTGGAGAGATTCTTGTATTATAGGTAGAACACAATGAAGTTGCTGACTTGGACCCTTCCCTAATGGATCTGTTGCTGACACTCCTAATCCTAAAACTGAGGGAATGGCAAACCACATCACAATGACTGAAAAACTGACTCAAAGGCACACCCACACACAAATCACAATCCATGATTATACAGCATGTTGGCTGGGGCTATGGGAGTTACTGGGGGTCTGGTAGCACTTGAAAGTCCAGATCTGCTCTGTTCCTGATGTAGCCTGTGGGTAGAGGTGTGGGGAAAGTTTTGAATTCTATTTCAACCTCAAAACAGGTTTTTCTGATCATACCAGAAGTATGCCAATGCTTTGTTGACAATTCTGCAGCATTCCTGCCTTGAATCAGCCTTATTTTCCCCAACACTTTCTTTGTCAAGCTAGCATCAATCAGATATGCTGGGTTTGTAACTTGTCAGAATTCCCAGCTGGTTGCTTATGTAGGCAAGAAATTCTAAGAGTTGTATTTCCAACACTTTGCCAGGGGAAAAATAATTGGAATATTATTTGTGCTATAGCTTTCCTCACAACTGTACAGCATACAAATAGACATATAGGCTAAATTTTCATTGCCCTCACAGGCAATTCCTTTGGAGCTTTCGGTTGCCAGGTGAAGCACAGAAAATTGACCGAATGATGGAAGCATTTGCACAACGGTACTGTCAATGCAACCCTGGTGTGTTTCAATCAACAGGTAAGTGAACAACTACCTCCAGAAGTTGTGGGTGCTCCAACTTTTAAGATGAGATTGGACATTTGTCTGAAATGATGTAGGCTTTCCTGCCTAAGCAGGAGGTTGGACTAGAAGACCTCCAAGGTCCCTTCTAAGTCTGTTATTCTGTTAATTGTCACTTTAAGTTGTGCAGTATGTGCAAAGTGAAATTAATCACTAAGATTTCTAGAAAAAACTGCCTTCTAGTTTACAGTGCTGAACCTTCAAGTTCATTGATGAAAGTAGAGAAGGCTTAATACTGAAATGAATGAAGATGGAACCAAAGAACTAAAAATGTTCTCATTCTTTGTTTCTGTTCTAACTGAAACGGGGTAATAATGCCCCCTTTTTAAAAAGGTAGTGGTAATACTTGTGAATGATCCAGGAATTCCAGAATTTGAAACATAGGGCTCAGTTACGCTTCTTAATTTGCTGTTGATATTTTTGTTTGCATGCTATCGTATAACAAAGGATCTCAGAGAAATTGATAACAATTAACTTAGCAACTGAGTTACCCTGTGATCATATGGGCAGCAAATTTAATAAATAAATACAAAAATTAGGCATGAAATCATATTCAAAAACATTAACAATGTAAAGAAAATGAAAAAAAAAACCTTCAATGTCAGTAAAAACAGATGTTCACTGAGTTATTTAAAAGGTGGTGGGCACCATCACCACCACCCCAGTCTTCATTGCCCCTAGAAGGCATATTTCTGGAAAAATTATTTCTTAAGCATACTATGACTGAACAGCCCTCTCCCTTACTAGCTACTTATTTATTCTGTAGGCACACACAGCCTTTGAAGAAATGAGTAAGTCTTATGTGAGAGCCAACTTGGTCTAATGGTTAAGGCATCAGGCTAGAACCCAGGTCACTTTTCTAGCCCAACCTTAGGTGTGAAAGCCAGACAGGTGTTGGGGCCAGTCACTCTCTCTCTCAGCCCAATCCATCTCACAGGATTGTTGTTGTGGAGAAAATAGGATGAGAAAGGAATGTTATATATGTTCACCACCTTGAGTGAACATAACAATATTAAATGCAGGAAATAAACAAACAAACAAATAAATAAATGGTAGAAGGCAATATTTCAGGTAAAGTGACCCCAATTGGCTTAGAGTTTCAAAAGACTTTAAAGGTCAAGCTGGGTTCCACAAGTAGTCCTCAACTTACAACCTTTCCTTTAATGTCCATTTGAAGTTACAACTGCACTGAAAAAAGTGAGTTACAAGCAGTCCCAATTTTAGAACCATTTCAGCATCTCCCTGGCCACATGATCAAAACACGGGTGCTTGGCAATTGGCATGAATTTACAATGGCTGCAGTATCCTGGAATCACGTGATTGTCACTTGCAATCTTCCCGGCTGGTTTCTGACAAGCAAAATCAATGGGGGGAAATCAGATTTGCTTAACGATCATGTAATGCAGTGATTCACTTAACCATGGCAAGAAAGGTTTACAGAATTGGGTGTGACTCACTTAACAACTGACTTGCTTAGTAATGGAAATTCTAGTCCCAATTGTGGTCATATGTCGAGGACTACCTGTAGGTTCTAATTTGGATGTGATCTTATGCTTCTATACTGTATGATCCAAACTATATTCCCAAATTGGCTTGAATCTCCTGTTCCCTTTTCCTTCTGTCCCAGATACCTGTTATGTACTTTCCTTTGCCATTATCATGTTGAATACCAGTTTGCATAATCCCAACGTGAAGGACAAGCCCACTGTGGAACGCTTCATCGCTATGAACCGTGGCATCAATGATGGCGGAGACCTGCCTGAGGAATTACTCAGGGTGAGTTTTGTGGGAAGAGAACAGACTGGAAATCTGTGGCTAGGCCATAATGGAGAACCTGGTGGGTGTGGTGAGTCACCGGAACAGAGGGCCTACTGTCTGTCTATCTGCCTGGCAGGCTTTCCCAGGACCCAGGAATAGGTCAGGGTTGAACCTACCTTGGTCTTCCCAATATCTCCTGCTCAGATACTGAGCTTCCAAACTCAGTCACGGTTCTTGGGAAGTAGAAACTGCACTAGTACATATTGAAAAGGTGGTGCAGAGCCTTTCCGTGGAAGTGATCCACCACATGTTTCTCCTCCCTCACACCAGAATCTCTATGAGAGCATAAAAAATGAGCCCTTCAAAATACCTGAGGATGATGGCAATGACTTGACGCATACCTTCTTTAATCCGGACCGTGAAGGCTGGCTTCTGAAGCTTGGTGAGTGTGTGTCTGCACGAGGCAAGGCCTGACCAACAAGGAACTGGGCTGCTGATGCTGTGGCATGGGCTGCAGGGAGCATGGAGCTCAGCAGGAGTCTCTTTGCATGGGGTTCGGTGGCCACAGTCCAGCACAAAGGACCAGCTATGCAGCCTGAAAGCTTCTCATTATCTTTTCTTAAACAGCATATCCAGTGAGGAAGGTCTTGGTTGCAGTGCTCAGTAACTTCCTATGGCCCTCTTAAGCTGGGCTTGGCCAGCCAATTCTTACCGAAATTGGGCAAAGGAATGTACTTAGGAAGAAAGGACAGGTTACTTGGGAATGGCAGGTGAATCTAGTTCCAAAATCCACACCTATAGCTGCCCACAGAGAAGCTAAAGACTTATCTATGGTCCCTTGCTTCTCACTTTCATTTTTCAGACTAGTCTCTGGCATCACTTCACGCATAGCAGCTCTGCGCGCACTGACAGTGTTAACAGATCAACTAGGATGCATTCACCAGCTCTCCTTGTGCAGCTCTTGGCTCCCTCTTCGTGTTCACTCAAAGCTGTTTTTTCAATTGCCAGAATTTGGCTCAAAAAGTCTTCCTGGCTTGTTTGAGGAACAGGTGGTTGCCTAGGTTTTTTTTTTTTGTTTCTCTTGTAGGAATATTAAATCACCTGGAATCTGAAAATCAAATCTGAAAATGGAACTCTCCTAAATAGTCAAATTGATAATTGCTGAATCTTAACTAAATTAAATTAATGAAATTATTCTACATACATAACTTTTCATACTTTGCTTTGAGCCAGAGAGAAGACATACACTCATCTAGCTTTGATGTCCAAAATAAGATTCGAGTCTAAGTCCCCACTTTTTCTATCCCTCCTCTTCTGTTTCTTTAAATCAAGGCATGCAAAAAACGACCAAGGATCACTCTATCTTGTTTTATGACAGAACTAATGTAGATGTACTAATGCTATTATGGAACCTGTATCTCCTGTTGTCCTCACATAGACTTGAGGGTAGACTGATAAGTGTGTCAGTAAGTATATAGTTGTACAATAGTAATACAACTGTGTATTACTGCAAGTGCATATAATAACCACATTTTCCTATATAATAATCCTATATATTATAAGATTAATACACATTGTGATTACAGTTCACTGTAGCAAGGTTTCTCTTAGCTCAGTAACAAGCTGTCCAGACTTTCCATTCTCTGTGATGGGAATAGGAAAGCTATGGTGCTTTAGGAGTTAGATTTAAAATCTCTTTTCCCCTAGCGAGCCTCGATAGCCATGGGATAATGGAGCTGTAGTCTCTTTGTATCATGTCTGCTCAATGAGTAATAGAAAGGCATTCCATTTAAATAATTACATAGTTGAAAATCTGATGGCTGATTTCAATTACACAGCAAACACCAGAAAATTGAAATCCCTTCCATTTTCTGTTTTACAATTCCTAAAAATTTATTGAAAAACATTTCACGGACCTTGAGTAGCTGCACAAAAGGAATTTAAGTGCCTCCTGAGCAAACATATTTAGCTCGCTTGGCAAATTAAAAAATAGCTGCAGTATTTGGGAAGAATTATTAAGCTGTACTTTGTTATGGCTCAGGGTAAAAATTAAAGGCCTACCTGCTGTTGGCCTACCTGCTGGACCCAGTTCTAAAGAGATTCTTCACATTGAAGAGATTAAGCAGGTAGAGGTAACTGACAGACAGCACAATTTTGTCACTTTGACGAATCAGTAAAATTATAGCCAAATTGGTTATCAGAATAAGACAATGTATTTTATTACTGTTGTTGCTCGCTGGCCATTCCTTAGATATAGAAATGACCATGGTTTAGGGTAGACTCTTGCCAGCAAGAGAGGTTGATTGAAACAAAAGAAATAAGGATTTAAAAGTCAAATGCAAATTCCAACATTTAATATTCCATTGCAGGAAATAATTTCCAAATTCACTTCAGTTCCAAAGACAGAATGTTTTGTTGTTTGTATTTCAACTTCTATGGCAACTGTTTTAAAAATATGGCTCAGATTGTGATGGTACTAATGCCAAGAGCCCCAACATTGCACTTGAAACCCAGTTCTGCAGTGCCTCCTGGTTTGGACATTTCCTCTGTTAACTTTTCTCAGGGGCAACAAAAGAGAATGGAACAGATGCTCCTGATTTATTTATTTAGAAGATATGAATTTTTCTCTGAGTGGAGTGAACATCGTAGCCCGAAGACTTGTCCAAATAGCAAGGTCCCAAGAGACGACCGCAATGGGGATGATCCCCGTCATCATAAGCCAAAACTTTTTAGAATTGTCATGATGATGTCTATTCAGTGACATCATTTTAAAAAAGGAGAACTTCAGCATTGTGCAATTCAGGAAAATGTGGCTAAGAGCACAGCAAAGACGGGGAAATGGAGGGTGACCCTGCAGAGACAGAGAAGTGGGAGGAGGTTTCCATCATTAAGGCCTCTTTGCTATGTTCCAGAGGGGAGGGTTGAAGGAGGTGGTGGTAACAGGAGAACAAAGGTGGAGCAGGTAGGACCACTGGCCTTGAATGTGTGGGACATAACCCTGGTTTTCTCCACATATGGCTGTTCTTTGGCTGAACCCTTTGGCCCTTGATGATGCATGCTGCCCTTCCCATCCACCCATAGAGGTCTCCTGGCTCCAGGCCATTTTAACACCCACCACTGCCTTGGTACTAAAATCACTAACTCCTCAGTCAACTGTGTGGCAAACACATTCATGATATGGCCAATGGCAAGAATTAATCAGGAGAGGTGAACCTGTCTATCAAGTGTCCCAGCGGCTGCTGCATTCATGGCCTTGGCATGCTGGTAACCCCAGAAATTTATCAGCCCTTTTTTTGTATTAAGATAGGAGATATGTTGGCTCCCTTGAAGGAGAGCTCTTCCTCCCTCCTTTTCCCTTTTGCTCAAAAATGTTTAGCTTGGGCAATGCCCACTGCTGACTGCAATTGAATTGTGCACGAAGGGCAAATTTTAGTCCTTTGTTTTTTAATTTTCTTTTTCCCTCATTTGTATGTTTCCATGATTTTGGCTCTGCCTTTCCCTGCCCCCAAACGTCAGGAGGTACGTACCCCCATATCTCCTTGCTAGCTTTGCTGGGGCTGAGGCCGTGCTGCAGTGCTTGCTTGTTTTTCTGTTCTCTTTTATTTTTACTTTCTGCTGATGTTACTCGTATTGCTATTGTTGCCACCATTGCTAATTAGCTGCACAGTCCCTGGGGAACTGGGGGGAGGGGAAGACGTGGGACGGTGGGAGGCAGAGGTGAAAAGAGGAAGAGGCTTGTGTTCTGCTGGGCACCAAAAGGAGAGAGAAGAGAGAGCAGTGACTTTCCTAAACCATGAATCCGGTAGCTAGCCTCTACATCCTGCTTTTCTAAAATTCACATTGACCTTGCTGGATATCTTCTGTGTGAGTATGGCAAGTTCTAAATTCCTGAAGTACTTCCTGTTGTCAGAACTAGGCCTGGGCTTCCATAGGGGCAGGAGCTAGGAAGGACATGATAGAAGTGGGGGGGGGGGAAATATTCCTCCTGTGGCAGCTTGCAAGCAGGATATCCTTGCTTGAGGAAGCTCACCTCCCCTTGGAAGTATTCTGGGTTATAGTTGGATGATAGAGAATATGAATGTACACATAATGTGCATATGAAGAGGTTTTTTAGGTATGATCAAGAAATACAGTGATATCTCGGTACTCATCGTTAATTGGTTCCAGGAGACGCGATGAGTGCCAAAGACGATGAGTACCAAACAGATTTTCCCATAAGGAATAATGTAGTGAGTCACAAGGCAGCCGACACCGACAGGTTCTAGCTTGTGTGTTGAGTACCAAACAAATGATGAGTATCGGGACAAAATTTTCATGTGAAAATGTGTTCAGTAACAAATTCGATGAGTTTCAAAGCAGTTGAGTACCAAGGTACAAAGTTAAGCATACTTTGATGCTCTAAAACAGGGACTGCAGACTATGCCTCAAAACATGATGAGTTTTGACAGAGTACAGTCATTTTCTGCTTTGCTTTGCCCAAAAAGAGATTCCTAGATCAGTAAATTAAGTCTTGTAGAGCTCAGTGCAACTTGGACACATTGTGTATGGTATGCTAAGTGTAGCTGAACTACAACTCCCAGCATCCTTCAAACTTAATGAGAATTTCCCCCCCCCCTGTAATATCTATCCCAAAACAAGTCACACAACATTTTTGGGTTGGGAGTCATACTTTATTTTTAATTTTTATTTTTTTCAGTCTGTGAGCACCATAGGGAAATTTTTCAGTTATACTAAGTAAGTTTTAAGTAATTCTTAAAAAAAGAAGCAAAGAATTGAAACAATCAATCGGAGCAAGTTTAACCCCATTCCAAAATAAAAATAAAAATAAAAAAGAGTGGGGAGAGTTCAGAATTGTCAGCTTCTCTCTTTTTCCTCACCTCGCCCTTAGTATTACTGAAACTTTTCCCTATGCTGCTCACAGGTTGAAAAAATTAATAATTAAAAATAAAGTATGACTTCCAACCCAAAAATGTTGCATGACCTGGTCTGGGATAGATATTACAGAAAAAAACATTTCTCATTAAGTTTGAAAGATGCTGGGAGTTGTAGCATAACACAGATTAATAAATTAATCAGATTAAATAAATTATGTATTTCACACAATTGTTTTACCACTCCAGTCTTAGATAATGGGCAGTTCACAGCAATGTAATTGCTTCAAGGGACTTTTTACAGAATGCTATAGTTCAATCTTGATGATTGCAGTGCCATCATGAATCTTCTAGAACAGGGGTGTCGAACTCGCAACGTCATGTGATGTGTCGCGATGTATCGCGACTTTTTTCCCATTGCCGGCAATAGGGTGGGTACGGTTTCGCCATGACGCATCCGGCCTGCGGGCCAGCAGTTTGACACCCCTATTCTAGAAGATGACCTTGCCTGTTTGTGTCAAGAGTCAACAGCTGTTCATCAGCACTGCATCATGCAGCTGATGAACTTAAATCATTGTAAGATGAATTACGAATCTCTTCCCCATTTACTACACAATGCCCTACCAATTTCCATGTATATGTTTTTCAGAAGTTGTGTTCTCCACCTCTCCCCCAAGCCCCTAGCATAGTCCGTGTTTTTTTAAATCTAAAATATCTTCAATTGACTAACCCCCTCCCATTACTTTCAGACAGGAAAAGTATCACTAAGAGAATACTTTTAAGAGGAGCCCATACATATTTCCTGCTTGTCATTAAAAAAAGAAGCAAAGAATGGAAACAATTAATCAAGAGCAAGTTTAAATGCAGAATCCCTATTGGTAATACGTAATTTTCATCCAAGGGCAATAAGCAAAACAAAAATGCTGCCAGTGTGAAAAGGAATAATAAAATATTAGTTGTTTAATTGATTGTGACAATGAGTTAGCCATACTCTGGTTCTGTTTGGAACAGAGAAGATCCTTCCCTTAATTATAATATGAGGTAGTTTCCAGTTAGTTGGGATGGCACAGAATCAAAATGTCCAACTGGATCAGAGGAGAGAAGACCATGATCTGGGGTTTTGGTTCAGTGCCATTCCAACTGACTAGAATCTACCATGCATAATTAAGCTCTTCTTTTCAATTGCTTAACTTATTGATCAATGTATGGATGTAACTGTTTTACAATCCTTTTTTATCTTTACAATAAACTTGTAAATAGGTTATCCTTTTTATTTTATGGACATGGAATAAGAACAGGATCAGGACCTTCCCCATCCAGGAGTCTGCCCAATGAGTTAAGACAAACTCCTGTAATTTTCAGCCTGCATGGTTATTAGAATATCAGCATCCCTGGAGATGCCTGGCTGATGAAGGCAGAGGTTTCATTAATGCCAAACAATGAATTTGTAGCCAAAAGGATGGAGTCCCAAAATTTGTTAATCATATTAGCATTAACTATAACTGTATTGAGTGGTTTATAACCTGAAGGGTTAAAATAGTATGTAACTAAAAGAAATGTAGGTATATCTTTTACTGCAGGAGTCTCCCTAAGTCATTAAAAATATACCCTGACTATTAGAATTGCCATGTCTGAATTGAAAATAAGGATGAACAATAGTTGACAGCAAGGAAGTCTTTGGGATTTTTTTTAACTCTGTCAGTTATTATCCATAAGTGTTCTTGGCTTGTAACATTCAGATATAATACTGTCCCCTCAGCATTTCTCTGCTGTAAATATGGTAGCAAATTGGAATTCTCTGAAGCGAGGGTATTTCTTGAATTGGGATTCAAGAAATACATACAGTTACTCAATTGTTCAAAAGATAACATTTGGAAAAAGATGGCTAAAACCTGCTGGTGGTTTCTGTCCCTCTAATTACACACTGGAACTGTAGAATTTATTTACATATTCACCCAAGTTCAAGGGTGTTTTGAAATTGACAAATGTAAGTCTACCTTCCCCCAAACAAGAGCTTCAGTTTAAGAACTTAAGAAAAAAAGGAGGGGAGGTGAAATGGCAGATCTTTTCACATTTTGCTTTTCAGTTCACAGTTTGGGGCACATACATAAAAAAACCTTTAATCACCATCTTCTTCATCCAAGGCCCTGATCCTCAATTGTTGGTCTTGGTTTTAATATCATTGTGGACAATTCACTTCTCTTCCTGTTTAATGACATCCTCAGTTTAAAGATGGCTGGCCTATTGTTCCTTAGAAGCTACATATCTCACTGCATTCTTTTCTGGTGGGCTCTTCTGGAAGTTGTCTTCTGCTGGCACAGGTTGTTTGTCCACCTGGGTGAGTTTTGTCTACAGTGAAAGGAAATGGGCAAAACACTACTGCCAAATACTTGTGAGGATACAGCTGGAGAATTTCTGAGCTTACCAATCGGTTCTCCTGAGGAGGTTTTGTTTTCTTTGCCTTTATTTAGTGTATTGACTTGCGATGAAGTCGGTCATTCCATGATACGAGGGACTCGCAACACTTGAAGGTTTCTAGGTTCCTTGGGGACTGTAGCACACATTATCTGGAGCAATTGGCTTCTTCCATCCACCATTGTCCCTTTCTGTTTTTGTTTTTATGTTGCTTGAATGAAGTCTTGTTGTTGTCTGTGCCTATATGTGGCGGTCAGGATCTCCCTGAATGGGTCTTTATATTTTTGCGCCTGGTAATCTCTGGTTGGCTCAACTCTGCTACTTTGGGTTTGCCAGAGTAGCCACTGCTGATTGAGCTAATTTTGCTTGTTCTCTTCTCAACTTTGCTCTGCCTCTTGGAACCACAGGACTCCCCCTTGCATAAACTGGCTAGACCAGCCCAAGGGAGCTGTGCAAACTTCTGTCCTTTAATGAGGGAAGGCAGGCAGTTGTGGATGGAAGTAACCTTGGTGGTCTCTCTGGGAAATAAGTGTTCAGAATAGTGTATATTTGTACTGATTCCTTCAAAGTTTCTGAATCTCTGACAAAACCTGAGGTCAGTTTTTTAAATATTTTCCCGCAGTTTGCCAAAAGTAATGTGCTTCCCTGAATCTGAATCTTCCTATTGACATTGATTTGATTTTCAGGATAAAGCTATTGGCTAATTGTGAGCACGGTTTAGTTGGGGAAAAGGGAAAAAAAACCCCAGAAAGAACCAGTGAATTGCTATGAAATAAGCTGACAGGATTTATGTCTTTTCCACTGAGCTTCTGTTTTGGAGTGTTCCTTGGTAAAGGATAAATGTCTGAAACACACTGGGAGTAAACAGGTTGTTTAGCAACTGGTGAAGCCAGATTGTTTTACCTGTGAGGAACTTAGAATTAGGAAAAAGAAAGGAGATCTCTATATACATATCCCTAATAGGTGTTAATTTGAGCCAACTCCCTTGTAGACATATCTCCTATCTATTTGGGAAATCTTATTTGAAAATAACCTGTTTACCTGAGATAATGTTTGTCCATCTGGTACCCTTTGGGTGATTTGGACTGCTGTCTTAGGCTGGGAAAATGGGAATCATAGGCCTGAGATAGTAATATAAGACATCTAGAAGGCATGGAGTTGAAAGAAGCTAAGACCAAATTCCAACATCACACCCTTTAGTTGCTTCCTTTTTTCTGCATGGGGCACAAGTAATGTTTCACAAATCCAGAAGCCTTATTACATCTTGAAGGCACATGGGGTGGGGATAGCTATTCCTGTCACCCTTTTTGATCAAGGACCTTTTCTTATCCTAGCTTATTGAATCTTAAAATACAATAGTATGTCATGGTCAGGTAGGGCTGAAAGCATCAAGATCAAAAAGGTTGTTTCCTGGCTGCCAAATTATCATAGAGTGTAAATAATTCCCTCTTCTTTCACCTATAATAAAAAGGGTTGTTTATGAAGTAAGAGGTGAAGGGGTGGTGTAGGTTGGGCTTTCTAGAGTCAGGTGGAATCCTAGAGAGCACCTTCATCTGAGGATCTGGCTAAAGTGTAGACTTTACTCATAGTAAGTCTAAGCCTATATCCTAGTGGAAATATGTTGCCTCTTCTCCATCCTTGTGCAGAGCAGATGCAGGTTTGTTCGGTAGCATATATTAGGGTTGACCAATGCAACCTTTTCCACTTCCCCAAGCTGTCATGCTCAGCTGGAAGCCAGCTGCTGCTCTGGTGTGGGGCTGGCTCTGCTTGCGCTCTTGACAACCATGTGCTCGGCTACTGTCTGTTGTGCCCGTGGGCTGTAGCTCTGCCTTTGCCTTAGCTGCTCTTGTTCCAGAGCCAGTTTTTTGGCCTGGGCAAGCATTGTCAAGCTTGCTTCTCCCTTGTGCAGGTGGCCGAGTGAAGACGTGGAAGCGACGCTGGTTCATCTTGACAGACAACTGCCTTTACTACTTTGAGTATACCACAGTGAGTGTTCCAGACTAGTATCATTTGTGCAGGCGCACCCAAGTACAACCCAGAGTGGCTCTGGTGCTACTCTATTTTTTTTAAAATATATTTTATTAATTTTTTACAATAACAATCTTTAGTGCTTGGTAAACAACTGTTGTCTGGGTTCATATATTTAACAACAACCAATAATTGTTAATTTCTATGATTCCATAATCAACATACTAGCTAGTGATACATTTCCTTGATTTTCTCTTCTTCCAATAATATTTTCCTTTTGCCAACATTGAGTAAGTACAATTCTTAGTATTTTTGATACATACAAAGTTGAATGAAAACATTTTCCTAGTGTTTATACAAATAACATCAATATCAGTGTATAACATCTTTTCTAATCAGCTTATGTTTCAATTGTATTTGCGAAGAGTTATTTTATTAAATCGCTATAGGTCCTGTTTTTGAAGTTCTTATTTAAGCTTAATTTCCCCTCAATATTCAAAATATTCTTGTCAATTATAATTTTCTCAAAATTAATTACATTTAAATGTCCAGACATTTCATTCACATAAACCATCCCAGTATTTTTATATTTCTCATCTCATTAAAAAAATGCTATACTACTTATAAATCACAGATTAGGTGGAGTACCTTTGAGGGGGAGTTTCACCCATTTATATTTGTTAAAGAGCTTCCACTTTCCTTCTCCCTCAGTTTCTCTTTTCATTTTTTGTCTCCCAAACTCTAGTGGTTCTGCTGGCATCTCTATAATCCATTTTGTCGGATCTTCTTTCTTGTCCTCTGTTTATTTTGAAGTCCTGAAAAATAAGATGCTTTTTCCTTTTCCAATATTATAACAGAATCTTGCAGATTTTTGTTTGGCTGTGTTAAGCTGTAATTCCTTTCGTTTGTAGCCTCCATCTTTGGGTCACTTTCCTCTGATTTGTGTTCTATTGTCTGATTTATTTGTTCATTCTTAAATCATCATTTTCTGAGAGTTTTTTAGTTGTAAGTTTAGGTTAAATATGTGCTCATTTATATCATTAAATTATTTTTAATCTCATCATGATTTGAAACAATTGTCATTTGAATTAGTTGCAACATAGCATGCATTCCCTCCTGGAAGATATTTGCCCTGTCTTGAAGTATTACTCCTGCAGATCTCTGATGTTCCAGGCTGGGAGTTTCAGAAAAAAATCTTGGGTGTGGTTTTCTACCACTTTTAGCTAGGTATGCAACATCCATTTTATCTCCCCCCTCCAAATAATCTTTCACAGGTACCATAATCCCCATATATTAGTTTTAACCAACCAACCAATCTTAAGGTCCAAACAACAAAGTCTTGTATAATTCTTATCTTTATGTATGGCCTTTATAGTCCAATACTTTTCCAATTATCAATCCACCACTAAAAGCAATGTTTTATAACAGTTCTTCTGCTCAGGGGTCCTACAATTATCAATCAGCCAACATTTGCAGTCCAAAATGTTCAACTACCTAAGAGCAATTCAGGAGCTTCGCCCCTAGAAAAGTAGCCAAAAGTCAAGGTTTTTCTTTCTTTGCAGACAATTCTTGAGCCTAAAGATCACAGCTCAGTAATTGTTTATAATCCAGGAAGGTCAGCAATTTTTATAGTTCTCAGTCTATAGTAGATAGCCCAATGTATTTTCTCTCCTCTGTTCCCAGCTGTTCTCTATTTAGCTGAGAGTCACTGAGGATCAAAGGGACAGGTTGTTATCTGTTTCTGGGCATCTTGCCAGTTTCTGAGCCAAAACAGCTATAATTTTATACTGTAATCCACCACTAGATGTCAGTAGCTATTCATTTTCCAACTTTTAAGACAAAAAAATATTTTCTTGTAATTTCATCAATACTCTTTTAAAGGAAAGATCTTAATAATTTCCACAATTTTCAGGTTTATCCAGACTATAGCTTTATATTAAATTCCATTTCAATATGTTTCTGTTCCTCAAAAAATTAGAGCCACTTCCGTCTATGGAAGGGTTGGGCGTTCCCCCTCCTTCTCACTTTCAGAGGATTTTTGCTTCTTGGGGGACTTTTCCAGGAAATCAGTTGCAAGATAGAAGAGAAAAGATCGATATTCTCACCCAATTTCCAACATGCTGTTCACAGTCTATTCTAGTTGGTGCTTTTGGACTTTGGCTGCCGGTAGCTTGGGCTAGTCACCGAGGTGCAGCTAGCCTTTCTTCTGTTAGTTTGGAGGGCTTCCTCCGGATCAACCATCTTTCCGTGATCAACGGGGGGCCCTCCCGTCGCCTCTCCAGGGCGACTTTAGACCCATTTAGGGTCCCCTGGCAGGATGAATTCAGCCATGGGATACGGAGCCCTGCAATCCCTCGGCTGTGTCGCTACGATACAAAACCGGAAGTCTGGCTCTGGTGCTACTCTAAATGGTGAACCTCAGTGCGAAGTCTTATTTTAACATAACATTGGAGCATTTAGCATAAACTGTTGTGCTAAAATCTATTGGAATGGGAGAGAGAGCCCAAATACTACAACGAAAACCAGAAAAGATTGTTCCCCAATATATTTGTGGGCTTTTTTCATGCCGTTTTCTCCTTACTTTATTATGATATATGCCTTTGGCCTCCTCACTGAAAGTTTTGTCTTTAAAGCATTTGTCTGGATATATTGGTCTGAGAGAGGAGGTTTTTCCCACTTAGCTTTGTGATGAATGAACATTTGTAGCATGTGTTACAATTGAGAAGATAATTTATGGATTCAAATCTGACCATCTTGTAGGACAAGGAACCGAGAGGCATTATTCCACTGGAGAATCTAAGCATCCGTGAGGTGGAAGATTCTAAGAAGCCGGTGAGTAATACTAAGCCTGGAGACTGTTGTGAAATGGGGTGAGGTCACCTTTTTGCAAACTTTTGTTTCTTTTTGTTTTTTGTTTTACTATGGTTACTAAAAGTTGAAAGCATAGTTTCTTGTTGGAAGCAAATGAAAATTCTAGTATATGCACAAAGGTAGGAAATCGTTATTCAAAACCAAAATGAATCTCCCAGAAAACTCTCCCAAGCCCTCATTGTTGCTGTTCTGCATGCTTTAAAAGAAAATGAGAAGGAGAATTCAAGAAAAGTGGGAGAAACCCTGAAATATGAGTTATTAAGCAGGCTTGCCTACATTGTAGAACTGGTTCTATTTCTGTTTACTCAACGAGAGAAGGAAAATTATGCATGACACCCCCACAGCACTGACCTCAGGGAAATCCTACAGAGGAAGAAAATAGACTTCTGACAATTGGCCAGGTCTTACTCACAACATTTTCAAGCCCTACCTTTGCTGCCTTTGATCTATTTTACAATAAATCTTGATCAGATGATTCTTAAGGTGGTGGGTTGTTGTTGTTTTTTAGAATATTTTATTTTAGTGCACAAAACATACTTCAGAAGCGATTTGGAAGAGATGTTCTAGATCATGAGGGAACAGTACTTCTTTAATACAAGGGAGCATTTACTTTTTTTAATACAAATAACATTATTAAGAATTATACATATAAAAGATAAACATCAATGCAAATTACAAAAATTACAAAGAAAAGAAAAGTGGGGTGTGTGAAAAAAAGGGAAAGAAAAAGAAAAAAAGAAGTAACTTCCTCCTTCATCCCAGCAGGTAAAAACAATTTTAATAGCTTAACACTGTTTCTAACTGCTCTCTCTCTCTCTGAGCGAGATGGGTAGTTCAAAAATTGAATACATAAATAAAGGGAGCAGCACTTCTTTAATGTAGCTGTATCTTGCACTGTAGCTTGAAAAAAGATTTAGTTACCTTGAGGAGGAGGTGATCTGTTCATGTTCCCAAGTATTCCAAATGATTTCTGAAGTATGGACAACTCTGATATGCACTGTTCTGAAATGGTTGCCCAGTGAAGATGAACTTTGTAGTATCTGAGCTACTATGTAGATGCCACATTAGCATTTCTATAAATTGCTATAATCTGACTTTGGCTTAATAAAAGAAGAGATGAAGACACTTCTTGACAACACTTAACAGGTTTTCTTTTGTTCACGCCTCAAATGGAGGAGCAATCAAATTGGAAAGCCTTTTAACTATAGTTTCCTGTTTCAACTGAATTTGGAAATTAATACTAATTCCACTAAGTGGAATAAGCCACTTAGTGATTGATTCAAGATTAATATTGATGGTTTAATTGGGAATCATAATTCATCATTTTGGATTACATAGGAAACTATGCTGAATTGGCATCTTCCTACTTCAGTTAACAGAAGTGGTTTATGGAACTGATATTTGCTGCAGAAAACTTGTGACTTTTCTGTCAACTGAATTCTCTGTGTTAACACTTCTGACTTCATTTTTAATGAAGTGCAGCAGTAAGTTTTGACATGTCCTTCTTGCAGAACTGCTTTGAACTGTATATCCCTGACAACAAGGACCAGGTCATCAAAGCATGTAAGACTGAGGCAGACGGACGTGTGGTAGAAGGAAACCACACTGTGTATCGCATCTCGGCACCCACTACAGAAGAGAAGGAAGAGTGGATCAAATGCATCAAGTGAGATGGAAGAAGGGAATGGCCAGTATTTGAAGCAATATGGGAATTTACTAGAACTTCGTGCATAATTCAGATTTTTGATAGGGAAGCAGTAAGAGGAAGTATAAATCTCTTGCCAAAGAAGAACCTGAAATTGGGGAGAGGGGAGCAGCATTAGATTTTTGCCAATATTTGTCAATAGGCTTGTAGAGATACAGGTAGTCCTTGACTTACAACTATTTGCTTAATGACATTTTGAATTAATGACAGCCCCCCCCCCCCCAAAAAAAATAAAAATAAAAATTGGTTATGGCCTAAATTCATTATCCCACTCCTGCGGTCACATGATCTCAATTTGGGCAACTGGCTCACATTTATGAGTGGTTGCAGCATCCTGCAGCCAGGGGTCCTTCGTTCTCTCTGAGCTTGCTTGTTTTCTTGCAGATGTTTCATTACCCAAACTAACGTCAACAGTTGATGTTACTAGTTTGGATAATGAAACATCTGCAAGAAAACAACCAAGTTCAGAGAGCACGAAGGATCCCTCATTTCCACCCTGAGCTACACATTTTCTCCTTTATTGGTATCCTCCAGTCTCTTATGATTTGCAATTTTAAGCAGGATTCACACTTATAACCGTGTGACTCGACTTAACTATTGCGTTAAAGATGGGAGTAAAATCGGAACCTGTCATGCAACAATTTACAAGTGCAACGATCTATGATGGAAATTCAAGTCCCAATTGTAGTTGTAAGTCAAGGACTACCTGTAATGCTCTGATTAAGAGAAAACGAGGTGGGACAATCCTTAATGAAATCATAATAAAACATTTGCCTTTTTGTAACCTAAAAAAGTGATCCGGTGATCTCCTTGTTAGGTGGGAGAATGCCCGGTGAAGAAAGACTTTCCTTAAAGAGTTAGGAAAAGAAGTTGAAGCCATTCTGAGCCTTGGTTGTTAAAGTCTTGCTGGGAAGCCTTCTAAGAGTTTAATTATCTCTCTTCCCCCTGCCCCATTTTTCTCTCTTCAGAGCTGCAATCAGCCGGGACCCTTTCTACGAGATGCTTGCTGCACGCAAGAAGAAGGTTTCCTCCACCAAGCGACATTAGTCACCTTCTCTAACTCTGTGGTGGTGAACTTGGCAGGGGATACCTCTCCATCTCCTGAGGGTGGGGGACGAGAGGCTGCACTAGATCGTCTGCTCTCTATTGCTACCCTCAGGAGACCAGCTTCAGCTTTTGCTATTCTTTTCCTGTTTGGGAGCAGGAAGAAGGGAAGGGGGCGCTAAGCTGATGGCAGCCACCGATTCACTAACTTCTTTCTTAGGAAGAATGCCAGCTTCTTATCTTGGCAACCTCAACCCCACTGCATCTTCTGCAGTGCATGTGACCAGAAGAGAAAGTGGCGAGAGTCTTTTGGGCTATCATAGTTGATTTGTTCATTGTGTGAGCTAATGGAGAGGTAGAGCGCATCATGCAGTATACACCCCTAAGGGGACGTAACTCTGTTTTAAGTTGCCGTTGCTACTCTCTAAAGCCCAAGCACCAGGAGTGGACCATGGACCTTTAAAGGTATACATTGATCTATAGAGCAGACATGCTAGCTTTGAAGCCTAGAGATTCCAGAGACACCCCATATTGCCTTTATTTTTTATTTGTTAGTCAAGCAAGATTGATGGCTTCTGTTCCCAAAGCGATTCAGCCAATGTGGTCTGTTAGGCATGATTAGCTGGGATCCTCTCTCACTTTTTTTATAATTAACCATTAGGAGTATTGAGCAATCAAGATGTCTGCTCCAATGCCTGGATTAGTGGCCTAGTGCAAGGCTGCCATCTCCAGGATTTCCACTGTCCTCGTTCTAGAGGGCACCTGCTTTAGGTTGTTCTTGTTATTGCTGCAAGCCAGTTCACAAGCTTGCAGAAATGGGCAAGCCGATTGTGTGATTAGTATTGATGCTTTGCAGGAAGATCTTGCCAACAACGTGTGGGGACTGCCCCACTCAACTACTGGCTGTGAAATCTCCACCCTCTTTTTTATTTAGCATTGGAATAATGGCCCAGAATAGCAGAGTTTAAGGAAGAAGAAGAAAAAGAACCTTCCAATAATAAGGAAGGGTAAAGCACACATCCTGGTGGGTGTCTTTCTGATCAGTCCTGTTGCAGGTTTTTTTTGGCAGGGATGGGGCCAGATTAGTTCAGCTGAGGTTGCCTTGGACCAGTGGAAGTAGTAGTCCTTGACTCTGAGTGAAGCACAAGTAAGAGATTAGGGATTTGGCGGGGGTGGGTTTGCTGGCTAATGTTTGCAACTAGGTTTGTGGGGGTGGGGAGGAGAGCCACAAAGAAGGCTGCCTTCCCTTGCAAAGTTTTGGGGAACTCTTGATTCCTCACCCAGTTCTCCAGGCTTCCAAACCCATCTCTGTATCAGTCTATTTATCTGAGATGTAGATACTCTCTGTACAGATTTCTTACCCCTTGAGATTATTTTGTATTTGTTTTAAAGATTGTTTTTATGAAACACGACAGGATTCCTGCACATTGCTGTAGCACAAGGGGAAAATGGGGAGAGTGAAAGATATTACAGGTCAAACAGTTGGGTTATAATTTTGTTTTGAATCTGTTTTTCAGGGCTGGTCTGGAACTTTTATTTCCCACAACTTTGTGATTTAGCACAGAGCACCTGCAGCAAATAAACATTGAACTCACATCTGGCTTACATTTATCTTTTTCTGCTTGTGTTCTTCTGCCGACAATTAAGGAAATTCTGTGTTCTGAGGATCGTTTTGCACCAAAAAAAAAAAAAAGAGTCTGGCTCTTTCTGATTAGGGGCCAGATAATGTGGGCAGCCTCTTTGAATCTGCAAAATCAAAATCGTATGAAGTAACATGACGGAGAAGGTCTTCTTGTAGCTGGGTAAACCAGGATAATGAGATTGAATTAATTTGGAATCCCAGCAACGATGTTTTTGCATGAGGTTATTGCCAGCTAATCCTAGGGTTGCCTGTTGTTGGGAAAAAAAATAGTACATTGAGGTGGGTCTAAGCAAATCTTAATGGCTTTGGAGGATGTTGGCAGGATGATTTGGAGTCCATTCTTGGATGTAAGTCTTCCTGATTTGCACCTTATACCGAGAGATGTCTATTGAAATAATTATGTGAGATTAAAAATATGGTATATCCACTGATACAGAAATGATGAGCTTTTCAGCATGTGCAGACTTGTCTGCTGATGGGATTTATATATTACTTGCCATCTTGCATATAAGAACTAAGATAATTGTTGAAGTCTTACAACATTTCAGTGCTACTGTATGTAATTTAAATAAAATGCAGAGTTGCAAGATGGAGGCAGGAAGTTTCCCACTCAGCCAAGAAAAGAAAATAACCAGGTTCCTTTAGAGCTAACAAGGGCAGTGCTTATCCTTGGAGCAGGCAAACAGGAAACTCTGATATGCTAGACCATCTTTGGGTAATTGGAAATAAATCAGCAAGAGTTTCTGACTCCCAAGCATCTCACAACAGCCCACTAAATTAAGATGCTGAAATTAAGAAAGTGGGGATGAGTGGAAAGGTAGTTGGGAATGGATGTTTGTATAGAAAATCTTTGAGTTGGCACATCCTGTTTCCACATTCAACATTTTACTTGCTGACCTCTTGCGGTTGTGGAGATGAAAAAAGTAGATTTCACCAGCCTGAGGCAGAAGACATGGGCTCTCAGCTGGGGCACCAGGGAGAGCAGGCTGCCCAAAGGGAAGATTTGCCTTCCAGAACATTGCAACTGAGTGGCTGTTGATTGTGCTTTTGCATGCAGACATGACATAATCTTAAATTTAGCCCACCCTGGATGCCTTTCAAAATAGATGCTGAAATGAGATGACCATTTAGAGCAGCTGAAGTTCTGTAAGGAACCAGGCAAGGGAGTCAGCAATGCTTTCTCGGAATGCTGGGTGTTGTAGTCCAGCACATCTAGTGAACACATGGTTGGGTTCTAAAGAATAAATTGTGAAGCATTGCAGTATTGTAAACTACCTAGAAAGTTGAGTAGCCAATGCCATATCACTTGGCATACCAAGTTAAATACAAATATTAATTTACTTACAGGGAGGAGGGGTGTTGAGGGGTGACTCTTCAGAGTTAGAGATACCAACCCTCCAGTTTCCCAGATCATTTAAAAGGGTGTGTGTGTTAATGAGCCAACTTTGTTTCCTACTTTGCTTACAATATGTAAAGAAATGTTTGAGAAAGGAAAGGAAAAGGGGGGAGAGAGAGAGAGAAAGAAAGGAAAGAAAAAAAAAGGAAAGAAAAGAAAGAAAAAGAAAGAAAGAAAGAAGAAAGACGTATTATTAGTCTACCTTGTCCAAAACTCAAAATGTTCTGGCAGCCACTGGTTTCAGTGCAGGAGTTGGCCAGGAATGAAATCTCAGACACTCACTGTGTTTAATATCGCTAAGCAGACCCACCAAAAGAGTTTTGGAAGTGATTTTTTTTTTTACCAAAACCCAAACCTCTGATTCATTGTCTATGCATACAAGAGTGTGTGAATCACTACAGCATTATTTCTCATTTCACTTGCAAGCACGCAGGCAAATTACATTCACTTTATTATTTCCATTGGCAAAATGGAAAAGAAATGCTTGATGCCTGATGGTGATTAGCTTCCTTTTACTGTCACTATCAATCAGAACTTGAACTTGAAATCAGTTTTGTAGCTAACTGATTCAAGTTATGGATCTTTGTTTATTAAAGACACTCAGGAAATGAGTGCTGCTTGTGTGTATTATATGTATTTCCTCAACTGTACTTTTTGAAACTCGTGCCTGGTTCATTACCTGAAGATGGCAGCAAAGTGTGATTTTTGAATTGTCGCTACCATTCCAGATCCTGTTTAGAATGAGAACTGTACAATTCAGAATTGCCTACCTGGAATTCAATATTTTTGTGAAATGGCCTTTAGTATTCACAAAGAAATCATGCCTTGAAAGTGTAAGTTGACAATTGGGACAGGGGGAGTGTTGTGTTGATTCATACTGTACAGTACCTCACTCAATACCTACAGTAGTGGCCAAAATTGTGGAAACCTTTTGGGAAAAGTGTACAGTAGAAATGCCACCTTTGATTAAGTTTCCACCAATTTTTCTTCTAATTTCTTTATAACTGTAGCCTTGTTCACTTAATAATACTATTTTGCATCGCTTTCTGGGCAACCAGTCAACTCTTTGCACCATTACTTTAATTTTATTACGTTTTACAAGCTCACTAAATGAAAGAACACAAAAAAACCCAACCAACTTGATAGTGATCAAATAACACACTGACAAATGTCCTCCTCTCAGCTTTAATACATGACATCAATAACTGACTCCTACTGTGATCTGATTGGCTCATTGCCAAAACAAGATGACACCTGATTGGCTCTCTAAATACTCATGCTCATTGGCTACAATCAGATGAAGGAAAGCTACCTGATATCAACCTAAGCAAGTTGTGCTTCCTTTTTCTGGTTATTTGGCTATAACTTTTCATAGAATACAGTACAGATAATTGAACAAACTTTGTTGCATTACATTCTTGATTAAATTATCTTTCCAGTGATATATAATTTTATGGTACTACTCCCCCCAAAAAGTGGTGTTATTAGCCATCAAACCTCAAAAATACACTTTTCCCAAAAAGGTTTCCACAATTTTGGCCACTACTGTACATGCAAAGCTGCTTCTGTATATGAAAAACTCTTTGTTTCCTTCAGATCATAGAATCAGGGCTGGAAGTCTACCAGGTCCAACCCCCTGCCCAAGATAGGAATTTTTATACCATCCAATACAAATGGATGCCCACTCTTTTCTTGAAAACCTGCAGCGATGGAGCACCTTCAGCTCCAGGAGGCAAGCTACTCCACTGATTAATTGTTCCCACTGTAAGGAAATTTCTCCTTAGTCCCAGGTTTGATCTCTCTTTAATGAACTTCCACCTACTGCTTCTTGTCCTGCTCTTAGATGCTATGCAGAATAAGTCTACCCCTTCATCTCTGTGACTGTCCCTCAAATACTGGAAGACATGTCACCCCTAATCCTTCTCTTTATTAGGCTAAACATACCTAGGGATGACTGGTTCCCTTAACTGTTCATCATATGAGTCAGCCCTATGTGTTTGTTTGTTTGATTGTTTATCAATCATACTGAACAGTACCAAAAATTATGCAGGGACTTTAATTAAAGGTACATCTAGCACTTCCAATCCAAAGATGTGTAGTTAATATGCTTTTTTCTCCTTAATTGAAATATTATGCGAGGTAGGAGGGAATGACGGAAGGCGCAGTGGAGAAAACTAGGAGGGCTCTATCTATACATCTCATGTACAATTCCATTAATAATGTTCCAATAATCCAGTATTTCTTTTAAGCGCTTCATTTGGATGCTGTTTAGGACAATCGCGTGAAGAGAGATCTAGGATAGACAGAGGAAGAATAATGGCTTGCATTGGTTTTTCACCTGTTTGATTCCTTCAAGATGTGTTGGGATTAGTATTTCCCAGTCAAAACTTAATTTTAAATTGGTAAATATTTTTTTTAAAAAAGTAAAGTTTAGAGTGCTTCCTGGACAATTATGGGGAGAATGGTGGGTATCCATAGAGAGATGATGCTTATACATGAAATTTGCATGGCTCCATTTCCCAAAGTAATCTTCCATTGAGAACTCCCTAGTTAAAAAAGAGTTAAGGAGCAAATCTATGTGCTTTGATTCTCCATGGCTATCTTTAGATGAATTTCTAAAGCTTTTTCAACCCTTCTGAATTTCTTTTAAAGCTTGCCCAACATTAATTTTGGCTGCTCTTACCACTTCAGCTCTATTTTGGCAACAGGGTGTTCTAAGGATGAGCATATTTACAGAAGCTCAAGAAAACTGCCAGCAAAATAAGCCTTTATGGCCAATTAGCTGAGCATAGAAAGTGAGGTATCTATGCCAACCAGTCTTCTCCACTCTCCATGAACTGGAAAGCATATCCTTCCTCATCTCCATAAAAAGTTAATAACTTGCTCTCTATATCTGTGCTCATTATGGTGGCAAGCATCCATTGCCTTCCAAACTCTTAATGCTGGCAGGGTAGCAGTTTTGTTTATTTAATAGCCTAACCTACTGGAAACACAAGAAGTGAGAAGAGAGGATGTGAATCCCTTTGAATGAGAGCACAGATTACCCACCAAAGCAAAATAAATAAATAATAAATAAATAAATTGTGTGGTTTCAGAAGTGATTTTTCACCCCTCACCAAAACTCAGATGGATTCATTCACAAGGGCAAGCCCTTCACTGATGACTATGTTTGATCACAAGGGGGCTCCCTTGTGACAGATCCAGAGCTGAAGTTTAATCTGCAATAATAAACTTCTAAATAACTCAACATTGAGCAGATTGTGTGAATGTATGACTGCAGCTCCAAAGCTTCTTATCAACTGGCCCAATGGAAACTCAAGAGGGAGCAAAGGAGAACCTGACAGCTTATTATAAATAACTTGCAAGGGAAGAATTAAAATTGGGATGGTGTCCAGGAAACTTCTGAGACTTCATGCTATTATGTCTCTCTAAAGTGTTCAGGCTATCTTCCTTCTCTCCTCCCCCAAGAAGTTTGGGGATATATTATAGCTCCTTGTAAAGATAAAACTGCTATAACTCACTTTTATATTATTTGAGATTCTTGCATCTGCCAGCTTTCCTCTAAGGAGTCTACAGAGAATAGTAAAAATGATGATAGGTTTCTGTCATCTAGGGACTAGAAACATCTGTCACCTCCTTTAATTGTTCACAAGTGCAATATGTTGGTGCCACTACTAACTACTAAATGGATGACATTTACTAACTAGTGGCACCAACATACTGGACCACAGTTTTAGGAGAAGCTGTTGATAAATGCAAATGCATTCTGAAGATGGTTGGGAATATTCCTAAGTCTGTTTTTCTCCAACTGCACTTAGATGTGATTTAAGAATTAATGCTACACATTCCCTCTGTATATAAAGTGTGATAGGTTTATCCAGGGCTTTTTTTCTCATAGAAGGCTCAGAACGGAGTTCCGGCACCTTTTTTGGATGGAACCTTCTAGGGTAGGCAAGGTGGGTTGTATGACATGTGTGAGTTCCGGCACCTTATTTTTTTTACAAAAAAAGCACTGGGTTTATCACAGTTTCTCTGTAATATATAACAAAGGTAACGAATGTCTCAATTCTGCCCTATCCTCAAAAATTCTTCACACAAGAGATAGAGATCATCGCAACCTTTTTTCTTCCAGATTGCCAAACATTGTACTGAACCTCAATCCCTTTGTAATCTCAAACATATATTAAACATACATTAATTCCAATTAGCCAGATGTGATGCAGAGTAAGATTTTATTAAGGAAAAGAATGGAAAATTGTGGAGAAGCCATAACAAAATAATAATAATTTGAAGGCAACTATATCTAGTCATTAGTGTTTGTTACCACAGACGATTCCTTGAAAATAGCTTGCTTTATTTATTGCAAAATGTGAGTCAGACTACCTATACTAAAGATGGGGAAGCCATGTTGTAGAGATTGCTGAACTACAGCTTCCAGTAGACCCAGCAGTATCTGAAAGGGCACACTGCCCATTCCCTCTTCTAGGTTATTCCAGCAATTGGACGGCCACCGCTTTTCTGCGTCGTCTTATTGATCATTCAAAGGCATCTTCCATTTTAGTTGAATGTTCTCAGACCAGTTTGCTATAGCACCCTTCTCCAACACAGTCCTCACATGGAAAGGTTTCTGGGATTATGTGAAGCTCGGATGTTATTATTAATTTTTCACTTGAATCCCCAAAGCCGGCATATGTAGCCTGTAATGGAATCATATTCTTTAAAGCCCTGCTTCACAATGGGGTCCAAAAGAATGCTGTGCCAAACAGTTCCTTATTCCTCAATTTACATTGCTCATGAAGATGGTGGGGATGCATTAAAGGGCATAGCTGGGCAGCTATATTAACATGCAGTCTGTCCATTTTTGAGCTAGTAGAGAAGGATCCTGCAATATAATACTGTATGCTCTTCTGGTTGGCAAGTAGTACTGCCCTTATAGATTTAACACAGCATAAATTAAGCAAATTGTTTTTTCCACTGAGTTGTCTTCCAGGTAATTTTATTTATTTATTTATATCCTGACTTTATTATTTATCCAAATAACTCAAGGCGGTGAACATATCCAACACACCCTCCTCCTCCTATTTACCCCACAACAGCAACTCTGTAAGATGGGTTGGACTGAGAGTGAGTGACTGGCCCAAAGTCACCCGGTTGGCTTTCGTGGCTAAGGTAGGACTAGAACTCACAGTCTCCTGCTTTCTAGCCTGGTGTCCTAACCACTAGACCAAAGTGGCTTTCACTTTAGTGTGATTCTAAGAATTACTAATTCTAAAGAATTATTAGCATAATTCCTCACTCTACGGTGGGTTGCCTCTAGGACAGGAAGTTATTTTTGATAGATAGATCTACATTCTGGTATTGAGGATGCTGATGTATGAACTCAGCAGGGATCACCTGGTAAGACAGGAGAAATTTCTCCTGATTCCATAGATCAGCCACAGGTCAAGCACCTGGGAAGTAAAGGGACAAGACTCTCAGATTCTCCTGCCATCTTCCAGCCCTAGCAGTCAAGTTACAAGGTGTGGCAGGAGGAGACAAGTTGCTAATGCCTGTAAGCTGTATTTCTGTCTACTGTTAAATGCAAGTTTAGTGTTCTTCTAAACAAGCACTAAACCCATATTTTGGTTGCTTCTGAATATGGGTTTAGCATCCTTTCAGAAGAGGGATTTATTGTCATTTTTTTACTGTGGGCATACTGGCACACATTAAAAATGAAATTCTGTTGCCTGCTCTCAAAAGTGTACACATACATAATGCACATATACACATGCTACTGGTATATACATACATATGTATATACCTACACCCTTACACACACACACACACACACACACACACACACACACACACACACACACACACACACATATTAAAGGAGCCCAATAAACAGCTGACTGCAGGCCTGGTTGCTCCCACTCCACAACTACTGTCCACCCCCAGCCCTCTGCCTATCATCTGTATTTCAAGTCATTTTTAAACACAGGTTTTAACACTTTTCTGAAAGAGCCTGAGGTAGCCCAAGCAGTAACTTTAAGAATAGGGGGATTGCTTGGTTAAATGGGAATTTGGCAGAGCTAATTGACAAATACTGGTGGTTCAAGACAGGCAGTTCGTTACCAGTGAAGACTCTAATCTCAGAAGTAGCAAAAAGAGGAGGAATCTTTCCAGCCAGATTTCCAAAACACGTGATCAGACTTGGCAACTAATGAGCAATCTTTCTCTGCAAGTACATAATAATCTATATGCTTCTAAAACTCTCATATCTGTAACCTTTAACTGGATGAAATGGTGCATTGTAGGTTAACACTTTTTCTACCAAGATACTTCAAGTGGGCTAACTTTCAGAATGTGTTCAAAAAACCGGGACCCACAAATCCCATGCAACTGAAATTTGGCAAATTTTTATGAAACATTTTATGACATAAAATCATCATAAGGCATTTTATGACATAACACAACATGCCATAAAATATTTCCCGTAGTCAACTGCTGATGTTTCACTGTGCCATACAGTTCAACATGGGCTACTTTCAAGGTAGATACATTTCTGAATAGTTCTCTGAATTTTTAAGAATCCCCGCCATTGTTGAAGGCATTCATAAAGGAATCTGGTAAGGACATATCTCTGAAATGATGAGCCAGCAGGTTTGTATTTGTAGTAAAATGGCTGACAAACATGGAGGGGGACTGCACTTTCAAACAGAAGAGATGAAAACTACTGTTTCTCTTTCTCTCTAGCTTCACTGTGCATCTCTGCCTTACTGCATCGCAGCACTGCAACATCTGCAACAGGTTGATCCTTGAGGAGGGGCCAGTTTGAAAGAACCAATAGGAGCTAAGTAGGTCCCAGTCCCTAACCCTGTCATCAACCACACTATCACTGAAACATCCTAGATTACACCGATGGCAAAAATTGTGTCAGGAGCAGTGGGAAAGAATTAATTTAAAATGGAAGCATCTAAAGACAATGGAAAATACAGCTGCTTTTATAAGAAAAAAATATCAAGTGGGGGCAGAAGACAAGCCCCATGTCATTGCACAGGGCTATCAGATAACCACTTGTTTCCCCCCCCCCTGAAAATGTGGCCCTCCCCTTCTCACATTGGTTCTAGCCTTCATTTCCCCTTGTTTATTCCTCCTTTGAAACAACAAAGACAGAGGTGGATGCAGAAGCATTTGCAGAACAGGACACTTGCATCAGAATGCTGAAATAATTTCTGCAGTAGACTTTCTGCCCCCTAAGTACAGACAACTCCAAAAAGGATGGATTGTCCATTTCATCATTTGCCCCCTCTGCCCCTGCAAACCTCAAGCCCACCCGTCCCCTCCCCTTTCAAACATTAGAATACCCAAGATCTTAATTAAAGCATGCTCCTTTTGCAAGCGTGAAACAATTCTTGCATGCAGGGGTAGGGATGTGGCCTACTTTAAAAACCTTTGGTCCCCCCCCCCCTCTATCCCAAGCCCAGCTGATTATTCGGGTAAGAAGTCTTGAATATCCAGAAGTGGAGGAAGCCCAGTCTTTAACTTTGACTGCCCCCCCCCCATGAAAACATTATCTACAAAACTCAATATTTACCTCAATGAAGAATCCTGTCCATCCTTTGTCTGGGTTTTTCATTTCTTTCTTATAAACATTCGTGCTCTTTCCAAGAACGAAAAAGACAAGAAATAGCTGGTTACTGTTTAGAAAGCTGAAATCATCCATGAGGAAATAAGATATCAAACCACTGATGTATCTGAATAAGTATTATTTACAAAGACTGATCATGGCTTTTTTGAGTTTTTGCTAGTTTTGGCCAGATTGAGCCTGAATATGCAGTCTGGGGAGCTGACCCATATATTGAGAAAGGAAGGCAAAGCAGATAAAAACAAATGGTTTGCTGCATTGAAAATGGCCAGATAGGACAATCAAGGAGCTGGCCCAAGGTGAGATCTGGATAGCCACTCTATCTGATGAGTTACAATATGCTAAAGCTTCTTCAGAGAGGACAGATGAAGTAGCTGTTCAGGTAGACACTCTATGGTGAGATATGTTGGGAACTGTAGTGTAACAGCAATATTTAAACATCCATAAGTTTCCCACCAATGGCTTATATACCTAGGGGTGCTTGCTATTAATTGGATGGCTTTATTTTTCTCCACCAAAGCTGAATGAATGAATGAATGAATGAATGAATGAATGAATGAATGAATGAATGAATGAATGAATGAATGTCTACTCACCACTTTCTTCACCTTAGCACGATTCCATTTAATAGGATTCCTTTTAGCTTCTTGTCCAGATAACACGTGCATCCGGAAATCTCTCCTACAGATGTTAAAAGTAGAGGAGAAAATTGTACACTCCAGTATTTTTTCTTCCTCCTTTTTGGAATTGGTTTATTTCTCATTTTAATTCTATATCTTCTTTTGGTTTATATCATTTTTTTAAAAAAATATGTCATTTGGTTTTGCAAAATTAACTCTCAAAAACAGAAAATGAAAAATATATATAAATGTATAGGGCCCCAATACCTTGTTTCATCGTTAGTGTTAGCATAGTAAGCATAGATCAATGAAGGCTCCTGGTCTGTGGAGAAGTAAATAGCTCCTCCAGTATTTTTCTAGAAAAAGAGGAAGGATCAGTGAGAAAGAAATGAAGGCAGGTGTTCTTCTGAGTGTTGTTTTCCTAAATGGAAACAAAAAACACTGTTGGTATGTAAATCAAATCTTGGATGACCATGTCATTAATGCTGCCTTCTCCAATTTTCTGCTGTTCTGATGTATTGGAAGTCAGCCCTCATCACCCTCTATTATGACCCGATGAAGTCAAGATATGATGGACCATCAGTTAAATTGTTTTCTATACACCTGGTCTATGGAACAAGCAAACTTCAGTAACTTGAAGCTGGATTTGATATTTGGAAAGGGTAAGAATGATGGCTGCAAAACATGCACTAAGAGGCACATCAGCGCATGGGTGGGTCTGTGATTCTTCTTTTTAAAGGATGGAGTCTTTCTGTTATGTCTGTTTAAGGTTTACGTTCCTATTCATCTGATGCCTTCTGTTCTGAGAGAATTTTATGGTTACTGGACCACAGAGAGCTCTGTGCAAAATCAGCAGTGGAAGCAACACTGGGGCATCAGGTAAGAGACAGGCAAGCAGCTATCTCAGCTGCAGTGAAATCATTGGTAGGCTGGTATCTGGGTGGACAGGACTGTGAATGAATGTAAGGACCCTGATCCTTACCCCAACAACTGGTATTGCATGTGGTCCTCAGGGCTGTAATCCTCCTGCTCCAGCTCTCCTTATCCCACCAACCCCAGTTCTCCCACCCACCCTCATCACCCCAGTTCTCAAAGAATGGAAAGTACATTTTCCCACTCAGAATTGGATAGGGAGTACAGTCTATGTGGGGTGGCTGTGACTAATGTTTGCTCAAAATAAAGAAATAGCTAATTTAAACACTTACTTAAAAATAATGAGTAATGTAACAAAGGTTTCCCAACAAGTGTCCACCAGAGGTATTATGACTGAAACCCTTAGAATTCCCAACCACTCCACCTGGAGGGTTCCAGGTTGGTGCTCTCATTGGCCATAATATTGGATATACTACTAAGGTAATAAGGAGTGTTCTAAATTGATTGTTGAAAACGCCTTTTTGTGGGAACCTAAACTCTTATTTTAGCATAGCAGAGCAACTATTTTTGGCTGTTGTGAATAATATGTCTCTCACCACAGTCCTGTTCCAATGGACCTGGGGATGCTGTTGATTCTGCATGGTGATAAGGTAAAAAGTGGCGATTGGAATTCCAATATTGTCTCCATAGAAAGCTAAGGCATGGTTCATATTTGGGATGATCCTATAAATGATCAGGGTGAGAACGGTGTGAAATGTATGCATTGCTTGAATAGTAAGAGTTCGCTTTGAAACAACTTTGCACAGTTGCCTATTTAATTTCGCATTGGCACACAAAGTAAACAAATCCTTAAGTCTGCTATGTTGTTAAAATAAGGTGCAGCACTGGGTTATTTTTCTGCTCCCAAACAAAATGACATTTCTCCTTTACCCTGACCAAGGAGGCTATTTAGTGATCCTTGGACATTATATAGGATTGATGCTACTCATGTATCGGCAAAGTCCAATAAATCCACAAATTGTATCAGAGAATTGGAATTCAAGATATAATCTGAGGCAATTTCCAAATAAGGCAATCTTGTCATTATTACAAGGCATTTAGGAACAGTAAGTCTGATTCTTCTCCTCCACTGCCTCTCATTAAGCTCTAGATTAACTAATTAAACTCATCCATTGAGTTTATTGTCCGAAGGAGGATTGGACTTTGCCCAGCACAATTTGTTTTTCATTTTAAATCGAAAGTGATCATCTAACCTATGCTACCAGTATAGTTGTTGCAAGAGTTGAATTGTAATTATAATAAAATCCCTTGGATGCACTGTTTTTGTACAATTTATTTGCAACTCATTAATTCAAACTCTCGCTGAGCACTGATTATTTCTCAACTCCCCTCCACTCTTCTAAAAATACAACCTTCCCTCCCTCCCTCCCTCTCTCTCTCTTTGGATCAGAAAGTTTGTGCATGTAGCACAGCTGCAAAATAATGGAGACGTATAACAAAAGCAACAACCGCACTTTGTCAGCTTATAACAGTCTCTCTGCTTATAACTCTCTTTCTCTCTCTCTCCCCCCCTCACTCTCTCACTCTTCGTGTGTGTGTGTGTGTGTGTGTGTGTGTGTGAGAGAGAGAGAGAGAGAGAGAGAGAGAGAGAGAGAGAGAGAGAGAGAGAGAGAGAGAACGTTCTACTATGGCTCAACTTACCGGAGATATTTCTTTCCTGTTAGTTGATTAAAATAATAATAAGAATTGTCAGGCTGGCCCATTTCATCTCCTGATGCCACAATTAGATACTTTGCTTTGTTGACATAATGCTCATTATATTCTGGGAACAGGGGAAAAAAAAAAGGAAGGTGTGGGTCTCAGCCTTGCCTCAAGTTGAGCAGAGAGCAAAATAGGATAGGGGTAGTTGTTTGGAGGAAAGAGAATAGAACTGCTTTTGATATTTAATTTGTCCCCTCACCCACACCTTAACTATGTGTCAGCCCTTCAAGGCAGACTTGGACACCAAAGTAGAGGGTCAAAATAACAGAATCTTGAAACTCTGATTGCATCTTCCCCTCCCTGCCTTTATCCTGAAGAGAATTAGGGAGGGTCTAATTCTCAAACTGTTTCTCCTTTGGGCTGAGATTTCTCTTATCTGACCATTGCATTGGCTGTGGCTCTTCCACCTGTTCCTCAAGGTTATTCTCACAGCCCATCATTGTATGCCTCAGTTTCTTTCACATACTCTGCATCTCCCTAACTCCATTTGTCTCCTGCTAAACATCACAGTCCTATAATCTAGTCCTTCATTAATTCCATTCATTTCACCTTCGGTGGTGCTTACTTACTCAAAGGGTCGATATTTGAAGCAATAAGTTCAAAACGAGGATGATCGATCTGTTGAGTAATATTGATGTAGTAGAAAGGTGCCAGTGCGAAACTCCAGCCACAATATGATCTGTACTGGTGATGTAAATTCTGCAGAAGGTTATAGCTGTGACCTTTTGATGCAATGAAAGCTTGACAAAAAGCTAAATTGTTGGCATTAGATTTTTAAGTAACTGACTCCCCAGTCAGATAGGCAGACCAATTCTGCAAGTACTGAACATTGTTTGGCTCCTGAGGTCCTGTCGGTAATCCTGGGTTCAAACCATATTGTAGCATAAATGCCAGCTTTTCCCAACCTTGTGCCCTCCATTTCTGAGAACTTCAACTCTCTGAAATTCTCAGGGGGCAGGGGATTTGCTATGAACTAGATGGGGTACACAAAAGGAGATCTTGTAACATAGAGCCCTAGAAAGAGATAGCTTCTTTGAGGGACATTTTAGTTAGGACTTTGGGAAACTGCATCTATTTTTTTGTGACGCATCAGATAACATGTCTGCTTTGGAGCAAATGCCTATTTTTCAATTGTTTTTATTCTGAGTGAAGTAACAGAGATGATAATTTCACTGAACTTTTCTAGGGACAAAAGAGATACTTCCAATTATTTTTACGACAGTCTAACTGTACTCCTCCTTTAAAAAAAAAAAAAAACCAAATGGAAAAACTTTAAATTTTTGTTTTCTTTCTGGCAGTCATTTTGTATTTTCTATAAGTCCTTCACCTTACCATTACACTAGGATGTTGGGAGGAGGCTGGTGGTGGTTGCCATAGAAACTATTGGCAAAATCTGCAAAGTAGCCTTCTTTTGGGGAAGACCCCCCTGAGAACTTTGTGTACTTGTATTTGATCATCTCAAACCTTGAAACAAAATGCCCTTTCCAGTTTATGCAATAATTTGTAAGCCTACATGTTCAAGTGCAGAAGTTTAGATTCATATGTCAACTCAATCTGAACTGAGTGGAGAAGTGACATGCAAATAGGAAAGTGCTGGTATTGATCTGAGAGTAGCTTTGACAGGACAGAACGTTTTTTTCCATTAAAATGAGAGCCAGCAATGACAGCTTGGTGCATCCATTATTTTGGACTACAAATTTTCCAGTGCTTTCCCACTTGCTGTGCTGGTGAGGATCATTGTGAGGTCAAGTCCAGAAAATCTAAAACAGGCTGCTCACCCTTCTTCCACCATAACCCAATTTTCATTTCCATTAGCTGAAGTCACCCAATTAATGTCTGAGACCATCAGGCTTTGATTACGTATTCTAAGCTGTTTAACTTTATAATTATGGAACTCCTTCAAAAAGATAAGAAGCTCCTTTAGAAAAATCTGGAGAAACAGGAGATTTCTTCTGTCACAAGCCAATCCAGTATACACAAAGTACAGGTGTATAGGTACTGCATCTGAAAACTCTCACCTCAACAAAATTCAGGACGTCCATAACGACTGAGACAAATGACACCACGCGCTTGTCAATGGCTGCAGTCAGCCAAGCAATCCATCCACGCTAAGAGGGGGAAGATAGAAAGATGGAGAAGAGCTGCTGGAAATAAACTCAGGAATTTTTCTGAGATGGGTAGCCTTTTAAACACTTTAATGAAGAAAGACAGTGATGAGGAGTACTTTTTTGTTGTTTACAACCGCATGACCTACAACAAACCACACCACCACTCTATCACATTAAAGATTAATTGTAGATCTATACACATTTCTCTCATAACATACTTGCAGAGGTTTTTGGTGTTTTTTTTTTGCTTTTATACTATTATCAGAAGCTGTCTTGGTAGTAACTTTAAAATTTGTGCTGGTCGCCACCAGGGAATGAAGAAAGACTTAACTCAGGACTCAGTTGTGTCTCCTTTGCTTTTTTCCCATCTTCAAGCAATAGCAATAGCAATAGCTTATAGATTTATATACTGTCCCATAATAGCTTATAGATTTATATACTGTTATATACAGCACTCTCTGGATGGTTTACAAATGTCAGCCTATTGCCCCCAACAATCTGGGTCCTCATTTTACTGACCTTGGAAGGATGGAAGGCTGAGTCAACCTTGAGAGCTGTGCCAGTGCAGTGGTTAGAATGCAGTATCGCAAGCTAACTCACTGCTCACTCCAGGGGTTCGAATCTTACCGGCTCAAGGTTGACTCAGCCTTCCGAGGTTGGTAAAATATGGACCCAGATTGTTGGGGGCAATAGGCTGTCTCTGTGAACTGCTTAGACAGGGCTGTAAAGCACTGTGAAGCAGTATATAAGTCTAAATGCTATTGCTATTGAGCCCATCAGGATCAAACACCAGGCTGTGGGCAGAGTCAGCTTGCAATGCTGCATTGTAACCACTATGTAGACTCTTGGATGCCAGACAAATTTGCATGGATTATCACACGTGGGCTGCAAAAGTCCAGGCAACCACTAGATGTAACTAGCGGGTATAGAAAACTCTGTTGCCATTTGGAGCTCATCAGAATTTTTGCAGCCAAGTTATGCTAGCTCTACCAAGGAGGAAATAGAAGCAGGGAAGACAAAGGGGGTGGGGGAATAAAAGGGAGGGGTCCACCGGAGGGTGAATGGAGAGCACACCTTAAAAAAAATTCTAACTGTCCAGCCATCTTACTTAGGTCTTGGCCCTCTCAGATACCTTGGATGAGCCTAGTAGCATAAATCCGGTGATTTGTACATCTTCACAAGTCTGTTTCAGCAAGAAATCTGTAACTGTGTCCATGGCTCGCACAGTGGCCTGCATAGGAAGAGAGCAGGATTATAGCTTCTGCAAAGAGGCAGACTTCAATGCAGATTTGACATAGTACATTCAAAGCATCAACAAAATTATGGTTTAAACATATATGTTTAATAGGCTCCCGTGAAAAACCAATATCTCTCTGCTGAAAGGGGGGAAAACAGAACAAGCAGTGCTCAACATGTGAGACAGCAGAACAATTATTGTAAGTTTTATTCATTTCCCATAACATGAAAAGTTAGCCATCGCATCATCTGTGAACAGCTTAGTCTGAGAATGCCTTTCTCTCGTCTTTCTTTTCACTGATAACTAAGCATTGCTGACGTTAAAATAGAAAGGAGTTTTCTACAGCTCACAGGGTAATAACCACGTGGTCTACATAGCAACGGCCCCCCCAACCTTTCCGGCTTGGCGGACCAGAGGGGATGGTCCTGTGTGAGTGCACATCTTCATTTGCACCAGTGCCTGCTGCTCACACAAATGGAGCTTCATGCGTGAATGCCTATGGATCACACAAGTGGAGCTGTACATACGGGCACGCACCTCACCCACCACTTGTGTGGCCTGATGTCATATATAGTACTGTAATAACAACAATAACAACAACATTGGAAGGGACCTTGGAGGTCATCTAGTCCAACCCCCTGCTCAGGCAGGAAACCCTATGCCATTTCAGACAAATGGCTGTTCAATCTCTTCTTAAAAACTTGGAGCATTCACAGCTTCTGGAGGTAAGTTGTTCCACTGATTAATTGTTCTAACTGTCAGGAAATTTCTCCTTAGTTCTAGGTTGCTTCTCTCCTTGATTAGTTTCCATCCGTTGCTTCTTGTCCTGCCTTCAGGCGCCTTGGAAAATAGCTTGACTCCCTCTTCTTTGTGGCAGCCCCTGAGATATTGGAACACAGCTATCATGTCACCCCTCGTCCTTTTCTTCATTAAACTAGACATACCCAATTCCAGCAACCATTCCTTATATGTTTTAGCCTCCAGTCCCCTGATCATCTTTGTTGCTCTTCTCTGTACTCTTTCTACATCTTTTTTACATCGTGGTGGCCTAGTTCCTAACAGGCCGTGGCCCAGTAGTGGGTCGTGGCCCGTGGGTTGGGGACTCTGGTCTACAGACACAGACATTAGAAGGGCGTATAGCTACACAAGTCATCAGTCCTCTAGAAAGTTTTCACTGGTTCAACAGCCACTCTGTACAGTATAGTAAATATGGGAATCTGCAGTCCTCTATATCAGCAGTCCCAACCCTTTTTGAAACCAGAGACAGGTTTCATGGAAAACAATTTTTCCACAGACCAGAGAGGTGGGTGGGATGGTTTCATGTGCTACCTAGATCCCCCACATGTGCAGATGAAGCTTCGCTCACTTGCGTGGCTGGGTTCCTAACAGGGCACAGAGCAGTACTGGTCCACAGCCTGGAGGTTGGGGATTCCTGCTCTATATGTTGCGGATTACCAGTCTGACATTTCTGTTCATGCGGGTTGGGGTTGATGGGGATTCGAGCCCAATAACCTCTGGAGGATCCCAAGCTCTACAACCCTATAGCAAAGAATGTGAATTTCAGGATTACCTTGACCATTGGGAATTGGATGACCCAGTCCAGTGAACTGGTTGGATCATTAATAAATCTCCACAACACATATGCAAACAAACTATTTTCTGTTATATTCTTCATCCCAAAAGGATGTTTCTAGAAATAATAAGAAAAATAGTCATTTTTTTTTACAAAATAATGGCAGATATACTACTTGCTCTAAAGAAGAATGCATTTTGTCCACTTCCCAGCATCTATTACAAATTGCTCAGCACTCAGCCTAACCTCTTTGCTTATCAAGAGACTTTTAGCCAATAATTTACAGCCATACTTGTATTTTTCTCTTCAACTGCAGTCTAGAAAAAAATGTATGTATGATTTCATGTTTGTAACTGCAATGTATCGCTCTTGTAAAAGTTATGTAAGTACAAGTAGTCCTCACTTAGCAACTGCAATTGGGACTGACATCTCCATTGCTAAGCAACATGGTTACATTGCATGACTGCAATGGACTTTCCATTCAGCAAGCCTTCACATCATTACAACTTGCAATTTTACAGCTTTACAGCTTCTCCATTGATTTTGCTTATTGGAAGCTGGTTGTGAAATGTACAAATAGTGATTATGTATCTACAGGATGTTGAAATTATTGTAAATGCCCACCAGTTGCAAAGCACTCAAATGTCAAGCATGTCCCCACAGGGATACTGCCAGGATCAAAATGTCAAGAACTTTTTCTGGATCTGTTCCTGCTGCTGTGGAAACTCCATGCAAGATGAAGAATATGATAGAACTATTATTTTCAAGTTTTGAAAGGCTGCTTAGTCCATATACAATAAAGTAGCACAAGAAAATCGGTAGGGCTGCAAAGTTGCAGACCAATATATAGCATTTTACTCAAGAGCCATATGTGCATGCATATGTTTATCCATCTAAGTTACCCTTGGGGTTTTTGTGTGTGTGTTTGTGCATGTGTGTGTGTGTGTAACACACATTATTTCCAAACTTACATCGATTAAGTATTTGAGTACATGTACACGATATACAAATAAGTGATTTCATTTTGTAAAAAAAAATATCTCTAAGGGGCTGCTATACTGTATTTTTTAAAATCCACTCAGTTCATGCCTCTTTAAATGCTGGCTGTTGATTCTGTTTTCTGGTTCTGCTTGAATGTCACTACCTGCGCTCCTCTGCAGTGCTGCAGGCCATAAAGTCTATTGCAGTGGCACAGAAAGTTTCCATCAGGAGCTTCTTTAGGGTCCAAAATTATTGTCCTGCATCACTCTCTCTCCTTTGAAAGCCAGAAGGGAACTTCGAAGCAGGCAAAACCCACAAGTACTTACGTAGAAAGTGAGAGGCTGGAAGGGGATTTGCATCAGAAGAACTGCAAGCCTGCCAAGACAAACCAGTCAGTCCAAATCTGCTCTGAAGAACAAAAACATCACCCCATTTTGGAAGAACCTGCTCTGTCATAGGCAAACTCAAACAAAATAGTTTGATATCAACAGCATCAGGTAGATGCCGTTTTAAAGTTAGTCAGCCTGTGGGCTGGACCCAGCTTTCAACTCCTTTTTATGACCCCATGAATCCCCCAGCTGTCACAGGGCTGTAAGTAATAATAATAATAATAATAATAATAATAATAATAATAATAATAATAATAATAATAATAATAATAATAATAATAATAATAATAATAATAATAATAATAATAATAATAATAATAATACTGTCCGTGGCTAGCTGTTATGTCAAGACTATTCCACTATTCTAAAGAGAAAGTAACAATTGAAAGGGCCCAAGCTTTTCATTTCAACAAAATGAAAATCAAACCACAGGTACATAAACATCCATTCATCATCCCACCCACTCATCAGAAAAACAATAAATCTGAGCTCTGTCATTGTGGGAGCATTTTGCCACCACTTTTGTCTCTCCACCCTCACTGCCCCCCAGATCCATATATGTCAGGCAAAGATCTGACCTGCAATTGTAATGAATAGGAATTGATTATGTTGCATTGAATGAACAACTCATTTAGTAGCTAATTTACATTTATCAACTGTAGCAAAACTCTGATTTTTTTAGATGTGGCTGAAAAGCAGAGAACGGTGGGTATGTTTGCTGTTTAGTAGCTAAGTAATGCAATCAGCTTGCTCTAAAATTCATGGCCCTCGCTCATGTACTCCAGGGCCATGTTTAGCTATGTGACATTGAGAACAATTCTGCTTTTCAGGTGATTAACATTAGGCTTGTTCCATTAGATCCAACTCTAATATAATATTGCAATATAAGAAAATAATGGATTAGTCTGGATTTGAATTTTGCTGGAGTTAAAAAACAGTCTCCACTTAAAAAAATCTTAATGGCACATAAGTGCAGCCTTGGAGAGGATATTCGAATAATTATTAAACTATTTTTAGCAAATACACTCATAACTTATAGGTTTCTTTTTTAATCATAAGTCCCATAATTTTCTGACCCTGTCTTATACAGGTAGTCCTCAACTTACAATCATTTGTTTAGTGACCGTTCGAAGTTACAGCGGCACTGAAAAAAGTGACATATGACTGTTTTTCACACTTAGGACCATTGCAGCAGCTCCATAGTCATATGATCAAAATTTGGATGCTTGGCAACTGGTTCATATTTATGATGGTTGCAATGTCCCGGGATCATGTGTGATCAGTTTTTGTGACCTTCTGACAAGCAATGGGGAAGCCAGATTCACTTTACAACTATTTTACTAACTTAACAATTGCAGTGATTCACTTAACAACTTTGGCAAAGGTTGTAAAATGCGGCAAACTCACTTAACTATTATCTTGCTTAGCAACAGAAATTTGGGGCTCAGTTGTGATCATAAATCGAGGACTACCTGTATTCAATACTTCAAGAACGAAAATAAACAAAATTGGAGATAGTGAATATCTTGTCTTGTCCCCTAACAAGGTTTTGTTAGTTATTTGTGCTTTCTGAGAAGTATAAATCAACTTTACCTATTTAATAAAATTCATATGTTCCTGAAATTTAAACAACAAAAATCCAAATCATCAAAGGGCTTTCTCTGCATCTAAGAATATAGCTTGAAACTTATAAATTAAGGTCATTTGTGGGTGTCCTGTTGTTAATTTTAGAAGATCCACTAGAGGGAGTAGAAGCAGTAATGGGAAAATCAAAGGAATTTCATATATTAGCAGATTTAAGATTAATAAGCAGAAAACAAAAATATTAACAAAGACATGAAACCATAAGATTAATTAGAACTGATGGAGAAAATGTGACTTAAGAGTGAGAAAAAAGTAAAATATTTGAGTATTACTGTGACAAATATGAACTGTATGCTATTTCAAAATAAGAATGTTAAGACAAGGACAAAAATTAAGAATGACCATATTGAGATTGGAGAAATTAAAACTGTCACTGTTGGGGAGAATTTGTGTAATAAAATCATATATTTTTTTTTGCCCAAAATGATATTTTTGTTTCAGACAATGTACGTGTTTTGACATCAGATGTACCATTTAAACAATGGCAACAATATATATCTGAATTTATATGGCAAGAGAAAAATATTAGGATTAAATATAACTTGTTTAATAAGAGAAAAGACATTATCTATATTTTTATTGTGACTGGAAGCGTCTTTTTAATTTTTTTTGTAGAAAAATGAAAAAAAAATGAAAAGAATGAAGTTGCAAATTTATGGTTTTCATGATTAGACAGGATAGATTATAGAAAGAAGAGCAATATGATGTAACTTTAGAGAAAGAGAGATGTATGTACAGTTCTGTATTTTCTCTGTATATAAAAATTCTCTTGTCATGCTTAGGCGTGGTCTATGTCTTCCTAAATCTCGGGTCCTCTACAGAGGCCTGAGAGTCTGAGGATTCTGTGCAGTATCTCAGCTGTTCCTTGCAATGCACTCTTCTGGACAGGGAACTCTGATGGGATCTGTTGGAGCTATTCACCCAGCTTAGGAATCACAGCCCCAAGTGGTCCTATGATCCCTGGGACAACTTTGGCTTTTACATTCCACATCATCCCAGTTCCTCCTTCAGGCCCTGGTACTTTTCCAGTTTCTCATATTCTCTATATCTTATTTACATATACATATACATATACATATACATATACATTACATATACATATACATATGCATATACACAACATATTAACAAGAAAAAAGTCAAGGAAACTGTAGGTCCACTAAAGAAAGAAGACGGCAAGGAAATAACAGGCAACAGGGAGAAAGCAGAGGTGCTTAACTCATACTTTGCATCAGTCTTCACACAAAAAGAAACTATAGACCAACATACCAAAAAAAACCACTGCAAAAGACAAATTAGAAACAAAAATTAAAATAAGCAAGAAAATGGTAAGAGAACACCTATCTGACCTTGATGAATATAAATCACCGGGCCCTGACAGATTACATCCCAGACTTCTGAAGGAGCTGGCAGATTTTATCTCAGAACCATTGTACCACATCTTTCAAAAATCCTGGAGCACCGGGGAAGTACCTGAGGATTGGAAAGGGGCTGATGTGGTCCCCATCTTCAAGGGAAAGGGAAAAAAACAGACCCAGAAAACTACAGACCAATCAGTTTAACATCGATACCTGGGAAGATCCTAGAAAAGATAATCAAAAAACAGATCTGTGAACAACTAGAAGCAAACAAAGTTATAACTAGTAGCCAGCACGGGTTTGTTAAAAACAGATCATGCCAAACCAATCTTATTTTATTCTTCGACAAAGTGACTAAACTAATAGGCCAGTGAAATACTGTGGACGTAGTATACTTAGACTTCAGTAAGGCATTTGATAAAGTAGACCACAACCTACTCCTTGGTAAGCTAGAAAAAGGTGGAATAGACAACATCACCACCAGATGGATCTGTAGCTGGCTGGCAAACCATACTCAACGAGTAGTCCTCAACGGCACTACATCCACATGGATAGAAGTAAGCAGTGGGGTACTGCAAGGTTCCATCTTAGGCCCAGTACTCTTCAATATCTTCATCAATGACTTAGATGAGGGAATTGAAGTGGAACTCATCAAATTTGCAGATGACACCAAACTGGCAGGAGTAGCCAGCACCCCAGAAGACAAACTCAGGATCCAAAAAGATCTTGACAAACTTGAACAATGGGCCCTATCCAACAAAATGAGTTTCAATGTGGAGTAAAGCCAAGTTTTACATTTAGGCAGGAAAAATCAAAGGTACAAGTACAGATTGGGCAAGACCTGGCTTAAAAACAGTAACTGGGAGAGGGACCTTGGAGTCCGAGTGGACGATCACTTAACCATGAACCAGCAGTGTGCAGCAGCAGCCAAAAAAGCTAATACAATCCTGGGTTGTATAAACAGAGGCATAGAATCAAGATCACGTGAAGTATTAGTACTGCTTTATAAAACCCTAGTAAGACCACACCTGGAATACTGCAGCCAATTTTGGTCACACAAACACAACCTGGCTCCCCAAGAAACAACAAGACATTTGGTTTAATGCAATTAGTGAGAAAGTGTCTTCTGTGACATTGTGAGTCAATGTGATATGAAATTAAATAATGAGATGTCAAAAGTTCAAATCTAATTCAGTTATGAAGGTCACTAGCCAATTTGCTCCACAGAATAGTTGCAAGGGTAACATAGGATAAGTCTTTCTGTGGGCACTTTGGGGTACCTACTCTGTTCTCTTTTCCTGGCTTCCCCCTCCCCAAATTATTTCCATTGTAGTGATTTATAGCATCTTCATACACGGATATAACAGCAATGAAGAGATGTTTTATATTTTCAGAGCAATACATAATGATACTATAAATCATGATTATGCAAATAGCTGAAATCCTCATTCAGTCTTCCTCCCTCTAATTGCTTTGCTTATTGTTCTGATAAAGTTTGCAGGTTATTGCTATTCCACTTCTACCTCTGCCAGCTTTCCAAAGACCTTTTCCTCCCTCAAAAGATTAATGGTCTTTCTCCTTTGCTGCCCTTAATATCTCAAACTACCTTCTGGAGTCTTTGTGCTGAGCCATCTATCTTAATTCTTTTATAATATGGTCTTTTGGAGAGTCACAGGAGAATCTACAAAAAGACGTAGATGGACCAATAGGTTGATCAGATGAAATAAAGGAATAGGGTCTTGGAGAAAATGCTGTGATCAAAACTTCTGAAAGAGTGTATTCAAGAAGTCCAAGTAAGTACCAATAATAATAGTAATTCTTAATCTAGGAAGATAGAGGTACATCCCTGTTTAATCCTACTTCTATTCCACTTTCCTCCCTCTATTGTTTATTATTAGGTTTTAAATCCTAATCTTATATGAGATAAAGAAAATGTAAAAATAACTAGAGATACCGTAGATGTACAGTTGATACACATTCAGTTGTTGCTTTCTCCAACACATCTTCCTGTCTTCAGGTTCCTAATTCCTGCAGGATTGGTGATAGCAATAGCACTTAGACTTAGATACTGCTTCACAGTGCTTTATAGCCCTCTATAAGTGGTTTACAGAGTCCGCCTATTGCCCCCAACAATCTGGGTCCTCATTTTACCGACCTCAGAAGGGTGAAAGTCTGAGTCAACCTTAAGCTGGTCAGGATTGAACTGCTGGCAGTCGGCAGAATTAGCCTGCAATACAGCATTCTAACCACTGTGCCACCACGGCTCCTGGTACCTATGGAAATCATTGAGAACTTTCCCTAAGAAGTTGTTGAACTCCTGTCATTACCCCTCCTTAAGGAAAAGTTTACATACGATCCAGTTGTGACTGCTAGAGTTTTAATCTGATCAGCAGAGTATTCAGCAGGTTCTTCTGAATCGTCATTTCTTCCACCAGCAAGCAAAAGGAAACATGACTTCTTCATCTGTGCATTCTTATATACTTTGGGCACAGCTATGGTCATCATATGCCACCAGATTGTTTTATCCACTTCAGAATCTGGGGATGAAAAGACAGATATACTGTAGTAAAGATAAGACTCCCAAGCCCCACACCAATGTAACCAGACACAAAGTCCAATAACGATACATTATCACAGAGGTCCCCAACCTTTTGGGCACCAGGGACCGGTTCCATGGAAAAAGGTTTTTCCAAGGACCCAAGAGTGTGTGGTTTTGTGTGCTGCCTGCATCCCATGGATGGGGCTTTGCTTTGTGGGAAGTCAGCTCCCCAGAGAAGGAAATATTAAAAGGGCAGGAAATTATATTTCCTCAAAGGATCTTAAAGAGGCAGAAAAGCATGCCCAGTTTTTCTTAATAGCCCCAAGTCTCCCTTCCCCAAGCAGAAACCAGCTCTGTAGAAATGCAGATTAATAATCCATTCAGGAAGATTGTAGCCCTCCAGCTAGAAGCTTAGGAAGACAAAGACACCTAAAATCTACATACCCCATCCAAACTCTAGGACAGGACATAATAGGATTAACCCACAGATGCCAAAGGGGCACACTCAGATTCAGGTCAAAGTACATGACGCAGGAAATACAAAGCCTCAAACAGGAACAGGAAACAACTCCAAACAAAAGCTCAAGAGGGTATAAAACCCACTCCCTACATGTGCTCTCTCTTCTTCCAGAGCCATCTTTCTGTCTGGCTCTCCTCTTCAATAAACTACAACCTTCTTCCTAAAGCAGTCGCCATGTTGTTTATTCCCAGCTTGGACTGAACCCTGATGAAGACTTTTCCTTCAACAGTTTGTTTGTGCAGACCAGTTGCTGGCATGCCGCGGCCTGGTACCAGTCCACGGACTGGGGATTGGGGACCCCTGCATTATCACATCATAAAGTATTCGCTGGGATCATCCACCTCTGTGGGGCGAAAGGGCCTGTTAAGTTGGTCTGCCCCAGGCAACTGATGGACCTTGCTGAGTTCCAGAGACAGCGTGGCACAAGACCTATCAGGCAGTTTGGCTGAGTCATTGACTACAGCCTCTAATAGACATGTGACTAAGGCCTTGGACCAGATTGCTTCTTATGTGGCCTCTGTGTGCCAATCCCAGGATGCTCCTTGGATTTCCGAAGAGCTCCAGGAGATGAAATGCCAGAAGTGACACCTGCTTTGGTCTCAGGCCTGGAGTTAATGTATTATTGTATTGGGGGGGGGGGGGGCTATTTTCTTTGATTTGTGTTTCTTTTAAGATTATTTTAGTTCAAACTGTGTGGTTTCATGCTTTATCTGTTTTTATAATTTTGTACAGTGCCCAGAGTGTACAATGGCCTACAACATTCTTGTGCCCTCCCACATAAGGCAAATATGTAGATTGGGCCTACTGAATCCAGGAACTATTTCTGCTGCTCTCCATTGTTGTTTCATTTTACTATTTATGCTATCATATTGCATTTGTATATGGATTTCATTTATTTTAGTTGATTATCACCCTGAAAACCATAAGCTATAGAGTGATTAATACATTTTTAGAAATGAAGTCAAATAAATCTGAGTGAAGAAAGAGAGAGCTACTCCAGATCCTTCTTTCAGGATTCCACCCGACAACTGCACTAATATACATTCCTCCCATGCTTGGATAGGCAGAAAGATGTACCCCATGGCATTATCCCATGCCCCTGCCAGTTACAGGTAGTCCTCAATTTACAACCATTTGTCTAGTGCAGGGGTAGGGAACCTTGGCTCTTTTATGACTTGTGGACTTCAACTCCCAGAATTCCTGAGTCAGCATGGCTGGTTCAGGAATTCTGGGTATTGAAGTCCACAAGTCATAAAAGAGCCAAGGTTCCCTACCCCTGGTACTAGTGACTGCTCAAAGTTACAACGGCACTGAAAGAAGTAATTTACAACCATTTTTCACAGTTGCGACCATTCAGCATCCCCAAGGTTACATGATCAAAATTTGGATGGTTGGCAACCTGTTCATATTTATGACAGTCGCAGTGTCCCGGATTCATGTGATCATCTTCTGCGACCTTCTGACAAGTAAAGTCAATGGGGGAGCCAGATTCATTTAACAACCATGTTACTAACTTAGTTGTTGTGATTCACTTAACAACGGTGGCAAGAATGATCGTAAAATGGGGCAAAACTCAACAACTGTCTTGCTTAGCAATGGAAATTTTGGGCTCAATTGTGGTCGTAAGTCAAGGACTGCCTGTACTCAACCATATGACAGAGGTCTGCTACTAGAAGGAAGAGAATAATCTGAGGGTAAAGAAACTGGGTGACAAGGGCTCAAAATTTGCAGGATTTAGGAAACAGGACCTAAAGATGAATAGATAAGGTAATTAGATCACAGAGTGAGATAGGTGGCTTCTGGGAAAACCAATGGAAGCCTGAAAGGTAATCAGGATAAGGTAATGAATGGAAGAAACTGAGAATTTATACAAAATATAAAAGTGTCGGATTGTGGGGGACTCAATATTAGCAGGCTTGATTCAAAGGGACCAAGCCTGCAAGAAATGGCCAGGAAAAAGATAAGTAACTGGATGACTTAGGTAATCAAAGGAGATACAAAAGAAAACAGATTTACAATGAGGGAGAAAGTTTACTCAAGAATAAGAGAGGAAAGAGTAAAAAATTTAAAGGGAGAGAATGGTTACTCGTGAGTCAGCTTAAGAAGACAAGAGGGAAATAAGGAACAAATTGTCCCATTTAGAGGAGCAACTAACCGAAAGATTACTTGTGAGGAAAAAGTAATAGAACATGCCAGGTTTTTCTCTCCACCCTGCCATGTGCCCAGCTGATATGCCTGTTCGCAGCTAAGGTCAGGAAGGTGGATCAGCCCTACCTATGAAGAGAGGCATCCATGTGTCTGGTGGGAAGAGTACTGGAGCCAGAAGAGTGAGAGGTGTCCAGTTTGTGATGGCTGGTGGAGACAATCAAGACTGTCAGAGTCTATGAACAGCCCAACCTGCATTTGGATCAGCAAGGATTCTAGCTGATTCAAGAGAGCACAAGCTATCAGAAATGAGACCGATTTGCAAGGCCGCTGTGGCTGAACAACCTTACTAAGGGAAAGGCTGGAAGTGCTTGAAAGAACAGGTGTTCTCTGTCTGAAAATGCATTGCCCTTTGAGGAAGCAGTGGCATGGGTGAGAGAGACACTGAGCAAATGCCAGATAAGAAGATTCATGGAGCTCTATAGTTACAGTTGTATAAAAATTATCCTTATAGTTGTGTAAATCTGGTTGTAAATTTGTACAGTTATACTTCACCTGAGTAGTCAAATAAGAGGTTAAAAATAGGACTTTTTGACTTATTGAATAGGGGGCAGGAGCAAAATGGCCCCTAAAACCCCCTTCTGCTAGAAAGGCTTGAAGTGTTTCTTTTGAGTTGACAATTTGCATTAACTCAACACTTCCCCAAGATATGGGATGACTGGTTGGAGACCAGTCTATAAATAAATTTCACTGCATTTCTTCAAAAAGTGCTATAACTCAGTTATGCTTTGTTCCAATAACTGGAAACAAATCAAAGGAATATGAGTCTTTTGATGCTCAGCACAGGAGCATCAAGTTATCATAACGTTTGGAAAGCTGGTGGGTGGTTCCAGCTGAATGTCTCCTGGGGCTTCCAATGACAATAATATTGCATGGCTTTTCTGTCTTTCACTTCTAGACAGATTTAGGTAAGTAAAGCAAAAATCTATATTCAAACTACAGGTGGACTATAATAGAAAACAGGATTTGGGAGGCAACTATTTCCCATCATGTTTTATGAAGAGGAAGGACATTTTTACTATCTTGTCAGAAAACATCTCCTGCCTTTTTAATTCTTCTCTTCCCAGAGAAGGGTTAAGTTTCCTCTCCACCAAGAGCAACAACCAAATAAGTCCCAACTCACCACTTCCAGAGGGCTACTTACCATCCAACCACTTCACTGAGGTCATATTGATGGTATAGACAGTAGAGTCATGGTGCTCCTCTTTGGATACAAGGGTATAGCTATAATGAAAGTCAGGAAGGTTGACATAATCCTCCAAAGCTTTCTGATCCATTGGGTAAATAGGGGGCGCATGGATGAAAAAGAAGAGGAGGAACAGAAGGTTCATGCCTCAGTAGACAGTTGGAGCTGTGTGAGGTTCCTCCTCCTCCTCCTCCTTTCTTAAAAGGATCCAGGATTTCCTTTTCAGGCAAATAGACGAGAGAGATCTACTTGCCTTATACCTCGCCTCCAAACTACCATGGAGTAATTTTCAAAAGGAGTGTGAGACCAAATATTCCACATCTGCTTATATGTGCAACTCCAGAGGGCTGAACCTGAGGGACGTTATACAAGAGAACCCAACGTCCTGGGGGACGAGTCTCATTGCAAGCATAATTAGGAGCTTTCCTTCTCTTGTTGGAGAGTAAGAAACAGGACCAACATTTAGAGAAAAGTTACATACATATGACAACTCTTTTCCTGATATTCAGCCAGCTGTAAAAAGGAAGCAAAGAATATTATTCTCAAAGCTGTGAAGATAGACCTAAAATAAATATTTAATGCACAGTCTGGAATGTGGTACAAATTGTGGAATTAATGAAAAGAAGGCTCAAAATGGAGAGATAAAAAAAAAAAAACCCGGCAAGAGCACAGAAAAACATGCAGATATCCATAGAGTTTAAATCTCTCTAGGTGCAAGAAGAAAAAATAATCCTGTCCATTTTTATATGTCTATGCCCTAGGTCCTGAATCTTTGGGGACCAGTAGGCATATGTGGAATTTTGAGAATATGTTGGGATCATGCCGGGGGGGGGGGAAATAGCTGAGAAGGGACATGCTCATTCACAGATTCCTTGTCATGAGGGACATTCCAGAAACAAAGGAACTACTTATTAGAATGCTACTGCTGAAGCCCTTCTTTCTGACAGAAGACTCCCCTTAATCCATGTTTTCTTTGGTCCATTTCTGGGCAGACTGAGCATACTTCCAAAGCACTGGCTGAAGCTGTTCATATTCACTTTCTAAGAAAGCTTATGTGGACCCGTTTGGAGATCAGAGGCACTCCTGGCAATAAGGATTCTTTTTGTGATAATGTGTGAAAATGACCTTGAAACAGGAGGAAGAGCTAGTAGGCAGCCATCATGCCAAAGATAACTCAGCCAACAGAAGGAAAATGAGCATGGGAAATGTCTTGAAAGGGATCTTCCGTAGTTTTCTGGAAATAAAAATGAAGGAGAAGAAAAGTGCTTTTAGACTTGCAAGGTGCTGTTACTGTAACTTAGGGTAATCTTAGTACTTATGGCATAATGCCTCTTGTCTGGATATCTTGAAGGGCTGAGACTTGTAAAAGATTGATGTTATGGTTTGCAATATGCTGGCCTCTGAAAAATTTAAACAATCCTCCAGGACAGGGAAACACAAAGGGAAGTGCTTGTAGGCATATCAACAGAAACTCTGGATCATAAATACTTTTCATGCCATTTATGCCATGTCAAAATTAGCCTCTAGGGTTTTGAAGGAACCTAGGGCGGAGAGAATAACCTAAAATGCTAATATTATGTTCTTTGCACCATTAGACAATACATTCTGTTCAGTATTTTTGAAGTCAAAGTACAGAACAACATGCACACATTGCTTTGATTGGGACAATATTTATTATTTATCTTGCCTAAAAGGCGTAGAAGACAAGACAGGTTTCTGATCAGTGGGAGAACCAACTCTTTTAATGAGATTTACAAAAATAATTTTAGATCAAATTATTTTTAATTGCCAAATAAAAAATGTCCTGAGCATTCTCAAAGTAAGAATAACTACTGACTACTGTACACCATTCTAGTGAAAAGGAATCTGATTGGAAAATGGAATAAAAGGAAAAAAAAAACTCCACTGAGGATCCTGGAACTTGAGTCAACTTCCAGATAGCTCTACCTGGATGACTGAGAATCTTCACTGCATGCATTCACTGAGGATACTGTAAGTCTACCTTGCTTTATCAGCACTACACCCAACATGACTGCATGATCTCTGCATATACATCCTATTTTAGGCACCCTGATCTTAACTTTCTTCACCCTTAAACCTGGGGCACTTCTCTGAATCTGTTCAGCTGGGAAGTCAGTTGAGTGATGTTTTTACAGCAATAGCAGCCTTTACTACATTGCAAGAGTACAGTATGTTCAAAACAGCACCAAAAGAAATTAGAAAAGAATGATAAAGCATGCAAAGAATGAAAGAGAAGAAAAGTAATTTCTTGTACTGGAGGGAGAAAATGATCAAAAAGCTTATGGCTTGGTATTCTCTTATCGCATAGGATTCATCTGGTGAGCCAGCTCAAGTCCATTTCCACTCAATGCTACTTAGAAATATTGTCACCACCTTCATGCATGAACTGTATTTTAATATTCTGACTGGGCTCAAATGTTGCTTTGAACAACTCATTATAGGATTTTGGTTCAATAAGTCACAATTGGCTGGATCCCTACATTATTCTAAGTCATAAACCAGAAGATAGTAGTCTGCCTGTGGCCAGATGCTATACTCACTTTTTCCAGCCTCTCAAGGTCTCAGGGCCCTTTATTGCTAAACTAATGAAATCCAGGATTATCATATTATGGACTTTCTGTGAATGCAGCAGATGTGGAGACTTCAAAGGCCAAAACAAGTGCCTTGAGGCTGCTCAATCTTTTGCCTGTCAAAAACAATGATGAATATTCCAAAAATGATAGTTTGCTTAAAGGTTAAAGTCAGACATGTTTCTATAAAGCTCTGGTACTTATGGACTTCATGCTGACAACAGGCCTGAAAACTTGATGATTTATGGATTTGCGTATGGTTGTGGGAAAAAGAGATATTTCACCCCCAACCTATGGGGGGTGGGGTTGAAGACTTATAAGTTTGTTTATACTTGTGATGAAGAGCAGAAGTCACTTCTTTAAATATATCTTTTCTTTTTAACTTTCTCTTTTTTATTTTCTTTCTTTGCACTGTTTATTCTTTCTTTCTCTTGCTCCTTTTCATGGGAATTCTCAGCAGGTGGCAGTATAGGTCTGTCCTCATCTAGGCTTAGAAGCTAAGCATTATGAGGTCTGGCTGGCTCTTCCATAGAAGACCCAAAGGGAATTTCACTGTTGTGGGGCGCCTGGGAAGACAAAAGCAATCAAACAACCAAAAGAAGAACAGCAAATAATTCTTGTCTGTTGCCAAAAACAAAAAAATCCTATATGGATATGTCCTTTAGTCACCAAAGGCTGACCATTCACCACACAGATATCACAGTCCAGAATTGAATATATCACTTCCCCTAACAGCCTGATGTCTCACTCAAAAAGAGGGGGGGGAAGGAACACTGAAAAACTATTTTTTGGGCAAGAGAATCCTACTTTTTAAAGCCAATCATATTATCAAATCAATATGTAATTAATATGATATAATGAAGGTTTTAAAATACTGAATAATTGATTGCATTCCCAAACTGCAGCAAATTTGAGAGCTGTAGTGCTGAATATATGCTACAGGCTAAATCAAAGTAAATATTACTTAAGATACCTTTACAGATAACCTGCTTGTTTTAAATATATAAAGTGTTGTGAGATGGGCTGATCATTGATGGGATCAGAACAGGCACAAGGAGGGATTTTATAACTTTCTTCTCAGATTTTGAAATCCCCCTTTCAAAGCTAATAATAGAATAGAATAGAATAGAATAGAATAGAATAGAATAGAATAGAATAGAATAGAATAGAATGGGACCTTGGAGGTCTTCTAGTCCAGCCTCCTGCTCAAGCAGGAGAACCTATACCATCTCAGACAAGTGATGGTCCATTCTCTTCTTAAAAACCTCCAGTGATGGAGCGCCCACGATTTCTGGGGGCAAGCTGTTCCACTGGTTAATTGTCCTCACTGTTAGGAAGTTTCTCCTTAATACCAGGTTGCTTCTCTTTTTGATCAGTTTCCAATCATTGTTTCTTGTCCTGCCCTCTGGTGCTTTGGAGAATAATGTAACTCCCTCTTCTTTGTGATAGCCCCTCAAATACTGGAATACTGCAATCATGTCACCCCTATTTCTTCTTTTCTTTAGACTAGCCAAACCCAAGTCCTGTAGCCGTTCTTCGTATGTTTTAATCTCCTGGCCTTTGATCATCTTAGTTGTTCTTCTCTGAACTTTTCCAAAGTCTCAACATCTTTTTTGTGATTTGGTGACCAAAATTGGTTGTAGTATTCCAGGTGTGGTCTTGCTAGGGTTTTATAAAGCGGTACTAATACTTTGTGTGTTCTTGATTCTATGCCTGTTTATACAACCCAGGATTGTATTAGCTTTTTTGGCTGCTGCTGCACACTGCTGGCTCATAGTCAAGTGATTAGCCATTAGAACTCCAAGGTCCCTCTCACAGTTACTGTTTTGAACCAGGTCTCGCCTAATCTGTACCTTGTACCTTTGATTTTTCCTACCTAAATGTAAAACCTGGCTATTCTCCACATTAAAACTCATTTTGTTGCATAGGGCCCACCGTTCAAGTTTGTCAAGATCTTTTTGGATCCTGAGCTTGTCTTCTGGGGTGTTGGCTATTCCTGCCAGTTTAGTGTCATCTGCAAATTTGATGAGTTCCCCTTCTATTCCCTCATCTAAGTCATTGATGAAGATATTGAAGAGTACTGGGCCTAAGACGGAGCCTTGTGGTACCCCACTGCTTACTTCTCTCCATATGGATGTAGTATCATTGAGGACTACTCACTGAGTACTATTTGTCAGCCGGCTACAAATACATCTGGTGGTGATGTTGTCTATGCCACCTTTATCTAGTTTACTAAGCAGCAGGCTGTAGTCTACTTTGTCAAATGCCTTGCTGAAGTCTAAGTATACTATGTTCACAGCATTTCGCTGGTCTAGAAACATGGCCTAATTTCTGTTTTCAGAGTAGTAAGTAATAAATATATATAGTAAACATAGAACCAAATGAGATCATTAAGTGGTCTATAAGCAGAATTGTTATGTTGAATTTTTCAAAATTATGGTCTGGTAAATGAAGAAGGTGCTAGATTACATTTTTTCCCCAGTTAAATTATTTATACCTAAAGCTGTTCGATAAACAGATGAAAATAAGCCAGGGATAATCAACCTGGTACCTCCCAGAATTTTTAGCTTAAAGTTCCAATCAGATTCCTGCAATTTAACCAATGGTAAGTGTTTATGGGAAATATAATCCAAAATATGTGGAGGCCATTAGAAAGAGCTATATGCTGATTCATATGCCCCTCAGAAAGAGGTATGTGCAGAATCCTATATTGAATTACATTCCAAAAATGTAGAATTTAACTATGTTTGAAGAACTTTTGATTATATTGAGATGGAGAATTGCCAAGAAAATTATTTTGAGAAATTGGAAAAATAGTATTATTCCAGGTATTAGGAATTGGATCCAGGAGATGTGTAATTTATCAGTTTTTTGAAAAGGTAATCTTTTTTGGCTCTCCAATGCAACATATGACAGAATGATATAATATCTTATGAAAGATCGGGAACAAAAACAATAATATTACTGTTTATTGCTCAGATTTTCCATAAAATGAGAAGTCAGTCTTTTGTCATTTGCCAATAAATCACAAGCTCAGACAAGAACATCTTGTTAACTACAAAATGTCATCCTTACTTTGCTTGCTGGCAAAGCAAAAATTGTCATAGCAAATTTTCTGACACAAAAGGCTTCACCTTTAGCAAAAGGAACATCTGCTATCCTTCTTTCCATTAGTATTCTGCTCCCATTATGTACCTAAAAGGGCCGAGGCTGAACTCTACAAAAGCTACTCTTTTTGGGACTGTCCATGTTAATTGTTTATAATATTGTTTTCAGTGGCTCTGGTAACTCTCTTTTGAGAGATAAATAATGAGTATCTTTTGCCTGTTGGATAATGTCTATCTTCCTTTTGTCCCATTGTTGCCAGTTAATATTATGATGTTTGCTGATGTTTATTAAATGAGCATCAAGCTTTATTTTCATCAGCTGAAGTGAGCGGCCTGGTACTTTCTTTGATCTGAATGTAGGGATTGACTGATAGTGTGCTAGGTACAAAGTAAACTGAAAATTATCCACAGTAATTTTCCAAACTCTGTTTTTGCAGGGCAATGAATAATCTATGTAACAAAAATCGGCAATCAATTGTCCTGAAGGGAAAAATAAATCTAAAAATCTCATTTTTTAAAATAAATCCAACGTGAGGAGATAAATTACATTTAGATGGATTGGAATCCATTGGAATTGCATCATTCAAAATCTCATAAAGCCGGTTCAAAATGCAAAATTTTACCAAGACAACGAACAATTACTTTATAGGAGGCCCAACATTTCTAAAAAATGTGGACCAATTGTAGCTATTATTCTTCCCTTACTTTTTCGATCAAAGCCTTTTTAAAATGTGGACAATGCAAGCTTTCTTTATATTCTTTACTAACATTCTTCTGTTTAGCACACGGTTATTACATGATGAAATTATGCAAAAGTTCTGTGATCACAACTTCTCCATTTCTTTCTTTTCTTCAAACTCTTGCAGAAAAGAAAATCATTTCAGTGGGCTATTGATGTATCACCAACTTTGACTTTTGTGATTTATCAATAAAATAGGGATTTTAGTTGGATGATATAGAATTCTACTCCCAAATTCTTGTTGCTAGGGAACAGTAGTTTCAACAATATCTCTAAAACACTCCATGTTTCAGTAACTGATGTCTGGATTAATTTTAGCCTGGCAGTTAGTAAATAGCAAATTTTCATTTTCATTTCTTTTTAAAAAGCAGTTTGTTTTGTGGTTACTGGGAGGACATTCAGTGTTGTGAAAAATTGCTTCCTTTTACTCAGTTAAAACAGAATAGCAAATAAAGAGAAACCTCTTTAAAAATGTTATCTTCTCAAAAAGATCATTGATCCAAAGGAGCAGATGGCAACCCTTAAAACCAATCTTTCATTAACTGCATAATACAATGTAGAGAAAACTTGAGCTTAGAAGCTTCTTCCCAGATGCCTCAGATCATCTGAATACTGTATTCTCCAAGACTAGAACTCTGATGTTGGAAAAGAAGGAAGAAGGCAGATCAGAAATTGTAGACCATTGGAATTCACAGTTTTCAAGTCCTCAGGTATACCCTCCAGCAAATAACAAAGAGATATAACTCCTATTTCTGATATGTTCAGTTTCCTTTCATTAACATAAATGGGAAGAAAAATATAATTTTAAAAAGTTGGGGGAAAGTCTGGGTTGGGAGAAAAAAATCCTTCCTTATACCCTTTGTTCAAGTTTTTAATATAATAACTTGTCTATTTAAAGATCTCCCAGATACCGAACTGTAGATGAAAGAGTGGTGCTGGAAGAAAAATCTGGTCCTGTTCCAACCAGGAGGATGCTGTAAATAAAATGGAGGCTGACTGCTTAGGAAAGAAGGTTTCTGTTTATTGGTGAGCAGAACCAGCAACAGCATGCAGTTCTGGGACAGCTGACAAAATGGAGTTGAGAGTAGGTGGGGTTTTATACGTTCTTTGAGGCTTTGTGTTTGAGATGTCTGTTGTGAAATGTACCTGGACCTGTGCTTGAGTGTGCCCTTTTGGTATTCTAATTATTGTTCTACTCCTATTGTGGCTTGGAGGTCATATCCTGTCCTTAGAACGTTGGGTGGGGAATGTAGAATGTAGCCTTCTATGGGAGCTGTGGCTGAAGGCATTTTGCATTTTGCTTATGAATAGTGTGGCCCAGTCTTTCTGAATGAATTACAAAATCTCCATTTCTAAAGATTGGCCTCTTCAGGTTTCTGCTTGAGGCAGAGAGATTGGGGCTGTTTCTGCCTTTGTTAAGATTTTTTTTCTCCATTTCTCCTTCAGGGGAAATAATTTATCCTGCCTTTTTTAATATTCTTCAAAATATTTCATTCTCTGGGGAGGGGTGCTGACTTCCTACAGTGGGGATTGGGAATATAAATAAACTACTTCTATGTTAATTCTACAAAGTTAGGAATTAGTATGATACACTCAAAAGTCTGAAACGTTAAGCTTAATCTTGAAGCATTGTCACTGAGTTTAGCCTTAAAGTTGCTTTCTTGCCCAGAAATGATTCCTTAAAAGACTACTTCTGTAAATGACTGTTAATCCACATTAAGACTTACTTTAAAAGGCCTCATTTGTTAATTATTAAATCTTCTGAGTAGGTAAAGGAGCTAGGAAAGATACAGCCAATTAAGCAAAAATAAAGACCAATGAAAATAATGAATTGTAATAGAACAAATATATTATTTGAGCTGGTTTTGTGTAAATAATATTATATTTATAAAAAAATGGAAGAAGGGGGGGACTTGCATAATGGGTGAGGAAATCTGCTTTTATGTTCTTTATATGATGTCTAGTCTCTGCCCAAAATATATATAGAACCATCAGCCACTTTATTGGTGGCCTAACTCCAGGAAACTTTTCTGCTCTAGTTCAAGAAAAGAGAGAGCTCATTGACTTTGCAGAAGGTAAAAACAATGGAAATACTTCTGTGTTTTTACACTGATAAAAATAGTTAGATGAGCTATCAAGCAGTAAGAGTTCATCTAGTACTACAATATTTATGTATTTGGTTGATAACCGAATCATTCATTCTACTTTGTAAGAGAGAAAAAAACACCAGAAGTTTCAGTAAAGATAAATACATATAATTCTCTAGTGACTATTCAGTTATATTAAAAAGAATGGCAGGATAGGAGCAAAACAACATGCTGGGCTGGGTTAAGAAAAATAAATCCATGAAATATTTATACATATTTAGCGGATAAAGACAATGAGACAATTCCTTTAAATACATTTGAAAAGCACTTAAAGCACTTAAAGCACTTTCTTTTCTATTATGGAAGCTCAGAAGTTAATTTTAAAGGTGCTGTGTTGAAATGAGAGCTACTATGCAATAAAAGAAGATAAGAACGTTCTTCCTGTGTTATTAAAGAAGCAATATGTTGCCTTTTAATGCATTGATGCTTTTTAAAGATGCTCCCTCTTTTCTCATTCTTTCCCCCCTCTTCCTTCCTCCCTCTTTCTCCCTCCCTCCTTCCTTCCTTCCTGAATCACCCTTTCAGGTCTTCCTAAAAGAGTTAACAAGGCACCTTCCTGCCACAATTAGGAAGTCCTGCAAGCAGTGGGAAGCAGCTAAGCTGCATGTGTAGATTTTGTAGACTTGCAAAGTTGATTATATCAATGGTGCCCACTAAGGTGTCATCACCGTTAAGCATGGGTCCTGGGTTCTGCAGCCTACAGGACCCTAAAATTCTGTAGTAGGCAGCCACTTGTGCCCTTTTATAAACAACAGCAGCAAACAACACAACAAAAAGTGCAATGAATTTTGAAACCCAAAAGAATACACAGAAAACCCCACAATCAGATGCAGCAGAGAAGGTGTTTATTTGGAATATGCCAAATATTTTTTCCAGAGATCAAAGCTTTGGTGAAACCTTTTAAACACAAATTTTCTTTTAGTATCAATCAGTTTAGCTTTCCTAGGAGCTTTTCCAGCTGTTGTATATACCATTAGATTTTGGGAACTTTCAACAAATTCACAGACGGAAAACAGATCGCTGTGCGATGGTTTACAGCTCATCTCCTCGGGGATCTTAATATGCCTATTTTGATTGCCTTGGCAGCTCACAGCCACTTTTCCAATGCTCTTTCGCTCTTTCATTCTTTAAAGGACCTAAATACAATTGTGCGGGAAGTAATATGTGTAGTTGATGAATACAGATATTATGGTAATAATGATCAATGAAAATGTCTGGTTACAGGAATAAGAATGAATCAAATAGCTAATAGCATTGCATGGGTGTTACACATACACTATGTCAAGCATCCCTCATTGGCATCTTGTCACAAAAGGTTCTTCCACTCAGTTATTGCAGCCAAGCTGGAGCCAGCAGATCCTTAGCCCCATATGAAAGAGCTTCAGCCCCTATAACAAAATAGTGTTTATTTTAAGCAAGCATTTTAAATAATAGCATGACCATTTTCTGTTTCAGTAACTAAACTTTCTATAACAATATTGCACTTAGACTTATATATCGCTTCACAGTGCTTTACAGCCCTCTCTAAGCAGTTTACAGAGTTAGCATATTGCCCCCAACAATCTGGGTCCTCATTTTATCGACCTCGGAAGGATGGAAGACTGAGTCAACCTTGAGCTGGTGAGACTCGAACTGCCGAACTGCTGGCAATCAGCAGTCAGCAGAAAGAGCCTGCAATACTGCATTCTAGCCACTGTGCCACCATGGGCCCATATGGCGTATGTTACCTATACTTCAAAAATGTTTAATAGATGCTGTTTAGTAAAGCAGAACCATTTTTTTATGCTTCTGTGCCAGCTTAGAAAAATAGCATCTTTAGATTCCACTTGATATCCCAGAGATTGATGTGGCAGGAGATTATGCAAGGTCTTTTTTTTAACAACACAAGTGCAACACTCAATGTTATAATCTACCCCACATTACTGAACTGTAGCAAAAAAGATGTAATGCAGGCAGATTAAAATATTGAGTTATTGTATCAATGTTGTTAGAAAAGGACCTTCCATAAAGAGCCGTGGTGGTGTAATGGTTAGAATGAAGTATTGCAGGCTAATTCTGCGATCCTGATCAGCTCAAGGTTGACTCAGTCTTCCATCCTTCCGAGGTCGGTAAAATGAGGGCCCAGATTGTTGGGAGCAATATACTGACTCTGTAAATCGCTTAGAGAGGGCTGTAAAGCACTATGAAGAGGTATATAAGTCTAAGTGCTAAGTGCTATTGCTATTACTATTATCTAAATTAGGCAGCAATTGGTTTCATCATCTGCAAATCTCAGAGCTGTTCCTGTACATATATGGCTTCAAAAGAAATAGCCAAAAGAGTGCTTCAGAGTCATCAACTGGACAGTATAGCAGCTGTTGAACTCAGCTATTAGTTCAAACTAAAAAAAAATCAAGAAGTTTGTGCAAGTGCAAAATCCATTATATTTCTGGACAAGATGAGGATTATTTTTTAACAACAACAACAACAACAATAATAGTTGGAAGGGACCTAATCCAACCCCCTGCTCAGGCAGAAAACTCTATACCATTTCAGACAAATGGCTGTCCAGTCTCTTCTTAAAAACTTCCAGTGTTGGAGCATTCACAGCTTCTGAAGGCAAGTTGTCCCACTGATTAATTGTTCTAACTGTCAGAAAATTTCTCCTTAGTTCTAGGTTAGTTTCCATCCGTTGCTTCTTGTCCTTCCTTCAGGTGCTTTGGAGAATAGCTTGACTCCCTCTTCTTTATGAAATCTGCCCAAGGATGAGAAACCTATGAACCATGCAGTCATTGACCATGCAGACAGGATTGCTGGGATGTATTTCACTTGTAAGGATAAATGTGCAAGTGGAATATGGGGTGTGGTAGGAGTTTGCAGCATAGAGATTTCTATTAAATAAAGAATGTATCATGCTATAAATCAGTAGGTCATTTAATCTCAGTGATTATAGGGATATTGCCAGAAACAATGTAAAACCATTTGATAGAAAGAGATCTTCTTGAGCTATTCTCTGTACTCTTTCTAGAATCTCAACATCTTTTTACATCGTGGCGACCAAAGCTGGATGCAGTATTCCAAGTCTTACTAAGGCATTGTAAAGTGGTATTAATATTTCACATGATCTTGATTCTAGACCCCTGTTAATGCAGCCTGGCTTTTTTGGCAGCTGCAGCACACAGCTGGCTCACATTTAAGTGATTGCCCACTAGGACTCCGAGATCCCTCTCACAGTTGCTACTATTGAGCAAGGTACCTCCGACCTAAACTATACCTGTGCATTTGGTTTTTATTGCCTAAATGTAGATCCTTATTTTTTTTCTGGCACCCTGACATGTCACCAAAAATGGCATGAGGTGTCACCTGTGACACATATGTCATAGATTCACTATCACTGATCAGGTTTGTCAATTTTTAGATTTTTTTTTTCTTTTTACAATTCTTTAATCCCTTTATTCAGGGTGGAATCGAGGTGACTGAATGCAGTTGAGCGTTTACTGGCCAGATTCCCTTCCTACCACCTACACGGAGTTTGCAGCAGATATTTTCTCTTTGTGCCTTGATAGAGAAACATCTGCAGCTGCCTAGGATTGAACTTTCAACATTCCAAGTGGGAGGTGAGTGTCTATTCCATGTGGGACTGATCAAAGTAAAGTATTACCATCTGTAATCAAGACTCTATGCTCTTATTAAAACATATTTGCCATTTTAGAAGCTGTATCATACTGTTCAAGTTATGGTATTATTATTATCATTGTTGTTGTTGTTATTGTTATTATTTTCTATTCTAATAGAACACTCAGATGTTTTTAACTCAGATCCTTGCTACCACTACCAACACGTTGCCCTAATCTAGTGCCTTTCATTTTTTTTCCTCCTTAGTTTTAGGACTTCACATTTTTCCCTCATTAATTTCAATCCATCCATTTCAGCACCTTGTCCAAATGTCTCTAGATCCTTTGGACTCTTTTCTTTGTCTACCGAAGTGATAATCAATGTTGTATCATCTTGAATTTGATAATAATCCCTTCAACTCCTATAGTTAGAACATTGTTATGGACTTCTTAGAGTTTGAGAAAGTAGATAAAAGTTTTGCAAAACATTCCTCCTCTATCAGCAAAACTACATATTCTATCCATCAAACAGCTGTTGGAAAGAAAATTAAGAAATCCCTGCCTTAGAGAGAAAATGGATTCCGAATTGAAAGTACCCAGTTGTCAAGATTACTGTAGTGTTAATTCCTTCTCTCTTTCAATACATATGATTGAAGAATACTATGAAAATCTCATTTCCTGTTGCTTTATAGTCGTTAATAAAATCATTGAATAGCACAATATTCTGTAGCATTGCACTTGATAGTAGTCTCTAGTCTCTAAGTACTTTCTGGGTGTGGTCTGTCAGCCAATTATGAAGTCATCTAACAGGGTTTGCCCAGGGTTTCTCAACCTTTATTCATTTGTCCTATCCCTAAAAAGCATACATAAGCACACAGAGAGGCAATTGCAAAGTTTACTGATAGGTTTTGTAAATAAACTAAAGAAATGTGCGTGCAAATGCACACACAGACACACAGTAGAGAAAGAGGTCCCCCAAAGTTCAGACAGCTTGCCTTAAAAGTGTCATACTCCAAAACAGTGAGTGTAACAGTGATCAAGCAAAGTCCAAGGGTCCTCAGCCAATCCAAGTCCAGAATCCAAGTCACAAGGTTTCCCAATCAGGAGTCACGGCACACAGAGTCTGGGTAAACCAACAGTTATAGCCAGTGGTGGGATTCAAATATGTGAACAACTGGTTCTCTGTGTGGATGCCGCTTCCGGAAGTCCATTCTGGGCCTGGGCAACAAAGAATTAGCTACTGGTTCTGCTAAAGTGGTGCGAACCGGTTGAATCCCACCACTGGTTATAGTCTTATGCTCATTGGGCTTCTTGAGCCCTGGTACTACCCATTTGTAAGGTTGAAGCTCTTTTCTTGTAAGAAGCTTTCAGTACAGTGTCCTGTTTTGCAGGATTTCCTATCTTTCCTGGATGCTTATCTCCTTCTGGATTTCAAGTTATTGGATCTGACTCATGTTCCATCACTGAAATCTTGTCTTCTGAATCCAGTAGAATCTTTCCCCCCCCCCCCCCCGCTCCCTTAACATTATGCAGTCAAAACTAATATTCCTAGAGCTTTAATCCAGAAAGTTTATGTGTTTGTAGCCTCATCTTTCAGGGGGAGTTGAAATAGTAATTTTAATGAAATGTTTATGAAATGTTTATCTCAATAATAAATAAAATATGCTTGTTTGACTGTATTTCATCTTGTAAACCATTGGGAGTTTAAAATGATTTGATGCCACAATCAGTCAACCACTTCTCCATCCTTTAATTTCTTCATTTCTGCTTTATAAACACCGACTTCCTGCAGAAAGAAATGAACATATTCTTCTTAACAGCCATTTATAGAACATTTATAAGCCTAAATCTGAAAGAGACTAAGTAGATGTTTTATAACAGGGGTCTTCAAACTTGGCCCTTTTATGACTTGTGGACTTCAACTCCCAGAATTCCTCAGCTAGCGTGCCTGGCTGAGGAATTCTGGGAGTTGAAGTCCACAAGTCATAAAAGGGCCAAGTTTGAAGACCCCTGTTTTATAACATCCAGAAAATCCACTATAGTGGAACTGCCATTTTATCCTCCTGCAGTACAGGTCTGGTTCTTTGTTCTTTTAAAGTCCCAAGGACAAAGTCTATAACACAGAGAGTCCTAAACTTTTTTGCTATCGCACCTTGCCTTAAGTGTAACCTTAATGCCCACACTTTCCCTAAAAAATCCAAATATCAAAATGAACACAAATGAACAATGAAAACAATACAATGAAAGTTTGGGAAAGGTGGGCTTCTTGAACTATATAAATAAAAGATCCTTCATGTCTCCTCTGGATTCTGTCTGCACCTCCCCAAAGAAGGACTACCTTATAGTTTGGAAAACCCTGCCATAAGCAGTGAGAAAGACACACTTTTTGCAGAATGCTGACCTACTCAGCTTGCTGACCATGAGAGTTTCAACTCTTCCTTGAATCACTCCTTTCCGGGGATCATGCCTTTTGAGATGTGATTTTTCACCACCACCACAAATGAATAGTGTAGTGTGTAGGATATATTTGATGGCATTCATTTATGCAGGGTTGATTGAAACCCAAAAAAGCTTCTTACATCAGCCAGACTCTTGTTCATCAGCCCCAGTAAGCTCTGGGCCTCTTGCTTTGTAGGCATCTCCTGCCTGTTGTTGCTCTGTCAGTCAATATGTTGAAAACTGAAACTGGGAATCTCTGATTAAAGCTATTCAGTACTGCTACAGCAAAAAAGGTGCTACAATTGAGTAAAGGTATAGCTTTATGGTGAGAAAACGTATATGGATATACACTTGACTTCCAGAGCTATTTGAAGAAATACTATTTTAAATGCTAAATCCTCTTATCACTTCTTCAATGCTGCGGATACCAAAACGCATGACTCAGTTGCTGGGCTGATCAACAACCCAACATCTCATCTATATGAGAAAGACAAAAATGTGACAGCCATTAAAATAAGTATTTTTTTAAGGAACAACAATTTGGTATCTCTGAAAAAAACCTAAAAGTGAAGATGTAGTAATATTTCATAGGTGAAGGTTTCTATTTTATGAAGAAATAGACTCTAGTGAATCTAGAAGGTAAGAGACGGGCACAGAAAGATAACCATTGAAGAATACAATTCATCTTCCACTTCTATTTACTTCACAAATAAAGAATACAGAACCTAAAAGACTTTCAGGATATTCCTACTTCAATATCAGCTGTTGATTTATTAGCTGGTTGGCACTGAAAGGGCCATTTTACACCCATTGTGTCTAATTATAACCTATATGAAGTCTTCAGGTGTAGTAAGCAGGAACACAAAAAGAATCCATACCTTGTAGACTGCTTGAATGTTATTTGTGTATTTATGTTGTTAATGACGACGACATGCATCCGGAAACGTTGAATGAGACAAACACAGTTGTCATTCGAGATGTTCATCAAAGAGCTACAATTCCAACATACTTATGCAAAACATGCAGCTGCTGTGACTGAATATAATCTGGGACATGAATGTAAGACAGGGCATTTCCTCCCAGGATGCTCTAAATTGCCAGAAACTTTGCAGCCAACATTTTTTTTAAAATAGTCCCAGACTGCTTGGCCAACAGTATCTGAAAGAGGAGTTTCACTTCTTATGTTAGTGGAGTATCCTGTCAAGCTGTGGATGAAATATCATTGGTGTGCCATGCATAAATTACAGACTACAGACACAAACCTCAGTAAATGTTGCCCTTTATTAGCAACTGGCAATGTAAAAAGCCAGAGGGGAATATTAAAAGAAAACTTGACTTGTATCAATAAACTTCAAACCTCTCTCTTCTGTTTACACAGTCATGTCATCAGCAGAATAAAGAAAAGAGAAGTGATGGATGATGGGGGAATGAGTGAATCACCCTATGGCTCTTATACACTGCATGTTTGCTGGGAAACTGCTGATTTGCCAATAGCAGCAAGAATAATAATGAATGCCTGAATAGATGGAGTGATGCTTTGGTTAATGTTTCCGAAAATTAATGTTAAATAAGTAAATGTAGGTTATGTATTTCTTTTGCTTCCTTGCAAAAAGGGATATAGATACTAGTCTGGGAACAAAGTGAAAAAAGAAGGGGGGAAAGCTTTTCATCTGTTATCTGGAATTTTAGGCTTCATTATTAGCATTTTAATAATGGTGATATTAGCATTTTAGCAAGGCATCCATATCTCCTTTGAAGTTCAGGAAATTACATTTTCCTTTTAATCAAAACCATTTTTTTAATAGCGAGAACTAGTCTTTTCAGCAATTAAACAATAGAGAGCTGAATAACAGAATAACAGAGCTGGAAGGGACCTTGGAGGTCTTCCAGTCCAACCGCCTGCTCAAGCAGGAGACCCTATGCTATTTCAGACAAATGGCTATCCAATCTCTTCTTGAAAACCACTGATGGAGCGCCCATAACATATTCTGGAAGTTCTTGATTACACTTGCAAGTATATTAGGAAAAATAAAACTCAACTGAGAAAGGGGTGACATAAGCTATACATTTGCCACTTATGGAATGTTATCTAGGATTGGTGTTTCCCATTTTCTTGTAATTTGGTTTTTGCTTTCTGATGCATCTCATATACTGAATATATCATTTGTTCCTGTACCTTATAAAAAGACTTTAACTCTCCTTAATAAATGCTTTTTGCTGTGGCTGAATTACTTGATGACTTGTATTTTGGACTAAAATAAAACCCCTGGCAAAAGTAAAATTGTTTTCTCTTCGATAGTAAATAAAATATTCAGCTCCACACAAACCTGGTCCCTGAGTTTCTAGACAACATGGCAATATGGTATTTGTGGACATTGTTGTGTGGCTTTAGGAAGCAGCAAGAAGCAAGACATCACCACAGCAGGGCATTTAATACTTACAACGGACACCTGCAGGATAGCTGTTGATGCCCACAAAATGAATTCTAAATGCAAAAGTATTATATCACCTTAAAGCCCACTGTGTTTTGATCCAATCATAACAGGTGAAGAGATTATTCTAGGAAAAGGGGAACTTTCCATTTCAGCACCTTCTGGGCCAGTGATGGAATGTAGGTGGAAGAAGGTTCTAGCAAGTGTGACCGTTGATGAATGATGTCACAAGATTTCTCTTTGGAAGCAATATTCCTTGGCAGTTGGAGGTTTTCAACTGAATGCCTCCAGGCCCATTAGGTAAGGAAAACATTGTAAAACCTTTAGCTCTGTTTGCCTGTGGGTGTGAAGAGCCTTTTGTGAGTATCTTGATTCCCCTAAAGCAGGGGTGTCAAACTGCTGGCCCACGGGCCAGTTGCATCATGCGGAGGCTGCGCCCACCCCAGCTCCGGCAATGCGAAAAAAGTCACGATACGTCGCGACACATCACGTGATGCAGCGAGTTTGACACCTGTGCCCTAAAGCAAGGGAATCCCTGGCAATGTGTAGCCCTCCATGCATGGCAATGCTTAATCTTCTTATCTTTTGGCCATGCTAGGTAGGTAGTAGGGATGATGGGAATTCAACCACCGCCTATTGTTCAGCATTTATTTATTTAATTTATAAAGCTGCCTACTTGCTCATAGTGATTCTGGGCAGCTTACAAACAATAAAAAAAAGTATAGAAAAAATAAATATAAAAAACAATAACCCTCCACCCACCCCCAGAGACAACACATGGTCAAATAAGCCATTTGATGGACTCTATCCCACTCTGGATTCCCCAGGCCCGCTGGCAAAACCAAGTCTTCAGGGCCTTATGAGAGTGTCAAAGTGGGGGCCAATCTAATTTCTGAAGGGATGATATTCCAAAGGGAGGGAGCCACCTTGGAGGAGGCCCTTCTGGGTTCTGCCAGATGTACCTCCTTAGGGGACGGGACTTGCAACATTCCTTGCCTCCCTGATCTAGTGGGGCAAGTGGATGTGACCGGCAAGAGACGGTCCCTCAGATAACCTGATCCCAAGCCATAAAGGGCTTTAAAGTGACAACCAGCACCTTGAATTGCACCTGGAAGCAAATCAGCAACCAATGTGGCTCCCGCAGGAGAGGTGACACATATGCATACCGAGGTCTGCACAAAACCATGCGGGCTGCTGCATTTTGAACCAACTGGAGCTTCCAGATGCTTTTCAAGGGCAACTCCAAGTAGAATGCATTGCAGATCAAGACGGGAGGTGACTAGGGCATGAGTGACCATGAGTAGGAATTGTTGGTCCAGGAAAGGCATAACTGGCACACAACTTGCAGTTAAGCAGGAGTTGTGATTCCATGAGGACCTCCAGATTATGCACTGGGTCTGTTTGCGGCAGTGCTGCCCCATCCAAGACCAAAGGTGGCAATTCTCCATGGGCCAAAGAACCCCAAACCCAGAGCCATTCGATCTTGCCACAGTTTAGTTTTTAACCTGTTGTTCTCCATCCGGCCCCTAACAGATGCTTTCTTCTCAAGACAGAAAATAACATTGGAAGAGGAGATTTTCCAGTTCGTTATCTGCTCAGCTCTGTTCATTCTGTGGTTAGCTAATGAGGAATCAACATGGCAACAGTGGCTGACAAACGACTGGATTTCATAGAGAATTATTGCACTCTGTCTCTTCGTGTTAAGCCTGACAAATGGTCCAAGTTTGCAATGAATGAAGAGACTCATACCATGCTCAATGAGTTCTATGAGAAGCCGGATGTGACAATGCTAGTGATCACCCTCAATCCTACTGGACAACTAATCCCCTGCCTTGGCTTCCCATCAACACTGAAAAATAAAGGAATTTATTTTGTGAAAAAGAGGCATGAAAACATTACCAAAGATAACTTCCTGGAGGCACTCATTGTTGGAGACATCAGTCCTTCCCCAGTAGAGCAGATGATGGCTATTGTGGAAGAGGTGGGCTTCCAGTTTTGGTTTGTGGTTCACTACAGAATGCTTCCATTTTCAGCAAATATACAGAGAGGCTGGTGCTTTGACAGCAGGACTGGCTTCAACAAGACGGATAACTCACAAATATATTGATTAATCCAGGGTCCTCAGTATTGCATGAAAATGGAAGCAAAGATGCTACAATATTATGGTTGAAGCTATTGTTTTTCACTATTGTATAAAGCCAATATGATGCAATAGTCCTGGAAGGGGAAAATTCATTTTCCCAGTCCCAATCCCTGTTCCATTCTCAATCCTAATTTATTCCTATAATGGTTCTGAGAGCTTTGCTTGTTGGAAGCTCTCCGGGAAGGTTGCAACATGACCCCAGGATGCATAGTGGTTGCCAAGTACACTGCAATGATTGTAAATGCAAAGACCTGTCATGAGTCACTTTTTCGGCACCCTCAGAATCAAAATTTATTTGGTTCTCTTTGGAGAAAGAGCTAGGATTGAAATATAACAAATTACACCTAGCAGTTTCTGGCCTCTTTTCTTTATTCTTATTTTTTTTTGGGGGGGGGGGAACTTAATATTTCCTTCCAATATCTGTGAGACTGTGTGAAATTGCACAGTGATGCCTGCTGTTTAAAGAAATGGCTGAGTCCTCTGTGTGTCTATGCAGGGGTATTCCCAGAAAATCCTATGACGTTTACATTCATCACAGATATTCTTCTTATATATGGATCTAATAGGTAGAATTATGAAAGAAATATCAGGAGACTCTATGAAATATTCAGAGAAATAGCATTAATGCCATGGTAGCCAGTGAACTTAAGCTTCTCCCTGTAACTGATCTTGCTGCTTTTTACATATGATGGGCAACATCAGAAGCTGCCTCATGCTGGTCAAAATATTGGTTGATTTATCTATCAATAAAGGAGAATATTTGTAGTTCAGGGTTGAAATGATGTATCTATTGAAATTAACAGCAGCTCCCTGGAGACTTAGGACAAGGCTGCCCAGCTATCTGTGCATCCTTTTAAATGGGGATAAAGTGCAGAATTGAAACAGAGGCCTTGGCATGTGGCCCTGCCCTGCCCTTAGGATATGCTCAGTTCCCTCACCAGAAGCATGTAAAGACAGGAACAGGAGCAGGCTGAGATAATACGTGCCTGAAGCCCAGTAAAAAGGAAATGACACTAAGAAGCATTGGCAAAACAGTGCTACTGAAGCATTTCTCCCACCACCACTTTTATATTACACAAATTACCACTCTAGTACATACACAAAGCCCTACTCCCACAATATGAGAGAGACCAGAAATACAAATACATTCTCAGACACAGGTAACACATATTCGCTTCTCTATGGAGATTCTCAGTCATCCAGGTCATAGTTATCCCAAAGATGCTTTTTCACAAGGCAACTCGATTTCCTTGTTTTTCTTTGAAGACGTTTCGCTTCTCAGATAGATGATGTCTGATGAGAGAGGGCTGATCACTTTTGACATGATAGATGGCCTCTTTTTTTGAAAGAGGGGTCAAAGAGGCCATCTATGTCAAAATTGAACAGCCCTCTCTCAACAGAGGGGGAGGGATACAACATCATCTATCTCCAGTCTACAACACAGTCCTTTCAACAGTTCCAAGAAGGCTCCACACCCATTTGCACTACTCAGGTGACCCTGACAACACAGATAAAACTCCAGGTGTCCTCAACGACTCTCTAAAAGTATGCAAATGACCGGCTGTCTGCAAGGAGAATAAATCTTTCCATTCCCCACCATCCAGTCAGAGCTGAAGAAGCTTCTTGGATGAGAAGCGAAACGTCTTCAAAGAAAAACAAAGTCCAGTTGCCTCGTGAAAAAGCATCTTTGGAATATCCACCTGTCCTGGTTTAGACCTTCACAGATACATACTGTACAAGTGCCATATGAGCACACAGTCTGATTAGTCCCACAGGAGAAAATGCACATAAACACACATATGCAGAGATGGAATACATGATTTCATTACAAAGAAAGAAAATATCAAAACCTCCTATGCCTATGGCCATCAGAGGCAAAAGGAGTAGGAATTTGTTTCTATAGAGATATTTTAATATTGGTAAACATTTCCCCTAGTTCAAACTTTGAAACTGATCTTTTTCATAGATTTATAGGCTGCTTCAACAGTTTAACTGGGCCTAAAAATAAAATTTCCTTGTCTTAACTTATCTTTTCTTAGAAAGTAATACGCTGAAAGAGAAAGGATCGGTGCTTACGCAGCATTATTGTTAATCCAGCATTGTGCATATTACTAGTACATCACTGACATAGCTCTGATATAGCAGCTACAAGAATAGTGACGTTACATGAATGCTGTTGTTCTGCAATGAAATTCCAGGCATGGATGTTTTAAAATAGAATGGATTTTTCCAGAAGAGTTTTAGTTTGATTAGGTGCCATGATCTGTTATGATTGAAAAAAGGTACTTGATAAGAGGGTATAAAGTAATAATTTCACATTCAAAACACTGTTTCAAGCTCAAAACTGTTTCACTTTACTCCAAAATAGCTGCTTTGTTTTCAAAACTGGATATCATGGTAATTCCAGGAGACTTTTGAGCTCCAATAGAATTTTTTAAAAAATTTGAAACAGAATTGTTTCAAAGTCAGGACTTTCTAAACAATCAAAACTGATCGATGTGAAACTATTTCATACCTGAAACAAATATTTTGTACTCAAAATGGCTTTTTTCAAATCCAAAATAATTTGAATTTCAAATGTGTTTTACACCAGTAGTATATGTTATAATAAAATAATCCTTCTCCTACAGGTTGCCTACTCCCTGTTCATGAAAAGGGTAAACCTAAGCGGGTGGCCTCGCGTAGTAGCTGAAGATGTGATTCGGCAAGCTCACAGGCTGAAAAATGAGATGTTTGTGATGGGAGGAAAGATAAAAGGAAAAACACTGCTCCCTTTACCAGAGAACATGGATGCTCTGGATAGTGTCTCAGAAGTCTTTGACAGGTGGATGCCTTTCAATTATGTCTGCAACCTTTGTGGGGAGTGGGAGAGGATAGGCAGGACTCTTTCAATTACAGTAGTCCTTGATGTACGACCACAGTTAAGCCCCAAATCTCTGTTGCTAAATGAGACATATGTTAAGTGAGTTTTGCCCATTTTACAACCTTTCTTGCCACAATTATTAAGTGAATCATTACAGTTGATACGTTAGTAACCGGTTGTTAAGTGAATCTGGCTTCCACATTGACTTTGCTTGTCACAAGGTCGCAAAGGGTGATCACATGACCTTGGGACACAGCAATGGTCATACATATGAACCAGTTGCCAAGCATCTGAATTTTGATCATGTGACCATGGGGATGCTGCAAAGGTCGTAACTGTGAAAAACAGTCATAAGACACATTTTCAATGCTGTTGTAAATTTGAATCGTCAGTAAATGAACTGTTGTAAATTGAAGACTACCTGTACAAATAAATAGATACATATACTATTAGATGGCAATTATTATAACCACCTAAATGTAGATGGTATGTGGGTATATTCAGTTAGCCCTTATGTTACTCCTCATAGCACCTTGTTCCCTTCAGTTACTCAGGAAATCACATATTGTCCATTCATCCCTCACTTTTTATTAAACTCTTGCCCAGCTACTGTCAAAAGATTCCAAAGTTTGCATTAAGTTTATGTAACGTGTCTTTCTGTCTGACTGTGCTTATACTGTGTGTAGAATCCAATTTACAAAATTGAGTCCAATCCCATAATCCGGATCTTCATTAGACAATGATTTAGCTTTTTTTTACGTGGTTCTTTGGTATGTGCAACAGAAAACATGCTGGACAGAGGAGTCCTAGTTCCCATAGTATGAAGTCTTATAGGCCATATATATATATATATATATATATGATCTTTTAACTACTGAATCAAAGACTAAGATTATTTCCTCTTTACTTTTAAATCTTCTCTGTACTTTTTTTTTCAGCCTACCTGCTACTGTGGACAGTTCCCTGCTACACTCCATTGAAACAATAATCATTGACTGGTCTCATCAGATACGAGATATCTTGAGCAAGGATTCTGCCCAGCCTCTCCTGGATGGCTTAAACCCGTTACCTAGAGTAGAATTTGATTTCTGGTACAGTAGGCAGGTCAATCTGCAGTGCATAAATGAGCAGGTAGGCCAAAGAGCTTCTTTCAGATTTGCAAGGCCATCAGCCTGTGATACTGAAGACCAGACATGTTTTCTGATCTGGTTTTTGCTTTTCCCCATCAGCTTTATGCACCTCAAGTCAAAAAGATTGCTGACATTTTAGAGCGAGCAAAAAGCTGCTATTGGCCAGCACTTAAGAATGTCTTCAAGGATGTATCTGCAGGTAAACTCTATTTCCTAGAGAGTCCAGTTGCGTAACCTATGTAAGTGGCTGTTTCATGTAATTCTAGAAATCAAAGGAGTAGCAACCAACTTAATATAGTACACTATATTTTATAGCCATATTTTTTTAAACAGAGGAATTCTAGGGCCTACTGCTCTCCCTAATCCCCATTCCCTTCTCCTTCCTTCAGATTCCTGCATTTGCAGGTTCCAAGTCCAACCAACCTGAACATTGTTATGAAAAAGTTCTACAAAAATTTTAGTCAGTCCTCTTTCTTAATTCACTTACCCTCAAGCATTCCTTTTATTCAGGTTTGAAAGAAGCCGATGATATTAACCTGTATTTGCAACCTCTAAAAGTTACACTTGAGGAAGTGGAACAAGCTGATTATCACCAGGTATGTCAAAAGTGGAGAAATAATGTTTTGAGAACTACCATGTTTCTTGATGTAGGCCACGATATCACTTTTAAAAGGCATATTGATCTTTTCAGCTGAATGGCCTGCCCTCTGCTTCTCTAGCTAGTTACTATGGGCAATGAAGTCCAACACATCTGAAGAACTTTAGGTTAGGTCAGGTGCTGTATGCGATGGTAGCATCAGAGAATTCCCTGGAAGATATTATCACACAAAGAACAAGTAAAGATCCTGGCTAACTATTTAGGATTAAATTAAAACTTGAAAGTCAGCATAAATCCAATCATAGAGGCTGGAAGGGGGGGGGGAATGGCTGATTCCAGAATGATTGGGAATAAGTTATTACCACTTCCAACACAAAGAATGAATAGCCCTGTCAAAATCCAAATATTTTAGGCGGGCAATTATGACTTGTAAATAGAGACCATAAGCAGGAAACAAGGTTTGGCAACATTTATTATGATCAACCTACACAAATCTACTGAAATATAAGGGCTCACCTATGGGTTCCATTGAAGTGCATCAGGCCCCCTTGGAGAAGTCAACTTGCTTGAAGTGTAAGACTTTATCGGTACAGTAAAAGCTCATTCTTGTCCTCTTATGAGTTTGTTGTCCTGAAATCTCTTAAACTGGGGGGAATCTTCTCATGCAGCACAACACATTCTAAGTCCTCTCCATTAAGCATAAAACAGAGAGTATGAAAGCCATTTAGGGGACAATCTATGTTACTGAAAACTTTTGCCCATACTGTCTAGTTTCCCAACCTCAGTAATGTTAAGATATGTGGACTTCAACTCCCAGAATTCCCCAGCCAACATAGTCTAAAGGGTCTCCTTGCCCTGACATAGCATGCAAACACAATCTCCCATATGATGATTAAAACAAAAAAGAGGGTAAACTAATACATTATGTTTGCTGCTAGCTGCTTCTATTTCTTTAGAATTCTTTCCTGAGGTTCTGGGAATGAGAATGCTTTGGGCACATGCAAAGTTAAGGATAAGCTGTGCATTCTTTTGTTGGCTAAGGATTTTTCTCTAGCCTGAGGACACTTCACACATTCAGAAGTGTGAATAGGATTTTCAGATTAGTAAAGATGATCTTTTTTTTTTTTTTTTTAAATATATTTTATTAGATTTTATAGGGGTACAGGGGTAACATTAAGGTGCTTAGGAACCACCATGGAGGTGGGTATATTAAACATCCAAAAAAAGGAAGACAATCACAGATATATAGCTCAACTCAAGCTTCCCTCTCTAATTCCCTCATTTAATTTTACATATTCACATTAATGAGTTCTATATAAGTTTCAAACGGTCCTATCAAATATCAATTACATTTCAATTCTAAAAAATCCCAATCCTGTTTTTAAGCTTTACTAACTTACAATTACTATATTTCAATTAGCCTTAAATAGACATGTTATTAACACTTCGGGTGCCCTTTTTTTTTTTTTTTACGTAATTATATCTGGTATATTGTTCTTACAAGAACATTCCCATATCTTCTTCATTGATACCATTTTTTTTCTCTTATCACCCATCCCTCTTATTCTCCTTTTATTTCTAAATAATTCTCTTAAAATAAAAATATCAGGCCAACAAATAAATTTCTATCTAATTTAAATATATATTCTATCAATGCCTCTATATCTATAAAAATCTTTTTAAACCAGTAGATAAAGTTTACTTCTCCAATATATATCATATCTAAGACAAAGTAATATTACAAAGGGTATCCTCTTAAAAATTTCACGTATTCCATTAGTTGTTAAGTCAGTCAAGAAGTCAAAGCCTTTTTAATCCCATTAAATAAGACTTTAAAATACATTTTTAAATCTAACTCTAGGCTTCTTTCTGTGCCATAATGGTTTCCATAGTAAGGTTCCTACATAATCAAACCACACTATTAAGGGGTCCATATTCTTTAACGCTTCAAATTGGTCAAAGTTCTCTTTCCTTTCTTCTAATAGCCTTTGGATGGTGAAAGCTGTTTTATTCCATGTTATATTTGCCAATTGTTTATCCACCTTTTCTCGATTTTCAATAGTTTGTATCTGAGTGTCAGTCTCTGTTGATGTTGGTATTGGTGCTTCAGACATCTCTGTTGAAGTTGTTGTATAGTCATCAAACTTCTCGATAGGTTGTGTTGGAAGTTGAATAAAATTAGTTTGTTTTGTGGTTTCCACAGTTTCTCTCAGTGTAGGGAAAAGAGATTGAAAATAGGAGCTCACATCCTTTGCAGCTTCTAGAATTGTTTCCAATATAAGATCATAGTCCAGTTGTGTATTAAGTTCCATATCGATAGTAATAAGGCTTTTTAATCTTTAATCTTTAAGGAAGGCTCTGCTTCATAAGAATCAAGCAAGCATTCACCTTCAGTTTTCAATAGGCCAGCTGCATCGTTATCTTATCACTCTTTCAGGGTCATAGCCATTCCCAGCCATAAAGAAATATAATTGCAGTACCACTTTTCGACACAAGATGTCCTCAGCAAACCAGAAATCCTTTTCTTTTTTTTTTTCTTTCCAAATAATAGATTTTTTATTTTTCGTGTTGAAGGAGATGAAGAAAGGGTTCAAAAATAATGAATACGTAGTTGTAACAATAATAGTCAAGAATAGAATGTTTTCAGGTCCCCTCAGTATTCCAAAATTTAAATAGTATCGAAATTAACTGGTTTTTATTTATATATTTTTTTTTCCAACGCTGTTTTTCCCCATTGCTCAAACGCTGCTTCCTCACGACAGGGAAATAGTTCAAAGAAAGCTTTTAACAGGAAAGTAGTTAGGGAAGAAAAAAGGGGGTAGGAAAGGTCTCACCCGGATTCTCCACGGGGGTTCATTCGCTTAGATGTTCTTCTGGCTTTCAGCTGGTGCGACGAAGTGATCGTCCATTTTGAAGGGCGATCTTTTCCTCCGACGGCCCTAAGGAGAAAGTTCGAACTGGGGAGAGCCGCCGCTCTTCCCCAGTCGAGCAGGAGCCTCCTCTAGCGGTGGTCGCCTCTACGGGGCGACTTTCGACCCGATTAAGGGTCTACCGACGAAGGGAAACCAGCCGGTGGGAGAGAGAGATCTCTCCGTGCGACTGCTGGTGTCGCGATCCGGAACCGGAAGCCAGTAAAGATGATCTTGATCAGCATATCATAAAAATATGCAATAATATTAAAATGTTTATTTCACCTTGCTGAAACTCCCATTCTGCTGTTTCCATACAGGTGTCTTCACACATCAATTCCACCATGTACACAGTATGCTTGATCTGGGCTAATTCTGAATATTACAACATTCCATCCCGGGTCATTGTCATTTTGCAGGAGATTTGTAATCTCTTCATTGAAATGGTATTTCACTGTGAAGATAAGCATTCTTAATTGAGAGGGGGTTTTCCTTATCACTCCAATGTTTGCAACCACTGTAAAGGTGTAGGTCTATACATATGTTGTATATAGTATGTTTAAATGCGTATTATGTATGTGTACACTTTGAGAGCAAGCAACTAAATTTCATTTTTAATGTGTGCCATTGTGCCCACAGTAAAAAATGACAATAAAGGTTATCTATCTATCTATCTATCTATCTATCTATCTATCTATCTATCTATCTATCTATCTATCTATCTATCTATCTATCTATCTATCTATCTATCTATCTATCTATCTATCTATCTATCTATCTATCTATCTATCTATCTATCTATCTATCTATCTATCTATCTATCTATCTCTAGCTATCTCTAGCTATCTCTAGCTATCTAGCTATCTAGCTATCTAGCTATCATCTAGCTATCTAATCCATAGAAAGGATGGAAAAAAGTGAAATCAAACTTCTCTTATCATTCTTTAAATATAAATTCATTATATTATTTTTCAAAAGAAATGAAGAACGAAAATATAGAACAAAATTTCAGTCTAAAATCATGATGTGTACATAATTTATTCTGAAAAGATTTATTAATAGAGTTAAGCAATGTGGCGACATATTTGACTAAATTTGTTTATCACTAGAATTTTTCAAAGATTGTTGTTATTCTATTATTTTTTCAGCCTACGCAATTTCCTACAGCTTTAAATAGGATTCAGTAAAAGATGCATTTTAGTTTCCCAATACTTTGAATTATAAATCTAGCTGACAATAAGTGAATCAATTTCTTGTGATGAGTTAGTTTATGTGTGTTAGGAAGTATAGATAGTAAACCAAATTCAGGATTATAGTACTATAAAAAAAGGTCTGAGCAGTTTTCCCAATTACTTCAAAAACTTTCAAACAAAAGCACTGTGACCGGGCACTATCACCAAAAACGATAATATACACTGATTTCTTTACAACTCCTACAATCACAGTCTAAATAGCTGCAATTTATGGAATATAATATTAGTAGAATGTACTACCACTGACAAATTATTTTTATAATCTTGCTTGATTGCCCGCTGGAATAGATTGAAAAGGAATTTTATAATGCAAAGAAATTCAAATGAAATTTATTTAGTTTGTTGTCCATTCCTCTTAAGTTTTTTAAGGCTTCCAAGAAAATCTCAAATATAAATGTAGCACATTACGGGCCTCTCTTAGTGTTGATAGATTAGGTGCAGAATTAAGGGGATATCATCACTCTCACCCACTTTCATTGTTGCATCTCCCTTGCATTGGACATTCAAGTCAAAGAGGGTGTCTCATGCACCATGTTCACCACTGAAGACTAAAAACCATTTGGATTTGAAGTATCCAAAAATGCCATCATGGTTTCTTCTTCTTCTTACCATTTAGTCTTATGGTTCAATAGATTTTTTAAGACATTATTTCAGTTAATTCAGGATTGCTAAATTAATGTTGTCCAGCATTTTTATTTGACCAGTTAAAGGAAAAAATGAAGGAGCAAGCATCCTTGATCTGCAATATTAATGATGGAGGACAATCTTGCATATGATTAATTAGGCTGTCACAGCTCCTTGTGCATCAGGGTGTAGGCTCCAGTTTATATGAGATTTGAAAACAATTTGCCCTGACACTAAATAAGGACTTTAGAGATTGAGGGACTGTGCAAATCAACCCCAGTAATTTGCCAGTGGAGAAGCATTCCAGATTAGGTCTGAACATTTCACCCAGAGCAGGGAATAGACTAGGTAGATTCGGGATGGGGAATATTTATCCTGCCAAATTAACAACTATGGGTCTTCTCTCACAAACTCTGCTCTCTACTCTTTGCCATTGCAATTCCATATGCCAATCTGAGACATTTCTACTATACTAAATAGTTCAGTTCCATGCTGAAAAGACTTAAATACCAGCCTAAACAAAGCATTTTCATCTGGTAACTATGATACTGAAACAACCCTTCAAGCACGACACAATTGATTGCCAAGCTGTTAATGACATTTCAGTTACAATGTCTGGTTTTATAAGCCCTGTTCATCTTTGCCTCTCTTCCTGTTTAGACACGTAACTTTTTGAGTCCTGAGGAAGTGCTGAAAGGCTTGCAAGGCGAAATTGAGGAGGTTTTGACAGGAATCAAGATGGCCATTGCTGTTATTGAGAAACTCTATAAGACCTATGACCTTTGCTCCACAGATATGATGCCTTTTTTTTTTAAGGTTAGCCACAACAACAGCAACAGAAGACCCTGATGAATCTTAGAGGGAATATTATTGTAACCTTCTCAGAGCATGGGAAAGAAGAGGGCGGTTTGCAAAGTATTACATGCATAGGAAGTCCTTAGTTAATGACTGTAATTGGCACTGGGAACTCCATTGCTAAGTGATGTGCTCATAAAGTGAAAAATCACATGACTGTGCCAACATACGATGGCAATCCTGGCAGTACCAGTTGTTATGCATTCTGTCATATGACCACAATTTGTGACTTCCTGCTGGCTTGCCCACTGACTTTTCTTCTCAGAAGCCAGTAGTCATAAATGGCAATTACACGACCACAGAATGGTACAAATGTCGGAATTGTGTGCCAATTGCCAAGTTTCCAAATTGTCATCATGTGACCATGGGGGACCCTGCAATGGCTGCAACTGAGGAGCTGTAAATTTCTTCATTCAGCACTGCCTTAGCTTTAAACAATTGCTGAACAAGTGGATATTAATGGAGGACTACCTCTATACAACATCTGCATGTACTTCCTTTGTCAGGAAATACCTGCCCTAATGAACTTAAGAGATAAATTGGCAAATGTATCCTGTTGCCAAAAATTCGGCTCCTTAACAGCTCCTTACAATTAAAAAGCAAGATTCTCACAAGAACTTTAACCAGCTTATTTCAAAGAGAAAAGGTATTAGGAAATGGGACAGCTAAACTGGTGAAACACATATATAGAGGCAACATATATTCATCTACCATAATTGGATCATCTTTCTTTCGCCCATGTGCACACCTTGGGAAGAAAGACCATACACACAAATCACATTATTTCATTAAAGATGCCTCCTATGTCCACCACAAGCATAGGTTGGAAAGAATTTAAGAAGCCATGTTCTGCAAACATTTCCTACCTCTTTTTTTTTTTTTTTTTGAGACCTGATATTAGTTCTATTGCAGGAAGGTGGGCAGTAAATGAATTTAATAAATAAAATAAAATATTTTTATTTATGTTTTCAGGATAAAGAACCTCAGTACTGGGAATTTCCCTCTACTCTTGTCTTTACAAGAATGAATTTATTTTTTCACAGACTGAAAACCATAGAGGTAGGAATTAAGTAGCTGCTATAAAATGTGAAACGACTGCAATAATAATTAGCATTACATTATATACTGTATTCTTATAGAAAAGCAGATTATTTATATAACATATCAGTAATTATAAAAATCTAAAGTTTAAAGTCCTACTCCATTTTTTAAAAACTCTGTAATTAGACAAAATTGTTTTGTGAACAATGGCCCTTTTAAAAATAAAAAAAATATCTGTGAATAACTTGGTTATATGTCTTTTTAAGGAACTTTATATGACTGCGATTGAATTTCTCAAACTGGAGAAAATTGAACTGGGTGGTGTGAGAGGCAACATCCTAGGGAGTTTGGTGTTCCAAATTTACGAAGAGGTTCTTGAACATGTGAAAGTTTTTGCAGAATGCAAATATGATCCCTTAGACCCAGCAGATGAGGTTGGTCCTTTTATGATAGAAAACAGATGTACTAATAAAACTGATTAATTATTCACTTAGTATAACCTAGGAAATCCTGGTGTTTATAATTGCTAGAGCAACAAATGCATTTCTTGTAATGTAAATCGAGCCAGATGCTTCTCTGATCGGGCGTGAGATTTAATAATTTCTGAAAGTCCACATATATTGATTTTGCCTGTCTAATTTATTTTATTACTTTTGATATTTAAAGCAATTTGATGAAGATTATGCAGATTTTGAGATCAAAATCCAGGATTTGGATAGGCGTTTGGGCACCATTTTCTATCAAGGATTTGTTGACTGTTCCAGTTTTGAATCAGCTGTCAAGGTATTCGTATTCTTGTGAAGCTTTACCTGTTTCTTATCTAAAACCCTGGTAATAGGACAAGTAGCTGCTTCTGTTCTGGACAGAGGAAAACCCTTTTTATGACCAGCTAACCTGGAAGACGTTTCCAATTCTATCTCTGATCTGAAGAATTGTTTTTCTAATCTGTGGTCAATATGGAATAGCATTACTGTAACTTCTCAGACTCTTTCAGAATTAAACAGCTCCTAAGATCAATCCCCACCAATATATTTAACTCCACCCTAGCCCTCCAGAGACTGGGTAGACCAGTCCCACTCTTGGCTGCCTATGTCTTGTTTTTCAGACAGAGAAGAATTTACTGACTTGACAAAGGACTGGAAGTATTTCCAGAATTATTCATTTCACAAATCAGAAGAATTCTAATAGCACCTTTCAAAGTAAAAAAATTGATTAGGGAGCATAACTTTCATGAACTATTGTTCACTTCATCAGATGCCAGATTTCTTATGAAAGTTTTGGCCATTAAGCAAATTTGTTAGACTGAAAAGTTGCTACCAGATTTTTTTTTAATTTTTGGATACCATAGATAGACTAACGTGATTCTCCTCTTACAATATCTGCAATGGGAACCACCAGATTTCTTTCACATAGAATCATGAACTTTATGGATTTTATTAACAATCCAAATCAAGATCCTGGGGCCAAGAAATGGGTAAATGAAATCTTACCATTTCAAACTAATTATAATTAGGATTTTGTAATGTATTCAGTTGTATGGGGCAGCAGGTGCAAGGTGGCCACGTGGTCACTGAAGAGACAGAATGTCTGGGACCCGGGCAGACTTGTTATTTTAGCGCGGGAGAAACCTCTGCATTCATTGGTTAGCATTAAGCAGAGCTCCATGTATAAAAAGGAGGGAGCTAGTTTCATTTTCTGTTCTGTTCAGTGTATGTATTAATGAATAAACCTTTGTTATTCTTAAACCAGTCTCTTCGATGTCTACCCAATCGAAAACAGAACAATTGGCGACCAAGGTGGGATCCTGCTGCCACCTTAAAGAAGGCCCTGAATCAACCTAAGGAGGGCCGGACACGCAGAGGAACGGCGTTCCTATTTGAGGCTCACTCACCCGCCAGTACACAAACGCTGGGGGAGAGTGCTGCGAGGAACTGCCTGGAAAACCCTCTAACTTGTGGCAGCATGGGTAGAGAAGAGACTTGGCATGGCCAAGCTGGGTCGGCTAGCGGAGTTCGACGTAGCTCACCCATAGTGGTGGAGCTCGTACGTCGCCCGGGCCGAGAACTACTTCCGTGTTAACCGAGTCGCGGAAGATGAGCTGAAGGCCACCACGCTACTCTGCGTCTGTGGCCAAGCCGTCTTCGACATCGCGGAAAACCTCGTGTCCCCAGTGCCATTGGAGACAGTGCCCTACGGAGAGCTAAAAAAGATGCTCAAGGAGCACTTCGAACTGAAGCTGTCGGTCATCGCATGGCGGCATGCCTTCGAGCAGAGGGACCAGCATCCAGGAGAGTCCGTAATCGAATTTATTGCAGCCCTCCGACAGGCAGCAAGGCCATGTGAGTTCAAGGACTTAGAGGAACGGTTACGGGACCATTTGGTTTGCGGACTACGGAGCCGAGAGCTCCAGCAAAAGATCTTTGCAAAGGAGACGGTATCGTTCCAAGAGGCATTACAAGAGGTCACCGCAGAGGAAGCAGCCGGCGGAGCTGTAAGGGCCTTGCAGTTCTCAAAGAACACTTCCCCATCGCAGACCGTCCACCACGAGGACGTCGAAATGGACGAAGAGGCCGAGTTGGACCAGGAAGTTGACCTGGTGCGACAACTACCGGAAAAAGGACTGTCGAGACCCCTTGACAAGGCAGATCCCTTCCCTAAGTGTATGGGGTGCGGGAGTCACCACAAGCTAGTCGACTGCCGGTTCCAGACTGCTCATTACCGAGCATGTGGCAAGCAAGGCCATATCGCTGTTGTGTGCTTAGGGCATGGAAAAGAGAGTGCCAAGAAAGAGTTGCCTCGGAAAGGTACCGGGGTACCCAGCCGAAACAGGGTGGGGTTCTGTGCCAGCAGGCGCAGCGTCCATAGAACCGGGGGACAACGGCCATTAAAGAAAAAGCTGCAACTCGAAGTAAGGTTGCAGGGGGTCCCATTGCGGATGGAACTGGACACGGGGTCTGCTGTGTCCATCATATCCCAGAGCACCCTTAATAGAATGTGTGGCCGGAGTGGTCAACGGCTGAAAATGAGGCCATCAAATCTAATTCTGACTGATTTCCAGAATTCCCCAGTCAGAGTAAAAGGGGAGGTCACTATAAGGGTGGAATTTCGAAAATTCAAGGGAATGCTGACTGTAGTTGTGGTAAATGGGGACAGGACAAGCCTAATCGGGCTTGATTGGTTTGAGGCTCTGGGAATCCAGGTAATGGGGCTGAACAGCGTAAAAATGGCCAGTTTGGAACAAGTCTGCAAAGACTTCGTGGACGTGTTCACCATCGAACTGGGAGAGTATAAGGGGCCACCAATTGCATTAAGGTTAGATCCTTCTGTCGCACCGATTAGGATCAAGCCTCGTCAGGTGCCCTTCGCTCTAAAGCACAAAATTAATGCTGAATTGGACAAACTTTTGCAGCAGGGCATCTTAGAACCTGTGGACAGCAGTCCATGGGAAACCCCCATAGTGACGCCACTTAAGGCCAACGGAGAGGTCAGAATCTGCGCTGACTATAAGTGCACGCTGAATAAAGCGCTGCAGCAACACTCCTATCCCGTGCCAGTAATCAGCCATATTCTGGCATCTCTACAAGGGGGTTGCATTTTCGCTAAACTTGATTTGGCCCAGGCCTACCAACAGCTGCCGGTGGACGAAGCCACAGCAGAGGCACAGACCATTGTAACCCATCGGGGGGCTTTCAAGGTGCGCAGGCTACAATTCGGCGTTAACGTAGCACCAGGAATCTTCCAGAGTGTCATGGAGCGAACGCTCAGAGACCTCCCGGGCGTATGCCCGTACTTCGATGATGTCCTCATCGCAGGGGAATCAGTAGAGAATTTAGCTGAGAGGCTAAAGGCCGTGTTGTTGCGGTTTCGCAAAGCGGGCCTGAAATGCAGGAAAGATAAGTGCAAGATTGGAGTCACATCCACTGAGTTTTTGGGGTTTCGCATAGATGCGGAAGGCATACACCCTGCTCAGTCTAAGCTGGAGGCGATCCAGCAAGCACCCAGTCCCAAAACAAAAACAGAACTCCAAGCGTTCTTGGGACTGTTGAATTTCTATCACGCATTCCTTCCCCACAAGGCAGCCATGGCAGAGCCATTACACCGGCTCCTAGACAAGCAGGCTACTTGGGCATGGATGAGTGTCCACGAGAAAAGCTTTGCTGCAGTCAAAGCATTGCTTTCCTCAAACGCAGTATTAGCTCATTTTAATGAGCGGCTCCCTGTTTGCATAGCGTGCGACGCTTCCCCGTATGGGGTCGGAACTGTTTTAAGTCATCTTAAAACAGATGGGACTCAGGTCCCTATAGCCTATTACTCCAGAACCCTGTCTGCCACAGAGTGTAACTATGCGCAGATAGATCGAGAAGCATTGGCAATCGTAGCGGGCATCAAGAGGTTCCATGACTTCTTGTATGGTCGCCGTTTCACGGTCTTCACGGACCACAAGCCACTGTTGGGGCTATTTACAACTGACAAGCAGACACCCCACATAATATCTCCTAGGATGTTGAGATGGTCCATATTCCTCTCTGCATATGATTTTTGCATGATTCATAAGCCGGGCAAAGAGATGGGCCATGCAGACGGCCTCAGTAGGTTGCCTTTAAGGGACATAGAGCCTGACCTTGCCCCGGCAACCCATATCCTTTCCATTCAGGATTTGCCTGAATCCCCTCTCCATGCAGGGGATGTAGCAGCAGAGACAGCTGCTGACAACACGTTAACACGCGTATTAAACTGGGTGTTATCGGGATGGCCGGACACGTGTCCGGGCACAGAATTTCAGGGATTTTGGAGGAGAAAATCGGAACTCTCCATTTTCAAAGGGTGTCTACTGTGGGGCAGTCGGGTAGTCATCCCGACCTCACTGAGGACTAGAGTCCTGGTATCTCTGCATGAGGGACATCCGGGAATAGTCCGAATGAAGGCGCTTGCGCGCAGTCACCTGTGGTGACCAGGGCTCGATAAGGAGATCGAAGCCCAGGTACAAGGGTGTCACGTTTGCCAACAGTCCAGGCCAGAAATGCCCCAAGCTCCCATCCATAGGTGAGAAACAACACAGGATCCTTGGTCGAGGATCCATCCTTTCAGGGGCAACTCTTTCTTATTGTGGTAGACAGTCACTCTAAGTGGCTGGAGGTGGTTCCAGTGTCCGCTGCCACTTCCACTATCACCATCAGGGTTCTGCGCGGCATTTTTGCCACTCACGGACTGCCGGACGTAATTGTCTCCGACAATGGAACTCAATTTACTTCCTCGGAGTTCCAGTCCTTTCTGCGGGCAAATCTAATATGCCATGCTACGTCAGCGCCCTTTCACCCGGCGTCAAATGGTCAAGCAGAACGCATGGTGCGAACTACGAAAGACTCTTTGAAATGACTAATGCACGGCAACTGGCATCACCGGTTGGCTGACTTTCTCTTGTGCCACCGCACCACTCCATGTACTGCTACGGGCAAAAGCCCCGCTGAGCTCCGATGGGGTCGCCGGCTTATCACTAAACTGGATAGGTTACATCCGGATCGCGTTGCATTGCAGGTGTCCCAACCACGGGCACCGCGGCGGATGAACTTGGGTGATCCAGTTTGGACTCGAAACTATGGGCCTGGTAACTTCTGGGTGGTGGCTGTCGTTTGTAGGGTCACCGGCCCTCTCTCCTACGAAGTGGAGTTGGAAGACGGTCGGGTGCTGCGGCACCATATCGACCAGCTTCGCTGGAGGTTGCCAAGCCACTCTTCTGCTCCTGGCTCTGCTCTGGGGGGGAGGAAGCTCCTGAGAGTGATCGGGATGGTCAACAAGACCCGGAATCTGGCTCATCGCAAACAGCAATTGAGGGGTTTGCCTTCGAGGTGGCTCCTGACTCAGGCACCACGCGCAGGGGACATTGCGCGGATTGGTTTTTTCCAGCCTCTCCACGGGGGGGATTACCCATCCGGGACACGACCCCCATTCACGCCTCTTTATGGGGAGGGGATTGCCCATCCGGGACACAACCCCCAACCATTCACACCTCTCTACGAGGAGGGGGTTGCCCATCTGGGACACAACCCCCAAACATCTGTTTCGACAGATCAGGGGAACACCACCCCTCTTCAGGGGAACTCTACCCCAACCCGGCATGCAGAGCTGGACCAACAGGCCAGCCTGCAGGCCCCAACTCCGACCGTTTCAAACGGGTCCCCAAGTCTTGGTCTGCTGAGCCCAGTGGGCAAGCTTGCAGATCAGGCAACCGCGGCACTTCCGTGGAGATCGGAGCGAATCCGAGGACCTCCCAAATTCCTCAAGGAGTACGTGAGGGCTCTGTCTGCGCTAGCTTAGCATTCGGAGTTCTTGTTAGCATTGAAGCGTGCTCAAGTGATACAAAAAATACTTTTACACAAGTTGGCATTGCCAGTAGTGTTTTCTAAAGCTTCCATTAGCTGCTTGTTAAAGCTGTAATGAACAAAGGAAGAGCGCCTCGTCCTAAAAGGTCGCAGGCTGGGCTAAGGTTAGGAAAAGAAACGGGTAGCCTCCTTCCGGGAACGGCTTACAAATAAGATGAATGGGTAGCCTCCATCCGGGGGCGGCTTATTAAGTAACCAAATAAAAGGGGGTACAGTATGCTCTTCACTAAGGGGGGAGGGGTGTAATGTATTCAGTTGTATGAGGCAGCAGGTGCAAGGTGGCCATGTGGTCACTGAAGAGACAGAATGTCTGGGGCCCGGGCAGACTTGTTATTTTAGCGCGGGAGAAACCTCTGCATTCATTGGTTAGCATTAACCAGAGCTCCATGTATAAAAAGGAGGGAGCTAGTTTAGTTTTCTGTTCTGTTCAGTGTATGTATTAATGAATAAACCTTTGTTATTCTTAAACCAGTCTCTTCGATGTCTACCCAATCGAAAACAGAACAGATTTCAAAAGATTTATCAGGAGTTAATATAGATTTGAAATGTATGTAAACTTGTTTCTTCATAGTATATTCCATTACTATCATCAGTAAAATATAGTTTCTAGAAATGGGCTGTTCTTTTGTTATGTTTAAAATCTATCTTGTCTGATTAGCAGTTTGAGAACACTGATATAAGGGTATCATTTTGAGGAAAACAGTGAAAAATAATGCAGGGTTTACATGCACAAAAATATCAATTCACCCATACTTCTATTACCATTTTTATCCCCATTATATTGGTGGGCAACAAAGGAAACAATGAGTTGTTGCAAAAAGAGTTAGTATTTGGAGTAGAGACAAATTTTGTAAGATGATGCTGAAACTTTTTGTTTTTTGAAAAAGGAATTGCCTGGCTGAGTTCTGATTCTTTTTATGATAACTACAAAATTTTAGAATTGCTAAAACCATAAGGGAGCAATAAAGCATTATTACCATGAACGGGGGAAATATATTTTAAAGAATAAACTGTTTGATTCATGCTGCACAAAGTACATGTTGTGTCCCAGTTTCTTTATGTAGGAAATAGATTCCTAAATGCCAAGCTGTGCAAGGAAAGAGACAAATAGTAGCTTTCACTCTGAATATAGGACAATAGAGGCATTGTTATTTGTGCTGTTGCATTCCTTGCATTCCTCCCATGGTTACCTTGGTTCACACATTTTTGTAGGTCTTCAATAACTTGCAAATCCTACTACAGCACAAAAGAAGACAGTGGAACCAATGTTATTTTGTGCAGGCAGTTGGCTCTTTTTGTTACCTTTAAGATTACAATCCTATTTATCCATTTACCCTGCAGGTTAGTGCCATTGATATATGGGGATGAAGTAGCATACCAAGAAGTTTGACTAGGAAAAACTTCTTAAACAACCTCAAAAATTTTCTGCAGATGTATATTGAAAGATAAGGGATACATTCCATATATGTATGTGTATGTGTATCTATAGACATACTTATTCATACCACTTTTCTTCTCCAGCAAATCCACATGTTTTCATCTCTTTTGGAACGACCATTGATCAAAGCAAACGCCGCTCCCCACTACACTACACTTTTGGAGATGTTCAATGTTGAATTGGACAATGCAAAGATTTTGTATGATGCCCAGATAGCTGCTACTCAAACTGGAGATCATGTGCCTCCCATTAGCAAAAATATGCCACCTGTTGCTGGGCAACTGAAATGGGCTTTAGAACTCCAGGAACGATTGCAGATCCCAAGGAAAGAGTTGCATGCCATTGATCATCCGTAAGTAACAATCTGTCATTACCAACTGTCCAGTCTTTAGTAATATTTTCCCTGGAGTAGAATTACAGGCTATTAGCTTTGTTCAGGCTAATGTTAATTAAATTCTATTTCCCTTCTGGAACTGAGGGATTTCTTTCCTCTTTGCAGGGTAATGGTCAGTTCTGAAGCCAAACTGATATATGGAAAGTACGATGAGATGATACGTTTGCTGAAAGGTTACCGTGAAAGAATTTATGCAGAGTGGATTGCCAGAGTTGACAGAGAATGCCAGTTTAATCTAGAGCAACCACTGATCCAAAGAGATCCAGAAACAAGACTTATTAGTGTCAACTTCAGCAAAGAGGTTGGTAAATAATGCAGAAGTGTGCTAGCATCATTTTAGTTCGATGGTCAGCTTGACTGCAAGTTTTTAGTCTTCTCCAAAATGGCAGACTCCAGATATACAGGACCCCTGATTCTCAGCCAGCACTGACTATTCTGTCTGGGAATGATGGGCATGATCCAGCATGTATGTACAATGCTTCTTTAGTACAGGTAGTCCTCGACTTACAATATTTCATTTAGTGACCATTTAAAGTCACAACAGCATGGAAGAAAGTGACCTATGAGACAGTTGCAGCATCCCCATGGTCACATGATCAAAATTCAGATGCTTGGCCACTGACTCAAATTTATGATGGTTGCAGTGTTCCAGCGTCATGTGATCAACTTTTGCGACCTTCTAACAAGCAAAGGCAATGAGGAAGCCAGGTTCATTTAACAACCTTGTTACTAACTTAACAACTGCAGCGATCCACTTAACAACTGTGGCAAGAAAGGTTGTAAAATGGGGCAAAATTCACTTAATAACTGTCTCGCTTAGCAACAGAGATTTTGGGCTCAATTGTGGTCGTAAATTGAGGATTGTCTGTATGCAGTGACTGATCCTAATAGAATCTTTCCCAAAATGATAATCTGTTATATAGCAGAAAGAATATTCTTACTGGATTTTGAAATTAATTCTGTTTAAAGAAGATTAATTAGGTTGCTTATGAGCTTTCAAACTTCACAGGACCTTGATTGTACCAGTAAACCAGATGATATGTTCTTTATTTGATTACTGAGTATCCAAAGTCTTTTGCTACTCAATAAAACCTGTAAGAATTCCTTATACAGGCTAAGGAGGAGGAGGAGGAGGAGGAGATGGGCTTTAGCTACTATCATCATAGTCTAACCCCCAGATTTGGATCCTCATAGCTGTTCTTTGCATTGAAAGGGAAACTTCCTCAGCAACGTGAATAGCAATCAGACTTAAATATTAGCCACACACAGCTTTATGTGGAAACGGAATTGAACATATTTGAACATTATAGGAATGGATAGAACTAGATTGGTTCATCCCTGTTCATTTACATACTTCCTGTTGTGTTACAAGCATATCCAGCCAACAGCCCATCACATTTTTAGTTCAATTTTGTTTTCTATATTTGGAAAAGCACTTATTTCTCACTGCTGCATTCCTATACAGCTCATAGCTGTTCTCCGTGAAGTCAAGTACCTGAACTTTCAGCAGCAAAAAGAAATTCCAGACAGTGCTGGCAGCCTCTTCTCTCAGAATGAAACTTTGCAGAAGTTTGTGGACAACTTAGATCTCATTGTTGGCTGGTACAATAAGGTATTTATTTATCAGCTGCCTGATTGTAAATCACACTCCTTTACTAGAAATAGAGGTCAGTATGGCTAACAATAAAATGGAGATAAAATAAAGTTGGAATTAAAGCATTAAGATTCATAAAGATTCAAAGAAAGACAATAATTATAGCAAACATACCAATCTTTTTTTCAACAGCTTGTCAGTTTAAGGTCAAATAATTTGTCTGAATCAAAATGTGTTTGTCCATCAGTGGAACGGGAACTATTTCCCCTAGCGATTCATTCTTGATTTAGCAACCACTGAGAAAGCCCTCTCTATGGATGAAAGGTCCCAAGGATCTTAGAAAGTAGGTAAACTCTGTTGTCTTTCAGATAGGCCACAAGACAACTAATAGTTCATAAACAGTCTTTGAGTTGTGGAAATCTAATAGAAATAATTTAAATCCATCTTGCTGAGTTGAATCAATTTCATTAGTTCTTAATCAGTAGAAGCTCTGAGTCACAATAAGTGATGGTCTGAATAATGATTCATTTCTTAGGTAATGATCAGTCCACCACAACAGAATTATTAAACCTAAATTTGATGCCACCAAACACAGAAAACTGGAATCAAATATACTTTGATAGATAAATAGTACCAGAGACTAATGTGGACAGGCCACATAATCCTGAGCCCCATTTTACACAGTAGTTTAGATAGTTAGAGCAAATGCTAAATCTACCCAAAAAATGCAAGGCTCTGGCACATTTCTCAGACTACACATTCATACGTTGAAAAGGGAGGCTGGACAAAATCTCTATCCCAAACACACACAAAATGATGACAGATGACAAATCTGCCTCCCTGTTGCCCAAATATTTTCTGCTGATGCATCCGGCTAAGCTTGAAGAAATTAATTCTCCAAATGTCACCTAACATGTCTCTGTGATGCAGAATCATTCAGAATCCAGACCTGAGTGGCTATTTTTCAGTGCCCTGAATTGGCATTCAGCAATAAAATACTCAACTCAGAAAAGTCTCATCAAGGTTTTCTGAACTAGAAGACAGTGGGAGTAATCAAATACTGTTGCAACTGTCTCCCCATGTCCTATTTTCTTTTTGCTTTTCGTTATAATCTTAGCAGCTTCCCATTTTCTTCCTCTGTCCCTTTTTTAAGACAAATCTCTCCCTCCTTTAATTCCAGTAGATTATAAAGTTGGCACAACATATCTTTCTTTGTCAGGAAACAATGAGGAATGATTTCATGTATCCATCCATTCATTATGTGAATAAATTGGAAGGTATAATAATTGGCTCATGAGGCATTACTTAGATTGTCCTTTGAAAAAAGCAGCAGCCTGTTTCTTTCACAGTTCAGCCCTGCAGATAAAACTTGTACTGTATATAAGTCTGCAAGCTATGCAGGTTTTCTTAAACTTGCTGAATATTTAGAATAAGGGCTAAAACAAAATATGCCGCTATCAAGACAACACCATATGCAGTATCTATAAAATGAATTAAGAATGCATTCCGAAATAAACTATTTATTTTTATTTGATCCATTTTTAGATCAAGAGAACAATTTTGCCAGTAGAACTTCCTCTGGTCAAAACTGAGCTGGAAGAAATTGATGTTGGCCTACAGAAAGCTGAGACCAATGTGTTTTGGAGCAATGAAGGTACATTTATCTACTACAAGCTGGGATCTGCCCTGAAACTCATTATTTCCAAACTGGGGCGGGGGGGGGGTATGCCTCCAAATATCAGTACCAGGAACCAAGAGCAGGAGAGGAATGTTTTTTTGTGTCTCTTTCTTGCAAGGACAACCAGAGATATTTGATTTGCTTAGAAGGGCCAGCAGTGCCATTCTTGTGTTCTTATGGCCCTTTGTTTCTACGCCATGATACCAGATGTATTTCAGCGAAGAAAGTATGGGAATTGGATATTAAATCCATGGGAAAGTATAGATTCTAGCTACTAACTAAGTTTCCCTTCCATTGCCCATCCAGGTGTTATGGATTATATTCAAGAGATGAGAGATGTTTTATATGATTTAGAGACAAGAATTCAAAAAACAAAATTAAATGTGGAGAATATTGGACAGCTTATGCAAGTGAGTAAAGCATTGCTACCAGACACTTAAAAAAAAGAAGGTTCCTTGATTTTAGTTTTAATTTTGTTCTGCTACAGATTTGTGACAGCTGCTGTAAAAGAATTTCCAATCCTGTTTCTTTAAAAAAGGAGGTTCCTTTATTTTAGTTTTAACAGAATAGAATAACAGAATTGGAAGGGACCTTGGAGGTCTTCTAGTCCAAACCCCTGCTCAAGCAGGAGACCCTATACCAGGGGTGTCAAACTGCCGGTCCGTGGGCCGGACGCATCACGATGAAACTGCGCCCACCCCATTGCCGGCAATGGGGAAAAAGCTCCGATACGTCGCACGACATCACGTGATGTCGCGAGTTTGACATGTCTGCCCTATATCATTCCAGACAAGTGACTGTCCAGTCTCCTTAAAAGCCTCCAGTGATGGAGCACCCACAACTTCTGAATGCAAGCACTCTTTCCAGAGTCTCTACATCTTTTTTATAATACGGTGACTGCTTTATAAAGCCTTAGTAAGACCACACTTAGAATATGGTCTTACTAAGCCTTTATGAAGTATTATTAATACTTCACGTGACCTCGATTCTATCCCTTTCTTAATGCAACCTAGGATTGCATTGGCTACAGATTTATTTGTGACAGCTGCTGTAAAGGAACTTCTTCCTATCCTGTTTCTTCTTACAGGAATGGTCAGCTAGTCCTTTGTTTGAAAGGAAAGACAACAAGGAGACAGCTCTTCTTGATCTAGATGGAAGACAAACAAATATAAACAAACGCTATGCAGCCATCAAAGATGCTGGGCAGAAGATCCAGAGTATGGTGGAGGTATGAAGGAGAGAGAGAAAGATAGTTTTCACAGTAATGTGGACCATTTGTTGAATATTACGTTTGTCAACAGTACTAGTTTTTACACACCTTCAGGAACATAGGAAATTGTCTTATCAAATCAGACTGACTTCATCTCTTTCAGTATTGATTATAGTATTGCCTCCATTGGTTGATTTTTATGAATCTTACTTAGATACACCAAGGATTAAATCCAAGATTTTTTTGCACATAAAGTATATGCATTATTGTTGAGCTCCAGCCCTTCTTTTACACTCTAAGTGGCTGCAATCAAATACTTTATATAATATGTAAAGAATGCTTATTTTTGGAATTACATCATTACTAGCTACTTTTGGAAGTTTTTCCTCAATGGAGGATGTTAGCCTGAAATATGTACTGTATACTCCTTGCAAAGTGTGAAGTACCAAGCTGAAATACTTTTGGAGGTAGGAAACATCAATATTTATTTTAAGTGATTGATTTTGAACATTTCTAGTCTTCATTTTGAAGATTCATAAGGCAATTTACAAAATGATTTTAAAATACTCAAATAGCTGTAAAGTGTGCTTAAACAATATAAGAGGTTCAGCCTAATGAATAACTTTATTTTGCTAATTGGCTTTTTATAAAATGCCTTTTAAAAACCAGTAGGCATTATTTAGATGCTTAACCTGAAGGCAGGGGAAAAGCTTAATATATATATATATCACTGGAACAACTACTGAGAAAATCATGCCGATGCCTTACAATATATCTACCAGTATCCTGAACTGCAAAGTAAACCCTTGAATAACATTGAATTCATATTCACAGGAGGGTCAAGTAAAAAGAAACTGTGGATTTAAATCTGTTTTTAATATGTAACCTCTCCCAGCCAAATAATTTTTATTCAGCCTCAGATTTCCATCAGTGGAATTTGTAACCTTCCATATAAAGTGCTTGTATTCATGAATGAAAGGAACACGATAAGCATTAAATAGTATCATTTATTTATTTATGTGCCATTAAGTTTCATTAATGGCATCAGAGAGGCATAATATTTTCTGGGTTTTCTATAAGTGGACCTTTAAGAATATATGTATTTCAGCCGCAATTGTCCATTTAGCAAATGGCAGTGACACTGTGGTTCAGCTGTTCTTTGCATTCTAGCTCTGTTCCTGAAGTGACATTGTAAAAGTGATTGCAGTACAAGGAAAATTTACAATATAGATTTGGAATTTCTCTTTTCTTGATCATATTCTTTCTGCTCACATGAAGCCAGACCAGAGCCATGTTACTCAAAGCAGATCCTTAAATTTCCAGGTGGCTTCTTCCAAGAAAGAGGATACTGGTTTGTATTAAAATGTCCATAGCTTAATCTATATGTAGGAACTGCTATAAGTAAAATTGAGATGTACATCTGAAATGTGAGTTTGCTTGATCTGTTATTCAGAAGTGTACTTCTGATAGGCTATCTAAGATATAAAAGGCATGTTATGGCCTATAAACCATATATGTCCTAGAGACGCCCAATTTGAACAGGCCTGCAAAACAAAGTTGTATTCTCTGGCTTTTATTCTCTACCAAAAATTGCTACTCCTACTTTATCTTGTCTATTTTTCTTTTCTTTTGTTAGATGTTTAAAAAGCTAAGAAAACCATCCACGCTTTTTCAGTCTTCTTCTTGTCCCATGTTTGTTTTGGACCCTCATCCCTTCTCTGTATAATGTATAATTCTTTCATATCAATCATTTTTAATTCAATCCAAGTTTATGTAGCATTCATTCAGTCTTGACCTAGCTCTTCTTGTTTTACCACACTATTTTTAAGTTCCTATTTTCACTGCATTCAGCTTACTTTCTCCTGACATACCCAACTCTTAGGAAAGTAGGCAGAAATACAGTTGTATATACAACTGTTTTTGCTTCTTTAGACAAGCATTCTTTGCAACAGTTCACATATTATGTACTACCCATTGCCAGGCATAGATGCTACGACTGCATAGTAATTCCACAAGCAAATCATTTTTATATGTTAATATTCTTGTAGTTATCCTATCTACACCACCAACCAGGCAATTTTTCAATGTTCTTGCAGCGTGTATTATTTCCTTTTTATTCATTTTTTATACCAGCACTTATAAAATTCATTTCAAGTCTACTTTTCAACATATCACTATTATTCCTGTGAGAATCTCTAAAATATTCCTTTTCCCTCACTTAATTATCACCCTGAATTTCCTCCCCTTATTTTTAATTCCATCCACTTTGCTGCAGGCTCCATATTGGCCCCTCATGGCCTAGTTCAAAAATAGTTCCTATTTTCCATCAAAATTGCTGTTTTTTCACTTATTTTATTGTTAAACATTCTCCACTTTACTTGATAAAGGTCTTTGCACCTTTTTCTCTCCGAATACATTATACAATGTATTTATCTCATTCTTTTTTTTTTTTTTGCAGCCATCATTCCTATGCATGGAGATTTTCACTTCACCATTCCAGTGGGCCTTTTTCCCCCTGTACTGCTGTGGCATCTCCTTTTCTTCCACAGAGCTACCCCTTTTTCTCTGCCCATCATTCATTCATTCTGCTTAGAGATCTGTCTACTAATATTTTCTTATCCTTTCTTTTTCTGCAGCCATTTGAATTTCAATACTTTTATCTCCTTTCTTTTTCTTCCTTAATCATTTTTGTCCAAGAACCACAACTGACATCAACAAGAGAGAGAGAGAGAGAGCTCTCTCACGGACATTCTAACCCTTTATCTCCTTTTATTCTTCATTAATACTCTCAATTTTTCATCATAAATAATAAAATTGGTCACAGCGGTACCACATGCTGCACTTCCTTTTAGCATATTTTGGTCAGTCTGCCAGAAGTGCAATGAAGGCCTGGTTTTAATCCAAACATGCTTATGTTGTGGTATCTACCTCAGATTTCTAATCTAGAAATTGTCTTGCAAATCAATGTACAGCTAACAGCATTCCCCCCACCTCCAGTTAAAAAGTACAGACAATGCTCTGAGGGGAGCAGGCCCTACTTTAAAAACAGAAATGTCACAGAAGGAGTTCCTGTCTGGGAGAGAAGAAACAATGCCCTAAATGCACTACATGGTAAATAATTTGTTATACAGGTAGTCCTCCACTTATGACCACAATTGAACTCAAAATTTCTGTTGTTAAGTGAGTTTTGCCCCATTTTACGACTTTTCTTATCTCAGTTGTTAAGTGAATCACTGCAGTTGATAAGTTAGTAACTCGGTTGTTAAGTGAACCTGGTTTCCCCATTGACTTTGCTTGTCAGAAGGCCACAAATATGATCACGTGACCTTGAGACACAACAATGGTCATAAATATGAACCAGTTTCCAAGCATCTGAATTTTGATCACAAGATCATGGGGATGCTGCAAAGGTTGTATCTGTGAAAAACCACCATGAGTCACTTTTTTTCAATGCCGTTGTAATTTTGAATGGTCACTAAAAGAACTGTTGTAATTCGAGGACTACCTGTATTTATTTGGTTCTGCCATGATTGTGGATGCAGAGCCATATGTGATGTGATATGCTTAAATTGAGCATATTTTTAATCTCTTAGTTCTCTTCCATAGTTTCTCTTTACTGAATACATATTGGAAATTACATCATGCGTGTGTGTGTAAATTCTCGTTACTGAAGTATTGCTGAATGACTCTTTTTATGACCATTAAAGCAATTACTATTGACAGAAAGGATCTGATTAAATCTGATTCATTGCTTCTCTGAAATATTTTTTTTCTATCTCCAGGAAAATGCAGAGTTATTCAAGGCTGACAACACAACTGTAATATGGTCTCATTATGTAGAATATATAGATGAAATAATCTTAGATGGATACTTTAAGTTTATACGCAAATCACTGCAGTTTCTACTCAGTAATATGGCAGCAGATGTAAGTAAATGAAACGTCAGAAGTTTTTTTCTTTAATGCTACCTTTAAAACACAAAGGTATTAATGGGCGCAATCTTGCATTTGTTACTAATTTGAAGATGTTTGCATCAAAACTCAATAAATAAAAACTCTGTATTCAAAGACAGTTTTTTAGTATAGGTAGTCCTTACTTATGACCACCAACTAAGCTCAAAATTTATATTGTTAAATAAGACATTTGTTAAGGGAATTTTGCCCCATTTTACGACTTTTCTTGCTACAGTTGTTAAATGAATCACAACAGTTGTTAAATTAGTGACATGGTTGTTAAGTGAACTGGGCTTCCCCATTGATTTTACTTATCGGAAAGTCACAAGAAGTGATCATATGAGCCTGGGACACTGCGACTGTCATAAAAATATGAGTCAGTTGCCAATCATCTGAATTTTCATCACGTGACAATGAAGGTGCTGCAATAGTCATAAGGGTAAAAAACAGTCAGAAGTCACTTTTTTTCAGTGCCATTGTAACTTTGAACGGTCGCTAAATGAACTGTTGTAAGTTGAGGATTACCTGTAAAAGTCAATTAAGCAAGATTAACACATCTTGCCCACATACCGGTATTTTGTAATGAGCCAACAGAGCAATCCAAACCTTTTGAGATGGCATTTTCTGAGGTCTTACATGGGTTCAGAAGTGTCCTGTTCCCATTGTAACTTTGAACGGTCACTAAATGAACTGTTGTAAGTTGAGGATTACCTGTAAAAGTCAATTAAGCAAGATTAACACATCTTGCCCACATACCGGTATTTTGTAATGAGCCAACAGAGCAATCCAAACCTTTTGAGATGGCATTTTCTGAGGTCTTACATGGGTTCAGAAGTGTCCTGTTCCCAACTTTGAAGAGGTGTGCTATTGCGTGTGCATGTATACACATACACACGCACTCATACACAATTGCTGTTTAATAGTCCTCAAAAGGGCACACTGATGCAAGAGCAATTTTGGATTTACTGGATTCAAAGCTCGTTTTCTCTTCTATGTAGCCCACAATTCTTATCCACTCCAGGCAATTGCATGCATATTCTCCTCCCACTGAAACCTATGGGAACTATTCTTTTGAAAACTGTGGAGGTGGGGAGAAAAGTACTTTATGTCCTGCTGCTCCCCACTACTTCTCTTCCCTCATTTTACAATTGTTCTACAGTTTATTATTACCATTCTCAACCAAACTGAGTAACAGAAATCAGAAGGATTCAAAATGCAAATAAAGAAAAGGGATATAAAAAAAGAGAAATTTCTTTTGAATCCATAAACATACTGGTTTCTTGATGTACCTGCTGATTACATTGTCAGATACTTAAAAATGATTTAATACAGTTTCAGTGAAAGCAAGTCTGCTTTATACATTGAAAATAGGACCATAACAATAATGATAGGACCAAGGGACCAGTGAGCTTGTAGAAAAGGGAAAAACTTATTTTGAACAAACTTATTTTGACTGAAAACTGGCAAATGAAAACTGCACCATGTGCTTTCAGGCCAATGTTGCCCCCTTATTTGAAGTACGGATGGAGTTGTATAAAGATGACTTAAGGTATCGTCCATCGCTGGAAGTGGGAACAGAACACGGTTTTTTGGAAATGGTAGAAAACTTAATGAATGATATCTACGATACAGCAAAGCTTATACCCCGACTGGCAGAAGGGAAGCTTAGCTATAAGGTTAGTCCCAATCTATGGATCTTTTTTTCACCTGAATAAATCTAGAACAACTGATAACCACTCAGGCAAGAGTTGACTATTATTCTGGTTCAAAATGCCTTGAGGGCATCAAACTAGGTTCCATCTGGCTTTACACAACGTTCTTATTGTTTGTGATGGGGCAAAGAAAGAGCAGTGAATATTTATCTTTTAAAGAACTGTTAAACATGCCCCCCCCCAATTTCTGCATACCTATTTTGAGGACAGAATCATACAATGATGTATCTAAGGTTGAAAATGAAGATTATAACCAGTGGCGGGATTCAAATATGTGAACAACCGGTTCTCTGTGTGGATGCCGCTTCCGGAAGTCCATTCTGAGCCTGGGCAACAAAAAATTAGCTACCGGTTCTGCCGAAGTGGTGCGAACTGGCTGAATCCCACCACTGATTATAACCCATGTCCCTACAATGTCTGTTTAGGCAATCTCTAATTGAGCATCCAAGGAACAGCAATTAATGGGCACAGCAGCAAGCAGGCCCAGCAACAGTTCGCAAATCATGAATGTTGTAAATTAGTATTAATGCTCATCGTGACATCCTTTTATTTTTACTTTTTTTTTTTAAAAGGAGGATTGAGTCAAAGGACAGCTCACTGGTAATCATCATGATGATGGTAGTAGTGGTGATGATTTCCTGTGGGAAGGTAGTATTGCAGACATTCTTCATTCTGTTCCCAAAATAATTGTGTGAGCTGGGATGAGAAAGAGCAACGGGTGAAGAGTGATGGAGTGAGCTCCACGATTGAATGGGAACCTGAACGTGGACCTTCCCTGTCCCAGTTCAACAGCTTCAGCAGTATATTACAGTAGCTATTTTGAAAAAAATCCTCTTTTACTATTAAAAACATATTATCCTTTGCAATATTTTCAAGTAATGCACATTGGGGCCCCTAGGGATCTTTCCCCATTTGATTTATAATTTTTGTTCCCAGATAGAGATTTCCTGCAAATTTCTCCTATGGTTAAACACAAAAATGCAGGAACAGACAGGCACTATGAAAGAAGTAACACAAGCTCTTTCTCAGTAGATAGCAAAGAAGCAACTGTCATATATAACCCCGGAATACTCTCATTATTAGGTATAAATAAATAAAAGTTCATTTAATACAACACATGACTTTTTTTTTTACAGGAGGCAACTAGTTAGTTTATATAATTATCTAATGCCAGTATGGTCCTTGATGTTTGCAGACTGACTTGGAAGATATGGGAGAAATAATAGAGATGCGGGAGGAAGTGGCAAACATTGTGATGAATACCATGAAGCAGGGCGAGGAATATCAAGACTCCTTTGAAAAATACTCCTATCTTTGGATGGATGATCCCCAGGAATTCATGCAGCGTTTCCTCACTTTTGGCCATGCTCTCACACAGGAGGAGCTTGAATCTCATGCGGAGGAGTATTTGCCACATGTTGCACCCACTCTTGAGCAATTCCAGCTACAGGTTAGAAGAGGAGGGGATGGATGTGTCAAGGGAGACTTCCATTCTTTATCTGGATAAACCATAGAGTGTAATGTTATGGGGATATCTCCTACCCTGTTTCCTTAACTCTGTAATGGCCACATCACTGCTAATGAGGGTGTGTAACAATACATCTTGTGCAGTGGTGGGATTCAAATATGTGAACAACCAGTTCTCTGTGTGGATGCCGCTTCCGGAAGTCCATTCTGGGCCTGGGCAACAAAAAATTAGCTACCAGTTCTGCCGAAGTGGTGCGAACTGGCTGAATCCCACCACTGATCTTGTGTCTTCTTTCAGTGGCTCCATTTCAATCATTCTCTTTCTGTCTCTCTGTTCAGCCCTATTTGTTTTATAATGCCCCAAATCTGATTCTTAAAATATGGTCTCTGGTCTGTAAGATTGATCTTAATAAGAATGTGCATCTAGTGTCTCTTCTAATTTCTACATTTTAATAATGGTCACCATATAAATTATACAAATGCCCAATGGTGTTTTTTAACCTGAAAATTGTTTTGTCCTCAATACCTGTGCTTTCTTTTCTTCATCTTTTGTAAAGTATTTTTGCTAATCATCCATAACCAGAAGAGGGTGCTCTGTCCCTAGGAAAGATAGTCTTCCCCCACTTTTTTTCAATTCTGCAGCAGTAATGGGAAGTTGACTATGCAGACTTTGTAGCACACATTTATACTTCAGTCACCTGTATGTCCTCCATCAGTGAAAGAGTTAGAAAAGATAGGCAGCAGGAAGGTATATGTAGAAATCCTACTCTACTAGGTCCATTTCTGTTCTGAACTATTTTTTTTTGGGTTTCCTAGATTGATACGTACGAAAAACTATATGAAGAAGTGTCCAAGTTTGATAATACCAAAGTGTTCAATGGTTGGCTGCAAAGTGACTGTCGGCCCTTCAAGCAAGCCCTCCTGAACACTATCAAACGCTGGAGCTTAATGTTCAAGCAGCACCTCATCAATCATGTCACTAATAGGTAGGATGGGAAACTATTTTGACAATTTCCAAACACCTGATAACACAACTCTTCCCCCCCCCCCAATATGGATGCGTTCAAGGCAATCACAGTGATTACCTTCAGAAACTCGCTATTTGTAATTAGGAAGCCCACAAGTAGGACATGGGTGTAATAACACCTCTCCCACTTGAATTAGCTGTCAACTGTACTGAATAAATACGGCAACTCTGATTGTGAAAATGTCACACAATATGATAGCTAGTAATTTCTGATGGCCTTATCCTTTGTCAATTTGTCTAATCTAGTTCTCAAGCTATCTGAGTTAGTAGCCACTTCCCCATGTTGTGGGAGGGAGCACCAAATTCAATTATGTGCCTTGTAAAAAAACACTTTCTTTTTTCTGTTCTGAATCTCCAACTATCACTGGATGATTCCAGTGTTGGGATTAAAAGTTACACCTCTGGGGGAAAAAAAATCTTCCTCCCCCAGCTGTCTTCTCTCAGCAGAGAAAGACAGAAAACATGGCTAGGCTAAGAAGATGAGACAGCAAGTTGCCTCTCAGATAAAAAAAATTACTCTGTCTCAGAGGGTATCATTGCTTTCTATGACAAAAAGAAACACTACTGACTATGGAAGCTGAAGATGTAAGTTTATTGGTGTTTATATAAAACCACTTTTTAAATTTGCTGTAAAATAGACTAACATGGTTACTCCTTCAAATCAATGTTATTTCTGCATTGAAGGAAGCATTGAAGAGAGCCAGAATATCACTTTTCTGCCCTTTATAGCCTTCAGGAGCTTGCTACTTTCATGAAAGAGGCAAGTGCAGGCTTAACTAAACCAGTGAAAGAAGGTGACTACGATGGGCTTGTTGAAGTGATGGCACACTTGATGAGAGTCAAAGAGAGACAAGTAGCTACTGACAATATGTTTGAGCCCCTAAAGCAGACTATTGAATTACTAAAATTGTATGGAGAAGAAATGCCTGAAGAGATCCATATGCAGTTGCATGTAAGTATACCAGCAGTAATTTTCACTAGAAACAATTAGCCATTAGTTATCTTTAAAAAAAAATAAAAAATAGTCTTTGGATATAATATAAAATGATAGGATTCCTTTTGTACAACATAAAGAATCCCAAGCATCAAATGTTTTTATATTTCCTATATGTTGGAATAGAAAGAAGTGCAGAACATTTAGAGAAAAAAATAATGTAGGAAAGTAAATACCTAATAAAACTCTAAATTTACACAATCTGCAGGGCTCCATTCTATAATTCTGTTTCAACTGTCTGAGATCCAGTGTGATCTGTCATAAATGTTGTATTGTATACACGTTTCTTTAATGTTAACTCTGCTGAAATTGGTATTCAAAAAGTCACAAATATGAATCGACCAAGTCCCCAATAAATTGTACATCCTCTTATTTAGCTAACTGACTTCTTTAATATTCTTTTTTCTCTCCTCATATTACCTATAATAGTCTGTATTTATTTCTCTCATCCAAAGGTCTCTCACAGCTGCATGAACGAAATGTCTACTTTTATTTTTTAATATTATAATTTTTTTTGGTCTTTTAGGACTTGCCAGAACAATGGAACAACACCAAAAAGTTGTCCTTCCAAGTCAAACAAAATGTGGCTCCTCTGCAAGCCAGTGAAGTTACAATCCTCCGAAGGAAATGCCAACAATTTGAGGTATGTTTTATGATTAAAGTCCAACTTTGCTCAAACTCCCTCAAGTTAACAATGGATACAACATAGATTGAGCACATTAGGGGAGGAAAGACACTTAAGATGGATACTTGCCGCCCGCTTGGCGGCGAGGTCCCGTTCCATGAGAGGGCCCCTTTTCCGACACTTATTTTTCAACACTTCTGGGGTTTGGGGTTTCCACTCATAAAATTCTTGGGGAGAAAAGGAATCACCACCAGTTTGGGACAGTCTCTTGGACCCAGCAGATTGCATCAGCGCAAGAGATTCAGAGCCAGGCTGCAAAAAATCAGAACAATAAAAGAAAATGAGGCTTTTCAGTACAGATAGTCCTCGACTTACAACAATTCGTTTAGTGACCATACAAAGTTCAACGGCACTGAAAAAAAGTGACTTATGACCGTTTTTCAGAATTATGACATTTTCAGCATCCCCGTGATCATCTGATCAAAATTCAGATGCCTGGAAACTGGTTCATATTTATGGTCATTGCTGTGTCCCAAGATCATGTGATCCCTTTCGCAACCTTGTGACAAGCAAAGTACACGGGGAAGCCAGATTTACTTAACAACTGGTTATTAACTTATCAGCTGCAGTAATTCACTTAACAACCAAGGCAAGAAAGGTTGTAAAATGGGGCAAAATTCACTTAGCAAATGTCTCACTTAACAACAGAAATGTTGGGCTCAATTGTGGTCGTACATCGAGGACTACCTGTGTTCCTTTGCTGCTGTCCAGTGGGTGCCCTACTTTGTGCACATGGAGGTTGGCTATTTTGCTGCCTTTGCTCCCCACTGCCTACATCTGACTGCCATGCCACCCACTGAGCACTCTGCATGCACAAGCCAGCCCTGCAGCTGACCATGGCCGGATTTTTAGTTTTTTTTAAAAAAATGACAGCCAGATGACTGAGGCCCTGTCCTTGTTTGGCTCCAGGAGAGTTACTATCCTTACATTAACAACAGTTACCCTACAGGAGATTGCAGATTCTGAGAGTTGCCCTCCCTCACACTAGGTTGTGCCAGGCTGGCAGAGTGGACTGTTTTAAAGAGTGATGGTCTTCCCCAGTGGTGGGATTCAGCCGGTTCGCACCACTTCGGCAGAACCAGTAGCTAATTTTTTGTTGCCCAGGCCCAAAATGGACTTCCGGAAGCGGCATCCACACAGAGAACCGGTTGTTCACATATTTGAATCCCGCCACTGGTCTTCCCCAAGCTTTGCCCTGATTGCTATCAGTAAATGTTATAATCCAAGTTCATTATCATTCTGAATTGGTGGCAGCCAATATTGGTTCATAATTTTAGACTGCTGCAGTCATGCAACTCTTGGTGGCTTATAAGAAATAAAATATACATAATACAATAACATCGTTATCACCATTATCAAAGATGTAATCATAAAAAGTATATTCACAAGTGTATTGTGAAAAGTGTAACATAGAAACAATTCTTAAGTGTTATTTTACTACTTTAAAGAAGGCCCTCCAGAAAAGCCCCATCTCCTTCTTTCAGAAGGCCAACCAGGTTAAGGCAGTTAATCTCCAGTGATGATCTATTCCTTAGCATGTAGTCATAATGGTGAAGCATCTCCTCCCAGCTCCAGTCCTTCTGTTCTGATGGTAGTGGGGACTAACAGCAAATTTTTCATATTGGACAGGCCAATTCTGGTTGAAGGAGGAGGGCCTTAAGTGTTCCAGTGTTGCATTTAGTGATTATTAATTTCCTGTTCAAAATTTCCTTTGTCTTTTTTGTTCAGATTAAACAACATGAGTTCAGAGAGAAATTCCGAATCGATGCACCTTTCACTTTTGTTGATCCAGACCCATATAAATCCTTAAGCAAGGTAATAATTTGCTAAGACAGTGCTTTCCAAACCTGGGCAAACTACCCCAAGTTGGGTAAAAATGTTTTTTTTTTGGGGGGGGGGGGTGTAACAACACACAAACCCATTAACCAGATGTTTACATTGACTTAAAGACTGCCACATATACTAAAATATACTCAAAAATCTCCCAAAGTATTTTTATTAAGATGAAAATCAATGAAATTACCAATGGTTATTTGCTGAAATGACATTATAAGTATTATTGTCTTTATAATACTGGTAGTCCTAGAGCTACAATTCACTGATCATTCGAAGTTACAACAGTGCTGAAGGAAGGGACTTAACAACTGGCCATCAAAGTTTGATAAAACTTTCTGATAAGCCATGTTTGGTAATGAAGGAAAAGGTTTGGGAAGCACCGTACTAAGACATGGAAATGTCTATCTAGGTAATATTGTATGGATTTCAAAGAATAACTGCTCTAATGCATATGCAGTACTTTTAGTGCCACAGTAAAATTCCCAGAGCGATTGAGCTCTGTTGTTTCCCTTTGTTGAGTTATATATGCCATTAATAATTGTCACATGTGCTATCAACCATGCATCAAGAAGACTTCAATAAGGTCTTGAAGAATGGCCTGGAGTGCCACGTTCCTGGCTTTAGTGCTACTGAGAAGATAGAAGGTCTAACTTCTGTACTCAGCAAGTGGAAACCAATGCCTTTTCATTGTGTGCTTCCAGCAACAAAAAATGATTACTGGTATGGAAAAAGAGATGGAAGCCCTATCGAAATCTGCAAGCTTGTTTGAAGTATCTGTTCCAGACTACAAGCAGCTAAAAGCATGCCATAAGGAAGTGCGCTTGCTCAAGGAGCTCTGGGACATGATTGTCTTGGTAAGACTTTGAAGTGTAATTTGTGGAATGGGACAAGTGCTAAACTCTGAACCAAAATGGCAGGTCTTGCCACATCAAAAAGCAGAAAAAGTGAATTACCGAGGGAAGAAAATCCCAAGTTAGATCAATGTTGCTTCCCCTGTAACCCAAGTTTTTTTGTTTGCTTCTTTGTTTGTTTCATTGACAATCTGCTGATTGATTTCTTTGAGTGACTCTATCACTCTATTTTTGTTTGGAAGTGGAAGTATGGCCAGGGTGTTTGACGAGCAGAATATTATTTCTTTAATGGTTATATGGTTAGCATGATCTTCTATGTGTAGGATAGAGAGATCAAACTGAGTGTTTGATGGAAAGTATGAGAAGTCATTGCAACTGATAGGCTCTTGTGAAGGATGAGGGAACTGCATAGGAGAAGAGCTTGGTTCTCTCTGGATCCAAAAGGGAACAGCAGGTGCCCTGCCGCATTGCTTATTTGTCTCCTCCTGTGATCTGTTGATATAAGCAATTCTGCTTGTGAGTCTTCGTGTTTTTTTCATAACAACCCAAAGTGCTATTTGTGTGGGTATCCACAAGGGAGGAAGAAGAGGAAAGTGACAATACTGGGGTGATAATATTATCATGTAAAATTCATGATGTATATGTTTGTATCAGATACCATAAAATCATTACAAAATTTTGTCACTTGCATGATGACATCACACCCTTGAGCCATGACTTTGATGTCATTGTGGCTTATTACAGACATCTATGACTATTTCCAATTTCTTGGCATTGGGGGAGTTTTCTATCCTCATTTCTGAAGATATTGATCATTTGCCTCTAGAGCACCCAAGAGCAACTTGCTTATGCACCCATTAAATAACAAATCATTTAAAGCTGTGTACTGTGTGTTCCTAATGCAGGAAAACATTTATTTTGAATGGCCCATTTGGGCTACTGAAAAATAGGTTTGAATATCGCATTATTTGCATTGCATAGGGATGAATGGTAGTAAAGGGTTAAAATAGATATCTCGTTACTATAAGTTTTGTCTCCTTTGAGCTGTAAAATCTTCAAAGCCTTCAAAGTGAAGGCTTTATAAGGTTTTATAAGACTGTTTCTCTACAGAAAAGATTGCACACATATATACATTTCCATCTAGGTAAATGAAAGCATTAATGATTGGAAAACAACCAAGTGGAAAGAGATTAATGTTGAACAAATGGATCTTGATTGCAAGAAATTCGCTAAGGATGTGAGAAGTTTGGACAAGGAAATGAGACCATGGGATGCTTTTATGGGACTGGATAATACAGTTAAAAACATGATCACATCTCTTCGAGCTGTGAGTGAACTCCAAAATCCAGCTATCCGAGATAGACATTGGAAAGAACTCATGCAGGCCACTCAGGTAATCTAATGTAGGCTAAAACAAAGGCCCACAAGGTTGATGATCACCATCATTGTCACCCTCATCATCTTTCTAATTTATGATCTTCCACCCACAGATTTGAAGTGTTCCAATAAAGTGAAATATAAAAATTAGTATCTGTAGAAACCTATATAAAAACAACCTTTTTATTTATTTTTATTGTTGTACTGTGAGCTGCCTAGAGTTATGGAACATAAGATAAATAGCTATATCAGTCTTTTAAATAAATGAATGAATAAATATATTATAAATAAAGGGAAAGTCATAAAACAGTGAGACCCAAACATTGGTTCTTCTGATTTCTTGTTAATCTGAATGTAAATTGAAGCTGCAATTATTGTAGAATTGCAGAGTAGAATAGGAAGACTACGGATGAGTGTTCAGCTCTGACTGACTGTCCTTCCTCGCACGTCTTCCGTACCAGGTGAAGTTTACCATGTCTGACGAAACAACACTGGCAGACCTGCTTCAGCTGAATCTTCACAAGTTTGAAGATGAGGTTCGCAGCATTGTAGACAAGGCTGTGAAGGAATCTGGGATGGAAAAGGTACTGTTTGCCCCATGCCATGACCATTAATTACTCCCTCCTAGGTACAGAACAGTTTGAAATGACATTGAACAGAGTTGTGGGTTCTCATTCTTTTCTTCATTATGTGGGCAAATCTCCACATAATGGGATCTGTTTGATGTTTGGGAATAGCTGAGAACAAAATCTGACTGAGGTCCTGCATGCTAGGCAGCAGGCAAGCAAACATTGTTCAGTTTTAAGCCTTTTTGGAAACCAAAGTTAAAAAAAGCCTATCATTCTACTGATTAAGATCAAATGTTTCCTTTTCCACATAAACCTTTGCATCCTCTGTTTAAATGTTTTTTTTTAATATAGTGTAATTGCAAATATGTATTATAATTATTCTTATCATCTCACAATATGGATTCTCCATTAAGTTCCCAGTCCAATTGGATCTAAAGGCCAAGAAAACTTTCAAACAGAGTCATTGATGTATCTGCTCAAGACAATGTTGCAGCATTTAAATATGTTAAGTCCTTTTTTAAGGTTATTATTCTTTATTAATAAAACCTTATTAATATTAGGCCATCATAGACTTTCTTAACTAGGTTTAAGGCTTTAGAATAGAATAGAGCTGGAAGGGACCTTAGAGGTCTTCTAGTCTTTGAAGTGGTTGTCTCAACACAAATAAACCTCCCAATTAAAAAAAACATTTAACAACTTATATATCTTAACATCTCAGAAGAACTTTTTCTAGAGCTTGTTTCGAACAACTAGACTCCATGGTAGGACATGAGAGGTTTCATGGAGTCCCAATTGAAGAAAGACTGTATATTTCTGGAGAACCAGCTGTTGAAGATATTGGACATATTCTTCTTGACTGCAAACTGTACCCTGCAGAAAGGGTTCTTATTTAAAAATTAAAAAATACCAAGGCATCTGGGAGAAATTGTCTTATTTTTTACAGGGAATGAACGTGCACGTCACTAGTAAGACTGCAGTGTTTTTTTCAAAAGCCATTTCAAAGAGGATGGAATTTTAGATCAGATTGGGATTAGCTGTAGGGGTGATGGCTTACTAAGGCCATAGTGCTTTTTTTGGGGTATCTATTTGTATATTTGCATTTGTTTTATATTTTTTGATATGGTCAAATGACTAAATCAAGTTTCCATTCCATTCCATTACATTCTATTATTCTTTTCTAATTATTCTTATTTTGTTATTTGTATACCATTTTGAGATAACATGTGCTCATTACTACATTAATCAAAGGTGCATCAGGACAGGGCTTGAAGTCCTACATTTGAAGTCCAGTAATTTTCTGAGCAACATTCAAAGCCCTAAGTATCTTGGGATCAGAAGGATCCTCTGCTGCACATCAATTTGTCTTCAAGTCATAAATGGAAGCTTTTCTCTGTGAAAGGATGACAAGCAGAGGGTTACTTCATACCACTAATGGAACTCTTTCCTAGCAAAGTCACTAGCGACTTTGTTTTTTCTTGTCCTTTTAGCACCAAGGAGATACATGTTTATTCTTTGCAGAGCTTTTAAGTTTGCTGTCTTAACCTATTGTAACTGCTGTTCCAATGCTGGCTTTACTCAGAGTAATTTGTTTTGCAGTATTGCATTGTTTGTTCTTTTATTGGGAACTGTTCTGGAACACAGCATATAAAACATATAAAATAACCCTGCTGTGTAAAGTCTGGAACAGTGTGCTGTGTTTGCCAAATTATGTTCCTCATTAGCTGGTACTATACACAACTGTGACCAGGAATGGAACTGCCTTCTTTAATATTTGTCTTCCCTTTTAAAGTCCTATATTCACGAGTAAGAAAATAGTGCATAAAGGATCCCATTGGCTTCAGTTCCCATGATTCCAGCAAGCATAGTTTTGGGCCAACGTAGTTGATGTGTTATGAATATGTAAGTTCAACAGATTAGGATAATACTAAGCAAGGGAGTGGGGTTCTCACAATGTTGCCTTGCTTTGGTTTGCTTTAGCAAAATAGGACAGATCCACCTGCATTTGCAATACAGCATTTTTTAAAACGTTTCTCCCCTTTTATTATTATCTGAAGGTGTTGAAGGCTCTTGACAGTACCTGGTCAACCATGCAGTTTGAACATGAGCCTCACCACAGGACGGGAACAATGATGCTGAAGGCAGACGAAGCACTAGTAGAAACCCTTGAAGAGAACCAAGTGCAGCTCCAGACTCTGATGACTTCTAAGTATCTGGCCCACTTCCTACAGGAGGTCTCCAGCTGGCAGCAGAAATTATCCACTGCTGACTCTGTGATATCCATTTGGTTTGAAGTCCAGAGAACCTGGAGTCACCTGGAGAGCATTTTCATTGGCTCAGAAGACATTCGAAACCAGCTTCCTGAGGATTCAAAGCGTTTTGATGTCATTGACAAAGATTTTAAAGTAAGCAAACTTCCTTTTAAGCACTGATTCTGTTACTATTGCAAAAATACTACTAGAATGGCTAACAAATCTTTCTTCTCTTTAAAGGAATTAATGGCTGATGCAGTAAAAACTCCAAATGTGGTTGAGGCAACAAATAAACCAGGTCTCTATGACAAGCTAGAGGCCTTGCAGCAAAGGTCAGGATGCTAATTTTGTCAAAATGCAAATGTAAAATAGAGCAGAAGGAATGATTTTTTGCAGCAGAAGCAAGTCACAGGGTGACAATTCTTGCAAGTCACCTTTTAGTCAGAGAGAGAGAGAGAGAGAGAGAGAGAGAGAGAGAGAGAGAGAGAGAGAGAGAGAGAGAGAGAGAGACCCATTTCATCAGTGCCAAGTTTCTATTTATAATTTCTGTTTGTTTTTAATGGCAGCATTAAATGGTGCTAGGCCCCCATTCTGAATAACTAAAATTCTTCAGCTAGGACTTGGAAACAGAAGCTTTTTCTACTTGGCCTTGTTTTGGAAATAATTGCCTGTCACAATGATAACTGGGGATAGTTATGTTTCAGTGGCTATGGAAAATGTATTTGAGTAGTTGTCCCACCGCACTAATGCATAGGCTGCCTCAAACAAGAACCATTGTTGCAGTGTTAGGTAATGAAGATTATTTCATTATTTCTTTAAATGGAACAATAGTAGATAATATACAAAGCATAACTTGAGCACCAAATTTATCACAGCCTCTGATACAACATATTTGCAAGTGACCTTTTGCTTGTAGGTTAGGTGCTATTCCTATAATTTATTTTACTTATTAAATTTCTACACCACCCATCTTACCTGAGGCTGGTGAGATATGCATGCCCATTTCTTAACACTCTTGTCCCTTTTGAGTAATTTCTGAGCCACGTCCATCAAAAGCGTTAATGATCGTGTTGGCATCAAACAAAATGAGGGTTCTCTTTATGGTGGAGGTTTCCCTGCTTCCTTGGGTTTTTCAGAAGCTAACATTTAGGCTGAAAGCTGCTTGGGACAGAAGCCACTTTTGGGTTTGGTCACCTCATCCCACTACAAGCAGTAAATGGAAACCAGATGATGTTCAAAGGGCCCAGTGCTCCCACATCTGCCTCTGTTTCCCTGGAAGTGTTGTGTTGAGGTTTAAAAATGATATATATTTTTTAAAATAATCAGATGCCTGGGAGTGCTTCAAGCCTGTCCTTTGCCCCTCTGATTATTATTAGTCCTCACAAGGACCTGAGACATCCTGAGGAAGTAAAATGGCACTCAATTGAAGGCTATCTTGTCAGTCTAAAATGCTCGCAGCCAATACCTCACCTTCCCAAGAAAAATCAAAGTAGGGATGAAGTCAATTACATTCCCTAGCAAAGAAGGAGAATGCCGTGTAGGCCAAAAAGAGGAAGTAGAGTGAAGTGAAGAGAGAGAAAAAAAGCGGGAAAATACAAATGCACAGAAGAGAGTCATATTTAAATGGATCAAATGTTTGGGAGATTCCAATTTCACTTCGCGTATTGACCCTGAGAAAATTAAACCTCTGCTTTAAAGCCTACATCCATGTACATCTATAGCGATGAATAATGATAATCTTAGAGAGAGCAAAAAGAATGCTATTACTACTTTCTTCTCACTTGCTTTTTAGTTTGGCACTCTGTGAAAAAGCTCTGGCTGAATATTTGGAAACCAAGAGACTGGCTTTCCCTCGATTTTATTTTGTGTCTTCTGCTGATCTGCTGGATATTTTGTCCAATGGTAATGACCCCGTTGAGGTATGATGGAATGTCTTGGGTTATTTATTTATTTATTTGGAACTTGTAATGGAATTTGTAATCGAATGTCAGGAGTCTGACTAAGTTCTCTTTCCCACATAAAAATTAATCTATCCAATACAAACACCACAGAATAATAGAAACTGAACAGGATTTCTCTGACTTGATAACAGTTGGGGAAAGGGGTTGTAGCTTAGTGAAGCCTATGGTTTAAATTTTGACAATCTCACTTAACAGTTAATAAAATGACCTTTCTCTCACTGGGATCAAACAGTTAGAGAAGAAAATGAGTGAATGGATCAGTTGCACAGATTTGAGTGATGTTTTCAAATTAGACACTTTTGTTCAATTGATCAATGCATATTTACTTCAAGCTTTCAACAGTGATGATCATTTTAAAGAACTGCTGATGTCTTCATCAGACTTCTAATACTACTGTCTGGTCCTTTGTGTTGTAATTCTTGAAGGTGTCCCGCCATTTGTCCAAATTATTTGATAGCATGGCAAAGCTGAAATTCAAACTAGATGCAGAAGGAAAGCCTCTGAAGATTGGCGTGGGAATGTACAGCAAAGATGATGAGTATGTTGATTTTGACAAGGACTGTGACTGCTCTGGACAGGTTAGTTATAATCTTTTTAAATGCAGTATTCCTGTAGACCTTAAGTCAGCAGAAAAATATCACAATGTCACTCTGAAACAATGTTCTGCTCAAGTATTAAGTTACTGAGCATACTGACCTTACGGTCTCAATGTGGGGCAATTGAAAAGCACTGAATGGTGGACTCCCCTGAATGATTTTTCTGTCACAGTAGCATTACCTGCTGACGGGAAAAATCATCACCAATCATGGTTTTTACCAGCAGGCTTGGTTAACTGAAGTGAGTTTAGCACCCTTCAAGTTGCCACGTTGGCAGGTTACTGGCCCTAGCAGAACTTTCATAGTGGTGTCACTCACTATCTCTGAACAGATGTCTGGCACTTTTCTGGAAGGATGCTAAGCCTGTGTTCCTCATTGATTCTCACCTCTTTGCTGCACTTATGACCTTTTTTTTACCTAAGTGAAAATAGGAGAACTCTTGCCGGTATCACCCTGCTGCCATAAATCCCAAATAAAATAGTGCTGCCAGGATATAGCTGACAGTGAGTGACAGCAAGCAAAATTACATCCTCCACTGCCAAAAAAATTATGATACTAAGAAATATGGCCAGACAAACCCCCTAATAGACAGACATTGCAGGCCATTGGTTGCAGAGCCAGCAACATTCAATTGGCAAAATCTGGCTCTATTTCCTGTTTTTTAAGTTTAGATCCATTTTCAACAGGCAAGTCTACTGTACTTCCAGAAGGGACCAACTCACATAAGTTTTGAATTATATGTCCTGAAACACATTATAGACATTATATAGGCACATTCCCTTGCAAAAGCCAAGTATTGAGTGCCTCTTCCAACCCAAGCAAAAATACCCGCGGAGGGCAATGAAGAGGTGTCATGTCTGCAATATCTTCAGTGGCCAGCAAGAGTTGAGCAGACCTTACTCTTTGATCGTCTTCTCACCATCATCATAATGAGGCATGGTAGATGATTTCTATGGCAAATAATTTTGCGCTGGAAGAAAAGGTAAAACACCCCTTTAACACCAGAACAGCTAAAACTGAATATAAGCTGCTCTACCGTGAGCTGAAGAAAATAGCCTGAGAATATATCCATTGAAAATAGTGACTGAGGTGATGTCACACTACGGTTGGTGGGGTGTAAGGCTGTGCCCTATGAAAAACAATAAACCACGCTGTCTGGGACATGTCATAGAAGGACAGTTCAACACAGTTCATTCAGAGATCCTTCAAGTGATGCTAAGTTTTCATCATCTCTTTTCTATGTATGCTTTAAATAACTGGATATCATCAGCAAATACGGCATCTCTAACTCCAGTTGTAAAGTTTAAAAGATCCTTGGCATAAAAACTACATTTATTTGTAAAAAAAATCATTTATTTTTAATCCCTGCTTTCTGTTCTCTAATTATTAGTCAGTGAGACTAATGGCAGTTGAATTTACTTATAAGGTTTTAGTGAGGAGCTTCCTGAAAATCCAAATGTACAAAATCAGATCACTTTTACCCACATTTGCGAAGTCTCTCTCAAAAAATGTAGAAGGCTAGTAGTATAAGACTAACATTATGGCTACCATACTAGTTCTTCAGCAGTAATTTTTCTACTATAGGATTGGTTATATCTTCTTCAATCATATTTTCCACAAGTTTACCCAAAATTAACCTATCTTCAATTAATCCCATCAGTCCCTTAAAAAAAATACACTGGACTTTTTCCAGACAAGAGTAGATGCCAAGTTAGAGATAAGAATTCTATTAGATGATCAGATCACATCTGTATTCCCTAAGAACTTTCTAGTGGCTGTCTTCTGAAGCCTTTCTTTAATTTTGTTATTAAATCATATCAACAGGAGCTATCTTGTCAATTCATGAATAAGAAGAGGTTGATAAATACTATAGGCTAACATCAGGATAGCTACTGAAAATTATTTTTTAGCAACAGCAAAATGCAACAACCTTACAGTACTGTACTAATTTTTGACTTATCATGATCATCATCTCACTGTTCTGCCAATAAGGCACACGATACAAATGAGTAAAAATTACACCTGTATTTTGTAATATAATCTGGTGAGGAAAGAGATTTAGAATTTGGACATTTAGAAGGATGCATATCAAGGCAGCACAACATGCAAAATTAATTTGGAAAGTCTACACCCAGGTTGAAGTTTGGTTAAACCGAGTGTTGGAGAGAATGCAGAGTACCTTGCGCCAACTAATAGCTGAAGCTGTAGTGACTTATGAGGAAAAGCCGAGAGAACAATGGATATTTGATTACCCAGCCCAGGTAAGCAAAAAGCACTATGGTTCAAAGGCATGTAATGCATAAAAAGGAGGCAGGAACCAAAACAAGTTATGTTTATTCCATTTAAATTTTTGGTCCTCTCTAGACAGCATACATATCTAATTCTTCCATCTCCTGTTTTCCCTACAACAAAAACTCTGTGAATGAGTTGACTTGGGCTAAGAGAGAAGGACTAGCCCAAAATCACCCAGTGAACTTCCAGGCCTAAGGACTCCCAGCTCTAAGTCACAGTCCTGATTTCTAGCCCAACATCTCAGCTGCTACTCCAGAGTGGCTGAAATTCTAACAAAATACAAAGGTAGACAGAAGAAGCATTTTTTTGTAAGTTTAAGCCTAAAGTCTGATTACCCATACCTCAATGAGGGGCAATGTTTCTAGATGATTCACAGGACTGCAACTTTTCATATAACTTTTTGTCTGTGGCAGATTGCTTTAACATGTACCCAGATCTGGTGGACTACGGAAGTTGGCATTGCCTTTTCACGACTGGAAGAAGGCTATGAAAATGCAATTAAAGATTACAATAAGAAACAGGTGAATAGAGTTCTCTCAGTTTACCTGACTGTAAAACATTGGTATGTGCAATGATAGAACCTGTGTACGTGTACGTGTGTGTGTGTGTGTGTGTGTGTGTGTGTATCAGACAAGTTTCCACAGCTCATGCTGAAAGAGATCAGAAAAGCCTTTCATCTCTTTTGTTTTCCTCTTCACAGATTAACCAGCTGAACACCTTAATTACACTGCTGATTGGGAACTTATCTCCAGGGGACAGAATGAAGATTATGACCATTTGTACTATTGATGTGCATGCCAGAGATGTCATTGCCAAAATGATTTTAGCAAAGGTATATTATGAACTAAACACTGCGCAGTATTTTGTTCATGGGCATGTTTGAGCAAACCTTTTGTTCTGTTCGTTCATCCTGAAATCTCTTAATTTCAGGTTGAAAGATAAATTGCAAGAATCAGCCTCCCCCAGCCTGGTGCACTTCAGATATAATGGACGACAATTTTTATAATCCCCATTGACCGTGTCTGGGAGATTTCAGAATTGTAATTTAATACATCCACCATGGAAAAATGAATAAGCAAAGGGGTTGGGCCAATCATACCACTACAAATTGTTTTAGCTAGCAGATGCCATAGAACTCAATCTGCTCTAATGCATTCTAATTTTGTCATGAAGGAATCCTGAAAAAAATACAGAAAAATGTGCAGGGCAATTATGACCTTACCAAATATAAAATGAAATGTTCATCTCTTACTATGCCTTTGGGAGGTCAAACATTTTGGGAGTTTTACCTTAAAACTTTAATAACCTGATCTCTGAGATAAGTTATTGCACTGGAAATGATGTAAGGCCTTGTCCCTTGTTAACAAAGGGCAAACAGATCTGCTATGGCATGTGAAATTCTGAAGAGGTGTTCCTCTTGGTTGCATTAACTTACATGATTGAAAAATATAGACTTGGAAATTAGATGTATGAAAGGCTTTTAATCTAGTCACATAGTCAGCCGCCTGACAAAAGAACACCAAGAGTTATCTTTCACCTTTAGAAGCAGCATTGTTTAAAAAAATTAATATTGCAAACCATTGTTCCAGCTGGATGGTACAATGGAGGGACCTGGAAGACCACTTAGACTTCACTAAAGACAAAAGAATTAACCTTCATCCATAACGAGAGAAACCTACTTTATTTAAGAAACTTAGGATGTTCATAAAGAAGATGTGCAAAAAATGTTGGGTGGTCTATTTGCAAATGGTTGCCATCGGGCCAACTGATGGCATAAGTAATGGATGCCATTTGTAAGACATACATATAAACAAGAAACAAGATCATTTTTCGTCTCTGGATCAGCCCTAATAAGTTTAGTAGATAGTCATGGCATGGCTATCTTATTTTCTCCCCCCTCCCAAGCTACCCAAATACAGAGCTGATACAGCTGCAAAAAGGGCATATTAAAAGCTGATAATGAAACAAAATGGCCAGAAAACTCTTGTCTTGGATAGCCGGTGTTTGGCTCCATCCGAGAGAAAATGGCTGCCATTCAGCCAGCTGTTCATTTGCTTCTTCTGTAAGACACACATTGAAAGAAGCAAGGCTGTTAATCATTCATAATAATAATGTTTGCCACCAGCTCTTCCCCTTCTTCCTCGGCTTCTCACTGAACCCAATAAGAGCCACCTAGCACTCCCTAGTCAGAACTAAATTGCACTCCTTTCATGACAGGTGGAGAGCTCTCAGGCCTTTACGTGGCAGTCCCAACTTAGGCACCGTTGGGATGAAGAAAAGAGGCACTGCTTTGCTAATATCTGTGATGCTCAACTCCAGTATTCCTATGAATACCTTGGCAACACTCCTCGTCTGGTGATCACCCCGCTTACTGACCGGTATGAGCTCACCCACACAAACTTGAGTGTGGCACAGCCTGATTTCTCAGGCCCAAGATAACATGCCCAATCCCTGTGTTTTGCAGTTGCTATATCACCCTGACCCAGTCCCTCCACTTAATCATGGGAGGAGCCCCTGCAGGCCCTGCGGGAACAGGAAAAACCGAGACCACCAAAGACTTGGGCAGGGCTGTAGGAATCATGGTGTATGTCTTCAACTGCTCTGAGCAAATGGACTATAAGGTAATGATCCAATGAAATATGGGTCAGGAGAACATCTTCTGACCTATAAAGTCTCCTACTTGTTCTAATTAATGCTTATGCAACACTTCTTTGATCTGATTCGAGGACAAATACTACTCTTTAGCGCAGTTGAGTCATATGCAAATCACTTAGAAAAGAAATCTAAAGAAAAAGAATATGACAGAGTCATTCATTGAGAGCTATAATTAAATATACACAGGTTTTTGTTGGTTATGCAAAGACTGTGTTATCTTTAAAGCAATGGGCCTTTTCCCAAGTTCCATGCAGTAAAATAAGCATTTTCCATCTGCATTGTTTCCATTTGGCAGCACTAATTATATCACTGAAAACAGCCTAAAAAGAACAGGCTGCTCATCTTTACAACAGTTTCTTTTTTTAAAATATCCTTCCCGGTGATGCCTCATCTGTTTTCTGCGCTTCATGAGTACTAAGGAGAATATTATTGCCTGTAAATGCACTCATTTCCAAAATAATGCACCTCATTTCAGTTTGAAGTTCCTATAGGATGGCCTTGTGACCAGTCTATGGCTTCACCTTTAATTTGAAATGACCAGGTAAGAGGTGTAGGTCCTAGGAAGCTTGGGGGATGTTAAGGGTACTTGCAAATCTCCCCCAAATCACTTCCCTACCTGCTTACTCTGGATAGGGCTTGTTCATAGAAATATCCAATCACCCCACTGATTCAGATTCAGAATAGAGCTGGAAGGGACCTTGGAAGTCCAACCCCCTGCTCAAGTAGGAGACCCTATATCATTCCAGACAAATGGCTATCCAGTCTCTTCTTAAAAACCTCCAGTGATGAAGCACCCACAACTTCTGAAGGCAAGCTGTTCCACTGGTTGATTGTTCTCATTGTTAGGAAGTTTCTCCTTAATTCCAGGTTGTTTCTCTCCTTGATTAGTTTCCATCCATTGTTTCTTGTCCTGCCACACGGTGTCCCAGAAAATAAGTTGTGGGACAAATTGGAAATATTCATAGTGGGGTATTTCCATCAACAAATACCAAAGACTGCAGGACCCATATTACTTTCACTGTGTAAAGATAACTGCAATTAAATGATACTTTCTTCATTCTAAACATTTTTTTTCTCTTTCTAGTCCTGTGGAAATATCTACAAAGGGCTGGCCCAAACCGGGGCCTGGGGATGTTTTGATGAATTCAATCGGATTTCGGTAGAAGTCCTGTCAGTAATTGCTGTACAGGTAACTATTTTCCATAAGAAGCTGGTGCTGTTGTGTATAAATAACTGGGGGCAGGGGAGATGATTTCAGCTTGATGATTGCAGCTAAATGTCTATCCTGTGGGTGTTCCAAGAACAACAACTGCTTAAAAAAAAACACCTGGGCAGCTAGTCCATCTTTTTTATGTTCTGATGAGATAAAAGATGGAAGTGGTGGTGGGAGGCTGCTCAAAGGAATAAAATGTTCAGGATTCAATGTAAAAATTCTGTGACTACCGCAGACTACTGTATCATTCTGTGAATGATACAGAGCAATCACACAATGAAAGATTTGTATGGATAAAGCAGTGGTATAGGAATAATAGATCGGATCCAGACGTCCTATAAATGGAATTCTGCAGATAAAATGTCCCAGAAAGCAGAAGGAAGTCTCTGTGCATGATTTTTCTCCATCTTCAACAATATTCCTTGCAGTTTCTATAAGCTAAAGCTACCAGATATGAATTGCAAAGTTCAGGTAACCACTGCATAACAGCAAATGGAGCTTTATGTGCTTCATGCCTGCCATCTAGCAGTAGTCTGGATTTTTGGACCCCTAATCTGGTAGCTCTGCTACAAACAGGATTATATCCGAAATCTTAATGGTTACAGTGGAGTCTGCCTATAACTGTTTACTACAACTAAGCAATTACTACTACTACTATGTAATGAAGCATCAAGTTGTCTCTCATAAAAAAATGAAATAAGTTTAATATTGGTGTACTACTATGACAATCTGTAGAAGCTACTGATTATCTCAAATGTGGACTATGAGACTGCCATGAATGTTTGCAATATGTTATTTTCAAAGAATCCAGAGTGTTCCCCGGGCCTCCCTTATTCCTCCTTTGTTTGATGGGTGCTTTATCTGAGACAGCTTAGAACCAAGCAGTCAGTGAGATGTCAGAACCACATAATAGAGCACATTAGATTGGACAGTGTGAGACCATCCAGAAGCTATTCAATACATTATCTTCCCATTCTTAACAGTGAACCCTTTGCTGTTTATAGTTCAACCCTACAGCAGTGTTTTAAAAATTGGTACTTTTCAACTTGCAAAAAGCCTTATTCAGATGCATAAGTACTATTTTAGTCATGCTTAGTGTACCGTAAAATGTCCTGGAAAATGAATGTGTGAGCTTGAGTATGCAGTCATTCCTTGGTTTACTCTTTATCCAATATGCCTTAGGTATTATCGGCTCCAGGTAGTTGAATTGTTATACATTTATATGTAAATATTTGCACACCGTACTTCATTGTCCAAATGCATGTGAATTAATAAAAGGATCTTCTGCTCATTGTTTAGGTTAAATGTGTTCAAGATGCTATTCGAGCCAAGAAGAAGACATTCAATTTCCTCGGAGAGATGATCTCTCTGATTCCCACTGTTGGAATGTTTATTACCATGAATCCTGGGTATGCAGGTCGTACTGAACTGCCTGAAAATCTGAAAGCGTTATTCAGGTATTAACATCTTGAGGAAATGAGGCAGTGCAGGTTGGCTTGAATAAAGAAAAGGTTTGACCCAGGGAATTGGGTTAAATACAGAAATTTAGATGGCTATGTTTGTTTTGTCCATATTCATGTCTATAAAATCACCAAGAGCTGAAGTTGACTTGGAAATGGATATTTAAGATTGGGTCATGTCTACTCTGTCAGGCTTTAATGGAACAAGGTCCCCCCCAAATGCTCATTTGAAGAAGGCACTCGATGGGACGCTCTTAAATGTAAATATGTCACCAGCCAAGGAAGGCTGGGAATCCCTGAACTAGTATATGGACTAAATGCCCTGAAATAAACTTTCAAGCAAGTACACCTGAAGTCCATTTATTTTGAAACTTTGGCCAAGTAATGTTCAAAATGAGTTCTTTGCATAAAATATTATACGAGAAAGCTGTTGATTGCACACAATAAAAAGTATATTTATCATTTTTACCTTTTTACAGCAGGTGGATTTTTTTTTTCTAATAGAGGCACTTGAAATTGAATTGTGTCTGGCATTTGCAGTGATTGCTCACTTTAGCGGAATGGAAAGATGTGCTGTTGCTTCTGCTGTATAAGCAATCCAGATGCTCATTTTTCTCCATCTCCTCTTGTAGGCCCTGTGCCATGGTGGTGCCTGATTTTGAGCTTATCTGTGAAATCATGCTTGTTGCTGAAGGTTTTATTGAAGCTAGGCTTCTGGCCAGGAAATTTATTACGCTCTACACACTATGTAAGGAGCTACTTTCCAAGCAGGTAATTGAATGTGGTTCTACAGCTCTGCTATGGCGCCAACTATTTCAAAGCAAACAAAAAATTGGTGGGAAAGAATTGGCAGAGATTTCTGAAAATATTACAGTAATATGACTCACTGAATTCCATCTCCAAGTTCTCCATTATACTGTATTTTTTTCCCCAAAGTCCTTGACAACACTGCAAGAATGTATAGATTTCAATATCTGGAATAAATCCAGGATAAATGCAGCTGGCCACCCCATTCACTTGGGTAGGCCAATGCATCCTGCAGGAGCCTTCCCCAACTGGGAGAACCATAGACGTATTTGGATTGCAATTCCCATCATCCCTGTTCAGCATAGTGAGGGAGATGGGAGTAATGGTTCAGAAATATATAGAGTATCCTGTATATGTGGGGAAAGCCGGTGAGGAAAGCTGGTTTATAGCCTTTGGGAAAAGACTTTAAAAGGTTTGGGAAGGCCCATTTTCCTCTAATAACAGTGGATATCTTTGCTAAGGTAGCCGTGTCTAGGAAGCCCTTCTCATTGGAAGTGGGTGATGTTTTGCGCCTTATTTAAGTGACATCCTTTTATTCACCTGGTGTTCTAATGGCACTTCCTATCTCTCAGGATCACTACGACTGGGGGTTGAGAGCTATCAAGTCTGTGCTAGTGGTGGCAGGGTCCCTGAAGAGAGGGGACCCAGGCCGGGCTGAAGACCAGGTCCTCATGAGAGCTTTGCGAGACTTTAACATACCCAAGATTGTGACTGATGACTTACCTGTGTTCATGGGACTCATTGGGGACCTTTTCCCAGCCCTGGATGTACCCCGGAAGCGTGACCTGAACTTTGAGAAGGTGAGTTGGCTACTGTGGTTTCAAGCAAGGGGCTAAGGAAAGCAGTTAAATGCTTCTCACCAGAAGTACAAGAACTTTCTTCTGAGGGAAAAATCAAGGTGTCACCAGAAGAACAGCCCCGATTCAGAAACTGGCAGGGGCTGCTCTCTCTATTTACTTGAGTTGTAAGACTGAAGGACAGGGCTTGTAAGCAGAATCATGCTACCAAGCCATGCTTCAGCCAGGGATACAGAGGAATCCCTTGGCCCATTTAAAAAAAAAAAAAACCCTGCTTGCTTCCTATTCTCTTGTTTAATGGATCGAACCACATGCAATTATATTTGCAGTTTTCTTTGTCTCTGAATTATGCACTTTGTTTCTTGTTTTTAAGCACCACCACTGCTACCATCATCATACAGTCAGTGTTCACAGACTGACTGACAGGGAGATGGGCGGTATAGAAATGTGAAGTATAAATGTTCCTCGACTTATGACCATTCATTTAGCAACTGTGTGATGGTGCAAAAAAAAAAAAGTGACTTATGACCAGCCCTCGCAGTCACATGATCAAAATTTGGGTGTTTGGCAACTGACATGTATTTATGATCATTTGGATTGTCCCATGATCACCATTTGCAACCTAGCTAGCTGGCTTTCAACAAGCAAAATCAATGGGGGAAGTTAGATACACTTAACAACCCTGGTGATTTGCTTAACAGCTACAGCAAAAAAAGGGTGTAAAATCTGGTATAACTGACTTAATAATCATCTTCTAGCGACAAAGATTCTGGTCCCAATTCTGGATATAAGTTGAGGACTCTGTGTATATGTGTGCGTACGAATTTAATTCCTTGTGTGGACCAGTTATGAAGATTAATAGAAATGACCTGGAATACAATAGACTGATAAATAAAACACGCAGAACTAACCCAATCTGGAAATAAACAGATCTTATCAAATCTCTTATCCTCAGATTATCAAGCAAGCTGTTGTTGAGCTCCGTCTGCAACCCGAGGAGAATTTTGTTTTGAAGGTGGTGCAGCTAGAGGAACTACTGCAAGTCCGACATTCGGTGTTCGTGATTGGAAATGCCGGCTCTGGCAAGTCACAGGTGAGAACTCTGTACCGCCACTTGGGACTTTTTAGCCAAGGACTCAGCCATGAGCTCAGTGTCATTACCAAGGGCCAACTGAACATAGAAACGTTTTGTTTAAAATTGGTTTCACAGAACATGGCAGCCTTCACAAGGTGTCTCCCAAAATATTTATGATTGACAGATCTTAAACCCAAAGTCAGGGGCCTAAATGCACTGCTGTCTGGAGGAAAGCCAGATAAGTGGCTAGCTACCCCACACACTAGCGGTTCCAATGATCTCATTTACTGGGGGAGGGGGAATGTAAAAATTTTTTCTAGCACTACCATTATCTCCTTGAATCCTGTTTGGTTTCTCAAAATAACATATTGTAGCTATAGCCACCTGCTCTTCTGAGCACCTGTTCATGATCATGATCATGACTTTGGTTAGGTGGGCACCCTAAACAAACACACTGATTTCATGACACTTCCTTCTCAGTGTGTGGGGGCTATGGGCATTTGGATAAGGAACAACAGACTTTGGCTCAACCCTAGCAAGCGGATTTGGGAGCCCTCTAACTCTGTGGACTCTTCATCTTTGGTCCTGGTTGAGATTATACTCCCTCAGATAGAACTGATGCGCAGGTTGGAAGTTCTCTAGTCTAGAACGCTAGGCTTCTACTGGAAAGCAGATGGCAGGCATGCCAAGAAGGCCTTTGCACAAATCCATCTCTTGCCCCATTGTGTCCAATCCTGGATTAGAATGCCCTACTCACAATCACTTAAGGTCTTATCACCTCCTGTTTAAACCACTGCAATGTGCTCTATTTAAGGGCTTCCCTTAAATACTACCCGGAAGCTGGGCTTGATTCAGATGCAATGAAGCAAGTAATACCACTGCTTTTTTCTGGAAGCAATTTAAGGTGTTGGTTATAGCCAATAAAGCTGTTAATGGCACAGGACTCAGTTACTTGTGGGACTATTTGTCTCTGGTTATGCCTATTCAGCCTATAAGCTCTGGCAGTGGGAGCATGCTTCAGGTCCCTTTCACAAAATAATCCCACAGTGGGAACCAGGGGACATGTCCCTGCCCTATGAGACATTACTTTCCCCTGGTTTAGATGGCCCAAACCTTTCTCTATTTCTACAGGGCCCTAAAAACCTGGTTCTTCCCCCAAGTATTGATCAGATCCCATGATGAGCTCATATATTAGGCCTTTGAATGAGATCTGAGCTAGCTGGCCTTAGTTGTTTCCCTGATTATTATTATTTCTGTTGTGTTATCCTGGTTTTTTATGGTCTGGGATTACATATTACATTATAATATTTTTAATTTCTAGTTTTTACATTTTTCCCCCAAAATGTAAGCTACCCAAAGTCTGCCTTGCAAATTAGGCAACCATATAAATCCAATCAATCCAACATCCAATCTGGGTTGGTCACCGGGACCAGAGGTTTAGTCTTCCAAGCTTTTGGACTTGTGCTGGAGCCCATCAATCCAATCAATATCTTTGGAGGCTCCAATGGTGGAGCTTTTCAAAAAGTATATAGTGGCCGCATCCCTTGCTTATGCTGGCTCAAAGATGATTAAAATTAAAGTCCGATATATCTGGAGAATGCCAGATCAGGAATGGACACAATAGTGCATATGATGGACAAAACATTCAATTTTTTCCTTCTGGCAGGTATTAAAATCTCTGAATAAAACTTATCAGCTCATGAAGAGAAAGCCTGTAGCTGTTGACCTTGATCCTAAAGCTGTGACTTGTGATGAGCTATTTGGTATAATTAATCCAGCAACAAGAGAATGGAAAGATGGTAAGAAACAAATAGCTTCTTTCTGGAGATGGTAGCTGAACAACATTTTTTATTTTAATTGTTGTTTAGCTACAATCTCCAGAAATCACAAAAAGGTGATTATATAAAAGCTGAGAAAATAGTGCAAAATAGTAAATGTCTACATTAATGTGCAAAGAAAGATCATGCATTTGTTTTACAGAATAACATTTAAATTTCTTCCATGAAATACTACTATAGTGGCACTATATATATTTTTTAACAAAATTAGATTCCCGCTGAAAATAATAATTAGAACTCACTTATCTTCACTTAGAATAATGGCTTACTTAGGAAACTCAGAGGTATTTCATTTGGGAAAATTGCATACTGCAGTTATGAACTTATTACACCTTCCTGCTATTTAAAATTCTAATACTATAACTTTCTAAAAAAACATTCCTTTGTTACACTGTGTATAAACTCTTCCCTATTTCAGTTATTTGAGCCAACTTCAAACAGAACAAAAAAACAGGATTATTTTTTTTATCCATGGTATACCTGATTACAAATCCCTTTAATGGTTTGACATAAAAAAGCTTATAACTAAGGAAGATACCAAATGCATATACTATATGATAGTTGCCAACTTTAATAAGGTTTATTTTAATTATTCAAAGAAAGGGTTCCTTTGTCCTCTTTCCAAATTCTCTGAAACACTTCTGAAATTATTTGAGGCCAATCTCATTGGAAGCAACTTCAATACTTTGAAAACAACATATAAGCCAACCAGTTCTTTATTAAACTAATGCAAGTGGATTTTTCTTTGTGGCTTGGTATGATTACTGTTATGCTGATGTGAGTTAGCAAAAGGAGAGAGAATTAGGAGAAAGGAAACTCAATTCTGGCTTGGAAGTGCAGGCACTCCATTACGCAGGCTGATAGGCTGAACTGGCTGCCAGCCAATACTCTTGTGGGGCAGAGATAGAAAGCATTTCCATTGGTCCCGCTTTATATATAGATGCTAGGGACTAGAACCCTGGGAGGGACATTTACCTGCTTAGTTGCTGGAGGGATATGTTGCTGCTGTAACCTAAAATTGGTGAGAGGAAGAAGGAGAGAAAATTGGGGTGGGGGGTAGAAATGAGGAGAGAAAATGAATTATAGAGTGTTGTAGAAGGCAATGGCTGGAGAGAAAATTTGGATATTCAGCGTGAGTGTATTGTTCAGTTTTCGGTGTCCAGCCAGGGAAGCTAAGTTGTAGAGGGATGACATCTTTACCCAAGGTCCAAGATCCGAAAGAGATATAGAGAACTGCCTATGGCAGAGGATTGGAGTCTTTGGCAAAGCGGAAGTGTTTGGGGGAGGACTGGGCAGAAGACTCCCAAGAGAATTTTGTCTCCCAAATAGAGGAGCCCAGGGCAATGATCAGCTGAGCAGATCAAAAGAAAGGAGATGAGAGGCACTGAGCTTACTCATTTGTAAATGTAGCCTATTTCTTCCTTTATTCCCTCCCCAGTTACTAAAATGGAGGACGCTAGCACTGTCTCCTTTAGTGCACAATTTAAAATAATGCTGAATGGTGACATCAAAGCTCCTTAGCTTCACCTTGGGGGATGAACCTCTTGTCAATTGGAGAGAGCCTGGAATTTAGAAAGCAGGTGTTTTCCCAGCTGAGGAAATGGCCCATCTGCCGCTCTGCAGAGATCTACTGATTCACCTTGGAAAAACAATTATTGTTGTGCCAGGAAATAAACTGACTCAGCTGCCAAACAAGGATAAAAAATACTTGATCACAAGAATGCAGAGCTATCTGGAATGGCATAGTGTCTTGTTTGGAAGTATCTTAAAAAGATACATAATCTTGTTCTAAGTAAAAGGTTTATGAGCATCTTTGGTCTATCCAGCTGGAGCCTTTTTGCCCCCATTTACATCTACCAGCTGCAAATATGGATACATTAGCATATCTGTAGCTAATTCTCTTTGTGGGACAGCCCCATATAGAGCCAGAAAGTGGCTAGGTGATAGCTTCCCCTAATACTCTACATGATTTTAAAGCACCAGCTTTTGTAGAATGAAGTGGCTCAATTACTGTCTGAAGTGCCTTGCTGTTAATATTCATGTACAAAGCCCTGAAGAACTTAGTTACTTTAAAGAATATCTCCGTTGATGTCAGTAATTTAGACACTTATGATGTTTAGGGCAGATACTGTTGGTGATTTGCAAATCTGTTGACAACACATTACTGAACCCTTTTTGCAGCAGTATCTATCTTGTACAAAAAGGTCTCCTTTACCATCTGTGAAACTGAAATGGGCCCATGAATTAGGTGCTCTGAAAATCGTTCATGTTGGTTTTGCCAAAGACCAACTAGTATTTTTTTTTCCTGTTTTCTGGATGATGAACTGATAGCATTTCTTCACTTTGCAGCTTGGGGATTTATATAAATGAGATGATAATCACAAATAGTTTAATAACTTTATTTGTGTTGGTATATGTTTTTATCAGCTCTGTTCCTTCTCTCTGCTAAAATTTTACTGCAACTTGAGCATATGTGCATGTTATAAAATTCACTGAGAATTTCCCTGTTCTGGACAGGCTTATTTTCAACTATAATGCGAGATCTAGCTAATATAACTCATCGTGGACCTAAATGGATTGTTCTAGATGGAGATATTGATCCTATGTGGATTGAATCTTTGAATACCGTGATGGATGACAACAAGGTCAGCACAATAAGCTAGGGACTCAATCATTGGCATTCACTTTTATGAAAATAGGAAGTTGCATTGTATGATTTCCTCCTTCCTAGGTGCTGACCTTAGCCAGCAATGAGCGAATCCCACTAAACCCCACCATGAGGCTTGTGTTTGAAATCAGTCACCTAAGAACAGCAACACCTGCCACAGTATCTCGAGCAGGAATCTTGTATATCAATCCTGCTGACCTGGGCTGGAATCCGTAAGTCCTGGTTCCCTTTGAAGTGTATCCGTACATCCCTTTTTAGATGAGGGGTGTATATCCCATCATAGATCAGACAAAGTCCTCACTGGTCATATGAAGATGTTGTCAGGGATCTATTATTGCACTATTCCAGATTATTCTAGTTCCAATAGCAAGTTTCTTGCTGCCCAAGAAAACCTGGGACAGACAGTGTTGTATGAGACAGTGCAATCATTAAAGAAAAAATTGCCTTGATGCATTTCCCAGGTCCTGGAATCCTTCTGTAGTGCCTGGATATTATATTGGGTTAAGGGTTCCAAAGATTAGTATAGTTGCTATGACAGCATAAGTAACTTGTGAAAGACAAGGTCTGCCTCCATGATGAGTGCAACAATATGATTTCTCTCTCCCTCCCTTGGGTTGTGCAGAGGGGAGACAAATTTGGCTTTTAGTATAGAATTGAGGAGATGGGATGAGATATTATTGGCAGGCAAACAAGCATTGATTGGTCAACTATTAACTCTTTATTGATTGTCAATTCTTGCTTCCCCTTTTCCTTTCAAACATGTTGACTTATTCTCCAAAATAAGGAACTTCTGATGCTTTATTTTTTACCAAAAGTTGTAAGTATATGTAATGTAGTTTACATAAAAATGATTAGCTTCATAGGTAATTACCAAAACTCATTGCTCATAACTGATGGTATTTATTGAGCAGTATGTGATGTCTTTCTTAACAGCTAAATGTTAATATCTTCCCTGTAATTTAAGTGGCATTCCTATAAAGATGTAGTGTAAGGGGGGGGGGAGGAGGAGAGGAATAAAAAATTGATCAGTTGATATAAAATGTACATGTTACATGCACGAGAATGCATATTCAGTAAGTAATTGTATGTCACTATACAGGATCGTGAGCAGTTGGATTGAGCGCCGAGAAGTGCAATCAGAAAAGGCTAACCTGATGATCTTGTTTGATAAATACCTACCTACCTGCTTGGACAAACTGAAATTTGGATTCAAGAAGATAACCCCTGTTCCTGAAGTGACCGTGGTGCAAATGATTCTCTATTTACTGGAATGCCTCTTGACCCCAACCAACACACCTCCAGATTCTCCCAAAGAGCTATACGAACTCTATTTTGTGTTTGCTTGTTTCTGGGCGTTCGGAGGAGCAATGTTCCAAGATCAGGTATCTTCAGAAATGGAAGCGATCAGGCTTTCCATTATTATAATGCAAGGGTTATCTCGATATAGACCAATGATGCAATAACCAACATTCAGTACATAGAGTCCATTTTTCTATGGGCCTTTTCAGAGATTTCTGCCCTGACAGAACCGATACCAGAATCACTTCCACCTTCGTAGGGTTTAACATTTCATTGATATGTCATATCGTTTACCAGGGCTCTTTTCAAGGCCATATGTTCTTTAGAATCAATGGAAGTAGCATGGTCCAGCCCACCTGGCCCACCTTTGCAGAAAGAAAGATTGTACGTTGCATCAGTAGTACATTGTAGTCATTTGGACCCTCATTGAGATGAATGGGATTTGTGGAGTTAGCCCTGCTGTTATAGCAGTTGATTCAGACCATTCACTCAGATTATGCCTACATTAAATTTTCTAGACTCATTTAGCTTTGATAAATTTTGTTTTGATGTTTTGCTATATTCCCTTAAGTTCAAATCATATTTTAGAACAAATTCTAATTTAAATAAAAAATGTAAAACCATAATAAATATATATATATAACTTTCTCTGCAGCTTGTGGACTATCGTGTGGAATTTAGTAAGTGGTGGGTGAATGAATTTAAAACAATAAAATTCCCATCTCAGGGAACAATTTTTGACTACTATATTGATCCAGAATCAAAGAAATTCATGCCGTGGACTGATAAAGTGCCACAATTTGAATTGGATGCAGATGTCCCATTGCAGGTAATTTGCTGGAAATAATTCTACTTCTGATATTGCTTATTTTAGAGTGCTTTTGCAGTACTTTGAGACAAAAATCAGTCTGATATTAGCAAAAGATTCCGAATCTAGCAACCGAGACACGTTCAGGAGAAATACAGATTGTTGATTTATATTCTACTGGTAATTTGAGATGCTAGATTCTTGTCATGTTCCAAATATATTTACCCACAGCTTATATCTAAATCCTTCAAAACAACAATTACCACTGCAGCAAAACTGGGTTTTAAAAATGACCAAATAACATGGACTATATGTATCAGATAGAGTAAACGAAATTTACAGTGACTGTTGTGGTAAGGTTGCCATGAAATTTAAAATAGAAGTCCTGCAGAGATACTTTAACTATCCTAGTGGGTGTTGGTATCTTACTGTGGGTAAGCCATGTATTTGTAGAAGAATAATGAGAGTAGGTCAATCCTAGAGGATATCAACCCTGATTGTTGTTTGGAAGGACAGATACTGAAGTTGAAGCTCAAATATTTTGGCCGCCAATGAGAAGAGAGAACTCATTGGAAAAGGCCCTGATGTTGGGAAAGATTGAAGGCAAAAGGAGAAGGGGACGGCAGAGGATGAGATGGTCAGATAGTGCCATTGATGCAACAAACATGAATTTGGGCAAACTCTGGGAGACAGTGGAGGACAGGGGAAGGCCTGGTGTGCTATGGTCCATGGGGTGGCGAAGAGTTGGACATGACTTAGCAATTGAATTGCAACAAGAGTGGGAGCATGTGCAGAATTTCAACTGCCCTGTTCCAGGCTGACCCAATCCCACCATCCTTGCCAGCTTCATCATTCTGTGGTCAGTTATAACAGTTATCAAGCTACTTTTTGCATTTTGCCTCTTTAAGAATAGTTTTGCTTTTAAGTTTTACCTTAAAGGTATATTTTTGCATTTCTGCTAACTTTGGAACGTCCCCAAACTTCCTGATCCCTTCCTCTTATAGATGGTTAATATAAAGGCTGGCACTCAGGACCGGTTTTCTCTTCTGGGGCTTAGAACACGTTGTTATTATTCCACTTTGGCCTGCAACCAGTTATTCTCTGATATATTTTTTTAAAAAATTAAAATTGATTTTCATTAAATTAATTACATTAATGTAAATTTAAAGTTAAAAAATTAAAGTTAAAAAATCAGCTGTGAGATGGGAAGATACAGATACACAATTTTTTTCCTTGCAATATCCTATTAAAAACACATCTGGGTTTTGCCAAGCCTGTTTGTACATTTGTTTTCAAGGTGAGATCTCTCTAGTCACCAATGCTTTTCTTAGAAATTATTTCACTATTCAGTTTTTTTTTAAAATTATAATTCAGGCTTTTTTTAATTGATGTAAATTTCATAGGGAGTCTGTTTTGCAGGCTTCAATGGTCCACACAACAGAAACCATCCGGATTCGTTACTTCATGGACTTACTAATGGAGAAAAAATGGCCAGTGATGTTAGTTGGGAATGCAGGCACTGGAAAGTCAGTGCTGATGGGGGATAAGCTGGATTCCCTGAACCTGGATGATTATATGGTGCAAGCTGTTCCCTTTAACTTCTACACAACTTCAGCTATGCTGCAGGGTAAGGGAAATTGGATGGATTTTCATTCATACCAATTAGGGATGCCCAAAGTAGTACGGATGACCTCCTCAAACCCTTGGTTGTGTGTCTGCAAAAGTGGTTTCCAAATTGTAATCTTAATGCAAAGAAATTGGGAAATTATTAAAGATTTATGGGAGTATTCTGATGAGAGTGAAGTTCCTCGAGGATGGACTCCAGAATGATTCCGAAAGCTGGGAAGACTAAACTTCCGGTCCCGGTGACCGACCCAGATTGAATCCTGCCACATTATCCTGGGACACGAATATTTTCCTTCATTTATGAGAATACATAAAAAGTGAGACTTTAGTATATTATGTGAACTCTCCTAAATATCTCTTGAAGTACTTATTCTCAGCAAAATGCCACTTTATGTTGATTTAACTATTTCATATTGCTTAATTGCCCAATGTTGATATACGAGAAAAAAGTCCTTGTGTTTAAGGGGAAGAACGGATATTGTTAAAATGAATATTACTTCTTCAGATTAGATAGATAGTAAGAATTTCATTATCAGTTCAAATCACCCTAGTGAGAGATGAAAAAAAGAGTTCCATCACTGACATAATCAAGCCAACATTTGTAGAGTTTGCTTACGTAAGCTGCTAATGCTATGGCATTCCTTAATTTTATTCTCACCTGATGGATTGAACTGCAAATCCCTCCATTTCTGTCTGTTGCTAATGCTGTAGGCCTAATGGGAATAGCATTCCAGAACATCAAAAAAAAAACAGGTTGCCTGTTCCAGCTCTTACTTGCTATTTGAGAAGGAGACTCCTGCTCTTTTCCACTGCCATTGTTCAGCACAGCATGTGCATATCTGCATCCTAGACAGGTTGTGAGAAAAGGTATTTTAACTGGTCTGCCTGTACAGATGGAACTGATACGGGACTTCTTGTTCCTTGCATTCAAGATATTTTCAAGTTATCATGTAGGTTACTTGCCTCCTCTGTAAGACTTTGATGCACTGAAGAAAAGCTGTCCTCCTCAAGAACATTACATAACTAACTTTTACTTTTGAACTGGTGCATGAGATGGAAGGACATTTGATCGGATCATTTGGATAAGATCCAGTGCCATCTGTTGATTAATGGTCTTCTGTTTGCACAGCTATCCTAGAAAAGCCTCTGGAGAAGAAATCAGGACGTAATTTTGGCCCCCCTGGTACCAAGAAGCTGATTTACTTCATAGATGATATGAACATGCCAGAAGTTGACAAATATGGCACTGTGGCTCCTCACACCTTGATCCGGCAGCACATGGATCATGGGCATTGGTATAAATACATTTTTATTGATAATTACTATGTCTGTATAGCTAAAGGATTGATTCACAGAAAACCTCATGCAAAAAAAGCAACTAATCTTCAGGTTGAATCTTTTGTGTTTTCTACTGTATTATATTATATAATATTATAATATATTGTAATGTAATATACTGTAATGCATTAATATATTGTATTATAAAGATGATATGGTTTGAATACTATGCTATGCATATGATGCCTGTATGTCCCAAAGATGCTTTTTCATGAGGCAATTGGACTTTCTTGTTTTTCTTTGAAGGCGTTTCGCTTCTCATCCAAGAAGCTTCTTCAACTCTGACTGGATGGTGGGGAATGGAAGGATTTATACTCCTTGCAGGCAGCTGGTCATTTGCATTCTTTTAATTTTGACATAATGGCCTCTTTGATCCCTCTTTCAAACTAGCGGTTCTCTTTGTCCAAATGTGGACTTTGCTGCCTTCGAAAGAGTGGCCTTTGTCTTTTAAATGCAGATGGACTGCTGAATCTTGTCCTGATGGGTTTGTTCTGCTATGTTGTCTCATGCATTTATGAAGTGGTTGTTTTGTTTCCCCAATGTACAGATTTGCACATTGTACTGCATATATCACGTTGCTCAGTTTGTGTCTGAATGTGTTGTCCTTGGGGTGATCTCCATAGACATAATGCCTGTATGTTTAAAGATATTAGCTGTCTTGTCTCCTACATGTAGATTAAGTTATATATTTTCATAGATCATTGATAGATGTGTTATTTAAATCTTGGTTGTGCTTTTTTAATGAAAAGATATCAAAACCCTTCATTCTTTGTTCATTTTGTATAAAATACAGAAAGACTGTCTTAAGAGTAAGGGAATAGTGGAACATTGCTTTCTCAAAAATATTTGATCAGTAATCAAAATCTTGCTTCTTTCCATTAGGTATGACAGAAACAAACTAACCTTAAAGGATATTCACAACTGCCAGTATGTTGCCTGTATGAACCCAACTTCTGGATCCTTCACTATTGATTCCAGGCTTCAGGTACCTAATAAAGGGAGACATGGTACTTTGGTGATTTCAGTCAAAAATAAAATAGACTCCCTTACATTACAGTAGTTGCTTTTTAAAATTTTGACTAAACTGTAAGTAGAAAAAGTGAGAGATTTTTTTTTTGTTAAGAGGCCCACCAGGGAACATTGCAAGATCTTGTAAATTGTGTTTTGTTGTAGAGACACTTCTGTGTGTTTGCGGTGAGTTTCCCAGGTCAGGATGCCCTAATGACCATCTACAGTACTATCTTAGGTCAGCACTTGGCTCTTCGGAATGTTTCAATGGTCGTCCAGAAGGTTAATCAGCAGCTTGTTTCTGCAGCTCTGGGTAAGCACTGCAAAAAGCAGCATGAACTGAAGCAGGCTTTCCCATTAATATTCTACCTCTTGGCATCTTATTCATATTTGTAACCTGCATGATGCTGAAGATTTTGAGATTCAGATCTCTTTGTGCAAAGAATGTTTGGGAAATGGGGTAACAGTTAGCCAGTAGTGTATTTTTGCCTGGAGAAAAAGGTACAACTAACCGAATCACTGGGGTGGAACTTTGTCTGGCATGATTGTCACATGTACTTTCCCGCCTTGGATGCTACCACAACCACATCATTATCATTTTTCTTTGGAACTGCCATCTTTTGTTGATTCGGGTTTATTCAAGTTCCACTTAGCATTGTCAAATTATTCTAGTTAGGTGAATTTGTAGGTGTTATGAACAGTGGTGGGATTTAAATATGTGAACAACCGGTTCTCTGTGTGGATGCCGCTTCCGGAAGTCCATTCTGGGCCTGGACAACAAAAAATTAGCTACTGGTTCTGCCGAAGTGGTGCGAACTGGCTGAATCCCACCACTGGTTATGAATCCCCTAACCCCAGTTTTAATTAGACAACCTCTGCTGTAACTTTTCAGACCTGGTTCCTATTATGATTTAAAATGAAATGCAACTGAATTGTAGACTGGACAAGGCTTTTCAAGAGTTCTATACTTTTAATTAAACAGTTTGGAGATCAACCCATTTCATTGCTTTTTGTTGATCCTGACTGAGGAATTAATCATGAATAACCTGTTTCTTATCCCAAGCAACCCCATGCTTTTTTGATATGATTATGACATATTTCTTTGTAACAGGTTTACATCAAAAAATTACATCAACATTTCTTCCTACGGCCATAAAGTTTCACTACGTTTTCAATCTCCGGGATCTCTCAAATATATTCCAGGTACGATATCATTTTTGTATTTTGGTATGTATGAATTTTCCAATACCTTGGAGTAAAAATGGCATCACACAGATCACTTGTTTGTGAACCATTTGCTTGAAACTACATTATAATAAATGCTAGAAATTGGGAACTGAATAGAATAGAATAGAATAGAATAGAATAGAATAGAATAGAATAGAATAGAATAGAATAGAATACAATAGAATAGAATACAATACAATACAATACAATACAATACAATACAATAATGTCCTGATTCAGGAAAAGCTGGTATATATTATGACATCATCTAGGACAGCTTCCTTTGGCAGTCCATCATCTCTCTCAAGTCCAATATCAACATAGAAAAGCCATGGTGAGCAGAAAACCATTTTTAGTTCATTTTGAATTGCTGAAGTTGCTTTTGCCTTTTATAATCATCTGAATATATCTTTCCCAATAATGCATATTTCAATTACTTAGTCATGCCCTTGTACATAGATATATTGAAAGATAAATATATATGCAAATAACCTGAGAAAACATCAACTTCTCTCCCAATTCTTAAAATATTTTTCTGCAACCATCTTTACTGGTGATTGTTTGCATATAAATTTTTGCATATAAGTATTTGAATTAATAAATATATACTTTGCTAAGATATATTTACATAGATAAAATATACTTCCAGCAGCTGGACTACCCATGCAACAGCATCATTAATAAATTTACTTTCATTTTACAGAGGTCTATATATCTAAGAATTAAACAAGGAATTTATTTATTTTTATGGCCCTTCCTGGTCTGAATTCCACTGATGTGGTATTGCAAAAACAAGGGCCAAAGTTAGCTTAGTGGAAATAGTACAATATGCTACCAAATTAGTTGTTAGTTAAGGTATGCAGCTTGGAAGCATTATCTATATTAAAAGACTGAGCACAATCCTTGGGAGAATTGTTTTTCTGAGAAAGTATTATTGTGACAGAGCATTTTTTACTGACACTCATGTGGTGGCTGTAACAATGGAATAGGACAGTGGTGGCGAACCTATGGCACGCGTGCCAGAGGCGGCATTCAGAGCCCTCTCTGTGGGCACGCACGCCATGCCCCGGAGATGGCAACTGTCCCTCTTCAACCAGCCGCCCGCTAACTCGCCGAGATCCCACGTAGCTGGATGCATCCCAGCACCCATGCGCTCGCTGGCCTCTGTGTGCGGGGGCTGATGGTGTCAGGCAGCAGCCACCCCGGCCTCTGCCTCACCTTGCCCTGTGACAATGGCACCCCTGCCCTGCCTTGCCTTGCCTCACCTCGTCCCGCAGGACGAGCCTCCTGCCCACCGCCCCACCTGCCAGAGACCCCCTGGATCTCCCCCAACCCTGCCTGGCCCCCACATGCATCCCTCCCCACGAGCAACATCGAGGTGATCACGCCCACCTTGGCCACACCCACCCAGTCTGCCATGACCACCACAGCCACGCCCACCCAGTGGGCCACGCCCGCCTGGCATCCGGTGATAAATAAGTGGGCTTTGGGTTGCAATTTGGGCACTCGGTCTCTAAAAGGTTCGCCATCACTGGAATAGGACAAAAGAAATAAGAAATTATGGCTCTTTTTGAGATAATTGGAAATAGATTGTGGGAGAACAGTGTATTGTCAAGTATCAATTATGATGTACCCTTGTCCTTAGTGGGGATAGGAACAGAATCCCTATCCCCATGTACACCCACATATGTATATAAGGTAGTGGGAGGGGGAGAGATAAAGAGAGATTCATACTCAGAATATTATTCAACCATTTCCTTTTTTCTTCTTACCATCTTTACTGTGCTTATTACCCTGCTTACAAGGCTCATTGTGTCAATTTCAGCCTGATCATTTTAGGTCAGAGTGACCACAACCCCTCATCTCTAAAGACCTTGAAAAATGTCTGAGAGAAATCTCATCCAAAAGAGATACCTGCAATCTCAGTGACAATGCTCAGTTCCTCCTCGATCAAAGAATACATATAGTTGAAGTAGGACTTTAAATGTCACAGCGGCAGTACATCCCATTCCTGGCCTCCCTCTGGCCTGTCTGCCTCTGGGAGATCTTTTCTATCGTGCCCTTTGAGAATATTGGACACTAATCACCACACGGGGAAAAAATGGGTAATATAACGGTGGCCTTGGAAAGAAGTGAAATATTGTTATAGAGATGGATTTCATTAAAGATGCCCTCAGAAAACAGTGGCAGAGGTTCTGCCTTAGTAACATACCCAGGAGAAAGCAATCCTAATGCTTTTGTCTCTGCCAGGGACTCCTGTTCTCCACTCAAGAGTGCCTCAAAATACCATCAGACCTGGTCCGGCTCTGGCTGCATGAAGCAGAGAGGGTTTACTATGACAAACTTGTGGAAGACAAAGATCAAGAGACTTATACCAGGGTCATGACAGCAAATTGCAAGAAATTCTTTGAGGTGAGGGAACTGCTGCTGCTACTTCTCCCTCCCCCCCCTTCTCTTCCTTCAGTTGAGATTCAAAAGTGACTTTGGACTCAACTAGGATGTACTTTTCCAATATTAGCAGTTAAAAGTTAATTAATCTGGTGTAGGAATATGCTTACTTTAAAAGACCATATATAGGTGTACAGAGGCTTCATTAAATTAGGAACTCTTGAAATGTTATGTCTAGGTAGAGCAAAGAGGCCAGCTCTCAGGTGCTAACTTTCTTTCATTTCTCTTGTGCCAAAATGCCTCTCCGGACTTTACTTGCAGGCTAGCCCTAGAAAATTAATCCCAAATGATGTCTTGGATGGTTCAAATAAATCCAAGATCAAAAAGCAGCTGATGGGAGGATAAAGTAGTTTCAGTTTATAATGGATTGTTTCGTTTTGTTTTGTTTTGTTTTGTTTTGTTTTGCAGGATCTGGGTGAAAATATTATCTTTGCAAAGCCAAACATTTTTTGCCACTTTGCTCAAGGCATTGGAGAGCCAAAGTATTTGCCTGTTTCCAATGTAAAGAGTTTGAATAAGCTGCTTGTGGAAGCCTTGGATAGCTACAATGAGGTCAATGCAGTGATGAATTTGGTAAGTGAAATGGGAGCTGAGCCAGAGAGAAAATACTGCAGCTGAGCACATGAAGCAAGGATAAACTAACTGGTGCCTGTACTACAATTTCCACTGACTATACAAAGTCATTAGCAATATCAGTAGCACTTAGACTTATATATCGCTCTCTCTGAACAGTTTATAATATCAGCATATTGCCCCCAACAATCTGGGTCCTCATTTTACCGACCTTGAAAGGATGTCAACCTCAAGTCCCATCAGGATTGAACTCTTGGCTATAGAAAGAATTTGCCTGCAGTACTGCATTCTAACCACTGCGCCACCACAGCTCAGTAACTACAGTATGGTGGCTTAGATATGTAGCAGTTCTGTTCCAAAATGTAAACATTTGGAGGAGACAAAGTTGCTTCCTCTAATAAAGGCATTATTTTTTTTCAGGTTAGTCTTCCTTATTGATTTTATTTCCTGCTTGTTCGAGCCAGAAGAAGCTCTTGCATCACATAAAGATAACACAGCAACCCCCAAACCACAGAAAGAGGCTTCTGGTCATAGCGTTCAATGGTGAAAAGAGGCACAAATTAATGTTTAGCATAATAGGCTACATCACATCATCCAAAGGCTCTTATGCCCTATCAAGTAGACTTTTCTTTTTGTTGTTATTGTTTGCTTCCTTCTTTTCTTTTCCCCATTACAGTAATCTCATAGTTAGTGAATTTTGAGACAAGTTTGAATAATTCTGTAGTTTTACAGGCACTGCTAAATTTTAGGGGCTCCAGGTCTTTAAAAAATGGAATGGGAAAAAAAAAAATCACGATTCCTTGGAATCCTGCCAAATATCCATAGTTTTAAAAGGTGGGGGGGGGTTTAATGAGAATGAAGTTAAGGTTTGAGTTGGTGAATAATTAATAGGCACAACCATAAATTAGATGATGGAAATTGGAGGATGGATCAGTGGCCAAGATAAAAATGTTGTATGGACTGTTTTTATTCCCAGAACCCAGAAGCATCAACTAGAAATATGGTTCAGACTAGGATGAGAATGAGCCATGAGTAAACTTGATGCTGCAATTAAGATTTGGTACAAAAAAAGGGGGGGGCTACTGTTGGCTGGGAAGGGTGAAACAAAATGGGTGGAACTCGGCAGAGCTTCGGTGTTTTGTTTTTTTCTTTTGGGGATGGAGTCGGGGTGTTAAATGTGTTGCTCTATCTTGGGGATTATACTGTACTACAGCTTTTGCTTTGTTCACTGTTCAAAATGTCACTCAGTTTTGCCTGCCCACCCCTCTTAATGAGAGTTAGAATCTAATTTTATTATTTTGATCTTTTCCGTGTTGTTGGGTAAAAACTAGGAACGGGCCTTCTTTGTCTACTGCAGGTGCTGTTTGAAGATGCTGTGTCCCATGTCTGTAGGATCAATCGCATCCTAGAGTCTCCCAGAGGCAATGCTTTACTCGTGGGGGTTGGAGGCAGTGGCAAGCAAAGTCTGTCTCGACTGGCTGCCTATATTAGCTCCCTGGATGTCTTTCAAATCACTCTGAAGAAGGGCTACAGCATTCCAGACCTCAAGGTGAGGACAATTTGCCCAAGCATATATTGACAAACTTCAAAAATGGTACGGAGAGGCCTAAAACTGAAGATAAATGCTGGGTACAGCTACCTGACAAATTATACACTGTAATCAAACCAACATTTCTGAGCATATCATTAGTGTGCTGCGATGCCATGTATTATAGGCATACTTCTAAAAACAGAAACTTGAGATCTTTCTACCTGAGATGGACAGGGAGCTAAGGGAGAAACAGGAATATAAAACACGAAGCACCAAGGAATATAAAAGAGGAATTAGTTCTATTTAGATTGTTGAGAAGATTGAGATAAGGCCTTCAGAGTTTTAGACAGGGATAGGTTTTTGTTTCGGGTTTTTTTGGCAGAGAGCATGACAGTGACATGGCGACATCACCAAAAAGGTGGATCCAAAAATGATTCTTTTCTTTTTTAAAGACAGGGGAGAGGAATTGATGTGTTCTGGCCAGAGGAGCCTTAATATCATTTTATATTGGGGAATTTCCCAGATTCCCACCTTCAACTGTATTGCCTAACACAGTGATGGCGAACCTTTTAGAGACTGAGTGCCCAAACTGCAACCCAAAACCCACTTATGCATCGTCGAGTGCTGGGTGGGTGTGGCCCATTGGGTGGGCGTGGCTGCGGTGGTAACGGCAGACTGGGTGGGAAAAGTTCAATCAATCAATTCCAACTTTGCAAGATCTTTTTTTACCCGCGAGAAGTTGAAATTGACTGATTGAACCTTTTTTTTTTTTGCACACGGCGCCGGAGGCCTAAAGCGAAAAGGTTTTATAAAATCCAGCTGAAGGCCTAGGACTGGGGCGATGGCACGCGTGCCCACAGAGAGGGCTCTGAGTGCCACCTCTGGCACCCGTGCCATAGGTTCGCCACCACTGGCCTAACATCTTCATTTTGCTGTCAAATGATATCAGCACCGGGGATTGTGCATGCGACTGAGAAAATAGGATTAGGGGATTGCATGAGATATGAGATATGCAGGCTATACATTCCTGCCATAAACCAGAAACTGGTTGGGATAGGATAGGAGATTGTTTTCGTACACAGCATGCCTACTGATCATAACCCTTCCTATACCACTCAAAAAATGGTTAAATTTAAATTTAAATGGTTAAATTAAGCCATTTATGCATCTTTTATGCTTTTGGCTTTTGCCCTCAATTATTGTATTTTGGTCCTGATCTATGCTCAGAGATAATCCTCTGGAATAGCCTGTCTAAACCTGGTGCCTTCTGGGTGTCTCAGGAATAAAAATTGCAAACTTCCCAGTTAGCATTTTCTTTTCCATGCTGGGAGTTCTGGAAGATGTACTCTCAACACATTTTGAGAGCCCTGGATCAGGGAAGGCTGAATTGTGCTTGCCTGTCTGATAAGTGTAAGGGTGACACCTCGGGACCATCGAGAAACATGCTGGTTGCTTTCACATAAATTCATTAGTAGAGACCCCTTTGGGTAAGGTTTATTTTGAATCAAAGCGAGAAACGTTCACACATTCAGTGATACTACTTCACAAACATGACTGTGATTTTGCAAATGGAATGTTGCCCTAAACCAGGGGTAGGCAACCTTGGCTCTTTTATGACTCGTGGACTTCAACTCCCAGAATTCCTGAGCCAGCGTGGCTCAGCTTGGAAACCTCTCTCTTTCCCCTCAGCATGGCTGGCTTAGGAATTCTGGGAGTTGAAGTCCACGAGTCATAAAAGAGCCAAGGTTGCCTACCCCTGCCCTAAACGTTATCTAGCCAGCTTTCTTAATACTGTAAAAAAGTTTTCTACAACAAATTCAGCATTTTTTAAATCTTGAAAAAAGATAAAAAGGCTGCTTAACTGACAAGTATTTGTTCTGTGATTCAGGCTGATCTGGCTGCCCAGTACATCAAATCTGCTGTGAAGAATACCCCTACCGTTTTTCTTATGACAGACTCACAGGTTGCTGAAGAGCAGTTTTTGGTTTTGATCAATGATCTCTTGGCATCTGGCGAGATTCCAGGGCTATTTCAGGATGATGAATTGGAAAATATTATTAGCTCCATGAGGCCTCAGGTAAAATCTATGGGCTTGCAGGATACTCGTGAAAACTGCTGGAAATACTTCATCGACAAAGTCCGAAAACAATTAAAGGTAAGAAGTTGGAAGAGTTCAAATCCCATTCAACCACAACCAGTTGCAGGTTCAACATACTTGTTTACACAATCATATGGTTTGTTGGTTTGTGCAAAGCATTATGAAATGAAGGCACTGGGGTTTGTAAATCATGGTTTATGGGTTAACAATGAGCAAATAGTGCCCTCATTCATAGCCTAACCTACCTCACAAGATTTTTGTGAAGATTAAATTGAAAGAGATAGAAGAGGAAAAGTCAAATACGTGTATAACGAATGATATCTAAATTAATATTCTTTATTATTGCATGACTGATGGAAGGAGAGGACATTTAATTTTTTGAGTGAGACTGTTGAGATAAAGAAACACTAACTTATTGTTTTGTTCTATGGGGCAATATGAAAATGCTTTAGCCAACATTTCGGTATTGTTCAAATGAAGGTAGGAATATCCACTCTAATAAGCAGAGTAATTTTCAGATGTAAATTTGATATACTGAGATTTACAGGGACTCCCCAATAACATTTGAGTAGTAAAAGCTCTTAAGTAACTAACAGTAGTGATTATGCACATTAATGAGTCTTCACTCCCTCCCCAGGTAATCCTGTGTTTCTCTCCTGTGGGATCTACTCTCCGCGTGAGGGCCAGAAAATTCCCTGCTGTAGTAAACTGCACAGCTATTGACTGGTTCCACGAATGGCCTGAAGATGCCTTGGTGTCTGTCAGTGGAAGATTCCTAGAGGAGATTGAAGGGATTGAGGTATGCATCCACTTTCCAAAAAGTAGACACTGTGTACTCCCAACATCTCTTGGTGCTGAATAGAACCATTTTTTGCCAATGTTCCATTATGGTTTTGGTTTTTTTCTGCCTAGAACTCTTATTCTTGGATGTCTTTCAAATGACATTCCTCTATCTCTTCAGACTGTGGTGAGCAATCCATGCTCCTCTCCCAAACCTTAATTACAATCCCCAGAGCCAATCTAAGCTTGGTCACTACCGTACATTGTCAATGTTAATATGACAGAAGTTGAAAATCCTTTCTGTTCCAGCCTCTATTACTTCTGGTTCTACCCATTTTTGAGAAGCAATCTTGATGTGATAAAGACCAAGTGTGACTCTCGGTCCAAAAAGAATTCATTCTTTGTAGATGGCATCACTATTCAAAGTGGTCTGGATTTGGAAACTAAGCAGAATCAGATCACTAAGAAAGATCAGTGGGTATCTCACAATAGTTGACAAAAATAATGTATATCAGATTGATTAATTAATTATATACGATCAAATTGATGTAAATTCCTAGCAACCACCTAGATAGATTTTCTCCATGACTATCCATCCTCAGCCTAGTCCTTCGGGACTTCCCACAGAACACCTATTGCCACTATAACTGAATCCATCCACCTTGCTGTTGGTCATCTTCTTCTTCTCTTTCTTTCTATCTTCTCAGCATTGCACTCTTTTCCAGAGAGATGGGTCTTTGCATAATGTGTCTGAAGTCAGATAATTAGAGTCTGGTTCTTTGGGCCTCAAGTGAGAACTCTGGTTTGATTTGTACAAGGATCCATTTGTTTATTTTCTTGGCTGTCAAGAGTCTTCAGGAGTCTTCTCCAATACCAACATTTCAAATAGAAAACCTTTATTTTGCTCAGAGTGTTTGTTTCAAATAATCATTTAAAATATAAAACAGATAATCATTTAAAATATAAAGCAATATAAAGATTAGCCAATCTTTGACCTCCCCAAATTTTATTAGAGTTGGGGCATTTCCCCACATCACATACATATCCTAGCACATTTTGTATCCCCATGATGAAACCTTTTAACTTCTAGCCAGGAAGGTCTACGTCTCCTGCCTTTCTGATGGACAAGGCATGTGATGCCGGAAAATTAAATACAATATGGAATATATAATTATTGCATATTTTTATAAATGCAACATGTATATTAGAATGTAATTCTTAATATGTTTACTTAGAAATAAAGCCTATAAAGCTTCAAACGTTTACTCTCTTGCAAATGTTAATAGAATTGCTCAAAGGACAGGAAATCTTGGAAACAGGTTTGATGAAGACAAGGAAAACCTTTAGCTTTAATAAGAAAAAAGATGTTTGCTTAGTTACCAATTATCCAACCTTGGAAAGGGTTGTGACTGCCTCTTTACTAGCTGTTGCAGGATTTTGATGCCAATATGGATATTTTCTCAATAAGCAGTTATATATTCCATGTCTCTTTCTATCATTATGTCTCTCTTTTATGTTATAGTTTCTGCTTCACATAGTGTTGGCTTGAAAATACCGCTTTATAGATTTTGGCCTGGAGCTTTTGTTTCCTGGAAAGAGCATGATACATTTATTTATTTTTCATATGACATATATTCCAGATTTTTAAAAACTGCAGTATAAGCCCAATGTAATTTTATTTGTGTATAGCATTAGCTTCAATGTTCTCCTGGGATTTGTCAAAAAAGCTAATATTGACCAGAGCCTTTATGTCTGTGTTTCTTTGCTATACATGCTTTCTCTTCCTAAGTACATTTAGTATTAATAATTCTGTTTCTGATACCACAGTGTTTATATCAGATTCTTAGAGAAAGGAATGTGGGGCATGCAAAACCTCAAATCCGCAGAATAACATTAACTTGTCAACTGCATGTCATAGTTGTATTTGAAGCTAAAATTTCCAAATGCAATTAGGTGTAAAACATGCGTTCTCTGAGTTGCCTGTTTCTGAGATGGTGCCTTTCAGGACATGCAATTTTTAATGTTACCAGGTTCACTGACTTTAGGCAGAGATAGGAACCAAAATAAATGCTTTTCATTCAAACCTAGACAAATGATTGCCTTTGTTCCATGCTCCGTGTGCTCATTATATATAACCTGAACTAATTCAGGTGACTTAACTGTAGGTTTGTTACTGTATTTTATTCTTTCCTCTAAAGTGTCCAGAATTGTTTGGAAGAGGGAGCAAGAGAGTAGTAATTTGGTGAAGATGGTGTTAGTGTTGAATTAGGATCGACCAGTCAGTTAGGATCTATGAGGCCGAGGTTCAAATCCACTCTCCAACATGGAATCTCTCTGGGAAAGAACCCCATCTCATAGCATGATTGTTGTGGAGAAAATTAGAGGGAGGAGAAAGTGTGAAATATAAGTAATGAAACATTAAAATTGATCAAGTGAAATTCCCTCAAGTTAACAAATGCAGACCTTCTGAATGGTTGGAAAAGCTATTTGGCAGCCAACCAACTTCATTCAAATAATTTCCCATTATTCTCTGTTTGGTATCCAGTTTGTCTCCCTTTAGGCAAATGTAACTTTATCAAGTTGCAATTGGGCCTGGGACTTACTCAGGAGGGAAATTCCCATAATTGCCTGTATGGAAATGTGTGGATTTTGTTACAGCTAGTGAAAAATTATAAACTATATAATAAAGGCTTAATGTAATTAAGATCATGATAAATAAATAACTTCTAAAGTACAAAAAGAAAAGTGGGGAGGAGGAAAGGGAGAACAAAGTTGCTGTGGCACAAATTGGCCTGATATTTTCTGGTCCTTCTTGCAGCCTGGAGTTAAAACCTCCATCAGCCTGTTTATGTCCTTCGTCCATACAACCGTCAATGAAATGTCCAAGACCTACCTGACCACTGAAAGGCGTTATAATTATACCACCCCGAAGACCTTCCTGGAACAGATCAAACTTTACCAGAACCTCCTGTCCCAAAAAAGAAAAGAACTGATTGCTAAAATTGAGAGGCTGGAGAATGGCTTAATGAAACTCCAAAGTACAGCTTCACAGGTTTGTGGACAAACTGGATGTTCTTGGTTGTAGCAATTTTCAGATCTCATCATGGAACCCTCGTTGATTGCCTAAAGAGGATTATCATTTAGCGACTGGTTATTTCAGTTCAGGTTTAACAAGATCCATCTAGAAAGTGTCTTGGCTGATTTATTTTAGTCTCGGAGAATTTGAGTAGCACAAAAAGTCTCTGTTTAGTCTTGAAATTCCAACCTGAGATAAAAGATATTCTACAGGGAAATATTTCCCCCCCCCAAGATTATGCCAAGTTCTCCCATAATATGCTAAAGATAATTGCATGTAACTAAAAGCTTTTCCAGATGAGCAACCACATTCAACTACTACCTTTAATCCACTGTCTAATATTCCACTGTCACTGCAATAATCGACTGCGTAAAATTATACACCGCCTGGAGCTGAGTAATTTCCACCCCACCCATCTGTTCTTTTGAAATAGCTCAATCAGGTTAGGAGGTAAGGTACCACCCAGAAAAATGGAGATGGAGACCCTTGACTGTATGGGGGTGGGGGAGAAAATGTTCAGAATCCCCCTCTAAAGCTGCTGCAAGGGAGGGAGTCTTGTTTTCTTTTATCTTATGTGTGTGTGTGGGGGGGAGGATGTTTAGAGGAGAAAATATGCTTCCGTACAAAGATTATGCATTAGTTCGAAAGCAATTCCCATCCCATGCAGTCTCCTGATATCAACAATGTTGGAGAGTTGGGCTGATTTCCTGGTAGCTTATCAACATGTAATTCAGACAGTGGCAAATGTTTTCCTTTAGTTTTCCTTTGTTTTTTTTGACATTCTCTGGCTACATTTCCTCTTTAGAGGGGCCTCTTGGCCCATCCTTCCTGGTTCCTGAACACAGGTCCCGCAAGGGAAATGCGACTTTGACAGTTTTGCACTGCTGAGTACAGAACTGAGTACAACACCCACCCACTCCCAATAAAACTAAGTAATAAGGATTCGTCTGCTGGATGAACAGATTTCCAAGGATCAGGGTCCTGGGGTTGCTTTGTTTTTCATTTTCTTTCTCCCATGCAATACAATTAAAGCGATTTCACTGCTGCTGGGCTTGCAGCGGTTTGGGACAGGGCACTGAGTTTCGCTACTTGTTTTCAGCATGTTGTGTTGCCAGATGCGAAGTCAGCCACAAATCCTCTTCAGATTGCATTTGAATATTTGGCATGGAAATGGTGGTATTATGGCATTCTCGTTATTGCCTGAGTTGATTCTGGCTCCAAAGAAATGTAGAAGGGGGGGGGGAAGCTGGATATGCCATTTAAAAGTGTCCTATATCTGGGGCCTTTTTTTTTTTATTAAAAGCAATCATATGCGAGTCCATTTTGGCTGGTGAAAAGCAGTTCACTTTTTCTTCTTGCAACCCTTTTTGAATTTAACCAGTCTCCTAAAAAATTTTTATTAATTGCAAAGAAGACAAGAATTCTAAGCCAGTCGTGCAGAGTAGGCAGGAATGCCCAAGGATTACCCTATCAGGATGATTTTACTTTTGCTTAGAGGAGGTGATAGATGCGTAGCACTTCTGAATAGGTATTAGCACTATTTGGGATAAATATTTCATATTTTACTAGGATGTACATGGAAGTTATACTAAGATACCACAGACCCACATTTTCTATGGTGTAAATTAGGTTTTTAGGTGTGCCAATGTGTCACAATCTACTTCCCACAATCTACTCTTTTTCCATCTTCCTGATCTATAGCTTTTATTTTATTTTTTTTATTTTAAGAACAACCATTCTCTGAAATAATCCCATGTGGTCAGAATCCATTTCTAAGAGACTAGAAAAGTAAGATGTTTCATCAGGAGTAGCTGATGTATTTTAGAGTTTGTCTTACTGTGGAATTTTATAGGTTGATGATCTGAAAGCCAAACTCGCTGTTCAGGAGCTGGAGCTTAAGCACAAGAATGAAGATGCTGACAAACTGATTCATGTGGTAGGAGTTGAAACAGAGAAAGTGAGCAGGGAAAAAGCAATTGCTGATGAAGAGGAACTCAAAGTGCAAGTCATTAACTTGGTAGGATTTCTCCCCCCCCCCCCTGATTTGGCATTGTCAGTTGCTCACCTTGTAAAAGACGTAGAAAGAGAAAGCTGCCAATTAAGCAAAGAATGCATATGGATGCCTATGCAAGAACCAAATACTGTCCTGAGACACATTTTCTATCTGTCACCCTGGAAGGAACTACATGATACCTTGTTTTATTTTGTTTTGCTTTAACGCCTGGCATCTTCTTTTTTTTTAACCATGTGAGGATTTTAATTGCCAGGAGTTTATTACAGTAGTTTCTGATCATGTAAGCCAAGACAGAGATCCATTTCATAGATCAGGGTTGCAGTAAAATTTAGCTGTCACCTCCCTTGGTTGTCCAAGATATTGTTCCTCAACTGAGATGAGCTCTCATAATCTCTAGCCAACCATTTTAACATTAATTATCTGTATCACCCACAACAGTTTTTTAATCAGTTGCCCTTTGCTCCAAGTCCCATTAACTAGTTTTGCTCATTAGAAAGACACTGTATTGGAAGAAGAGGTCATGATTTTTTTAGATAATATTATATGCTTTAAACAAAATTGATATTATTGATGGATTTATTACAGTGTACTGTGTTATTTTTATTTATTTTAAATGTTTATATAGCTGCCCGTCTTATACCAAACTCTGAGTAGCTCCCAATCAAGAATTAAACAATATTAGTAAAAAAGACATAAAAACCAAATTAAAGCAATTAATACTCTAAATATTAAAAACAAAAACTTGGCACCAAGTTAAGCTAAACATTTGTGTATGAAAAATATTAAAGAATTTAGCCAGGAAGCCACACATTGTTCCCTGCAGATCCGTTCCTTCCGTATGCTAATGTATACTGAAGCACTGAAAACTGCCCCCAAAGGTGCTTTCTTTCAAAACTGCCCCCAAAGATCCTTTCTTTCAAAAGGCAACTGGACTTTCTTATTTTGCTTGAAGATGTTTCACCTCTCATCCAAGAAGCTTCTTCAGTTCTGACTGAATGGTGGAGTCACCCTTGTTATGGGAGTATGAATGGATTTCCAGGGGGAAAAATTGCAGACTACAGGATTCAGGTGATCCTGGGGGCACAGATAAACCTCCAAGTGGCCTCAACAATTCTCAGAAAAGGGGCTAATGACCAGATGACTGCAAGGAATATAAATCCTTCCAGCCTCCTCCATTCAGTCAGAACTGAAGAAGCTTCCTGGATGAGAAGCAAAACGTCTTCAAGCAAAACAAGAAAGTCCAGCAGTCTTTTGAAAGAAAGCACCTTTGGGACAACCGTGACCTGGACGACTGAGAATCTCCATAGACACTGAAAACTGAATTGCACCATATGCCAATCATATATGAGGATGAATCTGCAACAGCGAGGAGATAGAATAGATAGTTAGTCTCCTTCACTCTTTCCCCTTTGTGCTTCTCTTTACTTGGCAATTCCTCTGAATTCAGTCACTGGGTGTCCTAAAACAGGGCTTTTCAACCAGTGGTACGGGTACCACCTGTGGTACATTGGCACCTGGCAGGTGGTACGCGACCATCCTAGAAAAGTGAGAGCGGGAGAGGGGAATGAGCTGAACCAGTGGCAGCACTGCACAAGCCTGAGCGAGAGATGGCTGGAGCTGCAGGGCTGTCAGGGCTCAGTGGAAGCACCAGGATCAGCGCCAGGCTCCAGCTGGAGCTCGCGCTGATCCTGGTGCTTCTGCTGAGCGCAGAAGAAGCACCGATCAGCTGGAATGTTGCAGCATCTCCAGAGTCTTGTGATTTACATTCAGATGCTTGGCAACTGATTCATATTTATGACGGTCACAGTGTCCCAGGGTCATGTGAAGTGACGAAAACCTGCTGCAACCACCCAGCAGACGGGGGGAATAAAAACCAAACACCCCCCATCCCCGCTGCCAATCCTCAACAGAAATGCTCACAACAATGAAAACCTCGGACAGGAGGAAGAGCGCCACTGGGCGGGCAGGCAGGTGTCTTGCTCGGCTGTGGCTTGGGGGGCACTTTTTTCAGTGCCATTGTAACTTCGAACAGTCACTAAGTAAACTGTTGTAAGTCGAGGACTACCTATACTTTATCACTTTTTTTTTTTTTTTGGTCATCAAGTTTTTGACACCTTGCTAGGCGACTGGTGGTACTCGGATATTGCCATATCCTAAAAGTGGTACAATGGGTGAAAAGGTTGAAAAGCCCTGTCCTAAAAACAGAGTTCTCCTTTTGGGAAATTTTCAGTTACCAAGCTTCTGAGATTGCTCACAGCCGGTGTTCACAAATTACTTTCTTTCTTAGCATTACTTATGAGGGCAATTCTTTTTTTTGTTGATCTAACAAAATTGGAGGTGATCAGAATCTCAGAATTTTAAAACTGAACTAAGAAATACATCTCCCCCAATAACTTGAAAAACACTCATATTTCCTTCTTCAGAATGTATCAGAAAAGCAAAGAGCTTGCGAAACTGATTTGGCTAAAGCTGAACCAGCACTGATTGCTGCTCAGGAAGCTCTAGACACTCTCAATAAGGTAAAAATCCTTTAGGTTTTTAACCAGCAGTTTAAAATGATGTACTCATTTCTAGCGATATATTCTGTTTCAGCATGTCATTGATCAAGTAGATAAATATACTTCTATTTTTATGAAGGAAGATCACAGAGATAGAAATGTGGACTGGATAATTGATTCCTCTTACGGGAACCATTTTCAAGCCGTCAATTGTAAAAGTGCAGAGTTTCTCATGTTTGAAACTGCAAATAACTTTGAAAATAAATACTTCTCATTCAACAAAACATAAAAAAAAAACAACCCTAGCCTGAGGTTGTTCTGCGTACCAAGACTCCAAGATCCCTTTTAGGCTGAGCCTCTGCCCTGGAAGGCTTTATCAAGGATTGGAGCTACACAGACTGCGAAGCCTCTGAAGTACTGCTCCAAAATTCTGTAATTCCGAAACTCCCATAGAAGAGAATATTTTTAGCTCCAGGTTGAACTGTGGGGTCCTTGGTGCTCTCTGAGCTTGGTTGTTTGCTTGTAGACATTTCATTACCCAACTAGGTAACATCCAAGCTCAAATTCCACATTATAGCCTGTAATATTCTGCTGCTCTGCTAACATCGATATATTGTAGTTGATATGGGGTGCCTAATCGGCTTTTTTCTTAATCATGGAATTTATTATTTCATTGTTAAAGAATTCTCTCTCTTCTCCCCCATCTTTGGCTACCTTTTCAGAACAACCTGACAGAGCTGAAGTCTTTTGGATCTCCTCCAGAAGCAGTGGTTAATGTAACAGCAGCAGTTATGATTCTGACTGCTCCAGGTGGCAAGATACCAAAAGACAGAAGTTGGAAAGCAGCAAAATCCATGATGGGCAAAGTAGATGCTTTCCTGGATGCCCTGAAGAAATTTGACAAAGAGCACATTCCAGAACCTTGCTTGAAAGCTTTTAAGTAAGAAGCATCTACACATATATGTTCTTACACTGAAATAAATTGAAATGGCAGGTCATGCGTTGGATCAGATGAGGGGGGGAGGGAGGAGAGAGAGAGAGAGAGAGAGAGAGAGAGATTTCCACTTAGAGCCTTCTTATCTGTAGTTCGCTGTCGCCACCTTCAAAAATAAAAGTGAGGTAAATGCCAATAATTATGGCTGAGCACAGATTCTGAATACAAAAGGTCCCGGGGTTTCCAAACATGTCTGGGAATTCTTCCCTGAAACCGTGAGAAGCCTGTGTTAATTATTGCCAGCACTACTGAGGTTTGAGGGCATTTGTGTTGTCCTTGTCTTGGGGTGAGGCTGTCTCTTTCTCCAGGGATCTTTGATAATTCGCCATGGCCATCTCACCTCAGGACAACTCACTGCGGGACAAGAGTTACACTAATATCAAAGAAATGGTGGAATAGAATCATTATAACCAGAACGAAATGTGAATGGCAAAAATTAAAATAATTTTTATTTATTTTAAATAATTAAATAGAATTGTTAAACTGTCCCACGGCGAGCTGTCCCACGGCGAGTTGGCCGTGGTGGGTTGGCCGCAGCGAGTTGGCTGAGTCAAGTTCTCCCACTCCCTTCTGCAGTGCCCAGAGCAGATTTTCTCCTTCCTGTTCCTGTCTTCTTTCTTCTCACGCCAGGCCCGTAAATTCAAGACACGTGAATTCACGCCAAACCATGAACAGAGCAGGCAGAGCTCACACAAGGAGGTTAGCATTTTCCCCAGGTACCTTCCTCCTCTGGATGAGTCACAATTCTCAGATTTCTGGATTTAATTTAAGAGCCAATCTGTAACCTTCCTAAAAGGCAACAAATATAAGTAGAATTTTGCCCATTTTCTAAGAAAAATCTGTTCTTGCATCTCTTGCCTTTTACTGCTCTCTTACTGCTAACTGTACAGTGTTGGCAGTAATCGACCGATGCAGTAAGCAGAGAAGGATTTTTCCGATTTTATTTATTTAGATATAGATAGCTGCCCATTTCTCCACAGCGGATATATAAACACTGTACTAACCCACCCAGGCTTTACTAACTTCACAACCCCCGTGCTTGGCAAATAACTGGTTTTTGACAATATCCAGAAAGGCAGCAGGGTCAGGGCCAATCTGGTTTCAGATGGTACAGCATCTCAGAGGGCAGGGGCCATGACAGAACAGGTACGTTTCCTGGTTCCTGCAAGATGGCAATCTTTAATTGATAGGACCTGAAGTGTGCCCTTCCAGGTGGATCTTAAAGAAGAATACAGACCATTGGAGAGAGGCAATCTTTCAAGTTTCCATGACTTGCTGAGATAGGAAGAAAGAGAGGGAAGATCCACTTCATTGCACATTGCTTTTTTTGTGCCTTCTGACCTTATTGACCACTACCGACAATAAGTGAAATCTTTAGTGGAGAGGTTCCCCTTTTTGACTTCTTTATATTCCATCTCTGATACCTCCAAGCATGCCTATACCTAGATAGTCTAATATTCTCAGGATTCCCATCACTTCCAGTACTTAATGCTTGTCCTCACAATTCCTCTTTACACAATTCCCCTCCAGTAATAAAGTAAATACTGTGCCAGGCTCCATGCTGTCTAGCAGACTACGTGTCTTTCATTCACTTACTGTACTTAGAATATAACTGGATCAGATACGGAGGCTATGTATCTAAATGTAATTTCCTAATAAAAGAATGTATCCCTTTTTAAAGACAAATACCAGTTGTATAAATCTTTCTGTGAATTTAGCAGCAAACGAGCAAAAACTGGAACAATATTTCTACATCAGATCTTAAACAGGGATGATTTTTCCGTATTTTAAACATTTTTAAAATTAAAAGTTATCCTACGGATAACATTATTTTATGAATGTGTGCATGTGTGTGCGTTGCAAAAGTAGGATAGTGGCAAAAAGAATATGAGTTACAGCAGTCTTATTGTTGTTACGCTTATTCGAAAATGACCTGGAACACCTTTGTCTCTTCAACTGCTTTCATTTTGTCCAGTCTGTGATTGATATCAGAGAGTTTTAAGACTTGAACAATTTTCTTGAATTTCATTCAAGTGATAATAGTCTAAATCTCCAATTTACCTGCTAGAAAAGAAACAGCATGATTCCTAAGATCAGTTTATACATATTTGAAGGGTGATCAAATGTTCGGATATCAAATGTAAAACCTTTAACTTACGTATTGATGCCCAGCATTTTGATGTAAATACAAAATAGCAGGGATTTGCACTGTAATATCACGTGTGCCATTGTTCATCACAGTTGCTAGAATCAGAGCATACATCTTTGTAGTTTCTTGGTGAACAGATTAGAAATGTGGTCAGGTTTTTTTTTTCTTTGTTCATTTAAGTGATATGCTTCTTTATAAAACTTGAAGGTGTCCTTGTTCTGCCCCAGTTGCAATTTTGCTTTGTGAATTTTTCTCTTCAGACCATTTCAGAATGATCCAACATTTGATCCTGAGTTTATAGTCTCCAAGTCCACAGCTGCATCTGGTTTATGTTCTTGGTGCTTAAACATTGTTCGTTTCTATGAAGTCTACTGTGATGTGGCACCTAAGCGGCAGGCCTTGGAAGAGGCTAATGCTGAACTGGCAGAGGCAAAAGCCAAACTCACGATGATTAAAAACAAGATTGCAGTAAGTAGGCTACAACTTCATTTGGGTAATGTGCCAAACCCCAGGGCATCTTGTTGAAGTAGATGTCAGTGTTCAAATTGGCTGACATTCACTGCTGGCGCCAAACAAGAGAATTAATTATTTAGGCAAAAGTTACACAATTAAACCAATTGCATGCAAACAACATTCCGTTGTATCTATACAGATCAAGAACCGGTATAAACATGAACTCTGAGTCATGAATTCTCCTGCGCATGAATGGAATGAAATGAAATGAAAACTGTACTACAGTACTGGCCCAGTTCAGATGGGGTGACCCCACCATGGCTTTCCATAATTTGCTAACCTGTAACTGTAGCTCCAGCCAAAGTGTGGAATGCTGGGAGTTGAAGTTATGCAATGTCTGAAGGGACACATGTTACCCATTCCTGAGCTAAATGAATTCAGAATTCAGAATAACAGAGTTGGAAGGGACCTTATAGGTCATCTAGTCCAACCCCCCGCCCAAGCAGAAGACCCTACACCATTTCTGACAGATGGCAGTCCAGTCTCTTCTTGAAAGCTTCCAGTGATGAAATGAGAAGCATTTCTCCTTTCCTTTCCTCCATGTAGCCAGAGGAATTAATTTCTCCTCCCTTTTATTCAGAAGAGAAAAGTGAGCACAGGCTTTGCATGAACTCACATCCACTTGTACACTAGTTGTGAAGGAGAACCTGGCTTAATCAATAGCTTGTCGAGCTCTGGATCTATTTCAATAGAAAATATTCAGAAGTTAACATGAATGTAAGAGCTCTTTTCTACTGCTTGTGAGGCTCAGTTAATTTTAACCTTGCTTAGTGGTGTAGGGCTTATTTTTCTGCTTGCTTTTATTTGTTTTATTATTTCATTAGTTTATTATTTCAAATAGTTGGCAAACCTATCCCCTTTTAGTTATGTTATTATTCAATATATTGTGCAAACCCAGAAAATAGATTAATTCAGAACCTAAGTATATATACAGTTTGTTCTGAATCCTTCATTATGTGTAACTTGAAAAGGTATTTCATTTACCAGCTTTACATCTCTTATTTAGGACTAAAGTACAGATAGTCCTCGACTTACAACAGTTCATTTAGTGACCGTTCAAAGTTACGGTACTGAAAAAAAGTGATTTATGACCATTTTTCACACTTACGACCGTTGCAGCATCCCTGGGGTCACATGATCAAAATTCAGACAATTGGCAACTGACTCATACTTATGACGGTCGCATTGTCCCAGGGTCATGTGATCACTTTTGCAACCTTCTGACAAGCAAAGTCAATGGGGAAGCCAGATTCACTTAACAACTATGTTACTAATTTAACGATTGCAATGATTCACTTAACAACTGTGGCAAGAAAGGTTGCAAAATGGGCGGGGCAACAGTCACTTAACAGATGTCTCACTTAGCAACATAAATTTTGGGCTCAGTTGTGGTCATTAGTTGAGGACTATCTGTATGAATAAGACTCTCAGCCTCCCAGTTTCTAGCCCAATGCCTTTAACCTCTACACCAAATTGGTTCTTTTTCCAAACTGGTTATCTTTTTATATTTTCATTCTTCGTCTTCTTTCTAATCTATCACCACCCATTGCTGCAGCCTTTTCTTCCTCACAGTTTTAGACAACTTTACTTGACAAAATTATTGCAATAATTACTGGTAAATTATGTTTAATTATGATTTGCTGTCTGGAGTCTATTCAGCGGCATGCGCAAGGGAGGGTTGATGATCGTGGGTGATTATGAAAGCAGATCGACAGACAGTACAGCCTCTGCCCCTTTTCCTGTGCACATTGTGATGTTGTACACACATACAAAAGGGTCAGAGATTATAGCATGACACCTTTTTCATCATTTCGATAAACATGTTAGATCTGTGAAGCCTCCAAAATTATTGCATAATCGTAAGCATTTCCAACAACAACTGGGGGTGTCTTTATTTTTTGTAATCATATGAGTAGCTGTTTGCTTTTTTGTGATGCATTGATGTTACTCCCCTGTCAGATCTGGTTACGTGATGCAGCATTTACTCATCCTTCGAAACCAGCTTGTACGTAAATGCTCAATTTAAACCAATTTGTTTTAGCCAAACTATTGCCTCATTAATATGGGGAGAAATTACATCACTTTAATTCGTCATTTCCATACACGTAACTGCAAACTTTTTGTTTGAAAGGATCTAAATGCCAATTTAGCCAATCTGACTGCTGAATTTGAAAAGGCCACAGCTGCGAAAATCAAATGCCAACAAGAGGCTGATGCAACGAACAGAGTAATTTCATTGGCTAACAGGTACGCAGTCACTAAATACTTCCAAGGGTGCTCTGGGTTAATGCTGGTTAATTGCCATAGTTGGCTTGTGTCAGCGTGAGCCTGACCGCATGAGGTCCATGACTGATCTTCCTCTTTTTAAAAACTGAAACCCAGAGGTAGGGCAGGGGCTTGCCAATGTCTCTGAAGCAGCAGTTATAGGAAGACAGTTTCTATTTGAACCCATTTTTCTATTCAGATTGACTCTTGTAAATGGGTATTATACAATTGTATTTGCCTAGTGTGGGAAAACAGGTACTACCGGAAGAAGAGAGGAAACATTTGATGGTATAATATTGGATCTAGATTGAAGAAGTTAATATAGACCACTGAATTACTAATGGACCCAGACAACACGTTGTCTATTAAGTATTTGACTGTAAAACTAGAAAATTAATAAAATATTTATATAAAAAAAGTAAATCTTAATTTTCTTGGGGATAAGTCTGAATTTAAATATGATTTCTAAAAGTATTTGTTTCATTGTATTAAAAAGCATGCAGGTATAGGAAAGTTGTTAGGGTTTTCCTATATCATTAACCCTAATGGCTAATATTTTACATTTGTATGTCTTCCAAAATTTCTAAGAGACAGAATCCAATATCTATATTCTTATAAGCCCTCAGAAGAAGATGGTCTTTGTTCTGCTACACCAAACTATAGTATTGTTTGCAATTAATCATGGCTAGGATACATGACATTCCTTATCTGAATCCCAAGGATCTAAACCACATTTCAGGAAGATCAGAAAGAATAGCATAATATGAATCTTAAATACTATAAACCAGACAGCAATTGCGAAAGCTTCAAACATTTTGTGTATTCATATCAAATTGTTTTTGTTTTTTTTAATTCTTGTGAATCGGAATGTATGAGAAGTCACTAGGAAGCTTGATTGTCCCAAACTGGCTGGAAGTCCCAGCTGGTAAGAAGAAAATTGTTCAGCTTCTCAGCAAGCTATGAACCATTTCCTGAAAATGAAATACTATAAAAGAAAGAAAGCATGAATCAAAGATGAGTGGTTTGTTTAGAGAGGCTGTTGGTTCATAAGCAAGCAATGTTCTCGGTTCTCTCATCAGTCTGCCCCTTGCCAGAAGCCACAAAGTACATCACCAAGGAAAAGAGTTACACATCTCTCACTAAGGCTTATGTATCTTCACAAAAGTCGCGCCCTGGATGTGACTTATGTGGCCCTCAGATCTATCCTACTGTTATGTGCTCCCTGATTTCTTTTCATGATGAGAAACCTGAGTGGTTTCAGAACTTAGCAGGAAGTGCTTGCTTCAAATGAGATTGTTTATGGTTTTATACATCATATTTCACAGTGGCTGAAGGCAGGAGGGGGACACTGATTGCCAGATTGTTCTTTCCAAAGAGCACAACAACTGAGGGCAGCCCCCATAATGAAGAAAAAATACTTGGTCATTTTGCTGAGTGCCTTATGATAGGGCATGGTTGTTGTTGGTTTTCTTCTTGGTAGTTCCTTGATGAGCTCATTGTTTTCTGCTTGATGGTTTCCTAGTGTTAATCCCTCGTTATCTGGGTGTAGGCTGATAGAAAGGATACGTTCTGATCTTTTTGTTTCCTCCGTAGCCTTTTTATTGTCTCTTTTGAATAATGTACGATATAAATGTGGTTTATTACAAACCCCACATTCCCTGGCACTGATGATGTTACCTACTCAGGTAGTGAAACGTCTGCAAGTAAATACCAAATCTCAGAGAGCACCAAGGAATCTGCAGTTCAACCCTGAGCTACATACATTCTTCTATTGGAATATTCATACTGCTGATCAAGCCAGGTTAGGTTAGAGCCTCACATGTCCTAATCATATCTTTCTCTCCTTTTGGAATATTTCCTAAGGCTTGTTGGTGGATTAGCATCTGAAAATGTGCGTTGGGCTGAATCGGTGGAAAATTTCAGTGAGCAGGGAAAGACTCTGTGCGGGGATGTGCTACTGATTACTGCATTTGTTTCCTATGTTGGGTATTTTATCAAAAAGTATAGGAGCGAGTTACTGGACAAGTTCTGGACTCCTTACTTAAAGCAGCTGAAGGTAAGTCTATGTAAATGTCTGCTCCAGAAAATGAATGTTGTTTCAGTGAATCTGTCTGGCTTCTAATCCTAGTGGCTTTAGGTCACAAGTAGAGGCTCCTCGGGTTATGCCCAGCTTCAGACTATAAACTCTAACTCTTGACTATTTCTTGGCTTGTTGACCAAGAAAGAAAACATCATCCTTTGCTTTCATTCTCCAGGGCACTTTGTAACAACCCATTAAAACAATTGATCACAGAAAGGAGGAGCCTCAAAGTGATCTTTGCAGAAGAAATAGCAAAGAAGTGATGAAGAGCCTTGAGGAATGAAAGGATCTTTGCTTCATGCCTTAAAAATATGAACATTAATATTGGTACCAACCAAACCTTCCAAGAGAGAGTCGCATGCAAGATGCCCCTGCTAGAAGGCATATTCCCATCACCATTGCTTCTCTTCAGATGATAGATTTGAAGGGTGAAAAATACTGAAGCATCATATCTCCCCAAGTGTTTTGCCATGATGTATGCATTACATCAAAATAATAGTTTGGCAGTGAAGGATGCAGCAGATCCAAGAGATTATAGATCCTGAGGACAAGGTGTTATTCCTGCAGGCTATTCCTGCTAAAAACAACAACAACAACCCCATGGTTCTTTCTAACCATTATGTCATTTATTTGTCTAAACTAGTGAGGAGCCTCTGACCTGTGAGTCTTCTTATCCAATCTACAGGTCTTTCTCATTTGACCCTGAAGCTCCCTTGATACCCCTTTCTCTCTGCTCATCTACCCCTTTAGAGAACTGCTGCTTTACAGCGCTGCCTTGAACCAACACTTGATTTTCCAGTAACAAGTGAGATAGTATCAGATAAGCAAGGAGGTAGTGAAGCTCCGTTTTATGTTCAGAGACCCTTGTCAAAATCTAATTCACTCCTGAACATAGGCTGTGCCTTTTCTGTCCTGACAGTCCATTTTTATCTTAACATTATAATAGGTACCAATCCCTATTACTTCTGGCCTGGATCCTTTATCCCTGTTAACAGATGATGCAGATATAGCAACCTGGAACAACCAGGGGCTCCCCAGCGACCGTATGTCGACAGAAAATGCAACAATTCTATGCAACACAGAACGTTGGCCACTCATTGTGGATGCACAGCTTCAAGGGATCAAATGGATCAAGAACAAACATGGACGAGATCTGAAAGCCATCCGGCTTGGACAGAAAAGGTCAACTAGAGTTATTCTGTTCAGTTTGGACTTTATTCTAAAAGAATGGCCTACAGGCTAAAAAACAAAAATTGCTCTGCTCTCAGCTTATCTGGGACGCACCCTCATTTTGCTTGCATCTATTCTGGGAGTATTATAATTAGCCTCTTTACATTCTTTACATTCAGTCAGTCTTCCTTGTAACACCCATCACAGCCTACACTATCAACTTTCCTCACTTGCAATGCTCCACACCTAGGGAATGGCTGGGAACAGGCTCCTTGAGATGACTGGAGCCTTGATCAATATAGTTTAGGTGGGGAACACACACATCTTTTAGTGACATAGCAACATTTATGGGATCTGGGATAGGCAAGTAATTCACCCCTAATGACATTTTATCCACAAATAATTCTTCATTAATCTTCTAGCTTTATTATTTACACACAAAGACCTTTTGCTTCCCCATGCTTCCCCCAACTCCACCAGAATAACTAATCAAGAAACAGGAGAGAAGAAGACGGATGAGATCCAGATGGTTGCATCTACACAAGATGTCTTCTGTCCAACCCTTTTTCTTATAGCAGTTGTGGTCACGGTCACTTGCCATGCTGGGCTAGATAACTTTTACCATATGATGTGTGAACTCCCACATGGTAGCCAGTTTCTGGTTTCAGACTGTGACATTCACAGGTCTTTGCATATCCAAGGACACACTTCTTAGATGGCTTTGTTATTGTGCTTGCCTTCTTGCCTTGTTTTATATTTTTCTAACCTATGTACCAGTCCAATTAATTCAGGTGGATTTCATAAATTTTACAACTCTTCTGCCCAAATTCCTCTCTGGGTCCTTCCAGATTTGATAGGAGTATGGGCTTATTTATCTATTTAAATTTATATAACCTCCCATCTAGCTTACGTGACTCTGGGTGACTCACATTAAAACAATGACAAATCCATATAAATAAAATGATTAAATTGATTAACCAAACAGAAAAGCACAAGAAAGTGCCATTCTACAATTCAGTATTTAATTGGCTATTTCATCTAATTGGATAGTTAATTAGTGTGAGCAGTCCATTGCGGCTTTTCTATCTTGCTGTGCATGTCCGCCACTGTTTGTCTGTTCACTTGAATCCCCATTCAATCCACTCATGTCATCCTTTCCTATGTGCTCTAACATCTATTTCAGTGGCCCTGATAAAGCTCCTTTTCTCAGCATGCATCTCCATTGCAAATGATTATGAAAACACATTTAACTTCATTTTCAGTAGGGTATAAGAAGTTTTTTTTGTTCTCAAGAGACCGTGTGACACACTAAAGATTTATTATCAATTGTACAGCTACCTAGATATCATTGAAAAAGCAGTTTCTGACGGAGATACGCTGCTTATTGAAAATATTGGAGAGACAATAGAACCTGTGCTGGATCCTCTGCTAGGCCGAAACACAATCAAGAAAGGAAAGTAAGTGCATTTGCAGCCACAACAGCCCTTGGTTGTATCTTTGTACTATCCTTTGCAACCCAGTTTGCACTGGAAGTTGATGCATTCTGTGTGTATGCCTTAGTTGTCCTAAGAGTGGTAATTTGACTCAAGCAAAGATTAGTGAAGCATATTTTATCGTTACAGCAACAGAAGATTTATTTACAGTAAAAACATTTTTTTAATTTCATTCAATTGTGTCTAATTCTCAGAGACTACCTGGACAATGCACTCCAGTTTTCTTGCCAAGATTTTTCAGAAGTGGCTTGCCATTTCCTCTTTCCTCAGGCTATGAAAGTGATGACCTTCCAAGGCCATCCAGTTGTCTTTATTCCTAAGGTCAATCTAGAAGTTATGATGTCCTGGTTTCTAGCCTAGTGTCTTAACCATTACACCAAACTGGTAAGGCCAACACATAGATAACTGCATCCTACTAGGAAGAGAGTCAAAGAATATCTGTTCTGTGCATGTGCAACTTTGGAAGAGAAGCAGAAGCAGGTGACCTCAGATTAGCACTCTCTTAAAACAAAGAGCAGGAAAGATAATCAAAGAGGGGACACAACGTAAATCCTTAATTTTATACTCACACTGTATGACACTCTCTTGAGAGTGCTGAAGAGTCAGCACCATTGTATTCTTATCTCCAACCATTTGATAAAGAAGAAGAAAGCAGATCTCTGTTATTTTACTGAGGGAAGAAGAACAGGCACTCTTGTCCATTTTTTCATTAAAATGAAAAGTATTGTTCATACAGAACTGCATGTATGCACTTGCCTGTCTTCCCCAAATAAAGTGAGGAAGCTATTGTCTACCTTGTTGGAAGCCTAGAGGTAGCTGGAGTGGAGAGATAGGTGATAAAGGAACTCAGGAAACAAATGCTAACACACAAAATAAAGTCTGAGAATGAAACAGCTGTGAGTGACTGGCTAGTGACCAGAGAGGCCACCTCACCAAACCTTTAAGGTGATGAAGTATGACAGAAAGCCCTCATTTACTGACTGTCTCCAACAGCACAGTCACTGTTCACAACTACGACAGTGATGAAAAAGTGATTTTGTGACCAATGCCCACATTAAGAACCTTTGCAGCATCTCTCTCTCCCTCTCCCTCGCTCCCTTTCCCTCTCCCTCTCCCTCTCCCTCTGTCAGATGTTCACCATTATAGTAAGTATACATTGTCCTGTGCCTGATCCATTTTTCTCCCCCCCTTACAGAGCTGAGAGAGTGCCTAAACAAGCTATTTCTGAGCTGTTTTTTCTCCACAAGTCAGCATGTCCCTAACAAGTGCTAATTGCAAGTTAACACGCTGAACTCTGTGACCTTAATTAATTGATTAGAACCATAGGTGGCCTATTGCTGCTGCCTGCTACTGACAAGACTCTAATCAATTTCATACTGAAGACCTTTTGCCTTTTAAGTTGCTGGAGTGGGTTAGGCAAATATCTTGTCCTAGTGCATTCTAGGGTCTAAGAGATATTTATCTGGAAGCTTTCTGAGTTTTACTGAGCTATAATACCAACAGAGGGCTATAGCTGTTTAACACCTCTGCAATTTTTTATTTATTCTACAAAAATGTGTAAACTGCACAATCTGTCCAAATTAGTTCCCAAATTAGCCCATTATTTTCAGGTCTGGTGGATGATAGTATGCCATTCCTTATCCGGATACATTAGCTTCTGCCCCCTTTTAGAATCAGGAGGGAGCACCATACAGCCCTTTGCCTGAAGTAGTGAAGTGTCTCTGATTATCCATGAATGGGTTTATGACAGCAGTAAGAATTTCAGAAATGGCAGGCTCATGCCCTTTTCCTTTAAACTGGTTCAGAATTGCAAGCTTGGGCCTGCATATCCTTTTCTGGCTTTTGTCCACATCTACATTTGTAGACACAAAGTTGACTGCTGCTATCACCAAGACTGAACAGTGTTGGGACTGGTCTCACTCCATTTAGATGTGACACAAGAGGAGAAGAAAAATATTGTCCTGCTGGCCATTAAATTGTGCTGTTTGTGTTCATGTCTCTGAATCTTTTGAAATCTGTCACCCTTGTGTGGGTTGACATCACAAATCCAACTCTGCTTTAAACTATTTCTACTAGTTTTCATTTCAACTGCCAATCTCCAACTTCACAATGTCCATCATTAACATTGACCGTACCTAATTAATCTCTTTTTCCCCCAAGATGTATTGCATAACATGAGTGGATACGGAGAGTGACTGCTCTATTACATTTTAGTACAATGAATCTGCTTTGCATGCTGAAAGTGCCTAGTTCCACCTGCAGCATCTCCAGAATAGGATGCGGAAAGATTCATTTGTGAAACCAGGGCAACCAGGCTTGATGCCTTTATTTGCCTTTATTTTCATCTAACCATAATAAATTCTTTTGCCATGGCCTCATGATATTGCTTTCATCTCATTCTTAGATCATAAGGCCACCTTAGCAGTGGTGGGATTCAAATATGTGAACAACCGGTTCTCTGTGTGGATGCCGTTTCCGGAAGTCCATTCTGGGCCTGGGCAACAAAAAATTAGCTACCGGTTCTGCCGAAGTGGTGCGAACCAGCTGAATCCCACCACTGCATCTTAGGTGATCCTAAGCGGTGCCAATTTTAATAGTGTTTTCCTTTTAATCTAATACACTTTACTAACTGTTCTGCTGGAAGTGCAATTAGTAAACAGCCTGCATCTATTGGCCAATTTGATAAGACACAGCTCTTCCCCTTTTTCTCTTCAGATAGAAAGAACTGGCTGCAGCAGCTATCACCAAGTTACCCAGCAGTTCCTTAGAAGCCACAGGGGCAGTTGCACAACAAAGAAGAAAAGGTGTTGGTCTCAAATCTGACCTACACAAACCTCTTGCTTTAACACACAGTTTGTCCAGCCCACTGATCAGCAGTTCAGCTGTCTGGATTGCTGCCTTGGGCTTTGCAAATACCAGTTCTGCTTTACCGTGGAACTTTCCTGGTTCTGATAGATGTCTTGGCATAATGAAAAACAGGGAGAGGCAAGTCAGCCTCCAGTCAAAATTTGCCATCGCTCCAAGCCCCATCACTGCGTCGCTACCCTGACTGGCATATGATTACCAGGTGGCTGGTGCTCTCCAAAAAGGAGGACGGTAGAGCAAAGCCAAAGAGTTTTACCGCTAGCTTTCTACCTGAGTGGCTGGAGTCGGGATACCACCATTTGGCAACAAGCCAAAACAAGCGGTTGGCGCAGGATAAAGATTGACAATGTAGAAAGACAGCAACTGAAGAAAACTGTACACTTTTCTGCCAACTGAAGCATAGGTCAATAGCACTAGCTCAGCATTTGGCAATGACTCCCAGTCTACATAGACAATCTTAAACTAAATGAATTGATGATCTGACCCGATAAGCAGTTCCCTGTATATTGAACCATCTGTTGTAGACAAAAAGGATTGATTTTCTATCGCTGAGTCTAAGCTAAAAAAATAATAATAAAAAAAGATGGTGGGACAGAGATAGTAGCTCTGTCCATCAATAGCGAATATAAGCGAAGGTAAGTTACATTGGTTTATGCAATATTTTCACATATTTCAAAACTCTTATTCCCAGATACATTAAAATAGGAGACAAGGAAGTAGAGTACCACCCCAACTTTCGCCTGATTCTGCACACCAAGTACTTCAATCCCCACTATAAGCCAGAGATGCAGGCTCAGTGCACGTTGATCAACTTTTTGGTTACCAGGGATGGTTTGGAAGACCAGCTTTTAGCTGCTGTGGTTGCTAAGGAAAGACCTGACTTAGAGGAACTGAAGGTATATTATCATTACTAGTTGTGAGCATCTGGGTTATAGACTATGGAATAGTCACTTTAGTAATTCCAAGGGAAATCAAATAGTCTAAGTTAGCCTTCCCAACTTGATAGTATATCAGATGTATTGACTCTTATTAAACCTCAGCTAGCATGGACAGAGATTGTGGAAACTGACGTCCAGCATATTTGGGAAGCACCAAGTTGAAAAAAGTAGAGAATCTGAAACAAGTGTTTAGATTGTCTTCTTCCTTAAAATGTTTATTATGTCCCAGGATTGCAACAACCCAAGTGTTTTATAAAGGGAAATGGCATTGGTGTGTAGTCTTCACATCTAATACAATAGATAAATGTGTATTTAAAATGTATGAAGTGTTAATGGTAGAATCCAAGAATTCATATCCCATTTTACTCAGTAGCCTCATCTAAGATAGGAACCTGCAGCTCCATGTTGAAAATGGCCTAGCTTTGGTGTAGGACGAAAGGAGATTTGTTGATAAATAACAAAAGCTCTTTTTCCCCACTCTGTTTCTGGTGTAGGCAACTCTCACAAAACAACAGAATGAATTTAAGATCATCCTGAAGGAACTAGAGGACTCCTTACTAGCCAGACTCTCTGCTGCATCAGGAAACTTCTTAGGAGATACAGCCTTGGTAGAAAACCTAGAGATCACAAAGCGCACAGCAAATGAAATAGAACAAAAAGTAAGCTAGCTGGTTCAACTTCACTCTGCTGTCCTGGCCTCAGCAATAGTGCTGAGAAATGGATGTGTGATTTACCAACCCAGCAGTGAAAGCGAAGTAATATAGAAAACATTGTAATTCTCTAAAGCACGACTAGATATCACATACCGTAGTCTATTTTTTTTTTATTCTTTTAAAAATGTTTTTTTTTCTTATTTTTTCAGGTGAAAGAGGCTAAAGTTACTGAAATACAAATTAATGAAGCCAGAGAGAACTACAGGCCAGCAGCAGAAAGGGCATCCCTGTTGTATTTTATATTAAATGACCTGAACAAAATCAACCCCATCTATCAGTTCTCCCTGAAGGTAACTAATAGTAGAACATGCTGTTTGGATAGTGATTGGTTCTCTTTTTGTAGAAAAATAGCTCCCTCTGCCCTTATGGAGTCCGAAATACTCTCGGCTTTTTTTGCAGAAACATTATAGCTGCCCATTGGGACTCTTTGTCCAGGATAAGGAAGAATGACTGAGAGCCAAGCAACTCCTCAGATGCAATGGAAATAAATCTTCCAGAGAGTCAAATCTTGGGCCTTTTGTTTTGCTAATGCCCAACTATGTAATCCCTTCATGTTTTTGAGGATGGCATGTTGCGGAATACAAAGCAGGACGTCTGCCTGAAACCCCACAGAGTTTTACATTTGGGCTTCTTCTTTTTCTTCCTCTTTTTTCTGTTCAGGCTTTCAACGTCGTGTTTGAGAAAGCCATTCAGCGTACAGCTCCAGCAGAAGATGTGAAACACAGGGTGATCAACCTTACAGATGAGATCACCTATTCAGTTTTCATGTACACAGCTCGGGGGCTGTTTGAGAGAGACAAACTTATTTTTCTAGCCCAGGTTGCCTTTCAGGTAAAGTGACTGGATGATACTGGGCAAAAAATATTTTGCTCTTGCTTGATAAAAAGGATATAAGTTTGTAGAAAAGTTGCTATTATATTGAAAATATCACTATTGGCTCTGTATAGTATTAGTAACTAAGTTGACACATGATTTACTTGTCATAGCTTGTTCAGTGAACTGCGTTCACACAGCATGCTAAGCCATCAACCACAGTGGCTGGATTTACACTGTCACTTAGCCACAGTCAAACCACATGATAGTGTGATCTGAGGCATGAACCAAGCTACAGAATATTTTGCATATGAGAATAAAGGTCCTCAAGAGGGCAAGGATCACCCTGTAACAGAGAATGCAGAAGTAGAATAGTGTTATTGCAAAATAAGTTGGGAAACAGTTTCTCAAGAAAATTCATGTACGAAAAAAACGCTCATAAATGAAGCAACTGGAATTGGAAGGCAGTTAGCCATGAAAGGTTAAAGCAGAAGGCAGAGTGGAAATACTTATCCGGCCAGGTGTTCTCTAGATTTGACGACAGCGTCTATAATTCCCAGCCAATTAGCCTATTGATCATTTTGGCTATAGATTTTCAGTGTTGCAATTAAGAAAAGCTCATTAAGTATTGTACTCTAGGGAAGTAAGGTCAACATTGGCATGGCCACTAGCATCAGTGTGGCCCCCTTTTTCAATGAAAGCCCAAGGAGATATTTGTGCTATAAATTATCTTCAGTGCTCTGAACGCATCCAGTTCTAGGGAATAGTACAGGTAGTCTTTAACTTATGACAATTGACTCCAAAATTTCTGTTGCTAAGCAAGACAGTGAGTCTTACCCCATTTTATGACCTTTCCTGCCACAGTTGTTAAGTGAATCACTGCAGTTATAGTAGCCCGGTTGTAAAGTGAATCTGGCTTCCCCATTGATTGCTCGTCAAAAGGTCATGACCCCGGGATACTGCAACTATCATAAATACATGCCAATTGCCAAGCATTTGAATTTTGATCACATGACCATGGAGATGTTTTCATGTGAAAAACAGTCATAAATCACGTTTTCAGTTCTATTGTAACTTTGAATGGTTACTGAACAAATAAGTAAGTTGAGGACTACTTGAATACAAAGACCTGCATTTGCTTACCTTCCCCAGAATACCCAAACCAGCCCCCTCTGGTTTAGATCCTGTCCTTGTATGTAGGCTCACCATCTCTGGAAATCAGTAAAATGGAAGATACATGAATTTGACATTGAAGCCACAGTAGCTGTTATTTGTTTGAAGTAAGGTATATCATTTGTAACATTCCTAATTTTCTCATCTTCCCTAGGTCTTGTTGGTAAAAAAAGAAGTGAATCCAGTGGAACTAGACTTTCTTCTACGTTTTCCCTTTAAAGCTGGCTTGACATCTCCAGTAGAGTTCTTATTAGGTCAAGGATGGGGTGGAATTAAGGTTTGCTCAAAACCACTATTTGTAGTCTAAGCGCTTCTTAGTAACTTAGAAGGAGCCATGAAAAGTGCTAAGCTTCATTACTGTACTAGTGTACTGTACCATAATATATATGAACTTTAGTCACAATATCAGGTGCTAGACAGTGCATGTTTTTTGGTAGGCCCTCTTTATGATCAGTTTTAAAAAACGGGTGAGATATGAATTGCAGGACAGCAAAGATCTGGAGTAAGATATGCAAAGGGCAAACATGATGTAGGGATGATTTTACAATGTAGACTTCAAAAGTAGTTTGGAACCTGCTTGTTACCCATGTAGTGGCTGGACAGATATGAATTAGTTCTGAATAAATTCTAATACCAAATCTGCATCAATCCAAACTATTCAAATCTGTCCAGGCAAGACCAAGAACTAGGTGGACCCGTCATTATTGATTAGTTATAGTATTACATCATAGCTTGGCAAAATCAGTTTATCCTGTTGGATATTATTGACCTTGGCCCACCTCCAAACCATTTTTCCATAGTGGCAAATATATTAGACTGCCAAGACTATTATTAGGCCAAGGGCTATTTTAATCCCAGAGCAATGGCTGTGTCCTGTTAAGGACTACCACAATGGAAAACCTGTTGTACTTGGATAAGCACATCATATTCAGTAGGTTTGTGATAAATTGTTTCTTTAAGTGTAAATACTCTTCCATGTCTGGCAACTGCAGGTTACGGGGGGGGGGGGGTGTCATTTACAAGAAACACATTATTTATTAGAACTGGCTGTCTTTTGAGGATATTTTATATTAAAATGACAATGTCCTAAATGGATAAAGAAATCATGGAAAGTATGCCTTAGTAATTTTGTACATCTGGAGGTGAAAAAGTTGTCCTTTATTAGAACTTTTTTAAGGACCAAGATATGGTCTGCATTTGACTACCTGCAGATTTAGTTCCCCTTAGAATCAAGAACTCTAACATCACATGGTCACTCTCCCCCCCCCAGTGTTCCTGCTACTTCTTTTTCCTTAATTATGTTGTCCAAGGCAAGGACAGCTGATCCTTTGGTACCCTCTTCCCCACTTTAAAAAAGGAAGAGGTTAGCAAGACTAGTCAGGAGTTTCCTGGCAGGAGCTAGCTGAGTTTTTTTCCCTCAACAGAGATTGTATAATAGTCTGTCACTGCTGCTATTACAATATGGAAAGCAGCTCCTTATCCCCCTTTAATATTTTACTAATATTTGAGATGCTTCATTTCTTCCTGTTGCAACACACCTAGAACATAGATGGAGAATGATAAGAACTACCACAAGTGATTTAACTAGCCATTCACGGGTAAAGCATTAGAGAGCATTGCATCTGCTGTTGCTGCTGTATCCTCAGGTACTTTCTGAAATGGATGAATTCAAAAACCTGGACAGTGATATTGAAGGCTCCGCTAAGCGATGGAAAAAATTTGTAGAATCAGAGACCCCTGAAAAGGAAGTTTTCCCAAAGGAATGGAAGAATAAGACAGCCCTACAAAAGCTGTGCATGATGCGATGCATGAGGCCAGACCGTATGACCTATGCAGTCAAGTATGTATCATGTTTTCTTCTACAGGCTTGGAAAATAGGAAATCTAAGGGTGCTTCACTTGGAGCCTGGAGAATATTGTCATGTGGAGCAGCTCATATTATAACTTGGTATGTTATTCCAAGGACCCGAGTCTTTTGGTCTACTCTGGCCTTTTTCCTGCTAGAAGGTCAAGAAGAAGACATGGGCTGGTGCAGTCCAGAGGTCCAAAGGCAAACAACAAACATGTCCATCTTGCAGATAGCAACATATACACATGGGCAATAGGGTTCAGACAGACCTATATATAGCTCCTGATTGTGTTCTTTTATCAACAATTCCAGAAAGCTTGTGCTGACATGAAAGGCTGATAATTCTGAAAGAATATAAGCATATACAAGTATATATAGGAGCAGTTGCAAATGGTCATCTAGGTTTTATTTGGGGGTTTGTTTGCTTGGTCTCATAATTATAATTACTTCTGTGGGTTTAACAATACAAAGAAAAACCTCCATTTTTCATGCTCGTAAATGACTAATCTACCCCACTGCAAGAACTGAATAACACATTTCTGCTATTAAAATTAGTAGTATAAAATCCCACTCAAGATTGGTTACTAGGGGCTCAAGTGAAAAACGTATTTCTTTTATATTTGTAAAAAAAAAGTGCTAACAGCAGCTTGTTTCCCTTAGAACAGGGATAGGTAATCAGATTTTTTTGGATTATACCTGTGGTCCTCAAGCAGCATGACCAGCAGGGATCTGGAGAACTGTAGTCCAAAACATCTGGAGGACACTATGTTGCTTACTGTAAAACCATTCATACTAATAATGTATTAGAGAAATACTACTGGATTCCATTGGACATTGCCATTTCCAGTGCTATTACATGTAGAGCATCTCTGTCATCAGTTTGCAGTGGAGAAAGTGCCAATCTCAATTATTTATATCTCTGTTCTATTCGTGTAAGCCCATGTGTGTCTAAATCTGCCTGGTGGAATTCAGTAGAACTTACTCTTAAGCAGTTGTTGACAGGATAACAACCTAAAGTCCCTGTAACTGAAACTAAGTGAGGTGATAATTCCCCGGACTCTGTTTGTTTTAATAATGTATTTGGCTGTTTCTATTCCTTCCTTTCTGCCCCGCTCCTTCCCTCCCTTTCCAAAAATATGACTTTCTCAGAAACTTTGTGGAAGAGAAGATGGGAAGTAAATTTGTCGAAGGACGAAGTGTTGAATTCTCAAAATCCTATGAAGAAAGCAGTCCATCCACACCAATATTTTTCATTCTTTCTCCTGGAGTGGATCCACTGAAGGATGTTGAAGCCCTAGGTATGTTCATATAGCATTGCTGATAAATATTCCATATAGCCAATAAGACATTGGCTGGTGCAGTCCACAGACAGACAACGCAGTTATTAATTTTACAGATAGTTACATAGAGACATGTTCAATGCACAAGGAAATCAGAACAAGAACAAGCAATCAACACATGCAGCTTTTTAACTGTATTATTGCTCCTAGGTCAAAAGCTTGGCTTCGCCATAGACAATGGGAAAATCCATAATGTGTCCCTGGGACAAGGGCAAGAGGTTGTGGCCGAACACGCTCTGGATGTGGCTGCAGTAGAGGGACATTGGGTCATTCTTCAGGTATTAAATATCCATAGACTTCCTGTTTACAGTTCCTAGATTTGTCAGCTGCACTGATCCCATATACTATTCCCTTTCCTACGTGATTAAACAATTAGTCAGTCAATGCATAGTCCACACAGATTGCACAAACTGTCTGCATTCTGATCCAAAAACAAGCCCACAATAAATATTTGCTGCTTATGCTTTGTCTAAAAATGCAGAATGCACACCAGCAGAGGCTGTCAGAAGGCAACCGCACCATTACACGCCAGGGACCCTGTTGCAACCTTTGGGCGGAAGCATCCAACGTTTTAGATAAATTTGCTAAGTTCATAATGTGAATGCACCCCTTCCCTCTGCTTATCAGAAGATGGGGCATTTTTAATAACAAGGCTGGTCCAAAAAGCACACATAGTTACATAACAGTATTACTCTTTAAACAGAAAAGATATCAGGTGCTGCTCCGGGCTAGCATATTACACATAGAGAAGAAATTATAAATAACCTGCACATGATAATATGCATTCAGTGCAGGCAAGTTTAAACACATAACAGAGTCAGCAAAGAATTGCCCCACTGCAGCTTCATAGACTAATGCAGGAGGTTGAGCATTTTCTCAAAGATTTCTCACAAGAGGAGGACAAAGCTTTGGAACAGGAGACAAGGGCAGTTTAAAGTAGCAGTCCAGTCATTGCCAGAGTGGGCTCAGACAAAAAAAAAAGGTTAAACTTCCTCAGTGCCAAGTCATTTAATTTTATAATCTTGCAGAATATACATCTGGTAGCCAAGTGGCTGAGCATACTGGATAAGAAAGTTGAACGCTACAGCATTGGGAGTCACAACGATTACCGTGTATTTATGAGTGCTGAACCTGCTCCTTCTCCAGACTCTCACATTATTCCTCAGGGCCTGCTAGAAAATGCCATTAAAATCACAAATGAACCTCCAACCGGCATGTATGCCAACTTACACAAAGCCCTCGACCTCTTTACACAGGTAAACAGACTCATCTGTCCAATTTGTTATTCCTTTCTGGCCTCAGGTCATAGTTCCTAAATACACAACCATTGGTTTTCGTTATTTTGGGAGGACTGCAGCACTTTATTGGTTAGAACAGGTACTAAAGTATTGTTTCGCTTCTGGAGATTAGGACAGTCTTTTGTGTTCTGCACATGTGCTACTTATTCCCTTCAAGTTTAGATTATCTTTTTTCTGTGTGCCTAAGTAAATTTTTAGACCTTTATGAAGAGCCAAGTGACAGAAAACATAACAAGATGAGGACTCAGAACAGGGGTCTTCAAACTTGGCCCTTTTATGACTTGTGGACTTCAACTCCCAGAATTCCTCAGCCAGCAACACTGGCTGAGGAATTCTGGGAGTTGAAATCCACAAGTCATAAAAGGGCCAAGTTTGAAGATCCCTGACTTAGAAGAACTGTCACTATGTCAAAAACATAGCTGAGGTCAAGCCTGATCCTAAAATTACTCCTTTCCTTGCTTCTGGCAGAATCTGGGAGAACCATTCCCATTCTGTACATCAGAACTATGACTCCTTCTGGCTAAAATACTGAAACTGTAAAAGCAGGTACACGTGTGGCAATAGAATCCAGATCTCGAATGAATTTTAAAACAAGGGCTTTAGTGGTAGTAAGTAGTCTGAAGATATTGAAATACTAAAGAAATTAAGAACTGTAAGGTTCAGCCAAAAATTGGGACAAGGCAAATTGGGATATCAGCTAACCATAGCTGGAGACTTAAAAGCCCCAGGTAGGATTTCATGGCAGCCTTTTGGTCTATTCTTCCTTGCTTCTGATTTCTGTTTAATTTTCCACTGCTGCATATTCTCTGTCAGAACTCTACAGTAACTGAATTCTCTAAAAAGAATTGGAATGGTGGTGTTCCTAATACCCTGGGCATTTTCATGAGTGCAGTATTTTCTTACACCAATAGTGAACTTTAGATTACTGTCTCTAGAAAATGCCTTTGTCATTGCTCTGCTTTTGCAGGTTCCCAGTTGAATTTCCACAATAGGAGGAGTATTTTACAACATTCCTTTTATACCTAGCTGCTGTGAGTGAGGCTATTTGGAATTTACCTTACAGCTTCTGTAACCCTGCTGAGGGAAACCATTTATTTTTAAGCCCATATTTTAATTAGCAATGAAGTATATTTCTACTTTTAAATGAAAGATTGGCAGATTGCTGTAATACTACAGTGCTAGGTTTTTAAGGGAAGGATGTTTTTGTGGCAGGTTTTTGTTTGTTTTGCATTATTATTATTATTATATGAAGTCATTACCACTTTTTACAACATGATTTGTATTGATAACTGGAAAATATTGTGTTTAAAATTATAATAATATAAAGATATGGTACTATTCCTGTCTTTAATTATGAAGGATATGGCCAGATAACTAACATCAATTACAATAGCACTTTAAAAAGATTGTGGTCACAATATGGCATTCCCATAAAACTATAATGAGTACATAAAGTGTGGGGCCCTCTTCCCAATATATTAGTGCCTAACTAAAATCCTATTAAAGTGATGGATGAGTAGCCCTAAAGGCAGCCTTAAGAAATCATGCTGTTCCTCCATTTTCCTGAAAACAGGAAGCATTCTGCATTCTGATGGAGATAAAATGAGAGTGCTTGAGTGACAGGATCTTGTGGGTGTCCTGTAAAGAGTGAGGGACTGCCTAGTGTAGAAGAACCATCCTGGATTGCAGCCAAAGGAATTTAATGTATATCTCCCGGGGTTTTCTGAGCAATTTTCCTGAATTATAGGTAGTACTCAATTTACAAACATTTGTTTTTTGACCAAAGTTACAACTACACTGAAAAAAGTGACTTATGACCCTTTTTCACACTTAAGACTGTTGCAGCATCCCCATGGTAATGTGATCAAAATTCAGACAATTGGTAACTGGCCCATATTTATGATGGTTGCAGAGTCCCAGGGTCATGTGAACACCTTTTGTGGCTTTCTGACAAGCAGTCAATGGGGAAGGCAGATTCACTTAATAACCATGTTACTAAATTAACAGCTGCAGTGATTCACTTCACAACTGTGGCAAGAAAGGTTGTAAAATGGGGCAAAATTCACTTAACTGACTTGCTTACGCAACAGAAATTTGGGGCTCAGTTGTAGTCCTAAATGTACAGCAATAAGCATTGTAAATGAAATGATAGCATAGTATTTTGCACAAAAAGCCTCTTTGCTTTCTATGCACCCCTTTAGGATACCCTGGAAATGTGCACCAAGGAAATTGAGTTTAAGTGTATTCTCTTTGCCCTCTGCTACTTCCACGCAGTGGTAGCAGAACGGAGGAAATTTGGAGCACAAGGCTGGAACAGGTCTTACCCCTTTAACAATGGAGATCTCACCATTTCCATCAATGTCCTGTATAATTACCTGGAAGCCAACGTGAGGGTAAAGATTGTTTAACTGCTCATTTGCTTGCTAATGCTGTTATAAAATAGTAACTAAGTCTCTGCTTCCCCAATGTCTTGATTAATGACATTGTGAGGAATAAAGAAGCATAGACTAAGACGGCGTATCATTGTGGATAGCATACTTTCTTTTTGAGGGGAGGACTATCATGGCTTCTGGACTTTGTCAAAAGGAGTTCTCCACTTTTTGACATGGAACTGCTTTGAATGAAGTAGACTTCCAGGAACTGAAAAGTAAGACATACTGTATGTGTTTTTAATCATTTCTGTTGCATTTTTTATTTTATTTTCTTTACTCTGTTAAGAGTCCCCTGACAAGTGGGCAGCCCTACAAACTGAAATAACAAATACTGAAGATGGGGATTCAACTAGAGTCCTTAAGCCTCCCGAAATCATTAAGTGTATCCCACAGCTACCAAAAGGCATTTATTTTCTTCAAATGAGTGTCAGCAAGATAAATATTTCTGCAGTCCTGAAATAAAATATTCTTTATATTACCATTCATTTTCTGAAAAAAAGTATTATTTGAAAAAAACATATTGTACACTCTAGGAATTCTGGGAGTTCCAGTCGCAACACAACAGGCTGGGTTGTGGAAGCCACCCTGGGGCTATAGTCAAGTAAAAAGCTGCATGCCTCTTTTATTATGAACCAAGGAATAAAGTTCTATCTGCTAATATCACAGTCATGAATATTGTCCACTACTCTCTAGGTGCCATGGGATGATTTACGGTATCTCTTTGGTGAAATCATGTATGGAGGACATATTACTGATGACTGGGACCGCAGATTGTGTCGGACTTACCTTGTTGAATACATCCGCATGGAAATGTTGGAAGGCGAAATGTTTCTGGCTCCAGGATTCCTCATTCCACCCAATAGTGATTACAAGGTGAAAACAGGGTGGATCCAATTGTACAGAGAATCAGGCAGGATAGGGCACCCACCGGATAACTTGCCACATAAATAACCAGTAAAAAAAAAACAACCCAGGGAGAGGGAGAGGGAGAGAAAAAAAAGTTTCACATCTTGACATAGAGAATACAGAAAGCTAAACTGGAACAAGCCAAAGCAGTTTTTAGATGGCTATGAAAAAAGCACTTTTTTAATTGTAAGCAAGTCAGGCAGTTACTCCTGAGAGAACTATCAAATGGGAGATGTAGATTAGGAAGACAATTGAAAACCTTACTGGCCTTCTTCCTGATGCCTTCCTGTTGCCCCCAATCCATCAAATGAGGTGCACTTCACCCTTCTACCAAGAACTTCATCCTTCAGGCCAGCCCTAGGCAAACTAACAAGCAAGGATGCTCTGGATCACCCAGCTCAAATACAGAATTTACTTAACTATCAGTCCTGAAATAGAAACAGCAGCTATGTGGGGAAGGTTTTAATGAGAAAACCTATTCAACCTACAAAACCAAATCTCTAAATACAAAAAAAAAAAAAAATTCTTGGGAAAAGGGGAATATAGGAAAAGTAACAGAAGACATGAATCACACAGAGAATTCAAATAAAATAAACATGGCTGCCTTGCTAAACCTATTCATTACTATTTGGGCATCATCCTGTTGGGAAATTGGTAAAGATATCTGCTTGGCCAGATATCTACTTTTTTTCTTTTTCTCTAAGACTCTTCTCCTTCAGAGAATGCCCAGGAAATTGTTCTTGTTCTTTTGGTCAATCAAGGAAAATATTGTTTAATATCCCATGTTTAGCTAACCATTCAGAAAGTTGTTCTACCTAATATCCTAACAGCCCATGGAGGAATGATGAGGGTGCAGTCTAGTTCACACAAATTGTATTGATGTAAGTAGTTGGAACAGGATTTTACGGGGAAACAAAAACTGAACTGACATCAACTTACCAGATGTTTTAAGGTACCATAGAAAACCTAGAAGTGGATACAAAGTAAATTGGAAGCTCTCAGATGAAGATCAGAATGCCCAGACTCGGCTACTTGAACAAACACATTGCTATGTATCCACTAATATTCTATAAAATACGTATTTTCACAGGGCTATCACGAGTATATTGATGAAAATCTACCACCTGAGAGTCCTTATCTGTACGGGCTCCATCCGAATGCAGAGATTGGTTTCCTCACTGTAACCTCAGAGAAACTTTTCCGCACAGTGCTGGAAATGCAACCCAAAGAATCTGATTCTGGAGGAGGAACTGGTGTGTCCCGTGAAGAAAAGGTAAGGAGGCACGTCATTTCCTGAGACATGATGTGCCATAGAAACATAGAAGACTGATGGCAGAAAAAGACCCAGTGGTCCATCAAGTCTGCCTTTTGAGTTTTGTGTTTGTTTTATGTTTTCTTTTTATTTCTTTTTAATTTTTTGTTTTTTTTGTTATTTATTTTAAATTATTTGACCTTTTTAATTTCCCCATTTGCTCTGCCTCTCCCACTGTTGTCAGGTTTTGTTTTGAAGAAGTTGATCGATATCTCATTCAGATTTAAATAAGGTTGGATTGGGGTAGTACGTGGATGGCAGACTAGTTGGGAATTTCCAAGGCTGTTGTCTAGACAATTAAAAAATAAATCCCTCAAGACAGTAGTGTCTAACCACCTCCAAAATGCTGTCAAGAAAACTGCCTGGTTGGAGCCCAAGGAATCACACTCAGGAACATCTTTACCATCTTTTTGGGCTGTGCTGGGCTAGGCTTAGCTCTTCTTTGATCACAAGGACATGAGGAATAAAATAAAATAAAATGAATTGATCGTTCATGTAATTTGCTTTCACAGCAAACTGTTACAAGCAATAAAACATACAATTGGTCTTTTGTGTGTCAGGTAAAAACAGTGCTAGATGAGATCCTGGATCGCCTTCCAGAGCCCTTCAACATGATTGAAATTATGGCAAAAGCAGCTGAGAAAACGCCATATGTGGTAGTTGCTTTCCAGGAATGTGAACGAATGAACATCCTCACCAGTGAAATCAGACGCTCTTTGAAAGAACTGAACTTGGGACTGAAGGTGACTGCATATTACATACTCTTGCTGGTGCCATCTCCAATAACACAATTATCAGCTATTCAACTGGTGTACTGATACAGAAAAAAGATGAATGGAAAATTATTTCTTGGTAATATATCAGATCAAAAAGTTTCAGTTGGTAAACAAAAATGCCCTTCTGCTGAATTTAATCCTTTTTGTAACATCAAAATGGATTTTGGTTTTCTTCTCTAGCAAATTACCCTTACCCTCACCTCATTGGTTTATCCCTACCCCCCACCCCAGCTCTTTCTCTTGCGTTCACTTTCCATTCATCCCATCTGCCTCCCGTTTTTCCCCTCATCTCTTTTTTGCTGTTCTCATAGGGAGACTATATGTATACTGACAAGTTATCTGTGGAGATGGGACTCTATATTAGGCAAATTTAACCAATAATCAATTAATTTTTTTGGGGGGGGGTCCTTGTTCTGCTCTTGGGATTGCATGCTCATAGGCAAAACAAGACTGCCACTCACACACAGAGGGCAAGAAATCAGCTGAGGTGGTCAACGTTAGCTGACAAACCAGGGACTGCACTGAATTTAATCTGTACATATTAAATCTACTGTTTCCTTTTGGGTGAATAATTTAAATTCGGAATAGTTTTCCTTTTGAGTAATTATGTAGTGAACACAAGTTTGTGTATTTACATATGTGAAAATTGAGGGAGACAGATCCAAAGTGTGGCCGATATAATTTCATGTACTGGCAATTGCTTACCTTCAGTATATTTATAGAAAATGTATTGTCTGCGCTTTAAAGTATTTTGGTCTCCAAGCTGGTGGAGAACATGCCTAATTATGAGGGATATTAGCAGGCATTGGGCTGAAAACTAAGGTAGTTTAAGGTTGTGGGTGTGAGTGTGAGTGGGTGGGTGTTTAAACATTATGTAGAATATGTCTTCAGGGGGCTTAGTGCAGTAATTTAATGGTGCTGTGTAAATATTTCATTGTGCATTAATGCAGCTGCATCTTCTGGAAGGTTCACGTGGCTGCTTTAAAAGCTGCCTCTGGTTGTTTGCATGAATCTGTACAGGAACAAACAACTCTTCTCCAGGAATTGCCAGCGCAAGTCTTCAAAATAGCTGTATGAGCTTTCCAGAGGGCATAGACATTTTAATGTTTTAAGCATGTGTGCTTTATTGTACTAATAAAGATTAGTAAAAAGAAAAAGATTCCTTTTAAATGCTTAGTTGGGAGCTAAAAGCTAAAGTTGCTCAAAAACGTGGGCATTGCTTCTCCGTTGAAACTCTATAGCACAAGCATTCACAAACTGATTTTTAGTGTTGAAAACCGTGTTTGTGTATGCTATGCATATGCGTTTGATTCATATTACAGTCATCATCTAATTTCAGCCCTGGCAATTATAACAGTAACCGGGAAAATAATCTTGTTTTCTCAGTAGTGTGTTGGGAAATTTAAACTGCCACACAGTACCATAATTAACTTGAAGGGAAAATGCTAAAAATTTCTTGTAAGAATTTGCTTATTGGGTAATATAATACTGAGAGGACCTTAATTAACATTCAGAGAATCAAGACCAAGTGGGATGCCATTTCCTTAGTTACACTGAAAATTATTCAAGCAGACAATATGTTCAGGCAGGATATTCTGATAATGGCAACAACCAATTTAAAACTTTTACTTTTTCCAAAGGGTGAGTTGACAATAACAACAGACATGGAGGAATTATCCAATGCTCTTTATTATGACAATGTACCCGAATCCTGGACAAACCGTGCTTACCCATCTTTACTTAGTTTAGCAGCCTGGTATGCAGATCTACTGCTCCGGATCAGGGTGAGGACTATGAAACTGTTTAAATACTTTGTTGTAAAATTTGCTTAAGGCTGATTTTTCCACAAAGCTGAAAACCTGCCCTTAAGCATTGTTCTCCTATTGGGATCTTGTTTGCTAAGCTTTGTTTTCTTCTGGCAAACCTTTCTGTACTATACTAGGTAATATTGTCAGTTCTCTGATACAAGGGAGACCGGTTTGCTGGCTTTTTATGAGTAGCAGCTTGTCCTACCTGTCTTGATCAGGAATGTTGTAGATTGTCTGCCTGTTTCCGATTTGTTTTCCTAGTTTGATTGGCTCCATTGTTTCACTGAAAATTGCTCCTACCTATTGCGTTCTCACTTAACCTATTTAATTTCTGGATATAAGGATGTGCCTCAGGCTGCTTGCTTCTTTGTTGGTTCACTGCTGTTTTAAAACAGTTTATACACTGGGATTTTATGTGTTTGTTAATGACTGATCAATCAGAATGCTAGGCTTTTACAAATTCTCTTGCATTGATCTAAAAGAGTTTCCCAGGTGGGTTTATGGTTGCATTTGTCTATGTGCTGTGAAATTAAAGAATCATCATTGTGTCTTGTAAGAACTAGTTTAAAGTTGTGTTCTGATAATCTGCTTGTTTTTTTTCTACATGGAGGCATTCAGAGTCCTTGCACTATATCTTGCAAATAATTCTGTCTGTTCTGTCTTCATTCATTGGGTCTTTGGGGTTGTGCTTCAAATGTTTTGGAGAGATTTTGTTAGAGATTTTTATTTCTCTGATGCCTAGCAAATGAAGTAAACTGCTTTCAATTTTTAAATATTTTTTGAAGTATGGGAGAATTAATCTTTTCATGAGTTGTGGTGGTTGTGTACTAGTTGGCTGCATAGAAAAGATACTTTTTTTCTATTTTGTTAACGTAATCTGTTGCTTCTCTTTGAAGTTCTTGGCTGTATAGCATTCTTACACAGCTTTTATTGTGGACAGTTGAACAAAAAGACAGCTCTCTTCATTTGGATCTTTGCTATCACACAAATCTCAAAGTGTCTATTCCAACTTGTTCAGCAAATTTTATTTAATAGATCTTCCCATTCAAGCTGTATTTTTAAGGAATGCACAGAGAGAAATAAAGCTGGAATATAAAGAATGTGCAGTCCTTAATATGCTTATATAGATAACACTATCACTGTTTTCATTGCCAGGAGCTGGAGGCTTGGACCACAGATTTTGCCCTGCCTACAACTATGTGGCTAGCAGGTTTCTTCAATCCTCAGTCTTTTCTGACTGCCATTATGCAGTCCATGGCTAGGAAGAATGAATGGCCTCTTGACAGGATGTGTCTCTCAGTGGAAGTTACCAAGAAAAGCCGAGAAGATATGACAGCTCCACCCCGAGAAGGCTCCTATGTTCATGGGCTCTTCATGGAAGGTACAAACCATTCGTATAGTAGTGTAGATAAGATATGGACTTCCTTTCATGTGACCCTTAGTTTAATTTCAAAAATCCTCTCAAGCATAAGTGCAGCTTACAGACAGCCATTGGTATTTTCTTCCACAGCAATTTGCTGAACAGACAGGAGGAGAAAGAAAATAATTTTGGAAAGAGAACTTGGTCCTTCTATTTTCAGATTTTACTTTGAACTAAATAGGTAAATTACTGAGAAAGAGATTTATTTTCAGAATGTTGTTTTCAGGCTTTTTCTACAATGTTGCATCTGTTACACAGTTCTGTAACAAAGAAAAATAAAAGAATACAGGTGCCCATTTCACACTCTCCAAAATTAATGAACAGGGTAGGATTCTTCAACTACTGCTCAATGACAGCTTCTATAATTACCATGAGAACACTGAGGGTTGCAGGCCAGTATATCAGGAATGCAATAGCTTTGAGTAACTTGGAAATTAAATTTCCTCTTTGGTAGTTTAAGTCCCTATTGAGTCAGGCCCGACACCTGGTCACTGCATGGATGAATACTCATAACCTCAGCCTGACCCCTAGTGCATCTCATAGCTATTCCAAGGACAGTCCTGTCATTTTTTTGATCCATCTATCCACAACATGCATTTTTTCCTAGCCCATCACCTACTTGCTTCGGTTGTTGATCGTTGCTGTGAAACAACAGTCAAGTTTTAATTTGGTCCAGGTTTTATTGAATGATTATTGCAGTCAGTGGTACCTTTATTTATCATCTCCAGATTTATAATTCAAAGACAACTATATTTCTATTTCTCTCATTTTTTTCCAGTGTCCAACTTTCATACTATTTGACAGAAATTATGCTAGAAATCAGTCACTAAGCAATATTATTTGCACCCACAGCAGAAACAGAATTAATTCTCCAAATTCATTCTGATAAATAAATATTTGACACCACCATCACCACCGACCAAAAAGATAAACAAGATGTTTGGATAGCTGCCTGTTTTATTTCTTATCAGTAGAGGGCAGCAGATGTCCATTTCATTATCACACCCAGCTGTATTAAAAAGCAAGAGGACAGCTTTCTACTTTGGGGATGTTGCATCCAAGATACATTTTTTTTTCTTTTTTAGAAGCTGTTTTTTTAAAGTTGAGCTAAACGAGCCTGTGTATAAATGGACTTTATGTTAAAAGAACTTGTAGGAGTGCACAACTTTTGGTAATAAAAGAATAGCTATATGCCAAGCGCAGGGTATGAATCCAATTGTTTCATTTTGTTTATATTCCTGTAAAATATATAAGTGTAGCATCAAAAGCATGTGCAAGCCAAAGTCTAGCATGTAGCCTTATTGCAAAAGTTAGCAGGTTGATAATCATGCAGATTCTCTTTCCTTAGCCTTGCCGCAAAACAACTGATCTTGAGAGAGTACTGTCCCATATTGTTGCAGGTGCACGCTGGGATACTCAAACCGGGGTCATCAGTGATGCACGCCTGAAGGAGCTGACGCCTTCGATGCCAGTCATTTTCATCAAGGCCATCCCTGTGGATCGCATGGATATCAAGAACATGTATGAGTGTCCTGTGTACAAGACACGCACAAGAGGCCCCACCTACGTCTGGACTTTTAACCTGAAAACAAAAGAGAAGCCAGCTAAGTGGATTCTTGCTGGAGTTGCTTTACTCTTACAAATTTAATGTCTGATAAAGTTTTGTCCACTCCATCATGGCACTTTTATCCCTTCCTAGAAACCCCAAGCAAGGTAAATGTTTCAAAATAAAAATTATTTTAAAGTACATCTGGCCTGACGTTCCTACTCAAGTGATCATTAACAACACTGTTCCTATATTTAATTATTCTCCGTAACAGACAGCTTGTCTGGTCGAGTAGCAGTTCTGCAAGAGCATACAGAAAGAAAGAAAAACAAGACTGTGCAGTAGCTATCACTTGCAGCTTATGGCTTAGCCTAGACATCTTCACCTTACTGGCCATATATGGAACTTGGGGAAAACGTTACTTGCACTTGCAAGGGTAGCTAGTCACAAAACTCATTTCAGGAACTAAAACCTGGTCAATCTAATAGTGAAATATTCTGCTCAACACTCTGAACACAAGGTATAAATGGAATCTAAATCACTTTGAACCTCTCACCCAGCATCTACTTATCCTAATGATCAACACTTCTCTGTATAAGCACTAAGACTTGTTCCTGCTTTGTCATCTTGGATTGCCTTTATTAACCCACTAGATTATTTCTGAAGCTGTCTGTTAGGTCACGCCCATTCAGCCCAATCTTTCCACTTCTGCTTCCCGCAATATTGGCTCACTACCAGATCTAACTTGGATCATTGTCTGGCACTTCTCCCTGGTGTCTCCTACCTAGTGTCCAAACATTCTTGTAATGAAACAGCTCTGGCATGTTTGAAATTGCACAGCCAGCATTCCTAAAAAAATACACAATGCTGGTCAGGACATTATCAGATTTCTATTCAAAAAAGACTCTGTTATGGTGTCCAGAAATTGTAAATAAATAAACTTACACTTATCCAGGGAAATTATACTATTTGTACAATGAATGCATTTCTCCTGCCTACTTGCTTTGTCCATTCACCAGAAAGAGGGACAGCTGTCAGTCAAAATAACTTGACCAAGATAACACTTAATACACCCACCCACCCCCCCTCTAATTCTTGGGTGTTCCTGACTAACTCACTGCAACAAGATAGACAAGTGCATGAGTTATTGTTGATATGAATTAAGTGTAAGTTATTTCAGTGTATACATATATAGTATGTAAATTATCTTTCTGTTATAGAATTTGAACTTACTTTTAACATTTTGCTCTCCAAAAAGTAAATAAGCAAAATAAAACAGGTATCAAGAGGCCATTTTGTGGCACAGGAGAAAAGGGTCCACAGGTGAATGATGCTTATCCATTCTTGATATTATTTAAAAGCACTCAGAGATTCCTGGAGTGTTAATGCAGCATTCCTGAAGTTTTAGGAATCTGATTACAGATGTTAATAAGCAACATTATGCTTATTTGATTAGCAAAAAACTCATTTATTCCTCCACATTTTGTTTATTATGAACAAAATACCCAGATATATCCTTAACCTTTTTATAGTCTTACACTAGAAATCACTCTTCAGAGCAGACGTTAGCAGCAAATCTAGGCATCTGATAAAAGGTAGAACCATCTTACTGAAAGGCTGCTTACTATCAAAATACAAAAGTAATACTGTAGTCTTTGATTAGAAGTGGTATCATGAAGCTTTATGCCTGGGACACAAAGACTTCTTGTCTATGTGATGCTCATCCACTTCACTTCTGTGCCCAGCTCCAAACTGGCCTACTTATCTCATGTTGCATATATGTTCTCCCAACAGAGCCTTCACCTCAGTGCCAACCCACTGCTGTCAAACTAAAGCCATAGCAAAGCAATCTGGCAGGAAAATAGCGCTTTCTATTGAAAATAAGAAAAAAAACCTTTTTGTGGTTTTTGGGAGTTGTTGGAAGGGCGGGCATGTGGCAAGGCTTCACCTGGTTGCTTGGGGATCTCCCCCACCCCCCGTCTAGCAGCAGGGCTCTGTGTCTCTATGGAATGTGTCCCCACAGGTAAGTTCCAGTTGGCAAATAAGTGAGCAAAGTGCCCTTTGCTAATTAATTCTTGTCACCACTACCACCACCTCTTTGCATGCTTTCGTCTTCCCAAAAGCATTGGGCGTGGGGAAATGCAAAGACCAGATTTTTGCAGAAAAGCTGAGAAAAAAGCAAGCACCTTTGATGAACAAATGAGGGAAGTTAGAGTAAGGCCAGGAGTAATGTTTTGCTCTCTTCCTTCCCCCTGCTCTGCCTCATCCCCATCATCCTGTCACACCAAGAGAGGAAAGCACTGCCTTCAGCACAGCAGCAGCAGTGGCTGCGATGTGAGGGCAGCAACACCGCAAGTCTTGTTCCTGAGGCAGAGTAAAGGACCACTGTATTTCAGGATCTGCTAACAAGAAGAGGAGGAAAGCACACTGATGCAACGGGGTGGATGATCCCATTCAGAAGAAGAGAATTTCCACTCCTCAGCAATTCACAAATTAGTTTCAGACATTACAGTCAAACATTATTAAGGAGCAAGACTATTGCAGAAACGCCTGTAAGCTCATTCTATCTTTTTTCCACTCAGCAATTGAAAAGAATTATCTGAAGAATTATGCAGGGCTATTAATTAACTCAAGACAACTCTGCTCAGTAGAAGCTCTGCAGTTCGCTGTGTGAAAATTAAATCTTGCTTCCTTGGCAATTCAGAGCATGCATCAATTTTCAAAGCAGATTTTTAACAGGCAAAATTTATGTACTTCAACATTTAAAATGGTATGCATTAAAAGCATAATAAAACCATAATTTCCCCCTCTATAACAAAGCAATCTGTTTATTCTTCTTTCCTTGTAGCAACTTTGTTACAGTCTTTTCTTCTTCTGTTTTGCTCTTACTATCAAAAGCCAAAGCAAGGGAAATAATGATCCACTCTGTTCACAAAGTAGATATTATTATTATTATTATTATTATTGTTATTATTATTATTGTTGTTGTTGTTGTTGTTGTTGTTGTTATTTTAAAAATCTACCATGGTTGGAATCAAACAAAAGAGGAACTTGGTTGACCAGAACATATTTCAAATACATCAAGATGCAATCTTAAGTCAGCAGCACAGGAGGTTCTTTAGCTCCTTTGAGTTACAAAAAGGAAACTCTGTGGATTTTGCTTATAGAAAGGGAAACAAAACAAACAGCACTTCAGAGAGAAACTGAAAAGGGTACAACCACTATACTCTCTTTCCCCAACTGCCAATTCAATCTTGCTAATGCCATTTAAGACCAAAACCATGAATTCTCTCCTCAAAATCTGGACTAACGTGGTGCTTTAATGCAACCCCCTAGGCTAAGCACTGAATTACAATCACATCAAGAATTTTTTTCCTCCTTAGTTTTTGGATGAAGGGCTTATCAATACCAAGTACTAGGAATAATTTTCTCTTTTCTCTTCAGAAGTGAGATGTTCTGATGACAATGTCCAGACTCTCCTTTGTTGGCTCCTTTTTTTGCCCGCATCATTTTCCAGCCAATTTATTCCCTCTGTTGCCCCACTCCAAGTATAATAATTTTACTACATTATTTTGCTTTCTAAAGAAAATTGTAGCCAGAAGCTGAAAACTGCATTCCACCAGCTATTGTTATAGTTCAATTCACATTATTTCTGAGTAGCTATGCTGGCTGGAGCTGAGAGAAGACAGGGCTCAAGAATATCTGGAGAACTGCAGATTTCCCTCCCTTGCACTATTTACATATACTGGGGGAAAATTATTTCATATGGCTAATAGATTAGTATATTAAAATTACTGATACTTAAAATCTAAAAATGACTTTCTTGGAATCTAGTGTATTGTAAATACTGCAGAAGAGGTCTATGAATCTATGGTACCAAAATATCAGAAAGAATGAGGCAGCCCTTTTTCCAACTAACAAATTTGTTAATTGGGGGCTACCAGAATTCTTCTGATATCTTATAACCTACATCTATTCAAAGGTACAACAGAATTAGATTTGTGCTACCTCTAAAGAAACACACAACAGATTATGAGTGCAGTATTTAACTATCTAAGAGCATCTCTTTTATTAAAAATAGCTTTCTTACAAATGAGAAAATACATATGTAAAAATATTTAGACAATATTAAAAAAAACCTCAAACGCCCAATATAAATGTTGTCTAAGACTTCTAGTATCTAAGAAACAGGTATTCGTTTTCCTTTTATATGTCCTCATGGTTACCAAACCCAAAATAAAATTCTCAAATAGCTAAAGTAGCATTTGGATTATCCGAGAACATAAATTTATGTAGCATTAATTGATCACAAATCTTGTAATATTAATTACTAAACAGAAGATCCATATAATCTTCTGAGCTTTCTTTTTCTATGAAGCAGATTATGGACAGCCTTTTTCTCTTCCTAAAGGGAGATGTTCAGGTTCTTTTAATGACTAATTTCTAGCCATATGAAAAGGAACAGGCCCAGCAATTAAATCTATTTCCATTTTGGGTTGAAACAAACTTGTGGAGTTCTTAAGTACGCTCAGTTTCACAAATGAGTAATAGGCCCTAAGGCTCACCATTAGTTAAGAAGCCTTTTTGAGCAATGTCTCCTCCCCAAAATTTTAAGTCCTCCAGGCATCCTTCTATTGAAGGAAGGCTGACTCTTGGGTGCCCCTACCCTGTAGATTCATTCTTGGATAAGCCTACTGTATGTCTATTTACCCTCAACAATACAGAATTTTATCCTTTCCTGTACTTTCATGAGTCCTTATTTTAATTTTGAATTTCTGGGGACAAACTTTCTCACTGCGGAAACAATAAAAATCAATACAAAATTCTTTATTCACTCCCATAACGTATATATTTATGACAGAAAAATGATAGCTGATACTTATTAAAATACATTATTGTGCACCAAAAGAACATAAGTGAAAGGAAATTATTTATACAATGTTCAAGTTAAATACACAGCAGAGCAGAAGGCAAAATTTAGTTCTCTATTTTGCTCTGAGATAATTGGTTAAAAATGCCTCACTGTTCCAGCATATTTCTGCTTATGAGAAGTAGGTAACAAGAACCTAATATTATTACTTCAACAAAGCCGAGTTGCTACCTTACTCTTTGAAAGAGAGCTCTCCGTTTAAAAGGCTTATTTTTGTTTAAATAAGACAAAAATGTACAGAAATGTATTTGTACCTTTTCTTAACATGCATATTTTTTTAATCAAAGGAGCAGTGATTTAAAGGCGCATTCGCAACTTACACAATTTCCATATATTTTGTACCCTTACAGACTCAAAATTCTTAAAAACCAAAACAGTTCCACAAGTGAATTTAAAGTTGTACAGAGAGATCCAGTTATTCTACGTACAGATTTTAAACATTTCCCAGAAGAATCTGACCTATGATTGTGAGAGTTGACACCAAGAACTCGAGACTGTATAATGTTCAGGAAGATTACACATTGTAAAAGTACATTAAAATGAAATCAGTATCTACGCATTTCCTGTTAATTGAAGTGCTTCCCAATAAGAGGAAGCTATAAAAAGCCACATATGATACTCACCAAGAAGACCTGCCTCCCTTTATTTCAGAAGAAGTTCTTAATCAGAGGAGTCAACATCTTCACCCACAGCTTGATATAACGACTTGGCTGATCAAATGTTGAGGAAGACACTGTACTGGAACGAGAGTAAAGTTGCTCCTGCTCCTAGAGTAAGAAAATTACAACTTGAATTTCAACATCTGCTCTAATCAGAACCTCCTGAACTTTAGCCCACCACTGCTACTCAAGAACCAACAAATCTTGCTAGAGTCTACTACCATCGTTGTCTAGCTTAACTGTTTTGAATCAAAATCAGTGTGATCAGAGTCCTGGTATTTCATCCCAGCACATGTTCTCCTAAAATGTGATCACAAATTTGACACTTCAGTTTGCCAAAACTTTGCAGAGTTTGGCATCTCAGATGCTAATTGAGCCAAACCCCAAGTAATTGCAAACACAGAACCCAACCCACATATGTATACAAACATACAAGGAGGAAAGCACTGCAAGATTGGCCCTACGGTTATTCTTTTTCCCGTAACACAGCCAAGCCCTGAGCTATAATTGTCCAAAAAGGAAACCCAGCTTTAATCTCCAGAGACTGGGCTGCTCATTTCTCTTCAGAAAAAAAATCCAAGGCTCCTTTCAAAAACTAATGTGCCGTCAAGGTTTCAATGTGGTTCCCAGAAATGTTAAGCTCTTTAAAGTACAAACAGTACAGCTGGAAGGAAAAGTGAATGCTTCTATTACAAAAGCATACACATGATATTTGAAAACGGTGTTTGCAACACATAAAGATTTCATCTAAATTAATAAAACAGACAACTATACATAAAGAGCTATGATATCATTATGGGACTCCTGCCCACCTTCCACCAAGCTACACATTTCTATTCTCAGTTCTTAAAACGACACGTTTAACTCCAGCTAAGCCTACGTAGCCCACATCGCTTAGCCTATGCAAATGGCATTGCTATTCTCTTTTTTTTCTTCCCTTATTCCTGCAATCTAGATCCCATCGGGGTTTAATAAGACCAGTTTTAGAAAAAAAAATAAACGGATCCCATTTAATACTTTTCTATCTGCCCAACTGATCAGAAGAACCCTCCACAATATTGCTTCCTATTTTACATCGTAGTTGTAGCTCAAAAGAATGCAGTTAGAAAAATCCTAAGGGTGATTAATTGAAGCTCTGCTGAGAGTGAGAAAACCATTACAGACAGAAAGGCAGGCTTCACAGAACGCGCTGCCCCGTGTGACATGCTCCATTCTGAGGTTCATCATACAAAAAAGACTGAGGAATGACCATATAGGAAATAGAACTCTTTCAAAAGACTTAAGTAAATATTCATTTCAGCACTTCTGTTTGGATCCATCGGAATGACCATAGGATTAGACTTTTACTTTCAAAAGAAATTCAGAAAAGTTATTCACTAAATTAGTTATAGAATATGAGAAATAAAAAAAATGATGTTCCCTTAGAGCTATCTAGAAAAAATACAGGTAATGCTTGCTTAACTACAGAACTTGGGAATGGCAACTCCCTCTCATAAAGTGCAATGTCATGTGACTGTGCCAACTTATGAAGGCAGTTGAGAAGTCCTGGCTGCCGTTGTTAAGTGAACCCTGCGTGGTTGTTAGGTACAACGTTATGTGATCATCATTTACAACCTCACTGAATTTGCTTGTCAGAAGCCAGCAGTGAAAGACACAAATGTCAATCCTATGATCGTGGGCTACTATTACCATTGTAATGTGAACCAGTTGCCAAATGCCTCAATCCTTATCATGTGACCATAAGGGAGGCTACAGGGAGGCTAAACCCTATGAAGAACGGTTGCAGGAATTGGGTATGTCTAGTTTAATGAAGAGAAGGACGAGGGGGGACATGATAGCAGTGTTCCAATATCTCAGGGGCTGCCACAAAGAAGAGGGAGTCAAGCTATTCTCCAAAACGCCTGAAGGCAGGACAAGAAGCAACGGATGGAAACTAATCAAGGAGAGAAGCAACCTAGAACTAAGGACATATTTCCTGACAGTTAGAACAATTAATCAGTGGAACAACTTGCCTCCAGAAAATGTGGATGCTCCAACACTGGAAGTTTTTAAGAAGAGATTGGATAACCATTTGTCTCAAATGGTATAAGGTTTCCTGCCTGAACGTGGGGGGTTAGACTAGAACACCTCCAAGGTCCCTTCCAACTCTATTATTCTGTTACGCTGCAATGGCCATGAGTACAAGACCGGTCATAAGTTTACTCATTCAGCACCATTGTAAGTCTGAATGGTTACTGAACAATTATTGCTAAACCTGTGCAAACAATAGGCAAGTAAAAGACTGCTTTTTATAGCACAAGAAATGACAGCAATTTGTGTGCTTGAATTCCTCCAGTTTGCCTCAGGCTTCTGAAACACCCCTCTCACTTTTCTAACCTATGGAACAAGACATCAAAAATGAAACAAAATAAGGTAAAAATAAAGGAGGATCCAGTCCACCCTCTAACAAAAGGAGTTAAATTATGCAATGGCAAAGTCTTTTTTTTGTGTCACACAAGATTACAAAAATTGTGGTATGTGGTGGCATGAACTACACCAGTTTCCCTTTCCCTCTTCCCAAAGAGCAATTCCTGCCACTTCCTATATTTCTGAAGTGTTGCACAAATTAAAAGGGTATCTTCCTTCCAACCCACCCACCCACAGATGCCGCAGAAATAGGGAAGGCATGTAGAAAGGCTGTTTTTTTCCTTACATTTTACACATATTAAAAAGTGTAGCAAAAGATACATTATTTCCACTCCTTCTGACTTCCACAAAACCAGATCAAACAATCAAAAGAAGTTTCCTTGAAACGTCTGATATAAGTAAATAAAATGGGTCAGGGGAAAGTTCAGTTCTGACTACAAGCAAGTTGCAGACTAATAAAACAAAATATACAGCCTCAATGTGCATTATTTCTGTGGTTCTACTGCAAAGAGACTAGGTAAATCTTAACTGACTGAATATTGAATATTTTATATAGTTCTGGTTCTCAAGGGGACATTCAGATCGGTTTAAAGTGTATTTGCAATATGCAAAAGGTTAATACTATGAGCCCAGAACAATTATCATTTTATTAAACAAGTCTAGATTAAACAATTCACCAAGGTAATGCACAAAATATTTACTTGTTGTAGAAGAAAGATTACAGCCCACTCTGATTTGTGGGAAGAAAGCCAGGAAGAGACAGGAATTTTATCTCGTATTAGAATTAACTAGGCTTATGAGTTATCTAAACACCGGGAGCTACTGGAAACAGTTTCTAGAGATTTTGCTTGGGAAGCGAAGCGTTGCTACATTTCCCTGCAACCATCCTCAGATGGGAGAACCGCATCAGAAAAAGACAGTTGAATTAATTTACGACCAGAATAACTGTACTTTCACATTTTTCTCATGCTCTCTTCAAATTCCTGGGTCAGCTTCTTATTCAGAATTCTTCCAGCATTCAACTATTTAAGGTAATAGATCTTTAGTGAAAGGTCATGAAAACAACCTTTTGTCGATTTCAATTACTTACTTACTTACTTACTTACTTACTTACTTACTTACTTATTTATTTATTTATTTATTTATTTAAAAAACCCTCTTGTCACACCCAAACCCTCAGCCCTATGAAGGAGGGCCAGTGCTTAAAAAACAGAGTCCGTGTGCTACAAACCTGATGGAACTGCTGCTGTAGGGCTTTGTTTTCCGTCACTATTGCAATCTGTGCTTCCAGGTCACGATGAACTGACCTGTACCCAAAATTAGGAGAACCAATCAAAGTTAAGCAGGGCAGGCTGCTTCCTGCTAGGTACAACCAGAGGCCTGCAAGGAAACATAGAAAGGAAATATGGCAGACAGAGGAAGTGACCAGGATAGTTGTTAGGTGCTCCAAACAATTGTTTGTTATCCAAAGGCATGGTAACAAAGCATACTGAACATTTTCTTAGGTTTACCAGCAGTGTAAATCATTAAAGTGAGCAACCAGGAAATAGGGACGCTTCCCGCCAGAGATTATCATACAATTCATACGAGAATTAGCCTTTTTCAGCTTGCACAATGCAATCTCCACATGGTGCAGACCATGTTCTAATTTCCATTACTACATTCCAGCTGTCGCAAGCCTAACTAATGATCAAGGCCCCAATATTATACTTACCATATTTGAAAATAAATAATTACAAAGAAGACTGTGAAACAAGTCAGAATTGAAGCTGTTTTAGCAATTCTTAATAAGAAACTATAAAACAGCTCCTTTTATGTTATTACGATAAACGGGCAGGGGAAAACTACACCAACTGGAACTCCTGCAGAGTACAAGGAATAAATAAAAACTGTATTTACCTACCAAATATAGGCTACACTGTGATTACCCCCAAAATGCTTTGCTTAATTTTTTACAATGATATCAACATCAATAAAAAGTTATAAAGGGCTAATGGTAATCATATCTGAAAAATGATTTTGGGATCTGGGCAGGAAGGAGAAAAGGCTTCCCTTCAGAAATTATATCATGTGGCTTCCACACGCATAGATAAAATTAAGTTTATTTATTTCAAAAGTGAACAGCTCTTAGCAATCAACTCCCCAGCAACACCTACTTGTCAAGCTGTTCCAACCTGAAGCAGACAGCAGGAATGTCCAAACAATATTTCTAACATTGTATTTTGTTGGTGCAATTCACCACACAAACAATACAACAATACAACTCACATTCTGAGAACATTTTCCCACTGGAAAAAATATATATTAATATTTTAAAGAAAACTCTTTAATGCTGCATTATGATAGAAGCCATTATAGAATCAGAAACAAATTTATCTCTGCATTTCTAATTCTAATGGTCATTCTGGTAAATAGAAAAATAAGATACAGGGGGGTTTGGGATAAACAAGCCAACCTTCATTGCATCTTTAAAACCTATCATGATCACAGCAGATATACTTTAATACAGATACTATACTTTCAGCTAAAATAATGAGCAACCAACAGTTTTGATATCTCTTTCTGAAAACTGGGGTTCCACCCAGGCAGTTACCTTTTCACCACTCTACCACATCTACCAGGACAAAAGTTGCACACACCCATTTTGCATGGTTTCCTATCTTCTAGTCTTTTCCTCTTTACATATAAAAAAGCAATATCCCAAAAACACCTATAATAACTACCCCAAGCTCCCAAACACACATGCAATCAAGAAGCTTCCCTGCAGACTAGGATCTAATTCATATCACAGCAACTAAATGAAACAAGAGCAGAAAGGGTCTGTACCTTTACTTATGGAGGATTCATTTGCCCCTTATTTTCATTTTTAAAAGGGAATGGGGGATAGGCTGCTGGAAAGTGACAATTTTGCAACTGGAGTTCTGTGGTACAACCTGGAAGAGCTGTGAGGTTCACACTTTACCTATGAGATGTGGTTTGCCAGCACTGACAAGTTTTGAAAATTAATCGTGATACTATTAATGAGATAATATTGCAGTTTGCATGCAAGCAACTGACTGCCAAAGAAAACACACTTTTACAAGTTGCATTTGAAGAACCTGCAGTGCAGTAACATCTAATGAATTAATTTTGCTGCTGAAACTTAGAGTTTAAAACATCTATTCGTTTTCTGTTAAAGTGCAATTAAAAGTACAGGAAAATTAAATGACCAAGTTACTGCAACCATTTTATTAAGTTTGATTCTTCTTTTAAGGTAAATAAGCCCTTCCACGTTAGTGAGTTCCTTTATATTTCTGCTTTTGTTTTCTTACACCTGAAATAAAATTAGTCACCCAGACACACTGAGTTGAGCCACAAATTATTTTTCTATTAACTCTAAATATTCCATATTCTTCTCTCCTCACTGCATATCATTGTTTTAAAACAAAGAAGGACCTGATTGTCTAGCTGCTCCAACTGATGGCTCTGAGCACAACCTACAATGCAACTCAGCAGAAGTGAGGGAAAGAGCTGCCTGCTGGTCCACTGGACTCTGACAGAAAAGACCCCAGCATTGCTTTCGTCCTTACGGACCAGGCAGAAGATGGGAAGCCAGAAACCAGGAGACTGCCTACTGTAAGAGGCGATTAGTCTTGGGACTATGCCAACCTGATTCTGCTCACGTCATGACTCACCTTTCCAGGAGGAAAAATATAAAGAATGTCTCAATTGTCAGTCAGTTGCAGTAGACGTTTACCTCAGCACAAGGGATACTTTGCCCCCAGTTGCATAACTGACAGCAAACCATTTTTCCCTGCAAGAACATACTTGCCTCTCCTAAGAGGTGCTTACAACTAAAACCTTTATTTACCTCAAGCCTCCTCACCTAATCTCATCCCTCCCTCCACACTAGTAAGGAAAAGATATTACTGCCTCTTACTCAACTTGGTTTGGTAAGCTGATGGAATTCTTGGTAGTCCTAATTATTAAGAGAGCTTTACTGTTTTTTAAGCTGACACATCTTATCTAAAACTTTAGCCAGCACAACACACTGGCCAGCCCAAGATGGAATGTATCAAGAATGAGAAACTCTTCTTCCATTCAAATTTGCAGCACCAAGAAATACACGGAATTGTGACTCTGTATGGCAACTGCATTTGCAATGTTTTTGCTTTGTGTGTAGACTTTATTTTTAATTGCCATTGCTCAGTCAAAGTAAGCCTATGACATTATCCTGAGCTACTGTAGAATCAGCAGCTTTTCAAAGTATAGTGTGTATTTCACATCTCCTTTCAATGGAAGAAACATTGAATCATAGAATGAAAAAAGCCATGTCATGTGTAGTTAAATGTCAACAGTATGAGGCTTTGGAGAGAGAGAAAAATCAGGGGGGGGGATTCATGAGGACCCCCAGCCCACCCTCCTTTCACAGCATTGAGAAAATAACCAAAATCCTCCTTTGTTTTCTTATTTTTCCTGGTCCTCATATCTCTAAAGAGGCTTGCAATAACGGAGCCCACTGCCAGTAGTAATACAGAAGATCAGTCATTCTAAGCCCATCCCCATTCGAAAGGTTGCTGACAGGGGAGACCTTAAAAGAACGCATAAGCAGTGCTGTTGGTTACCCACATGATCCCATCCCTTGCCTTTTCCTGATTTTGGCTGAGTGGGAACATGAATATGTTTTCTTAAGAGAAAAGAGCTTAGTCAGCAGCCATCCCCACACCCAACCTCCAAGCCTATTCCCAGAAGCTCTGCAGGAAGGCGGCTGGGAAGATACCAGCATTCCCATAATGATTAACCGCCACAAACTCAGACAAATAAAAACCTAGATCCCTGAAGTACAACGGCCTGTTAGGACGTGAACTTTGGGATTTGCTCAAGGTAATAAGATAGATTAATACTCTAAGCCAATTTATATAGTAAGCGACAAAGAGGTTCCTTGGTACAATAAAAAGTGGACTATTGCAAGGGAGAACTTGGATTCTGCATGGGGAATACCAACTATTTCTGGCAGCAGCTTATCTTCCAAGAGCTAGACAATGGATTCCATATGACAATGTATAATTGAATGAAAATTCCGGGCACCTCAACGACAGGAAATGCAAAATATCCAAATCTGAGAAATTCAAATTTAGTTGCTTTCAAATAAAGGCTATGAAAATTACTGTATTTTTCCAACGGTTTACAGACTCCGAGATGCTATGGTTTCCACATAAGTTGTGGCTATATCACAGCTGGGACACTCCACTTTCATTTATGTTTTGGGAATCCATTTCTTCTCCCTGGCATATCACAATGTCACCCTGTTTAACCTTGAATTCCACTCCGCATACCACATCTTTTGCAGAGAAAATTTCAGATCAAGGCAAGCTAGTAAAAATGCAGGCATCCTTTGTCTTTTTTTCCAAAATGGATATGATTTCAGATTTCCCACCCTAAATTCTCAGAATACAGGAAAGACAGGACTGTTTCATTAATGGGAGGATTCTTCCCTTTAGGCATCCATCATTCTTAAATGTCACTGGAAAATTGGCAGATTCAGTTCAGTACCCAGATTGTTATTTGTCAGATGCCCCAACTGGCCTTTAGATCCCATTCAGTCGCTACTTTCTTACATGGTAACACAATTTCCTGCTTTCCCAACTGACCACATCACAGTAACAGGAAATGAAGAAATTGTAGTCAAACAAATTACAAAGTCAGTAATGAATTTAACAATTCCCATACATCTTCTTCCCAAATTTAGCTCTATATACTTCCTATTGTCTACTGTCTTTCCTATATGGAGAAATACTTTTGATTTTGACGTGGCCATCTTTTTTTTAAATTTCTTCCTCTATCTTGTTGTATTGCTGACATGTTTTTATCTTTTGTATTGGATTTATTTTAAGCTATTTTTTTTTCTATATAAGACACTGAGAGTTGCAGCTGTATCTAAATGCATTCAACGAACAAACAAATAAATAAATATTGCTGCTCTAGTTTCGTTCATGTTTGATTCCTATATGTCATATTCCTGACCTAAATATAAAATTATCAGAATAAATTAATTATCAACAATGTGCCACAGTGGTTTTGCTGCCATTCATTAGTTCAGCAACAGTAAAGTATTTACATCTATCCCTGTGGCTTAAAGCTCTTACTTGAAATCCTCTGTTAATCTCTACCCTAAGACAGGCATCTTGGAAATGTATCACATAACCTACCTCAAAGGGCTGTTTTTGTTGTGGGGAAAACAGAAGGAGGAAGGAGAGTTACGTATGTCTGTTGTCTTGAATTACTTATAAAGTAATAAAGACAGGATAAAAAATTAACAATAAATAAATACATTAAATGACTGTGGCCTTTTCCTAGCCTTTTTAAATCTACAATTCATAATCAAATCATCCAGCTGGGTTTCCAGACAAGGACCTGGCATGGAAATTATCCAAGGAGCATTCTTCAGAGCAGATACAGATAGATGCTTAAAAGAGAATTAAGTCCAACTCAACCTTTGATAAAATGTTCAGCGACTACAAAGCATAAGCGAAAGTCCTTTACCTAGAATGTCTTACCTTTGGCATGGAAAGTCCATCCACTCCTGGTATATTCCTGCAGCTGAACTCTCTCTTCCTGACCTAGGCCGCACACCTTGCTGAAGAATTGCTGTTCAATGTAAACATAGGCAGCAGGGATGGCACCTGCCACCCCTTTGGCTCCAAAGAACCCATTCACCTCCGGTGAGGCTAGTAGAATCTGGAATTTTGCCCGCGTGCCTAGAATCAGATCTATGTATGTTTTTGTGAGGTTAAAATAACCTGTGGTGAGATATATGCTGGCACCCTGCTCTGCTTCCATAAGCAGGGTCTTCGTGACAGCCTCATCTATCCGAATCCCAAACGGCTTCATCTGTATTAGTGGATAAATCCATGTATCTGGTTCTGATTGCCCATCACCAACTGCCTTTGGATCACAGGATGAGATTTCTCCTTCCATACTGTTGCTATAGGAAGTCTGAGTGTGCAATTGTTCTTGTTTGATCCTGGCAGAATTGATCACTTCCATCACTCTCTTATTTGCCATCTCATAATAGGCCATCTTATCTCCTGAGAAGATAAATGTGTGACTTAATGAAATATAACATTTATGAAATTTATCAAGAGATCAGAAGAGTAGCTGGTTGCTTCCTGCAGGCCAGGAATTATGGAAGTCAAATTAACCTAAAACAATGGCACTTAAAACAGGAGGAATTACACTCAAAGGGGTATCTGGATATATCATGGAGCAATTTGTAGCTGCCTGTTTGTAAGCCAAAGGTCCAGCTGGAATTGCCCCTTCCAAGACCCTGGTGTAAAACAGCAGAGGGTGGGGATTGGGGAAAGGGGTATTGACATTGAAACCAGGAAAGAGGTAATTGGACCAAGCTGTTTTAAGAACCACTGATCCAAATCACGAAAAGGTATAAATTTCCCAAAAGAGGTTTTATCCAAATGAAATCCTTTCAAATATCTACCATTTCATTGATGGCCACAAGAAAGGATTTAATGCATTTTCCCCTAAATATAAGGACTTACCTTCTAATTTTTCTGCATTTACTGTTAAGATAGAATCTTAGGTAGGCAAACTGCATGCTTTTAGTTTGAATTGAAATACAGAACAACTTCTTGTAGAACTGTAAGTAATCTCTTCTTACTGAAAAAAGGATAAATCTTTCCAACCCTTATTAGGATTCTAGTGACCAGGACCTGATTAATGAAACTGGAAATCTACCCCCATTACCAGTTTCTCGTTCTTTCTCACTTTCTTTTTAAATAATACTGCTTATTATTTAATTTTCTTTATTCCTGCTATTAAAAGCTTATTGCTACGACTAATGGTATTGGGAGGCCCTCTTTCTCAAATAATCTTCTGTAAAACATAGCAAAGGATGTCAGTCACCCACCTTAACATGGACATCCTAAACTCTAGAAAACAAGTGGTTAGTTGCAAATTATTTATTAATTTAAGCTAGCTTGTGACCAGCAAAAATAAATTGAGGTGAAACTGATGCAAAGTAGGAGAAATAATATTTTCTTTGAGAGTACAAAAGCAAGACATTCTTCAGACCCTTTGCACACCAATCAACACACATATATTTCCTATAAAGCCGACAGGAAAATAAAAAAATACGGTGAAGAAAGTAAACGCAGCTTCTTACATTCCCACCTTCAATTTTTATTTTATTCACTATTTATACAAATGTTACAAGTCATGCACTTCCAAGGACCTAGGTAGTTTGCAAACAAAACAGCAAAAAGACAAGCAAGCTACTGCGTTTTGAACCAGAGCATCTTCAAAAACAGCCCAGTGTAGAGTGTACATGCAAGCAGTAATAAAGCATGAGTTAATGTTGCTAGGGTCTCCCAGTGTAGGAAGACCAACAACTGGCATAACAACTAGAGCTGGTCAAAGCCCCCTGGCTGTAGCCTCTACCAGTTGCTCTAAGCCCAAAAGACCCCCTAATGCTCTTTAGGAAAAACATGATCTTGTCTATCAGATAAAAGTCCGACCCAGAACAAAGCCAGATCAGCCACCAACTTTCAGTGTTTGCAATAGGTTTTACTTGTTAGATTGGCTAAATTGTATCCGTTTATAATGGCAATGGGATATAAGAATGATATGATGAATGAAATCTGGTTCTCAAATAAAGAATTGTGAATTTATTCAATTAATTTTTGTTAGGTGCTAGTTTACCAAAGAATTAGGTTAGAGATGAAAAGCAGAGGCACTAATAACTTAGGCATATGGGGCATATTGGGAAGAATGTGTCTTCCTCCTGCCTTGACATGACTCATTTTCCAAGTTTTGATTATCAGGAATGGGTGAAACAATTTAGCCTTATCCAATCCTTCTTAGATCTCTTGCAGAGACTCTTGACTTCCTTAGCGACGGTAACAGAATAAGCTGAAATGCTGCTTTGTGACTCTTATGGACTCTGGGATTTGTGATTTGGTATGATTAATTGAATTTACGGGTTCTTTCAGCTGGTGAAAATAAAAGAGGCCCCTATCTGATACCCTGCTGTCTCTCTGTCTATCTAATTTGGCATCTCACCAAAGGGAACTCTGGGCAGCGCACAATAGATAAACCACACAACAAATGAAAATGTAAGCTACACAAATACCCCAAACTGGAAAAACTACTAAAGTGACATTCATGCCACATACCTCTTCCATTTAATGAACATAATTTACTATGTGCAAATAAAAAAAAAAAAAAGGTTCCAGTGATTTTAGTGAGACGGGAATTTATAGCAGTTAAGAAGCTGTCAGCTAAGATGCATGTCAGGTACATTCTTCTGTGCCTATTTGGCTAATTCAGGATATGCTCATCCACGTAACAAACATCGGAGGGCAGTCCAGTCCCCCTTTACCTACTCCCAGAGTATTTGCTTTTGTTACCTGATCTAGAAATCACAGCAACTGGCTTGCCGGGAAGGACTCTCAACAATTGGTATTGCTTGGAAAATACCTCCCAAGGGAAAACGACACCCAGTGACTTATGCTCTGTATTAAAGATTAGCTTTCCAGGTTGTAACAAAGAAAGACTATTCCCCAGATCAAAAAAAAAATATGTCAGTGAGTACGAATAGCATCCACCATATGAGCATTCATGCAACATTTTAAAGCACACGTTATACAACGGCGCTTGGAGTTCTTTGCTTTTCATATTCAGGAAACACCACAAAGTTACTCAAATTATTTACCAGCACGGAAATCATTAGAATGTTTAGCTTTAGCCTCACAATCTACAGAACCATGTCAGCTTAGCCAAAGCCCCTGGCTACAAAAGGTGAATGCAAAATTTTATTGTGGACTCAACATTGTTTTAAATGGTTTGTTTTAATACTGTAGTTTTTATTCTTGTCTGCCATCCAGAGTCCCTCCTGTTTAGTCATCATCATAAAATTTAATGCCACCTGTTGATAAATTCCTTCCATCATTGTTCCTCCTGTCTCAAAGGTTGCAACCCTAAAGTATATCAATTGGCAATTGTATCTGTAATCCCAGTAAGCAAAGAAATTCCTACTAGCTAAACGAAAATGCTACCTCTTTCCATCCCCATTCCCCTCTTACAAAAGAATTTCCCCACCAATGAAAAAGGTCTCTCCTGAGATCAAGCTAAAAGCAGATTAAAAAGGAACCATAACTCCATTTTTTCAGCGTATACTTTACAGAAAGGTGCTTTCAGATTCCATCCTTAGGAATATAAAAGAAGATCAACGTGGTCTACTGGGCCTGGCAGAGGTTTCCTAGCTCTGATTTCAGAGATCCTTATGAATCCAGGATACTGGTATCTGGAATGCATATTAAAAGGTAGTCTGGACTGATATCAGTAACAGGCTTTTCTGACATTATGTTGACTATTGTTTCATTTTATTTGATTTAATAAGTTACATATTTTAACTAAATTTTATAAGGTCTAGTTTATCCATTCTTTTTACTGAAAAATGGTTACCTACTACTTCCTTAGAATTAAAAGTGCCTAGGTTTTCATGTGTCTACTTTGTATTTTTGTATTAATATTCCTTTAGTTTTATACCACACTTAAGTTTTTAAACATATTCTATATTAATTATACTTAAACATAATGATTATGCCATAATTAACATAACTTATATTATATTGTCATCCTCCTCCTCTCTAGAGCCTCTCTATCCAGAAAGATAGTATTTATTTTCCTTTTGAAAATATTTGAGAGCACCATGTTTGTATTCTCAACATCTAACTTCTATAGGCATACTGTACCTCTAAACATCTGGAAGTACGCCAAGAGAAGTTCAGTTAGGAGCAAGAAAACGCAACTGAATTCTGGAAAGGTACAAGTACATACATACATACACACACACACACGTACATACATACATACATATATATATATAGTCCTTGACTTACAACAGCTCATGCAGTGACCATTCAAAGTTACAACGGCACTGAAAAAAGTGACTTAACCATTTTTCATACTTACAACCTTTGCAGCATCCTCATGGTCATGTGATCAAAATTCAGATGCTTGGCAACTGGTTCGAATTTATGACGGTTGCAGTGTCCTGGGGTCACGTGATCAGCTTTTGCAACCTTCTGACAAGCAAAGTCAATGGGGAAGCCAGATTCACTTAACAACCAGGTTATTAACATTAACTGCAGTGATTCACTTAACTGCTCACGTAACAAATGTCTCACTTAACAACAGAAATTTTGGGCTCAACTGTGGTCAAGTCAAGGACTAACTGTATATATAATAAGTTACTTACTAAATACCTCCCCAAAATCTCAAATTATGGCAATATAGAAAATAAAGTGATAAATGGCCATCCTACCTTTGTAAGGATGGACCATCCCATCTATAGTTTTGACTGTGTCATCTTGCTGTAACTGTAAAGATACATCCCCAACTGCATTTACTAGCTCAGTGAAGAAATCTGCAATCTCTGGTGAGTCTTGCAGGAACACGTAACGGTCTTGTCGATTGCTGAAGTAAGAGTCACTTAAGTTGGCTCTGGAGAGGGAAAATAGGGTGGCAGTTAAGAATGCCAAATGATAGTATGTAAATCATATTCAACTCACATACATTTGACAGTTGAGAAAATAGAAAAGAAGGCATGTAAGATTAATCCACACATGAACACTGACATTGCCTTCCTGACACATTTCCCCATTTAAACTTTGGTTAAAGGCAAATGAATTGTAGAATGCTTATTCAGAATCACTTCATAGAAACAGTCCAAAAAATGGCAAATTGCGGAACAGAACTATGACACAGATTCCAGAATATGCAGAATGATCCCTAATATGATCTGGTTTAATTGATGTCCTCCTTTCTTTCTTCTTTACTGGAAATCACAGAATTCTTCCATGTGCCCCAATGCTATTTCCTTATAAAGAGGAACTCACCCACTCAAGATCACATTATCATCAAAGAGATAGACTTTGATATGCTGCAACCCGATGGTCTCATTAAAACGCTCAGGAATTAGATGTCTGAGAAGACCACGTAGATTAGGAGTGTGGAAGAGAGAGACACGGACCTTATCTGGAAATCGCCTCAGGAGTGGAAGCAGCATGGTTCGAGAATTCTTCTGGCCTTGGGGGGGGGGGAAACAGATTTGATGGGATTACAGTTAATACAGAATATCTGCTCCAATCCACGGTAAGAATTAGAAAAGCTTAACATTCAGGAGATGCTGGAAACTTTTATGTATAGAATATCTAAATAGGTTGTTCATCAGCTGCAGAGTGACAAAAAAAATCACCATTTACCTCTCTAGAAACACATGTTAGAAGACATTTTGTGTCACGTCTAGTTGCTTTGGATTAATAACAAGGGAATTAAGTGGACAATGACTGTACCAGGCATACATGCTTTGGCTCATTTCCATCTCTAGTAATCAAGAATATAGTTAAGATTATGATTAAACATTTTTCTGATCTCCCAAAGATGGACCTAATAGGAAGATATTAACTTCGCCTCCTCCAGAGGCCAGGCCTTAAAGCATGTCTTTATTTTACAGAGGCAACTCTCTCTGTCTCAGCTGCAAGTTCTGACTCCTCCTTTATTGTATATTTCACATAACAGCAAAATACTTGCATTTTTCCACCAAGGACACTTTCATTACTATCTATAACTAGCCTATACTTTTGGAAGCAGTCAGCAACACAATGTCATTCACTGAACTGTTGCTTTGACACACTACAGATCTCTGCATGGAAAACCTGAGTCACGAACTTCTTGTCTTCTGGGAACTGCTCAAGACACGAACTTACTTTTATTCTTAGGAAATATCAGCAGCAAGTCATGCAAGAGGAGTAGAGATATCTCTTAGAACAAAATCAAAGAATTGGTCATCAGCAAGATTGGTGGTTGTGTAGCTGTGAGGCCAAGATCGGAAGTCATTCACAGTAGCTGTTCTACATAAGGGAAGAATTTTTGGAGGGGGGGAAAAGGGCACTGGTCTCTGACTGGTCTGGTGAGGAAGATGCACCAGTAAGAAGGAGTCAGAGATCTGAATCTGAACCTCAATATGAAGTATGAGAATTAGCTAGTAAAGAAGAGGCACTGAGGGTGTTGTAGTGGCACAAGATCTAAAGTGGATGCAATATGAATAAAGAACTATTAAGACAAGTTGGAGGTATTTTCAAGTCCAAGAAAACAGAATGCATAGTGGAACCAAAGGCAAAATAATGAGAGAAAGAAACAGTGCCGTACCTCTGAAAATGGAGAGTATCAGATCTGTTGCCCAGATGGACTCGGTGGGTGGCCATGAAAACAATTAAAACTAAAGGAAGGTTTCAAAGGAGCAAATAAAAACATCACTGAAAAGAAAATGCATGGATTTTGACATGTTCTGAATGTGTTTTTTTGTTTTTTTGTATTAGAAACAAGGAAAAAGAAACTCAACCACACAGAAAATATTCATTATATCAAGCAGTAAAAGAGGAGCTGAGGAAAACCAGCAGGCTAATAATACGTAAGTGGAAAGAGATAAGGTTCCTATCAATTTGGCTCAGCTGGGAATGCTCCAAAATACTTAATTTGGCAGATACAGACTCCTCAACAGGATGCAGAGATCAAGAAAATTAACATTATTCTACACAACAAAATAGGAAGACTTGAAAAGGCAAGACTTACTTTTTAGTGAGTCAAAAAAAAAAAAGTACCAGGAATATCTTGCCTGGGTTTTAAATTAAAAGAATCTCTGATTTTTATGGTTCGTGTTTGCAAAATAAAACTACAGAGATCCAAAGACAGAAAGGGCTTGAAATCTACAGAAGAACTGAACTTAGTTTTTGAGCACTGATTTCAGACAAAGGTCCAAATTCTTTGATCTGCAGAATTATTTAAACCCAGTTCTTATATCAGAGATTGCCAACCATATCAGTCTATCCCAGCTAAGTGAAAAGAGTTGGTCAATGAATACATATATATTTACCTCGGGATCCTCTTGTGAAGTCTAGAAGGATGGACACTCTAAAATTGGGACTCCCACATTCCTTCAATGAGCTTTCCAAAGCTATTTCAATGCAATCCACCTACAAGAAGAAAACATACACAAATGCAAAAGACAGCCTTCCTTTCTTTCAAGTATACTAAGTGTTGGGAAGTGAAGTGTGCATAAAATAAAACAAATGTCAGATTTACACAGAACTTCAACTTGCCAAGCGGGAAGTATCAGTGTTTTCCTAATTCTAAGTTTGTTTCTCCTATCACAGATAAATTAAGAACTCACATATAAAAATATAAGAGTGAATCTCTGAATTAAGAGTTCTGAAGCAAGAGATCCTAACCCTCCAACAAAAAAACTAAATCTAAGGCATCTCTTATCTAGCTATTTAGTAAAAAGGCTTCAGTCCCTCCTTCCCATTTTAGATACTTACTAATTCCTGTTCCAAAGATCCTGTTCCAAGATACAGGGAAGCTAAAACAATTCGTTGCTTAGCCATCTTTGCCTGTCCCTGAAAGAGAAAAAACATTTAGATGTGCTAATGAGTCTATCAAATGAAGCATCCAAGTACAGATAGTCCTCGACTTATGACAATTGCGCCCAAAATTTCCGGCACTAAGCAAGACAGTTGTTAGGTGAGTTTGCCCCATTTTACGACCCTTCTTGTCACAGTTGTTAAGGGAATCACTGCACTTGTTAAGTTAGTAACATGGTTAAGTGAATCTGGCTTCGCTGTTATCTTGGAACAGGATCTTTGGAACAGGAATTGTTTGTCAGAAGGTCGCAAAAGACAATCACCTGACCTCAGGACACTACATCCGTCATAAATAAACTTTGATCACATGACCATGTGGATTCGGCAATAGCCGTAAGTGTGAAAAACTGTCATAAGTCACTTTTTTCAGTCCGTTGTAACTTCAAACGGTCACTAAAAGAATGATTGTAAGTCAAGGGCCACCTGCATCTCCTACGGGACACCCAATACAGTACTTAATTTTAGAAGAATCAATAAAGCTGAAATTTACCAGGAAAACTATTAAACATTTTTGCTCACAACTGGACTGAGAACAAGTTTCTTGATTGGAAGTGAGTATCTCTCGTCAACTAGAAGGTCAAGAGAGAGATAAGACTGCTAATACTGGAGAGGATGATTCTCTTTCATCACTTTTAATTATATACAAACTGACGTTTTTCTGTTCTAATATTTATTATCCCCCAAAGGAGAAGGTTTGAAAGTCATTAATGTACCGAATTAAATACAATCACTCACATTTTAAAAATTACTTTAAAAGTCCCACCTTTATAAACTTAGAAGAACCTACTTCTTGCTAGAAACTGGGGGGGGGGGGGAATGAACATTTAATTTTGGATTCTTTTTTTGTTGCTATTTTTTTACATTTTATGCTGAAACTTAATGAAAACATTGAATAAATAAATAAATAAAGTTAGCAGCACCCATATTGCTGGCAGATGTGGTTTAATTAGTAATTGTGATGATAACTCAAATAAGCAGGGGATCGTGGTCCGAGATGAAGAACTTGTTTTTGACAGGGAGAAGTGTGAATCAGGTATTACACATCAGTCATGCAAGAACAGAAAGGCATCCAAAAAGAGAAGCCACCTTCTGGTAGGTGATTCAATTATAAGGGATGTAAATTTAGGAAAGGACACAGAGGTTTCAAAAGAGGTCAGGTGTCTTCCAGGTGCTACTGCCAGTAGGGACAAGAAGCGTATTTCTAAAATAATCAAGAATGCCAGCAAGGACTGTGATGTGGAGGCTATTGTACATCTTGGCACTAACGATCTGTCCCAAAAAGATGTACTCTCTGTGCAGAATGATTTCCAGAGCTTGGGGCAGGAACTTAGCAGAATAGGCTGTAGGCTTACTTTTTCAGAGGTTTTACCAGTGTATAAGGAGCAAAATGGAAAAGGCCAGCGTATAGCAGAATTCAATATGTGGCTAAAGGAGTGGTGTAAAGGGGAAGGCTTTGGATATATTAGTCACGATGTCTGTAGCTGGTCTAATGAAAAAATGTACAAAAGAGATGGTTTGCATCCATCAAAGAAAGGGACTGAGTTACTCAGCTATAAATTCACAGATTTTCTGGAGGAATATTTAAACTAAACAGCGGGGACAGTGAGTTAATTGATACAGAACATCCCTGTCCCCGGCAATCTAACAATTATAGGGTTATCAGTGCATGTAACATAGATGTGTGTGTGGACAAGAATATCAACCTTGCTGTCAAGCAAAATCAAGCTTCTAATAGCAAGTGCCACACAAAGTGCACTAACCAAATAGGTGGTAAGACAATAGGGGAACTCAGGCACCACACAGGTTACATAGAAAGTAAACACAGGGTCAGTCATAAAGGACTCAAATGTCTATATACCAATGCACAGAGTATGAACAGCAAACAGGGTGAATTAGAAATTCAGGCTAACGAGGGCAGATATGATATTGTTGCCATTACGGAAACATGGTGGGATGAAACCCACAAATGGAACACAAGGCTAGAGGGATTTAAATTATTTAAAAGAAACAGACCAAATAAAAGAGGAGGTGGAGTTGCTCTATATGTAAGAAATAACTACATCTCTACAGAACTAGAGCACAACAATGATGAAAACTGTCTTGAAGGCATTTGGGTCAATATAAAAGGGGGGGGAAATGACATTGCCATAGGTGTATACTACAGGCCACCCAACCAAACAGAGGAAATAGATGAACTTTTTGCTAGTCAGCTAACTAAGGTATGTAGGAAGCACATCACAATAGTAATGGGGGACTTTAACTACCCTGACATCAACTGGGAGACAAACTCTGCACCAAGTGGAAGATCAAACAGATTCCTTGCAAACCTAGCAGACAACTTTGTCTCCCAAAAAGTAGAGAAGGGAACTAGGGGATTAGCCATTTTGGATCTAATTCTCACTAACAGGGATGAAATGATAGAAGGTGTTGAAGCCACAGGAACCTTGGGAGGAAGTGATCATGCAATATTGGAATTCAACATTATGGAAGCACAAGCAATAGAACACAGTCAAACTAGAGTCTTGGACTTTAAGAGAGCTAATTTCAATAAACTTAGAGAGGGTTTGGGAAGGATTCCATGGATGAGAATCCTCAAGGGGAAAACAACTCAAGAAGCTTGGGAAATTTTGAAAAGTGAGATAATAAAAGCCCAGTCTAGCACAATACCAACAAAGAGGAAAAATTACAGCTCTCAAAAGAAACCAGCATGGCTGCATAAAGAACTCTCTGATAAATTGAAAGATAAAAGGGAAAAATATAGAAAGTGGAAAGAGGGGCACATAACTAAGACAGAATATCAGCAAATAGCCCGAGCCTGCAAAGATGAAGTGAGGAAAGCTAAGGCTCATAATGAACTAAGGCTTGCGACCAAAGTCAAAAATAACAAAAAAAGCTTCTTTCCAACATGTAAAAAACAAGAAAAAAGTGAAGGAAATGATTGGTCCACTAGTGGGTGAAAGTGGCAAAAAGGTGACAAGCAACAGGGAGAAAGCAGAACTATTTAACTCATTTTTTGCTCTGTCTTTACACAAAGGGAAAAAACAGACCAACCTACCAAAAATAGTGCCATAAAAAACAGAATAGAAATGCAAGTTAAGATAGGCAAGAAAACGGTAAGTGAGCACCTGTCCAGCCTAGACGAGTTCAAATCACCAGGACCAGATGGATTACACCCAGGGTTCTCAAGGAACTGGCAGATGTGATCTCAGAACCATTGAACTATATTTTTCAAAGATCCTGGAGCACTGGGGAATTACCGGAGGACTGGAAAAAGAGCTGATGTAGTTCCCATCTTCAAAAAAGGGAAAAAAATGGACCCAGGAAATTACAGACCTATCAGCCTGACCTCAATACCTGGGAAGATTCTGGAAAAGATAATCAAACAACGAATCAGCGAACACTAGAGGCAAACAAAATCACTACTAAAAGCCAACATGGGTTTGTCAAAAACAGATCATGCCAGACAAACCTTATTGCATTCTTTGACCAAGTGACAAAATTAGTGGATCAGAGGAATGCTGTGGATATAATTTACTTGGACTTCAGTAAGGCATTTGATAAAGTAGATCACAACCTACTACTACTGATAAAATAGAAAAATGTGGGTTAGACAGCATCACCACCAGATGGATTCGTAGCTGGCTGACCGGCCGTACTCAGCGTGTGGTCCTCAATGGAACCGCATCTACATGGAGGGAAGTGTGCAGTGGGGTGCCCCAGGGCTCTGTCCTGGGGCCAGTGCTCTTCAACATCTTCATCAACGATTTGGACGAGGGATAGATGGGGAACTCATCAAATTTGCGGATGACACCAAGCTGGCAGGAATAGCCAACACTCCAGAAGACAGGCTTAAGATACAGGAGGACCTGGACAGACTTGAAGATTGGGCGCTATCTAACAAAATGAAATTCAATGGTGAAAAAAGTAAGGTTCTACATTTAGGCAAGAAAAACCAAATGTACAGGTATAGTATAGGGGGTACCTTGCTCAATAGTAGTACTGTGAGAGGGATCTCGGAGTCCTAGTGGACAATCACTTAAATATGAGCCAGCAGTGTGCTGCAGCTGCCAAAAAGCCAACCAGTGCTGGGCTGCATTAACAGAGGGATAGAATCAAGATCACGTGAAGTATTAATACCACTTTACAATGCCTTGGTAAGGCCACACTTGGAATACTGCATCCAGTTTTGGTCACCACGATGTAAAAAAGATGTTGAGACTCTAGAAAGAGTGCAGAGAAGGGCAACAAAGATGATTAGGGGACTGGAGGCTAAAGCATATCAAGAACGTTTGCTGGAATTGGGTATGTCTAGTTTAATGAAAAGAAGGACTAGGGGTGACATGATAGCAGTATTCCAATATCTCAGGGGTGCCACAAAGAAGAGGGAGTCAAGCTATTCTCCAAGGCGCCTGAGGGCAGGACAAGAAGTAATGGATGGAAACTAGTCAAGGAAAGAAGCAACCTGGAACTGAGGAGAAACTTCCTGACAGTTAGAACAATTAACCAGTGGAACAACCTGCCTCCAGAAGCGGTGAATGCTCCAACACTGGAAGTTTTTAAGAAGAGACTGGACAGCCATTTGTCTGAAATGGTATAGGGTTTCCTGCCTGAGCAGGGGGTTGGACTCGATGACCTCCAAGGTCCCTTCCAACTTTATTTATTATTATTAGTATTATTATTATTATTATTATTATTATTATTATTATTATTATTATTATTATTATTATTATTATTATTATTATTATTATTATTATTATTATTATTATTATTATTATTATTATTATTATTATACTTTTAAGGAAGAGTCTTTCTCTGCCCAGTTACCTGATTTTTCTATCTGGAGGTGTCAGGAGTTGAACCTGACACATTAAAACAAGCATAACACACTGAGCTTACAGGACTGTAGCTTTTCATGTCTCACTATATTCACAGAAACTTACACTAGTTGACAAAAGGATTTTTTCTTCTTCAGTCTTAGAGTTAATATAGTAACTAATTCACCAAGGAATGGTAAGGTAAAATTACTTTAACCTATAAGCCTGAAAAGACTTTTTAGAACACAATAGAACCACTGAATTCTCCTGTCATGTAGTATAACAAAATCTGTGACAAAACATGCAAGAGAAAAATATTGAGATCACCTTCATAAGTTCATAGAATTCAGCTGGAGATGAAAGCACCTTGATGTGGGAGCCAGCAATACCAAATTCTGGAACCAAGTTTCTGATCCATTGAAAAATATGTGTTCCCTCAGGGCTAAGGCAATTGGTGGGAAGAGTCAGTTGTGGAACCGCAGAAGTGAGTAATGGAGCCAACAGCAGCCATGATGACCTAATATGAAAAAGAGATTAGCTTAGCAACATATATGGTTTTCCCTTAAAGCCTGCAGATATATGAGGAAGGAGATATAATCAAGTCCTAAGCATTACAGGTCCATCTTTCACCTATATTACAGGTAGGTTTTTGATACAAATAGGAACAAGTCTGTAGCCAAAGAACAGGCACCTACCCTATACGTAGCATGTGGGAACTAAGTAATTACATATTTAGTAATTTCCCATCAAAATGGTTTAAAAAAATAAATAAAATTGGCATCTTGCAAAATGAAAAAGCAACACAAAACCATATAAGCATTATTAAAATAGACAGCCAGTTTAGTGAAGATGCTAGACTAGAAACTGAGGGACTATGAATTCTAGTCCCCTCCATAGGCATAGAAGCCAGCTGGGTGACTTTAGTCATTCTCTCTCACAGTCCAACCACCTCAGAGTTGACGTTATGGGGGAAATAGGAAGAGAGGACATTATATATATAGTTATGTATATTTGTTTTCTGATATGTATATACATACACATACACTTATACATATCAGACTGACCTGAATAAAAATAGGATAAAAGTCAAATCAATCAAATTAATAAAAAATGTTCCATTAGCTCTTGAAATTCATTCCTAAGTGAGTAGACTGCTCTCTTCGCCAATTCCCTTCATTGACTTCAGATGTCTTTCTAGAATAAATGTGATTCTGAATAAGAGTATGCAATCTTTTCTGATTTGCCACATGTGACAGGGCTATATTGTTTAAATAGAAAAGCACCACAAACCCACACATTGGATTCAGTTCCAAACACGTAATTTGGAATGTGCAGGAATACAAATACATTACCTCTCTTGCAGGCTTTTAAAGCAGCCACACCTTTTCCCAGAACTATGCAACTGTGCTCTTCAAGTATTTTGTGATCCCACAAGAAGATGCAGCAACTTTACAGAATTATAGATCAGTGCCCCATTCACATTCCTTGTTGCACAACCTACTCTTGTTGGAGGATTGAATCACTATGTTCTCACATGCTAAGCCATAGTTGGCTAGCTTGATTAAACTATAAAGATTAGATTCTCAAGACATTTCAAAGCTAAACCAAATTAATCTTAATGGCCTGGGATGATGTACAAAACTAATCAAGGGCTACAAACTTCAGTGTGCAAATTTGGACTCTTCATATTAAATGCATATAATTTCTAAATTACCAAATTATGTTTTATAGTTAACTATTATTTTAACCCATCATCACGTATTTCAAGTTTTTCTTTATATGAGCATCTGTGTAAAAATTTAATAAGCTACCAGCGAACCTTGAAGAGGCAAATTTAACTGTAGATAGCCAGTTTCTAACCTTTAGCATTTTTACAGGCTTGACTTAATATTTTGCTATTATAACATGAAAAAAATCAAATGACCTTAAAGGAAATAATTTTCTCCTTAAGTCATTTTTACATTACTATATATCATCAAAGTATTTCTAACACAGAAACCATCGCTTCACTTGTCATCCTGGTCTCACACTGCTCTGTGGCCGTGGTTAAGCCCTCAAATGCTTAAACAGAACAGCATTGTAGGAGGAACTCTTAATTATGAGGAACTCTCAGTCCAAAGTGCAAATTGACCACAGGTGCCAGGAAGATGATTTCACTTGTTTCACAGAAAAATGTTAAATCTTTACAAGGTTTGCATGCATCCTTCCCCCTTATCCTCCAGCAAAAAAAACAAAAAACAAAACCAAAAATGGTTTGCCACTGCATTTCCCAGAAAGCCCACCGCTTTGTCATTGCCTATTCATACAATGGAGATCTGACTCAGTGTGTACAAGAATTCCTAGCTACTCTGTTTTTCAACAGTTTGTGGGGACTGGGCATTTCTTTGGCAATACTGAATTACAGTAATCTGGAGGGAAAGTTGCCATTATCCTGAGCTTAAAAAGAGAACTTTGTAAATTACTTCCCTAATGAAATCTTTGAACACGCAATCAAAAGGCAGCAAAATAGCAATGTCCTATTGAGGTTTAGCCAATATTAATCTAGAGTAGACTATAGTAATAAAGTTAGGGCATTTAAAAAAGTCATTGTTTACATGTAAAAAAGTAACTTTTCAAATGGCCTATTAAACATATTAATAAATAAGTTATTCCAACTTCTAGTTCTACCACAATTAGAATTCATGGAATCATATCTACATTTACTGGTTTACAAGAAACAAAATCACATTATTTGTGCACTTACATTTATATAACATAATCAATATTTTTCTTTCAATAAGTCATACTAGTGCCTTCCCTATTTCCTCTGAAGCCATCAATCCTCTGATTCATATATATTGATAATGGACTTGCATTTAGGACAATTCATAGTATTATCATTAACCTACATTATAACTGGAATTACAAAATAACTGCTACTTTAGAGTGTGTGTGGGGGGGGGGGCGGAGTATAGATCCTATCCGTTTTCAGAAATTAGCCTAGTTATATCTGATTCCAAAACACCATTTCAATGTTCTTTCCCATGAAACAAAGAACTATAATATTTTTAAGCTTCTCTGTGATTCAAGAATCATTCACCATTGTTATCTGGCATGAAGTAGTGTTGCAACTCTTTTTTTAAGGAAATAGCAGCCTTGAGGTACCCACGGTTATTTGTGAAAATTTAAATACAAAAATGCTATTGATTTTCTTCTTGTAAAGAAACTATTTCTGCCAGATTACACTCAGAGTAACTGAAGTATTTAAAAGAACATACAGTATGCCAAATATTTAGCCATTCTGGCTCTTAGATACATCTTTGAAATGGCATTAAAAAAAACTATTATAGTTTTCAAATCAAAGTAGAAAGCAACTATGCAGTAGCGCACATTAAAATCAACATTACCTAGAAAGGAAAACGAACTGAAAATCATACCTTTCTTTTCTGAATTTGACTTTCTACTATTAATAAATCTGGGGATTTTGGAATCTATTCTTAGGAAATGGGATTTTGACTAATATTAGGAATGAATTCACAGCACCATAATACTTGTTATATTGCAACAACTTTACCAGAGGCAAAGAGAGATTAACAGGATATTTCTCATGGTATTTATCACCCACACATAAGCCACATTAGAGAGACTTCTGCTAATGACTCTTGTTTCACTGGAATGCCTGAGTGTGTATTACAGTATTTCTGCATATATTATGACTGAATCTGGGAAACCAATTTTATTGTTAACATACTGATGCCAACGAACAATAAGGAGTCAAGGGTAACTTCCTTAAAAAGTGGCCCCAGATTATCAGTCTGCCCTTGTTTCAACTGAATCATGCTTACTGGATATTACATATTGCTTAAGTCTACATCTTTCTGGATGCTATCTGACTTGTAAGAACTTAAAAACAAAGCGAAATCAAAGAGGAAGCTGTTCTAAAAACAAATTATCGTCTGGTAAATACAAAACTATATTAATGAAATATATACTATTTTACACAATTTATACATACACCTTTAGCATCAATTCTCCAAAAACTCATAATGCATGAGTACAATTTGCACTACTGAATTCCTGAAGTCTAAAGTTGTCATCTGACTTAAATTTAGAACAAAATTAATATTACTATATACAATGAACATATACTCTAAAAGGAATTGGCTTAACCCAGTGGTGGTGAACCTATGGCACGGGTGCCAGAGGCAGCACTCAGAGCCCTCTCTGTGGGCACGCGTGCCGTCGCCCCAGTCCTAGGCCTTCAGCTGGGTTTTATAAAACCTTTTCGCTTTAGGCCTCCGCCGCCGTGTGCAAAAAAAAAAAAAGGTTCCATCAGTCAATTTCAACTTCTCGCGGAAAAAAAAAAGATCTTGCAAAGTTGGAATTGATTGAACTTTTTAGTCCCACCCTGTCTGCCGTTACCACCGCAGCCATGCCCACCCAATGGGCCACACTCACCCAATGGGCCACACCCACTCGGCACTCAACGATGCATAAGTGAGTTTTGGGTTGCAGTTTGGGCACTCAGTCTCTAAAAGGTTCGCCATCACTGGCTTAACCAATCTGACTGTATTATATCATAGAAAAGAATATGCTCATTAAATAGATGGCAAAGTCAATGGGGAAGCCAGATTCACTTAACAACCAGGTTACTAACTTATCAGCTGCAGTGATTCACTTAATAACTGTGGCAAGAAAGGTCATAAAATGGGGCAACACTCACTTAACAAATGGCTCACTTAACAACAGAAATTTTGGGCTCAATCGTAGTCGTAAGTCGAGGACTACCTGTATTAGAAGATCAGGCTGCTAGGTATCTTGGTGCTCCGTACTCCAATTTGTGTGTAATCTATTCAACCACTTTTACACAATTATACTCTTTATGACTTGACTCACCCAACAGGGGCCCAATGAGAATATTTATAAATGCAAAACATTATTTATTGTTTCCATAGTATACAGCTTTTAGAAAAAAATGTTTGTTTTCAAAATATTGAGTTTTACTACACGTAAATGAGCTGGCAAGGACACAGCACATATGCTGAGAAAATAAAGAACTTATGTGAATGCAACACACTTCCTGTAACACCAGTAAGTAATTTTTCCCAGATAATGCAAGACAAAGCATCAAAGACTATTCAGAAATCTTTCCTCCTTGCATTTTGAGAAAAAAGGAACTAGTTCAGTATGTGCGTTTTATGTGGTACAAAACATTTTTGCATATAGTATATTTATAAGCCAATTAACCCAGCAAGTCAAACTACTTTTCAGCTGCTGATAGTGAAATAGAAGTTAAGGGAGTCAAAATTTTCTACATGTCACTTTCTATCTAGACCACAGTGCTGATTACGAAAGTTAAATAAATTAAACACCTTCACTTATTTTAAAAACTAGCATTATTACAAATGCAAATGTGATGAAAAGCTTGTACATGTTATACTTAGGTGTTAGGAAGTAGTTTTTATGGCTTTAGCATCTAATGACATGCTGATAAACTCAGCTTCTTAGGAAAAGAATGAGGAAGATGACCGTGGTATTTGAAGGACTATTTCCAACGGTGAAGTAATGCATTGCAGAAGTTGTAAAGAATTAAAAAGAACTTATGAAGAAATTAAAAAGAACTTCCTTTTAAATTATAAAAGGTTCAAAAAAGCAACTTACAAAGAATTAAAAAGAAAGCTGTGGATTTAGCAAAAATAGCAACTGTCTACAATCTACTCTTCTCACTGCTCAAATAAATAAATGATTTCTCACATAGAATATAAACTCATCGGCCAAAATTCTACATGCTACAGATATAGTAAGGTTGGTAAAAATAATGCTCCATTTTCACCCTCACAAACTAATTTTTAAAATTATAGGCAAAAGGAAAGCATAAAATTAATAATTTTCTCACAGAACTATATGATGATAACCAAGTGAATAAATCCAGCTATGCTCTTTCAATTACCTGAAATTTTAATTTAACTTCCGTAGTTTTAATGTTTGTTAGGGAACTTAAATAACAGAATAACAGAGATGGAAGGGACCTTGGAGGCCGCCTATCTCAGGCAGGAGGCTCTGCAATGTAAACCATCCAAAAATAGTTATCATTACAAGTAGTATGTAAAGGGTACAAATGATATGGGTTGGCTCTACTGTGTCAAAAATAAGCAACACAAATCCTAAATTTAGAGATCAAGAAAATGATACTAAGCAACACTATTTGTAAAAGCAAAATCTTCCATTCTGACTCAGTTCTAAAATAAAGGCCAAGCAGTTCCAGCAATATTTCATCAATGAACTGTATTCATCATGCTGTATTCTAGCGTTCATCTCCTCGCTCTCCAGTGATTGTCTCAATAAACCAAAATGAAAGGCCTCTGCAGCAAAAAGAGGCGAAACCCTCTTAATGTTATCAAGCCTCTCTGCTCTGCAGCAGAGCAGGTATTTGAACCTGCTGGATTTGAAGAGTCTATCTTGATTAGGCATGTTACTAACTTGCATATTGTTGCCTGAGGGGGTTACTCTGTTTGCCTCAAAAGTAAAGCAAACATCGTGGCTCTTTATATTCACCTCCAATTCCAATTCCGATTATAATCTAAACTGAAAAGGAACATCCTGCTTCTTTCTCATGTAACCTACCCTACCCCACTGACTTTCAAACTTACTTCTCCCTGTGCAGATACTTCTCGATCTGGTTGCAACTGACATCAAACAGAAGGGAGGTTTCTCCCCCTCCACTGAGCCAGACCCCATCCTGCATTAAGGGTTATTATTTCAATAGTTTTAGAAAAACTATACTTTGGGGCCCTAGAAGGAGGAGGAAGGAAAAACCGTCTTCCCAGCTTCTTGCTAACAACAGAATATTTTCATTCATTAGGACAGAGGTCCCCAACCTTTTGGGCACCAGGGACCGGTTCCGTGGAGAGAGGTTTTTCCGTGGACCGGAGGGTGCGTGGTTTTGTGTGCTGCCTGCATCTCGCAGATGGGGCTTTGCTTGTTTGTGCGGACCGCTTGCTGGCATGCCACGGACCGGTACTGGTCCACGGACCGGAGGTTGGGGACCCCTGCACTAGGAAGAGAATTGACAGATCAGAGAGGATGAACAACATAGGAACTCTCAGGGATTGGACAGGAGGATTGGAACTTTAGGGAAACAAAGATGAGTGCAGTTCAAATTCAAGAATACATGTAAACATTGGAGCAGACCTCGCAGCTAAGACAGAGGCCTTTTATACTTTCCACAGTGCCCCAGATTTTGCCACTGAAATATGATAGAACACCTGATTTAGGTTAGGCCAGTGATGGCGAACCTTTTAGAGACCGAGTGCCCAAACCCCCCTGCCCCCCACACCGTCCCCGCCCCGCGGGCCACCCACCGCCTCCACGGCCTGCCACAGATCGCCCAGGTGGCCCAGCAGCACCATGGTAGCCACGCCCTCTGCCCGCGCCCCACAGCATCATCTGCACATGACGGGGCGTGAGGGCGGAGTCTTGTCCCTGCTGCCCGGCTGCCATGTCCTTGGCTGCGTTGTTCCGCGTGGGCCGTACCCGGGGGCGACTCTTCTCCAAGGGGGCTGCTAGTGAGGAAGGGGCAATGGGGGGAGGCAGGGCTGGGGCGACGGCACGCGTGCCCAGAGAGTGGACTCTGAGTGCCGTCTCTGGCACGCGTGCCATAGGTTCGCCACCACTGGGTTAGGCAGTAGTGGTAGGAGAAAAAGTGACTTATGACTGTTTTTCACACATACAACCATTTAAGCATCCCCATGGTCATGATCAAAATTCAGACACTTGGTATTTATGACAGCTGCAGTGTCCTGGGATCATGTGATCACCTTTTGTGACCTTCTGGCAAGCAAAGTCAATGAGGAAGCCAAATTCACTAAACAACTGTGTTACTAACTTGACAACTGCAAGAAAGGTCGCAATCTGAGGCAAAATTCACTTAACAACTGTCTTGCTTAGCAACAAAAATTTTGAGCTCAATTGTGGTCGGAAGTCGAGGACTACCTGTATTACAGGTTTGGTACTATCAAAGCCAAACTATATGAAAAACAAACCAAGCTCAGAGAGTACCAAGGACTCCTCATTTCAATCCTGAGCTACAAATATTCTCCTCTATCGAAACTATGTGGCAGCACAGACCCAATCTTGTCTGATTTTAAAAAGCTTAACAGACTTTAGTTAGCAATGGATAGGGGACCACTAGGAAACTAGATTGGACTGAAGTACTGAAAAAAGACCCTGGAAAAGCCAGTGGAAACTACTTCTCTATTGCTGCCAAGAAAACACCTGGATATATCCAAGAAGTAATGAGGGAGCTCCACACTAACTTTACACATTTGAATAATCTAAAACAAGAAAATATTATTGGGTTATCCTGAGTCCAAAGTATTTACTGTCATAGAAGCTACAATAAAATGTACAAGAAATAAATTTGCTCTCACCAGCATCACATAGACATGCTACTAAATGGGAATCTTAAAAAACCAGCTTTCAAAAATCATGGAAATATAGAGTTAAAAGATATCTTGGAGGTCATTTAGGACAGGGCTTTTCAACCTTTTTACCGATTGTACCACTTTTAGGATATGGCAATATTCGAGTACCACCTAGCAAGGTGTCAAAAACTTGGTGACAAAAAAAAAACCTGTTCAAAGTTGCAATTGCACTGAAATGACTTATGACCATTTTTCACACTTATGACCATTGCAGCAACAGGGTCATGTGATTTATATTTGGATGCTTGGCAACTGATTCATATTTATGATGGTCACAGTGTCCCAGGGTCATGTGATCCCCTTCTGCAACCTTTTGACAAGCAAAGTCAATGGCAAGCTGCTGGTGGCCAATTGCTAAGGCGGGACTTCCTTCCCTCCCTCCCTTCCCTGCCTCCCTTTTTCTCATTCCCATCTCCTTCTGAAGGAAGAATTTGAACCCCCCCATATTTTCCCTCTTCCATATATTGATCAAACAAGGAAATGCCTCTAGAGACAGAAAAGACAAGCTGCTGAGTGAACTAGCTTAAAAAGGCACTTCCCCTTTAAGAATTAGCTACTGGCTAGAAAGGAAAGTAAGGAGCCCAGCCGGCACTTAAGGAAGAAAAAAAAATGTAAGTACTGGCTGCCGGCTAAGGCAGCCTCCCCAAATGGCTCCATTCATAAGTAAAATCTGCAGCTCCAGAGGACTCTCTCACTGTAAGTCTTTGCCTGTGCTGGCTCTTTCCCTTCCCCACTACACTTGGCTAGGCAGGGCTGCGTACCACCTGCCACTCATTAATGTACCACAAGTGGTACGCGTACCACAGGTTGAAAAGCCCTGATTTAGGACAACCCTCTGTTCTTACTCAGTGCAGAATTCACTAGCACTGACAGATGATATAGTTCTCTGAAGACCTCTAGCAAAGGAAATTTTACCACTTCATGTGACAGCCTGTCTCCATGACCAACAAGGATAGACAGATCCTTTTTGTGTGTATTACTGCCAAGCTAGGTTTCCCACATCCAATACTTGAGCCTTACATATCTCCCCCCTCAAATTCCAAGCTATTCATTGTTCTTGTCTAGGTCTTTTGGAACCTTCTCTCTTACCAGTATCTAAAGTACTGGCCACCACTTCTAATTTTGCATCATCTGCAAACTTTACAAGTGGCCCTTCAACTATTTCATCCAATCACTGATAAAAATGTTGAATAGCACAGGGCCCAGGATACAGCACTATAGCACTCTACACTTCTGTCCAAGCTGAAGTGGAGCCATTCATGATGTGAACCCATCTACCAACAATATCATGTAGCCCATATTTTATTAAGAAAAAATATGAAGCACTCTGTCAAAGACTTTGCTGAGATCCAACTATACTTTGCTAATACCTGGCTCAATAGTAGTAATTGTGAGAGGGATCTTGGAGTCCTAGTGGACAATCATTTAAATATGAGCCAGTGGTGTGCTGCAGTTGCCAAAAAAGCCAACGCAGTCCTAGTCTGCATTAACAGAGGGATAGAATCAAGATCACATGAAGTGTTAATATGACATTACAATGCCTTGGTAAGACATCTGGAATACTGCATCCAATTTTGGTTGCCACAGCGTAAAAAAGATGTTGAGACTCTAGAAAGAGTACAGAGAAGAGCAACAAAGATGATTAGGGGACTAGAGGCTAAAACATATAAAGAACAATTGCTGGAATTGGGTATGTCTAGTTTATTGAAAAGAAGAACTAGGGGTGATATGATAGTAGTGTTCCAATATCTAAGGGGTTGCCACAAAGAAGAGGGAATCAACCTATTCTCCAAGGCATCTGAACGCAGGACAAGAAGCAATGGATGGAAACTACTAAAGGAGACAAGCAACCTGGAACCAAGGAGAAATTTCCTGACAGAACAATTAACCGGTGGAACAACTTGTCTCCAGAAGTTTTGAATGCTCCAACACTGGAAGTTTTAAAGAAGAGACTGGAAAACCATTTGTCTGAAATGGTACAGGGTTTCCTGCCTGAGCAGGGGTTTGGACTAGAAGATCTCCAAGGTCCCTTCCAACTCTGACATTCTGTTATTATTAATAACTCTATAAATCAAAGAGATAAAGTTAGATTAGCATGAACTGTTTGTGACACACCCATGCTGCTACCTTACTGATAACACGCTTATAAAATACACACAAACATGCTACTTGATGATAACCTGTACTTGCCTAGTATAAATGTCCAACTGACAGGTCTGTAGTTCTCTACACCCTTCTTCCCCCTCTTGATAAGGATTAAGTATTATCTTGGGGGTGCAATGGCTCAGCGGTTAAAGATGCTGAGCCTATCAGCTGGAAAGCCTGAATTCGACACCTGAGTGTTGTGCAACAGGGTGAACTCCCATTACCTACCCCAGCTTCTGCCCACCTAGCATGCAAATGCAAGTAGATAAATAGGCACCACTTCGGTGGGAAGGTAACATCATTCCATGCATCTTTGGCATATAGCCATGCTGGTCACATGACCACAGAAATTGTCTTTGGACAACATTGGCTCCCTCAGCTAAGATAAGGAGATGAGCATGTTCCCTAGAGTCAGATACAACTGAATAGGGAATCCTTTATCTTTAAATATTACGACTGGACAGGGAATCCTTTATCTTTAAATATTATCTTAACTTCCACTTGTCTATCTTTAGCTCAGTTCCCTCATTCCCCCAGTGGTATGACCAACAAGAGTTCCATCTCTTTTGTGAGAGAAGATAAACACAAAACAGGAGTGAAGAACTTTTGCCTTCACAATCACCAATTAACAGTTCACCACTTTCATCTTGCAATGGACTGTAGTGGATAAAGAGGATGGCCTTGAAGGACAGAGGGAAAATTTACCACCAGGATAACAGATAAAGAAAAACTGAGCCCAGGCCAAAGAAGAAATTGTGAAAGTGCCTCGGACAAGCCTAATATGACAGTGCCCCCTCAGTCCCTATTCTCATGAAAACAAAAGCGAGAAGAAAGATAACACATTCAGATTTGTAAGATTCTATTCCTATAGTGGTTCTAAAAAAGATCTGCATGATCCTGAGTCTCTTCTACCTGAGAGGGCTGATGTGGACCTACAGTAGACCATCCTTGTCTTTCCTTTTATTTTCAACAAAAGCTTTAAAAAAAAATCCTTTTTGCTATTTTTGATATTTAATTCTGAGTTTTAGCCTGAAACAACTTTTACAGCAACAGTCACCAATCTTTTGGGCTCCATAGAGTGGCGGTGGCGGCAAGGGGGAGGGGATGGTTTTGTGCACACAACCTAATTTTGCGCACGTGCAAATAAAATTTGTATGGTCACCCCACACACATATTTGTACGGTCCAATTTCCAATGGACCACAGACCAGTACCAGTCAGTGGAACAGGGATTGGGGACCCCAATTCTACAGCTTTGGAAAGCAAGAAAATGGTAAAAGAACACCTATCCAACCTTGACGAATATAAATCACCAGGACCCGACAGATTACATCCCAGAGTTCTGAAAGAGCTGGCAGATGTTATCTCAGAACCATTGCACCATATCTTTCAAAAATCCTGGAGCACCGGGGAAGTACCTGAGGATTGGAAAAGGGCTGATGTGGTTCCCATCTTCAAGAAAGGAAAAAAACCAACAACTTCATCCAGAATGCCCCAAAGGGCAGAATTGCAACTTCTACCACAACAGCAGCAGAACCCACGTTAGGGATCGGAGAAGCTGCAATCCTACACCCTTTGAGAACGCAATGCCCATTGCAGATTTCCAATTGTATCGGTTACCACGTGCATTTCTCCCGACTCAGCCCAACCCAGGACATCCCATTTATTACTACATCCGACTAGCAACGCCCCCAACCCTAGGTGAATTATGAATGGCGTGCGAAAAGGGAGACTTCTCGAGAGCGGACCGCAGAACCGCGCAGGCTTTAGCCGCTCCTCCTCACCTGCGAGCGCTGCTTTCGTGGCCTCGGCTCAGGCGACCCGAGAGCCTGCCGAAAAACGCCGACAGAGACGGCCTCCCGCGGGGCAAACAATCCAGCAACCGCCGCCAGAGCGCGGGAGCCGCGGCAACTACCGCCGCCGCCGCCATGGAAACACGGCTATTTTCTGTTTCCGGGTGTTGAAGCTCCGCCGGTTCCGCTTCCGGTCGTGGAGATGGAAGGCTGAGACAAAGGCGAAGAGAGAGAACGCTGAGCGTTGGGTTTCATCATACAGCCACGGAGTAGTAGCGCTACTAATACTATAAAAGAGCCGCTGTGGATTAGATACCGAGGTAGATAGCAGTAGAGACCCTCCAGCCACCCACCCACCTTTTCACTCATTCACTCCCTCAGCCAAACATCTTTGTCACTGTCTCCTTGAATTCCCGGAGAAAAGATAAGCTATGACTCCTAACACATGCTGGAATTGGCTTTCATTTTAAGCCCGTATCTCTGCAACTAACCAAGGGGCAACTCAAGGTTACTTTACTTGAGTTACAGAAATCGGGAGATAGGCAGCTGACTTGGGGGGAATAAGAATTGTCCCGATTTTTACAGTCCAAATCTGAAACCCGCAGCCTAATCTCTATTGAGTACAGTAAGTCGAGGACTGCCTGTATAATGAAATTTGGCCCTGAAAAATGTCTAGGGTTGTGCTGTACTGCACTGTACATTTTTAAGATCCTATCTCAGTATTATTACAGATGCTGAGTTGTAATACTAAGCAAACTAAGCAAAATGGTTTAGGGTTTTTTTTCCAGTATATTACACACATACAGTAAACATGATTTCACAGATTTTTCAGTACATATCTCTATATTTGTTTTATAGTACTATATTCACTGATTTAAACAGGATAGGAAAAACAAAATTATAGACTAAAAAGTTTTTTTTTAATTCATAATTAGTCATTCCCACTTAATTGTGCTTATTCTTAAAAATGCATAGAAGTGATAGAAACCCAAGTTGTGTTTTATCACGTTGAATAATGTCAATCAGCTCCAGTAAGCATAATGAATGGGAATTGTAGACCGAAATATCTGGAAGATAGGAATTGCATTTAATCTTGGTGTTGAGCATTAAGAAATTAAAATAGGTCAGAATTACTTAAACACTTATGAGAACCACAAACCCCTGTGCTATCCTCTTCCATTCCTGTGGAAGTATTAAACAGAAGCAGTATCTCCAATTTATGAATTGGCAATTCTAAATTGGAAGGTTATGGCAAGGCATGTTGCCATTGTTTGTCTATTAGACTGATGACAAAAAAAAATGATGAAAAGCATATTGCATGCATTTCGAACTATTAGTCTTCAAGTTACAACCTTTCTTTATAACCAGAGGGCTACCTGTAATCCAAGTTATATTCAGCTTCTTCCCAATAAATGGGAAGAGAACTGCAATCATTCAGGTAAGTCCAATTAAATTCTACAATTCTCTCTGTGCTTACTGGAAATGAGATCTATTAAATATAGCGGCCCTTATTCAAGCATAGGACTGGTTATTCATTTGCTGCAAAAAGCAATAGTGCACCTAAGTACATATTCCTTTTTCCATCCATCCCACCAAGGGTGGTATCTCACCAGTTCTGTTTTGTTCATGAGAACTGATGGTTCGTGTTTTACTAAAAAATATCACCTGTACAGAAATAGGGCTGCACCACCAGTTCTCAGGTTCTGAGAGATTTTTGGACAATATTCATCCTAATGCAGAGGAAGTAGCAGGCCCAGGATGCCCATATAGTTTTCCCCTGCATAGTACCTGCTACTCAGTACCACCACCTCCTTCCTCCCAGAAATCTTCAGCCATTGCAGCAAAGAGACTATTGCTGTTCCCTCCCTTTCCCCTACACCTTTTTCTAATGATGACATCTTCCAAGATTCCAATGACCTTTGTTGGCTTCTCCTTTTGCTTCTGGGTAGCCCAACCATACTGTAGAAAACTGCTGTTGCTTCTGCCGTCACCATGCAGGCAATTACCAGGGTCACCAAGCCTCTTCCTCTTAAGTAGGCCTCTGAACTCTGGAGATGATGAGCCAGGAGGTAAATTAAGAAAATCAAATTCAAGGCACGTGGTTTTTTTCTTTCTTTAGTCTATTCAGTCAGAGACAAAGAAAAAAATTAAAGAACTTAAATCCTATTGAAATTATACTTACCATTTCCTCACAATAATTACATCTGCTCTGCAAATAGATTGAGAACCAGAAATGGCTTTAATTAACAAGCACTTATGTTCCTCATAGGTTAATCCTGTGCAGGTGTCTTCATATATATATATGTTCCAATATATTAAAGTAGCCCAGCAAGAAAAACAGGAATCATCTATTCTAAGACATACAGTGTAAGGACTGTAATAGCCACTACCTGTGTAATAATGACACGCAGGTAGAAAACACTTCTTAATCTCACTACACATGGACAGATTCAACAATAGTTCAACTGGGAAATGTGAGCATTCTAAACCAAGCTAATTCCAAAAGTGCTAGGGAAGTTTGGCATTCAGAGAAATCAGCCATCAACAGATACATAGAAATAAGCCATATTTATCTATCATTCAAAAGAGACAAAAAAGCTAAGAGGGAAACAAAAAGACAAGAATATATCTTCTCCAGCAGCCAACGTCCAGATAAGCAGGGATTAATCCCCTTAAACAATCAAGCAGAAAACAAGGAGAAAAACCACAGGCACCCCACCAAAACAGGAAGGGCAAGCTACTGTTTATAAATAGGGAACAAACCCCACACTCACTAGCACTGATGATGTTACCTAGTCAAGTAATGAAACATCTGCAAGCGAACAACCAAGCTCAGAGAGTACCAAGGACTCCATATGTTCCAAAGGATTCTATGGAATTTCCTCCTACATAAGCAATCTCAGGATCCCAACTTTCAAACACAGCTATAGCAGCCAGATAGATTGTACTGTGCAGCAGTTTGAGTTTCCGTTTACTGTATCTTGAAATAGTTCAATAGTTATTTAGAGAACTTCAGCTGCTTTCCCAGCACTGAGCAATAGAAAACCTTTTACTTTCCGAAAGAAAGGTTTCACCCACAGTCTCCAACAGCTATCAGAGCCTTTGAAATCTACTAATCTTCAAATCACTTCTCAAACAAATTAGATCTTTTGTAGAGTGCTAGTCAAAGTTTTTTTTTCCTGCTGAAATCAGATCTTCTTTCTTCTCAATTTCTGAGCTTGGGACTTTAATGTCTCTGTCCCCTGTCAGATCAAACAAAGGCAGGAAATCCTGACTTAGGACTGTTATGGGCAGAATGTCTATAATTCACCCTATGGCAAACCCATTGAAAATTCCCAAATGCCCTTCATTCTCAAAATATCTGTCTGCTGTATGCCCATAGGCAATTGAAAAAAAAACCAGTGACATTCTTTTTAAGGAACATGTCCTTTCATTTTGTCATTGTGGCTTTCACATCTGGCAGCTGGGCATTAAAATGCAATTGGGAGAACTTTCCATTCAGCCTGAATGCAGGTTAAGAATGTGTGCAAAACAGTTTTGATGTTTTCATTTCTTTCTCCAGAATAGAATTTTTTAAAGCAATAACACAAATTAGCATCGCCATCTACAATATATTTCCTAAATCTAAACACTTTAAAAGCAAAATTTCTCTTTTATAGTAAACTATTGATTTTTAAATATTTTCTTTTAAACTACCATGATCTGGGATTAAACATAAGGAACTTCCTCCTTATAGAAGACCAGAAAAGACAAGAACGGTTATTTAGTTTAACAAGCAATCTGACCAAAAGACTTCTTAAAATGGAAGATAGTAAACAAATGTATTAACTTAGTTTAGCGCTCTCTCCCTTTCAGTTGAAGCCACAGGTTAGCTAAAGAGAAAGCAAAGGTTAATAACCTGCTCCACTAAGGTCTCCTTAATATGCTTCAAAGTCATTCCCTCAAGAAACCTTCCAATCAGGAAGCTAGGCTGCACTCTCATATCAATTAACTGTCCCCCCTGTGGTTGAATGGGGGTCTTCTCACTACAAAGCTTTGCCTCACAAAAATTCCAGCTTTCCCTAGAGGAGAACAAATCAAGGATTTTGCTGTCCGGGAGAACAAACTGTCACTTCTCTGGCAAAACAAGACTTCCAGCTGGTATATGTTTTGGTGGCAGAATATGCATTCTCCAATTGGCTTGAGTATCTGCACATACATGTCTCAGTCTCAGAAGCAGAGGTGAGCACAACTGGAATAGATACTGGACCTTTGGAAGGGATTGACATTGTCATTTTCCTCTTGGCAAGTCCTTAACAGTAGTTTATTTTAGAACTGTGTCAAAATAGAAACCCAAGTAAAAACTTTATGAAACTTATATTTGGTTTCTCATATTCTACACAGGGCTGGGGATTTATGAAGTTATCCTTAAAAAGCAACACATAATGCTTTTTATGAAAACACATGCTTTGCTTGCAATTTCTCAACATCATATAGTGGGATTCCTGAGGCAAAGGGCATACAGGTAGCGTCAAGCTTCATCTTTATGAAGTTATCCCTAAAAGGCAACACATAATGCTTTTTATGAAAACACATGCTTTTTGACAAGAAAGTCAAAACGTTTAAAATCCTCCTGAGTGTATATGCTTGGTCTAAGCTGGCAGGAATGAAAATGGCAACTCCACGTAAAAAAGACAAACTCCATGCAGGGCTTGATTAGGAGAGTCAACTGTTCAGTTGGAAAAAGTATAGAAAAACAGAATAACGATAGGATTGGATTTTTGTGAAATAACTAGCAACTGTTGAGAGAGAATTAGCTTAGAAAAAAGGCAAGAAAAGGAAATATAATGGAGGACTTAAATACAATGTGGAACAAGAACGTTTTTTCTCTCTCCCTGTTTCAAAATAATGGAATGTGACATAATCCAATAAATGAGGAAAGTTGCAAAACAAATGAGCCAATGCTTTAAACATAGTAAAGCTGTGAAATTGCCTCAAGATATGATAGCTATTATCTAAAAAATAGATACAGTACATTAACTGGGCTCATAGCTTGTGCTAAATCATAGCTAGGTTTGCATGAGTTTGGTTTTGTATATTGTGTAAACTCAAACATTAAATTTGAATTTTTCATGGCCAAATAATGTCATGTTGTCACCAAATTTTGCTAACGTGGGCGCTGGCTGATTATAAGGGACATAAGAATGGGTCTGGCCTATAAGAGAGACAGTTAACCTGACCTATGATAATAGAGGCAGCTGTTCTTGGCACAAGTTACTTCATGAAAAATAAAATAGCATCACAATACAAGTGTGTTTTTCCCCCAAAAAAGTAACGTAATCTTATTTAAGTTAGAACATCTAAGCACTACATATCTTAAGGCAGTTAACATTGTGTTTTAGTCTTCTGTTTTAGGAAAACTACTGAAAAAGTTACTTTACCTGAAATATTGAAAAAATGTATAATTTATATTCTAATAGTCTTTTTGCCCATCTGCGATAATCATTTATTTAAGTCGAGCGTTTCTTTGTTCCTCCCTTTGCGTTTGTCTTTTGAGTGTCCTCTACTGTACTCTGATGTTATAAGAAATATCTCCTTAGGCCTGTTCCCCTTCATTTGAAAAACCATGAACATGGCAAAAGGCTAGCTGCATTGAATAATAAGGGGAAAACAATGCATGCTTCATTGTGTCAAAAGCATTCTATTTGGTAAACTGTGAACCGACTAACATGTACTATAGGACATGAGCCTTGCCCAATAAACACAGCTTAGCTATAGAGGCAGAGGTGGGAGGATGCTGACTGTGTGGACATTTGAAATAGTTTGGTTTCCAAGCCTCCAGCTTGAATTTTTGGAACAAAATCTTGCTCTTGCCACAAAGCACGGACGGTACATTTCTCTGCTTCCTCCCATTGGATTTTGAAGCTTAAGAAGGGCTATAAGAATAAACAGGAGGAAGGCAGAACATTAGATAGGTTTGCAGCCTTGATTTGTTTATAAGAAATAATAAGGGTGGGATATAAATTAAGTAAATAAATAAAATAAGCCTTAGAGGTGGTTTCTCGACAAAACTGTACTCTGGCTGATTGGTGGAAGCTGCTCTGGAATTTGGTTTTCTTTTCTTTCCAGTCCCAATGTGCTCCTGGATGTGCTTCACACTCCCAACATCTAAAAGGAGGCCCTTAGAACGAAGCCTTTCTTCCAAACAACCACTCCAGCATTAGTACTCATGTCTAACTTTCGGAGTTGCTTAATGCTACGTAACACCAAAAGTCTTAATTCTGCACATCTAAATCTAACTCAGGCACTCTTTCCACCGTGTCAATTACATCCCTACAAAAAAACGTCTGTGTACTCATATCATCTTTCTTCAGCCCTTTCCAGAGTGTTACTAAAGTTCTGCTGCTGTAGCAGTCCAGAATAGCACAAACCTGACTAAGATGCAGCTGATAAATAACCCTGCCATAATGAATGGAGTTATGCTTGAAGTGCCATGGGAATTATGCCATGGGTTGTTCTGAATACAAATATTGTCCTGTAAGTTTTTTCAAATCTGAATAAAAATTCAGTGGCTGAAGTCACACACTGTGACACAAGTCATTACGGGTAATCCTCGACTTAAAACCATTCATTTAGTGACCGTTCAAAGTTGCAGCGGCACTGAAAAAAAGTGACTTAAGACCAGCCTCCCCACAGTCATGTGATCACGTCTGAACCCTTGGCAACTGGCATGTATTTATGAAGGTTGCAGGATCCCAGGTCACGGCCCTTTGCCACCTTCCCAGCCAGCTTCCAACAATAAAAGTCAATGGGGGGGAGACGGAATCACTTAACAACCGTAGTAAAAAAAAAAAAAAAATCAGTTGTAAAATTGGGCACCACTCATTTAACAACTGCCTTGACTAGCAATGGAAATTCTGGTCCCAATTATGATCATAAGTCAAGAACTACCTGTACATAATATGTCTGTTTTGAGCTTAGCGCCACATGTCAGCCCTCTTGGTATCGGAACGCATTTCCCTTTAACTGATGGTGTGGCTTTCCAGATCTCTGAAAATTGTAAGTGTATCCAAATGATAATGATGTTTGACTATTAAAAAAAAAAATAGTGTCACTTTTGAAAGTTTTTTGTTTGAATGTAGATACATCTAAGATAGTTGTAAAGCAGGACGATACTTAAGGAAAATTCCACTCTGGATTTCCAAAGGGCTGACTGCATCCTGAATCTTTTTATTTGTATACTATATCTCTGATTGTCTTCCTTGCAGTATTTGCGCTATTATAATTGCTTGTTAATACTCAATATCATAAAATATCTAACTCCTGTTTGAAAATACGGTATTAGCATGCCTTCCACAAATGGTTTCAAAATAAGGAATCCAGTGTAACTTGTGCTACAGTAAGTAGCAAGAAGGGCATATTAACAAAACAGTGCTCCCCCCCCCCATTCTTCCCTTGGTTTTCCTCCAGGGGTAGGCAACCTTGGCTCTTTTATGACTCGTGGACTTCAACTCCCAGAATTCCTGAGCCAGCCATGCTAGCTCAGGAATTCTGGGAGTTGAAGTCCAGGAGTCATAAAAGAGCCAAGGTTGCCTACCCCTGCTCTATACTATCATCACTTCTATCATCTGAATGAGAAAGGAGAATTTTTAAAAAGGAATGTGAAAAAGTCATACATTAAGGACTTAGCCTGGAGTATATAGTACAATTGAACTGACTACTGTTAATCTAATAACACCAGTGCTTTTTTTGTCAAAGAACGGAGTTCCGGCACCTTTTTTCGATGGATTTTTCCAAGTTTTAAAAGTTGGTGTTTGGTCCACATGGACTTGAATCGCCCTGTCAAGTGTAGCAGGTCGGTGGCAAAATCATTAAAACGGTGCATGCGGGCTGCTTGTGTGTCGGGTCCGATGCATGCGTACTTCGTCCGCGCTGGTTGTGATGGCATTGCTCAGCTTGTGGCACTGCTTGGCTTGTGATTGGTTGTGTGGTCAAGGCTGAGTGCTGATTCATTACACAACTGACGTATGGGTGTGTGTACAGTGATTGACTATGTGCGAAAGGTAAATAATTTATTTTAAAAAATCGGTGAATTTAAAATCTTTTTTAAAAAAAAATTAGTGTAAAACTGTGACCCCAAATTTAAAAATAAAAACAATTACTAATTACTTCTCAACCACCAGTCCTGCTAAGAACTGAATATATAATTTTTTTAATAAAAGATTAACAAGATGTGAGTTACGGCACCTTTTTTCTTACAAAAAAAGCACTGAATAACACATTCCCTAAATTGAAAGCAGCAGAAAAGATAGTCTCCCCTGAATTGAACTTCATTCCTATTTTACTTCATGATTATGACAATAGAGAAGTGGCTTATCATAATGAACTGCCTTCCCAGTCTAACTTATAAATAAATTTAAGAGCAAAGATGGCTAAAAAGAAATAGCTCTTGAAAAATGGCAAAAATGGATGATTATAACCTAAACTAGGGATCCGACAATGGGACTGGATTGATTTTTTTTTCATATCTTCTGCCATTGGTCAAGGGAAGGGAGGGAGAGACTTACTTTCTGAAGATGTGGCTTCCTAAGTAAAATAATGATAAAAGGTAAGATGACCTAGTTAAGTATTTGGATAGACTGACTTGCCTCTAAATTTAAGTGAAGGCAATTCTTTATGCCACATCTTTCATTGAATTCCTTGTGGTAGATTAAAAATGAATATCTGTGATGGCAGAAACTCGTTCAGGAACATTTATAGGAAGAATTAGGAAAAATGTAAAATGTGTACATGAAACTGACATTTTGAGCATCTCTGTGTCAAATGTTTTGCACCATTTCAAGGTAGGCTATTACCGGATGTATCTCCCAATTCTGATATAGTGTAGTTGCAACCACTGCAAAGCTGGCTTCTTTCTTTCAATTGCTGTGGCAATGCAGACCTAGATGATACTTTTCCCCCCATTATTAGGAACTCTTGCCTCACTCCACCTCCTGGCTTAAGACTCAGAGGAGTTATTATTCCTACATTTGCAAATTATCTCTTCCTGTATTATTATCTGTAAAGTTATCTCCCACCACAATCATCCAGCCACCATAGCAACATACAACCAGGATCAAACCTTTGGGAAATATACTGTTATGTTTTTGCAAAATAGTCAACATGTATAATTTCTTCTTCACAACTCAGAGGTGTTTAAATGCAACGAAGGAATTGTGACCAGATGAGTGGGAAGAAGTTGAAGGATTGTAATGGTTATGTTTATTTTGTATATAATCTTCTGTAACCCAGCATCCCATTTTGCAAATGCATGTATTAAAAGGCCTGTGTGATAGGATCTCCTCTTGTGGAATGGGGGCTGAGAACATCTGACTGCTGGTAACCAGGTTGGGGGGGGGCAGAATAGCTGTATTTGCCTATTGATCAGCATGGAGGAAAGGGTGTGAGTAATTATTGGTTTATGGTGTTCTTCATGCGTTCTCTGCATTTTAAGGCTGGTTTGGCAGAAGTAAAAACAATCACGGGTGAGTTTCAAACTTACTTTCGAGACAGAAATGCTGGTGATGGGAAGCACCTGTTGTTAGTTCATCTATAGCAATACGTTTTGTCTAAGTAGTAATAGGCACACTAATCCCTGCTCTTCAGATGTACCTAAAAGAAGGCATGCTTCACAAAACACACTTTTTTTCCCATACACAATTTGATGTGCAAAGGCTAAAGCAGGTGTGATATGAGTAATTTATACTGTAATTTTCTGACTTTAAAAATATGTTTTCATTATACTACTTTTAATTTTAAAGCAGCTGAAGCTGGGGAGAAAATTAGCGTTAATGAGATCAGCGATGACAGCAGTTCACGCATTTAAATCACTTCAGTTGTGCTCAATTTCCTAAGCAAAACTCCATCCCATTTCATGTAACAGCAGACCGCTGATATATGTAGCAGGATCATACTATGGGTTTGTTTCCTCAGTGGAAGGAGAGCAGTTTCAGGAAAATAAATAAAATAGAACCGGAGAGGAACATCAGCTTCTCTCCTATCCCACCTCCATGCATGGCCTTTTAATCTAAAAAATAGAAGATGCAATTCATATAGTATGCTGCCTTATACCAGAGGTCTGGTATGAGACTAAGCCCCATTAAAACAGTGATGTTTACTTTTCTGAATTCATACAGCAACTCTGGAAGCATGCACAGTAAATGTCCTGATGGGATGCAATTCAGACATCATCTGCCACAGACAGGATACCAGAGCTAGGCTGCAGAAATCTAGATGACCATTAGATAACAGCAAAGAGTTATGTGAAAAACCCAATCTCTTTGTCATTGGTAGTCTGGATTTTTGTAACCCAGATTTAATATGCCTGCTTTAGTACTGTCAACTCCTAGTAGCAACCATCTTGGATTAAGGTTCCAGCCTTCCTGTATATCTCCAGCTCTGGCTCATTTATTTAAAACAAACATGAGATTTCTTTCATTCCTTTCTTTAACAGCACCTGGTATGGTTTCTGCCCTCTGCTTCTCCTCCAGGAAAAGACTCTGGGCAGCATCTTATTGTTTGCATTTTGGAGCAGCTGCTATTGCAGCTTCACTTCCCAGAACTGCTTGCTGGTGTTTGTTCCTGGCTGCTCATGGGCAGCTGCTGTAGGGCAAGGAAAACTCGCTCTCTCCCTCCCTTCCTCCCCCCTCCCTCCCTCCCCATATTGCAGCATATACAACAGACATTGCTTATTCCCAAGTTCAGACTTACCATATCTGTGATCCTCTCTCACTGGGAAGAGATAAAGGAGACTAACAGTGGAGTTCTGAGGCTGGAACATTCAGGCATGGTAGGAAGACCTGCCCAGAGCCCACTCTAACATACAATAATGCAGACTGATCTCGTTGGGCAATCAGGATTGAGCACTGAGAAATAGGGAAGATGGGGCACTTTATTTTCTGCCAAATATTTTGCATAAGAAACAGAACTATTACTGTAATAATTTAATATCTATACATTTACTTTTAGCTCTTTATTCTAGTAAAGACTTTTGTGGTTATTAGATTTTTATCCCACCTTTATTATTTTTATCAGTAACTCAAGGCTGCAAATATACCTAATACTCCCTCCTCCTCTTTTCCCCCCACACAACAACCCTGTAAGGTGGGTTGGGCTGAGAGAGTGACTGGCTCCAAGATACCCAGCCGCTTGTTGTGCCTAAGGCAAGACTAGAACTCATAGTTTCCTGGTTTTTAGACATACACCTTAACCACTACATCACATAAGTTCACAACTTATTGCTATTATGGAGCATAATGATGAACATGTAAGCACTGCCTTGAATGCAGCCAGCAAGGAAGTTTTTTATATATAGTCAAGTCATTTTGTTCCTGAAATGACAATATAGTGTGGAGACTGATTCAAGTTAGTACCTTAATGGCTTGTTCAATTTACTTTTCAAACAAATACTGTTTGAACTCTCCAAAGCTGCTGTAACACACTGAAAAGTTAGAGCATAGAGAAATTACAATGTAAATAAGAGCCTGAGTAGATTAACACAGGGTGCACTGTATATTCTATACTATTTGTTACTATTTCAATTACACTAATAGGCAATGCAAACTCACGCAACCACGCTTGTGCACAGTTTTTACAGCATTCTTAGCAGAGGTGTGTACTCTTCAAAAATTATTTGGAAGAAGAGCTTCGGACCACTTGCAAGCATTAACATTTCTCTGTTTTTTTATTAACGCAGCTTGTCTTTTAAAGCCTGGGAGGGAAAGTTCTGGTTGTTTTAAGAGTTGTGTTAAGTTTAATGAGTCGATTGCTTAAAACAGCAGCATCTTTTTTCAGGTTCCCATAACACCCTGAAAAAAAAAATAGGCTGCTTCAATTAAGGGAGAGAGAGAGATTGTCTTCTGCTCAGAAGAGATCTCAAATCACTTCTTCAGAACCATTTTTAATTACTCTGGATGCTATTGGGAAAAATCTGGATCTCGTACATAAATAACCACTGTTACTTCACTGGATTATGGATTCTTTAAATAAAGCTTTAAATGTTGCTGTTTCATCTTTCATATAAGAGTCATTATTTTCTGCCGCAACATCTATGATGCAAGTGCATAAATGCTCACGTACACACACAAAAATGTTCTGGAAAAAAATTCAGTCAACCAGCATTCATAGCGCAACTCATCCCTTCTGAGCATTGAGCGCTCTCTGTGCCTCTCACATTATACATGCTTATTGTGGGAAATGTCACTCGAACTGCAAAGTACACAATGGTTGCATAAAGTATGCCTTGCACAATCACTATACAAAAGGCTTTCTATTTGCTCCACATTACGGAGCTGTTCCAGCCTGCACTTCACATTTCTCACATACTAGGAAAAAAATGTCAGGAGTTGAGCCACAATGGGAGCCCGTAATTTTATTCGGAAGGCTTCCTCAATCTCCTGTCTTCTTGCAAAACAAGTCTCCTTCCCTTAAGAATTGTATAGCTGCAGCACATCCAGTCATTGGTTCACTCAGTAACCTGACCTGTTTCCCTGAGCCCCGAGGCACCAAATTAAAGCAAAGAAGGGGGAGGGGTTCTTGCTTTTCTGGTTCCCAATGTTTCTCTTCCCTGCAGCTCCTCTGGAAAGGGCAAGTAAGGATAGAATGAACGTAATCCTTGGGGTGGGGGGGGGAGAGAAATAATAAGAAGAACGCACCGGACAATCAAAACACCAAACCTTTTCCTAGTCCAAGGGCATCCAGCCAAACCCCACGAAATGCTGAAGTTGGAGAGAGGAAGGGACACCTGCAAAGCAAATGCTTTTCAACGTTTATATTTAGATTTCTGTCATCTTATCTTCTCAGAGATTGGGAAATGCCTTTTGACTGACATCTATGCAACCAGAGGGTTTCCCAGGCTGCTTCATGCATGTTTTAGCTCTGCTGATAAATGCTGACACATTTCTGTGATTGCTTTGTAGGTACCTGGGTTGAGTTAATAGGAGGGAGAGGTTTTCTTCCAGCTGCTTCTTGGAAATGAGTTACAAGGGGCACTTCCAGGTAGATGGCTCCTTACTGCTACCAAACAAAGGATATTGGGCAGCTAATTCCATTTTGGTTTGATTATTTTAAAGATAGCAATAGAACAAAAGAAAGGTTTGGAAGAAGTCACGTGGAGCTCAGTAAAATTCAATTAACAAAGCACAGTAATTCGTGCAGATCTGATGGGGAAGCAGTTCTTGTTGCATTTACAGGTTTATCCCACAAAGGTTGATTTCCTCCTGCCCTTTCGATGCATAGAGGCCCCAAATAGCTCATAACAAATCCTATTTCCCCGTCTGCTATGGGAGCTCCTGGGACCATCAGCAGTCCTGGACATAATATGGGGCTGCTGACATTCTGAGTAGCCACTAGCCAGTACGTATGCAAATACGCCAATTTAGATTTCTGTTCTGGCAAAATCTTTGTGATCCCTTCATCGCAAAACCCGGCTTATAAGACCCCCCGGAATGGCATTATTTGCCAAACATGGACTTCTCAAAAGGAAATATTGAATTGTGCCACTCGGGTGACCTGAGAAGCCCTTGGCTTGTTACCCATCCCAGTAAACGTCCGTTACATCCCAGGAAGGGCGCCCTCTAGCGTAGGTCACCCACGCGGGTTCTCATCTTACCCATCGTTACCACAGAATATGAAAGAGGAACTAGCGGAGGGGGAAAGGGGACTCGAGCGCTTTGGGTAAATGGCTGTTTTCGAAGAAATGCAAAAGAGTGACTGGAAGAGCCATAAAAACCACATTAGGAATGAAGGAACTTGAGATGACACGCGTGTTTGTTTGACCGGCAACACGCCGTCCTTGGCCGCCAGGTCTTTCGGGCGCTCTTTCCCACGCTCTTTTTCCCGGGAAGAGGCATGAAAAGGAGCTCGCCGCTTCGCGGTCCCGGGCATTGCACCGCGCGTGGAAGTCCTCCGCTCACATGTGCCCAAAGATCGCCCCTTAGAGGGAAAAGGCGGCCGCCACTGCCCGCGGGCCGCAGGTCTTCTCGCCAAGGGAGCGACGTGACTCCAGCCTTCCCGCTGGTTCCTTGGAGCAAGTGGCGGGCCGAGAAGCGGCCAGGACAGGGAGGGAGCGGGGGGGAGGGGAAAGGAGGCCTCGCTGCCCGGAATGGGCTGGCCGCTGCCTGGCTGGCTGGCTGCCTGGCTGCCTGGGACGCGCTCGCCCTCCCGGCAGAACCGAGTTCCAGGAACCACGAGGCGGGGCCAGCGGATGCTCTATAAAAGCCTCCGATAGGCGCTCTGGCAGCTTTGTAAAGTAGGACAAGCTAAGCGCGCCGAAGCGGACCGCTCTTCGTTCCGTCTCGCCAGCAGCCGCGCTCCGCCAGCAGCTTGGATTGCCCCCGCGATTCTTTTCTCGCCCCCCCAGGTAACGCCCGACTCTGCTCCGATCTCTGGGAAATAGCAGACTGACCAGGTCCCGGGCTGCTACAGGCAAGGGGGTGCTCCCGGGGCGCCTGGAGCGCACCGCAAGAGAAAGCAACGCGAAGTGGGGAGTCCGGAGCCAGCGAGGGGGATGGGTTGCGTGCGGCCGGAGGGGAGGCAAAGTAGTTATTCCTGGGGATCCATCCCAGGGAGGGATACCCTCGTGAGGTAGCATTTGGCCCAAGAGGCAGCGACCAAACTGGGGAAATATCTTGGCGATACGTAGGAGTTCCAGGCATGAATGGCGGGGAAGATGCAGTGAATTGGGCCTGGGGGGGTGAAAAGGTTATCGAGGTGCTCTTTGTCTCAAACATTTTCTCCCCTCCATTCATAGGTACCCATCCTAGCAGCCGCTGCGCTTGGCAGCAGCCCAGATTACTTGCAAAGCTGGCTCCCTGCGCCATGGTCACCCACAGCAAGTTCCCCAGTGCCGGGATGAGCCACCCGCTGGACACCAGCCTGCGCCTCAAGACGTTCAGTTCCAAGAGCGAATATCAGCTGGTGATGAATGCTGTGCGCAAGCTGCAAGAGAGTGGCTTCTACTGGAGCACGGTGACAGGTGGTCAGGCCAACCTGCTCCTGAGCTCTGAACCCATCGGCACCTTCCTCATCCGCGACAGCTCAGACCAGCGCCACTTCTTCACTCTGAGCGTCAAGACTGAGTCAGGCACCAAAAACCTGCGGATCCAGTGTGAAGGAGGTAGCTTCTCACTCCAGAGTGATCCACACAGCAGCCAGCCTGTGCCCCGCTTTGACTGTGTTCTCAAACTTGTTCATCACTACATGCCCCTTCCTGAGCAACAACCAGGGCAGGCATCACACCCTAAACGTGCCTACTATATCTACTCAGGTGGAGAGAAGATCCCGCTGGTGCTGAGCCGCCCCCTCTCCTCCAGCGTCTCCACCCTACAACATTTGTGTCGGAAGACTGTCAATGGGCACTTGGATTCCTATGAGAAGAGGACCCAACTTCCCGCTCCCATCAAAGACTTCTTGGACCAGTATGATGCGCCTTTCTAAGGGGCTTTTTCAGCAGGATTAGCCCATGACACAAGCACAAGAGCAGAACGAGGAAAGGATGAAGATGGAGAATCCAGGACAAAACTCACCCCTTTTCCCCCCTAGCATGTGGATTATGAAAGGGGCAGAGGGGCCCAGCACACAGAATAGCCTAGGAACCTCTGCCCAGCACAGAAACTGTCTTGCTGTTGCTTGTGCTGGATAACTTGCCAAAGGGGGATTTGTGCAAGTGACTGATGCTGTTGGACTATTGAACAGGCTGTTGCTCCTTGACAAAACTGTCTCTCTGGCTTAGGATGGGGATGATAGGATGGTTTGCAAACTTCCTTAACCAACGGACCGTTTACAAAGAGCTGTTTGCTCTGCACTGGACCAGACCACCTCTAATGACTTTTGACCAGAACCATTCTTCTGACAAAGGAATGCATGCACTGGAATCCAGCTAGTGCCTGAAAATCAATGTTTTCCTCAGTTTTAAGGGGGAAATATTTTTTATTACGGTTATTGTTATTAATCTTTACCTCTTGCAACTTCCAGGAGGGACAAATCTCCTTTCAACCCAAGTCTCTTCCTTGGAGGTTGTTGCCACAACATTTTATTCATGGGACTAAGCCTTAAGAAGAAATCCACATCCTCCATAGACTATTAATGAAATACCATGAAGAAAATACCATTCATTCACTGGGCCATCATGCAGGCAAAGGACATAACCCTCTGAATTTTCTTTATTGCTTTTTGGAACACCAAACTGAATGTTACATGATCCGGTGTTCCTCCGGAGTGTTTATTTTACCTTGACTTCTGCTCAGGCTGCTAATTTCTTGCCTTCCTTTTGGGAATTTTAGCTCATCAAAAAATGGCATTACATCTATAACAGAGGTTGTGGATTTGTTTGGGTCCTCGATTGCACTGAGTAACTGAAAACCGTACAGGAATGTAGCAACAAGAGAATTACCTGGAACTCCTTAATTTAACTTTTTTTTTTTTTTTTTTTTTTTTTTGTAAAAAACTGTAACCAAAATTTTGTGGTTTCATCTTATTTTTGCATATCAGGGTTTTAGAAGGGCAGATAAGGTTTTGCTTTTACAGAAAGAAATGTTTACAGACCTGCCTAAGAAAAAATGTTCTGTCTTTTATAAAGATTCCACCCTTCAGCCTTGAAGGCTGTTAGACATGCTTGAAGACTCCACCAAAAAATCAAACTTGGAAGAAAACTTTGCACATCTATTTATATTTATATTCAAGGGACTTTAAAGACAGCATTCAATAATTTATAATAAAAAGCACTATTTTTTAAAGTAATGGTTTGACTCACTTCTCTTCTTCCTCCCTCCCTAAGTGTCTTACCTCCAATGCTATCTACATCCTAGATCCCATTCCAGTAATCTTTTAATAATAGAAAGCAAGAAAGACTGCAGTCAAAAGTAAGGTTGTTTGCTATCCTTAGTTTCAGTTGTAGTAAATGTGCATCTACACATCACTGCTTTTTTTTTTTTAAAGAAAAGGAAACTCTAGAAAGGCATTGACTCCTTATCAATGAGCACTGCTTTTTATCACCACCTTGGACACTTGAGATTCATTGCACACTCAGAATTAATTGATTCTGTGTGGAATGTACTTAAGTAATAACTACTTCCAGCCTTTTGCATGGGAGGAAGGAAGTCTTCTGTGTGTATTTCTGAAATGCCATAGGGACACATAAAGGATATCACTAGTGTAGTGGCCATAGGACTTTGAAATACAAGTAATGATGAAAATAGCATTTGCCCTGTTTGTTCTGTGGATTATACAAGTATTTGAAGGCAAGCAAAAGCTGCCATCATGCCGTTCTTTGCATTCCCAAATCACAACCACAGAGCTAAACCCAGAAGCAAAAAAGAAAAGAAAAATACTCGGGGGAATAAGTCTCTGAAACGGCAGATGCTTTACATGCAGACTATCTCAAATTCAGTCCATGGCACCTAGGATTAGCAAAGGTATGGAAGATCTGTACCTGAATTCTGGACTATTCCTGCCAGCCAGAGTAGACGTTCCTGAGCTAAATGGCCATTGCTATAAGATGTTATGTTAGATAACACAATTTTAAAATGAGTCCAGCACATTACTTATTTTTATTTATTTGTTTACTATATTTCTATCAGCCATATTTCAAAAGAACTCATGGTGATATGAAATCATTTTTTTTTATTTTCCCTTGCAGTTATTCCCTCCCCGGCTATTTTTCTCCCAAATGAAGCAATACCAAAGAGCTTTGGCTAGATGAAATCAACCTAGGGAATTGTATTGAAAGAGGAAACAATTGAACAAGGATCATTCAGGTTCTTGGCTATTGTTGTAATTATGGCAAGGCATCAAAAGCTAGTGGCTTTCCAGAAATGTTGACTTCCCAAGTCTCATTAGCCCTGCTCAGCATAATTAAGGGTTAGAAGTAATTGTGATGGAATAACAATTTAAGGAGGCCCAGGGCAACATCCCTGACATAAGCAAATTCATGTTTCCCAGAAATAAGCAATGTGTAAAACACATCCCTTGATATGCAAACTTTTCAGTAAGGCTTCCTGCAATCTAACTCCAGTTCCCATCATATCACAGTCAGACCACTGAGAGGTATGATAAGATAGCTTGTTTAGCTTTGGGAGCTTCTCAAGGGCAGCGGAAAGTTCTGGTGGAGAACGTGCTGTCTGCATGTCAGCTACCTCCGTGTGTTTGCAGAAAGCTGTTTCCTTATCACTCCAACGTTTGCTAACAAAATGGGGAGTGGAGGAGGTATCTTGTGATGGACCCATTTAGAAGGATTCTAATTTTTTCCCCATGTATATCTTCAACTGCATGATGTATATTTTACCTAAAACTGAGTCCACCCTGGTTTCACAAGTGTGAATATTTTTTTGCCCACAAATTATCCCCCCTAAATAATATTCTCCTTTTTTACAGTACCTTTCAGCTTAGGTCTATCCCTATATTCGCCTTTTTCCTTCACTGGTACCACTTCCCAAGCTCATACCTGTCTTTTCCATCAGCTTGCTGTTTCTTTTTTCTTTTTCTTTTTAAAGTAACACACAGTTGTATGTGTAAGCATGTAATGTTTCTATTTATTTTATGAAATGGCTACTGGTGTGCAGACATACTCAGTATGGTATGTATCCCCCGACAGCAACAGGACCTTTAATCATTTGGCCAGACCAAAGCTTTCTACTCCAGTCCTGTTATAATGGTCCCGATTCTCATTCTTCACATCCCACCACTCTGCACGTGTGTGTTATAAATATATACATACATATACATGCACATACACATATATAGTACATACATGCATACATACATACAGAGTTGAGGCATGTGCCTATCCCAGGTCAGAGAAATAAGGCACTTAAAGATTAGTATTTCACATTACTTCATTTGAGTGACCATATAAAACAATTTGGTGGACTTCTTTCTCTGGATTCCCTGGAGAAGCAAAATAGATCTTTTTCCAGCTGAATTAGTTTTTCGAGAGGGGGTTGCTGTTTGCAAACAAGAATAATGGAGGAGAAAACAAAAATGGATGGCATTTGCATGAATCAATGGATAGGCGTAGACCTCACAAGCAATGAAAGCTAGGTGCAAAAAAAAATATATTTGGATACACAGTTCAGGGGTTATCAATTATTCCTTCATAATCCATGGCATCTGAACGTGGAATATGTTCTTTGGGCTGAAGGAAAAGAGTCACAGAAGCGTTTGGACTATTCCAGTCCTCCACTAATAAAGCTGGTTGGGGCCATCAGGCTGGGAAAAGAGAAGGCATCCCAAAAACATAACACAGATAAAATAAGTCAGTTCAAAGTGCATCATGTTTTGCTTTGGTGTTGGCAAAGGCCATAATATCATCACCTCTATTTCAGTGAGGGTTATTTTGCCCTTAAATAGTGAATGAGAGTCAGAAAATCACCTGATATGTGCTATCTTCACACTGACTCTCTGTGCCAGAAATAACTGCACCCATGGAATCTTTGCTTGATATGCAGCAGTTAAAAATATACAGAAGCCATAAGGAGTAAAAAGGGGGACTATCCAAAGGGAAATATAGGCTCTGCTCCAGCAAAACAAGGCCCAGTTGCAAATAAGCCTGTGATTAATCCAGACCTTTGCCTCTGTATTTGTGGACTGACTGTGATCATTCTAATCTTGCATCTTCCATTAGCAGAATAAATGGAAAGATAAGGAGGACTGCACAGGTTCCTGGCCATGCCCCTGCCTGGCCCTCTGGCCTATTGTCCCGGCTCTGCCAGGAATTAGTGGTTCCTAGTTGAGTCAGAGCTATGTCAAGAATGTCCAGCCCAAGTAAAGCTTGGTGGCACCACACCAAGCCCTGCTGAGGCACATCCCCAGCGTCAGTGCCATCTGATCCTGGTTGGCCCACACCCCTCTCCTTGTCGAGATCTAGGTTGTCACAGCAACGGGATTAAAGGCTGGGATATCACTGTTATTCTTTGGCCTGTGCCAGGAAATGAGAGGCCTTCTATCTCCCTTACTCCAGCTGCTGTCTATGACATATGGTAGTAGCAGTCATGAAAATTTGAGGTGGAGGGCCTGCCTTTTCCATTAATGATGGGGGATGAATAAATTAACCCTATCTAGGAGAGGGCTGAGAAGACCCACTTTGGAAGGCACTCAACATGGACAGCACATCCTAAGAAAGAACTTCAGTTCTATCTTGCTTCATCCAGAGACCACATCACAATCCTCTCATTGTTTACCAACAGCTCTTACTATCTGGACCTATACCTATACCTGCGTTCCCATGCAGATCCCATACAAAGAAGGCAGGATTAAAACCATTACCATGATTTTGATTGGTTAAAAATATATTCTGTCCTCTACACCATCTCTGTCTTATATTAGCTTGCCAATTGCGACTCTCTGGGATTTCAGAGCCACACCCAGGAGTAGTCTTAAACTTACTGTATGGCATTTCATCTGAGTAGTTTGAAAGAGAAACGAATTATATATGCTTGAATTCGCTGTGGTAGTTAATCAAAGAAGGGAGGAATGGACTCAATTGCCAGAAATATTTGATTGGATTTAGATTCTCCTTGAGGGGAAGAGGAATTGTTTTTTTGTCAAGTAATGAATTACCTTGGACCAACCCAGCCTCTCCCCTTCTGCCTTCTGAACAGTTTCCAGCTGTTTACTTCTGGACAAAATACCCAGCTGCAATGTGTTGCTGATTCAAAAAAATCCAGGAAGGTTTGCAAATGCCTATCATTTCTTGGAACCTGCCCCAATCAGCAGTGACGTTTTTAGTCCAGGAGCCAACTTTAAGCAGAAGTTTCTCAAGTCTCATAGTTGCCCAGAAATTTCTCTAGTTCTGCATAATGCAGGCAACCGAGGAACTTTATCAGTAAGTGACTGTTCCTTCCCTTAGTTCTTAAGCTCTGGCTTTCATAGACTTTATGTCACCAGGGGGAAAAGTTGTTGAATGGGGGAATGGGTGGACCTGCCTTGCTGAACATAGTAACTAAACTTCAGCCAATCGGCCCTAATTTGACTGGCAGGAAATACCCTGTCCCAACAGGAAAGTATCTCCACCAAATGCAGGATGCACAGCCCTTATCTAGTGCTTTACACAATTAACCAGTTCCTGTCAGCCAGTGTTCGGAGAATGTGAAACAAGCACTTGCCAGAATTATGTATGAGTAGAAGCTTTTTGAAACATCAAAAAATAGATTGGAAATACTTAACACAAGCACTATTGCAAATTCATAAAGAAACAGTGATAAATTTCAGGTCAATTTAACATATATTCATCCTTCATTCTCCACTTGCCATTATACTTTTTTTATTGTTGTTGTTATTGGCCAGGCCAATTTAGGATTGTATTGCTGATCCCAGAAGGGATCATGAATATTTATATAGGGATCTTTCCTAAAGAGAACCAACCCAAGTTGATTTCATGACTGCCTTTGCAGATGAACTGCAACATGGCAAAACCTTAAATTGTGTAAATACTATTAACCTTCTCATCTTTTCTACCACATCCTTCTATTGATATCTTATGATTATATTTTGTTGTTTACATGTACAGTGAGAATTTATGCACCAGAGACAAATTCCTTGTGTGTCCAATCACACTTGGCTAATAAAGCTATTCTATTCTATTCTATTCTATTCTATTCTATTCTATTCTATTCTACTCTACTCTACTCTACTCTACTCTACTCTACTCTACTCTACTCTACTCTATTCTCTGGCATACCCATGAAATGCCATTTTGTAACGTCCAGAAGTGTCAGCTGTTAAGATGAGGAACAACTTTATTCTTGTTTTAATTGCCTCCTAATATAATATTTATTTTTATGTTTTACATTTTAATTGTGCAGAGTTACTCTGGAAATGAGATAGGCAGTTTCCAAATTTGGCAATTAAATAAACAAATGTCAGAGCTACATCAAGACAAGAATCGCAATATGACACTTTTTGACATTGTTATATAAGATAAAAAATGATTTTGTATTTTAAACAGACAAAGGGTTTTGGTCATGATATTTATATGTAAAATGTTCCACAAGCTTCTTGTTAAACAGAAGAAGAGTAGCTTCTTCTTGAATGAGCAATTGGGATAAAAATTGCATTTCAATGCTATCACAAAAACTAAGGGGAAAAATACATTTGACAGGAATTGGAGGTTTATATCCAGATTTCAGATGGAACTGATGAAATCAGGAGGACGTAAATTATGACTAAGCTATCTAATTCAGTGGGTTTACCCTAAAACATGACTAAACCTTTATTCAGTCCACAGACATGTTTAGTAGTCATACATTTCATCAATACAATCAGACAGAATGACAGAACCTAGATAAAAAGCATGATGAGAACCAGTGTGGTAGAAGCAGATTAAACCCAGTTTCTTGTCCATTTCTAGTCACAGAAGTTTTCCAGATGATTTACTTTCCAGTCCAATTTACCTCACAGGATTGTTATTATGGGGAAAAGTAGGTGTTGTATTGATATGTGCATATAAATAAAAATAGTAAAAATAGTAAATGCTGTGATAAGGATTAGAAGATGTAGATTTTGACAAAATAATGTCATGCACAAGTCATACTTTAATGAACAGTTAAACTTTGTAACAATCTCCTGCAGTCTTCTTTCAGAAGTTACAGTATAATTTATGGCGGCAATTAAACCAATAGCCATTAAGTGAGGGAATTAATATTTAATAATATATCCGAAGCTGCCCATGGCATTTTGAACCATAAGTATACACTGAACGGGGTAAAATAGCGCCATCAATCTGGTATCCTCAGACATTGAGCTATAACTGCCATCATTCCCAGTAGCTTTGCCATTTCATTGAAAAGGATCAGATAGGAGCTGTTGTGAAATCTAGCAGATGGGGAACCAGACTGTAGAAGCCAAATTCAGAACGTTTGTTCTCCAATGATTCTAGATCTAAGATTCACTTTTAATACCAGTACATTCTTCCTTTCCTGCCTTCCTCTCCTTTTCTCTCTAGGATTTCCTTCCTAATATATCTAGCTTCAAACACATATGCCCTGGAAAATGCCATTAATTATCATAAGATTTTTTTTTGTTATTTGTTCTTCTCATATATCTTCCTAACTATCAATGAATAATTTCAGAGAAGCCTTCACCAGCTCCTGTAGCATTTTCCTTCTCTTAAAAAAATATGATGGGGCAGCAAGACTGGCCGTTGCTGCTGCTCCACCAACTGCATGACCCACAATTACAAATTAATAATGCGTAGACGTGTTTTTAACACTGTTTTGTGGAACATTTAAGAAACAGTTTAGCATTTCTTTAGTTTCAGCTCAATTAATTCACATGCTATCTGCTGCATCCCTTCATACTTTATCAGTGTGCACATCCGTAATTTTAAAAATTTCTGATGCAATATATATTTCTTCAAGGGCTTCTAACAATGAAAATGTATCCCTACGTTTTCCACTAAATAGTGAATAACAATTAAATTATTGTAAGATGTGTCATGGTTCCGACAGATGAAACCCTTCAAAAGAACTTCGAGGCATTGTTTTCCTTAAAGAATCTTTTATTCAGGAAACAAAGTATCGGCACTACATAGTTGAGCCCAAAAACTAAATTCCCCTCCCCTTGATACAAAGTAACAAAGTACAATTCCCACCCCCAATAAACAGTCTTAAATCACATTCCCCAATTAGCTTGAAGCGTGGGCTTTCTCCCCAGGTCTCCAGCCCGCCAAACGTTATCAGCTCTGGACCCAGTTTGTCCTTGGATTCCCACGGCAGAGTTGTTATTATTATGGCTAACTGAACTCTCATCCCAATCCCCCCTCCCAGCACCAACTGATTCTAAAAGCATAGAGAAAATGGCTGCATTTTCATCTGTTGTCAAAGCAAGAACATCTGATGTTAGCAGCGTTGACAAGATGTACATACACAAACATTGTTAGAGGACTAATGCAAAGTTGGCAAATTCAGAAACAAAACCCAAAAAGAGAAGGCTATAATCTAATATGTGGGAATAAATCCCATTAAAACCACATAGACAAGTACTAAATTGCTGGCTGGCTACCATACAAGGAAGTTGCTGCACTTTTTTTGATGAATTAGTCACATAAATAGGACTGGCAAATGGAATCAATTAATCAGTTAAATTGATTAAGAACCTTTTGACTGATTTATAATATCATCCTGATGAATCAAGAGCAGATTTTCAAATACTATGAATGTTTTTTTTATAAAATGTTCAGGTGACATAGGCATTTCTCCTTGCACATACAAAAGATTTCCTTCTGAGATGGCGTCTCCTGTAGCAACTATGCATTTGTGACAGATTTACAAACATGCGGGTTGATTAAATCTGCTGAACACATCTGATCACATGGAAAGGTTTGTTTAAATTGGCCTTTATTCTTCAGAACCTTTCTGCTGCTGCTGCTAGCAATCAGCAATCCTTTCCAGACATGCATTTTATTCTAATCTATGCTCATTATTATGTGACGCCTTTGGGCACTGATAGTGGGCATACACTCTGTTGAGAGAGGAAGTTGTAGAATCAGATTAAGGGAAAGGAGTGCTCTTTCCTGTGAATGGGAATGGGGGCGGGAGCAAACAATATGTAGCAAGAACTTGGATTCGGGGGGGGGGAAATAAATAAAGCTTATAAATGCCCCCAGATGAAATATATTCATTTCCTTGTTACTAGAATACGACACAGAGACAAGCAGAGACAAATAGCCTCTTGACACAGTAAATGAAGAGTCCCAAGGGATGACCTCTTTGTAACATCTGTATTTGAATTTGCCTACCTTGTGGTAGAAACCAAACACAGCCCTTAGAAGAAATAAGGGTATCCTTGACATGAGGGGACTTTGCACCAGTTCAAAATGACTCTCTGGTCAGATAAAATGTTTGATTTTCATGAGCTGAGTTGGTTTTTCTGTCTCTGCAGAGGTTTATTTGAAACCAGAGCAAAGGCAGCCTCCTCCTCCCCCACCTCCTCCTCCTCCTCTTTTATTATTGTTGTTGTTGCTGCTGCTGCAGTGTCAACATTTGTGGGCACTCCATTCTCCTGTCATAAGAAATCTTGCTTCTCCCTGTTTCCCACCTGTAGCCCAGGTAGATCATTCCCTTTCAAAGTAATCACATTGCACTTTTCTTTTCTTTTCTTTTTTAAAAAAGGCCAAAAACTTGATGTTTTGCATACAAGCTGGTTCTGGGCTGGCTACAACATAAACGTATGGGGCATCTTCAGGAGACTAAAACAAAAAAGGTCAATATGATGGCCGCAAAAATGACTCAAGTCAAAAGAAGAAAGGCTTTGACTGCATAACTGCTGCTATCATGTTGATTTTTTATCACCTCACCTCCTCAGTCCAACACCCTGTCCCATCACAGTACATGGTAAAATATGGGTAGCTAGCATGTATTTCACAAATAAAAAACGGAAAGAAAAGAAGTGCAGCAAAAGTGTCATTTATGGTGCTGCCCGTTTGTGGGCTGCTTTTGATCTCGGTACAGGTAGTCCTTGACTTACATCCATTTGTTCAGTGACCATTCAAAGTTACCACAGTATTGAAAAAAGTGACTTATGACCGCTTTTCATACTTACGACCGTTGCAGCAGCCCCGTGGTCACACGATCAAAAGCTGAACACTTGGCAATTGGCATGTATTTATAACAAGTAGTGTCCTGGGTTCATGTGATCATCTTTTGTGACCTTCTGACAAGCAAATTCAGTGGGGAAGCCAGATTCACTTAAAAACTGTGTTATTAACTTAATAACTGCAGTGATTCACTTAACAACAAGGGCAAGAAAGGTCATAAAATGGGACAAAATTCACTTAACAACTGTCTCATTTAGGAATGGGAATTTTGGGCTCAATTGTAGTGGTAAGATGATGACTGCATGTAGAAGAGAAAATTTGTATCACAGGGTCCTCGATGCTTTGTGAGCTTGCTTGTTTTCTTGCAGACGTTTCATTACCCTACTAGGTAACATTATCAGTGCTGATTGGAAAGCACCAAGGACCACATAGTGCTTTTTATCTGTTTTTTTTCTAACTTTGTTCCCTTTGGGTTATGACAGAGCAGATATGGAAAGGGTGGAGGAAAAATTCCAGAAATAATGGGCAGAGTTCTACAGTCACATTTGCCCCATTCCTGCTGCAATGCTGTGATGGCTAGACTTCCCATTCAATGTTACACTTGTTCAGTGCATCATATAGCTCGATTACCATTTGCAGTTAAATTAGCCAAATTATTTTGACCTGATTGACCCCAAAACCTGGGCAGTTTTTGGACCTCTGTTTTTTATACTGTCAGAATTAGCGTCAACACTCACACAAATAACAGAACATGTTCTTATGCCATTTGGCATGTTTTCTCATTCTTGTGTTATTTTTAAAATAGGGATATCCCCTATTTAAATGCTTGGCTAGTACTAAGAATATCTGAAGGAGGTATCATGTGACTCCAAATTTGTCCTGTCTCAATCCAGACTTTGCTATTACAACCTTTGGCTTCAGAGATTTAGCTAACATTTCAACATCTAATTTTATATATGACTACACACTTAGCCATTCCCCTAAAAGGGATTTTGTTCAATCTGTCTCCTTCTTTTTGCAACATACATTTACACATTACTTTTCTTCTTCTTCCCAAAAGTATTTTTTTTCCTGTGATTTTGGCACATCATATTTAGTCAGTTTTGCCTTGACTAAATAAAATGCAGGGACCTCGCTCCCACATGGACCGCAAAATGAATCTAAGATATTACAAAAGAAGGAAAGTCATGTTTTCTTACCTGATTACCTATCAACGGCAATTAAAGAATAGTGCAGATTAGATATTGTACTAAATCATGGTCTGTTTGGTCAAAAGGCTTGTTCAATTTTTACAAAATATATTTCAAATAGCTGAATTTATTCAATACACATTGTCCCAAATCACAACCAAATAAAGGCTGGATTCGCAAGTAAATGTTATTATGATTTAGGGGTAGGCAACCCAAAGCATCACAGAAGCACACAGCCTTGAACTCCTCCAACCTCAGTGGCTGATCATTGGCAACAAATTTTGTGGTGATAAAATGTACACAAAGTCCTATTATAAGCACTAATATAGGTTCAACATGGTTTATAAAAACTGTTCTTCAAAGGGCAAGGGGAAATAAAACGAAAAATCTTGGCTATGGTTAAAAAGGTAACTTGTCTCCATCCATTAGGTTTCACTGGCCCATCATCAGGCCTTCTCTCTTTCCAACAGCCATTGAGCTAAATTGATCCAGCTTAGCACAATCTGTGAAGCCAGCTGAAATGATAAGAATGGGAATTTAATAGTGTGCACTTATATTTTGTATAGCCCCAGTCTGAATCCATAGAGATAGATAGATGGACAGACAGACAGACATTTTATATGGCATAATAGAATACAGCATTAATATATTGGGGTGCAATGCAGACTAGGGTGCAATATAGGCTAACCTCCTCATGGTACAGCCCGGGTAACATGACCTTGTCACCGCTAAATATTCTACCCATTCCAGCTGCAGGACCTCATAAGATCTCCCAACAAGAAGAAGCAATGTGAGTACTGAAAATCCACAAATGAGAAATATGTGATCCTCCAGGTATTCCTTCCCTACAATTTCCAGTATGTCTTATTGCTGACTAGCTAGGGTTGCAGGGAATCATTTGGTAAGATCGGGAAGGCCCGAAATTTCCAACTGCCACTGATAGTGAAAAATAGCTTTTCCTGATTGCAGGCACATGCCATAATTAAACCACTACCAAATTCCACGTGTAAAAAACGACAGCTGTTCAAAGAACCTTCATTCCAACAATTAGCACTCACATGCATAATTTCTGTACCAGTTTGAAACCAGCTTTCAACCCTCCTTGGTCCCTACTTGTACCCTGATTTCAAGGACTGAGTTAGTATATTTCTGGTTCAGCGACAGTGTGTTGGGAAACTCAGTCATGCTAGCCTTTTGGCTGAAATCCCGTGAGGTTTGTGGATGATCCCCATTTACTGGAGACTTTGCCTCTTGCAGCCTCTCAGCTCCTGGGCTTATGCTGCCTGAGCAGGGTCAGAAAGGGATGATGGTTTTTCAGCTTTGCAGCTCCTCCCTCATAGGTATTATTCAGATATTTTGTAGACAGCCAGAGAAATGCCCAATGTGAAGTAAGGATGTGAACTTGAAGGGAAATTCTCGTACTCTAAGTAAGGAAGTGTGTGTTGCCATCACAATTACCATCAAATACTGCCATTCCTATATTCCGGCAAGATAGGAAATACCAGAATATAGGGCATATTCTGCTGAAACAAGGCTCTGTAATTGTGGAATAATTGTAAAATTTTATTGTTTCCCAGTCAAAGCACAAGATAATTTCCAGCTGCATCCAATTCCGGCTCTTGGTTGCATGTCCCTGAGTCAGGGATAACCCACTGAATAGGTCAAGGAAGGGAGGAGCTAAGGCTTCCCATTCTTCAGAGACTGATCATCTTTGTGCCTGGATTTCTTCACACACAACTTCCCAGAGAAGCTTAGGAAAGCACTGAACCGCAAGTGGATATTTACTGTAAATGGTCTCTGTTCTTTCATTCTCCACTCTACCCACATTCTCTTTGTCTGGCCTGTGATGCTTCAAGACAATCCAAGAAGAAGAGAGAGGGGTTTACCTGCCCCTGTGCTGCAGTGACATGGTGGACTGTATTCTTCTAAACAATTATTTCAGTCTTGATTGTTTTGAAGTTATTTGGTTTCATTCAGTACATGCAGAAAAACGCAGACTTCCATCACACTTCTAGTTAGTGCCTCACTTTGCAGTTTAATAGCAAATTATTGGAATCTTAGCGTAAGGCCTTCCAGCTGAATTTTGCTGGCAAGCTCAAGTTTTATTGGAATGCAACACTTCACAGAGCTTGCAACAATCTCACTAGCACAAAGTTCACCCTAGAGGGCAGATTTGATGGCATACCGAACAGAAAGCTTTTGCAGCATCCTAGTACATTTGTTAATCCTTTTAAAAATCAATCTTTCATTGCAGCCAGCTCCATAGTAGCCCATTGGAATGCTTTGAAACCACCAAATCAATGTACACATATATAATTGAACATGTGCAAGGATGTTTTCTTGGCATGATTTCAGGAGTGATTTGCCCTTGCCTCCTTCCTAGGGCTGAGAGTGAGTGACTGGCTCAAGGTCACCCATCTGGCTTTTTATCTAAGCTGGGACTAGAACTCAAGATCTCCCAGTTTCTAGCCCTGATGCCTCAACCACTAAATCAAACTGGCTCTCTTATAAATTATGGCATATCTTTACAAAGCATGTTAAGACATTGCGTTATGACTGTCCTTTTTTCAAAAATAAAAATAATCAGTGTGGATTTTCTTTTTTGTGAAGTATATCAGTTAGTGTCTTTGGAACCTACACTTAACCATGGAACATAATTTAACTACATGTGCAACCACATATTATGCACAAATCAGCTGTCATAAAGACAGAAAAGACTAATTAACCAATTAAATAAATTACCTGTAATCTTTGGGTAGGAGGGGATGTGGCTGTTTCTTTGCTTTATAGCAGGAGTCCCCAACTTATGGTCCATAGCCCAGTACCAGGCCATGACCTGTTGGCCACCGGGCCCCATTAATAGCTGGCGAGCCCCCCCACTCACGGTAGCACTGCCGCGCAGGCGCTAGCAGCCCCATTTGCGCATGCGTGGGGATGCTAGTGCCGCCACCAGCATCACACAGGCACCAGTGGCCCATTTGCACATGCATACGGGCACCAGCACGGGTGCCGTGGGTGCGCGCTGCCCATTTGTGTATGTGTGTGGGTGCACACACGGGCCACTTGCGCTTGCACATGCGCACTCACGATAGCGCTGCCATTGTGCATGCCCCCATTTGCGCATGTGCACACGGGCCGCGCATGCGTACATTTCTCTGCTGCTCCCTTTCCTTCTGGGCTGGCAAGCCAGAAAGATTGGGGAGCTCTGCTACCGTATATAGGTAGTCCTTGACTTACAACAGTTCATTTAGTGACCGTTCAAAGTTACAACAGCACTGGAAAAACTTATGACCATTTTTCACACTTATGACCATTGCAGCATTCCCATGGTCACTTGATTTACATTTGGATGCTTGATAACTCGTTCATATTTATGACGGTTGCAGTTTCTCGGGATCATGTGATCATCTTTTGTGACATTTTGACAAGCAGAATCAGTGGAGAAGCCGAATTCACTTAACAACCATGTCACTAAGTTAACAACTGCAGTGACTCACTTTACAAATGTGGCAAAAAAGTCGTAAAACGGGACAAAACTCATTTAACAAATTTCTCACTTAGCATCACAAATTCTGGGCTCAGCTGTAGTCATAAGCTGAGGACTACCTGTATTGTGTTCAAGTGACTTTTCAGAGGATTGCCATTCTGAGGGTTCCTCTGTTGGGAAGCTATGATTTAATCCTTGAGTTTGAAACTGGTCTGAATGTTTGTGCCACAATGACACGGGATGATTCACACACAAACTTAAACAAAGAAAATAGATCAATAAATCAAATTGAATTATTTTATTGAGCATCTGATGGATTCTATCAGATATTTATGCCCTCAGTTTCACGTGACATGAAACCTACTTTTCCCTATTTCTTCCCTCCCCTCAACACACACACACACACACACACACACACACACACACACACACACACACAAACATGCAAAGATTTCTACTGTGCTATCATTCAGTGACAGACTCTAGAATAGTTCTAAAATTCCTCTATTATTCTGTGACACTCTGTCTGGCCTAATAAAGATACTACTATAGTACGGATTTTGACATCTCTCTCCTGCTTCATGTGTGACTTCAAGGATCCCAGATTTCAATGTCCAACGGAGTAATCCTAAACTGAAGAAAAGGAAGCCATTTGGTGTGGTGATTTAAAAGCACTAGACTAGAAATTAGGGATCAATGATTTTTAGTCCTACCTTATGGACTGCCAACTGGGTGACTTTGGGGAAGAGAAAGAAAGAGAGAAAGAAACACAGTCTCTGTCTCTGTCTCTGTCTTTGTCTCTGTCTCTCTCTGTCTCTCTCTCTCTCCCCCCCCCCCCCAATCTAGGAAAAAGGCAATAGCAAACCACTTCCCAAAAGATTACCGAGACTGACTTGAAGGTCCCAAAATACAAAACAAAACTAGAGAAAGAGGCCTAGTAAAGGAATTGACATAATACAAATTACACATTTATTTAAGTTATCAGGTCTTTTCATGGAACTGGAAGCTCTTAATCGTAGTGGGAGAGGACATACTGCTGCAGTGCAAGCAAGGGGGAGGAGGAGGAAAAGTATTTTGGTATGTTTGAGGGGAGGCAAAATTGTTTTTTTAAGTACTGTGTACATATCCATAGCAACATACTTTCTGTTGCTCCATCTCCAGTGAGGCTACGGTAAACTCGTAAAAGGCAAATGGGCAGCTGCACATTCCTCACTTGTTCCATGAGCAAAACTGCTCTCAGAGCCCAGACCTTTCACTCCGGCCAAAGCAACCAAACTCTATGAGCTCATCAAATTCTTCTCCCCCCCCCCACTCCCATCCCCACCTCCCAAGACCGCCCTGTTCCAGCCACAAGTTTTCCCAGAGAGGCTGTAATAGAAACCAAGGAAAACGGGCAGATGGTTGATCATCTTTCTCTTCCTCGGAATGGAACACTTTGTACACAACTCTTGGACAAGGTCTAGGGAGATGATTCTAATAAGCACAGGAAACTGTTCTGATCTGTAGGAATAGTAATCTGGCAAATATGTAACGATTTTAAAAACATTAATGCAGAGAGGACGTGGGAAAGCTTGAGGTTGTTGTTGTGGTAGTAGCACATCTTCCTCAACATTTTTTTTACTGGAGTAAAGTTGCATAAACTTGGCATCTTGGAGGCAGCCCATTGAAGAAGGCTTCAAGCCATGTCTTGGTCTGTTTCAAAAATAGAAAGTCCCATCTGCCTTGCAGTTGTGGAGAAGTCAAACTGCTGTGGGTTTTTTTTCCAGTCATGTTTCATAGGTGGTGGTTTCAGAGACAGAACTGTGCCTTTATGATTATTAGGATTTCTAGTAATCATAAGATAATCTTTTCTAGTAATCATAAAGTGCAGCTGAGTTACATCAGGGAATATCCGTTGCCGTTTTCATTGATCACACAGGGATGTTTTATGGGGATGCAGAACTGAGGGCGCATCGCATACAGAAACTCCCATGCACACTTCAGTTATCTGAAGTGTGTAGCTTATACTCAGTTTGGAAATCCCAGCTTCAATAAAGACTTCACTGCCCCTGAAATGGGCTTGGGCCTGGATCATTTGTCCTTGCTTCACAGGACTTGTTTTGTTATTGGACAAGCCATATTTTATCTTCCTATACCATATCACTGTTTGTGAAATAAAAGTAATAAACTGGTGTACTTGGCTGAGCAATGAGGCTGAATAGCAGAAAGGCTCTAATTTTTTTTTCACATTCAAACTGCTATAAAGAACCTCAGCTGAAGTAATTAATATAAACATGATGGAAAGACAGCATGCTAACGCAGAACACCATTAGTCATTCAGTAAGTTTGGCATAGCTAGCATGCAATATTGTGAACCTGATAATAGTACTGTATCAAAATTATTCCCATAAGAACAGTGCTATAAAACCAATGAAATTAATTCCAGAAGTCAGACTGAGGAACAGAGGGCAAGGCTACATTACAGTTTTAAATCAATTTAAAGCCTATTTAACTGTTATGGCTCTCATCCAAGGAGACTGGGAACTGTAGTTCCATCAAAGGACTAGGAGTTTCTAATGAAGCTGGAATTCATTGGCATCTAATGCACTGCTTGTGGCAGCAACTTTTTGCAATAATTTAAACCACTCATGGGAGTACTTTAGGCTGATGTAAGATGTGTGAATACACTTTTCTCAGTAGATCCTTTAATACTGCTTGATCTCCTAAAATAGAATCATTTGGATGTATATTTTAATGCAATAGTGAAGATCACGAATGAGCAGAAATACATTTTCATTTATGGTATGTTTCTGATAATTTACAATAGATCAAAAGGATTTCTATCTCATAATTATCAGTAAAAGCAACATGAAATGGAGAAAAACATCTCTTAGGGTAACCAACACTGGATTTTTATGTGAAAAAACTAAATTTTAATGATGAGATTTTCTATAAAAAGTGTATTTTGCATTTGCTCCTTATGCATGATACTTTCTCTATTAAAATATTGTTAAGAAATAAAACAAATCTCTTAAATTGTACTCCTAAATATACTTACTAGGAAATAAAAGATGAAGTCAAAACTCCCACGAATTTGGGCTGGATTCTCAGTTACTACACAGATATATTCACACTAGGTTTTTTTTTTAACTAACAGGGAAGTGCCTTATCATTGCCTTACTTCCAAGTAAATATGCATAAGATGATTTCATTAATGAAGTTTCACAGGGCTCCTGCCAAAGAATTCTATATGAATATACTATTACTCAAAAATCAATCCCAGTGATTAAATAAGTTCTGCTAAAAGGCCCCACAGATACTGTAAAGCAAGTAAAGAAACAATTTGGGCATGTAAGTGAGTGGCATTCATTCATCTGATGGCAGGAAATATATCCATTCTGACTTGGCAGCCTATCTCACTAAGTAAGATTCTATCATTAGGAACTTCCTCATCACACTAAGCTCTGAGTTTGTTTCTATAGTGATTGTTTACTTCAGTGACCAAAAACATTTTGCTACTGTTAAAATGTATTTATAATTATGTTATGGGAAATTTTATCCATCAAGCGTAATGAAAATGGCTTCCTGGAATTAATTCAACACATTTCTACCACCACCCCTCTACTTACATGATTGTTATGATTTTTTTAGTAATATAATAAGTAGTAATAATTGTCAATAACCCTGTTGGAATAATTGCAAAAAAAAAAAATCCTAAATGCAGAAATCTACTAAGTTAACAGATATCTTTACAATGTACTCAGAAGTCACTGGGGATTGAAAATGGGTGCTGAAAAGGTTCGTGTGACAACCTGATTGTCCACCCTTGTCCTCAGAGATATCCTTAGGTGTAGAATATTTTCATATGTTTTATAAAGTTAATATCCTTCATAGATTCCCATTATTGGAACTCCCTTTTTGGAATTATTAAAACATCCCCTGGCCAATAGGATGCAGCTGAAAATGTATCAACAGGACATGAGTATTGACATCCTCTGGAATTCCAAGAAGCTATTACACTCATTCCAATTCTTAGAGCAATGAGAAGTTCTAAATCCTTCATGAGCTAAAGCACGGGTCGGCAACCCGCGGCTCCGGAGCCGCATGCGGCTCTTTGAGGCCTTACCTGCGGCTCCGGAGCCTCCTCCGCCATTTTGGCGAGCGCATGTGCGCATGCGCGGGCGGGTGCGGGGGGTGCGGGTGCGGGGGGTGCGCGCGCGCAAGTGCGCATGCGCGAACGGCGCGCGCATGCGCGGGTGCGGGGTGCGCATGCGCGGGTGCGCGGGGCGCGCACGCATGCGCGAACGGGGCCGCGCGCATGCGCGAACGCGCGGCTCCCAGCGTTTTTTTTTTTTAAGCTAAATGGGTCCGTGCGGCTCATCCGACGTTTCGGATGGCCGACCCATGAGCTAAAGTATTATCCGCAATGGATTTCTATGGCAAGCAGCCACTTGAAGAATATGTTGCTATAATACATAGATGTATTAATTTAAAAACATAGAAGCACAGATTAGCACTCAAAAAGACTGCCAAAGCTTCTGCTGTCACATCGGATTTTCAGAAAGAAACCTTTCCTTAGATCTGTTAATTTTCATCATTCTGCTACAGCCTAATGTTCTGCAGACATACTGGTACTTCAATTTCCAAAACTATTGGCCTTGGTCTAAAGAGCCCAGACTCTCATATTTCTCTTTTTCTGTTAATCTGCTCTTATAGTCTGACCAGAGACAGGAAAAAGAATGAGTTATCTCCTGACTTTATTGCACTAATTTTCAGTATTCAAAGGTAATCTCTACCAGATGATTTAAAAAAAACTTGATTGTCCACACCATTGAATTACAAGTTCCAGAATCTTCAGCCTACTTCTACATAGTAAAAAATGTTGGCCCATAGGTCTCTCTCCGTCTCTAATATTCAACTCCATGGAAATCCTTTTCTGTCAAGGCCACACAACAAAATACATGCCATTAAGGAAATCTTCATCAGTTCCTAAGTTTCATTAAACTTTTCTTCTCCGAAATTCAGTATGTTATTTCTCTTATGTGTTGTATCTAATTGCCAGAAATAGCCCTACCTTTCATTCACATTTGCTTTGTTTTTGCAATAATAATTTGAAGGACTTTTATCAGCAGTTTTTCTCCTGTCCTGATGAAAATATGCCAAGATTAGAACTGAGGAAAGAGATAGGAGAAGTAAGTCATGTTTGTTTCAGATACATTTTTCTAAAAAAAAGGAGAAAATAGGAGGTAGAGATGCAGGAGGGGGAAATTTGAAGGACTCTGAGAGCTATTCTGCACTTGCAACTCATCATGGCATAAACATACTGTAGCAACTTATTTTTTGAAGATGTTTTTATTGTGCTTTATTATTTTTATAAATAAACTAGGCAGAAAATATGTCTAATACTCCTTCCTCCTCCAATTTTCCCCAAAACAACAACCCTGTGAGGTGATTTCAGCTGAGAGAAAATGATTGCCCCAAAGTCACCTAGCTGGCTTTCATGCCAAAAGCAGGACTAGAATGCAGTCTTCTAGACCAGCACCTTAACCACTAGATCAACTGACTCTTTTCTCCTGTCTCTCTATGATATTGCCTCCATCTCATCTTGAGACCACAAGTGAGACAGGTTTACATTTAGGGTCATCCTTAACTATACCTGTATTCACAAACTCTTTCCTCTCTTATTCTGACATCTTCCAAAGGCAGCTCAAGGGTTTTAAAATCCAATAGGCTTTGCCACCAGTTACCTTGGAGGGAAGTCAGGGGATTACAGGGACTCGCAGCAGAGACAATAGATGAAGAGGAAGGGCTGGTGAGAGCAATTTTCATGCATGTCCAACTTTTGCTGATTCAAGGTGGACAAATAGTAGCTCAGTTCAAGATCAGGAAAAGCCTCAGAGCTTTTCTTGAACACAGGTTATCTGCTATCCCCAGCCTACTAAAATGGGGTCCAGATCCAGGAGTGGCTTAGGCTCAGGCAAGCAGAACTGGAATGGATTTTATTATATGTTTTTCCTCTCAACGCTTGATGCTAGTAGAAATCATTGTGCTGCTCTGTTACCATTGGAGTGTGTAATCTCTTGGTTTCATGGAACTAGTTTCATGATTGCAGTATCTGGATGTTACTTTTTGTGCAGCAAAAGCAAGGGACTCTTCTCTCCATAATTGGGTAAATTCCTACAGAAAGAAATTCCCATTAAACCTGGCACTTTTCTTCTCCCAACTATAGAAAGCAGGAAATATCACTGTATTTGCATATATTTTTTTACACAGAAAAGGGAACTAGCGGCTGGGAAATACAATGCTGTTTCCCTGCTTGAGTAGACTCCAGTTTCAATAGGCCAACGTCATGTGGCCACAATACTAAGGAAATTGCATCTTTGCTAGACTCTTCATGATTGACAGAGGCCAGGGTGGCATTTCCAGGAAATTTCTTGATGTGGAGGATCTCCTACGCAATCATTCAGGGAAACAGGTTCAAAGAAAGGAAAGAGAAATATCATAATACAATTCAAAGAGGAAACCAGAGATTCCTCCCAATTCTGAGTATCAGAAAATATCCCAGTTTCTTCTAAAAGCAACTCACTTTATTGAGAAAGTCAGGGAGTTTATCAGAATCACTCCAGGAGTCATCCTTTCTGGGAGCAAGACAGACTGAATTCAGACACCTAAATATTACTGTTCCAAATTTACATCATGATTTCTGAAAGTCCTTTACAAACATTGTCTGTGTACTTTTCAGAATTATTGTATACCTTTATGTTTTTTGCATTTCTCTGTGCATGTGTGAATGCGTGATGAAAACTAATACCTAAGATAAAATTCTGGTTTAGGCTTATGGGAGTTGTATCTGGGTATCTGAGGAACCACCTAATCCCGTGGGACTAACCCACCCTACACATTTGAGAGAAAAGGGCCCACTCTGGATCCCATCAGCCAAAGAATTTAGCAGGGTCCAGAAAAAGAGCCTTTTCTTTTCTAAAACGTGGCTCTGGGGCCCTGACAGGGGCTTACTATATAATAATAATAATAATAATAATAATAATAATAATAATAATAATAATAATAATAATAATAATAATAATAATAATAATAATAATAATAATAATAATAATAATAATAATAATAATAATAAAGTTGGAAGGGACCTTGGAGGTCATCAAGTCCAACCCCCTGCTCAGGCAGGTAACCCTATACCATTTCAGACAAATGGCTGTCCAGTTTCTTCTTAAAAACTTCCAGTGTTGGAGCATTCACCTCTTCTGGAGGCAGGTTGTTCCACTGGTTAATTGTTCTCACTGACATGAAATTTCTCCTTAGTTCTAGGTTGCTTCTCTCCTTGATTAGTTTCCATCCGTTGCTTCTTGTCCAGCCTTCAGGCGCTTTGGAAAATAGCTTGACTCCCTCTTCTCTGGGGCAGCCCCTGAGATATTGGAACACTGCTATCATGTCCCCCCTCGTCCTTCTCTTCATTAAACTAGACATACCCAATTCCATCAACCTTTCCTTATATGTTTTAACCTCCAGTCCCCTATTGGGGGTGAGCTGATGGGATAGAGAAGATTTGTATCCCCAGGCATCCCATCATCTTGGATTTTAATTTTAACGTTTAACTTTTTATTCTATTTTAATTGTTTTTTTGCACTTTTTAACTTTGATTACATTGTAAGCTGCCCAGAGTTGCTGTATTAGTGAGATGGGTGGCATAGAAATCCAATAAACAAACAAACATTTCTAAATGGCCTCAGGTTAGGAAAAGGGCCAGAGTACATTACACACACACACCCCAATCTGGAATAACAGCATATGCTTTGGTGGTCATGCAAAAGGATAGCTAATAAATGATAGAAGAGAAGTACTTGGCCTGGGTGAAATGGCATAACATCACTTTAAAAGTTTAGGGGAACATACATTCAGTTGTAACTCCAGCTCCTGGGGATAAATAAAACACTCATCTGACCAGATTTCAGCCGTTGTCCTTCCTTTCATTTTAAGCAGAGTTTGCTGTTTTATCAGCTGATTTGCTTTGAATTTCTTTTGGCATGATGAGAGCAGAGTTCTTCTGTTTCTAGAATGGCTGAGTACATTTCTATTCTAAGAAACAACTTTCTGGAAAATACCACACATGCATGATGCATGTACAATACTTTAGAGGAATGCTTTAATCAAAGCTTGGTTGCTACAACAACAGACATTGCCCATAATTCCTGTCTACCCTCCCCCCCCCACACACACACACACCATTGCCATTTCCTCCCTAAATTGGGAAGACACTCATTGAGGATGACAAGAAATAATAATGTCTCATCTCACTGGCATAGAATGACAAGAAATAACAATGTCTCATCTCACTGGCAAACTACATTTCCTAACAGTCTCCATGAAGCTCCTCCAGAAATCTGAGTTTTGAAAATTTGAGGAGATGCCAGCTGACTTTGTGGGGACTATGTGGGGAAAACAGGAGGAGGAAGGCACTTAGGAATGCTTGCCGCCTTAAGTTACTTATAAAGTAATAAAGGTGGGATAAAAATCTAATCAATCTATCAATAAAGATGTGGCAAGCTGGTTTGGAGCTGAAGAGAAAACCTTATTGGAGAACAGTATTCAATTAGAAAAAGCCTTCCTTCCTTTGTGAAAATTCACTCATGGCATATGGGTCATATTTGTTTTGGATCTGATCGTGAGACAAAGATTTTCCAACGGCATCTTTTTTCTGTTTACAGTAGTTTGAATGTCATTGTCTTCCCTTCATCCCCAACCCATGAGTAAGGCAACCATGTCATCCTTCGCTGTGCTGAAAAAGCCTTTCTCTTCTGCTTCTGACACTCTCCGAGATGGAGGGAAGTCAGATGACTAGCAACGATGGGGGACAGAGATAAATGGAAAAGAGATAGAAATTAGCAATAAGGAACAACAAAAAATATCGTGTTGTTATGTTGTTTTCTGCTGACTCAAGGATGGTTGCAAAGCATGGGATCATGGGGAAAACCTGTAGGCTGGCTATCTTTATTTACCAAAAGAAGAGCAGCGGATCCCTTCTAAATCTGTCATCCTGGAGTTTGTTATTATTTTCTGGTGTGTTTTGGGGTAACTCTGTCCTCTCAATGAATGCAAACACTCAACAGTGTGAGTGTGAGTATTAAAATTGGGCAAGTTATCTATGGACACAAAAGGTAATGAACTATTGTAATTCTCTTTCTCCCCACCCCTTCCATCACTTACCATCTATTAAGAGTCACAGAATCTGTTTGTCATAACATCCTTCTGCACATTAAATGAGACAAAATTATGGACTTAGCTATTCTATTACACTGTCTTCTGTTAAAAACTAAAAATGTAATCCTTTACATGGTGGAAAGGCTTGGGCAAATTCCAGATGCTAAATATCATCTTTTAGGAAAGTGAAATGAAAGCTCAGTTGCACTTATGACCTCACACATGACAGTGTCCCAGTCACATAGTGTCTTTCCATGGTTCCTCTTTTATGCTCTACTCAAGCTGTCAAAGTTAAACTTATCAGGGCAAAGCAGCCTGGAAATCCTTTTATTCCTGTAGCACCACCACGCAGTATGTCTTTTGTCCACATACAGGGGTTGCTCTGGATATGAGGAACACCTCTCTGATTTTATAAAATAATCAGGTGCCAAACAATGGCTTCCGATAGTCTTCACAGCAGTTATAAGTATGATTATATTTTAACCTCTTTCTTCAAAGTTACATCATAATACTCTTCTTTCTATAATCTATCTTAATAATCAAAACCATAAATCACATGTTCATTTTTTTTCATTTTTAAGCAAAAAGTCCATAAGAAGTTTCCAGTCATCAATAAATTTATCTAACCAAAGAAGATAGTTTATACCAGGGGTCCTCAACCTTGGCAACTTTAAGACTTGTGGACTTTAACTCCCAGAATTCCTCAGCTGGCTGAGGAATTCTGGGAGTTGAAGTCCACAAGTCTTAAAGTTGCCAAGGTTGAGGACCCCTGGTTTATACATCTCAGCAAGATTTGTCAATTTCATCAACCATCCCTCCATAGTGGGAAGGGGTAGTCCTCAATTTAATTTAGTCCTTAAGTTATTACAGACCCCTCAAAAGGTACTTACAACCCAGTTCTGAAGTTCCAATAGCCACTCCTCAATACAATCACATAATTACATTTTGGTTAGGTTATCTAGTGCTCAGCCTACCTCCCCAATGACCTTGGTGGAACAATAACAATATAGTCTGGGTCACAACAATTGTGCCTCTGTATCCTGGGAGCAGATGGGAGGGACCCATTTTAGATTTAGGTAGTTTTTAAAGATTTTTCATTCTGCCTTTATTATTTTTATAAATAATTCAAAGCAGTGAACATATCCAATATACCTTCCTCTGCCTAATTTCCCCATAACAACCCTTTGAGGCTGAGAAAGAGTGACTGGCCGAAAGTCACCAGACAGCTTTCATAGCTAAGGCAGGACTAGAATTCACAGTTTTCCACTTTCTAGCCTGGTGCTTTAACCCTTAGACCAAACTGGCTCTCTAGGGGAAATGAAAGCTTAATCCTCAGGCCTCTCAGCATGAGTTCAATTGACTAGATGTTTTAGGGAACACTTCTGGGCCACCTTTAAACTAGAGGGATTATCACACCTCCCCAGTAAGGATTTTTGCAGGTGGATTCATTTGAAAAATGGCCCGAGCAACATGCTGAAAAATATAACATTGAAGCAAACTCACATGCCCATTTTATTTAAGAAACACATGAGTTTATTTATTTATAAATATATTTGATTTTACCTCACCATAATCTAATAGACTAAGCAAGTGCAATAAAAAATATCTCAAAGCAAAACTACATACAGTGCAGAGAAAAAAAAACTCAAACCACAAAGCATAGGGTGACCCTATCAAGAAGGCATCATAGCATCACAGAGCAAACATCCGGTAGCAGAGCTCAGTCTTGAACATCTTCTGGAAGCTGGCCAAGGTAGGAACAATTCTAACCTCAGATGAGAGGCCATTCCAAAGGGCTGGTCAACACTTTCGACCATCCTCCTCCTTGACCTTCCAAAAGTGTTGAGGGATCAGTACCTTATTCTCACATGATTGCAACATTTGGGCCAACGTTGTTAGGGAGATGCAGTCATGCATGTAGTTTGGTGCTGAGACCTAATGGCTTCTATACGTTAACACTGGACTTTTAATTGCACTTGAAAGCTAATAGGTAACCAATGCAGGGCTTACAAAATAGATGTCACATGTTCAGGCTTCCGGTTCCGGATCGCGACACCAGCAGTCGCACGGAGAGATCTCTCTCTCCCACCGGCTGGTTTCCCTCCGTCGGTAGACCCTTAATCGGGTCGAAAGTCGCCCCGTAGAGGCGACCACCGTTAGAGGAGGCTCCTGCTCGACTGGGGAAGAGCGGCGGCTCTCCCCAGTTCGAGCTTTCTCCTTAGGGCCGCCGGAGGAAAAGATCGTCCTACAAAATGGACGGTCACTTCGTCGCACCAGCTGAAAGCCAGAAGAACATCTAAGCGAAAGAACCCCCGTGGAGAATCCGGGTGAGACCTTTCCTACCCCCTTTTTTTTTCCCCTAACTACTTTCCTGTTAAAAGCTTTCTTTGAATTATTTCCCTGTCGTGAGGAAGCAGCGTGTGAGCAATGGGGAAAAACAGCGTTGGAAAAAAAAAATATATAAATAAAAACCAGTTAATTTTGATACTATTTAAATTTTGGAATACTGAGGGGACCTGAAAACATTTTATTTTTGACTATTATTGCTACAACTACGTATTCATTATTTTGAACCCTTTCTTCATCTTTTTTAATACGAAAAATAAAAAATCTATTATTTGGAAAGAAAAAAAGGATTTTTTGGTTTGCTGAGGACATCTTGTGTCGAAAAGTGGTACTGCAACTATATTTTTTTTATGACTGGGAATGGCTATGACCCTGAAAGAGTCATAACTACAAGATAACGATGCAGCTGGCCTATTGAAAATTGAAGGTGAATGCTTGCTTGATTCTTATGAAGCAGAGCCTTTCTTAAAGATTAAAGATTAAAAAGCCTTATTATTATCGATATGGAACTTAATACACAACTGGACTATGAACTTATATTGGAAACAATTTTAGAAGCTGCAAAGGATGTGAGCTCTTACTTTCAATCCCTTTTCTCTACACTGAGAGAAACTGTGGAAACCACAAAACAAACTAATTTTATTCAACTTCCAACACAACCTATCGAGAAGTCTGATGACTATATAACAACTTCAACAGAGATGTCTGAAGCATCAATACCAACATCAACAGAGACTGACACTCAGACACAACTTATTGAAAATCGAGAAAAGGTGGATAAACAATTGGCAAATATAACATGGAATAAAACAGCTTTTACCATCCAAAGGCTATTAGAAGAAAGGAAAGAGAACTTTGACCAATTTGAAGCGTTAAAGAATATGGACCTTTTAATAGTGTGGTTTGATTATGTAGGAACCTCACTATGGAAACCACTATGGCATAGAAAGAAGCCTAGAGTTAGATTTAAAAATGTATTTTAAAGTTTTATTTAATGGGATTAAAAAGGCTTTGATTTCTGGACTGACTTAACAACTAATGGAATACGTGAAATTTTTAAGAGGATACCCTTTGTAATATTACTCTGTTTTAGATATGATATATATTGGAGAAGTAAACTTTATCTACTGGTTTAAAAAGATTTTTATAGATATAGAGGCATTGATAGAATATATATTTAAATTAGATAGAAATTTATTTGTTGGCCTGATATCTTTATTTTAAGAGAATTATTTGGAAATAAAAGGAGAATAAGAGGGATGGGTGATAAGAGAAAAAAATGGTATCAATGAAGAAGATATGAGAATGTTGTTGTAAGAACAATATACCAGATATAATTATGTAAAAAAAAAAAAAAAGGGCACCCGAAGTGTTAATAACATGTCTATTTAAGGCTAATTGAAATATAGTAATTGTAAGTTAGCAAAGCTTAAAAACAGGATTTGGATTTTTTAGAATTGAAATGTAACTGATATTTGATAGGACCGTTTGAAACTTATATAGAATTTATTAATTTGAATATGTAAAATTAAATGAGGGAATTAGAGAGGGAAGCTTAAAAGACTTGAGTTGACCTATATATCTGTGATTGTTTTTCTTTCTTTTGGATGTTTAATATACCCACCTCCATGGTGGTTCCTAAGCACCTTAATGTTATCCCTGCACCCCTATAAAATCTAATAAAATATATTTAAAAAAAAAAAAAAATAGATGTCACATGTTCCCACTGATGGCTGCCAGGGAGCACTAGGAGTGTTGCAATCTGTATCCATTGAAGCTTCCAGATGGTTTTTAAAGGCAGACCCATGCAGAGTGCTTCTCAATAGTCATGGTAATGAGGATATAAGTTGCCATCACAAGATCCCCTTGGCCCAGGGAAGGCCACAAATTACACACCAGTCAAAGTTAGGCAAAGCCTTCCTCACACCATACAGCCTCCATCTGCTGTTCTAGAAGGAGCTGCAATTCCAGCAGGACCTCCAAATTATGGGTCTTGCTCCTTTAGGGAGCAAAGGCTTCCCATCCACAGTAATCACTAGGTCTCAAACTGAACCCCAATGTATAAGAGCAGTTCTGTTGTACTAGAGCTCAACATCAACATCTACCTGTTTTCTTCCATCCAGGCACTGAGATAGGATGAGTTACATCACTCCATAGAAGTCTGGCCTGCAAGATGCAACTGGAAAACAAAGGCAACTTCCTTGCTGCTTAAGCTCAATTCCTGTGAAATATAGGCCTAGATACAAGGTCAGAATTGAAAACTGGCTTCAAGTTCCACATTCAGGATGCCAAGAGAATTGTGTCAAAGCTGAAGTTGGATTTAACACATCAGTATTCATTTATTTGTATAAAAAGAAAGGATTGTAAAAAACATTAGCTATTTCTTAGAATTTGGTGCACAGGATTCAAAACACTCATCCAAAATAGTTATTGCAAAGATAAATTCAAATAATTGCTTTGGCAGCTATGCAGAGTTCCTGTCTGGATTAAATATAAGAAAACATGGGAAATGTGTTATATAAACTGACCTGAGGATAATTTGCAAGGTCATAGTAGTTTAGAGTGGTTTATCCAGGCATCTTGTGATGCTCTATACCACTGTCCTCTATTCACAGGATCAAATGAAATACATGCAGGAAAGTGAGAGGGGAAAAGATAAAAGTCACAGCCAACTTGATTCTGTGTATTAGATAAGGAAGCCTAAAAGACAGAAATGAAAAGTGACTTTATGCAGAATGCAAAGCTTTCAGATGTTTGAGACAGCTGCTAGATGTTTCTACGCAGTTTGTCCTGCATTAACAAAAAAATGCTCCTTTTTCTCTTCCCAGCAGGCTTCACAAAGCCTCTCTACTGCCTGTGGGAAGCTGGTGCCCTCCCCTCACACCTTTGGGGCGCCTGAATTCTCCCATCTGGCATGTTTCCAGAACAAGTTTGCTTTGATTCCATACAGGTTGAGCAAGAAGTAGTTACTCCCTTCCTCCTCTGCCTATAGGGCAGCTGGCAACCAGTAAAAGCGGGTGGAATAGAGCTTCAGAAACACTTACACAATTATACATGGGGCCTGCTTCCCGTCAATCTGTACACAATCACCACATGCTCTAGTTTTATAATCTGCATGTTCTACACCTATCATGCACGTACACACCTATAAATCTAGTTCACCACCCTTGATTCCTTTCACCTAGTTCTCAGGTTACCACCTTGGAATCAAAGGACTATATTCTGTTTCTCCTTAGAGGGGCCCTTGGTTTCACACAACAGCTTTAAATGAAAGAAGATGAAAAGGCAAGAGAGGGGGAAGGGGGAGGGGAGCCCCTTCAATGTTTTCTTTACAGTTCTGCCAATCAGGTATTTCCAGTAAGTGTGGTCTGTTAGCTGGTGATTATGGGAACTGGTATCTAATACATCTGTAAGACACCAGTTGGGGAAGAATTGCATATATCGTGCTTGTTAAATGTACTAAACGTTTTAGGACAAATTACTATTATCCCAATGGCATAAGCAATGTGCGTTTTAATTTATCCATTGGATGTCTAGTGATTATTTTAAGGGTCTGCCCAGAGTATGGGAAACAGATAAGAAAAAAATCCTAACAGAGCAAGGAGAATATGACACAAACATTACTGAAATGTGGTGGGGTGACACACAATTGGAACATAGCCCTGGAAGACTACAACTTACTCCAAAGAAACAGACTCAACAGAAAAAAGGCAACACTATACCACTATATATGTTTATCTATTTTCCTGTCACATGTATAGATAGATCACTGTAATTTTAAAGGATTGTTGGTGATTCACACAGAATAAATAGTTTGCAATTAAAGTACACAGTTAAAAGAATCTGCAAACCAATTAATAAGCAAAAATTGCAAACTGTATCAATAGCACCAAGCTATGACTCGTTCTAATTGGTGTCTGTGCCATGATATAAAGCCTTCTGGAAAAGCTGTTTTCATGAAGATGGTCAAAGTGGGTGCTATACTGGATACTCATCGGGAGGCCATTCCAAAGGACTAGCAATAAGTTCAGTTGTGGCCCCTTTCACCTCCCTAAAGAAGGGAACCATTATCACTATCAACCACTTTCTTGGGTAGATTGAACTGGCTGGGCCAATTCTAATGAGAGAAACATTCCTGCAGACAACCTGGCACCAGTTACATAGAGAAAGCATATGCCAACATAGAAACTAAGGGATTGGACAATGGTGGGATTCAAATATGTGAACAACCGGTTCTCTGTGTGGATACCGCTTCCGGAAGTCCATTCTGGGCCTGGGCAACAAAAAATTGGCTACCGGTTCTGCCGAAGTGGTGCGAACCGGCTGAATCCCACCACTGGGATTGGTGCGTGGAAAATGTGGGTAAGGGTAAAGGGAAACAAAAAGAAAAGTAACATAATCCTTGGAGTTATTGTAGCCAACCTAGATAGGCAAAACATATGGATGAGTTGCTTCTGTGCCAAGTAACCAAGCTTTCAAAGAGTCAAGAAATCATGAAAATGGAAGATTTCAGTTATCTCAATATCTGCTGGGAATCTAACTCTTACAACCGCAACAGAGTTCCAGCAAATCCCTGTCCTCTCTTGTTGACAACTTCATTTATCAAAAGTTAAAAGAAAGAAAAAGGAGGTCTGAGGTCCTGGATCTAATCCTTCTAAACAGGGAGGAATTGGAGAAGTGAAGGTGACTCAAACCTCCAGGAGAAATTCTGTGACTATGTTTTTCCTAAGTTCATGATATTAAGGAGAGAATAGAAAAGAACCAGACTTTTATGCCAAATTTAGAAGAGCGGATTTCAATCAACTGAGAGAGAGGATAGGTCAGATCTAACGGTTAAACTACCATAAACAGAGATCACACTCCATTTCCTTCTAGCAATGAAGATGTTACCTAGTTGGATAATGAAACATATGAAAGAATGTGACATATCAGATCAGAAGAATACTATGGACAACATATTGTACTTTGATTGCAGGAACATATTGATAGTTCTTAATGGTAACTTCATTAATAAAACTGAAATATGGGCTACATTATAGAAGCATTCATGTAACAGGTTGAGTGATCATAGTCAGAAACTATTACTGTATAAATGGGTCCACATGAACTAGAAGAGTAGGATTGAATAGAATACCACAGTGTTCCAAAGCCCTGCACCATTCCACATTTTATTAAATTTGTGACACGGCTGAAGGGGATGAGGGGATGATTATCGTTTGCATAAAATACAAAATTGGGGGAAGGGGCTAAGATATTAGAACAGAAAGACAAAATTCAGTAAGATCTAGACAAGTTTGAACAGTAAGTACTGTGAGCTGAAACAAGCAAGATGAAATTGAATAGTGTGGGAAGAACCCAGAGAAAGAAATATTTTGGGGAATATTAAAAAGGCAGACTATATTTCCCCAAAGGAATAATGGAGAAGATCTTTAAAAAGGCAGAAACTTCTACACACACATACATACACACCGAGCCAGACAATTCAGCAGAAACCAGCTTTTAGAAATGCAGATGTAATAATCCCATTCAGGAAGGTTGGAGCCCTCCAGCTAGAAGCTGAAGAGATCAGGAAGACAAAGATCCTTAAAATCTACATATCCCATCCAAACTCTAAGATAGGACATAATAGGATTAACCCACCACCATCAGAATACCAGAAAGGCACACTCAGACTCAGGTCAAAGTACATGACACAGGAAATACAAAGCCTCAAACAGTTACAGGAAACAACCTCAAGAGCCCCAGAAGGTATAAAAACCCACTCCCTGCTACATGTGGTCACTCTTTTTTTCTAGAACCATCTTTCTGTCTGGCTCTCCTCTTCAATAAACTACAACCTTCTTTCTAAAGCAGTCGCCATTTTGTTTATTCCCGGCTTGGACTGGACCCTGATGAAGATTTTTCCTTCAACAATAGCAAGGAATATAACGTCCTGTATTTGGCAAGCAAAAATAAAATGAAAACCATAATGTAGGATGGAGGAGATGTGACTTGACAGTAGTACATGTGGAAAGGACCTGGGTGTTCTAGTATTACTGCTCATAAATTGAACATGACCCATGAGTATGGTACAGCTGCTAAAAAAGGCCTGTGATATTTTGCAATATATTAATGGAAACTTACACACCAGATCATAGGATATAATTGTTCTACTCTATTTTGCCTTGGTGAGGCCCCACTTGGAATCCTGTGTCCAGTTCCAGTTAATGGAGTCAAAAATAAGCCCAACAAAGGACAGAGTTCAGGGGAAGGCAGGCAAGATGATGAGGAGACGGGAAACAGTCCTATTGGGAATGTATATGGAACCTGGGTAAATTTAGCCTACAGAAGAGAAGGATGAAGGGAAATGGGACACCAGGCTTCAGATATCTAAAGAGCTGTCATACAATGTAAGGACAAGACTTAATTCTATGTCTTTCTGAAGTAAAGTAGATTCTGATTAGATAGTAAGAGGATTTTCCTGGGAATAAGATCTGTCAACAAGTGGAGTAAGGTGCCTAATAAAATGGTACGGCCCCTTTCACAGGAGGTTCTGAAACGGTCTGTCTAAGCTACCTGTCCAAGTGGTTTCACAGATCATTCATCAAGCAGGAGATTAAACTACATGACCTCTGATATCTTTTTCAATTCTCTAATGACCCCACTTCACTATCCTTCTTCTAAAATTTATCCTTGCCTCATTTAATTAAGGTGTATCAGTAGGGGGATTCCAGTAGTCAAAATAGAGTTAGAGGAACCAGAGTCACTCAACTTTCAGTTTAAAGCAAAGGGGTGGAACTTCTGATGCTCCAGATGTTGACTCATTGCAGTTTCATTTATCACATTAGTCAGGATGGATGAAACTTGGCAGAATATTTAAAGGCCACATATAAATGTGCCCGTTTCAATCTCCTACAGCTGATTTTCCCAACTGAATGCCCTCTGGAATTCTAGCCCCAATGTATCAACTTGGTGCTGGTTTGGGTGTCTTATAGACATGCACATACTACACACCCCAGTGGATCCATTTCCCTTTAGCTTTATTTACTCATTAAAGGAACTGGGGGGTGGGAGACTGTTTGCTGGATATACTGTGCTAGCTGCAAGCTAGTCACTCACATTTTAACAGTCTGCTATGTTGGATAAATTTAGCCTGCAGGTCATTGATGATTCAGTATGTCTTGCAAATCCAGAATACTGGATTAATGGAGTAAACCATGATTTAGTTAAATATAGATGTTTATGTAATGTCATGTGAACACAGCAGTGAGTTATTTCCAGTAACTCTTAATCTGAGTTTTGCCTCAACAACTGTTAACTTTTCCTGCAAGGTCCATTGCAAACCACAATAATACCAAAATGACAAGCATGCAATGACATCATCATGTAAGTGCTGTATTTTTGTACTTCTGTCCCCATCTCTGAGACAAGTATGTAAACCACAGAATTATCATCATCATTCATATGATGCCCACTTGTCACCTCCCAGCCTAGATGCCTTTCCTTTTATCAGTAACTAGAATAATTTATTGGGCATTTACACACACATATATCACGCTTATTACCTTTGTAGAGTAAGTAATATTATGAAAAGGCACCTAAAATAGTAAGAAGTAGCAAGTAAAGGATACTGAAGGTAGAAGATAAAATAAAAGGAAATGTAACTGCATTTACTTTAAACTTGTATCATTCTTTATATTGCTCCGTCATTATTGCTTTGACCATACCAGTACGCTTGTGCATAGATTGTCATTTTTAAACTTCTCACCTCTCTCCTTCAAAGGATCTTATCAGCTCTATCTAACCACAATTTTCTCAGACCTTCCCCATCCTCTCAATTCACTCTTTTTTCATGAGTTTTGCAATTTGTTCTTAATTTATTCTCTTTATATGATCTATCTCAACATATTTCTAGTCACTCACTTTTGTAATCAAATCACATGCATGCAATATGTTATTATTGATTACACAGTCAGCCAGATGATTAGATTGGATATGGTATTTTTGTCACCCTATCAAGTTCTTCCCAAGGAACTGGCTAGGTATTATTATTGTAGTTCAGGGGTTCCCAACCGGGGGTGCTCGCACCCCCTGGGAGTGCGAGATGAAATTCCAGGGGGTGCAAAAACTTGGGTTTTCAAAATTATAATGTATATGCATAATTTGTTGCCGTTATTTCGAACTTTTGCAAGGAGTGCAAGAATATATCAGAAGTGTTCTAGGGGTGCGGGGTATAGAAAAGGTTGGGAGCCACTGTTGTAGTTGGTTGCAGTCACCTAGATGTTAGATTGGATTTGGCATTTTTGTCCTCCTATTGAGTCTTTCCCAAGGGGGTAGGCAAATGTTGGGGCAGACCTGGGGTAGACAAATGTTGTTGTTTAATAATGTTGAAGATGTTAAATTAAATATTGATTTAGGTATTGATATACTGAAGACATTGTAGCCAGGTGTAAACTGTTCCAAGAAAAGCTGCCTTCTGCAATTAACTGGTGATGATTTTGTCAATACCAATGGTGTTCAAGTAGTGCTCCAGTGATTTTGGAATTGTACCCAAAGAGCCTATTACTATTGGTATTGTCTTTGATTTCTTCTGAAGACGTTCAGTTCTTCAACTTCTTCAGCTTCCTGGATGAGAAGCAAAACATCTGTAAGGGAAAAAACCAAGAAAGTCCAGTTGCTTTTTGGGAAATTACCTTTAAGACAATCATGACCTGGATGATTGAGAATCTCCATAGACATTTTGCCACAGTTGTTCTATATTTTGTGATTTTTTTTTCAATTCTCTCTCTTCTGTTCTGTTGACTCCAGATATTGCAATGTCCACTATTTAGATATTTTTGTCTTTCTTATCAACAATTGTTATATCTGTGGTGTTGTGTGGCAGGGCACATGGGGCAGCTTCACCCCCCACCCCCACCCTAGCTTGGTTTTTAGGGGTGCGCCTCGCCCCAAAACTAGGGCTTAGTTTTGGAGTAGAGCTTATATTAGGCCCACCCTCAAAAATCACGCTAGGGCTTACTATTGGGCTGGGTCTAACTTTAGGGAAAACACAGTAGCAACAGCAATAGCAATTGCACTTAGACTTAGATACTGCTTCACAGTGCTTTACAGCACTCTCTGAGGTTTACAAATGTCAGCATATTGCCCCGAACAATCTGGGTCCTCCTTTTACTGGCCTTGGAAGGCTGGAAGGCTGAGTCAATCTTGAGCCAGGGAGGATCGAACTCCTGGCAGCAGGCAGAGTTAGCCTGCAATACTGCATTCTAACCACTGAGCCATCACACAGACCTCAGAGTGCCCACAACATTTCTACCAGATCTGCATGTCTTAAAAATTATCCATTCTTCCATCTACTTGCCCTAATTTTTCATAATTGGCGCATGAACTATATTCATCCACTCCATTTTCCTTCTCAAATATAAATACTTTACAGTAACTGCCCTGCCCTTTCAATCTGGTAGGGTTAGCAAGCTCTGGTTCCTTTGATTAAACAATGCATTCTATTGGGACCCCAGAAATGTGCCTTCCCTGGTGCAGCTCCTACCCTCTGGAATGAGGTTCCTCACAAAATTCAGACTTTGGATCTTGGTTCTAAAAGTGCAAAGCCCCTTTGGGTTGTGCGGGTCTATTTCTTTTTCATTCTTGTGCAGCTTTTGTCATCTTTGTCATCTTCTACTCATTCATTCATTCATTCATTCATTCACTCATTCATTCATTTATTTATTTATTTATTTAAATGTTTTATTGATTTTCTAATTTTACATTTAAGTATTTAAAAAGCAACGTGGCGGCTGAGTTAATCAATAATTCAATGACATACAAGTATCTTTAGTACAAGTCTCAAACTACCACATTAAATATTTCGTCTCTTTTCCCCTTAGTATTTACTGTCTCATGTTTAAACTAATACAATTCTTATTATATCAATTAAATAAAAATAACATTCTTACATTTATCAATAATTTTTAGCTTATACATATCCTGGTTATTTTAACATTCAGTCTTTATAGACAATCAATGTCCTAATAAGTTTTTCCCAATTTTTAGTTTCCCATTAATATTTAAATTTAACATTTAATATTTATAATTTCCAAGTTTTAAGTAACCAAAGTTCCCTTTATCACAATTCATCACAAAGTCTAATATTCAGGATACACGTCTTATCTATTTGAATATATTCTATTTCTCACCATCTTACGTCATCTAATTAATAATACAGTATAACATTCTTATTTTCTATTAATTTCCAAATGTCTTAAATTTAGTAACCAAAATTTCTCTTGTTTCAAAATCAAATACTTCCTCTCTTTTTCTCTTAATGTCTACTATCTCATATTTAAGCTAGTACAGTTCTTATTATATCAGCTAAGTAAAAACATGTTTATTACATTTATCAATAGATTTTTAGCTTATATATCTTAATTACTTTTACATTCAACCTTTATAAACAAATCAATATGCAAATTTAACTTTTAATATTTATACTTCCAAGTTTTAAATGACCAAAGTTTTCTTTATCTCAGTTCATAACAAAATCTAGTATTCAAAGTACATATCTTGTCTATTTGAGTATATTCTATTTTAATCCTCACTAATAAGTCAAAACCCCAATTTTCTTCAGCCTTATTCTAGCTTTCTTTCTTTGCCAACTCGCCTTCCATATCCGTGCTTTTAAGTCATCGAATAGATGTCCCTCTGTTATTATATATATTGTTTGAGATAAAAGAGGCCATCCAGTCGCCATTTTTTTGGAAGAGCTAACAAATCGTCTCTCTATTTTTCCAACTCGACGTAATTGTCCTGAAATGTTTATCTTCCCTTTGGTTTGTTCTTCTTGATCCCCAGGTTTTTTCTGATTTATATAGAAAGTCTTTTCCATTTTCAGTGTTATCAGTCCCTTTTCTGGGTTTTCCATTAACTGTGTTTGTTGATTAGTTGAATCTTCTATCATAGTATTTGATTGTTCCACTTCTTCTATTATATTCTGTGTAGTTGATTCTTTGATTGTAATCAAAGTTTGGGTTCGTATATTTAGGCTGACATCTTGTTCTTTTCTGTAGCTTCTTATTTCATCAGAAATTGTACGAATAGTTTCATAAATTGCTTTCAACATAAAGAGAATCTGTTCCTGATCTTCATCCATGTTCTCTTAGTTGTGTGTTAAATTAAAAGCTTTACAATCAGAGAATGAAAATAATTTTGTCACTGAGTATAGAACACAGCTGGGCTTCTCACAGCTGATATCTGCCAAGGTTGCAAAAGTCTTATCTATAGTCTGGGCTTCAAGTCAAGTCTCTTTTAGACAATAACAAGTTGTAATATCAGGTTTAGCCACACGATGTCGTCCATACCATTTAAGATTTTTGTTAAATCCAAAATTTTTATAATTCTTTTTCCAATTTTACTTCTTTTTTGTAAGTAAAAACCCAAATCTTCAGTAAGAATAAGAAATCTTTTAGTCCTCAAATTTTAGAAAGATAGAAATCCAGTTAAAATCAGGTTATTCTTTCAGCATTTTAAACTCCCCTGGATAGTCAGTCACCGCTGTTTTTAGAGGGTGGGATAGAATTTCCCTTCCCTCTCTCCACAGGGGGGAAAATACTTTGGGCAGCTTGTACAGGTGGAAAAAATAGGATTGAAGAGAGGTTCAGATCTCACCCAGTCTCATCCACGCTGCTTTATAGGTGCCTGGTGGTAAGTTTGACTTCGGCTGTCTGCAGCCTAGTGACGGGCCATATTTCTATGGCCGGTCTTTCGTCCGCCAGTTTGTAGGGCTTCCCTGGATCGAGCGGAAGGGCTACCGCCCTCCCGTGATCAAGCGGGGGTCACCTCCTTGCTTGTCGCCCCTACAGGGTGACTTTCGACCCTTTCCAGGGTCCCCCAGCAGAGCAAAATCGGACGCGGAAGACAGAGCTCGCCTTCCAGCGTCCGTGGCGGCCACGTCGGCAAACCGGAAGTCTCTACTCCTTTATTTTTATCTATGGTGAGACCTTTTTCCTTTCTTGTTCTTAATTTTTTTTTTTACTTGTGAACTGCCCAGAGTTGTTAGAGAAAAGAAATAAATAAAATAAATTATACAGCCTATCTAACATTCACTGCAACTCACTCAGGCTCTCAGCCAACAACAGTGCATTGTCTTCATAAAAAGTAAACATTCAATTCCAGCCAACACACCTCTAATGACATTACAATCATTCCTTATACAAATATATTAATCAAGAAGAAATACTGTGGAAATCACGAAGAAACCCGGAGATGTTACTTTTTCCCCCATCAGTATATTTAATTCTGAATTACCTACATAGATTGAAATTACTAGTCTTTGTGATTCAGGCAGGAATCTTTCCTATCTGGAGTTGCAGATTTTGAAATCTTTGGCAAGCTTTATTCTATGGTTCAAATGGCAATTTTCAATACAGAAACTCAGCCCTGGAATATATGAAGTTCAAGGAAATAGAAGAACCCTTGAGAAGAGACAGAAGTGATTCCCTCACCACTACAAATTCCTCCCAAGCAAAAGACACAAGGCGGAAAAGAAAAAGGATGAGTGGATAGAGATACCTAAAAATTAAGGACTATTAGCAATAATCACTGTTACGGATAATCTTATCATGACAGGCATTAAATTAAATGGCTCTTGGGAGAATTAGAAGAGTGTTGATCTATGTATCCATCAGCACATGAGTCCTTCTCTCTTCCAGCCAGTCCTTATACTATGCTTTTGTTGCTGAGTTGGTATGGGTGAACCTAATTAAGAATCATGACTAATTTGTTCTTTGAATAACATCTCTGTAAATCCCTCCAGAAGAGACTGGTGGGAATAATAAAGGGAAAACTGAATCATAGCTCCTGGCCAGCAAGTTATATTGCACAGAAAAAGGAAAAGAAACAGATGTTTGCCAGGACTATGATTATAGCATACTACACAAGAATAACATGGGACAAATATGAGAGGCGTCACGGGAAGGCCAAGCGAGAACCAATGCTATTCTTTTTTTTCCCCATCTCACTGGGACCACCCAGAGCCATGAAGGCTTCCCTCTCCTACTGCCAGTTGCTATGGAACCTTTCAGTAATGACCTCAGTAATAAACCATGAGACAGACTGATTTAAGAAGTTTTTAAGAAGAGACTGGACAGCCATTTGTCTGAAATGGTATAGGGTTTCCTGCCTGCGCAGGGGGTTGGACTAGATGACCTCCAAGGTCCCTTCTTGTTGTTGTTGTTGTTGTTGTTGTTGTTATTGTTATTGTTATTATTGTTATTATTATGGTTGAGAGGGGGACATACCAATCTATGTATAAGCATCAGTATAGAGATGACCTATGCAAGGACTGGAGGGGGGGAGGAGAGAGCATGTCTTGCAACTCAAGAATCCATATGCAGAGACAGCCTGAATATTAGATCAACTGAGGCAGAGGCTCCAGGTGGTAAAAGGGTATAAAATGGGCAATGGCAAAAGCCTACGCCGCACCCCTAAGTTAGCATGCTAAGAATAGTGCCCTACCAAAATCAAACTAAGATTTAATAATCAGGCAGGCAGCTTTTGATGGCAGAGATAATGTGCATGGAAAACAGCTTGCCTTCCAATCAAGGAGCAAAGTATCTACTGTCCCTGGCAGTTTCATACTACTGTAGCTAATGAAGTAAATGCAAGTCCCTCATAATAGAAGATGCAAGTCACAGACATTTGGTCTATTCTGCTCTACTCTGCCCCAAGGGCAGCAAGCAATGAGCAGAGCTGAGAGAAGATCCACCCTCAGATCACCCCCATCAAAGAAAAAAGAAAAAAAGAAGAGCTGCGGGATGGGGCAGGACTTTCCTCGCTATGCTTACATAATGGAAAGGGACACCCTTTCCAAAATAGAAAATGTTATCATTTTAGAGAAAATAAAACACCCTTAGGGATGGTACCTGAAAGAATACAGTACAGGTAGTCCTCAACTTACAATCAGGGTTGAGCCCAATATTTCTGTTGTTAACTGAGACATTTGTTAAGTGAGTTTTGCCTCATTTTACAACCTTTCTTGCTATAGTTGTTAAGTGAATCACTGCAGTTGATAAGTTAGTGACATGGCTGTTAAGTGAATCTGGCTTCTCCATTGACTTTGCTTGTCAAGAAGTCACAAAAGGTGATCACATGACCTTGGGACACAGCAATGGTCATAAGTATGAACCAGTTGCCAAGCATCCTAATTTTGATCACATGACCAAGGGGATGCTGCAAAGGTTGCAACTGTGAAAAACGGTCATGAGTCACTTTTTTCAGTGCTGTTGTAACTTCGAATGATCACTAAATGGCCTGTTGTAAGTCAAGGATTACATGTGCTCTAAATAAACCTAAGATGAAACATAGATATAAATTTAGTAGTAATTGCCAACTTTATATTTTTCATATGATCATTACTGGGCTTGAGTAATTTCAAGTGGCCAGGGAAATACCTTTTCTAATGCAAACAGAAAACCCATAGAAATACAAGACGGCATTGAAAGATTCACGAATGGAATTTATTCCTCATAATACAATTTAAGACTTTCAGAGCATTTTTCACAATAAGTTACAATTAAGAACCCTACATAATTGCAGTTTGCTAATTGCAAACTGCTTAAAATTGCAAATTTGAAAAAAGCATGGCAAAAAACTTAATAAAAGATTTTTTAAAACCCTTGAAACAAAGCATGTATTTTCATCCCCAAGAAATAGATGAACTTATTTAAAAGATTGCATTTATGGAATCTGAGAAAAGGACTGTTCTATTGGACTATTCTGGGAAATTATTTCATATGGACTGACCTGGTACATTTTTAAGAAAGCCCTGTCACTTGTTCTTGCCCACCTCAGTGTACTGTGGAGAATTGAGGGAGAAGGGGTGTTCCATACATGTAACTTTTATTTTACAGAGAATAATCATCTAGGGATACAGAACAACACAACCAAAAGGAACCTTGGAGGTCTTCTAGTCCAACTCCTTGCTTAAGCAGGAGACCCTATACCATTCCAGACAAATGTTCTTAAAAACCTCCAATGATGGAGCACCCACAACTTCTAAAGGCAAGCCATTCCACTGATTAATTGTTCTCAGTGTCAGGAAATTTCTCATCAATTCTAGGTTGGATCCCTCTTTAATAAGTTTCCACCCGTTACTTCTTGTCTGCCCCTCAGGTGCTTTGGAGAATAGGTACCTGAGGGCAAGACAAGAAGCTAATCAATTAATTAAATAAATAGAATGGCTTATTGTCCTCTATTACAAAGCCATTCCATGTTAGAGGTAAAAAGAAAGAAGAATAAGGACATTGAAGCTACCTTTAAAACAGCATCTGAACTGAACAAGCGTGCAGAACATCCAGCCTTTCCAAAAATATGGTGAGATGCATTATACTTCTGTTTAAAGTATATCATTATTTCCGAGGTTGTTTCTGTACCAATCAATTAACGTATGTAATTGTTATACAAATATGCTTTGCCTTTTCTCCTCTTTGGAGGCAACGTATTTCCTTTTTTAGTAATGTAAAACTGGACACACTACTCCTAGAGGTGTGGTTGTGAGGTGAAGAAAGAGACTTGCGATATTTATTACGAGTGATGATATCACAAGGTTACTCAGTAGAAGGTCCTATGATCCTTACACAAACATATTCCCGTCAAAAGGTTTCCACTAACTGGTAAAAGAATGAGTTTTTGTACTACAAAATACCGAATATTGATTGCTGAAATAACTTTTAGAACATAGGAACAACAAAATGTACTCAAATATTCATTCAGTAAATTATGTGATCTTAATGTGCTTCGTGCATTCAAGAGCTCTTCACCCGAGGGGCAAAATAACATGATCACTTACAAATTTCAGCACAGAGTACTTTCTGACAACTTGTGTCAGTTGCAGTGATTTTTTAAAATGCCCTATTCTTGTAATAAAAGCATTGCCTTAAAGAAGAAAGGAACCCAGGGAACCACCTCCACAAGAGAGGCCCAATAATCTGCATTGTGCCAAAACATATCCACACACATTCATGTCTTGTTCATTTGGAAAATTTCTTCACAGCACCCCTCTCCATATCTGCAGTAGTAAAACTGTGAGTGAACCAATGGCTGGGAAGAGGGAGGTCTTGTCCTGACACTGACTGGGATCTGGCTCTCATTGATTTGCTGTTACTGAAGCAAATAAGAGTGGATGCTGCGGTCAGGAACTCAGAAGCTCCCCTCAGGCATTTCCTGGAACAGGCATTGCTCATATGGCCTTCAGTTTCAGAAACTGCACACAAACACTTCTGCCTCAGATCTGGAATAACTCCCTTGCTTTTGCATAAATGGGTGGACGTGCATTTCTATATTCTTCATGGCGTTTTTCTTTGGAAGAAGCTCTGAATGATTGTTTGTCACACTGTTAATTACACAGAAGACTTCTCTAGGGCCATTTCCCCACTCTTCACTTCTACCGTCTTCACAGCATTACCCAGCCATCACTTAAGTGATATAAGTGATATAAATCACAGCCTGTTGTTGTGATTATTTATTTAGGCACAACCATGGTTGTTTGACTTTCAGAGTCTTCTGGGCAGCAAACATTGTTATCAAGAATATGTTCCAAAAGGGCCTAGCCACTCACCTCTAAATTCAGTTTCTTACAATATTTCCCCGGGTTATCTCAGTATGAATTGTGGTTTTTAAAAATATTTCTGATGTCATGGAGCCATTCTTGTTACCCCATCTGCTTTGTCACCTAGCTCAGGACAAGCCGGTGCGGTTGTATGCCCAATATCAGCACGGAAGGTTGACTCTCAGAAACTTTCACTGTGAATTATTCAAAGAGTTTAATAGGTGTTTAGCTTTTGCTTACATTCCTAAGAGTCTAAATTCCTAAGTGCAGCCTTACTAATGTTTGTTTGGTGTATCTATAGGCCACCCAACTCAAAATGACTCTGGGCAGCACACATATTGCATAAGGTTTTCCCCACCATCACCATCTCTTTGTGGCAGACTCTCCAGAATCATAGCCAGATCCATCTTAAAACCTTGATTTTTTACTTTAAAGCCTTATAAGACTTAGGATCACATTCTTTAAATATCTCCTCATGAGCCTGACCCTCAGATCAGTTAGTCAAGAAACAGGGCTTCCTTCGTGGTAGTCCAGAAATTCCTTCATGTTAATTTGGGTTTTAGGTTGTGCAACTCTTTTTAACAACTAAAACCACTTTCTTAATCTCTATTAGATTGGAATTATAAAAAAAAAACCTGAGAGTTCCTGCTCTTTGTGAGGTTCATGGAATCTGAACAAGACAGCAGATCTTCTCCGGTGGTTCGTGCATTATGGAACATGCATCCCCTGGAGGCTTAAAGGGCTCCTTACTTTCGGGAGGAACATTACAACCTTCCACTATTCCACTAGGCATTTGGCTCCATTTGATTGGCTATGGGCACCTCTCTCTACTAATTTGCAGTTTTTGTAGGTTGCACTGGTTCTCTCTGTATGACTTTTGTCCTTTTTCTTTCTTTGTTGTACACTCCCCACAATCAAATAATTGGGATAATTTATAAATGTGATAAAACTAACCAACCAACAAATAATAAACTTCACAAAATAGTCTGTATCCTAAAGGCTACCATATACTTGAAGCCTTCCTAGCTCTTGCTTTTACAAATATGTGTGAATAGATAGGGTTAAAATAGCAATCTGATAAATACTGAATTAAGTAGATAGTTCAATTTGTTTAGACCCAGTAAAATGGAACAAAATAGTTTTGTTTATCAATTTTTTTAGCAATAAAGGAGACAGGGAAGTGGATTTTTTTTTGTTCATACATCAAAATGTAAGCCTACATATTTTAGAAGCCTCCATGCTCCAGAATTTAATTGGAGCCTGATGACTTGGTGCTGATAATGTTTCCTCTCCCCAATCCATTGCCTCTCTCAGTATCATATTAACCATGGTCACTTCAACAGAGATCCTAGCAGAGATGACTAGGATCACAGTGGTATCTATAGGAGGTCAGGTACTCTTCTCCTGAGGGACAAATTTTGTTCCATCTCCAGGAACCAATCCCTGGCTGGGCCCCAGGACACAGTCATGAGTCACCTTTTGCCATCTGGTTCCTGCATGCTTGGGAGCATAAATGCATGATCAATCAGCTTGGCCACAACCCCACCCTCCCATTTTGTACATATTTCCTGGAAGTGGGTAAAGTCATCCTTTCCAGTTTTGGAGGAGGGTGGGAAGTGAATCATTGTCTTGTTGCATGAAATCCATCATTAATATCTGCTTTAAGGAAGAGTTAAAGGATTTCAAAATGAACTCAAAATGAACACCACTGCCAGCTCTTGACAAAGCACAGGGTTAGAGTCTAGAAAAAGGCTGTGGTGAGGCATGGCCCAAAGAAAAGTCTGCTCCTTTCAGGTTGACAGCGAAGCCCCAAAGCATTCAGAAATTCGAGCAAGACCATTCACGTAGGAGATTGTATCACCATAGATTTCTCAACTGAAGCATACATCTAAAACAAGAATTAAAAATGCATGCGTAATAATAATGTAGGACTTATGTAAGTCAGAAAGAGTGCCTAGAATAAATTACATTTATACACAAAATGTATATATGCTTTTGAGTTTCTTTTGGCAGAAAAGTAGAAGGTAGGTATTTAAATATACATTCAGCACATTATTGCTGAACAGAAAAAGAAATATTTGACATTTTAGAAATTATTAACCTGTGGGAATATATGGATGGAGACTAATGACAGTGAACCCATGGTAAAGCTCTCAAATACATAAAGAATAAATATCCTTAACAGCAGACAACCACAAAACATGTGTTTGTATGATAAGGTGATTGAAGAAAACATTGAAGGCTGAAAATTGTGATTACAGATACTTAGCACAATATTGACTGGGAATAAGGATTAAAAGGCTGCTAACATATCTGCTTACATCAGGAGTTGTCTCTGAAAACATCTGTTTTATGTCAAAGAATCAGAAGGATATCAGAATACTCTGGTAGCACCTTTTCCGACTAATACATTTTATCAAAAGGCATAAATTTTTCATAAGCTCCAGTTCATTTCTTCAGATACACCATTTTCAAGAGGAACAGATCTGGAATATGTTAAATACAAATCTTCAAACAACACAGTCAGAATGAGTGAATTTCAGTAGTGAAAGGAGCTGTCCATTATTCTCAGCCCCACATTGGAGCTAATGGGAAATATCCCACTTGTATTGACTGGTGACCTGAAGTGCTTCAGCCACAAACTTACAGATATATTCTATTCTCATTTAGGGTGACTGATCACACCACTTACTGAAAGTGCAGAACTGGGACGGAAGTCAGCAGATTTGTTTCTGACTTTTCCCTACCTAAATTTGCCCAATCTGAACAAGGCTATGATTAAAAAAGAATCTGTATGTCTGTGGAAATAGTATTTTCCTCACCACTTACAGCCATGAGTATTACCAGCTGAGCAGAAAGAATGAAAGGGCTTCTCTGATTTTTGGCCTAGAAGACAAGTGCTGGGAAGAAGAAATCAAGTTGAGGCTCAGAAACAGGCCTTTGAGCAGGGTTGTCTAACTTGTGGACTTCAACTCCCAGAATTCCCTAGCCAGCATCACAGGCTGGGGAATTCTGGGAGTTGACGTCCACAGGTCTTAAAGTGATCTCAGTTCTAAGTACGAGCAGAGAATGTTAATTAAAATCTTATCATAAGGTGCCACTAAAGAACACTGTGTCCTGTTTAGTTTTGCAAACATACTTATTTTGGGGGCTGTTTACTTATGCAATTTTTTTTTCTGCTGCAAAAAGAAAAAGAAATTTGCCTCCTTTATTTGCAATTTTTGCTCCTCTCCCATTGTTGTTGTCTTTTTGTTGAAAGGTGTTTTGCGCTTAATACCAGCAGAATAGGTTGAAATTCCCTTTCATTCCAGGAAAAATTGCACTTAATATGTAACAAACTAAATTTGTAACAGCTATTGTAATCAAGATTGAAAAAAATGCAGCAGTTTGGATGGCTCCAAACAGCATCATCTATATCTCTTTGGTACTGTTGAAAGAAAAATCTTCATCAGGGTCCAGTCCAAGCTGGGAATAAACAAAATGGAGACTGCTTTAGAAAGAAGGTTGTAGTTTATTGAAGAGGAGAGCCAGACAGAAATGAGGCTCTGGGAAAGCTGATCACATGTTGCTGGGAGTGGTGGGTTTTTATACCTTCTGGGGCTCTTGAGGTTGTTTCCTGTTCCTGTTTGAGGCTTTGTATTTCCTGTGTCATGTACTTTGACCTGAGTCTGAGTGTGCCCTTTTGGTATTGGTGGGTTAATCCTATTATGTCCCCAAAGGTCATGTCTTTTAGAGTTTGGGTGGGGTATGTAGATTGTAGGTGTCTTTGTTTCCCTAATCTCATCAGTTTCTAGCTTCCTGGCTCCAACTTTCCTGAATGGATTATTACATCTGCATTTCTAAAAGCTGGTTTCTGCTGAGTTTTCTGGCTAGGGGGAGGGAGAAGTTTCTGCCTTTTTTAAGATCTCCATTATTCCTTTGGAGAAATATATTCTGGCTTTTTAATATTCCCCAAAATATTTCTCTGGATTCTTCCCACAGTACCATCTGGTGATCATTTGAACTTCTGCATCTGGTGGTCTTAGAGTTGTGCATTTCAGCATCACAGAGACTCCATCAAGAGAAGTACAATGCTGCAAACAAAATCAGGGAAACTACACAAAGAGACTCCTTTGGCTGTTATGGTTGTCCTGACTTAGCCTCCTGGAACCACTGCAAAAGGCATGACTGCTGATTCCTGAGGAAATACAGTGCATAAGATCAAAATCTACATAGCCTTTACATGGTCGCATGCCAAAAAGCTGAGATGGCCAGGAAAAAGAAGTAGCTCACGGAAGGAGAAAAACGTAAACTTATTGAAATTAAATCACAAAATTATTAAAGTAATTAAATATAAGTAATACGATTTTCTTCCCACGCAACTAATAAAAATAATTAAGATAATTCAATTTACTCCACATATAGCAAATAATTTTTCTGTTCTGTCATATTAAAAATTACAGTTCATCGGCAAGGTTTAGGTGGACTAAGTCCTTGAGACTGGCAGGAGGTGGAGTGAAGGTGCAGGCCTGCAACCATGGCCCACAGATGGTGTTACTTCAAATGGAAATTGTAAGATTAAGTATGAGCCTTGAAATCAGCTCCCCACACAAAGCCTAAGCCAAATATCTATGCCATTTTTTGTATGCCCTTAAGTGTAACAGCACAACCAATTACACTGTCAATGCAAGCACGCTAGCAAACAAATCCAATATGTTTCTACCCTTTCACACTCTAGTCAATATTTTGCTACCAATCCAAAATATTGCCCCTCTGTCATGTACTCAAGGAAATGAATATTCCATCTTCCCCGAAATATTGATGTGGTCTTGTTTTTGAATATATTGATGCTATGATGTTAGTGAGTTACTGACTATACAAGTAGTCCTCAACTTACAACCATTCATATAGTCACCATTCGAAGTTACAACAGCACTGAAAAAAGTGACTTATGACCGGTTCTCACATGACCATTGCAGCATCCCCATGGTCGTGTTATCAAAATTCAGACTCTTGGCAACTGGCAGGTGTTTATGATAGTTGCATTGTCCCAGGGTCATTTGATCCCCATTCGTCAAGCTGGCTTCCGACAAACAAAATCAACAGGGGTAGCCAGATTCCCTTAACAACTGCAGTGATTCACTTAACCACTGTGGGGGGGAAAGGTCAAAAACTGGGCATCACTCACTTAACAATTTAGCAATGGAAATTTTGCACTCCATTGTAGTCATAAGTCAAGGACTACTTGTATTAGGAAATGATGCAACATGTAGAGAAAGGAGTTTAAGAAATTAAGCAACAAGTATACAGAGAATCTCATAAGGCAAATGAGTTAAATGAGGAAAAGGTGAGGTGGAAGTTGGAGCTGACTTTTCTCTTTGTGGAGACCAAAGTTTAAGCAAGTCAAGTAAAGATCCAGCAGATGCATTTACATAAACATGGTTAGGGTTTTTGTTTTATGCAGTTCAGTGGATGATGCAAACTCAACTATAATAATAATAATAATAAAGTTGGAAGGGACCTTGGAGGTCATCAAGTCCAACCCCCTGCTCAGGCAGGAAACCCTGTACCATTTCGGACAAATGGCTGTCCAGTCTCTTCTTAAAAACTTCCGGTGTTGGAGCACTCACTGCCCCTGGAGGCAGGTTGTTCCACTGGTTAATTGTTCTAACTGTCAGGAAGTTTCTCCTTAGTTCTAGGTTGCTTCTCTCCTTGATTAGTTTCCATCCGTTGCTTCTTGTCCTGCCCTCAGGCACTTTGGAGAATAGCTTGACTCCCTCTTCTTTGTGGCAACCCCTGAGATATTGGAACACTGCTATCATGTCCCCCCTCATCCTTCTCTTCATTAAACTAGACATACCCAATTCTAGCAACCGTTCCTTATATGTTTTAGCCTCCAGTCCCCTAATCATCTTTGTTGCTCTTCTCTGTACTGGCTCCAAAATAAATTTAATTAATTTGATTACCTGTGTTTTATCGGGACACAGGGAGAATGGACTTGCAAGATAGCAGAAGATATAGCTAGATATAGCTAGTTTGCAGTCAATTTCCAGACTTCCTTTTCATTGTCTGTTCTGGCTGGGACTGATGTGAGTTGAATTTTTTAAAAAAATAAAGATTCTACCAGGTGACTACTCCCTGATTTAGAAGTATAGGTAGTCCTCGACTTATGACCACAATTGAGCCCAAAATTTCTGTTGTTAAGTGAAACATTTGTTAAGTGAGTTTTGCCCCATTTTATGACCTTTCTTGCCATAGTTGTTAAGTGAAGCATAGCAGTTGCTAAGTTAGTAACTCGGTTGTTAAGTGAATCTGGCTTCCCCCTTGACTTTCCTTGTCAGAAGGTCGCAAAGGGTGATCACATGACCTTGGGACACAGCAACCGTCATAAATATGAGTCTGTTGCCAAGCATCTGAATTTTGATCATGTGGCCATGAGGATACTGCAAAGATTGTAAGTGTGAAAAATGGTGATAAGTCACTTTTTTCAGTGCTGTTGTAACTTTGAACTAAATGAACTGTTGTAAGTTGAGGACTCGTACTACGCTCAGAATCTACATACTTCCCAAAACTAGAGACACACACCTGTATGGCTTGTCAGTGCTCAGTTTCAACTAAAAACAAAATCCATGGTTATTGTTGTGTCCTGGGCCTTGCTGAGTCATTCAGCAAGGCTCAGAAAGTCTGCAGAAAGGTTGCAGAGACCAGAACGGTTGCAGAGACCCAGGCAGACCACGTGTCTGCCCGGGACCCAGACAGGCTGTCTCCAGCCTTGCGCACATGCGCAAGGCGGGAGAATAGCCTGCAATCATTGGCTGAGCATCCCCTTGTACTGGGAGTATAAAAGGGCTTGTTGCCATTGTTCGCTTGCTTCTGTTCAGTGCATGTACCAATAAAAAGACATCTTGTGTTGTGAACTGCCTCGTCTCAAATGTCTGCTTGTGCGAACAGAACAGTTATCACTTTCTGTTCTCCTTTTGCAAGAAATTCCTCCTTTGTGAGAAATCCCCAGTTTCTGTCTGGCAAAGGAAAAGAGAAGGATCAAAACACAAACAATGTAGACAGTGACAACATAGTGAAAATGATTGCCTGGCTCATGATTCCCACAAATTATCATGTCTCTACTCCCAACAAATTGTTCAGAAAGCACTTGCCTAGCAGGTTTTAGAAACAGCAAAACAACCCCAATACTTAATATTCTTCATTCCTTCATAACTGGGTAATAGAATGAGACAAAATGTCCACATTTCTGCTAATTCAGTTTGTACTCCCAATATGTTACCTTATCTTTAACTTCACTAAAATAAACAAGTTAACAATTAAAACTCCCGCCCCCTCTTTTTTTGGAGAAAAGCCAACCCAACCATATCCAAGTCATCTTAACCCGTAATGCCACAGATGAATCAACTGGATTACTCGAAAAAGACACAGCCCCATCTAATTGTTGATTTGAACTCTGATTTCCAGTATCTCAGTATCTCATGTTTATTTGATTGCTCTATTTATCACTTTCAGATTTAGAAAAAGAGACAGATTCCATTGTATAGAAGCATATGTTGTCATTGCTTGTTACATAGGCCTAAGGCTAAGCCAAGACCTTGATTGCTATTTTTATGAAGCCATACATAAACCCAGTGGCATTTTTTATGGATTTCCATTAGCCAAAGTCTTCCATTTGTTCCAGCTTGATTTTATTTTTTTGTGCAGCTAACGAGTAGGCTGGCTTGGTCGCTCAACAGTGAGAAACTGGTAAAGCGGGGACAGCAGCACCTGCATTTTCTGCGTCGCATGAGAAAAGCACATCTTCCTTCCCCTGTCCTGACCACTTTCTACAGGGGGACAATCGAGAGCATCCTGTCATACAGCATCACAGTCTGGTTTGGAGGCATCACTGCTTCAGACAGGAAGGCGGTTCAGAGAGTGGTGAGAATGGCTGAAAAGATCATTGGCAGTTCCCTCCCTCCCATCCAGGACATAGCACAGAAGCGTTGCTTGAGCAGGATCCATAAGATTATCTGGGACACTACACATCCTCTACATGACCTGTTTTCCTTGTTACCTTCTGGGAGGAGGCTTCGTGGTATCCGCAGCAGAACATCCAGATTCAGCCATAGTTTCATTCCATACAGTATTAACCTTGTGAACTCTCAAGCTTCCTCCTTCCATTATATATTCAAGATGGACAGTATTTAATATTTATTTGTTATGTATATGTAAGGGTGTGGGTCTATACATATGTTGTATATAGCATGTTTTAGGGGTGGGTCAACTTACAGTATTCAAAGGCAGAACACAGTTTTACTATCTTATCTATTTTGAAGTTGCTTGTGATTTCTCCCTGAATAAATTATCAAAAGACTATTACTTGCTATTGCAAAGTAAGAATGACAATGAACAACAATTTAACTTTTATACATATACATTCATACCTATGCTACATTTCGGCTGCACAGGCCTATTTGAAGCATGGAGTGGGGAACTGCTATGGTCTAGTTTTTTCTCCATAACGTCAAATTGGAAGTGATCCAACTCATTATTCAGGGCAGGGTCTGCCAAAACATTTTGGACAGCTGGCAATCCAACCTCTGTTTGAAGTCAGCCAGTTCTATGGATTAGAATAGCTCTTACATCAGGAAGTTTCACTTAATACCTGCTCTCAATCTAAATCCCTGCAGTTCAACACTTTCTGATCCCACCCTCTGGGACAACAGAGAAAATATCATTCCCTCCTGTTTAGGTATCTGAAGATATTTCAGTTTCTTCTTGTGCATGATAAACATATACAGTTCTTCAGTTGTTCTTCATAAGATTTGATTTACAGTCCCCTAGCCATCTTGGTAATCCTTCTCTGAACGAGCCAGGTCTGTCAATGCCTGGAGCTGGAGACAGTATTCCACATGGGGCCTCACCAAAGCAGGAAAACCTGCTTTGGAAAACCATTACTTCCCATGAATTGGACTTTCTTGCTCCCATAAATACATTCCAAAACAGCATTTGCCATTTTAAGCAGCTGCATCACGTTGGCTCATGTTCAACTGATGATCCAATAAAACACAGATATCTTTTTGTATGTAATAGTACCCACCCAGATCTCTTCCATCCTATTTTGTCCCCTTTGTTTTCTCCCTAAGAACAGGACTCTATATTTCTTCTTGTTCAATTTTGTCTTGCTTGTTTCAGCCCATTGTTCAAACCTGTTTATATCCATTGGAGCTTTTCTTTCTCTTCTTTTTCTGTAGTTATAGTCACTCCCCCAAAGTTGTATCCTCTTCAAATTTAATAATTAAACTCTTAATCCTTCCAGTCAGATCATTAATAAAAAATGGTGAACAGCACAGGGCTCAGGATAAAAAGCTACTGGTATTCCATTCAACACTACTCTTCTAGCTGATGAGGACCTATTGATGAATATTCTCTGGGTATGATCATTCACATCTAGCCCATATTTTACCATTTTATTACTGAGGATAGCATAAAAAACTTTGTCTTAACGTGTTACTGAATTCAGATTCATGGCAGTCCCCTGATCAATTATACTAATAACTCTTAATACACTTATACCGACAATTCTTAATTGCTGCATTCTTATCTACATACTAACTGATTTTCCATCCCTACCGGATTGCTTTCATCTTCTTCATTTCAAGACATTGGACCTTGATTATCTGCTGCTTGAGTTCATAGAAATTCACTCTTCTACAACCTAACACGTATGTCTGTTTCTTTTCTATTCCTCTTTGATTAACCCTGTTACTAAAAAAGAAAGCAATATAGAAACACAAAGTAAATTCTTCCATCTCTTTAATGCTTCTTTTTAGTCAAGAGGATCACAGGAAGCTTCCATTTAGATCAGAGAATCAAACCTGATTCTCAATTGTCCGTACAGAACATTTCTACAGCCTCCAATGCTTTCATTCCCAGCCCTTCCAAAGCAAGTTCAAACTGACCTGCAATCATCTCCACTGATGCCAATCTTGAAATGCAGGGAACATGCTGAGATCCCCAGGAGAGCCAGTCCATACTCCTGCAAGCTCATCAATGGGAAGGCTGTGGGAGGGAGAGAATCAGTTAATCTAGGGATCTTCAAACTTGGCCCTTTTATGACTTGTGACTTCAACTCCCAGAATTCCTCAGCCAGGCACACTGGCTGAGGAATTCTGGAAGTTGAAGTCCACAAGTCATAAAAGGGCCAAGTTTGAAGACCCCTGAGTTAATCAATGGCCTAACTCTTTCCCCTGCCCCCCACACTAAATAGCTCCTATTAATTACATTCATGTTGCTAGGAAATACTGCTACCATACAGGTAGCCCTTGACTTATGACAGGCTGCTTAGCGATCACTCAAAGTTACAACGGACCCCCAAAAGGTATTTGCAACTTGGTTCCAAAATTCCAAAGGCCACTTCCTGCCCTGCAACCACATTATATTTTGGGTGCTAGGCAACCAGTCTGCATTCACGGCTGTTTACAGCATCCTGCAATCATGTAACTGTGATTTACATTTTTGCCAAAAAAGATATTTACTTCCACTTTTCAACAAAAACAACACATAGCGAACAACAGGTTCATTTAACGACTGTTGCAGTTGCTTAACAACTGTGGCGGTGGCTTTAGCATCCTGGTATTCACTTAACCCTCGCCATAAGAAATGGTAAAAAAAAATCAAGCTGATCATGTGATGACCTGCTTTACAACTGTCACAACCACAATGGGCAAGTTCCATTATGGGCATAAGTAAAGGATGATCTGTACTATGAGGTTTATGAAAGCAACTGAAACTGTTAACATTAATAGCAATTATACAGTTACCATAGGACCTTTTCCCACTATCCTTGCATATGGTTCTATGCCACCCATTACAGTGGCTGGAGTGGGAGAGAAGACAACTACCTTCTAAGAAATGAAGAAATATGACAGTATTTACAGTCAGCATTGATGTGGGCTGACAACAGTTCTACTTCTGTGTGTACAAAGCACCAGTCTGCTTTGGTTTCTTCTGAGGGATTGTGTCAACATAGGAGACCTTTCTTAAGCCATGCAGAAGAGACCCACAGAGGCCACATTACCAACAATGGGAAAGAATTCATCAACTTTACTCCAATTTCAAGTGGAGAAAATACAGGCATTTTTAGGATCAGAACGGGAAATGCCTGAAAAACTCCCACTTTTCATTTAACCAAACAGTAATCTTGGATTAGTGTCTCAGTGAAGGACAGATAATGTGCACCTGTACAGACATGTACTTTAGGGGAAATGAAGAAATCCCCTTCCTTGACAGGCAGGCGCCCATTCTGCTTCTAAGAAAGTTCTCTCTTTTGCCAAAAAGTGGGGGGGGGAAGAAAGAGATTGGAAGAGGCAGAAATTTTTCAGAATCAGTTTGACTCTGATTTCCCCTCCAGTACAGAGATTAAAGGTCTGGCCATGATCTGTGGAGTAGAAAATCTGTGGCTGACAAATAAAGTGAAACAGCAGATGAAGAAACAGGAGGTGAGGAAGAGTGAAGAGGAATAGTTTATAGAACATGGTAAGAAAAATCCAGATCTATCAGGTTTACAGGTCATTCTGTGAGATTTTCAGTGCACAAATTACAATTACTTGTTAGAGAAGGTACATTTAACTTTCCACACATTCAGACATTTATTTATTTATTTATTTATTTATTTATTTATTTATTTATTTATTTATTTATTTATTTATTTATTTATTTATTTATTTATTTATTTATTTATTTATTTATTTATTTATTTATTTAATTTATTTGAGAGAGAGAGAGAGAGAGAGAGAGAGAGAGAGAGATCCAACTGGCTTTCATAGCTAAGGCGGGACTAGAATTCCCTATCTCCCACTTTCTAGCCTGGTACCTTACCAAACTGGCTTTCTTATATTTAGGCATTCATCCTTGTGTGGTTAGGAGCTGGAACAAGGAACCTCACAATTCAGTTCTTCTTTGGATTCAATTCAAGAATAATTTGTCCCTGCTGAATTTTGGTAAGTGACAATATTGAGAACCCTCTGGATCCGTTTCAATACCTGTGCTTAATGCTGCAAAACATATATAGGTAGTCCTCAATTTGGAACCCTTCGTTTAGCAACTGTTCAAAGTTAAAATGACACTGAAAAAAGTGACTAATGACCAGTCCTCACACCAGTCCTACAACTGCTGTAGCATCCCCATGCTCATGTGATCCAAATTCAGGGCACTTGGCAACCAGCATAGCTGAAGCATCCTGGAGTCATATGATCACCATTTGCAACTTTCCCAGTCAACTTCTGACAAGCAAAGTCAATGGGAGAAGTCAGATACGCTTATTGATCAAAATGAAATTTAATGTGGAGAAAAGCAAGGTTTTACACCTGGGCAGGAAAACCAAAGGTACAAGTACAGATTAGGCAAAACCTGGCTCAAAAACAGTAATTGTGAGAGGGACCTTGGAGTCTTAGTGGATGATCACTTAAATATGAGCCAGCAGCCAAAAAAGCTAATACAATCCTGGGTTGTATAAACAGAGGCATAAAATCAAAATCACATGAAATATTAGTACCGATTTATAAAACCTTAGTAAGGCTACACCTAGAATACCCCATCCAGTTTTGGTCACCACATTACAAAAAAGATGTTGAGACTTTGGAAAAAAATGCAAAGAACAACTAAGATGATTAAAGGTCTGGAGACAAAAACATATGAAGAATAGTTGCAGGATTTCAGTTTGTCTAGAGAAAAGTGTAGAGAAAAGAAGGCCTAGGGGGGACACGATAGCACTATTCCAGTATTTGAGAGGTTGCCACAAAGAGGAGCGGGTCAACTTATTTTCCAAAGCACTAGAGGGGCAGGACAAGAAACAATGGATGGAAACTAATCAAGGAGAGAAGCAACCTGGAACTAAGGAGAAACTTCCTGACAGTGAGGACAATTAACCAGTGGAACAGCTTGTCTTCAGAGGTGTGGGTGCTCCATCACTGGAGGCTTTTAAGAAGAGACTGGACAGTCACTTCTCTGAAATGATATATGGTCTTGAGCAGGGGGTTGGACTAGAAGACCTCAAAGGTCCCTTCCAGCTCTGTTCTGATTATCGATTATGATTCACTTTAAAACTGTAGCAAGAAAGATCATAAGATTGGGTGCAATTCATTTAACAACTGTTTGTTTAGCAATCAAAATCCTGTATGGAACATAATAGGTTGCAGACATAATTTTGATTGCCTTTTTCATGAAAGTCTTATAAGATAATCCCAATCAAGCTTCTCACAACATTATTACTTTGATCAACTCATTTCTGAAACATTCTATCAAATGATACTTTCGTAAAATTAAAAAAGAAACTAATTTACTTCAGAATACTTGTTGGCAGTTTATTAAACTTCAGTATTTCTTATTCTGTTTATTTGTTCAGATGCTATTGCAGCTTCCGAAGATCCAGTACAAGTAGAGATTTTGGAGAAATTAACTGTACTTCTTAAACCAGTAGCCCTTTTTAATAAGAAATTGATGAAACTGATATTTACTCAACTTCAGAGATAATGAGCTGGAACATTCTGGCTTAGTAAACTAAGAGAAAATTGCATTAAACAATATAAAATTTCTACAATCTTCCAGTGAGTTTAAGGAAATGCTTCAGATTTATTGGATGCCTGAAAAACATAGTAATTCTGGTTGGTTATACTACACTTATTGTTGGAAATATAATTTAGGACTCATTAACAACTCTGGCTACATCTTGATCTATTATTGTCACATTTTGATTTGATATCAACAGAACAATTCATATGATTTTGGATTAGATTAGAATAGAATAGAGCTGGAAGGGACCTTGGAAGTCTTCTAGTCCAGCCCCCTGCTCAAGCAGGAGAACCTATACTGTCCCAATTAAATCACAGTGTGTTATAATGCAGATGTTCTTCTTGGCTAATACCATGAAAGAACCATGGATTTTTCAGAAATCGGGGTTGGCTCAAAAAATTAACACTAGAAAAAAAACTACATCACAATGAAGAATTTTTATGAATATAATCAAAGTCTTAGAATTGTTCAGTTCCTAACTTTTCAAGCCTTTCCCCCCATTTTGGTGATGATGAAGTTCGAAGTTAACATTGTGACATTAATACTGTTGTATCTAGTTACATGTTTGTTTTGTTAATTCATTTAGCTCAATAAAATAGTAAGAAAATGCCTGTCTTGTCTCTTAAGAAGCAAATTTTTCAGTGACGGCAACCAAGTTAGCCAATGCAAAGGTGACACATACTAAGCAAAATATTCAGTAGCCTACAATTTAATACATTCTAACTAGTTTTCAGAAGTAGCTATTAGAACTTCATTATTTGGTAAAGAACATGTTAAGCTCTCTTTTGTTAAGGAGAGTATGAGACACTCAGTGTTGCCAGATACATGTCTAGACATCAATAAGTAAAATATTACCAATCTGCACCTGGGCGGGGGGGGGGGAATGACATTGCAATCTTCAAGGAAACAAGAAGCCATCATTTGATCTTAGTAATTGCATGAAAAGATATGCCTCTTAGTCTGCCCAGGTTCTCCAATGAAAAAAACAAACTACTTTGCTTTTTTCAATGTGTCAATTCCACAGAAATAATAATTTTGCATGATCATAAGGATCGAGTCAGTATGGATATGCTGTTGCATTCCATGTCTCTCTAGCAACTAATATACAAGTCGTCCTTGACTTATGACAATTGAGCCCAACATTTCTGTTGCTAAGTGAGACAGTTGTTAAATGAATTTTGACCCATTTACAACTTTTTTTTGCCATGGTTGTTAAATGAATCACTGCAATTGTTAGGTTAGTAACACAATTATTAAGGGAACCTGGCTTCCCCATTGACTTTGCTTGTCAGAAGGTCACAGAAGGTGATCACATGACCCCCAGGTCACTGCAACCGTCATAAATACGAGTCAGTTGCCAAGAATCACGTGACCATGGGGATGCTGCAAAGGTCGTAAGTAAGTTTGAAAATCAATCATAAGTCACTCTTTTTAGTGCCGTTGTAACTTCAAAGAGTCACTAAACGAACTGTTGTAAGTTGAGGACTACCTGTAGTAGGAAAGGAAAGAGTTTACTTTTCAAGGCAATTGGACTCTAATATATACCAGCAGAGAAGAACTGCCAAATATGCTGATTCCAAGAGAGCAAATTTCCACTATGCTTAACCCAAGAAATACCCTTCCTTAACCAACATGCCTTATGATAGAAATTTTCGCTGGGGGAATTGAAACCATCTTCTCTAACTGAAAACTGAAGCTACCAAGTGGGGAAAAAAGGGGGAGAATTTCCCCAAACAATGTAGGACATCTCTGAAAATATATTTTAGAAATATCCCAGGGAACACTAAGCATACTATATATTGTCTATATGGCAAAATATTCATTTTTAAATCATCCATTTTGATCAAATTACTCGAAGACTCATATATGCAATATATATCTTGTCAATGTTGGCTGATATGTCTAATAACAATGGATTTAAATTTCATTTAATCATCTGATTAAAAAATATTTTAGATAGAACTGAGCCCAAGATGTTATTACCCAGGACACCATTGAATGTACCCAGAAATTCAAAGGGATAAACTCAGACTCAGATCAGTGCATATGTTGTGTGTGTGTGTGTGTGTGTGTGTGTGTGTGTGTGTGTGTGTGTGCACAATATCCAAAACCAGCTCCAAAACAATCTGTGATTGAATTAGGGAAGATCTGGAATATCTTTCAATATGTTAGGATTAGAGATAAGAGCGTGCTTGTATCAATGGGTGCTTCAACATGCTTTTTCTTTCTCTGCAGTAAGGGAAGTGATCCAGCCAAACAAGCATCTTTAATTAAGCATACACTGGAACCAAGGGACCAGTTTTCCTAAAAGGCACATCTTTTCTTAAAAGTCAGGTGTTTGTTATAGCATGAATTGTATTATGCAATTGGTTACGGATTTTTTTGTTTTGTTTTTTTATTCCTGGGGACTGCCTTGATTAATTCCTACAGTTTTCTTGCCAAAATTTCAGAAGTGGTTGGCCACTGCCTACTTCCTAGGGCTGAGACAGAGATGCTTGCCCAAAGTCAGCCTGCTGGCTTTCTGGAAGACCAGACTAGAACTCATGGTCTCCAGGTTTCTAGTCTGATGCCTTAATTGCCACACCAAACCAGTTCTCTTACAGACTTTTAGGTGTGTGTGTGTGTGAGAGAGAGAGAGAGAGAGACAGAGACAGAGACAGAGACAGAGAGAATTGCATAATCTACATGAAATTATGATATTTGATTTTCTATCCAGTTTTTTTCAAATATAGATCAATGATGGCTGATTGCTTATTTATTAGATTTATATCCAACCTTTATTTTTGTACAGCTCCAAGAGGTTTTTCCTGTTTTCCCCACAATATCCTTGTGAGATGGATTTTAGCTAAGAAAAAGTGACTGGCCCAAAGGCACCCAGCTGAGTTTCATGTTGGAGGGAGGACTTGAACTAATGGTCTCCCAGTTTCTAGTCCAGGATCTTAACCACTACACCTAACTCTTAATTATATAGACATCTGAAATGCCCAAATCTGGCAAGTATTCTTCAGACTATATAAATATTGGCCTCTGAAGGAAAAAAAAAACCTCTTTTTTTGCTCAGAAAATTAAGAAGATCATATACAAACTAGTGGCTAAGGCTACAGGCTAGAAACCAGGAGACTGTGAGTTCTAGTGCCACCTTAGGTATGAAAGCCAGCTGGATGACTTTAGACCAGTTACTTTCTCTCAGCCCATCCCATCCCACAGGGTTGTTGTTATGGGGAAAATAGGAGGAAGGAGTATTAGATACATTCATCTCCTTGAGTTACTTATAAACTAATAAAAGCAGGATGAAAAAAATCTAAAAATGAAATATATTTTTTCAACAGTTCTTGCACTGAAGTTTTACTAAGCCAAGAAAGGCCTTAAGGCATCATTACATTTTCAAATGGTTTAACTGTAACAGATACTGTGTGCAATCCAACTGTCAGCATACCTATTCCGAAGCAAGATTCATTAGATCTCAGATTTCAAACTCTTTTTAAATATATATATATATTTACTGAACTCTGATTAACAAATATTATCGTATGTTATTTAGTTAGTACATAATATAACATCCAAGAAAAAAAAGATATATAAAATACAAAAAAAAATCCTAAAAATTAAGTAAAGAAACAGGTACTGTAGACATATAAATTTACCACACAAATTTATCATATATATAAATATTAGGATATTAATCTATTGCTACTGAGATAAACTAGAAAATCCATCCAGGGTTGAGAGAACCCACCTCTAATGTTTCATTATATTAATTGTGATTTTTTTTCCTAGTAGCAATGGAAGAGTTTTTGTTAATTCACATTTCAATTACGTCTTGGACTACAAACTTACATGTGCTTACTATAACTAGGATAATTTGTAATGATCTCAACTGTATTTTTGTGTAGATTGCCATAGGACAGGGCTGTACACATCTTTAACAATTCTGAACTACAGTACAGAAATTTACTTATTTACTTTGCTTATTCCCAATTCTCTGGATGTCTGCTGTTTAACCCCATAAACTTAAGATTGCTTAAACTTAACCTTTTAAAAGCTTAGAAGCATTATTTCACTGATTAAATTCTAGTTTTTTAATAGCATTTTAATAGTGAAACAAATTTGGTGTACGTTATTTAATTGTTAACTCAAGATCCCGCTAAGGTGAAAGGTATTTTCCTCTACGCTTTTCCAATATTTGTCAATATATGTGTAACCCATGAGTCACAACTGATTACACACCTACTATTGTGGAGGGCATGTCCTGAGAGTAACAGCTGGAACGGGAAATACCTCAAGTCATACTAGTTATTGGCACACAGAATCCAACGTATGGATATGATTCACTTAAGGTAGATTTGTCATCGTGCACTCACTCTATTTATATGGATCGTCAGCACAGAAAGGTGTTGATAAAGGGATCAAAGCAGCAGAAAGCCTCAGGCTACCAATGGCAGCCACCTCTGAGATGTGCTCCAGGGTGCAATGTGCCTTTTACTTTTTGAAAATGTGGCCACTTCCTGCAGCAAAAGGTTGCAGACATCTGCTCAACTTGAATTGGGGTTTTCCAGCAGGGGGGTGTCCTCCTCAGAAACCATGATCTTATCTTGCCAATAAATACAAACATGTCATATGCAACAACCAATTATTTGCATGCATCAAAGCATTCTTCTGCCTAACTATGAAGCTAAAGGCACCAAACCTAAATCAAAGAAAAAGGAAGAGGTCAATCATCATTCTTCTTTGCAGAGAGAGAGAGAGAGACAGAGAGACAGAGAGACAGAGACAGACAGAGAGAGATCAGCTGTTTTTAAATTCTGAAAAAAGTACACTTTTGAAGGAATAAAATAGTATTGAAATATAGATTCCAAATGAGTATACATTTTGTATTTCAGTTTTCTATTACAAGAAACAGGTTTTATATTTGGTTTCTTTCTGGAGCAAACAGCAGCAGAAGAGAGAGGGCAATGTGGATTATGAAAATGACACAGTGGGGAACATTAACCTCCTGACATAAAATGTTGCTGTCACATTCCAGCTTAGTGTCAGTTGCTTTAGTCCTTGAAAAAGACTTGATTTGAACACAGATTCATCTTTCTCATATTTAATTTAATTTCAGAATAAGCGTACCATTGAAAGAGAAATTATCAGATTGCAGAATTAGGAATACCCAAATAGTCATAGATGAGAGAATATATATACCAGGAACAGAAAGAAAGAAAAAACAATTACAAGAGTTCAGAAGAAGTTCCAGAGGTGGATGCTGGATGCCTATCTAACAAGAATTATGATCAATAACAGATCACTGACATTGTGTAAATGCCTTCAAATTCTAATGTTCTTATCACATTGAAATTAGGAGGAGCTAAAATCTCAGTGAGAGATAGTTTGGTGTAGCGGTAAAGGCATCAGGCTAGAAACTAGAAGACTGGGAGCTCTAGTCCTGCCTTGGGCACAAAGCCAGCTGGGTGACCTTCGGCCAGTCATTTTCAGCCATAGGAAGGAGGTGTGGGAAGTCAGCCCCCCAGAGAAGGAAATATTAAAAGGGCAGGGAAATATATTTCCTCAAAGGATCTTAAAGAGGCAGAAAAGCATGCCCAGTTTTTCTTAATAGCCCCAAGTCTCCCTCCCCCAAGCAGAAACCAGCTCTATAGAAATGCAGATGGAGGCCCCAGCTAGAAGATCAAGAAGACAAAGACACCTAAAATCTACATACCCCACCCAAACTCTAAGACAGGACATAATAGGATTAACACAGAGATACCAAAGGGCACACTCAGACTCAGATCAAAGTTCATGCCACAGGAACAACTCCACAAACAAAAGGCTCCAGAGGGTATAAAAACCCACTCGCTACAGAGCCATCTTTCTGTCTGGCTCTCCTCTTCAATAAACTGTAACCTTCTTTCTAAAGCAGTCGCCATATTGTTTATCCCCGGCTTGGACTGAACCATGATGAAGACTTTTCTTCTTTAAGATCCTTTGAGGAAATATATTTTCCTGCCCTTTTAATATTTCCTTCTCTGGGGGGCTGACTACCCACAGAGGCAATGGCAAACCACTTCTGAAAAATATTGTCAAGAAAACTGCAGGGACCTGTCCAGGCAGTCTCCCCGAATCAGACACAACTGCACAGAAGAAAAGAAAAACTCAGTAGAAAAAGAGCCAAGAGGAACAACCCCACCTTGTGACATGTGCACAGTTTTGACAGAGTGAAGATTTGCTCCAGTGTTCCCATAACAAGGAGGTGTAGGGAAGGGGGGGGAAGTCCCCCCAGGGACAAGGTACAAAATTTCCTATTAAGTTGTCAGAGAAACCACATTTGACAAAATATGGAACAGGTAGACTTACCATTCCATTAACTAAACACAGACCACCCATTTAGTAACAGACACTAGACAGAAGGTGATTTATTACTTTTTCCCATTTCTGTGATGTGGTGAAGTTCAGGGCAAGCTTGGCATCAGCACTTGTTATATTTGGGCTGAACCACTGCTGCATATCTTAAAATGAACATGAACATTTCATGGAACATCCCCTGTGTAATGTTGCTCCAGGACATAGTAGGAAAGGGACATGGCTAAAACCTGTGGCACTTGGGGGAGCAATGTTGCTGTTTCCATCAGTGGCACTAAATCCAAGAAAGCTCATTGGGAGGGAGGAGAAATTAAATCATCAGAGAATATGATGCCAAAGATATCTTCAAATCTGGGACAGGCCGTAACTCATAGCCTCTCCAGCAAAAAAAGTGGATAAATCTGGAGTTGTTTTACAGTACATGGTCATCGTGGGAGCTGATTGTTTTTACCTTGCTGAAAATCAAACTAGAGAACAAATAGCCCTTTATTTGGCCCAGTTTAATACAAACCCTATCCCAATAAGAGCACGTAAGGCTTTTTTTTTATTTATCCAAACAACCCTATGGAATAAACTGTTAAGATGACTGTTTCTGATGACGGCAGAATTTCTGACTTGCCCACATATGAAAACAGTTCCAGATACAGTATCATATTCACCAGACCACTCTGTTTGTAATCCTTTGAATGGAAGTAATTTGTTCCACCTTGAGAAATCCCTCTGATGCGTTGACTGCCTGGAATTCAGGATTGATTTCTATTTCCACTTAAACTCTCATCCCCTCCTAGTGGCCAGTTTTTGCACAGATCTTCAGATTTTGACGTAACTTTCTCATTGCTTGTGAACCTCCTCAAATGCATTTTTGAAAATAATGATGATAGCAATCACTTTTACAGAAGGCTCGAGGCAATATACCAAGAAGGAAAGAGTTATCTAGACTCAAGAAAATGATTACTTTGCCAATTAGTTATATTCAGAGAACAGCATAGGCCACATACATGAGTCAGATAAACAAGAAATACCACATATGCACAATGATATTAGAGTACTAAATAGACAGCAAGGATGCAATACTATGTAGCAATTTTCGCTTATTTCAAAGATAATTAATTCAACATGGGTGAGGTTATTTTTCACATTATCTAGCATTGATACAGTACATATAAACCAAGAATAGAGAACATTGTCCTGCAGATATTAAACCCCAAATGGTCCTAACTGGGGAATATGAGAAATGTAGTCAACAATCTAAATAAACTAGGATTCCTTATTTTCTGCTATAAATACTTTACAATTCCCCCCACCCCACCTCACCCCCCAAAAAAGCTCTTTCAGCACTGCTACCATATTCTTTTCGGCTTTGGGGCATTTTTTCCTGCTATTATGGAGTAACACCAAAGACACCATCAGAGCACATGGGAAGAGAAATACAGACAGTGAGAAGATACATAAATTTGTGCAAAAACAGGACATCTAGCATTCTGCCTTTCAAATCCTGTCAGACAGCTATAGTGCCAATATGTACATGAATGGGTATTCATCTACGCGCCGATTAATTAATGCAATAAAAGTCTGTGGATTAAAGGGTTTCACGGTTGCTAAATGTGGCCACTATGGTTAGCTGAGCTCACACCCTGAGGATTTTCTCTGCTTGTGGAAGTGTTACTTCTACTTCAGCAGCCTGATCTTTTGGTGGTGTGAGACAACAGCCTTTCACTTCCTGAAGATCACCAGATACCCACAGCACCTGATCACCACACCACAATTGAGTCAGACTATTTCCTGAGTGGAAAGTTTCTGAAAGTGATGTGAGTTGTAGGTGCCTGTTTGTGTATGTGTGCGTGCCTGCGTGAGCATGCGTGCAAGCACATGTGGGCCCAATTCTTCTCATATACACTCACAAACAATAACTACACCATCCCCATCTTGTCACATGTATGGCAAGACATGCAAAGGCCAGAGAAAGCTTCATTGGCCTGTTAGGCTGAGCCTCTTGGATATACCCACACTAAGTCTTGCGTGAATGTTTGCTACAGGTAATCCTTGACTTATGGCCACAATTAAGGATCAAAATTTCTGTTGCTAAGCAAGACAGTTAAGTGTATTTTACCCCATTTTATGACCTTTCTTGCCACAGTTGTTAAGTGAATCACTGCAGTTCTTAAGTTAGTAATAGGGCTGTTAAGTGCATCTGGTTTTCCTGTTGACTTTGCTGATCAGAAAATTCCAAAAGGTGATCACATGACCTCAGGACACTGTAACCATCATAAATATATGCCACTTGCCAAATGTCCAAATTTTGATCACATGACCATGGGGATGCTGCAACAATCATATGAAAAATGATCATAAGCCATTTTTTTCAATGCCATTGTAACTTTGAACAGTCACTAAATGAATGGTTGTAAGTTGAGAACTACTTGTATTTGTTTTTCATTTGAATAAAGGGCAATTTTTCAAAATAATAATATTTGTTTTTTTTAAAAAAAAACATTCAGATAATAGTTAAACCTACAACTTTAATGATTGTAGAAAACAATATCTTTCTATCATTATTATAATTTAGCACAGGTAATTGTAATCTGGGGGTCTAACAGGAAAACAGATTTTAACACTTCTAAACAAATTTATTCCCGGTAGTTTTTATCCAATCCATCCCATATGACAGGATGGGCATGCTCTGGGTCCCCTTGATAAAGCAATGTCATCCGGTATGATCTAAAAAGAGTCCTGGAAAATTCTCTGTCCTGATCCCTGCCTTATCAAACTATCTCCTCCTTGAGACTCAGGTATTCTCAATCCTGCTGGCCTGAAAACACAACTTTTCCTCCAGGCATTGTGATTAGAAAGTTTAGTGGTGTCCAGCATGGGTGTGTTTGTGTTGTTAGATCAATTTTTAAGGACTCTCTACTAGACTTTTTTTAAAGGAGTTTGCACATTTGTGCTTTTAATTTATTTGTTTCCTATCCAGAGTTCCTCTAGTTATGATGGGCAGCCACTTAAATGTGTTTAATAAATACTGAAATAAATAAAAGTTTGTATATAAAACTATTTCCCTCTACACCAAACCCCTGTAGGTATATTGGACTAAGAGAGATTAACTGCTTAACTCCTAATCTGGAATAGCATAAACTGGGCTGGAATTGCTCTTGTGGCATACTAGTCGAAATGTGCCAAAAGTGACAAACGCTGTCCTTATCTTATCAGGAAGAGATACCTATAGAGCAGATAACACTAACACAAGTGGCCCAGTCTATATTACTAAAATTTAAAACTTACAACTGTTCATTTAGTGACCGTTTGAAGTTACAACAGCACTGAAAAAGGTGACTTATGACGGTTTTTCACACTTACACCATTACAGCATCCCTGTGGTCACATGATCAAAAATCAGACGCTTGGGAACTCACTCACATTTATGACCGTTGCAGTGTCCTGGGAGATTGACCTGATTGACCACAATTATATTGAGCAGCAGAAGTATGTATCTGTGGACCCATATGGAGATTTCCAGACTGCAGTCAGTTTGCATAAACGGCTGGAAACAAAACGAGTTTAAGAAATTCCTCTTCTCCTTTCAACTCTTTCTTCTGCTTTGGCTCAAGTGATGGCCTTATATTCCTAAACATGGTCCTTGGCTGATGGATTCTCCTGCTTCTTCACCCTTACTAAACCAGTAAAGAAAGAAAAAGAAAACACCACAATTATACCAGTTTTTCCCCTTATTTGGTCTAGAAGAGAAAAATGGAAAAACTCTTCATTTCATTGGTTAAAAGCAAAAAAAAACAACAACCCAGAAGCTTCACTGTTTCACCTTTCCATCAGTAAGCTTGTAAAGACAAGAGAAAGAAACCTCAACTTTTCACCATTCTACTGGTGAACTTGTGGGGGGGGGGAACTGGCTATGAAGGGCACTAACCAGGGATTGGAGGAGAGGATTATCACAATACACAGTGGTCAAATGGAGTGGACATATTTACGTACAATAAAATAAAACTCAGCAGGCAAAACGGACAGCACCACTTGATACAGCACAAGTCAGTAAATGCAAAGCAAACAAACAAGAAAAAAAAAAAAGGACTGAAGTTTCCTTCCCAGCAGTCTGGGGAGAGTAAAGAATGATGCTGTATATTCATACTTTCAAGAGACGGTCAGTGGCTCATATTCGTGCCAGGGCAAGTTACTGTATTTCTACAGATGAGCTCTAAGAGAAAGGGTTCCACACTGAACAAAGAATTAAGACAAAGATGTGTGAATCTTCTCAGTTGAACAAACATAGAGGCAATATTTGTGGTTCTGTTAAAGTTACATGTTTTGGGGATTTGGATGTGCATGTACTTTTGTATGCAGAGAATGTTCTGTGGTTGGTTGAGAACCTGGAGAACTGGCAGTGAATATTAGATAGGTTGTTTGAGGCAACAAGGAACACATATCTGAAAGCTCACCTAGGCAAGACCAAAGTAGTTGTGTTTGACAAGGAAGGTGGAGTGCACAGCTAATGGCAAATTGAGTGAACTGTTATAAAAAGCAAAAGTATAAATGGCCCCAACGTAGAGCAAATAGAAGAATTTATAAACTTTGATGGAACATTTGCTAACAATAAAAAGAGATTGGAGAAATTTTAAGTCATGCAATTGCTGGTGGGAAGGTAATAGGCAGTATGTGCTTTATTACAATCTTAGACCAGAATTCATGCATACATGAAGTTTAACCAAAAATATATTATATATATGATATGTTATATACAGTATATGACTGTATTAAGCATGTACTGTATGTTACTTTAATGCCACCAGATATACTGTCTGATATAACCTGATGGTTGAGTTTATATTGTAGCTCTATGTCCCAAATCCACTGTTTAATCTTCTCCTTATTTTACACTTGATTTTAGCAGGTATTCAAGGAGAAGTCCAGTGTGCAATTTATTTATATTTCCCCATGCTTCGTTCTGCATCTCTTTGGACCTGGTGCTATCAGTAGGAGCAGATTGAGTTTAGTTAGGCAAATAAAGTTATTTGCCAGACTATGAGTTCTGTTCTAGGGATACTAACTTCTAATCTCAGTGTCATATTTGAAACAAACCTAGGTGTGTGCAAAGGGGCTCTTAAAGTACCAGTCTGTATGTTTTGAAAGGTAGCAAACTGGAAAATGGGTAGTATATGGTCTATTGCAAGAATAAATTGTGGAGGGATTAAAGAACATTCATCCAAAGAAATAAAAATGTGTTTCTGCTCACTACATTATACAGAAGTGAGAGTTAGGTATATCAGGACAAGTATAAAAGTAAGCTGAATGCAGTGTGAATGGGGTACTTAAGAAGCGTCATTGTTAAAACAAAAAGAAATGGAGTCAGAAGGAATGGGTATTGAATGAACTTGGAATGAATACAAAATGAGTGGCTCACATGAAGTAAGTATACTGATGTGGTTTGGTCACAAGAAGGTATGATTGAACTGTAAAACAAACACTTGAAGGCCAGATACAGTTCTTTGCTCATAAAATATGGACAGTTGATTGCATTTTGCATGCATTTTATACCGGAAGATCAATTATTACATGTATAATAATTTCTGTTTGGAAACAACTTGTATCACTAGCTTTATCGTTTATATTACTATGGAATGTCCCTGGAATCCAAGGCAGCATACCCTAAATATCAGATGCCAGTGTGCAAAAGAGGAAGAAGCTGTTCTCATGGCCTCCTTGTGGGCTTCTTAGTATACTTTGTTGGCCTCTAATGCTAGGTAGGTCTTTGGCTTGATCCAGCAGGAATGATCTTAGATTCTTAAAAGAGGAGGGATCAGAACTAGGGGAGTGCTAGCACATCGCTATGGTAAAATGGAAGAAGTTGGAAGTGAAATCCAGAAATGAGTAAGCAGCCAGATCAGGTACTACATTCTGACAGCTATATCAGTAGACAATGAGACCCAGAGTCAGGCGAACATATAATTAGGAGTCAGATAATTTATCCAAGCAAACGTAATCAACTTTTTGAGAAAAGCATGTTGAGTGATTTTTGCTATGTTATGGACATTAAAAACAAGCAATTATGTAAAAACACAGAGATCTTACAAGATCTAATTACTTACAAGACAGTGACCTTTTTTTCATTTTTGAGAGTATCATTAGGCCTTGTTATTCAAAGGAATTAAGCTACTGAAACTACATAGACTCATGGTTTAAAACAAGATTGTGTGTGTGTGTGTATCTATCTATCTTATCTATCTATCTATCTATCTATCTATCTATCTATCTATCTATCTATCTATCTATCTATCTATCTATCTATCTATCTATCTATCTATCTATCTATCTATCTATCTATCTATCTCTATATATATTATATATGCTTCATGAACAAAGTTAAAACCAGCTAGAAATAATTATCGCTAGGCCTAGTGAGAAATAGCCAATCAAGTTATCTGACTAGGAAAGGAGAAACTGTTCAAGGATATGAAAGGGCAGCAAAACTTATTTTCTTTCAACATGCAACCTTGAATGCCTTACCACTAAGACCACTAGATGGACTTCTGATTAAAATTCCTTAAGACTAAGATACCCACAATTTGGAATGGTTCCAACAACTTTTCTTATTATGCAATGTTTCTGCTTCATTTATGGAATTTTACAGGGAAGAGATTCAGATATAAAGTTCTTCCTGATCAACCTGTCTCCAAGTCATTCTGAAACCAATTTAAAACATGCTCAACATGAATCTAAATTGTTTTGACAGTTTTTATTTGGGAGCAAACTATGCTACCTAGGCACAGTACTGCAATATGTTGCCAGTGAAAATGGTTTGAGAATTGCATTTTCCCACCCATGGACGCAATGCTCCACATAGGGATATATTGAAATAGTTCACATTTGTAAGTTATAACAGTTTATCAATGAGGATACTCTCACCTTAACCCTGAAACTATTGTATATCTCTTTCTGGAAGGGCTCAGTGTTGTCCATTCAGGGGGAGATCCTCAGCAAGAATCTAAGAAGGAAAAGAGTAATAGCTGAAGGATGCCATTTGATTAGTAGTGATAGGAGCCATCTGTTTGGAAACAGCCTCATTGTGCAATTCATCTTAATCCTGGCAGAGAGGCAATTCAAAACAATAGAGCCAAAATGAAATGTGCATAATGGGGATTATGTTTAAAATATGGCTAACATCTGGTTGAGCTGGATTAGAGGAATCTCACATTTTTAAAATCCCTTAACTTACATCTTCTTACTGGAATCTAGGAGTACAATGTGATCCCTGAAGAGCCATTTCCAAGAAACCTAGCTTTCTTTCCTCTTTACCAGATGCTGATCGCTAGGATTGGCCTCACTGGATCAATTTGCAGTGACTTGCCTTGGGGACCATATAGGTTTAATGCAGCACAGCTGCCAGTTGTTCTCCTGCAGGTTTTGTTTGAATTTAGAGCCTATTTCAAGATCTGTCTGCCCACAATAGACATATGGTAGGATTAATCCATTTAAATATCCATATCATGTTGCCACCCTCCTAAGGGAAAAAATCCCCACTACCTTTAGCACACTGCTGGAACCGAGCAAAAAACTGAACTAGAAGGGTCTTCGTAAGAAAGATTATGTTTGCTCTCTTACAATTCTAAATCTACACACCTCTCACTTCCAGGACCCACATTTGCATCAGATCCTCCAGACTTGAAAGCTCCCTTCCCTGGGTGTCTTCTCTCTCAGGAGTCAGCCTATGGACTCAACTATTCTGTTTTCAAAGCAATTACCAGCAAGGGGCTTTGTAGGCTGTGCTCCCTACCCATTAACACTGGGTTGATTTATAGGAAACCGATGGTTGGGCTTGTCAGAGTATATTAATGGCTGGCAGAGGAACAAGTCAAACAGCCTGGCCAGTAAGAAAGGAAATCCTTGTCTGAGCCTCACTAAAGGGAAGAGGCAAATCTCCTGCCTCACTTGCATTCCAGCTGGGGACTTCAAGCTGCACCAGGCAGGGGAAGCCAAGAAAATATTTAGAAGAGGCATTTAAACAACAATCCGAACTCCAGAGGTCTTTCAGAAAGATTGGCTGATATAATGAAGAGCCACATCAGGACTGGAGCTTCCTAAGGGAAGAAATATATTTGGTTGTTCTTACTATTCTATAAATGAGTTTGGTCCAGTGGTTAAGATACCAGGCTAGAAACCAGGAGACTTATGAATTTCAGTCGTCCCTTAGACATGAAAGCCAGTGGGATGACTTGGGGCCAGTCCCTCTCTCTCAGCCCAACTCACTTCACAGGGGTTGTTGTGGGGAAATTAGGGGGAAGAAGGAATATTAGGTAAGTTCCTCTCCTTGAGTTATTTATAAAAATAAAAAAAGGCAGGGAAAACAATCCAAATCTAATATTATACAGTATAAGGAACTTAGAAATGTACGTTTTGCCTGAATTTACTCACTTCCCTCATTCCCCTCCTCTGAAAGGGTTATCGGCAGAGCTAAATTGGTTGATTTAAAATTATTTTATTTTTAAATATCCTGATTTGACAGTACTTTGGGGAAGAATATGAAGTACTGTGTGTGTTTCTGCAGGCAGTGCCGAGTTAAACCAACTGGAGTGTTGTGGCTTAACTGTAGCACAGAGCCCGCCTTCATTACTGAACTAAGTACAGAGCCTTCAATGGGAATATAGTCACTGGTGTGCTGTAATGATGTCCCTTGAGAAATGGCCATATTTGTTTCCCAGAACAGCGCCTCTCATCCATCAAATAAAACCTCAGGATCGCTGGCAACGATCATCGAGAGCCAGGCACCCTCACATGTCCTGATTGCTATGCTGCACTGTGAAGCATGAGACTTTCCTGGCAAAGCTGCAGACCATGAGGAAATCCCATTTTCTGGGAATGCAACGGGAGAAAATAATAGCATGAAGGTCATCCGAGTCCTGCTGGGATAGCTACAAAAGTGCTAATCTAATTCAGTGTTTAACTTTATTTACATGACGGTGTTAGGTGACACACTAGGAAAAGCCACAGAGAAAATAATCAGGGATTCCTCATAAAATAATTTCTATCGAAAGAATCAGGGGTACTCTAATAAAAACTTGCATCCCTTGATGATTCCACTCATTTAACACTTGTTAAAGCCATGTTTGCTCCTTGCCCTAATCTGATACATTGCTGTTTTAAGGCAGTAAAAAACCAAACCTGATTCCTATCCAGAAGTTTCCTGTCCTCATAATTGCTCATGAAATGAATACATACAGTCATTTTGGTCTAGTGGTTAAGGCACCAGGCTAGAAAGCAGGAGATTGTAAGTTCAAGTGCTGCCTTAGCCATGAAAGCCAGCTGAGTGACTTTGGGCCAGTCACCCTCTGTCAGCCGAACCCATCTCACAGGGTTGTTGTGGGAAAATGGGAGAAGAAAGGAGTATTGTGTGTGTTCACTGCCTTGCGCTATTTGTAAAAATAAAAGGCAGGATATAAATAAATAAAATACAACTGCGTTTTTTGTTCTGCAGCAAGAATTGGGTGAGAATTCCCAAATACCAGTAGTATGCTCAGTCTCAGAGGAGGTTGCTTGCTATGTATCAAGATTAGTTAATCTTATTCTATTGCAATCACCTTCGTTAAGAATCAACCTTCCTTGCAGTCAAGTAACAACCTCCTCATCAGATATTGCATTCTGACAAACAGATGTGGCAAAATTCCCGTGCTCAGAAAAAGACGTCCACTGTGAAGCTATGGGAATTATTTATTCTCTTCCCAGTCAGTGACAAATGGAGACAAGGGGCGCCCCAAAACAACAAGACTTTGCTCTCAAGAGCCAAGGCGGAACACTCCTTGCCAGCAATTCTGAGTTGTTTCGCACTGCCTGGCTTGATTTAATAAAGACTGTTTCATCATCAAAAAAAAAATCCTCCCTCCCCACCTCCCCCCAAAAAGTGGAGGCATTGTAGCCTGCCCACTTAATGTTGCAACAAGTAACTGTGACAGCGAATTAATAGTCTCCAATGGTTGTTCTGTTGTCTCACCAGGCAATGTGGGGCTTGTTCCATTATGGAGCTAAACAAAAGAAGCAGGAAGCTACAGCCCTAGCTCAGAGGCACGACGTGCCTTCCCGCCCATTCCAGCTGTGTGGGCCTGAGTAGTTTACATGACAGAGATTCCCCACTCACGCACACATGTACACACAGTTCAGACATTCCTTCCATCGCCTCCAGAATGTTAAGGAGAGCTCTCAGAGGAAATTTTTCAGGCGTCCCCTCCCCCAAACAGGAGAGAACGACGGTGCCAAGCCTTCCCACCCAGCAGACTTCAGCAATTTAAATACCGTATCGGAGGAAGCACAAAGAACAGCTTTGGCCACCGCCACTGCAGGAGCAGGAGGGCCTAATCCCGGCAAAGACCTTGCTCAGTTCCCAAAACATCCCTTTCCCACCTTCCCTCGAACTCAGAGTCCTGAAGGTCTTTCTTTGCCATACCCTTCGAGGCCACTAGATGGTACACACGCATTAGTGCTTTCGGTATCTCATGACTGCCCTCTATTGGTTGCTGGGAATTTTGCGGATCATGTATGGGTTGTATGTCATTCATGTTTTTATGCTTCCTTCACCTACTGTAGGAGGAAGAGAGCAAGAAAAGTAAGAGAGCGGTTGGTAGGCATGTTCAGGGAATCCGCCAGAGTATCCAAGGACTTTGTTTCTAGCATAAGCAATGGCTGATTCTGTGACATCTGCTTTAGTAGTTCTGCTGCCCTTTCTCTTGCAGGTCTTAATGCTTCCTGTGGGGACCCCACAACTGGGCTTTCATATCTGGGTTGCAGAAATCCAGACTGCTACAGACATGGCAGCAAAGAAATAAAGGAAGCTCTTGACTGACATTTAGTAGTCACCCGGAATCTGCAATCATCAATGTTGTTAAAGGGGCAGGCGAAGAATGTAAACTCTAAGGTGGCCGCTTCCCTGTGTTTATTCTCTTAAGCTGTTGATCATCTTAGCAAAGTTATTTACTGTCAATAATAGCTTTAATTAATTCCCCCCAAAGACCTCTCAATTATTCATCCTGGTCTGGGCTGCAGAGAAAACAATTAAAGCACTTTATATTTCTGTACCATCCCTGCTTTAGAAAGGAAATGAAAGAGGCAAATGGCATTGTATGGCATTTGCTCCAACCTGTTCCCCTTCAGAAATCTTCAGTATTAAGTACTATTATTAGCCTGATATATTATTAAGATTAATACATTTTTATATTAATATATTAATATTATTAGATATGTATTGTCCTATTAGCCACCTGTTCTGCAGCTTCAGTTCTTATTTACAGGGTTGTGGAGACTGATTGATTTACTCATGGAATTAGGTTTGAATATCAATATACTGTAGGAAGTCCCCCCCCCAGAGAAGGAAATATTTGGGGGAATATTAAAAAGGCAGAATATTATATTTCCCCAAAGCATCTTAAAGGCAGAAAAGCAGGCCCAGTTTTCTTAATAGCCCCAGGCAGAGGCCAGCTCTGTAGAAATGCAGATATGATAATCTCATTCAGAAAGACTGAGGTCCTGTTCCTAAGCAAATGCTACCTGCAGAAGCCCATTCAAGACAGGATCTTTCGAAATCCCTTGGAGCAAGATTTGATAGCTAACAACAGCAGGGTGATAGGATTAGAACCAGCAACCCCTCACCCAAAAATCCAACATAGGACATAGCAATCAGCCCCAGCCCCAGAGAAGCAGGACATGACCTTTAGGACATAATAGGATTAACCCACCACCATGAGAATACCAAAAGAACACACTCAAAAGCTCAGGTCAAAGTTCATGCCACAGGCACAGGGAGAACCTCAAACATAAAAGCCCAAGAAGGCATAAAAAACCACCACTCCCAGCTCCATGTGGTCAGCTGCTCCAGAACCACACTTCTGTCTGGTTCTGCAACTCAATAAAGTAGAACCTTCTTTCTAAAGCAGTCTCCATTTGGTTTATTCCCAGCTTGGACTGGACACTGAAGATTTTTCTTTCAACAATACAGTGTGTGCATCTACAGAAATGAAATATGAACTATCTATGTAAATGCCCGCTGTTGTATCATGTCATAATTTTAATGGAGAGATGATTGACAAAGGTGGTGAAAAGATACTAGGCTGTTGGAATTTAATAAAAGGAATATACATAAATGATCCACTTCTCAAGCAAAAGTACCTCCCGTTTTAGCACAAAGGGGGAGGCCAAAGAATCAACCAGAATCAAAAGCCACCTTCTTCTATATAAGGAACAGTTTGTCTCTTTAAACCTGATAAGAGAATCCAACATTACTACTGATTTTCTTACTCTCACATTATAAAATTAGATTAGGACACTATGTCAGAGTAACTAGTACCCTGGAAAGACCAGAGTTAAATGAGGGAGAAAAAAGGAAAGTCAAAACTATACACACCACTCTTCACTGTTTAAACAAACAAAATTGTTTACTACATTAAAGGGTGTTCTGCCCTGGGAATAAGAGTTTGGATAAATGTAATAAATAAAAAGAAACTATACCTGACAGGCAGAAGGCAAAAAACCATTTTGCTACGGCCTGATCGCATTTATTTCAAATTTACCTAATCTACATTTAGGTTTATGTTGATTTTGCCTGACTCCTCCTTTCTCACAGACCAGAAAAACGCAGTTAAGAGTTCGGAAGCTACAATGGAGGAAAATGGATCGGGGCGGGCTGGGAGTTCTCCCACAATTATAACTGCAATCAGAAGCTGAAGTGGAGACTCTGTGTTTCTTTCATAAAACCTGAGTTCTTAGGCACATAGTGGAGCTACCGTCTTTTATCACCAAAACACTTCTGCAGCAGACCAACCATCCTTGTTCTCCATTCTGGTCTGCCAAGGGTTAAGAGCACAAATAATTAAATAAACCCTCATTCCTCTTCCCCAGCCCGCCATCCACTATGCAGCCAGAGGGCGGGGCTGTCGGGAAGCCCAGAGTTCTGCAGGGGGTTTACTGGAAAAGTTGTTGTGGCAGGTAGGAGGGAGTCACCATGGCAACACCAATGGCAGAGCGGGTGGCATTCTACTACTACCACAACTCCTCCTCCTAAAGATCCGATTCATCAGAAAACATCAGAGCAGAAAAACAGCAAACTGGACAACAGCCCTGGAAAAAGACTGCCAGTGTTTAATTTCTAAGGGGAGAGGGGAGAGAGAAATGCGAAAGAGTGATCGGGATCACTCAGAAAGGAGGAAACAGCCCTCAGCCTGCCTCTAAACGTGTTTCATTGGCATATCTTCAAAGTTTCCAAGATGATCCCTCATTATCAACACTCATTATCAAGGTTACTGTGAAACAGTTTACAACCCCAAGCAGGGGTGGAGTTAGGGCAAAGAATTTTGTTCTCCAATTTGACTGAGGTCAACTTTCCCCATGCTTATTCCTCTACTCCTGTTGTTGCCAACGCTGAGTTTTGGCTGAGAATTCAACTACCAAGATTGGTATCAGAGAAATGCTGCATTAGCTAAGAGATGGCAGGCTTTGCGTCCAAATGTGGTTGGATACAATGTTTTCCATGAGGATAATCTGGAAAATGAAATGCTAAGAGATTCATCTTAAGTAGAATTAAGCAGCTTGGCACTCTCCACATTTGCTTACTACAGGTAGTCCTCGATTTACGACCATAATTGAGCCCCAAATTTCTGTTCTTGAGACATTTGTTAAGTGAATTTTGCCCCATTTTACGACCTTTTTTACCTCAGTTGTTAAGTGAATCACTTAGTAACCCGGTTGTTAAGTGAATCTGGCTTCTCCATTGATTTTGCTCGTCAGAAGGTTGCAAAAGTAATCTTATGACCTTGGGACACTGCAACCGTCATAAATGTGAGTCAGTTGCCAAGAAATTGAATTTTGATCACATGATCAAGGGGATGCTGGAAATATCGTAACTGAAAAATGGTCATAAGCCACTTTTTTCAGTGACATTGGTCACTAAGCAAACTGTTAGAAGTCAAGAACTACCTGTATTGTTTACATTAAAAGGAGCTAATAGGAGTCCAGAAGACAGAAAGGAGTAAGGTTGCCTATTCTACTTCATGGATTTTAAAGATTTTGGACCAGATCTGGACCAAATGAAAAGAAATGTGATATTGCTGACTGTACAACTCTGGATTACTTGCTTGTTTGTGATGTTATAAACGCCCCAACCCATATTACCAGTTTCTCTGTCAAACCTGTGCAAGAGGTTACAGCTGTACTAATAGAAACTATTATCAAGTCATTTTATAAAGCTGTGATATTGCTTCAGCAGCTCCATTGTGAAAAAGATCTCTGGCTATACTAGTCCATATGTAGTGCTTTTGCCATTCTGTGCAACTTCCCATCGATGTGTTATTCTGTCTTGCAATCTGAAAACTGAAGTAAGCAGCCAAGATGATGCAAATTATGGATGTGCATTTTATTTTGCAGAAGTCAGTTCAAGGCCAGAATACACAATTTTTAAATTATTTATTTTACAACATTAAAGCCCACTCCAATCCAAACAGGCTCAGGTGGAATAAATAAACATTAACAAAGAAATGCACCAAGCAATTCATTGAAATCATCAATAAAAATTAGTTGGAATCATGTTGTACTAAGTTTTTTTTCTCCAGAAGATAATGCTAAGACTAAAATTATATTCACCTGTCCCATCAGATTTGGCAGAGAAGGCATGCTGTGGGTCCTGTCTGTTACAGAACTTACATTGGCAGTTCCCAGGAGGTGGACCTTCTCTGCCATGACACCTGCCTTATGGAATTTTCTCCCTCCGAAAGTGAGTTTAACTCCATCCCTGTTAATTTTCTGGAAGTCCCTCAGGCTTGGTTATTTCATTCAGGCATGGGGGGGGGGGTCTCAGGAAACCGATGAGATCTTAAGGGGGCTCCCTGATTGCAGCTCACAGTTATCCACTTGTGTCTTGTGCTTTTTAATATTTAATAATAATTTTATATATCTATTGTTTTAATTAAATGTTCACTGCTCAGAGTCATTTTTTCTGGGATGGGCAGCCATATAAATCTGATAAATAAGGCTTTGTATTTAGAGGAATGAGAGGGGCCTTATTTTATTGACTGTTATAGTCTTTGGAAAACTGAGCGGGAAAGGATGAACCAGCAGAAGAAAATATTCACAGGCTACACTCAGCAAACCAGGCAGGATGTAAATCTGGATGGAATATGAATATGAAAAATAAATTGTTGACTGATGCAGGGTGGAGCTAGAGTATATCTTACTCCAATCAATGTTGCCTTGAATCAATTATAATGGTGGTATGGGGGATAGGAGTGGATGTGTGTCTGAGAGAAATGCATATTATTGGCTATGAAAAGTCAAAGGGGAGGAGGTAACAGATTTATGCTACCTTCAAATACATGGTTGCTACGTGCCAGCAAATGAGGCAACCCTGAGATAAAGCAGCCTTCTCCAGATCTGAACTCCCTTCTATCTGGGCTAAAGTTTCCAGAATTCCCAAACCAGATGTGTGGGCTAAAGCTGTGCATGCTTCAAAAATGATTCAGAAGTGTTTCAGGCTTAGCATGAATACCATAAATCTTTGCTTTTTATTAAAGTAGCCCTTTACTTCAAAACCTTTCTGCAACCTCTCCAAAGGTAGCTGTCAAACTATCTTACTGCTTTTCCTCTTCTATCTTGGGCCTTAGCCATGAAATTCTTTAGAAAGGTTGAAAAATAAATCTAAATAAAAATTAATTTCCCTACTCCACCCTCTCAAGCTTTTTCCTACACTCAGGCTGTGGAGAAACTGTTAGCTGTTTTAAACTTCACTTTATTTAATGGCAGCGCTTAACTGACTTAATTTGATCTCCAAAAGGAAAGCAAGGTTGGCAGCATTTCCTTGCTCTTCATTAAAGCAGCCTGCCATTTTTCAAGATTCCACAGGGCTTGAGAAAAATTGTGGCTACGTTTAAGAGACACATTAACTTTAATTAGCCCAGTAGCAGATTTGTAGACTAATGTATTTGATTAAAAGGCCTAAGCTTTCATGAGCTACAGTTCACTTCACCAGAGGCAGAGAGTGATGAAGTGAGCTATAGCTCAAGAAAGCTGGTGCTTTTTAAAAAAAATATGTGTTAATCAGAACAGGTGCTCCAAACGTCTCCTAATGATTGGCTACCAAGGGCTAATATAGCTGTACTTCTTCAGCTTAATGTTAACTTATTTCTTCAAATAGTGACATTTTTTTCCCAGGCTTGTGTGAAAGTCTGAAAAAAGCCAGGTGTGCTTTAATGAAGGGTAGAGAGGATATGGGCTTGTCAGAGTCTAAAGAAATTTCTTTTTTTAACACATCATTCAAACACATGAAGGTCAATAGCTCTAGTCTGTTGTGTGGCCCATGCTGACAACTATGTTCCAAACTATGCTTACACTGAATACAGAAGCTGCATTTAGCTGTCGCAGCTAATAGCTAACATCCTCACTGAATATGCTTACCATCAGATTGTTTAATACTGAGTATGTCTTAGGAAATCAAGGAAGAGAATGTTTCTTTTTATCTACAAAAAAAAGAACGTTACAACATAGACTTGCTCTGTCTGAGAAATTATGTCACTAATTATGCCCAAGAGATGAACTATGGTATTTCTGCAATTGTGGCTCCATTCTTTCTTCAGAAGATAGAAGTTTTCTAACTAGGAACTACTGTAGAATACAACTTTCCTGGCATAAAATACTGGACTTTGCTCAGAAAGTGTAATTTCCGCTAGACTATAACACAGTCTGAGCACAATAGGAACCACATGAAAAGTGAAATTAATTACCACTCACAAACATGCACAAAAAAGACTGTCATATAACCTTCAAGTAATATTCTAGTCTAAGCTTAACAGAAAAGCCTCAGGGTTACGAGCTCATTCATTCATCCAAGTTGCACAGCCTTTTTCCAGGTCAGGAAGACAAAACCAGACAAGGCAACCCTGTTCAATTGGTGAATAGCAAAGAGGAGAGCAAATGATTAATACACAACCCAGAAAATGTGCACCGTGAGCCTCTCACTTCCAAGAACCTTCCAACAGGGCATTCCCACATTTCTCAGGTGGCTTCTAGTCTGGCCAATGCCTTCCTGGCACTCTATGGTTTAATGAATGAGAATATCCCTTGCAAAAGTGTGTGTGTGTGTGTGTGTGTGTGTCAGTTCTGTTCCTTGCTTTTCCATAAGAAAGAAGAGTTGATATCTACTGACTTCCTGGCAGTCTTTCCTTTGATTAATTGCCAAAGCCTTTGAAGATGTAAAAGGATGCAAAGTATGTTTGTGGAGGGTCAGACTTCTTCCAATCTACACAACATACCCTCCACAAGACTTTGCTCTGCCTACTGCTTGAGTTTCACACCCAAGCTACTGTTTTCCACCTTCTACAGGATCCTAACAATCTTCTGGACAGATCTATGCAGTTTCTTGATACCCTGATCTCTCTTTGCCCCTTTTTAAGTCTCCTTGCCTCTCTTCATTGCCTTTTCTATGCCAATGCCACCCAGCCAGCTGCTGGTATGCTGTTTGATCTCACTGCCCTGCTTAACCAACACTTAAGTGGCTGGCGAAATAGCTAGGAAAAGAGATACATCTGGTAGGATAACTCTGTGGTACAGCACTATGTTCCCAAGCCTGTGCCCGCTAACGGGAAGTAGTTATTTTCAATGACAGTAAATCAGATTGGCAAGATTAGAGGCTTCTTGCTGCCTAATCATAAGCTACTTGGGCAGGACAACTTACTGGAACTGAGAGGAAATAAAAGTAATAAGCAAACAGGACTGTTAACATCTGGCCCTTGTCATATGGTGAACAGTATCTGCAGGATGGGTGGTTTATTGTTTATTCACTGACTTTGTAGGGCTCCATGGTATAAGGAAAGAGGGTAAGAGCTGTAGAGCATAATGCACTGTGCTAAAGTTAGGATGTACATATATACCTGTGTGTGCATGTGTAAATATTCACATTTATATTCAAACAAACGCAAGCAGATTAAGTAAGTAAGAAGGCCATCTGGGTAGCTCCATTTCTAAAAACTCAATTAGCATTGTGCTCCAAATGGCCTACAGATCCCAAGGACAAAATATCGCGAATCAACTACAAAGAGAAGGTTTATAAAGAGCTTATTATGCAGCTGCCCTAGGAGCAGGGGTCAGCTTTGCAGTGAAGACTTATCATTGTAACTGGGAAGAGACCAATTTTCCGAGCAATGAAGTTCACATCTCTGACTTCCTTCCTGGTAATAGCTAAGAGTATGTTCTCCCTCCCCCTGCCCCTCGACACGTCCCACAGACACCCAGTCACTGTGTGAGAGAGAGAGAGTGCAACATGGGCCAAACTAGCCTATCTCACCAGGGAACAAGCAGGTCTGTTGGTATCTTTTCAAAAGACTGGCACTTCCAAAAGCAGCATCTCAACTATAGGAGAAAACAAAGGCCGTAACTGGGAACATTAGAATAGACTGAAAGAAACTGAAACAATCATTAATACTGAAAATAGGATGATCAAAAGTAACTGATGCTCTTGACCTTTCTCAACTTTAGGTGCCCTGCAAACATGTTCAATGCATAATTCCCAACTAGCATCTAAAGAGAAGTAGGTTGGGGGAATCTTGGGTCTAACCTGTTTCTCATCTCCATCTCCACCTAATTCGAACTAATGGTTAAGGTGTTGACCTAGAAAGAAGGCGGGTGTAAGTTCTAGTCCTGCCTTAGGCATGAAAGCCAGCTGGGTGACTCTGGGCCAGTCACTCTTTCTCAGCCCAACCCGCCTCAGAGGGTTATTGTTGTGGGGAGAATAAGAGGAGAAAGGAGTATAATATGTTTGCCCCCTTTAGTTACTTATAAAAGTAATAAAGATAGGATAAAAAAAATCAAATAACTAAGGCTTATGCGTATGTAAAAACAAGGCCTTCCAAAATCTGAGTATGATCCTCAGAATCCTTCCAAAACTGCCACTGTGCTTTGGATGAGCAGCATCCCTATTACATCAGACACTCAAAATTACAACAACTTCTGACCTCTTCATTTTTTTTTCTTCTGTCTCAGATGCTGCTGAATTCTCCTTCCTATTTCAGCAGTGATTTGCATTCCATCCACTATTATTAGATAATGAGAGAATGGTGGGAAAAGTTCACTGATTTTCCGTTATGGGAAGAATGCTTTCATCTGCAAACATATCACTGGGCAGAATAGAAGGAAGACATTGCTTCTCCTCTTTCACAAATGCAACTCGGAATATTTTGAAGGAAGGGTGTAGGGAGATGTTACAATGAATAAATGTGCGCCTGCAATGTTTGTATGTAGGTTTGTGAATAATCAACATCATTTCCCCAGTTTAATAAATAAGGGGGCTCTGAAATATCTCTATAAGTCATGCAGCTGCCAATCCAATAATTTGAACTCCTTGAATTTAAACATTATAATAATAACTATGCTTCTGCTGCTGCTAATAAAAAAAAATTCCTAAACAATAAAAACCCATTTACCCAAAGTACTAGGAATGAGGAGTGTAACATACTCTTTTTTTCAAAAACTGAGTAGTTAGTGGAGGTAAAGATAATTTCTTCTAATTCATAAGTACAAAATTTTAGTTTGAATTAATAATCAGGTTGCCAACATGCTTTATAAAACATATTAAGGAGTTACTTGCTCCATATATCAGGTGTCCAATGTCTGAATATATTTTCTATTATTAGTCTAACACCCAATAATATTCTGGTTAGTAATTGGTAGGATACACTCACAGAATGGAAAATGTAACCCAGGGATCTTCTTCAAGAATGTTATCACCACCCCTGCCCCGATGTAACTTTTTGGAAGGTATGAATATTTATTTAACAGATTAATGTATATAACAAGGATCATCTACATGTAATTTAAGCATTTCGTCAGTTTTAATTTGTCAGAATTTAGATGAAGTTTTGAGAAGCAGTGGAAAGATGGATGTGAGAGGTCAGAGATCCTATACTGAAGACTCACCATCTGAGGAATCACATGATTCATTGGAAACCGTGATGCCAGATTAAGAGCAGATATAAAGTACCACTAGGACTGATAAGCAATAAGACAGTCATGGACAATACAGGGGAAAAGCACATAACTGTGTGCCCTTGTGGTCCACGGGTTCAGAACACTGTGTTCCCTAGCATTTTTGCTAGATTTGAGGTCTGTTCCTCCAATGCACAAGACGCTTTCCTGGAAGAGATGGAAGACAACAAGGTAAAACCCTCAGTGCACTGGGGAAACAAGCCCTGTGCCTGGAACCTTCCCTGCCAGCTTCCCCATTGATTTTCTGAGGAAACCGGCAGAGAAGATTGCAAATAGCAATCACAGGATTACAGGGTACGTGGCAACCAGTCATAATGCAAATAGGTTGCCATGCACCTGAAATAAAGACATTTGATATTTGGTGGCTGGCGTGATTGCCAGAAGTATTTTATCAGCTATAAAGCACCCGTTCAAGGCCAGCATGAGAGCAAATGGTCATTAAACAACTAGTCGGGTGAGGATACCTGTAATACATTTAAAAAAATATTTTTAACCTGATAACAGAACGTAACAAAGGTCACCTAAGTCTTGGAACAGGGAAGTCCATATATCAAATGCAAGCAGGTGTGTTTTCTTATTTCCTCACAGGTAAAAAAAATTGAGCCCAGTGCAGCACTTGCCAGCATCACACCAAAGTATTGTAAATTGTGCACATGCCACATCCAAAAGGGCAGTGTAGGGAAAGGTGAACAAGAGGAGGAAATGGATGCTCTTTTCTCTGCCCTCTCTCTGGATTGCTCGCAATAATGGAGTTCCTGAAAGAAAACGTGGGAGCCAGAAGAGGCAACCAGTGGGATTCCATGGGCTTTTCTCGCTTGCTCTTCATCTGTAATCCTTTTGGAGATTCTCTCCACGGCCAGCACTTAACTGTGGCAGGAACGTGCTCTGATTGGGGAGGGGCAGCGTAGTTGGCTTTGTCAGCCATTATTCTGGAGACAAGTTCAATGACTGAGAACAGAGGCAATAGAGGCTGAATAGAGATTGGCAATAGGGAGAGCAAGTTTCATGCCAGTCGTCATGCGCTTGTTGATGACCTATAGCAAAGCCTGGATGGAGATGTTGCATTCATCCTTGTGCTTCTTGATCTCTTAGGGACTTTCAATATGCTTGTCCATAGTCTGGATAGGTTATGGGGGTTGGGAACTGGTGGCACTGTTCTTCTGTGGTTCTCTTCTTTGCTTCAGAACTATCAACATTTTTGGATAGCAATAGCACTTAGATTTATATACTGCTTCATAGTGCTTTATAGCACTCTCTGAGCAATTATAATGTCAGTGTATTGCTCCAAACAATCTGGGTCCTCATTTTACCGAGGAAGGATGGAAGGCTGAGTCAACTTCAAGCACATCAGGATCGAACTCCAGACTGTGGACAGAGCTTGCTGCAATACTGCATTCTAACCACTGAGCCACTAGTTGATGTTGGTCAGGGGGAAGGTTCCCTAGATCCCTCCTTTATGAACTGCCTCAGGGCTCCATGCTTTCTCAACTTCTGTTTATCACCTATATAAAACTATTTGTTGAGGTCATCTATTAGTTTGGGGCTTGATATCATAAGTATGCTGCTGATACCAAATTAATCTTGACTGTAGAGATCGGCCAAGTGAGGCTATCAAAGTCCTGTCCCAGTTTCTGAATGCTGTGCAGTCAGATAGCAGGAGGGGGGAAACATCTTAAGCTCAATCCTATAAGTCTGAATGGCTACAGTTGTTAGGGCCTCCTAAATCCAGGGAGATTGCAATTTTGACTTTGTGTGAGGTTGTACTTCTCCACTCATTGAACAATCTGGTGGTCTTCTTAGACTCATAGCTCTTATCTGATAGTACAGCAGATGGTACATGTGACCAAGAAGCTTCATTTGGTTCATCAGTTGTGGCTTTTCCAGGATTGGGAGGCCCTTCAATCACTCATGACCTAGTCAGCCCATGGCTCAATTATTACAACATGCTCTTCGTGGCACTGCTCTTGAAGATAGCTCAGAAATTTTAAATGATTCAAAATGTAGCATTGTTGGCAATGATCGGCAGGCCTCAGTATGCTCATATGAGACCCTGCTCTATGAGTTGCACTGATTACCAGTCTGCTTTTGGGTGCAATTCAAAGTGCTGGTTATGATATATAAAGCCCTACATGCTGCAATTATTTAAGGAACCATCTTACCTCCCATGGTATTTGTACAGCCCATACAAGCTAGGAGGGCTGACATGTTTTAGGTCCCTTCAATTAAACAGTGTCATCTTTTGGGATCCAAAAGGAACTCCCTCTCCATTACAGGACCTGCCCTCTGGAATGAATCCTCCCCACAAGATCTAGGTGGCTCCTGTATAGAGAGCATTCCATAGTCATGAAAACCTGGCTTTCCCCCAGATGTTGGGTTACGATGGTTGGAACTGCTTGTGAGTTTGTCAGCCAGATTTTCCATCTTGTAGGCATGTGTTTTAATTTGCTTTGTTATCTTTTTGATAGTTTGTTTTTGAATTGCATTGTATTTTATTCTTTTGTACTGTGAGAGCCACCCAGAATTGTTAGGAGTCAGGTGGCACTTAAATGAATTAAGACAAATTGCTTTCTGCCATCTAAAGGATGGCTGACTAGCACTGTAGCTTGAAAGGCCCTGAGAAAGCAAGTGAGCAGAGGTGGCTGTTCCTGCAGGGAAAGGCTGCTTTATCATTTGACTTGCACCTTGAACTGATGGGGTGGGGAGAGGTTTTGTACAACAGTGGGGGATTAGTAGAGAGGCAGCGGAAAGAGCAGTCTACCTTTTCCTCTCATCCCGCTCCTAGCTGTGCCCAATTTTCCAGTTTTCTCCGCCACACAATGACAAGAAAGCACATTCTAGCCACTTCCTTGGGCGAGAGAGAAAGAGAGTGGGGGAAAAGCCTTTTCTTGCCCTCTCATCTCTCTCTGCGAAGAGCACAAAGAAAGTTTGGACTGCGGCTGCTCCCGACAATTCACCTCCCTTCTCCCTGGGGCGATTCCACCCAGTCCTCCCCCGTTTCTGTTTGGGTGGCCCAGCGGAAAATTTTAAGGCCGAGAGACCCCACAGCGGGAGGCAACAAGGGAGAGGCAGCTCATGCGGCTCGACCTGCCCGCCCTTCACCGCCTTCCAGTTCCCTCAGGGCACCGCGGTAGGGAAGACTACACGCAGATCTCCGGCTCCAGTTCGCGCGTCAAGCCGAGCTAGAGAGCGCGCTAAGCTTCGCGAACTGCGAGCAGCAGCAGAAAGCGAAGCGCTTCCTTCTCTCTCTCTCTCTCTCTCTCTCACCGCAAAAAGAAGGGAATAAGGTTTTAACCAGTGGCCGCCGGCTTACCTCCCCACATCCCCCATTCTAGACTGGTCGGAAACCTGAAAACGGGGGAGGGGGTATATTTCTCCATGCCAAGAACCGGACCTGGCCCCACATCTTGCTTTCCATAGGCAAAACCTAAAAAGCCGAATGTATAAATGCATCCCACTCCACAGCTCCCCTGCCAGGTATTTTGAATACAGGCGATGCAGCCGGATGACTGGTGAAGCCATGTAGTTTGTTCTGCTAGGGAAAGAAACAAGCTGTTTGGGCTCTTTCCAAGTGGGACAAACGTTGCTGGGGGGGGGGGGAGGCTACACTGAGCAGGGTAGTAGGAGAGATGGTAGACATGTAGAGAAATAGATAGAGTTCTGCACAAGGGTCTCCTTGCTCTCACTCCTCCGCTTTGGCACCCAGCACTCTGCCCTCTGCCAAAGCAAAAGTTGAAAAAACTGAGGCTACAGGCAACTGACAGATGGATTGTCTTGAATGCAATCAATCACTGTTGGAGCCAAGGAGGGGCTCAGAGTTAGACCCAGCCTGGGAATATAAAGCCAGTTTGGGCCTACCCAAACCTTGGGACCTGTGGCAGGGTGGTTACTATCTTTTGGAACAGGAATCAGGGCAGAATTTTGGACGTCCGTTCAGCCAGACCCAGACAAAGAGCCAACCTCTTAGTGCCTGCTAGGTAGCCTTGCTTCGTAAGCATCATGTTAAAAATTACAGCCAATTTGTTCCTGACCAAGAAAGTATTGTTAATCCAGGAGACTGAATATACCTTCCCTTGTCTCAGATATAAAGCCTGATACTCGTAGTTACTGCACCACAGAGACCAATTGCTGTGTGGCAGTTCTACAGAGAGACTGGATGAATCTGCTTGGCCCAGACAGGAGTTATACTATGGCTCAGGCAGAGACTAGTGTCGACCCTATGCAAGCAGAAGAGGCAGCTCATGGCAGAAGTCATGTTGCAATCATATTCTGAACTTGTTTGCAGTTTTACAGGCACTGATTCTGCTCATCTCTATGGCAAAGGGTACAGGTAAGACCACTGAGCACTAGAGAACTGGTATGTGTCCAGGGATCACATGACAGCTAGAAGAATATGGGAGAGAAGAGCCACCATAACATTTTTAAAAAGGAAGGATATGCATGTTGATGCTTGTGTTATTACTGATAGTGGGACGCTTTCACTCCCTATAATTATAGAAGACTAGTTCTATTATTGGATGCCTCCAGAAAAGATCAAACAGCAATAAACTTCACATTTTATCACTGCATCTTATATAAAGGGATAAAATATAATTCACCAGCAACACTTCAAAAAAAAATAGATGGAACTTTAATCTTTGTTCAAATATAAAACTGGTATTTGTGAAAATACTTGTCTTTGAAGCCTTATCTTTGCATTTTCCTCTACAGGTAGTCCTCGACTTATGACCACAAGTGAGCCCAACATTTCTGTTGCTAAGTGAGACATTTGTTAAGTGAGTTTTGCCCCGTTTTACAACCTTTCAGTTAAGTGAATCACTGCAGTATTAAGTTAGTAACAGTTGTTAAGTGAATCTGGCTTCCCCAGTGACTTTGCTTGTCCGAAGGTCGCAAAAGTTGATCACACTCGAACTATCATAAATATGAGCGAGTTGCCAAGTATCAGAATTTTGATCACGTGACCATGGGGATGCTGCAGTGATCGTAAGTGTGAAAAAAGGTCATAAGTTACTTTTTCCAGTGCTGTTGTAACTTTGAATGGTCACTTACAACGAATGGTTGTAAGTTGAAGACTATCCACAATTCCCCTCTCCCCACAGAATCCATCACTTCACAGCTGTTCTCTTAACACTATTCATGTGTCACTATTATGGGAAACAATCAGACATAAATGTTGTTAGAAGAAACCCTGCAGTGCACAGATTTGGGGCAAGTTGGACTGGTCCAGTCAGTGCATCCTGATTAATATAGGAAGGTGTTCTGATACAGTATACTAAAAAAGCATCTGAACTTTCCTTTCTTTCTTTCTGTTCATGCTAAGGTGTACTACACTAGGAGACAATTTAGAACACTTGAATGTATATTTCAGTCCACATGAGTTTGATATTAAAATTAGGAACTTATTTAAACCTAACATGAGAAACTCATCTCTGTCCTTATAGCAAGTAGGACCCATGAAAGAAATTAATAGCCATTTCTGTTTCTGTCCTGGATTTAGTTCAGCAAAAGGAATCCATTGAGTGGCCCACTAGAAAAATCAGGAAAATCTGAACACCAGTTTGAGAAACTTGGCACTGCAATTGTTAGCGAATCAATGTCAGACTGAAACACAGTCCCCAGATTGCATCTGAAATAAATGAATGAACTTGAGCTACATCAGAAGGTAACTTGGCTGCTAACAGTTACCAAGGCTTTGTGATATTACAGTTCTGCAAGATTTAGAGAGCTACTTTGCAAAGTTTGCACAAACTTGAATGAAATGCTTACAGGAAGGCAGAGAAACCTGGTCATTGGTTTCCCTCTAGTGGCCATTAGCATAAGCCTCACTTTCTTCTCCTGGGATAGGTACATTAATGAGATGCGCTGGCTAAGATTTTAATAATTTGGAGGTGCACCAGACCTCCATCCCACGTAATTGTGCAAAGACACTTGAAACCTGAAAGTATTGGCAACCCCTAAAGTAGATAATTTTATTTGTTCTCCTCTCTCCTCTCCTCTACATCCCCTGCACTGAATCCAAAGTAGTATTCTCAAAGGTAGGCCTTCTTGTGATGCAGGAGGAGGAGAAAATAAAGATTGTCGCCATCCAGTTGAGTCCTACCATGGTGTTAGCAAAAGGACTCTGGAATAGGCTGGAAGGGTATCTGCCAAAGAAATATGGAATCCTAGGAAGGAAGAGACAGGGAAAACCTATTTCGTTGCTAATGTGCACATTTAGTGTAAATATAAGAAAGGGATGGGATATTTTTCCCCTGCCAAAGTGATTGTATTGTTCCTAATGTACCAGAAAGCCAAATGCAAAAGCAAAAGGGGCCTAAACAAAACGTAAATTGGAGTCAACTCCACCAGATATTCTCTCAAACACACACAGATGTATACAGTACATCCATCTCTCCATCCTGAAATTAGCCTTTTAACCAATTTTACTACAAAGATAGGTAGTTTGGGCTCCAGCTAACCTATCAGTTGGCGCTCCTTTAATGGCTAAGAAGCCTTCATCTTTAGATTTCTAAGTTCTTCTGATTTCTGCATATGAAATATTAAGATGGAACTTAGCAGGGGCCTCTCCCAAGTCAAGCTTAACTCTTGGTGATGACATGGACATGTTCCATGCTGCTTTTTGATGATGTTATGAAAATGATTTATCACTGGCTTTTTTTGAGTTGTTTTGTTTTTCTTTTCAACTTTCCAGTCTGGCTGTAACAATCTCCCATCTCGACATTAATAAATCAGGTTGTGCAGCACTTCAGATTTTGTTCTGCACAAGATGTTTCAGAATGTAGAGGTGTACACAAAAGTACTTGCCCACAACTCTCTATAATTATATTTAATTAGAATAGCAATTATATTAAAATTATTGTGCTAAGAGATAATTAAATAGAAGTGGTATAGTGGATCTACCTTATTTCATCTACCCACTTCATCCTGGAATAGGAAGTTGGGGTCCTTTCAGATTCCTCTCTTGGGATCATGAGTCATGATGAATTGGAATACAAATTCCAGCAGATGCACAGAAATAAGTACTATCCTCACCTCGAGTCCCTCCGCCTTGAGAAGGCAGATTATTCAGATGGGGGGGGGAGGGGGGAGACACAGAGGTATTGATTCATTCAGTAACTCAAAGAGATAAATCTTAAGAGCCAGACAACCTTTCTTAGCCCAACTAATTTTTTTCTGAAGAATCATCTTGTTCTCTCGATAAATGGGTATCTTGGGTCATTTTGAGTAGCAGCAATATGATCTACAACACTATCTTGCAATGTATTCCCACCTCACTGCTTCCAAAATAATAATCTTGTAGTGAAAAGACTATAGTAATTTCTTGCCCAAATCTTCTCTCACTCCCACGATGTCTCCTGTTCCTAACAAAAATGGATAGGCTGTGATTATTACTTGGATATGTAGCTAAATTGGACACTTGGACAGAGCAATCTTAGTGGAGCTTGCAAGAACCAATAAATGGTTGCAACAGAAGTTTCTCAGGATTCTGAACAAGGCCTCTAACTGGATTCAGAGGGGATTGGCTTTCACATTCTCCAGTGCCTTCCCATGTGGCCTCCCTTTCTTTCCCCTTTTGTTCGACAAGAGGTGGGTATCCCCTGCCAGGAGTCCTCTGGCTGAAGGCAAGGAAACCCATCACGGAAGTGTAGCCCATGAATAAGCTTCTTGGAGGAGAAAGGCAGGTTCTGACAACTGCTCTATTTGTTGGATTAAGCTGTATGGATGAAAAGTGTCTAATAGGTTTGCTCAAGGTACCATTCTTGTGAGGAGGATAAAGAGCAAGAGAGTTGTGTAGTTAACTATTTGAGCTAAACCGGAGAGTACATTTTCTCCTGATTTTGCAGGGGCTGGGATTCTTTTTCAAATCTGTTTGTGCAAGTTGGAGCCTTCTGCAGCAACTACTCAGTCCCTTCCTCCTAATAGGCACAGTTTTTATATATTGAAAATTAATGTGCTTTGGATGACAGATCAACCCAGCTTTCTGACCTCAGAATTCTTCTGTAGCAGTCTGTACCTGTATTTCTCTGTTCTATTCTATCAGTCCAGTAATAGTAGAAACCAGTATTACCATGCAGTAATTAACTCCTGCCAAGTTATGTGAGCTCATGAATGAGAAAGGTGTTGCAGTCATGGCCTAAGTTATTAACATCCAGTTCATCCTATAGGGTCAACTCTGCCTATGTGCTATCTGGCATTATAAGTCTCCAGGAAAAAACATCAAAGTAGCAGAGCTTAAATTACATATTTTGGAAGATAAGTCAATCTGCACACCAGAAGTGAAGTTGATGCTTAGCACACCAATCTAGACTACATCAAAATATACCCATCTTGGCCAGCATAGGTTAGCCGTACCCTCAAAGAGAGAAGCATTTAGCAGAATAAGATTCCAGCATTAAATTCCAGCAGTTTCCATTAAAACTCTCCTTGACTATTCCATAGCTGTAAAATTGAAATAGATTCTGTTTTTTAAGACATGGTATGTTTAGGGAAATTTACTTCCCATCCTCTGCTCCTGCCAAAAAACTCCAAAGGCTAAGATAGAAATTGGTCCAATGTGTATGCCATCTTTTATTATGTCATATCCTTGCACTAAAACCTTTTAGGTTCATTAAAACACCATGCATAAACAATAGGAGAGTAGCAGACTGCAAGTAAGCAGTCCTATCTTAGCAGGATGAGGGAAAACAGCTGGTTTGTAGGTCTGAAGGCCAATAGCTCCAATGTTCTCCAAAACACTTTGCATCAAGATCAGTTTTGACTGAGAATCATTCTTGTTTCCTGCAAGGAAAGAGACACTGTTGTACATTCTTCTTTTTTATACCTTGTTGCATTTTTAAGGCAGGATGGGAGATTACTTCTCTGGGTTACTCCAAACTATTTAATTATATCTGCTAAATGAGGTCTTCTGTGATTCTGGAGAATCCAATTTTCACAGCACAGATAACTACTTTATACTTATGGCATATGGAAGCTACATTTTCCTTTTGCTTCACAAGGAGAGAATAAGAAACTAGCAGCCAGATGTTAGATTTGCTTGTTTTATTTCAAGAGACCCCAGATTAATCAGAAGGCAGAAATTAAGTCATACTTTCAAGAAAATGAGAAATAAGGAATGCATTAGATTGTCTAATTCTTGGAGAGGCAACAAATCCTGGCTTGCATGCCTTAACTAAATATTGCACATCAGGAGTTGCCAATGTTCATTAAAACAACAATCAGAATTGGAACCATGATGTCTTTTTAACAGAAGTTTCCATTTGTGCTACCCCTTAGCCTTTCACATTCACCAGGGATTCTTCTATAGTAATTCATAGGCCCAGGCCCAGCCCTGTAGCCCCACAGTCTATCTGTGTGTGCTGTGTTTACAACAGAGCAGGGAGTGAGCATCAGCCTTTCCTATAAGAAAGATTAAGGAAAGCAATATTGCAGGGCAGGATTATTTCTCGGGCCTGGCACTGTCTCATTTCAATTCCTTTCCCACTTTCTCCCAGGATTAAATGTCTGCTGAATGTGCATCCAGCTTCAGACGGAGTCCTTGAGCAGCCAGGAAAAGCAGGATGCCAGCCAAACCCTCTGTGCCAAAAGACAGCCACGCAAGTGCCAGGGACCAGCCAAAAGTAATATGGACATGGTCAAAACGCTGTCGGTCAAACATACGCACAGTCTCGATGAATGCCGCTTTGGAGTAGCAGATATAGGTGCTTGTCCCTGACAGAGTCAGGAGTGCTGAATGGGAAGAAAAGTGGAGAAAGGGTCATCAGAGCAGCAATTTGAGTAGCAAATATAGTCATTCTGTTGATATCAATGGAGGTAAATGGAGCAATGCCACAAACAGACGATCATGCAAAGAGGCAGGGCTACCATCTCCTTGTTTGCTTGGAAGTTTCTAGAAGCATTTGTAAACTAGATAGACCTTTGCATTCTAATAAAGGAAATCCTATGATGGTGATCATAAAATAGTTTCCAGAGAGATCTTGCTGTAAGTATCCAAGAAATAAGTCTCACAGGAGAGTGGTCCCTGCCAGAGAAATGCTTGGGGATTCTGTCCAGAAAAGACCTGGATAAATCTAGCTATCAACTGTGCTTCAGTCATGTGTCCTATTAGCTTCAGAATAAATTAATTATTTATAGTTTCTAACATAGTGAATGTGATTGTTACAGCAATCCCACCACTTCATTTGCTGGCAATTTGAGCTGGTTACTATGAGATGGCTCACAGATAACCTATGTCCAAGTCTGCCGTGAATCTCAATTGCTAAAAATACAATCTGCCCTGCATAATCTCAAGAGCTACTACTTGGATCTGAGATGAGGCAGGTGAATATTTCATAATAAACAAAGCGTGCACTGCTGTTTGAAATGTCAGATCCGACAAGGAGTAGGAGGCACGCTCATAATGCAGAGATGCAGCTATGGGATTCTTCAAAATCTTTCCGGACATAATATCACTTACCGCCCAATAGAAAATAGCAGCCTGTGAAGAGCAGAAGCCAGGAAATCTGGGCCAAGAAGCCAATGATCCCACAGATCCAGCCAAAAATAATCAAGATGAGACTGAGTGGCAGCAAGACCATGAAGGCCCGATGCATGTCTGACAAGGGGAAAAAACAGTGGCATAGCAAAAGAAGAAAGCAAAATCCTAGAAGTTGAGTAAAGGGATATCCATCGGTTGAATTATAAGAATCTTTCTGCCAGAAACATCGCTCCTTCTTAAACATCTATCAATTTTTCTCTTAAAGAACAAATGCTCCCCTTATGCCCATCCCCCAAAAATAAAAACAGTGCCCATTTCTAGAAATAATCGGTTTTACAAAAGGCTCCATCCCCCTTTCTGTACTTAGTGTTTTTACAGAGGACAAGTGTGCATTTCAAAATAGGAAGAGCAATATAAAATTTCCTACCACCATCAAGGATTGCCGAAGTCACACAAATCTCCCTACTCACAGATAAGATGCTGGAGTGATGCCGGCACCAGCCAACTCTCTGCGCCAAAGGGGTCAATCAGGGGCATACAGGCATTTTGTCCTGGGGAAGCAGTAAAATAAGAAAAGCAACAGACATCTAGCAATGGGATTCAGGGTGCTGGAATGCTGACCAAGGCAAAATCGGCAACAGGCATGCCCTAGTTCAGTAAAAACTTCAAAGAGGCTACAAGTTAGAACTAAACAGTAGCCCTCCAGCTAACTTTTCTGCTGACTGAGGGTACTTAGAGGTGCTTCTTTTTTTGTCATGATCACTAACTTAGTTGATTGTTGACAATTAAATCTCTTTAAAAAGTTAGAGGGGGCAAATCAAGCCCTTTGAGATAGCCTGTTGTGCTCTCACTTCTTCCTGTGATAATATCACAGCAGGGGCAGGCTTTCCTCATTTCATACCCAGTTGCAGGAATCTGATGTGACTTGGAGGAAGATCAAATGGGAAGAATGGGGGACGTGTGTCTCTTGGGTGGGAAAGAGACTCTGCCTGGCTTGTTGCAAATCTCTCTTGATGGTGGGCACCCTTTTCTCCTAGCTAAGCAAGTAGATAACTGCATACTTGACCCACCTCTACTGCCATAAAAGTTCTTCCCCTCCCCAGATTATGTCATATTGAGAAATGAGGCAATCGTAACAATGCCCATCCCTATACTTAGAAGAAGGGGTCTCGATGCTACAGTCAATTGTGACAAAAGGAAGCAAAGCTCAGAAGACAAAAATAAGGCTCTATTTCACAGCCCAGTGCAAATATATGCAGACCCTTAGGATCAGCTTGGGATCCAGCATATACCCTGCCATTTCATCGGGAATCCAGTTGGCAATGAGAGATACTAAAAGTCACGCTAGACATCAGAATGAGATACCGGTAGCAAGTACCTTCCCAACAGTAAGGCTTGCACTTATAAAAAAAATTACATGAAAAATGTGGTGCATTCTTCAGAACTGATGGCTAAAGAAGCAGACAGCAGCCGTTGGCGGCAGCAACACCCGTTTTTTTCATTGTTGTCTCCTTTGCCCAGGAAATCAGCTTTCTCCTCTTCTCCGAACAATTATTCTCTTAAGCCAGTATTTCTAGAGCTTGCAGACCCCAGCTCCTACGGGGACCGGAAAGGCACTGAATCTAGGGATTGGGGGGGGGGCATTAATGAGACACAGGGAAAGCCACAAGAGAGTTAGGAGTCCCCCCCCCCCCAAATCCTTCGTATTTTTCGTCGAACTATATCATATTATTCAACTAGCAGAGGAAAACAACTGAGGAAGCACAAATGTGCTGAGAGGGACGGCGGGAATGAAGGGCGAGCTGAGTTCAACGTCCCTCAGCCGCTACTCGCTCGCCTCAAGCGCTCAGCCTTCAGTAGGGACTGCAGCTCTACCTAGGCGGGTGCTAAAAGCCGCCGCCTGGATGGATGGATGGATGGATGGATGGATGGATGGATGGATGGATGGATGGATGGATGGATGGATGGATGGATGGATGGATGGATGGATGGATGGATGGATGGATGGATGGATGGAAACGCCACTGATCAATTAGCCACGGAGTCCAGTCCACGCCAGGGAGATGGTATGGCACAGCGGCATCGGCAGACATGGAGCAAGCAAGGCTGCCCCAGCCCTCACCTTCGCAGAGTCGCCAGAGACCGGAGTGAGAACTCAGTTCCTCGCCATCCCGAGCGCTGCCGTTGCGCCCAGCCCCATCCACGTGGATCAAGTACCAGTAGTCGGTGCCGATGGCCGCAGCCAAGAAGCCGAAGCTGAGTAGCCCATTGAGCGCAGCGGCCAGGCAGAGCGTGCCGGGGGACAGAGCCGCCCCACACTTCGATACCATGATCCCGCCTCCAGCACGGCGAGAGCAGGAGCCGAGAAGCTGCAGAGAGAGAAGAGGAGAGAAGAGAAGAGAAGAGAAGAGAAGAGAAGAGAAGAGAAGAGAAGAGAAGAGAGGAGAGGAGAGGAGAGGAGAGGAGAGGAGAGAGAGAGAGAGAGAGAGAGAGAGAGAGAGAGAGACGCCCCCTTTTGGGACGCAGCTCTACCTTCCGAGAGACCTCGGGAGAGAGGAGGGTTCCGGAGTCGCCCAGTCAACTGACAACGGACAGGTAGCGGGGGCAATTGCGGCCGGCCTTTGTACTTCAAATTGGGGAACAGTACGAAGAGCGCCTCTATGGGCGAAAGGGCAGACCCGGCTTCATCCAGAAGAGAGGCTGTACCGCACAACAGCAAAACCAGATCTTGGAAACCCGACTAGATGTTGATTGGTGACGGGATCTCCCCCATTCATTTTTCATCTGCTTCCATCCCATCTAGAAATATAGTTGAGATTCATACAATACGCTAAAACCTGGGATGGGATGTCCTGGTCAGTTTTTGGGTCTATGCCCTTCAAGATGAGAAGAGTATTAAGAGGGATTGGGGCTGAGGGGTTCTCTCTCACCCTTAATTCAGAGATACAAAACAGACAACTCCATTATCATCCTTGGAGTAAAACTGCAAAGTTTGGGGAAAGCATTTTTTCTGTACTTGAATCTTTTCTGATTTGAGCAATAATGGTGCAAGTGACCAAGCAAATGAAATTATTAGTTATAGAAACATAAGGAAACAGACCAGGATAACAGCAGAAAAAGAACTTACTGTCTGAAGTGAAAGCTAACAAGTGCTAAAACATCTCAGCAGTATCCAAAATATTTATAAAGCTTGGGTTCTCAGTTCATACTAAGCCATGGTTTTATACTGTATTGATTTTGTTTATTGAATTATCCATTTAGTTGGGTTAGTAAACATGGCAAGTCAAAAATAATTGTCAGACTCAACATATTTAAGCTGCACTTCTCAAGTTTCTCCCATCCTCTTGTGTTCATTCCCTATATTCATTTGAAACATCTGCAATAATCATGCTAACCAAATCGAAGATGCTTTAAGTTTTTCCTCAAAACTCATTATTTCTGAGGAGCCATTAATCTCCCTGGTTCCTATTATGTTCCAATTGCTCTAATATATCAATAACTGAAGTAAACGCATTTCTCTTTTCCTTTATTTCTGTATGCCTTAAATTACAAGGAAGGGATTCAAAAGGCTTGCAAAGTGCCATTCACAAAGGCAATACTATGTCAAATTGTAACAACCATCCTGTATTGCCTTTGTATAGTTAATTTGTTAAGAAACAAAATGATGAAATAGAAAATTCAATATCCTCTTCCATCAATCACTAAACTTTCAATACCAGGCAGTGAATGGATGATTCACTGTCCTTCAGTGGCATCTAAAAACTTGCTATGTGGGGCGGGGATGGGAGGAGGGGGGGAGAAGGCTCCACCCTGTCTAGCTGCAGGACTCTCTCTCATCTGAAAGATGGTTGCAGCCACCCTGTCTCATTAGAAATATCCTATTGTGGTATGAATTAGTGTAAATGTATCAAGAAATTGCAGTGCCATTGTTTCAATGGTAACTGCAGTTGCACTAGGGATCTGTTATGGTTTCACCACTAAGCAGAGAGCATACGGTAGTTAACTTCCTAGGAAACTCAGCAATGCTGCCCACTGCAACTCATTGTTGGAGGTCATTAGGAATGCTCTCAACTTTTTAGGAGCATAAAGCATCTTTCCAAGCTGAGACTGTTTATTAAGCTTGTTAAGCTTTGCGAGAGTGTGAGAGAACTTTACAGTCTCATAATGTGAGTAATTTCTGGTCATGCTGGAAATGTTGTATAAGCCTACTGTAGTAAAAAAAAAAAAATCAGCTCTTACTAAAACAAAGCCAAAGCAATACATGGCCTGCCTGTTGCCTTTTTGTCCATCTCTACCCTGAAAAGTGAATTTTTAAAGGAATAATAGAAGTCAACTATAATAGAAGTCAACTATTACAAAATAGTTGTTTACCTGCCAGACCTGACAATACCAACTATTCTTGCAATAAAGTTTTTGTATTACTCAAACAAGGAATGATTTGTCCCAATATATGTTATGTGGCTGTTATAAGTACTGATAATACCACAAGCTTTCAACTACAATTGGACTGGCTTTTCTCTACAATATTGTTAACTATTAAAGAGCAGAATCCATTTTAAGCTATAGTGATAGAGCAGTTCTTGTTTTGAGGGGCACAATTAAATGGTCAATCACATCATTCAATGCCCAACAGGGACCCAATATTTTAAGATCTACAAATGAAATCAAATCAGTGCTCTTTAGCTAATTGGCAAGCATCTAAATCCCACATCTATTTTAACCACCATTTAAAGAAATTGACACCCTTTCAATTTTTCCTAAATCTTTTAAAAGGCAATCTAGAGTAATACTGTTTACTGAGAAGGAATGAATTATATAATTGTGAATCAACATCACAATTAATCTATGATTTTACCAACATTGCGCAACCAGAAGACCTTGAAGTTAATATGAAACCAATTACAATTACTGAAGTTCAAGACACAATATTGTTACTATGCCTTCTGTTGCTCAGGAGACTGAAGCATCAAGTGGATGCATATCTGTGAAGAACAAACAGGATTCAGGAAAGGACACTGGTAAACAACCAGATCCTGATCTTAAGAAATATCATCTAAAACAGTGTTTTAAAATTTTAATGGAAATCAATTTTATTGACTTCAAAAAGTGGTTAGACTCAATTCATCAAGAATCACTATGGAATATTGTAAAGTCTTATGGTATTGCTCAATGTTTTATCAACATCTTTAAAAGTCTGTATTATAGTTTTAGCTGCTGTGTTCAAACAGAATGTGGCAACATAGCCTTCTTTAACATCAATACAGGAGTAAGACAGGGATGTATACTATCTCCATTCTTGTTTCTCTTCTCTATGGGTTTTGATATGCATAGAGCAATCTTTAAGTCTGTATTATAATTTTAGCTGCTGTGTTCAAACAGAATGTGGCAACATAGCCTTCTTTAACATCAGTACAGGAGTAAGACAGGGATGTATACTATCTCCATTCTTGTTTCTCTTCTCCATGGGTTTTGATATGCATAGAGCAATGGATAAAATATCTAAGAGATTTAGATTTTGTGGATGACATTGCACTGCTTGGTGAAACAAAGGAGTGCTTGCAAGAAATGATCACCACTTTAGATAACGAGGCCAACAAAATTGGCTTACATATAAATTTTGAGAAGACCAAGTTTATACAAGTCAGAAGTGCTCAGGATATGCCTATAACAGTCAATGGTCAGGCTATAGAAAAAGTCCAACAATTTACTTAATTTGGCAGCTTTATATCTATCAATGGAGATACAGATAAGGACGTTAATTATATTGACTTGGAATGGCAGCGGCTGTGTTTCATTTTTTTATTTATATTTTATTAACTTTTTATAGTAACAGTCTTTAGTATTTAATAAGCAACACGTTGTCTGGGTTTATGTGTTTAACATTAATCGTAATACAATTTCCATTCCTACCCTTTATTTCATTTTTCTAACCATTTATAAAAATTTTCCCATGTTTGAAAGTATTCTGAATCTTGCTTCCCCTTCATTTTCAATGTGAGCTTATCCATTTCTGCACTGTCCAAAATTTTCTTAATTATATCTTTTTCAGATGGTATTTCTTCATTTTTCCAGTATTGAGCAAATATAATTCTCGCTGCTATTAATATATGTAATATTAAGTATACACATTTCTTATCATAATTTTCTGAAATTATGCCTAAAAGAAAGAAATTATGCCTAAAAGAAATAATTCCAGTTTATAGTCTTCATGTGCTCCTATCGTCTTTTCTAGCCACCTATGTATTTTTGACCAATAGTTCTTTGCTTTAGGGCATGTCCACCAAAGATGATAATACGTGCCTGGATCTTGTCTGCATTTCCAACAATTGCTAGACACATTTTTAAACATTTTTGCTAATCTTGCAGGTAGTGATTGCCATTTTATACAAATTTTCTTTATAAGTAGCTGCCCTCATTATTTTGTAGTTTCTTTCCCATAAGTTTTGCTATTTTTCTAGCTTTACATTGTGCCCAAAGTTTTTTGCCCAAAAAACTTTAACTTGTTCATCTTCCATCTTTAAATTTAACAGAAAGCTGTAGAGTTTCTTAATCAATTTGTCATCTGATGACAATAGTATCTGATCTAACGTTGTCTGGTCTTTGTAAAAACCATATATTTTTGCATCTTTCTCATATCTCATTTGCATTTGCAGGTGTGGCCACCATGATAGCTCAATGCCCTGTTCTTCCAATTCTTATTTAGTTTAGTTTAGCAGCGGTTGTGTTTCAATGCATGTGCCCAATTTGGTCTATGGCAGCTATAAGTATTACCACAAAGGTAAAACTCTTCAAGAGTGTTGTTATACCAACTGCAACATATGTTTGTGAAACATGGAAGTGTACAACCAGGATGATTAAACGATTAAATGTTTTCCAACAATGCTGCTTGAAAAGAATACTTCGCATCTCATATCGTGACATCACTAATGAAGAGGTACTACAAAGATCAGGTTTAGAACACCTATCGAGAAGTGTGAATGAATGCCGAATGTGGCTTGTTGGCCATATCTTACGTATGCCTAAAGACCAGAATCCAAAAAGTGCTCTATGTTGGATACCTTCTGGAGGACAGAGGAAACGAGGCCGGCCTCGGAAAACTTGGTAACAAACAGTTAAGGAAGATCTTAAGAGTATTAATGCCCGAAGATGCTGTGAATGATCGAAAGCACTGGAAAGCACTTCCTGCCCAAGTGTGCTCCACACAGGACCTAATTATGATGATGAATCATCACACTGTTCATCCTACATATCCAGTCAATCTTTCTGCAAACAATACATTTTGAAAGTTAGTTGTGCACTATTTAAATATTTACACTATTGAAAGTTCTGGCACTCAGTTTCATTTGATGATTGCAAGTCAACTAAAGGATGATTTTCTCTGTTCACTTTCTCTCATAAGCAAAGCAAACTCTACTATTAGCGTGCGATAGGATATTTGGAATCTTTTCTAACATTTCCTTTTAGTTTATACCAGTGAAATATGAAGTCTACAAGTCTATACGTGTTTTCTATTGCTTCTATTCTATATTTTTTCTATATTACTATCTATAGTAATACTGATACAACAAAGTTTTCTTCTTTCAAACATTATTCTGCTTTAATTCCTCTCTCTAGAATTTCTTTTGCTTTTTTCTTTTCTATTACTGGTCAGCATGTAGAGTATTTGCAACCTTCCATATTATTTTGTACTTACATTTTTCCTAGCTGTGCCACTATTTTTGTTGTGCTTCTTTTCCTCTGAACTATTCACTACTTTGAAGGAAAAATATCTTCTTTTGTTCAGCTGCTTTTCGGTTTGCTGGTAGTTGCAGAGCTGCCAAAATGCACATCCCCTCCTATTTCTACCTATACCTGTTTAAAGGTTGCAGCTTTATTGGCAACTCTGCAGTGCTGATGTAGGGAGAAGCCTTAAATAGGAGGTAAAGAACACAACAAGTGCCTGCATTTTTTCTAAGCAGCCTGCTCTTTTACAGTACCCCTTTGAGGATAACTATTCCAAAGAACCAAAGACATAATCAAAATAATGCACCTTCCTAAGAAAGCAGTTCACCCACTCTTCTCAACTGATCCTACTTCAAGAATGGATCAGGGCTTCATTTAGCACTTGAGAGCAACGTTTGCAGGCAACACTGGGAAAACAACTTTGCCCAGGAAACTATTAAAATATGATAAACATGGTATTTTATAAAAAGGAATATTTATTCATAAACACATCAGAAGGAATTCCATAAGAAATAACTATAAAAAAACTTAAACTTGAACAGCAGACTTTGAGCAATTCAACTTTGCTCAATACCATTTAGACAGTTAAAAAGCCCACATCATCCAATGGCATACACTGTTTATGAACGCAGGTTGTCTATTTGTCCACGGATCAGATTAGCATATTTCTCCACCTCGATAATTGTCTGCTTAACTTCTTTTTCCTAGAAGAAAATTAAAAAGACATATTCCTATTGATAAATAGGCAGCTCTTGAGTTATAAGAAAAAACTAAACAGGGAATATTATGCTGATGAAGAGAAATGTACCTAAATAATTCACTTTAGGATAGAAATCAGCCAGTAATAGTCAGGCCTATGCACTGTAGCTAAATTAGGGTATAAGACTATGTAGCATATGATCCCTACAACTCACTAGGGAAAGCAGAGTAATAAGACATCCTAGAAGGAAAGCTGCAATAATTTATGATAGATAAAAACTGAAAGGAGTCTTGTAGCATCTTTTCAGGATAACACATTTTATTACAGCTTCTTCACCAAATGCATGACTCAGAACAAGGGCAAAGTAACATTAGATCATTTCAACCTCACATGATACTCCATTAAAGGTGTTAAAAGTAGGAATTTTGGAGAAAAGAAACTTTGACAACACTGCTGAATCAGAGATTGCTGAACTCACATATGTCAAAAGGCTTCAAGCTATCTCAGGAGATCTGGACAAACAGAATAGACTTTAATATAACACAATTGTTGTGCAATAAGGAACTTATAATCTATATCGCATGTAACTTACATCTGAGTAACCTGTCTTCTCCCCACTCCCAATTCCCTGTGTTGTCCCAGTTTAATTCTTATATCAATTTGGCATTTCATGCATCTGATGAAATGTAGCTCACTCTTTAATAAAATATGTTAATCTGGGCTTCCGGTTTGCCAACGCAGCCGCCATCCGGAAGGCGAGCTCCGTCTTCCGCGTCGTTTCGCATCGCTGGGGGACCCTGGAAAGGGTCGAAAGTTGCCCTGTAGGGGCGACCAGCAAGGAGGGGATCCCCGCTTGATCAGAGGAGGGCGGTAGCCCTTCCGCTCGATCCGGGGCAGCCCTCCAAACCGGCGGACAAAAGACCGGCCATAGCAATATGGCTCGTCACTAGGCTGCAGACAGCCGAAGTCACACTTACCACCAGGCAATTATAAAACAGTGCGGATGAGACTGGGTGAGATCTACCTCTCGTAAATCCTAACTACTTTTTCCTGCATAAGCTGCCTAAAGTACTTTCCCCCCTGTGGAGAGTGAAGGGAGATTTTACCCCTCCCTCCAGAAACAGTGGCGACTGACTATCCAGTGGAGTTTAAAATGTTACAAGAATAACCTGATCCTAATTGGAATCTTATTTCTTAAAGTTTGTGGACTAAAAGATTTTCTATTCTTACTGAAGATCTGGGTTTTTACTTATAAAAAAGAAGCAAAACTGAAAAGATTATAAAAACATTGGATTCAAAAGAAAACTTTAAATTAGGGGCGACATCTTGTGGCTAAATCTGATATTACAATTTGTTATTGCTTAAAAGAGACTTGGCCAGCAGCCCAGACAATAGATAAGACCTATGTAACCTTGAGACATTTGCTGTGAAGCCCAGCTGTGTTCCATACTCAGTGACAAAAAATTTTTTTCCCTGCATTCTCTGATTGTAAAGCTTTTAACCTAATACACTACTAAAAGAATATGGATGAAGATCAGGAACAGATTCTCTTTATGTTGAAAGCAATTCATCAAACTATTCTAACAGCTACTGATGAAATAAGAAGTTAGAGAAAAGAACAAGATGTCAGCCCAGAGATACAAACTCAAACTTTGACTACAATTAAAAAATTAACTACACAGAATATAACAGAAAAAGTGGAACAATTAAATATTATGATAGAAAACTCAACTGATCAACAAATACAGTCAATGGAAAATCCAGAAAAGGGACTAACAATATGGAAAAGGGAAAAGACTTTCTACACAAATCAGAAGAAATTTGAGGATCAAGAAGAACAGATTGAAGAGAAGATAAACAGTTCAGGACAACCACGTCGAGATGGAAAAATAGAGAGACGATTTGTTAGTCCTCTCAAAAAAATAGTAACCCAATGGTTCTTTCTACGTCAAACAATATACATAACAATGCAGGGAGATTTATTTGATGATTCAAAAGCACAGACATGGAAGACGCTTTGGCAAAGAAAGAAAGCTAGAATAAGACTGAAGAAAATTGGGGTTTTGAGTTACTAGCGAGAATTAAAATAGAATATACTCAAATAGATAAGATGTGTATTTTGAATACTAGATATTGTTATGAGTGGAGATAAAGAAAACTTTGGTTATTTAAAACTTGGAAGTAGAAATATTAACAGTTGAATTTGAACATTGATTTGCTTATAAAGGTTAAATGTAAAGGTAATTAAAATATATATAAGCTAAAAATTTATCGATGAATGTAATAAATATGTTCTTATTTAGAGGTAAAAAAAATTACTAGTTTAAATATGAGATAGTAGATATTAAGAGAAGAAGAGAGGAAGTATTAAATGTTGAAATAAGAGAAACTTTGCTTACTAAATTTAAGATATTTGGAAATTACTAGAAAACAAGAATATTATATTGTATTATTAATTGGTTGATATAAGATGGTGAGAATTCAAATAGATAAGACGTGTATTCTGAACATTAGATTTAGTGATGAATTGTGATAAAGGGAATTGGGATTATTTAAAACTTGGAAATTATAAATATTAAAAGCTAAATTTAAATATTAATGGGAAACTAAAAATAGGGAAAAACTAATCAGGACATTGATTGTCTAAAAAGACTGAATGTTAAAACAACTAGAATATGTATAAACAAAAAATATTGATAAATGTAAGAAAGTTATTTTTATTTAATCAATATAATAAGAATTGTATTAATTTAAATACGAGACAGTAAATACCAAGGGGAAAGAGAGGAAATATTTAATGTAATAGTTTGAGTTCTGTACTAAAGATATTTGTATGTTATTGAATAATTGACCAACTCAGCCGCCACGTTGCTTTTCAAATATAGAAAATCAATAAAAAATTTCCAAAAAAAAATGTTAAACTGAAAAGATGCTACCAAACTCCTGCAGAGTGATGAGAGTACTCAGGCTAAGTTAATGGTTCCTTGCAAGTTATACTCACAATCAAGTTGTTCATCCTCTCTTTACGAAGTTTCATAAATTCCTGTACTGTCAGGTCACAAATGTCTTTGTGTAGAGCAAGAAATGCACATTTGGGGGAGTGTTTACGGTGCTCTTCCCTAGAAATTTGAAATACAAGTCATAATCATGCAATGGATTTTTAAAGGCAATTAAAATAATTAGCAAGCATACTATATGTGAAGGATGCCACCCTAATTTAGATCCCATGCCCCACTGCACACAAACCTTTTGTCCATCAATTTACTATTAAACAACTACTTTCCCCCAAACATGTACATATGCCAAGTGGGGAAACTCTGATGTGGGTCCTGTGGGAAACTAACTTGCATCCTGAAGCTAGAAATAGGGCCTTTGGCAGCCAGATTATGGAATTCTTTCTCAGAGTGTGTGCAGCTGCCTTCCTTTCTATCTTATGTCCTATTTCTACATTTGTAGAATAATAATTGCTCTAGGACCAGACTATCTTTTTAAATGAACTATTTTAATTGTTCTTTCAATTCTTTTGGAAATATAATAGAATAAATAACAAACTTCCCATGGCGCTGTTATAGCCATAAAACGTATGTTTATAACTGGATAAAATGTGTAACACTTTTGGGAGAGGCTTGGGCAAGCTTACATAAAAAGCTATTATATATGTCAAAGATGGAGTCAGAAGACTGGAACATTTCTCGGGCTCCCTTAGGGGCTGAGAGTCCCTCCCACTGTTCCCGAGGGGCATCACTTTGGTGCCTCTTGAAGAAAAAATTCCCAAGGGCTGGCTTGCCTTTCTGACTCCTTCGTTTCTGTGGCTAAAAGATAGAAAACGGTGACATGCATTTTGTCATGACTCATTACCCATAATCACGCCTAGCCAGATCTAGAGCAAGATTAATATCTGCATTCTCCTCTTTAGTCAAATTGATTTCCAAACAGCTTATGTGTTTTCAAAAAGATCAAAAAGCAAATATACTTTTATACCAGTCTTTTCTGTGTCTTGCCAATTTAGGCCTCTGGTGAAAAGAACAGATATTGCAGATGAATTTAGGGTTAGCTGACAGGACATATATAAATGCTCACAAACATCCCGCCAGATATTCTAGACTAGAGATTTCTGGATTGTGTAAGTTCATAGTCAAGATTCCAGGTTCCCATCCTCTTACCTCAATGAAAGAAGGGGGGGGGGAAACTTGAGTGGAAACCCTCCACTCAAAAATGGAAGTCAGCTGTACTGACTGCAGTGTATTAGTTGATCATGTTAACAATTACTGTCAGACATACAAGTAATAATCAGATAGAGGTGTGGAACCTGACTTTGACAAATGGCTTAATTTGTTTGACGTGGCTTTAACAGTACTATGGAAAAAGAGTAGATAACATAATAAATTATTAATATCTAATACTGCAATTCTATATTTGTATAGAATTCTATCATCCTTAATTATACCAATGAAATATAATGTTTTGCAAGATTGCCTAAGTACATTTGTTGAGCTATCTTTCCTAAAACTCATTTGGTATCATTAAAAGTCTTAGGATAACAATTCCAGAGTACTTACATGGGGTCATCATCAGGTTCCCATCCCTCTAATTCTTTAAAGCATATAAAACATTGTGCCACATCGGAAGCATTCTCAATAGGACAGTGAATGAATCCAGCTTCAGCCATCTGAATTGGGAAAGGGGGGAAGAGAGAGAGCAAGACAAATGAGGAAAAAATGTTCAACAAAGTTATACATTTCAGGTTATATACAAATTATTTCTGAAACTGGAAGGGCTATAGTTGAAAAATGATTTCACTGCGGGTCTCCTTGATTCTAAGTAACTTCTGACTCTACCCTGTTACAAATATATGAAAAGAACAGGAAAATAGTAGTAATACATTTTGTGTACGGTTCCTATTTCAGGTTTCTAAGATTAGCTAATACACAGAATCATAAAAAAAATTCAAATAAATAAGTATAAGTATAAGATAAGTAAAATAAATTTTAAAATTTAGGAGCACACTTTTAAATGTCCTATAATAAACAGGTTAGCGTTATGATTAGCCTGTATCAATTCTCTGAAATATATAGACCTCTTCATTGAGGTTTATGGACTATAATCAACCACTCTGGTCCAATACAGTTGTGAAGTAATGCTTTTTTACTTCCTGGTTTAGGGGAGAACTAGTGCTTGGGTCTCACCATTCCTAATCCTGCATTTTAGCCACTACAGGCTCTCAGGTTAACATTAATTAATTATATATGGCTATATATTTTAGAACAACAGTCCCCAATCTTTTTGGCACCTGTGATCGATTTTGTGGAAAACAATTTTTCCATGGACTGGGGGTGGTGGTTTCCTAACAGGCCACGGACCAGTACCAGCCCGTGGCCTGGGAGTTGGGGACCCCTATTTTAGACCTATAATTTCTAAAGTGACTCAAAATTGGCTAGTGATTTTAAGTCTATTGCAGTAAAAGTCTGTTGCAGTAAGTCTATTGCAGAAAATATGTGGTTGCTTAAAGACTAATAATATTATATCATAAGCTTTCATACTGTAGATCAGTGGCTCCCAATCTTTTCTATACCCCGCACCCCTAGAACGCTTCTGATATATTCTCGCACCCCTTACAAAAGTTTGAAATAACGGCAACAAATTATGCATATACACTATAATTTTGAAAACCCAAATGTTCGCACCCCCTGGAATATCGTCTCGCACCCCTGGTTGGTAACCCCTGCTGTAGATTATGGTCCACTTCATCATATGCATGCAACCGACAAAGAACTGTCAATGGTAGTAATAGTTTATAGATAGTCCTCGGTTTATGACAACTGAGCCCAAAATTTTGTTGCTAAGCAAGACAGTTAAGTGAATTTTGCCCTATTTTACCTTTCTTGCCTCAGTTAAGTGAATCACTGTAGTTGTTAAATTAGTAATATAGTTGTTAAGTGAATATGGCTTCCCCATTGACTTTGCTTGTCAGAAGGTCACAAAAGTGACCACATGATCCCGGGAGACTTTAACAGTCATAAATACATGGCAGTTGCTAAGCATCTGAATTTTGATCACATGACCATAGGGATGCTGCAACGGTCATAAGTGTGAAAAACGGCCATAAGTCACTTTTTTCAGTGCCTTTGTAACTTTGAACAGTCACTAAATGAATGGTTGCAAGTCAAGGACTACCTGTATTTGAGAAGGAAATAAGAAATAGGAAGTGTATACAGCAAGTATTATCAATAATTAGTATTTATTCACAAGAGTAGGGGAAGAGTTTTTCCATTTTAAAAAGTATCAATCTGATTCCTTCTCAAGCATTAATATTTGAACTAAACCACAGAAATTTTTTAATAAAATGAATCAATGGATAAATTAACTTCTTTGATTAGAGAAAGCCTCTTATGGATTTTTTATGTACAAATGAAAAAATGTTTGCAACTTTTGATAATTACACAGATTATAGAAAAAAGGGTAATAATAATAGAGAGGTTAAAATATATTTGTACTGATAATTGCTGTTAAAAATATTGGAGAATTTATATTTTTTCCTTTCTTTTCTATTTTTATTTTTTTCTTTTCTTGCACCTGTTGCTATTTAATTTCTTTCCCCTCCTCATTTTCTATTAGTTTGTGTTAGCTTTTTATCTTCTGGTTTAAAAGATTTTATAAAAATTATATATAAAAATATAGTATGTTACTATTTCTGGTAGTTCTTATTAGACTCCTTCTGATTCAGACTGAATATGTTTTTATAATTTGCTTATTGATAAGGAATGAGATATAGGAATAAACTTTTTAACTGAAATATTAGAGAAAGTGTTGAGTTACTGACATTGTTTGTACCTGTCTGGAGGAGGGGGAGTCATCTTTTATATATTTTTGGTTATTTTTTATTTCCTTTTTTTTCTATCTCTTTGCATTTTTTCTTTTTTATATTTTTCTTAGTTTGTATTAGTGTTTTATCTCTGTATTGTGTAAATTTTAATAAAATTATTACAGAGCGAGAAAATCATTGTAGGCAAAACTTCCCCTTCAAGAGCTTTTTGACATGAAAATAGCTAGGTAACTGATTTGTCCAGCATAAAAGGACATATTCTTCCCATATTAACAGCCGGTTCTTCCTCCAGGGGGGTTGAACCAGGACGCCATAATAGGAGATGGTGTCCGGAAGCTAAGGACATTTTATTGTACTGCGATGTTTTGAATCCTTGTTAGCCATCCAGGATTGCTTGGCACAGACAAGTGTACAAAGAAAGAGGCTTGCCCTTGCTGCCATTTGTTTGCCAGGCTCAAATCAAGACGCTGATTGGGAGAGACTTAAAGGAATCAGTTTCACCCAACTGGTCGATCACATCAGTCTGTTGAAGCCTGCCTGACTTAGCCTTTTTGGAGGGAGGAAGCACGAAACCCGAGAAAAGGAAAGTTTTGCAACCTATGGTGCTTTTATTCCCCTTTTTAAATAATAATAATAATAATAATAATAAAGCCTCCTCGTACTCTGTGCGTGGAGCTTGTCATTTGTGAGTAAAGCAGGCTAGGAATCCCTGCAGATCTGCTTGGGAATATTGCCCATTAAACAGAAGAGGGCTCACTTCCATGGAAGAAAAGCGCCCCCCTCCCCCCGAGAGAAGAGGGACACCACGGCTTGGGAGAAACGAGCCCCTCACCCTGACCGCAGTGCAGGAACAGTCGGAGTCGAAGGGCCACTGGGTAAACGTGGCGAGACGGTTTTCTTTCAGGTACAACTCGAGGCCCGGAGGGACCCGCAGTTTCGCCTCCCCGAGAGACATGATGGTTGCCGGAGCTTTCAAACCGCAGCGGGAAAGAAGGGGGGGGGGTACCCAAAACGGCTTTCCAAGGCATGATGGGAAATAGGCTGAGCACTGACGTTGAGGATGCCACGCCCCGCGCCGAACGCTGAACATTCTGGGAAGCGTAGTTCTTACGATCGAAATGAGCAAAAACAACATTTGTTTTACAGTTTTTTAAAAAAGCGCTTGTATGTCAACAGCATCTTTTAGAAATGCCCCTTTAAAACCTTACTGATTTGTTGTACTATAAGGGCAAAGCAAAACTAGATCTCCAAGTTATCGTTTCAAACTAAAAAACTCCACTTTTTTGTATTTGGTGCAGTGATGCCAGAGGTCCAAGGAAGTAATCTATACAGAACATTACAATTTAATATAGTTCGGAGAGAGACTGTTTTCTGTTTGTTGCGGCAGTAAGAGCGAAGGTTTGTGTGGCCCCTTAAATATGAACAAGTCATTTTTTTGGGGGGGGGGGTGTTATTCAGCACAGGTCTTGGTAATGCCTATGAATGTACAGTAGATGGCAGCACCTTGCTGACTTTGATAAAAAGTTAACCAGGGTTGGGTATGGTTAGTTTATTGGACTAGGACAGGGGTAGGCAACCTTGGCTCTTTTATGACTCGTGGACTTCAACTCCCAGAATTCTTGAGCCAGCTGGACTAGGAAATCCAATACACACTAGCGGCTAAGAACTGAAAAAGGCTATCAAGCAGTCGATCACAAACCATTTTCATGTTGTATTGTGGCCTGGAAAATTACTTGTGGGCCCCTACTTTGACTTCACCTGTAATCTCAAATTCTTAACACTATTAAACACCATAGAATTAATTTCTGAGTGAATACAATAAACATACATAGATTCAAAGATTTATTTCCCCTAGGCAATGCTCTAAAAAGGTTTCTTGGTAGATGTCAGGTTCAGATAAATCCTCAAGATTCCAAGATTCAAGTGGGATTACAAGTGCAGAAATACAAGCTAATTTGAGGGCTAATCCACATGGAGCTCTGTTTCCATCTGTCCTGTTTGCCATTGTTCACTCACTAGAGACTAAAATGGACGTTCTGAAACTTGAGCTGGCCAGGAACGAGGAGTGTATATCGGAGATGGTGACCCTTTGAGAGCTGTATGCAATAAAATTTCATTTTGATGTATGCCGATTGGTGTACATTCAAAGTGACAATAAAGCTGTTGTTGTTAATACTATCCATTTGAAATTGCCATAAAAAACACAAATCACATCTATTTGTATAAGAACCACCTCATTTATGGTTGAACCATCAATCCACCATTTTTACTGCCAATATGGAGAAAAAAGGAGATCTATAAAGGAAGGAAGGAAGGAAGGAAGGAAGGAAGGAAGGAAGGAAGGAAGGAAGGAAGGAAGGAAGGAAGGAATTAATTAATTAATTTCTGGTAGAGATGCAGATGCAGTGGAAAAACAGATTCAAGAAGCATATTCTTTTGAATCCTTCCAGTTGTACACAGGATCCATCTGAAAATACTATTAAAACATATCACATCGAACTAAATAGAATGAGTTTTAAAAATCTCCCATCCGATTATTTTTAGACAAGAATAGCAGAATTATAGGTAATAATGGAATGAAAATGATTTAGAATAGTGACTATTGTTCATTCTTTGCAGATAGCTGTGATCTGTGCTTTGATAGTGGTCTCAGATGGCACTCATATACAAATCATGAGTATCCATAAGGAATCACATGGATCTGATATCTTCCTTTTAAAAATAAAGTTAAAGTAACATTTTACTTTTTTTCAGATTGTATGATTTGCCAGCCAGAATGAGCACAATGTACAGCAAAAATATAAGTGATATTTAAAGAAAATTACATAAGTAGTTCTTTGCCCAGTCTAATTCTTTAAAATTTATTATTTTTTCTTACACTTCCATTGTTCTCTGGTAAACTTGCTCTGAATTGCAGTTTAAAGGTCCAATTACAAATATAAATAGTTGCTTGATATTTTTCTTTCTCCCTGTCTTTGCCTTTTATCCAATTGTTGCCAGTTAATTATTTCTAAGCTTTGCTGATATTTAATACATAGTACCAACTATACTTTCGCTAGATGGACTGAGTGGCTGTGTCTTTGCTCTGATCTAGATGCAAAGATTAGCTAAGATTGATCCAGGTGCAAACTAAACTGGAAATTAGCTACAGTAATTTCCTAACAAAAATTGATTTGAAGTAGGAGGAAAATGGGCTGGATGATTCCTTTCCGTTTTTATGAAGACATATATAGCCCTCAAATGCACAGGGAGCCACAACCAAAAAAAAACAGTTATAACTGAGCTAACTCATAGTTTTACTACTCTGACCATGATGGCTTTATATGCACCCAGAATATCATATGCAGTTGCTGTTCAAAGGGAAGAAAATATGCCGGCAGTTTGAGACTAAAGCAAAATAAAGAAAAGTGATAATTGATGCAGCAATTCTGTATTGCTCACAGATTTATTCCCAAGCTGCATCCAGTGGCCAAATAATGTACAACTATGATAAAGATGTAATTCAGGCTCTGGTTTTATTTATTGCTCTCATCTCTTATGCCATAATAGATGTCACAGTGTGAGAGCAGAGGTGGGCTGTTCAAAGTTCCACGTGATATCCCTGGTCTCAATACATCTGCAGCTGAGAAAAGAAAGAAGCAGAAAGCTTAGTCCTTGTTTGACCTAAAGGAGTTCAGTGGGAAGACAGTGGAGAAAAGGACAGCAGGCAGACCGCAATTGTTCTTTTCCTGGTTTCAGCCACTTGAAATCATATTCAAAATCACCTGGAACACAAAGAATAAGGAAATGTAACTCTTCTCTTATTGCAGGAGTAATAAGTTTCCGTTGAATCAGTTGCCACATTACTCAGTCAATTTGTGCTTGCAATGGGCCTGTGAGTATAGGATTCTTTGCTGTGTTTTACAAAATGGACTTGACAAACTGCAAAAAAGGAAAAGGTCATGTTGTATTTTGAAGATGTGCGCATAATCCATATTGTTGAAAATGGCCTCTTTGAAAGTATTTTGGCTTCCTAATTAGCCTTTCACTGCATCAGGAGACAGATGCAAATAGAAAAAGCCCAAATTATTAGCCACATTGCCTCATGCAGGAATATGTGTAGGTAGTTCTAGACTACAATAGCAATTGGATCAGAATTTCCCTTGCCAAGCAATGCAGTCATAAAGCAAGACCACATCACTTAATGAGGGCAATCTCCGAAGTCTTGATTGCTACTGGTATCATTAACTGAATCCCATGTTCATTAGGCAAGGCAACTTCCTGCTGGCTTCCCACAAGCAAAATCAGAGGGGAAGCCAGCAGGAAGTTGCTAGTCACAGGCTCTCAGGCAGGTAAGTGGCGGCTGCTTGGTGTGTGTGTATGTGTGTGCACCATGCGAGTCAGTGAAGGGTTGTGTAAGAGGTGCTTGCATGGGGAAGGGAGGGTGCATGGAAGTGTGCGTGTGGCTGACACAGAGTGAGCCCATAGGGGCTGGGGAAGAGTGTGAAGGTGGGGGAGACTTATCCGAGTGACTTGCAATCTTCTCTACTGGCTTCCCCTTTGATTTTCTTGGAAAGCCAGCAGGGAAGGTTGCAAATAGCAATCATGTAATCATGGTGCATTTGGCAACCAGTAATAAATACAAACTTGTTGCCAAGCACACAGATCATGGGGATGCTGGGACAACTAAAACTCTGAGGACTGGTAGTCACCATCATCCATTAAGTAATGATGCTTTAATTTGCTGTAATTTCAAATGGTCTCTGAACAAATAGTCATAAATCGAGAACTACCTGTATGCATTTTGTTCCCTACTAAGATGGGATCCCTTTGTAGCTCTGCAGTGCTCATGCTTGAGTGTTGTGCAGAAACTTCCCTGCTTATTCCATTTCTAGCCATTTCTTCAATCCTTGAAGGCCTGAATCTAGCCATAATTTTAATTGATTTCAAAGAGGCATATAGAAACTACAATTCTGTCTTTTTTTTCAATTTTGTAAAGTGTTTACTTAATCATCTTATCATTACAGTAAAGAAAATTCAACACATCTTAATCTTGTGCAGTCATATTTGTTTTCTGTGTACTAATCTTAAAACCTGCTGATTTTTCCATTTTTTCAATCAAAACTTCAATTCCTTTTAAAGGACCCTGTAATGTCAAAATTAAACCATAATCAAAATCTCTCAATTTAAAGGACTCATTTATAATTTTCAAACCCATTATATTCTCATCTTGTCTGATGTCTCTGTTCCAACACTTCAAGAACCAAAATAAACAACAAAGGAGACAGAGGACAACCCTGTCTTGTCCCCTTTTGAATATCATGTGATTTAGTCAGATCACCATTAATTATAACTCAAGCTTTTTTGAGATGTACCTATGGACTTGATTCCATGAAGAACATTCTCACCAAAAGCCAGTTCTTCCATAATTTTAAACAAGCAGGACCAGTTCAAATTGTCAAACGTTTTTTGGCAACTAAGGAAATTAATGCAGTTGCTCCTTATTATGTTGTGGTAAATATTATATCCAGTATGTATGTATGTATGTATGTATGTATGTATGTATGTATGTATGTATGTATTTATAATAAATCCACATTGGTCTTCGTGAATAAACTCTTGAGAAGATATTTTTAGCTTGTCTGCTAGAATTGATTGAAATATTTTATAGTAATTGTTCAATAAAGAAATTGATCTATAATTTTTTTTGCAAGGTTAGATCTTGTCCTTCTTTTGGCAACAACACAATATTTGCCTCCTTCCAGGATTCTGGCATTGCATTATCTTATAAAATGGAATTCATCATTTTCTGAAACAGTTGCAAAAGTTGATCTTCAAAAACATTTATAATAAAAACTAATAATCTGTCCAGTCCTGGTGCCTTCCCTGTTTTAATCTTTTTTTATAGCTACCAATATCTCCAAAGTTGATATAAGAATCTTCACAATTTGCTTTGGGATTATGAAAGTTTTGATAAATTTTGTTCCATCAATTTTTCCTGGCCATTGTGCTTTATACAAATTAGAATAATGTAGATAGTCCTCAATTTGCAACCATTCATTTAGTGATTATTCAAAGTCACAACGGCACTGAAAAAAGTGATTTATGACCATTTTTCAAATTTATGACTGTTGCAGCATGCCCATGGTCACGTTTAAAATTTGGATGCTTGTCAACTGGCATGTATTTATGATGGATGCAGTATCCAAGGGTCAGGTAATCACCTTTTGCAACCTTCTAACAAGCAAAGTCAATGGGGAAGCCAGATTCACTTAACAACCATGTTAAGTGAAGCTTAACAACTGCAGTGATTCACTTAACAACTGTGGCAAGAAAGGTCATTAGATGGGGCAAAATTTATTTAACAATTATTCCTTCCAACTTATGCCAATAAAATTGAATAATTGAATAATTTTCTGTTTCAGAATGTTTGTTAGGAAGAAATACACAAGATTCTAATGGAAATCTCCTTTAAAACAATTTCATCAACATTATCAATTTCAATCTTGCCTCAAAATGACATTGCAAAAATTGGTCCCCCCATTCTTCTCCTCAAGAAGAATGTACCAAAATATCTCTTGGCGTTTGTCTTAATGCAGCAAAACGTGAACCCACATGATACACCTTGTCCAGTTCTTCATCAATCCTTTCCTCCCCCAGCTCAACAAATCAACTAATGCCTAACAAGCTTTTTTCAATAATTCTCAAGGGATCTTCTGGAATGGACCTGCACTGCAAATAAAATTCCTTCTGTCTGGGTTCCAGCATAGCCAATTTTTAAAATTCTTTCTGTAGCCCCAAATCCCTAGTTTTCTAAAAAAAAGTCCATCCTGTTATTGATTTGTTTAATTTCCCCTGAATTCTTCTCCAGTCTTTTGTCCAAATTTTAAATTTAACTTCCAAAGATTGTGTCAATCTTTTACTCAAATCATCAAATGTTTCTTTTATCAGAGCCAGTGGAATCTGTTCATCTCAGGAACCTCATCTAGCACCATGTAGTCATGGTCTATAGCACACTCTGCTGGTAGAAAATATAATATTTTCCCTTAATTCACAAAAGGGAACTCTGTTCCTAGAAAAAAAAATGGGTGACAAGGTAAATAAAAATAAAATAAAAAAGTAATTCTGTCTAAATATTTTTACTCTCTTTTTATTTCCAAATTTTTGTAAATGAAGCAAGTGCCAGTGAGACTTTCTAATGTTTTAATTTAAACACAACTTGAGAAATAACAAAAGCATCCAAAGAACATTTATCTCAGGAGTCCCCAACCTTTATGGCTTGGCAACTCGGGGGGGAGGGGGTAGAAAGAGGAACTGGCCCACTGCTCATGCAAGTTGAGCTATGTGCATGTGCGTGCTCCAGCCAGTTGCTCATGTGGCCCAGTTTCGAACAGGCCACAGCCCAGTAGTGGGCTGTGGCCCTGGGGTTGGGGACCCCTGATTTATCTGATCTCTCTTTCACTATAGAAAAAAAATCCAAAGAAATGAGGAAGGTTGTTTCTGGTGACAGTAGTTTTGGTTACATTGCAACTGTGCACTCAATGAACATCCTACCCCTTTGTCATTCAGTTCACAAGCCAACTGAGGAAAACACTGTTTCTGCAATTTACTCATGAGGAACAATAGTCTAGAAACTGCGTAGCGGATTCCTGGATTCTTCCTTCAATCCTCCTTCAAGGAGCAAAAAAAAGAGCTGGGACGTCATCTCTGAATGCATCTCAACTGTCATTTTCCCCACTAGAAGTCCAGAAACTACAATTCTCATCTGTCTGTGAATGATCAATTATTTTCTAAGTTATAAATGTCATGCCTGTCTGAAGCATAATTTATAGCACAAGTTCAATCTAATCTGTTCCCAAATACTGTCATTTTTACTGCCAAATCTCTTAACCACTATACCTGTGTGAGGAGATAGTTCTCTTGAGAGAGTTTCTCAATGACATCAAAGTGATCTGTGCCTCCTAGGTCTAGCAAGGAGACCTTCCAACCTGCTGTACGAAGAACCTGTGGTAAAACAACAGGAATGTGAACAAAATGACTCCTAGCATGGTAGTTACAAGTGCATTTGCCCTAAGTACCCAACAAGTAGAAAAGCAGAATGTAAATTAAAATAACAGCAACAATAATGATGTAGAGTGCGCAGATTTCAGGGTTGGAGAATAAATATTTAAGAAAAACAAAAACTGGCAAACAAAAAAAACCTGTTATGTGGGTGAGGCCTTTTTCAGATCTATTTGTCCATTTGGGGACGCTGAAGTGGCATAGTGGAAGGGACCCATTTGACAAGTCTTTGGGCATCCCTCTCCAAACCGAAAAAAAATGCTCCAGATATGCATTTTTAGTCTTACATTTAGATATATAAATGTAATAAACATTTTAGATGCACATATGCACTATTACTATTTTGATTTACCCCCTATTGTTCACAAGGTAAACAATAGAATTAAAAGCTGGATAAAAGCAATTAAAATTATTAGTTATGCCTTTTAAAAGGACTGGCTGAAGAGGATGCAATATCAGTCATACTTGCTTAAGCCCTTGTGAAATACAGGTAGTCCTCAACTTAAAACCATTCATTTAGCAACCGTTCAAAGTTACAAAGACACTTATGACGGTTTTTCACACTGTTGCAGCATGGTCACGTGATTAAAATTCGGACAACTTGGCAATTGGCTCATATTTATGACAGTCGCAGTGTCCCAGGGTCATGTAGTCACATTTTCCGACCTTCTGACAAGCGAAGTCAATGGGGAAACCAGATTCACTTAACAACCGTGTGATTAACTTCATAACTGCAGTGATTCACTTAACAACCATGGCAAGAAAGGTCGTAAAATGGGGCAAACCTCACTTCACAACTGTCTCACTTAGCAGCAGAAATTTTTGACTCAGTTGCAGTTGTATGTCGAAGACTACCTGCATTTCTGAAGGATCAAAATATTTGCGACACCAACAGTCGCACGGAGAGATCTCTCTCTCCCACCGGCTGGTTTCCCTTCGTCGGTAGACCCTTAACCGGGTCGAAAGTCGCCCCGTAGAGGCGACTACCGCTTGAGGAGGCTCCTGCTTGACTGGGGAAGAGCGGCAGCTCTCCTCAGTTCAAGCTTTTCTCCTTAGGGCCGTCGGAGGAAAAGATCGCCCAGTAAAATGGACGATCACTTCGTCGCACCAGCTGAAAGCCAGAAGAACAACTAAGCGTAAAGAACCCCCGTGGAGAACCCGGGTGAGACCTTTCCTACCCCTTCTTTCCCTAATTACTCTCCTGTCAAAAGCTTTTGTGTTTAAATTACTTCCCTGCTGTGAGGGAGCAGCGTTTGGGCATTCGGGAAAAACAGCTTTGGAAGAAAAGAAAAAAAAAAACCAGTTAATTTGTATGGACTATTTAAATTTTGGAATACTGAGGGGACCTGAAAACATTTTATTCTTGATTATCATTGCTATAATTACGCATCTATTACTCTGAGAGGCATTTCTTTCTTCATTTCTTTCAACACGAAAAATAAAAAATCTATTAATTTGGAAACAAAGAAAAAAGATTTGATGGTCTGCTGAGGACATCTGGTGTCGAAAAGTGGTACTGCAACTGTATATTTTTTTTCTTATTATGGCTGGGAATGGCTATATAAGCATAAGGATAAGATAACTGACACAGCTGTTATTGAAAATTGGAGCTGAACATTTGTTTGATTTCTACGAAATAGAGCCTTCCCTAAAAGATTAAAAAATCTTTCTATTACTGATATGGAACCTAACACACAGCTGGACTATGAGCTTATATTGGAAAAGATTCTGGAAGCCACAGAGGATATGAACTCTTACTTTCAAACTTGGACAGATCAAATTATAAACCGAAAGACAGCACAGAAGAAGCAACAATATGAACAACTTAAAGAGGAACCATGTCAACAACTCAACTATGAAACTACACTGAGAGAAACTGTGGAAACCAAAGAACAAACTAACTTTATACAACTCCAAACGCAATCTATGGAGAAGCCTGAGGATCAAAGAATAATTTTAACGGAGATGTCTGAAGCATTAACATCAACAGAGACTGATACTCAGATACAAGTTATTGAAAATCGTGAAAAGGTGGATAAACAACTGGCAAATATAACATGGAATAAAACGGCTTTTACCATCCAAAGACTACTAAAAGAAAGGAAAGAGAACTTTGACCAATTTGAAGCGTTAAAGAATATGGACCCTTTAACATTGTGGTTTGATGATACAGGAATTTTATTATGGAAACCATTATGGCATAGAAGGAAACCTAGAATTAGATTTAAAAATGTATTTTAAAGCTTTACTTAATGGGTTTAAAAAGGCTTTGATTCTTTGACTGAGTTAATAACTAATGGAACATGTGAAATTTCTAAGAGGATACCCTTTGTAACAATACTTTGTTTTAGACATGAGAATTACTGGAGAAGTAAACTTTATTTACTGGTTTAAAAAGATTTTTATAGATATAGATGAACTGATAGAATATATACTTAAATTAGATAGAAATTTATTTGTTTATTTGTTGGTTTGATATTTTTACTTTAAGATAATTAGTTTGAAATAGAAGGAGAACAAGAGGGATGGGTGACAAGAGAAGAAATGGTATTAATGAAGAAAATATAAGAATATTACTGCAGAAATAATATACCAGATATAATTACTATCTAAAAAAAAAAAGGATACCCAAAGTGTTAATAATATGTCTATTTAAGGCCAATTGGAATATGGTAATTGTAAGTTAGTAAAGCTTAAAACAGGACTTGGATTTTTAGAATTGAAATGTGAGTGATATTTGATAGGATTCTTTGAAGCTTATATAGAAATGTATTAATTTGAATATGCAAGACTAAATGAGGGAATTAGGGAATTTTAAATGATTTGATTTGGGCTATATATTCGTGATTGTTTGTTTCTTTTTTTGGATGTTCAATATACCCACCTCCACGGTGGTTCCTAAGCACTTTGATGTAACCCCTTTACCCTTATAAAATCTAATAAAATATATATTAAAAAAAAAAAAAAAAAAAAAAAAAAATATTTGCATGTTTGTTCAGGCATGTTTGTTTCTATACCAATTCTATACAGATTTTTTTTTTCTTAACCTCTTTCTCTGGTCATTGAATCCCTACATTTCAAATGGTTGTGTTTGTGTAATCAATATACCTGACAATATTCCTGAGACTGTCTGTGGAACTCAGGTGGGTCATGCTGGGCTACTGCAATGAGCACCCAGCAAGCTTTCTTGTCATTCACCTTTGGCACACACCACAAAGGACTATTCTCTTGGGCCACCGCACTGAAGAAAGAAAAAACACACACTATTGAAGTGAGTGGTGAGGGAAAGGAGGCAGACTTTGACAGATGGGCAGGCCTGTGAAGGAAGGAAAAAGGGCTCTTTCTATGTATAACTCTATTCTGAATGCATTTATCCCACTAGATGCAAATGAGAGAATGAAGTCCATGGGTTCAAAGAAATCTTGCTTCTTTGGGAATATGTATAGTGTGTTTGGGATATAGTATTTCTGCACATTGGCTGAAAAGGGAATGTGATATGCAAATGGAGGAGACAAGATCTAAGAAGCAAGGTATATATGCACACAAACCTAGAAGGCACAGAAGGCAATAGAGAGAAAAGTTCTAAATCAAAGATACTAATCAGAGATTTAAATTGCTTGGTCATATACCTGTTTCTCCGTGTACAGATCACCCAGGAAATTAAAGGGCTATTGTACTGGATTATATAAATACTACAGCTTTAGCTGTTCATGTGTATATAATTAGTAGTACTTCCTGAAGTCAGCCTGAAGAATTGGCAATTACAAGAGAATCATTGTAATGTTTCTGCTCTGCCTAAATTAAGCAGTTCTAGGAATGTTCCTTACCGGCTCATGTGCAACAGATCATTAACATAGGTGTGCGCGATGGGCTCCAAGTCATAAATGCCACTCACCAAAAAGACACCTAGGGTGAAAAATAAAAATCCACATTGTTTTAAATGGATTCTAGCTTGGTCTAATATTCCCTTATGCATGATGTTCAAGCAAGAGAAACCGAGGAAACAATGAGACAAAAAAAAGTGAGAAAAACAGGATGAATTTCTCCCAGCCAATACCTTTAATGTTTGGCTCAACACCAAATTTTGCCCAATCCGTGGAAAGTATCATGGCTGCCAGGTGGGCTCCTGCCGAATGCCCAAGCAGATAGACACCACTGCAAGAAAAGGAGACATAGTTACAATGAGCAAAGGAGAGGTGCTGATTGGGACAGAGAGGGGAAAATTGGCTGAGGAGTCAATCACTCAACATCTACTAAGCTGAGTTCTAAACCTGGGCAGGTATCAGTGGAATCCAAGCTTCTCTTTCTCAAGGTTGCATGTTTATTACCCCTGCAACTTTTTCAGCCATTCTTACCTGATCCCTGTATATTGCTGAACTGCAAAAGCCACACTATGCCGCACCTGTTCAACCATCACCTCCAGTTGGCCTGGGTAGAGAACACAATATCCTGGTTAGTCAGAGGAGAGCAGGGTGAGCAATACACCTGAGCCACCATAACATACCTTTTGGAGCCACATCATAGCCAACTGCAGCAAAGGCAATGCCTTGGTTCACTAGGGGACATGCAGCAAAACCAGAAACATCTTTGCTAGAAAGAAAGAAAGAAAGAAAGAAAGAAAGAAAGAAAGAAAGAAAGAAAGAAAGAAAGAAAGAAAGAAAGAAAGAAAGAAAGAAAGAAAGAAAGAAAGAAAGAAAGAAAGAAAGAAAGAAAGAAAGACAGTTGTTTATACCAGTAGATATTCTCCATCAAAAAGTGTTTCTTCTAGCCAGGGTGCCACCCACTGAAGTCCAGAAATTGGAGGAAGTGGATCATCTCAGCCTCCAAGACAACTCACCTCAAGCTTTGCCAGTAGCCACCATGAATATAGAGGACCAGAGGAAAGGCTGAAATGGGATAACAAGTCACCAAAAGCAACTTCTACTGTAACTTTCCTCAAATCCCTCTCTGTCTTTGTTCATCTTATCTAAGAGCTGTGGTGGCGCAGTGGTTAGAATGCAGTATTGCAGGCAAACTTTGCCGACTGCCAGCAGTTCGATCCTGACCGGCTCAAGGTTGACTCAGATTTCCACCCTCCCGAGGTTGGTAAAATGAGGAGCCAGATTGTTGGGGACAATATGCTGACTCTTAGAGGGAGCTGTAAAGCACTATGAAGTGGTATATAAGCCTAAGTGCTATTGCTATTGCTATCTCTCAGACATAGCATCAGCCCTTGCAGGTAGACCAGGCCAAGAAATCATCACCACAATGACTTATGAAGTCTAGTGTTGGCGAGTATATAATAATAGGAGAATCTTGAAAGCATGACAGAGACTTTCTCTCCCACCCCTTACATCAAAAGAATTAAGATGGGGCAATCTTAAGTTTCTTCCTCACTCCCTCCTCCCTTTCAGGGCTGAGGTTTACCTAACAGCTACATTCTTCAAGGCCATTTCCATACTTATCTATCCACAGCCAGTCTTCTAAGCTCTCTGTTTTCCTATTTCCCTACCCTATCCCTTTCAGAGCCCCCCATCCACCCTTTGTGCTCTTACTTTCAACATGTTTTTTAGGAAGATACACATCCAGTTTCTCTCCCTCACTGGAGCCATAGGGGACATTCAGCAGGGTTTGGGTGAATGCCTGGGCGTTTAGAGTACCTGCAGAGTATTGGAAGAAAATACCAACAAATGTAGCAACCATCCTTCCTAAATATTATTTGGGCTGCCCTCCTAGATGTTCCAGAGGTCACTGAATCTCCATACAGGCAGTCCACAACTTACAACTATTGGTTAAGTGACTGTTTGAGGTTACCAAGGCATTGAAAAAAGTCACTTATGATAGTTTGCAGCATCCCCATGGTCATGTGATCAACATCCGGTCACTTGAGAACTGGCATGTGCAGTGTCCTGGGGTCATGTGTCATCTTCTGACAAGCAAAATCAATAGGGGAAGCCATATTCACTTAGTAACCATATTACTAACTTAACAACTGCAGTGACTTAATTGTGGCAAGAAAGATCATAAAATGAGGACCCAGATTGTTGGCGGCAATATGCTGACTCTGAAACCACTTAGAGAGGGTTGTGAAGTGGTATATAAGTCTAAGTGCTAGTGTCAACGCTGCTAACATCGGATGTTCTTGCTTTGACAACAGATGGAAATGCAGCCATTTTTCTCTATTGCTTCTAGAGCTAGTTGATGCTGGGAGGGGGAATGTGGATGAGAGTCCAGCTAGTCATAACAATAATAACTCAGCCGTGGGAACCCAAGGTCATTGGGATAGAGTTTTGGCGGGCTGGAGAGCTGGGGAGAAAGCCCGGGCTTCAAGCTAATTGGGGAATGTGATTTATGACGGTTTATTGGAGGAGGGAATTGTGCTTTGATACTTTGTATCCAGGGGAGGGGAATTTAGTTTTTGGTTTCGACTATGTAGTGCCGATACTTTGTTTCTCGAATAAAAGATTCTTTAAGGTAAACAATGCCTCGAAGTTCTTTTTGAAGAGTTTCATCTGTCGGAACCATGACACTTAGTGCAAAGTGCTAAAATGGGGTAAAACTCACTTAACAACTCTCTTGCTTAACAAGATAAATTTGGGCTCAACTGAGGTCATAAGTCGAGGACAACCTATCATCACAGCTGCTTCCTGGAAAATCAGTGGCTTTTCACCTTGACATAGCTTCAAAGGAAGGAGGTCTCTTTATTTTTTTTTTCAGTCTTGCCCAGCTCTTCTCTGGTATATTTTTCTTTTCATAGCAGAGTCCATAAATTTGTATGGCCGACTCATTAGAAATGCCATACCCACCAATTTATTTCAATATTTTCCACCTTCTGGGAAAAGCTGAAGGCCGAGCTTTTCAGGAGCGCTTTGGGGAGCTTGTTGCCCTCTGTTGTGCTTTTGGCTTTCTTTGCCTTATTTATTGTATTTCTTTGTCTTGTGAACAACCAAGATTCCTGTGTTTGCAGCTTCATGCAAATTTGATGAATTAATTTACAAACAAGAGTACACCTGCCACGATATAACCAATCATGGCAATGTAATCCTGTGTTCATAAAAGCATGCATGTTGCCTGTTTTGCTGAAGCAGACTCATATGACATAGTATATTTTGGCAATCCACAGGAACTGGGAGGTCTATAGGAAGGCAGTCTGTCTGATCACCCCATTATTTTGGCTCTTGGGTAGCCCATACCTTCAGTCATTGCTTTCATGTGTGCCTCAATCACAGCATCCTTATCCAGCCATGGAGACCATCTACTAGGGGAATACTCAGTCTCCAACTCCTGTATAGAAAAAAAAAACCAGGATAACTTGTGCAAATACAATAGCATCCTCTGTACGCAATGTGGACAGTTTCAGAAATACTTGTAGTTTGAAATGATGCTAACCTCAAATGATGCTACCTGGGAGAGAGAGGCAAGTGGCTGCCTATATGAATTGCTGCACCTGTAGTCCCATCTGTGTGCACAAAATGCCTTTTTGATTTATTTTCTAGGATTAATTTAGTTAACCTTAGATTTAACAATCTGTGACTGCTTCTGTACATCAGAGAAACATGCACCCTTCTAGTCACGTAGAATTTATTCCCCAGAATTCTCTTAGTCTTAAGACCAGTAACATTGATCTAAATACTTGGCTGAATAAATCTCCTTTCTATCATCCTTGCCTCTTCTCTGAACTTGAGTATGAAAATGGCAGTATGTTGCAGGAAAGCTCAGAGGAGGAGGAGGAGGAGGAGGAGGAGGAGGCATGGACCTGAGAAGCAATCATAGGAGCTCTTTATGCTGCAAAGGCAGTTGCATCGCAGACTGTGATATTCTTGTCACAAAGGTTGCTGGTTAAACCTTTTGGGCTTCAATTTTGTGCTGGGTATAATTTTTGCAGCAGGGCCCAAGAGCTGTCTCAGGGAGTTCCTCGGGGAGTGAGGGAACTAAACTTTCAAGCACATAAATAAATCTCTGATTAAGTCATTTCTTAGCCCTTGTTCTAGAGCAAAATACATTGTACCTCTCCTCTTTCCATTCTGGAAACTCCCAAATCTTTTTTTTTTTTTTAAATGACTCTAAAGTACATCCACATTAAACAAACACTGAAAATCTCTCTTCCCTCCCTTCCACAATCATATACACACAAACACTACAGCTATACCTCCTTTGTCATTTCCTGCCACTTTCCCATAGTAATGGCTAAGCTGTGGCTATATTCCTTCTCCTGATGAACCTGGGCTCAGGGCGAACAAAGTGGTGAGAACATATGATCCAATATAGCCTCTGACAAACAGTGCAGATCAGATCCCGTGTTCCTCCTTGGCCTTTGCTCTTCCAGCTGCTCTGTGAGACGTCAGCAATTCCTCATCAAGGAGCTGTCCTCATTGGTCATACCAGCATTGGGGCTGCACGGAAAGCAGTTGTCCTGTTTACTGTAGAACAGAGACACTGAGTAAATTCAGCTCACCGTCTTCCTGCTATTGCAATATCTAAGTGCACAAATTTGGGGGAAGAAATGGTAACGTTAGGCCTGGCAATGCTATCCCTACCCCACCTCAATTTTTCTAGTTTGTCTTAACTTACTGATCTCTGTGTCTCGTACATAGATTGTTCTACTATGCCTTCATAAGTACTGAAAACAAGTCATTGGAGTTAAATTTTAACCTAGATACACTGAGAGAAGGCAGTCAACTTCTGAAAATAAAGCTGTTTTTATTCAGCATATATCCACTTTAGTTTTGACTGCACCCACACATTACTAATATAGACAGAATGTTTTGGTAATGTATCTGTCTTCTGTTTGTTAATCTTAAAACCTGCTAATGTAGCAAATTATTTTATTTTTCCTATTAATGTTACAATTCCCTTTAAAGGATCCTCTAAAACCAGTATCAAATCAAATGCTCTTAACCAAAAATTTCTCTTTTAATCTTTCTTCCCACAATTTTCTCATTTTGTCTTATATATTTATTCAATATTTCAAGAACTAAAAAAAAAACAAAAAAAAACACGAGAGGAGATAATGGACAGACCTGTCTTGTTCCTTTTTATATCCCACAAGATTTGTTAACTTTCCATTAACAATTATTTGTGCTTTCTATGTTGTGTACACCAGTCTTACCCATTTAATAAAATTCTCTTCAAACTTCATATCTTCCAAAACATTCCCTTATTTCTCTATTAGGTCTGTCCACTGGGGCTCCCTGGACATGACGTAGACTGTCCAAGGAGTCTCACTGGGCTTTCATACAATCCCCTCCCCTCCTTCTTTTCTTTAACTATAAAATATACTGGCTGGGATCCAACAGGCATATGATTTCTATTGTTAACATATACGTTTAATGCTTGACATAGCCAATCCTCAAAACTTCCATATTTTGCCCAAAATACACTAGTGCCTTTAATAGGATTTCTTGGCCACTCAAAATAACAATATTGAATCATTCTTTCTTTACTCTTAGTCCTGGTTTTACAACATTGCGCCCCATGGACTATCTGGCGGAATGTTCAGAGGAGATCCCATCTCCCCTCCATGGCACTTCTTACCCACCCTGTTTCCCATGCTAGGACCACAATCTCTTCAAAGTTTAACCAAACCACCTGTTCTACCCCCCTCCGGGGCTTCACACCAACTTGTGCTCCAAGCACACCACACTACCCATCAACCTGGCCCCAACGCACAGAGTTATATATCCCAACCGCCAAGGCAATGCTTAAGTCCAAATTTTCTTACCTTGGACTGTGCACAGAATTGCCCAGTTGCAGCGCTTCAGTGCCCACTGTATAATTCCCCCAGGACTTTTCCCTTACGATTTCTTTCTCTTAACCTCCGTTCTGGATTCCACAGGCACACAGGACTCACCAATCATTCACAACATAGGACCATTGAACTCAATGGGACATGTCTTCTCAGTTGGTGCTTGCTCAGTGACTCCTGCAGCTGTCTGGAGAATCCCGGGAGAGCCCCCAAGTTGTGGGATTCATTGTCTAGTTGAAATAAATAATCACCAGCCAAAACTTCCAAGAGAAAACAATGATACTTTATTTGTACTATACTTTGCAAAGAGGGTGCTCTTTGTGCATGCATGCACACAGTGGACACACCCCAAATCTTCAATATTCATTCTTTATATTCCCCATTGCCCTTACAAATTTACCTCCCACCTCTTCTTCATTGGCTTAGTAATCATGCTGTAATCATGTCATCACAACCTATCCAAAGCTCCTAAAGTGAATACATTATCTCTGCCCCTGATTACATCTCCCATCCCCCTAATTCTATCCCCCCCCCTTGGCCCTTATTTACAAATTACCTTTTATGATTGTTAATTCCTAGGGGTTGTCTCTAAAGTTACTATCATATCAGTAAATTCTGGTTAAGACCGGTTTTCAGCATAGCAGAGACCATCCTAGATACAATTCTCAAGCTTCAAGCTAGGCTCATGAGATTAAAATATATACAATGTATTTCTTCACAGGCTAGCATGTCTTCTGCAGTTTCTGCAAAAACAATAGACCCTTTTTCCCACATCAGGATTTGAGGTTGAATTTCATGCTTAAATATGGTGTTAGTTGCTTTTTTAAAAAATCGACAATATTTGGTCCCTAGCGATGAAAAATCAGAAAATATTTGAGCAACGAAAATATGAATGATTCATGATGCCGGGATCAGGGATGCAGGAGGCTAAGAGGCCAAAAAGTTTTCATCCGAAATGCTAAAACGGGTACTGTGTCAAGATTCAGGGTTAAATTTCATGCTTAGAAATGTTGTTGGTTGCTTTTTTAAAAATTGACTATATTTCATCCCCAGCAAAGAAAATACTGAAAATTGTGATGCCGGGGTCAGGGATTCAGGAGGCCGAGAGGGCAAAATTTGTTTAAACTGAAATGCTAAAACGGATACTGTGTCAAGATCTGGGTTTGAATTTCATGCTTAAAAATTGTTTTCATTGTTTATTTAAGCTGCAGGCACAAGTGATACCTTTCTGCCAGTTAAATCTTTCCAGTTTAGTTGCGACATTGAATTTGCTGAATGGAAACATCTCTGAATGAGTATGTGCATCCCCTAAAGAAGCAAGTGTAAGCATCATGCCACATACCCACAGCCTTCTTCAATCTAATGCTTTCCAAATTTTGTGACAAAAGAAGTTGAAATCTCAAGTTATCAATTATTAGACAATAGGCTGGGGAGGTTGAATGAATGTTGCTTTGTGTGTGTGTTTTTTAACCTTCCCTTGCTTTGCCAACAGAAAAAAAAATCCCTTAAAACAAAAGATTTTGCAACAAAAGAAGAAGACGCCCAGCTAGAAAAGCAAATAGAACATTAACAGCAATAGATAAGCAAATTCCGGTATGTCCTTCTTCCCTTCCCCCTTGCTTGCTTCGTAGAACATGTTGGCAGCTCCTTCTAAGTTTTCAGGAATGTCGACAAGTACTTTTAAAGAAAAAAAAATGTGCCGCCTTGTTAGTGATTGGCCGAAAAGTTCTTTTTTTCATGATTTGCTGACTGGTGGGAGCCGTCCCGATTGGTCAGTTACTCTGGTAGACAAAACCGCGCGCGCGCCTCAAAAATGCCGCCTTCCGGGGATTCTACTTTGCAGCGCGGCAATCGGCGGGACGCAGTCGGCACTATGAGTTGCATGATGATGCCGAGAGTGCAACCAGGGTCCCCGCACAAGGCCCGCGGCCAGATACAGGTACATGACAGGACGATCCACTTTAAGAGTTTGAAAAGATTACATTATAGTCAAGGATGGAAAATTTTGAAGTCAGGGAAGCGAAGGAGTTCGATAGAAAGTGGGAAAACTGCTGACTATTCATTTTTTCCCCCTCTTATGACAGGTCATCTTTGGACCCATGTTCTCTGGAAAAAGGTATGAAGGCATTAAAAATAGTTAGCACTGGTATCTAGATACTAAGATGACTAGAAAAGAAGAGGGGATCTTCAAGTGAAATAAATTGCTAGGGGAGGGGGGAATTTGCACAGGAGCAAGACAGTCTGCGGGCCTGGTTATATTCAGCTAGGCCCATGCTTCTCCTTAACTCAGTAGACTAGGAATTAAAAGTATGGTTGAGATAATTTTAGCCCTGAAAGCCAACTGGGTGACTTTGGGCCAGTCACCCACCTCATAGGGTTCTTGTTGTGGGGAAAATTAAGTTATTTGTAAAAATAATAAAGGCGGGCTACAAATAAATAAAAATAAATAATAGATTACACTTATATTACAACATATAGAAGAGTAGCACTGTCTTATTCTTTGAAACTTTGGCTAAGAATTCTAGAATTTTAAGCTTTAATATAATTCCAATATCATGTTGGAGAAGGCTGGAATAGGTAGGGGGCAAAAATTTACCATTGTTTCTGATACAGTATCTAAATTGGAAATGGTATAGGTTTGGTATCTTGAGGGAATGTATTATCCAAGGGCTTAGATGCTCAATTACTTTGAAGTTATGTGACCTGATTATTAAAATTGAGATTTTGTGTTGTGCAAGAAGTTTTGATCCATGATAGAATAAAAAAGAATTTACTTTTTGAGTACTTTAGTTTTTTCTGAGTAGCATTTGTCACATAAGAATCTTAATTCTTTTTTAGCACTGAACTGATGCGCCGAGTCCGTCGATTTCAAATTGCACAGTATAAATGTCTACTAATCAAGTATGCGAAAGACACACGCTATTGTGTCAATGGAGTCTCCACACATGACAGGTGAAAATATACTATGAGCAATGTAAAACAATAGTTTATCATTCAGAGAAAACACTTTACAGGAATGCACTTTTTGGTTCAGGAAAATAGGATTCATATGTGTCTTGTAATATTGATTGCTTGTGGATTTTGTTTTATCATCTTCAAGAAACTGCAATTAGTGGTATTGTCTCAGCATACAATATATCTGACAAACTTCTTTGGCCTTAAATATTGTAGAGTGAAGCTTCATGTAAGTCTCAACATAATATGAGCTTTTAGAGAATTAGAAAAAGAATTTACAGATTATGGTAGACAGGCATATATTATTATTATATGAAAAGGCACTGTGTCTCAAAAATAAGGCAAGTTCATTTCCTTATATAGTAACTTTCCCAATGATTTGTAACTATTATACCTATAAATTACACTTTCACACACAGCTCAATGTTTCTTTACAAACAAAAAAGTAATGGCTCCTGTCACTTTGGAGAGAGGGAACAAAATTGCAAGACTATAAAAGGTTTTGTTAAATGCTAGCGTAATCCAGGGCCCTTCTGTGTGCAGTTATGTTTTCATCATAAAATCATTCTTGTGAGGCAAATCACCCCCAAACTCTATGATTCAATCTTATGATTGTAACTGAATACACTTTATATAACTTTTGTTCTTCAAATAAGCTAAAATTGTGATTCCCTAATTTATATTGATTGAGCTTTTCAGAACTTCAAATTTTATTTTTTCACAAAATGTCCACTATTTTCTATGTAAATAGACAATTTCGAAAAGGTAAAAGCATTTTTCTACATTTTTTTATTTAAAACTGTCTTCACTAAAATGTTTGCTAACACGTGGTCTTTAGGATTCAAAGGGCTGTCTGTCTTAAAGAGGATCTGCAGGTTTTGGTGTTTGGGAATAGTTATCCTTAAATAAGTTTTAACGTGCTGCAGATGCTTACCGTATAAGAAGAAACTTATGAAAAAGAGAAGCAACCTAGAATTAAGAATTGTTCCTGACAGAACAATTAATCAGTGGAACGGCTTGCCTTCAAAAATCATGGGTGCTCCATCGCTGGAGGTTTTTAAGAAGATATTGGACAGCCATTTGTCTGAAATAGTGTAAAGTCTCCAGCTTGAGCAGGGGTTGGACTAGAAGACCTTCATGGTCCCTTCCAACTCTGTTGTTATTCTTTCTGCACAGAAACACCATGGAGGCCATGTCAGCTTGTTGCCTCAAAGATGTCCAGCAGGAGGCTCTGAATTCCGCTGTGATTGGCATTGATGAAGGCCAGTTTGTAAGTTTATATTACCTGAACGTTTAAATGAACTGCCAAGTACTGATAATTGTTTCCATGCTTAACAGAATTTGAAATGTAATTCTATATACACTTATGTAGGGTAAAACCCATTTTGTTTAATGATATTAACTCTGAGATGTTGGGCAACTGTGACAATGTGATAGATCAGTGATGGCAAACCTTTTAGAGACTAAGTGCCCAAACTGCAACCCAAAACCCACTTATTTATCGCCGGGTGCCAGGTGGGCGTGGCCCACTGGATGGGCGTGGCTGTGGTGGTCATGGCAGATTGGTGGGTGTGGCCAAAGTGGGCGTGATCACCTCTATGTTGCTCGTGGGGAGGGACGTCTGTGGGGGCCGGGCAGGGTTGGGGGAGATCCAGGGGGTCTCTGGCAGGTAGGGGCGGTGGGCAGGAGACTCGTCCTGCGGGGTGAGGCAAGGCAGGGCGGGGGTGCCATTGTCACAGGGAAAGGTGAGGCAGGGGCCGGGGCAGCTGCTGCCTGACACCATCGGCCCCTGCACACAGAGGCCAGTGAGCACATGGGTGCTGGGATGCATCCAACCATGTGGGACTTCGGCGAGTTAGCGGGCGGCTGGTTGAAGAGGGATGGTTGCCATCTCCAGGGCATGGCGCGCGTGCCCACAGAGAGGGCTCTGAGTGCCACCTCTGGCACGCGTGCCATAGGTTCGCCACCACTGTGATAGATTCTTATGTTCTCTTGACTTGATTGTAAATGTGAATAGTTAAAATACAATCTTATGCATGCTTCACCTGGAGAGCAAACCCCAGTAAACTCAGTAGGACTTGGTTCTTAGCAAATGGATAAAATTGTGCTATGAATACCATGTAAATGCTTCTAATGGCATAATCTCAAAGAAATTGAAAATGCAACCAGACTTGGGGGAGTACAAGTAGAATTTTGGTCAATTCATCTGAAAAAGAGCATCATAAGGTTAAAAAAGACACACACACACACACACACACACACAAATCCCTTCAGAAGAATATAATTTTGCTCTCTTTTAGGTAGGAAAAAAGGTGAATGGGGGTATAATATAGAAGTGTGCAAATGTATTCTTTTGGATTATAAAACCTAGAAAGTAAGCTGAATGATAGAATTACAACAAATAAAAGGAAATACTTATTTAAAAGGATTAGAGCTGTGTATGGGGGATGACTATATAGTATATACAATTACCTTTACTACTGGAGAAAGCATATATTCAAAAGTTAATTACTGAAGATCAGTGGGAGGCTTTGCTGTACTCTTGCTTGTGAGCCTCATAGAAGCATCTAATGCACCAGTGGGTACAGAATGGTGAACTAAATAGATCAGGGGTCCTCAACCTTGGCAACTTTAAGACTTGTGGACTTCAATTCCCAGAATTCCTCAGCCAGCAAAGCTGGCTGAGGAATTCTGGGAGTTGAAGTCCACAAGTCTTAAAGTTGCCACGGTTGAGGACCCCTGAAATAGATCTTCAGCAGCAACACTTTTTTGTTCTTTGGAGGAGCATCACTAACTTTATTCGTAACAGTGTCTTACACATTACTTTACAAAGTTTCTAAAAGCTGGAATGAGGGAATGATGAACTTTTAATTTTCCCAATTAGTTTCCAGATATAGTTGAATTTTGTGAGACAATGGCCAACGCAGGGAAGACTGTCATTGTGGCAGCCCTTGATGGAACATTTCAGAGGAAGGTAAGTCTCTTTAAATTCTTCATTAGAATTTCTGGATAGTTTATGTCCCAGATCTATAAAGAAATTCATGGTTTCATTGCAGGCTTTTGGGAACATCTTGCAACTAGTCCCCTTAGCAGAAAGTGTGGTGAAACTTAACGCGGTTTGTATGGAGTGTTATCATGAGGCCTCTTACACTAAAAGGCTGGGAACAGAGAAAGAGGTAAGACTCCAATAAAAGCTCTCCCTTTCTTTAAAGCTATTGACTGTGAGATATATTGCCTGTTATAGGTTGAGAAAAACCTTTTATTTTTAAATTTCATCCTACTAGGTGGAAGTAATAGGAGGGGCAGACAAATATCACTCAGTCTGCCGGGTCTGCTATTTCAAAAACCGACAACACTTGGTATCCGAAAACAAAGAGAACCTACTGGGTGGGAATAAACCCCTTGATATTAATGCCTCCAGGAAAGTCTTGGCTACCCGTCAGATCATGCAGTGGAATCCATCGAATTGAACAAAGGAAGCAAGAGATCCGATTCCCAGGTGGATTTAGAGAGACATTTTTTCTGTCCTTCCTTCTAGCTTTGTATTGTTAAACTGATGCCCCTCCAAAACATCAGAAAGAGTTGTTTTTATGAGGAGCAACAAGGCTTGAAGACATTATAACATGCTATGAATAAGGGTGTTCTATATTGAGAACTGCACTGGTTTCTTAGTCTCTAGAGGGAATATTTTGTAATGTCATTAGTGGCATTTCCTCTTGCACAAAACTTCCCCAAACGGTTTAATTCAGAGTTTTAACGGCCATAATAGCTAAAGTAAATTTACTAACAGCAAGTTGCACTATGAAACTGGAACATTATTTTTCGGAATCCATCAAATTGGGGCTTGAGGGCAGGGGAATTTTGACTCTATTCAATAGGTAATTCATTGACAATGAAACAGGCTGTTGGGCTTTAAAGACCGAATAGGTTAACTGAACAAAATATATTTTTATTTGGTGTTGTGTATATCTGCCTGTAAGTAAAGATCTGGACTTACAAAAAGGCCTTTCTCCAGCCCTTATAATCAATATAATTAATAAAGGGTCTTTCTTTAATTGCTGTCCAACTTTCCTGGATAGAGATTGACACCTTACATTATTGACTTAATTATATTCTACTTTTGCTTGTTTAATTTATTAAACTGGCTACTAATGTGTCAGTTGTTGTTTAAGTATTATATTCCTGCTTTATACTTTCTAGCATACTATCTAGCATTTTGGTTTTACTGCAGTGATGAGTATCCGCACTTCCTCTTTTTGAGTAAATATAATCCTTTTACACTGAAAACATCAGTATTTTCTGTTGTCTTAGCAGAAATATTAACTTCTGTAGTGGAAACTGAAGAGTTGGTTTTAATCAATGATATACTGAATAAAATTAATCTTACTTTTAAGTTTTATGTGTAGGACTTAGTAGTACCAGATCATCTTAAGAATATTTAAGTTCAGTGACAAAAACTTTACTACTGGTTTAAAATGTATTCCAGAGTTACCCAACCACCTTGTTAATTGCCTGTTGATATAACGCATTATACTGCCCCAATAAGTAAATCATTAATCAGGAAATGGCTATATGTATGACATTCAGTAAAGGGAAATTACAGCTGAAAATGCTAAGATTGTTTTCTTTGGGAAGCTTAAAAATAATTACTACCAATAATCTTACTCTAGTTATTCCTAAACAATACAAATGATCTTCACATAAGCTATATAATTTTTTTCAGACAAAAAGCAGGCAATAAAGGCTAGCCTAAAAGGGTTCATGCTTTTTAAACGATCCAGTGCTGTCCATTTGTTAGACAATACACCCTTGCCCAGTTATTAATCCCTCTGTAAATTATTTTCCTCTCCCCTAAAATGATACGATACATGAAAATCCACAATATGTTCTAAGGGATGCGTATAACCCAACTTCTACTATGGCAAAAGATTTAAAACACTTCAAAGCCCCAAGATTGCAATATTTGCCTGAAGTTTCCCAAAACATGCAATTAGAAAAGAGCAGTGTTAACAGCCACAGGCTAGGGATACAAAAAAAGCCATTATCTCAAAGACTTGTTAATGAAGATGTATAAAAACATTGTGTGCAGAACAGCCATTTTTAGCTGGTCTATGCCTGAACTAAAATACATCCATTTTGAATGTTTTTGTCTGTATAAAGACTAAAATGGGGCCTCTTTTGTTCCAGTGGTAGACTGAAGCACAGATGGTTTGAGACAGGGCAAGAGTGGTACCACGTGCAGAGACTGGCAGTCACAGCAGGGAGGAAAAGAAGGCACAGTGGGGATAGGCTCTGCTGTGCTTTTGGGGCAGGGACTGTGCTGAGAAGATCAGTAAGTGAGGCAATGGGATATGCTGTGCTTTGGCACTGGCTGTGGTTGAAGGCAATATGCCTATTCTGGTCACCAGAAAAATCCTCCTGATTTGAGTTTGATCAAAAGAGAGTACTGCAGCTATTGTGTTTGAGCTTCTAGAATGCAGAGTGTTAATGAGTTCGAAGCAGTGATTTTCCACTTCGTGCACATTCCTATTTGTGTATTCCTTTCCTTTCTTAGCGATTCAGGAAAGGTTAGGAGAATAAACTTTGCAAGAGTGAGTTTACCTTTGGTACATTATTGAAAACCTGTGGGCCTCTATAGAATACTTAAAAACAGGTGTCAATTCTTCAGGGAGCCAAGTCCTTCCCACTTTAAACCAAAGAAAATGAATGATATAGTAAATTCAGTTGAATCACCAATGCAATACGTCTAAAGCTTTATCTAGAAATGCTTTTAATTGGTTTTGGTATCAGCAGCTGAAACGATAGAAAGCACTGCACAGGTATTTCTCAGTCTGGAAGGGCAGCACCACAGAGCCGTAGGAACACCAGACCCATTGGAAGTCTAGAATGGTCAAGATGCGCAAGCACACCAAGGCACAGATGTAACAGCATTGGGGCAGGATAGCTGTGGCAAGGATCCCACTGGGGCACATCCAGTAGAAGTACAGTGTTCCTCTGCGGCAGAATGTCTCTAGCTATTCCCAGCAAGCAGCTTAGTTAGCTGCAGCAGTAATAAGATCAAGTAGTCAATACCATTTCAGCAATTAATATTCCTTGCAAGTCACACAGCAAGCTTCCTGCGCCCAAAAAAGAAACATCATTTTCTGCAAGATGCAAGTTTTGAAAATAGTTGAAAATAGAATATCCCAGAACCCAATACATATACATGCACAACCCACAAACTTGGTTGTGGCACCCTCACAATTTCACAGTAGACATAGTTTCCACCTCAAGAAATGAATACATAGCACTAGGATACTATCCCTGCCAGCTGCTTTGAACAGGGTTAGTAGCAATCAATACACAGGTGGAGGCTGGTAGCCCTCAGAGTTCTCTGCAGTGCGAGTGAAGGGTGGCTGCTGGTAGCTCTCATGACTGACATTGGGGTAACTGGAGTATGGAGGTGTTGGGCCTGGAGCTGGGTCGATGTAACTCTGGTCAAAATCTTGGACACCCATACGGTAACGCTGAAGGGCGAAGGCAATCAGGAGTCCCTATGGAGAGGAACAGTTATTTGCAATAGTAGGAATCTGCCCATAAAGATTTGCTTGCCAGAGAAGAGATATCCTCTGCAAAACTCAGCACAGTATTCAGTGAATATGCCATCGCCTTAATTTAATCACACTGCAGCTTAACTGAAAAAGTTACTTCTCGTCAAGTCATTTCTATTGTAAAAGGCACCTGGATGCATTTCCCTGGAATTCCTTCCATAAAGGTTTTTGCAGCCTTTCTATAAAAGAGAATAACTTTCAAGTTCCTCAGGCAATTAGAAGGCTGTGTTAATGACAATGAGATTTGGATCAGTTATTCTCTGGTTTTGTGCTCAGGTCCCTTTAATGAAATAGCAAAGGAATCACCAATTTCAAATCCTGTTTGCCAACCAGGCAAAATAAACCTGAAAGCTACTTGACCTTCCTAGGCTGACAATGTTCATCCCTGGGCTTTTTTGAGACAGAGGAAGAAACTCTTACCCATGAAAAAATGGAGAAGAAACTGAAGGCAATCGATGCACGGGCAGAATCAATCCCAATTTTTACTTCTTCAGCCTTTGTTGATGACCATTGGTTTGTCAGCACACAGAATCCAATAAACCACAAAAAGGTCCAAACAGCTAGACAGAAGACAAGGGAGCACTTAATCATATCCTTACAGATTACATGATAGCATAGAAATAACATTTTAACTATAGTTATGAAAAGTTACAGTACATTAATCCTATTCTGACATTCTTTTGGGGGGAATTCAAGTCAGCATTTGCCACTTTAGACAAATGGTTTAGAGCAGTGGCTCCCAACCTTTTGGGCGCTAGGGATTGGTTCTGTGGAGGGTGGTTTTTTTCGTGGATCAGGGCATGTGATTTCACACACTGTCTGGATCCCATGTGTGTGCAGATGGGACTTCACTCACTTGCGTAGCCCGATTCCTGGCAGGCCGCGGACCAATACCGGTCCATGGGCTGGGGACCCCTGGTCTAGAGCATGGGCAGGCTTCATTCTAACTCCATGATAGGCATTAGGCAATCTGATACCCTTCAATAACCCACAGTTATTCAAACCCTTTGAACAATATCCCAGTATTCTTGATCATTGTCAATGATGGCAAGAGACTGTTGAGAATTGTAGTCCAAGAAGTTTTAAAGGACTGCTTGTTCAGTGACCATTTGAAATTACTGCAGCATTGAAAAAGGAAATTTCTGACCAGTCCCTGATGTTATAGCTATTGCAGTGTCCCCATGGTCACATGATCACCATTTGGGTGCTTGGCAACCCGCATTTATGATGGTTGCACCACTCTGCAGTCACACAATTGCTATTTGCAACCCTCACAGCCAACTTCCAACAAGCAAAATCAACGGGCGAAGCCAGCAGGAAGTCACAAATCATAGTCAAGTGACATTGCACTTAACTGTGGGTTATGTGCTTCACGGTTGCAATTACATAACTTTGCTTAGTGATGGAATTGCAGGTCCCAGTTGCAGTCGGTAAGTGAAGACTACCAGTAGTGGGGGTTTTTTATTCAGAGCATAAGACACAAGCTTAAACCAGACAACAGGCTCCAATTCTATGGTCTCTTATCCTTCAGCAGTTATCCACATTAAGAATAACCCAGAATAAGGTCCTATCCCTAAAGCCACTTTGCCCTTTCACAAAGCAAACCTTAAAGAGCATCATTCCAAAAAATCTGAATAATTACACTCAAGCACAGGGGAATAGGAGCCAAAAGGGAAAATACTGTCCAAGTCTGGAAGAGAGGGAAGAGAAAAAAAAACATGGACAGAACTCAGCTGTTTCCCCCAGGGACCTGTTTGAGTTCACATCTCCCAGAAACATACCTGAGAAGGCTAGGTCGGCCATAACGAGGTACTTGCGATCAGTGGCACTGCTAATCTGGGGAAAGTAGATGTCAACCATAAAGAAAAATATACAAGCCAGGAAGGCAAGCACACCAATGCCGATACCATAACGACAGGTATCCTCACTACGATTAAAGATGCAGTAAAGTTCAGGGTTTTTCATATTACTGGTGTAACCTTCTCCAACGATGCAGGAGAAAACAATGAGTGCAAATACCTGCAAAATAATAGAAGGGGAAAATGTCAATGCTAACATTTCCCAGGGCAACAGGGAAAGCCCATTTTAACCATTTATCAAATTACTAACAGATTCCCCCAAGTTCTGAAATCAAATACTCCTGCATGGCGCTATTCTAGGGCAAGAAGCCAACTTGCAATATATGTACATTTTATTGGTATGCTGCCCAACATTATCATAAATTAAAGCTTTGATAAAAAGGAGTAACAAGAAATTAAAACAAAGTATGGTCCAAGGATAAAACTCGGTAATCAGCTAGCTCTGCTATTCAGGCAATAGCCCTGCCCAAGAGGAATTCCCCATTCACTGTTCACAGAAATGTTCTCGTTTTTCCCTCCACAAACACAAGAAACTTTTATCTTAAAAGGTTTCCAGGTTCCCGATAACGAAATGGAATTGAAATAGGTTCCCAAACTACAAACTAAATGCTCATCACCGGTAATCAAGCACACCCTCAATCAAACCAGATGCTTCTCAAACCAAATCAGCATAGCAGCCTTTTTGTGTGCACGCATGACTTGCTTGGGCTATACTAAAATTTTTGAAGAGAATTACAGAAACTTCTAAAAAGTTTTTTTTTAAAGCCACAGAATAAATTACTTCAAATCTTTAACAAGTACAAATCTCCCAGGATTTCAGGCCACCCTCTCAGGCTTCGCCCTTAAAAGAAAGTAAGAGTACAGGAGAGTCAACAAGACGGCTGCAAGCTACTTCCGTGTTTTGGCCAAGAAAACCAGAGGGACGAGTCGAGCTCGACTTGAATGGGTCTTTGTCTAGGGTGCCTGGACTTATTTCCCTAAGTCTTGCAGTAGCTGCCGGCGCGCGGGGCATTGCCACGTTCTTCGCCAAGGCAGGGCTGGGTGCTTAAAAGCAAGGCAGAGCGGAGCCGTGGCCGTGCTCATTTGCTGGTCCTATTTTCGTAAGACTGCAAGGAAGCCAGCCCCTCGCGCCGGCCGCGGTCCATCAGCTGACCTCCCTATGACTAGGCTGCCGTACAAAAAAACACTCGATACAAACGGAGGGCCGAACTGAAACAAAGCTAATCTAAAGCAAAGCACTGACCCTCCGTCGCCTCAAGGACCTGAAGGGGCTTCTGCCCGGCGAGCGTCAAAACACCCGTGTCTGGTCTGCAACGCAAAAGGCAAGAATTGATCCCAGCCCGGCCTGAAGCTCACTTTCCCAAGCGGCTCGGCGTCGTGGGCATTTTAGAGAAGCGGAACACCGAAGGGAGAATTCTCTAGCATTCGCCCTGGAATAAGGGAATAATCCCTCTCCGGGGGGAACAGCCTGGCCGTTCCTCCAGCTGGGATTCCAGCAGGGGCCTCCGCCCGCTCTAACAGCGTTGCGTGACTCTGCATTGCTCCGCTCAGGCGACTTTCCCTTCTAGGTAGGGGTCCCAGCCCAGGTACGCGATAGTAAGCAGACGCTCCTCTAGTGGCCCCACCTCAGCTGCTGCCGGAACCCCTAACCTACCGGCACTCCGGCCACGTCACGTGCCCTCGTCCACACCCTAACCGAGGGCAGGTGAGAGCACCCATTCCACGCGTGCCCGCGAGGGGGACGGAAAAGAGAAAGAAGCGAATCTGTCTCCAGCAAGCTCGAGCCCCCTGATCGTTTCCAGCTTCTCCGGGCCGGGCCAACCTCAGCCACTCACCGCACTGAAAATGCGCGCAATGACCTGTGGCTGCTGCAAGAAATGCCACAGGTCGAACGTGCCCCCCGCTTTAGCGGCTCCGTAGGCGCCTCCGCCGCTCTCCATAACTCTCTGACGCTGCTTTCCGCCACCGTCCCAGCCCGGAACTCCCTATGGCCGCCTCGCCCAAACTTGTGTTGAGCGTTCACAAGCCCCGCCCCTTGGGAGGAGACCCTGCCCGGGACGGCGGAGGCAAGGTAGCGCGTGGTGGCTGAGAGAGACCGAAATCGGGGCTTGTGCTCCTGCTCCCCTCCGCCGCCTTCTCCCTTACTAAGAAAGGAAGCGCGCCTGGGTGATCTGGCTTTACCTGTTATAATGCACTTTCGAGCTGTGGTTCAGATTTAGACGTTTTCGGAAACGTGATGATGCCACGCAAGTCTGGTGGGGGGGAGGGGAACAATACCAAGGGGGGGGGGAGATTTTCATTCAATCTCCTGAATTCGGGCAAATTTCTAACTGGCATATAGGACAGTATAATCGCTATAGCAGCCACTACTCAACTATCGGAAAAAGCAAAATATCATTGGCATAAGATTAAGCACACGTCATTAAAATATATTTTTTTTCAATCTGAATTTAATGTATTGCTCACGTGGCACCCCTGCTCTGCAAGATGCACAACTCACCAGCTGGTTTCTAGATGGAATTTAAGATAGTAACTATTACCTATAAAGCCCCATATAGCATAGGGCTACTATTTGAAGGACCATCTGCCTCATGATTTCTGCCCATCCTGTATGATCTGGCAGGGTGGACATGCTCCAAAGCCCCTCCATTAAAACAGTGTCATCTTCTGAAGCTGGAAAATGTGCTTTATCTGAATGGTACCTCCCTTCTAGAATTAGGTCCATTCCAGTTCCCTGCAGTTCCCACCCTGAAGAGGTCCTGGAAGGCCTTGAGAAGCCTATAGTAGGATGGGTGGGATTCCCCTGCTTGTGACATTTTATGTTGGCTTTGTTGTTTAGGTTGCCCTCACATAATTATTTTGTACCTAACTTTTGTGCTACTCTGGCAATTTTTTGTATATTGTTTTTATATTATTCTGCTGTGAGCAGCTTAGAGGCAGTTGGAGTTGAGCAGCACTCATATTGAATAAATTAAATATGTTCTATAAATTGCTTGTTATGTTGAAGAAACAGCAATCAGGATACAGGTTGAGAATAGTTCCTCTTTCTCTGAAGAGTGTACTATGTTCACGGTTGGAGAATTTTCAGCAAAACCTATCGGGGTCTGAATGACATAATTCGGATCAAGGCCTTAGAGAACATGAAAAAAAGAAATACTGAATAAATGTTCTTTAATGTTAAATGCAACAAAGGGAAAATACTGAGCACATAGCAACTAGTTTAATCCTGAGCAATTGTAGCACCTTTAATCTCATGAGATACATTTATCTTGATTTCTAGTGTTATCTAATCTGAAATACACCGATTTGGTTTTGATTCATTTGAACTAGTTTATGGCCTTCCCTCACTTGCATCCAACCCTCACAAACATGCCCTGGCATATTCTTTCTGCCCTGTTCCTATGACATGGCCTTCATCATGGCTCCTTTTCGTGAGTCACTCTTAGATGTACCAGTATTGAAACAATGTTCTCTTTACCAAGGATATTGCTGAAGGCCACCTTAAGGTATATAAAAGCTGTTAGTCTTTGGTTCTCATCACCTAGGAGGGAAATCGGGGGCCTGCAGCGACTTGAAACGGAAGTATCAGAGGCAAAATAAGAATCAGCAATGAAGACAGCAAATTTAGATGTTGTTTTCTATTCCTACCAACTCAATAGCAGGGAAAAATCCCGAGTCATGTTGAAATCAGTTTAGAGTGCAAACTATTGTAACTGATTCAGGATTTTAGATCCATTATGATTATGCAGGAGTCAAAATCTAATACACGTGATTCATTAAATAAAACACATATCATGTGTTTTATTTAGCACCTCGTTTCTAATTTACATGAAAGCTGGGACATGACCGCTGAAGTAAAGACAAGGATAGAGAAAGCTCGAACAGCATTCTTCAAAATGAAAAAGGTCTTCTGCAGGGTTGACAAAATCAGAAATGAGGTGATAAGCCGCCTGGGAAAGCCAAGGGAAATCATCAAAACAATTAAAAAACGAAAGTTAGAATATTTCGGACATGTGATGCGACACCCAGAAAAATACAGCATACTCCATTTAATCCTCCAAGGAAAGATTGAAGGCAAACGAGGTCCAGGCAGAAGAAGAACATCATGGCTTCAAAATCTAAGGGACTGGTTTGGACAAAACTCAGCAGCAGCACTTTTTCGTGCGGCTGCTGATAAAAACAGGATCGCCAACATGATCGCCAACGTCCGATAACGGATATGGCAGAAGAAGAAGAAGAATCATGACTTTGTGTTATGTGTGTCATAAATATGATGCAGTGGATCAAAGAGTTAGTCTGTGCTCTGGTCAATAAGGTTTTCCCGCCTCATGTTCCCTTGTTCAGATATACTGTTTTGTGGGTTCTGCTCTCCTCAGAAGAAAATATATTTTCTTGCTTGATCATCCTGTAGCTCTCCTACCAGCTTCTCCTACATTCCTTTTTTTCACGGATCTTTTACACCAGGTTTAGGGGAATTCCATCAGAATTGTACTTTCTTCACTAAATATCACTTTTCTTAGGCACACAAAATTCACATTAACAAGAAAAAAATGAACCATTAAACCATTATATTAAATAATGTCAAAAGAAAACATCTTCCCATCATAGGTATCATCAATTCCACAGTGGATATTAATGCATCTCATCCAACATCCTTCTGCAAAATTACCAGGATTGCTCACTGTACATGTTGTCTCTTGAATCTGTAATGCTTTGTCTATTTGCCTGTGTCTGAGAAATGTAAACCGCAAAGACAATGCTGAGAGAGAGAAACAAGAAACTGTCAAGCTGATGCCAGTAGTTCCTGTATTCTTACTTTTTACTTCCCTCACTGAATAGATCAGTGATGGCGAACCTTTTAGAGACTGAGTGCCCAAACTGCAACCCCAAACCCACTTATGCATCGTCGAGTGCCGGGTGGGTGAGGCCCATTGGCTGGGTGTGGCCCATTGGGTGGGCGTGGCCCATTGGCTGGGCATGGCTGCGATGGTAATGGCAGACTGGGTGGGACTAAAAAGTTCAATCAATCAATTCCAACTTTGAAATATCTTTTTTTTTCCCGCGAGAAGTTGAAATTGACTGATTGAATCTTTTTTTTTTTTGCAAACGGCGGCGGAGGCCTAAAGCGAAAAGGTTTTATAAAACCCAGCTGAAGGCCTAGGACTGGGGCGACAGCGTGTGTGCCCACAGAGAGGGCTCTGAGTGCCGCCTCTGGCACCCGTGCCATAGGTTCGCCACCACTGGAATAGATAGTGAAATGAAAGTATTAATTGAAGGATATCGGCATGAAAACAAATTTTAGAGATGCTCAAGACTGAATTGTGAAAAAGGCAGCTGGTGTTAGAGAATTTGCAGTTATATTACTTAACAAAAAAAAAACCAGACCTGCTCACCAGTTGCAGCTTAGCAAGGAAGAACCATGCCCTGACAACACCAATCATCTTCCTTAGCCCATGATACGGCCCTGTGCATGAATGGTGGCGTCATTATGTGTACTGGTAAAAAAGCCAATGATATCCTGTCACAATGTTACGGTACAGGTAGTCCTCGACTTACAACCATTCATTTATTGACTCTTCGAAGTTACAACGGCACTAAAAAAGTGGTTTATGTCCATTGTTCATACATAGGACCCTTGCAGAATCCCCGTGGTTACATGATCAAAATTCAGAAGCTTGGCAGCTGGCATGCATTTATGATGGCTGCTTTTTTGCGACTGCCATATAATCCCAGAAAAGACATGGCTATATTGAAGAGTCGCCTATAGGTTTTACATTCGCACATTTCAAACTCTTCAGAGCACCATTTTGGAACTCAATCCAAAGTACTGTGTAGATCTACATATTAGTTACTATAGAAGAGCATTTTCCTATCTGGTTGCAAAGTAGAATCGGGGGTAGGGGGTGGGGAATGTTGCTATTTTAAAGGCTTGTAAATCATCTTTGCATCTGAACACCCAGATTCCTTTGGTAGTAATGATAATCTCTCTGATTTGATAAATTTATTTTATATACATTTATATATTGTCCAATAGCTGAAGAATGTGTGTGTGTGTGTGTGTGTGTGTGTGTGTGTGTGTGAGAGAGAGAGAGAGAGAGAGAGAGAGAGAGAGAGAGAGAGAGAATGCCTGGGCATCATGAAAACCAAGAGAATTGGATTGGATCCATAATCCAGATCACCTTTAAAAGACACACATTGTCCCTTTTTTATTTAGTATTTATGGCAGGTGGACATACAGCAAAGCAACAGCAGAAATGGCTATACGTCTGCCTTGATTCATTTGAATACTGTATTTGAACTACTACAGTACTTTAAACATTATGTGGTCCTGGAACATCCTGTTTGCCAAGTTGCTGAGCCAGTGCAGAAGTTGGATATTTAGTGCAGTATTTCTCAACCTTTCCCCCTTTAAGATGTGTTGATGACCACTCCCAAAATTCCCCAGCCATAATTCCAGGTGTTGAAGTACACACATCTTAAAATGGCCAGGATTGAAAAACATCAGCTTAGCCTCTAGCCAGGGATGAGAAAAAATGCATACAGGGAAAGTCTAACAACTGCAGCAAATTAGGCCTGCATCTTTGTAAACGACCCATAGCAAGGCACAGGTTTCTGTCACTTTCTCACGGAAAGCATATACTCTAATCCTCTACAAAATTCCTGGTACTGAATGTTAGAAAAATTAAGAAAGAGATCTAAAAAGAACTCCAAAACATAATTGTTAATCTGAGATTTGACATTGGGGTGTCAGGTACTGCTCCAGTGGCCACACCTGATAATATATAGCCTATATACTGAAGCTTTAGAAAAGGACATCAAAAATGATCAAGAAGCTGAAGCAACTTGCCTAATTGAAAATGATACAAACTTTCAGGCCTTCAGTTTAGAAAAAAAATGGCAAACAAGGGGAATATAAAATTGTATGGGGTGTGAAGACAGCAGATAGACACCTCTTTAATAATTCTGGAATTGGGTTCATATGATTAAAAATAATTCTGGAAGATTCTCTCTTCCCTCCAAAAAAACACACAACCAAGTATTTCTTCACACACTGTGCAGTTTAGACAATGAAATCTACTAACGTAAAATGTGGCAAAAGCCATCAGCAAACAGCTTTAAAAGGGGCTAGCCAATTTCACGTAAGATAGGTTATGTGTTATCTATATTTGTTAGTAATGATGGTTAAACATTCAACCATCCAGTTGCTGGTGAGGCGAAGTGAGGGTGGCCTTCTCATAGATATTGAGTTCTCACTTTAGAAACAGAAGGCAGGATAAGACAAGACTTTGGCTGTCAGTGTGGTTTTTAATATTCTTATGATTTATGTTCTTATGCTGATTGCTTCTAATCTCGGCAGGATCGCCAGATGAGAATCTTTTGCCTAATAGGTTCAAAGGAGTGAGGTGCATCCCTGTAGATAAAAGGGACATTTGCCTAGTTTATATTTTGGCAGGGCAAGAATCAAGGAAACCAGAATTCTACATTTAGTTAGAAATAATAATAATCATCATAATGATGATGATGATAATAATAATAACAACAACAACAACAACAACAATAGTTGGAAGGGACCTTGGAGGTCATCTAGTCCAACCCCCTGCTCAGGCAGGAAACCCTATACCATTTCAGACAAATGGCTGTCCAGTCTCTTCTTAAAGACTTCCAGTGTTGGAGCATTCACAGCTTCTGGAGGCAGGTTGTTCCACTGATTAATTGTTCTAACTGTCAGGAAATTTCTCCTTAGTTCTAGGTTGCTTCTCTTTTTTGTTAGTTTCCATCTGTTGCTTCTTGTCCTGCCTTCCGGCGCTTTGGAGAATAGCTTGACTTCCTCTTCTTTGTAGCAACCCCTGAGATATTGGAACACTGCTATCATGTCACCTCTAGTCCTTCTTTTCATTAAACTAGACGTACCCAATTCCAGCAACCGTTCTTTATATGTTTTAGCCTCCAGTCCCCTGATCATCTTTGTTGCTGTTCTCTGCACTCTTTCTAAAGTCTCAACACCTTTTTTACATCATGGTGACCAAAACTGGATGCGTATTCCAAGTGTGGCCTTACCAAGGCATTGTAAAGTGGTATTAACACTTCACGTGATCTCAATTCTATTCCTCTGTTAATGCAGCCTAGCACTGTGTTGGCTTTTTTGGCAGCTGCAGCACACTGCTGGCTCATATTGATTATGATATTTTGACTTAACTGTGAGAAACACTGGTAAGGAAGACATAGACCAATATAGTCAGGAAGCTATATCATCACAAAGTCCTTTGAGAACAGCTTACCAACACTTACAAAATTTGTAAAAGTAGTCCTTTCATTTTATATGTTGTTGTTGTTGTTGTTAGTTGCGAAGTCGTGTCCGACCCATCGCGACCCCATGGACAATGTTCCTCCAGGCCTTCCTGTTCTCCACCATCTTCTGGAGTCCATTTAAGCTCACTCCTACTGCTTCAGTGACTCCAGCCAGCCACCTCATTCTCTGTCGTCCCCTTCTTCTACTGCCCTCAATCTTTCCCAGCATTAGGCTCTTCTCCAGTGAGTCCTTCCTTCTCATTAGGTGGCCAAAGTACTTGAGTTTCAACTTCAGTATCTGGCCTTCTAAGGAGCAGTCAGGGTTGATCTCCTCTAGAACTGACCGGTTTGATCACCTTGCAGTCCAAGGGACTCGCAGAAGTCTTCTCCAGCACCATAGTTCAAAGGCCTCAATTCTTTTGCGTTCAGTCTTTCTTATGGTCCAACTTTCACAGCCATACATTGCAACTGGGAAAACCATGGCCTTGACTATACGTACTTTTGTTGGCAGGGTGATGTCTCTGCTTTTTAGTATGCTGTCTAAATTTGCCATAGCTTTCCTCCCCAGGAGCAAGCGTCTTTTAATTTGTTGGCTGCAGTCCCCATCTGTGGTGATCTTAGAGCCCAGGAAGATAAAATCTGTCACTACCTCCATTTCTTCCCATCTATTTGCCAGGAATTGAGAGGGCCGGATGCCATGATTTTGGTTTTCTTAATGTTGAGTTTCAAGCCAACTTTTGCACTCTCCTTCTTCACCCGCATCAAGAGGCTCTTTAGTTCCTCTTCACTTTCTGCCATTAGAGTGGTATCATCTGCATATCTTAGGTTGTTGATATTTCTCCCGCAATCTTAATTCCAACTTTTGATTCTCTAGCCCTGCCTTTCTCATGATGTGCTCTGCATATAAGTTAAATAGGCAGGGCGACAGAATACAGCCTTGCCAGACTCCTTCCCAATTTTGAACCAATCAGGGTTCCGTGCCCCAGTTCTCACTGTTGCTTCTTGACCCGCATATAGGTTTCTCAAGAGACAAATAAGATGGTCTGGTACTCCATCTCTTTAAGAACTTGCCACAATTTGTTGTGATCCACACAAATCAAAGGCTTTAGCATAGTCAATGAAGCAGAAGTAGATGTTTTCTGGAACTCTCTAGCTTTCTCCATGATCCAGCGTATGTTGGCAATTTGATCTCTAGTTCCTCTGCCTCTTCGAAATCCTGCCTGTACTTCTGGAAGTTCTCGATCCACATACTGCTGGAGTCTAGCTTGTAGGATTTTAAGCATAACTTTACTTGCATGTGAAATGAGTGCAATGGTGCGATAGTTTGAACATTCTTTGGCATTGCCTTTCTTTGGAATTGGAATGTAAACTTACCTTTTCCAATCCTGTGGCCACTGTTGAGTTTTCCAAATTTGCTGGCAAATTGAGTGTAGCACTTTTACTGCATCGTCTTTTAAGATTTTGAATAGCTCAGCTGGAATACTATCACCTCCACTAGCTTTGTTGTTGCTCAGCTTTCCTAAGGCCCATTTCACTTCACATTCTAGGATGTCTGGCTCGAGGTCAGTGACCACCCCATTGTGGTTATCAGGGATGCTAAGCTCGTTCTTGTATAGTTCTTCTGTGTAATTTTGCCACCTCTTCTTAATCTCTTCTGCCTCTGTTAGGTCCCTTCCATTTTGGTCCTTTATCATGCCCATCTTTGCATGAAACGTTCCCTTCATATCTCCAATTTTCTTGAAGAGATCTCTGGTCTCCCTATTCTATTGTTTTCTTCTATTTCTTTGCACTGTTCATTTAAGAAGGCATTCTTATCTCTTCTAGCTATTCTCTGGAATTCTGCATTCAATTGGTGTATCTTTCTCTTTCTCCCTTGCCTTTCGCTTCCCTTCTTTCCTCAGCTATTTGCAAAGCTTCCTCAGACAGCCATTTTGCTTTCTTGCATTTCTTTTTCTTTGGGATGGTTTTAGTTGCTACCTCTTGTACAATGTTGCGAACCTCCGTCCATAGTTCTTCAGGCACTCTGTCTATCAGATCTAATACCTTTAAATCTATTTGTCACCTCTACTGTATATTCATCAGGGATATGATTTAGTTCATATCTCAGTGGCCTAGTGTTTTTCCCTACTTTCTTCAATTTAAGCCTAAAATTTTGCAACGAGAAGCTCATGATCTGAGCCACAGTCAGCTCCTGGTCTTGTTTTTACTGACTGTATAGAGCTTCTCCATCTTTGGCTGCAGAGCACATAGTCAATCTGATTTCTGTGTTGACCGTCTGGTGATGTCCATGTGTAGAGACGTCTCTTGGGTTGTTGGAAAAGAGTGTTTGCTATGACCATCGTATTCTCTTGACAAAATTCTATCAGCCTGTGCCCTGCTTCATTTTGTACTCCAAGGCCAAACTTGCCTGTTATTCCGTTATCTTTTGGCTTCCTACTTTAGCATTCCAATCCCCCATGATGATAAGGACATCATTTTTTGGTGTTGATTCTATAAGGTGCTGTAGGGCTTCATAGAACCGGTCAATTTCATCCTCTTCAGCACCAGTGGTTGGGGCATAGACTTGGATTACTGTGATATTGAATGGCTTGCCTTGGATTCGCACTGAGATCATTCTGTCATTTTGGGGATTGTATCCCAGTATTGCTTTTCCTACTCTTTTATTGACTATGAAGAGCTACTCCATTTCTTCTGAGGGATTCTTGCCCGCAGTAGTATACCTGATGGTCCTCTGAATTAAATTCACCCATTCCTGTCCATTTTAGTTCGCTGATTCCTAAGATGTCGATGTTCAGTCTTGTCATCTCTTGTTTGACCACGTCCAGTTTGCCTTGATTCATGGATCTTACATTCCAGGTTCCTATGGAAAAAAATCTTTACAGCATCGGACTTTCCTTTCACCACCAGATGCATCCACAGCTGAGCGTCCTTTCGGCTTTGGCCCAGTCGCTTCACTCTTTCTGGCGCTACTAGTACTAGCCCTCTGCTCTTCCCCAGTAGCATATTGGACACCTTCCGACCTGAGGGGCTCATCTTCCAGCGTCATATCTTTTTGCCTTTTAGTACTGTCCATGGGGTTTTCATGGCAAAGATACTGGAGTGGGTTGCCATTTCCTTCTCCAGTGGATCACATTTTGTCAGAACTCTCTGCTATGACCTGTCCGTCTTGGGTGGCCCTGCACGGCATAGCTCATAACTTCATTGAGTTACGCAAGCCCCTTCACCACGACAAGGCAGTAATCCATGAAGGAGTAATCCATTTTATATATTGGACGCAATGAAAATGAGTGAGTGAAATGAGGGAATAATACACAGGGGAGGAGTGATAACTGAGGAGGAATGCCTCCTGAGTCCCCAAAAATGACATGTCCCATTTTTGTTAGACTTGGTGTATGCCAGTCCTCCCAGATCTTACACGGTTTGGCAGAAATAATTGGAGTATCAGCGTACTTGATAGACCAGACCAGAAAATCAACTCCACAGGAAGATTAGAACTATACCTTATTGAGATAGACTACAATAACAGAATCTTGAAAGTCTGATTTTGCTATCAACCCCCCCCCCCTTTTATCCCAGTAAATCTGGGAAGCATTTGTCTGAGCTACTTCTGAACATTATTTTGCTTCCCAGGACATAAAAGAATGTCTTGTCTCTCTTAATCTAGATAAAATGATCATTTCTTGTGAAATGAATGCATCCTGTTACACACAATATAACAAAATATGAAAGTGGTGTATATGACGTTTCTGATTTATTGCAGTTTCAGAACATTAGCTTTTCATACTAAAGTCAGACTTCAATCTTTCCCAAATCCCAATATTCCTGGTTTAGTAAGAATCACTAGCTCCAGCAATTAGGGATTTTTGGTTCCTAGGGATGGGAGGGACCAAAACATAGGGAGGAAACACACTTTTGGTCCAGATTTGGACACAGCCACTTACAGCCTCAGTCTGACTCTTATCCTAATAAAAAAATAAAGGTTGGGCATGCCAGGGAACTCTTAGAAAATGAAGTAGAAAGCAGCAGCCCTTAATAGCAAGAGCATACTATTGATTAGCAGTACAAGAAAAATGTTCAACTAACTGCTAAGTGGTTCAGCTAAGACTATCTGCCAAGAGAAAGACTGTCATCTATCTTTTGTGCAATGGAGCCTATAGTGGAGCTGTTTATTCTAAAGCGTTAGGCATACAATGGCCACTTTTACAAGCTTATATGATCATAACATCTTCACAAACTGTGTAATCATCTGAGTTTTAAAAAATACCAGAACAATAAGAAGCATAACCTCTTGTGCTGGAACAGGAATTATTCTTTATTCTTAGAAATTCTAATTCTCCTTTCTTTGGCCCAATGACTAATTAAGAGTGCTGATTTTGCAAATATACTTTACAAGGAAATGACACAAGATCCATGTGAAGATTAGAATGTATCATTAGCACATGGGACACTTTCCCCTAAGTCTGCTTCAAATTAATATGTGAGACAGAGTTGTACAATTTTATGGATTCTCTGTTTTATCTTAAGCCACTTCTTCACAAATCCCTTTTCAGCATCCCAGATGTATTTCAGTCTCTAACCTCTAAACCAGAATTTCCAACATTTCTGAGCTGGTTAGCTTATATGTAATTTTGAGAATATCTGATCAAAAAGAGTTGCTAGAGGGAAAGATTGCTCTTCAGAAAATGATTGTTACAGTGGGTCTCGCTAGCCATAGAACACCAATTTATTAAAAGACAACTTAGTGAAGCTGGTCTCTGCCATACTTTTTTAGCCTCCATGATGCAGTTATCTCTAAACCATATTTCCTACTGACTCACTTCCCCAATGAAGATATGAAGAGAGCCAGTTTGGTATAGTGGCTAAGATGCTGGCCTAGAAACCAAGAGCCTATGAATTCTAGTCCCACCTTAGGCATTAAAGTCAGCTAACCGGCCTTGGGCCAGTCACTTTCTCTCAGCCCAACCCACCTCAAAGGGTTGTTGTTGGTAGAAAATAGAAAGAGGAAGGAGCATTATATATGTTTGCTGCCTTGAATTATTTATAAAAAATAATAAAGGCAGGAAAAGAAACTAATAAATATTCCAGAAGTGTTGCCAGAAAGAATGTTGACTGGTGTCATAACTGTAATTCATGCATGCCAGGAGTAATAGATGTATGGATTACAACTGCCATAATTCTCAATAAATACCCAACATCCATATTAGAATAATGTATTTGAGAAACACTAGACCCATAATTTAGATGGATAGATGGGGAACTCATCAAATTTGCAGACGACACCAAGCTGGCAGGAATAGCCAACACTCCAGAAGACAGGCTTAAGATACAGGAGGACCTGGACAGACTTGAACATTGGGCGCTATCTAACAAAATGAAATTCAATGGTGAAAAAAGTAAGGTTCTACATTTAGGCAAGAAAAACCAAATGTACAGGTATAGTATAGGGTTACCTTGCTCAATAGTAGTAACTGTGAGAGGGATCTCGGAGTCCTAGTGAACAATCACTTAAATATGAGCCAGCAGTGTGCTGCAGCTGCCAAAAAAGCCAACACAGTGCTGGGCTGCATTAACAGAGGGATAGAATCAAGATCACGTGAAGTATTAATACCACTTTACAATGCCTTGGTAAGGCCACACTTGGAATACTGCATCCAGTTTGGTCACCATGATGTAAAAAAGATGTTAAGACTCTAGAAGAGTGCAGAGAAGGGCAACAAAGATGATTAGGGGACTGGAGGCTAAAGCATATCAAGAACGTTTGCTGGAATTGGGTATGTCTAGTTTAATGAAAAGAAGGACTAGGGGTGACATGATAGCAGTATTCCAATATCTCAGGGGTTGCCACAAAGAAGAGGGAGTCAGCTATTCTCCAAGGCGCCTGAGGGCAGGACAAGAAGTAATGGATGGAAACTAGTCAAGGAGAGAAGCAACCTGGAACTGAGGAGAAACTTCCTGACAGTTAGAACAATTAACCAGTGGAACAACCTGCCTCCAGAAGCGGTGAATGCTCCAACACTGGAAGTTTTTAAGAAGAGACTGGACAGCCATTTGTCTGAAATGGTATAGGGTTTCCTGCCTGAGCAGGGGGTTGGACTCGATGACCTCCAAGGTCCCTTCCAACTTTATTATTATTATTATTATTATTAATTTTAAAGTGACTGTTACTACACAAAAGAAAACTTGCCTTTCATTAACAATCTTTGTACATAGCCAGCCTCTAGAGGTCTCCCTTGCCTTACACACCAGCTTGATTAATGGTTTAAAAATTATTAGCCCTGTAGATACTATCAGACAAGGATGAGCAATTTATTGTCCTAGTGATATTGCTCAAACCAGCAAAGCCAATCATGAAGGCTGTTGTAATTCAACAACATCTGCAAAGCAACAGCTTGCCTCCACCATAGAGGCTGAATAGGGATTCCCAACCTATTTGAACAAAGGGCACTTTTTATATTTTAAGAACATGTCATTTGGTATTAAAAGAAACAAAACAAAAGGAAAAAGGTTGCCATGAAAGCTGGTCCATTCACAAAATGATTTCCATTAATTGGTTTGACCAAAAGGCAAATTGCCCTAACTTCCTTGTCGTCTTTTCCAAGATCCTATTATCAATCTATAGTTTAATTTTGTTTTTGTTATGATCATGTAGACACATTTAAAAAAAAACAGAACAGTGAGTTTTAACATCTATTTTTATTTTATATGAATAGGAATCTAAGCCATTATTGGAAAAAGATGACTAGAGGCCAATGTTTTGCTTTGCAGCATGCTGGTTTCAGCTTGGTAGAAATAACAGCACTCTTCACTCACCAGCTCTGACTTTTTTATACTAGATAAGAGATTGACATTTTTAAGAAGCAGGGAGGGGAACATTTCTCACTTCCTTTGGGTGATGTCATAATGTCATGAGAGAGTCTCCTTTAATCACCCAGGAAGTAAAAGGCTGAATTACAACCCCCTTCTTCTCAAACATTGCCCAGTCTTGTGTTCCACTACCAAGTTTTTTCTCATCAGATCACATCACATTCCCCCTTGGTTACAAATTAGCAGTTAATGGAATAGTCCAGTTACTTTCCCTTTAGCCATGGCCTGGATTAGCCGTCACAAGGACCCAGTTGATTTTCCAACCCCTCTCAAGTATATTTATTTGTGCAGCTGAAAAATGATTTCCAGTTGCTTTTTTAATTTCATTCAGAAAATCTTCCCCAAACTGAATGTTTCTAGTTGATGCCCTCCTGAAGCTGCCTCTGTTCACTAGACCAGGGGTGTCAAACTGCCGGATGTGTCATGCCGAAACCGTGCCCACCCCAGCTCTGGCAATGGGAAAAAAGTTGCGATATGTTGCGACACGTCACATGACACAGCGAGTTTGACACCCCTGCATTAGACTCAAGATTTAGAAGAATCGTGATAGACTTGAACACTGGGCCCTATCTAACAACATGAAATTCAATGCTGAGAAAAGTAAGGTTCTACACTTAGGCAAAAAAAACCAAATGCACAGGTATAGACTAGTTGTTACCTGGTTCAATAGCAGTAATTGTGAGAGAAATCTAGGAGTCCTGGTGGACAACCATTTAAAAATGAGCCAGAATGTGCTATGGCCATCAAAAAAACCCAGTGTGGTCCTAAGCTGCATTAACAGAAAGAGAATCAAGATCACATGAAGTGTTAGTACTGCTTTATAATGCCTGCATCCAATTTTGGTCACCCCAATGCAAAAAAAGATGTTGAGACTCTAGAAAAAGTGCAGAGAAGACCAACAAAGATGACTGTGGATTGGAGGCTAAAACATATGAAGAATAGTTGCAGGAACTGTGTATGTCTAGTCTATTGAAGGGGCTAGGGGACTAGGGGTGACATGATAGCAGAGTTCCAATATCTAAGGGGCTGCCACAAAGAAGAGGGAGTCAATGTATTCTCCAAAGCACATGAAGGCAGGACAAGAAGCTATGGATGGAAACTTATGAAGAAGAGATCCAACCTAGAAATAAGAAGAAATTTCCTGACAGTTGGAACAATTAATCAATGGAACAGCTTGTCTCCAGAAACTATGGGTGCTCCATCAGTGGAGGTTTTTAAGAGGAGATCAGAGAGCCATTTGTCTGAAATGGTATAGGGCAGTAGTGGCGAACCTATGGCACAAGTGCCAGAGGCGGCACTCAGAGCCCTCTCTGTGGGCACTCCCACTGTCGCCCCAGACCCACCTCCCCCCGTGGCCCCCTCCTCACCAGCAGCCCCCCCAGAGGAGAGTCGCCCCCGAGCACAGCCGGCGTGGAGCAACACAGCCAAGGACATGGCAGCCGGGCAGCAGGGACAAGACTCTGCCCTTCTGCCCCATCGTGCGCAGATGATGCTGCGGGGTGCGGGCGGAGGGCATGGCTGCCATGGCGCTGCTGGGCCACCTGGGCAATCTGCAGCGGGCCGTGGAGGCAGTGGGTAGCCCTGCGGGTGGGTGGGGCCAGAGCGGGGCCGGAGCGGGAGTGGAGCAGGGGTAGGCGGGGCTGGTTTTGGGGCACTCGGTCTTTAAAAGGTTCACCATCACTGGTATAGGGTCTCTTCCTTGAGCAGGGAGTTGGACTAGAAGACCTCCAAGGTCCCTTCCAATTCTATTATTCTATAGCCACTAGGGACTAAGTCCAACCCTCCTGAATTCCATTAATATTTATCTAACTGTAAGCAGGTGCTAACCATTAGCTGAAAAGATTCCTATGCGTGGGCTGTTTAGCAATAAATCAGTTTAATCAGATCTTCTCGTGTGGTCTTTCCCACCTGATGATACTGAAGCATTTATACAGCAAATTAAAAAATCCTTGGAACCAAAAATTGGCTTAATTGAGTAAAGCTAACTATGGGCAAGTGCATTATGCAAACATAACCTATATGTTGCTAAATGTTTAACATCATATTGGAATTATATGTGTTGTTTTATAAGAAAGCCGCTTCCTATTTTTTTTAAAGCTTTTCAAAAATTCTTCTTCAAAAAAGAATATGGATTAGAATAAATCATTTTAGCGTGTAAAACAATATATTTTATCCCTGAATTACAATTACAGTTCTTAGCCCTCTACTTTGCCCTCACCATACGATAAATACCAAAAACTTTCAGCATGAGTTTAGATATTGCATGCATAGAAGCCCTTCACCCAATCATTGTATAGCTAAGGTCAACTAAAGAGCTTGCGGGAACATTTCAGGTTACAGTTGCCAGCCTTTAATTCTAAGTGCATTAACCTAGTATAAAACTGATATTAGCTATAGTTAGGCATACTAATTTTAGACTTTGACATTACCCTTGTTATAGCTCCCACACCCTTAGTAGAAATGTGGAAGTATTTAAATTGTAAATAGGAAGCATATTATTGTTTTTCTCCTCCTCTTCCCCACCCTGCCATTCTGTGTTTTACAACCATTCAAATATTCCTGATAAGTTACTTGGAGGAACAAAAACTAAAATTTGCCAACCCTGATTTTAAATAAGAAGGAACACAATGAACAAGTTTTCCTTCTGAACAGTTTCTTATCATAAACATAAATCATAGGATCATTATAATTACCAGATTAGAAGGGAATTTGCTATTTTGGTTTGATGCTCAGCACTTTTGCTTGGCAATATGTACCATTTTTTTTGGAAGAATGGTTTTATGCAATCACGCTTTTTAGAAGTAAAAATAGCAAAATTAGCATAACCATAAATCTTCCTGATCTCTAGCTCTCAGCTATAAGTTGTTTTAAAAGTAGAATATACACTATTGCAGTATCTTACCTGCAGTGAGCGCTAAATCATCCAGGTAGATGTCCTGGCCTGTTTTCCACTCCCGTCCTGTATTCTGCTTCCATCACCTCTGGGTTCAATATTTCTTTAGCTTCCAGGTCCAACTGATTTTCTATACTAAAAATAAAATTTATAGAAATTAACAAGACTGTACTACATATTCCAGTGTTGCTCTTATTTTCAAACAGAGCGTATCTTGCCCTAAATGAGTCCTGTAAACTTTCTTAAAGATAAAGATCATAGGCAGTGACAGTCATAGGCATTCTGTAGAATGTTAATTGTCATAATGACCTGGTTGACAGTATCTAAGCAGACTTGGGAGTTGACAAGGAGACCTCCAGGGAATACCATGTCAGTACCCTAGATTGGGAAATTGAAAAAAAATATATCCCAAAAGAAGGCCAGTGCAAGTCATTCTTTATTGTTGCCAAGAAGCTACATAGCTATTTCTGTGAAGGTACCAGGAATCAAACTCAGCTCAAAATTAATTTATATGGATCCATTTCCAGGAGAAAGCAACTACTGCATGCAAGGAGTTTCTCTGTAAGCAATCTAGTACGGGGAAAAAAAAAGGGGGGGGGAGAGATATCTACTTACAGGGCCTTTTTTAGAGGAGGCAATACATCACTTCTCATAATTCAAACTCTTCTTCTGAGAATGTCTTAGAAAGTGCACCTTTTACTCTTCTGCTAAGAGCCACTCAAATTAAATTTAAAGTTAAGATAAATTTTTAAATAATTATTTTCCCCCCCTCATGATAAAGAGCGGAAATATTTATATGTAACATTTGTAATACTCAACCCATCTTGTCCTCCCTCTCTGATGTATGGGATCCACAGCTCTTGCTCTATATACCAAACCAATGCCCATTCTGACTGGTCCTTATACACATACCAAGGAACTGGAAAGAAGTCGCTAGACAAGAGAAGACCACTATGAGAAAAGATGATTTTGATGACTTCGATTTTTCAAACTTGGCAAGATGTGTGGACTTCAACTCCCAAAATTCCCCCGTTAGCAAGGTTTGAAGCCCAGACATCTTAAATTTACAATAACTTGAAAAACATTCACTTAGAAGTTGTAGGCCATGGGCTGATGAAGCCTCCTGATAGAATAGCTGGCCTCACTGGAGATGAAGGTTACTCATTTGGACAGAAGAAACTTTTTTCTTCTTGTAAGCAGTTTTCCCTTCCGGTTGTGTAGAACCTAGAGCAAACCTAAAAGCACCTTTTTTGTTCCAGTAGGTGCTTCAGAAAAAAAGAACTACAGCTCCCAGAGTCCTTTGTTGTTCAGGTGAAGCACAGGGTGTGTTCTAGCCGCCGGGACTGGGGTTTCCTTTGGAGAAAAAGTTTTCTTGGTGTGAAAAGGAGCGCTTTACCTGATTAAACCTGGAGGAATAACACAAGGTTAGTGAAAAAGATACTTGATGTAACTGCAAGGCTATGCCGTGATTCCGGGAGTTGTAAAAGGACCCCGTTTCCTTTATTGCGCAAGGTCTTACTTTTTATCGCACGTTTTACTATTGTTCATTTGTAATAATCGTGGAGGGGGGGGTCTCTTGGTTGCAAATTGGGGCCTGAATGTGGTCTCCGTTACCGCGACCGCTATCCTGGATCTCAGAAATTCCATTGTCCAGCGTAGGATTTGCCGCAGGCGGGAAAATCATCCGAGGGATTTGGCTACAAGGATTCTTCCGTGGAGTAAGTGACCTCTGTGTTTCTTTCTCACACCCACGAAGCTGCTTGTAGAAGAAGCGAGGCCCTGGTCCTGGGGGGGGGGGGTCGAACCATGAAGGAGACTAAGAAGAGTGATATAAATGAATGGACTAAAAATGATTTTTCTTTCTTTCTAATGCATTCCCAGCCCAAAGCAAAAACAATCACAAAAGCATTTGCACTTTTGGCCTGGAGAGAATCTTAAAATTAATTATTTAATTGTAGCATCTTAAGCCTAAGGCATTGGATTCAAATCAGGCAGGGTTTTCATTTTTATTTTATTTTTTGCTTAAAAATAGTATATCTTTCTACCTTTTGAAAATCTGAGAGGACCAATAGAAGCAGTAGCTATAATGTAGAGGTTAAATCAAAAAGAGGCAAGATTTTAACACAAGCAGTTCTCCCTGGGAAAACTGGGGCTGCTTCTTTATGATAAAATATCACTTATTACAACCCACCTACTGCATAATTTACTCCCAGTAAGAAGTTCAAGAAGAAGGGATGCTTCTTGCTAAATATAGATCTCATAGGTCTATTATTCTAATGAAAAAAAATGAAAAACTCTGCAGAAACCTCAGAAACAAGAAAGCCCTGACGGTTCTGGACTTTAAAATTTAGTTATGATGAAAATGAGCCTGTCGCCTTTTCTAAATAAGTCTATGTTTTCTAGGTTTAGGTTTGCCCCACTTTTTTCATCATTCGCTCTGGAGAAGCACTTTTAAGCAAAAAAAAAAAAAATTGCTAAGGTCCTGGAGATCAAGTTTAAACACCAATGATTGTAATAACCTTGCGCCCAGGTAAATAGGCTGGGATCTTTAGCATGATTCTGGAAAAATGATCCTTTCTTAACCCTTTTGGGATGCCCTGATGTATCAGACAGCTAATTTTAAAGAGGTGGCTGCCAGGAATATGCCCAGAGAAAAGAGAGGGTGGAAGATGAGACAGCAGCCTGGAGTGCTTGGCACAGCGGGAGCAAAAAGCCTGGGTTATGCAGCCTGTCCATTCTTCCGAAGCTGCGTGAATGAGAGAATGTAAAGGAGGGTTGCCTGTGGAATAGGATGCTCTTGATGGAGGCAGTGTTTTACCTTGGGACTATGACAAATTCCAAGAGCTAAGGTGGCCTTTGGACAGTCTTGTGCTGGTAAGTAACCAGGCTGTAATCTTTACTTTGAGGAATGAGCTACCAAATGCACTAGAGACACTCCCGACCAGCTTTCTTCCTATGTTTTTCTTTGATGGGCTGCCCGAGAAATTGGCAGAACTAGGAAAAAAATAACCTCCTGCGAGGTCATTTGCCAGCTATCTGCTGGGAGCCAGTTTGTTGGGTGGTAACTTTTGTATCTTCTTATCCCCTGGGACTGTGCGTTATGATTATGAATTCCTCTGGGCAATACCATAGATACTGACAAAAGTATAAAACTGCAGTCCGGTTATTTTATGGGAGTTAAAAACATTTTTCTTTCCCTATACAATATATGCACTGTGGAGTAAATTTATGAGAATATAATCTTTCTGAACAAAACGTTTAATTTCTCTTAGCTCATTCTCTTGTACCTACACACTATTTTTGTAATATGTTCATGCACACATGAAAGGGAGAATGACCTAGGTCAGGGGTAGGCAACCTTGGCTCTTTTATGACTTGTTGAAGTCTACAAGTCATAAAAGAGCCAAGGTTGCCTACCCCTGGACTAGGGGGCAATGAGCCGGCTGACTGAATCTTGATTGATTCCTTAGAGCTCCGCAGTGACCATGCCAATTATACATTCTTCCCCTGTGTGGCCAGCAATAAATGATCCAAAATTCATTGAGATTTGGGCCACACTAGCTGGTGTAGTTGCTGCCAAAGATCTTCAATTGCACTTTTGTTTCTGAATTGAGCAAAACAATCTGATCTGGGTTTTGGTATTTCTTCTAAGAGAGAAAATAGCATGGCTCACTAGCAGATTGGGGGAGGGGAGAAGACTATGAATCCTATAAACTATGATATATATATGCATGGCAAAACCACTTGAAGACACCTCCCTCAAAAATATTATTGAGACAGGGAAAGTACAGATAATTTTTATTGTGCAGTAGATATCCTCCAGATCAGATTGAAAAAAGTACATACATCTCCTTGAATGGCTTAGATAGAGATAAAGTTTTGCTATTCAGTTGGATTGGTTCCAGAGCAGGACAAAAGGCTTCTAATTCATTGGGAAAGCGGGCAGCCATGACGGGCAAGCAAATGCATTTTATGCATATCATTTACTCAGCAGCTGGCTCCTTGCATTGTGTAGAAGTGAAAGAACATGAAGCTTGACATTTATGTGTAATCCCTATGTCACTAGTCATGCTAGTGGGTCTGCTGGGGGTAACGGGTTATAAATTGAACTTTCATAAAAAAGAAAAACTCAACACTGCTCATATCAAACATGAAGCATTTTAGAGCAGAAGTAGGCAACTCCCTTGGCACCCACCAGGTTCCCTAACCATCTAACAATTTGTTTACATTCTACTTAATTTAAAACAATAAGTGGAAGTTGAGGTGCTGCGAAGAAAGTGCCAATATCTAGCTGCAACTGTATTTGCATAAAAGCCTTTAAATAAAAATGGTGGGTGGCACCATTGAGGGAGGTGCACCTGATTAAAAAAAGAGAGAGATTTTTCTCTTTTGCTGCTACTGTTGAGTTGAAGTGCTCCTGGACATCCTTGAGTCAACAGAAAACTATACAGGTTGCCCCTGGCAATGTCATAATAAGCAGAAAAGTACTAATTTAACCAAGTACAGCTAAAGGTGACTTAAGACTGTCTCACTCATGGGTTGGGAACAAGATAAAGGCAGTGTCATGGGAAATTGCAGAAAAACTGGTACCAGAGCATGCTGAATATTCGGTTAAGTGAAACCACCAACCCAGTATGGGCTCAAACTCCCAAAATTCCCTACCCAGCGAGGTGGCTGGGGAAATCTGGGAGTTGAAATCCACTCATTGTAAAGTTGCTAAGGTTGAGAAACATTGACCAAGAGGTTTGCTCAAAAAACCCCAAGCAGGTTATAATAGCAGAATAAACCAGCTGATTGATATCTAGGAAAATAAAGAAGAGGAACATGATTAATGGTTTGAACAGGAATATACCTGTTTCATCTGGTCCACTAGTCTTTCTGTTCCCCAAACATCCTGACAAATAAAAATTTGTGGAGAGACAATTCATTCTCCCCAAGTCCTTCTTCCTGTCAGAACAAGTTAGGGGGCAATTGTTTTCCTTCTCCATGAAGACTGTTCCAATATCTAATGGGTTGCTACAAAGAAGGGGGTCAACCTATTCTCCAAAGCGCCTGAAGGCAGGGCAAGAAGCAACGGATGGAAACTAATCAAGGAGATAAGCAACCTAGAACTAAGGAGAAATTTCCTGACAGTTAGAACAATTATTCAGTGGAACAACTTGCCTCCAGAAGTTGTTGGAAGTTTTTAAGAAGAGATTGGACAACCATTTGTCTGAAATGGTATAGGGCAGGGGTAGGCAACCCAAAACACTCAAAGAGCCACTTGGACCCGTTTTCCACCAAAAACAAAACACTGGGAGCCGCAAAACTCTTTTGATATCTAAAATGAAGATAACACTGCATATATCCTTTTTTACCTTTATTATAGGTATATATATATGTGGGTGTGTGTGTGTGTGTTTATATATATGTGGGGGTGTTTATATATATATATATGTGTGTGTATATATATACACACATATATACACACACACACATATATACATACACACACATATATATATACACATACATATATATACACACATATATACACACACACATATATACACACACATATACACACACACACACACACACACACATATATATATATATAAAATAAAGGTAAAAAAGGATATATGCAGTCTTATCTTCATTTTAGATGTCAAAAGGGTCTCTCTCTCTGTCTCTCTCCCCCCCCCTCTCTCCCTCTCTCTGATCTTCTGCTCACCTGGCAAGCTGGCTTCAAGCAGTTCTGCAACAAGCTCAGGGGTAGGCAACCTTGGCTCTTTTATGACTCATGGACTTCAACTCCCAGAATTCCTGAGTCAACATAGCTGGGCTAGCTAGCTCTCTCCTGCCCTTCCTGCTTCCTGCTTCCTGCAGAGACGCAGGAAAGGGAGGAGCTTCGCCCAGTAAGCTTGTCGGCTCTTCGGAACAGGGTGAGGCTACTCTCTTTTTTACACACACACACACAAACACAGAGAGAGAGAGAGAGAGAGAGAGAGAGAGAGAGAGAGAAGCAAGCTCTGTCTCTGTCTCTCTCTGCAAATGGCAGAGGAGGCTGGGAGCCTCAGGGGAAGGCTCAAAGAGCCACATGTGGCTCCGGAGCCGCAGGTTGCCAACCTGTGGTATAGGGTTTCCTACCTGAGCAGGGGGTTGGACTAGAAGACCTCCAAGGTCCCTTTCAACTCTGTTATTTTGTTAAGAAAGGGATGCTTTTTTGCTTCAAGAGATGAGCAGTGATGTTCTCCCTGTCATCTCCTGGATGTGAAAAGACATTCCATACAGAGCAGCAATGTTCAACCTTGGCAACTTTAAGACGTGGACTTCAACTCCCAGAATTCCCCAGCCAGTACTGGGGAATTCCTGTTTGGCTCATTCTGTATTGGGTGCTTTCCTTCATATAAGAGGACTGGGAGAGCCATCAACCCCAGGAAAGAAATAAAGTTCCAGAGCTTTGCTGCTGCCTCATCTATTCACCAAGGATAACAGCTTGCATAGCTGAGGCCCAATATGTTAAAGTTTGGACTATCAGGAAGTAGTAGTTCAGGCTTCAGGAGTTTCTGAAAAACTTAAAACAGCAGCTGTTAGGTAAGCTAAATTTGCTGTGACTTTTATTGCCACACCCATAGTTCCCCAAAGCCATGACTCTCTCTAGCTTGTGTATTTTGGGGTCAGGAAAAGATTAAGGCTCTACAAAGCACTGAAAGCTGCTACTTCACAACAATCTTTGCCCCGAAGCTGTGACTAAGCTGGAGCTGACTTCCAATTTTTGCAACAGGGGACATGCGAATACATAACAAGGCTTGAGGATTTGTGTTTCAGACCACTCTTGAGTTCCTTCAAAAGTTTGGATTCTGTCTTTATCAGGCTGGAACAAAGATGTCTGATAGTCCATATTCAACCTCAGGGGTGGACCATCCTTGTCCCTGTATCAGAAGATAAAAATGTGCAAAGTCTTGTCGCAAGCTCCACTTAAAATCACTTTTTTTATTATTAAAACAGGTCAAGACTGGTTTGGTTTACTCTTGTCTTTTTCTTGCCATTTTAATGAAGTTTCATTTTGTCCCACCCTTCATGACAAGGTCCTAAGATCTGCAAACAGCCGGAGTGTGGGACCTTACTAAAGGGGAATGATAGATAATGTGAGAGAGTTCAGACTGAGAAGCAGAAGTGGGTTTTATTCCCCAGTCAAGAACTGTCCTGGTCAAGATAATTACTTAATCACTTCCCCAGAAATGGAGCACGTACTGACCTTACACTTAAACCACAAGTTTATAATTTCAAAAAGCAAAGATGACATAAAGTTCTTCGCTATCAGTATAGCAAAGTACTAGCGTCTTCTACAAAAACAAAATATCTTTCTGAATACAGTAAAAAGCATGTTGCAACTCTTGCTGAACTGAGCGGCAGGGAATGAGCCAGACAGTTTCCTGGTGTTGAACCTTGACAGGATGCTCCGTTTTTATCTTTCATAGGCAACAACCTCACTTCCTTTCTTCATTCTTCTCATGCTCTATTGAGAGTTTTAGTCCCCTGAACCTGCACAGTCAGTGGTAGAAACAAACTTCCTGTCAGGCAGGAAGCTTGGTTGCTTCATTTGCTGGTGTTCACTCACACTCTCCTCTCAGGAATGCAGGAACTGGGCTTTACTAACCCTTGGAAGCCTAGCCCATCCTGGAGTATTGAAATGCAGAGTTACTTATCTCCCTAGTGACAGCTGGGCTGCTTGACAAGGATTGGAGACGGTCAAGAGAAACTTTATGTTAAGTCTTCTGGTAGTGGAAGCAAGAGATGCACCTGCAGGTAAGCGCAAGGAAGCTTCTGCTTTCCTTTGCAGAAATGATTTGCTTTTCTACTGTAAGTCAGAGAAGTACGTAGTTTGAGCACCAGCAGCTGTATTTGCATTGTCTGACATGCAGGCATACAGACTGAATTGCAGCCTTTGTCTGGACCTTGTTTTCCTTCCTTTTTTTGTGTGATTTGCTCACAGCGGACCAGGCTGCTCTTGCGATACACACTTTCTAAATCTTGTAGTAGGAGGAGGCGGGAAAGCCCAGTACAGCTCCGTGTGTCTCAAGTTGTGTTCTTTATGGCATATAGGCTTGAATGTTGTGTCCTGCTGTTCTTTGATCTTGAGAGGGAATAAGAAGACGTCAGCTATTAGACCACAGTCTAAACAATTTGTTAGAAGATGTGGAGCCTGAATTGTCTCAATGGAACCAGCTTCGTGTGACATTGATTCTTCCCGTAACCTGCATTTGGAAGTGTGGTGGAACTGAAAAGTGCAAAGGCCAGCAAATTACTTGTGGAGTTATTTATCAAAATGTCCCACACAGTGACTTTCACCTTTCACGACCTTGAGAACGGAGATCCTGCCAGGTGAGTGTGGTTCTTTTTTTAAATAAGCACATTTAAAAAAAAGTATATAACAACTTTATTCATTCCTGCCTTAGAAACGGAAAGCGTGTCATTAGATGGTTAGAGTACTTCCAGAGTAGGTACAAAGCTGAAAATTAGCAGGTGTTGATTTCAAAGCAAACTCCTTTTTAAAAGCCTGAAAATGAGACTTTTCTTTTTCTATATTGAATTATCAGAATACTAAAAGTAGAATTCTTGTTAGCATAAAGCATGGGAAGGAATGTTGGTGTGCGGGAGTTCTGTTGCCTGTTTATGAAAATTGGAGAGAGGAGTTTCCAGTAACAAATATAAATCATTATCAACATTGACAGAAAAAGTTAATGGACTATTTTTATGCACTAATGATGTTACCTAGTTTGGTAATGAAATGTTTGCAAGAAAATCACCAAGCTCAGAGAGCACCAAGGACCCCAAAGTTCAACTCTACTATGGGAACTATTTATAATCTCCAATGTAGATCCTTGGGAATAAGTGGGTAGTGTATAAATCGCCCTACCATGATTTCAGTTATTCTCAGAATAGTCTACAGTGTTAGGAAAATATTAGTCAGAGCTTCTTAATGTTTTGAGTATCGCTGCCTTAGATCTGACCTTAAGATGTATGAAACATGTTTTGTCCATTATTGAACCATATGGTACTAAGATCACAAATTACTATTACCAGTAATAGAAATTTTAGCCACAGAGATCAAAAGTACAGTATTTATATATTACAAATTCTGGAAGAGACAGGGATTGATTCATTCTACCTCAATATTAGATTGGTAGATAATCATCATTTCCCCAGACTTAGAACAGAACATACTAGAAAAGTATACAGCTATGTAATAAAGATTTACAGAATTTGGATGGAAATATGTTAACATTTTAATTAAATTAGAAAAAAATGGAACAATAAAATGTAATTACTAGAGCGCTAAAATATATGATGCTGAAATTAATCTCTATGTTATAAAACTACTTTCCAAGAAGTAATAATCAAGACTTTGTTATTTGTTTGTAGTTTATTGTTTAAACATATAAGGCTTTAATTTCACTCTCATTATGCAGATCTCCTGGGTTCCCATTAGTAGATGCTTACATAAGGCTCTGAAGGCCCTGAGGGGAAGTCTTTGTAAACCAGATTTGATCACCTGGTTGGTTATTCTCCATTCCTCTTACGCGTTCTGCCTGTGTCTTAGACTCTGCCATGGTTTGCTATAAAGAACTGTAATGTTCTAGTATGTCCCATGTGAAGTTGGTGAGATTTAGAGGCTGTTGTTTTAGGGATCCTGTTAATTAAACAGTTGGGCAGAACGGTTCTCTGTTCCCCACAGCCAAGACCCAAGTCCATATGATGAAGGGGCCGTGCATGATTCCTTCCACCAGCTAATTAAGGAGCAGAGCAGTTTGGCTGAACAAGAGTTGGTGGAGATGCAAGATCTGACTAACAGGAGCAAAGGTGAGACAAGCCACATCTATATAGCACAGAGACTTCCTGATGATTATCAGGGATATTCAATTTGTAGATTGAATAGTTGGGGTGAAGGAGAAAGATGCGTAACTTTTAAGTGGTATTTCCTGATTTTCTTCACACAACAATGTGAAAACCTGATGTTACTCGCAGCTTTTAACTTAACAAAATATGGATGAAGAGATGTTTCTAGAAAGCATTTTCTTTCTTTTCAATCATTGTATCTCTGTACAACTAACACCTATAGCTAAACAAAAATCCTTGGCTTATTAACTACATTTAACAAGCCTGTTCACAGTAAAAGATAGGGTGAAAAACAAATGCATGATCTCATTTTATCCTCATAACCACCCTGTATGGGAGATTGGCTTCAGAAGCAGTGAAAGCTCCCCAATACATTTATAGCCAGCATGGATTTTAATTTGAAGCTTCTTGGGCCTCATCTTGGGCCAAACCACGTCTGCTTTCAAAAGTCGGTGAGTTCAGTCTCAATAAACTTCCAGTTCTTTTAAGATGTACAGCAAAAATACTTTTAACTGATTCTCCATTAATCTAATGGGTTCCTAGATGCTGCGGAAACAAGTAGCCCATCCTTATGAGCTTTTTAAGGACATACAACAGATTTCAGAAAAAGCCCAAGATTTCATTGCCTACATAGCAGAGGATTTGCCTTTTTTTTTTAATTTGTGCTCCTGCTGGATGAAATGCCATGTTCCCAAGTCCTCCAGGACCTGTTGCTATACTTACTTCTATTTTTTTTTCTTCCTAGCATTTTCCCGCAATGTAATAACAGAATTATGTAGCTCTAGTTCTATTTATGAAAATGGTACTGGTGGCAGTTGTAGTAATATTATTATTTTTTTTGTATATATTTTATTAGGTTTTATATAGGTATGGGAAAGGTAGGGATGGCATAGGTAAAGGGTGGGGTTGGGAAGTGGAATTGGGATGGGGATGGGGATAGGGATAGGTACAGTAGTGGGGTTACCCCCGCAAAAAAATCCAACGCTTGAACAAGCAGACTCTCGTCCGGGTACAAATATTGAATAACAGTAATTAATACAATACTAAACAATTATAATCATTAATGCTGAAAATAATCATAAAATTAAAGCTTACTAATTAGGTACAATTCATCCTGTTAGATTTCACAATCTTTTTGCTCTAACGTAATGCTAACCATTGATAAAATTTTTCCCATGTTCTAAAATACACTGAATCCTCTTTCTCTTTAATCTCTAATGTTAATCTGTCCATTTCTGCACATTCTAAAATTTTTGTAATTATAATCTAGTCATGTGGTAAATTTTCATTTTTCCAAAATTGGGCAAATACAATTCTCACAGCTGTCGATACATGTAATATTAAATATTCATTCTCTTTGCCGTAATTAAGTCCTAATATTCCTAGCAGAAACAATTCTGGCTTATATTCTATCTGTATTTTAGTCATCTTTTCTAGCCATATATGAATTTTAAACCAAAATTTCTTAGCTTTAGGACATATCCACCAAATATGATAATAAGTACCTGGTTTTTGTTTACATTTCCAACAAATATTCGATACATTTTTAAACATTTTCTCTAATCTAACTGGTGTCATATGCCATCTATAAAACATTTTATATAAATTTTCTTTATATGAAGTTGCTTTAGTAAGTTTAATATTTCTCTCCTAAAGCTTTTCCCAATCTTCTAAGTTTATAGAGTATCCAAAACATTTTGCCCACACTATCATTGTTTCTTTTACTTGTTCTTCTTCCATCTTCCATCTTAGTAGAAATTTGTAAAGCTTCTTAATCAAATTTTCATCTGTTTTCAGAAGTATTTTATCAAATAGTGTCTGTTCTTTATAAACATCCATTAATTTTACATCTTTTTCATATCTTGTTTGAATTTGCAGATAGGACCACCATGTTAAGTCAATGCCTTGTTGATAAAGAGTTTGTCTGTCTTTAAGTTTTCCATCCTTATCCAAAATGTCTTTATAAGTGACAAGTTTATCATGCCCCTCTAAATAAAGAAGTCGTTTATTTCTCAATGTAATCCATTCTTTGAGCCAAAGCAAAATAGATGCTTGGTAATAAAGTCTCCAGTCCGGAAGTCCAAAACCCCCTCTATCTTTTGTTTCTTGTAGTAGTTTAGTTTTGATTCGTGCTTTCTTCCCTTGCCATATAAATCTCAATATTATTGAATTTAAATCATCAAAAAATTTCTTACCCAGTTTAACTGGGACCGTTTGAAATAGGAAGAGTAGTTTCGGTAAAATGTTCATCTTCACAGTCGCTATTCTACCTAATAGTGACAATTGGAGGTTTTTCCACTTTTCCAAATCTACTTTTATTTGTTTCATTAATCTTTCATAGTTATCTTCTTTTATTGTTGTATATTTTGATGTTAAATAAATACCTAAATATTTAACTTTTGGGGCTATTTGAAGATTTGATCTTTCTGCAAGTTGAGTTCTCTGTTTGTCTCTTAGGTTTTTTGTTAATACTTTAGTCTTTTCTTTATTTATCTTCAAGCCTGCTACTTCTCCAAATTCCTCTATTTTCTGCAAAAGTGTAGTAACTGTTCCCAATGGTTCCTCTATAATAAAAACTAGATCATCTGCAAAAGCCTGTAGTTTATATTTCTGTTCTTTTATTTCCAGTCCTTTAATTTCCTCCTTGCTCAAGCAGGAGACCCTGTGCCATTCCAGATAAATGGTTGTCCATTCTCTTCTTAAAAACCTCCAGTGACCCACCACTTTCTACAGGGGGGACAATCGAGAGCATCCTGTCATACAACATCACAGTCTGGTTTGGAGGCATCACTGCTTCAGACAGGAAGGCGATGCAGAGAGTGGTGAGAATGGCTGAAAAGATCATTGGCAGTTCCCTCCCTACCATCCAGGACATAGCACAGAAGCGTTGCTTGAGCAGGGTCCGTAAGATTATCTGGGACACTACACATCCTCTTCACGACCTGTTTTCCTTATTACCTTCTGGGAGGAGGCTTCGTGGTATCCGTAGCAGAACATCCAGATTCAGCCATAGTTTCATTCCATACAGCATTAACCTTGCGAACTCTCAAGCTTCCTACTTCGGTTATATATTCAAGATGGACAGTATTTAATATTTATTTGCTATGTATATGTAGGGATGTGGCTCTCTATATATGTTGTACATAGTATGTTTAGGTGTGTGTCATGTATATGTTTCACTTTGAGAGCGGGCAACTAAATTTCATTTTTGATGTGTGCCATTGTGCCCACAATATAAAAATGACAATAAAGGTTATCTTATCTTATCTTATCTTATCTTATCTTATCTTATCTTATCTTATCTTATCTTATCTTATCTTATCTTACTTCTGGAGGCAATCTGTTCCACTGGCTAAAGACCACATTTTTTGTCCATGTCTTCCTGAAATCACTAAGGCATCTTCCTGCCATCGTCAGCAGACTATGTGGAAGAAGCCTTAGAAACCTCTATCTGTATTTCAGTGGTTCATTTCATGGGGCAGCTGCATTCAAACACCTGAAACAGAACGTAAATGATTCATATGTCCATTATGATAGTGAATGTTAGGATATTATTCTCCTCTCGATCAAAAGGTTAGGATATTATTTTCCTCCCCTTCAAAAGGTTCAAATCATTTCTGTGATTTGTTTAAAGTGTTGATGAGACTTAGAGGCTCTGCACTAGACTTTTTTCATGCTGTATTTGTATTTTGACCTGTAGTGGGGAAGTGGTTAAAGTGCACTATTGCAGGCTAACTCTGCCCACAGGCAGGAGTTTGATCCTGACGGGGCTCAAGGTTGACTTTGCCTTCCATCCTTCTGAGGTTGGTAAAATGAGACTCAGATTGTTGGGAACAATATGCTGACATTGAAAACATGTGGTATATGAGTCTAAGTGCTTGCTAAGAATTTTACCTACAATTGTTATAGAGCTGATTTTGAGCATTTCATTGTTATTTGTGAACCTTGGATTTGGAGTCTTTTGTTTTTTCTCAAACACAACTGCCTATACACAACTGTATTGGCACAAGGATCTCTGTCCTGTAAACAAAAGGGAGCGACTTAGTCCACCTGGTAATCTGTCACGTTATAAATATTTGCTGTAGGAAACAGTAAAATAAATTTAGAATGAATGTCTAAGTTGTAAAATGCTCAGGAAAAATATTATGCTCATTTGGGGAATGGGCACAAAAGGAAGAAGAAGGGAAGATGTGGAGATTCCAGCTTTGACAGGACAATTCATAGCAACTTGGCAATGCAGAGGTTGCATCTGGGGCTTTTCTTTTTCTCCAGAAAATCTGGTTCCTCCCTCTGATCGGACCGGAGCTTGGAACCCAGATGCACAGCTGGTAGAGCACTCTGACTTCTCCTCCACCACATTGCGCATCCTTGCCAAAATGCCCAGCCGGACTATTGGTGAGTTGTGATGCTCCCCTATAGCCCCTGCCTGCTTCTTTTGAAGAAGAATTTCAGGATAGGGCATGTGAAATGTGGGAATTAGCATAGAGGACAATCTTTTTCTCCCCTCCATAGTGATGGTCTTCCCTTTTGTTTGCAGGGCACAGCAGAGGAGCCATCCTGTCCCAGTATTACAACTGCACTGCCAGACGCCGGCGTCGGAGCAACCGTGCTCCTCTCCAGGAAGTATCCCGTTCTGCACGGCCTAGTTTTCGACAGCTGTCTCCAGAGTTGGATTCCAGTTACAGAGAAGAAGACTGTAAGTTGACTAAAAAGAGTAGGAAGATGCCTGCTAAACAGAAAAGTAGTGCAAGAAAAATAGAAGTGTGCATTTCACTTATCGTGCAGCTATCACAAGAATCATAGAGAAATCATCTTGATCATTCTCAGTATGTGATCCAGCCATCCAGGTGTTATAATTGCTCAGTGCTTCTCACAATATAGTGACAAAGTGTTACAACGTGTCCTGCTCGGTGGAGCAGCTAGTCATCTTTGACTGATTTTGCAAACCCAAGCAGGGTTTGACCTCATTGGGACTTAGATGGGCAAATGCTAGAAAGCGAAGTTAGGAAGTATTCTGGGAGAGGGAAACTGGGAATGTATCCGTGAAGTCCTGAAGAGTCAAACTTGTTTTGGGGGAGGCCATCATAATATTCCTCACTCACAGAAGACCTGGGAGTACTCTCGCTCCCTTATTTAACCTGTGAAGACGACTTTGTCAGGGTTCTTTTCTTGGTCAGGCTTTGCCATGAAAGGCCACAATATGTTTCTTTTTTTCACTTTCCTATACCTTTAAAAATCAAAAGTGGAGGAAGGAAAGCAACCTTTTTCCTTTCTATAATCAAAATGTCTGCACTGGAGATGCAGTTGGGCTGCCTGACCTCTGATCACCTCTGCACTTCCTCCGTAGCCAAGTATATTTTGCTGGTCAAAGAACTCCAGAACCTGCCGCTACATCAACGGAATCACATGCTGCAGATGATGCCTCTGAGCTTGGCTGAGAAGCGCAGACTCAGGTCAGTGCCTTTAAGCCTTGTTAGTGTACTTGGAGGATAAGATGCTTTTGGAGGAGAGAATCTACCTCGCTGCTCTTTCTCCCAAAAACAACTTTTGCTATGTTTTGAGTTCACTTCTCTCTCTCCCCTCCCTCTCCCCTCCCGCCTCTCTTACAGGCAGGATTCAAGTGGGCATTCAGGCACCTTGAGGAAACCCAAGCCAACGGGTCGCTTGTCTTACTGCAGCTGGATTAAATACCACATCCTAATAGTAAGCCATGTACCCCACTTGACTTTTGTTGTGGCAGGTGAGAAGTAAGCAGACTCAGAGGACTTTCTGTGTCTTTTCTCACATTGCTATGAGAAAGGAAGCTTTCACTGGAGCCTTTCTGTGAAACTTGTGACTATTTAAAGAGTTGGGGAAAGTACTCTGGAAGGTCTTTTTGTCAATTCCTAATATACTTATCAAGAAGGCTTTTAGGAGGATCTTTCTAGGTTACTGCACTGAATATGAAGCAGGGGGTTTGCTGTTTGCCAAATTCTGGTGAACAGGACGGGGAAAGTGGCTTTTGGTTCAAACAGACCCAGCAAAACAGGCTAGAACTTTTGGGAAAATAGGAAAGGGGGCTGCTGTGCTTTTCTTGCCAAGAAACATAACTTGCCAAGCAAATAGAAATAATTCTGACTCGGAGGCACGGGATGTTTCTTCGCTCCAAGTGGAAGCTGCAAATCTTTCTCTTCAGCAACAATTTTTTATAGCACAAGAGGGAGACGAGGGAGAGGTATGGCATTCCCTTTGACATGAGTTCAACAATCTGAGTTCCTGGAAGACTTCTCTTTCCATATATTTTAATGTTTTTGCTAATAGTGTTCTGGGCTTGAGAAAGAGTCAGTTACCAAAATTTCTATTGTGCTAAATGTTGTTTCAAACATTTAATTTTTTGCAATACTACTTCAAGTAGGTAATTGCAATCCCTATTTCTTTTGACACAATAAGACTGACAGAGTCTCAATATGAAGGCTGGGGTGACATGTCTAACATTTCTGATACACGTTGGGACTATACTGTTATTTTGTGGCAAATAAACAGGATTGGATGGTTACTCCAAAATCGTCGTCCTGCCATGTTTTCATCTGAAGTTGACCCTACTGTATCCTATTTTTCTTGCAGGGCTTCCGGAATCTTTGGTACAATCTGCTGTCCCTCATTCCTATTCTCCAGCCCTGGCATTATTCCCTCAAGAAGATCAGCGGCCGCTTTGGCTCTAGCATCCTCTCCTATTTCCAATTCCTTAGGACGTTGCTCTTCTTCAATCTCTTTATGTTCCTGATCCTGCTGGTCTTTGTAGTTGTTGTGCAGGCTGCTTTCCCTTCTGTCATACCTAACAGCGTGGCCTTCACAGGATTTGATCTCTTGACTGGAGCAGTGAGTATTCCTGAAATCCCATAGCTTTCCTTTACTAATAGAATCAATAGAGTGTATCGTCCAGCAGTTTTGAATACTTATAGGGACGTGTTTCCCTCTAATCCAGGGGTGTCAAACTGGTGGCCCACAGGCCGGATGCGTCACGTGCAGGCCACGCCTACCCCGGCTCCACAAAGGCAAAAAACATCGCGATACGTCACAATACATCATGTGACGTGATCGAGTTTGACACCCGTGCTCTAATCCTTTCAGTTGCACGACAATGTTTGCTTAGTTCTTGAAAAGATGGTTTAAAAATCCAGACAAAAGCCTGATTCCTGCACTATGAGACAGAATGGGAAAAATATAAGCTATTCATGTCTGTCAATTTTGACTTTGACTTTCAGTCCATAATCTTTTACCAGAGTCAAACTTTTGCTTGCCAATCTAACAGATTAGATTATTGTCACAGTAAACTACACACCTATTGACTTTTAGTCTCTAGCAACATGTCTGGATGGTTGATAGATGCCTGTTCACTACCAGTGCTTCTACTTTTAGTCTATACTCCGGAAATGTGAACTTGTTCCAGAAAGAAAAGAACAGTGTTTGGAATAGCCCAAGGAATATAGGTTACTTCTATGTGATGTTGTCATCTATGTAAGACCATTTCCTTGAATAATCTGTGGCTGAGATTTTAATAAAGAGTGAAATATTTCAGGGTTGTTACAGCCAGGGCCATTTTCTTCAGGAAAGGATAACCCTCCAAAGGATTGACAATAATTTCTTTTCTTCACAGGGCTACTTCAGTCACACACTGATGTATTATGGCTACTACAGTAATTTCACACTTAATGCCCCTGATGCTAATAACACCCATTACAGGCAACACATGCGTAGCCAGATGTCCTACAATATGCCTCTGGCCTACCTCTTTGTTACTGGAAGCGCCTTCTTTGGAACCTGTTTTCTCTTGATCTACAGGTAAGATGAGATGCCTACTCTCTTCCCTTTGCATAGGAGCCCAGCTGCTCCTTTCTTTTCTGCCTGGGATAAGACCGGCCTTCTGCATTTAATGTGTACTTGCATCCCTTTCAGATAGGATTTAAATAAACATTATTTTTATCATTAGCCCAAGTGGTTTCCTCCTACCTATCAATATTTATTTTTCTTGGTGGTTCTCAGCACCAGGGAGAGGAAGCTCTTGCTGCTCACCCAGACTTTTGTATTTCGAGAGTCCTGGCATCTGGACCAAGAGCAAAGGATTATAGGACACCTTGGAGGAATCAGACTGATATATAGAATTGCCACTAAGAAAACAAAAGGAATGGCTACTCAGAAATTAGCCTCACTGAGTTTGTGGGAGGTCTTATTTCGGCAACATAGGATTATATTGCAACTCTTGTATAATTTACACAAATTATTTGAACGTAAACATTGTAGATTGTTTCAAAGCAATTTCAGACTTCTTAATAGGATCGTTTAAAACAGATTTAAATAATTAAATAACTTGACAGCCATCATTTTCAAAAGACCATTTTTTCCGAGAAATGGTTTGATATCAAATACTCTTAACATTATTCCTGTTTCCCGGAATATACACCTATTATATCTTTCCCAGTGCTCTTGCCTCAGGTAATTTACACAAATTTATAGTATTAAGCTTATCTACACTCTTACAGAGGCATACCTGCCTATTAAATACAGTGGAATTTGCCTACAGCCCTGCCAGTCTTTCAACCAGATTGTTAATTCCATGCTTGCAGCTAACAGAGTGACCACAAAGGCTCTTCCTTGGAGAACAGTTTAAAACTGATGCTTGTCTAACCAGCAGATACTTATGGCTTTTTTTTCCCCCCTCACAGTATGTCTCACTCCTTTGGGGAAAGTTTCCGTGTAGGCAGTGCATCAAGTAATCTGGCAGTCAAAGTCTTCTGTTCCTGGGATTACAAAATGATTCAGAAACGTTCAATCCAACTCCAGAGTGAGAACATTCGCACACATTTGAAAGTAAGTGCTGAATAGAGCTATGTAGTCTGTGAAAATGCAAGAAGTAAATTAACTGGGAAAGAAAATCTCCAATGTTAGTGAAACAGAGAATAGAAATGAGAAGTCGCAGGTTTATTTGAGAGTGCATTTGAAAGAAATGCTGCGGCCTTTTAATGCTGAACACATCCAAATCTTCCTTTTCACCAATCTTTCTGCAAGTAGGTTAGCCAGTAGCTGTCAATTCAGACTGCCTTCTTGCCTGCTGCTACAGCCCTAGTTCGCAAAACAAGGAAGAAGGGGACTAATTCCCAACTTCCTAATACATCCTTCAGCTGAATGCTTACAGTTTTTCAAATTATGTTCTAATTGAATGCTATTTCCTTCTTTCCCGTATGGCTAACTACCTCAACCATGCTAGCAATAGTACCATCGCTTGTGGTGCCTAAAATGTTTATTGCCCCTCATGATACAGGGCAATTTAGGGAACAAGAATCAAACCTACTGCCCTGAACCTATGGCGTTTTCTGTCTCAACAAGTTCATAACTACAGTAAGGACAAAGGGATTCTATCTGCAAGAAATAAATATGCGTACTGCATTTTACAGGGGGACAAGAGAAAAACGCAGCAGCTTGTATGTACCAGTGTGCCTCTTAATTCTGAAACTGTAGACAGAGTGAGCAATTTGCAGCTGTTGGTCTCTGCAAGCAGTCAGATCAGTCCTTTGGCAGGGAGTTATCTGTCCCTTCCTTGGCAGGTAGAGAGAGGGAGAAGGGGTGCAACTGCTAGTGATGTGTTACTGACCACACAGAGTAGATTTTACTCCAGGGAAATTTGATCCTCATACCAGCAACAGCAATGACAAAAATTTCCCATCTTATCTGTTTAGCAACAGGAGAGAGGACCTGGCCAGAATAGGAAACCTGGCTTATTCATACTCGGTGGCAAAGCATTCTCAGAGTTGTAGTACTGAGCATCTGGAGAGATGTAAATTGCATCCAAGATAAGACATTATGTTCTCTGGAGGTTTCAGTGTAATTCTTTTCCTGTAATTGCCTATTTTTGTTTACCTCACATTCCCACTTAAAGCCTACTGTTCACTTTTGAAGCTCTAGTCCCTCTCCAGAGATTTACTTTACGAAAAATCAGTGCTGACTTCTTTCATTGAGAATGTACTTATGTGTAAAACATAACTGTATTGTTACACTTTCATTATTGAGTCACATGCTTAATCCCTTTTAATCATGAACTCAGCTCTCCCTCCCTCCCTCCCTCCCTCCCTCCCTCTCCTTCTTTCTCCCTCTCTGTGTATACATATCCTATTTTTCCTCTCATTTTTTTCAGGAATGTCTGGCTGAGCAGAGGCTGGAATCCTGCTTAAGCTTTTCTAAGAAGCTGCAGGAACTCGTAGTCTTGCTGGTGGCCTGGACTGTATCCCTGAGCACTGTTGCAGGCGCTGCCATTGGTATACACTACTTTTCTGAGTATGTACACCAGGTATGTGAGCAATAAGGTCCCTATTCAGATACCTGCTCCTGCTTCCTGGGAGAGAATCATGAGAATGAGATCATTTTCTGAGCTCATACAATAAATCAAGGCTCAAGAGTGGCAGCCTCTGAGAAAGGAAAGTCAAAATAGGCAAGATGATGGTTGTAGCATGCAATGTACAAAGGGGCAAGACTTCAGTTACATAGCTGCAACTGCTATCTTGCCTGTTTTTATCCTTCCTGGGGGATGCCACTGCTCAGGACATTTATACCAATAGCAGTAAGTCATGCATTTATATACTGCCATAGGCACCTAGCAGAAAATCTTGCCAAAACAAAACAAAACAAAACTGCAGGGACTTATCCAGGCAGTCTTTGAAAATAAGACACAATTAAACTGAAGAAAAAATAATAATAAAAAAGTTGATCTATTGTCAGAAAGCTCCTATTGCTGGACAGATTAAAACTGTAATTTATACATCAGAGAAGAAAATAAATAGATGTAATAGAGCATAGATTGTTGTAGAGTGATCTTTCCCAGCCTTGCATTCTCCAGGCATATTGTTTTATTGTTCCTATCACACTCAGCCAACATTTCATGCCTGACAGATGGGAGTTGTAAATATAGAGAACAAACACACTTTGGTTATCAATAATGATACCTGGCTTCTATAAAATAACCATTCATGTGAATAAAAATTAACTCTTATTTTCAGCAGAAACATAATTGGGGCCAAGAGCATTGAGCTACCATCGGCCATTTTAACTGCAGTGAAAGAAGCTCCTTTTCCAAGATGGCTGTTTCCAACAAGCAGTAGTTCTTCAGTCATGGTGGAATTTTTGCACACGCTCTGCTAACCAATTTACAATGGCCCAACTTGTCTATTGGGATTTGAGCAAAAGTTCAGTTTGAGGGAAACTCTCCATGTTCCATACCAACAGTTCCATTGCACTAAATATGGACATGCTGGTATACCTGGTGGTTTCATGCATTCTTTGGGCATGTAATGCATTGAATAGCCAGGCAGCATGATGCACTCACTGGTTAAGATGTTGGACATGAACTAGGGCAGGGGTAGGCAACCTTGGCTCTTTTATGACTCGTGGACTTCAACTCCCAGAATTCCTGAGCCAGCCATGCTGGCTCAGGAATTCTGGGAGTTGAAGTCCACGAGTCATAAAAGAGCCAAGGTTGCCTACCCCTGAACTAGGGCAACCGTATGTGAAATCTCAATCATGGAGCTCATTGGGTGACATTGAGCCAATCACCTTAGCCTATCCCAATTTGCTTATAGTGTGGTTGTGGGAAAGCTAGTTTGGTCTAATGGTGAATGCACTGGGCTAGAAAGCAGGAGATTGTGAGTTCAAGTCCATGAAACCTTAGCCATGAAAGCCAGCTGGGTGATCTTGGGCCAATCACTCTGTCTCAGCCCAACTCACCTCATAGGGCGGTTGTTGTGGGGAAAATAGGAGGAAGAAGATGTGTTGGATATGTTTGCTGCCTTGAGTTATTTGTAAAAATAATAAAGGTGGGATGCAGATAAAGAATAATGGCATCAGGGAAGACTCTATGCTGTCTTGATTTCCTAGTGAAAAAGTGGAATATCAATGCACGTGAATGATTTCCTCCTCAGGTTCTGCACGGGGAGCTTTTGAAAAACAGCCACGCTGGGAAAGAGTTGTTGCTCCTGGCCCTGCCTCTGGTTGTGTCTCTCATTAACTTGCTCATGCCATATTTTTACAATCTCCTGGCTGCGTGGGAGAAACAGGAATCTCCAGTGCTGGAGGTGTACGTTGCCATTAGCAGGTAATGCAAAATCTCACAGCTGAAATGCAGGGTGGACTGGGCTCAACTGCATCCCATTGTTGTAAATATTATTAGCCATTTATAAAAGGGACTTACAAGCCATTTCACCAGCAGTATTGCACAGGAAGAGTTCAGCCCTCAATGTCGTTCTTTTGCATTCCCCACAAAACAATTTGTGCAGTCCACAAGCATGTGATAGGACAAGAGAGGCAAACTGCTTGCAGAAGTGAGATAAATCATGGTATACATAATTTCTAATTTTATAATAAAAAGAGCCATTTGTATCTTTGTTGTTACTGTGTAGCCAGAAAAGAGGAGGCACCTGGGGCTTAATCTGCTTCCCTCTTCTTGTTCTGTCCACACTCTACCTCCTTCCACAAATGCCGGGTAAAAGAGGCCTTCCTTGCTCCAGGTGTCAACTGGAGGGAGGCAAGAGAAGCAGGATGAGAGGATACCCGGTGACGATTCCTGTGATCTGAAAGCAAACTTTTTCTTAGGCAATACTTTTATTTCTTTTCCTCCAGGAATTTAATTCTCAAGATGATCATCTTGGGCCTACTGTCCTACCATTGGCTGAGTTGGAAAGTGACATCTTCAGAGATTCAGGTCAGTGTCGATCTGAAGCAACTAAGACTGTTCCTGGAACAGTTCCGAAATGGTTAGTGGCTCTCTCCCTCTAACATTAGGCCAGCCAAGAATCAATGGCGTTAGAGGTTGTAGAACAAAAGAGCTTTTCTCTTTTGTCGATCCAGTGTGGGCTATACCAGAACGACAACCCGTGACTACCAGTTATGAAGAGAGAAAGGGCCTTTAGAACGTGAAGGGTTTCTGCAGTGAGTAGCTTTTCCCATTGAATAAGACTGGTCACCCAAACTAAGTGTGGCTTTTCTCGTGAGGCACAGACTGTGGTGAGTGGGTTGAGGATATGAAATGGGCAGGCACACACACACACACCCCATGTGGGCAGAAGCAGACGTTTACTTTTTCTTTGTGGGCACTTTTTGTTAAAACTTGGCCAAGCTTATCTGGGAACTGAGAATACAATTTTCTGTGTTTCACTAGTTTTTTTGGTAATCAGGCTTCCCAAATTTGCCACGCACCTGGAAAGAGCAACAAAGGGATTTGGAGATTGCCAAATGCCCACCTTTGACACAGCCAGTTCCGTAGCATTATTAAACTAAACTATGCTGCGTTTTTATGGGGGGGGGGAAAGACTCCTGAGTTTTAGACTACAACCCAGACTTGCTAGTACAGTATTCCAAATGGAGCTCCTGCTCTTTCCCAGGCAAGACGTTTCTTCCCAGACTTATAAAACTCTTTCGGCATGGCAGGGAGGGACTCTGCTCTGATAGGCTTGGTGAGTGCAGGCTTCCGACCAGAGAGAAGCTGGTGGGCAGAGAGCTCTGGAAAGAGAGACAGGATTCTTTGTGCAGGAACAGATTCAGTATTGCATCATGGGGTTCAAGTACATTTTACTAGGCTTGTGAGTGTTTGCGTGCCAGGGAGAGGTATCTGAGCACTCCTGTAGTATTGCAGCTAAGAGGACAGTTAAATTATAAGTGCTGTAGTAATAGATACCCGAAGGTGCAGTGTTGCCACTGAGACTTCGTTTGTATTAAAGGCTCCTCAGTCTCTTCCCTTCGAGTCAAAACTCTGGCACAGGACTTTTTAATGTTCCCTTCTCTTACGATCTCAGCAGCTTGCTCCTAAAATGCAGGCCAAGATGACAAAAGACCAAGAGCACAAGGGGACCGCTCTTTAGGATCTCTTGTGATTCACTCCTTTTTTGTGGGAATCGAGAAACGCCATTGCCCCTTCAAGCTTTGTTCTGTTCAAAAGATGGTCTCTGCTCCAAAGAAGCTGTGAGTTTTATAGAATGACGGGACTCCAGCCTGAAGGACTAGAAGCGGAAAGAGATCCTGCATTAAGCACTGTTAGCTTCCTGCAGGAGTAACTGAGCGTTACATCTTTGTTAAGTTTGCTTTAGCCGGCTACTCGATGTCCGTTTTGACTGCCGTAAAGATGACAGGGAAGGCTGAATGGAGAGGAGCTGCCTTGCTTGTTCCGATGCAAATGGTGCTTATCTTTCCACAGTGCTGGGAAACCTTTGTGGGCCAAGAGCTCTACCGTTTGATGGTGATGGATTTGATTTTCATTCTCCTGGATGTCATCTTTGGCGAGCTGATATGGAGGTAATAATTACAATGGAAATAATATGGAGGCAATCGGACGTTCTCCACCTGACTTCCATCAAGTGGTGGGGCGCATACTTAAGGTAGACAACATACTGTAAATCTTAATACAGGTAATCGATACAGGTAATCGAAAGAAATATGCAGCACAGGTACTCTTGCAGGGATTCCGGAATCTTTGGTACAACTTACAGTCAATATTGAGCCAAAATTTTGGTTGCTAAGCAAGACATTTGTGAAGTGAGTTGTGCCCATTTTGCAACCTTTTTGTCACAGTTAGGTGAATCATGCTGTCGTTAAGCGAATCTGGCTTCTCCCTTAATTTTACTTAATCAGAAGCCAGCTGGGAAGGTTGCAAGTGGGGATCACATGACCTTGGGATAGTTCAGCTATCATACGTACATGCCAATTGCCAAGCAGGCAAATTCTGATCACGTGACTATGGGGATGCTCCAATGGTCGTAAGTGCGAAAACTGGTCATAAGCCACTTTTTTCAGTGCCATTGTAACTTCAAATGGTGACTAAACAAATGATTGTAAGTCAAAGACTACCTGTACCACTCTGTTTATGCATATTTATGAATAAGATTAAGAATATAGATTATGTAGCTGTGAAAGAGCATAGAATGCTCTTTCATGCATTAAAAATAAGCAAGAGAGTTACCCTTTATTGCAATGGGAAGGAAATAGCAATAGCACTTAGACTTATATACCACTTCACAGTGCTTTACCAGCCCTCTCTAATCAGTTTACAGAGTCAGCATATTGCCCCCAACAATCTGAAGCAATGGGAAGAAAAATGTGACCCAAATATTATACAGGTAATCCTTGTTTAGTGACAATTAAGACCAGCAACTCGGTCATTAAGTAAAACAATGAAAAATCATGGGATAGTGCTTATAATTTTACTTCGACTTTCCTTTGCTTTACAGCATCAGAAGGATATGATCCCAACTGCCAGGTGAGACCAAATGGTAGGGAAGGTTTCCAGAATTTGAGTTATGAGGAAGCCAGGTAAAAGGGCAAATCTTATAGCCCTTTTACCCCCTCCCTGCCCTTTAGAGTGCTCACCCAGGCATTGGGATAATTAGCAAGAAGAGAATTGATGTTTTTATTTACATTCATCGGAGAGGAAGAAATTACAAGAGAGTAAGCGGGCACAAAAGGAGGAAGATGTAACAAAAGGAATGCACTACGGGGTAGTCGTTGCTTAGTGAATCTAATTGGGACTGGAATTTCCATCACTAAGCAATGAGGTCATTAAGTGAAATATCATGTGACCACACTGCTTAGTGATAGCAATTGCAGTAATCCCGCTTGTGATTCTTAAACAAGGATCTTGTGCCTCTGCCCTTCCATGCTTCCTCTGCTTCAGATCCCCCATTCCCCCATCTTCCCCATCTCTGCCCTATTGGTCACATGACTGCAGAGGCACCGCAATAGCCATAATTTTGAAGACGAGGCATAAATATCATTTGTTCAGTGTTCTGATAACTTCAAACAATTGCTGAATGAATGGTTATTAAGGGAGGACTACTATAGTTGAAGTGCCAGCCATAAGCTACAAAGGAGGCAAACAAAAACCTTTAGTGTGAAACTGATTAGATTCTGATTAATTTCAGGCAGCAACTGGAAGCTGATTAATTAAGGTCACAGAGCTGCCCTTGTTAACATTCCCTTAACACGGGTGTCAAACTCAATTGCCATACCGTCATGTAATAATAATAATAAAGTTGGAAGGGACCTTGGAGGTCATCTAGTCCAACCCCCTGCTCAGGCAGGAAACCCTATACCATTTCAGACAAATGGCTGTCCAGTCTCTTCTTAAAAACTTCCAGTGTTGGAGCATTCACCGCTTCTGGAGGCAGGTTGTTCCACTGGTTAATTGTTCTAACTGTCAGGAAGTTTCTCCTTAGTTCTAGGTTGCTTCTCTCCTTGATTAGTTTCCATCCGTTGCTTCTTGTCCTGCCTTCAGGCGCCTTGGAAAATAACTTCACTCCCTCTTCTTTGTGGCAGCCCCTGAGATATTGGAACACTGCTATCATGTCCCCCCTCGTCCTTCTCTTCATTAAACCAGACATACCCAATTCCAGCAACCGTTCCTTATATGCTTTAGCCTCCAGTCCCCTAATCATCTTTGTTGCTCTTCTCTGTACTCTTTCTAGAGTCTCAACGTCTTTTTTACATCATGGTGACCAAAACTGGATGCAGTATTCCAAGTGTGGCCTTACCAAGGCATTGTAAAGTGGTATTAATACTTCACGTGATCTTGTATCAGGACTTGTTTTGCCCTTGTGGGGCTGGGGTGGGCGTGGCATGTGCGGGCCACATCCAGCCCACAGGCCATGTCTGACATGCCTGCCTTAGCCATTTCTAAGGAGGGTTGCACTGCCTATAAAAGCTGTGGAAAAGAGACCTTGTTTAGGCAATCTCTGCTGTGTGAAGGGAAGGGGTAGAAAAAAATGGGTCAGGCACAGGATAATGTGTACTAGCCGATTGTAATGATGAATAGGTGACAGAGACATGTAGCAAATATTGCAAAGTTACTTTTTCATCACCGTGTATCCACAGACAGCTGCTAAACAAGGACTACCTGTCATCCTAAATATAATTCTAATTATTTTAGGTACGTTGGATTTGTTTCAGAATAAGGTCCAATAGGATTATGTTGTTAATCCCTTATGAGAATGCTACTTCGGGTATATACCAACATAAAAGGGTCAACTCCTAAAGTGGGAACTTTGGGGGGGGTGTCCGAAAAATGTATTTTGTTACTTAGTAGACAAGTATTCCAGAAATGAAATAACTTGCTTGACACTTTGAATAAAAATATATAGTGGCTTATATATTAATTATAGCAACACAAAAATCAATTTTTGAATTTTTAAGCTAGGCCTTTTCCCTATTCTTTACAGGATCATATTGGAGAAGACGTTAAAAAGTAAACAGAGGCCTGAATTTGACATTGCTAGAAATGTGCTAGATTTGATTTATGGACAAACCCTAACCTGGTGAGGCTCTTTCTTTTCTTTCTATTGGTTGCTTCCTGCTTTTTTCCTTATATAACCCCCCCCCCCAATTACAAGCTTCAAAGTATGTTGATCTTTAGAACCCTTGTGTTAATGTTATTTAAAATAATTGTACCCTCGCTTTGTCAAAGTTTTCCCAACACATTTATGTATTTTTTTTTAAATACATTGGATTAACATCATGAAGACCTGTATATGAGATGGAACTTTGGTATTCACTGTAGTTCATTATCACTGGCTTCTGTGGTCCATCCATCTCCATCTCTAAATCAAAGTTTTTGATAAGCAAATGGGGTGAGGTGCGGAATTGCCTTAGTGCATTGCATCTTAATGAAATAAGCCAGAGGCCCCCCACCTTTCAGGCACCAGGGACCAGTTCCGTGGAGAGAGGTTTTTCTGCGGACTGGAGGGGGTGTGGTTTTGTGTACTGCCTGCATCTCACAGGTGGGGCTTTGCTTGTTTGTGTGGACCGGTTGCTGGCATGCTGCAGCCCGGTACTGGTCCACGAACCGGGGGTTGGGGACCCCTGAAATAAGCAATATAACATTTCTCCTCTTCATCTTTTTAATTTTTTTCCTAGGCTGGGGGTCTTCTTTGCCCCACTTCTTCCTGTGGTCCAAATCCTCAAATTACTGCTGTTGTTCTATGTTAAGAAGGTAATTTAGTTGCCATTTCTCTTAGTTCTGATGCACGTTGCATTACCTGGCTGCATGCATGGACAAAGGACAGGAGTGTGGAAGTGGCTGCAATATTAGAGCTCCCCCATCCCATCCCCGCCCCTCCCTACCCAGTCAGGATGGAAAAGTTAGCAAATCACATTGAGTAGGAGGAGCTGCATTGGCCAGAAGACCATTTACGGAAAGGGAAATCCATCCGGAGTTCTGAACCAAGAGGAAGATATTTATTTCACACTCTACTCCTTCAGAAGCAGCAATGAATGAAATGCACATTACCGTGAGATGTGAATTAGAGCATTTTTATAAAAAACGTTTGGGAGGTTACATTTGAGGGAGAAATTTTTTTGGCCATTGTTTATTTTCCCCTCCTTAAAATCACCCTACATTATTTGCAGAGTTTAGGCATAAGTTACGCTTAAAGGAGAGGAGAAGCATTTATTGTCTATAGTTCACCTTTTTCAACATACATAAATACTGCATGTAAGTTTTACTCAGAAACTACTGCTCTTAGGAATAAGTAAAAATCTATTAATTTTCCTATGAATCCCTCTTAGGTCAGCTTGATGAGAAATTGTCAGTGTCCCAGTAAACCCTGGCGTGCATCTCATATGAGCACCATCTTCATCTCTTTATTGTGCTTCCCTTCATTCCTGGGTGCCTCCGTATTCCTCTCCTATACCATCTGGGCGTGAGTAGATTTTCCTGTGCAAAATAACCTCTTGCTGTTACATTCCAGACGTGAAATATTTCGGACCAAATAGTCGCAAATTCTTCCTCCACATTTCTATAATCTCCGTTCCGCCCTCTATTGTCTGATATAAAACAGGTTCAGGTTTTGATGGTTTGGGGGAGAATGGGGCTCTCACTGGCATTGCGTTGTAAAACCTGTATCTCCATCCATATACAAGTTACCATGTCACCAAAAAAGGTATTCCTTTCCTCCTAAGAGGCCAGTCTTCTACCAATGCTAGTCCATTGGCACTCGCAGCAGAAACATTTTAACACAATCTGTTGTCAGGTCAGAAAAATATAGACTGTATTTCTGATAAAGTGAGCCTGTGATGATTCTGTCATTGCAAACTTTAGTATGATGTTATTTTTTACAAAGCACTTATTTATTCTCTTGAAAAATGTATCTTAAGCTGCTGCAAATTGCTCTTTCCATTATTAGGAAGGCCATAATTAAATCTGCTTTATTTTCCATTCTTAGAACTCCCATTCGCATATAGTTGCATATGCAGCATCTTTTATATATGTCTCTGGAGATTCTCAGTCATCCAGGTCATGGTTGTCCCAAAGGTGCTTTTTCAAAAAGCATCTAGACTTTGTTTTTCCTTGAAGCCGTTTCGCTTCCCATCCAAGAAGCTTCTTCAGTTCTGACAGCCAGAACTGAAGAAGCTTCTTGGATGAGAAGCGAAACGGCTTCAAGGAAAAACAAAGTGCAGTTGCCTTTTGAAAAAGCATCTTTGGGAAATCTTTTATATATTGTTAAATAAAGAAGGAACATATGTCAAGAGGGAAATTGCTTTTTATATGTTGGTGCTATAAATTGTGTTTAAATTAATACTGAAAACATTGATTTTATAAATAAGCAATACAGATTATATATAAATCTGTAAAATGAGGAATTAGATATGGTAGTTACATGAGTTACATTTCCTTTCGCTTGACGTTTTGATACGTGCTTAGCCTCTCTTTCTCCATACAGAATAAAACCATCCGAAATGTGTGGACCTTTTCAAACTTTTGATACCATCTATGATTCTTGGAAGGTATGGGTACTAAAGCTGGAAGAGTCCAATCCAAATATTACTTGGTTTACCTGGATCCATCAAAACCTCTTCCAAACTTCCTACTTCCTTTTGTTAATCACTGCAATTTTGGTGTAAGTTGAAATGACAAATTTATTTATGTAAGCCTAGAAAATCATAGTTGTTAGCCACAATGCATAACATATTTTTGCAGATATATGTACTATGCGATAAGAGTGGTTGAATAATATGGATGAAGGTTGTTTGCATGCCATTTCTCAACCTACTGTAGCATCAGGATACATCAGAAGTTGCTGCTGGGTTTCTGCTGCTGGGTATGTAAGTCGAACAGAAGTAATTTGCTGTTAGATTTTAGTTTAATGTAATGTTTAGTTTGGTTTTATTTGAACTTCGAGGAAGTTCCTGAAAAATTGTTAAATCGTCTTCTTCCAAACAATGTAAAAAGCCTTAAAAAGTTGACTGAAAATATTTAATAGAAAATAACCAATGCTTTGGAGAAGTAAAATTGAAACCATATTATGGGAAGATATATAAAATACAACTGATATTTTTAAAAACTGCAAATTATGTACCGTAGTAGTAAAAAGTTATAGAAATCAATTGTCAATTTAAAATGTTTACTTACTAGTTAATAAATACAACATAGATAACTTTATTTAGATCTCTCTAATTTACATATTTGTATTTGTGGTAAGTGTTAAATTAGTAATCCATGATTCTCAGTGTGATTCAGAATTAAACTAATTATCCAATATGAAATGCAGATTTTTGAATTCATTAAAAGGAATAAGGACTTTAATAAACAGCACGGTTATATAGAAAATTATGAATACAATGTGATCTCTGCAGAAAAATATAGTACAATTATATTGGGCAGGAGGTAACTTTTTAACATTTAGAAGCCCTCTTTGTTGAATAGCTTATGCAAAGCTAAATCAAATACTTGAATTTAATTGAGATTGTTTTTTAATATTAGTTTAATTAGATGCAAGATATATTATACTATGAAGATCTTGAAATTTGTTATTACTTTAACCTATCGGTTACAATGTTATGTTTTGTGTGTTGAGAATTTATATTTTTTAATGAAAATTCAGGAATCGGAAAAAGAGCTTATTTTTGCTGAATTGTTGATGGTTTGTTCAAAAAGTAACTACTATATACATTACTCATAGTGAAGTGGCGTATTTTATATCCCTGCATATCACAATGTTGGCCCTTATAAGATAGACCATAGTAAGAAACCATATAGGTTATTTTCACTGTAACAGCTACAATAATAGATTCTTGCAAGTCTGAATGTGCTTCCTCACTTTATCTTGGTGTGAAGGAGCCTGAGATATTTACTCAAACTCATTTCTTGCAGTAGACTCAAACTGGGCTTGTCTGATCATTGTCTTGGTAGTAGGTCTTCTTCCTGCCCTTGAAGGCCACTCTCGATGCTCTCTACACACAGTGGGTAGAGGTCTAAAAGATGCTCGCCAAAAGATTTTAGATGTACTGGCTTATCTGGTCATAGATAATTGATTCCTCTTCTTCTTCTAAAGCAGAGGTCCCCAACCTTTTGGGCACCAGGGACCGGTTCTGTAGAGAGAGGTTTTTCTGCAGACCGGAGGGGGCGTGGTTTTGTGTGCTGCCTGCATCCCACGGATGGGGCTTTGCTTGTTTGTGCAGACCGGTTTCTGGCATGCTGCAGCCCGGTACTGATCCCCGGACCGGGGGTTGGGGACCCCTGTTCTAAAGAACTATCTTCCCTATTCTCTGTTTGAAAACACCAGGCCAAAGCCATTTCCCCTTGGCAATTCTCTTATCCTTTTTGAAGGACACATTGTTCTTCTCAGTATGTGTCGGTTAATGTGTCAGCATAAATGTCACGTTCTGCAATCTTGTGTTTTACAGTGCTGTTATCTACTTCACCATTGAGATGGTAAAGGGTCTGCGGAGTATCATTTCAATACTGAAGGGGCAGATTGCCAATGTGAGTACTAAAGGGGAGTCATTCCCCTAATTTAAACATAGAGTGAAAAAGAGGTATTAGTAATTAAAAGGACAACAACAAAAAAACCCTATCAGAAAAATAAAGAACCCTCAAGCAAATTTTTAAAATCTGCATAACCTGAGGTTATATATGCATTCATCCGAAACACACAAATATAAACATCTGGATTTATTTATATTTATTTTATTTATTAAATTCTTATACAGTCCATCTCCACTACAAGGTAGGGAAGCATGATCAGCAGAATTTATTCCATCATTCACACAATTCCACATTTCCAGAGCCCTCATTTCCTCCTGTCCCAACAAGTATTACCAGTGGGGCTGTCGGTTTGATCTCCGAGCTTAGCAATTTGGCTGCAAATGTTTCGTCTCCATTCAGGGGGACATCTTCAGTGCGCTTTGAATTGTGCTCGTCTGTCAGAGCACTAGCCTTTAAATAACTTTTTGTGTGATGTAAATTGATGTGAGTGTTATTTGTCCAGATGTTGCTGAGTCATGGTCTGGTTTCGGGCTGTTTGATTGGCTGGTTGTTGTTGCTGGGACATAGTCCTTGTGTCATGGTTCCGACAGATGAAACCCTTCAAAAGAACTTTGAGGCATTGTTTTCCTTAAAGAATCTTTTATTCGGGAAACAAAGTATCGGCACTACATAGTTGAACCCAAAAACTAAATTCCCCTCCCCTGGATACAAAGTAACAAAGTACAATTCCCACCCCCAATAAACAGTCATAAAGCACATTCCCCAATTAGCTTGAAGCGCGGGCTTTCTCCCCAGCTCTCCAGCCCGCCAAAACATTATCAGCTCTGGACCCAGTTTGTCCTTGGATTCCCACAGCAGAGTTATTATTATTATGGCTAACTGAACTCTCAATCCCAATCCCCCCTCCCAGCACCAACTGATTCTAAAAGCATAGAGAAAATGGCTGCATTTTCATCTGTTGTCAAAACTAGAACATCCGATGTTAGCAGCATTGACACCTTGGTGTTTAAGTATCGTCTGTGTGATGCAAATGGTGCTTGTTCGTGTGGTTGCCTCTGAGTCATGGTCTGGTTTCGGGTTGTTGGCTGCTGTTGTAGTCCGGTTTCTTGTTCGTGGTAGTGATTCTTGTTGCTGTGTGGTGGGGTGCCTGTTTGTTCGTTTTAAATGCTGCCTTCGTGATTGAAGTAGTTCTTCCGTTCTCAGCGGTTGGTAGACTGGGTCGATGTCAATGTGTCTGTTTATTGACTTACTGGTGGAGAACCAGGCTTCGAGGAATTCTCTTTCTCCCCTTGATTTCGCTTGGGTTACAACTGTGGTCCCCGTTAGATCGAATTTGTGTCTATCACTAGTGCCATTAGCTTTTCCCATTCTTCCCCTCTCCACTGAAACGTTTCTACCTAAAACAGGTCCGATTTGTTCCATTTCCAGAGCAAACATAAATTTTGATTTGGACATCCCCCCCCCAAGCCTAGCAATTCTAAGCACAAATCATTTTCTGTATCCTTATCCATTTTTAGTATTTTTTATTTAAATAGGTAATTATAGACAGGAATAATCTGTTTTGAGTTACATGACTGCACTAGCTAAAAAAACGGAGACTAAATCTGATTTAAAATATTTTTAAATGAAAAAAACAATTCTTAAAGAGACTTGACTGTGTTTATTCTCAGGCCATGCCATTTCCTACACTTGTAAAGACCTCTAATCCCCCCCCAAAAAAAGTGTGTTTGGTTTTCTGTGGTACTTCGTTACGGCAGCTAACAAAAATATTCATTTCTAATGTTGCAACATTGTATTTGTCCTGGAAAAAAAGAACGGACTAATACAGTTAGTTATTAGCTTACTAAAATGTTCAACCAAAATGGGTAACTAAATAGCGATTGCCAAAGTTGGTAGTATTCACCAGTTTGATTACACTCCCTCAATTCAGCTTTTCTTTGTGACTTTTTTAGGAAAAAAGAGCTTGTCTTCCTGCATGATCCAACTTACACTAGTTGTAGCTAGGTAGTTGAGGGGAGGGAGCTGGATGGACCTCCTATTCTAGGTACCTGAACTGTAATATGGCTTTCTCCTTCATACCTACTTTGCCAATCAACAGAGCATAAGTAAAGTTTTTGCAATGAACTCCAATAGAAAAAAACAACAACAACTAGCAATCCTGTATTGTATTTGCTTTAGCATTCATAATGTCCACATTCTATTAAGAAAGTCAGTTTCCTGCTGCTCATCTTAAATGTGTCTTGTGTTCCAGGAAAGAGAAGACAAGAAGTTTCTCATTCAAAGACTTCATGTTATATATGAAAAATGAAAGTACAACAGGGTGAAAATGAGGTAAGGCCATTTGGAACTAATTAGAAAGTTCCATAAAAGTTACAGGACACCAATATGCCAAACAGTTGGCTAAAAGCTTTGCTCAAACTAGCAGATATGCTAAATCCACACAGCTAGTAGCCTTATACATTGCAGTTTGGTTTTGGAATTCTGCAATAGTTGTTTCTGTTTTCTCTCTTTCAGTAAACCAAAATACCAAGTGCAGTTACAGGTTTCCCTAACCCCCTTCAGTGTACAATACTGTAGCAAATTACCAAATTTTGACTAAAAAATTACAGGTTCTGAAGCAAATAGATTTCAGAGGAAGGCATGTAAGTCTTGTTTTTGCCACATACACACACATGCAAATGACAAAGACTATCCCACTAACCTTAGGATATTGTGCTGCCATGATTACAGGCACTTTTTATGGAAGGAAGATGACTTAAGCAGCAACATGAACAAGTGGATGCTGAAATCTTGCTATGACTAATTTTCCCTAATAACATTTTTCTTCCATTTAGGCTCAAGACTAAAAGTACTCCCTTCCACCAGAAGTATAGCAGGCATAGAAAAAATGATGGGACTCTGGGAGAGGGGTAACACATTATAACAAAAATGTAGGCTGCTATTATATTTGGTTACTTTTGCAAACCAAGTCTTTAGATCCTCTATTCAACACATGGGATGCTAGAGGACATCATAAGTAATTCAAGTATATGTCTGGGATTGTATTTACAAGCAAAGATAAGGATGGGCTGTATTTTGCAAATTGGTATTTTGAGGAGAAATATAAAAAGGCAAGGATTGAAAAATGTGTTGTCAATAGGAAATGCATTGTTCATTATATTGACTGTAAAATCATCACTAATTTTCTTATTACATTACAGATCCATTTTTCCTCAGCAACTTTACCAGTGAATGTACCAGGGGAACCTTACCCTGAAGGACTTCTTAGAAAAGGAAAATAGATATGGGGCTATCCAGAAAGGTTTGGATGAACATATTCAGGCTGCTGAAGATATTGACTCCCTTCACTCCTGCATGTGAATGTCATCTACCTTTGGTTGAAGAAGTTACAGCATATTCTTACCGTTTGCTGGCCATTTCAGTTTCTGTCTTCAGCCAAATGGAAACTTTCCAGAGCTCCCAGACTATCTCAAGATTTTTACAGATGATTTTTATAACAGAATTCAAACTGATATTTTATAATGTGCAATGGTCTTAAGTATTTTGTTTTGCCAGGATTATGAGATCCATGACCTCATGTGGAGTGTACAGTTACTGGAAAGAAATCTTTCTTACAAAGGACCTCATGGTTTAATATTAATAAAAAAAATGACTTGTCTTAAGGGAGTAAATTATATTCTCTTTTTATTCCTTTGCTACTAATTGTCTAAGTAATGATGAACAATGGTCATTTGTTAAGTTCTCATAGGGTGCAGTTACTCTAACATGGTTGTGCATGCCTACATTTTAACTCATGCGCTGAATGTATTTGCACTTCAGGTGTAAGCACTAATCTATAGAAGAAATCTTAACTCTTTGCTACCTCATTTTTATTTTCTTTGTGGAACTAAGGTATACAGTTATAGGCCATTTTTCACAATTTCTAGTCAGTAAATAAAACCTGCAACTTTCTTTTTAGAATTGTCTGAGTCACAAGAGCCAGATGAGTGAAAGTGGGCATGAGTGTGTGTGTCATAGTGAGGGAAAAGGATGGGATTTTTTAAAAAATAAAGTGTTGCAATCTAAGACATGCGCTCATAACTCACTGAATAATTCTAGCTGCTCTTAATACCTAATGGAAATCAAGGAGTCCCACTGGGTGGTACCTGCATGTTATCCCATCATAAAATCTCATTCCCTTTACCTCAGCTGTACAAAATATTTTCCCAAACATGTTAACTGGCAGCAGAACTAATCTCATTTCTGGACATGTCATATCTCCAATCTATCCACGTTGAATATTAAGGATAGTCTGTGCTTGCTTGAATTTATACAATTGGAAATGCTACTTTAATAATCAATTATGAAATATGTTTCTGAATCAGAGCTTCAGAAAGCAATGTAACGGGACTAATGCCAGCTCTACTTCTTGGAGGTCGATGGCTCTCCCTTGCTGGCCCTATTTTTTGCTTATTCTCTGAGCCCAAGCTAATTCCTCAGGAAAACTATCATTTATTTTGTCCTGCAAACTAAATATCTTCTAAAGAACAAATGACTAAAAGTTACTAGTAAATTTCAATAAAATGAAAGTAACGAGGAGCCTTGTACAGAATGATGTTGTAAGAGCTGCTTAATCATTGACACAGTAAGTAGTTTCTATGAAATATTTATTTCAGATAAATATTTAAGTGTCTAATTTAGTGCACTGTCGTAAAAACACCAATAAGAAAATACAGCAGCATAAAATAGGTTAGTTCAGTGGTGGCGAACCTATGGCACGGGTGCCAGAGGCGGCACTCAGAGCCCTCTCTGTGGGCACGCGCGCCGTCGCCCCAGTCCTAGGCCTTCAGCTGGGTTTTATAAAACCTTTTCGCTTTAGGCCTCCACCGCCGTGTGCAAAAAAAAAAAGTTCAGTCAATTTCAACTTCTCGCGGGAAAAAAAAAAGATCTTGCAAAGTTGGAATTGATTGAACTTTTTAGTCCCACCCAGTCTGCCGTTACTACCGCAGCCACGCCCACCCAGTGGGCCACACCCACCCGGCACTCGACGATGCACAAGTGGGTTTTGGGTTGCAGTTTGGGCACTCGGTCTCTAAAACTAACTAACTAACTGGGTTAGTTCATAGCTTTCAGATGCATTGAATTCATAATTTACCAGCTTTTGGTATTAGGAATTCAGTGCAATTAATTAAAGCTCTCATTAAACTGGGTGTTTATGGAGGGTGAATACAGAGAGATACAGCATAATTTGTTGGGAGAATCAGTTCTACTGGGTTGAACCTACCCATTTTGTGAGACTGGAAGAGAATGTGATCTGTGTTCACCTCTAGTTGAACCATCTTTGTGATTGTCCAGCAGGAGGTGCAACTAGACTGAATGCCAGCATTCATTCTGTAAATATTCTTTACTTTTAACCCTAGTATATATTTGGTTTCCTGCATGCCATTCAAAGACTCTCGAGAGTCTTTGAATTGGAAGAAGTAAATACATGCATTCAAATAACTGGTTAGTGGCTCTGATGGAGGCCACTGATAACAAGAGAATAAAATGGAAAGCTGATAAAAGAGAAGATAAAAGAGTGACAGAAGAACTGAATTTTAAACAGAATACATCCAATATTGGTAAGGCTCTCATCTTGTTACATCTTAAACTTTACCATTTTTAATTGGTTGAGAGAACTAATTAGTCATGCAGAACTTTAGAATTGCTACATTGCACACCCGTTTTGTAATTCAACTATAATCTACTGAGCCATTGTAGACGTCGTTTTTTGCTGGTGACCCATGACTCAGCTAATCTGGTTCACATGATGGTATGAGCTCACCAAAAACCTGAATTCCAAGAATGTGAGATTCTAAGTGAGAAGAAATCAAAATCAAGGAAACACCACAAAATTTAACATATTTCTAATGTACCTCACAGAAAAGCAAGAGTATGCACTACAGCAAATATTGTATATGGTATTTAATTCAGTAGGTCAGTGTTACCCCTATACATACACTGGTCTGGATGGAATTTCTGGCTCAGGGAACAACAGAGATTGCACCATTGGCAAAAGCTATCTGCTAAAGCCCATCAAGTTAATACTTGTTAGGACTACGAATTTTTGGTTCTCAGAGTTAGATCACTGTTGTTGTAGAAAATAGTTAAACTACTGACGACTGAAACACAAGAGACTATGCACACGAACTCTTGAATAAGATACTCAGACTTGAGCAATCTGAATCTCTTAGTGTGTTATAGAACAGGAATTTGTTTGCTTTGTACTTCCATCAGATCTGATTTCATGGACCAGAAAATAATACAAAGCATAGAAACTTTGTGTGAAATTAAACTTCATGTTGCCTACAAAACCTGATCGGTACCTCTGTTACAGCATGTTTACTTGCAATTATTTCATCTGTACAAATACCTAGAGAAAATCATACAATGCTGTATATATGATTAACTGTGCTTACCGTTAGCAGCTTCAGTATTCCCTTTCAATGCATCTACATGCAGTAGGAACCATCCAATTTGCCAGTTAAGAGGCAATCCACTGAATAATTTAAATGACATATTTCTACATCAAAGTTTGTGGTGGCAATGTTGTTCCGCTGCTTGCAGGAAACGATTCAGCTTCTTGGCATTTCCAGATTCCAACTTCAATCATGCAGGGTGGATTGCAACCACTTCGTTACATCAGATAAGCCCCTGCCGTCCCGTGCACTGATCTCGACCACAGTGATAACCTGCTTGGCACAAGCAATGATATCTTGGACTCGGAGTAATGACTTCATCTCCACCAGGGACATGTAGCATGGTAAGTCACTAGGAATCAGAATAAGTGAGGGAAAAAGTAGTTACACACCCATTTTCATTTGCCTGCCGTGCTGATAAAAGCCACTGATGTAAGTCTTCTGTGTGGAAATTCAGCTTAATTTCCTTACATTTTGTTGAAAATGAGGAGGACAGGAACCGATGTTAGCTGTTCAGCAGAAAGTAGGGACAGAAGCTGGACACAGGATGCGGAAATCTGAGTAGGATTGGCAGCATCAATCATATACTGCAGGAGAGAGGGAGCAATATACTTAAATAATATCCTAAAAGTACTGTATAAGCTTGTTTGCTTATTTCACTATTTGTGCCGCTGGCCAGGTCAAAACTAGAATACATAAAAAATTAGCACAATCTGAAAAACGACACGCATAAATCTTTGCCTGTGCAATTGAAGCCCAATTTCCCCCAATTTTATAATCTATAGACAATTGTATAGACCATGGGCTGTAAGGCTATATTTTTTACGACCCTTTAATCTCTTTATTCGAGATGAGAGTTGGGGCAATTGAATGGAGCTGAGCATTTACTGGCTGGATGCCTTCCCAGAATTCACATGGGAGTCAGGAAGGACATCCGGCCAGTAAATGCTCAGCTTCATTCAGTCACCCCAACTCCACCCCGAATAAAGGAATTAAAGGGTGAATACTAAATATAATATATGCACACCTATGTCTAAGAAATATGTTTACCCTATATACATTACATGCATGTTTAGGATTATATAAGTTTTTCTTATAAAGGAATGCCAATAGTGTCGTATCAGCCCCACCAGATCTGGCAGAAGGAACATTCTCCAAATCCCATTGATCAAAGAGTATCCATTAGGCAGGACCCAAGAGATGTGTCATCTTGTGGCATTCCCTGCCCTTTGGTGCACCATTCCTCCCAATATTAGATCAGCCCCACACCTAGCTAGTTTCTGCTGAGTCCTTAAGACCTGGCTTTTCTTTCAGATATGTGGCTGGGAAGTAGTTGGGATCATAAGTAGTTCAAATTTGTTACTGATTGGTTTAGTCTTTGCCATTTTTCATTTTTGCTTTCTCGTGTGTTTTTATTTACTGTATTTTGTGTTGCACCATTGAACAGTCTGAAAGACCAGATTAGGGACTGATCATCCTGGAGACAATTTTAATCTATGTGGTTGCTGAGAGTCGAGAGTCAACAATGATTTGATGGCACATAATCAATTTTATTATGTTGGAAGTTTTCTTTGGGTTAGCTACCCAATGAAAGTCACTTTATGTGAGATGGGGATCACACAAATCTAATACATAAACACTCTAGCCTAAGAAATAAGAGTGGGACACTTAGCAACAATAGCTGTAAACATTTAGATTTATATATTAAATATATGTTGAGATTATAAATCTAATTGACATGTCCCAGAATATCTATAATTGCTTAAAAACCCTCAGAATATAGATGTCAGGTCATGGTGTTTTATTAGAAATGTGTGAATATTTGATTACAGGTAGTCCTCAACTTACGACCACAATGGAGCCCAAAATTTCTGTTGCTAAGCAAGACATTTGTTATGTGAGTTTGCCCCATCTTACAACCTTTCTTGCCATATTTATTAAGTGAATCACTGCAACTGTAAAGTTAGTAACACGGTTGTTAAGTGAATCTGGCTTCCCCATTGACTTTGCTTGTCAGAAGGTTGCAAAAGGTCATCACGTGACCCCAGCACACTGCAACAGTCATAAATATGAATCAGTTGCCAGGTGTCTGAATTTTGATCACAGGAGCATGGGGATGCTGCAATGGTCATGTGAAAAACGGTCGTAAGTCAATTTTTCAGTGTCATTGTAACTTCAAATGGTCGCTAAATGAACAGTTGTAAGTTGAGGACTACCTATATTTATTTGACATTTTTGCCCACTTATAGCAAAAAAAAAAACTCAGCAGATTACAATCTTAATTGTAACAAAGTACCCATGGCACAGTTAAACAATGCAACAAAATTAAAAAATTAATTAAAAAAAATAAACTGCTCAAGTGAAGAACAGAACCAGCAAATCAATAAATAAATCGCCACAAATCAAAAACCCTCTTGAATAATGCTCTCTTCAGTAGTTTCTGAAAGCTTAATAAAGTGGGAACTGATCAAATTTTAGGGGCAAAATGTTCTACAGCAATTTAATATGGTTGGGGCTGCATTTGGGAGTGTTGTGGACTGCAGGCAGCCCACATGCTTGGCACCCGTGCTCTAGAGCACCCTGCAGCTGCACACCAACAACATTTTTAACAGCCATGTGCCTCCCACCCCCCACAAAAGGAAGAATAGAGACGAAGTGGTAGTTATCAAGTGCAAATGGGCCCAGGGAGTGCCTCTTGAGGACACACACCACGGCCACTTTCAAGCAACTGACATTAAATTTCCTCCCTTGCCCAGTCTGTTCCCTCTCTTCCAGATACCTGAAGGAGCCAAGAGAGAGAGGGATGAAGCACACAATTGACCAGGGACAACCAAAAGAGCACCCTATCCATGTCATTAAAGTTCAAAGGACAGAACCCATTCTGGGTAACAAAGAATCAAGACCTTGATGAATCAGAGCAGCCTTCATGAAAATTTGTGTTAAACAGTCACAGGAGCGGTACACAGGTAATCCTCGATTTACATCCAGTCATTTATGACAGTTACGAAGTTATGAGAGACTTAAAAAAAAAAATCTACTTATGACCCATCCTGGAAATTACGATTGCCATTCCCCCTCACCCAGTGGCCATGTGATTGCATTTCAGGCGCTTGGCAATCAGCTCACCTTTATGACCGGCTTCAGCGTTCCCTGGTCATGTTGACCTTGATTTACAATGTTTTTTTGCCATTTTCCAGCAGGAAATTGACAAAGAAAACACCCATGGATATGCTGGATTTGTTTAATGACCATGTAGTTTGTATAACAAGCATGTGTTTCACTTAACAACAGTGATGACTCACTTTACAATAGTGATAAAAACAGTCATAAAATCAAGTTGGATCACAAAGTGCTTCAACCTATGACAGCAACAATTTACAACCAAAATTCCGGGTTCCACTATGGCCCTAAATCAAGGACTACCTGTATATATTTTTCTGCCTTCCCTTCTCTAAATGTCTGTGCCAGTGCAAGAGGTCAGACTGCAAGAGGTCAGAGGTTTTATGGCAGCTATAAATCTTACAACAGTACAGGAATGTGAAAGCCCAGGAAAAATAAACAAGGAGCCTGGTTTCCACGCAGAGAAATCCAAGTTCCAGGAATCAGAGCTAAGTATATTCTTGTACCAATCCAAAGTTCAATTGGGGAATCAAAAACACAGATCAGAAAATCAGGCCTAAGAACGTGAGAAGTTGCTTATCAACAGAAATCCGATTCCTACGCCCTTCTTTTATAGCATGATTCAGGCTTGCCTGTTTTCAAAGTCAAATATCTTTTGAGGGCCCTTACTAAGCATTCACCCCTCTGAGAAGGTGCGAGTCCCTGATCACAAGGTGTCATTTAAGATTAAAACAACACCCCCATTACCCGGCCCAGGCATCTGGATCTTTAACCCAGAGAGCAGATTTCTGAGAGCAATGTCACTGCCCTCACACAACCAGATTTTGGAAATATACAGCATGCTAGGTCTGTATGTTCATCAAGTTGTGGACAAGAAAAGTTTTACTAGGACTGCATTGCAGCTGACTAACCCATTCACTGGCACATGCACAGTACCGTGTAGGCCAGCTAAATAAGCTCCCAAAGCCATAGCCTCCAAAAAGCTCCGGACACCCTCCAGCCCAGTGAGTAGTTGCTCTACTTCCTCTCTTTTTTTTTGTCAAGAGTCTGTCATTGATTTGCTCACTTACCTTCACCAGATATTATCCTTTCCAATTAACAACACTGCACTTTTTTGCAAACTCCCAATATTACGAGATAAGCATAACCGTAATAGCCAGGCTCTTCAACTCTACCAAAAATAATTCTAAGTAGCATTCTTCCAATCCGACTTAACTTCCCATTTCAAAAACAAACATTCATTGTTTAGCACCATCTCTCATTCCTTTGCATCTATATAAGCAGAAAAACTGGCATGCCACTGATAGAAGTTAAAAGGCCTCTGTTCTCCCCTCCCCTCCCCTCCCTTGCCTTTTTAGCAGCAGAACTTTTAACTGCCAACCAGTCCCAGAATAAACATAAAATCCTAACTGAGTCCATCAAAGAGCAGGAATCCCCCCCAGGATAAAAGGAGATGCCAGAGGTGAACTCCACGTATCTGAGGGCGATCTTCCTTTACGGATTTCACACAGGATCAAAGCCCAAATCAGGAGCATCTGCACATCTGCACAGGAAGGACACATGTTAAAACCAACACATACACAAACCACACTTGCTTGCTCACATCAAGGACCAGTCCCCCTATAAAGCCAAGCCTCTGGACCCCATTTCCTTTGTAGTCTACCTCCAAAAGAAATCTCTTTGTTCTTGGGAATAAAATTGGATCTCATTTCTCACAGTATGTCTAGATTTCATTTCCTGATTTGTTCTTGTGCTACCCTGGCTCGTAGGACCCCAGATTATTCTTTTAACATCATAAAAATGGTTACAACCTTGCAAGTTTATTATAAAAATAATACCCACTGAATTATACACAATATATTAATGAACACTCACCAGGACAGCATGGCAGTCACTATAGTAACTGGACCAGATAGGACCCATGCAGCCTCCTAGCTCTCGAACTGTGATCTTCTTGCCTATTGAGAGATCGGTAAGATTTGTGCCTACCTGTAAAAACACATACAAACAGATACACAGATGTGCAAATGAATTATTTTCTACTGCACAGTACAGAGAATGTTTAGCATACAATATATTACAATTACAATTAAGTTTTATTGCCAAGAATGTGTGCACAGAACTTTAGATACTGTCTATTCTGTTAATTAGGTTCCCTATCCTGGTATGGTAATCTAACTCTCCCAATTCTAATAAGAGCAAAACCTGAATATTTTTCCATAAAAAGTTCTGGTATGCAATATCATAAAGTTATTTTCAGGATCCTCAAAAACCTGAGTTCTATCTTCAGTGCAAGGTCTGATATAATTCAGAAAACCCTCAGTGCCAGAAGGTTTTTTGTTTTCATTGACGGTATGTTTTTCAGGATTTAAACATCCAAAAATATCCATGTCATATACATACAATTGAGCTATGACTAACATGATTAACATTTCCTCAGGTACTTCCCTTTACCAAGACTGGAAAAAGCAGCAGCTGAAAAATCATAAGTTGGAGGGAACATGATAATAGTTCAGCAATTTATTTATTTTCACATTTTTAAACTGCCCATCTCCCGGAGAGATGGATACTAATGGGTAAATACATAATAACAAGCCACAAGTGAATGGATGCATACCATATCAACACACATTACAAAATATAATGGAAGGAAAATCATAACAAATAGAAAGAGTACCAAAGTTTGTCCCAGAAGAATTAATCCTGAGGGCCACCTAGTGGCTTTAATTACATGAGGAAAACCTGCTTTGAATGAAAGTCTGAAAGCGTGAGCATGATGATTAGCAATTATATTGCAATAGTGACAACTATAAAATTACAGTTAGAGCAGCAACAAAAGTTATTTTTAGATCTATCTGTAATCCTGCAGTACTATGATGCACAATGTGAACTGAGCTTAAGTCCTATTGGTAGATTTAAGAGATTCTGGTAAAGAAACAACACATAAAATGGTAGTGTGTGTAATGTCTAGTAAATACACTAAGCCAACATTCATATCTTTGTTGGAAAATTTATAAAGAAGTATTCTCGAAGTAATTGTTGTTACTTCTTTTAGCAGTGATAACTTCCAACAAATATTTTCTGCGCCTGTTAATCAATCCTACTCATTGGCTGTAATTGAGCTATCTCTCTTTACAGAACTACAACTAATAATATGATTGGGCTGTCTTACACAAACTTCAGGTGATGCCACAATATTTCAATTGAGTTGTCACAGCTTTAACTTGGCTGTTCCAAAACTCAGTGTCCTCTGCTTCAGCCATTCTAGTAGATTTATATGTATTTTAGGACTATTGTTTTGTTGCATGGTCCACATTCATTTAAGCATCAGCTCGTGGACAGATACCCTGCCATTTTCCTGATGAATTTGCTGATATAGCCCAAAATTTGGCTTTTTCAATTATTGCAAGGTGAAAGCAGTCCTATTCTTTATGCACTCTTCTGCTAGAATGCAGTATGTTTTTTCAAAACATAACATTTCTCATTAACACCCAAAAGTTCTACCTTTGTCTCAGCTGTCTATGGAACATTTTCCCGATAGTCTGCCAAATCATCCAAATGGTGTTTGACAAACTTGAAAGAGGCAACAGTCTACCCAAAGTATCCTCTTGTGCACATCACTCTTGTTCAATATTTTCTGTATGATGATCTCATGAGCACTGACAACAGATAATGCAACACTGATTTGCAAATTCTTCGCCATTACCCTGGGGTTCTTTTTACCCTTCTGGTGTATTGTAAGCCTTTCTCCCAGAATGATTTTTACCAAACATCGCTGGGAAGAATAACAGTCATGTTCCACTTTCTTCATTTGTACACTATTTGCCTAATGAACTAATGGGGGGGGAGTTTTTGAAATTGTTTTGAAACCTTTTCCAATGCAATGTTTAACAACCCGTTTTTCTGAAATCCACAAAAATCTTTCGACCTCATACTTCACTTCTACAAGCCCGTGTCATGGAGGGAAGGCTCCAAAAGAGGTAACCAACTTTTTATTTAATTGAGAAGAGTCCCTCAAACTCACACCTAGATTGTCATCAAATTAATTGAAACATCTAATTCAACTTCTTTGAGTTGATTATCCTAGGCTTCAAATATTTTCCCCAATACAGATATTAAATACTGACTCAATGTTCTATAAAAACATGACACAGTGTGCTGTTTTCATTATTATTTGTTTAATGTAAAGGCACCAGGCTAGAAATTATGAAATCTAGTCTTGCCTTAGACATGAAGCCAACTTGGTGCCTTTGGGCAGTCATTCTCTTAAACCTTGAAAGAAGGCAAGGGCAAACCACTTCTGAAAATCTTGCTAAAAAAACCAGGGACTAGTTTAGGCAATTGCCAGGAGAGAAGGCTGACCTAAAGGCATAGAAAAAGAGCTTTCTCTATTGTTTACTGAAAAATACAAACAAATCTAAGCATACGGTATGTGGTATCCTACATTGTTTCTACTTTTAATACACTGCATTCAACACCTAAATAGTACCCTATGGCCATTCCCTCAGCAGTTTGTGCAATCTGATTAACAATACTCTGATGGCCAACTTTTCAGCCATCAGACAGGCTGTAAGGAAGACAGAAGACAACATATACCTCACTCTTGCCCAATAATACTGAGAAAAGGGGAGGGAGAACAGAAAAGGCGGTTTAAGGTTATGTATATAAGAATGTATGGATGTACTTGAGTGTCCTAATCCCGCTTTTCACTGCTTCATATACTGTACCTACCAGCTCCAACTATTTATGTGGGCTCAATTCTACAAACCAATCAATCTTGATCTATTTAAAGAATTCTTTTCAGTGGACCAAAAGATAATAAAAGCCATACCGTTGGCAAAGTAGCTGGTGGTTCTCCAAGGTCCTTGGCCCCATCTTTGGAGCTCAGCTGTATCAAAAAGCCATTAAGGAAGATGGTAGGAAAGAATAACATTCAATACAGTAAGATACAGATGGGATTGAATTTTTCCAGAATAGCCTTTCTCAAAATATAATAATCTCAGATGTCTTCAATGATGTCTTCCATCACCTGTGCTTATCTGGGAATTATGGAATTATTTCTCAAAGATGATTATCTGGAAGACAGCAGGATATAGCAGGAAAGGCTGTTCAAGAACAAGATCCTATCTACATCCTTGCCCAACACAGCAAAGACTAACTATTCTGTGTAAAAAACAACAACCCTACATTCCAAACATCAAGCAGGCATTTTTAAATTCCATCCCTCTCTCTTGACACCTAACTGCACACACCACTGTTAGCCCCAAGATTCTTACAAGGGAGGCCAAATCCATGTAATTTTTTTTCCTGGGTGTGCATTTAACGATTTAATATTGTATGTATGCTGCACTTGAAAAAGTAATGGCAGCGGACAGAAACCCATCTTCCGAGTCTTCCTTTTGCATTTAAACTTCATTAAAATTAAATATAACCAAGACGGGTTTTGCACTCATACATTTAATGTCCCATTTAAAACCACAATTTAGTAATCACTTTCTGAAACCTCTAGAGGCCACCCGGAGCCTGGCGCCTCTCTGCCCTGGCAAAGAGGCATGGCGCACCCACCTCCTTGGTGAAAGCATCTCCTCGCTCCTTTCCTTTTCCCTTCCTCGCCAGGCCCTGCTCAACTTCGTCTGCCTTTGACCCACGAGCCCCGCTTCCCCCTTCGTCGTCGGGACCCTAGTATATAGGATATTCTGCAGCCGCTTCACCAGCAGCGACTTTCCCACCCCGGTAGCCCCGAGAAGCAGGTAGAGAGAAGAACAGCTTCCCGCCATTCCCATAGCAACCAAGGCCGACTCTACGGTCGCCAACGTTCTTCGCAGCATTCATTGGTTCGGAGCGAAAGTTTACTTCGTTCATCCTTCACCCAATCGCTAAGGCTTGCCGCCGGAAAGCCCGCCCTCTCCGCTGACTGGAAGGCGGAAGCGGGGCCTAAATTGCGGAGACGTTGGAGGGGAAGAGCGGCGGTGGGTCGGTCCAGCCTGATCTTCAGCGGGGGAGCACAATGGGGCGAGGCGGTGGCACCTTCGAGCGCCTTTTAGGTACTGAGGGGGGAAGGGAACCTTGGCCTAATCCTGCCTCAGAGCTTCGGCCTTCATTTTAATGCCTTGCTTTCCTTTCGACCTCCCTTTCTTCAGCTTCTGTAAATCGCGTCTTCCTTTTTGGGGATCTTCCGTTGCATCTGAAAACCAGTCAGGCCTCTGAAGCGTTTTCCTTTTGTGCCCCTTTTCCCCCTTATACACCCATATTGATTTTCCTGTATTTATTCGTAGGATCGTTGTCCTCGCTCCACAAATTGCTAGGTTGTACTTTAGCGACAAAGAGGTCAACTGGAGTGATTAATAATGTAATATTGCCTAGCGTCATGTGATGGGTTTGCAGAATGGCAGTATTATTCCCTCAGTTTTCCTTTGTGTAGATAGGGGAGGGGTCTGTTGACCAGCTTGATACATTTTGAATGTATGGAATGATACAAATGTGTAATTTGGAAAAAAAAAACAGTTCCTGTATTTGTAATTGTACAAGGCTGCTGATCTCATCACTGACCTAAAATCAGGTTCTACAAGGTGACTGGTTGTACCAGGAAATAACAAGTAAGTACTGACTGAATCAAGGAAAACATGTTGCATTAGGACAAATATCAATGGAAACAAAATCTACATCAGCCCCTATCAACAGTCAACAAATTAACTGGTGTTTTTGTACTGATGGGAAAAAGACAATGATCAGCTATTCATTTCCCTTTAAATATAATGCTCTATTTGAATTTGGAGTGTTAGAATATACCAAAGTATGCCATTCCAAAATATACTTAAGTTCCTTCAAGAAATTTATAACATGACAGGGAAGGAGAAACTAAAGATGAGAGAGTGATATGCAGAAAGATTAAATATGTACAAAAGTACATGTACATGTAACTAGGATTTATTCTACATAAATTGGAAAAAAAGTACCAAAGTTTATGACAGAAGGAAGTTTGGAGGAAGAATTGGAAAGCAAAAGAAGTGAAGACGTTATAATCTAAACTTGTTGATAGAGATTCTGGAGTGGCCTGATTAAAGAAGTCTATTTATTGTAAAAGATAAAGATGAAGTAATTAAAGGAAATATAAGATATCTGGACAAATGATAAATAATATGGTTGGAGGAGCAAATGTTTATAGCTGGACTTAGATTCGACAGCCAAGAGGTCAGCTTTGCTGAGAAAAACTCTTTATAAATGCTTGGTAATAGCATACAGTAAATAACTGCAATAGCTGTCATTGTTTGTGATCTGAGGTTCTCATTCATGTCTAGTAATTCTTGTCTGAAGAAAAATCCCTTTGTTCATCAATTCTCTGATAGTGAATATAAATTTGAATTTGTGCCTGAATGACTGTTATTTTAATATCTTGCAGATAAGGCCACAAGTCAGCTTCTGCTGGAGACAGACTGGGAATCTATTCTACAGATCTGTGATATGATTCGTCAGGGAGATACCCAGTACGTGCTGAACTCTACCATCTTTTCATTGCCCTATTTTTATGCACTTTATTGAAGAAAGAAGCATTCTTTCATTACAATTAAACTTAAGCAAAGCATGAGTGGAAAGAAATATGCTGCTGACATAGAAATTTGAATATGTGTTTATCCATTTTCCAAACCCAAAATTTTAGGTATTGGCTACATTGTGTCTCTAAAGACCTTGTTGTTCTATAAACACTCTTGGGCCATTCAAATAAACCATCAGCTAGCACAAGAGCTACACAGTGTGAGATCTCTGGCCTATGTATAACTCACCAAATCCTTGGCAACCCCTAGATTGTTGATAAATTGAAAATCTTTAATAACAAAAAGGAAAAAAGTAAATACATAGGGAACAATCATGTCAATGGTATAGCAATGTTAATATTAGTTTCATAGTTTTAATTAATATTTAATTAATATTTTGTCCTGAGTCTCGCTCACTTTTGTAGTGTGGATTCCAGGATGCTATTCCAGTGCCATCACTCAAAAAGGATGATTGCTTGCTACCCTCCAGATAGCATGGACTTTAGCTCCCATCAATTCCAATTAACATGACTAATATCTATTAGTCATTAAGTAATGTATGGAATTATTATCCAGTACATAGAAACTAAGGATAATCTTTCTGGATCAGGGCATAGATCAGATTAATACACACTGTGTTACACTCTCCAATCAGATCCATTCTAGAAGCTCATGAGCAGGATTTGAAGTTGGTAGCCTTTTTCTGTTATTGCTCCTTAGATATATGATATGCTACCTTTGATTTTGGAGATAGATTATAATTTTAGACATCCATGCTGGCTCAGGAATTCTGGGAGTTGAAGTCCACGAGTCATAAAAGAGCCAAGGTTGCCTACCCCTATCCTAGACAACCCAAGGTGACACAAATTTGTATTGTGACGTCATAGCATGAATCCTAGGCTTTTATACTTTCACCCCAATGTTGTATAGAAGTATGTAAGTCATGTGGTTTGTGTCACAAGTTTTGTTATTTGTCCCATCCCCATCTCTCTCTCTCCTGAAGATGCCTATGAATAGTGCCATCAACATGAATAATCATTCATAGCCCTATCCTCTGAATGTGTATCTTGCTAATCCATTTTAAAATCATTTGCATTGGTGATCACTGTTTACTACAATGAATTTCATAGCTTAATTTTGTGTGAATAAGATTGTTTTCTCATTTAGATTCAGTAAATAAACTGCATTCTAATACTATGTGTGAAAGAAAATATATTTTCTGCTATCCATTCCCCCCCCCCTTATATGCATGGTTATATTGTACTCTGCTTTGTTAACTAAGAAGCATTCAACACTATTTTTTCCTTTTTGCTGTGCCCTTGTTTTGGTCATTGCTGCATCTTTTACAGCTCTACAATGGATTTTTTTTGAGAAATAACTGATTTAAGATGCAGTTGTAAAATTGATTTATATTAAAAATATTTCACTGGCAATTTTTATTTTTATTCAATTGGCTAATTATTCCTAGGAAATCACAGAACAGAACTTGGTTGCTACTTGGGACTAAGCATATAACTGGCTCCACTCTGGTTGGCCCTTTAGTCCATTATTCTAGGTCAGGGGTTCCCAACTGGGGGGTGTGAGACGATATTCCAGTGGATGCGAAGGGTTTTCAAAATTATAGTGTATATGCATAATTCGTTGCCGTTATTTTGAACTTTTGTAAGGGGTGCGAGAATATATCAAGCGTTCTAGGGGTGCGGGGTATAGAAAAGGTTGGAAGCCACTGTTCTAGGACATGGTCATTTGGGATATTTTCTTTGGGGCTAGTCTAGTCATAATATGACTTTGTTTTGTTTTGTCTTGGCATGTACACAGCCTCCTTCATCAAGTGTTTGCATTTTGTAAATGATTATACTATGTTTCATGACAGGAACAAATGTTAGCTGGCTTAAGTTTCCTTGCAGCTTTCATTAGACTGAACTGGTTCTCTTTCCCCCCCCCCTATGTTTTCCCAGGGCCAAGTATGCTGTGGGCGCAATTAAGAAAAAAGTCAATGATAAGAATCCTCACGTGGCGCTCTATGCACTAGAGGTAAGCAGAAGTATAATGACACTCCCTGGAGACTAGAGGTTTTCCTCATTTGGGCCTGTGGGGTATGCATTGTAAAAGAGATCCAGACTATTTGTTGTGAAGTCTCTGAACTTTATTTGGGAACTAACTTTTGTATATTTTTTATGCAGGTCTTGGAATCTGTAGTAAAGAATTGTGGTCAGACAGTCCATGATGAGGTGGCTAACAAACAGACCATGGAGGAATTGAAGGAATTGTTGAAGGTAATAGCACTTAAGCCATTTTTCTTTTCGGTAAGCTACACTAGAGAAAAGCCTTACACTGGAGTGAGGTGGAATAGATTGACTTTGTTGTTGTTTTTTCCTTGAAGATTTGTATTAATATCACATGACAAAAATACTACCTTGTATGACCTTTTTTTAAAAGTAAGCAACATAGAACAAATGCCAAAGTCCTAAAAGTTTTATTTAAAAAAAAATCTGTTTTGGGCATTTAAAATTTTAATGACCTTATTCAAGTGTAGTATGTTTATGCATGTATATATATATACATATTACATCTAACATTTCAATTAGCCTGAAATACTTTTAGAGCACAATCATTTCCATGTCTTTCCATGTATTTGTATAGCAAAGATTTCAGCCTGAATAGTTGTGCATACTTATATCAATGTATGTGTTACTGATGCTTTCATTGCTTGAATACACTCACTACTGGATTGTTTTCTTCCTTATTATCATCACATTTTATAATGTGTGGATTTTATCTACTAGTGTCAAATGAAAAACATCATTTTCTGTGCTTCAACTGTATCTGTATCAGTGAAGAAAAATAAATGTTGGATAGCTTTGCAGGTCTTGTATCCTGATTTGCTAGTTCTTAAAAATATATACATTTAATATGTATATAGTATACACAGGTGTAGTAATGCTCCTGTAGCTGAGTTATGGAACATCTTTTTCGTAGAAGAACATTTGATTCAAATCCTGGTCTCTCTTTTTGCACCATAGAGTAAAATGACTCCTCCCACAAAGTCCATTATTATTGTTGCTATCTTAACCCTAACCCTATCCAATTTAGATCTTGTCCTCATGATCTTTCCTGCCTTACAGTATTTCAGCCTCATTCCATCAATGGTTCTTGATGGAAGCAATATACTGTGATGCAAGGGGAGAATGTGCTTGTATCTGCGTCTTCGGTAGTGCAGAGGTAATCATGGTATTCAGGGAAGAGTATTTTTCTACAAGACCCTTGCTGTATCTTTAACTTCGTTTTTTTAGCTAGTTGCAGCAGGAAGAGCCTTAAATGATTTTATGTTTGTGAGGTAAGAACAGTCATTTGTGCACCAAAACACCTCTTAAAATTAGATATGAATTTCTTCAGTGAGAATAATTTTTTAGGAAGAAATTATTTTGGGTCCCTAATCATACATGTTTACAAGCAGTGACTAAACGAGAGAAAAAGTTGAGTTTAACTTTTGTTGCTCTGTGGGATGATGCGTCATATATCGGTGTCATAACTCAAACAATGGAAGATTGCGAGCTCAATTCTGTTGGCTGCAGTGCCTGATCTTGATCCTCCCTATTATCTGCAGAGACAGGTTGAGGCAAATGTTCGCAACAAGATCCTGTACCTGATCCAGGCATGGGCCCATGCCTTCCGCAATGAGCCCAAATACAAGGTGGTCCAAGATACCTACCAGATCATGAAGGTAGAAGGTGAGGAAAGACAAGTAGCCTTCCATTATGGTATTAAGCTCATTTTTATGGGTGATATGTTTGCAGCTGGGAATTTAGAGAAATCAGAACTTTCCATTTATTTATTTATTTGTTTATTTATTTATTTAGTCAAATTTATATAGCCTGAAAACCACCTCATGAATTTACAGACACTAGTGAAGTGCTGGTGGCAATTGCTTACTGTGTTTCAAATACTGATCACAACCATTTTACTTCTTGGGCCTAGCTCAGTCTTCGAATTCTGGAGTCAAAAACAAATCCCTGTGCCCTTGTTAGTTGTCACACTATGACATTCATGGGATTTAGTGGTCACTTGATTATCTGGAAAGATTCTGAAGATTTCTTGCAAATAAATCATGCCCTATAGCTCCCTATCTTTGGTTGGTAAAAGAAAAAAAAAAGAGGGTCCAGGGCTTTGTCCACGAGGCAGAGCATAGGGAAGCCTGCAGACAGTTGCTCATATCCATTATGTAGTCCTCAGCTCAATATCCAGAGCCTAAGGTTTGGCATGCAGTGGCTTGACAGTATTAATCTACCTACAGGTCATGTTTTTCCAGAATTCAAAGAAAGTGATGCAATGTTCGCTGCAGAAAGGGTAAGTGTCCCAGCTGGGAAAGTGGCTCACCTCATTGGGGGAAATAATTTGGACTGTTCTGTAGTAATTACATCTTGAACGTGCAGTATATATTTGTTTTGTCTCTGCTTTGATACTGTTTCTAATGCTGAGAATTTGGGATGAATCAATCACCACCGTAACAGCTGGTTGAGGCAGATGATAAAACACGGCCTCTCCTATTTTTTGCCATCTGTACATTAGGAATTTTCTTAATTCCTTTCTTCTCCACTCATTACTTCACATCTGTGATTTGTGATTGCAATTATATTTAGACAGATTGGAAAATAGCTAATCTTTTTTCAGCTTGTAGGTAAAAAAAAAATACTTCACAATGAGCTTTTACTGTCCATTAACACATTATATCACTAGACCACAGGTCGGCAACCTGCGGCTCTGGAGCCGCATGTGGCTCTTTGAGCCTTCCCCTGCGGCTCCCAGCCTCCTCTGCCATTTGCAGACAGAGACAGAGCTTGCTTCTCTCTCTCTCTCTGTGAGTTTGTGTGTGTGTAAAAAAGAGAGTAGCCTCACCCTGTTCCGAAGACCCGACAAGCTTACTGGGCGAGGCTCCTCCCTTTCCTGCGTCTCAGCAGGAAGGGCAGGAGAGAGCTAGCTAGCCCAGCTATGCTGACTCAGGAATTCTGGGAGTTGAAGTCCATGAGTCATAAAAGAGCCGAGCTTGCCTATCCCTGAGCTTGTTGCAGAACAGCTTGAAGCCAGCTTGCCAGGTGAGCAGAAGATCGGAGAGAGGGAGAGAGACACAGAGAGAGACCCTTTTGACATCTAAAATGAAGATAACACTGCATATATCCTTTTTTACCTTTATTTTATATATGTGTGTGTGTGTGTGTATGTGTATATATATATGTGTATGTGTGTGTATATATATATATATATATGTATATATGTGTGTGTGTGTGTGTGTATATATGTGTGTGTATATATATATGTGTGTGTGCGTATATATATATATACACACATATATATAAACACACACACACACACACACACATACACACACACACATAAACACACACATACCTATAATAAAGGTAAAAAAGGATATATGCAGTGTTATCTTCATTTTAGATATCAAAAGAGTTTTGCGGCTCCCAGTGTTTTGTTTTTGGAGGGAAACGGGTCCAAGTGGCTCTTTGAGTGTTTTGGGTTGTCTACCCGTGCACTAGACTCATTTCCTTTATTTGTAATGCATTCTAGCATAGGGATACCCTTGGAAAACTTTGCACATTTAGGATCATGGCAACGTGTTATATTCGCCTTTTTGGTACTCCTAATTGCTGTGTTTCTGTGTGGCTAGGCTCCTGATTGGGTGGATGCAGAAGAATGCCACCGGTGTCGAGTTCAATTTGGGGTCGTGACTCGCAAGGTGAGTATTATGGCATCCTCTGATCCTGGGATCACGTGCTAAATGTGACACAGAGTTTGGTTAGAGATATTAGGAGAGAAGAGGCATTGGCTTTAAGACTTATGTTTTCCTACCAGATGTTTATTTTGGAAAATTCTGATGGTTCTGGTATGTTCACAGCATCATTGTCGGGCCTGTGGACAGATCTTCTGTGGAAAATGCTCATCCAAATATTCCACCATCCCCAAGTTTGGCATTGAGAAGGAAGTACGAGTATGTGAGCCTTGCTATGAACATCTCAACAAGTAAGAGCTTAGCTGTAGAAGAGGCTACTACATAAATATTCTGAAAACAATGGCTGTTTGGGTCTCTCTGCTTTCTGTATGTGTGAATGCTAGGTGTGGGATTTATAAAAATGAATAGTCTAGCCTATCTTCTCTTGTCCTACAGAATGCAAATTCCAGAAAAAATGATAATTGGTTCATTGCAGATTATAGTTTTGCTGGGCCCCTCTGCTTTGTCTCCCCGTTCAGCTTAGCAAGAGGGTAGTTCAGAAGCAGTCATGAACTTGTCCTTTCTATCCATACAGAAAGGCAGAAGGAAAAGGAACTGCTACCACAGAACTTCCTCCAGAATATCTGACCAGCCCTCTTTCGCAGCAGTCCCAGGTAACTCCTTGCCTGTTTTTCGTCTCTGTTCATCTTTAATTTAATTGGTCAGTTCCACATACTAGGTACAGAGATTGCTGTTTATTCTGCCCATAGCTGCCCCCAAAGCGTGATGAAACTGCCCTACAGGAGGAAGAAGAGCTACAGCTAGCAATTGCACTTTCCCAGTCTGAGGCAGAGGAAAAGGAAAGGATGGTTTGTGTATTGATCACAATTCTTACAAGTTGTCATAACTAATTTTCATTTGTCATAACTAATGTTCCTGTAAATTCCTCGTGCTTGGCTGCTTTGTGCTATTAGAAGCATTTATTTAGCTAATCAGACTTCTTTTTACTGTGACAGCCTATTGTCCAGTTGTGAGAAATTTGTGCTAACGTCACTCTGGTCTCTAAGTCAAAAGAAGCCCCTTAATTACCAGATAATTACCTGATAGTGTCTCTCACCTAATCTACTGTTCATAAATGATCCAGAAATTGAATTCCTCAAGACTTTTCAATCTGTGTTACATTCAGAGGGTTACAAAATCATATTTCATTTTCTGACATCTAGTTATCACAGATGTACTAACTATATTTTAATGAAATGCCTTCATATATAAGATATTGTAGTTCTGACTGTCAAAAGGATGCTTAACACTTCCTCATAAGATTGTGTAATAATCCAGATTTGATGGGGGAAACATGATTTGGAGTGTGCGGGGGCACTTAGTTTTTACATGTTGATAACTCCTTAAAAATGAGGTGTCTTCCTAGTTTTGTGTGTAATCCCAGGTTTGATTTAAGAAGGTACTATCTTTCCCCTCTCAATCCTTACACAGTGCTACTCTTTTCTCTACTGCATCTCTCATGCTGATAGACAGCAAAGGGTAATTGAAGTGATATTCTTACATCTTTTCCTCTGCAGAGACAGAAAAGCACATATTCTACATACCCCAAGGCTGAACCCACACCAATCACCTCTTCAGCACCCCCAGGCGGTGCCCTCTATTCCTCTCCTGTGGTAAGAGTGCAGCCTTTGGCAGAGAAGAGCCAGCAGAGAAAGATTTTGGACCTCTGCAGTCTTAAATATTTTTAATGTTTTTAATTGGTTGTTTATTATATGCCAGCCAGAGTCATGTCTGTGAGATGGGTAGCTATATAAATCTGATCAGTCAATCGCAGGAATCAATCGGAGCATTCTGTGACTGTTAAGCCACTTCATTTCTCATATACCATGACAATTCATTTACAATCTTGATCAGGCTAATGAAGGATATTTGGAGGATGAAAATGAGAATTTGTTTTTGGCTCTCATCTGCCTTGCTTGAGCAGCTGATTTGCAGGTCTATTCTCAAGGATTTGATTTTTTTTTTTTAAAAGGATAATTATATCGTGGGATATTTTCATGATGCTAATCTTACTAACAATAACAAATTCTATGTCATTTTCAGAATTCCTCTGCACCTCTAGCCGAGGACATTGATCCTGAGGTGAGACTCCAACCTTTTTAAGCTAATGGGGAGCTAGTCCGAATGATATCTGACAATAAGTTGCTGGTTTGAATGATGTACTGACAATAAGTTGCTTTCATTTCTCAATATTTCTTGGCAGTTGGCTCGATACCTGAATCGCAATTATTGGGAAAAGAAGCAGGAGGAAGTGCGCAAGAGCCCCACCCCTTCAGCCCCACTGTCTATGGGGGAGCCAGCAACCCAAGCTACTGAAGTCCCACCTGCCCCGCTTAGTGTGGTGGAGGTAGGAACAAACCCCTTCTGCATGAGTGCAGTGTCACTCTCTAGGCATCAGTCAGACTCATCCACATCCTTGTAGGGGGTTAGGAAATGTTTGTTTACGAGCCGGGAGTAGCAGTGCTAAAGGAAAGTTTAAGAGTGAGTTCTAGGCTTTTTTTTGGGGGGGGGGAGTTGTGAGTAGTGGCTGCATCTGCTCTCGTGGGGTTTATGTTTGGACTTAACATAAACAGGTGGTAGCTAGTTATCTTGTAGAACCAAATTCACTTTTAAAGAAGCAGTGCCAGGATTCTAAGGCGGAAGAAGGCAGGACATGGGACCTCTGGTCAGCGGTTTCCCATCTCTCCCCAGCAGCAATATCAGAACGGTGAGACGGATGAGAGCCACGAGCAATTTCTGAAAGCTCTGCAGAATGCGGTCACCACCTTTGTCAACCGTATGAAGAGCAACCACCTGCGAGGGCGGAGCATTACCAATGATTCGGCAGTTCTTTCTGTCTTCCAGTCCATCAACAGCATGCACCCCCAGCTCTTGGAGCTACTCAACCAACTGGATGAGCGCCGTTGTATGTTATCAGAAGTCCCTGATGGGTTTTAAGAGTTCCCTCGCTCCCTGCTGATTCTTAGCAACCTAAGTGACTATTACTACTTTTAGATTGGTATGGGGTTCAAACAATCTGGTGCTTCCCAATTCTTCTGCCGGTTCTGCTTCTGCTTTCCTCTTAAGAGATTTGGAAAGGTGTGGCTCCAGTGGGGGCAATGATGTGACTCCAGCCTTGTCCTTCTTTTCCACAGTATATTATGAGGGGCTTCAAGATAAACTTGCCCAGATCCGGGATGCACGGGGAGCCCTAAATGCCCTGAGAGAAGAGCACAGAGAAAAGCTGCGCCGAGCTGCAGAAGAGGCAGAGCGTCAACGTCAAATCCAGTTAGCTCAAAAACTGGAGATCATGCGGCAGAAGAAGCAGGTGAGGCTTGGATCGTGATCTCCCAAGTTTATTTGGAGCAAAGATTCATCTGCTATCTGAAAGCATGATGACCACAGAGCCTAATACATCCTGTGCTGTTCCAACCTTTAGGAATATCTGGAGATGCAACGGCAGTTAGCCATCCAACGCCTTCAAGAGCAGGAAAAGGAACGCCAGTTACGGTTGGAGCAACAGAAGCAAACGATCCAGATGAGGGCACAAATGCCTGCTTTCTCCTTGCCGTATGCACAGGTATTTGAGTGGAAGAAGACTGGAGAAGCCAAGGATTCCTTTTGCCCTTCCCTGCCTGTAAAGTTCACAGGAACCAATCTTGCTTTCTGTGCGTAGCTGCAGGCCATGCCTCCTGCCAGCGGAGTGATCTATCAGCCATCAGGACCCACAAGCTTCCCAGGCACCTTCAGCCCAGCAAGTTCTGTGGAGAGCTCACCCATGCACACTGTCTACATGAGCCAGCCCACCCAGGGCAGTACAGGACCCTACACTGCAATGCCTGTGGCAGGAACAGGTAGTAGAAGTCGGAAGAAAAGGAGTGGATGTGGATTTAGCACAATCCTTTGCTGAAAGGCTACGAAACTCCGCCCAGAAGGGTGACCTTCATCTCTTATATGTGTGTTTCAGATCCTGGCATGGTGGGCACCTACATGTATTCCACAGGCAATAATAGTGCTCAACCAGCTCCACAGGGACAGGCAGTGCCCACCACAAATCCTGCCTATTCTTCCTATCAGCCCACACCTACGCAGGGCTATCAGGTATGTTTGATCTTGAATATGTTGTTTGTATGTTGAAACTGATCTAGACTTTCTTTGGAAATTTCTGGGTATCAAAATTTTCTACTCAGAGTTGCTATGTAAGGAACATCTTCATTCCAGCCATCTTCTTTACCTTGCAGAATGCAGCCGCCCCTTCCCAGACAATGCCTGCCATGACACAAGCGGCTCCCCAGTCTGGGGGTACTATGGGTTACATGGGCAGTCAGTCAGTGTCAATGGGATACCAGCCCTACAACATGCAGGTGAGAAAGTTGTTTTAATTACTGTACTGTTTCCTTCGCTGAACTCCCATGAATGAGAAGGCCATCAGCAGGGAGTTTAACAGGGAATTATGTAGTGATGTTCATAGAGGTAGGAAAATTCATTTGTAAGGGCCAAGCGGCTGCATTGCAAGAAGGGGCTACTTATTCTGGTGCAAAGTTTGACACCCTCTTTTTCTGCTAGAACCTTATGTCAACTCTCCCTGGCCAGGAATCGGGTCTGAGTAGCCTGCCACCCCAGCAGCCTTACCTGTCAGGACAACAGCCTATGTATCAACAGGTAAGTCTTTGACCAAATTTTCAGGGCAATCTCCCTCTCCCCCGCCCCCACTAAATACTAAGGATAATGTGTTGAATTCCTTCCCCTTAATAGTATTAAGATAATGACTCTGCCAACCCTTGAGCTAACGGAGCAGATTCCTTTCCTGTAGGAATTTCACTGGAAGAAATGCTGTCTCACTCTGTGCTCACTTCCATTTATCCTTTGCAGATGGCACCATCCGGAGGGCCTCCGCAACAACAGCCTCCTCCCCAGCAGACTCCTCCCCAGGTGCAGCAAGCACAAGGGGGAGGTGGAGAGGCTCAGCTTATTTCCTTTGACTAATCTCTTGGGTTCCAAGGCAAGGGAGGGATGGGTTTCTAAAACATTGTAAAGCTATCATTTGTTGGGTCACTGCTGTACTTGCTACACCATTGCTGTTCCTTTGTGCTGTGTGCCCTCAATGGGGCGAGAGGAGAGTTGAGCCCTTGGTGTTGGGTAATTTCCCACTGTCTGTCTGCATTTTCCCATTCCACCTGTCTAAAATGCTGCCAGGATCAAGAATCTGTAACATCCTCTACGCTGCTACTCAGCTGTGGAGAGGTAGTGGCCCACAGCCCAACTCACCTAGCTTTTTATTAGTTGGATAACAGAGCTTAGTTCTCAAGCAATCACTGGTAGCTAGATCATTCAGGAAACTGCTCTCTCGTGGGAAAAATAGCATTTAAGCATGCTCCAGAGTCAGAATTTATGAGATCCAGTGTATGGCATGGCCCTGAGCCCGCATTCTCTCTCTCTCTCTCAGTGGTCACATCTAGCCAAGCAAGTGACCTTCACTTTGCCCAGCACACTCAACTTCTTTCCCCACTAATTTTTGACATCTCTCCACCACTTCTCTCCATGTCTTCTGAGAACTCCTCTCTTGGACACAGTCTATCCCAATCCAGTATGTTTTTTAAGTCCTCGCCCCATCCAACCTATTTGTCCTTACTGCTTTGAAGATTTGTGTCTCATACTTAGTGGCTGGTGTAGACAGAATGGAATCAGTGACAATAAAAATAACTATTTAAAACTTTCCTAGTCTCTTGTTTTGTTTTGTTTTTACAATCCCTGTGCTGGAGTTTTAGTCTTTGCATAAATGTGCATTCTACCAAATATGTCACTGGGTGGCGATTACTGAGGTACTCCAGCAAGAATACAAGAGACATGCTGTGTTCCAGGATTCAGGGAATTTTCACCCATTTACCAACTGAAGAATCTAGAAGTATCTAGCTTTATATCCAAAAGTTTTGTATCTAGAATACAAGGGCCAGGGAGGTGCAGAGCCCTGCACAAATCCTTCCACTGGCCCATCAGGCCAATTGAAGCCAGCAGATTTCTGACCTTCAGAGGCTCCTCATCTCCCGTTAGAGAAACATTACTTTCATGCTCTGAGCACCTTGTACTTCAGCCTGCATCAGCAGTAGTCCATCTAGGAAAGGGAGCCTCCGTTATGTCTTCAACAATAGTAAGCAGGCTTGTGGATGAGTTCTTGATGAGTTAATAAAATTGGATTCCCTATATTTGGTTTTCCACTGACATTATAGACTTTGGTATATTTCTGTTGAGAAGCTGCATTGATCAATAAAGTAATGGCAATAAAGGCCTTGGCAAAATGTATAGAAACTTAGCCCCTCCCTGACCTGATCTAATCTATGTAGTCAACTAGCATCTCTAGGATCATTTCTTTACTCCTCTTAATCATGGGGAACCAGCATCATTGTGACTGCTGAACAAGTGTTGTTCAGTTCTTTCAAAATTACTATCTACCTTTTTTTTTTGTCTTCAGCTCGACTCATATGGCCTAAATTTATTAAACAGGAACATTGTTGTACATCAGTACAGTTGTCTGGTTTTAAAAAAGCCACATATTTTGTCCCTTCTATTCAGGCAATTTATGGAAGGTTTTAACTGCACTCACTTTTGCTACTGCATTATGGTCTTCCTGTCTGTTTTCATGCATCTTATGATCTAAAATTAGAACAACCTAATGCCACAAACAATTTGGGGAGGGGGGGGAGTATATAGTTCCTAAGATATACCTAGAAAGTTTTTTAATTTAGTGGTACATAGTACTTCAGTGACAGGGCTTGTATTTTGAATTGTATCATTACTTTATGAGGAAGTGAATAAAAAAAGATTCCTTCAGCCAAATCCTAATGACTTTTGACAGTAATAGAGAAGTGGTTTGCCATTGCCTTTCTCAACTTTCCAGGGTAGCCTACATCTTTAATCTATCCAAGTACTAACCAGGTCCAACCTTAGTCTTTTTCAAAGTCAGGGTTAGTTAGATGCTGTTGGAACAAAGAATTGTTAGGGTGAAACTAAAAAAAAAATTCTGCTATGGAAAATCCTACTTAATTTTTGTTTTTAACTATTTTTTTAAATGAATGCACACTGGCTATTATTGCCATACTGTTACAAATCCCACATTTTAAGTATACCCAAGAACAGGATATGCTATAAGACCAAACTAATATTCTCTCATTTATTTTTGTGCCATGATGATATTAGATGATAAAATTTAGAAAACACTATTGTCTGGAGAAGGCAGGTTGGGCTCCATGTGTACATGCCAAGAATTTTTCCTGGGTCTTCACCCAGAGCATTTTATGTTCTGTATGAAACACAAACCTCTACATAACTTGTATTAATATGTGCCAATAAGTAAAGTACGGTAACTCAAATGCAGTGTTTCCTGAAATAAACCTTTGTTCCAAGAAGACTGAAATTGACGTGAAAAAAAAGCTGCTATAAGACGAACCGCAGGTAAACTGTCCCCACTTTCTCAAGATACTGTTAACTGTTTTACTGCTAAACAAATCAAACATAATAGAAATAAAATTTCCATCTATTTCACTATGTTGTGTCTGATCTGTTGATTTCACTGCCTCGGGCAAAATTTAAATTAGTCCTCCCTTGCGGAGCTGTTAAGCTCACGCAGTAAATCATAAGTTATAATTTTCCGTCCTGTGAACCCTTTGCGGAGACTATAAATCTGGCGCCTGCCCACTCAAACTCCAGCCTGGAGTTTTTTCCGCTTAAGCCTCCGAATTGCGGAATATTCCTTGGTTGCAAATATTCCTTACCGTAGTTTCACTTTGTTCGCCGAGCGTTGCAATGGCAGCTGGGTAACAAAGTTTGGCGCTGTGAAAAAGAGCTTCCTGTTCCCATAGTTTTCATTTCTAACACTAGATGGGCTTGAATCGTCACATCCGCTTACCATCGAGATGCAACGCTCTGTACATCACAGAGTCAAACTCGTTGGAGATTGGACGTTTCGTTTAACCAGAGAGATGAGTGGAGAGAGCGTCCCCGGCGCCCTTTGCGGTGTGCACGCTGCAGAAAGAGGGGACCGTCGGTGTTTCCTTCCTGCCGCCTTTTGAAGCCACCGATATGGCCATGTTTCCCGCGGCCGGACTCGGTACCGCTCTCCGACTGTTACTGCGGTACGTGATAGGTGACCGATGCCCCAATGGAAAGAGAAACGGGTGGGGGCGAACTAGAGGCCTGAACGCCCAAACAAAGGTCATACGCCTGCCTCGCTTCTGCAGACGGAGCCCTTGCTTCTCGGTGCGCGTATAATTGCAGGGGGCCAGCGGAGATTACTTTGGCTCCCTTTAAACAACTCTCGATGTGTGGAGGGAGAATTTACTTTGATAAGACCTGAAGCATCCCTGAAAGGTCAGCTCTGTTACCCCAACTTGCTGAGGGGTCAGAACCTGATAGTGGGCTCCTGTAAGGTGGGGTGAGATCTGAACGAGAAACTTTCTGACTTGGGGGCTCTGGCTAGTAGAGAATGACTCTAGACTATGGGTGTGTCCAGGTAATATCCGTAAATAAGTTCTAATAGATCATGCGGGGCTTGTTTTTATTGTTGCCAAAAATATTGAATTAAAGCAGGCATATTTTATCTGAGAAATTTCTTATCATGAATAAAATGCACATTTAAAATAAATTTACCCACATTAATCCCTAATTATTAAAAACAGTCTGTCCTTTCCCATGTTGAAACATGCTAGCAGAGCAGATTAAGTTTTGTAAAAAATTAAAACGAATCATGCAAAATTGAAAAATTAGATCTATGCTACAGTATATTATAGCTTATCTTTTGGTTGGCTGTTTTAAATTACTTGAACTGCACCTTTTGTGGTATGAAAACTAATCATAAAGCTCCTACCATGTAATATTTCAGGCTATTAAAAGTAGTCACTATTTCTGAAACTGGATTATTTCTAAAATGGAATTTGTCAAAAATGCTAATAAAATAACTGGGGAGATTTTCCCCCCCCTTATTTTCAATAGCATATTCACCAACCCATATTGATCTTCTCCCCCTGCCATCTTGGTTGCCTTGTTATCCCTCCTTTCTTCATCTGTTCAACAGATATTTTTCATTTGCATGTACCTGTGTGTTGGGAAATGTGAACTATAACTTTTGTTCTCTGATTTTCTACAGGCAGCATCGATCACAAGCTTGTGCTATCCGGATGCTGAAGACTACATGTTCAAAGTGTAGTGAAGTCTTGGCAAGTCCCCGTATGGATGATGCCCCAAAAGAATATTCACCTAAGATTCAACAGCTAGTTCAGGACATTGCTAACCTGACTCTCCTAGAGATTTCTGACCTCAATGAGTTGCTAAAGGTACCATTTTTACATTGGAAACTGGGTGATTAATAGATCAAAGATTAAAAAGTGATAGTAGACACTTCCTGCTGTTTGTAGCTTGTTTTTCCTTATAGCGATGGGGCATGGTACTTTGGGTTATAATCCCTGCTTCAGTATTACAAGTGATGTAAAAGATGGATAAAAATATGTTTTTTATGTTTACAGAAAACTCTCAAGATCCAAGATATTGGACTTATGCCAATGGCCGGGATGATGCCAGCAACACAGTCGGCAGCACCGGTAAGCAATCAGCTTTATATCTTGTCATTTACCTGAACCAAATGGTAATTGCTTTTGGACAAGGGTCTGAATGCACCTGGTTAACAAATACACATTGTTCTTGAAGAGGTGGGTATGAAACTTGCAAGCATGAAGGTGAAAGGTACAGACAGACTGCTGTTTTTCATTTGATATTTAAAAGAGCTGCTGCATGGTATAATGAAAATAACATCACAGTAGGTATTCACAATGATATGCAAATTGTAATAAACTCCTAAAAGATTGGCAGTATAGAATGGGGCAAAAAGATTTATAAATTATGTTCAGGAGTTCACGTTAGCTACTTCTCTATGCAGCTATAGTTTTATTGGATGCTTTTCAGTCCTAAGAGTAATCCTAAGTTAAGCAGTATAACATATTTATTATAATGGATTTAGCAGCCATTGTTTTCAGCTGTCCCTTTTCGATATTACTATGTCTCTATTGCTCACTTGTGTAACATAATTTGCTTTTAAAGCTTTGCATCATTAAATATGGAATAAATATCTTTGTAGTGCCCCAATTTTTCTAAGATCTGCTTCCCGACTAAAAGATTGTATAGATTTGAGTGAATCAAGTGAAAATATTTCTAAATCTTTTAAGAAATTCGTCTCAAACTTTAAAAGTGATTGCTTAATTTTACATCCAGGGAGTTCCCAAAACAGTCCTATAGCAGTTCTCAAAATCTGCCAGATTCAGTGGGATATCTGTAGTAATTATGGATAGATGCCTTTTAGAGGCTACTCCATTCTCCCTGCTGCCTTATATCACTCTTCTCAAGTTTGCTCTCTGATCTTCTCTCCATTTACCAAACAAAAAGGCACAAGCAGCACTACTTTTCCTTTTATTTTTTCTTTTACATTTTGAAAATATTTGGACTTTTACTGGGGTGGGATAGTGATAAAAATTTCAAAACGTGAAGATAAAGTAAACATTTGGCAAATATTAATCTACCCAGGAATATTAAACCTGGATAAAACTAGGGACTACAAAGTGTGCAGCAGACTTAGCATGCATAAGAAGGAGCACATACTAGCTCTTACCTGAAATAATTCATTAGCAATTTTGGAAATATTTTAAGCAGCTCCATAGAGAAGAGGGAGGGAAGGAAGGAAGGAAGGAAGGAAGGAAGGAAGGAAGGAAGGAAGGAGAAAGAGAAAGAAAGAAAGAAAAAGAGTCCTTAAAGTAAGGAGATTTTTCCAGAGAAAATAGCATGCAGGACATCAACCTCAAAAAAGGAAAATATATGTTTGGAATGTTTAAATTAAGATTAAGAAAACAAGCCTTTTCAAGGATGGAGTTTTCTTATTCTATCCTCTCTTTTCCATGACCCGAAGAGAAACCAATGAGTTTGTTTGGGGAAAAAGCTTGCTTCTTACTAGTCAGAATTCATTTTTTAGCTTTTGTTGTGATCATTCCCACTGCCTGGGGGAAATGTGAGTTATCATTTGTGATTAAATTTAGTCAGCTTGGTTGCAGAGCGTAAAGTCACTGATCAGGCAAACAAAAAACCAGAATGAGATTGATTTCTTAATGTGGATGGGCAAATATGTTTCATTAGGTTTATCAGTGAAATATCAAAGTTCTGGAGGAATAACAAAAGGAGCACAACTAATAAAGACTTGCATTATTTGTTTAAAATATCCATTCCCACTTAGAACTTCAGAGGAATGTACTTGATATGCTGTGAGAGAACATTTGGTTAAAATAAGTCACAGAAGAATAAACAATATTATTGTTGTCAATACATTCAAAATAAAAAAAAGAATGTGCTAGTTGCTTAGTGAAAAAGCCTAAACGCTAACAGGTAACTAAGAAAAGATGATGGTTACTCAGCACTTATTTTGGCTGTCTTATCAGTGAAAGGTTATGTATGACACCAGGGAACCAAAGGATGAAGGGACAGGATTGAATTATAGGAAGTTGGATATTAACTTTGAACGAGTTTAAATCTATACAATCAGAGGAGTTCCATCTTAGGGTATTGCTAGCTAATGGTCTGGGCTGAACATTACACTAGCTTTAAAAATCTGAAGAATAAGCCAAATGACTAGAACAAAGCAAATATTTTCTCTATGTTGAAAAAAACGATCCAGCAAATTATGGACCAGTTAGTCTGAATACAGTATTTGGGAAGTTACATTTTTATTGGATAACTTCTTTGATAGTGTAATGGCATATAGAGATGACCTTTGAAGACATGTACTTTCAAACTTGCAAGATTGATGTCAGCCTTGCAAGATTGTCCAGGCAGGAAGCACGCCAGATGAACCAATTCTAATGTAAGTATAAGATTACATTAGAAGAAGAGAGCCAGTTTGATATAGTGGGTAAGGTAACAGGCTAGAAACCTGGAGACTTGAGTTCTAATCCCAGGCATGAACCCAACTGGGTGACCTTAAACCAGTCACTTTTCTCAGCCATAGGAAGAAAGCAATGGCAAACTACATGTAAAAGTCTTGCTTAGAAAAAATGGAGAGACTAATCTAGGCAGCCACCAGGAGTCAAAAGGCATCTAACACACATACACACGCACGAATCTTGCAAATCTGAAGGTAGGTTTTTGGGGTTTTTTTTGCCTAATCATCTTTAGAGGCCAAAATACTGGACAGGATCCCTTCTGAGATATTCGTTCTTCAGGTTCACCTCTCTTATCCAACTGTCCCCTTGGTTGTGGCTCTTTCCTGTTTCCCGAGGTCATTCCCACATACCATACATATAATTGAAATGATGCTATACTTCAGTTATTTTTATTAAATAAGTTGGATGAAGAACTGAGAAGAATGCTTAATACACTTTTAAATAATACAAAAGTAGGGCAGATAGTTAATACCCTAGAACAGCGGCCCCCAACCTTTTGGGAATCAGGGACCAGTTCCATGGAGAGGTTTTTCCATGGACCGGAGGGGACGTGCTTTCGCATGCTGCCTGCATCCCACGGATGGGGCTTTGCTTGTTTGCATGGCCCAGTTTCTGGCATGCCACTGGTCCACGGACTGGGGGTTAGGGACCCCTACCTTAGAAGACATAAATAAAAATGGCCCCTTTTCATTCTGTGATCATTAAGAAGAGATTATTGGAGCTAGTCTATTTTCTATAATGGAGAGCTAAAAAATTCTAAGAAGTCCCCATGTAGAATATGAAAATAGTAACCATCCATTTCCTATTTGTGCCTTTAGTTCTATTGTCAGTTTATAAAAACAAACAATAGTGTTATAGTTCAGTGTTAGGTTTGGGCCTCCTCCCCCATCTAAATAAACCAAATGAAGTGCCTAAATAGTTGGATCCTTCCTTTACTACCGTGTCCTTGGAGACAAAGGGCAGGCTCTCTACCTACTGATTGTCAAATTGTTTCTCTTTCCTTTTTATCTACTAGGCAGAAGAAGAAGAAGCTGTTGAAAAAGTAGAAAAGACCAATTTTACAGTGCGGTTGACTGGGTTTAAAGCTGAAGACAAGGTGAAAGTTATCAAGGAATTAAAGAACCACGTGGAGAACATAAACCTTGTCCAGGTAAATTGTTCAGACTATACTTGTTCAGATTATACTATTGAGGGGGAATATCTCTTTATTTGAAATGCTTGCAGAATACCCTGATGCTTAGAATCATGGGAGCGACAGTTCCCTGTATAATAACTGTTCATTTAATAGAACTATTTATGCTGCCTTTTGGAGCATAAGGAGCCTTAAAGTGGTTTACACTAATAGCACAACTTCGTTAAAATGGTTAGGAAAATAAACAAAATGGTGATCAGCAAAGCTAACATTGGATGGAAATATGCTTATTGCTTGCTTAAAAAGCATTAACGAAGGAGTGAGTTATACATCTTGGAAGCAGGTTCCAGTTAGTGCTGACACTGAAAATGCCATACCTTATGCTACTGCTTCCCTTGATGACATAAACTAGTGGAAACTTTTAGTGATTACAGTAATTTCTTAGCTAGGTCTGGCAGGTAGATGCTTTCCTCCAGATACTGTGGTCCCAAAAGATACAGGGTTTTATAGATAGAAATCAACATCTTACATTGTGCCTGAGAATGAATAAGAAGCTAATTCCAAGAAGTAGGGTTAGTATAATATGTTCCATAAGAGGGATATTCTAAAACATGTTACTTCTCTTAACTGCCTTAGTTCATTTCTAAACTTGATTTCCATAGAAGTCTTTATTGTAATTTTTTGACGTTGCCAGTTGGGGGCAGAAAAGGTATGTTTCAATGGAGACTGAAAAAAGATGATGTGGAATGAGCCAAAATAAAATTAAGATCCTCAGATAGAGTGTCACATGGTCTGTCATGAATCATGCAACTCAGTGGTATCTATTGAGAAAGCGGGGCTAAAAAAAAAAGGCAAGTTGGCAGAAAGGTCACAGCAAGGTGAACCTGCACCCTTTGCGTGTGAATGTATACAAAGGCACAGGACTTACATTGCAACATCACTTTCCCCTTCTTGCCTTTTTGACCTTGCATGCATCTCCACCCTTCCTCCATGCGAATGAAGCTGGTAAAGCTCCAAAGATGATTTCCTCAAATCTTTGAATTCTGTTTACTAAGCCCTAGAACCATAACTTAGGAAATGTTTCTTTGGAAAGATGTTGGGGCTGCATTGTCTCCTCAAATTTAGGAAGTAAGTAGAAAGTATATGGAGACAAAGACTATATTAGCTGAAGTTTCTCTTGAATGTTGTGTTATCCTTTTCATTTTCTGAATAAAACCTCTCTGTCTTGTAGGCAAAGAAGTTGGTGGAATCTCTTCCTCAAGATATCAAAGTAAATATTCGTAAAGAAGAAGCAGAAAAGATTAAATCAGCTCTCGAGGCAGTGGGAGGCACAGTTGTTGTGGATTAAAGAATCTGCCTGCCTGCCAAAGGACTTAAAGCAGAGCGGGGGTCGGACCCTCTGGGTCAGCCATCCCTGTTGACTGGTGGTGGAGTGCTGTGCGGTTCCAGTAAAGTTGCTCTGCCCCATTTTTTTCTGCTGTGCAGTTTCCCACAGTGATGGCTCAGTGTGTAAGAAATCTTTAGCACACCTTGCAGTTTGCTATGTGGTTAAAAACCTGTATTCATAACGAATATACATGATGGATAACACCTGTAAAACATGTGTGATGATCCTTTCTTGCATGTTACTGGTTTTTCCATCCAGCAGGTTTCTCAAGATTGTGTGGGTATTTGGACCATTGTCTTTTACTTGCAGATTTAATCATTTGTGGGAGCAGATGGGTGGAATCTTTGTAGATTTTGGGTTATACTCTAAGATCATCTTTCCAATAGGAGGTGTAAGCAAAACTGATTCTCTTTTAATAAAGAAGGATAGCAGCTTGGAAATGTTAGCTTTCCCTGTTGTGACTTGCTAGAATTAGTAGAAAAAATGTGATTCTTTTTCTTCCTGAAATGTTTCCAAATCTGAGCAGGTTAAACTTAGGTAGGGACAGTACCTTCTGCAAGTCCCTTTGTGTAACTTTTTTTGATCCCCGAATATCCAATATTAGGGAAGATGGCTAGACCCCCAACTTTAGCCATCATCCCTGATTGATGACTGTTCTCTTCTGTGGGTGGCCCTTTTCCTCTCCCCTGCCCTTAGTCCCTTTTGGTATGAATTATATCAGCACAGCCTACAACTATCTTTTCCTTGGCACTTGCTGGGTCTTGCAATATGGTGGTTTGCTCAATCTTGGCTCCTGTTTAAAGATTTGATGTAAACCATTGTTCTGGTCAAAATGAATATTCTTAGTTTGCTTTGGGTAGTTTACCCAATGGAACAAGCTGTGGTTTTACTCCAATGTCCATGTTGTTGCACTTTCATTTAAAGCCAAGCCAAGGTGAACCCTTGGCAGGCAAGAGATCGCCTAAAGGCAGTTTTTAAGGCACACTGCTGAGGCTGATACGGTAGTTGGAATGCTGGTTTTGCAGCTTTAACTATATTTTCTCCAGCACCTGAGAATTCATAGAGGAGATTTAAAGTGTGCTAATTTACGTGAGGCTTTAAAGACAGAAAGAATTTGAGACTTCTTTTCCTTCACTGTCACTTTTTCCTGCTTTTCTCAAAGATAGATTGGCAGTGGCTAATTTTTAGAGTTGGGAAACATGTTTTACTGACAGATAATTTATTGGGCATGTTCTACTATATTAATGCAATAAACCGTGCCAAATATTGCACCTCCTCCAAAATGTACCTACACAAACGTACTTTCTGTGCTTACACATCTCAAATATTTTCAAGATTGCTGAAGCCCTGTAAATAACATTGCCCTTTCACAGATGCAACTATGGAAACTTAGAAGGAATTTCAGCAAACGGACACACTTTTAGCAATTATTCTGTCACAGATATTGCTAGCTAGGGTCTGCAACAGTCATTGGAAAGCAGCAAATACATCCTTCAAGACTGGAATGATGATAAGAATATGGATGGAATGTTTCATCCTAAATACTGTTTTTTCTGTTGTCTGATCAAGATAGTAAGATTACTCAGAATATGTAAAACTATCCATTTTTCTTAATGCATTTGTGGATGCTCTTAAAGCAATTTGGAACGGCTTGCCTTCAGAAGTTATGGGTGCTCCAGCACTAGATGTTTTTAAAAAGAAATTGGACAACCATTTGTCTGAAATAGTACAGGATCTCCTGCTTGAGAAGAGTTGGAGTAGAAGACCTCCAAGGTCCTTTCCAACTCTTAATTAAGAGAGTGAGCAAGGGATTCTTTTTACATAGAAAGTAAAATTATAAATGGCATCCCTGGTTAACTCAAAGAGCCAACATACTGGTACTGGAAAAAGTCGAGCAATTGTGTGCAAAATGTTTCAGATGTGTACTGCTTTAAGTCTGAAATAGACTGTTAACATCATTTTGAAAGCATTTTGCACTTGAAACAGTTCTGAAATGATTGAGCCCTTTTCAAAATAATTGTTTCAGATGCAAAATGGTACAACTGTGGAAGTTTTGCACATCTTTATTCAGTTCTAACAGTAAATCATGCAAAATGGCTAGTCTAAAGAAAAGAAGAAATAGGGGTGACATGATAGCAGTATTCCAGTATTTGAGGGGCTGCCACAAAGAAGAGGGGGTCACGTTATTCACCAAAGCACCAGAGGGCAGGTCAAGAAACAATGGTTGGAAACTGATCAAGGAGAGAAGCAACCTGGAATTAAGGAGAAACTTCCTAACAGTGAGAACAATTAACCAGTGGAACAGCTTGCCTTCAAAAAATCGTGGGCGCTCCATCACTGGAGGTTTTTAAGAAGAGACTAGAGAATCACTTGTCTGAAATGGTATAGGTTCTCCTGCTTGAGCAGGGGGTTGGACTAGAAGACCTGCAAGGTCCCTTCCAGCTTCTATTCTATTCTATTCTAAAATGAACGCCATCTTAGGAACCTTGGACCACAGATTGCCTTGAAGATGACTTTGTTGCAGGATATACAGTGTTCGGATTGTTAATGCCAAAGGTGATGCAGTAAGAGCTAGGAGAACTATAGCCGGTAGATCTGAAGAACACCAGCCAAAGGAAGGCTGATGTATACAGTACAACTATGTCAGACATGTCAAACACAAGGCCCGGGGGCCGGATGCGGCCCGCGAAGTGGTTTCATGTGGCCCGCGAAGCCATCCTGGAAACAGTGAGGGAACGGCCCCCGCTGCCTTGGCCCTGACCCAGGCCGGCCGGGAGCCAATGTACAATTTTGTGGTGGCCATCTATGCTGAAACGCATTCAGTCTTAGCTCCACAAGGCCATCTGGAAACAGCGAGGAACCAGCCCCTGCCGTGTCGGCCCCGCCCCCTGGGTGAATGCTGGGGAGGCTCCTCCAATGGACCATGCCTTGGCACTTGCCCTGGTCCCACCCCCTTCTGCCAGAGACCCTCAGATCTGACCCACTCCTGCCCAGGCCCCCACAGGCACCCTTGACACGAACGATGTAGAGCTGGCCACGCCCACCCAGTAGGCCACACCCACTCCATCCACGCCCACCCAGTAGGCCGCACCCACCCTGGCCACACCCACCCGCCCCCCCTGAGGGCAACCGCAATGCTGATGCGGCCCTCAATGAAATTGAGTTTGACACCCCTGAACTATGTAAACTAAGGGGAGCCAACTTTGCAAGAGGGCAGCTTATATACACAAGAAAGATTAAATTTCAGGAAGAGGCTTTAAGTTCAATAGTTTAGTGAAACAACAATGGAATGCAAACTAAAGCTGAGTTTTTAATTTCTTGCTCCATAGCATACAGTTTTACGGTACCACAAATATATTTATTATGGCATAAATATTTTGGGATTACAAATCACCTAACAAACGAAGAATTACCTTCAACAGGAAGGAAAAAATGAAATGATGGAAAGGAGCAATAATGCCTATTACTAGCCAATGCAGTAAAGGCAAGAACACAAGCATCCTAGGATGTATGCTATAATTTTAAAAACGTTGATCCTGAATAACCCCAATTAGCAATAACTTGATTTTTTTTCTGATCAATTGGAGGAAGCAAAATGAAGCCTGAAATGCCAGCGTCACTTGTTGATCACTGTGTGGTCCCAAAGGCCTAGCCTGTTACCTTGCACTGTAAAGGTTCCTAATACCAACAAAGTGAAATAAAAACTGCACAATTTATGTAAATGTTAATTTCAGAAAGCAGTAATTCCATGGGTCTATTCCATGATCTCAAGAGTGTTCCCTATATGAAGTTGGTATATGACAGCACGTGGAATTGTGTGAAAGACTATGTGCCAACCCATGAAAAGCGTTTATTTATTTAATTTCCACACCGCCCATTTCGCCTAAGTGGGAGGTTTACAACCACGGATGAACCGGTGTGATTGAGCCTTTCCTTTAGTTCTTTTCTGGGGGGGGGGGGATCTATGCAATCACTAAAAGTCGACACCGGCTTAATCTATATCCCGTAACGTCACAAAATAATCTTAGGCGGCCGACTTACAAATGTGCATGAGCAAAATGAGTTTCGCGGCTCGGTCAAAACGTTTTCGGAGTTGCCTTCTTAGACTTTAATGACAATAATCCCGGAAGTGCGACTCCCTCCGCGAAAGAGAAGCCCGGGCGGGAACCAGTATAAGCCCGGGAAACATCTGGCCCCTCCTGCAGCTGCGCACCTTTGGCCTCACAGTTGCTCTTTTAAGCATTCCCTCCTCCGTCGCTGTCGGCATTGCCCGTTTAAGGACACCTCGGTTCTCGGTCGGGTGTGGAGCGGAGGCTGGGCCGCCGGATCCCAAAGGCGGAGGGGAGGGATCAGCGAACGCACGTATCGCCGGCAGGATGGCGGAGAAACGCGTGTCCCGCTGGTACTTCGGGGGCCTGGCCTCTTGCGGGGCTGCGTGCTGCACGCACCCTCTGGATTTAATCAAGGTGCGTCCGGGGAGGGAGGGAAGTCTCCTGCTCGGTCGCTTGCTTGTCTTGCAGCCACTTTCCGGGGAAAGCCTCTTTACAGCAGGCTGCGGTAGTGCTAATAACTCAGTCTTCCCAGCAGCTACTTCCTTGATCAGTTCAGGGTCCTGGTAAGAGCCGCTACCTGAGGCCGTGCGCGTTGTGTGGCCAGTGGCGGATCCCCATTTGTTACCATGGCTGCAATGGTTGCCCAGCTGCCATTTTGGCGCCTTTAGGAAGCGCTGCCTCCTTCCATTCATCTCTGCTGCTGAGAAACGTGGAGAAATTCCCAACTGCCCATGCGAGAGGCAGACGACGACAAGGAGAGCGGACTGGCACCCGTGGCTGTGGTGCGATGCTGGGGCTCCCTCTTCTTGACTATACAAGCTCTCTTCCAGAAAGGCTTTGCCAAGGAGCCTTAGCGAGGAACTTGAAAGTGCCTTCAAGTTGTCCCAATGCTGAGGTCGAGCACTAAGGCAAAGAAATGTGTTCCTCGCCTCTTTAACATTTGTGTAGCTTTTCTACTTCCCACAGTGCCTTAGAGGTGGTGAAATTGGGCAATACTTTCTTGCTTCAACTGCCTGAGAGTTGTTGGGCTAGGACCGCTAGGTCATTGACTGAGGACTTCTGAAAGAATAGTTCAATTTTTCTCATCTAATTAATGTACCAAAACATTTCTTAACAAAGCAACAGATCCTGGTAAACTACAGATAGTCCTCAACTTATGATCTCAACTGAGCCCAAAATTTCTGTTGCTAAGTGAGACATTTGTAAAGTGAGTTTTGCCCTATTTTATAACCTTTCTTGCCACTGTTGTTAAAGTGAATAACTACAGTTAAATTAGTAACATGGTTGTTAAGTGAATCTGGCTTCCCCATTGACTTTGCTTGTCAGAAAGTCACAAAAGGGGATCACATGACCCCGAGACACTGCAATTGTCATAAATATGAGTCAGTTGCCAAGCGTTTGAATTTTGATCATGTGACCACGGGAATGCTGCAACAGTTGTGTGAAAAATGGTCTTAAGTCACTTTTTTCACTGCCGTTGTAATTTCGAACAGTCATTAAATGAACTATTTTTTTTAGCTTGAAACTTTATTGCCTGATAGTCTTCCTGTCTTTGCATACAAGCCTCAGTTTTTAATGGATATACCAGAATTGCACATGCAGCATTTTCCTTTGAAATACAGGTAGTCCTCAATTTACAACAGTTCACTCAGTGACTGTTCAAAGTTATAATGGCATTGGGGCAAAACTCAAATGTCTCACTTAACAACAGAAATTTTGGGCTCAATTGTGGTTGTAAGTCGAGGACTACCTGTAAGAGGATATAGTTGAGAAACATGTATCTTGCATGGGGGGGGAAGTTCTTTGAATTGCAAATTTATTAATCATGTTTTTTAAGAATTGGTGTTTAAGCCATCTGAAGAGTAACAAATTGCTGTGCTTCAGGCTGTTTATATGATAAAAGTTTATCTTTAGCAGATGAGGTGAATTTCAGAGCATGATAGTTTCCAGCCCTGTCCAAAACATTCTGCACTCCTATTCTTTCCCATGGAATTCTACATGGCATTCTAAAAATGGTTGTTCTTAAGGCTGGCTGTTGCTGGGTTTTTTGGCCATGCTTGCCAGAAATTCAGATAGTTGTAGCCCCAAAGCCTATGGAAGGCAACAGGATGCAGAAGACTGAGTGAACAACAGTGGTATCCATAGCAGAACACTGACCCTGCTTGTAGTAGCTCTGGTATATCCTTGGGACACTTATCAAGGTCAACCCATAGAAAAGAATAGAGGTGACATAAATTGGTCAGGCTGTTCAAGGCAGTTTGCTTTGGAACAAGTGCTTTGAGGGCGTTGCGATTTCCATATCCAGCCTCCGGAGCGTTTCCAGATCAAACCTGTTCTATAATCTCACTCATGCCTTCTTCTTCTCAAACATTTGGCACACTTAAATGTGGTCTTATGTGGAGAAAAATTCCACTTGTCATTGCCTGGCTGTTGGCCCCTTCAAGTCAGCACAAAGGTGCTAACTCCTTCAGAATTTTTCCTCCTGCAGCATGGAGCCCTCTGTGTTCCTAACCTGCTGGCTGGCTGCTTGAGGAGCAAATTCCAATTTCATGCTCTACAATAATCTTTGAACTATCATTGGAAATTTGGTACAATGCCCATCTTAGTCATAACTAACTTTTCATTGCCCTCTCCTGACAGCCGATACTTCTGTAGCTTCATCTAATATGTATTCTCATCACAGGCTTCTTCAAGTCATTGATTAGTTAAAATAGATGCTCTAGAATAGTACCCCCAATTGATGAACCACATTGCTAGAAGTCTCGGGGTATTGCATCCTAGTACCTCTTCCCAGCTACTAATTAGGCTTTCTGCCCTTAGGACTCCTCTCATACTGGGTGGAATGGAAGAACATTTGTGCTGCTAGACTGAGAATGTTTGTGTTTCCTCCTGGCATCTCATACAGTACATACCATCTATTCTCCTTGTCTTGTTCGGTTCGCCTCCTTTTACAGGAGGAAGAATAATCAGCAAGCCAAACAACCCTGCTATGTTGTTTGATTAACTTTGGGGGCCTTTCACCTAGAACTTGTGTGGTTGTATTATTAACCTGAACTGCTCTATAGCAGCACAAAATAGAGCAACAGTTAAGTTGGATTTCATGCTGCAGAACTGGATAGCTTAACAAGCTCTCAATGTTGCCGAGTCCTGTGCAAACCTTGGGGTCCTTTGCACTGGCTGGAAGATGTGCTGTAGCTTTTCACTGTTAAAACATCCAAAGTTAACGGTGCTAATTACATATGCAGTGAGGAATGCAGGACAGACCTCTGTCAAAAGGAGAAGAAGAAAGGTGAATTTGGAGTGGTTGTAACTGGTGCTTGGTGCTTCTGGATAGATCACGCATGTCCAACCCGCAGGCCGCATGCAGTCCTGAACAGCTAGTAATACGGTCCCCCTAAGATTGTAAACTTTTAACATTATGTGATTTATATACATTAACTATATTATATATTTTACATGCGGCCCGAGACAATCCCTCCTCACTCAATGCTGTCTAGACCAGGGCTTTTCAACCTTTTTACCGATTGTACCACTTTTAGGATATGGCAATATTCGAGTACCACCTAGCAAGGTGTCAAAAACTTGGTGACAAAAAAAAAACCTGTTCAAAGTTGCAATTGCACTGAAATGACTTATGACCATTTTTCACACTTATGACCATTGCAGCAACAGGGTCATGTGATTTATATTTGGATGCTTGGCAACTGATTCATATTTATGATGGTCACAGTGTCCCAGGGTCATGTGATCCCCTTCTGCAACCTTTTGACAAGCAAAGTCAATGGCAGAGCTGCTGGTGGCCAAGTGCTAAGGCGGGACTTCCTTCCCTCCCTCCCTCCCTTCCCTGCCTCCCTTTTTCTCATTCCCATCTCCTTCTGAAGGAAGAATTTGAACCCCCCCATATTTTCCCTCTTCCATATATTGATCATACAAGGAAAGGCCTCCAGAGACAGAAAAGACAAGCTGCTGAGTGAACTAGCTTAAAAAGGCACTTCCCCTTTAAGAATTAGCTACTGGCTAGAAAGGAAAGTAAGGAGCCCAGCCAGCACTTAAGGAAGAAAAAAAAATGTAAGTACTGGCTGCCGGCTAAGGCAGCCTCCCCAAATGGCTCCATTCATAAGTAAAATCTGCAGCTCCAGAGGACTCTCTCACTGTAAGTCTTTGCCTGTACTGGCTCTTTCCCTTCCCCACTACACTTGGCTAGGCAGGGCTGCGTACCACCTGCCACTCATTAATGTACCACAAGTGGTACGCATACCACAGGTTGAAAAGCCCTGGTCTAGACAACCCAAAAGGTTGGACACCCAAGATAGATGTTTCCATTTGAGCAGTTAACAAATCCTGTTAGAGAGGAAGGATTTTATTTTAGAGAAAGATAACTAAAAGCCAACCAGCCTGGAAGAAAGAAAGGAATCCAGGTGTTTTTATCTAGATCAAAGGTATTACTTCTTATGTAAAACTGGAAAGATCAGACATAGCTACTGGGAATCTTTTCTCTTTAGGCCCAGGGCAAAATGTCCTCTTTAAGCACGAGCGAGTGGAATCCAGCCCTGGTTATCCTTTGAGTACAAGGTTCAAAGCGAATGTTAATATGAGCTTGTGGGATCTTGTGATAGAGGGATAGAGGCAATCTTATGAGCTTTTTGCTTCCGGAGTGTTTCATTGTCTCCTCATTTGGCCTGGGATGCCCTCAGCAAATGATATCCAGAAAACATCAACCTAACCTATCTACCACTTCTACTTAGGTTCATCTGCAAACTCAGCAGGAAGTGAAGCTGCGCATGACAGCGATGGCTCTACGTGTGATTCACAACGATGGTTTTCTAGCTCTCTACAATGGGCTCAGTGCCTCGCTTTGCCGACAAGTGAGTGTTTGGCTGCGGCTAAGATGGCTTACTTACTTCGTCATCTGCCGTCCTGCTCCTTGTGTCCTGTGCCAGCTTCTTGCTTTCATCATTGGCAGTGACAATTCAGCACTTCTGTCCAGCATTCTAAAAATACACATTGAGCATTCCGATGACATTCAAGTTCCCGACCAACCGCTCATGAATTTTATGCACTCTCTGAAACTGTTGAATTGTAACAAAATGCCTGTAAAATACTAATGATGGAAGATAGAACAGTGTTTGGTACCCATAGCCATGTTGACAGATCAGGCAAACTCTAGGTATGGAAATTTCTGAAATAAACCTGTGTGTTTCCAGAGTTTAGAAGAATTGGGTAATATGTGCAGATGAGAATAAACTTGGAGCTGCAGCAATTAATTATTTCCACTTCATAATATCTTGACAGTGACATTTTTTTCCTTCTGCACTTTAAGATCTTTGTTGCTTTTTTCACATACTCCATAAACATCCTGCAGAAGATGATTCTTCAGCCTACATCAGTTGTTCTGTATTATGCCAGTTGTAATGCTGGTGTTTGCGATTTTCCTCATTAAGCAGGATCTGAAGAAAAAAGAGAGGTTCACTTGCAGTCATGCTTGCCATATGTTTTTTACAAGCATAAGAGCAGACAAATTTAGCCAGGGCAACTTTTTTTAGCAATAATAATAAAAAACAGCAGGCAAAACTTTGACACTATTTTCTCATCTTTTGGTGGGGTATACCTTGCAGGAGGTTGGGACACAGAAATAGAACAGGCATGTCACGCTTAATAAAGTTAATTTGTTTATTTTTCTATTTACACATAGATTGCTAAACATTATTGCTGCCCAATTTGGGCACTGCAATTAGGAGGAATCAGCACAGATAGAGGAGGAGGAGGGGGGAGAGATTACATGTGACTTGTGAGCAATGGATATTTGTGATTCTGATGAGCAGTTGCCTCATCCTCTTGTGACTCTTTCTGCTTCTTCAGATGACGTATTCTCTCACCCGCTTTGCCATCTATGAGACGGTGCGAGACAGCTTGAGCCAGGGTGCCCAGGGTCCATTGCCCTTCTACCAGAAGGTGCTGCTGGGTGCAGTAGGAGGTGAGCTGGGGCTTGGCAAGTACAGAAGGAAGGGTGAGGTCAGATCAGGCTGGGTGGTCATTTTTCATCTCCTATCCTTTGGTTGCAGGATTTACTGGTGGATTCGTGGGGACCCCGGCTGACATGGTGAATGTCAGGTCAGTTTTTCCTTTTTCTCTCCAGAACCCAGTGGATTAATCCTTAGGAGGATCCTAAATTAGTTGGGGGTAGAGAAGGATTTTATTTCGTCAAGAGCAAGTCTACAATTCGGTGAAATCTGTACTCTTGGGACATTCTGGTGTCTCTACGTCTTAAGGTTTTTTGGAGCAAACAAAACTACCTGGTGGAGTGCTTGAAGAGAGATGTATTTTTTTATCTTTCCGAGTCTCAATACTGCTGTCATGTTCTTTTCCAGAATGCAGAATGACATTAAGCAGCCGGCACACCTGCGACGCAAGTAAGTATCGGGGCTGTAGTCAGATGCAGAAAACGAACAAATATGGGAAGGCAAAGAAGAGCTTTGGGGGAAGGAAAGGCTATGAGGCCTGTCTCTGTTCAAAAAGGACTCTTGAATATGCATGACCACAGAGGGACAAAATTGATCTTCAGATATCCATTCTCTCAAGTCTAAGATCTCTTTTAAATTGGTGGCAGTCTCACCACAGATGCCCAAGTCCCCTCTGCCAGACCCCTCAGACAGAAAATGGGATTAAAGTCTCTGATAGTAGCCAGCTGGGATAGTGAGTGCCTGTCAGAATTACATGAATATTGATGAAAGCTGTTGATTATCTCTTCCTGCTTTCCAGCTACTCCCATGCCCTGGATGGCCTGTATCGGGTGTTTCGTGAAGGTAAGAATGTAGTCACGTGTACAGCTGAAATATATTGTGGCTCTAGGAAACCCTTGGTGAATTAAGCTTACTTGAAGGGGAAAAGAATCCACTGAGCAGAACATACTATAGTACATGGCTTTTCAACCGGTGGTACGCGTACCACCAGTGGTACGCGAGCACATGGCTGGTGGTACGCGTAGGATGGGTTGAAAAAACATGTATAAAAAAAAATGTAAAAAAAATATTAAAAAAAAAATTTTTGAATTTTTTTTTTTTTTTTTTAAAGTGTAAAAGTGGATGAGGTGAAGCGGCAGCAGCGCCGCACAGGCTTGTGGCCAAATCAGCTGGAACTGCACGTTGCCTGGGTCCGACTGAGAGCCCAGGATCAAAGCGCACAGCTCCAGCTGATTGGCGGCGGCCTTGGGTATGGCAGGCAGCCTCACGCAGTCTTCAGGGGAGATTCCGCTGGAGCTGCGTGACGCATTGCCTGGGTCACCCCCGCCCCCACCCAGATGCCCTCGCCTCCCCAAGCGTTTTTTTACTCACCTGCTTTCAGCAGCATTCCCTTTCTCCTGCCCTTCTCGGCCTTCGCCCTGTGTTTGTGAGACAAAAAAAAAAAGTTCCATGAGACTTTCTAACTTCTCGCGAGAAGTTAGAAAGTCTCATGGAACTTTTTCTTTTTTACCCAAAAGCACGTGGCGAAGGCAGAGAAGCAAAAGGAGGAAGGGAGTGCAGCTGAAAGCAGGTGAGTAAAAAAATGCTTGGGGGAGGCGAGGGCATCTGGGCGGGGGCGGGGATGCCAACCTTACCCTGCATGGTGACGGGAGGGTTAACGGCGGGCGCGGGGGGGCCAGGAGGAGCTGCGCAAAGCAGGCAGAGGGGATGCCGGGCAGATTGTGTGCTCCGGCAAGTGAGCAAGCTGGGCAGGGGCGCGGAATCGGCGTTCCTGAGCACACGCCCATTCGCGCCCCTGCCCATCTGGCTCGCTGGCCAGAGTGAAGGGGAAGCTTCTGAGCGGTGGGCGGCTTCGGAGAGCCCCGCGGCGGCGGGCGGCTTCGGAGAGCCCCGCGGGGCGGGCGGCTTCGGAGAGCCCGGCGCGGCGGGCGGCTTCGGAGAGCCCCGCGCGGCGGGCGGCTTCGGAGAGCCCCGCGGGGCGGGCGGCTTCGGAGAGCCCTGCACGGCGGGCAGCTTCGGAGAGCCCCGCGGGGTGGGTGGCTTCGGAGAGCCCCATGGGGTGGGCGGCTTCGGAGAGCCCGGCGCGGCGGGCGGCTTCGGAGAGCCCCGCGCGGCGGGCAGCTTCGGAGAGCCCCATGGGGTGGGCGGCTTCGGAGAGCCCCGCGCGGCGGGCGGCTTTGGAGAGCCCCGCGGGGCGGGCGGCTTCGGAGAGCCCTGCACGGCGGGCAGCTTCGGAGAGCCCCGCGGGGTGGGTGGCTTCGGAGAGCCCCGCGCGGCGGGCGGATTCGGAGAGCCCCATGGGGTGAGCGGCTTCGGAGAGCCCCGCGGGGTGGGCGGCTTCGGAGAGCCCCGCGCGGTGGGCGGCTTCGGAGAGCCCCGCGGGGTGGGTGGCTTCGGAGAGCCCCATGGGGTGGGCGGCTTCGGAGAGCCCCGCGGGGTGGGCGGCTTCGGAGAGCCCCGCGCGGCGGGCGGCTTCGGAGAGCCCCGCGGGGTGGGTGGCTTCGGAGAGCCCCATGGGGTGGGCGACTTCGGAGAGCCCCGCGGGGTGGGTGGCTTCGGAGAGCCCCGCGCGGCGGGCGGCTTCGGAGAGCCCCGCGGGGTGGGCGGCTTCAGAGAGCCCCGCGGGGTGGGCGGCTTCGGAGAGCCCCGCGTGGCGGGCGGCTTTGGAGAGCCCCGCGGGGTGGGTGGCTTCGGAGAGCCCTGCGCGGCGGGTGGCTTCGGAGAGCCCCGCGGGGTGGGTGGCTTCGGAGAGCCCCGGGCGGCTTCGGAGAGCCCCGCGGGGTGGGCGGCTTCGGAGAGCCCCGTGCACCTTCGGAGAGCCCCGCGGGGCGGGCGGCTTCGGAGAGCCCCGTGCACCTTCGGAGAGCCCCGCGGGGCGGGCGGCTTCGGAGAGCCCCGTGCACCTTCTGAGAGCCCCGCGGGGCGGGCGGCTTCGGAGAGCCCCGTGCACCTTCTGAGAGCCCCGCGGGGCGGGCGGCTTCGGAGAGCCCTGCGCGGCAGGCGACTCCGGAGAGCCCCGCGGGGTGGGTGGCTTCGGAGAGCCCCGTGGGGTGGGCGGCTTCGGAGAGCCCCGTGGGGTGGGTGGCTTCGGAGAGCCCTGCGCGGCAGGCGGCTTCGGAGAGCCCCGCGGGGTGGGTGGCTTCGGAGAGCCCCGCGGGGCGGGCGGCTTCGGAGAGCCCTGCACGGCAGGCGGCTTCGGAGAGCCCCGCGGGGTGGGTGGCTTCGGAGAGCCCTGCGCGGCAGGCGGCTTCGGAGAGCCCGGCGCGGCGGGCGGCTTCGGAGAGCCCCGCGGGGTGGGTGGCTTCGGAGAGCCCCGTGCACCTTCTGAGAGCCCCGCAGGGCGGGCGGCTTTGGAGAGCCCTGCGCGGCAGGCGGCTTCGGAGAGCCCCGCGGGGTGGGTGGCTTCGGAGAGCCCCGCGGGGTGGGCGGCTTCAGAGAGCCCCGCGGGGTGGGCGGCTTCGGAGAGCCCCGCGCGGCGGGCGGCTTTGGAGAGCCCCGCGGGGTGGGTGGCTTCGGAGAGCCCTGCGCGGCGGGCGGCTTCGGAGAGCCCCGCGGGGTGGGTGGCTTCGGAGAGCCCTGCGCGGCGGGCGGCTTCGGAGAGCCCCGCGGGGTGGGTGGCTTCGGAGAGCCCCGGGCGGCTTCGGAGAGCCCCGCGGGGTGGGCGGCTTCGGAGAGCCCCGTGCACCTTCGGAGAGCCCCGTGGGGCGGGTGGCTTCGGAGAGCCCCGTGCACCTTCGGAGAGCCCCGCGGGGTGGGCGGCTTCGGAGAGCCCCGTGCACCTTCTGAGAGCCCCGTGGGGTGGGTGGCTTCGGAGAGCCCTGCGTGGCGGGCGGCTTCGGAGAGCCCCGCGGGGTGGGTGGCTTCGGAGAGCCCCGCGGGGTGGGTGGCTTCGGAGAGCCCCGTGGGGTGGGCGGCTTCGGAGAGCCCCGTGGGGTGGGCGGCTTCGGAGAGCCCTGCGCGGCTTGACAGGGAGAGAGGGAGGGAAGGAGGAAGGGACAAAGAGGGAGGTGAAGGGAAGGATGGAAGGAAGGATGGAAGGAAGGAAGGAACAGTGGGAGAGAGGGAGGGAAGGAGGAAGGGACAAAGGGAGGTGAAGGGAAGGAAAGAAGGAAGGAACAGTGGGAGAGAGGGAGGGAAGGAGGAAGGGACAAAGAGGGAGGTGAAGGAAAGGATGGAAGGAAAGAAGGAAGGAAGGAACAGTGGGAGAGAGGGAGGGAAGGAGGGAAGGAGGAAGGGACAAAGAGGGAGGTGAAGGAAAGGAAGGACGGAAGGAAGGAACTGGGAGAGAGGGAGGGAAGGAGGAAGGGACAAAGAGGGAGGTGAAGGAAAGGAAGGAAGGACGGAAGGAACAGTGGGAGAGAGGGAGGGAAGGAGGAAGGGACAAAGGGAGGTGAAGGGGGAGGTGAAGGAAGGAAAGAAGGAAGGAAGGACAGGAAGGAGGAGGGACAAAAGGGAGGTGAAGAAAGAAGGAAGGACAGTGCGAGAGGGAGGGAAGGAGGAAGGAAAAGGAAGAAGGAAGGAAGGAACAGTGGGAGAGAGGGAGGGAAGGAAGGAAAGGAGGGAAAGGAGGTGAAGGAAGGAAGGAAGGAAGAAGGAAGGAAGGGGAACAGTGGGAGAGAGGGAGGGAAGGAGGAAGGGACAAAGGGAGGTGAAGGAAGGAAGGAAGGAAAGAAGGAAGGAAGGGACAGTGGGAGAGAGGGAGGGAAGGAGGAAGGGACAAAGGGAGGTGAAGGAAAGGAAGGAGGAAGGAGGGACAGTGAAAGGAGGGGGGAAGGAACAGGTGGGAGAGAGGGAGGGAAGGAGGAAGGGACAAAGGGAGGTGAAGGGAAGGAAAGAAGGAAGGAAGGACAGGGAGGGAAGGAGGAAGGACAAAGGGAGTGAAGGGAAGGAAGAAGGAAGGGACAGTGGGAGAGGGAGGGAAGGAGGAAGGGACAAAAGAGGGAGGTGAAGGAAAGGAAGGAAGGACGGAAGGAAGGAACAGTGGGAGAGAGGGAGGGAAGGAGGAAGGGGGAAAGAGGGAGGTGAAGGAAAGGAAGGACGGAAGGAAGGACATTGGGAGAGAGGGAGGGAAGGAGGAAGGGACAAAGGAGGGAAGGGAAGGAAGGAAAGAAGGAAGGAAGGAACAGTGGGAGAGAGGGAGGAAGGAGGAAGGGACAAAGGGAGGGAAGGAAAGGAAGGAAGGGACAGTGAAGGAAAAAGGAAGGAAGGAAGGAAGGAAGGAGGGGAGGAGGAAGGGACAAAGGGAGGTGAAGGAAGGAAAGGAAGGAAGGGACAGTGGGAGAGAGGGAGGGAAGGAGGAAGGGACAAAGAGGGAGGTGAAGGAAAGGAAGGAAGGAAGGAAGGGACAGTGGGAGAGAGGGAGGGAAGGAGGAAGGGACAAAGGGAGGTGAAGGAAAGGAAAGGAAGGGGGACAGTGGGAGAGGGAGGGAAGGAGGAAGGGACAAAGAGGGAGGTGAAGGAAAGGATGGAAGGAAGGATGGAAGGAAGGAAGGAACAGTGGGAGAGAGGGAGGGAAGGAGGAAGGGACAAAGGGAGGTGAAGGAAAGGAAGGAAGGAAAGAAGGAAGGAACAGTGGGAGAGAGGGAGGGAAGGAGGAAGGGACAAAGAGGGAGGTGAAGGAAAGGAAGGAAGGAAGGAACAGTGGGAGAGAGGGAGGGAAGGAGGAAGGGACAAAGGGAGGTGAAGGGAAGGAAGGAAGGAACAGTGGGAGAGAGGGAGGGAAGGAGGAAGGGACAAAGGGAGGTGAAGGAAAGGAAGGAAGGAAGGGACAATGGGAGAGAAGGGAGGGAAGGAAGGCAGGCACCCACCCCAGTCCCATCCCCCTCCACCAGAGACCCACGGATTCCCCCCCCCACAGGCACGCTGCAACCTGAGTGATCAGTTGGCCACGCCTCCGGCCATTGATCACATGACCCTGGGACACTGTGAACGTCATAAGTATGAATCAGTTGCCAAGCATCCGAATGTAAATCACATGACCCTGGGGATGCTGCAACAGTCATAAGTGTGAAAATGGTCATAATTCGCTTTTTTCAGTGCCGTTGTAACTTCAAACAGTCACTAAGCGAATTGTAAGTCGAGGACTACCTGTACTTTCTCATTTTTTCCTTTTTTTGGGGGGGGGTGTCAAGTTTTTGATACCTTGCTGGGCGAGTGGTGGTACTCGGATATTGCCTTATCCGAAAAGTGGTACAATGGGTGAAAAGGTTGAAAAGCCCTGCTATAGTAGAACTTGTGGGCAACTAGTGGCCCTCCAGGGAGAGCTACGTTATGACTTTTATGGGTCCTAGGCATTTTGGTCTTTATGAACCTCTTCCTCTAGAACAGGGGTGAGGAACTATGGCCCTTTTATGACTTGTGGACTTCAACTCCCAGAATTCCTCAGCCAGCCATGCTGACTCAGGAATTCTGGGAGCTGAAATCCACAAAATCATAAAGGGGCCATAGTTCCCCACTTCGGCTCTAAAAAAATAATTCAGATAGTCCTCATTTTGATAATTGGGACCAGCATCTCTGTCGCTAAGCGATGTGATCATAAAGCATGACATCATGTGATGACATCAAGTTACAACGGCAGTTGCGGCAGTTCCGCTTGTCGTTGTTAAGCGAATCCTGCACGATTGTTAAGCATGTTGCCATACGATCGCCATCTGAGACTTCCTGCCAGTTTTTCCACTGACTTTGCTTATCGGAAGCCAGCAGTGAAGGTCACAAATGGTGATCACCTGACCACAGGACACTGCGACTGTTGTAATTGCAAACTGGTTGCCAAGTGTCTGAATCACGATCATGTGACTGTGGGGATGCTGGGATGGCCACAACTATGAGGAATGGTTGTAAATATCCTTGTTCAACTCCATCCTAGCTTCAAATGGTTGCTGAACAAGGGGTCGTTAAGCTAGGACTACACATTTCATGTGATTTTTCAATATTTTCTGGTATATTCTTATAAGTTCTTATGATTTAATGTAACAGATTTATAGGAGGATTAAATTTTCTTGGTAGCATTTAATGTATGATTAAGCTTTTAATTTGCATTGTATGTATATTTCGTTTGCATTTATGTATTTGTATAATACAAGACATGATATTTCTACTTCACTTTTATTCTCTCTGCATTAAAAAGAGGAAAAAAAATTAATAAGTCCTAGGCACTGTGCCTCTTGTACCTAATGGGTAAGTGGGTCCATTGACTACAACAGGGGTCTTCAAACTTGGCCCTTTTATGACTTGTGGACTTCAACTCCCAGAATTCCTTAGCCAGGCATTCTGGCTGAGGAATTCTGGGAGTTGAAGTCCACAAGTCATAAAAGGGCCACGTTTGAAGACCCCTGGACTACAATTTTCAATAATCCAGCCAATGGAGGTGGGTGCAGCAGCTCAGCATGTGGTTGTTGTGGTTGCTCCATCCTGGTGGTCTTCTCTCTTTTCAATTGGAGATTGATCCTTAGGGACCAGCGATGCTTCTAGTTACAGGTAGTTCTTGACTTATGACCACAATAGAGTCCAAAATTTCCGCTGCTAAGCCAGGCAGTTGCTCATTGAGTTTTGCCCCATTTTACGACCTATTTTGCCATAGTTGTTGAGTGAATCACTACAGTTGTTAAGTGAATTGTATGGTCATTAAGCGAATCTGGCTCTCCCCCCCCCCCCCTTGACTTTGCTTGTTGGAAGCCATCTGGAAAGGTTACAAATGGTGATCACAGGACAACCATCAAAAATACATGCCAGTTGCTAAACACCTGAATTTTGATCACGTGACTGTGGGGATGGTACAACGGTTATAAGTGTGAGTGATTTGTTTTCAGTGCCGTTGTAGCTTCAGATAGTAACTGAACGAATGGTTATAAGTCAAGGACTACCTGCATAGGCAGAAGGCACCATCAACTATTCTTGAGGCAGAGGCTTTTGAAGCAGGCTTCCTCCTTGCGTGTGCTCATGGGCCCAGGCACAGAAGGTAAAAATCAAAGCCCTCCTTAAGATCCAGATTGTGGTTCTTAAGAACTGAACAATATTTCTCCAAACACCTTCCGGATGATGGATTTGAATTGTCTGATTTATAGCCTGCATAGCCCTAAATGACAGCTGGTGTCCCATCCAAAACTCACTTTGAAGCCAGAAGTGAGAGTAGCTTGTTTTGCTCAAGGAGATTAGCTCTCAGTTGGCGTGCAATGAACGGGAAATTTATGCGGGTTATTTTTGAAATTGAACTCCTGGCAGAGCATCTAAAATGCTCTTTTATTAGCCAAACCGTCTTCGCTATGGTTAGATTTCTCCCACAGGCATCTAATTGGATTTTCTCTTGATTTTCATCAGCAGATGTACTCGTCTGCCTCTTTCACTTATGGCTACATTCATTGAGGGATCTTTTCAAACACAGCTGTTTAATCTTTTTATAACCATTACATCCAGTCTTGAATGAATATTGCTGACTGGTTTATTCTGCTTTCCAAGTGTTTTCATAAACAAAAACATATTCTGCCATTCCCTTATCTTGGAAATAATAGAAGGTGTCTTATTCTTGAGGAATGCCTTGCGGGGAGGGAGAGCTGCAGCTGCTCAGGATAAGCGGAAAACACAGTTAACGGAAATCCCTATTCTGTAAATTCCAGGCTTTTGTCTTTGCAGAGGGTGTGAAGAAGTTGTTCTCGGGAGGAACAATGGCATCCAGCAGAGGAGCCTTGGTTACCGTTGGACAGGTAGGAATCCAGAGTCAGTGTTGCCTGTGATCCACTTCTAACTATAAGTAAGAGTGTCCATCTAGGCCAGGGGTAGGCAACCTTGGCTCTTTTATGACTCGTGGACTTCAACTCGGCTGGCTCAGGAATTCTGGGAGTTGAAGTCCACGAGTCATAAAAGAGCCAAGGTTGCCTACCCCTGATCTAGGCCAAGAATGTACAGGTAATCCTCAACTTAACAATAGTTCGTTTAGTGACCGTTCAAAGTTACAACGGCACTGAAAAAACCTGACTTATGACCATTTTTCACAGTTATGACCTTTGCAAAATTCAGATGCTTGGCAACTGGTTCATATTTATGACCGTTGCAGTGTCCCAGGGTCAGGTTGATCCCCCTTTTGCGACCTTCTGACCAGCAAAGTCAGTGGGGAAGCCAGATTCACTTAACCACCATGTTACTAACTTAAGAACCGTAGTGATTCATTTAATGAAGGGTGAGAAGAAAGGTCATAAAATGGAGCAAACTCCATTTAACGACCGTCTTGCTTAACAACAGAAATTTGGGGCTCAGTTGTGGTTGTAAGTTGAGGACTACCTGTAGATACATGTGCGCACATTCATAAAAATGAAGGGTGTGCAAAAACAGAATATTTGAGAAAACTCCAGAATGTTCTGCTCCCTTCCAAGGGGAAAGATCCAGTTTGGTCTACTGGTTAAGGCGCCAGGCTAGAAACAGGAAACTGAGTTCTAGTCCCACCTTACGCATCAAAGCCAATTGGGTGACCTTGGGCCAGTCCCACTCTCTTGGCCCAACCAAGGATGGTGGTTGTGGGGAAAATAGGAGGAGGCAGGAATATTAGATATGCTCACCAGTTTGAGTTACTTATGAAAAATAACAAAGGTGGGACAAATATTGGTGGTTTCCGGAAATAAATTTCCTAAGAGTGATTCAGGATACCCTGAATATGGCATTAGGTCTGGGGCACTTTGAACATGGGATTGATTCAGAAAGCTATGAAGTTGCCTTTGGAATAGCTCAGTTGAATATTCCACTGCTCGTTTCCAGACCGAGCTTAGTAAATGTACCTCTGCTCATTCATGTGTGCCTTACGGACCTTTTGTCTCTTTCCTGCAACAATCTTGGCTACATTAAGATCATAGTGGGGGAAGGATGAAAGTTCTCCCCTCAACTTTCTTGATGTAACTGCTCTGGTTGGGGTTAAAAGTAAAAGCCCTCCACCCTCAGCATTTGCCTGCCGCCCCCCCCCCTCCGGCCTAAGCATGGTTACAGCAGGAGCTAGGGTGTGACTAGAATGCACATTAGGAGAGAAGTTACTCATGTTTTAAAAAGTATATTTCTGTAAAGCCCACTATCCACAGAAGCTTCTGAGTGTGTGTATGTGCCAGTTATGCCCGTTCTAGATCGGGGCACTACTCATGGTCACTCATGCCTTGGTCACATCTTGGTTAGACCACTGCAATACACTCTACATGGGGCTGCCCTTGAAGATTATCTGGAAACTTCAGCTGGTGCAAAATGCAGTGATGAGAGCAGTTATATGTGTCTCTGGTAGAACACACATCACTCCTCTGCTTCATGAGCTGCATTGGTTACCAGTGTGTTCCCAGATGCTGGTGTGGACTTTAAAAGTCCTTCATGGCATTGGGACCAGGTTATTTGAGAATCACTTCTTCCCAATTTCATCTGCCCATCTAATCGGATCCAGCAGAGAGGGCATGTTATAATTCCTTTGCCTAGCAAGCTACATTTGGTGGGCCCTGGATGATGGGCCTTCTCTGCTATGGTGCCCACCTATGCAATCTTCTCTCCCCTAAGGTGACCACTATTGAGTCTTCTTGAGGTCCCACAAAACCTGGTTATGCCAGCAGGCCTGGGTACTCTAAAGCAGGGGTCCCCAACCTCCGGTCTGTGTACAGGTAACGGGCCGCGACATGCCAGCAACCGGTCCGCACAAACAAGCAAAGCCCCATCCGCAAGATGCAGGCAGCACACAAAACCACGCACCCTCCGGTCCACGGAAAAACCTCTCTCCACGGAACCGGTCCCTGGTGCGCCAAAGGTTGGGGACCTTTGCTCTAAGAGATGGGAGAACTTTTTTTAACAACCCTTCATCTGCTATTCTTCGTATTAGTTTTTATACTTTTTAACGTATTTATTGTTTTTAGCTCTGTTGTACACTGCCCAGAGTCACTTGTTTGTGATGTGGGTGGCTATATAATTTGGTTTAATTAATTAAGAAAACAAATACTCAGTATTTGTGTTCTCCTTGTGGGCTTTTAATTTGCAGCTGGTCAGCCATTATGGAAATTCTGGACCCACTTTTGATCAAGCAAAGCTCTTTCTTAAGTTCTTATATCGTGTAGAAATTCTGATCATTCCTAAATCTTTGTGATTTTAAAAGGTGAGACAATGGTATTCCATGGTGGCCAGAAATGTGTAGCCATGTGACTTCAGCTTTCCTACTTAGGATATTTAAAGTATTTTAAGCTTCTTTCTTCTCTGCTTCTCATCCAAGAGAACAAAAGTTAACAGACTGGCTGTAATCCCTTGTATTCTGTCTGTGTTTCTGGGACTGCAAAAAAATAATAATAGTGGAGGCTAGAGAAGGTTACAGGAGGAGGAAGGTTGTCCTTTGAGGAAGATATGTAGTACTTCTACATATATTTCTACATATATTTCCAAATATTAAAAAGTGTTTTTTTGGAACACCCGGTCTACCCAAATATGGAAAGGAAGCTTTTGCCTTTTTCAGCCCCAATCTAGGAGCTATCCCAGGCAGCAGTCGCTACTGCAACAAATCATTTCTATGTTAAATTTGGATTGCCAACAAAGAGTTAAAGGGAGACTAGTATAGCTATTTCGAAATAGCTATACTAGTCTCCCTTTAACTCTTTGTTGGCAATCCAAATTTAACAAAGAAATTTCCAAATATATACATATTTGGAAAACTATTTTCCTGAGCACCAAAAGGCAAGACAAGAAATAATGTTTGGAAACTAACCAAGGAAAGAAGCAACCTAGAACTAGGGAGAAATTTCCTAACGGTGAGAGTAATCAACCAATGGAATGGCTTGCCTTCAGAAGTTGTGGGTGCTCCATGACTGGAGGCTTTCAAAAAGAAACCGGACAACCATTTGTCTGAAATGGTATAGGGCAGGGATAGGCACCCTTGGCTCTTTTATGACTCGTGGACTTCAACTCCCAGAATTCCTGAGCCAGCATGGCTCAGCATGGAAATCTCTCTTTCCCCTCAGCATGGCTGGCTCAGGAATTCTGGGAGTTGAAGTCCATGAGTCATAAAAGAGCCAAGGTTGCCTACCCCTGTTATAGGGTCTCCTGCTTGAACGGGGGATTGGACTAGAAGACCTCCAACATCCCTTCCAATTCTGTTATTCTATGTTCTATGTTCCTTTTCTGTAGGGAATTATCTCTGTATGATGGCATCACACTGGGGAAATTGATGACAAAACCACAACAGGGTTATAGGGAACATAATCTCACAGTCCAGTCACACCTTGACATCTTTGCTGGCTTTAGATGTTTAACAATTGCAATCTCTGGCACCTTTGTTTTTTGGTAGTCCCAGTGGGAAAGGAGAGGCTCTTCACAGATCCATTGAGGGCTCCAAACTAAAATCCCATAAACTCATAGCTGAGGTGCTTGAATGTCCTTGTTCTACCTGATCCCTGGGGGTTTAGCCGAAGTTTTGAGCCTGTCTGCTTAGTTTCCAAATCTGCTCATTACCCTCACAAACAGCCTTATTGTTTTCCGTTTCTTTGCAGCTCGCTTGCTATGACCAGGCAAAGCAGTTGGTTCTTGGGACTGGTTTACTCGCTGACAATATTTTTACTCATTTCCTGGCCAGTTTTATTGCCGTATGTATATATCTGTGTGGGTGAAAAGTCAATTAGGGTGTGTATTTGTGTGCCGTTATAAGAATGATCGCTACTTATGTTAATGTTCAAGGGTTGCTCTGCCAGTTCCTTGGAAAGGGAAGTTCAGCTTGTGTCCCAGAGCTGCCAATGCTGGGAGTAGGCTGGATTGCTTCATATAGCCATGCCTTTTCTGTGTGCCTTGCTCCTGCATTTTAATTTTAAGAGGGAAATGTCTGCTGATTAAGAATAATCACTTTGTAAGGTTAAAGTGGTAGATAAATATCTGCACACAGGTGGTGGCTCACCAAGGCAAATAAAACACAGAAGCACTTGGCATTGCTACTTTTTCCTCCTTATCTGACGTTTTAAAAAAATATGCAAGGCCCAAATGGCAGACTTGACAGGAGACTTTGGCTTACTTTGGATCAAAAGCTATTCTGATTTACATAGATACAAGTTCTCCTTATTTTAATCAGCTGCTAAAGTGCACCTGCGGTATCCACATAATTTGCAAAGGTATGTTTTGTTTAACCAAGCTTTATTGTCTGTATTTACATTACATTCTAGCCATAGGCAAGGAATTGCCAATCCAAGTCCCATTTTTACAGGCCTTGGAGCCCCCAACCAGGATTTCTGAAAACAAGAGAATTTTTTTGCCATTTTAGCTAGAAAACGGGAAAATTAACAGTGTTTTAAGTATGGTCCTTCATCACCCTAAAGTGCTCATTTGTGTCAGAATTCATGATTTACAAACTACCATGGCTGGACTCCCATAGATGTTCTAATGTAGCCAGAAGTGATGCCAACTTTGAGCATTCTTGACTTGGGCAAGGTTTGATAAAGGCACAAGAAGGTCATTGAAAGGGAAGTGTAACTTCTAGGAAATGGTGTCATATACTTTATATGAGAAATGGGGTTTACAGATGACTTCAAAGACAAAAATCATTAGCTGTCAGGGTGGCTGTCCCAGCGATGAGATCAGAATATCAGGAGGCTCTAGAGCAGTGTTTTTCAAACTTGGCAATTGAAAACGTGTAGACTTCAACTCCCAGAATTCCCTAGCCAGCATGTTGGCTGGGGAAATCTGGGAGTTGAAGTCCACACATCTTCAAGTTGCCAAGCTTGAAAAACCCTCCTTCAGAGGGTAACAAAGTTTCCGGTTCTTCTATAATAGATCATGCAATAACTCCAGAAGCTCTAACTTGTTTGGGATGATGTGAGTTGTAATTGAACACATCTGAAGGGGGTGAAGTCAGAAAAGACTTCTTTTCCATTTTAAGCCTTTCTAACTGAAAAATACTGATTGTCCTTTAGTTTCATGCAAGTGGTTGGCTGTAATGGCCTGCCTACTTCTAAGTAAAAAGACTTTTCCCATTTCTAATGCGGCTGGAGAGATGTGGTGCATTGTGCATACCCTTTTGGTATAAGATAATTTGTATTCCGTTCCAGCTAGAGCACAAGCCATTTCTCCTCCATGCAACATCTAAGATCAGTCTGAATCTGTTTTGTCATCCGTCTTTTTCTGAACTGCAGGGAGGATGTGCTACATTTCTGTGTCAGCCCTTGGATGTGCTAAAAACACGACTTATGAATTCCCAAGGCGAATATCGGGTGAGTGATCGGATTGCCATGACTGCCAGCTTTCTGATTCGTTAAGAGAAGAGGTGCTCACATTAAACATCAGCGGCTAGGCATTGCTGCCTTTGGCATCACAGCCCTGTGGTTTTCAGCATTGTTCAGTTCTTGGATTTCATTAAATAGCTAGAAATGAAACCTTGTGTGAATCTGGGTGGGTTCTGAAGATGGAGTCAAATCAGCATGCACTGAGTTATTCCCATTTTGTTTCAGGGTGTCCTGCACTGTGCAGTGGAGACGGCCAGGCTTGGGCCATTGGCTTTTTATAAGGTAATACAGGAGAGATGGGAGCCACAGTGAGTAACCATGGCATATAGATCAAAGAGGAGCATAAGAATTTGCTTAGAATTTCTGATATTCCTGTGCATTCCTGTCCTAGCAAGCGCTGGCCTCCATACTGTTTCTGTCTGATTGTTTACCTTCATCAAAACATGCAAGGTGGTCTCCATCTTTTCTCTCCAGCGCTTAGCTATTGGTGGCAACTCCACTTATTGATTTAGGGCTGCTACCAGTTATAGACAAGACACAGAGGAACAGAATATGCAATATGTAGCAATATTCTACAATGAGTCCTCATGTGTCATATGCCTTCTGATTCCTAGTCCTACCTTGCCTTCTTATGTCAATGTGTATTGGAGAAGGTGTGACCTGCCGTATGCAGCTGAAACTCCACAGTGGACAAAAGCTGATTTTCCCTCTTTTCCTCTTCTAGGGCCTTGTTCCTGCCGGCATTCGCTTGGTCCCTCATACTGTGCTCACCTTTGTCTTCCTGGAGCAACTACGCAAATACTTTGGCATTAAAGTAATGACCTAAAGGAGAAGAGACTTGTTAGAGTAAAAAAAAAAAAAAAAGATGGGGAACAAGGACTACAGAGTCCCAGAATGGTTGGGTGACATATTCTTTCCCTCCTTGAGGGGCAGGTATCCCCTTCACTGCCAGGGCACTATCTGACATCTCACACAAAGTCCTTGTTTGGCATCTGCTCTTGGCCAGTTCTTCAATATGGTTTGGTACCTACTAGTGGAGTAGCCCTCTAGGATTTTCAGTGACCAGTCCCGAATGCCTCTCTTCTCTGCCCATCACCACCCAAGAGCTTTTCAGTGTTGGAAGGCTTGCTTATACCATAGCATTCCTCATTAACCTCCAGCCTCTCTGTCTCCTGGCCATAATAGCCAGCATTCCAACAGACACGTCTGATTTATTTCTTACTAATATGCTTTCCTTTTGTGCTGTCAACAAGCATGTGCCTCGTTCAGAAGCCCCCCCCCCTTTCATTGCTTTCTAGTCTCATGTATAGCAATACCCTCTTCCCATCTGTGTGGGGATTCCTTTCTCCCCAAGCAGAAGGGTGTTGGCCCTTACGTGGGAGGGAGATCCTTCATCACAAGTTTGCCCCACTTCTAAATGTTACAATTAGGGTTCTGGTGACTGCCCAGGACAGTTGATAGCAATATCAGGCAGGCAGGGGCCTTGACCTAGCAGGGTCTCCAATTATTATTCAATAATGTGGAGAGAACAATGCTTTTCTCACTCTGTCCTGCCTGCTCCCTGTCTCCTACCTCAGTCTTCATTTACTCTTAGAGCTGCAGTCCAAGGAACAAGTGTTTTATTTTCTGGGATTGGAAGTGACATTGGGCAAGTGACGTCCTTCCACACACCCCAGTCCATAGCCAGTCTAATATCACTCTTCTCCTTCAGTTGCCTCCTTAAACTTGTTCAGCCAAAGCCTTCTGAAACCAAAGGACCTTATACTGATGAGAGGCTGCCTTGGAAACTCCCACCTAAGAGGGAACAGGTTTCCTAAATGCACGTGGATCTTCTCCTGTCCTGTGAATGGGCAGTGGAACTGCCCACAAATTCAAAGATGGGAGGTAAAACTGGAGAGGCCTTGTGAGGTCCTTGGAACAATAATAATAATAAAAAAAGTAGCCTAGCAGATGGGCTCCTTATTGTCCCTGTGGGATATGGGTTTCGGTGTCAAGTCAGAAGACCATCAATTTTTTAGAGTAACTACAATATATATGTTTGTCAAGCTATTATCCTGAGCCTTTTTGGTACCACTGGAAGGAGCATCAAAGGCTATGGAATCTTCCCAGATTCCCTTGCTTTTACTGTGACGTCATCCAGATTCTACTGTAACATTGATGTATTCTTTGTTTATCTGTCTCGGAGCCTGTTTAATGAAACGATTTTGGGATGTCTATTGATGTTATCCTCCACCAGCCTATGGGAGGGCTGCTGGCCACATTCAGTGTGCCATTCTGGGGGAGATTACTTTGTCAATTCCAAGAATCGGAGCCAATGATCAGCACTTTAGGAATCATGAAAATAAAATGATTGTGCAAAGCAGGTGTTGTTCATTTCTGGATCATCAAACAATCCTGTATGCTGCAATGTTACATTCCAGAATTGAACTTGCAAATACTTCAAGAAATAATTGTATAATGGTTGCAGAGAGAAGTGGGTGGTGAAACTGAATTGGGAACATGGATTAATTTTCCACAGGAATTAGTTTTCAAAACTGCAGAAATGTTTTGAGAAATTATCTTTCTAAATGATTTTTAATATTTGGATCACCAATAATTTATTGAAATTTCACTGTAATTATAGGAGATGGTCTGACAGTAGTATTACTAATTAAGGACTGGGATATGTGGAATCACATGACTCATCTACTGTCCATTTTGACAAAAACACCAATCAGCCAATAATTGAGAAAGACTGCACAAAGATTTGCCCATGCAGTTAAAGCAATTATTTTACATGAGAAATAAAAAGAAATAGAAGGCAGGAGCTTATTATGAATGGTATAGCAAAACCTTATAAGATCCTGGTAGCATTAGCCATTTGTCTTATTGAGACAATTGAAGAGATCTTGCTTATCTCTTTAACCTTCTCAGAATTTTTCTGTGATTAAAGGAGAAGTTGATGAAATCCCTACATTGAGTAAGGCAAAGTTTAATTCTTCGGGCTGAGAGAATCACCAGTCATAAAGAAACTTGGCTTTGAATTTGAGCTAGCTCTGCTCTGTGACAGGCAGAGGCCAGGATTACTGAGCAGTTCCTAAAATGAGTACTGAAAAAGATAGGATGGTGGGTACTGCTATTTCCCAAGCTGTGCTCAGTCATGGTATCCATGCCTGAATGGTGCACGGTCCACAGCCACTACATTGCTGGAAACTTTTGCCACGCTACGGGCCTTCGCATGTGTGGCCTGCCTCACAGATGAGTCTGGGAGGAGCTGCCAATTAAACTGGGAGTGAAAGCATGTGTTGGTGAAGTTTATTGATCCTTGGCATAGCATTTTGTTCAAAGTGTGGCTGCTTTGAGCAATGATCCAGTGTCAAGAGGTAGAAATCTCCTGTGGGACAATGTTTTCCAATCCTGGCAACTTTGAGATGTCTGTACTCCAACTCTGGAGTTGAAGTCCAGACATTTAAAGTTGCCAAGATTAGGAAACGCTGCTGTAGGATCTGTTAGTGATTGAGGCATCCTGAGGAGTAGAAAGGGGTCTAAGGAATCATGCTTCCTTTGCAACCGTCACTAAATGGGCCCCTGAGCCTTTCTGGGATCAGCAAACACTTTGGTTGCACTGGTTCTGTCACGTTGAATGTTTGACCTCTTTTGAGTGCAAAGGAACACATGAATATTGTGTTCACAAAAGAGGGAAGGGGGACTTCCTCACCTTGCCCAGCTTGGCACTCCAGTACTGAATTGATGGATGATGCCTCTAACATTGGACCTGTTGAGATGGTGCAGGCGCCCTTGCCACTCAGCAGATGGAGCTCAAGCATTGATGGCTCCCACCATGTTAGCACTGGAGACAAAACATGCAGCGCCTGGTTTTCAATTTTCAAGCTTTTTTTTTTTTTTTTTTTTGCACATACATATTGTGGTCTGGATCAGGCCAACTCTGGTTGCAACATGATGACAGGGAAGCTTACATAGTTCGATGTTCCCTACAGAAGTTTAGCTCTACAGGGAAGTATGAAGTGATTGTACCGTAGCTATTGGAGATTGCCAGGTGTACATGGTACAGCTATGTTTCCCAGGAATTTGGATCATTGCTGCATAGTGAAAATGAATCGTGCTTTAATCTAGCATTTTCTGAGAAGCTAGCCCTTGTTAATTTCTGGTCAGTGTGTTTTGAATTCAGAAAATTGTGCTGAGCAAATTGGTTTTAACATGGGTAAAACCCTAATTTATTCTGTAGATAAACTATAGTTAAATCATAGGTAAGTTCATCATGTAAACACAGCCTATGTGTAACTGGTGTGTGCTGGGTAAGTGTATACAGCTGGCCCTTACATATGATTCTGCATTGAGCACTCTCCAGTGTTGCTAAAAGCTGAGCTCTGTTTGGCTCGGCAGCCCATTCTATCTAAAATGTGCGATATGACAATAGAGTGTTTCTGCCTCAGCAGCTCTTGGTTCTTAAGATGGGCCAAGCAATGTGGCATTTTTCAAGGGACAGAACCAGAGAAAGCTGATCCTGCTTCTCCCTCCCCCCCCCATTAGTGGGTCTTGAATATTCTAAATGAAATATTCACTTGCAACATGAATGAAACATCACTTCAGCTTTTGAAGTCTTTCAACTTGGCACTGAAATATCTTTTGAGATATTCCTTAATGGGTTTTCTATTATTAATATTATGGGATTAATATGGATCTGATCCTTTGTCAGTGTTTAAATTGGATTTTAGATTCTGTTCACTCTTGAAATCCCATTTTAAATTAAGCTGAAAGAAAACAAAGACACCGATTGCCTAGTTCACACATTATAGCTAAGCCACAATGCAAGATTCCTGGTAGTCCTCAACTTACAAGTACTTGTTTAGCAACCATTCAAAGTTAGGGTTTGAATGGCACTGAAAAAAGTGACTTCTGGCTGGTTCTCACACAACTGTTGCAGCATTCCCATGGTCACTTGATCAAAATCCAGGCACTTGGCAACCAGCATGTATCTATGATGACTGCAGTTTCCAGAGTCATATTTGTGATTGTCATTTGCAGCCTTCCCAGCTGGCTTCTGACAAAGTCAGTGGGGGAAGCTGGATTGCCTTACCAATCGCAAGATTCTCTTGACTTAACAACTACAGTGATTCACTTGGCAACCATGACAAAAAAGGTCGTAAAATTGGGTGCGACAAGTTAACAACCACCTTGCTTAGCAGTAGAAACTCTGGTCCCAGTTGTGATTGTAAGTTGAGGACTGCCTGCATTGTGCAAACATGCTGATTAAAAATTTGAATCTAGCTCCAAGGGATCAAGTGGCAAAAAAAAAAAGTCAAATTCCAAAACCCCTCTCAAAATATCTCTGCTTTCGTGGCCATTTCAGTGTGGATTTAATTCACAAGCTGCCGTGTAAAAAGACCCGAAAGAGAAAGGGATTTTCTCTGTCACATTCAGATTGCCATTGTGAACATTTCTTCCAGGTCACTGTAACTCTATAGGAAGTAGCCTTACGGAGGAGACAGATCTCCTACATCTAATTTAATTTCTGGATTTATTATGGATGGGGAGGGGTGGTGGTGGTGGTGGAATGCATGTTGAAACCAGAGGTGGGATGATGCTTAGGATCTTTGTTACTTCCAAAGCTATGAAAAGTTGGGAGGATGAGGCAATTTTTTTGAGTCCTGATTTTCAAACTCTCCTACTGAGGAGAAACTATGTCATATGCAAGTTCCCTTAGCTAAAATATATTTCAGACTCGGATCTTGCTTTGTGTTGACACTCCATAAGAATTGCAGATGATACGTAGTAGGCGTGGCTGGTAATACAGGGACATCACTGGGAGGAATGGGAAAGCTGAACTATTCAGCATTTTGGGGGCTGCATTTTTGAAAGATTAGTGCTGGCCCACCTGAAAACGATCCCGGATCTGCTGTTAGACCCCTTGCAATTTACCTACCAAGCAAATAGATTGGCAGATGATGCTGTTAATATGGCTCCGCACTACATCCTAAAACAGCTTGAATCTCCAAGGACCTATGCAAAGGTCCTTTTTGTAGATTTCAGCTCTTCATTCAATACCATCATTCCAGATATTATTCTAACTAAATTGATTCAGCTAGCTGTGCCTGACCACACTTGTAAGTGGATCATAAGCTTTCTAACAGACAGGAAGCAGCAGGTGAAGCTAGGCAAAAATCACATCAGATAACTGTACAATTAGCACAGCCCCCCCCCCCATGACTGTGTGCTCTCTCCACTTCTCTCTCTATACCAAGGACTGCATCTCAAAGGATCCCTCTGTTAAAATACTGAAGTTTGCAGATGATACAATTGTGATTGGTCTCATTTGAGACAATAGCCTTGTGGTGTGGCCAGAACAATCTTGAACTGAACACAGTCAAAACTGTAGAAATGATAGTAGATTTTTAGAGAAGCCCTCCTATTCTACCACCTCTTACAATACTAGACCACACAGTATCAACAGTAGAGACCTTCGAGTTTCTGAGTTTTATAATATCTCAAGACTTAAAATGGACACCTAACATCAAAAATGTCATCAAAAAAGCACAACAAAGAATGTTCTTCCTGCGCCAGCTCAGAAAGCTCAGAGTCCCTAAGGAGCTGCTGATATAGTTCTACAAAGGAATTATTGAGTTTGTCATTTGCACCTCTATAACCGTCTGGTTTGGCACTGCAACCAAACAAGACAGACACAGACTTCCACGGATAGTTAGAACTGCAGAAAAAACAATTGCTACCAGCCTGCCTTCCATTGAGGACCTGTATACTACATGAGCCAGAAAGAGGGCTATGAAAATATCTACAGATCCCTCACATTCTGGACATAAACTGTTTCAACTTCTTACCACAAGATGACAATATAGGGCATTGCACACCAAAACAACTACGTAGACACAAGGACAGTTTTTTCCCCCATGCCATCACTCTGCTAAATAACTAATTCCCACAACACTATCAAACTACCTAGTAGGGCTGTATTACTATTATCATTCTCATCTTTTCTATTACTTATTTCCTATCTTCTTATGACTATAACTTTGTTGCTTGTATCTTACAATTTATATTAATTGTTTTATTTAGTATCCTAGTATGATTTATGTTGATTGCTTATTTAATATCCTATGACTACCACTGAGTGTTATATCTTATGATTTATGATGAATGTATTTTATGATTATAATCATGATTTATCACTTGTTGCTTATATGTACACTGAGAACTTACGCATCAGAGACAAATTCCTTGTGTGTCCAATCATACTTGGCCAATAAAGAATTCTCTTCTCTTCTCTTCTCTTCTCTTCTCTTCTCTTCTCTTCTCTTCTCTTCTCTTCTCTTCCCTACCTTTCCCTACCCTACCCTACTCTACTCTACTCTACTCTACTCTACTCTACTCTACTCTACTCTACTCTACTCTACTCTACTCTACTCTACTCTACTCTACTCTACTCTACTCTACTCTACAAGAAGTGCAGATGATACACAGTATGTGTCGTTGGTAATACAGTGACATCACCGGGCAGAGTGGGAAAGCTGAACTATTCAACATTTTTGGGTGGGATAAAAAGAGACAAAGTGGCTGCATTAAGCTTTGTATGCAAAAACTGCAAAGACGGGTGCTGTTCAAAATTGGTAGGTTTGTCTGTTCTTCAGTGGGCACCGTCTGGAGATGATCTTGAGACTGAAAAACTAGATCTGGGGGGTGGGCTCACTGGTGCGGCTCTTGTTCTGCCATCCCAGCATTCAACTTGATTTTGGTTCAGGTTAGTAGCAGTGTGCCTAAATAAGGTAAATGAAGGTATCAAAGTTTGTTGCAAACTGCCCCAGATTTTTCCAACTTGGGTACTTATTCCTTTTTCAAGCCAGCTTATGTACTTAGTTAAATCTGATTGTAAAATTTTCAGATTACATATAAAGAACAGTGTCTTTTCCTGATCCATTATAACAAATGTTCCTTCATGTACAACATATAAGGGAATTGTTAAAATATAGCATATTTATGATGTGCTTTTCAATATAAATAGTTTGTGTGTGTGTAAATCTCTCTCTCTCACACACACACACACATGCACACACACACACATATAAAACCAGATGTCATGTGTTGCAAGGCACATGGTAATGAAATAGTACCAGGCTCTATTGGACAGGAGTAAAATTTTGAACATTTCAGCTGCATGGTATGGAAAAGTGATACAAATTGGACTTCTATAGTCAAATTAGAATTCCGTCACTCAATTCCCTAATGAGCTATGAAATTAGAATCCCTTGCTCATCATCTCTTTTCCTAACCTGGCTCATAGGGCTAATCACCTGAAGGTTTCTAGGAAAAATATTATTAATAATAAATAGATATAGATAAATATAGATGTATATTTATTGGACTGGCATGAAACATGCTCCAGACTTCATGCATCCCTTTTAAATTTAAATAAGTATATAGTGTCAAGTTTTATTTTCTTTTTCAAACAATGGGATAGGTTTTCCAAGTGAGGAATGAAGACACAGATGTTGTTGTTACTGTTTTGTTGTTACATTTCTTAGATTTATTGCTGAATTTTTCACCAATGTGGCTCCCAAAGCAGATATCAGCCTGCTGGAAAGTTTTGTGAGTGCACCAAACCAGACAGCGTGATGCCCTTTTAGAGTTTCTTTGGCTTGAAGCCGGCACCCCAACACAGTAGGGGAGAGAAAATGGACAAGATGTCACTGGCCAGCAACTGCTAATTGGGTGATAGCAGCCAGCCATGTTCTTCAAAGCAGAACACAACTCATTTCTGTAAGCTATTGTCACTGGGCACTTAAGCTCTCCTCCCTCAGTTTCAGGAGATTTTAAGAACAATCTGTCATTTATTTGTTTCTAGAAAAGGAAACAGCAAGGAGAAGGTGGAAGAGAAACACAACAAAGCTTTTTAAAGCTGTCTCTTATGACCCTGTCCAGAAATTATGGTAGGCTTTGGAAATTTTTCTTTCTGATGTCTTGGGAGGTGAGTTGGTTGACTACAAATGGTACAGCACCTTTTCTGTGGCTGCATTCCCAGATATCTTTCTCTCCTTAATATATTTCTGCAGAACCAGCTTTTGGACATTAGAGCAACTTTTCCTGCTTCCGTTGTTTATGAACTGTAATCCTGTACTTGCCTAACCAGTTGAGTTCAGTGGAATGTAAAAGTTTAAACGATTTCATTGAGTTTGGATCTTTCTAATTTATGAAATCTTGATCTTTGGTTCACCAAAGAAAACCTGCTAAAATATCATACAATTTTATAATTTTTCCCCTTGTACAGTAGGTTATTTATTGTTACCAGAATATACTGTAATTCCAATAAGTAATTTTTAAAAATTCCTAAATTACTGGAATTTGGATTTGTTGGGTGAAATGGCACATTCAGGACAGTAACAAAAATACCTCAGAATAATGATTCGGTGTGTGCTTAATTGTGTACGAAAGATCCAAACTCAATGAAATCCTTTAAACTTTTACATTCCACTGAACTCAACTGGTTAGGCAAGTATAGGATTGCAGTTCATAAACAATGGAAGCAGGAAAAATTGCTCTAATGCCCAAAAGCTGGTTCTGCAGAAATATATTAAGGAGAGAAAGATACCTGGGAATGCAGCCACAGAAAAGGTGCTGTAACATTCGTAGTCAACCATTTCACCTCCCAACTCAGTAGGGGTTTTGCTTTTGCTTGAGAAGACTTACATAAGATTCACTGATTGAGAAATTTGGGTGATGGTCATTAGCTCCAATATCTTTTAGAAGTCCATATTATATCTTCTGAGATTTAATATCGAGGGAAGTGATTGATAGACAATTACTACCTATAATATCCAAACTGGATCTTCAAAAATTAGCATCCAATTGGCTATGCACAAAAAGAAAAAACACTCTAGTGACACATTAAAAACAAATAATTTAGTTGGGGGTAGAATATGAATGAGGAGTAATACTTGGCTACAAAAAAAGGCAGATACATTTCGGTTATGTTGTTTTCAAATGACAAGAAGCAATAGTACTATGTACTATGTTCTCCTTTCGTCAAGTCCTAGCTTGAATACTGGGTCCATGTCAGCCCTACAAAGTAGACCAAATCAGGAAATCAACTCCACCGAAGACTAGAACTATATTTCATTGCAATAGCTATAATACCAGAATCTCTCAGAGTCTGCCTGGGACTCTCCTTCCCTCCCTCTTATACTCTAGGCCGGGAGTCAGGGGGCAAATCTGAGTCTCTCTCTATAATACTCTCTCGCTTCTCAGTGCTGAACACATGTTTCTTCTGAATCTGGTGTTTCCTAATGGCTTCTGGATTCTTTCTCCAAGGCCACCTCCCTGGTTCCCTACTATCCAGTTCAAGGTACTGCCATTCAAGAGGGATTAAGGCAAATTAAGTCAGGTTGAAAGAAGGACTGAATGATCAGGAAATGGAAACTGCTTCCTGAGGAAGCCGTGAGGAAACAGGAGATAGAGTAGAAAAGATGAGGGGGTATGATAACACTTTTTAAATACCTGAAGACTATCACAGGGAAGAAAACATGATATATTGTTCCAGAATGCAGGACACAAAATAATAGATCTAAGTTCCAGGAAGGCAGATCCTTTTCAAATACCAAGGAGAAAAGTGACTAATGCTAAATTGGAGTGGAACCCCCCCCCAAAAAAGAAATGCTGGGCTCCCCTTGATTGGATGTTTTACACAAATTAATAGCCACCAGTGAGTGATGCTGTAATTTGGATTCCTACACTAAGCAAAAGTTTGGACTTGTTGGTTAAACGGCCTCTTCCAAATCTATAATTCTGTGATTTTAAATTTATCATGACAGAAACTTTCATGAAATAACACTCACTTCACCAGATGAAACCAAAGAAGAGAACTCCCATCCATAAAATATTATGCCATAATGAATGGTCTTCAAGAAACATAAGGCTTTTGTGATAATGGCATCACTCCCACAAATTAAAACATGCTTTAAAATGTTGGGTTTCCAGCCTGTTTCATTTGGGAACTTTTGGATGACCACATCTGGAAATGGACAGCTGAACTGATGGACCTTTGATCCAGCAAGGCAATTTACTTAAATGTCACAAGGCAAATAAAAGAGAGCAAAGCCTGCCTGCTAGCTCATTGAAAGAAGATCCCACTGAATGTCTTTCCCTAACATTGTACATCGCTGGGACAAAGCATTCAGCTAGAGGTTTGTTAGATGATCAGAGAACTTTTTAGGCTTCCACATAAAATGTTCAGCTGCAGAACCAGGAAAATGTCTGCCCAACATCTCCATTTATTAAAGGTTCAAGAATGCAACAGCAGAAATTAGGGTTGCTTAGTTTGCCACTGCCATTGTGAGTGGATAGCTATTCTTTAATATTTCCAGCTGAAAATGATAATTGAATGTCATGAGATCCCTTCTACAGTAGCTTAGCATCATGCACATGTTAGAAAAAACTAAGCATCTTCTCTGTATCATCACCCTTTCTACCGTAATGCATTTTGGATAAAAGATAGTCCACCTCTGATGAAAGCAAGTCTTATATATATCTATACATCCCTAGTGCAGAAATTTCCTACAATTGTATTCAATTGTCAAATTCAGATTGCTGTGAAAATTTACTAATTAATTAGAGTTACTTAATATAATATCTAACTATATCATAAGGTTGTTGTAAGGATATACAAAGGATCCATGTGAAAGACGACTAGTTCCCTGAACTTTGTGATGAAGAGTTAGAAAGGTAGGTAGGCAGGTAGGTAGGTAGGTAGACAGATGGATATATAGAGAGAGCTAAAGAGCTTGAAATAGCTATACTAGTCTCCCACTAACTGTTTGTCAGCCACAAAATTTTGAATATATATATATATATATATATATATATATATATATATATATATATTTGTAAATTAAACAATCTTTGTTTTAAGATTTTTATCCCGGTGTTCGTTTTTATTTGCTTTGTGTGTGTGTGTGTGTGTGTGTGTGTGTGGAGGGAGAGAGAGATGTATAATGCTTCTGTGGCATGCTCATTCCAAATCCAAGGTAAAAATGTACTACATGCAACACAGCCACTTACTCTTTCTTATCCATTATTGTTTTGCTGTAGATACACATTGTTATGATCTTGGGTTGCAATACACTTACTTACTTTATTTGCAGATCCCCTTGGTCAGGATTTCCCAGTCTGGTGCTCTCCTAATGTGCTGGGATTCAGTTTTTAGCATTCCTCTTCTACCATCCAGGCTGGCTAGGAATTTTCAGAGTTGCAATCCCAAATTATTAGTGTAGTGCCAACTGGGGAAGAGGGGCTTGGATTGATCTTCCTCAACTGGTACACTCTGAATGAGTATAATTCTTTCCCCCTTTTTATACTGGTTTTATGCCACACTTTCAAATCACAATCCTTTCCTGTCAGAAAACAGCCTTTGAAACATAATATTTGATGGCAGCGTACTCTTCAGAGGGAGATCACAAGCAGCGGCAGACATGTTGATTTTCTAAAGTGCTCCCGCAACGCTTTCAGGGAATTAAGAATTTAATGCTTACATACAGCCCACAGCCCAGCCTTCAACATGTTACGTTTAAAGTATCTTCCCTCTTCCAGGCTTTAATTTGTGTGAAGGCTCAGCGGAATAACTTAAAACATGACTACAATGACAACATTATGATTTTTGGACATGGTGCGGCACCTCTGACCTGTTGGCCAGGAAGCCAGACTTTCTCCCTGAGGCCTTCCCCTCTCGGTCGTGCAGGGCAGCCAGACAGGTGCTTTGAATCCCAGTTCAGGGCTCATTTGTCATGGAAATGTAAGAGCTGACCAGCTGATGTACCCCCACAGTTAATGCATCTTCTCAGAGGCTAGTAGAAAACAGGGCAGCTCTGGAAAACATGCATTTTAAAAAGGTCTTAACTAGCTTCCTTTTCCAGGGGAGGGGAAGGAAGAATGCTGACATCTAGCCCTGAATAGTGTGTGTTGTCAGCACACAACACAGAATCATAGGGCTGGAAGAGACCTCAGAAGTACTGTAGTCCAACTCCCTGCTCAAGGCGGGAGATCTTATACTCTCCCGGTGAAATGGCTGCCCGGTCTGTTTTTGAAAACCTCCAATGATGATACACCCACAACTCTCAGAGACAAGCTATTCCATTGATTAATTGCTCTTACTGTCAGAAAACTTCTCCTTACTTCTAGGTTGGATCGTTCTTTAACAAGCTTCCATTCTGTTACTTCTTGTCCTGCCCTCAGGTGCTTTGGGGGGGGGGGGAAAGTCAGTCTCCTCTTCTCTGTGACAGCCTCTCGAGTAATGGAAGACAGTTACCATGCCCCCCCCCCTTAATCCTTCTCTTCGATAGCTAGACAAACATTTATCATAGGATTTAGCCTCCAGACCTTTTATCATCTTTGTTGCTCTTCTCTGCACACTTTCCAGGGTCTCGCTTAACAATTGCAGTGATTCACTTAACAACTGTTGGCAAAAAAAAAAAAAAAGATCATAAAATGAAGTGCAACTCACTTAACAACTGCCTTGCTTAGCAGCAGAAATTTTGGGCTCATATGTGGTTGTAAGTCAAGGGCTACTTATATTGCTGCTGGCAGCACAATTTCTCGTCACTTTGCAGCAGTTGCTAAAAACATAACTGGAAATGCTACTGTAGACCTTAATAGCATTTAAGAACTAAGAAGCTGCCAATATTTCCTCCCAAAACTAAGAAAAAAACCCTGCCTTTTTCCATTATGCCTCCTTCCCTGCCCACAATGGACTTCAGTCTCCCAAAATGTTAAGTGCAGCATCTGTCCACCAAAAAGTCCTTTCAGCTAACTTTCATTATTTTGCCCTTGGGCTAAAATAGTAAAAGCCACAGAATTAAAGTACAGTTTGGTCAGAGAAGCAGTCTAGCTGTTTTGCACAATTCTGATAAGCCATTGGTACAATGCTGCTACATCCAGCTCTTTGGGATAAAAATAGCATAAGGATGGGATATGAGACTAACTAGGGAATGATGCCCATATCAGCCCAAACTGGCAAAAAAATGGCCCTCTGGTTATTATCCAACATAATGACTGTTACTCCAATATTATCCAACATGACAGGTTTTACCATTTGCAGCTACTGTTGAATGCTGTCTGTTTAAGACGGGAAACACCACTTATAAGACTGGTTCAGTTTAAGAATGATTAAGGCTGGCTAATTCATGGACTGGAGTTGCAGTGAAGATAACATGGTCAGAGTAAAACAAAAACAAAAACGGTGCTGCCAGGTTTGGTACAAGTGGTGAAGGCCCTAAGCCTGATTAATTTAGCCTCTAATTTAATTTAGCTAGTGTAGCAACTAAGAGCCAGTTTGGTGTAGTAGTTAAGGCATCAAATTAAAAACCAGGAGATTGTGAGTTCTAGTCCCACTTTAGGCATGAAGCCAATTGGGTTTCCTTAGGCCACTTATTCTCTCTCAGCCCTAGGAAAGAGGCAAGGGCAAACCACTTCTGAAATCTTGCTAAGAAAATTACAGGAATTGGTCCAGGAAGTTTCTAGGAGTGAAAACTGACTTGAACACATACGCATACACACACATACAGAGCAATTAATTGAACTGTAAAGATGAAAAAGGAAAAGATGGAGCAGAAAGAATTTTCACATTTGAGTCTGGACTGTACATTACTGATGTATGGCCCTCAACAGATGACGTGTCCTTTGAAAGAAGACAAGTGTCATCCGATAGAAGATAAGAAACTCAAGTACATCATCCCTCATTTTATCTATGTACCACTGAGCACTGATAATATCTATGCTGAGTTCTTTCAATTTCCATTCACTCTCTTACAAGCATTTTTCTTTTCTTTTAAGGCTCTTTGGTTTGCCATAAAGAAGGCTTTGAAGGAAGGCAGCTCGGCCTGCAACAATATTCAAACAGCTGGAAAGTCATCTAGATGTATCTAGAGTATTTAAAAACTTCTGCTCAATATGGAAATATCTCTAAATATCTCCACAGCATTGGACTACGTGTGAGCCCAGAGGCCTGACCTCACCAGCGGTGAGAGCTGACGATCCCGCTTTAGTTGCTTATAGCATACCTGGAAGCTGATTCCTGGGACTGATTTAATGAAGAGCTGGCTTCCTTGAGGGCCAGCCTTGGTCTAGTGGTTAAGGCACCAAGCTAGAAACCAGGAGACTGTGAGTTGAAATCCTGCTTTTGCCATGAAAGCCAGCTGGGTGACCTTGGGTCAGTCACTCTCTCAGCCCAACACACTTCAGAAGGTGGTTGTTATGGTGAAAATAGGAGGAAGAAGGAATACTAGCTATATTAGTTGCCTTGAGTTATTTGTAAAAATAAAAAAGTGGGATACAAACAAACAAATAAATAAATAAAATACTCGTTGGTCTGTTATTGGTCTGTTGTTGCCATCAGCAGTTGCTAGTGGTTTCTTAGAGCCATTTGCATACAAGGTAGCAATTTTGAATAGGAATGGAAAGAAAAACTATCTCAAAGAGCATATTCTTCAATGTACAGAGTAAAGAGAAGGCAAGAAAGCGAGAAACAGACAACTGAATGGAGAGCTATGCATCCTTGGAATTTAAGTGTGACTGTAATAGGTTGCTGTTTAGCAATTAGTGTAATTGCAGAATTACTGATCTGGAACCAAGGCAGAATGTGTTGTGACCTTGCTCAAAATCTATCACATAGATTTAACTTCTAGCCTAAATATCCTAGTAACAACACAGTCCCTCATGCCATATCAGCGGTCAACATTGGCATTGGTGCACCTAGTATATTAGAACATGAGTCTTATTACATCAAGCTTAAGGACGGCCTACCAGATGTTTTCCATAGCAGCTAACCAGATGGTTTGAGAAGCTTACAAACAAAACATAAAGATAATAGCCCTTCTTTTGCATTTACCTCCCTTTTTCCTTACCCCAGCATTTATATGGGAGATTTCAGGGAGCTGTTGTTTTTAAAAGGTTCCTATATCTTTTAAAGCCATTGATGATAATACCAAATACAAATCTTGCGACATTTCCATAATTGTTCTGGGTGTTTTTGAGTGAAATGGTTTTCATTATTCTGAATACTGCCTGGCAATTTAACTGGATTGCTCTGAGCTAAAGTTTTAGAGAATTTTATGTAAACACTCTCAAAGTCAACCTCCTTTATACATATTCCAGTTTCTTCATAATGTTGGATACCTTTTTCTGTGCCTTTTCCAGAAATGCACAGAATTCAGATATACTCATATCACACATTTATTATTAAATAGTGTTTATTTATAGCAAGTCCTTTTAAGTTGTGTGTATACATAACAAATTATTTATATAATGCACAACTTTAACTCAAAACAAACAAATCTGTGCTTCTCCTGAATATGATACAATAATAGATTTTGTCCATCTCAGCAATATCTGAAACCTTAAGAAATTAATCCTTTCTTGGAAGAATTGGAATGGAAGAGTAATCAGACTGTGACAAAACGGCTTTCCTTAAAAGATTACTTCCTTAAAAGATTACTTACTAAGCTTACAACTTTCAACTTTTCTGTCTCAAAACTTTTAAAAGTAGAGTAAGAGACTCAAATTTTAATATTTAACCTCTTACCCCTGGAATGATCCTACTAATTTGAATATAAAGCTGAAAGACCAACAATGCCATCAAATATGAAGGTTTCTTACATTATTTTGTTAATATTTCACTAGTATTTATTTTGTTAGTGTACTGTAGTATGTGAGAAATCACATAATCTGAGAGGACCATTATATTACATTCTGGGACTGTCTATTTACAGCAGGTAAAGGATCTCAAAAAGCTAAACAGGATCCATCTAGTTGGAACCTACAAAGTCCCAGGGCTGCAGAAGTTAAGAAAACATCCTGGAGGAATGTAATGGCAAACGACATCCACACTGTTGCTATGTCAGCTATGTAAGTATAAAGTCACTAGAAATTGAGCTTGACTTGAGGGCTACTACCTTTTTTACTTCTCACACAGATTCCTATATTAGGTTGCAATGTTCATCATCCTCTCCCACATAAATTCTCTTTCTGCCTCCCTCCCTCTCATGCATAACACCTAGTATTTAAGAAAATATGAGTCAGACTATATTACCAGTACCGTACATTATTTGGAATTCCTTGTGTAAAACTCATGGCCAAATTATCTGGAAGACCGTTTATAACCTTTCCAGATGTGCATGAAATTTATCCTTTTCATTACTGTTGCTCAGAGCTGATTTGTTCAATGAGATATATCCAATATATCTTTCCTGTTAATCGCTATCGGTTCAGTTCTGGTCAGTAGCATCATTTTCCGCATAACCTAATATGCATTATTTTGATATTACTAATCTGACCACATTTTCCACTTCATTGTATGAACAATTTTCCTAGAGTACAATCTGTTGATTTCCATTTTAGGAATCTGGAAATACAAAATGATTGGCTCTTGCCCCAAAGATTTTATAATCCTTAATTCAACACAATGGAGACATCAAACAAAAGGGAACCAGAATTTAATACACAGGAGCAAAGAGGGAAGAATATATGCAGTATACTGAGGCAGTACCATTACTCAGTTTTTTAAAGGTAACAACCAAGGTTGTTTTAAAGTGAGGAGACTGATAGTCATTTCAATAATTAAATAGTCCCCATTAGATTATTAATAGGAAAGTTCCCCAGAGATTATAGAAAAATAAATGAGTAACTTCCATGTTGCCAGTAAGAGCAATACGCTAAGCTGTAATTATTTTAATTCTTCTGATTCCTTCTTCCATAAAGCAAAGGAAACAATTTCTGGATCTAATAACAAAGCATATGGTATTGTTGGTTCAATTTTTTAAAAATCATGCATTTTCCCCTTTATTATATTTTGTGCAGAGAAATACTATAAATGCCTTGCTTGGAAATATTGGCACTTGGGAGGGTTAATGCCTCTCACAGGTCTAGTGAGCTTTCCTCCTATTTAAACAGATTGGCAATGTAAAATATTTCTCACCATTCTCCAAGAGTACCTCTTTCAGTTTGCGAACCTGGTCTTTCATAGATAGAATAATCCTATCCAGAACAGGCCAATTTATAATGCCATCTCAAACTTTGTTTTCACAAACACCTTCCAGTTCTCTGGATATAAGCTTAATTAATCCACGTACACCATGACTGAACTAAGGCAATATTCATAAAGAGTACTGTATAAGCTGTTTCGATGTCTGAGGACCAAGAATGAGAGGTCTTGTCATTTGCTACCTCCCTGCTCTACATATCCTTTGACACATGGCGACTGGCATGTTTAGAACTACCATGGATTCCTCTGTTTTGGATTGTACTGGCCTGTAAAAGTCCTGTTCTCCAATTTCTTGATTGTTATTCAAGAATATTGTGTTTTATGCTAGCTCTCACATGTCACACTTTTTTTCTCTTTCATTCAATGTGTCCAATTTTAGAGACTGCCTGGACATGTCCCTGCAGCTTTCTGGGCAAGGTTTTTCAGAAAAGATTTGTCATTGTTTGTTTCCTAGAGCTGAGAAAGAGAGACTTGGTCCAAGATCACCCAGCCAACTTTATGCCTAAAATGGAACTAGAACTCACTGTCTCCTAGTTTCTAGCCTGATACCTTAACCACTACAGTAAACTGGCTCTCCACACTTTTTAAAGTTTGCTAAATCGTAGTACTTGTATTTTAGAAATGTAACCCAGACAACTGTGGCTCATGTTGGTACCTCGCAAAATGACTTAAAACAGCATAATTGAAGTCAAAGGCAGGAAGGGAAAGAGGGAAAAAGAAGGAGCTGGCCTTTGGCCCTGATCTGGATTGGAACTGTAGACTTGAATCTGGCCCCCCCATTTGCTTTTCCCTCCAAATAGGCTCATTTGTCTTACTTTAAAAAAGAAAGAAATGCTAGTTAATTAATGTAACATATAATGGTTTCTATAACCTTTTGTAAAAAGACTTTGGGAATTCAAAGTACAACCTGAGAAATTTTTTTTTAAAGATTTTTAAAGAAAAGACTTTAAGGGGATAGTAAATTGTAGAACTAAAAGAAAGAGTTGATGAGGCAGAATTCCCTTTTACGTAGCCATGCTGATTCTTCCTTGTATGAATTTTTCTTTCTTCTATATATTTACTTATTCTAGCTTTAGTTATATTTCCCAAAATTTTAACCAGCGCAAACATTAATTTAACTAGCCTGTAAAGTCTTCCGCTCACCTACTCCCGTTTCTTTATAAATAACTGGATTGTGCAAACTTCTCTTCCTTTTATTGATTGAGTTTCAAGGGAGATATGTCTTTGCATTATAATCATAAATGGATGATGTATACAACACCAGGGGTCTCCAAACTTGGCAACTTTAAGACTTGTAGACTTCAATTTAAAGACTTGTGGACTTCAACTCCCAGAATTCTTCAGCCAGCCATTAAAGTTACCAAGTTTGGAGACCTCTGTACAAGATCACAGAGATCAACAAAAAGACATTTCGAAGTCAACATGGAGGCACTGACAATATAGTAGTCCTCATATAGCAACTGCCTCATACAGGGTCCATTTGCAGTTATGACCGTGATGAAAAAGTAGCTTTGTAACCAATCTTTGCAGTTACAATCTTCACAGGTCTATAAAGCAAAGGAAAGCTGAAATACTGTAAGCAGTCATAATGTCACTTAGCAACCACTTTGCTTAATGACCAAACTGTTGGTTCCAATTCTGGTTGCTAAGTGAGACTACCTGTATGGGGATTATTTGTGGGTAATAAAACATTGCAAAACAAAGTATCCTCAGATAAGAGGCCTTTTTTTTATAAAAGAGAAATCTGAAATTCATATACTGAATCATACACAAATGGTATCCAGTTATTGGAATTCAAATATTGATTATGCATAAAAACAAAGTTGGGATATGATGCTGAACAGAGCTGGGGGTAGAGTTTAGTGTTTTTTCTCCAAGTATGCAAGCCACATTTTTGGTTTTCCAAGCTTGGATTTATGAGTAGGAATTGACAGGGGAATTGATTCCTCCATTCCTCCTTCCCACGTACCATTAAAAGAGAGTTATTGCTTCTAATTGTCTTGCCCCCAGAACCAGGGACACCTCCTTTCTTTCTCCAAGGCCTTTTTGACCATTCACGTGTCAACGGGTTCACACAGGGGTTAGAAAGTCGAGGCACGCCACGCGGGGGAGACTTGTGGCTCTTGCCCTGGCAGATCTGAACGAGGCAGGGAGGCTCGGCTTGCCCCCGTTACTCATCGGGAGTTTCACGCACGCCGCAGCCCCTCAGTCGGATGATGCGCTTCAGGTGAGAGGCTCCCTCCGTAGTCTTGGCGCCTCCAGCCTCGCCTCTCCCTTAACGGCCGAGGGGGGCTTCGGCGGCCGCAGGGCAGGAGGAGGAGTTGAAAGACCTCGGGGTGAGCTATAACTTGTGGAGCAGGGGAAAGAGAGGCGAGGGAGCCGCTGGCGAGCCGCGGGGGCGTTTGCCGGGCGTCCGGAGGAGGGCTCGGAATCTCTCCGGCTCCCTGCCCACACCTGCTGTCCGAGAAGCGGCTCTCTCCTTGCCGCCTGCCCCGCCCCGCTGCCCCGAGGAGCCAGCCGTCCCCTCCCCCGACCCGCTCAGTGGCTGCTGCGGCGAGTCGCGGCTTTGATAAAAGTTTTTGAGAGAAACCGAGCTTGACAGCCGACGGCGGGTAACAGAGCGAAGCTTTCCGGCCCCGCGACCCTTTTGCCTCGCGATGCGCCCCAGAGGCGCCGAGAACCGACGCCAGCCCGGTAGGTTCGCACCGGGAGACGGGGGGAAACGGCAGCGTCCTTCTTGGGTCAGGAACTGGGGGTCGCCCATTGGAGCCCGGCCGGTTCGAAGGTCCCTGAGCCGCCCGGGGCGAGGGAGGGAGGGGTGGGGACAAAGGTCCTGAGGCGAGTTTTCCGGGGGCCTCGTCGAGGCAGTTCGTGGAAGGGAGCCCTCGCGGCTGCATTTTGGGAGTCCGCTTGGGCTCTCGTGCCCCGGGCTAAGAGGGAGCTGGGCACACGCGCGGCCGGCAGCCTCTTCCCGCCTCCATCCCTCGCTCGGCTGGTCCGTGCGCTTTCCTGGTTGGCGGGACGTCGTGGGGAGCAAAGGGAGTCCGGCCCCATTCGGATCACCCACGCGGAGCAAAACATAATGGGACAACCCCGCCGGGTCCAGAGGGAAAGTGTGGTTGAGGAATAAACGCGAGCAACTTCTGTAACTTTCAACGAGGCAGCAACAAGAGAGCTCCCAAATGTTCCCCGCTTCAAAGGCGCTCCCCTTTGGGGGCCAACGCAGATGGAAAATGTCCGACCCAACGCCGAATATGCCTCTTCCAGTGCGTCGTGAGGGTCGGGGGCTCAGTAAGAAGTAACTTTAGTCAACCCCCTGCCAGAAATATAACTCCTCTTTTGGTAAGAGCGAGCGGGCTTCCTCCCCCCCCCCCCCCTCGCGCCGGCCCTGGAACCGGGCAGGGCAATTCTCACAGCATTATGGGTAGAGCCTGCCACTATTTTGCTGTTGACAATTTGGAGGGGGTAGATGTCGGTTTATGAGGTTGGTTTTATTTATTCCTTAAAATCTATATGGCTGTGGGTGAAGGTTCCTTCTCCGACCTTGTGGCTTGGTTTCTGAACGTTTCCTTACCAGGCTAGGTAACATCTTCAGCAGAGTTTAAGGGATGTCAGTGTTCTGACATGCTTCAAGCCCTTATAAACAGAACACTGATGTCTCCTAAGCTCTGCTGAAAATGTTACCTAGCCTGGTAAGGAAACGTTCAAAAACTAACCCACAAACTCGGAGAACGAACCTTCACCCTCATCCTACACCCCAGCTGTATTCACCACTATACGGCTGTATCAACAGGGACGAACAGTATATGAAGTAGAAACAGTTTGGATTTTTCTTTATAAGTTAAGGTGTGGACAATAGTGTGTGTGCATGTATCTTAGTATGTGTGTGTGTGTGTATACATTTGATTTACAGAGAAATGGTGAATGAGCCTCCACTGTAAATTCAGCTCAGAACTTTATGGCTCTTAAAACCTAACAGATGGATATAGCCTGACTTTTGGTGAGCTGCAATTCACTTCACCCAATGCTTTCGCTGCTGCAATTTCTGCACCTATTTTTTTAATCTTCACCCCATATTGTTCTGCAGGCTCCGCTGTGTCTTTTACTTTAATAGTGCTCCAACACTGACTGCCCTCAGCCTTTTGTCCCTAGTCCATGGCCTGGCCTGGCTTAGTTCATTAATTACCTAACACTTGGCAGAACTTCCACTTAATTAATACTAATGACAATCTGCTGCATGTGCAGAAGAAAAGGTGGCTGCGGGGAGAGCGTGCCCAGGGCTTGAGCAAACAATATTTACCAAAGAGAGTGTCCCATGTGAACTCTTGCACAAAGATGGGAATAGGGAAAGGGGGGAGGGGAGTGCAGTGGACAGTGTTACTGTCCATTCAGGCGATTCAGTCTAAAACGTCTATATGTATAATGTAATCTCACAACACCCCCTGGGAAAATTAAGAAGGATCCTAGGATAGTATCCTTGAGGGGTTTGGCTTCACATTCAAATTAAAGGTGTTAAAAATGATTCTGACGTGGGAATGGATTCCTGGCCCATCTGATGATTGGTGTTTGAGAGTGGCAAAGTCAAGTTAAGAGTTTACCCTATCTTGGCTGGGTTTACTGTCAATATTATTCTTATTAATGTACCATTTCATACAAAATTTACTAATGTGTCAGAAGTAACACACAGTAATCTATGGCACTCTGCAGCAGATTAATGGAATGACAGCAAAATCCTAATCAAGTTAGTAGCTGATGTTTTTTGGCTATAACTGGCACTTATGGGTTAGCTGTTCTGCTCTGGTGACATCCTTAGTGAGAACAAGGCTGGAGGTTGTGGAAATCTGATCATCGGGATATTTAAATGTATTCTTTCTTCATTGTCAGGCAAAGTCAAAACTTACGGCAATTATATCAACTTTTTGAGCCGTGCATAAAGAGCAAACTTATTTTTGGCTCCCAGAATTAGTTCTGACCTCTGACCTTTAGTCCAGATAATAGTGAGGAGGGTTAGGTCACAAGCCTATTTTTTTGCAAGGCTCATTTTCTTCTTTTCAGTTGTGACAACATTTTTTTTTCTTTTTAGCAAATTCTTAGAAAAGCTGCCTTTGAGCCACTAGTTTCCTTTTAATCTATTATTTGGTTCTTTACTATGAAATGGAGCGCTGACATGACCTTAAAATGCTTTGAAAGACTTTTTCCTATTTTTGTAAAATCCAGTGACCAGTCCTTGCCCCTCTGTCCCAGTATAGCATGGACTGGACATTTTGTGTATGCATTTATGTTATACACCGATATCTTTAAAAAGGGAAGAAATAGAACAAACTTGTGGAACAGTCTAGAGTTTTAATGTTTTAATTATACAGAAATATAAGTATTCAAATTATTTGTGAAAAAAGTATATTAGTTATTAATCTGATAGGTATGGCACTTTTTAGAGGACTTTTAATTATTTGAAAACTGTTATATTTGACATAGAGAACAGTAAGCATCAGGGCTTCCATGTCTGGGATGCAATAGACCTAATTACCCAAAGAATATATCTGTACTGTAGTAACATCCCACAGTAGGGACCAGTCTTTCCAGTCTGGTGCCTTGCCAGTACACTAGACTACAACTCCCATTCTCCATAGCCCGTTTTGCATTATATCTCTCTGTACCTCATAGCTTTAAATGGACAAGGGGAGATGCATGTATCAAATCTGTAGAAAAACAGGCTGCAGAAGACTGTTACAGACAGATTCTAAGCTGCACGTTGCCACTGAAATTATAAACATTTCCAGAGACATATCTCTTCTCTAACCTGAACTGTTCTATCTCTGCTTTACATGCTTCTTTTTACTGAAAGATGTCTAATATGATTTGTAAATTTCCCATAATCTTTGTTCCCTTTATCATGAGTATAATTCATTAAAACCTCCATGACTTGGAAGAGATCACCACTGTTTTGTTGCAAAAATAGCGAAGAATCTGTTCTGTGCACGTACTGAGTGATCCTGGTTGTAATAGAGAAAGGTTGTGCATCATGAGGTCATCCATGTTCTCATCTAATGTAACTGAACTCATATTGGAACATTGTTCATATGATACTTCCTCATGTCCCAATTAGCATGAACCTGAGGCTGCACCCTGGGAATTAAGGATGAAGCAGAATTAGCTTTTCTGTTCTTTGCCTGACTCTTTCCCGGTATTTAATTTATAATCAATTGCATTTATTTTTTTTAAATTAAATACTGAATTTAATCAGATCTGAAAGGTTTCACTGGTTCTTTCCGTATATGCTTAGTAATAAAGTTTTCTTTAGGTAAGCAGCATTGGAAAAAACCGTGAACCGCATCTATCGAAGTATATATGAGATACAATACAATAGTCCTGCTTATTAGAGGGGGTTTATTGCATGTGTGCCGAGTTTTAGAGATAGTTAAATGATTGTTCAGCTGCTCCACTGTGTGGCCAAATCAAGATTATTAAACCCCTAATATTTTCAAAATGAAAAAGGTCTTCTGCAGTCACGACATAAGCCTAAGACTGAAAATCAGGCTTGTCAGATGCTATATTTTTTCTATCCTGCTCTATGGAGTAGAGAGTTGGTCTCTGACAGAAGGCCACCTGAAGAGACTAGAAGTATTTGAAATGTGGATTTACAGGCGGCTGTTACGTATAAGCTGGGTGGACAAGATCAGAAATGAGGAGGTTTTAAGCCGCCTGGGAAATCATCAAAACAATTAAAAAACGAAAGTTAGAATATTTCGGACATGTGATGCGACACCCAGAAAAATACGGCATACTCCATTTAATCCTCCAGGGAAAGATTGAAGGCAAACGAGGTCCAGGCAGAAGAAGAACATCATGGCTTCAAAATCTAAGGGACTGGTTTGGACAAAACTCAGCAGCACTTTTTCGTGCGCTGCTGATAAAAACAGGATCGCCAACATGATCGCCAACGTCCAATAACGGATATGGCACAAGAAGAAGAAGAATATTTTCACAGTACTCCTGATATTTTACCATGTCATCAAAAATGCTTGATCATTGGTCTTACACTACCATAATACAATCTTAGCTTGTGCTGGAAAACTTTGACTTAGTTTAAATTAAAAGCATAGTTATCTGTCTGCATCACTGTTCCATTACATGCTGAAAAGAAGAAACGGGTTCATTCAACTCGGAAACAGGCATACTTCCCAACATTGCATTAGAATCTGCGGCCTGATCAGAACAGGTTGCAACTCAAATGAAGTACTAAACAATCTTTTATATATTTACTTGGAAGAAAGTAACCCTTTGTGCAGTGGGGCTTCCAGCAAACCCTGCCTGTGATTCCAGTTGAGCAGAGCAGTGATGGGATTCAGCCGGTTCGCACCAGTTCGGCAGAACCGGTAGCTAATTTTTTGTTGCCCAGGCCCAGAATGGACTTCTGGAAGCAGCATCCACACAGAGAACCGGTTGTTCACATATTTGAATCCCGTCATTGGAGCAGAGCAATCCTATATATATTCCATTCAGAGCATTTTGTGGTCTTACCACTAGAAAAAGCACAGTGACTCCTTTGCTTGCACACCTGCAGAACATAATAAGTGTAATAGGAACACCAGGAGATGTCCTTCTTGTATCTTTCCTGTTGTTGTTTTCCGTCCAAAAACAAGTTTCATTTGGTTTGGCACATTGTGATAGGTTAGAGGTCTTTGGCTGTGTCCCTAACCAAAGCCTGTTTTGTGCATTCTGGGCCCCTACTATACTAAGATCGGGATTTCCTAACCTCGGGACAGCCAGCTATGAAGTCTAGGTGGAAGTAGGAGAAATATTAGCTTCCCCTATGAAACTGAGAATAGAAACAAAGTACCCTATGCCCCTGAGAACAGCACTAAAGTCCTAACTTACTTCTTCGGTTGGGTTGGCTGTGATTATAACAACTCTAGTTAAGCAGATAAGGAGTGTTCATTACTCCAGGCACCAGAGACAGAGAGCAATCCTACTTTTGTGTTTTGTATATGGAGATCCAAAGATAATGGTGGAAGAGAGGAAAGAGGGGTGTTCTTCCATCACAATTTTATGTTTATTTTATCTTTACCCTTTTCATACCATTGGTTGCAAATAAAGAGATATCTATACATCAGTTCCAAAGTTGGCATTCATTACCCTTAATTTGGGAGTATTTCATGAGAATGGAAATGTTATCATACTTACAGATCCAAGCTTGTTCCTGATCTTCCTTGAATGCTGATGCCTGTACAGATGTCACAGCCTATTTGTCAGAGAAGCAAAGGGGTTCTGCAGTGATTGGGAAGGGAATTATGACTTCAACTCCCCTCTCCTTCAGAGAAATACCTAAAACAGGGTTAGTCCTACAGGGCATCATTTGAGGAAGGCATCTAATTAGTAATTGTTTCTGGAAAATGTTCCAATATTTGGGGGAGCAACCTTTTTACTGCTGAGGTCCAATTTCCTTTGAGATTCACCTGCAGAAATTTGCCCTACAAAAGAGGAGTCCCATCCAAGTTATAGTTTAGTACTTGCAATGATCAGCCTGATCAATGCTTTTCATTCAGGGCAGTAATACTAACCAATACAATTAATCCTAAGTGTTATTTGGAGCTTCTCAAAAAATCTGGTTAGGGAGTTGTTGCTTTCAATGTAGCACAAGGGGGGAAAAAATCACACTCTTCCCAAATTACACTGACACGGGATGCAGCAAGAAGAAAATTGCAAGGGGGTGGAGAAAAAGTCCAATGAACATTCTGTCCCGGTGCAGCCTCTGAAAAGCTTGGCTGTGTGCCGCAGTGGACTGGGCTTAAAAAATAGATGTGGCTGCCCAGTTTTAGATTCCTGTCTGTCTATCTGTCTGTCTACCTGTATCATTCAACCTGTTTTATGTAGCAGACTAGAAGAGACTGATTTTATCAGAGGTTTCATTTGTTTGCTTAGGCCAAGGGTCACACAAAATTTGAAGTCACCAAATGGCCCACTCTCTCACTAATATCTAGTTTTTTTTCCTTTGACCAAAGGTACAAATGAATTAATATTGGCAAGTATTTATTTTTTACATTTCTACTTCTTCAAGTAGAACTAAGAAGTACAGAACATATGATTCATCTCTGTTTGTTTATATACATAACCCCGGTGATGCAAACTGCAAGTAATCCTTGTCTAGTGATTGCCTTATTTAGCAGCCATTTGCAATTACAACGGTGATGAAAATATAACCTTGTATCAATCCTCACATTTATGACCTTCCCAGGTCTGTAAATCAAAGGAAAGCTGAAGTAAGTTCATAAGCACAGTTGTGGTTACATGTCTATGGAGATATTCAGCCATCCAGGTCATGGTTGTCCCAAAGGTACTTTTTCAAAAGGCAACTGTACTTTGTTTTTCCTTGAAGATATTTTGCTTCTCATCCAAGAAGCTTCTTCAGTCAGAACTGAAGAAGCTTCTTGAATGAGAAGCAGGCCGTCTTCAAGGAAAAACAAAAGTACAGTTGCCTTTTGAAAAAGCACCTTTGGGACAGATGTGGTTACATTTAGCAACCCTCTTCGCTTAACAACCAAGTTGCTGTACCCAATTTTGGTCACTAAACAAGAATTAACTGTAGGTTGAAATAGAATTATTTGCACAAATGAGCTTCCTGATTGGGCATTTTGTACTGGAATCTTTCAGGCTGCACCCTTATCTTTGGCTGTGCTTCTTACAGATGCTGGCAGATAAAGTTTAGCCCCAAATTTTCTACTTTTGTGCAATGAATCCAACATACTCTAGGATTTGAGCCCTAACATTAACAAATATACTCTGGAACTAACTTGCAATAGACCTAGTGGCACACCTGCTCTGGATGTATACTTATTCATTGGTGGGGATAGCCGACTGGTTACTTTTGATTGCTATCCCTTTCTTTGTCCAAGGCCCAAGGATTGATTGCTGAGCCACTGCCACAGGGCTACATGGTTCTCTGGAAAGACTTGCAGGGATGGGAGGCCCCAAGCAGGGTCCTTTGGATCCCATCTCATCCTCTCCACAGTGCCCTTTGTGCCTCAGTTCCAGGCTGGGTTGTGTCAACAGAGTGATTGCAAAGGCTTCTGTTTGAACAGGCCTTACTCACCATGAGACTTTGCAGCTTGGGAAGCAGCCTCAGAATAACAACTCTTGCTGTGTCACCAATCTCTGACCTATCCGGTTGGATGAGAGCCATCAGCAGCACTTCCTCCAATAAAGTCAAACCGAGGGGACTAGTTTTACATTGGAGTGATAGAACTGTGACTTCCCCTTTCCATCTCTGATGGTTTCCTCCCATCTTAAAAGATGACAGTGAGGGCTGTAAGATTACTGTTTTGGTTTAGAAAAAGATTCCGCAGCAGTCTTTGTCTGAACATAGCCACATGCCAATGGTGTCACCTCCCTACCCCACCCCCATGAGTGCTGGTGATCTTCTTCCCAGAAGTACTGTCTTCCCTAGGCAAAATAGCAATGGACCTTCTTTCCATGCCACTGAGTTGTTGAATTTGAGAAGAAAGAGCAAAGCAAAGGGAACTGGAGTGCAGTATAATATTCAGACAAAAGTTATGTGACCCATGAGCTCAGGGTACTGCCAAGATGTGCGCCATCCAGGCATCCTTCTGCAACTCATGACGTTGGAGCCAGTGCTCACTACAGGATACCTGGCTGGGATAGCTGGCCAGGCCTTGGCACACGAACTCTCATTAACCAGCTCTTCACCAGCTGTGCTGGCCACTCTACCCGTATTCTTCAGTCTCAGCAAGCTGTTGTGTTGGAAAGGTGCAGCTGGTTTTTCAGCAGCAGAATCAGTCATTGATCCTAAACTCACAGAATTGGAAGGTTCTAAAAAACCTGATCAGAATTGGCAAGCCTTTAGCGATGTTCCAAATCTTGATATCTTAAATGTGGACCAGACTTTGCTTTCCCTCCTGAATTGGTTTAGAGACAAGATTCCCACAGTATATAAGATCAGAAGACATGTTCTTTGTGCTATAAGACAGGTGAATAGAACCGGAATTGGAGACCAAAACTGTGGTAGTACCAAGTACCATTCAGATGAGAAGTTACTGTTCGTAAATACTGTAGCAACCTTCCCGCATTTGAATGCCTTCCATATGCACGGACTTCAATTCATAGGATTCTTCCAGCAAAATGGCTAATACTGTGAATTCAGGGAGTTGAAGCACATATATCTGGAGGAGGCCTGAATTGGAGAATACTCCGATATTGTAAACAGTATACAGGATTTCCCCTCCGATTGTTCATTATAGTGATCAATGTGGGCAATTTCCAAACATGGTTACTTCTTTCTCCTCCTCCAGTGCCACCACAATTAATCTAACATCTGTAGTCCTTGTTAGAGATGGTAGAAAAAAGGAAGTCAGTTAACCTAACTTGAAAGGAAAAATACGTTTGTAAGTGACTTATGTCCATTTCAAGCTCACCTGAATTTCATGTCATTCCATTTGTATAATTCCATTTTTCCTGGTTCCTTTTCTCAGAGATCAATTAATTCTTATTCTTAGACTCCACCATATGTCCCAGGAATGTACTCTTGGTTTGCATAGGTGGGATAAAATAGCAGAGCAGAAGAGTTAGAATCTTGGAAGAGCATCTCTTCTGCACAATATCTCAGGATCCCTTTTTCAGTGTGTTCCTATCCACTGTAGTTCTAATGCAACATCAGCCATTTGTATTAGCATTTTAAAAAGATGCAGGCCTATGAGAAGTTTGTTCCTCCATCCCAAAATAGATACTATTATCCATCTGCATTTGCTATCTGCCCAGACTGTCTTTTTTGTTTTATCCTATTCTGCTTCCAGTTGCGTGCCAGCTTTTCCTATCTTCCACAGTCAGGCAGTTTTCCATCATTGTGTTACAATATAAGGTAGGGACTGATAAGTTATTATGAAGAAGCTCCTCCCCCTACATCACCTTCCAAATAACAGAGCCCATTGGAATGAGCTGTTAAAATCAGAAAATTTCAGCCAACCCTAAAGAACTCCTATGAAATGCCATTAGCATTATGGTAAAAATTATTGCAAAAAAGATTGCCTAGTGTCTGTCTCCTTTGGTCTCATCATTCCCGCATCCTGACAACTGGGTAATGCCGAAAAATGAAATCATCAGATTTTCTGTTGCTATTTTACACACAGATATAGGAAAAGGACTGGGTCAAGGAGATTACCCATCTGGACATGGAATTGTAGAGCTGTCTCAATTGATCCATTGTCATTTTTTCAGTCTGTTGCTTTTATCCAGCAACCTGCCAGCAAGATTAGTGAAGGAGAATTAAGGAGCAAGAGTTGAGGTGGAAAAGCAAATGAGAAGAGCAGAGAGGGCAGCTGTTGAATGCCTGCCAATGATGGATCTAAGGAGCTTCCCCTTAAGGAGGTTAGCTAAAGTTATTGGATCTCTGCTATTGGGGAAAAGCCAGCCCCACACACTCCATCGCATCAGTTCCTCCCCAGGGCTTCCCTTTGCTCCCAGCCAAGCAAGGAAGCCCCTGCTGGGTTGGATTGTAGCTTCCATGCCAATCCAGCCACAGAGTATCTGCCATTAACGCACGAGGGGCTAATCCCTTAGCATCTTAACAAGAGAGGAGCCTCCCCCCCCCTCCTATTCCTACAATCTTTATCCTGAGCGCTGAAGATTAAGTGCTAGTGAAATGTTGGCGCTTGTGTGTCAATATACGTGCGTTTATGTATATGTGAGAAAAAGAAGAATCAGAGCGGGAAGCAGTTCTGATTCTGCTTGCCTGCAAGTGCCGCACCTAGCATGGGCAACGGTGGATGGTGCGGTACAGGTAGTCCTCGACTTACAACAGTTCATTTAGTGACCATTCAAAGTTAACAACGGCATAGAAAAAAAGTGTCTTATGACTGTTTTTCACACTTGCATCCGTTGCAGCATCCCCACAGTCATGTAATCAAAATTTAGACACTTGAAGCTGACTCATACTAATGACGGTTGCAGTGTCCCAGGGTCATATGCACACCTTTTGAGACCTTCCGACAAGCAAAATCAACGGGGAAGCCAGATTCACTTTAACCGCATTACTAACTTAGCAACTGCAGTGATTCATTTAACAACTGTGGCAAGAAAAGTCATAAATTGGGGCAAAATTCACTTAACAACTGTCTCACTTAGCAACAGAAATAAATGTTGGGCTCAATTATGGTGGAAGGTCGAGGACTACCTGTACATCTGTCATTGACTAAGCAGGAGAGCTTCGCTTTTAGTGGGTGCAGTTACAGATATTTACGGCGCTTCTTTTCTTTCTTTCCTTTTTCACATGAAAAGGGGCCCTTTCAGTCATTTGTTCCAGCACTCAAGAAAGGCCCCACGTGGTCCAGCTGCAAAAGATATCAGGGTGATCCCAATCCCGTTGGCCTTTTATAAGGACGTGAAGACTTGGTTTGTGTGCCCAGGTCTGGGGCCCCAAGTGTGTTAAGAGGCCCATTTCCTAACATCCGTAGTAACAGTTTTACTTGGTGCCGTGGATATTTATTTTATACTGTTTTGATAGTTTTAATTGTTTTTATGTCTTATAATGTATGCTGGCCTGAGTTTCTTATTTAGATGGGAATTTATAGAAATCAAGTAAATAAATATGCTTTCAGAGTAGGGCTATGAAAATCTCTATTTCTCTGTTATCTCTTTGCAAAGGTCTGTTCCAAAAGAATTGACTAGAACTGCTGTTCTGTGTGCACCTATGTTTAAGTAAGCAACATTGACATTCAGAGTAAACATGCACGGGATCAAGCTGTACTTGTGTTACTGGAAGAGGGGAGAGTGATGCCCTGTGAAATCAAAACCACGCTTCCTAGTAAAATAAATATGAATCTACAGACATCAAAGAGAGCTGACCCTGAAATTAAAGCATCCAGCAAAGAGGATACTGATCTTTATATCCTGTCTGTCTGACTGTATCTATCTATCTATCTATCTATCTATCTATCTATCTATCTATCTATCTATCTATCTATCTATCTATCTATCTATCTATCTATCTATCTATCTATCTATCTATCTATCTATCTATCTATCTATCTATCTATCTATCTATCTATCTATCTATCTATCTATCTATCTATCTACCTACCTACCTACCTACCTACCTACCTACCTACCTACCTACCTATCATCTATTCTATCTATTCTATCTATTTTTTTATCTACCCAATTCTTTATGTCGTGCAAAGGTGACAAAACATGAGAAGCTTAATTCAACTGATAAAGTAAGTCACCAGAACCAGATGGCATTTACTGGGGAGTTCTTCAAAAACCCAAACGAGAAGCTGCTAATATTTAAGATAATTGTAATGAATAGAAGAATGGAATGGAATGGAATGGAATGGAATGGAATGGAATGGAATGGAATGGAATGGAATGGAATGGAATGGAATGGAATAGAATAGAATAGAATAGAATAGAATAGAATAGAATAGAATAGAATAGAATAGAATAGAATAGAATAGAATAGAAGTAGAAGTAGAAGTAGAAGTAGAATCTTTATTGTCACTTTAAATGTACACTAATCAGCATACATTAAAATGAAATTTTTGTGCATTTAGCTCTCAAAAAAATATCATTATGCATATACCCACATACACACACATATACAACACAGAGAAACATCACAGTCTAGTTCGAATGTATACATATACACGGCAAGAAACAATCCTGCGAATTTACAAGACGGATGGCATAAGGAACAAAGCTGTTACAGAATCTAGTAGTTTTCACAGAAATACTTCGAAACCTCCTCCCAGAGGGGAGCAACAGAAGCAGACCGTGAAGTGGGTGTGTGGGGTCTCTAACAATGCTTCGAGCTCTAAGCACATAGCGCTTATAAGCAGTGTCCTGAATAACAGGAAGCAGGCTGCCTATAATCTTTACAGCTGTCCTTACCACTCTCTGTATGGGCCTTCTATCTGAGGCTCTGCTACCACCAAACCAAACAATGATGCAGTTTGTTAAGATGCTCTCAATCGTGCCTCTGTAAAAAGTGGCCAGGACAGAAGGAGAAAGATGTGCTCTCCTCATGTGACAGAAGAAATGCAAACACTGGTTTGCACGCTTCACCAAAGATAACGTATGAAGAGACCAAATCAGATTGTTAGTTATCTGCACCCCCAGGTATTGACCACCTCCACAGCTGCAGCCTTGCTACAAAGTGGAGTATGACTATGCCGGCTCTTTCTAAAATCAACAATGATCTCCTTTGTTTTATTAACATTCAAAACCAGGTTATTTTTATTTCACCAATCCACCAAAGCCTTCACCTCCTTCTTGTAAAAATCTTCGTTATCAGCCCAGATAAGACCCACCATTGCCGTGTCATCCGCATACTTCACAATATGATTTGTAGCAGACTTGGCACAGCAGTCACGGGTCATCCAGCTGAACAAAACACAGCCCTGTGGGGAACCCCTACTCAAAAAGATGGAATTGGAAACTTTTCTTCCAACTCACACAAACTGGAGCCTATCAATAAGGAAGTCAAATATCCAGTTACATAAAGAAGTATTAAAATCTAACAGGCCCAGTTTGTTCACCAAATGCTGAGGAATGGTTGTGTTGAATGCCAAACTAAAATCAACAAACAGCATTCGCACGTGAGTATTCTTCTCCTCCAGGTACACCAGACTTAAGATGAAGCACACAAGAAAGTGCATCATCTATAGAGCGGTTCTTCCGATAAGCAAACTGTAATGAGTCCAATGTAGGGTGAAGGCATGAAATAACATAGTCCTTTACCAATCTCTCAAAACACTTCATCATAATGGAAGTGAGTGAAACTGGATGGTAATCATTAAGGCATGTAATTATAGATTTTTGGGGGGACTGGTACAATGATTCCAGTCTTAAAACATGATGGAACCACGGCCTGTTGAAAGGTTGAAGATGTCTGTAAGAACAGAGGCCAGCTGGTCAGCACACTCCATAAGTACTTGCCCAGAGATATTATCGGGACCCGTAGCCTTTCGTGTGTTGACTTTCCACAAGATCTTCCAAACAGCAGTTGTATCAAACTTAAGCACCTCTTCATTAGGAAGGGGAACAGCCTTTCTTGCTGGAACATTTATTTGAGGCTTCAAACCATCCAAAAACATGCTTAGCTTATTTAAAAAATCCATGTCGCTCTTACATGTCAGGGAAGCTGCCTTATAATCATTGATAACCCGGATACCTTGCCACCTGCGTCTAGGGTCCATAGGATCTTGGGGGGAAAAATGCTGTATTTTCTGACTATAGGCCCACTTTGCTGTTCTTATAGCACGTTGCAAATCAGCTCTTGCTGTATGTAGTAAGTGCTGCCACATTGCCTGTTTTAAAAGCGGCATTTCTCACAATCATAAGATGAATAACCAGTATAACAAATTTGCAGAAAGTTCCTATAGGATGTGAAACCCCACTACCCAAATAATAGCAATGGCATAACATTTTGCCACAAAAGGAAAAACTTATTAAAGCACAAATTATGAAATTACAGGAAAAAATTACAGGAGCAGGATTAAATCAGTGATAAACCCTTTTAAACTCAGTAAAAAAGTTACTTCTGGGAAGTCGTGTGTAGGGCTGTACTGCTCACGCACCATTTCTGATTGCCATTCTACATTCTATTGCTAATGAGCATGGAGTTAATTTGGAGTTTTTACTTCCTTCATTTCTTCTTTGTTATCATTTTTTTAAATAACTCTTTTCCCCCGGGATCCTAAAGTCTTCTTCTGTTGTGAGTCCCAGAATTCATTCTCTGCCAAAGAAGTGGCAGAGGTTACATTTTTACCATTGTAGTGGACATCAATCTCTTTTTCTCCATAGAAAAATCTAATAATACAAAGTATATTAAATAATGATACTAACTCACATTCCAGGTTGTATCCCTCTAGCAGGCAGCAGCCAATAGAGTGAGAATAGAAAAAGTTGAGTCTGATGACAGTATACCATTACACCATTCTTGTATTACCAAAAGGTTATGGGGCAGTGAAAGAAGATGTATAAAATAGCCACAAATTCCCATTTCTTGCTCTAGCCTTATTTCTGCATTACTACGGAATGGTTCTGAAAAACATCATATGGCGATTAATGGAGAAAAGGTCTCTCCTTGGCTATTAAACCAGCTAACTAAAATGGAACTTCCATGTGCAGCAATAATAACACCATATATTTGTGCACAAAATGTTTTAAGTCAGGACTGGACTGCCATTTTCAGGGTCAGAACTGCACTTTAGTATCTTCAAAATCTCTGGAGTCCTGAGAATTGCAGGAGGGGTCATAGAGATGCTGCAATAAGGCCATTTTTTCCAAGAAGAAATTAAGATGGAAAAGTAGCCTAACATGCTTATATTGCCCTTATTATGCTCCTCCTTCCAATAATTTTTTTTATAGCACCACCAAAAACCAATGGCTCTGATGTCAAATTTTGACCAGGGTAATTTGGTGACACTCTGAGGAGTACAAATTGGGATACATCACGCTCCATTTGTGTGGCTTTGAAATGTTCTGCTAAGCCAAGAATGAGAAATCCAGCAGCTTGGAGCTAGTTATTTCAGCTACCCCAAAATAGTAGGCAGAATCTCCTCTAGGAGAGAGGAATGCTGCCTAACTTTCCTTTGTTTCTTTCTTGCCACCAACTCTGTGTAAATGCCATGGCTGGCAAATTGTACAGGGATTCCTGCTTGGTGCCCCTATTAAGTTTGATTCTGGGGGCTTATTTTTGGAACTGTAAATGGTTCCAGGCAAAGATGGGAACTGAGAGACATCCTGAAGGGTCTGAGATAGAGCTTGATATAAGTAGCTGTGTAGTGGTAGCAACAAGGAATAATTCTACATTAGTAACATCCCATTCCCTCTGCAGAACCGTATTATTTCCCTAATGTAAGACCTAAGATCTCCTGCTGGGTTTATTCTAGCTCCTTCTGACACAAAAAGTAGCACTTTCTAGATAGATAGATAGATATATGCTTGCAATGACCATCATTTTCTTTTGAAAGTCGTCTTTTAATCATTTTCTTTTGAGTATTGGATCCGCCTGCCCCCTTCCTCTGAGACAATGGCAGTAGAGGTCAGATTTAGTAGGCTTTATTGTAAGAGGCCAAGAAATTTTATCCTGGCTAGGATTAACAGAAATGTTCTATTTTCACAGTTAGGTTCTAACTCAGCTTTATTATTAGTATTGAAAAACAATTTTTTTCATGATCATCCTAGATGATGAGCTTTCACCCAGAGCTCTCTTGATCATGTTTTTGGTCTCTAATCTTTGTCCTGTCTTGTGATACATTGCTAAAATGTACAGTGGGGCTAATAATACATTCCTTATATAATCATCACCAAATGGCATCTCTTTGGGATGTTCTAATAATGAATTCCTGCCATGGGCAGTAGGTCAGGGCAAACTGCCGGGAAGGTCTCTCCTAGCACTTCCATTCTATGATTTTAGAATTTATGGAAAAAGGAATTAACAAAGGATGCTCTCAAGTGGAGGGCTATTAGTATTGCCGATCACTGCTATTCTATTGTAAAACGTGGCCCATTCATTTCAGAAGGGTAAAAAAGGGAGTCCCTGCGGATTTCATTCCACTAGTCAATGCTCATCTGTTTCAAGAGCCATTGAACCAGCGCTGTCTGAAGACGTTTCCACGATCATATGGCCAGCATGACATCAATATTTCAGAAGTGTAGTGATTTATTTGGTTGCATATTTGACTATCAGAGATGGGAAAACTGTATAACACAGGCCATGGATAGCATCAATTTTTAATGCCCCCAAGAGGTCCATTCATACCACACCAAAATTGGTAGATAAGACTTTCGACAGGAACAATTTAAATTTTTTTTAAGGGAACAAATTGAGGTGCAATGCACTATCCAAATTTAGTGCACTGATTTTGTCCATTAATCACCTAGCGTCCCTTTAAAAGGGTCTAACATTTTCAGTTCTGGCTTCAGGAATCATAGACCCTGTAAGTTATGGATTGCACTCCCATCTCCAAATTTTGAAAAGTAAAATTAGAGCCTCTGGCCATGAAGGTTGCCTGCTTTTGTTATATATTATCCAGATGTTTGATGTAATGAGCAGTGCTATTCCTGTCCTTTCCTTCATTCTTTATTCACTGCCATGTGTATTCTCCTAGAACTATGAAACAGAAACCTTGTCAAGATCATTTAGCCCTGTGCTATGATCTGTGCACATGTTTATGTCTATAGTTCTTGGGAAACTACTAAACACCATTGATTTTTATTAACTATTAGGAGTTTCAACAACAGGCTTCTCGGTTACCCACCCACTTACCCAGTACCAACAGGTTGGTTTACCTTGAGAAAAGTGAGTCAAAAATTGGTGGATCTATATTCAAATTAAGTAAAGGAAGTATGAATTAAGGCCTTTTTCTATCTGCGAAGGCAGCTTTATAGTGATACATTTTACTCTGTACCTAAAAATAGCATTGCAACCAATGTATCTCCAGTCTCTCTCTGGTCTCTTGAATGGATAGATTCCAGAACTCTCTGTCTGATGGGAACCAGACATGTAGGTCAAGCCACCCTCCAGATGGTTCATCAAATTAAATGAGGCTAAAAGTGAAGACATTAGAAGCAAAGGTGACTGAAACTGTGTTGCAGGATAGTCACACATTTAATTTGGGAACGTGAAGTAATCCCAAAGATATACATGCAGTGCTCTTTCTTGAACTCTGCAATTCTCTGGATCTAATACGGGCACTTGTAGTTCGGAATCTTGCAAAGAGTTCTGACAAATTCGCAGAAAAGAGTTGAGGATGCTCCTAAAATAAATTTCATTCCTGTAACCTTTTTATTTTTCTCCCCTAAAAGTGACCGTTCCGCTCTCCCTTCCTCCCTTTCAGTAAAGCTGTAGAATGGCACCGATCCATTTCAAGCTACTTAACCATTTATTTAGGGGGTTCCTTCATTTGGTAATAACTGCCCCATCCCCAATTAGTGTCTTTAGGCTCTTCCACATGATCACAGTTCAAAGATGCCCCACTATTTTTAGAAGATGTCTCAGGATGCAGCATTGGCTTATTCCCAGACCACCATGGAGGTAGTCCTTTGGTCAGTATCTGTTCCAATTTCAAAGTAGCGCTTTCTGTCTTTGCCCAGCACAAATTTTGGCATACAATGATTTATGACCTCTCATTCGTGATCTCTGGGAGCAATATGCTGACATTTGTAAACTGCTCAGAGAGTGCTGTGTAAAGCACTATGGAGGGGTATATAAGTCTAAGTTCTATTGCTACCACCAATGAGAAGATAGGGACCCGCATCTGCTACGTTCCTCTTGGCTGTTTGAGGCTGCTGAGGTGCATTCCTCCTTCTCTCCCTCCCTCCCTACATTAATTACAACCTTTGGGCTTGGATATAGAAAAAAAAACACCAAGAGAAATATACAAGTGCATTTGCGGTGATGTATTGATTGTCTGCATTTTTGCAGCCCAAATAGGGGTAACCCAAGTGATAGCACTCTTCATATACCTTAAAGGATGTCATAACGAAAAAAAAGTTGAGACCTATTTAAGGTACAAAACAATGCAATTGCCTTCCAGGCAGACAGGCAGATCCTGTTTAAGTGTTAAGGAGATAAAATTCGTAAGAATATTTAATCTGTGGAACCGGTTACCCAGAGAGGTTGTGGCACTCATTCACTGGATGTATTCAAGCAGAGAATAGATAGCCATCTGTCGAGAAATTGTAATTAGGACTCTTGTGCTCAGCAGGAGATCGGACTTGATGGGCTAAATGGTGTCTTCCAACTCTGTACTTCGGTGATTCCAAGCCTGTCATGACAGCAACTTTCATGGACTGGCTTTCACTTTATCAAACGAAACGGAGGCAGTGGACTCTCATCCATTAAACATTATGCCCTAAATGTGTCAGTCTATAAGGACCCATAAGACTTTTTGTTGTTCTTGTTTGTTGCAACAGGGCAGCAGAGCTATCTATAATTCTCTGGATAGGTTCAAACAGAGGGAAGAGAACCATCTATTAGGGATGCACTAATCTGGATTTCTGCATACAGCAGGGGACTGTACTTGACGGCCAGAATAATTCTGTGAGGAGCAATAACCCAACTTGCTAGTCACTAGCAATCTTTGCTGGAAAGTTACACTGGATAACTTGAGATCTTACATGAAGTTTCCTGCCTCCAAATATCTCATTTAGGCAGGAATGTACTCGTGATTGTCAAATATTAGCAGCTTCATCACGAACTTATATAAAACCTGATCTGGAAGGAGAAATCCTATTAGGAATTATTAGCTATTATTGTGTCTTCATTTAAATTATACTCTTTATACTTCAATTACTGCCATTAAAGGTTCTTCTGGAATATCAAGATTTTGCTGCGCTCCTGCAGTTTACGGAATATTAGTTGATGGAAGGAAAAGGCCTAATTTAAAACATTAAGAGTTTTAAGATTCAAGGGGGGGGGGAAATAAAATCCGATAATTGGCTAATTTGCTGAAACAAATACATAGAAAAGATGGGAACAGATGGAAAGGAAGCCTTTGTGTTTCACGTTATATATTGTTTCATAGGTGGATACATTAAGATAATGAAACATTATGATGCACTAAAGAATTTAAGTGGCTTTAATCTGTTAAACGTTTTGCTTATTAAGGATGACGTTGGAATGCTCATCTAGTGCACTTCAATTTGTTGAGAGTCTGTTTTCAGTGGAAGTTTCCAGCGTTTATGGAGTAAGGCAGGTTTTTTTTCCTCCTCTTTGAGGGTTCTTTCCCATTTTAATTGATAGGCAAAAAGTAATTGTAGTCTTACAATTGTGTCTTATAATCTTGCAAGATAGATTGAACTGTGATAACGTGAGTTTTCCTTTCCTAACCCGGCAGAGCTTTTGTCATGAATCAATAAATTTGGGTGCTGTGGAGAGAATCCGTTTTAGGAAGTCCTTGATACTTTCTTGTCAGAGGCCAGGGTTGTTAGCCTGCACAACAAGGTCATTAGTCATTAGAGCACGTTCACCAAGCATGGAGAAGAGAGGCCACTCCAGCAGGGAAAAAACACATTTCCAATTATTGTGATTGAGCTGAGCACAATCAACGATGTATCTTCTTTGCCCTCTTCCCAAGGCAGACTCCAAAAACCATTAGGAGGGCCTGAGCAGTAATGCAGCTTGGGTTAGCCAGGGGTCCCCAGCTCCTGGTCTGTGGACCGGTACTGGGCTGTGGCATGCCAGCAACCGGTCCGCACAAACAAGCAAAGCCCCATCCGTGAGATGCAGGCAGCACACAAAACCATGCACTCTGCGGTCCGTAGAAAAACCTTTCTCCATGGAACCGGTCCCTGGTGCCCAAAAGGTTGGGGACCTCTGGGTTAGACTACTTGGATGTGCCTGGTACAAAGAAACTGACTTCTGGCCAGAAAATCTCTGCCCAACAGAACTGGGTTGAAGCAGGAAGAGGCCCTTTTAGTTCAGGGACTGGGCCAGGAAAATAACATGCCCAGCTGGGTTAAGGGACATCAAGGAGCACAAACTGAATTATTTCTAGGAAGGGCAGATTTAGAGCAGAGGTTTTCTTTTGCTGGAAGAATCTGCAGCTCCCAGGAGAGCATGTGACTGGGCTTCCTTGGAGAAAGGGAGGGTGCTTTTCTGCCAGCAATGCAATAAAAAAATAACCTCTTCCAGTGGAAAGGTAAATAGCTGATGAAGAATAAAATTAGTGTGTCCTCTAAATGCATGTATATACCAATATCTCTGCAAATTCCAGCAACCTGAGAGCTCTTAAATTCTCCCGGTGTGGAGTTTGAGACCATCTCCAGATGTTGCAAGTTGAAAAAGGGCTGCTTCCTTCACAACAAGGAAGTCTGTGTTAAAGTTGGATAGCAGTACCAAAGGGGCAGTTTCCAGTAGTGAAGGAGGCGGCTCTTTCTTATCATTCTGGCTTTGGAGATATAATTCCAAGAGGGAGAAATCTGCCTGTGGAGATCACGGTCCAAGGAACCTGAGCCAAGATGAGCAGAGGCTGCACAGGCTCTTTCCAATTACATTCTGGGCAGCAAAGATTCACTGGGACACACATATTTGTCTGTCTTATTTTAACATGGAGACAATTCATCCCGACAGAATGGACAGCTCTTGATGCTGCTAGTTTCCTCCAGCCACTCTGATTAATGAGCTTTCTAGCTCTCAGACGGCAGCAGTTAGACGCTACTCGAAGGAAACATGATTTTCCCAAGGATAAGAATAATTTAATTTGATCAATGGATGAATGAATGAATGAATGAATGAATGAATGAATGAATGAATCCTGGGAGCGGGATAGAACTAGGGGTAGGGGTGGGCACTTTTGCTGTGGTTTTAGTGGAGAATTTTAAAATACTCTCTAAAGAAAGAGAGCTGGACACAGTCCTGATCAGAAAGACTCTGTTTCTGCCTTCAGTGTACTGTGTTGAGATGTAGAGCATCAAATGAGGGAGTCCAAAGCTATACTTCTAGGGCTGAGCCAAGCAGGGCAACTTCATCTAGAGCAGACATTGACAGTATATCTAGAAACTCAGTAACAGGTATATCAAAATATGAGGGCTTATTTTAGGGCAAGAAATGCTATTTTTTTTCCTGCTGGTAGTACATCATTCTTTTCTGGTAAAATGATAATTATCCCTTTTTCTGATGCCTCCCGGCTTAAACAAAACCTAATCATTTTGTGATTGTTGGCCTAATTCAAATGGGACACTAATAAATATGTTGTATGTAACCCAGAGTTGCCTTGGGTGAGATGGGCAACTATAGAAATTTGATAAATAAGTAAACAATATGGACTTCACTTGCTATCTCTGTCTTAGCAGAAATACCATGCAGAGATCTTCTGCACATCATGTAGCCCACGTAGGAGGGCTAATTACTTATAAAACACCTTCGGAGGCATACATGTTTCCCTGCAGCTCATCCGAGAAAATTTCTTTCTTGAAGATATGAAAATTAGAAACAGCTTGATCAAAATCACTTGTGGATATGGGAGAAGAAGTAAATAGCATGGCATTATATGGCAGAAAGGCAGGGGTCCCATTGGAGCATCATGCCACTTCCAAACTAGAAAATAAAATAAATGTATGTCATTGCATCCCTAAACACTTTGCTCTGTTATTGTAATGGCAGTTCTGAAACAAGGGAGCATAACCCAAGGCTTCACATCTGTTTGGTTCCCCGAAGCTTTTAGCTAATAATACCAAACATTAAAATCTGACTATCTTCCACTTGTGAATCTATTTACCTCTTAAAAATATATTCCAAAGAACCTTTATCTTAATCCCCAAGAAACACTTTTCATAGAATAGCTTTTAAAATAATCATTTCACTTATTTGCAACAAATCTTCAGTTTACATGACTTACTATATTCTTTAAATCAGAGGTCCCCAACCTTTTGGGCACAAGGGACCAGTTCAATGGAGAGAGGTTTTTCCGCGGACTAGAGGGACCGTGGTTTTGTGTGTTGCCCGCATCTCGCGGATGGGGCTTTGCTTGTTTGTGTGGACCGGTTGCTGGCATGCTGTGGCCCGGTACCAATCCACGGACCGGGAGTTGGGGACCCCTGCTTTAAATAACATGTACTTATAAGCATTTATATGTTACATGTCTCTGTTACATTCCTAAAAAGATATTCTTGCTGTTATTCTTGCACAGCATTATTTGTGTGGTTGTTAAAACTGTTATCTAATTGAAGTGGAATGTCCTTATTCCTATGAAATTGGAGTGGAGGGGAGACACTTGTGAGTTATGGAACACTCCAAAATAGAGAAACAGCCAATAGGAAAGTAACCAAGTGCCATGTTCTGATTGCTTTTCCTTGGGAAAAACAACCACATTTGATATGCATATTTCTACATAATGTGGAAAGCCCTTGATTTAAACCTCATCTTGAATAATACTGCTCTGATATCCTGGACATTGCAAAAATTTAGAGGATGTTATATATGCAGCGCTCTGATTTTCAACAAACAGTTCTCAGTAAACATTAAATGGAAGAACTATTCTGAGTTACTAAAACTGACAACTAATTCACACATCATCTCTCTCCTAATCCGTGAGTCTAAAATCAGCACAGCTGTTTTTATTTTACACAATTATGTCTTGCTTTGACACTAGCTATGAAAGTGGATTGCAATGAACAATATAATTACAAAAATCAAATCAAGTCAAACTTTATTATGCTAATAAACCAACATAAGGAATGGGAAGGTAATATAATTAATAAAAGAAGGTGTATGAGCATAAAGGATATAAAAAGTGTACGAGGCCTAAAAGATGACAACAAAAAGAAAATAAATTAAATGTTCATAACCTGCCAGGCCATAAAATGTTCTATGGTGCCAGACCTTAGAGTTGAGTGCTAATCATGAGCCAGAAGTTATTATCTGGGGAAGGTTCAACACGGCTGCATAGAGTCTAGCAAAATGGCATGTTGCGCTTGGATTGACGCCTGAAAGCAGTAGGCAGTTTATCCATAGAATACTGCATATCAAACCACAGCACACTAGAATTAAAAGCAGGTGTAAACACAGAAATCCCTGTAGAAGATCCTTGTCATCAAAGAGGAAAAGCTGAGCCTGTGGTGCAACTACTAAGAAGTCTCTGGCATCTTCCAATCAAATATAGAATGGCCCTAGAGCAGGGCCTTGAGTTTTAACTCACTTTGGGTTTGAGCTTAAGGGCAAAGGCAGATCAGTAGCTTTCATGCTTGCGTGAGAAAAATGCATCATGGTATATAGACAGTATTGCATTACAGGCTCAAAGGACTTTGTGCTTTGGAAGTTGGTTTGTGGAACGGCCACGCTTCTGTGGCAGGAGAGCAGGTATTCACGCTCTGAATTCTCAGTGCCCGACCCATGAGTTAGACTTCCTATGGCTGAAAAATATTCTACTTACGCATTGCCATTTAATCATATCAGTAAAGGCCCAATTATTTCTATACTGACCGAAGGATCACCAACTGCTCTGGATGTACACTATTCTTGCCTGTATCAGTGGGTGCTGGTTTGACTACTATAGGTTCCAATTACTGTGACCCACTTTGTGGATTCATTATGATCAATAGGTGGTCTACAAATGCCTTAAGCAAATTAATTTACTGGATGAGTTTCCATGTGCTATGAAGGGGGAGGAGCAAAAATTATCAGCTGCAGGTACTCCTTTTCCTAAATCTGAACTGTCTGCTCTAGATTAATCACATCTTGACAATTTCGGAAAGCTGCAGTTGCCTTCTAGCGAAAGAGGATATTTCTGGTTGCCCTTTTCCATTGCTCAGAGAACCCTGGAGAATGGGAAGTTCTGGTGTCTGGCGGGAAGTTGCTCCCTCCCGCCACAGTTAAACTCAAGCAATCCAAGCCAAGGGCTTTTTGCTTTTTGGGGTAACTGGAGCAGCCCCCTCTTAATCCCAGCCGAGCTCTGGCAGTATCTGGTGCCAAAAGCTTGGCCTGTTGTTGCAAAGTACCCAGCAAAGAATAGCTTGTTTGTCCGGAGCACCGCAGACCCATTCAAAAGCCCTTTAACCAGATTAGAGAAGGATTGAAGGCATTAGTTCATGGGTGCCTTGGAGTTTATTCTGGATGAACACAGGGCATTGCTCAACTGCCCATGGGAACTCAGCATAGCTTTCCAGCCAGGAAGTCTGACTCTGGGCACATGGGGGGTTTTGTCAGCCACGGGAAGGGGGCTCTTGGGTTAGGAGACAACAAGGCCTGAAGAGCCAGGGATCCCTGGAGGGTGTTAATGATTAGCTGCCTTTTTAGTCCTAACTGGACTGTGCCAGGTGCTGTAAACAAGCCAGAGCAGTGCTGGCACATTCTCCCTCATCCCTCCTTATTTTCCTGGACAGGGACTGGGGGGAAGGGGAGGGTGGGGGAGAGACACTGGCTGAATCAGTAGGAGAGAGTTGCTGCTGGCTTGAACGCGAGCCCTGTCAGTGGGATGGAATGCAAAGAACAGTGTCCACGAGATCAGGACTGAACGGCATCCAGTCCCCTGTGCTCAGCAAACCTCAGCCCCTCCGCCTTGGTAGCCCAAGGAACATAACCTTCCTTGCTTTCCCATGCACGCTGCTACTTTTGACCTTACTAACATGCATGCACGCACACGGGCTTTTGGCTGTGGATGTCATCCTGTTACTGCTACCGGTAGTGTACCAAGATTGCATACCGGTAGCTATACTACCCTCTGCTGGTTCCCCCAAGCAGCATAACTTCTGTATATCCCTCACATAGCTTACTTTTTAAACATATTTAATGTAGTTTATTTTCTACGCCCTCTGTCCATAGACACTCAATTTACCATGCACAGATCACACAACTAACTTACCATCCAGAGCACTGCAATTCTTCCATTCCCTGGCAAGGGGAGTGTGTCAGTCAATACAGTGGGTCAAGGTGCTTTTCCAGGAAAATGAGGTGGCCCTCCTGGTTCCAGATGAGCTTAGCCGTGGGGTCAATTGCTAGATCCTCTGTAAAGAAAACTTCAAGCTTTATTTTTTATATGTACTCTTTTACTTGTCTGCATATTATTCTCTGGCAAACGTGTGCTCGTCTGTGAGTGAGGTATGTAAGTCTCTGCAAGGTGAGACCATACTGTGGTTCTGAGGCGACGAGGCAAGATAGTCTCTAAGCACTCAGCAGTGGAACCAAATCCAGCCCAGAAATAACTCCCCTTCCCCCAACAGGCTCCAGTTACAATGGCTGGCATCTGAAGCAGCCCCCTAAGTTGGGTGTCCTCCACTCCCCCTGGCTCCAGTGAGGGAGGCCCCAGAACCAACCAGAGAGAGTCAAAACACTACTAAGTCCTTAAGCCCTGACCTGGGAGGAGGCTCAGCAGCCATGTTTATTCCTGACAGGTCCCTTTCAGTCCATGATTTGCTGGCACTAGACTGACTATCTGGATGTAGCCCAGCAGACCCTGTCTCCGCCTGCGTCATCAACCTTGGAGACTTGCTCCTGAAGCTTGGAACTAACAGTTGAGCAGTGAGGAGCATGCAAGCATAAGTAACTTTGCTTTCCCCCTTCCTAATTGTTTGCAGGACACCTGATAAAACAGCACATCTTGTAGGATACCAACAGCTCCAGGAGCATCCCTATGCAGTTTTGCAGACCTCCAGAGGGATGTCCCAGTCACACCTCCTTGGAATCCTGCTTGCACTGGTGCTCTGCCTCCAGGTAAGGGTCTTGGTCCTCCTTCTTGTCTGGCTGTTTCAAATCAAATACATAAATACTGGACAGGCCAATCCACCTTTTTTTTTTCTTCTTTTCCTCAGGGAGCTTCTGCCCAGGTGATGGAATATGTATATGAATATGTGTATGAAAGTTGGAAGGCCTACAGTGAAGAATGTCACCGCAATATGAGCCTTTGGCCAGCATCTACTGGTGAGACAAGGTCCCCCTGGAGACTGAGTATCAGCTGACAATTTATCTGAACAAGGAAAGTGAGGCAGGGGACAAGCATTGACAGTTCGGCAGAAGGTTTACTCGTTTTCTTCCAGCTTATTCTGCTGGAATCATATGCTTTTGAAAGCTGGGATCCTATGCTTTTTGGTAACATCATGAGGACTGTTATGCAAGAATTTTGGAAACTGTGGCATTGGACGAATGGAGAACGACATCACAGAAATATAGAATGTAAATTAATAGATGTCACTTTTTTTCCTTGAGAGTGATGCATTCATGGTACAGACACACACAAATGGTTTCAAGGCTGAGGTTTATGAATGAAGTACAAGGCAGAAACTACCAGGCAGTCATATAGGTATGCACACATGAGTAAAGCAGGAGAAAGGATCTCACAGATATATTTCAGTACAGCTTATTTGAGTCAAGTCAAGTGAAGTCCCCAATACAGTTTATTGGATAAAACATTTTAGGTCCAGTTGATGTAAGACAAGAGATATAATCATGGAAACAGAATAAAATAGTAAAAATAAGAACCCCCATACATATAAGTGCTGTATCCATCTTTATACTCTCTTCTCTAGAGTTGGTTTGTAACCGAACGTTCGATAAGTATTCATGCTGGCCTGATGCACAACTCAACAGCACTGTCAGTGTTTCCTGCCCCTGGTTCCTGCCCTGGTATGATCAAGGTACAGTATTAACACTGGGGAGATGATTGGCATTGTACCATACCTTTAGCAGGGAAAATGGACCTTGGTTGTCTAGACAACGTGTGTGGTGATTCTAATGTTGGAAAACTGGGGAGACCCTTTCACTTCCATCTTCAGCCAGGGTAATTGGGATAAACAAACCGCTATCCTATCCTGCCTAACACAGGGAAAAACCATAAAAAGATATAATGTACTGTATTCTTTTATTATACAGGCCTGAAAGTTAGTAAAAATTTCAATGATATATCTCAGAGATGGTCCTGTATTAGTCAATATGCTTACATATGGTCTATGTTTAATTCACAGTGGGGGAAAATGAATGATATACTATGCCATTATTATTTAAAGCTATAGAATGTCTTTTTCTAGTTTTTACCGTTTTGTTTATTTAGTTTTTGTTACCTATTATTTGAGATACTTCCATAAAAGTTAGTAGATTTAATGTATTCCCTCAGTTTGAAAATATAATTTAAAAGCTTACATGCACTGTAAGCTTTTAGGTTCTTAAGGGAAAAAAGGACATAAAACTAATATAAAATCAGAAATGGTAAGAGAATGCATAAAATAGTCGCCTAATTTTCTGGGGAAAGGTGAGATGAAAGTCAGAGGGTGCTAGAATCTAAATTTAGAACAGACATTAGAATCAACAATAGACGATTAAAGCTCAGAACAGATAGACGTCCACCATGGAGTCAGATATATTTATGATCATATTCTTCTTTATTCCTGTAGTGAAGCATGGCTATGTATTCAAGAAATGTGGTCCAGACGGACAGTGGGTGACTGGTCCTGGAGGGAAGTCACTGCGCAATGCTGATCAATGTATGATAGACAACAAGAAAGACCAGGTTAGCAGAGAACTAAAATTCTGCTAATTTCTACAAGATCATCTTTTTCTGGCTTCCAATAGATAAAGGATCTGAATTGATTTCGTGCATCAGACGAACTCTTTTCCTCTTTTTTTTCCCAGGAGTGGTTTGATAGAATCTATGGAAGCTTCAGAGTGATGTACACGGTGGGCTACTCAGTGTCCCTCTGCGCTTTGCTCCTGGCCTTGGCGGTGTTGCTAGGCTTCAGGTGATTTGGAAACTGGATTGGGACTGGAGATGGTGGGGTGGTTGACCTTTGCAGCAGTGGAGGAAAAAGGAAGAAAAAAGAAAATGGATTGGGTTGGAATGAGATGGATTCCTTCAAAGTGGGACGAGAAAAGAAAGAGGGGGGAATTAGTAGAGCCGGTCATAGATTTACTATTAGTGTCATCAGAGTCAACATCCAGGGTCCCACTCAGCATAATAAGCAAAAGGGGTCCTCAAGCAAAACAGATATGGATTATCTTACTCTGAAATACACATTATCCTCTACGGAGGGAAACCCTTGTCTTCATGTCCAACTTCTAAAATTATCTGACTTCATCTGTACTGATTAGAACAGTCTTTCTCAGCTTTGTCAACTTTAAGATGTCTGGACTTCAACTGGGAATTGAGGTCCAGACATCTTAAAATGGCCAAGGCTGAGAAAGACTGGATTAAAAGGACGTTTAACCCTATTCCATCTCATCCCACTTTGGGCACTACCCGGGGAAAGATGCACTGGAGTAAACACATCTAGCCAGTCTGGAGAGACTGGGTTGTCTTCAGAACTGTTAAAGTGAGGGATTGCTTTACAGCAGGGGTGTGAAACTGCCGGCCCACGGACCAAATGCATCATGCCGAAACTGCACCCACCCCAGCTCCAGCAATGGGGGGAAAGTTGCGATACGTCGCGACACGTCACGTGACGTGGCGAGTTTGACACCCCTGCTTTAGAGAGTTGTAGAGAGTGATGAAATTGCAAGAACTGAAAAGCTGATGAATGGGATGAGGGCCGGGGTCAAAAGACAGAGAAAGGGAGGAACAGTGGCCCAGTGGGGTAAAGATTTAGGCAGAGTGATACTGTGTGACATGATCCAGATAGACAGGCATTTTTGACAAGCTCCCTTCTCCCCAGCAAGTTGCACTGCATGCGCAACTACATCCACATGAACCTCTTCGCCTCCTTCATCCTGAAAGGCATCTCAGTGCTCACCATCGACACATTGCTCCATACTCGCTACAGTGAGAAGGTTGATGACTACAATGTGAGCCTTTGGCAGAGTGACAAGGTAACAGCACCCTCTTTTATAGTCCCTCATTTATTTTATTTTATTTTCTCCTGTTTCCAGCTACATTATAAGGCTTCCAACCAACCAATGCACACCCATATATGTACAGATCCAGTAAACCTCATGTCAGGAGTTTCTAAACATTATGATAATGCAGTCCCCTCAAGTGACAAATGAACTTTCCCTTGCCATCATGAATTAGGATGGACTAGTAATTAATATGTCTAAATAATTTATGTACATATAAATAATTATGTGCTTTTATATGTAGACTTGGTGGGTTCCTCCATATCACTAGAAGTTCTCAGGTTTCAAGTACTACGGTGGCCCACTGCAGGCTCACATAGTCATAATGGGGAATAAAAGCCTGACTGAGTTTTCTGTCCCTTCAGTTTTTAAATAAATTGTGACACTGTACCTCCCCTCCACACCTCTGGAAAATCCTTGTGCCTCTCTGAGAGGTCTCAACCTCCAGTCTAAGAAGCCCATCATTCTGCTATTCTACAGTCCCAGCTCTTCTGTTCCCATGGCCAAACAACCAAGGACCATTGAAAAGTTTGGGGATGGTTTAAAATGACTTATGGGGAAAAGCATTTTTAGGTCAGCTGAAACCTATATTCAATTAGATTACCGCATAGTTCTACATATCAATAACCTTCACATAAGGATGTTCTATTGTTCTTCATATATGTAACTGCTCATGATAGGATACTTGTGAAAGCTTATCCTGGAGCTAGACTTTGATTTAAAGTGAACCATTATTGTGCTATAACATCTCTGTTCAATGATTCATTGCTTGTATTTCCTACATTTATTAAGTGAGGAACATCTGATCCTCTAGAACAGGGGTGTCAAACTCAATTTCATTGAGGGCCGTATCAACATTATGATTGCCCTCAAAGGGCCAGATGGGTGTCGCTGGGTAGGCATGGCTGGGTGGGCATGGACAGTTTGACATGGCTGGCTTGACATCACTCACATTGAGGGGCACCTGTAGGGGGCCAGGCAAGGCTGGGAGGGGGGATCTGGAGGTCTCCAGTGGAGGAAGGTGAGACCAGGGCAAGTGCCAAAGCCTCATCCACCAAAGGAGTTTTGCCGTCCCCCTAACACGAGACCGAAAGTAGGGGCCTCCAGTCTGCCTGCCAGGCAGCAGACGGAAGTTGGCCTGTGGAACAAAAGGCAAACTGGTGGATGGGGAGCATGGGGCAGCATGAACCGAGTGTCAGCAGGTCGCCCCTCTGCCGCATAGCAGGGCCGGAGTAGGGAATGCGGTGGTCGCACCAGGGAGTAGGAAGCTGGGTCCCTCACCCTGGGGTCTCTCTGGGACGGTGCGTCGGCGCCTCACTGGGACGGTTGCTCAGAGTCACGCTAGACAAAAGTCACACCAGCGGAGAGGAGAGCAAATGCTGAATGCGGAGCTACGGCTGGGCGCCCAGCGACGCACGAGCAATCCTGAAGTTTCTGAACTACATTTCCCAGCAGCTCCAGTCAGTAATTCTGCTTTGGCAACATCTGGAAAGTCACACATTACACATTTTCTAATCCTGGATATGGGAAGTAGCATTGTTTGCTCTCATCAAGCAGTTCCTAACAACTAACAACTGCAATCCACAATTCAAGGAAAGGCTGCTGGTACAGCTCTGAAACTTGTGAAAGTGACAAAAGAGTTTTTCATCCTTTTCTTTTTCCTCCAAAACTCTCCAGGCTGCCCCACTGCTAGTTTTTAACCATAAACCAATATTTCTCAGTCTTAGCAACTTTAAAATTCCTCACTCCGCATGTATGAAGTCCATACATTATAAAATTGCCAAGGTTGAGAAACGCTGTCATAAGGCATCAACATGAAAGCTACATGATTCGGACAAAACGTTCCCCAACCCAGAAATCTGTCATTGACAGCAACATGTTCTTGGGACTATCTTGACTCCTTTCCTTTCTCTAGGCAGCAGCAGGGTGCCAGGCAGCCACAGTGTTCATGCAGTATGGTATTGTGGCCAACTACTGCTGGCTGCTTGTCGAGGGGATTTATCTGTACAACTTGCTGGTATTGACTGTCTTCTCTGAACGCAGCTATTTCACCCTCTACCTCTGCATCGGCTGGGGTGAGTACAGGACGGGGAGTTGAGTATCAGTAATCACCAGGGCACTGATAACCTCATCCATAGGAGAAGAACACAAGGGAGTCAGCTGTAATATCAGAACAGGAAACAATATAAGTGAAGTTGGAACTAGAGCATGTGATCACATTCCTTATCTGAGGGCATAGGGCAAATGCAACAATTAGGGTTATGAGAATGCCAGGATGTGTGGATTTGACCAAGACTGCTTCTTTGGTTTCACTGGCAATTAGGTTTAGATCCAGTGGTATCTTCCTCTGGAGAAACAAAGTGTTGGAATTCATTTGTTGGAATGTATTTCTATGCAACAACTATAGTAGTATTCAATCAGTAGATGGCAATGTTTGCAAGTATGGATCTATATGGTATGTGCTCTTTTGTTCTAAGTAGAGTTTCATGTTTCCAGTTGAGCAGTAAAGCACATGGTGATTGTACTCTTTGATTGCTCTGTGGCGCTATATATAAATTTTCTAACACAAGGGGAAGGGATTTCTATTGATAATAGCAGCTGCAGTTGGCAACCTCTAGAAGTTCACACATTGCCTTCTCATTGCAGTCTCCCACTTACCATTTCCCACACTGTTCAGGAGGATCCAGTTACTCTACAGAGCATTTCTTCTGAGGGAAGGAAGCATTGTGGAAAATCTCCTCCTATGTCTTCCTTTTGTGGGAATGTCCTGTGGTCCATCTATGGGGAGTCTCTGAATCCAAGGCTGGATGTGTTTTGTAGGTTCAGTTCAGCTCAGCCATTTTACCTACAGATGGGGGAAATGCTGTCACTCTGCTCTGTAAATGAAAAATTGGTGCTCTTTGCAAACTTTCCAAAAGACCAAAATATCTAAGTGTATAGCAGAGATGTTTTAAAAGCAATTGAATAGCTATTGCCTATTTTTTTTAAAATAAATAAATAAATACATATATTGAATCATTGACATCCTGCCTTAAATTCTAACTTTTGCTTCTGTCCTCCAAAGTCTTACCTAAACCACTTGTGCTTTTACAGAGCCATCATGCCTCATTATTGATCATGCCAACTATGACTAATGAGAATTGGAGTTCTGTGATACTTGGAGAACCATACATTGCCAACACCTGAATTAAGGCATATATAATGAGCAAGTCATGAGAAGTTGGATGGTCTCAATATAGATAGAATCTAGGAAACATGAGGACAAACTAGTTGTGATCCTAATCACACAAGCAGAAATTTTGCATTGGCTTTTAACATGTTAATTACAGGCAGGAAGGCTAAGTCAGATCAGGTTTAGGACATGAAGGCTAGGGAGCTTGAGCACTATCTACCTATAAAGATTCCAGTCCAGATGTTATTTGTACTGGGACGAATTCCATTGAAACAGATAAGTATCTGCAAGACTTCAAGCAAGTTGAATGAGAAACCTCCAAAATTTGATAACTTGCCTCCCTCATGTCTATAGTTTAGAAATTACAGGATATCTACATTGGGTGGAATCTAGAACATTGACTTCTCCTGCACTGATTTTCTGGCTGAGATGAAAAGATGATCCTTTCTTGCATAATTCTGTTCCTTTTCTTCTCCCAGGAGCCCCAATCCTCTTCATTGTGCCGTGGGTGGTGGTGAAATACCTTTACGAAAATATTCAGTAAGTTTCAACCAAAATGCCACAAAAATGCAGTGTCCACACTTGTAGACTGTGCACAAGCTGGCTGCAGTTTTTCTGTAGTCCCAGTGTTACCAGGTGCTTTAGGAAGTGCCGTACAATGTCTGAGCAGCAGGAACGTTTGCTGAAGAATAAAAATCTGTACCCATTTTCTTTCTTTCTTCATCACTCTTCCAGTTGTTGGAGTACCAATAATAACATGGGCTTCTGGTGGATCCTGCGTTTCCCTGTATTCTTAGCCATTTTGGTAAGCCTCCCCCCCTTTTTCTTTCTTTCTTTTTGTTGTCGATGCCTTGGGCCTTGGGGGCTAAATGCACTGTTCAAAACTGCATCGTTTTCTTCTTTCCAGTTTTTATATGTTCTTTCAACATATAAAATTATGTACAGTACTTAGTTTTCAACTGTGAAGAAGTTTCACATTTCCCTCCTACCTTTATTTACTTTTTAAAAATTAAGCATCTCAGGATGGCTTCCAATAATCAATCAATCAATCAACAAATACAATATTGTGAAGCTCAAATCACTGTTTATTTCAAATAAACAGCTAAAAGTTCAAATATTCCAAAAAACCAGTATAGGCCTTAAAATCCTATTATATTCTAAAACTCTTCTTTCAGGGTGGGAAAAAAAAGCCTATTTAAAAAAATATCCCCTCTCTTGTGCCATAATTTCTCTAAGGGAGGGGTAAGATGAGCCATAGTCTGCCATGTGCATGTGGCCCACATTGACCTTAATATCTGTGTATAATAATAATGCCCAGTAAAGAAGAAAACATAAGCGGTATCCTGATGGAATGAACCCCTGGCCCATCTATAGTCCTCGGCTTATAGCCATTCATTTAGCAACCCTCCAAAGTTACAACAGTACTGAAAAAACTGACTTGCAACTGGTCCTCATGCTTATGATTGTCGGGGGCCATATGCTGACATTTGTAAACCACTCAGAGAGTGCCGTAAAGCACTATGGAGCGGTTTATAAGTCTAAGTGCTATTGTTATTGGTGTTAGGACCATTGCAGCATCTCCACAATCACGTAATCACAATTCCGGCACTTGGCAACCATCACGTACTTACGCTGGTTGAAGCATCCTGGGATCATGGGATCACCGTTTGCAACCTTCCCAGCCAGCTTCCAACAAGCTGGGGGAGGCCAGGTTTGCTTAATGACTGCATGGTTTCACTTCCAAACTGCAGTGATTTGCTTAATAATCAACGCAAAATCAGACATGATTCATTTAACAATCGCCTTGCTTAGCAATGGAAGTTGAGTTGAGGACTGTCTGTAGTCCTGCAGTCTCTTCTCACAGACTTTTCTGCACAAGGAAGCTCACTGATGGCAGCCACACTGCCATCAAGGCTAATAGCCATCGATCCCATCACTTCCATGAATCAGTCCAATACTTATTTGAAACCAGCCCGGGTGATAGCCACCTCCACATCTCAGGGTAGCCAATTCCAAAGCTGAATTGGCTGCATTCCTCATGCCAGCAGAACGATTTGCATAAAGGCAGTCCTTCAAGTAACCTCTGCTTTTCCCCCCCTATTTATATATTGTATACTAGATTTGTGGGTTTTATTCTATTCATTTTGATCATACAGTCTTCGAATGTTCAGTTGCAATCAAATTAATTTTCATGCAAAGCATTTTATTTTCTGTGTATAACAATAGTGCCCAGTGTATATATAAGGATGTATATTTGGTAGTGGGGTGGGGAATTACTTGATCCCAATTCTTTACTAGTAAAGAGAATAGAACTAGGGCTGTATAACATTTTGGATTAGAACGGAAGAATGCTTTGGAGGGGAAGTGCTCATATAAAGGCCTGTCAGCTACTCCGTTAAATGGATGAATAACCCAACTGCCCTCCATAGCTGCAGTGTGATCCTGCAAAAAGATAGTGTTTTAAGATACTTTGGTTTAAGAGGAGAGCAGCTCTGCACACTCCAAAAATGCTATAGAACCCTAATTGAAACCAGTTAGAAAACATAATCCGTGCTCCTGGAACTATAGTGTGGTCTGAGCACCAGTCCTTATTCACATTTGAATGACCATTTACGTGTAGCAGCTGAAGATTTTGCTTTGTCTGATGTGATAACGTAACAAGAGTTATTAAGAGTTATTATCATCTTATGAAGAGCTACACTAGCACACAACTTATTTTTGAAAAAATACCAGAGGTTCTCCAGCAATGAACATACATTTTCTTGTGAGTAGCAGAATTCAGTGTTTCTATAGCACTTTTCTTAAATGCTTAAGTCCCAACATATGATTAATAAAATACTTCTGCCTGCCATTCTGCCTACCTATAAATGGCCAGTGGTCATTTGAAATATTTTCTCTAGGAAATCTTATAGCACTAATTAAGGCTAGAATTGGTCAGTATCAGGACAGAAGCTACAAAACAGTCACTGGAAATTTGGGAAGAGTGAGAAATTAAATCAAAATGATAACACTATTCAAGAATCCTCTAGATCTTTACTGTGCATGGTTCTCTAGCCAACTCATCTAATGCTATCTCTTCCTGCCATTCAGTCACTTTGCTTCTTTTTCTTTCTTTCAGATTAATTTCTTCATTTTCATCCGTATAATCCAGATCTTGGTCTCTAAGCTCCGTGCCCACCAGATGCGATACACAGACTACAAGTTTCGGTATTGGCTCTTGGCAATTTCCCCAAACGGCCTATGCTTCTTGGGAAAAGAACATTCTTTTTCACCCTCCCTAGGACCTCCTTGGCTTTCTATGTCAGGGCAGTCCCCTCCACTGGGTAGGATTTGGGGTCAGCACCACGATCTATAGGGTTTCTAAAATAGTCATCAATACATTCAAGATTATAGCCCTTGCCAACTTTTGGTGTGACTCCCCATAAAAGTTTACTCTGAGTGTAAACTTGCATGTAAAAATGTTTAATGTGACAAAAAGGAAGAAACTATTAAATGCATGAGAAGCAATCACAATAACTGTACTAAATTCACATCACGTCAAATTCAAATTCCGTTTTGGATCTGCCTGGTTTCTGGAGTGCAATTCCTGATGCACTTCAGTAAGACTGAGTGTAGTGCTTGTCCCCCACCCCAGAAGATGGGCCTCTTCCCTACATATCTGATTGACTGTTTTTCCTTGTGATGAGGCCTAATCACCTGCTGCTCATTTAGGCTGGCAAAATCAACCCTGACTCTGATTCCCTTGCTGGGCATCCATGAGATGGTTTTTGCCTTCGTCGTTGATGAGCAAGCCCAGGGCACACTGCGCTTCGTCAAGCTGTTCTTTGACCTCTTTCTTGGCTCTTTTCAGGTGAGACACATGAATCGAACTAATACTCGAGCTCTTCCAAAACCTATAGCAGAGCCATATCTTCCATATAATTTTGTTATTGGAAATTATTATTACAATGTTGGTAATTACCCTTCTGTATCCCTAGGGAATGCTGGTGGCCATTCTCTACTGCTTTGTGAACAAAGAGGTGAGTCTTCAAATATAGGACACAGGCTTTTTTCCTTTGTGGCTAAATTTTGAGAGGTCCAGAATTTCAAGCTGCAATCATTTGAATGGTGGTGGAGCTAAGTACAATGTCCTTTTGAGTTTCAGTGGTCTACTCATCAAGAAGCAATTAAAAGGGCAGCCATATCTATAACTTTCAGTTCACAATCCACAGAACTGTATTTTAGTAGTCAAAGCACACCTACAGTTTTTGGTGGAAATATAGCTGGAATATTACTAGATTTGGGTAAATCTAACATAGTGTTTGGATTTAAAATGCTAGCTGCAGTTGTAGGTGCCTTACACATCAAATTATTTGAAGTCATTTTTTTCATTTGCAAGATCCAGTGTCCTTTTCCCCTTTTACACTTCCATACTCTGGCATATGCTGCAGACAGAGGAGTAGGGTTGTACAAGGAAATCAGGATGCTACAAATAATGGTACCAAAAAGGCAACAAAGGCAACTTTTTGCTGATCTGTCCTCCCTATAGGTACAGTCGGAACTGACCAAAAAATGGACACGCTGGAAACTTGGTCGGGACATAGAAGAAGAGTATAAACACACATACAGCAACACCCCCAATGCGCGTAATGGGAGGAGCAGCAGCACCTGTGAGAAGCACAAACTGGTTGGCAACTACCTCAATGGTCTGAGCTGCAGTCAAGCAACTGTACATACCAGCACTCAATATCTGGAGAGGACCCACTGCAGCATCAGTGAAAATCTAGCTGTGAATGAACTACCTCCTTGCTATGAATTTCCTGACAAGAGGGGCGAGAGCAACTTCTGAAGCAGTTCAGTCCATTGCCTCCAGCAGATTGGGCCCATTGATTCATAAGACAGCCATATTGCAGAGCAAGGATGGCAGAGCTGAAAGCCCAGGAGACACCGAGTGGGGCGTGTGGTTGGAAACTGACTAGCTGCCTGAACTGATACCTCAGTGTCTGATTGTGCTCTCTCTGAGATAGGTTGGCATATCCTGACGAGACTCATGTCCTTCTCGTCTGCATTCATAGTATTCCATGGGTGAAGTCCACTGTAGGTGAGCAGAAAGGAACAAGTCAGTGATAGCCCAGTTATGTGTCTGGGAGAGTTATAGGCTAAAGGTTGGCGATGACATTAAGTAGATTTTGGATGGAAAGAGAATCTGCTAGGAGGTCTGAAAGTCTACAGTTTAGGAATGCACATTGATTAGTGCTGATCAAACTGAGAATCTCAGAAACCTTTCTGGCTCTTGGCTTTTATAAAGAACAAGCTGAAAATGCATCAGCAGTATTTCCTAAAAGATAAACAAATGGAGCAGAAGGGGCTGTGCAATTTTTTTAAAAATTAGTCATAAGGGAGTGTATATTCAGTTATTGCCTATTCCCTAACCTGCTATACCCTGATGGAAAATTCTGCCAAAAAGCTCTTGAAACCAAGTCATCAGCAAAACATACAAAGTTATATAATTGTTCAATATAGCTAAATATTTAATTCCAAGTTTAGTAATTGCAGAATTTGGGGTTGAGCACAAGATTCCCAGATTCCTTCTTGAAAATCTTTTTGCCTCTGGAATGGTAGTACCTTAGTTAATAAGGGCCATGCTTCTTGAAGAAGGTATGGTATTCAACAGAGGTGGTGTCCATCTGGAGATTAGGGGCATAACGTGTCCTCCTGAGCATCTGGGTGACTTCAGGAAGCCACTTAGTAATGCTGTAATGTCTCCCTTAATTGGAGGTTAGAAATGAGATTTGGAGGATTCTGAGCAGCAAAATGCTGTCATCCTACACTTAACCACAACCACAGTCCAAAACTGCCTGATCATCAATTTGGCCATTTTGCTGTGAGCTGCCCACCTGGGTTATCAGGTAACTTGCACATTGTTTTGTGGTAGGTGACCGTATAGTACCAAAAATGCTGCCTGTGATCTTAAGTGTACAACAATAGTAGTGCTCACTCCAGATGAAGATGTTATTGACCATCTTTATGGCTGTGCCATTACATCTGTGCTGTGGAAACACTTACTCCATTTGTTCCCAGGATGACTCTGTCCTGAATGATTCTGTCAATTGATTTTTCCTGAAGTCTGTGATGCCAGTGCCAATGTTCTGGAGATCAAACCCTCAACAAATGGTGTTACGTGTCTTGGCAATTTGGACAGTTCCTCCTGATGCACATCACAGCTCATCTTACCTAAGGACTGGGCTATACTACAATTACTAACATGGACAGGAACAGATGTCCTGCACTGGTCACATTCATCAGAAGTATTACATTTCATAGGAAAGCTAAATTAGAACCATTGCAACAGACAGGTAATTATTGCCCTCTATGATTATGCAATGTCTCTTTCAAAGCATAAGATTCTGTCCTCCCCAGAATAGGCCTGGAATAATTCCTCTGGCATTTCCAGGGGCATTGAAACATTCTGATCCAGACATCTCTAAGAAGACGTACAGAGATTATCTGCATTAGTCATGGAGCACTGCACCACGATCTCTCTCTCTCTCTCTCAATATGTTCTTATTTTTAAAATTGATATGTGCATAAAAATTTTACTTCTGAGCATGAACAGCCACAGAATAATTTCATGCATGCCTATTCTTATGATGTTCCCTTAAAATCCTTTGACTGTAACACAGAATGAATAAAACAGAAGTTTCTGTAGCTGATTGCCACAGCTCACCAAACTGTTTAGTGACTCTGTATAGGGGGGAAACCAGCTCAGGTAGTTTAAGGTTCAGTGTATTGTGTGAATCTACGGTATTGGGATAATTCCATAAATCATAGCTAACTTAACCATGGCTGAATGTGTTGTTTAAATTCAAGTCTTTAAATGATACCTCAAACTTTCCATCACCTACTTTTCTTCCTATTACTCCCACCTACTTTGGATGTACCGAATAGTTTCCTGTCACAGACTTGCTGGTTATTCTTAGGAAAAGCAATTCTCTCTGTTGCTAGTAAATAGTTTCAGCAATCTCCATTCTCCATGTTAGCAGAAGTAGCAGTTTCATAGAGGGGAAGGCTTCCAATTATTAGCTATGCGAGACTTTCAATAATGGAAGCAATAGGAGTTGTGATGCTTATTGCTGGAGGACATGAATGGGAAATACCACTGTGCTAATGTTCTATTTGTGGAATCCCCAATTGCACTTGATAGGAACATTGAACCAAATATGACTTTGTATCTCTTCTTATCTACAAGTCTTCTCACAGCAGTGGAAGAAAATGATTAGGAAAAACAAAGGAAGCATTGGAGCAACAAGGAAAAGGTGAATCACATCTATATACATGGAATTATCTTGGAAAGGAAGGGCTGTGTTCCATTCCAGGTCATACATGTACTGTCTGACTTTGGCAAAATTACTTTCAGCTGCTGTTTCTCACCTATGTTGAGAATAACAAGAGTGCTTGCAGAGCCGTTTCAGTTCTTTGAAAGATAGATGTAGGTTCTGCAAAAGAAAAACAATTGGTTGAACCTAGAGAAAACCCTTTGCATTGCATGTGGTTTCATGAGATTAAGTGATCAACCTTTACGCAGCATCCAATCTCCTTACGTCACTTTGACACTTGGCAGTCAAATCATTTTTCTGCCTGAGTCTATAATTCTCATCCAATGATTGTTTTAGGAATGCAACAAAGAGTTTTAATACTTGAACCAGGAGGAAAAGCTTATCTAGTAAGTGCACCAGTTTTGTAGAGGCCATTGTGCTGTTATATAAATGTGACCCAATCACGCTAGCAATGCTCAGAGTAGGATCTGCAATCTAAAGTATCAGATGATCATATAGGTTGGTTGGTTCATATTGCACTTGTCCATGTGCGAAATGATCAAGCCTGGCTCAGTTCCCCACAGTCTTCTTGCAGATCCTTTACCTGCTTGGTCCCCACACCATAAGTAAAATTTTCCCAACATTCCAGACGTGCTACCTATAATTTCCATTATCTCTAGCAAGCACAATCCCTGTGACAGCTGAAACTAGGACAGTTGCAAATCCAGAATATTTTGAGGTTACCAGATTGGAGGTAATTGCCTCAAAGAAAATATTAGCAGGCTGAGGGAAGAGAAGTGAAAAAGAAGCAGCTGAAGGTCATCTCCAGTTTTCCCTTTAGGACTGTGACAGGTCATTAGTTTGATTTCATTTGATTTCAGCTTCTGTCTCAATATGTAGCCAGAGGCTATTGTTTCGAGTTCAGCATTGCTTCTTGAATGAACTACTGTTAAGGTGAATGGCTAAAATCAATTCTGAGGCTACGTTTTCAGCTGCGACCTTTCTGCTTGGTAAAGCCTCTTCTAACAATGTGGGTTTTTCCCCCAACTATATAAGAGATGGAGACTACAAGTCTAGAGACTAAAAGGGAAAGTTTAATGCAAAATAAGGAGGAAGGAAAAAAACAAAGCAGGGCTGTTTACCAGAAAGTTATTGTTTCCCTACCTGCTAACACCTTTTAATGTATGTCAAGGGCAACGAAAGGTGAGCTCAGAGGCCACAACAGCCTTTGATAAGTAGGTGCACAGTCAGAGCTGCTGTGTATTCCTCTCCCCAAGGGAGCTGCTGCCTTCACCAGACGCCTGGGGGCAGAGACAATGAGCCTAATCGAAGCAAATTGCTGGAACACAAAGGCACTTTATGAGAAGGTAAATATGGTTGATGAGCCACACATATGACGCGTGTCTTTCTAACACAGATACCTCTCTCTCTCTCTTTATTTCTCAGTAGCAAAATACACACATGCACCTGTCCTCTGAAAGAGATTTTGCTCTTCTCACTACCCTGGTACTCTATTCCATTTACTCTGTTTCTCCCCTCCCCCCTCCAAATCCTCCCATCAAACTAAAATAACCCCTAGTTTCAGCCTTCATTCCTTACTAGTTATGGGTCTATGTCTTTGGAAAGTTAACATTCCTCAGGTCAGTGGCCTTAAGGAACATGATGGTGCTCAGAATCTGTATGTATCAAAAATAATAGCTGTTGTTTAATGTTCCAGCTCTATTCAACTCACAGGTATCGATGAATCATTAAATCTAATGAAGAAGGTAGATGAGAAAAAACACAGATCCTTGGAATCATTTGTTTTTCCATATGATTATCTTAAAAAAATGTTCTGTGTTCATATAAACTTAAGGCATGAAATTTGCCTGTCTTGTCCAATCCATCTGCTTGCCTGCCTGCCTGCCTGCCTGCCTTCCATGAGCTATGCCACTGTCACAAATCCAGTCATTTTTGTAACTTGTAACCAAAGATTGCTTCTGTTGGTGCAGAGAAATGGGGCTAGTACAGGGGACTTGTGGTTATAAATGTTCACTCCTACATGAGCAGAAACCTGCTGATCAGTAATTGCCTATTTGGCAAATACTGTAAATGATCACATCACCTCATACCATCACTGTCACTTACAAGCTCATCTCCACAGGGGGCACTCTATTACCTCCAGAGTCGATTACTCATGTGCTGGGATGTGTATGTGTGCAACCACATAATGATGCATCTGAAAAATGCTTCCTCTCCAAGATCACAGACTGCTCACCTATGCTTATTCACAATTAATTTGTGCAGATTTTGAATGTTGGCGACAAGGCCAGAATAGCAATAGCAATAACATTTAGACTTATATATTGCCCCATAGTGCTTTACAGCACTCTCTGGGTGGTTTACAATGTCAGCCTATTGCCCCCAACAATCTGGCTCCTCATTTTACCGACCTCGGAAGGATGGAAGGCTGAGTCAACCTTGAGTTGGTCAGGATCGAACTCCTGGAGCGTGTGCAAAGTTAGCCTGCAATACTGCATTCTAATCAATTCACCACCACGGCTCAGGTAAAGTAGTTAAAACTGGGTACTCCGACTTGATGTAAGAGAAGGAGAGATCAAACTTGGAGGACAGTCAACAGAAGAATCAGCCTGGAGTCATTACATTCCCACAAGCAGTTTAAGTTCAACCCTTCTTGAATTCTGTTAACTCTTATCTAGTACCAATTTAGTGTTGACTTTAGTTGACTAGATTCTTACATATAGGCATGAGTAATAAATCTGTTTAACTGGAGCTTATCATGTCCTGATTCTTTGCACCTGACAGTTTATGGAGTATAGAAAGCTTCCATCCTTTCTTAAAGAACTTTTGAGTCGCAATCATGATACTTTGATTAAAACTACATATCATGTCCTTTCCTTAAAATGGTTCAAGCAACATAGCAAAGGGGTGGGACAATATGAGCCCTGGATGCATGATCGCTGCCAAACTGGCATGGCTACCACAGGATTAAGGATCTAGAGATCAGCCATAGACAATGGCATTCTGTTTTTTACATTAGCTCCCCTGAATCTTACCCACCTGGCTATTGGCTAATCCAAGGCTGGACAACACATGGTTCCTTCGGATATCAAGATTTTGGTAGCAAAGCATCAGCTAATAAATATGTGGCTTCTTGCCCATTTTGTAATATTTTTTGTAAAGCTGTATAAACTATTGATTAATCCCAATATATTTACAAATATATAAAGCACATATACATATACATCCCCCAAAACCTTGGGTAGCATAACATCTCTACCCATTGCCTCCCTCTGACACCAAAAATGTACACCGAGAAGAATAGTTTCCTAGCCTTGGGTTAGACCTATAATGTTTACTGGAGCACCCAACACACTTTACTTCTGGAGGAAGAAATGGCAGACTGAAGATGGGTCTGCAAAAAAAAATATGCAGCTGACAACAGCAGTGAAGAATAAAGAGCCAGTAAGTAGACCAGCTCTTTGAATCTCTCCAAACAAAAAGAGAATGGGAGATTGCTCACAAGTGCTCCAGACAGTTTCTCCTCATGAAGTGACCACAAAATAGAAGTCTCCAACTGTTTTTGACCACTGGGAGAAAAGGGAATAGCTATCTTGCTCAAACTGCAGGTGGAGCTTTTAAAAGGACACTGAGTTCACATACTTCCTTTTCTAATCACATTCCAAAATTGCTTATTACTACTTTATGGCTATTAGAAATCTTTGGATCAATAAGTCTAGATGAATCTACTTTCAGTCTTCAATGAAATAAAATTTTACCTACAAGCTTAAGAACTTAAAAAGATTGAAATAAGCAGCGCAAAACTAATTAAAATTTTGATTTTAGAAAGTTATAAACCGATTAAGGGTCCCCATAAATTAGATATAAGGTTTTGGAATTAGTTATAACAATTCTTCCCATGGAAATGTCTACTTGTTTTGAACAAGTAGGGAAGTCAATTGCAAAAACAGGACACTTGAGGGAAGTTTGGTTAACAGTTACAGGATGACACAAAATATCATTACATTGGAAATACTGAAGGATTCTTTCGAAACATGGAGTCAGAAGTTAATTTCAACAATGTCAATAGCAATGTTGGCTTCTATGGATGGAAGTTTGTACTTTCAGACATGCAAGATTTTGTTAATCTAGCCTTATAATAAAGTAGAACTAGTTCATCTAATCACGTTTCCTGTCTGATAGACAACGGAGGGCTGATATAAACCAAGAGCACGGCCAGTATATATATATCAAATACTCTGGCCACCTAATGAGAAGAGAGGACTCATTGGAATAGACCCTGATGTTGGGAAAGATTGAAGGCGAAAGGAGAAGGGGACGGCAGAGGATGAGATAGATAGTGTTATCGAGGCAGCAGGTATGAGTTTGGGCAGACTCAGGGAGACAGTGGAGGATGGGGGGCCTGACATGCTTTGATCCATGGAGTTGTGAAGAGGCAGACATGACTTAGTGACTGAACAATAACACCAACAACACACACATACGTATGTATGTATGGATTGCAATTACAATCTTTAATAAAAAAAAATTAAAAAAATGAGAACATCAAAAATTCTTATATTCTGCCTGATTTCCACTGTCCTCCACTATACCATGAACACAGACATCCTGTTTGGGACTATGGTAGTTGTTATCCAATCCAAATTATTTGGAGGTCATCAAGTTACCTAATCCAATTTGAGAACATCCTTTTGGGGACATGTTGGTCATATCAGATGAGCAAACCATGCTACCAATATCCCTGTACACATTACAGCTTGATAGCTAAGGACTTCAATATAGTAACCTCTGCATTTCTTTGATGGCAATGAAAACATGGCAATGGTCGTTCAGGATCATGAGGATGGGACTGTCTTTTTGGTCAGCAGACTGGCATTTTCAGCACTAAGATATACATTAAGATAGCTTGAACATTTTATTGCAGAAATCTTGGGACTTTTTCTTTTTTCATGCAAAATGTGAGTTAGGACTTCCTCTTATGCTAGCTAACATATCACTGTTTGGTTTTCACATAATAATAATTTTATGCATGATAGACCCGAGAGGCCGGCGTGCTGTGCAATTAGCTCACAGGGTGTAATATGTTGGGGGTTTGTAGTCACTGTGAGTTGGGGGGGAGGCACGGAGGGAGGCTCAGCCAATCTCACTGTATACATGTTATACTTTGATAATAAAGGTTCATTTCATTTCACAGTCTTAAATATGTGAATCTTGAAATTGTATATGAAAAATATTATATATAATGAGTTCTGCATTTAAAAGTCTGCTGTTTCTGACTTTCAGCTTTTTTCTCTAGGACTTTCTATCATTGTGATGCTATTATATCAGTAGCCACTAATGGTAGCAAATATTTTTCTGCCCTTTGCAGTAGGAAATGAGTCAGTAAAAAGGAATCAAAAGTACCAAACTCAAATGAATCATTTAACAAGTAGTAAAATATTTAAACACTAAACATCATCTAAGCATATTTTAAAATCCTTTATTCTGTAATACAAACTGCAACTGTCATAATATCTATATCTGTACTTCCTTGTCAAAAGATGTTAGAAACTAGTTCAAGCGTGGTTCAGTTAAAAGACAGGAAACAAAGGAATAAACAGAATGAAAAGTAATGGGGGGGAAAGTAACAATGAAGTTGAATATTATGTAATGTACTCAAGCTGATGGCTCAGAATTTGACATATAAAAAAGCAATTTATATATTTTCGGTGTTTTCTGGGAACAGGGGAGAAGTCATCAGTTGCAGCAGACGTCATCTGACCAGTTCAAGCCAGAAACCTGCATGCTTGATATTGTGCAAAACGTAAGAAATCTACCATATCTACATCTACATCTATACCTCTATATCTCTATAGCTATCTCTTGTTGTTGTTAGTTGCGAAGTCGTGTCTGACCCATCGCGACCCCATGGACAACGTTCCTCCAGGCCTTCCTGTCCTCTACCATCTTCTGGAGTCCATTTAAGCTCACGCCTACTGCTTCAGTGACTCCATCCAGCCACCTCATTCTCTGTCGTCCCCTTCCTCTATTGCCCTCAATCTTTCCCAGCATTAGGCTCTTCTCCAGTGAGTCCTTCCTTCTCATTAGGTGGCCAAAGTACTTGAGTTTCAACTTCAGTATCTGGCCTTCTAAGGAGCAGTCCGGGTTGATCTCCTCTAGGACTGACCGGTTTGATCGCCTTGCAGTCCAGGGGACTCGCAGGAGTCTTCTCCAGCACCATAGCTATCTCTATCTCTATCTCTATCTATATATCTATATCTATATATCTACATCTATATCTACATCTCTCTATCTCTATCTCTATCTCTATCTCTATCTCTATCTCTATCTCTATCTCTATCTCTATCTCTATCTCTATCTCTATCTCTATCTCTATCTCTATCTCTATCTCTATCTATCTATCTATCTATCTATCTATCTATCTATCTATATCTATATCTATATCTATATCTATATCTATATATCTATATATCTACATCTATATATATTTCTATATATGTAGGTCTTTGGTAATTCGGGTTTTCTCCCGCGTAAAATTGGAAGTGTCTTGGCGACGTTTCGACCAAGTCTCATTTGTCATCTTCAGGCTGGTGTCTCTTCGGCTTCGTGCTTCTAGGAGCAATGTGTGATCGCAGCTGTTTCTTCCTTTTAACTGCCAGTGGGGGTATGAACTGATTGGGTGGGAGCTTGGCTGTGTTCTGATTGGGTGGAGGTGTGTTCTGATTGGTTAGGGGCTTGGCTGTGTTCTGATTGGATGGGGGGGTTGGCTGTGCTCTGATTGGATGGGGGTGTGTTCTGTTTGGGTGGGGGCTTTGTTGTGCCCGGATTAGTCTGAGTTGCAGCGGGATTTGAGATGGAGAGCTGCATTGCTGTTGTTTGGCTTCGCGTTCGTGGTCGTGCCATATCATCAAGGTGGGTGTCAGTTTGCTTCATGTATGGATTGGAGGGGTTTGAAATGGCTAATGATGCAGCTGTGGTCTGGTTTCTGGTTTGAGGTCGTGCCTCATCATCGGTGTGGGCTTGGGTTTGCTTTTTGCGTGGATGTGTGGTGGTGACATCCTGTGTGGTTTTCGTGAGTGTGGGTCTAGTGTTAGGGACTCGTTTGTCAATAAGGGTGGGTTTCCAAATGGCTGGTAGGCGGGAGGTATCATCTCGTTTATTCATGCTGTGTGGGCGATGGCTTCTCGATGGCTTCTCTGATTATTCTGTTGTTAAAGTGTTCAGTTTTGGCAATAGTTCTGGTATTTTTAAAGTCAATTTTATGTCCTGTGGCTTTAAGGTGTTGGACCAGGGAAGAAGTTGGTTCCTCTTTTCTGACTGAGTTCTTGTGTTCTTCAATGCGTGCACTTATTCTTCTGTTGGTTTGTCCGATGCATGTGGTGGGGCAGGTGGGGCATGGGATTTCATATACTCCTTGATTTTCTAACTCAATTTTGTCCTTGGGGTTTCTTAGGATGGTGGATATTTTTCGGTTTGTGCAGAATGCTGTCTTGATGTTGTGTTTGTGGAGGATCTTGCTGATTCTGTCTGTGGTGCCTTTTATGTATGGGAGGAGGGCTTTGCCGGTTTCTTGTTCTCTGTCTTGGATTTTAGTGGGGGTTTCTTTTTGGATTAGGTTGGTAATCTTATTTCTTTGGAATCCGTTGGATGTTAGTACGTTAGTGAGAGTGTGTAGTTCGGTTTTTAGGTGTTGTTCGTCAGCTGAGCGTTTTGTTCTCGAGATGAGTGTCTTGGCTACGGAGTTGATCTGTGCTGGGTGGTGGTGTGAGAGTGCGTGCAGATAGCGGTTTGTGTGTGTTTTCTTCTGGTAGATGGTGTGTCCTAGGGAGCCATTGGATTTCTTGTAGACTAAGACATCCAGGAAGGGAAGTTGGTTGTTAGCTTCTGTTTCCATGGTGAACTGTATTTTGGGATGTAGGCTGTTGAGGTGTGTGAGGAAGTTGTCTAGTTTTTCTTTCCCATGTGGCCAGATTATGAAGGTGTCGTCTATATAGGTGTCGTCTATGAAGGTGTCGTCTATATATCTATATATCTATATCTATATATCTACATCTACATCTACATCTATATATATCTCTATATCTCTATATCTCTATATCTACATCTATATCTCTATATCTATATCTATATCTACATATCTACATATCTACATATCTACATATCTTTATATATCTACATCTACATCTACATCTATCATCACCTACCTATCATCATCCATCTATCTTTGTTTTCTTTCCCACATTGCAGATGAGGCTTTGTGATCAGAGCTGGAGTTCTGGCAGATGCTTGCTACAGATGAACTGGGTTTCTCTTTTTTCCAGAAAACTGGGCAAAGTGTCGGCTTGTGGAAATCTTGAAAGGAGATACAGGAGAATTAGAGACCTTAGCACCATGCCTGTACCTCACTTGTTAAGATTTATTAAGACATCTTGAAAAATAGTACCCTATAGTTTCCTCCTCCAACTTCTATCTTGACAGATCTCTGGAGAGCAAGAGGAGGCGGCAGGGGAGCAGCACTCCCAGGTCCTGCACAAGGGAGGCTGGCCCTTCCCATTTCCAATTGTGCTTGGTAAGGATGCTGGCTTGTTGGGGCAGCCTTCCTTCACACAGTTCCCCCGCCACCCCCTCCTCCTCTCCAGAGATCTGGAGGGGAGACAAAGATCTGGAGAACAAGGTGCAGGCTCCATATTGGCCACTTCTACCTCTCCAAGCCCTCCTCAATTAAACATACATTATATATAAATTAAAACACAGCCAAAAAGAAAACATAGTTAAATCACTAATTACAGCGCTTCACATATTTTCTGGGAAAACCACCTTTATTGATGTTGGGAAGGAAGAGCAAACCTTATTAAGAGAAGGGAATTGAAAACCCCAAAAGGTCTCGTTCTTTCTAATCTGCCTTCCCTTTCAGCCTTTAGTTCTCATTATTTTATTATTATGTATTTAAGAAGAAGATCAAAGGCCTCCGTAGCTCAGGATACTCACCTTAAAATCAGAACCTAGAAAAATTTAGTTAATCCACAATACCGCCCTATGAAGAATGAACATAATCTTTGGGCCCTGAGAGCATGCAGGTGTTCAGTCAGAATATTAGTGGCACACCTGTCAGCAACTGGAAGTGCATAAGTCCATGTACTTCCCTTCCCTGTCTCACAACTCAGTCCATACATCCTTTAATTTTCAGACACATCTTTTTCTCATAAGCTCCTTAAAAACCCACAAGGTATACGGTAATTAGCAGGAAAAATAAATCTAGCACTCCTGAATTCTTTTCCCAAGGGGGAAAGGAAAGTTCACAGCCTGCAGGTTGCTAGCAAAGTTGTCAAACAATGTAGTTATTGCTGCCAAAGGCAAGAACAAATAATCAATTTTGCAGCTCTCTCCTGTTACTACATCCTGTTACCTCCAGAATGTGGCCTGGGATTGCACAAGGGGCTAGGCTAAAATCCAGTTGAGTAGTTTGCAGCCAGCTGTTCAGTACAGACCTTGCCAATGTGATTTTAATAGCCCAGGAAGGGATAGGAAAACCCAAGGAAAACTTTGCAATCAATAAACCATGGTGGACTATGCTTGTTTTGTCCTGTTTCGATTCTCCTCCCCAGCAGCAGCCCATCGATTTCAGAACTGCATGGCCACAAATATAGAGGCATTCAGGCTCCCAGTCCCTGCTTAGAGAGGGATTTGCATTTCAGCCATGGTCAGGCCATATGCCCCCAATCAAAGGAAAACCCCGAATCCAGTGGGCCAGAAGGCAGCCCAGCCACCGCGCCCCTCCTGCTTCTTCCCCCCCCAGCTACCTCCTTCGGAGTCGTCCTGATTCCGACGGGCCTGCCGGCATAGATCCGCCAGCTTCGTCCTGCAAAGCGCGGCTCACCTTGCTCTCTTGCCTACCGCCATGCCAGCAGGCCTGTCGGGATCAGGAAGGCTCTGAAGGAGGTAGCTGCAGTGGGGGGGGGGAAGCAGAAGGTTTTCCAGCAGGTGCCGCCAGGCCTGCAAACGCAGCGCTGCCCCTCTGCTTTCCAACCCCAAAATTCCAGAATAAAGTTGGGCAGCCTCTGAGCGCCTGACAAGCTGCAAATCTGCTGTAGTCTCGGCCACTGCCCCCTTCCTTGGCTGGGCGAGGCTGGAGCGCTCAGCCTTTAGTCAGGGCTGCCAGCATGGCGGCGGGCGGGAGCGCCGGGGGAGCGCCGCTTTGCAGGACAGAGGTACTTGCAAATCCCGCTCCAGCTGTGGCAAGGAGTGGCGACTGTGTCTGTGCCTAGGGGGCGAGAAGGAACCGGAGGGGCGCAGTGGATTCGGGGTTTTCCTTTGATTGGGGGCATATGGCCTGGGGTGGGCCAGCCCCTCGCTGTCTCCAGGGCGGCCCCGGGCCAAATGTAAACACCCCGCAGGCATGTCTATCCCCTCTCCTCCTCCTTTTGTCTTCGGTGTAGCTGCAACTGACTCCTTTCCCCAGGCTGTGCACAGCTTCCGGAAGCGCCAGTCAGCTGGAGCCCGGCGCGGATCCTGGGTGCTCAGCAGAGCCCCAGCAACACCATGGCTCCAGCTCCACCACGGCTCTCCCACAGGTCTGTGCTGCATTGCTGCTGCTTCAGCTCATCCCCACGCTACACTTTTACACTTTTTTTACACCTTTTTTTTATAGTGCTTTTCAACCCATTGTAAGTGTACCACCACCTGCCAGGTGCCAACATACCACCAGTGGTACGCGTACCACCGGTTGAAAAGCCCTGATCTAGATGAAGCTTCTGATGTGTCCCAACATCACACTTCTATGATTTTATGTTTCTAAACAAGATGTCTAAGACTCTAAGGTTTTACCTATCTGTGATCTAGAAAAGTTGGTGAGGAATGGAACATAGTCTATAAAACTGACAAATACAGACTAATCTAACATACTGAAACTTCAAAACAGATTATGTGATTCTTACAGGCAAATCTCTCAGATTAAACCACTTGATTAAAAAAAAAATGCAGTAAAATGCAACATTGAAAACAGGGAATGCTGAATTTCCCCATTCCAGATGGGAAAATACCATATAAGAAAGACTTCCAATAACCCTTGCAGCTCATACAGCTCACTGAAAACATTGCCTCAAATGTCATTAAAAAAAGCAAACTATCTTGGGAACTATTAAAAAAAAAGAAAAAAGTTACAAAACGAAATAGAAGATAATGTATTTGTATCATGTATGTATCATGTAACTAATTTGAGATGTCAGCCTAATTTAAATAATGTGTTGCTTTCATTTTACCTTAAGAGGTTACTGATCTATTGCAGAAGGAATTTGGTAGCACCTTTTCAGATTAACAATTTTTTTTTTACTGTATTAAAAGGTTCTCAGTGAGCTACAGCTCACTTCACCAGATGCATGGCATGCCAAAATCGATATAGGATTTAAATTGGGATGAGATGGGGAGGGAGAGAAAAGAAAGAAAGACAATCCACAATCTGGTTATGCAGATGTAGGTTACACATAAGACTGATTACAAGTGCCTTATCAATTAACAATGATAATGTGTTAAAAATCCATTGTGGTTGTTGAGACCCTTTGAGATCTCTAAAACACTTTGATGTATTTGAGTTCAGCAATCTCTTACTGAATAATTAACATATTAGTTATGTCTCATTTTTCCAAAATAGTCCATCTGAGATCTGCAATGGATGTCCTGAGAGATTTAAATGCTCTTACTTTGTCCTTGAATATTGATGTTAAGCTTGTGCAATTTATATTTTTTTTGTGCAAATTGGATTGTTTGTCCTTCGCAGAATCCATAGGGACATTGCTGGCAGATGATGTCATATCTCACTTTAGAGAAAGAATAAGTAAAGAAACCACTAATCTTGTTTGTGTGGTTGTTGGTGCCTATAGTTAGGCTGTTGGTGTAAAAGTGGGGGTAAGCTGGGTTTGTTGCAGGTTCTGGTTCTCATACTAACATATATGTTCTATTGATGTGGAGTCCTTGGTGGTTTGTTTGCAGATGTTTCATTATCTGACTAAGTGACATAGTCCAGAGGCCCCCAACTTTTGGGGCACCAGGGACCGGTTCTGTGGAGATTTTTCCGCATACCAGAAGGGGCGGGGTTTCATGTGCTGCCTGCATCCAGCAGATGGGGCTTCACTTGTTTGTGCAGACCGGTTGCTGGTATGCCACGGACCGGTGCCGGTCCACGGACCGGGGGTTGGAGACCCCTGACATAGTCAGTGCTGGTGAGTGGGGTTTACTCCCGGTTTATATGCAATAGTTTGCCCTGCCAGTGTTGGTAGGGGTGCAATTTCCTTAATGGGTATTAATTACTGCTTGGTTGGTGTTAATCTTTACTTATCCGGGTTTTGGTTGCTGGAGGGGATGTATTCTGGTCTTTTTGTTTTCTTTTTAGCATTTTTATTGTCTCTTTTGAATGTTGTATAAATGTGGTTTATCTCTACATATCTATTGATGACTGATTTGTCTGAATGCCAACCTTCCAGGAATTCCTTAGGATGCCAACCTTCCAGGAATTTAGTCTGGTCTAGGATGCTTACAATTTCCCAGTTGAAACTACAGTTGGGTTTGTTCATGTGTTGTGAGATCATGTCTTCAGAATGTTACCGTGTTTCCCCGAAAATAAGACCCGGTCTTATATATTTTTTGCCTCCCAAAGAGGCAGTAGGTTTTATTTTCGGGGCATGTCTTATTTTTTTCCCTGACACCTGCCTCGCCTTGTCACAGCAGCACCGACAACCCTGTCCAGCAGGAGCCCTCGTGGCTGCTGGCCCACTTCTGCAGCCGCTTGCAGCCGCTCGCATCAGGAGGCTGTATGGCCCGCCATGCCATGCCGTGCTGCCGCCACAAGGCAAGGCAGGTGGGGAAGGCAGTGGAGCTGCCTCAAGCGCCCCATAGGTGCCCAAACACTTTTTGCCCAGAGGAAGACTGGAAGCTTCATCTGCTTCCAAATGGGGCATTTGGGAATGGAGTGATTAGCCTCATTCCCAAGTACCCCATTTTCAAGCAGACAAAACTTCCAGTCTCCCTCTGGGCAAAAAGTGCACGGCATGTCCGGATCGCCTGCCTCCCCCCCTCCGCCTCTGCCTCCGCACTCGGACTTACCTGCACTGCGCCAAGGGGTTGGCGCACTGCGGCTGCTGCCGGACACCGTTGGCCCCTGTGCGCTCACCGCTGCTTGTGCTGGCCACGCCCACCCACCCCCGGGCTTTTTTTGGGGGGTAGGGCTTATATAAGGCTCACCCCAAAAAAATCAGGCTAGGGCTTATTTTCAGGGTGGGTCTTATTTGGGGGGAAACACGGTAGTTAGTGTTCATGAATACTCCCTGCTGGTCTTCTGCCTGTCTTACATAGTAGCTGTTTACAGTCTTTATGTTGTATGTCACAGATATTTTTCTTCTTCAGTTAGCGAGTCTTTTGGTTTACTTGGTTTATTTTGATTTTTTTAAGTAAACCAAAAGATCTGGAAGCCCAAGGAGAAAAAAACAGGAGCTATCTACAACATACCACGTAGCAGAATGCATCTATGAATACCAACTAGCTGCAGACAGAATGAAAATTCCTTAATTTCACAACACATGGACCAAGTACAGAGAGCACCAAGGACTCTACAGTTCAACCTTAGCTACATATATTCTACATATAGATTATTCCATTGCATAGATTATAATGTAGGTAATATATTGTATACATTACACAATATCTTCTATTGTTCTGGGGTTTGTAGTTCATTGTGAGAAACTGCTTGGGCCACTGTCTGTAGGCAAGTACGAAAAATGACGCTGCACTGAGATGTTACGTATATTACATCTTTAATAGTTGGATTGTGTGGGGACTAAAATATATTTTAAAACAGGTCCTCTTATTATTAAATAAACTTAAAATAAACTTTCTTACCACAGTTGTTAAGTGAATCACTGCAGTTGTTAACAGGTTGTTAAGTGGATCTGGTTTCCCCGTTGTCTTCGCTTGTCAAAGGTCGCAAAAGGTGACCACGTGATCCTGGGACACTGTGACCGTCATAAATATGAGTCAGTTGCCAAGCATCTGAATTTTAATCATGTGACCATGGGGATACTGCAACGGTTGTACCATGTTTCCCCAAAAATAAGACTGGGTCTTATATTAATTTTTGCTCCAAAAGATGCATTAGGGCTTATTTTCCGGTTAGGTCTTATTTTGGGGGGAAATACAGTAGTAAATGTGTCTGTCTGTCTGACAGTCTTAACTGGGGGTTATTTTTGGGGGTAGGGCTTATATTATGAGCACCCTGAAAAATCATGCTAGGGCTTATTTTCTGGTTAGGTCTTATTTTGGGGGGAACACGGTATGTGTGAAAAATGGTCATAAGTCTCTTTTTCCAGTGCCGTTGTAACTTTGAACAGTCACTAAATGAACCGTTGTAAGTTGAGAACTATCTGTACTATGGACTAATCTAGATTTCAGAATTAATTAAAAAAATATCCTATAGAGCATTTGGATGGAAGCTAGGATTTATACTTAGTAGATAAAATTAAACATTCTCTTTATAACTTTCCATTTTAAAGAACAAATATTTGCCTAGCATAGTTCAGTGGCAGTATTTATGATTAAGGATCTATTGATATTCCTACAACATTTTAAGCTTTGGAAACACCTAATTTACAAGGGATTATTAAATGTTATGACACGGAAAGAAATCTACAAGTATTCTTTCTAACATTTTGCTGGCCATTAATCAATTTGATATGCAATTTCCAAATATTTCCACCTTAGTTGTATTGGACTTGTGTTTATATAGAAAAGGCTTGCGTAAATCATGTTTTTGGAAGTCAACATCTAGGCAAAGCAAGCAAATTCTCAGTGCTGTGTTATAGTGAAAAGATTTATTCTTCAGTACTGGAAAGATAAACATATGGTCCCAACTATACATAGTCCTCAACTTACAAACATTTGTTTAGTGGCCATTCAAAGTTACAACAGGACTGAAAAAAATGACTTATGACTGTTTTTCACACTTACAACCTTTACAGCCACGTGATCAAAATTCAGACACTTGGCAACTGGCTCATATTTATGATGGTTGCAATGTCTTGGGGTCATGTGATCATCTTTGGCAATATTTTGACAAGCAAAGTCAATGGGGAAGCTAGAATAGAATAGAATAGAATAGAATAGAATAGAATAGAATAGAATAGAATAGAATAGAATAGAATAGAATAGAATAGAATAGAATAGAATAGAATAGAAATTTGCAGACGACACCAAGCTGGCAGGAATAGCCAACACTCCAGAAGACAGGCTTAAGATACAGGAGGATCTGGACAGACTTGAACACTGGGCGTTATCTAACAAAATGAAATTCAATGGTGAAAAAAGTAAGGTTCTACATTTAGGCAAGAAAAACCAAATGTACAGGTATAGTATAGGGGGTACCTTGCTCAATAGTAGTAACTATGAGAGGGATCTCAGAGTCCTAGTGGACAATCACTTAAATATGAGCCAGCAGTGTGCTGCAGCTGCCAAAAAAGCCAACACAGTGCTGGGCTGCATTAACAGAGGGATAGAATCAAGATCACGTGAAGTATTAATACCACTTTACAATGCCTTGGTAAGGCCACACTTGGAATACTGCATCCAGTTTGGTCACCACGATGTAAAAACGATGTTGAGACTCTAGAAAGAGTACAGAGAAGAGCAATAAAGATGATTGGGGACTGGAGGCTAAAACATATAAGGAACGGTTGCTGGAATTGGGAATATCTAGTCTAATGAAGAGAAGGACGAGGGGTGACATGATAGCAGTGTTCCAATATCTCAGGGGCTGCCACAGAGAAGAGGGGAGTCAAGCTATTCTCCAAAGCGCCTGAAGGCAGGACAAGAAGCAACGGATGGAAACTAATCAAGGAGAGAAGCAACCTAGAACTAAGGAGAAACTTCCTGACAGTTAGAACAATTAACCAGTGGAACAACCTGCCTCCAGAAGCAGTGAATGCTCCAACACTGGAAGTTTTTAAGAGAGACTGGACAGCCATTTGTCCGAATGGTATAGGGTTTCCTGCCTGAGCAGGGGGTTGGATTAGATGACCTCCAAGGTCCCTTCCAACTTTATTATTATTATTATTATAAAGAATAGAATAGAATAGAATAGAATAGAATAGAATAGAATAGAATAGAATAGAATAGAATAGAATAGAATAGAATAGAATAGAATAGAATAGAATAGAATAGAATAGAATAGAATAGAATAGAATTTATCCCATTCCTGTGGTAGAGTCATGATTGGTGAATGCTTTCCTCACCAGCTGATGATAAAGGGCAGCAAAGGCATGGGCACAAAAAAGAACTTTGCCTATCACACATTGCACACCCATAATGAGATCAATGCTGTCCAACAGGGACTTGGAACAGACACAAGAGAGGCAAAATAGGACTGGCAATGAAAGCAGCCAATTTCATGCTGGCCCAGTGTTCTGTTGACTCAAAAACAGTTGGCTCTCATTACCATTTGATAGTGGTAAAAATCCCTTGTGTGTACTTAGGAACTTGTCAGGCTTGGCTACTTCTTCAATTACATTTCTTGGGATACCAGAATTATAGGCTAGACCGGAAAACTGGAAAACTGAAAAACAAAACAGAAAAAGGTAACTGATCTTTACTCAAAGATGACTCCCCCCCCCCGTAAGGCAAGGGTCTGCTGAAGTCCACAAGTCTTAAAGTTGTCAAGGTTGCAGACCCTTGCCCTAAGGTGACATATACAGGAGTCTCCCTAATGCAGCAACAATTCTGCAAGGTAAGCTATGTGAAAACAATGTGACTAGCCCAAAGTTACCCATTGAACCTGTGGTCGAATGGGGACCTGGAGAACTACAATAGTTCTCCACAAAAAAACCCACAGGATTTTTTTCAAAGCAGATTACTGGTTAGACCCACAGTTAACAGTATCATTCCTTTTACGTGCGTCCTCTGATCTCTGAGTAATTGATGATGAAGTCAGGATAAATTCTGTTTAATAAGTTAATAAGGCCCTGATTCTTTTTTAAGATCATTAAAGATTATTAAAGCAGTCTAAGAAGAAAGTTATGCAGATACGTATTTACCTCATTCCATTATTTCATCATTGGTTAAAAGTACTGATGAACACACTAAACTGCTTCTAATCCCACAGAGTTAATGTTTTCCCTCCATAATTTTAACTGTTAAAGATAGTTAATTGTCTCCTATAGAAAGGAAAATAAGTTTTAGAATATCTCCAATACAGATAGATTATTTTAGTATTTATTTATTAATTAAATTTATATGCTACCCATCTCGCTATCCAATAGTTTTAGCACTACGGAACTCACTTTTATTACAATACATTTGCCTTTCAGTGAATACAAATCTGGTTTTATTTTTGCTTTTTGCCTTTTCTCCTCTCCCTTAGGTCATGCAGCTCGTTTGTTGGCCCTAGAAATGTGCAGGCAAAAATTGCTTCTGTAATGATCTCATCATTACAAATTGATTCCTTACAATATGTGTAGGAACACACAAAACAGAACAAAAAGGACAAAGAGTTACCATGACATTTGCTCACACAATGAAGATTCAATCCCTAGATTGACCCAAATAGGTTAAACAAAATAAATCTGCCTCTGTTACAAGCAACACAGTTTAAATCCTATCTGTCCCTACTGAAATTGTCAGATCCTTCAGTGTAGGGCATACATCCAAGGGTATGACATCTATTACAGCTTTTTAAAAAACTGAATCACAACCACTTAATATGAAGATGAGTTTAAGAGATTTTTTTTTAATATGAACTTTGGCCAAGTGTGTCACCAGAACTGAGTCAGACCAATGAGCCACATTGCCAAGAATAACCAATTCCAGGTCCTATCAAGTAGCTTCAAATATTCCCCCTGATCATCACTGCCAGCTTAGTCTTATATTTTTAAATATAAGCACATAAAGTCTAGACATCTTAGCAAAGAAGCCCGATATACTGATCCTCCTACAAATTTTAATTGCTATATCCAATCCTGTTAATAACATTTTCCATTATACCTTGCAAAAGCAGAGTCTATTCATCAGCCAAGAGAAATTTTGAGAGAGGAGTGGGGATTCTCAGTTAGTTTTACATTAAGTGGCTCTTATGAACAGTTGTTAAAGGCGGAGACCACCATGCTAGAAGGTGGTGAGGGATCTTGTACTGTTGGGGAGAGCTGAGGGGAAAGGAAGACAGCAGAGAAGGGACAGATTTTGTTCCCTGCTCCTCATTCCTCCCATAGCAGGAGCAGGAACTTCTGTCCCCTGTCTCAACATGTGAGAGCAGCAAGTTTGTTGGCCTTGCTTTCAAAGCACAGAAGATGGACCATTATGGGAACAGCATTTTCTCACTTTCCTCCTGTTATGAGGATAGAAAGGAAGCACATCGCTGAGACCTGAGGAAGAGCCTTGAATTTTGCAGACTTGTGAAATAGCTTACTTTTTGTAAATATCATGCTGCAGGTAATTTTCAAGCACTGTAGACTCCCAGGAAGAAAGTGTCAACTGGTAAAGGGCAATTTAATGTCTTGATGTGATTTCCACCAGCATTGCTGTCTTCACGGGATAAAAAGATGCAGGAAGTCATCAGTTCATAGATTTTAGTCAAAAATTGAGACAATACTACTGAAATAAGATAAGATAAGATAAGATAAGATAAGATAACCTTTACTGTCATTTTTATATTGTGGGCACAACAGCACACATCAAAAATGAAATTTAGTTGCCTGCTCTCAAAGTGAAACACATACATGACACGCACCTAAACATACTATGAACAACATATATATAGACCCACATCCCTACATATACATAGCAAATAAATATTAAATACTGTCCATCTTGAATATATAACGCAAGGAGGAAGTTTGAGAGTTCGCAAGGTTAATGCTGTATGGAATGAAACTATGGCTGAATCTGGATGTTCTGCTACGGATACCACGAAGCCTCCTCCCAGAAGGTAACAAGGAAAACAGGTCATGAAGAGGATGTGTAGTGTCCAGTTAATCTTAGTCCATGAAAGTGCTATGCAGCATTTGCAACAGTTTATACCTAATATAAACTTTCAAATTATTGTGTGCAAGAAAACTGAAGATCCAATAAACTAAAAATCATAGAAATAGCAGCCAGAAAACCTGTGGGGAACAAGATGGACTGAACAAGATAAAAGATCAGTAGCCAAGTGACAGCAAGCTTTACATTTGGACTTGTAGGAATAAATGTTGGAGACTTCAGGAGGCTTCTAATAACTGTACCCAAAAGAGAGTAATTAACCAGAAACTGAATTACCTGGGATGAAGCATTTGACCTCAGTTTTGAGATGGAAGATTACCACAGAAAAATAGCCAACAACAGTAGCTGTCCACTGAAGGAAATCCATGACTACTGGAAGACACAGGTGAGTATAATAGAATCTCTTGGCATAAATCTTGGCAACGATACCTGATATTGGAGGAAATAATGAAGAACAAGAATTCCCTATAATTGGTCAAGAAAGGTGACATCAAAAGCCAACAAATATGACATATCCTAGGTGCAATTCTGATGGCATATTGTGCATTTTCTTGACTTGTAAATAGCTGTATCATTAGATTTCCCCTTAGATGGAAAATGTGTACAGAACATGACTGCTGAGCATCAAGCTATAGTAAATTGGGAGGAAGAATTGATGCAGTCTTGGACCAATGTTCTCTTCCCATGATAATAAACCATGATCAGGAATACTCAGTATTGAAGATACTAATACACAAAATTACTAAAGTGGGGAGTGTCAAAATCAGAGGTCATCAATACCCATCCACACCAGATCCAAAGAGATTTGGCCTGATTTGGTGCCGGTTTTGAATGCTAAGCCAGTGCATTATCCACAATTTAATGATGGGCAAATAACCAGTCTAAATATAGATCTACAGTAAACTGTGCTCCTGAGATATTAGGTTATGTGTTTCCCCACCACAAGCTATCCACTTTAGCTTCAAAAGGAAGTACCTTCATTCTCAAATAACCCCTAACTTTTGTAAGAGTTGGGAATAATTCCCTGGACTCTCACCTATAGGAGTGTCTGAGACAGATTACTGAGCAGACAGGCCAACAGGTTGACAAGGTCTGGCATGATTTGTGTTTCTTTGAATGCTTCTTATTTAGTTATCCAATTATTTCCAAATGAAAATTAACCTTAGCCAGCTATCATTGTTTAGTTTGTATCAACATCACCATCTTCTGGCTGAAAGTGGAATATCTCACTAACATTATCAAAGATGTTAAAGGCCAGTGCTCTCAGGGACAAGCACAATTCAAAGTGCACTGAAGATGTCCCCCCCCCCCCAGAATGGAGACAAAACATTTGCAGCCAAATCGCCAAGCTCGGGGATCAAACCGACAGCCCAACTACCAACTAATATTCAAACACATCTCATTATCCAAAATATTTTGCCAACTGAGGCATAGAATTCAGTTCTATGACGGGGAAAAAAACCCGCATCACATTTTGAATCCAACATGCTATCTCTTCTCTCATCCTTGTCAAATGACAGGAACCAACTTTTCAGTATTTTAATTTCAGCAAACTAAACTCTATGAAAGATGAAAAAGGAATAAAGGGATAGCCTTACATTTTTGAAAGGAGAACATTTAGGCAGGGCCAGTCCAATGCAATATTTTGAAAGGGCCTTCCAAATCCACAATTTTAAGTTGCATCACAACACATTGGTTGCTACTTTTCAAGCAGACCTTAAAGCGGAATATACATTTTTGCCTTTGTCTCCCCCTAGCTATCTTTCATGCATCCTGTGTTGCTACAGGATCTTGGCTGCTGATCCATAGATGGAAGAAAATTCTTCCTTGCATTCTTCCCTTTCCTGTTTTTCAACTTTGCTTTATTCACATCTCATAATATGATACAGAACTCTTTCTGGATCTATTTTATACATCTAGCAACCTTCACTCAAAATCTATCAGAAAATACTTCCAGAGGAGATTTTAATTGAGAGTCCTATTAAGCTTACAGCCAAACTGTGAGAACAGTTATCCTCCCAGAAAGATAAACAAAGCTGGGGAAAGCGTCCAGAGTAAAAGCAGAGGCCAGTCACCCAAGTCAATAGATTACGATCCTGAATTTTTTTAAAAAAGTCAGCCTTTAAATAAACGTAACCTCTATAGGAAAATTGATTAGAGAATATACATTTAACAGAATATAGAATACCTACACACAACCACTAAAACAGGCAAGCCCCAAATAAATATATGGGCAGTTTAATACTCACAGTGTGAGGTATTGGATGCTAACTCTCATCATCTTCAGCTAGCAGGTCAATAGCTATAATGACTGGGAACTGTAGTATAAATATCAGGAAGTTGGGGAAGGGTTGTATAAGGTTTCCCCTTGCTTATATTTGCATATAACGTTGTACAGGAATTACATGAAAAACATGAGAGGCCTGAATAGGGTGTTTAAATCACAAATAGAATATATTTTGGAGATCAAAGTAGCATTTTAGACAGACGAGAAGGGATGGATAAAAGGCAGCTAGCATGGAGAATTCTGGACTTCTTCCCACTATGTATTCTTGAATGGATGTGGGATACTACATTTAACTCTTCCTAATTAAAGCAACATGATTTTGCTGACAATTCATTACAAATAAATATTCCACTAGCCACTCAGGTACGTATTTGCTTCTCTGTAAATTTTCCACATAATTAAATAGAAACTACAATACAATCCACTTGCTGTATTTTTATTACCTGTATGGGTTTCTTAAACCATTTAAAATACTGAACAACTTTGTACTATTTTGAGAACCACAAATTACTCCATTGTTCTCAAAGATCTGATTGTACTTCTGCTTCCAAGCCACTTGCAAGCACACTGTCTTTTAATATTATCTGGGCCACAAAATGTTTCTGTTGAGAAAATTAGGTTTCTCATGATGCTGCTTAATGGCTGTTGTGAGCTTACCCTTCTTGCCCATAGACAGGCCCAATACCTCAATGTACACAGAAGCCGTATCTTTTTGACCATCAGGGAAAGATACTCCCTGTCACAGAGGCATACATAGTCCAGACATACATACAAACATACACATGCACAATTTAATAATTAATATCAAAACCTTGGAGGCTTTTACAGTAAAACAAAGGGGAAATTGGAAAAGAAGCAGACAATGCTGTGCAGAGGCTGGAGAACCACCGAGGGGGACCATCTCTTCAGTCTCTGATAAACAGCTAGAATTGCCAGGAAACTGAGAAGCGCAGATGAATTATAGCAGAGGGAAAGCCTGTTTTAAGAGTTCTTTATTTCTGTAGCAATCAGTAAAAACATTTTGCTAGAATTTACATTTTGCGAGAATTTTGCAATAAATTGTTTTCTGTGGGGTACTACTTGTCTTTATTTCTCTGTAACAAGTATAGAAATGGTTGTCTGCATCCATCCTTTCAGTTTGTATCCATCCTTTCAGGCTGTGTGCTGAAGTTACAGCATTTCTGTCAATCTCTTCTGAAGTTCTGGTGGAAATGATCCTTTTCTAGCAACCCAGCTCCATCTTGTCATATGTTGGTGCCATTTTTGCTTTTCTAGTTTTCTTATAAGTTGCTGAACAGCTGCGCCGTTTATATTTGCCAACATTGATAGTTCCTATTTTAATGTTTATTGGTAAAAAGGTGGCGATATTTATCACTTTTTTTTAAAAAAAAAATGCTCTGTTGTGAACCATTGCTCAAGAGCTGAACCTATAGTTGCATGCTGATGAGAGCAGGACACCCCCTCCTCACCCCAAAGAGAAAATACTTTGGCAAATACAGGAAGAACCCAATACAAACTAGTCTGACTCAGTGGCAGCCTGAGGCTAAATAAACAAACATTTAACACACACTGGCTACAAAGTATCAAGTCTAAACCACAGGAATGCAGAACCGGCTAATGGCAATTAGGATTGACAGGTTAGAATAGAAACACTAAAAGGTACACAACAATAAAATAATAACACCGGATCCCTCCTGGAGCAAAGATTAACACTTTTTTAGACAGAATTGAAAAAGAAATTAACCTAACAATAGACACTGACCAACAAATCAGAAAAGATAAATTTTAAACTCGCGAATCAGAAATGACAATTTTGGAAATCATGAAAGGGTATAAGAACTAACATTTGAGGACCATTCTGTCTAGCTAGCCAGGGATTCATGCTGAATTGTCACTCAACTTTAATTTCTGTGATTAAACCTCTCTTTCCAGTAGCTGGCTTCACGTTCCATGTTCTCCTCTGCATCGCTTGTGAGAATCCGGCTGGAAGAGCCTGAACGGGGGAGTTCCTCCCAACAATGCCTTCATGCTATGTGGCCAAAAATGGTGCCCTTTTATTTATTTTCATGTATTTATTTATTTCCATTTTTAACCTTTTCACCACAACCCAAAAGCATAGGGTTGTAAAAGTCCTCTCTCACAAAGACACAGACACACAAATACATTGGCACACTTTGGAAGATAGTGGTGGCATCAGGAGCAACTGAAACACTTGCCCAAAGCAGAAGGCAGAGACAGGAAGGGGTATCTAAAGAAAAGGCAGCACCCCTCCAGCATCCCACCCTTTGGGTTCAGCTATTCCACTAAAATTGGTTTAAAATATGGCTCCGGAAAAAGGCATTCTCCAGACAGGGCATATCCTATCAACAGGGGCATGTATTTTCTCCAGCCCATCTTATTTTGGAATGTTGATTTAAAATAAGCTTGTTAGACCAAAACAGATTTACATAGTCCAGATTGCTGTTCCTACAGAGTTCAATCAGATGCCTTTGGAAAGCCCACAATAAAAGTTCTTTGTTATTTCTGTTTTAACCCTTAAAACAGTTTGGTGCCACATTAAGAAGCATAGCCATCTCAGTGTTCATTTCTAACTTCAGAACATTGATGAAGAGTTGGAAAACACAAATCCTTAAGGCAGACATGTCAAATTTGCGACGTCACATGACGTCACGCAACGTATCGGGATGGTTTTGCCATTGCCAGCAATGGGGTGGGCGCAGCTTCCGGATGACGCGTCCGGCCCACGGGCCGGCAGTTTGACAACCCTGCAGGGAACCCATTGTGTGTATCCTACTCTCTGCTGTTGAAAGTTCTAATCATGTGTATTAGATCACCCTATAATTATGCTTGTTGACATTATCATATCACTAAATAGCCAGCATGTTAAGCTTTCCCCTTGCAGAGAGTTATGTTAATTTTTCAGTCAGAGTTGTCCTTAAAGCTCAAGGCTTGGCAATTTAATATAGTGTTGTTGCACCAGTTTATCTAGAAGATAAACAGATAAACATTCAGCCATTTGGCTTATAATTTCCTGGATCCATTTAAAAATAGTGTTCACTTTCAAGTTCTTTTGTAGAAAGGACAATTCTAAGAACATATTCTCCAAAGCACCTGAAGGCAGGACAAGAAGCAACGGATGGAAAATAATCAAGGAGAGAAGCAACCTAGAACTAAGGAGAAACTTCCTGACAGTTAGAACAATTAACCAGTGGAACAACCTGCCTCCAGAAGCGGTGAATGCTCCAACACTGGAAGTTTTTAAGAAGAGACTGGACAGCCATTTGTCCAAAACGGTATAGGGTTTCCTGCCTGAGCAGGGGGTTGGACTAGATGACTTCCAAGGTCCCTTCCAACTTTTTTAATTATTATTATTAATTATTATTATTAATTATTATTATTATTATTATTATTATTATTATTATTATTATTATTATTATTATTATTATTATTATTATTATTATTATTATTATTATTATTATTATTATTATTATTATTATATTACAGTATGTTTTTTTAGGAGGGCAGGAATCTTACATTTGAGTTGGTAATATAATCTGTCATCAAGAGAGCCAATATAATATAGTGGTTAAATATGTTGAATTAAGAACAGGGTTTAGTTCACTCCCAGTCATGGAAGCTTTTGGAGAAATCATTGGAGAAGGAAGTGCTGCCTATTCTGCCCTAGACTCATGGTGGAAAAGCAGGTTATAAATCAAAAAAGAGCTTCAGCCATGGTGACAATTATAGAGACAGTAAAAAAAAACCACCTTTTTAGATTCCTAAACATCTGTCAAACAAGTCTACTCCTTCTTGTTTACATAACTTCCTTTTTCAGCAGCATTTGTTTATTTTCTTAATTTCATTCTTTTAAATATTTTTTCCCACTTCCATTTCCCACATCCTTTAAAAGAAAAAAGGGCACCATTTTTTAAAAAGAAGTATTTCCTGTAACAGGACAGGATATCAAGTCAACTGATTAATATATCAACAACAATGCAGTATGCAAAATAAAAACGCAGAAATATTTGTCATCTGGGTAAACATCTCATGATAAGTATTGGTTTTTTTTTTAAAAAAAACTTTTCACTTAGGAATAATTGTTTTGTCAAAATTGAAGAACAGTGCACTGTAAAAATTGAGATTGCTAAAATGCATGGGAGAAAACAGTCAAACTATGCAGTTCATATTGGAAAATTGGGAAGGCTTTTAAAGATTCAGAGGTAACTGGGTTTAGTCTTGGCAAAGTAAAAAGAGGAATAATGTCTCTAGCAAGTTTAACTTTAGATGGCATTAAGCCCTCAGGTCAAAGGAGGAAAACAGATCTGAGTATATTAATAGAGGTAGCCTTTAAATCCTACACTCCCTCCATTGCCCCATATACCAAGAAGGCGTTTTATGCTTCCTCACAGGATTGTGCTATCACATCATGTAGAAACCACTCCTTGTAAAGACTGCTAGAGCTGCTAGGATGACCTCCATGATCCTATACATGCATGTTATGAGACAATATAAAACAAGACGGGGATGGGGCTACATCCCTTCTGCAATAAATGGGGTGACTAATCTACTGTCTGTGAGTACCTCTGTAGGCATCCACAAGGCTGTTTAAAAAAATAACTGGAAAATGGTCAATCAATTGGTCAACCTTCAGCACAATTTTTTGTGTACTTCCTGTGCCCTTCAGCAAGATAATGGTAGGATGTAAGTATGTGCAAAACCTACCTTTTGGGGATCAGAGCAATCCAGAACTCTGGAATGCACAGTAGCACAATAGTTGTGTGTTTTTTATCTTTTTTTCTCTGGGAAGTATCAGTACACACTCTTGTGAAAATATGCATTTTGCTATTAGTATGCCAGCTGAGATCAGACACTTTAGACCTTCTGCCCTTTTCTGTCCCATTTTCTCCGTGTGTTTTATTAATTTGACCTTGTCATGCTGCTGCTAAACCCCAGAAAGTCCAAAATTAGATCTCACTCATCCACGATCTAAATTTGGATGAGGGGACCATTGAGATGGCAAGAGAGCTGCATTTTAGTCACTAGTCACTATCCTCTGGTAAATTCTATATAACATTGACAAAGATTCAAGAGTGGGGAGAGGAAGGTTGCAATGATCAGTAAGAACTTTGTCTTTCTCTTCAGATTTCCAGTGCACCAGTGCTGATTCTAAATCTTTGCATTTGGGATATGTTTAGGATTCTGCAGGTATATTGCTCCCTCTGATGCAAAAGTCTTCTTACCTGAGCTAGCATATGTAATTTTGGACTTGATGTTGAAGAGCCTCTGATTAGTGATCCTAAGAGTCAACCATGTGCATGGCTCAACATGCCCACTGGTGTGTCTCTGATTTTTTGGATACCATGCCAAAATGGAACCATCCCAAAATGTCATAAGGTAGCAACTTATAGTCTGGATGTGGCTTGTGGCTTATTAAAGATGATGATGGTAATGAACATTTCCCTGTCATCTCAGGATTAATGTTATCTGCTAAGATTGTTTTTTAAAAAAATTCTACAGGAGTGGGAGACTTATTAAATAATCCACCACCAGAGGCCAATGAAATGTTTATGACTGGTTTTCTTGCAACACCATGGGTCATGCAATTGAGACTGGCTGCTTAGCAGAGCCAGATTAGCTGCTTGATACATTGGAGATAAAAGTAATGAAGCTTAGCATATTATAGCTAGAATGCAACCAGAGGAAAACACACAAAATCCAATTCTACATAGAAAATAACACTTTATCATAATGCTCTGTGGAAATACAGATAGCAAGACTGTTAAGTCTTTGGTTGAAAAAGATTTATTAATTCTCTCTCAGCAAACTCATGGAGGAGGTAAATTCCTTTAAATATCTCATCTTTATGTTCAGTCTTTTACTTGCTGGTCTACTCAAACAAGACTTTGAGCAGAACCTCAAAATTATCCCTTGAAATTTGCAGATCAATTTGGAAACAATTGTCTCATCAGTTTTTAAACTATTTAAAGCCAAAGTTCTGGGTTTGACACCATATGGTCAGTGGTGGGATTCAGCCAGTTCACACCAGTTCGGCAGAACCGGTAGCTAATTTTTTGTTGCCCAGGCCCTGAATGGACTTCCGGAAGCGGCATCCACACAGAGAACCGGTTGTTCACATATTTCAATCCCACCACTGCAAATGTTACTAATTTTTGTATTAATAAGAGGCCTTCAGGTTTGGAAGCAATCCAAGCCAAATTCTTGCAAATCTTAGGGGCCTAATTAAAACTTCCATCATTGGCTGAAGCAAGTCTACTGGGGAACTACCTTAGTTCTTCTCACCTTACAGGGCAGGTTCTCCTCCAACCAAAGACTAGTAATTTGGAATATTGCAGTCTTACCTTTTCAGCACTATCTGCTTTGGGACTTGATAAAATCTTCGCTGAACTACAGCAGAAGATTTGGGATCTAGATATGCAAAATCATAGAACCAACATTTTTTTATATATCCTTTTAAAGCACAATCCCTTTTTCTCCCGGGTCTCCCTATTATATTTCTATATCTTATATGCTCCACAAAGGAGACTTTACTTTGGCTTAAATTGGAACACTATTTATTAGGGAAGACCTGGTAGGTATATTAGTGTCCCATATGAAAGTTGAACTTGTTTTTGTTAAGGCTCAGTGGTAGAATCAGTCTCATGTGTGCTATTAAAATGCCTGTGACACACCCAACAGGGATCAAGTTAATACTTCCGATGGTTAGTAACTCTAATGGAAGCAGCCCACTTGTGGCTTTCTGAGATAAATTTGTGAGACACTTTGAAATAAAAGTCACTTGTAATCAGCTTGAGTTGGAAGATTTCCATTGCTGAAACTTAAAGATGCACATAAATTTTGATCAACCACTGTCAGGTTTCATTCTTGTTCACTTTGACTTGTATTTAAAACACAGGAAACATGCATAGCACAGCTTCTGAAAATTTGTTCAATCCTTTTCCACAATAGCCATTGGAGGCATTATCTTTTTAGTGTGTGTAACAAAATAAGGTGGGGTAGCTCTGTGTATCTGCTCTACCCTAATTTTATTTCTATATTTATGTGGGCCATGAATGTACAGTGGGCTGCAGTGATTTTTTTCCCTTGCAGTTTTTTTTCTTCATTTTTTTTCATTCCCTACAATTTTTTTCCTACAGTCCCTGCAATTTTCTTGGTTAAATTTGGGAACCGATTTGCCATTTCCTACCTCCTAGAGAGTGACTGGCTTTAGGTAGCCCAGTTGGTTTCTAGCCTAAGGCAGACTGGAACTCAAGTCTCCCAGTCTCCTATTCTGATGCCTTAACCACTACACCAAACTGGCTCCTTCTACTTTAATTATTTATACTTAAAGACAACCCATACATTTGAGTATCAAAATGCTAATTAAAATATTTAAAAACTCAACTCAGCTGACTTTAATACTGCCTAGTAACATTTTCCTCATCTGCAAACTTGCAATAAAATATCTTATCAAGCCTCTCACTGATGACTCATACCTGACCCATCACAAGACCCTCCCATGACACACCCACACCTGAAGCTCTTACAAACAGAACACTGACACTGACATCCCCTAAACTCTGCTGAAGATGTTACCTAGCCTTGTAATGAAATGTTCGGAAACCAACCCACAAGCTCGGAGAACGAACCTTCACCCTCATCCTACACCCGAGTTACAGATATCCACCACTATTGCAAATATCTTTGGTATTTTAAATTCCAAATGTATGCAATTTTAGCCTCAGTAGAAATGTAATTAAATACAGGGAGGTAGATGTACGTATCTTTACTAGCCACACAGCTATGTAATAGCAGTTAATGTGAATGGCTGAAAGAATATAAAACAAAAGTTCTACAACAGTTAAGATGTGGAAAATTGGTTGCAATTTCACTTGTAGCCTGTGTCAGAACAGCCAATAAGATATTGCTAAAGATGCTTATCTAGACATACACCAAGTGTTTATAAAGACTAAGGGCTCTCATTCCTCTAACACAGTATAAGCAGAAAAAAAGAGAAAGTGTTGGCACTTTATTATGCAACTCAGTGGCTCATTTACATCCAGGAGTTAAGGTTCTAAGAAAAGTTAGTGAACATTCAAGCTGCTTAAATGAAGGAGAAAGCCGAGGTATTCAGGAGAAAGTATTCAAGAATTCATTGCCAATATGCGGGCTTATGTGAAAATAAATCAATGGGCAGGGCCAACACTGTTCAGTCACTGAAAATATAACCCTTCTTAAAAATTGTTGTCCTAATAAAGGCACACTGAATTGTCTGCAGCAGCATTTCTAGTCAGATTGTACTCTGTAATCCATAATTAAGTCATTCCATGTGAGAATCCAAGCATTTTTGTTAGGGAGGAAAGGAAATGTAAAATTTAAAAAATCATAAATGCAAAGATAAATCAAGCAGTTAAAAACTACAGAACTCAATGTCCAGAAAGCAAACATTAGAACTTCCTAAGTAATCATACTCTTTGAAAAACTTCAGTCCAGATTCCTCTCATGGACCAATGACTTTAAATATCTGTTGTTTGTAGTACTTTGAGGCAGTCTTCTTTCTCTGTTGTACAATTTCTTCCGAACGCTAAGAGTTTTCTTTTAAGGCAAATAGTATGGGTATCTCCATACAATTCAACAGTCCTTGGTTAAATTCCACCTCACTAATAAGACAGAGATTCAGAACACATTCACGTAACTAACACTTACTATGAAAAGTCAAAAGCTTTTTTTGTGATTTTAGATTTTTCACCATTGTGATTTAACCTAAATTTTGAAAAACTTCCCAAAACTTGCACCATTCTAGTCTGCTCCACACATAAAATTATTCAAATCAGAGGCTGCAGTATGATATAACATAATACAAGCAGTATTATGTTCTTGGAACATTCACTATTTGGATTCAATGTAAGATGTAAATTTCACTTCAGATAAATAATTACATGATGTCCTGGAAAAAGACTCCCTGAAGGGAGAGGGGCGAATAGAAAGATCATTCCGGAACTCTGTTGAGCTGCTCCCTTTTTCCACCAAGGCCTTTATTGACAACTATCCTGTCTAAAGGATCTTTGAAGAGAGAGATGGAAGAAGGCACATGGCAATCACCACATAATACTCTCCCCAATAGTGCAAAACCATTACCACCAATTGATTTTCAAGGGCCTATAGATCATATTTACTATTGAGAAAATGAAAAATGTTCATTTAATGATCCAAAATTCATGTTTTCAAACGTCTGTATGGCATTCTGATCTAGAATTCTTCATGCTGCTTTTATATGTAAGATTTATTGCTTGCTAAAACATATTCAGGTTTCTCATCCACCCCATTACGTTGTTATTTGACTAAGGCAATTATTGCCCAACTAAAGCAAACATAAAAGGCTTAGTAAACAAAATAAAATATCAAACTTCCTAGGAAAATACCAACAGGAAAATGGAGTGAGCAGAAAAAATCTACACTATAGCAAACAAATGAGAGCTCCAGCTTATTCTAATAATCTGATTCAGTTTGGGGACAAAGGAAAAACTTTACTAATATCAATAAAACAAAAAAGTCCCCTGGACTGAGATTATACAATGAAACATTCTTCCATTTAGGACAATAATATGTTGACTTGTAACTGTCAAGGCTTTAAAAAAAATGTCTTCTCAAAAACTTATGCATGTGTTTACACCATTCTGCTGCAAAGCATGTATGATTTTAATCCACAGAATTTGTACACAATTCACTCCCTTCTTAAAATGCCAGCTAGGATCCCTCAATTTGAACACTCAGCCAGTACGATACAGGTACTGTAGTCCTTGCTTAATGATCACTTGTTCAGCGACCTTTCAAAGTTACCACAGCACTGAGATGACTGGTCCTCGTAGTTGCAGCTGCTGCAGGTCCCTTGTCACGTCATGGTGGTTTGGGCATTTGACATCCAGCTCACAATTATGATGATTGTAGCATCCCATAGTGATCATCACTGCCAGATCCTGACAGGCAAAGTCATTGGGGAAGCCATCAGGCGGTCACAAATGGCAATCATGTGACTCTGCAATTACTGTAATGACCATGCAGAATTTGTTAATGACAACCTGAACTGTCACAACTGCTGTCATAAACTGGTGATGTCACGCTTTATGATCACACTGTTTGATAGGACTGCCAGTCCCAATTGCTATTATTGAGGACTATCTTCATATTCCTAGGGGTAGGAAATACCCCATTGCTGAAATAATATATTCTCTGTGTAAGAGCCTTTGCTTCACATTAGCACCTATAAGCATTTGATTCTCAATAATCTCACTTTTTTCATTTCAAGATATAAACACTATTCTCAGGTATACAAAATATGAAGAACAGAACAGAACGAAGTTGCTTCCACTTTGGAAGCATCAGGAAACACTTCTGAAGACTCTTCCTGCAAAACAGGTATTTGCTAGGTTCCTTTATCCAAGCTATAGAAGTTTGAACGAAGACGCTTAATATTCTTTCAGGGGTATGCCACATCAGAACCAAAGATGCAGCAAACAAGGCGAGGGTGAGCTGGTTAGCTGAAGACCAAGCTAATAGTGACTTTGTTTGCCACTAGCCAGGGTCATCACAAAATAATGATTAGGAAGACTAATAGAAATGTTATCACTACAGTAACTAGAAAAGAAAAAAAAGATATTCACCTTCTTCCAAGAAAGGCAATACTAGGTCAGGAGAGGCTTATTACTGGCCACAAAAAGAATATAGAAGTAGATAACTGACTTCCACTTTAAGAATGCAAGATAAGCTCACATAACAGAATGTCAAAATGACTAAACAGTTTTATTTACAACACCCCTTCAAGACAGACACAATTCAAAGGGGGACATAACAAAGGGAAAGAAACAGCCACCATGCCCTTTCCTACCTATTTTAGGTAGGATCCCCAATACCAATGCCTGGGCTAGACACAAGCATGGGTACTTCTGCCACTTGCTGGTGAACAGCACACACCAAGGCTGTCCCCAGCCCTGCTGGGGCACGGGGGCTGGGCTCTGGGGCTAGCTCAGAAATGCCACCTCCCCCCTGGCTGGGGATGCTAGTCAGCAAGGTATAAAAACCACAGAATCTGGCGCATCTTTTCACCGCATGGTAAGGGAGACCAGTCAGATTTATCCAGGTACAGTTGAATCTCAAAAAGTTTGCACTTGGGAAACTGTCCTGGGCTTGAAGCTTCTATTGTTCAGTTCTTCTTCATCGCTGTACCAACGGGCTGAGCAATATTGTTTCATTCTTCAGACAAAAGCTCAAGCATTAACAGTCTAAAATCTCCTGGTTTGTATTGGCAGAATAGACTACATAACCATTGCTGCTTCTTTCCCATCAGCCTCTCAGATTTTCCCTAAGAAGAGCTGGATTTTGAGAGGACTTTAGGGAGAGTCTAGGTCTGGTGGTTCCCAATGCTTCTGTCTTATTTCACATGTAGACAGACAGGACACATGCCAGCCACTCGGCTATCGTCAGATTAAAATGTCATTTACTAAGGAAAAGAAACTCCTGGGCTCAATTCTAGAATGAAGACAGGCAGCCCAGGCCAGGGAATGCTGAGAAGAAAAGGCAGAAAGCCAATCCTTCCTAGGAAATTCAGAGCCAGCCCCAGGCACAATCCAGACCTAAGGAGGAAACCAACACAAAGTTATCAAATTCATGTACCAGTGGCCGCATGCCAACACTGGGGCTAGGGCAGCCCAAGTCACTTTAGGATTTCTTAGAGTCCTGTGTGTTCCGTCGCTTTAGGTCGCTCAAGTCAACAGGTTTGAAGGCTGTCAAAAAAACAAAGGGAAAGAAAATTAGGATAAAACTCCAGATTCCCCAACTTACTTTCTTCAACATTCCTACTGACTTTAGCAAGAAGAAAATTGCTAGATTCCCCACCATCACCTAATTAATAATACTTTAAATTCTAATATGGGCTATAGATAACTGAGACATCTAATTAAAAGATTTGTATGCTACACTATAAGTTCTATTCAGTGTAAGAATCCATAGCTATCTTCACAACAATGCAACCAACTATATATTTAAAGAGTTGAAATTTCTACCTAGGAATCATAATCTAAACTGTGCAACTAGAAAATCTCATAACATAAAACTGAGCAAGGTTAAATGCAGTCTTTCAAATGCATATTTGCATTTAGGCAATCATCAAATTCATAGGGGTTAGAATTAATGGCTATTAGTCATAAGCAAGAAAAAATAATGTTCAGTAAAAGTTTATATAGAAAAATGCCATTCTTTATGCTTCTCCTCTGAACTTCCTAAGTGCATTCATTTGATCATTACTATAAATAAAATGTTGGACTAGAATCATAATACTGGGATATTAGATAATACTAGTTAGGCCATCAAGTCTAACTTTCTACTCTGTACAGGAGTTTAAACTAAAAACCCCATGACAGGTACAGTTATTTGTTCTTGCTTATGATTAATAGCCATTAATTCTAACCTCTATGAATTTGATGATTGCATAAATTCAAATATGCATTTGAAAGACAATGCATTTAATCTTGCTCACTTTTATGTTAGAGATTTTCTAGTTGCACAGTTTAGGTTATGATTCCTAGGTAGAATTTTCTTGACCTAACAAGAGTCACTATGTTATCATAGTGTATATTTTTAAATAGAGTTCTCTCCATTCCCCTGGAAACTTCGTGCAGTATTTTGCTGATGGTGAAAAATATTGAAAACCACCACAATACATGAATACATTTTTAGTGGAAGACAGCAGGATCTTGTCAAAAGGAAAGGTAAACTGGCAATCTCCAAGTTCTGTAAAGAGTATATTTTGTCTAGGGGCTCACATATTTGCATACAGCAGTCTATTTATTGTTAGAAAAAGAAATATCAATATCTTGTATTCAATAAATTGATTGTTAAGATCTTAAAGAATGTCCAATTTTTGCATAACCATATTTGCACAGAACTGTTCCTCCAAAAGTAATTATTTTTTTTAAAACACTTCTATTCCACCATTCTATTACTAAGACATCCAAGCCAGCTAATAGTGAGACCAGATACTAGATTATATAATATGAAACTACGACCAATGACCAGCAAGAGACAAATTAATTTTCAAGTATCATCGTGAACAATGTGCCAAAGTCCAAAGTTAAGACAGAAGGAAATTTCAAAGTCTAGGACCAATTATATAAAAGATGTTGTTTTATGTATCCATTTGCCTCATTACTAATGCTAACACTAGTAATGTTAATTACTAGAAGAACTTTGAGCTGGATGTAGTTGAAAGAATATGGAGCATATAATTCATGGAAGGGGCTAGCTGAAACAGAAAAAGATAGATGCCAAAGTACATTTGAAAGACAACTAGCACACACAAAATTAAACCCAGTAAGTAGAAGCCAATTAATATGACAAAGTACTGAAATTATATAGTATAAGTAATGAACTTGCAGAACACATTGAAACATCTGAATTATCTTCAAATGCATACCCACATAAAACAATGTGTAATTTATACTGGATGTCAGTAAGTTTGTCATTGAAAAAGAAAGTATCTGACAGTATGAAACTCACCCTTCAAACTTGGATTTGGTACCTTCTCCACATATTCCTCTACAAGAACCCGTTCACCACCAGCCATTTGACTGCGGAGATCCCGCTCCACAGATTGCCAGGCTGCAGAAAAGGGAGAATATTAAGATAGGAAAATATTTCATATGCAGACTAAGGAAGCTCTTTCTGACTGAATCTGCCACCTAAACATTAACAGTGATTTTACGCTACAAGAAATATTTAAAAAACCAAGCATACTGTTTGCAATTAGAGGAGGATCTCATGTACAGAACTTTCAATGTTGGTCTGTCAATCCCAAACATTAGATTCACGTATAAATGTTCTGACTTTTAAAGAGTCTCATTTTCAGTAAATTTTCTCCACTAACTCATGCCTATGTTTTAAAAAAAAACCACATAGATATGGGGAAAAAATGACACCAGTACTTGTTAAATGGTATGTGATACATAAGTAATATACATGATAGAAGGCGGCATAATATGCCATGATCTAGCGTAAATGCAGCAAATGCTTCCCATTCGGCACCTTCATAGATGAAGCGCACATTCTCCTCATGTGCAGGAGTGAAGATCTCACTGCTGTTGCTTGGGGAGCGAGGACTGCTGTTTCTCTTGCCATTGTAAACTACTCTGGAAACAGGGGAGCTAGAAAAGAAGGAGATAGGTGACAAAATTCTGATCTTTGGCAAAATTTAAAAAGCAGGGCATTGTAACGTCAGCCACTTTTCTCCAAGTCTGATTACAATTCCCATCAGTCCCTATGGCCAATGCTCTGGATTGATAGGAATTGTAATTCAAGCGTTAGGTTCCAAAAGTTAAGGTCATTCAGTATGTTCAGGTCTTTTCAAAGGAAAAAATACCAGTGTAAGCAACATATTATTTTCTTGACTTTCGGTTACATGTCACTTTCTCATTTTCGATGTGCTGTGGGAATACAGGATTACCAAATCTAAGTTAATAATCAATCCAAGATTCAAACAATTATCCATCACCATCAGACAACTTACACAGGACACCTCTAGCTAAACAATTTGCCTGCCTTCACCAAGAAAGAACAGCTTGGCTGGAAGTCCTAAAGAAGTAATAATATATTCTACTAATGTATTTGGTACCAGTACAAATTCAATTTTCATCTTTCTCACCTTGTCATGGCTGCCTCTTGCCCAGCCCTGGCCCAGGTATTGGAAGGATAGGTTGGTGATGCTATTAAAAAAAAAAAAAAAGACAAAGGCTAGAACAAAGGCTGAGCTGACTGAGGATGGTGTCCCATTAGCTACACATGAGGGAGCAAATTACTTTAGTAACTGAGCAGGGATAAAATTCGTGCTCAGCCTTGTCATTCTAAGGCAGACTGGATTTCATGAACTGCTTTAAAGACCAGAGGACCATTTCAGCCACTGTTTAATCACATTAATATTATTACTCCATCCCTCAAGCCCCTAATCGTGCAAAGCCCCGAAGACTCCCAAGTCCCCCATATACTAGAACTCTCCCATATAGGAAAGAGTTCTGCTGCTCTCTTATATCTCTGCACGACTATCCTTAGCTTCGCCCACCGGACCCCAGAAAAGAAATCTAGCCTTGGAAATGGGATGCCAGCACTGCCCAGAAGGGAAAAGAAGGGAAGGGAGGAAGCTCTGGAGTCCGACTTTCTTCCTCTCCCCGGCGCCTACGAATTGCCAGTCCGATATGGAGCTGGCCCGGCGCTAGGCCCACTGCCCCAGAAGCGAATACCTGTGCGGGGTCAGTTCAGCACCGCAGCGGGGTCGGCACCGAGGACGGGGCGGTCAGAGCGCCTCACTTGCTTTGCCTTTTTTTTTTTTTTTTGTCCCACCCTCCCAACTCCTTCACCTGGGCCCCGGGAGATCCCGGCCCTGACTTCGCTCGCTGCTGCCAGGCCCGGGCGGAAGAGAGCGCCTAGGCCGGGCTGCGCGTGCGCACTGAGGGCGAGTGGGTCCGGAGAGCCCCTGCCCCGCGTAGCCACGGGAGAGAATTTCCATGGAAACGGAGCGGCGGGGCAGGGCGCGGGGAGGGGTAGCCATGGAAACGGGAGTCCGAGGCAAGCTCTGGGAAAAGAGAGTGGATCTGGAAATGGGCAGTCGGGGGGGGGGGGGAGAAGAGGGACGTTTTGGTTTAAATAGCACTCTGGATGCCCAGAGGCAAACAGAGGAGGCGTCGTGGGCGGGTGGGGTGGGGTGGGGGTGCGGATGTTACCAGGCGGAAAGTCAGAAAGCAGTTCATGGCAGCGCTGGGAGGGGCGGGGGGGACTTTTTTTTGCTTTTGACTTTGTGTCCGTTTTGGGACCAAAGCGAGGTTCTTTTGGTCATCCTGCTTTCCTATTTGCACAGACTTAGGCCTATAAGGCATATCAGTTCACTAGGGCCATTTGGGATGAGGAAGCCTTCCATATGTTAAGGCAGGGGTCTTCAAACTTGGCCCTTTTATGACTTGTGGACTTCAATTCCCAGAATTCCTCAGCCAGCGTGCCTGGCTGAGGAATTCTGGGAGTTGAAGTCCACAAGTCATAAAAGGGCCAAGTTTGAAGACCCCTGTGTTAAGGTGGCTCACCTTTTTAGCTTGTCTCTAGAGTTTGTGGATGCAGGTAAGGTTCGATATAAACATAGTTCGCTGCTGACTTCGGCGGGATTTCTAGTAGGTGATCAACTTTAGTGCTGACCAAGGTATCAAGAGGATGAGAGGTGAGTGTCCACATGTACATAACTCTTTCGGCCCAACACAAAGTTGTGTAGTAGTAGTAGTAGTGAGAAAATTGCTAAAAACAAATTTGAGCAGTGGAAACACAGCCATCAGTATCTGGGCCATGCCTTCTGTACGATACACTGCAGGAATTATTAACTGAACACAAGCTGAACTGGACAGTTTGGACCCAAAAACAAGAAAACTTATGAGTATTCACTTTGCATTACATTCCTGTAGTGATATTAATAGATTATACCTGCCCTGCAGAAAGGGAGGCAAAGGTTTACTTCTGGTCAAAGTTGAAGAAAAAATAGTGTACATTGGTTGATTATGTAAAAGACAGCTAAAAAGAAGTGCTGATATAAGATAAAAATCACAATTTATTAAATATACAGGAAACAACATGAATTGAAAAAATGTAATAAAAATTCAAATAGAATGCTGGCAAGGAAAAGCATTACATGGTCAATTTCCACAAAAGGTGAAATGGAAAGTGGATAAAAATAAAACCTGACAATGGCTTTCAAATGGAACATTAAAAGGGGAAGTGAATGCTTGATTTTGGCTACTCAAAGGTAAGCTATTTGAACTAATGGAATCAAGGCTAGTAGTTTAAAAAATTATCAAATGATTCAAAGTGCAGATGACGCAAAGAAGCAGAAGAAACAGATCATATACTCAACTCATGCAAAAAGATTGCACAAACTGATTAAAAACAGAGACACAACACAGTTGCCAAAATGATTCACTGGAACATCTCTAAAAATTATTATGTGCCAGTAATGAAAAATTGGTGGGAACATATAATTGAAAATATAGTTGAAAATGAACAGATTAAAATATTTTGGGATTTCCAAATACAAACTAATAAAATCTTGACATACCTGATTTAACTGATTGAAAAGAAATTGTGGATAATTGATGTGGCAATACCAGGCAATAGTAGAATAGAAGACAAAGAATTGGAGAAAGTCACAAAATATCAAAATTTGAAAATCAAAATTGAAAGATTATTCCATAAACCAGCCATGATAGTCCCATTGGTTATTGGTGGGTGCCATAGCAAAAAGCCGTGGACAACACTTAAATCTGCATATTGACAAATTTTCCATCTGTCAGTTACAAAAAGCCACACTGCTTGCATCTGCATATATAATATGCCAATACATTATGACATCCTAGGCTCTTGGAAAGAACTCACTGTGAATGAAGGTCAGCACCAACTAAAGAACTGGAAGCTGTGATTTCACAAACTGGCAATCACAAAGTATCAAGATCTGAAAATTAAAGTTGAAAAATTATGACATAAACTGGCCATGGTGATCCCAGTCATTATCAGTGGGTGCCATACCAAAAAGGCTTGGACAACACTTAGAAAATCTGCATATTGATAGAATTTCCACCTATCAATTACAAAAGGCCACACTGTTTGGATCTGCTCATATAATGTGCCAAATTGTTATGACATCCTAGGTTCTTGGAAATAACTCGGTGTGAATGAAGGTCAACACCAGCTAAAGAACAGCTAAAAAACCAGTTGTGGTTTCACAAATTGAAGATCTCAAAGTATCAAGATCTGAAAATCAAAATTGAAAGATTATGGCATAAATGTAGTGATCCCAGTGGATATTGGCACATGTAGTGCCATGCAAAAAAATCTTGGATGACACTTAGAAAATCTGCCCATTGACAAAATTTCCATGTCAATTGCAAAAGGCCACACTGTTTGGATCCTCACATATACTAATCGATACATTACACTATTACAGCATCCTAGGTTTGGGGAAGACTTCGATGTGTATGAAGACCAATATCAGCTAGAAAACTGGCAGCTGTGACGTTGTGAACCGATCATATTTGAATATCATTGGTATTGACAAAATCATTATCTACAAAAGGCAGCTTTATTTGAATAACTTGCATCCTGCAATATACACTTAACACCATCTGCCTATCCCAGATCCTTGGGAAGGATTTGCTAGGTGGATAAACTGCCAAATCCAGTCGAAATACTTGGCTGACTGTGGGACCAATCATAATATAATAGAAAGGAACATCCTCCACCAGGGGTTTAGGCTGTAATGTCCCACTGAATGCAGTGCGTAAGTTTAATTCTCACACATGATTCTGCATAGTATTTTGGGACTGATTAGAAGGGTTTCACAGAAAAAAATGAGAAACTTGTAATTGAGGATTCAGTTAATTATTTGGAAGCTCTTCCGATTTCATCACAGAAAAGTTGTGATCACTTCAAGCAACATGCCACACTGTAACCTAATGCTTATATACATAAGCAAGGCTAGGCAAGTACTTGTGATAATGTTCAACATTTATGTCAATTACAACTTACCTAAGGGGGGTTGGGTGGGTGCCTGTTTTGTTAATTTTCTATTTTTGTTAGGAACAGGAACAGCAAATATAAGTATAGGACAGGGGTAGGCAACCTTGGCTCTTTTATGACTCATGGACTTCAACTCCCAGAATTCCTGAGCCAGCATGGCTCAGCTTGGAAACCTCTCCCTTTCCCCTCAGCATGGCTGGCTCAGGAATTCTGGGAGTTGAAGTCCACGAGTCATAAAAGAGCCAAGGTTGCCTACCCCTGAATAGGACATACAAGTTTCACCTTCTTAGAGAATTCTACTCAGCACTTTCACAAACTTACTAAGCATTTTCATTTATCAAAATCATTGTTTAAAATTGCTTCTAAATAAACAAACATTCTCAAGATAGAAAAACTACACTCGTTATGTTTAGATAGTGTGATGAGACTGTACTTAGCCTAACTACTCTAAGTTTTGTCAAAACATGCTGACCTATGTGGCACAAATAATTCACAACTGATTTTCACAATGAGGAAAACTGCCCAATTATAAGTAATTTTTACCACTCATTGTGTGTTTTGAGGGAGGCCCAGCCACAAAACATTGTTTTCCAAGATAGGTCATGTCTAATTTCATCTGATATCTAATTTCTTCTGGGCCTAATTCTGGACTGAGTCATTACCAAGCTAAAACTATTTGGAAAAAAATAATATATAACATGCCCTCTTAATCCATACTGTACCAAGTGTATTTGCAGAACCAACATTTCAGCATCTGAAACTTACCAGGACTAAGAAGCCCAATAACAGCATATTCTTGGGCACTGTGCATCATAGGAAAAACGTAGGAATATTTTGAATTACCACATCTGAGCCCTATATTTTTCCTCCATCACTAATCTTTATATTGGAATGGTATATACAGTCTACCTTCCCTTAAGCTTTCAGAGCAGACAAATAGTTTTATCTTATGCATCCGTATATGGTGTTTTACGTAACTTTCACACAAACACCCCGGGCGAGCCATAAGAATTTCTCTATTTGACATAGTGTGGCATTCTCAATTACACTAATCATCAATACGCAGGCACTGTATGACCAGTTTTATCCTATTTGGGACTCTTCAGAGAAGGGAGTTATATATATATTAATCTATGGGCTTCAAAGCCTCTATTGGGAATTGAACTCACAGACCTTTACACTTTATATGATACAGTACTGCATATACAATGCATTAGCTTTAACAATTGCCCAAGTCCTGATGCACAATGGTTGCAGGAAGGAATACATATATATAATCTATTTGAATGGTAAACTGTCCACCTTCTCTTAAGCTGTTGCATTACATCATGACCCTGCATACCGGGTTTTACGTGACATATTGTTGATGCTATAAAAATATCCAAGTAGCATAATTTCAATGAATTTTAATTAACTGGATGCAATGTAAAAATGCTTTATCAGTTATTACAACCAGGTCCAGAGGTTTAACTATAGTAGAATGCATACAATTCAAGCTTTGATGAAGTTTCATTTTCATTTTTTGTTTTGCTTTTTAGACAATCTTGAGTTTCTTTGGACACTGGAATTTGCTTATTCCAGATCCAAATGCTCTTCTCCCCATATGGATTTTGCTTCTACAAGAAGAGTTTTATTGTATCATAACCAAAACCAAATGATTCAACAGAAGTTTGGCTATCTTTAATGTGAGAAGAGAAGGAAGAAAAATACCCCAGGATTTGGGAATTCCTTTATTGAAAAAATAAAAAGCTGTTTTGGAATCACTTAAAAAATACAGTATAAAAGCAAATCTAGAGTTACCAACACATTAAAAATAGGACATTATACATTATGTTTTAGAATAATCCATATGTACATAAAGATGTCATTTTGAAGGTAGATGTTTTCTTGGTTATTTTGTGAGGATTCTTCAGGAAAATGACATGAATGTTGCTGAGGTCATTGTTCAAAATTAATAATTGCAAAATGAGAAACAGAAGATATATGCTTACAAAACTTGGTATCCGGTCCAATCTAGATCACAAACATATATGTAAACTGCCTACACAGTCACACCATCAGAAGCAGTTTATGTTATCTATTGAATTGGACAATGAACCACAATAAAGAATGTTTCATTTCTTTTGGGATGGACTATCCCAAGCACGTCTCTGAGAAATCCCCACATAGTCAGTCTCATATATACCTATTGCAGCTATAGTATGGCCTCCTGTAGGAGATAATTACACTCCCTTACCAACTTCATTGGGGCAACTTTGCTTCGTACAACAGATTATACTATCTGCCATGGAAACTGGATTTCACATGGAAAAAAGTTAAGAGATACAGTCCTAGTTTACATGGGCTGCTTTGAAGAGCTCCACAAGATCCTTGTATTCTGGGTCAATAAGGTCAGATGGCTTCTCTCCCTCATTGTTGGTGGCATCACACTGGGCCCCAAGAGAGATGAGGTACCTGGAAGATCAGAAAAGACAAAATCATGAAATGCAGCAGAGGTTGAAACAGTCTGGATTAACCTACATCTGTTTAAAAAATAGTCCATTTAAGTAGTTCATTGTATAATATGGTTTAAGTTATCTTTTAGTCACTTTTAATAATTGCAATAAGAATTTGCGTTACAATCATCTCTATTCTCAAATTTCCTTAAGGCAGGTTCACCTCTTTATACTATTCACATCTGGAGAATGCAGTGGTACACAAAAACCTAGAGCTATTTCTGCTGTAGCAGAAGAATTAGAATTGCAGCCCGAATCAAATAAATTGGTTTCCCCACGAACATTGTCCAACTGACATATGCCAATATTTAAGGCGATATACAGGACTTTATGACATTACAAAGTGTCTCAAAAGATATTTTTGTTTCCACAAAGACAACCACCTTTTAAATAACATACAAGGATTCCATTTAAATGTTTTTTGCTTGGCATTTCAGCAATACCACAGTTAGTTAATCTGCCAACAAATACTCTCAGCACTGCTGGTGTCAGGATGAGAGCACTGTAGATAAGAGAGGATGCATCCATCTCTTGGAATAAGCCAAGACACACTTATTTCTTGTCACTTTAAAGTTCACTACCCAGTAATCCAGTAGTGCAATCACTTTCCCCTTCTTGTTTTCCTTGGCCATGTAATTCCCGCTTGAGAGAGTGGCACAGCTGGCTAAGAGGGAATGAGGTAAACAGACTAGCATCTCTGACCTTGCAATGTCAGCATAGCCATCGCTACAGGCCACATGCAGAGGTGTCCAGCCTTCATCATCTTTCTGATTTATGTCAGCGCCGTATTTTATCAAGAGCTTGACGCAATCAAGGTTTCCAGCAAGCACAGCTTCATGGATGGCAGCCATTCCTAATTGAAAAAGATGATATATCAAACTCTAGTCTGTGAACCCTTCAGATGGGTTTTATAAACTGAGTGGGAGCCTACCACATTTTTCATCTTAGCACAAGAAAAGTCTTTCAAGTAAAGAAAGATAACTAAAACTGTTCAGTTAAGATGCATCCACGTAGATCTGTTGATGTTTTTAAGATTGTTCACTTGAGGCAAAAAGGAAATAGAAGTTCAGTCAAGGTTCCTGGGTATGTTTTCTAAGCTTCTTTGGGAACTATTTGATTTACAAAAAGAATTAATGAAGGCCAGTCTCCTTAACAGCAAAATGATCCCCAAAGAGACTCCTATAGTCTTACAATGCTGGGCTAAAATAACCTAAGTTTCTCCAACTTGGCACCTTCCACAGGAATCAGGGCTGCAGCCCGTGGCATTCGTAGCATGGCTAAAACCTACTGGGAAATTCTGGCAATTACAATCCCAACAAAACCTAAAATGTGCCTAACTAGGAAGATTAAACTAAATAATACCTTTCAGAAAGATTAAGCTCATCCTATCGTAATTTGATTTGGGATTTTGCAACCTGTATTTGTCATCATTTCTATGCTTTTCACACTCTTGCTCTTGCAATTCTTTCTTGTACAGCTTTCCATGCCCTGAGATAATAACCAGAGGCAATGCCTCAAAGACACACTACATTAACCTTAGAGTTGGGCATAACCCCTCAAGGTATTTCTGAGAAGCAGATACTATTTTATTTCTCATCCTATTTTTTTTTTTTTGCTATACTGAATCAAAATACTTTGTACTTTAAGGAAATAAGTTGATGAGAGTACTGTAAGTGTTTATAGAATTTTAGGTTTATACTCTTCTTGAACAATTCTACTAAAATAATGTGGGCTATATGGCAACTGAGAGACAGGAAGGAAGCTCCCTGTTGTTTCCTTAAATCCCACTGAAAATGCAGCCTAACACGCAACCCATATTTTTCCCTGGGATCAAACAGCTTCTTACCCAGCCACCCTCCAATCAGTCTTCCTCTCTCCCACATACCAGAGGGATAGATGGTATCCAAGGAGACTTTCCTGGCCCGAATGAAACGTCCCACTTGCTCCAGGTCACCTTGTCGAATGTGGTCCTGGAAGACGACCTCATTGGGGAAACGCACAGTCTTGAGGTGCCTTGCATATCGCCTGTACCTAGGAAGTGAGCCTGGGTAGTAGTATTTCATAGTCACAGAGGGCAAAGGAAGCCCAACAGACAGATGAGGTAAGGAAAATGACCAGACTTAGAAAGTAGCAGAGGCCACAGCTACCCCACAAATGTTGAGGTGCCAAACTACAATAACGTCTTGAGATCCGAAGGAGTATCTCCTCCCAAAATCTTGCAATGAAAATGTAAAGAGGTACCCAGCAATGATTTTCTGTTCCTTTCAAGGTTTTTCTTGGACAGCACAACACGTGGGTGAAGATCTGTAGAGGACTGATGGTTTCCTGCAGAGTGTCTTGTTATATACCCTCCCTATGGCTATTTTGAGGGCACTCAGCTCATACATGTTGCCATGAGATCTTGTAATTGAGATGCCTTGTCTGCAGCCTCCCCCTTTTGAACATAAATTAGAATCTCAGCTTACAGCCCACCTGTCGATGAGTGGTAGTCAGCAGGTCCAGCTCGGACTGCAATCTACAACCAGCAGCCTCAGATTTTGCAAGCCACCATTTGCAATACTCTACATTACTTTCTGGAATTCGTTGGCAGCCATTTATACTTTTCCCAAAACTAGTTCACGGCTGTCATTAAGAGGGAAAGATTCAAAAACAACAATTATAGAAGTGAAAAGCTTTTACAGTGAATAATTTTATTACATGAATAGCAAACAATGTTTTGCTATCTTTAAGGCAGCCAGGCATTTTCTTAGTTTGTGCTTTTAATTTGCTGCTTGTAATTTGGAAATCCAAAAATATTTGCAAAAGGTATGGATAGAAGTGGCTAAGGGGAAAAAAAAAGAAGTAGTAGCTAAGGGGAATAAACCAAGGAATCATCCTTGTTCATTTCAGTTATCAATTCTTCAACTGTTAAGTGCTGCAACATATAAATTCTGTACAGCCATGTGAATTCAGAAATCATCTCTGTATATGAATGGAAAGGAACTTTATCCAATTTAAGCATTTATACACATCTTGTATGAAATAAGAAGGAAAATGATACCTATTTTTTTGGAATTTGGGATCTGCAACAGGAAGAGAGAATATGAAAGACCATAGGCATTTTAGGATTTTTATTCCATTCACTCGCTTTGATAACTATAGCCACTTAACTGGAAGAGTAACTGAATCTAAGTTCCACTATACGACTGCAAGTTTTGAGAGTTGCAAGGTATTCATTTTGAGGAAGAATTGAAACTGGAAATAATGGCCAGCTGCCTGTTCCACAAAGAGGGCGCCTGGTTGCAAAATTTGACTTGGGGAAGTTGTGTTGCCAAAACAGAGCATCAAGAATAAAAGAAAAGCCCTCAAATTTTGGTGAGCAATAGGAGAATCCATGTAAATTCACGGAAGCTTCCGCTAAGTAGGTTCTTTGACCAGAGTTTCCCAAAAGATGTGAAGAGAAATTCTAATGGTAGTTGCTTCCCCATCTAGTGATGTATTTTTCTAGTCTACAGCTATACCTAAAATCTCATGCACCACCTGAGCTATAACATGTATGATCCACACCAAAGATTAGAGTTCTAAGCTAGGGCCTTGTATTTGCAACTCTGGAGATATTTCAGACACTGATAACAGCCATATTCAAGAATACAGTATATTTGTTCTTTGCATTGGTATTTTTAGTGTATTCGAGGAGTTAAAATTTTGGATTACTAATTTTACTACTTTGATTCAGAAGAAAACTGTATTTTTAAAAAGAAATTCAGAATGGCTCAAAATCAAGTTTAGCTAGCCAAATAAACAGAGCTTTTCAGAATACTGAAATAATACAACCACTTCTTGATTTTATATGATTAGATTTTGAAAGCAACTAAACTAGTTTTTAAGTTATATTTTCCACTGAAAGTTCTAATCCGCATATCTAATTTTAAAATTGCATAACAGTGCCATTCATTTCAGCTTCTTTTTATAGAACTGAATCTCTGTAAACATCAAAATCACATTCAGCTCCTGGAGTCTTCGCTGGCATTTTTATATCAGACTTCAATCTAGAAGTAATCAATGAAGAATAATCTTGTAATTCCCACTGACATATCTTACTTTTAACCGTTGAATACCATCCGCAACTCAGCACCCCTTCAGCAGAGATACTTGATGAGATGCTTTCATTCTTCTCTTGAAAAAACTTCTGTAAAAGGAAACTGTGTCATCAGCTTTTCTCGGGGTATCTCAGCTGGCCCTATAGAGTAAACAAGTGCAGCAACAGGAGACTCTGATACTTCCCACAGCTTTCAACTGTGAATTAATCAATCTGGGTTTTGCATCTCCTGCTTGCAACAAGAAATACGGCATCTGTTCCAACTTTTGATACCACTATCAAGTGCTAGACTATTAAAATTAAAAAGTGCTGCTGGGCCGCAGATTGCCTTCCCATCCTGGTTCCAGAAAGACTGATAGTGACTATTCAAATGAGTTCTAGTCTTAAACATCTGGAGGCTAGGGACATTTCACTTGTTATCTCAAGTTAAAAATCTGGACATCAACAACACACAAGGCAGGAAATGGACCTGTAGGTTTTTAGCAAAAGGTAAACAATCCCTCACCTGTGTGTGATACAAGCAATGGGAAAGGAAGACTGAAACATCTGAAGGAAAAGCAAGACTTACTCCTGCTGCAATTACTACTGAAGCATAGCTCTCCTCGGCCTCAACCATCACATCCAATTAAAAGAGTTTCTAAGTTAAAGTTCAGCAATATTAGGAGGGCCATACGTTCCCCACCCTAAGTTCTTTCTCAAAAGACTTCTTTCTCAGGACCCACACTACCAAACAAACAAGAGTGGCAGGTTGTCCAGCTGTAGGTATGAGAAGATAATCTGCACATTAGGTCCTGTCTGGCCCTTACTGCTAAACATCATAGACCCACAGGAAAACAAACTGCTCTCTCCTGTAATCTTCATAGAAGGAAAAGTGAACTTAAACAGCCATGCAACCACCAGGAATCTTTCCACCTTACATACTTATATAAGCAAGAAAGTCACAGCGTAGATCCATGTAAAAAATTATGAAGGTTCCATGGTTGCCGGGAGAGGCATGTAAATATCAAAACAGCATATATGCATAATGCAGGGTTATTGCTGTGGAAATTCTAAGAGGTTTATATGTACAGGTGTGAATAGTTTTGACAGTAAAATGCTATTTAAAATAAACTAGGCAACAAAAACTGCTTCAGAAATTGCCTGACATCCTCCTCCTTCTGCCACAACGGAAAATAAATTGTCAGCAAGCTCTCCTGCTCTTCAACACGCAGCAGCTTGTTTTCCTGGGCTACAAGTAATGAGGCATGTTCACTCTCATCATATGATAGAATGATATAATTACTTACAAAAATATTGTTCAATTGAGGTAGCCAACAGTCCAGACCTCATCCATAAAGCAGGTAATAGTTACACATGACATACTTCTCTAGATGTTTCTTTGAATTAGAAGGAATTCAAAGCTTGATGACCTTTAGAAACAATTTGTACTTTGGTGATCCTAAACATAATAGCTCTACACTTTGGGATGGCAAGGATTTCTCTCTCTGACACACACAGAGTTGTCCTTTAAGTGATACTTAGAATAAAGCTAAAATTGTATCTGAAATACCTTATCACAAATTTTGAAATAAAGATGCTGGGATAATATACAGGATTAAACAATCTACTCTGATTCAAAAAACACAAGACAAAAATATAGGCTGCAGTCAGATGAAAAAGTTTCCAAATACACTGGAGTTCAAAATTCTATCCAAGAAAGATCTATATATGCTAGATTCAAGCCAAGCACTCCAAGAAGATCCTATTTCAAATGTGAACATGGGAGTTTTTTCCTCCCATTAACAACCAGTTTCAAATCTAAGAAATAAAAGCAAATCATTATATTTCAAGTGAGGGCTATGAATACGTGAAAGCCAGAGGATACAGAATGATCCTTAAGACTATATACTCCTGCCCTAGTTTGATGGAGTCCTTCAAACCACTATTGCATGCCACTAGTTACAGCAAAGTACCATAGCTGAGGAATACCAAATAGATCCACATATTTTTAAAAAGAGTTACATGCTTTTATAAATCTAAAATCTCAATGGTATTTTGCCGATTACATTTTTTTCCCAGCTCATAATTTTGCGCTACCCAGTTTGGCTTGAATTGACTTCAAGTACTCTACTAAAAATTCATTCCCAGCTTTACTTAATAAAAAGCTGCTCATCCTGTTTTTTATCCAGCCATCACATTCAGAGGCACTAGCTTTTTGTTTTAAATTACGCCTTCTCACTGGTTGATTTTATTATCCCTTTCAGACCTAGGGATTAGAGTTATTGGCACACATGCAACAGGGCCCCCCGTAAATGCATGTTATAATTTTCCCCAATAGTTTCTAAGGTGTGAAGATGGTAAATCCCTCCCATTTCCTTTCTTTTCAGCTTTTGAAGTATTGTGAATTATCCACAATTACAGTGAGCTAAAGAAAAAGTCTTGCTAGTCCTGGTCTACCATAATCACATCATCAGATAAGCTATATGAAATAATCCACTAATGCAGTTAAATTTCCCCAGATTCTCAATGCTCCATGCAATAAGCAAAAAAAAGCCGAAGGACAATATCTGATGAGATCTCAAAAATGAGAATAATCTTTCCAGCAGCCAAAGATTCTCCCTTATACTCCTTCCCAGAATATTAAAGCAGAAATGTTCAACTCACAGGGAGCTAATACACCAGAAACATTCCTATCCTCTATGCAATTCAAAATATTGGTCATGACAAAGAAAATTTGTAGTACTTACATACTAAGCTCAATCCTCAGACCCTACACTTCTTATAAACCAATCTCCCCAAAAATAATTGTACACCCGTTTGTCTGTTGATATTTTTAGAGTGTGTTTTACTTGAATTTCGTTAACTGATAGTTAAAATAAGACTCAGTTGGATCCAGCCCAGTTATACTTTCTTTCATCTTAAAAAGACTGTAGGGGCTCTTTGATGCAAGAACAATGAAGCAGCAAGGATAGTAGTATAGTAAAGCCCAGCATACTATTTTATTACTATGATAGACTAAGCTTAATTACAGAATTATAGTACATATACAGTACATTGGATGGAAAGTCAGAATTGATGCACCTTTCGTTCTATATTTTTATGCATTAGTTGAAACGCTTCATCTCGTTTAATCTGGACAATTACAGTTCTAAGACATTATCACAAAACAGAATTTGCTGGAGTGATAGCCTAGACTAGAGCAATTAGTATGGATTCCAGATGTCGAAGACGCCAACTTGTGTAATGTATTGCTCTTTTTGTATTTCCTGTTTTCCAAGCACTGACTCTTTACCAGAGTTTGATTCAGATACATCATTAGAGTCCATGCTGTTCGAATAATAAGCATTTAGAAAAAACTATTTGAATTTATTTGCCTAAATTTGAATATCTGTACATAGATTTCCTCTATGCAAATGGATTTTCTGTAATCTAGGACTGGTTAAAGTTTCTGTCTGGGTAGAAATTATGATGCAAACAAATGCTAGCAAAAATTCCTAAATTCAGCCTTTCCAGTCTGCCTCATTTATAGTCTTTCTTAAACTAACTCCCAAATTTAAAGAAAACAGCAAGATTCAGAAGAGTATTAAAATTAATTTTTATTTGGCCAATGAGTTCCATTCCTTGAGCATCATGGATGCTTAAAATGAATTCCATTGAAACACATCATCCTCTTTGTAATACAGACTTTCCATGGCTCTCAAGTATCCCCACAAAACTCCTAGTTATCAAGTGTCCTTTTTGTTGCATTCAGAGAAGTTATTTTCCAACAGTCCCCAGAAAACCCTTTTGCAAAATAATGTGTAGACAGCAAGGCTTTTGTTTCATTGCAAGTGAGATAGCAACTCAAGATAGATTTCGCTTTAGGTAAGGAGGCAATTGGATTCTCATTCCTCAGCAATGGTTTCCTACCCTTCCAGATCTTTGGATGACAGAGATCAATTGTACAATATAAAGAGAAAATGAGACTACGCAATGAATTAAGAGGACCTACTATACCCCACTTATTACCTTTACCACTAGCATCAATGGTCAGCCTAGTGATTTCTTCCACACTGGAATAATCCGGGGTGAGAAAAAAACAACAACAACAGTAAAGCATAAGGGAAAAAGCTGGGACAATAACCAAGAGCCTGCTGGGTCAACAGCAGCTTATGTCATTTAGACAGTGTGATTAATGTTTAAGGGTGCCTTATTCATAAAATTCCCAAATTAGTTAGGCAATGGGACATATTATTTGAATCTGCTTCTACCCAGGTCGCAATATCTAAGGAAATGTACATCACAGTTTGCAATTGAAAGAAGAGAAAAAAGAAAAGAAAAAAGACCCAGCAGCTTGCCAACAAGTCAGATACTTCTTCAGCATAGAATAAAACTAGATTTGTTTGATAGGTTAGAGAAATGGGTTAATTTCCCTGGATTCCCAACCAGTTTCTCTTCTGGTTAGCGTTTGTTTGCTGACTTGCTTGAGTTGGCAGCCATAGCATAGTGTCTGGGGATATGCAGATTGGACTTCTGTTTACAGTTCATCTTTTTTAGCTGCAGTTTCTTCATCCTCTTCTTCAACATCTGGTTCCTCTTCTGCGTCCTCTAGATCTTCCAGATCCTGTTTCAATGAAGAAAGGACAGAGTTAATTTTTTGGAGAGGCTTGGCGTCTCTAGTTAGATTCTCTAGACAATGCAGAGCTAGAGTGTTGTGAGAGCAGTTGCTTTAGCCCTTACCAGTATATGGTAACTCAGGATCTGCCTTTATGCTTGAGCTGTAACTAGCTCAATAAATCTTCTGCTAACACATGCAAGACCAGGAAAATCCCATGCATTCCAAGAAGCCACATAAAACCAAACCAATGGGTAGCAAAATGCCAAAAGCACATTGTCCACAAGCATTTCCATACAGCTGATAGAAGGGATTTCAAGGCAGTGGGGTACAGTTAGGTTTCCCACATCTTTTGTAAAGTTACAATCTTTTTAATGAATAAAAATAACAAAGGGGTAATAATTTTATTACACATAATGTAATTTCCAATTTTAAAGTACCCGATGTCTCAGTTCAGATACCAAACATAACCAAACTGTCGTCCTTCAGATGTTATGTGAGGTTCTGTCAATAAACAGAGGGTCTCCAAACAGATATTACAGGCAGAAAGAAAAAAAAAGGTTTAGTTTGTTGCATCTAAACTCAAAAATGTGACCCACCAGTTATGGTAAGGAAAGTAAAAACTAGATTAAAACATCTGACGCAGTCAATAATGCCGCACTATTCAAAAACAGTAAGTTTTTTATATAATAATCAATAGTTAAACATTTCAGATAATAGACAAAGAGTCAGTCTGGAATGGTGCTTAAGGCACTAGGCTAGAGGCAGGAAGGCTGTGTTATATTCCCTCAGGCATGAAGGGCCAACCAATTTTTCCCTCAGCCATAGGAAAGAGGCAATCACAAGTCACTTCTGAAATCTGTCCAAGAAAACTACAAGGACTTGTCCGGGCAGTCGTCAGGAGTCAACACTGACTTGAAGATGCACAGACACAGACACACAAAATCCTGTTCACATGATGTGTTCAAGGGACTATATTAATTATAACTCTCTCGTTTATTTCTTACGGGTTTTGTCAAAGAACAACCATGACTGCTTATCTTACTTCAGCTTTCATTTACTTTACAGACCTTGAAGGTCTGAAATGCAAAAATTGGTCATAAAGTTATTTCTTTATCTCCATTGTAACAGTGAAGTCTATAAATGGGGCAGAATCGAATGAGGAGTACCTGTCACCAACTAGAATATGGTACAAAATGTTAACTCAGAAAAAACAAAAACAAATGTTCACTTATGTTTGAAGCAGAGTTCCTCTGAATATACCTGAATCACAAAATTGATTCTGTATTAAAATAGAACAGAGATTGTGGTCTTTTTTACACACAGAATTGTTTCTAATTTTGATCCTACCCCTGTTCTTTTTTTAGTCAAGCCATTCAGAAAAAATAAAATTAGTAGTCAGTACTTTTTGATCTATCCTAAACCACTGATCATCACCATCTTAGATCTATTTAACTAAATAGCACTTCTAATTATTTTGAATTAAGTCTCACAAAACAAAGGTTAAGAATTATATGCCTTCAGAAACATTGGTATCTATCAGATTAAATGAAACATAATAAATTTATAAAATTATAATAATTTATAATTTTCTGAAATTCATTGGGTCAGTTAAGTTAAACTGAAATTAAAAGTAATTTGCTTTATCTTATCTAGGTACCATGCAGGAATAGTGCCCCAAAATCATACAGCAATCAAACTGTTGAACTGAGTATTTCCACATCCACTCTTTTAACACATAACGGAGTAAAGAGCTCAAAACAGTGGATAACAAACCGAATCATGACAGGTACCATAATAATGGTAAAGAATATGCCCTAATGTCTGCCATCAACAATAACTACAGACACCCCCAGCCCTAGTAAGCAACTTGAAGTCACCACATAGAATCCACTATGTACAGGAATTCTATGTAAGATATGATATGCCAAGAATGAGTTGCTACATTCTCACTTGCCAAAATAAATGGAAATTCCACAGCAATTCTAATTTCGTCCTTTCATATTTACCCTTTAAATAAAGCTCAAAAGTATAGCAGCATAGTAGCAGAGCTAGTAGCATCTCTGTCAATGAAGCAGAAAATAGTTTTGCATGCTAAAAGCAACAACTCTGTGGCTGAAAGAAGAGGATGTCCACACCTGCTGATAGGCATTTTTCTGCCCACTGAAGAGTCATCTCATGACACCTATGGGTTTGTTGGGCCAAGGCTGAGAAGAATGCAAACAATGTTTTTTTTCAGCACTTTTCCGAGCACAGAAATGTTTTTATAGGCTCCTGCATTTTACATGGCCTGAGTCTACATGGAATTGCTGGTATTCTGAACACCCTTAGTGCTATCCCAGCTCATTCTGGATATTACCAGCTGTGTTTTGTTTAGAGGTTGCTATGGAACTAACATTCTCTGCTGCCACAATAAGCCATAAGTAGATTTACAGGATAGAACTGCCACTTCCTCAGGGATCTGACTTGTGTCCAGAAGATATATATATATATCAGAGCAGAATATCGTAATCCTAAAATACTCACATTCTCATCTACACCACCATCTTTTCCACCGCTTTCCAGGAACTTCTTAAAACCTTCCAACGTCCTCTCTCCATTGTAATCTACAACCTAGAAAACCAAGAAATAAGAATTATTACCCAGAGACAAATCTAGGGTCTTGGTGGATGAAGGATTCACTTCTGAACAGCCAAAAAATAAAAGAGAGGAGGTTAGAAAATTCACCACCCATATGAGTCGAAGAGGAGCCAGCCACTAGACTTCCATGAATGCTGCAAGGAAAAAAAGAGCACTATCTTCTATTAAACTATTTTTCTCACACATCAAGGCCACACATGCACCCAAGCATACCCCAAAGCAGGCCGAGGGAACCATTTCCCCCTCTGTCCAGTTTCAATGTACAATTGCACTCACCGTTCTGTCAGGGCCAGCAGGGAAATACTTGAGGGTAGGGAAACTGTGAACCTTCACAGCCTCAACTTCATTCACTGTGGAGTCCATCTTAGCAATAACGATGTTTTCATGGTCCTTATAAGTTTCTCCAAGTTTATCCCAAATGGGAGCTAACTGTTTGCAATGGCCACACCAAGGAGCATCTGCAAACCAAAAGTTGATAAACTATTTTAACAGTTGTCCAGCATCCAAAACACCCCTCTCTTTTTTTAATTCGGCTGCTGAGAAACTTTCATTAATCATATATAATTTCAAACAAGATAAACATGTATGTGTACACATACATTGCTATCAGTAAAATACTTACAGAATTCCACAAAGACATCCTTATTTTCATCAAAAGCCACCTCCTCAAAGTTTTTTCCAACCAGAACTTTGACAGGCTGCTTGTCCCAGTCATCAGAAATCTCTTGGCTCATCAGGTGGGGCTGAAATATACAAAAGCAACATGAGAGCAACTGCATGGAATGTGTCAATAGAAAATCCCCACACCCCAAGGGCAAAGCAACTGACAATCCAGACTATAAAAAGGCAGGTTAATATAGATTTGTTCCTTCAAGGTCACATCCCCATCCCACGATCCAAACACATCTGAGTTCTTGCATGAAGGATGCAGATAATTCTACACAGTCTATGTATATTAAACTGTTATTGCCCAATCAACACTCTGAAGTTATAAAATATAAGAAGTGCATAGCACATAGAAATAAAAATGAAATGATTATGATGGTGTAGTTGATTTCAAGGTAAGGTTTCTTTACAGTATACTTCAAAGAGACTCAGCCTTCCTCATTGTTTTGGATCTCAGTTTCCATTTTTCTTGATCACTGTCCACACTATCTAGAGCTGATGGAAGACATAGACTACAGGCAACTATGTTGGAAAAGCTCTTAAGATGACCATGTCAAAATTTTCAAGCTTTATATTTAACATAGATTAAGCATGTTTTTAAAGTTACTATTCCATGTGTTGCTTGATCTTAAACTTCATTATAACTGCCTAATTCTAGATATATCTTTAGTTTATCTCCAATATCTATACTTAACATAGATAGAAAACATTGTTATTTTTGCTTTATATTCCAAAGCTACATTTTTAGCCAAATAATTATCCCTGTATCTTGTCTTTTGAAACCGACTGCCAGAAGTCTCAATAGCACACCTAAAGCAAAAGGCGTTTTATTTAGATGTCCTTCCCTATCATAAATTGGGCTTTATTGATTAAAAAACATTCTTAAACTTTTGGCTCCATTAGCAATTCCTAATATATTTTTTTCAGGCAATCAGATCCACTACATCCATCATTATGAACCCTGCTCGATTGGTGAAGGGAAGGAGGGGGAAATGGAAGTAAAAAGACATGACAATGAGACAGAGCAGAGGTGATTCAAGGGAAGCCCTGAATAACTTGTGCTGTGTAAGAAACATCGAACAGGCTTCCCTTTCCAGATTAAAATAGACATCCTCTAAGGATTCAATGCAATGTGAGGCCAAGGCCATGTTCTTTCTGTCATGCCGAGAAGGTTAATTCTTGGATCTGCACCACCCAGTCTAAAGCAGTTCCCAAATTCATGCAGCTCACTTTACTAGCACAGTGGGACCATGTGTATCCCCAGACCCGCTCCACTGACTCTGCCGTTTGGATTTCCCAGCAAAAGCTTCGCATAGTATAATGTCAAATTACTCTTGCCATGAGAATTTAAGAGTTCGTGCCATATGAGTTCTCAATTTCCATGCCATTTGTACTACTAGGACTTCCTCACATGGCTACCTGCTCCAAAAAACCCATTAAAAAAAAAACTATTACCTTAACTTTCCCCTCCAAGAACTTGTGGCAGAAGTCCCTGATATTCTCTGGAGTCAGCTCATCGGATTCTGGTTTGTACTTGGTCATTTCTTCCTCCAGAGTAATAAGGCGTATGGCGGGGCATTCCTCCTTTTTGAGGCCAAAAAACTCCAAGATCCTCTGGTTGTCACTATGGTCGCTGTCGATGTAAATGAACAGGATCTTGGGGAGGAAGAGGAGGGAAAACAGGACAATGTATGTATTAGAGACAAAAGCATTTGGGACAGCAGAATACCCTGAATTAAGATTTCCCAAGCTCTACCCCATCTTTCTAACTCCTCTTACACTTCATACACAAATTCTAAACATTATTAGTAATCTTAAATCTGGAATAAGCAACCTTGTAACCTCTAGCTGTTTTGGAGCAGAGGACCTACACACAGCTTGCCAATGGCCAGGCTGGTTATGAAAACAGCAAAGTAGTGATATACCAGGCTGCCTACCCTCTACACCAGGGGTAGGCAACCTTGGCTCTTTTATGACTCGTGGACTTCAACTCCCAGAATTCCTGAGTCAGCCATGCTGGCTCAGGAATTCTGGGAGTTGAAGTCCACGAGTCATAAAAGAGCCAAGGTTGCCTACCCCTGCTCTACACCCAACAAATGGAAGCCAGAATTCTCAGATGGTCATTAAGATGATGTTATAAACAATGCATAACAAAGCAGAATGGACTTTTTATCTATAGAGGGAAAACATTCCTGTGGAAAGATTTCCTTACACAATGTCAGGCCTAGCAAGTCCTTCTTTTAAATACTTTTAAAACACATTTTTTGTTGGCTTTGTCCAGATACAAACTGCATTTATTTTATTACAATGGGTTTATACTACTATCATAAATTCTCTGAGATTTATATAAAGAAGAATCAACCTTTAAAGAACAGAAGTAACAATGAGAAGCCACAGCTCACACATGCCAATTGAAACTGTGCTTTTTCGAGGGTCAGGGGACTCAGGGAAACCCCCAATAAGAGAATCTAGACTTTAGAGGAAAACCCTGGAGTTTTGGTGTGTTTTTTTTTGGTTCTACTTCCCCCTTTATGAGAGAGATCTTATGATTTTAATTCTTGGTGATGTGCAACCATATGAGAAATGAATGTATAATAAACTGTACAAAAATTTGCTTAGGGGCAAGTAATTATTTAGTTACTTTCTTTTATTTACCTTTCCTCTGAAGTCTTCAGCTGCTGTTTTGAAATTATCCAGTTTACCCTGGTATTCCTCTACACTCTTCGGCAAGAACAACAGGATGTGTGTTTTAATCTCTCCGCCAAAAATTTTAGGTGCAGTCTGGAAAAGAAAGAGTTGCATTACTGAAGGCAATTACATTATGTGGAATCCAAAGATTAATTTTCCTGATCATTCCACCTCCTCCCTCTAGCCTGTTGGATTCACTGCCATAGATCCAAGCTGCAGACCAAATAAACATTATATATCATTCAGAACATGTAAAACGTGTGATCTATTTCTTTACCTGTTCGGTAAATTCAATCACCAAGGGCAACTGGTTTGATTTGATGAAATTCAATAGGTTGTCTTTTGTTATTTCCCCATCAAAATTGTTACGACCTTCATCAAACTGGAAAAATATAAGAGAATTCAGTTTACATCCAAGTAAATGGACAAAATACATAGCTATGCAAGAACTTAGTAAAACAATAAAGCAGGAGTAGATCTACCTATCTGCCATAGTGATACAGGAATATAGTTCCCGTTCCCAAAGAGCCTCAGCATTCATTGAGGTTTCCAAGCTACGTGACACTGCAAACATATGTGCAGTGGAAGGTGGCAGAATACAACTGCCAAAAGCTTGAGGAAGGGACAAGGGCAATATAATAGTGTGCGCTTCCTTGATCTTTGCTCAGCCAAATTATGCAGTAAACGTGAAAGTGTCCAATAATTCACTGCGCTGGCAGAGTATTATTTTAAAATTGTAAACAGTATACAGATATTGAAAAACTCCAACCCCCTAACTCATTTACAAATCTAAGGTAGCACATTTCACATTGCAAGCAAGACACAAAATGCTTAATGCCCAGGGTAGAAACTCAACCCAAGTTCTCATCTTACCACTGAAGTGGATCCAAGCAGCAAGCAAAGGGAAACTTGGGCACATTAAGAAGCCAGATTCTCAATGTAATATTTCTGAAAATGGTCTGTCCACCTCATCATTTTTCCTGATTTTTTTTAAAAGGTAACTGAAAAATACTTTAGATCTCAGCACCTTAGATGTTTGATACTCCTATTTTAGAAAAGGTGAAATTATAGGGCTTGTTTGAATTGGACAAATGTCTCCAATCAAAAGAGCCATTAAGAGGCAGAATTGCACACTATTAAGCCCCTAAACAGAGAACAGCTTATTCAGAGACAATGCACCCCTGCGGGGCTATTGTTAGCTACAAAGGAACAGATGTACAGCTCTAGCATCAGGAACACTCTTATTGCAGAGTAACAACCACTATTGACCTTTTTTCTCATTACCTTTCCTGGCACTTGTGAGGGGAAGGAAAGCAAACAAAGGATTACAACCTTATTAGGGGATGGATGTTTTCCCTTCAAAGGCTGGAAGATTCTGCTTTTATTTCCCCTACAGTCAAGGTTTGTATACCCCCATTTGATTATATAAACTCTCTAAAAACCAGGCATGAGGAATCAAGAGATTTGAACATGAATAAGCAAGGAGGCCTTCCCCAACTCGGTGTTGTTCGGAGGTATTACACTTAAACTCCGAGGGTATAAAACCACTGGCCACCTCTTTGAGATGCATTTCAACACACTGGGAGAGGACCTGGCTGAAGAAGAATTATGTTGATTTTAAAAATGTGAATTGGGAATCATTTCATTTTGGTTCCTAGTCTCTACTAGTCCTACTGATTCTCTACTGAGAGAGAAATATCTGTAACCATTACACCGGGACATGGCAAAAAGATTTTTAGAGCCATTATAATCAAGCTTCTTCACAAAGGTTTTGCTGAAGCCTTATTAATTTCAAACCACTTGAACTCAAAATGGAAGAATTTGGTGGCATATACATTTAGTGAATTAATAAACGAAGTCAACAGGTGAAACAGATTATGCAAAAATTTGTCCAATATGTGCTGTGACCAGCAGGACTTTTTGCTTATTTCTAAAGCAGTGAGAAACTGTTGTGTTGGTACCTGAAAGGTATTTGTCTCACTATTGACAGGCTGAAAACCTGTTAAAAAATCAAGGACCAATAAGGAGATTAGATTGAACTCTTTAAAACATATAGCTTTCAGCTGCCAAGATGAACGTAACAAACAGCCCAATACTTGCATACAAAACAACTTCCAATATTTTATTTTCAACATTAGATATTTAACATAACCGACTTTTATTTAGCCGTATGTCATCGGAGAAAGGCAAACATCCAAATGAAGTCTCCCTGCTGTATTGGAGAGTAAAGGCGAAGACTGAGAAGAAACAGTAATTTAACTAATCTAACCCAGCCATAAACATAACTTTTCCGTTTATCTGCATTTTATGCTTAATGCTTAGAAGCACTCTTAAACCTCAAACCACAAATGAGGAACAAGACATTGAATAAGCATGCTGGGCTTTGAGATTAAGTAGACTAATTACTAATTAGATTAACAATAATCCAAGTAATCTAAGTCAATCATAAACATAGCCTCTCCTCTCTCTGTATTCTCTCTCTGTATGCTTAGTGTTTAAAAGTATTGTTAAACTTCAAACAGGTATCACAGATGTGACGATTGATAAGCATGCTGGGTACTTGAAAGAAAAAATGTGTCTGAATCATTGGATTTTTATCCATAATTTATATGTCTATATTTCTCTACTATACATTTGACTCCTGTTTAATAACATTAATTGAGAATGGAAACTGTCATTAAGTGACACAGTTGTAAAATTGAAAAACAGGTTGTAGCTAGGTTGTATAGCTACAACAGTTCTGACAAGCCTGGTTGCCCTTGTTAAATGGGGACTATGCCAGTCAAGTGAATAATATCATGTGACCATAACTTCCAACTTCCTTACAGCTTCCCTATTGACTTTGATTGTAGAAAGCCGAGAGGAAAGGTAATAAATTGTGATCATGTGACTATGGGACATTGTGACAGCTGTAAGTATGAGTTATGGTAACTACTACCTGAAACACCTAAGCCTTGGATGAAACATACTAAAATAGAAAAAAAACAAACCATTAATTTCAGAGTGCCACCAGGCAGACTAACATACTAACCAATCAGGATTTCTTTTTCTCACAGCCACTCACCTTCTTAAAAAGAGCAACTCCATCTTTTTTGAGCTGATATTTGGCAAATATATCACTTTTGGAAGTAATCCCAAAAGGAATTTCATCAATGGCCTCTGCTGCCAACAGAAACTGTTTGGCCACGTCAGATTCTACATCCTACATTTAAAACAAACAAATAAAAAATCCTGCATCATTATTTCCATTATGACCACCCCTTAATTCATGATTTAGTGCATACTTCAAATCCTATCATCTCAAAATTACAAGTAGCCAAAAAGGTAGTAGTTAGGCACCACATTTCCCCCTATTAAGGCAAACCAGCTTACAAGAAAACTTAACTCAAGCAGAAGCAACCACTGCATATGCAGATTTGACAACAAGGCCAAAATCCAAGTTGTTTACCGCCTAATAGCTCTGCAACTGATTAGTTTGTATTTCTGTTATACCGATGACCAGGTCATTCTCCTCCTCCATCCCAGGAATTCTGCCACTGTCTTTAAAAAATCCTTCACCCTAATTTATGAATGAAAAAAACAATACCTTAAAGAATCCAATCACAGCAACTTCATTGGATTCCACTAGCTCCTCCGCAGCAGCTACATCTGCCAGGGTAGTGGCTGCAGGTCCTGTGCGTTTCTTTAACCAATTTAGAATGTCATCTGCTTCTCTGCCAGCTAGATTAGAGGAAAAACTTAACTCTTACCAGGCATCGTACTTTCTTTTGTCTTTTAAGACTACATAGAGAATAAAGCTTCACTCCCAAGGCTAACAAGCCGATTTCTACTTGTGTGCAATCTTCACTTATCTTAAACCAAATCCTCAACACTCGTAAAACAGAAACAATTAAAGTTTCTACATTACGGTACTGTAATGTAACTGATTACTATAGTTGTGACAGAATCCTTATTATTGAAACATTTTAAGTGGTATAGTGCCACTTTTTTTAAAGGAAGATAAGAATTAGGAGATACTATTGAGAAAACACTTCATCTACTTTCTCGACTCAATAAGAACAGCACGGTAGTAACTTTATCATTAAAAAAGCTGGAAGGCTGGACACTGTCCAGCTATTGAGGCATGGGGTTGTCTGTCTAGTAGGTACTACCATTTGATGCTACCTTGTCTTGTTTGCTATGGGCATTCTACTTGAGATTGGGAGTACTCTTCCTCACTGATATGACCAAATCTTTGAAAACTAGCAAGGAACATCCTTTCAGGTTTAGGACGAAACAGGAGGAAAAAGGTGTGTTAGATATGTTAGCCATCTTGACTTACTTGTACAAATAATAAAGGTGGGATATAAAAAAATATCATTTTTAAAGTGCTGGAATATAGTGAAACTCATATGCCGAGTCTGGATCAGAATTTCTGTCCATTTTTTGGAGAAAACAAAGCAAAACAAAAAACCCTACATCCAGCTAGTCACTGGGGTGCTTAGTGCTCTCGGAGCTTCAGAGCATCCGGGACCCCCCCCCAGTTCAGCCCTGAGCTGCAAATGCTCCCTTCAATCACTGGTCTGCGACAGACTTGTCAGCTCAGCTCAACCTTCACTCCCCTCCTCCAGGTGGCTTCTGGCCACCAAAGTGCTTCATTCTTGATCCATTCTATGTACAATCTGACCTAAAGCCAAAATTGGGTGGAACTACGACGTTCTTATCTTCTATACCATTTTCTATCTATTCCCCCTTAACAATCTATTCTTAACATGTTTACAAGCATCAACTACTCTACTTCTTCCAAAAGCACAGGGTTGGAGATTGTACATAGAGGACAGAGGTTGTATCTGTACTCTACACCAGAAACAAAAATCTACATGGAGAATGCAACACAGAAGAAAAACTAAAACATGTTCTCTATCATTGCAGAGCTTTGGAGATTTAACCACAGGAAGGAAGATTCCAGTGCAGTGCTAAGAAAAACATACAACCGTTAAGGGTACTAGGCAAACAAGTCACCTGGAAAGTGGGTTCTCCAGCACTAGATGTGTTTAAGCAAAGACTGGACAGCCCTCTAGTGGGAATACTTTTGATTTGTAATCCTGCATTGAGGACATGGTGACTAAAGTGCTCCTTTTCAAATATCAGGATTCTGAGATTTTAAGGATTTTCCCACCAATGTATGGATATAAAATGCGTAAGGCCAACACTCTGATTTCAGTTAGTGCAACCTTGCAGCCAAAATCAGGTGCATGTACACATGAATCTACAACTAAATCATAAATTATATGTCAAACAATATGATTGGCTTTGTCTTACTGTCTTGTGGAACTGCGGTTTGTAAATGACTCACAGTGATGTGCTAACTGTATACTACAGTAGCAGGAAATAAAAGTTTTCCCGGATTGTTTGTTCGTGCTATACTTTCAATTCAGACCTTGAGAGCCAAAAATATGACAGCTTTCATAACTGGGAGCATCTTCAAACAGTAAGAAAGAGGTGCCTTGTTCTTAACTTCACAGAAGGAATAGCAATTATATCCAGTCTTTCTGCATTTCATAAGCTCATTTACACCATTCCAGTTCCAAGCTGAAAAAGCAAGCTCAAAGCCCAAGGGCAAGGCAAGCTCAAATTATTGTTCATTTTGTTAAACTTATGACATTTCTTTTGTCTAGTACTCTTAGAACAGCTCAGAAAAATGGTGATCAAACTCCCTACAGCCTTCTCCTCCCTTTACAGTTGTAATGTGTGCTTGTATTACACCCACAGTAATGATTCACAACTATCTGTATTCCACAAGATTTATGAAAGGAATACAAAGTTGAGATTAATTTATTTACCAGGCTTGCAACACCTGTGAAAATGTCAACATAGAAATATTTTTAGTTAGTCCTCAACAGTTTACTTAGTGACTATTCAAAGTTACAACAGCGCTGAAAAAAGCAACTTATGACCATTTTTCATATTTACAACCATTGTAGCATCCCCATGGTCACATGATCAAAATTCAGGTACTTCGCAACTGACTCATAGTTATGACGGTTGCCGTGTCCCAGAGTCATGTGATCACCTTTTGCTACCTTCTGACAAGCAAAGTCAATGGGGAAGCCAGATTCAGTAAACAACCATCTTACTAATTTAATTTCAGTGATTCACTTAACAACGGTGGCAAGAAAGGTCATAAAATGGGGCAAAATTCAGCTAACATGTCGCTTAACAGAAAATTTGGGCTCAATTGTGGTTGTAAATCGAGTACAGAAATTTTAAACATTTCTGTGCTGATGTTTTAAACAATATGGCTTGCTGTTTCAAATGATTTAATCTTGTTCAAGTCAGTCAGGGTTGGTCGACAATTGGAACAGCATATAACTCTAGTTAAATGAATACAGTATTTGCTGCCTATGAGACTCAAAATTCAAAATCTGTATTTGTTTCAGAGGCCTATTAAATTCAACAGCAGATCACACTACACTATAGTTAAGTGTAATAGATAACATCTTACAGGTATGTCACCATCACATTCAACAGAACAGGGAGACTTACTAATTTTCTTAAGTGTAATTATATATAAAGGACTATGCTTTGTTTAATTACACAAAGCCAAAAAAGATAAAACATTTTAGAAGCAAAACTTTCAGTTATGTTGTCAATAGCAAGCCAGCTTGTTAACACAGCAAAAGTAAAACAAGAGGCCCAATACAGCTGCATAAGTACCCTGCAGCAATCTACAAGAGATAGTAATTATAGATATATACTCATTATAGTAAAAATGACTAATTGACAAAATATTTGACATCTTAACATGCAAGGACAAAGGGCATAAAAGTTACCAGTAGCATGTTTTTGATGGGGCATTCTGATCAAAATCTGATATGAAAAAATAAAACTAAAAGCCAATATTTTACCACTGTTTCAAACTTTAGCACTGTAATCCTTCAGATTCAATAATAAACATTTCTTTGGAATAAACAGAATATCTACAACTCTTTATACTTGATGTTTCTTTTCCCAGGAGCGAGCTAAAGATCCTGGAAAAAGATGCACCCTTTCTCTTCAAATCTAAATCACACCACAGCCTTTCTGATGTAACAAATGTTTATTAGTTGTTCTCCTGTACAAAACCCAGTTAATCTTTGGTTCTATCGTCCAGTGTTAGTTTAAGGAAAATTACAATTCTTTAACAGTTTCACAGTGCTCTCACCTGTGTATTCTTTGGGAGAAGATTTGTCTCCATTCTTGAAGAATTTGATAGTAGGATAACCTCGAACACCAAATTGTTGGGCGAGTTCTGATTCTTCTGTAGCATCTACCTTAGCCAATCTGATTTCGGAGTTTTCAGATAACAATTTTGCTGCAGCTTTCACATATTCAGGTGCCAGAGCTTTACAGTGACCACACCATGGTGCATCTGTGGAAAAGAAAATTGAACATCTAGAAAACACAGCATCAAATGAATTGTGTATTTTCTACTGATACCTTCTATTCGTAAAAATGCCACTAGCATTGCAAAACATTTCTCAAGAATTATCCTCCGATAGAATTATATCAGAAATTTTATTCAAAACGTTTCACCTTTAATTTATAATTTAATTTATAATACTTATCTAGCACCATGAATTTTCACAGTAAAAGTGCATTATTCTCCTACAGGAAATTTTCACTTAAAAAAAGTGCCTAAAATGTTTGAGGTACATCATTCAGCTTTAAAATGCCACAATAGGCCCTTAATAAAAAAAAATGCTTGGTATAGCTCTCGTGTTATAAGCAATTCCTGCATTAGTGTAAAGCACTGTGTGCCAAAATTACTCCAGAAATCCTTGACTGTGTCAAATATTTTATAAACTAGGCTTTTAACAGTGTATTTAAGAGTTAATGCTGAGAAAAAAAGTAGACTGCTTTAACTTTCCTTTCAAAGCTGAGCAGCTGAAAGTGCAATTATTTTATTAAGGAAATTAGCAGGAACATATTAGGAATTACGCCATCCCTCATGCCTTCCACATGTGGAGAGTCACGTCTCACAAAATTAAGACGTGCTTAGAGCAGCAAAAAAAAAAAGAGGGTAGTTTTCTTACAACTAAGGCAGGATTTTAGAAAAATTTTGGTACCTTTCTAGATTACTTTAAGCCAGAATTTACAAGTCTCTTGATAAAAGGTACTCCCCCCGCTGCACAATATTTCGCTTTACTATTTTTTTTTTTTAAATGTCTATCCGTGACTAGCATAGAGGATCTGCGGGGAACACACAACTACCCCGGCACGCCTGACACTTTATCCAACGCCTTCACTTAAGCGGCACACCCCTCTTTCGCGATGCGATGCAATTTCCTCATATTTCGCGCAGGCCTTGCTACTTCTCGGGTCTGGAAAGCAACATTGATCATTTTATGCTTGCTTTCCTGCACAGCTTTTGTTAGTCGCCCACAGCCAAGGTTGCCGGGATATTTGCAGGCTAAACACTCCGCCGGCGCCTGGGCAGCGACAAGCCAGAATTAGCGCAAATCCTGTTGCAGCTGATGGTGGCCGAGAGTCGCTCCATGTCGGAAGCGAAGGCCCGCGGAAAACCTTCAGGGGCCGCGTCCAGGATAGGCAGGGTCGCCTAAGGCCGCAGGGGCCTTCCCCTCAAAGCCGCGGAAGGCTTGCCGAGGGACCCCCGCGTCTCGCCACCCCCGCCCTTTCTCCACTCACAGAACTCCACCAGGATATTCGGGTATTGCTCCAGCGCCCGGTCGAAGTTGGCCGACTTCAGCACCAGCACGCCCTCCTCTTCCTCGATGTCGACGGCCAGGCAGACCTGACCCAGCCACAGCAAACACAGCACTGGAGCGAAAAAACGGAGGAGCTTCATGGCAGCAGCGAAGGCGGGGGCAGCGACGACGGGATCTCCAGGCAAAGAGACCGAGCAACAAAAAAGCAACGCTAAAAAGAACAGTCGAACCCCGCCTCCCATTTATAATCCCGCCCTTGCCCCGCCGAGGCTACCGCCTATTGGCCACTTCCGGCCTCCTCCAAGTCACTGCTCATTGAATTGGCGCCAAGCCCGGGGCCGCCCTCATTTGTTGATTGGTCGCTGAGAAACCTAACGTCATCTTTCCTTCCACCTCCGAACAACCCGGAGAGTTTTCTGCGTTCCGTCAACTAGGATTGGTTTGTCAGACTACTCTGTTGGCTGCGATTGGATAACAGCGCCGTTCTCGTTCAGTTGTTCAACCGCCTTTGATTGGTTGCCTGGTGAAAGCTTAAACAGAGTCTACCTCTTCCTCCATTACATTTCACCTCTCGCCTTTGGAACGTGGCATCTAGGAAGCCTGCCCGTTTTGTAATGCGCATGCGTATTGGAGAGGACTCGTTCGTGTTTGATTCTGACTGGGCCGCGTTTTATAAGATACCCGGAATAATAAGCAGAACAAGTATTTCCGGGTCTGAAGAAATCCAAACACATGTAGGCGTTTTCTGTTTGAAATATCGTTAGTGGGGGAGAAAAGAGGAAAATAATTGACTGAGTGGTGGGGAATATGAAATGTGTGGATGAATCTGTGTAGTACGTCAAATTGCCTATAAAGAATGGGTGAGATAATGTGAGTGGGAACTGGGCTGATTGCAAAATTACTGGTGGGAGGATCGAGGATACTTAGTAATGCAGTTGCCTGGGTCAAGGAATGTAGGCTGAAGTGGTCTTTCTCTGCTTCTGAGGTAAAGCTTTCAAAAGTCTTGCCTTCCAGGAAAAGAAAAACATTCGCTAACCATCACTGGGTGGCTTAGAATATTCTCCAAACCGTTTATTCATGCGTTTATGTATTTTTAAAACACATACAGAACAAAACTGTACAGAACCAAATGATTACAAAATTAATAAAAAGTAAGAAGAAATAGTATTATTTGGCTTGTTTTTATGAAAATTGGAGTACTTTTTATATCAGTACTATCCTTTTCTATCTTGCATAAAAATGAATATGTGAGAGTGGGGTGTTGTGCTACATTTGTGGCATATGTTAACAAATATGAATAATATAAGAAAAAGGTAAAGGAGTCTGTGGATTTTACTCCATTAGTCGTTGATGACTATAGGGAGCAGTGCTCATCTCTGTTTCAAGGCCGTTGGTGGTGTGACTACCATGATGTCACAGAGTGCTGTTGCTTTCTCACCAAAGTGGTACCTATGTATCTACTCGCATTTGCATGCTTTTGAACTGATAGATTGTCAGGAGCTGGGGCGAGGACAGGAACTCACCCCATTGCATGATGCTCTGGTCTCATACCTGGGCTGCCAGCTTTTCCAGCAGACAAGCCTAGAGTCTTAACCCCTGAGCCACCAGGCCACCCCCAATATAAGAAATAGGCCCTTACTAAAATGAAGTGACCCTTTAAATTGCAGAAATAATACTTTGGGGGCAACAAATAGAAGTGATTTGGCATTGCCTTCCTCAAGAATGTTCTTCCCAATCTAAAGCCCCAAGATACTCTGTTTTTTTATTGCATATACAAATGTACTCCAATGATGCAGTATGCATTCATAAAACTTGATAGCTGATTTTGTCACATTGTGCACATGTTGGCTAACATTGCATATTGTATTCTAAACATAATTATTTGTTGGTACTTAAATGTAAAAATAATAATCATAGTTTGTGAATATTTACTGTTAAGCCATGTGAATTGGCTCATTCATTGTACTAATTAAGAAAACCAAAAGAGTTTTGTGAATTCAGGCACTAAATTACTGTACCAAACCTAGGTGTAGTTTAGCTTTTTGTTTCAGGAGAATATTCTGTTCAGGATAACTATAAATGCTTTTTTCAAATTCTGTTCCTATAAAATTGTATATATCAGACAAACTATATAATATAATTCAATACTTATTGGCTCATGAGAAGGTGAAATTAACAGCTATGTATGTAGTATTGCAATCACCATTAATAAAACATTTTTTTACGCAAACAGTTTAACTACAACGGTCAACTGACAATTCTGAAGATTGCAACAACCACAGATATGAAACATTTGTGCAATATATAAGAACACAAATGCTTTTAAATTTGGCCAGCTAAGCTAATTTTTATCATTTGTAACATATTACATAGGAAAGCTTTTTTTAGTATTATTAACTTTTATATTAAATTATAAATTAATATGTTATAGTAACCTGATTTGTACTGTTATTTGTACAGAAATGTGTGCAGTAGTAACTACAGTAGGAAGCTTGACTGAATTCAATTGCTTGAATCATGATTTTCTCTGGTTTGTTTAAATGTATAATTTGTGGCTGGAATAATTAATTTGACAGTAAAAATTATTTTAATGTTGAGGTAACGCTGATGTTAATCTACACTCAGAGTGACTGACTTCAGTACTATACAGTTTAATCATAAGTGAATGGACCTATCCTATAACCTTTCTTTGTAACTAAAAATATAAGAAAATGAATAGTCCAATTAAGTCTGGGATTTTTTTAGTCAATTAGGAGATCCTATCCTGAAAAAAGAGTATGTTTTGGTAACATAGAGGTATAAATGAATCTTTTTATAACTTATTCATGCTGTTATGTCAACAAACCAAAGTTTGTAACAGGAAAAAGCTACCAGTAGCCATAATTTGCATACAGGTATCTTTTGAAACAATGTGAATAGTTCATATTCTATTGAAAAAATGTTTCTAGTTTTAACTAATAATTGAGAAACTGTAGTGCTGTATTTTTAAACAGGAGTTCAAGGATAACAGTCTTAAGTATTGCTTTTTAATTTATAAGATTCAGGTGTAAACTCACCTCGCAACCAGGCTGTTGTAAGCAAGCAATATTCCACAAGCCATGGTAGAATTTCCCTCACCACCAGTCCAGTAATTAATGAAATTACATTAATAAAAAAATGAAAGTGCAAGAATTTGCCTTTTCCCATAGGCCCAATATTGTTAGCCTTTTATTAAAGCAAAAGTGATTAAAACCATTCTAAATCAAAATTGTTTGAGTCTAATACTGAACTAATAAAAGTAGAGCATGCAAAGCTACAGAGTGAAAGTGGAAAATGTGATGGCCTCGTAAACTTGGGAAATGTGTTCCGTTCAATTGAATAATCTTATTTAGTGTGCTACAGTTTTTGGTGATTTTTATTTTTTTTCTTTTGCTTAAAAACCATGAAAGAAATATATGCTGATGGACAGAATTGCATAAATAATCAGTGTGATGGCACCTATGGGTAAGGTGTACTTAACCATTTAATTTGATGCCACTCAGCTCAGGAAATTGAAGTCAGTGTCAGTACCAGCAAGCAGCAGAGCTATTTTGGCTGGTGCTTCAGTAGCCTAGTATCAACAGTTATGATTGTAACGATAAATTAAAACTGGCCCATTTAGGATCAAAGGCCCTGAAAATGGGTTGGGGGGGGGGGAGAAAGCAGTCTTTCCCTGTGTTCTTTGGGTCTGTATAATATTCTTCCATGCATCAATGAAGGATAAGGAAAAAAGTATAGTTGGAGCAGCACAGTTTGCATACACTTTAGCTTTCCTAAATTTCAGATTAACATTCCTGGATTTTTCTAACATGAATCCCCAGGTTATGATGAGTAAACTTGGGGTATATGTTGGTTAAGGCATCTGGCTTATTGAATATAGTGCTAATGTGGGTATTGTCTTTAAATGATTGTTGAGTTTTAAACAAACACTTCCATAGAAAGCTTTCAACATAAGGTTCAAACCATGTTAACAGAATCTTACACTAATCAATGTTAGATTGTGTAACAAAGAACGTTTAACCACATGTGGCCAATGTAAAAAAAAACAACCTCAAAAAGTACTGGAAAGACTTACATAGTGTAATGCAGAAAATCTTGGAATTTAAATTTGAAATGAAACCATAACTTTTCCTATTAGATATAATCTCAGAATTTTTTTTTTTAATAAAATATAAGTTTACAGAAGTGAGAATAAATTTTGTTCAACATTGGAAGGATACAATTCCAACTATCTGAGAAATTAAACTTGTAAAATATGCAACAATGGCAGAACTAACAGTATATATAGGTAGTCCTCTACTTACAATGGTTCATTTAATGACTGTTCAAAGTTACAGTGGCACTGAAAAAGTGATTTATGACCATTTTTCACATTTAACAACTGTTGCAGCATCCCCATGGTCACGTGATCAAAATTCAGATGCATGGCAAGTGGTTCATATTTATGACAGTTTCAGTGTCCCAAGGTCATGTGATCACCTTTTGCGATCTTCTGACAAGCAAAGTCAATGGGAAGGCCAGATTCACTTAACAACCATGTTACTAACGTAATAAATGCAATGATTCACTTAACTGTGGCAAGAAAAGCCATAAAATGGGACAAACTCACTTAACAAATGTTTCACTGAGCAACATAAATTTTGGGCTCAATTGTGGTTGTAACCTGAGAACTATTTGTACTGTATATACAATATATACAGTATATATCACAGAAGTAAAGCCCAAATACAAACCCCAATAAATCCTCACCCTCACAACAATTATAGTGTCTTCCTTTATTTCTGTTCCAATTATTTATCACTATTGGGTTAAAATTATAATGAGGATTCTTTTAAGTTTTGTTTATCGAAAATACTAAGTTATACTAAGTTTTTCAAACTATCAAGGGACAGCCACATCATTGATTTTGTAGCTTTTGGGAAATAATGTTATTCCTAACTTAACATATTTTTATTTTTTTTGCTAAAACATCAGCAGTCTTAACTTACCATAAAATATATAATAATTCCAAATATTACATTTTGTACTGCTGATGGCATATCTATGCTTTTTAAAAGTAGAAATGTTCTTTTAAAATATTTTATAGTAATAATAAAAATAAATTAGTTAAGATTATTGAAACAGAATGTTGTAGCTGAAACATCACTGTCAGGTTTGTGAATTGCTGCTCAATAAAAAAGATAAGATGAGAGAAACTACAACTCATTGCTGGGGGAAATTTCTGTAATAAAAATGAATGTCTGGCCTAAAATGTTTTTGTTTCAGACATTTGTTTCAGACACACCATTTAAATAGTGAATACACACACACACACACACGTTAAATACAGTGGGGCAAAAAAGTATTTAGTCAGCCACCAATTGTGCAAGTTCTCCCACTTAAAAAGATGAGAGAGGCCTGTAATTGTCATCATAGGTAGACCTCAACTATGAGAGACAAAATGAGAAAACAAATCCAGACAATCACATTGTCTGATTTGGAAAGAATTTATTTGCAAATTATGGTGGAAAATAAGTATTTGGTCAATATCAAACGTTCATCTCAATACTTTGTTATATATCCTTTGTTGGCAATGACAGAGGTCAAACGTTTTCTGTAAGTCTTCACAAGGTTGGCACACACTGTTGCTGGTATGTTGGCCCATTCCTCCATGCACATCTCCTCTAGAGCAGTGATATTTTGGGGCTGTCGCTGGGCAACACGGACTTTCAACTCCCTCCAAAGGTTTTCTATGGGGTTGAGATCTGGAGACTGGCTAGGCCACTCCAGGACCTTGAAATACTTCTTACGAAGCCACTCCTTCGTTGCCCAGGCGGTGTGTTTGGGATCATTGTCATGCTGAAAGACCCAGCCACGTTTCATCTTCAATGCCCTTGCTGATGGAAGGAGGTTTGCACTCAAAATCTCACGATACATGGCCCCATTCATTCTTTCCTGTACACGGATCAGTCGTCCTGGTCCCTTTGCAGAGAAACAGCCCCAAAGCATGATGTTGCCACCCCCATGCTTCACAGTAGGTATGGTGTTCTTTGGATGCAACTCAGCATTCTCTCGCCTCCAAACACGACGAGTTGTGTTTCTACCAAACAGTTCTACTTTGGTTTCATCTGACCATATGACATTCTCCCAATCCTCTTCTGGATCATCCAAATGCTCTCTAGCAAACTTCAGACGGGCCCGGACATGTACTGGCTTAAGCAGGGGGACACGTCTGACACTGCAGGATCTGAGTCCCTGACGGCGTAGTGTGTTACTGATGGTAGCCTTTGTTACGTTGGTCCCAGCTCTCTACAGGTCATTCACTAGGTCCCCCTGTGTGCTTCTGGGATTTTTGCTCACCGTTCTTGTGATCATTTTGACCCACAGGGTGAGATCTTGCGTGGAGCCCCAGATCGAGGGAGATTATCAGTGGTCTTGTATGTCTTCCATTTTCTAATTATTGCTCCCACAGTTGATTTCTTCACACCAAGCTGCTTGCCTATTGCAGATTCAGTCTTCCCAGCCTGGTGCAGGTCTACAATTTTGTTTCTGGTGTCCTTCGACAGCTCTTTGGTCTTCACCATAGTGGAGTTTGGAGTGTGACTGAGGTTGTGGACAGGTGTCTTTTATACTGATAACAAGTTCGAACAGGTGCCATTAATACAGGTAATGAGTGGAGGACAGAGGAGCCTCTTAAAGAAGAAGTTACAGGTCTGTGAGAGCCAGAAATCTTGCTTGTTTGTAGGTGACCAAATACTTATTTTCCACCATAATTTGCAAATAAATTCTTTCCAAATCAGACAATGTGATTGTCTGGATTTGTTTTCTCATTTTGTCTCTCATAGTTGAGGTCTACCTATGATGACAATTACAGGCCTCTCTCATCTTTTTAAGTGGGAGAACTTGCACAATTGGTGGCTGACTAAATACTTTTTTGCCCCACTGTATAAGGTGTTACAAGATCAAAGGAAAGAGAATGATTGGGTTTACCTAATTTAAAACAGAATCAGGATTAGAATACTTTTTTTCACCAAGTGTGATTAGACACACAAGGAATTTGTCTCCAATGCAGAAGCTTTCAGTGTATATGCAAAGCAACAGAATAATGACAACTGTCGTCATCATCATCCCAAGAAGAATACTGTGAGAATAGGTGCTCAGCCAATTGATGGCATGAGGTGAAAAATTTATCCCTGTGTCTAGTTATTTTGGCATGCAATGCCTGCCCTAGTAGCACCATCCCGAGGGAAGGAGTTGAAACAGTTTATGTCCAGGATATGAGAGGTCTGTCAATATCTTGTCAGCCCTCCTTCCGACCTGTGCAATATACAAGTTCTCAGTGGAAGGCAGACTGGTTGCAATTGTTTTTTCTACAGTCTTAAATATCCGTTGGACTCTGCACCTGTCCTATTTGGTTGCTGCACCAAACCAGACAATTACAGAAGTACAAATTACAGACCTCAATAATTCCTCTGCAGAACTAGCAGCAGCTCCTGGGGCAGTCTCAACTTCCAGAGTTGACTCAGGAAGAACATTCTTTGTTGTGCCTTTTTAATTATGGTTCTAATATTAAGTGTCAATTTCAAGTCCTGGAGATTAATATAGAACCCAAAAATCTGAAGGACTCTTCTATTGTCACCGTGCCGCCTAATATAGTAAGAGGTGGCAGAATGGAAGGGCTCCTCCTAAAATCCACTCTACAAATTTGAGTTTGTACTCTGAAGCTTGCTGTTTCATTTGGATGAAAGAATGGGTGCTGCTGAGAAATAGAAGGCCTTTGGAGTTAGAAGGAAATGATTTGAGATTTGGGTGGCATAGATATTTTGGCAAGATAAAATCAAAGTTAATTTGGATTTTAAAAATTATGTTAGATGTGCTATATTGGGAACATGGAATAGATACACATCTGAGTAGTATCTGAAGACTTTGTGGCTCTCAACACAAGAAGCATTTTATAGACAAGAAATAATAGCAAACAAAACGGCTAACTTATTGTGAGATACTAGAATTTTGTCAAGGGGAATACAAAATAAAATCAAGAGGACTGATGTTTGCCAATGGTTTCCTTATGTACTGTTATCAAAAGATTTAAAATAGACAAAAGTGTTTATAGTATTGAACATTGACTGATTTTGATAAACTTGATTGCTAAAATGTATGAGCTTTTACTGTATTGAAATTTGAAGCAGAAGAACAACAAGGGAAAGAATGTATAATAAAGTGGGTTAAATTTTTTGGTTACAATTATATAGATCAAACAATGGAAAATATGTGGTTAAAGGACTGAAATTTACACTATGTTTTATTTTTAAATATTTTTATAAAATCATGTATTGTTGATATATGACACTAGAAAAATTATCTAAAATTATAAAAGCACTTAAAATTTATGTTTATATGAACCACAGGAAAGATCATTTTAACATGTTTGGGGGATGTGTAAAAAGCTCGAAAATTTTGGATTCAAATACCCAAAGCAAAGGATTTTAAAGATTAAGATACAATTGAGACCAGGACTGCTCTTCTTGGGATTGATGGATATTTAGAAAAAAATCATGGAATTTTATTTTGTATATGATAACCACAGGAAGATTACAGTATGCACAAAGATAGAAAGATCTAGCAATAACTACAATGGTTGGTGAAGATGATAGAACTTCGACTTTTCTGATTAGAGAAAAGACAGTATGCTTATAGAACATAGAGCGTGTGAATTATGATTTTGATGATTAGACAGGATAGATTACAGAAAGAAGAGAGTTATGATGTAACTTTAGAAAAAGAGGTAAATGTATACTTATAACCACTTAAGAATTATCAGAAGCTACTTCAAATCATGTTCTTACTTTTCTATTTTACTTTCTTTCTTGCACTTTTAACTCTTTGATTTCTTTTTTCTTCCTTACTCTATATTAGTTTGTATTCATTTATACCTTAATTTTTAAAACTTTCACTACAGATAGTCTTTGACTTAATGTTCATTTAATGATCAAAGTTATAACAGCACTGAAAAAGTGACTTATGATTGTTTTTCACACTTATGAACCCATGGTCATATAATCAAAATTCAGACGCTTGGCAACTGACTCATATTTATCACTATTGCATTATCCCAGGGTCATGTAACCATCTTTTGCGACTTTCTGACAAGGAAAGTCAATGGGGAAGCCAAATTCAATTAACCATGTTACTAGCTGCAGTGATTCATTTAACAACTGTAGCAAGAAAGGTTGGGCAAAATTCACGTAACTGCCTTGCTTAGCAACAGGTTTGGGCTCAATTGTGGCCGTAAGTCGAGGACTACCTGTATTATAGAGAGAGAGGATTGCTGCTTGATGTTCAGTGATAAAATTGATGGAATGAGAGAAAAGTAATACAAGACATTTGCAATTAACAGTAGCATTGCAATAAGATATATTGTATATCACAAAACTGCATTATAAGACATGAATGAAAAGTATTTTAGCAGAAACTACATAATATCTTTGCTATTCCCATTAAAAACATTATTCTGTTAAATTTGGCAATTCATGTACCATGCTAAAAAGGCTAGAAGGCTTCCAAATATTTTCACTATGGTTTTTGTAACTGGAGTATCAATAACTAATCACAGGAGTATGACAAGATTTGCTGGAAGACCCTCTACTTACTAAATATTCTGGATCTTCTAATGGGCCTTCATGGTAGTAATAGCTAGCAATAGAATACCTTTCTTTTGATGTTTATTGGACTCAACATTGGCTAGTTTTAGATATTAAGTGAAAACAATGCTTTTTCTCAGAACCTTAAGATGAAGACAGAATGCATACTTCAGTAGAATGGAGTTGGATTTTTGCATTGGCTGATTGCAAAATCCATTAAAAGTTCTAGTAGTTATGATTGCTGTCTTTATGTATCATAAATTTTATGAGAATTTATGAGCTACTGTTCCAAACATAACTGACGAAATACAAATCTTTTATCTAGTCATATGGTCCTGTAAGTGTATAGATAAATCCTGTTCCCATAAGCAAAACTGAGTGAAAGGTAAAGGCGCTGTGGTGAATTGTATAGCAAGTTTTGCTATCAAGTGAATTAGAATTAAATGGGCTCGCTTTGAATTGCATGATGTTAAATTCCTCCAATGCTCTGATATATTTCTAATATGATCCACAGATATAAGTGCAGTTTCTGGAACTGAGCTATTCCATTTTATTCTAGTCCATTCCTTATGTATGGAGCAATGGCGGTAGAAGTAGAAGGAAAACCTGTTAGACTTGGTACTATAGAACACATCATCACAAACAGTAAAGTTACCAGATGCCCTTTCTGTAGATAACAGCCAAAAGGAATTCAGCTCAAAGTCCTTCTCCATCTCGGTCACAACAGATCACCTAACAGTGCTTTAGCAACTATCCTTCTGATTTTGCTTTATACTGAAGTTAGGGCAAGCCCTGGCTTAGAAGTTACTAATTAACAAGGAAAGTGGTGTCTGAGCCTCAAAATGTCAGTGCAGCCTAATTAAGAATATCATCACAGCTGCCATTTAGAAGAGAGAGAGGAACAAGCTGTGACCCGCTAAGCAGCTGCTGGTGCTCTAACCCAATTGACCTGGGCTTCAAGATCTCATGTTTGATAAGGAGTTTGGTTCATTTGGGGCTTGTTTAGACTGCTGCTCATGAAAAGATAAATGTGCCGTTATTTTACTGTACTGTACTTTAATAAGTTCCCCCAATATTAGGAAAATTATTCAGCTTCAAGAAATTAATCAGAATTCTTCCTTGGGGCAGACAAATATCTACTGATCAGCAAGCATTTGCAAAGCAAACATGTTCTTCCAAGAGTGCTACCATTCCCAGCACTTTTTTCCTGGTTGTGAAAATCTAAACCAGTTGTTCCTAAAGCTGCTACTTCCTCCTTTTTAGGTAGACGTGCTCAAACTTGTTAGGTTACAGCTTGGAGTTGGGGAGGAAAAAAAACACATCAGAAATGTCTGAGTTGGCTCCCTGCAATTGGTTAAAATATCCTTCCCTTTTCTTAGGTCTGTGTTATGACACAAAAGGAGGAGGAAAACTGGATTTCCTGGCTTAATTGCTCCTGGGGATCAAGCAGATCCCATAAAAGGAAGCCCAGAATAGATCAGATTAGCTCTTCAGCCTAGCTGAAGGGACATCTTAAACAGACAAAATAGTAAACTTTGCTTGGGTAGCTCCTTCCTCACGGCACTTTGCTATTTGCAAAAAAAATTGTACTTTTCCCTTTAAGTTTATTTCCCAACCTAGTTTTTTTCCACACATTTCCACTGCAGATTGTGTTCTGCTTTCAGCTTCATTTTAAGGCAAGAATCATACACAAAGAGGAAGTGGAAACAGTTGGTCATCACAAAGCTGTTTAAATACTGTCAGATATATCTGTCCCCTAGCAAATGGAGGTTTTCCTCAATTTTCTCATTCAGTACAGTACAGTTGGTTAGGCAAGTAGAGGCTCTATGGTTCATGCCAGACTTGAATGAATATATTGTGTAGGCCTCTTATATTTGGGCTGCAAACATGGGTTGTTTGCATCTTCTAGGTGACCACGAGTTAACAGAAAAGAGGGAACTGTTTTCTGTATCTCTTTGCTAACATCTAGTTGTCATCTAGATTTTTCTAGTTAAGAGATAACAACCTTAATGTAGACACTCTTAGATGTGAATCTTAAGGTAGAGAACAGAGACTATGCTCATGATATATTATCTATGATTAGCCGAATCATTAACATTTTTTAAATTGCCTCAGTTCATAAAACACAAATGTATTTTTATTTGCATCCCACCTTTATTATTTTTACAATTAATTCAAGGCTGTGAACATATCCATCGTAAATTCCTCCTCCCATTTTCCCCTCAACAATATCCTTATGGGTTGGGTTGAGACAGAATGACTGGCAAAAGGTCACCCAGCTGGCTTTCATGGCTAAGGGGGGACTTGAACTCAGGATCCTGCTTTATAGCCTGGTACCTTAAGCCCTAGACCAAACTGACTTTAACAATACATCAAACTGGTTCTCAAACAATACATCATACTTATAGTTTTTGCTTAATGTTGATAATAGGGATCAGAATTTCCATCGCATAGTAATGCAGCCATAAAGTGCAGTCATATGACTGCATTGCTTAGCAATGGCAATCCCGGCAGTCTCCATTGCCTTCATTGAGGATTGTGGTGATTAGGTGAGAACCTCACGTGACTGGGGCTTGAAAGTTCCTGCTGACTCAGAAGCAAAATCAGTGGAGAATCTGAAAGGAAATTGCAATCCTGGTCATTACAAGCCATTCCTTAGATGGCTCGCAAGCAGGCCAGTCCATGTGTGAACCCTATGGAGTATATTCATATATATAGACAGGGAAAGGAGGTGCTGCGGCACAGCACAAATGCAGCAAGACTGGAGGATGTGCAGCATGGGTGTGGCAAGCATTGGGAGGGAGTGGCTGGGAGTTACTTGCCTGGGTAGTTCCTCAGAAGAAAAAGTGGCAGAAGTAGGAGCGATCCTCCCTGCTGGCTTCCCCACTGACTTGGCTGAAAGTCGGCAGGGAAAGTTACAAATAGTAATCACGTGGGACGCTGCAGCCGTTGTAAATGCAAGCTGGTTGCTAAGCACCCAAATTGCAATCACAGGGACACTGCAATGGCTGCAACCACGAGGACTGTTGACGGTATTGAACGGTGGATCCAAAGTATACTAAGTCACAAATTAGCCAAACGCATTAAAGTAATGCTGTGTGAAATCAGCCATTTCCTGACCTAGAAATTTATCTATGTTCCCTAGGCTTAATATGTCAAAACTAACAGGTGAAGTTTTTCCCATCAGTTCTAGTTTTCGTTCTGCCAGGAAAAACACGTGTACCAATAGAAAAAAATAGTTGTAGCTCAGAGTTGAACTGTGGAGTCCTTGGTGTTGTCTGAGCTCGGTGGTTTTCTTGCAGGCGTTTCATTACCCAAAGTATCGGTAGATAAACAACGTCAGTGCTACAGTAGTAAGGGGTGCGGTTTGCTCTCATTTTATATCCTAGTGGCCTGCCCTGTCAGTGTTGGTGGGAGTGGTCTTGGAAGTTCTTTGGTTGGGCTGTTTACTGTTAGCTTGTTTGTCTAAGTCGGGTCTTCAAACTTGGCCCTTTTATGACTTGTGGACTTCAACTCCCAGAATTCCTCAGCCAGCATGCCTGGCTGAGGAATTCTGGGAGTTGAAGTCCACAAGTCATAAAAGGGCCAAGTTTGAAGACTCCTGGTCTAAGTTGTTAGCTCCTTGAGTGGAGTAATGTTTATTTCTTGGTTATTGGTCTAGTAGTGTAAATCCTGGTATTAATCTCTGCTAATCTGACTGTTGATTGCTGGTGAGGAGGTGTTTTAGTCTTTTTGTTTCCTTTTTGGCTTTTTGATTGTCTCTTTTAAATGGTACTTTTAAATGTTATTTATCTCTATGTGCCTGTTGTCAGCTGATTTGTCTTGAGTTTCCAGAAATTCTCTAGCATTTTTGGACTTGCCGTAATATAGGATGGTCAGTTTCCTAGGTGAAACACTGGTTAAGTCTGTTCATGTATTGTGAAATTAGGGAATTTTCATCATGTCTTCTGATTGCTAGCTAGTGTTCATGGATGCGCTCTGCTAGTCTTCTGCCTGTTCATTTTACAAGTGGCTGTTAGTCCTTATGTTGTAGATAACTCCTGTTTTGGGTTTTTTTCTTCTGGTGTATTTTGATTTTCTTAGGATATTTTGGAGGGCTTTGGTTGGTTTTTGTGCTATGGTGATGCCATATGGTTGTAATAGTCTGTTAGTGATTTCTGAGACTTTTTTAAAGTATGGCAGTGTTACCCTTTTCACAGCTTGTGTTGGTTGTGCTATAGTGGTCAGGCACTTTTTGATAAAGTTGCATGGGTATCCATTTTGTTGAAAGATGTTTCATACATGATCTGTTTCCTTTTCTGATGTTAATGACCACGTGATTCACTTAACAACTGCAAAGATTTGCTTAACAATCGTGGCAAAAAAGGTCATAAAATCAGGCATGACTCAACCACTGTCTTACTTAGCAACAGAAATTCTGGTCCCAATTGTGGTCATAAATCAAGGACTACCTGCAAAGTGGTTAAATAACAAAGTAACAGAGTTGGAAGGGACCTTGGAGGTCTTCTAATCTAGTCTAACACCCTGCTAAAGCAGGAAACCCTATACCATTTTTGACAAGTGGCTGTCCAGTCTCTTCTTAAAAGCCTTCAGTGATGGAGCACCCACAACTTCTGAAGGCAAGTTGTTCCACTGGTTGATTGTTCTCACTGTCAGGACATTTCTCTTTACTCCTAGGTTGCTTCTCTCCTTAATTAGTTTCCATCCATTGTTTCTTGTCTTCTGGTGCTTTGGAAAATAGGTTAATCCCCTCTTCTTTGTGGCAGCCCCTCAAATATTGGAACACTATCGTGTCACTCCTAGCCCTTCTTTTCACTAGACTAGCCGTACCCAATTCTTGCAACTACTTCTCATATGTTTTAGTTTCTAGGCCCCTAATCATCTTTATTGCTCTTCTCTGCACTCTCTCTGCAACTAAATTTCATTTTTTATGTGTGCCATTGTGCCCACAATATAAAAATGACAATAAAGGTTATTTATCTTATCTTTATTTATTTATCTTTCCAAAGTCTCAACATCTTTTTTTATCGTGGGGTGACGAAAACTGGATGCAGTATTCCAGGTGTGGTCTTACTAAAGCTCTGCAGAGCGGTACTTTGTGGTACTTTGTAGAGCTGTACTTTGTTGTTCAGTCTGTCAGGCAAACACAGGTTGCACTTTGTTTTTCTGAGGTGTAATGGTTCATTCCTTGTTTGTACATACTTCAAAGTAGGTACACGTACACTGTTCAGTTTAATGGGACTTACTCTCAATTAATTGTTCACAGCAGCTTGATGCAGCTTGATGCAACTTTGTACTTTAACTAAAAAAGAAATCCATGAAGCATAACCAGCATTACTGCTTTGGTAAACCTCCTCTGCCATCTCTGGGTTAGAACGGATATTGTATCAACTTGATAATTGCAGAGAAGCATAAAGAAATTGTAGGTACAGCAGCTGAATCAAATCTGAGGCATCTGTATGGAGCAGTTAGTTTAATATTTTCTATACTACCAACCCTATTTATTTTGAACTCTGGGATCTACACGCCATCCATCCTTTCAAAAATAAATAATAAAAAAGGTTAAATGAAATATGATAAAAATTAGTTTCATCTGGTTTTAGAGGATAAAATCAGAACAACCCAATGCAGGCCTTAAGCCAAAACAAGTTCACACTAGGAAGTGCTCTTTGACCTGCAAAACTTGTTCATCATTGTATCAGTACAGTACATGGTACAGGTGATCCTCGATTTACGACTACAATTGAGCCCAAAATTTCTGTTGCTAAGTGAGACATTTATTAAGTGAATTTTGTCCCATTTTACAACCTTTCTTCCTACAGTTTTTGAGTGAATCACTGCAATTGTTAAGTTATTAACACGGTTGTTAAGTGAATCTGGCTTCCCTTTAACTTTGCTTGTCAAAAGATTACGAAAGGGGATCACATGACCCCAGGACTCTGTGACCGTCATTAATATGAATCAGTTGCTGAATGTCTGAATTTTGATCATGTGACCATGGGGATGCTGCAATGGTCATAAGTGCCAAAAATTATCATAAGTCGCTTTTTTCAGTGTCGTCGTAACTTCAAATGGTCACTAAATGAACTGTTATAAGTCAAGGACTACCTGTACAGTATTATCACCACCCCATTATCCCAAGTACAAATATTTCCTCTTCTGTATGTACAGGTATCAGGCTAGTCATAGTAATAGGGTTGTACAACAGAACTGTTCATTGGGATTCATGCTTGACTCCTTTTTACAGCCACTGGATTTATTGTATCTTTCATAATAATTGCATTATTACTGTCCAATAGTTTTAAAATTGCATATAATACAAGTCAGAAGAAAAGAGAAAAACAGATGGGGCAAGCAATAATGAAAAGACAGTTGGCTCACAGAATAACACATTGTACAACTAGCCAATTTGCAGGATTTTGTTGCCATCTAAAGTGAAAGAGAATTTTGTCTCTAGGGATTAGTATCATCCCTGCCGATCCCCATTACTGAAGATTCCAGTAGCTATAATTTTGGTCAGATGATCAGCACTAAAGATACTACAAAGTGGCATTTGAGATAATTTATAACTAAAGTTGTTTAGTGTAACCTCAAATTACTCCTCTGCTCTTTTTGCTTCCAGGGCAAAATTCAATATATTCTACAACCACTATCCTTATTTTCCCAGAGGTGTTTTTTTTTTGGGGGGGGGGAGGGGGGGTTACCTTTCCTAGTAAAACGGTTTTTAATGGTTTGTATTCCAGGGTTAAAACAAATGTTACCGCAGTTAGCATTGCTGTATTTCATATGTCCGCTTCCTGGATTTCTTCAAGGTGTAGTCACTCCAAGGTGTACATAATTGCATCGATAGCCTTTCCGATGCACCTAAAATTCAGACTCAAAATGTGCTCTACTGGATCAGCCACTTCTTTTTCTCTGGCATGACTTGTCGAAATAGTAAATGCTGCTGGATATTCTAAAATGGCACTATGGTACTTCCATGAAATGCACAACTCATGCAAAGCATTCATAAGGGGGGGAGGAATCGTGGAGTTGGAAGGGACCTTTCTATGTGCTAAATACAATAACAGAGGGATTTGAAGATTAGTGTAATGTTTGGGCTAACCTATTGACTGGTTTTTTTTTTTATGTATATACTATGACCAGATGATGGGTTGATTTGATTATCAGATAGAGATCCCCTTACTTGGAACATTTGTTTATTTAATATAGTATTTTTGTTAAATCAGGAAGGGAAAGCTTATAATTTGTAGACCTGTTATACAAAGGGGAGGAAATTTATTGGTTTTCTTGGGGTTTTTTTTCTTTCTCAGCATCCAGCTAGGGTGGATTCTATATGTTTAATGTTAAATTTATTTAATATTTAGGGGGTTTTCTTCTTTTTTCTACACAATTTTTCCCTTTTTGTTGTTAGTGTTGGATGTATGTTTTTCTGTTTGGTATTTTATTCTTGTTGATATGTATATATACCAGTATATATACATATATAAATTGAGAACACTAATCTGACTTCCTTCAGTTCTCTCAACCTGCAATCTGGTGAATTCTTGAATGGTCACTTCCACTTCCTCAACCATTTCTTCCTTGTCAATAACTCTGGTTTAACTGCTTCCCCGTTTCCCCCTTCACATTTTGGATGATTTAAGGTTTCTGCAAGGCATGCCAAGAGTTGGATCTTTCGCACTTGCCCAACGGTTTGATTCCCAAATGATGTCAGGACAGTTGAAATCCCTCATTATCACAGGGGCATTTTTTTCCCCTGCTCTGTTTCTGATTTGTGAAGATTTCATCTATTTCTATATCCAATGAAAGGTTCGGCAACATTTAGTACAGACCCATAATAGTGTCATTACTGTTTCTTTTTCACTTAATATTCAGCCAGATGCTTTCAGCAGAGCTTTTACCCATAGGGTCATGAATTTCTATTGAAGTACAGTCATTTTCAATGTATAATGTGATTCCCCTCTTCCCTTTTGTTGAGTCTGTTTCTTTTAAACAAATTATATCTTTCAAGTACTATATTCCGATGATGAGTTCCATCCCACCAGGTTTCAGTAATAGCAATAAGATCAATTTGCCCTCCCCCCTCCCCCATACTATGACTTCAAGAAGGTAATTTGTTACTAACATTCCGTAGAAAGCCAGCTTGGCTAACATTATTAACATTCCTAGAAAGTCCATTTGGTGTAGTGATTAAGGCACCACGTTAGAAACCAGGAGGTTGCGAGTTCTAATCCCATTTTAGGTATAAAACTCAGCAGGGTGACTTTGGATCAGTCACTCTCTCTCAGCCCACAATGTCAGGCTTGAGTAACAAATTGGTTGGTCAGTTCTTGTCACAACCAACGGATCAACACTTGATTGATCCAAAACCGAAAGCGGATCCTGCATTTGTGGAAACTTACTAGGAAGAAAAACAATTACATAGTGCATAATCTAGCACAGATCCACTCTTATTAAACTCTTTATCTTTTATAGTGAGATGTCAGGCCCAAAACCAAGAATGACACGTGGTGATTTTTCCAAGCTGAGTTTTTGATTGTTTCATCCCTTTAGACAAAATCTTGCCAGACTGAGCACTCTACTATCTGCACCTACAACAGAGGCCCCCAACCTTTTAGGCACCAGGGACCGGTTCTGTGAGGAGAGGTTTTTCCACGGACCGGAGGGGGCATGGTTTCGTGTGCTACCTGCATCCCATGGATGGGGCTTCGCTTGTTTGCGCAGCCTGGTTTCTGGCATGCCACGGACCGGGGGTTGGGGACCTCTGATCTACAATATCTACAATATACTCTGTGAACTGTTAGGGAGGGGCTGTCTTCCTCCTCTTTTTCTCACACATAATATCTGGGCTAAGTTGCCTCTTATTCCACTGGAATGCACCCTCTCTCTCCTGGGGATCTATCTCCTCACTTCGTTCCATCACATGAGAACAGAAATTGTACTAATGCAGGAAAATGTATTAGAAAGTTCATAAGTTACAGTAGGAATGCAATCTATAGTAGGTAGACAGGTGGACTCCTGCAGCACTGAGTGAAGCAACCTACTACTTGTTCAACAAGTCGAAGACTAAAAAGGTTATCTTGCATATATTTCTACCAAGTGTTTCCTTAGAGATCGTGCTTATAGTTTGGAAATGCGAGAAACTATCCACACAGGTGACTCGACATAAAACTAATTATTATTCTGCAGAACTTTATTTGCACTATTGGTGTTTGCGCTAATTGGGGTGGAGCATTAAGATTAGGCAGGCAAGTCCCGAGGGCATCTTGTATACACAATTTCTCTACAGATTAGCAACAAGGAGGAGCAGCTGGCACACTGTGACTTTTCTTAACCCTTTTAGACTATGGCTGTGAGCCAAGGAATGAAGGCAATTAGACCTTGTTTGTGTTTTACCTCACGTAATACTCCTGACGATTCTCCAAATCTCTTGAGTAAATTTAGAAGATAGGAATCTGAAGAAAAAAAAGCTTCCCACTTCTACAATACTAAATTCTTACCCTTTAGCACCAGAAGTAAACATTCAGAGAGAAATGGACAAATGTTATCAATGTATCCAAGTTGTAGCATTATAAAATTGGAAAGGATTATGCTTTTGACCTATTGATAATTTGGTGTATCTTATATCTTTTTTAGAGTCATTTTCATGTGGTGGTAGAAACTGGGAAACCATGAGTTCTAGTCCCGCCTTAGACACAAAGCCCACCGGGTGACCATTGGCAAGTTGTTTTTTCTTAACCCTAGGAAGCAGGCAATGACGAATCACTTTCGAAAATCTTACTAAGAAAACTGCAGGAACTTGTCCAGGCAGTTGCCAGGAGTTAGCACTGACTCAAAGGCGTGTGCAAACACACACACACACACACACACACACACACACACACCTTAATTTTAGGTTTCACTCAAAAAAGTCATAATTTCTTATAGTCTTTGAGTTCTCATCTGCAAAAGAAGTTGCTCTAATTCAATGCACTTTTTTTTTTACTTTCTGAACATGATCTATCCTCAACCCCAATCAATCCCATCAAACTTCTGCATAGGCTACAGTGCATAGTTCTCGAGAAACTATCTGTGAGAAACGAGGGGATGGCTGGGGGAGTAATAGAAGGAATATTCAACATAAATAATCAAGAGATGGGAGGTAGGTCCATTGGTGGCTTGTTTCATAAAATGCAAGTCGGTCTAGGTGACAAGAAACCTGGAAAGAAAATGATTCAAACCTGATAGTCTATTTTATAATGAATTTGCTAATAAACTAGGGTTGGAAATTCCTCATTTCCAAGATGCTGTATCTGCCTTTTAACATCGAAAGAAAAAATAAAAAGCTAAGATACAACAGTAATTACAGGGGTATAAAAGTTACTACAGAAGTCAGTTTTTAAACTATTTCATCCTCGATCAGACAGATTCATGGAGCTTTGAAGACCACTTGGAAGCTATAACTGATCCACAATGTAGCAACATGTGCACTTCAGGGCACCCAGGAGTTTGCCCATTTTACACCACTGTTGTGTAAGTTGCACTAGCTCCCATTCTCTTTCTGATGTAATTTAAGATGTTGGTTTTCACTTTTAAAGCTATTAATAGCCTAGGCCAGTGGTGGCGAACCTATGGCACGGGTGCCAGAGGTGGCACTCGGAGCCCTCTCTGTGGGCACACGTGCCGTTGCCCCAGCCTTGCCTCCGCCTGCAACCCTCTCCTCACCAGCAGCCTCCCTGGAGGAGAGTCGCCCCTGAGCGTGGCCCATGCGGAGCAGCGCAGCCAAGGACATGGCAGCCTCGCAGCGTAGACAAGACTGCCCTCACGCCCCAACGCGCACAGTTGATGCTGCAGGGCGTGGGCAGAGGGTGTGGCTGCCATGGCGCTGCTGGGCTGCCTGGGTGATCTGCAGCGGGCCCTGGAGGTGGTGAGTGGCCCTGCGGGCAGGCAGGGTGGGGCGGAGCGGGGGTGGGGCAGGGGGTGGAGCGGGGGCAGGGCAGGGGGTGGAGCAGGGGCGGGACCAGTTTTTGGGCACTCGGTCTCTAAAAGGTTCGCCATCACTGGCCTAGGCCCAGGTTATCTGCAGGGCCACCTCTCCCTGTCCCACCGAACTGGATAGGATACGTGTACTCCAGATCCCTTCCCTTAAATGTTGTCATCTGGTAGGATTGTTTGAAACTCTCCTGGCCCTTTGGAACAACTTTCCACCTGAGATCTTGAGGGCTCCTACTTGGTTTTCTGGAAGGCTGAGTCTTCCTCCAAATACTGGGCTAGGATGGAGATGAATCAGTGAATACAGAGTTGATGGGATATTATGGAGCTATGTTGGGAAGAGTGATGTTCCTTTGTAAGAGTGTACAATAGCTTTATGGGTTTTGCTGTGATTCATCTAAGATTAAATAGGTGGCTGTATGAGATGAAAAAAAAAAGAGAAAAGGAAAGAGAAAGACAAATCTCTGATACATTCTCTCTGGGGCTGCAGCTCCTCGAAATTGCCTATTGTTAGAGACTGTAACTACATGACAAACTCTACTTGAGGTGTGGAACTATTGTTTAATAAAACTTCCCCTTACCTAAAGATGGAATTCGCACAGTATACCAAAGAGAGCCTGGGACGAGAAAGTCCCACAAAGGGAGCAACAAGTCACCAGTATTCAGGCAGCTGATATTGAGCTTGCTTTCGCTCCATTGCTGCTTGATTATCCAATAGGTTTAGAGGTGAAAGTCCATTCCAGAGAGGACATACAGAGCAGGAAGACAGGAATGTAGCAGATAGTGCAAAACCCTGTGGTGTGCAGGTATACAGGGCATGCCTGAACACTGAGCCTTAGCACTCGGGAAACCCAAAGGGCAGCCACTCACATTTGATCCTGACTGATGAGGGGCAGATGACATGGATTTTGTAATTTGTTTTAACTAACATAGATATTTTGTATTTTAATTTGACTTATTTTCTCTCTTTTAAAATGATATTTAGGCTCATTACAGACTCGAATGTAGAAATAGCTTTTAACATCCCTAAATTGACAAGATAAACTGGCTGGAGACTATCTCCAGATAAGAAAAAGTTAAGTTTGTACAAATTGGGGTCTGGTTTATCTCTTTTGTGCACTCTAAACAACCCTTTTCCTTACAATTTACACCCCTTTTGACGTCAAAAAACTCATTTTAATGAATGTGGGATATTATGGGATGCAAATATGTAACATGTTTGACTACATGTGACTGATTTCCTATGCAAGGGGGAGGTTACTTTTATCCTGTCGATTTAATTTTCCTCTTGCATTTTCTTTGTTGTATTAACTATAAAAAAGAATGTCAGATGTGTCTCGGGGTTCTCTTTTTTTCATTGGGAGATCCCATTTTATCAGGATAGCCTAATAAACTGCTTTTAAATGATCTTCTGATCATTGGGAAGATAAATTGGGAAGATAAACCGAGGCAGAACCTAGGGCCAGATTTGGCTATCACCGAGGAATTAGATGGCTTCACGAGTAAGTTGGCAATGTGAGCATTCTCTCTAGCCATTCTGTGCCTGTTCTAATCACACACAGAGGTATCCTCCTTAACTCAATCTATCATCAGTTTTCTGGCTTCACACAATCCCGTGAATTATAAATTGATTACAGTTGCTTGGCTCACACAGTACTAAACGAAAATCTAATTTACCAGTTCAGAGTATTACACAAACACAGACTGTATGACTTAGCTTTTAATGTGACCTTCAAAATGCTAGCTAGGTCTGGGTCTCTTTCCTGTCCATCTAGCTCAAGTTTTTGCAGCCTTTCTCTGGTAGTCCACATGTTAAGGCAGTAATAGATGATTTGCCCACAGGATGTGTTTCACATGCAGGAGGGTAGATAGCACCTACATGAAGACTCAGCATGAGTCTGAGACTGCTCAAATACAGATCAAAGCGTTCCTCCTCACAACTACTAACCTCAGGCTGGTGATGCTTCAGTAAAGGGATTCTTGCAACCGAAACAGACAATGCTGTGTTCAGCTCGTCCTTGCTCCATAATGAAGTCATGTTTTTTTCTGTTCTAGTTTGAAAGTGGTCTTTTCCCATTTCTTTTCCCATCCAGTCTGCCTGAAGCACATCAGAACTAGCTCCATGCATCTTGGCTGCAGGTATGCCTACTGATTTTCAGGCTGTTTCAGCTCTCCCGGTGCCACCTCTTCACTCTCGCCAACTCACAGGTGACAGAAGAAGTGGGGAGAGAAAGAGAAGATCCAGGATATCCAGGTTCCACGTCTTTCCATAGAAAACAGGGAGAGCAGTCTTCTATCATTTTTCTTCTTGAGTGGGATCACAGAGATAATAGCACAGGATCCTTCCCCAGCTTCTCTCCATCCCTTTTCTCCTGCCACCCCCCAGTGGCAGAAAAAGAAGGGGGAAAAACAGGGGAAGCAGCTTTCTTGGTGCCGGTTTTGCCAGGCCCACCAAGTGGCTGAAGAGCTGCTGTTCTCCACTTCCTTCCCCACCGTTTGGGAAGTTGCCTTTCCTGTAAAGATTGGACCACCTTCGGATAATGGATTTTTCCTGCACAATGTATAAAATGTTGCTGCAATTTAGTGGCTTCAATGTCACTGAAAGCAGCATGTTTGTTAATTGAACAAAGGGAGGCAACTATGTGATACATGAGAAAAATTATAGAGGAGAATATTTGTTTTCCTGCAGACATTTCAATACCAAGCTAGTAACATCAATGCTAAAAGGGAGTTGGATTTTCTCTTATGTTATATACCAGGGTAAGTCTGTTAGTCTGTCCTTGTATTGTAAAATGAAGGCGTTTTCATCATGTCTTCTGAACTGCTAGTTCGTGTTCACGGACTAGCAGAGCACCTCAGACTTAACCATAGTTTCAACTGGGAATCTATGAGCATCCTAGACCAAGCCAAGTCCAAAAATATAGAGAATTCCTGGAAGCCTGATACTCAGACAAGTCAGCTATCATAGGCATATACAGATAAACAACATCTGCATACCATTCACAAAGCCTAAAAGGAAATAAAAAGACCTAAACACCACTTCACTAGTAATCAACACGCAAATGAGCAGGATTAATACCAAGATAAACACTAGACCAGGGGTGGGGAACCTTGGCTCTTTTATGACTTGTGGACTTCAACTCCCAGAATTCCTGAGCCAGCATGGCTGGCTCAGGAATTCTGGGAGTTGAAGTCTACAAGTCATAAAAGAGCCAAGGTTCCCCACACCTGCACTAGACCAACAATCAAGAAGCAAACATTATCCCAATCAAGAAACTAGCAACTCAGACAGACAAGCTAACAATAAACAAGGAACCACCAAGAACCCTCATACCCACACTGACAGGGAAAACCACTGGTATATAAAAATAAGAGCAAACCACACTCTCTTCTAGCACTGATGATGTTACCTAGTTTGGTAGTGAAAAGTTTGCAAGCAAACAACCCAGCTCAAAGAGCACCAAGGACCCCACATGTGGGAAAACATTTGTTGTCAGTGAAAGAAAAAGAATAAACAAACAAACAAATAAAAACAAAGGCAGAATAAAACTCCACATATTATTCCTCCAGCCTGCCTTTTTAAAATATTTGCTAAGAACAAACATAATTGTTCCTAGGCTGACCTGTTCTTTGGCAAAAGGCAACGTGTTCTGGCATCACTTCCAACACAGCTCTTCAGCAGCCTCTGCTGGTCCTCTTGAATACAAGAGACTCAATCTTGTCCCAGAGAAGCCTTTATAGAAGTTAAAAAGATATATTCACAAGTCATTTCTTTTTGCAAATATTAAAATATAACAGTGAACGGTTTTAACATGTGACTGCTGCCTACAGTCCCTCTTTACAAACAGCTGTGTTTGAGTGCAATTTAAAGTTCCTCCAAGGATTCCCCGATGAAAAATCCTTTCCGTAGCTGCCAGCAAGCAGGCTGGGTCTCCAGGCCCCCTTTAGTCTTTCAGTGGAGATGTCTTGGCCCTTTGATCCTCTGTCTGACCCAGCTCTACACAACTGTAGTATAAGGAAGGGGTTTGGGCTCTTCCTGCCCAAAGCCCAGAGATATGGAACTTAACCAATTTTATGCCACTCCCGAAATACAAGGAATGGCTACATAGCTGTGTATAGCTTCTGTACAGGTTTTAAGATGAAATTCTGATATGAAATCAATGAAGCCCAACCTGCAGATGAGCAAATTTATTGAGAAATGAAAAACAATGGAAAGCAAAATAATAAACGCACAGAATTCTAAATTAAATCAGTACAGCTAGACTAGCCAATTTAGATATTTACCTTCTTTGAATAAACTGGAATTCAGCGCCTATCCAAAAACTCTAATGCAAAGAGACTAATTAGCAAAAGATCATCTGGTCCTCATGCATGGATTTTTTTTCATTGGCAGTCTGTGCAACTGCTGCTATTTCCTTTTTGGAGTGTGACACTTATTTTTATAGAATATGGAGGACAATTTTTTGGCCAAGTGTGGTTAGTCCAATTGATTTCTCTTCTATGAAATGGGGATTAGTGAAAAAATATATACATTCAAGAACAATGGATTTTGCAGCTCTGATATCACCTATGCCTAAGGCATATTATTTGAAAAGTTTGTTTAATAATTCCCTTTTAACATCTATTTTATGCCTTTTAAGGGCACAATTCCATAATTTGTGTTCCATTATTTTTTTAATCAGCCTTAATGTTCACAAAGGTATCAACTAAAAAAATCTGAAATCTCTCCCATGACACTCCATATTATTTTTGCACTTTTCTTTCCCCTTTAAACAAAAATATGTGTCTTTTCTTCTATTGTTCTACTCTTCACCTTTTTCTACAAATCCTTTCTTCCAAATTTTCTTGCTTCAGCTTAACAATGCCTGAAAAGGCTGGGAGATCAAATCACCACTACTTTTGAGTTCTAAATCTTATAAAGCTCTAGAACCCAAACTTGCAGTTGGGCAACTTCCTATACTTACTCTTGCCAGCTGGATGCTTCACTGAGAGCTTCTTAAAACCTTTTTTGCCAGTAAAATAATGCATATGGTTTTTCCTATGCTACTGTTATGTTAGAACAGGAATAGACTTTGCACTGTGGGCTTGCAAACTGAACACTGCTTTGCATAACTGCCTCCAAAAAATAAATCATTAACAAGGCTTTATTACAAAACTTTATGGACCAATTCAGCATCTAGCCAAGGACTCTGTCTCAAAAAAGATGACCCATGAAAAGAATTATCCTCTCCCAGGCTATTTCTTTAATATGCTAGTACTCATAGATGACACCACCATCACTGGGCATTAACGCTAAAGGTGATAATCAGATGCTATTTTACACATCCAAAGAGGAGGCCCTGGCAAATAGCTTGCTCAAGCCAAATGCCTTTTAACGTCATAGGCCAAGAATCAAGATAAGCAAATTGTGCAAAATGAGAATAGTGCTATTATTTAGCAGTCATTTAGGAACTGCAAAGTCGGCGCTCTCTGAGCTTGGTTGTTTGCTTCTCCACGGCTACAGGTGTTCTATTAGTCATTTAGGAAATTCAGAGGCAACGTGGTGTATTGGCACACAATAAGATTGCTGCGCCTCCCACCCTGTCATCAAGAACTTAACATGTTGCTTCCAAGCAGTAACTGTAAGGATAATTTCTTCTGAACGGAAAAATTCTACATCCCAGGAATGCTTTGGAAGCTTGCTACATCAGACTGGCCCACCCATAAGTGTCTCCATAGGTACTGTACTAAACTGCAGCTTCCATCAATCCCAGCCACCCCATGGCATATTGCTCATTATAGAGTTGGGAGTCCAAAAATCTGGAGGCATCTTTCCCACTCCAAGTAGCTAAAAAGCCTTTCTTCCTCCATGAAACCCAGTTCCCTTCGCCAACAATATCAGATTGGAAAACCAAACCTGGGGAACGTGCAGCAATGGCAAATTCACAGTATACATACAGAATTGAAGTTTGATTAAATATAGGCAAGAATGGGTTCCCTATGTATTTTATTCACACAAGGCACACTCAAATACGATTAGTTTTTATCTTAATGTAAAGCTAGCAACCAGAAGCAATTTTAATGTTTATAAACCAATATAATCACCATCTTGGTACAAGGAGAGGGAAACTAGAATTTAATATATTTTTTTATATTTTTTTACTGATTGCTTTTAGTATTAATTTGTATTATTTCTTTTGTAAATAAGGTATGTATTTTATATAACAACAAATAATGGTGATATCTGTACAAATGTTAGGGTTTGTAGTGATTTGCAATTGTTTCTCAAGATGATGTAAGTTTAGTTTTATATATTCAATTAATGAAATAATAAATTTTAAAATCAATTGTAAAAATATAGTTTAACTGCTGATTTTTTACTTCCCATCCACTGTCTTTTCTCATTTTCTTCTTTCTTCTATGTAATCATTTATTCTCTAAATGTTTTAAAATAAATTCATAAGCCCTCTTATTTCATAGCAGGATTGCAAGGAATCGAAAAAGGACACAGCAAAACACCCATCAGTTTCATGATTTTATTTTACAGTCAGAAAAGGGGAAGCCAATGATTTCAAATCTGTTCATCCAGATATAAGATATATAAATCAATTTAACAAAAATCTTCTCTAAGGAAGGCTTAGGGGAAGGAATTGGGGCAGAGAGAGCAGTGAAGGAACCACACACACACACACACTTGGTCCCAGTTCTAGTATAACTTTGGGACTCACAATAGCCAGCTGAGCAACAAGGTGGTCGAGCTGGAACATGCCCACCTGACAAGCAGAGGAGACGCTCTGCAGACTTTCTGCTTCTGACTGCCAAATGAATGGGATTTTGCTGGGGACAGTTGGACTGTTTGGGCACCATGAAGAAAAATAATCTAATCAAGGCAATAATAAATACTGACAGGCCAGGCACATGATTTCAAAGGCAGACCAGACACATAAGGCATTCTCTGCTCTTGAATATTTGTCCATAACAAGCTCTTTGTTCAGATCAGGTGAGGAGCAGCTCAGCTAGGAAAATGCCCTAAAAACCGGAAACTACCCTGGGACTTTAGTGCTCTGCACCCATTTGGAGTGACAGAACAGAAAAATGGCAATGGTACTAGTAACGTCTATACCTACCAACAGGTCACCTCTCCCTAAATCAGATGCATGGGCTTCTCTGGGCACAGGGAGCCTAGAAGGATATTATTCTGAGCCATCTTTAAGCTCTTGCAAGTCCTCAGTCCAGGAGGAGGTTTATCTGCCTAGAAGATGCAAACTGGAAGGAGGGGAATACATGAATGTGACCAGGAAACATACAAAAAAGGGTAAGAAGTCTGGGCCCCTCCCTGGAGGATGCATGTTATGTTACAAACATTAAGGCATCATGGTTACAGGAAACGTATCACAAATGGAAAGGCAACCCACATCCCCCAAAGAGAAAAATGTAGGCCGTGAACATGACTAAGCCTGGCAAGTGCCTGCCACCCCAACTGTTTCCAACCTGCATGGAATGATGACTTCTCGGCACCTCGCCCCTTGCTCAGAGACGGCAAGGGGTGGTGTGTCTCCCAATCCTTTCCCCTACAGACAGAAATGTTGCTTGCTTCCCCTTTACCACCTGCCTGAAATGTATTGAAATGGGACAGCAGCAGACCTCTTACTCAAGGCCAGAGAGGGATAAGAAGCACTTCTGCCTCTCCACTTGGGAGGCACAAGGCAGGTTTGGTCATTGTTATTGATTCTTGGGAGGAAATACATACAAGGCATTGAGCCAAAAGGTCTTCCTGGTGAGCTAAAAATGGGAAGGGGAGGTTGTCCAATGCCAGCACTTTGGTACAGGGAGGGGTTTCTACTGTAGCCACTGTCTGAACAACTCTTGGGACTTGGCATTGAAAGGGCTAATCTTTCCATTCCTTCTTGATAGTCAGGTTCCACTCCCAGGAAAGGTGGTCCGTCTTATCATCATCTGTAAATTTAGATCGGATGTTGTAAGTGCCCCGGGCCAGCATGCCCTTAGGGGCTTCCTCCAGGGGGGTTAGAAACTCATATTCCTCAGCTCGCGGCCCATAGCTTCCAACCATATAGTCAGTCTTGTCAACTGGAAAGAGAAAAACAGCTGTAAGGCACAAGTCATTGGAAGTTATGCAGTGTGAGCTGTAGATATGAGGTCAAAATGCACTGACAGCTGTCTTATAAATGAATCCATGCTACCTATAATAAGAACAGCACCAGAATTGAACTTTATTTTGTATGTGCTCAAGTGTCCTGATTTCTTTCAAATCCAGCTTTATTCTGAAACCTAATACCCATTTTTGGATATGGCCCATCCATCATTCACACTTCTTCTGAAATCTGATTCTTATCCTTAAAGTCTACACCCATTGGCATTTTGCTCTGCTACTGTGGATTCTTTATAAACTACTTCAAACAAGTATTTTTGGTCCCAAATTGTGTCTTCAGGGTTCTAATATAGTAACATGCCTGAGAAAGCGTAGCCATATCCAGACTGACCAGCAGATGGATTTAAGGTACCCTTATTTTTGTCAATCAGCAGAAAGTGAAAAATGAAAGTCCTTTCCTTCTTTTTACAGTAACAATTCCATTATCTTGTTCTAATTGGGTGAAATGGATTCAGCTGAGAGAGAATGGCAATATCAATGGATCTTCACATTGAGAAAAAGGTGTCAATGCATCTTTAATTGAAGGATCAATTGAGGAAAAACCAAAAGCCACCCAAAGTAGTTGAGGGCTATGTGTTCTTTTTCTATTCCACCTGTTTTTGGCTGCCATTCAAATATGAATTAATTTCCTCTCCATTGGGCAAGTACCAAGTTTCAACTCTACTTTGCAGCTTCCTTTCAACCTAGGCTAGACACTATTTTGAGGAAAACACAAAGCTACTTCTCTCCAAGTACAGCATAAACAATAGAATGGAGACTTACTTTTTACTCCTTTCCTGGATGTGTGTTGAATGTACTTGAGCCCTGAAACAATCTCTTTCTTTACCTATAATGAGCAAGAATATATAAAATCAATACGCACTTTTTAGCCAAATGCCTTCCCTCAAAATTATATGCTGAATTATTCACACACTGACCATTCTGACAGGCACTACAATAATTCAAAAGGAGATCTTACCCGAAAAGAGATTTTTATCCGGTACTCTACACCTTCCTTCAGAACAAATGCCTGCTTCTTGAAACTCTCCAAATCACCTGAAAGGAGAAAATAGGAATTATTTCTCCCAGAAGATCCAAATCTGACAAGCAAGCTGTGCAGTCGCTTCTATGTGCAATATGAGCTTTAAAGCCTGGTTGTAATCGCCATGGAAGTGAACCTTTAAGTCAGGAACACACTGTTCATGGGCACCAATATGAACCAGACGGGAAACTAAATAGAAAGCTTACACTGCAACAAAGCAAAATATTTGCCTCTTATTATACTTATTTGCAATAGCACTTTTTGTTTCCGCAAAGCTGGCATTGGAAAGTTAAGACAGCATCCTGGTAGTCCCCTCTGTTCCTGTGGGAACTGCATTGGCTGCCGATTTGCTTCCCGGTCCAATCCAAGATGCTGGTTCTCACCTTCAAAGCCCTACATGGCTTGAAACCAGGTTATCCGAAGGACTGACTTTTCCCAATTAAAGCAGGGAGGCAGAAAATAATACAGGTCCCCTCTGCTATGGAAGGTCCATTTGGCGGGACTAAGCTAAGGCCTTAGCTTAAGCTTTACAGAATAGATAAAATGTGATTTCCAGAAGAATAGCCACCATTATTGGGTTGGTTTGTTTTTTACTGCAACAGATTAAGCATCTTGGGGCATCCTCATGATTTACCAATTTATTGATACATCAGACTTCATGGACTAAAATTTATGCATCTACTAAAGTTATCCAGAAACCTGTATATAATAAATGTATTTGTCTTTAAGATGCCCCAAGTGTTTGTCCTAGTTTTTGATCCAACCCACTTACCTGTCAGATCCAACTCCAAGGGGCCAGGAGCACTTGGACAAATCAAAGTCAGTTTTGTTACCACCACATTTGGACTAGAAGGGTCTGCAATAGAAGAGAAAATATATCTCAGATAAAACATCAAAACATGTCTGCCATTCCTGCAGTGTAACAGAAGTGTATGCCTAGAAACTCTGGTCTTCTTTTAAGAGCTTTCTAGTCCTCAACACTGCAACTATAAACGCTTATACAAATCTCCCCCAATCTGATACTCTCCAGATGTTTGAAAGCTTATTAGTTTTTTTTTTTTTCTTAGCCTGACATTGCTGGTCTTAGGATTTGCAATGTAACTGGTGAATGCCAGCCTTTCGGAACTTTTCCAGTCATCTGGCAAAGCAAATGGAAGAGACGGAGATAAGAATGATGGGAAAACAAGGGTGCCAGCTTTCAGAAAGAGCAGAGCAATAGAAAATGCCTCACTGATTTCATACTGCAGCAGAGTGACAAGCCCACAGTAGGAAAGCAGATTGCTGATCTTAGCCAGGCACTCTGAAACCTTCCTGGAGTCATAAGTGATCTCCACTTGCTACACTTTCTGAAATTGACAGGGCTCTCTCAGCCAGCAGAAAAGACTTGACCCACAGGGTTAACTCTTTCTTCTAAGTATTGTTGCAAGATCATATAAAATGAGGGCTTCATGCAGCCCACAAGTTTGAAACCACTATGGCAAGCCAAAATTTCCTCGATTGTGGTTTATTCTACAACCTCAAATTGTGAGTCCACCACAGCATATAAATTATATGCTAGGTTTACATAATTTGATGAGCTACACACCATATTGCAGCTAAGAGTAGTATATGAACCCAAGGATAGCCAGGAACATAAAAGTATCCAATACTTGGCATAGGCCAGCTGGATTCCATATCCCCATCCAGATGATGGAACATTCTGGTTTCTGAGGCTAAGACAGGTGTTCAAAGTTGTCCTTTTAATGCTCACACACACTCCTCAATGAAAGAATGTGTCATTCAGGAACTCACCAGTAGTAATGGCAACATTTCCCAGTAGGGCTTCCTTATACTTGCGTAGACTTTCATCATCTTTGTCCAGTTCTTGAATTTCCTGGATGCTCTTTTGGGCCGGGGGCTTGTAGTTGATGGAGTGCTCATCCTCCTCATTTTCAGCTGCAATCTGGGCCAGCTGCTCATGGGTAGGCTCTTGCTCAGCCATCTCTGCAACGATGTCCTATGTCTGAGGGATATACATAAGGACATTAGTACCTTGGGGACTGCAATAGTTTTGTCTGTTTCTCATCTGGAAAAATATTGGCATAAAAGTTTTGAAAAACTGGCCACGCTGTTTGGCTTAGTCACGGTTCGGATTCCTCTTTGAGAAGCAGAAAACAGTAGATTCCTACCCAAAGCACTGCCTTCAAGAGAAAGAGAGCATTGCATTTGCACTGTGCCCTCCATCAGTAAGATTTTCATGTAGGATATAGATTCTGCCCTTCAAGGGAAACCCAATTAAGCAATGTGTCAACGCTGCTAACATTGGATGTTCTTGCTTTGACAACAGATGGAAATGCAGCCATTTTTCTCTATTGCTTTTAGAGCTAGTTGATGCTGGGAGGGGGAATGTGGACTAGTCCAGCTAGTCATAACAATAACTCAGCCGTGGGAACCCAAGGTCATTGGGCCCAGAGTTGATAAGAGTTTTGGCAGGCTGGAGAGCTGGGGAGAAAGCCCATGCTTCAAGCTAATTGGGGGATGTGATTTATGACTGTTTATTGGAGGAGGGAATTGTGCTTTGTTACTTTGTATCCAGGGGAGGGGAATTTAGTTTTTGGTTTCGACTATGTAGTGCCAATACTTTGTTTCTCGAATAAAATATTCTTTAAAGTAAACAATGCCTCAAAGTTCTTCTGAAGAGTTTCATCTGTCGGAACCATGACACAATGTCTACTGCTGTCTTCTAGCCTCCAATGCAATACATTAGTTTATTGCTGGCAAGTAGTACCCCATATAAGTTGATCACCCCACAAAACTGCAGAGTCAGCAGCTGCCTTTTGGGAGGGGGGAAGTGGGGATGGCCAATGAAGTCAATTGCAGAATGCCAAGACCAGCTTAAATAGCACTTTCATTTGGAGAAGGCGCAGTAAATAAATTTCCAAGAACTTTCTAAACAATTAATAAAAAGCAACAAAGCAGGTGGCAAAAGTAACCATAGATAGTGCTTACAATCTGAGGAAGTTATTTCGCACATTCTCAAGTCTCCTGTTAACTACATAAAGCTGCAAGAGTAGCTTTCACTACTCCCTTTTGCGTCTTTCTCAGACTCCATCTGACAAACATGCAAAGATCAGAAAAAGAAAAGTTATGTCATCCGACACTTAGCAGATACTGGAACCCAGTCAGAGTAATTTACATTTGTGATGCACTGAACTGCCTAGATGTGAACCTGCTGCTCCTAAAGTACACACTTATTTGCATCGCACAGTAAAGAGAGCAAGGTGAGGCAGGGTGGACCCATAAGTTGAAATAATGCCAGATGCTTTGCCTCAGAATGTTACAAAGAGAAAGTAATGAAGAGATGCTAAAACAATTCTTTTAAACTAGGGAGAAGCAACTTCTCTACTCTTAGGAACAAAGGTAAAATTTCGAGAGCTAGTTATGTGTGATTCCACAAAATGGCTGTCATGAGGAACTTGTCTGTTCACAATATGGCTGCCAGAGCACATATGGAAGTCCCTAAATACCAAATACCAAAACTAGTGAAGGTACATTTCATTATCCTCCTCCCCAAAATGTTCTTTATCATCTCTACTTATTTTAATCCTATTCTTCCCCAAGCAGGTAGACATACTTCCAACATAGCACAAAATTGTAGTTACAGTATCCACTTTTTTTATCTTTCAAGAGAGCTTAGGGGCCCTATGCGGGATACAGCAGCATTTTTGTAAGTAAAGCAGTATGCCAACTTACATTTTAAAAAAGCAGTAAAACAGTTTTTTTTGCAGGCATCAGAAGGGCTCCATTCCTGTATTCATAGGAACAGGGGCAGTAAACTACAAACTCAGTCTACCAATGCATTTAGTTTTCAACATATTACAATTCTCAGCCAAAAATGGTCATGTTGAGAAGTATGAGAACTATGGGAACAAGGCCAAAGGATACATCCTCAGGAATGCAGCTGCAAACTGGGGAGGAGCAGCTCTCTAAGGTTTCAGGTGATAAAACTCGAGATGCTGAAGACTGAATCTAGGACTTCAAAACAGGTACTGTATTACAGCTACAGTCCATAGATGTTCTTCTGTATGTAAAGCTCTGATGTCCTGGGAACATCTATGCCAGACTAGTCACAAATCAATGTTTCACCCGAATTGGCTTAACACAGGAAGCTCATAGGAAGAAGAGGCAGCAATTGCATGTATTATACTTGGATATACAATTCAATAGTTCTCAAATGTGACAAACAGGCAGGCAAGTGACACAGAATCAAATTATCTAGCCAAAATGGGGCCTTGAGTCTAACAGCAGGCCCTCTCACCTTTTATTTGCAGGAGGAGCATAGAGAGTGAGGAAAATAAGCAAAAGAAGGGGTTTCTCAGACAATGGAAAGGAACAGCTTCTTTCCTGTGGGGAAAGGAAGCTGGCAGACTTAAAACCACACCAAAGATGCATTTCTTTAGATTAATCATTTCAGCCAAAGTATATATGTCCATTCCAAGGAAAACCAGATACGGTATATTCTACTCTTGAATGCTTTTTGCATCCAAGCCAAGGAAACCCCATTTATCTTAGAACACCATATCCTGTAAAGACTGCGCTATGTGCAGCATCTTCTGACAAACTGTCTTTGGAACAGCAACAGGAAAGACTACATGAAGAACTACAGAAACTATGGTTTTGGAGACAGAAAGTTTGACACAGTGTCAAGGAAGCACCTCTGCTATCCGAAAGGCTACTCAAAATCCTCAGCCACTCAAATCTTTATCAAGTCTTCACCAGTGTGCAGGGAGCCCTGAAGAAAAGCTCCAGAAAGACAATAGCATTCGTAAGCAGAGCAGCCGGCTGTCAAGACTATGAGTATAAAATGATGTAGCTGAGCCTTACATCACTGCAAGCAGCACCACCCTCCCTTCAAGTCAGGAAGTTGGCTCCTATCCCAAGGGTGGGTCCACATGCCTTTAACATTACACTGAAGACTTACTACAAGTGGTATACAACTCGGCTGCTTTCCTGTCTAAGCTAGGCTGAAAGGCTTCTGTTCCTGTTCCATTTTCAACTCAGTCAAGGGGAAAGGAAGCCGAAGCTGGCCAAAAGATAATGTAGTTCTTACTCCAAATATACCACACTTTGATACTCAAGCTTGTGCTGTAAAATTCACCAATGCTCTTTCTCCATCAACCCTTCTAAAAGCTATCAAGGATTTTTGCAGACCCACAGCTTTGTGAAAATTTCATATATCTGCGTATGAAATATATATACAGTAGTCACCTATCTCTGAGCCCCATCCTGGGATCCATATGCGAATTATGCTTAAAAAAAAATCACTCCGGGATGAAAACCTTACAACTCTTAAGACATCCTAGGAGCTTAGGATGTCCCTAACAACAGAAGCAACAACTGTTAAAAACACATGAGCTGCATGCAGTAAGGGTCAAAATAGTAAGTGAACTATAAGAGGAGCTATTTATAAATATGTAATAGCTTCCTAGCAGCACTGTCACAAAATCAGAATGTTTTCTTCTGACATTCCTTAGGCCCAAAAGCTAATCCTCTAAAGACTGCTGAAATGCAACAAGCTGTTTTGATGGCCAAACTTCCCAGGGAGAACCTGACTCCTCAACACAGGAGAAAGAACTATCCTAGAGGGATTTACAGCTGCTTTTCTTCTAGAAACATATGGATGTTTGCAGGAACCAATACTGCCTTAATAAGTGTCAGGAATAAGCAAAGAGCCCCAGGGATCTGTGCACGATCGATAAAGCAAGGCACTGTGACTCCAGGGGTCAAGTACTGCCTCTTGGATCATCAGATCATAGATACCATGCCCACATTAACAGAGGAAGGCTGTGCTAGAAATAGTTTGCCAGAACATCTGAACTTCCTCCTCCTCCTCCTCCTAACAGTTTACTAGGTTCAGTGGAATAAAAATGCCTACAAGGAACAAAAGCCTTTTATCTGTAATTTCCAGGTGTAGCCAAATACCTGCAGATTCATTTAAATTACATTCTCAGATGCCCTGCCCAGAAAACTAACAAGGAGAGAGGCACTAAGAAACAGCTAGGAAAGTACTCCACAATTACTTTAACTTTTCGTCTCTTTAAAATTAGTAAAAGTAAATAGAGAATAAAGCTGCCAACTTTTGCAAAACTGAAGTCCCAATATCTTTAAAGTAGTAAAATAGTGATCCAGTTTTGGTCATCACATTACAAAAAAGATGTAGACTTTGGAAAAAGTGTAAAGATGATTAAAGGCCTGGAGACTAAAACATATGAAGAACGGTTGCAGGATTTGGGAATGGACAGTCTAGAGCAGAGGTCCCCAACCTTTTGGGCACCAGGGACTGATTACGTGGAGAGAAGTTTTTCTGTGGACCGGAGGGGGCATGGTTTTGTGTGCTCCCTGCATCCCATCGATGGGGCTTTGCTTGTTTGTGCGGCCCGGTTGCTGGCATGCCGCAGCCTGGTACTGATCCACGGACTGGGGGTTGGGGACCCCTGGTCTAGAGAAAAGAAGGTCTAGGGGAGACATGATAGCAGTATTCCAGTATTTGAGAGGCTGCCACAGGGAGGAGGGGGTCAATTTATTTTCCAAAGCACCAGAAGGCAAGACAAAAAACAATGGATGGAAACTAATCAAGGAGAGAAGCAACCTGTAATTAAGGAGAAACTTCCTAACAGTGAAGACAATTAACCAGTGGAACAGCTTGCCTTCAGACATTGTGGATGCTTCATCACTCAAGGTTTTTAAGAAGAGACTGGACAGCCACTTGTCTGAAATAATATAGGTTCTCCTGCTTGAGCAGGGGGCTGGACTAGAAGACCTCCAAGGTCCCTTCCAACTCGATTCTGATTGAGTACAAAGTAGATATTATGGCAAGAGAAAAGAACTGAAAGAGAAGTTATATCCCATTGTTCAAGGCTTTTAAGAAGCCCTAAAATCAAACAAACTAGGGTGTTTACACAGAAAAAAGTCTCAGATTGGAAAAGCCAGTAGTTTGGATATTCCAAAATATTGTTAGTCTATTCAGTAAGGGAAATTGCTATACTACAGCACTGAAAAAGACTAAAGTATCATGACACATGCAGTAGAACCCATATGAGCATATCCAGTTTGCAGATATGTATCTATGGCAAGTATAAATCACAACAATATATGACAGTATTCTTCATACATCTGATTTCTGCATATGAGAACTTGAACTAAAATGAAATTGGCAAAAAGAATGACATGTTTTACATAAATATATTGCTAAACTTTTATTAAGCCAACAAATTATACAATATGATTTGCAAATCTCTGAATTTCCAAAAAAAACTACTGCCAAGTAAGCAGGTTAAAAAAAAAACTAATTTAAAATTGAGGGAAGGGAAAAAAATAAATCTGGCTGGCATTAACACAACAGGTGTACCAAGATATCCTCTTAAATATGCCAACTGAGATATTTATTTAGCTCGGTTGGCTTATTTAAGAGGGTATCCTCTTAAATAAGCCAAATGCAAAAGGGGTATTACGTTGCACAAAGAATCTTCCCAAAACTAATGTTTATCAAAAACCAAGATATTTTAAAGAGAAAAGCTTTCACAGTTAACTTGAATTTGCAATCCTTGTTAAAACAATGCAATTGCTAAATGCCTATACAGTAGTTTCAGATCCTCCAAAGCACAACCAAGTTGTCTAATACTATGTTTCTTTTTTGGCTTGATTGGTAAGTATTAGAATATGAGAAGGGACCGGAAGAGGAAGAAGAGTCAGAAAAGGATGACTGTGATAGCTTCTAGGGGGTAGTAAGAATGCTTCAAGTACCAATGTAGACTGACACTTTTTTTAGGAACATATCTTATCCTAAATATAGCTAGAGGAGCCAGTTTGAAATGTGTACCCTTAAAAACCAAAAATGAAGAGCTGTTTCAACATTAATATATCTATTAAAGATATAACCCCCAAAGAAGAGGATGGAATCTCACAGCTGAAGCTGAATTTAAAGTTTTAAGGTGGCTCCAAATGTAGATTAGGAAGTGCAAAACACAAGAAAGTTGGCCTGTAGACCAACTTTCTCCATTTTAAATGAGCATCTCTTTATATTCTGGGCAGCAATAAATGGTTCTCTTTTGTTAATTGGAAATATTTTTATAGAGGAAAACGATAGTGTAAAATACAGTCCTTTTAACTCTTGTCCCCAGTTAATGCCCAGGATCCACTCCTTGAGGACTGTGGCAATAGGGAAAACCTGAGCACTCTATTTGTAACTTGCCCTAATCCAGGGGTGAACCCCATTGCCGGCAATGGCAAAAAAGTCACGATACGTTGCGAGTTTGACACCCCTGCCCTAATCAATCTTGTTTAAACAGATTTTCTGCTCATTTCAGTTCTTGCAACGTGCCTCAACTCTTTGGAGACTTCTAAAACAAAAGAGAAGCTAAATGGAAGCAAACTCTCAAAAACTTTCTCTTCTCAGAAAACAGAAATCGACTTAATCTGATTATAACCCTGAGAGGGAAACATTCAGTGATGTAAAACTGAGGGCTTTGCTACCAGGAAAATCTGCAGCAGAGAAACTAGAAGCTTTTTTACACAAATGGTTCTCAACATTCAACCATTAATTTACTTGGGTTTCAGTCAATGAATTGGAAATATGAGGGGGATCCTTGGTGCTCAGCTTGGTTGTTTTCTTGCAGATGTTTCATTACCCAAACTGGTAACCTCAAACTGGTTCCATTATCCAATGGAAACATTGTAGCAAATATTGACAAGAGTAAAACAAGTCATTTCAGGAATCTTCTCTTTTATTAGAAATACTATACTGCTAATTGCAAGTATCAGAAAGTTCTGAGACAGAAAATACTGGGCTAAAAGTTATGAGCCACTCACGAGTTGCTTAGATGAGATGTGCAAATCAAATAAATACAAAATCAAGTAATGATACAAACAACAAAAATAATACAATATAAATAAAATTAATAATAGTAAGAGTTGTGTGCTTGCAGTATTGAATGCTGGAAGGAAACAAGAATCTTTACAGAAGGGTGGCACAACACTAGCAGATTAAGAAAATCACAATCAGGCAATTCGGTAGAGTAAATGACCTTTTGGCACAGTGGTTGCTGTCAATGCCAATACCATCTACTATTATATTGGACCAATGCAATTCTTTTCCCTCAAAGTATCTAAATCACTATTATCTGCAATCTACTAAACCAGGGGTCTTCAAACTCGGCCCTTTTATGACTCATGGACTTCAACTCCCAGAATTCCTCAACCAGCGTGCTGGCTGAGGAATTCTGGGAGTTGAAGTCCATGAGTCATAAAAGGGCCGAGTTTGAAGACCCCTGTACTAAACTATGCTAGGCTGAAAGCACTGCACTTCACATTACACTCAACAGCCACTAATGTATTTCCACAATCTGACAAAATAGTAACACCATCTTTTCATTAGCATTTTTTTCTAATCAGGAAGTTTTTCAACATTTTCATTCTTTTTCAAGGAAGAATGGTTAAGTCAAGAACCAAGCTTTTGCCCCATCACATTTATCTCTGCACTGTTTCACCAACATCAAGACTGGGCAGATGTTCCTTTAAATAAAGCACAGCATGAACAGCCTTGCCCAAAGAATACCCAAATCAACAGAGAAGAGATGGATATGGTTGCTGTGTGCCTAGAAGAACATTTTTATCCTCGTTACATCCACAATGTATCCACATACGTTTTTATCCTCATTACTGCCACACAATGATGAGACAAAACACTCCTTCAGATGCTTTGTATTCAGGCCTATACAGGGAAGGGTTTTGTTTTATTTTCAAACCTAAAAAGTTGTCAAAGTAATGTGTATGTGCTAGTAATGTGTACAAGCAGCTTGTCAAGACAAAATCTCACCCTCATTCATCATCTCCTCTACTGGTAAATCTTACAACAAATTATCACCATCATTGTAGGCAATGTGTAAAAGTACCCAATTGCCATCTTAGCTCTACACAGAAATCAGAACAGACCACATGTTCTTTAAAGTGATTTGATTTTTATTTGCGCCATTAAATCTGATGCCAAAAGATGACATTCTTCTCATGGCAAAAACAACACAAAACCCTGAAATATATGACAACAATTACTTTTAATTTATTTAGTTATCATAATAGTAAAACCAAGAATAGCTATTATTTATTATTGTTCTTTTTAGTGAATTTTAAATAAACATTGCTTGATAAACTTCGTGAATAATAGATGGACAGCATACTATTAGTTCATTTGTTTTGCATAATATTCCAGTCTTAATCTGTATAACAGTGAATTCTAATATTACAGCCAGTTTTCTGAAAAGCTTCCTCCTTAATCTATAAACTATAGTATGCCAATATGATAATAATAGATGCCTGTAGGCTTCCACGTTTGCCAAAATTACCTAAATCTATTCATTATGCCAGATAAAAAGCTCAATAAAAGATCTACATAGTTACTGAACAGGCAGCAATATAACTATTACTGTTCTGGGCCCAGATAAAACTAATAGTTAAAATTTATTGGTCATTAAATTTCCACAAGTCTTTTATTCTCTCTCTCCAAAGAGCTGGAAAATATTACTATCCTTCATAATAAAACCATTTAATAATTACCCAGTTCTAATTTTTCCCACTTCTGGTAATAGAAGTTTATTTCATATGACAAACAGAATAGGTAAAAGTAGTAACATATCCAGTGTTTCTGTAATATTATGAATCATCACATATACTTTTTTTTTTAAAGGGGGTATTTATTTGTCTGACTGGCAATCATTCTGAAATGTATTTATTTTAACCCTAGAAACATGAAAATATATGGGCTATGATGATATATCGTGTTCATGCCAAAGTTCCCTTTTCTTAACCTGATATTTAGATATTATGTGCTGGTTCAAACTAAGCTTAATCCATGTAGCCTATCTTATTTTCAGACAATTTTCTTTCAAGAGGCACTATGAAAACTTCATTCAAAAATCATCAATTTCTTCATAACAAAATAATGCTAGTTACTGAAGGCTTTACAGAAGCTGTTCAAAAATAAAGCAAATGTGAAAGATGAATCCAGAAAGTTATAACTAGCAATATATATTGAATCCTTCATAGCTAAATGTGTTATCTACTTTGAGAAGTTTATAATTGTAGCAGATAGCAACATAGAAATTATATAAATGCACACACATCCTAAATATAGTCAATTAACATTTTTGTCCTATAGTTTTCTTAAATAAACATATGTAAATAGAATCCCCATCATTTCCAGTGATGATTATTAGATGGGATGGAAAATACAGTGCAGGATCACTGTACAGTATGGGTTCAGTGGTACAATGGTACAGGTCGTCCTTATTTAGTGACAATGATGCAAGGATTGGTCACAAAGTTACTTTTTTATTTAGGACCTTCACAGGTCTGTAAAGCAAAGGAAAACTGAAATAAGATAATCACAGTCACAGTTTCACTTAACACTGTTAGCCACTGTTTTACTTAACAACCAAGTTGCTCCAATTATAGTTGCTAAACAAGGACTACCAGTAGCAGATTCAGGTAATGAAACTCTAAACTACATTTACAGTGAGCTGTGTATCCTATGGTTACCAGTAAAATAAAAAACAATAGTGTCCATGATAACCTGTACTACAAGTTAACTGACTATATTTAAGGCCAGCAGGCTGTGAAATTCTAATTCATCTACTTATGTGACATTTTGTGTAAACCCAGAAAACTGAACCACAATTAATCATGGGTGAGCATTTGAACAAATAAAGCCATAGAAATTATACAACAGATTTCGGAGAAAATAATCTTTAGGAAGAGATAAAAATGGGTAAAATATTCCCTCAGCATTGATAGTGATCTACACTGAGCATTTAACTAACACATGAAATGCTAAGAGAGAAGCTATGAGTGACCCCAGCAGTGAAAATGAATTGGGGGAAAAAATGCTCCAAAAAAGTTACAGATCTAAAGTCCACATCGGGCGGAGCGGAAACTCAGCTATTCACGGCGCTCTACAAAGTGAAAGCAAGGGATCTTTCGGACGGCTACCGAGAGCTACCAGACAACGGCGTTTGAAGACACGGACCGTCTACAGCGCAAGCCTACGATTAGCATGCGAATCTCCTGCAGGGAAAATCGAGCAGGAATAGGCAACCGCGGAGGCGCCAACCGGGAAGGCCGATGGAACACCACTGGGGAAGGGGGTGGGGAACCCCCGCCGGACACAGGCACCGACTCGGCCCAACCCTCCACCGAAGCAAATACAGCCTACCCAGCACGTGCGTTCTCTGCGCGCTCCTAGTGCTCTGCCGCCGACGGTGACGAACGCCGCCCGCCACCGCCCAGATCTACCCCGCGCGCGCACCCCCGCACTTCCGTGTTACTGACCAAACGTCACTTCCTTTCATGAGCAAGTAGTGGGCTTTCTTTCCACTGCTCTTCTGTACCTTCCTCCCGAGACATCACTTCTCTTAAATGGGCCCGCATTGGCTCCCTAAGCAAAGGCGGGGAAAGGGAACCAAACGCGTGAGGAGAGACCATAGAGAATGTATGCTACGGCTAGACCCTCCTTGTGACGCCTTCTTTTGGGTAGAGAAAGGCGGGGCGGGGTGGGGAACGAGGAAGAATCGCTCTCACCTCGACCGGTAGCCATCTTGGGGTGGTATTGGCGGACTTTCGATTCCTAATGAGCAGAGGGATCAGGCGCTCCTATTGTGTGGGAAGAGAGCAGGAGGTCCCCAAATAAAGCTCGAGGTCGCGGCACGCCTTCTATAAGCTGACTGCAACTTTGATGCCGGTCGTTTCGCATTAGTGGGAAAGCTTTGCCCAACGATTCTTCCAAGAACTTCAAAACTAATACTCTTGATAGCTGCCCAATTTAACGGTTCTTGCTTCGGCACGTTAGATTGAACAAAATACCCTTTACTGTCCCTTTCTGTGTGTGTGTACAGATTATTTAACCCGAAGCTGCAAGTCCATTCTCTTCCAGCTTTGCTTCCTAAATTTAAGCAAAGACTACAGCAGTCCTGCTAATTCCAATATAACTGGAGAGCGACTTCTCCAATATTCATTGAGGCTATAATCCTATGAATTTTATTAGGCATTATAGAAGAGGGAGGGCCGCAAAGAATCACTGTGTAAACCTGTATAGACAGTGACGTCTTGTGTGGTCGGCTGGGTCGGTTTTGCTTACCTCATTGCCTTGCTATAATTTTACGAAACACCATTGCACAAGACCAGTTTTAATAATAGCAACTAAGCTAAGACTGGCAGATCACTCTGAAACCCTCCCAACCATCTTGATAGCTATAGCGTTTGTGTGCTATACTGTTGTTCAGTTTCCAAATCATTTCTGACTCTGCGACTCCATGGACAAATAGCACGCCAGGCTCCCGTCCTTCATCGTTTCCCGGAGTTTGACCAAATTCATGTTCATTGCATCGATGATGCTATCTAACCATCTTGTGTTATACTATAATTCCTACTTATAGCAACTGAGCACTGAGATTGCCTTAATTTATTATGACCAATAGCTGGCTAAACATCATTTGGTAAAGAAGTGGCAAACATTCTAGCATACAGTACTATATTTGCATTCCGATTGTTGATTTTATACTTTTCACAATATTCCTCATTAACCATTCCACAATTTCTACATATTACATATTCTATAATCTGTTCATTTAGGGCTGCTTTTTCATAGTTTTTCCAAATAATGATGTCCAATTTCAAAGAGATATCTTTTTCACTGCCCTAGGAAAATACCCGCAGATCAATAAAATTAAACACAATGGCTAACATAAAAATCCCAATAGTATTTCAAAACAAAAACAAAGACTTTCATACTAAGTTTCTTTACAAAAGTAAGGAATTTGTGGGTTTCTAGATGTTGCTTAACTATAACTCTCTTCATTAGCTATTGAGAACTGTAGTTCAATAACACTGAAGGATTGTTTCTTCCTACATTATGCCATAGTAAATTACCAAGTTTTAAGTCTGTGTACTATTTTTATAGCTTTGATATACATTAGAAGAGCTCTTGTTTAGACCAGTATTTCCTACTAATGTATCTGCACAATTATGAAAAGTATGCTGCCTCCCTATATAAAACTGAATGTAGTTAACATTATATGGATGTTAAGATGAAATTAAGGACAAATGGCAGTAGTGTTTCCATTTTATATTAATGCATTTTGTCACTTCCTTGTCCATACCAAGTCATCTTTCACGCGTATGGTTAAGCTTTTTATCACTATATGCCTTAATTAGATTGAATGTAAGGTATTTACATCTGAACATTTTTTCTCCAAAATATTTACTGTTACACTTATGTAAATTACAGAAAGTGTCACATATTACTATTTTCCCAACATCTAGCACCTACATATATTTGTTTCATTGCTATGTAAGAGTATTTTTTTGTTAAATATCTTAATATCAAGAATCTTCCATCAGCTGTTACTCCTGCATAACTTTGTTATCCTGCTATATCGACTTTTTCAAATTATTGATGCATTCTAGTTTCAGCATTAGGATATTCTGATGTTGAAGGGGCAGTGTACCAATAACTAGACAGGCATTAATGCTTTTTAGTTTGAACTTAGAACATGTTGAGGATGCTAGAAAAGAGAGGTGTCTTGGGTACAATTAGTACAATTACCCCTTAGGTATCTCACCCAACAAAGATGAAAGTTTTCACATTAGTCTGATATTTACTCCATCCCACACCAGTTAAGATCTAGAAATAGTCTTAATCCATTACATAATACGTTACAGCATAGACCATTACAAATGTCTTTAGATTTACTTAAAATAAGAATTCAATAGGGAATTACAAGTTGAAAGACTAAATCTTTACTTGGCATGTTGGTGTCACTGAATTTTCACAGCAACTATTTTACAGTAAAAATACTGAGGTGGGACCAGCACTGAACTTTGGAATCAAGTGTTAAATACAAAACAACTTTAACAAGAAATTTACTCCCTCCCCAAGACCTCCAAAGTCAGCTTCACCAGGGAACATCAACTCCCTGCAACAGTAGTCACAATGGTGGCTTTCGCACAAACCGAAGGAGAAGAGTCAGCACACAGAAGATGGTGGGATGCAGAGTTTACAAACCCCTTCTGGAGCAGAATGGAGGAGGGAGACCTGAGAGAACAGAATCCCTCCTCATGGGAAGGGCAATCAGCACCAACTATTTAGCTGGGGGCTAGCAGGCAGTCTGCTTCCCCTATTCATCTTTGCTTTTGCAGCCCCAAGGCTAGGCTCCAGCTGCAACATGAAGCAGACATTTACAGCTCTAGACACATTTCTATTTTATTACTGCCAAAGTGAAAAAGCCACTTTGGCCCAACAGGCAACCAGTAAAATTTTTCCCAAAAATAACTCGGTACAAAACAGATCTGTTTCAGAATTTAAAAAAAAGAAAGAAACCTTTACATGAGTTTAAAACCTATTTCAAAACATAAAAGTAAAACAAATTCCATTCTTGATATTAGTAGCCGCCGCTATACACCCTTTCCCTCCCACTAGGGAGCATGGAATGAGATGTCTGCAGTCCTTTCCATGCATGTGAAGCATCATCAGATTTAACTGGTGTCCATCTAGAAAGAAAGGAAAAGACAATTATTTGGCTGTAAACAATTAAGTAAAAACTTAAGAAAGCAACAGGCTAGGCACAGTGATTCTCCAGTGGCAAAGATAACTCTGGTATTACATATTTTGCCATGAATCATTTCAAGGTAGATTCGCACCCAGAAAAGGATTTTTTTCACAAGATTTGCAATTTCAGCTTTAACGTATTTGGAAGAGCACAATCCCCAAATTCTAGATTTTCACGAGTCTTTAAAAAAGATGGAGAATTCTTTTCTTATATATGTATGCATAAATATCTGAACCTATCTCAATTTAAATACAGGCCTGCTGGTTTAATACATGCTAATTGTCAGGGATCATCGTTCAGTAGCAGTGGAGATAACTTATTAAAGATGCTTATATGTAATAGACCATGATTTTGATTCTATATTTCACTAGTGCCATGGCCTTAGAGATAACCATGTATGGATTATGCATTCATGCATGTGTACATGTGTGCACACACAAATAAAATTCTAGTTCCAAATAATGTTTATTATAAAATGCAGCAGTTTACCCAATCTGACCCAAGCAGAATAGCAATTAAAAAAGCAAAATATGTCTGGATACATTCATGAAAAATGTAGAGTTTAGAATTGCTATTACATTATACAACTTGATTTCTTTTGTGGTTCAACAAATGTTCTACCATGTTAATTTCAATGAGCATAAATACGATCAGATAATCATACTAGAATCATAATTAACTAGTGTTGTCAGGACTGCCTTCATATTAGTGTGGTTTTCATACCCAGGAGGAATATAAAAGCAACTGAATACATACATGCCAATCAGTTATTCAACTAAACATTACTGCAAAGTTATGGGAGTTGTACAAGTACATGCCAATTCAGTCATCGGGGCAACATTCTGCCTCCATCTTCTTTAATACATTACTTACCCTAGCATTATAAGCATCCAACTGTGCATCCAATTCTTCTGCAGAGAGCTGCTGTTTGGTACTCCTACCAGCCCCTCTGCCTCTGCCTCTATTGCCACGACTGCCTCGTCTGTTGCCACCGCCAAAGCCACCTGAGCCACCACGGTTTCTTGTCATACCTCCTCTATTTACACTAATATCAAAAAAGATACTAAATTAGAGGTGCTCAGACATACATAAGCAAAAATGCGAAGTATATCAGTTTAGAGGCTAATGTAAAAGTGAGCATTATGACAAAACATGATCAACAAACCACAAAAGTGAATCGTTGTATCTGATATCTCTTATAAACTGGAGGTCCTTTGAGTACAATTACTTTAGAAAAATACAGAATTTCTCTAGCCTCTATTTTAGGTACCAGAGTACGTAATACGCAATAGGCCCACTTTGGTTTATGATAATAATCAATAAACAGTATGAGGGAATCTAAACTCTGAAATAGAAAATCTTTTTGCTGGACAGCAGGGTTGCAATATGAAGTATATAAGATCAAATACCAATTTTGGCTATTTGAGGATTTGCAATGTAACTATTATTTGGAAAATGATAAAAGTGCCATTATCCCCATTTTAATTTTTTTTCTGGAATCATGACTAATCAATTACCAAGAACTTCGGTCTACTTATTCTTTGTAAATTTATTTTTCCATTTTTTCTAAAGTTAGACAACTAATTTAAAGGAAAGCAAATCAAATATAAGATACAAATATATATTAATGTGTGCGTGTGTATATACACACACACACACAAAATGAGTTGAATAGTCTATTGAGTGAGGAATAATCACATTGTAAGATGTTTTCCCCTTATTTTTCCCCTTACATACAAATGACTGGTCTACATAACATGTTAGCCACCCCAGTCTGTTGAGCAAGCTCTGCTTAAGTATGATTACACATTTTTAAGTTAAAAATTCAACTTCAAGTTTTCTGTATGAATACAGCAGACTCCACTACTGTCTGTAGTAATAATATACTGATGCTACTACAAAATCCTGAAAACTGTAGGCTACAGCATAATCAATCTTAATTAAAGAAATGAACATTAAGGTAAGTTTTTTACCTCTGTATTGGTCTCCTCTGTGTATCTATCTGTGACGTAACCAGCTGAATGTTCATGGGACGTCCTAAGAATAATAAAAAGAATTAATGTCCATGATTATCATAACAACTTAAAGTAAATCTAGCAGTCAAAAATGCCAATAGAAAATGGTCAGGAAAAGATGGATCTCCCTCTTCTAACATTGATTTCTATGCTGGGCACATAGAGGGAGAATGGAGCACTGAACACTCCTCTACCAATCCACTACTCCATTACATTGTATTCCATATACTTGCCCTAAATGTAGGTCCTTGTCACCTAAGGAAAATGCCTATATACAAGTAGCTGGTTAATTACCAAAATCATGTCAGATCACCTCTCATCCTTGTGTAACCCCCCAATATGATTAGCAAGTACATACATACCATCCAAGGGAACACAATTGTATTGCTTCATAGCCTTCAGAGCATCAGCTTTCCTCTCGAAATGGACATCTGCAGTACCTAGACTACGTCCAGAACGATCATAGTGTACAGCTGCCTTCTTCAGTGTCCCAAATTCTGCAAAAAGCTCCTGAAAAAATGGAAAAGTAAGGTTAATGTATCTGAGAATGGTAAGAGGGCCTTTAAATTTATTCAGAAAGCCTAGAAATGTGTAATAGAGGACAGTATATCCCTACGCATGTAATTTTGCTCTTATGTCTATAAAACAGTCCTCATGTTAAGGTTGCCTTTTTCCTGCTTCAACTGATATTTAAAGATTTATACTTTATAATCTCCCAATCAATCTATTTTCTATACCCGCCCACCTCAATCAAGTAACTCTGGGCAGCAACAATTCTAAAGCAATTAAAACCAGTACAAAATATGTACTGGCTGAGAAAATTATAATATAAATGCAAAAGTCCTCCAATAAATCAGTGTATTTATAACCAGTGAGGTTAGTATTTTTAGAATATTAAAAAACTGCTCATAATATTCACGTCAAAATGTTTACTGATTTTTTCCATTTATATCAATGTTCCTCCAAAGGAGATAGACAGCTTATATACAAAATCTGTTTTGTACATGTTTCAGTTCTATGAAAATGGACCGAGTTATAACACCTGACCAAAGTCCCCTTGGAGCCTAACAGTCTAATGTGGATTTGAACCTGAACCTTCCCCAGCCAATATTCTAATAGAGTTTCTCAACCTTGCTAACTCTGAGATGTATAGACTTCAATTCCCAGAATTCCTCAGCCAGCATCCTTAAAATTGTCAAGGTTGAGAAACATTCTAATCACTACACTATATCAGTCTCCTAGAATTTTCTTTGTCCTAGGATTTGGTCTAGAGATAGCAGTAACATTTCATCAATAGTTTTTCAATGAAGAACTGAAGCTGCATTTGAATTAGATAAACTATTTTTTATTTTTTGCAGTTTCAAGAACAAGCCAAAAGATTTGTTCAACAAATAAATGGGCCACCCAGAATAAAAGTTCCTTTAACAAATGAAACATTTGTACTACCAGAATGTTCAAATGTACCTGAAAGTTGGTTTGCAATAAAGCAGAATTGCTCAAATATTTTATAACAAAACAGTATATGCTATTACTTTCAAAATATAGCATATCCATGTTGAATATTATGGCTAATATATGCTACAGTCTGATGCTAGAATCAATTCTGTCATAAATTCATTTCAGAAAGATTTTACCAAGACTAAAATGTTTTAATCTTCAATACTAGTGTAGTATTGTCAGAAAATAAATGAAAACTATGATAAATGCCATAGTTTATTCCATTTACGCACTATCCAGGATCCTTTATTAAGAACAAACATACCTGTATGTCTGCATCTGAAACACCAAAATCCAGATTCGAGACAAGGAGCTTTCCACCCGTTTCCACGCCAGCACCAGGGCCAAAGCAACTCTCGAACAAATCATGTTGCCACTTTTCAGGGAGTTGTTTTGGCTGTGAAGAGAACGAGTTCCGATCAGTATGGTTTAACCCCATCTTCTCTATTCGGCTCAACATTTTAATTTCCTTTTGTTTCCCAAATTTATGGTCTAAACGAAACCCAAGTACACCAGAATACCGAACCATTCCGCAAATCCCAACAGAGCGCGTCCCTCCCTAAAGACGCCGGAGAATTTCGCCCCACGCTGCTTCCCCGATAAATTTAAAATGCAGCAACTCCGTCTCGACCATGCCCTTTACTCGATGGAAGAACTTCCTAAGAGAGGCCTTACCCGGCTATAGGGCGCGGGCCTGTTCCTGCCGCCTCCCCGGGACAGAGCGGCTCTGTTCCGGACGGGGCCGCCTCCGCCTGCGCGCCCAGCTCCGCCTCGCCCAGCTCCGCCGCCTCGACCTGTAGCTCCTCTTCCCCGGCCGCGACCACCGCCGGCTCGGCCACCTCCGCCTCGCTGACTCCTGTTCAGCTTGATAATGTCGTCCAAAGACATATCCATTTTGTCGCCCATGATGGCGGCTTCCTCCGGCTCCTGGGCCTACACTTCCGGCCGCGCTATACCGGGGACCGGAAACGGATAAGGCTGGATTAAGAAATGGAGGGGTGAAAAGAGCGTAAGCATACAAGCTTGGTTTCGTGAACGAAATAAAAGGCTGCCTTCCCTTGGCGAGGTTTTATAGGAATGGGGGCCTGAGAGAGGGCGGGGACCTCCGATGTGGTGGCTGGGAAGAGTTGAGTTTGGGCGCGAAGATTGGTGCGGGGGGGGGGGAAGACAATAAAAAGGGAGGGGCAGCGGCGGCTGTTGGTGGGAGGTGCGGTGGGTGGAGCTTTCTCTTAGCCTTTGGCTTTTTGGGGGGAGGGGGAAGAGAGGCAGACGGCGTTCGCAGGGGCTTCTGAAGTACTATCACCCTAGTCACGTGTTAGCCTTATGTTTGCGAACTTACAACTTATTTAGGTAAACCCTGGAATGAGTGTGTCGTGCGAAGTCAGCTAGTGTGACGTGTTTTCACTTTCCGAGCCTTTTCTCTCAACACGCTGGCAGAACTGCATTTTTTTGTTCATCCGTTGCCTCCGTTTTTCCTAGTGCCGTAATAAATTGTTATAAACAATCAAGACAATAGGATAGTAATAGCAAGGCAATGCCTCGGAAGTATTAATCCAATTTTGGGATTGCGCGGAATGTTTTATCTGACTAAATAATAGGAGAAAGGAAAGGCAAAAATGAATTCTGCCCCTTTCCCCGAAGGTGGGGCTTAATTAAACAATATTGGTTATAAGTTTGCAATACTAGAGCAAGTAAAGAAAAATGTAATGGCGAAGCTAGTAATTAACGAGAAGCCTGCCACGTTTTTCCTGAGGGGTTAGTATTAGAGAGTCAGGCAATTTTTTATAGAATTTATGATGTGATTATTTTAGCATTTGGCTGTGTTTGCATGCAGTAAAATTACAGCAATTGAGATTTACCGGTATAAATTGTAGAAGAGGTTTTTCCATTATATTAGTTTTGGTGAAAAGGCAAGTTAGATTTACCTTCAAAAATTGCAACTTAGAACTTATTGGAAATAGGACTTGGAATATAGGTCAAAGATTGCATGATTGGATGCCAAATTTGAATACTATAATAGAGATGCAAGAATGGGAATTTCAATAGCAGAAGAATAAATTTACTCCAAATATTGTTCTCAGAGAAAATTGTTACAAGATGTTTTATCATTGCTGTATTACTCCATTGTAGCATGTCCTAATTGCTACAGTTAGTAACTGATTTTCTAGAAACTGAGCAATGAGCAAGGTGGATAATTTTTTGTCATATGTATTGGCAATTCAGTAAAGCTCAATGGTTTTGGAAAATAATATATATTACAATGAGACAAATTTTGAAAATTGACTTCTCTTTGCAACCAGACACATTTTTATTAAATTTTACTAAACCATATATTTCTTCCAAGTGTGCAGAACTAATTTTGTATATGCTAATTGTATAAGAAAGGGTGTTTGGTCCTTTGCTTAAAGAATTCCTAATTAAGTTATAGGACTATATTTTAAAGTTAAAAATAATCTCTCATCTAAATGTAACTTTTCCTAAATTATCATTTACTCTGTAGATTTGTACCACATTCTAAGTTTCTTTTTTAGTGTTTATAGAGTTATATTTCAATTTTATAAGAAATTACTAGTGTGACCTAATTGTTATAGCCTATAATTTTAGTTAGTGGCTTACACTGTGTTAACCTTGTACTTTGTACTTTTAGTTTGAATTTTAATTAGGGCTTTTGTATCTCCTTTAGTAAATGATGTGTCATAACTTTATAATGAACTATATAGTGAAAAACTAACCTCCATTACATTTTAGATTCTATGATTATTTTTGTTCTACTGTTATATTTTATGCTTTTATTCTGATATGCATTTCATGTTTCATAGTTTATAGTCTTTTCTAAAATGCTTAATATAATTTTAAAGAGTTTAATACCTAAAGCAACTTTATTTTTTTTATTCACCTATGCTATTTTCTTAATTAAACATCCAGTTTCAAGCAAAAGAGAGGTGAACTTTAAAACATTTTGCAAGATAGATTTCCTATTTTAATTCTTCCCCCAAAATATTCATAGAAGGCATGTTGGGAATCAAGCTTCAGTTGCATCTTATTCAGCAACCTTTTAAGATATTTTTCTCCTGTACCTCTAAAAGAAATGCTGTTTTATGGAATCTTAAGAATTGTCCCCAAGGACTTCTGCCAAGTGAGAGCCAATCCATATCTTCTTTATGCCATCTTTTAATTGGTAAATGCAATAGATGACATTTATCCTACATTTATCATTTACATGAACCTTTACTTAAGATTCAAAAGAGACAATTAAAAAAGGAAACAAAAAGACCAAAACACCTTCTCACCAGCAATCAACATCCAGATAAGCAGAGATTAACACCAGGATTAATAGCAGACCAACAATCAAGCTATAAACAGTATACCACTAACTAGCAAGAAGATAACACTCCCACGGATAGGGCAAACTACTGTACAGAGAATGCAAACCCCATCCCTTTTAGCACTGAAAATGTTCCCTAGTTGAGTAATAAAGCTTCTACAAGAAAGCAACCAAGGAGTACCAAGTTTTAACTGTTAGCAAAAATGATGGCACAGAACTGTTAAAAGCTATGAAGCTGTATGGAAAATATGCTATTTTAAATAACACAATTTTTCGTATTTAAACTATATAAAAAGCAACAAAAGAAGTTGCAATTAACCTCTTTTTTTTTTCCTCCCCTTCAGATACTATTCTGACCTTACTAGTCTGGATACAATGAAGGTGAAAATCAAGAGCTGGCATGGAGTTGCTTCCTGGCTCTGGGTTGCTAATGATGAGAACTGCGGCATTTGTCGAATGGCTTTTAATGGATGCTGCCCTGACTGTAAGTATTAATCTTAATTTTTTTTTGTCTTCTTGAGCTGAATATTCCTTTGATTTTGCCCTATTAACATTTATGTTTTACAGGTAAGGTACCTGGAGATGATTGTCCTCTGGTGTGGGGACAGTGTTCACACTGCTTCCACATGCACTGCATACTGAAGTGGCTTAATTCACAACAAGTTCAACAGCATTGTCCAATGTGCCGACAGGAATGGAAGTTCAAAGAGTGACTCTGACAAGATTTCTCCCTCTCTTCTTCCCCAGCTTCCTTTGGATCTCATGAATTCACAAAGCTTGTTGAGATTCATCCCTTTGTGTCCCCTGAATATTGTACATACGTTCTGAGTTGCCAGAATTGCTAATATCAATGTAGAATCAAGGAGAAGAAAACGGTTATTGTATATTACAATATTTTCTCAATGCCATCATCCTATATACAGATGTCCCAACTCCGCTCTCAAAGTCTATAAAATGCGAAGAGTGATAACTTTGTCGGTATGAAGGCTACAAGCAAGTAAACCTCCAGTTTCAATTTTAGTAGTTGTTCGAAATGAAATAGGATTGATTTGTGTAAGAGGTATCTCAGCTTATTTTTATTAAGACTATTGTTTTAAATACTGTTGTAAAATGTGTACTTTCAACTTCAACATAAAACACCCAAATCTCACTTTTCTTGTGATATGTATTATTGATGCCGTGCTTTAATATACAGAAAAAAATCTTAGTTTCTTGACCCTTTGTAGTTTTAGGCCTCAATTTTAACTTCATAATATGAGATTGACTTGTTCAAAACAGAGAAAACAGTAGTTCAGGGGTGTCAAACTGCCAGCCTGCGAGCCAGTTGCATCATTCGGAGGCCGTGCCCACCCCAGCTCCAGCAATGCGAAAAAAGTCACGATACGTCGCGACATGTCACGTGATGCGGTGAGTTTGACAACCGTGCAGTAGTTCTACTAATATAGATTTTTGATTTAGATCTAAAAGTTGAGTCCATAGCTCAGGCTTGTGCCAGCATTTTGCTGCACACTTGGCCCACGGTACCATAATTGTTTATTATTTTTTTATTCCGCCAGACTCAATAACACCATGAGGATTATAAGCGGATATATTAAAATCACTCCAACTTGCTGGCTTCCTGCTCTGAGCCATATAGCACTGCCAGCCTTACGAAGGCAAGATGCACTAGTGAGAATACAGAAAAATTATCAACAACTCAGTCCTACCAATGCTGACCTTCCTCATTTATCAGCAGGAAGACTCAAATCAAGGAACCCCCCACTGGCACTTGCACAACATCTGCCCAACAATTTTAACATCAATTCCCAGTGGAAAGCCAAATGAATCACTAAACGCCCAGTTATAGGAAGACATATAAATGACCATAAAAGTGCCAGGCTTTGAATTATCATGTCAGCAATGGACAATCCTGAATAGGATTCGCACCTCACACGTCTGCCAGGACTCTGTATAAACGGGGCATAGTATCCTCCCCTCAAATGTGACTGCAGGATCTGTCAAACTAGATCACATTGTGACTGGCTGTAAGGTGAGGGCATATACTGGTCCATTATCTTTTTTTTAAATATAAACAATGCTGCGCTTCAATGGTTAAATGGTCTAGACCAGGGGTGTCAAACAAGGAAATCGCGTCCCCCAGCAATGGGGAAAAAGTTCCAATAAGTTGCGTGATGTCACGTGACATTGCAAGTTTGACATATCTAGACATTGATATTTGAACATAGATTTTTTTTTTACATTTATATTTCATTGGGTTGTACTAATCTAGTTGAAATGTTAATTTACATTGCTAGTCCATGTATGACATGCCATACGCGGCTAAATAATTAACCCATTTTTATTATTTTATAAATAAGTCAAGATGGTAAACACACATAATATACTTTCCTCCTATTTTCCCCACAACAACAACCCTATGAGATGAGTTGGGCTGAGAGAATGATTTCATCCAAGGTCACTCATCTGACTTTCATGCCTAAGGTGACATTAGAACTTAGTCTCCTGATTAACCACTACACCAAACTGGCTGCATTTGTTCTTAAAAGACTATCAGATCTTGTTTATTCCCAAGTAATAAATGAGATCATTTGTACAGGATGGTTCCAATCAATTCTTTGATTCATTCCTTACAATGCTCCTGGCGTGTTTCCACCCAGATTGGAATTCTTGGTCCTAGCTAATACAGGTATCTGTTGTCAATGCTTTTGATGGTTAAACAGAGATGATGGAATAAAACTTATGGGAAAGGAAGCAATATTCATGATCTTTTTTCAGTCAAATGATTATTTATGGCAAAAGATTCCCACACTAGCTTAGTTTCGTAGCTATGCAGCTACAAACCAGCTGTTTCTGATGTTTCATCCTGACGGTGCAATCTGCTGGATATGCCACCCCTGCCTTCAGTGTGCAATTGAAGCTCTTTATGCTATTCAAATGAAAAGTGATGCTAACTAAATAGCCATCAAGGAAAAATTCTCTATTGAAAAGAATTGCCTACCACTTTTGATGATCTCTGGAGTCTTCCCTAGCATGGAGAATTGTGCTTTTTTGCCACAAAACATGACACCAGGGTCTTGTTAGAAATAACAGATCACTACAATTAACTATAGTTAAAAATATGCTCTTCGTCAATGTTCCCCAAAGTTTGTTCCCCTGAGCAAATTTTAATTAAAATGAAAATTGTATTCTTGTGCCTCCTCTATTTTATTTTTAGCTGTAATACCTAATTTTAGTTTAGCTGCTTTTCTGCTTTCTATAGTCTATAGCAGTGATGGCAAACCTTTTAGAGGTCGAGTGACCCAAAACCGCCCCGCCTCTCCGCCCACCCCCGCTCTGCACCCCGCCCACCCGCAGGGCCACCCACCGCCTCCACGGCCCGCCGATCACCCAGGCAGCCCAGCAGTGCCATGGCAGCCACGCCCTCCGCCCGCATCATCTGTGTGTAACAGGGCGCGAGGGCGGAGTCTTGTCCCGGCTGCCTGGCTGCCATGTCTTTGGCTGCGCTGCTCTACGCGGACCGTGCTCGGGGGCAACTATCCGGGGGGGCTGCTGGTGAGGGGGCCGTGGGGGGAGGCGGGGCTGGGGCGACAGCGCATGTGCCCACAGAGAGGGCTCAGTGCCACCTCTGGCACACGTGCCATAGGTTCGCCACCACTGGTCTATAGTTCCTGCCTGGCTTCATATATTTCTATCAAGCCATGTTTTGATTAATCAATGTTAAATAAACTTTAATTGACTAGTATTCACACAACATTAAGTTTAAGGAAAATATTTTTTTCTTATCAAGGACTACAATTTGGAGGAAGGGCAACTGAGGGCATGTTTCCTTTTGTAGGAAAAAAATTGAGTGTTGAGATAAAGGAACAGTAGGTGTGAAGTTTCACTGAGGCTTAACACCATTACGTTACATCTTACATCTTTTGATGGCTAGGTATTGACAAAAAAGTCATGTTTCTAAATTGAGGGCTTTATTACCAAATTATGATGACAGAATCTGGAGTTTTGCAGGATCTTAGCTAAGTCACAAATTGTAGTGGCTGTTTGTGTATGTGTGGCTTTTGAAATTTCTGGAAATTGAAATAGCTGAAAACTGGCAGAGTGATTTTTATCTTCTTTGGAGAATGAAACACAATGTAACTTCTTAAAATACTCTTTTTACAGTTTATTATTTTGGACTGCTGTTGGGGCTTTACTTTATAAATTGTATACATTTTGTTATACAACAATAGAACAATAGGCATACTGTACACCGTATCATTGATACATGGGTTATCGCAATAAAAGTAAACTGGATTAGTATTTTTTTAGATGAGCCAGATACCATAAGAGGGCAGCAACAAACACTTTATCTTATTTGTAGAAGAGCCATGTATGATAGTAAAAAAATCAGGAATCTGGTTTTCCAACTAGCAATTCTTTTTAAGATATTCTTTTAAGACAAAAATTCTTTTCATGGACTGAAATGATGAAGTGAGCTGCAATTCATGAAAGATTATGACTTTTGATAAAATGTATTAGCTGGAGAAGGTGCTACCAGGGCTCCCGATTTATATTCTCCTTGGTAATTGATCAGCATTTTACTATAGCTGTGAACGGTCTACTTGAAAGAACAAACCTTTATTCTGTTAAAATTAAAACATCATTCTCACCATCCTGTTTTAGCAAGAAACAATTTCCCATCCCAGAATCAAGGATTACATAGTTACAGGTAGTCCTTGACTTACAACAGCTCGTTAGTGACCATTCAAAGTTACAATGGCACTGAAAAAAGTGACTTATGACTGTTTATCTCCCTTTTACAACCCTTGCAGCATCTCCATGATCATGTGGTCAAAATTCAGACACTTTGCAACTGGTTCATATTTATCATGGTTGCAGTGCTCCGGGGTCAAGTGAACAGCTTTTGTGACCTGACAAGCAGTCAATGGGGAATCCAGATTCATTTAACAACCATGTTGTTGTCGCTAAGAAGCAGTCACACGCATCTTGTGAGCAGAAACTGAGCTGACGACCACTGTCGTGTTTATTGCTTTTTATATTCTTTTGTTACAGACACAAGCTTTCTTAATCATTAGATGTTTTACATTTGCTGATTCATGGAATGCTTCTTTCATCTAACCAATTACTTTCTAGTTACATATTATAAGGTAAACAACTAGTTAAGGAACAATGACAGGAAGATAGAAGAAGGAACTAAGCCTGTTATCTATTTCAGTAGGTGAGGCATTAAGTCAAAAGGGGGTGACCTTTAGGCTGCTTTATTAGAGCAAAGGGTATAGAATTATGAGATGTGTGGGGCTGCTGAATATGGCAGTGTGCTGCACCTATTCAACCCCTACATCTCACTCTTTTCTATTTTATTAGTAAGGGTATTATAAGCTAAAGTAGTTAGTGGGTGTAATTAGGGAACATACATCTTTGCATTTATTTATATACAGCATAAACTTGTTCCTGAGGCAAAGTTGATGTTGGTTTAGTATGGATAGTTGCAAGATATCTTTTTAAGCAGAGAGAAAAGACATTGAATTATACAACAACAGCTGATAAGAATAGTAACTATTATAACAAAATATTGAACAATCTGTCCAAGAAGGCCAGTGGGAAGCCATGACCATAGAGCACTCCACACAGCAATTAAGAAGGAAAGAGAGACAAAGAATGACTAAAGAGTTTGCAGTCAAAACCGCAAATATGGCAGCGCATAAATTCTCTGGTGTAGGTTCTTTCCCTTGTTGCCGAAGAACCTCCTGCGCTTTGGATGTTAGGTTCTTTACATCGCCCCAGGTCGTTGGCCGACTGCGATGGCGAGAGCGAAAGGGACGCTGCGCCGTCTGAAGAGTCACCTTCTTCATTTCCGGGATTGGGTTCGGGACTTGATGCCACGACATCTTTGGCTGGTCGCACACACCGGGCTGGAATCCAGAGAGGACCTGTAGGAGCAAGCACAGCAGCATAGCCTCGTCCCCAAGTTAATAAAGGAGCTGGACCTAACCAGGTTTTATCAGGCAATTGCCGATAATATACCAATGGATTAGGGAGCGCAGCTTTCTGCTGAAAGTGACGCTGGTAGGCAGTAGAGTTTTGCAAAGAAATATTCAGCTGATTTAAAGTTATTAGGACTTTATTAACTTGACGAGTTATCCATGCCAAATTAGGTACCCTTGATCCCTCCTTTTTTAATTGTTTAAGTAAACAATCTTTAAATGAACGATTGGCTCATTCAACAATAGCTTGGCCAGTAGAATTGTAGGGGAGGCCATGTTGAAGAAGAATATTCCATGTAGTGCAAAATTGCAGGAAGGAAGTGGAAGTATAAGCTGGGCCATTATCTGTTTTAATAACAGCCGGTTTTCCCAAAGCCGTAATAGCTGCCATGAGATGGGAAATGACATGATTAGAGGTTTCTCCCCGTTGGGGGGTTGCCCAAATGGCTCCGGAATAAGTGTCAATTGAAACGTGAAGATACTTCCAAGGTGCTAGAGATGGAACGTGAGTAACATCCATTTGCCACAATTTATTGGCTTCTAAACCCTGTGGGTTAACGCCTGTGTCTCCTATAGGAGAGAGACCAGCACATTGAGGACAAGCAGAAATGATTTGTTTCGCTTGGCTTAAAGGAATATGGCAGGATTGTGCCAAGCCACGAGCATTTTGATGGAAAAAGGAGTGACTATAAAATGGATCAGAAAACAAAGTAATATATGAACAGCAGCATCCGCCTGAGCATTACCTTCTGAAAGAAGTCCAGGTAAAGAGGAATGACTTCGAATGTGTGATACAAAATATGGATGAATACGATCCTGTAATAAATGCCTTAAAGTTAAAAACAAAGACAATAAATTAGCATCTAGTCTAGGTGTCACATAAGCACCAGGTAAATTAACAATGAGTTGACAGACATAGTGAGAATCAGAAATGAGATTAAATGGTTTTTGAGCAAACATGTGAAAAGCAAGAATAGCAGCCGCAAGTTCCGATCTTTGCGGTGTGGGTTGCACAGCTGTGTGAACAGTATGCCATTTCTCTGTTGATTCATCTCGATAGGTGATTGCTCCTCTAGTTTTTCCACCGTCAGAAAATACAGTAATAGCATCAGACAAAGGCTGATTAGAAAGCATAGAAAAAATACGAAAAGAGGAAGTCATTAAGAATGTAAAGCGAGGGTCTTTAGGTAAATGATAGGAAATCTTCCCTACATAGTCTATCAAAGCAAGTTGTAAAGCTTGACATGTCTGAAATGCAAATTCAAAATTAGTTTTAGCAAGAGGAATACAAATGTCCAGCAAGTCTGTGCCAGTTCGTTGAAGAGCCCGTAAACGTCCTTGTACTATTAAATCTGCTATAGCAAGAAAAATAGGTAAAACATTATGGGAAGGGGTATGTGGTAAATAAAGCCACTCAATACAATAAACTTGATTGTTTTTTATAGCAGAAAGGACTGCTGTTGGTAGTTTCTCAGTGGGGAAGATTAATAAGGTTAGTGGAGAATTAAGAACAGGAATGCGGTCAACAAATTTAGTTCTGATAATTGAATTAATTTGTTTAACAACGTCTTGCACTGCTGAGGGAATGGAGATTACATCTGCAAGGGATTTGCCCTGGGTGAGTAATTCAAATAAAGGGCTTAACAGACCTGTAGGTAAGCAAAAATAAGGTCTTACCCAATTTAGAGTGCCCAAAATTTGCTGTAGCTTAACCAGCGAAATAGAAGGAGGTAAAGAAAACTGTGGGATATTAGGACTTGAATAACTTTGGAGGAGTTTGTGTCCTAAATACACATATGGCGAGCAGAGCTGTACCTTTTCAGGGGCAATTTGTAATCCACTATCGGCTAGATCTACTTGAAGTTCGGAAAGCCAATAAGATGGGATGGAAGGGGCTCCTATAAGAATATCATCCATATAATGATATATTAATGCTGTTGGATGACGCTTACGAAAAGGAGCTAAAGCATTAGCTACAAAATATTGACACAAAGTGGGACTGTTCAACATTCCTTGTGGTAATACAGTCCAATGGTAACGGCAAGTGGGTTCAGTGTGATTTATAGCTGGTACTGTAAAAGCAAATTTTTCTCGGTCTGCTATGGACAGAGGTATGGAGAAAAAACAATCTTTCAAATCTATGATCATCAATTGATGATCTTGTGGAATTAGATTCGGATTGGGAGTGCCACATTGCAGAGCTCCCATAGGCTGAATACATGCATTAACAGCACGGAGATCGTGTAGGAATCTCCATTTGCCGCTTTTCTTTTTTATAACAAAAACCGGAGTGTTCCATGGACTAGTGGAAGGGGCAATGTGTTGAGCTTGTAATTGTTCTTGAACAAGAATTTTTAAGGCTTGTAATTTGTACAGAGGAAGAGGCCATTGTTCCACCCAAACGGGTGTAGTAGTTAACCAAGTTAAGGGTAAGGCAAATGATTTATTCGTCGAAAGTGACGGTAGCCCCCCATTTGCTAAGTAGGTCTCTTCCCCATAAGTTGACATGGATGTCAAGAATGAAGGGACGAAGTGGAACAGTTACAGTAGAATTAGGAAGACTTGCAGAAAGAAATTGTGTACTTTGTCGCGCACCTTGTCGCCCTCCTACACCCCAAACACTAGGGCATGGGTCGGTGGGCCAAGATGCAGGCCAATCTTTAGCTGAAATTACTGAAACATCAGCCCCTGTATCAATTATGCCCTCAAAAGGCTTACCCTCAAAAAGGACTGTCTGACGGGGTCGCTGAGTGGTGATTGGGGTGGTTAATGCAATTATAACAGGATCCGTGGAACCAAACCCGCCGTCCCCTCGATCCCTATCACGACCCCCTGCAGGGACAAAATAGGGCAAATGGAGTAATTGAGCAGGACTAGCATAGCTTGGCAAAGTCTGTGGCATGTTAGTCCATAATTGAATAAAGATTACGCCTGTATAGTCAGAATCAATTACTCCAGGGATTACAAAAATTCCCTTTTTCCCCATGCTAGATCGAGGCAGAATTAATCCAACATATCCAGAGGGGAGGGGACCAGAAAGTTGCGAAGGGACGACTTGTACCTCTCCTGGAAATTTAAAACACACTTCTTGTTGAGTAATTAAATCTATCCCAGCACTCCCTCTAGTGGCAGCAGGGGTATTATTAATTGCTGCTGGAATTACTGAGGAGTCTCTGTTTGGACCTGGGCCAGAGACCGGCCCGCTTTGAAGTTTCCCGACCGGCACTCATTAGCCCAATGATAACCCTTCTTACACTTAGGGCATTTTGTTTTTGGACGTTCCCTAACAATATATTTAAATGGTCGGGAGGCAGGCATTCCTCCCCCAATGTTTCTACATTCCCGTTGAAAGTGTCCAATTTTTCCACAATTATAACATTTCCCCTGAGGTTTTTGAACTTTTGTAAGAGCTGCAGCTAAGAGATTAGTTTGAAAAGAGGCAGTTCCTATATCCTGACATGCTTTAATCATTTCTGCTAAATCAGGTTGAGCTCCCAATCCAATGATAGCCCGTTTACATTCAGTGGTGGCATTTTCTTTAGCCAATTTCATGAGCAATTCAGCTTGGGCATCAGGATTGTCAATTTGTCGTCTCAAGGCATCTTGCAGACGATTAATAAAATCTGTATATGGTTCATTTGCCTTTTGACGGATATTTGAAAATGCTTGAGATGGTTTTCCAGTTACTGGAACTTTCCCAAAAGCTTTGTAAGCACATTCAGAAGATATTTGAAGAGTAGCTGTAGGTAAAACAATTTGTGCATTCACTGGAGCGAAATCACCAGAGCCATATAACTGCTCTGGGATGTAAGCACCTCCAGAATTTGCAGCTCTTAATGCACACTGATGTCTAAACTCACTATCCCATACCACATACTGAGCTGGTGTTAATAACATACGAATTGTTGTTTTCCAATCTTCCGGTACCAAAATATGGTTCCTCATTGTTGCTTCTAACATGCCTTGTACATAAGTACTTCCTAACCCAGTATCTCTTATACCCTTACGCAATTCTGTTAAAATTGCATATGAAAGTGGTCGATATTCCACCACTGCAGCTCCATTTGCATCGACTTGTCCTGTCAGATGTACAGGGCAAACCGAGAGCATATCTGCTAGTTCCTGCATATCTCCCTCTCCTTTCGCCATTTGATCTTCTAATACATGGCGAATGGAAACATAAGATTTAGAATCCTTTTGCTTTGAAGGTTTCACATCCATCGTGGAAGATTTAGGAGCTGATGGAACTGAAACCTTTTCACGATCATAATTGGGAGAGGGAGTAAAGCTTAATTGAGACCGTGTTACTGCATCCGCCCCATATTTTTCCACCGCGTGGCGACATTGATGCCAACAATGCAAAACATCAACTGGGGCTCTGGGTTCTTGATGAAAGGTGTTGCCTATTTTTTCCCAATCCTTAAGTTGGAGCGTCCCCCGTTCAGGATACCAAGGACAGTTTTTCCCAATCTCACTCACCAGCTTCTTAATGTCCGCCTCAGGCATCGTCATGCCTGATTTGTGTAAGAGAAACCTTAATTCTCTTACATGCTTTTGCTGATGGTGAGATAGATCGCAACCCATACTTACCGTTTGAGAACTCCCGGAGGACGAAGGTGCACCAAGGGGCCTGTTCCAGGCGACGGTAAGTATGTTGGCTGTTGCTTTCCCTCGGAAGGGGTCCCTGTTCAAGGCGCCAGATGTTGTCGCTAAGAAGCAGTCACACGCATCTTGTGAGCAGAAACTGAGCTGACGACCACTGTCGTGTTTATTGCTTTTTATATTCTTTTGTTACAGACACAAGCTTTCTTAATCATTAGATGTTTTACATTTGCTGATTCATGGAATGCTTCTTTCATCTAACCAATTACTTTCTAGTTACATATTATAAGGTAAACAACTAGTTAAGGAACAATGACAGGAAGATAGAAGAAGGAACTAAGCCTGTTATCTATTTCAGTAGGTGAGGCATTAAGTCAAAAGGGGGTGACCTTTAGGCTGCTTTATTGGAGCAAAGGGTATAGAATTATGAGATGTGTGGGGCTGCTGAATATGGCAGTGTGCTGCACCTATTCAACCCCTACACCATGTTACTAGCTTAACAACTGCAATGACTCACTGAACAACTGAGGCAAGAAAGTTGTAAAATGGGGCAAAACTCAACAAATGTCTCATTTAGCAATATAAATTTTGGGCTCAATTGTGGTGGTTGAGTACTACCTTTACAACAGACAGCAAAAAATGTAGATATTTGCATTGCAGATAAATACAATGCTGGAAAGGGCTTCTTGACAGCAGCCCAGTTAACCCCTTGTTAACTATCAGAACCTCTTGTAAAAATAGCAGATTTTAAATTGTTTACACATGGAGATTTGAGAAATAAATCAAACCCAGACCACTGAGCTTTAGATTAATGTGCCAAAGTCAGATTTCGTTGCAGTGCAGTATTAGGGAAGGATATTGACCATGTTCCCACGACCCATTGAGCCAGAAACTACCCAGCTACAAGTCTTCTTGTTATGTGATGTTTCGGTGTACCTACAAGGGCAGAAAAGAAAACGGGCTTCCGTGACTCATTCACGGGGTTCGGTTAGCCACGGCTGTTTGCTGCAGCTTTAGTCGTCGAGGGAGCTCGCTCGCGCTTCCCTCCCCTCCCCCCAGGGAACTTTAACTCTGGGTCTCGTCCTCTCTCGACGGAGGAGCGAGCCCAGCGCGTCGTTGTTCGAGTCTGTTTCTTCCGGCCAAAGGAGAAACGGGAGACGGACTTGTGGAGCTTCAACTCGTGAGAGAAGCCGGCGGAGCGGACGCGGGCAGAGGGTTAAAGCAAGTCACGATTGAGAGCCAGCCGCCCGCCCTGCCGGCGACCGAAAGAGCCTCCCGCCTGGCGGAGCAGGGGGCTTCCTCCTCCCGAAGAGACCGCCGGATCACGTGCTCGGCGCGGCGCTCGCCTCCGCCGCCCGCTCCGGGGCCTCGGAGCCGCCTGGCTGCTCCCCGCTCTTGTGCTATAAAAGCAGGCGCCGATGGCGACCACCAGCCCAGCCGTCGCCAGCCTCTCGCAGCATGGGCGGACCACCCACTCTGGCGCTGCTCTGCCTCACCCTGGCCCTGCTGCTCAGCCCGCCCGTCGAGGCGTGGTACAAGCAGGCGGCCGGCCCCAGCTACTACTCCGTGGGCAGAGCGTCGGGGCTTCTCTCTGGCATCCGCCGCTCGCCTTACATGCGCCGCTCCGACGACAACAGCGTCGCGGACGATAGTGCCGAGGACGGCCCCGCCGCATCCTCTCTCGCGATGTCCGAGTCGCGGCAGAACCTCGGCGGGCTGCGCAACATGGTAAGAAGTAGCAGGGCTCCGGGAACGGGACGAAGAGTAAACTCGGGGGGGGGGGAGAGAGAAGAGGGAGGATGCTTAGGAGCGCCCGTCGGTGAAGAGTGCACCGTCGAGTTGGATCTTGTCTCGCGCAGTGAATCTTCTTTTTTTAAAAAAAATAATAATAATTGATTTTTAACAATTACAATCTTTAGTGCTTAGTTTAAACAATGTGTTGTCTGAGTTCACATATTTAACATCAACTTCTTCAATATAAATCTGTTCAATACTGCACAATCCAGTGTTTTTTCCCTGATCCTCCTTTCTTTCCAAATTGTTTTCCCAACACTACGCAAATACAATTCTTGCTACTATTAATACATACAAAATTGAATATAAAAATCCTCATCATATTTTCTAGTGTTATACAAATATCAGTTTATAACCTCTTTTCTAACCAATTTGTATTTCAAATGTATTTGCAATTAAAATCTCCTTATTAAATCAATATATCCTGTTTTTCGTGTTCTTATTTAAGTTTAATTTCCCATCAGTATTCAGAATATCTTTGTCAGTTATGGTTTTCTCAAGATTAGTTACATTTATGTAGCTAAGAATTTCATTTATACAAGCCATCCTCGTATTTTCATATTTCCCATAACAAAAAAGGTGCTATTCTAATTATAAATCATGTCTTTCTTATTATAAAAGTCTAATTATACCTAAGGATTATCCATTCTTTTAATCATATTCAAATAAATATTTATTCATATAATGTCCCCTCTGGTAAGTCAAATCTTCTGTTTTTTAAGTCTGACTCTAGCTTTCTTCCTTTGCCAAGTAGCTTTCCAAGCCAAGGCAATTAAATCGCCAAAGAATTTTTCCTCTATTTTTGTGAAAGTTGCTTGGAATGAGGAAGACAATTTATGTAAGGTATTTTTTTGTGGGAATTCCACCCATTTATAGGCGCAGTGAATCTTCTGATGCACTTAGTGCATTGAATATTGCATTTGTTGTAACAAACAAACTTGATGCATCTACTTTATGTTCATTGGTTTATGTTAGCCCTGTACTGTATTGCATTTTATTTTATTGTAATATGTACTATAGCTGCTCCATTCCTAATTCCTTGGAGAACCAACCAAAAGTGAAAACCACATAGGAAATCCATCTGTGGAGACTCTCAGTCATTCAGGTCATGGTTGTTCCAAAGGTACTTTTCCAAAAGGAAACTGGACTTCGTCTTATCCTTGAAGACGTTTTGCTTCTCGTCCAAGAAGCTTCTTCTGTCGGAACTGAAAAAACATCTTGGATGAGAAATGTCTTCAAGGAAAAACAAAGTCCAGTTGCCTTTTGGAAAAATCACCTTACGGATAGAAAATCGGTAGCAATGGAAATTATGAGCAAGAAAAAAATGTAGCTGTATCAAGCATACGTACTGTTATTCATATTGCACCACCATGCAAGATGTATTTCTTCAGAAATAAATTCAGTGCAGTTCAATGCGGGTTACATTTAGTTAAAGTGGCTCTCGGAGTATCAGTAGAATTGCTAACCCATCTTCACAAGCTGCTTCTCTCCAAGAACCCTATTACACAAGAGGTCCATAGGGCATACTCCCAAGTAAGTACATGCCCAGGACAAAGGAGGCTCAGGTCTGGTGCCCGCTCTGTTGCACTTGTCTTTCTTTTCTGTCTTTTGTCTTTTCTGCAGGCAGTATGTGTGAAGGAAGTGGCTCCAGAACTGCAAAGCTGCCAGCTACTGCCGGGTGTGCCCAGCACCATTCAGTGCAAGGCGGATGTCACCGTTTCTTTGGACCCCACTGACTGTACTATCCCATGAGCCTTGAGCAGGTGGCCTTCCCTGTAACTTCTATGGAGGCACCGGGAGGTGGGACAAGCAGGCAAGAGATGGATTTACTCTCTTGTGTGAAAGGAGGTTGGATTTGGGGGTGGTGAGGAATATGGTTTTATTTTTATTTTTTCTGCATCTGTTAATAAATGTGTTTTAAAAGGCTCCAGTGACCACTATGTCTTTTATTATAATTTAAAAAGCTCAACACAACCGCTGCAGGAATCCAAAGCATCTGCAGGCACAGTGGATCTCAGAAAACTGAGAGACGAAGTTCATTTTGACGCTAAAATCCTTATGTGTATTTGCCCAGTTGCAGTCTGTGCAGCTTATTTCCTAGCAAACAAATTCATAACAGCCTGGCTACAGTAAGGTGTCATGTTTTCTATTGACTATCCCCCCTTTCTCTGCCAGACACTTAACACTTGAATAATAATATAGGCAATAATCATAGTTTTCCCTTAACCACTCCTTCGTTCATTGAAGGATGGAGAATTGTTTGTTGGAATTTAGCCAGAGCAGAAAGGCTTTCTCTTCACTCTAAAGAAACGTGTGAAATTTAAAAACCGCCCAGCAATTCCCTGCCAGGATGTAGATGTATTCTTGATTTTAAAGGAAACCTTTCTATAAAAAGATTATTTCCACATATTTCTATTGACAGCAGCCTGATACGGGAACCCAATTGACATTTGCAGTGACCACGAACTACAACTGTTCTCCAGGCTGTCTGACATAAAAGGGCCTTTCCTACAATACTTGTGAACTGATTCTTTTCAGTGGGAGAAGCAAATCAAACAGGGCATCCTGCAACAAAGTAAATATTCTGTAATGAACTTTGATTCTCATCCTTGCTCTCCTAATTGGAGAAAGGGGGTGGATGGGTTCTCCATCTCTATCCTACTGGCCCTACAGAATTCTACAGTGTCTGGCCCCTCTTTGGAGGCACAGTGACTGAGCCTCTGATTGCTAAAAGCTCTGAAAATAGTTTGTTACATTAATTATGAAGATTTTTACCGTGAAACCTGGGGACTTGTCAGAGTCCCAGATAGAGCAGACAAGAAACATAACAAGATGAACTATTTCTACTTTATTATAAGGCTACATTAACAGAATCTTGCAAGTCTGAAAGTACACATTTATACTGCCTGATTAGTTAGAGCAGATCCTTTCTAACTTTCTTTCTCTGCCCATTACTCAGTTGCAGGCGCCTCCCCCTTTTATCTGACCATTTCCTGGGCAGCACACACACACACACACAAGGTCATTCTCACAGAGAATAGATCCATAGATGTAAACATCATCTACATACTATGCAAAAGAGATAATCAACAAGCCAAAAAGGGAACAAAAAAATCAAAACATCTCCCCACCAGCAATTAACATCAAGATTACTTATCAGATCAACAGTCAAGAAGTGAACAATACCCCAATCAAAGAACTGCCAAACAGTAAAGAGGTCAACAACAAACAACTAAAAACACCTAGACCACTCCCACCAACACTGACAGGGCAAGCCACTAGAATATAAATTGAGAGCATACCCCACTCTCTGATAATGCTGCCTAGTTTGGCTAATGAAACATATGCAAGAAAACAAGCTCAGACAGCACCAAAAGCCCCTCCTCATTCTCACATTCCATTCCAGGACTAGACTATATAAAAAAAACAGAGATGTTGAATTTTCTCACTGTTTCACTGTGTGAAATAGTTTCCAGTTTCTCCAAGAATGTGAAAGCAATTTAGGTTGAAATCTTAGGCATATATTAATTTAGGAGTAAGCCTTGCTAGAAAAAAAACACATTGAAACACACTTCCTAAATAAACAGAAACTAGCACAGTACTACACAAATATAGTGCAAAATATTTACACAGTAGTACAGTCAACAGAAAATTATAATTCACTGATTTATGCTATACCATCAAGCTGATGTCAACAATTAGCGACCATATAGACAGAAAAATAAATAAATAAAAAGCTGCTGAAGAGAAAGGCAATGAGATGTAGGAAGGGACTGAGATGCATTGAAGTGCAGGGGAAAAAAAGCTAGGTTCCTTTGAAGCTTGGCTGAAAGATTAAACTGCTGCTTACGAAAGTCTCTCTTTTCTTCTGTCCAATACTTGCCTCTCCTCCCCTACAGTTCTGTTCCGTCCATTCTTCCCCCTTCCTCATTCTCAGAGATTGCCTGGAAAAGTCCCTGCAGTTTTCTTTGCAAGTTTTTTTCAGAAATAGTTTGCCATTGCCTCCTTCCTAGGACTGAGAAATAATGACTAGCCCAAGGTCATCCAGCTGACTTTGTACTTAAGGCATCTGGTTTCTAGTTTGATACCTTAACTACTTCAGCAAACTGGCTCTTGGCTTCTTTTCTAATGACCACAAATTTAAGATGACCTCTGTCCCCTAATCAATTCACTAACCCCCTCTTCTTCTCACCTGGCAAATATGGTATTTCCAAGAAGATGACTGATGCCATTAAGAAGACCAGTCCCAAAGAAATACCCTGTCACTTGGTACCTCAGGCAAAGCACTATAGTCCCCAACCAGATTCAAGACAACTGCCATGAACCTTAGTCTGGCAAGACTGTGGTAGTAGGGAGGTTATGTGTATCAAAGTCCAACCCCAAAAGAACCAGCTGAAGGAAGGGAAGACTCCATGACAATCCAAGGAAAAATATATGAAATATTACAATTGAGGTCACAAGAACCTTACTTGCATGAGAACCATTAAGAGACACAGAACACCTTTTGGAGGGAAGTAGGTTTGCTCTGAACCAATCTTCCATGAGTTTTGTTTTGATTAAAGGATCTTGTCCTCATTGATTATTTTGTTAATCATTCATCCAGGCTTTATACATGTAATCATATCCCCAGGTTTACCTGAACTTAGCAGAAATCTCAATCATTTTTGCAATTTTCAGAGTTACAGGGCAACTCCGCTCTCTGTGGGACAAAAGCAGCTGCTCCAAATACACCAGGATTTGTACAGCAAATCTCTAAAGTCCGATTAATTCAACTATAGTTTTAAAGAGCCGTGGTGGGCGCAATGGTTAGAATGCAATACTGCAGGCTACTTCTGCTGACTGCCGATTGCTAGCAATTCATCAGTTCGATTCTCACCGGCTCAAGGTTGACTCAGCCTTCCATCCTTCCATCCTTCCAAGTTCGGTAAAATGAGGACACACATTGTTGGGGGCAATAGGCTGACTCTGTAAACTGCTCAGAGAGTGCTGTAAAGCACTACGGGGAAATATATAAGTCTAAGTGCTATTGCTAACGTGAATGAGCAATTTTTCAGATGTTTGTTAAAGGTATCCACACTACAAATGAGTTTGTTATGGATGTACCCTCAGCTAGTGTTTGCCATATAAAGTGGAGTTGCTTGCGCTTAAAATATAGCGCTCCCTGAAATTATAGGCACATAAAATAGATTATCTGATTTAATCAACAGTTTATTATTACCACATGTTGAAATAAACTAGCGAGAAGGATGAGTTATATGGCTTAAGGAATGCTGTCAAGCAGAACCAGAAGTATCTGCACAATATTTAGAAGTGGCAGACCTGCTTAGAGAAGAGCCATTGCCAGGAATGGAAGTCAGCAAGAAGATGAGAAAACCAAAGAGCTTCTCCCCCAGCATTTCAAAAGCAATACTCAGTAGTTAACCTAGTATTACTTTTGAAAGGAATAGAGTGAATGTCTGGTGAGGGGTAGAAATTAAATTAAGTGATTGCTTAAACACCCTGAAGTAACCATAAGAAAAATCTAAGTAAAACCTGTAAAGCAGGGGTGTCAAACTGCCGGCCCTCAGGCCGGATGCGTCATGCCTAAACCGCGCCTACCCCAGCTCCGGCAATGGGGAAAAAGTCGTGATATGTCACAACACGTCACGTGACGTGGCGAGTTTGACACCCCTGCTGTAAAGGAAGCTTCTAGCCTAGGAGCTAACTTGGGTTTTTTTGGAGAAAGGGGTTCTTTTTCTGTGTTCTAATTCTAGACAATTGCATCAAGACTGCTATCTAGAATCTATTTCAAGGGATTCATTCTTATAATTTCCAAGAGGCTTTTCTAGAATTATATCACATTTGCTTTTATATGTTCAAGACTCATTCCACTGCAGGAAGGACAGTATTAGTGCCATTTTAATTTGTAGATATCTAGAATGTATTAATTCCAATGTGGTAATATTGGAAGCCAGAGGGGGAATCATAAACCCGTAATTTCTTTTCAGCAATTCAAGGAAATCAGTTTACTGCCAGGGGCTTTCCTGTATCTGAACCAATTAATTATTTAGCAATTTCCAGAGGAGAGACTGGTGGCCAAGTGGGAATATGAGTTGAAGTAAGAAGGTGATGGGAGAGGATCTAATATACCTCATTCCCTCTCTCAGAATCCTTCTGTTTACTGTAACTGAAATGTAGAGACTGATATGAAAGAGAGAACAGGGTCTTATTAGGGGGAGGTGTTCTGACCCCACTCATGAAGGGAGCCCCATCTAAAATATAATTCAGTACTTGAAATGCTCAGGTGGATAAATACTTTATATTTGACCCAATAAAACTAATCAATAAGTATAACTTCCATAGTTATTTGTAGTATTTTGGATTTCTCCATACACTCCCATTCTTTTACCCATTGATTAAAATGGATTCCAAAAATAAGATAAAAAAATATTTAAGATATTTCCATACCTCCATAGATTCTATTTATTAAAGCCTCAAAAAGAGTTAGCTTGATATAATGATTAAGATACTAGCCTAGAAACTAGGAGTTCTATTCCTACCTTAGGCATAAAAGCCAGTTGGGTGAGCTTAGGTCAGTTATTCCCTCTCAACCCTAAGAAGAAGGCTATAACAAACCAAAAAAATCTTGTCAACAAAACTACTAGGAACTGCCCAGGCAGTCAGCAGGAATTAAGACTGATTTGAAGGCACAAGAGAAAAAAACACCCTCAAAAACAGCTGAAGACCCTTGATTGAATTCAGTCCTATAGATCTCACAATACCAGGAACAAGCAGCAAAAGTAATTATCCTAGCTCAAATTGCCACAGGTCCCACAATTATAAAAATATGTTCCCAATAAAAATTCTGCATCCCACCCTAAGTCCTGGCTTCACGTTGCATGCATTTGTCTGGTATGCAAATTCAAAATCCCAGCAGTTCCTATGGTTGGGGGGGAGATTAAAAGAGGTTAAGCTATCTTTTCTTTGAGGCAGTTGCAACTCAGAAGTCAGGAGATGTGTGAGATAAGAATTCTTTCAAATGGGAAAAGGACCTCAAAAATCTAAGTATCCAAGTAGTTAAAAGAAGGATTCGTTTTGAATATACCACATATTAGTTCCCTTCTCTAACAAACCATGTGGATCTAGTGTTGCTTTTGAACTGGCCCAAGATCCTTGTATGGAAAGGCTTTTAAAACTATTAGGGAGAAGACAAGCAGGGACTGAAATTAACAGCTTGCCCTAGCTTCTCAGAGTCTTCAACAGAGTCCCAAGAGGAACATCTTCATTTATAATTGAATCCACTTCCACAGTTCATAGAAATCTCTATTCACATCACTGCCTAGTAGATAAGAGAATTTCATTTGAGGGATAATAATGCACACCAAGGAAACTGTTCTTCCCTTGCTGCCAGTAAAAAGCAGCAGAAAAGCAGCCTTCCTTAAAAAAAATGTATGAAAGAGGGGGGAAAATTTCACACTTTTCCTCTTTACAACCATCTCCTCCCATTGCTCAGTTGCAAACTGGTTTGGTGTTGATAATCTGCCTCTTGTTCAGCTGCTTCTGACTCTCCAGGTATCTCCAGAGTCTCCAGAGTCTCTTCTGACTCTCAGTAATTGCTGCTTTGAGGTTTTGTAGATCATGCTAGCTATTGGTGCTAGTGTCAAGCCATCTTGTCTATTGCCTTCGGTTTTTTAGAAGCACAGACTTCCCCAGACATTCTTGCTTGTGCATTCTGTGTCCAATATATTTAAGGTTTAAATTCATGATTAGTGCTTCAAGGAAGCTGATTTGACTTCATCTAAAAATTACTTCATCTAGATTTGTTTTTGCTGTCCATGATACTCTCTAGGATTTTCTCCAGCACTACTACTCAGAAGCACCAATTTTTCTTTGTTCAGCCTATCTGATGGTCCAGCTTTTACAGCTATATGTTATGGCTAAAGAAACCATGACCTTGACAAGATGTACTTTCCTTGACAGTGTGATGTCTATACTTCAATGTTTTATCTAATTTGCCATAGCTCTCTTGCAAAAAGCAGGGATTTTATTTATCCCTGTGGATTTTTGTGCTCAGGAAGACAAAGTTTGCTATTCTTCCACTACTGTTTCTTCCGTGATGAACTCTCACTAGCAGACTACTTTAAAAAAATTAAGCAAAAGGGCTTTTGCAGTGTCATCTGTCACTTTGGGCAAGATATTTTCTAAAGCCTTCCTTGCTTCCAGACCCCAAAGTGGTTTTTTCAGCATAGATAAAAGTTAACATTTCTTGCTGTAATGTTAATTTCAACTTCTTCCAGTCCAACATGTTTCATTTATATGTTTTGCATATAAGTTAAACGGAAAGGATGTCAGTATATAACCTTTGCACACTTGTTCCCCAATTTGAACCAATGTGTTATTCTAAGATTTCATCACTACTGCTGTGAAAAACAATAGGAGCTACACAGTTTGCTATAGCAATGGAGCTGAGGAAATCACCATCTACAAAGAGAAAAGTACAGAAGCCTTTTCAGTATTAATTATCTGGTCCTCATAATTTTTGTAATGAGTTTCTATGAAAAATGTAAGCAGTTTTGGGGAGCTGTATGTGCAGCAGTTCAGCTGAGATCTGGAAGAAAAACTGTCAATACCTGTTAGTGGAGCAGCCATTTCTACTGGAGTATTAATATATTCCATATCTTACATTTAACCTGCATATAAATATAAATGTAAAAGATAATACAGGTAGTTCTCGACTTATAACAGTTCATTTAGTGACTGTTCAAAGTTACAACAGCACTGAAAAAAGTGACATGACTATTTTTCACAGTTACGACCTTTGAAGCATCCCCATGATCATGTGCTCAAAATTCAGATGCTTGGCAACTGGCATATACTTATGACTGTTGCAGTGTCCCGGGATCATGTGATCACCTTTTGCAACCTTCTGACAAGCAAAGTCAGTGGGGAAGCCAGAACAACCAGGTTACTAACTTATCAACTACAGTGATTCAATTAACAGCAAGAATGGTTATAAATGGGACAAATTCACTTAACAACTGCCTTGCTTATCAACAGAAATTTTGAGCTCAATTGTGGTCGTAGGTTGAGGACTACCTGTATAAAAATCCATATTCTCAAGACAAATAGCTAAGGTTTTCAGAACAGGTAATCCTTGTTTAGCAACTGCCTCATTTAGTGACCATTTACAGTTATGGTGGTGATGAAAAAGTAACATTTCGAGAAATTCTCACATTTATGACCTTCTCAAGTCCACCTGTTCTTTTTTGGAGGATGACCCCAGCACCTCATTTTAAAGTTCATAGTCTATCCTTGCTAGGAGAAATTAAAAATATAAAGAGCCCCCTCCTGTTCTCTATTTATTATAGTTATTACAAAAAAAATCTGTCACTAGGTTGAATAATAACATAACCCAAAATTGTTATTTTACACTGACACAGTATTCAGTAAAAACAACTATATTTTTTTAATGAAAAGGCAATAAAAAACAGGTAAAACTAACCAATTTAAAGCCAGGGTCACTTGGCTCTTGACTATCTAGGCTTAAAAAACAAGCTTAATTAGTTCTAGTTAGTACTTCAGTGGGAGACTTTTGAGGCTTGTATGGAAAATTCAGAAGAACTGAGCATAATACCAGACGAAAAAAATCAACAATTTATTCAACAATAATTAGGTTCCAATTTTACAAGAATGAGGAATCCAGAACAATGGGAAAACAAATATTTTTGTAGAAGTTGAGAGCTGCAGGTGGAGAAACTCTAGGGACCTGATTTATTAGAAATGTTGGAAAAAGTTAGGCAAGTCCTTGCTCATGTACATGAGATTATTTTGTTAGTCAAAACTGCCATTTCATGAGGGACAACCGAGCTGGGGAAATCCATTGCTATGGAGATGGAATGTTGAGGTAATCAGGTGAGTTGTTCTCAGTTAAGAATGGAATCTTGTGCTTTCTCACCTTATTATGTTGCAATTCCATTATTAGGACTGCCCTCGGGCTGCATTGGGAACAGGTAAATGAGGTTTCTATTCTTTGGTTTAAATTGGAATTGCAGGGGGCTTTATCTGTAGGCAAGCAGGGTCAGTTGATAGGATTAGGCAAAGAGAGGAGCTAGGGGTAACCCTAGTCACATCTGAAAGAGAGGGAGGAAAGGGCTGCAGTCTCCAGTTAGTTTTTTACATCTGTTTTCTCCATCACAGACAGATAGTTCTAAGCAAGACCCAGAAATCAAAAAGCATCTGAGAAAAAAAATCAACTGCAAACCACTTCTGTTCTGTTGTCAAGAGAACCTCACAGTTCAACCCTAAATGTTTTTACCTCTTTAAAAAAATGGCTAGGGAAACAAAGAAGTCTTGACCGGGCATGAAAATAGTCACCAGGCTGATGCTAGTCCTACTGTTTTTCTTTCCGTTACTTACTGCTATCTCATCAGTACCTGGTTACTGTTGATTTTTAATGACTTTTGCATTCTTTGCTTTGTGCAGACTGCCAGGCACACCAGGAGACCTTGGGAAGCTTTATGTGTGCTCCCATTTCCATGCCAAACAACCCCCCCCCAGTCCTGACCCACCTGCCTTCCCATAGAACTGCCCAAGGATTGAAGAGTGACACTGCAGGGAGTGGACATTTTTATCCAGGCTATAGTGCAGCAATGAAGCTACTAAGGTGTACTTACCATATATTCCATCAACTTTTAGAATTGCCAGAAAGGCCCAGTAAATATAAAGATCAGAGATTTAGTTACCAACATGTCTAGGAAAGCTGGGACAAAACCGTCTACTTGCAGTCCTGGTAGAGGCTACTGGGCTAAATTGATTAATGGTCAGTCTTGATAAAAGGCAGCTTTCTAAAAACTATGCAGATCTCTTCAACTATGCAGACCTCTTCATCTATCTAGCAAGCAAAAGGGGGATCAGGAGGAGGAAAGAGACTGAACAACAGTTTACTTAATTTGTGGTCCTCTAGAAGGGATTTTGAAAAGTCCTTGGATTAGGGAGATTCACGTTCAATTATCCACCAGGATACAAAGTTTACTAGATGACCTGGGTCAATTCTCTCTCTGAGCTCAGTTTATTTCACACAGTTGTTGCTTTGTGGATAAATGTAGAGGAAGTTCCATATTGATACTATCTTAATCTCTCAGAAAAAAAGTTAAATAAATAGACTAAATTGGTAGCCATATGTAAATTGCTTCTGAATCCCACATTTTGTCCCTAACTATAAACAGCCATAAATGACACTAGATTAAGCAATTTACATATCCCTGATTGCTTTTCCACTCTTTCTCCAAGTCAATCACCATCTCATTAATTAAGAAGTAAAATTACATCTGCACAGCTTTCCTCAGAGATAGCTTGGGCAAACAGAATTATAATTCTCAATCATTTATCCAAGAATTAAAATTATAAATGGTTAGAAAGCAGTAGACAGTTTCAAATGGCTTTGAGGACCTTTTGAGCCTGAAATAGGCAGCTATGAGCTTTGCTGATTTATTGAAGATATTTTTCTTCCTGAGATGAAGTCATGATACAACCCTCTTTATTTCCACCTACAGAAGTAACTAGGTGGCAGTTGAATCTTATTTCAACAATGATGGGGATAGCATCTTGTGCTGATTCTGAGGGCAATGACCTAGTTTGTGGCGAAGAAGAGGGCAGGCCTCTATATCACCTATAGGCCACCTTCACATGATATTCTTAACTTCACATGATACATGGTTCAATTGACTGAACCATGGTTACTGTAAGAGGTTGGGAGAATGAGGCATGAGGTGTTTAAAGGTTTATCTCAGGAAGGGCAATTCAGTTCAAATGTGAGGGGCATGGGGAAAATGCACCTTGAAGCACTAAGGCTGCAATTCTGTTCTTACCGTTTTCAAGAGTCTGTTTTTACCACCGACTAGCATTAAGGATACCTTCCTTAAATCAGTGTCGGGTTGTTTCTATGATTTTGCCAGCTATGTGGAGCGTATGAATTATTCAATTAATCCAATTTTTAGGGAATCATGACACAACAGTAAATTAATCTCATAGACTTACCTAACATATTAGAATAAAATACGATTCACTAGTTCGTATTCAAGATGTCATGCAGATGCAGCTATAGTATACCAGCTAAGCAATCATCTCCTCTCCCTAATGATGGGACTATTTTGGCAATATGTTTACACTCTTTTCACATGAACAAGAATGAAACACAGGACCAGACATATACATCCAGCTTACAGTATACTCTATTTACAGTACAAATTGTTTGTTTAAATCATCTGCTTTTCATTATTTGATGATATGGTGGGACTTTTAACAAGTAACCTGTTTCTAAAAGAAAGTAGAAGAGAGATGTCAGTTCCCACTTCTAGACTATCAAAGGTCATCAGTAAGTAAGAGAAGAGGAAGAAACCCTCTGATATGCTTTCAACTGGACAATGTTCAATAGGATGGAGTGTTCAATTTATTTACCCCATATTACAGCGCTCTCTGCCTCCACCTTATTCAGAGAGAACTGTCAGCCTGAAAGTTATAAATCTTTTGCATCTAACACTGAGAATTTCAAATTGATTTAATAAAAAATATAAATCAAAGCAGAAGGAGCAATATAAAAAGTTCCAGATACTTTTGGTATTAACCTACTGGGGTAGTAATTCTGCATTTGGAAGCTATCATTTCCCATATAGTCTCTTTTTTAATGCATCATAGTTACCTTCCCCTGCTCTTATTTTGTACAACTCCCATTCTATCTGACAAAAATCATTTATTTGAGTCATGTTTAAACCTTTCAACAGATATAACATTAGATGCACATAAAAACTGAGAGTCAGGGAGACAATGCTCATAAATTTATTCCCAACAAATCTTTCAAGATGATAGTATATCATAACTGTGGAACTCCTTTTAAAGAGCACTTGCTCAGACATTGCCATTGTACTAATAATCCCATTTGCTCTCAGCGCAGTACTGCAATATTTCTGGATTCTCTGTAATAAAAAGTTCTGCTTTGTTACAAGAACAGCAGTATTCTCAGTTTAATAATTAAAATAATAAACAAGCATTACATTGTTCATTATGTTTTTCCTTGTAAAAGGGAATATAGAAATTGAGAATGTGGGTAACTTGTGAGGAAATGAACACTGCCACCTGCTTACTCATGCTTTGCCCCTTCTGGTTGATTAAATTTCTCAGAATAGAACATGGTTAAGGGAATCAATGCCTCCTTGGAAGGTCGTTTTCTCCTTGTCCAAAAGAAGCAACAATAAGGCCATTAGCCTGCCTTGACCAAGAATATTCATACTATTATAGCTTGGTCTCAAATGTTTCAGTTCTGAAAAAGATGGTTGAGAAAATAGTAAAATAGGTCCAACTTGGATATATTTTTCCTAGGCTTTTGTCTGAGATATGCATTGAAACTAGCCAGATATGGCTAACGGAATTTGAAAAAAATGAGATTCAAGAGCTACATGTATTCCAAAAGCCTCAGGTTATGAAGTCTGTGTTTAGGTAGTCAACAGTGCCATTAAAACTGGCTGAGAATCTATTCATCACCTCAGGAAATTGAAAACTTTATTGAATATTATGTATGCATACTATATATTGTGGTAGTTGCATATCACTCATGATTCACAGAAGGGGAAACATAGTGAATTGTGAATAATGAACAGGGGAAAATACTTTATATGATAAAAAATAAAAAAAGGATCCAGAAAGATACCTTCTGTTAAAGCGGTATTTTTCTCTTTAGAGAATCAAACCCAGTGGCCATTTCAGACTGAGCATAATCTGCAAGGCACCCCCCGCCCCACAGACTAATGTTTTAGTGTGGTCTTGACACTTCTAAAAGTGATGGGTTTAACAGCTGGCATAATGTGAGGTCTATCTTTTAAAACCATCTGCTAATCACAGAGGATAGGTAGCAGGTACAGCAAATTTTACATCAATATAGTTTCCTGCCAGCCTAAGATGTGAATAGCAGTTTAACTGAACTAGCAGGTAAAATCTTAAGGTTTGTTAGCAGTTTATGAGAGTGGAGGTTCCTTCTCCGAGCTTGTGGATTGGTTTCCCAACGTTTCGTTACCAGGCTAGGTAACATCTTCAGCGAAATTTAGGGGATGTCAATGGCAGTGTTCTGCTTATAAGGGCTTCATGTGTTCAGTAGGTCTTATGTTGGGGAAGTCATGTCAGATCAGGGTGTTGTGATGGGCCTTGTATTGGGGAGGTCATGCCAGGTGAGGGTCATTGGGAGGTAAAATGCTAGTTGGGGGAGGTTGCGGGGGTTGGTTGAGGGTTGGTGCCATTGCTAGTTGGCTGTGTGGTTGATTTGAATTCTGAGGAGCTTGTACGCTGATTGTAGGTCAATGTATCTGTTGATGGAATTGCTTGTGGAGTGCCAGGTTTCCATAAACTCGTTAGCATGGCAGGTGGTAATGTGGCCAATGATTCTTGTATTACTCCAATAGAATTGGTGCTGTTCAGTGTCAGTGTGGGTAAGGATTAGAGATTTGGGATTGTGGTGTTTGACTGCCAGCTGGTGTTCATGGATTCTGGTTTCCAACTGATGTTTGTCCCATGTAGAATTTTTGCAATTGTTACAGTTGATTTGTAAATTACATTGTTTCTTTCATCTTTCTGTATGTTGTCTTTGGTTCTGGATAATTCTTGGCGGAGTGTGGCTGTGGGTTTGTGGGCTATTGCTATTCCTAAAGATTGGAGAAATCTGGCTGTCATTTCTGACACCCCTTTTGTGTATGGTAAGGTTAGTTTTTGCATGGTGGTTGGCTGTGTGGTGCGTTATGGTTTGGGTGCTGTGTTTCAGAATACAAAGTTTTTCAGATAGCTGTTGTGGAGAAAGACATCAAGCAGCCATTTCTCTTCCGCTTTTCTTAATGTTGTGGTGCTGCAATGTGTCCTGGCCCTTATGTCACTCCACAAGCAATTCCATCAAGACACATCGACCTACAACCAGTCTACAAACCCCTCAGAATTCAAATCAACTGCACAGCCAACCAGCAATGGCACTGACCTTCAGCCAACTCATTCAACCCCCGCAACCAGCACTTTACCTCCCAATGTCTCTCACCTGATGTGATCTTCCTTTCACAAGACCCATTACAAGACCCTCACCTGACATGACTCACACTTGACCCATCACAAGACCCTGATCTGACATGACCCTTATCTTACCTCATGTGACCTCCCTATCACAAGACCTACTGACCACACGAAGCACTTATAAGCAGAACACCAACACTGACATTCCCTAAGCTCTGAGAACGAACCTCCACCCTCATCCTCCACCTGAGCTACAGATATTCGCTAGTATTTCAAAGTTTATATAATTTTTTTACGAAGTTATTGATGTTTCGATGAAAGTCTCAGATCATTTTATAAAGAAGAGAGATCAGTTTGTCAAGATGTCTTTATGAAGATTTGGCTGCTAATATTGAAAATAGTTAGATCTGTATGTGCTTTTTGTATGTGACGAGAAGTAAGAACACATTTTTTCCTAACACTTCTTAATATGTGTCTAGGGGATATTCTTAGTAACCCTAACCCTAATACAGCAGCTTCTATGAGGGAACCAAAGTTTACAAGATGGTGGCGAGTGCAGCATTGTGATCCAAACCCCACCCATTTTATATCCATTTTATATCCGGTTATATTGTAACACTGTACCCACCATCCTGCACATTTTGATTCCTTGGACATTTTTGAGCTAATCTAAAGCTTGTGATACAAGAATGGTAGTGCAGAAAACTGAACTCTATTGCTCAACTTTTCACCCCTTGGTATAACAATACTTAAAGGGATGATCTGTTTCTCTACAATTAGAGGGATAAAATAATGAATTGGAAATCTTCAGTAATCTAGACCAGTTTTCTTTAAATTTCTGCCCGGTGCACTGGATTTGACTTCCACAATTCCCAAACGGCACAGCTTTGGAAAGATGAGTTTAGATTTGTGCCATGTCAAAAGCTTAACAGAATTATGTGTTCTTTACTGATATGTGGGATTATGGACAATTTTAATATGGATCCCAGAACATTTCACAGACCACTGAAAGCTTGAGAATGAACTGAAGCTATGTTGTTTTCTTACCTTTAAATTGGAGCAGTTCCTGCTTAGTGAGAAATTTATATATATATATATATATATATATATTGTCTGATAGTAATATTGTTTCCAGGAAGCATGGTAAGAGTAACATGTTCCTCCCATTCCTCAACTATTTTCCTGGCCCTCGAGGTACACAACACCCATGTTCCATTCATATGCTGAAGCTGAGTGAGCCTCACTTGCCCTTCTCATCTTAGAAAACATGAACAGAGAGTGGAATGAAGCTGCTACTTGTCAGTTCAAGGGGAAAGACACGGGACAAGTCTCTGAAAGGGTGCAGCCTTGGGACCAGGGAGAAACCTCAAAAAGGGCACCTACAGACCAGATGAGAAGGGGCCAGAAAATCCCCATATTTCTAGCTACAATGGAAGAAGATTGCTCCTAAAACTGAGCAACGGGTGTCAAGTTCCAAAAGTTTATTGAGTCAGGAAGCGGTAAACAGCCTTGAAATTTGAAATTCATAAAGCATTCCCATAATTTATTATCCTCTGCTCTCGTTCCCCAGGGCAGAAACAACCTACCAGCAAACATCAACATAAAAAGAAGGGACTCCTGGCACTTTGAGAGCAAGGAAATGTAAAATGCAAAAGATTTTGGGCTATAAAACAGCAATAAGGTGTTGTGAATAACTCTAGCTCTGCCAGCCACTGCTCATTGCCTCTGACTGAGCTAAACTGAAATTCCAGATTCAGACTCTGAGCAGCAGGGAAGACAGAAATTAAATAAGTCTGACATTTTTAATAATTTCAAGCAACTGGCTGCCAGTGGCAACTTCTTCCTATGGAAATGTGCAGCCTGAGGTAGATTTAACATTTTTGCATTACACTATTTGCATTTAATGACAAAGCCTTTGAAAAATTCTCACTATGGTAAAAGCCTCAAGGAGTCTCATATTTCACAAAAATTAATTCAAAAATGGTAACAAGCTCAAGATTAAAAACAAACATGAGACAGAAGGACAGAAGTTTCTGGGCAGACAAGCTATTTTGTTAATTTAAAGGGAAAGAAGGGTCTGAAGAAAGGCGTCCAATATTTTGGCATGCCTGGGCCACATTGAGTGAAGAGGAATTGTCTTGGACCATATATAAATATATATAATATAGTGAATGTATGTAAATAACAAACTTCCTTATTTTTTTTTCTATTTTTTATTATAATCTTGTGGGACTGCATTACTTATTGTCCAGGGCCACAGGTGGCCCACAGGTTGGACATTCCTGGTCTAAAAGAAAGCAGCCAATGGGCAGGATATTGGTACAGGAAAGGCGAACAGGAGCCTGGATTGGGTCAATTCTCTTGTACAGGTGGACAGCAAGAGTCTGGTATTAAATAGATGGCCTAGTCTAGTGTCTTATTTCACAAAGGAAAAAATCCATTTAAAAGCATATCATGCTGAAGAACTGCTAGAGATAAAGAGATAAAGAAGCAAAAGAACAGGGATTTTGAAGTTATCTATCAATGTTATCTGGAGAACAGATTAAACAAGCACCCAAATCTCTTGTCAATTTTTTCTTACTATGGGGAAATAGAAATATTTCTACTTAAATTATACTAATTATTTGCCTCTATATGTCCCTATGCACAAAACAGAATACAAACATCTTGTCATGTTATGCTCTCTTTTATTGCTTTTACTGGAGCTCTAGATTTTAGGGATAATTTAATATAGGAAGTTCTGCATCATGTCTCCTTCAAAATGTCAGTTGTGAAACTCTATTAATACACAGTGCCCAGCACAACAAAAATAAGATCCTCTTTAATTAAAAATGTTTTCACAGCAGTTAGAGGTTACCTTGGCAAATCTGCACATAAACTCAAGGATAATTGCAGAACTTGTCTAATCAAAAGATTTTACATTTGAGTTTTCCCCCTCACATGTAAGGGAATGGAGAAATAGTTAAGAAGGAATTACATGTCTCTGTTCCTGCTGCGATCAAATGTAGTCCCTCAACCTGCATTTCAGTAAAAAAAAAATCTTTTGGGGGATACGTTTGCCTCATTCTATGTAGTTCACAGCAACTGCAGCTGTAAAGTTTATCTCGTACTCTGTTCCCATAGTAGAACAAATTCTAGCTATTTTTGAGTAATCATTATTAATATAATAAAAGGTTGCCCTTGGAAACTCCCGTCTTCACTTTATATGCTAAATATTCTGTATTTTGACGTATATATTTTACTGTTGTCATGGAGGGGTCATCTAGTGCTCTAGAAAATGTATGCAAAGGTAGTATGGGGATAAATTGTCATGTGTGTCCTAATCATTATATAGAAATATCTTACACTGCAAATGAAAGAAATTCCTCAAGCACTGACTTGCTTAGTACGTAAACCTATGCTTGGTTAAGTTTCCACTGTTTTTCCCCCCAGTCCTTTTAGCCTTAATTTCAGACTTCAACTGTAAATGCAAGTCATTAAGATTTTATTAATAACCATGGCTGAAAATATACAAGATAAAGAATGAAAAGAGCTTGTTTGGGTGAGAATGAAGCCCATCCTCTTATGTGGCCCTCCTGTGTTCCCCATGGTGTGTAAGAAAGAAACTTTAGGCAGTAAGCTTCATCACAAAGCATCCAACGTTAGCAGTACAAAGCATTTATATACAAGGAACAATATGCCTCCCCAGGATGTAATTTGTGGTCAATATGGAGCTTCTGAAAATTAATTTTGGCCACAGTGAGATTTCTAACGATTACACTGTATTTTTGTGCTATGGTAGCAATTAATATGCAGCTCTCCTGCTTAGCAATGGGCCTTAACAGACTTATCTGTACACCAAGTAAGGAGAGCATTATCTGAAATTGTAGAAGTCCACTGAACTCCTTCCACAATTAACAATATGGAAAGATTCTGAATGCACCAGATGTAAGGCAGTGTATACAATTACTGTTCTTTCTTTCCAGGTATGCTTAGCTGGGATATACACTGGCAAGTTTTGCTGCATCTTGTTTCCTGAAAAAGGAACAACCTCTAATGGCATTCAGCAACCACTGCTGTTTACAAAGGACTCTGAATCCAGAAAGGATGGTTTGATATATTTGAAAAGTATATCTGGCAGGCACAAATTAAAGAGATTCTGTGAGATGTTTAAATTTCAGAAGATGATCTGACAGAATTCCCAATTCCCTAGTTATAATAGGTCAAAAATGCCAGCAGATAAAACCCACAGAAGTGTGCTAATTTTCATCAGAATTAAAACTGGTTATTGGAAAGACATTGCTTAAAACTTCTTGATCAATTAGATAGCAGCATCCACCTGGCTCTTCCCTATGAACAACTGATGTACTTTAAACCAGGAAAATTGTGGCCGCAAGCCTAATTCAGCAGTGTCCTATTCTCCAGGAAAGTTTGCAGGTCCAGAAGAAGAGGATTCTGCAGCACTCTTCCCCATGCTAACTCTCTTGGTCCCTTAAACCTGTCTTCTGCTGGGCTGCTTCCTCCTTTCTTTTCATGACCTCCAGTACAGCCAGTTCCTTTGCTTCTTTCTTCTGATTGCGAGCTTCAAATTCCAGCCTACAACAACCAAGAGATCCATAGTTGTGCAAGGATTTTTTTCACTGCACTTTTTCAAATTGCTGGGAACTCTGCTTTTCTTATGTGTGCTTTGAGCTGTTTCTGAGAATTTTCTTCAACAAGTCAGGTGTACAGTATTCAAAAAGCAGGCAAGGGTGTTTCAGATCCAGCAAGGTCCTAGGTGGTATAGCGGCCCCAGGAAAAGTATGGTTCTTTAAGAAACAGTGATCAATACAAAGAGAGTGCTCATGCTGATCCAAAGGACCCTTTTCTGTTTAAATTCAAACACCGAGCAATTAAGTCAAGAAAATTACCATGTCTTCTTCCTAATTAGTTGCAATATTGGTTGTTTTTAAGAAACTCAGAATATTTTGAGCAATCATGATATTGTAAAAAATATAACTTCAGAACCACAGTTGTCTAACTATACATGGGCTGGGCAATTTATGGTTTGTGGACTACATATGACCTCCAAAACATTTTTGCAGCCCTCAAAATTAAGCTGCCAAATTGCAGTTGCAAAGTATTCAGAGGTGGCTGCATGATGTTCTACTGAATAAGGATTAATTTAATACCCTTTAATGTTTTAGGTAACTGTTTAAAGATGCCCACAATCCCACCCCGAGTGCAAGGACAATGAGAACAATGTAACAATAACAACCTTCACTGCAGCTCTGAGTACTGAGAAATCAAAATATACCCCCAAACCATACAGAATAATTCTGTGTAGGTTCTTCCTTCTTTCTTATGTAAATTATTATTTTGTGGGAAAGATAACCGGCTTAGTGCGGGTCATTAAAAAATAGGTTCGATGAATGAAGAGTTTATAGCAGCAGAATCAAAGTCCTATCATACAACACACAAAATTACTCAGTTACAAGCAGCTAACCTGTTCTTAATTATTCTTTTCACTATCAGGTCAGTGGTGAGATTGTTGCCACTGTCTACCAGCCGGAAAATACCACGTCTCTTGGGTTCCTATAGATACAGAGAAATGAATGAATGAATGAATGAATGAATGAAAGAGAGAGAGAGAGAGAGGGAGAGGGAGAGGGAGAGAGGGAGGGAGAGAGGGAGGGAGGAGGGAGGGAGGGAGGAGAGAGAGAGAGAGAGAGAGAGAGAGAGAGAGAGAGAGAGAGAGAGATATGAAAACAAAATCTCTTACAGCAGAAGTGATGGTCAAGGTCCCATTTAACATAGGCCATGGGGCCAAATTTGATAGAGCAATATTGTACAGTGGTGGGTTTAGGAGGATTCTCTTGGATTTGGTGGGGGTGTCTTATTTTCTTTTCTTTTTTTTCCTTCCCAACTACCTTAAATACTTTATAGGACTTGTGTTATGCTATCTCAACATGGAGGAAATTATCCCAACAATTTTCAGGAACAGTGATAAGACATCATTCCAGAAAACCCCATCCAAATCAAGCATGTTTAAGAGCCAAGTATAATCTTAATACTTTTCGGCACCACCCCTGCTTTTCAGCCATTCTCAGGAAGGCAGCATTAATTCTTATTAAATAGGCTGGGAAAATTCCATGAATGCATACCTGTATATGGCAGTGCAGAAAGAAAGAGTCAATAAAACAACTAGAATTGGAGAAAAAAAGGAACTCTGCAATTTAGCACAGCAATGAGACAATTCACAACTGGCCCCAAAGTTGATAACTCAAAGTTCATAGACTATAAGCTATATTCTTACTGTTCATTTGGACACAGAGTTGTTTAAAAATGACCGAAAGAAACTTATTTCCTTATCTTATATTGTGACCTGAGGCCCAAATAAGAAAAAAATAGGTTTTCATCATTCTTACCTCATATGGATCTGATCCATCCTTGTCAGGTACCACCTCGGTCATCCCATGGCACACAAGATCCACCTACACACACACAAAAAAAACCTGTGTCCATCTCCTTTAGTCTTTTTTTGTCTGGAGGCTGATTCATCACAATATAGCAGGCACAACTCACCTATATGATATATAGGCAATATGTCCCTTACTGAAGCCCCTATATATTGGCAAATGCTCGTGTGTATCTTCCCAACTGTATTCCAGATACTGTAGCCTCACCTCATATCCACTTCAAGCTATGTTCAGGTTATCAGTTTTCAGAGCATTGGAGGAAATGCTTCAAATAGCCTTCTCCAATTTGCTGCCCTCCAGATGTTGGATTAACAGAATAACCAGGTGGCTTGATCTACAATTAGCTGATATATAGAGACTACCAGGTTGGGAAAAGCTACTGTAGAACAATCAGTGGTTGCCATGTTTTTATTTTTGATTCTGTCCAGGAAATCAATTGTCAAATTAATTTATATGTCCCCAGTCATGTGTCACCCAAATCTGATGGTAGACAATTAAATAACAGCTGTTTATTTTCCATATTTGAAAGAAAAATGAGCAACAAAATACCATTTCTTTAACTGAACCTTAAAACAATGGAAAAAAGTAGACTCAGAAATTCTGCCTTGCACCCTCTTGTGATATCACTGCACCACTGCTACACACCTCATGGCTCTTGTTGGTAGAACCAAATTACAAGTAAATAAGACACTGAAAACAAAAAGATGTATTTCCTCATTCTGCCTAACAGCACCCGAAATTCCATTTTCACCATTACGAACGCTATGATCTCGAGTTTCTAAAACTTTGTGCATACCTGTGTATATATAGTTCAAAGTTATGATAGACTTGAAAGAAGTTATTTATCACCCATCCTCAAAGTTATGGCTGCTGCACCAATTCCCTGGTTATGTGATTATATTTTGTGAATTTTTTTGCCATTTTCCAGCAAAAAAAACCAAACAGCCAGTGGATAAGTTGGATTTGGATTTATAATCACACAATTTGCTTAACAACCACATCTCTTTAATGATTTGCTTAATGACTGTTGTAAAATCAAATCCAAACCTGTGGTGGCTTGACTGATTACTACAATAACTTATGACCAAAATTCTGGGCTCAATTGTGGTCGTAAGTTGAGGATTACCATTAGGTCATCGTTTCAGAGATATTTCCTCACCTAAACAGAGAAAGAGAAGGACCCTGGGTGGGCAAAAACTGTGGGAGCAGGAGTGATTTCCGACCTGCTGCCAGCTTCCCCACTGACTTTCCTAGCAGGAGGCGGGCAAGGAGTGCTGGAAATGACAGTCATGTGATTGCTGTTGACTGTAGCAGCACTGAAGCCGTCATAACTTTGTAAATTTCGATTCCATGGGAGTCCTGGTTCCCAGATGCACTCTATAAGCCCATTTAGGGTACGTTGATTCAAAAATTGTTGCCCTATGATGCATCATTTTGCCCAATTTGAAGGTTTACAATCAATCAGACTTAAGAATTTTAATAATATATAGAGACAGAGAGAAAGAAAGAAGTCAGACATCCTCACCTTGAAATGATCGAGCAGATCGGCAGTGACTGAATAGGGAGCTCCAATCACTACTTCAGAAACATACTAAAGAGAGAGGAAAGGGGGGGAAAAGCCAGCCGTTAACTACACAGTTCACGTATTTATCAATTATTGTTTTAATTAGTGAATTTTGAAAAGTAAGGTTTTTAGGAGGCAAATAGAGCATTGAGAGATTCCATTAGATCAGGGGTGTCAAACTCGCAACGTCACGTGACGTGTCGCGACGTATCGCAACTTTTTTTCCATTGCCGGCAATGGGGTGGGCGCGGTTTCGGCATGACGCATCCGGCCCGCGGGCTGGCAGTTTGACACCCCTGCATTAGATAATGAGGCTTACTTGTGTGGCATGTGCTAATAGGGCTATAGTTCAGAGAAGTAGTAATTGAAATCTGTATTTTCTACAACAGTGGTCCCCAGTCTTTCCAGCTCTGTGGACCAGTGGGGGAGGTGGCGGAGGGGAGAGGAGATGGTTTTATGCACGTGAGCCACTTGCAGATGCAGCTTTGCATGCTTGTGCACTCGCCCGCTGCTTGTGCGGCCTGGTTCCCAATGGGTTGGGCCTCAGGCCAGGGGTTGGGGATCCCTGTTCTACAAGTTTCATCGAAGAAAAACAGTCTCTCTTTTACAAAATTTCTAGGAAGGCCCGGCGGGCCAGGTCTAACCACGTCGCAGGCTGCATCTGGCCCGCAGGCCTTCAGTTTGATACGTCTGTGTTGCAGCATCCCCCATGGTCACATGATCAAAATTCAGACGCTTGGCAACTGACTCATATTTATGACGGTTGCAGTGTCCCAGGTTCATGTGATCACCTTTTGTGACAAGCAAAGTCAATGGGGAAGCTAGATTCACTTAACAACAGTGTTACTAACTTAACAACTGCAGTGATTTACTTAACAATTGTGGCAAGAAAAGTCGTAAAATGGGGCAAAATTCACTTAACAACTGTCTCGCTTAGCAACAGAAATTTTGGGCTCAATTGTGGTCGTAAGTCAAGGACGACCTGTATATGCACCATTCTATTCCCCATTACCCTGCCTTAAGTAATAGCTATCTTAATATCATGAATCCCATATTATTAATTCATAACTTGTTTTTTAAAAAATTAGTGAATGTGGAAAACTTTGAAGAACATACAGGTAATCCTCGACCTACGACCACAATTGATCCCAAAATTTTTGTTGCTAAGTGAGACATTTGTTAAGTGAGTTTTTCCTCATTTCATGACCCTTCTTCCCACAACTGTTAAGTGAATCGCCACTTGATAAGTTAGTAACATGATTGTTAAGTGAATTTGGGTTCCCCATTGATTTTGCTTGCAAAAGCTGATAACAAGACCTTGGGACACAGCAATGGTCATAAGTATGAGTCAGTTACCAAGCATCTGAATTTCGATCACATGATCATGGGCACGCTACTAAAGTCACAAGTATGAAAAAAGGCCATAAGTCAGTTTTTTCAATGCCACTGTAAGTTTGCACGGTCACTAAATGTATTGTTGTAAGTCGAGGACTACGTGTAATTTCTTTTCTGGAGAAACACAGTTTTTAAAAATGTATTTGTTTTTACTCTACAGTTATTCCATGGAATTTAAGGCAACATTCTTGGGTCACTAGATCATCAACTAAGCCACACCTGATTCACTTCAGGATGGTTGGCTTTATTTGCTTTATTTTCACTTTATGTCCTAATTAGAAAAGAATGATTCTAGCCAAATACTCACTCTGCAGGCCAAAACACTGAGAGTTCGTTCATGCACATTCATTATGGGATAGTTCTTGCCCTTATAGAGATTCACTTCCTGTAATTAAATTATAGCAATTAGCATCAGGTACCACATTCATCTCCCCAGTAGGTGAAAATGATTAAGTAATCCCCCAAACAAAGCCACTACAGAACTGATACTCACTTGGTCAAAGTGCAGCCCAACAATTATATAAGGACGCTTTGCTGTTTGGTGCGCTCTCTCCAGAAAATCCACATGACCCACATCTAATATATTCATTAAGAAAGCAAACCTCAGTCACTGAGTGAAGCTAATGAGACATAGATATGTTTTTGTCCTTTTCACAAGCCCTCTATTTCTTTTCCTAGTAGCTCACAATAGTTGTAGACTACAAGACTTACAACAACTAGTCAAGGCTCATGCTCAGAAAAAGTTCTGAAATTGATTGCAGGAACTATTGGCAAGTGCTTGTTGTACTGCAACCTTTAGCATCTGCATCCTGGGGTTTTTTAAGCTATGCTTATATTTAAAATTAATGGACATTCATCCAGCATGCTCTAAAGCTTGAGGGGTAAGACACAAAATAATGGCTGAGTAAAGTAACTATTACAAAATAGTTAAGTCAGAGAGAGCGAGCCAGATTTATACTGGGGGGTGGGTGGGCAGGGGAGATGTGGCAAATTCAGATTAAGAGGATATTATTTGGGATAAGGACATAATACAGCTTGAAAAAAGAGCATTCTATTTTCTTAAAGTAAGCTACTATATATGGATCACCTTTTTTCACATTACTTTCTTAGATTAAAATAAAATCCCTTATCACGTAAGGTTTTTACAGTGATAGTGAACATGCTTGTATTACAATTCTTTTGGAGTTTGGACAAACCACTAAGAATTCTTAGCTAAAAGTACACTTTACTATTAGATAAAGTTACATTAGCCTAAGTTCCTAACTGGAAGAACTTGATTTAGCATTTCTGAGTCAAAACAACCTGAACAACTGATTAAGATATGAAGTATAAGCAGTTCCAAAAACAGGTATCAGGGCTTCCTAATTTGCTGCAAGAAACTCTTAATTTCATTCTTCCCCAAAGAAAACAAATCTAGGATACGAAAGAGATCAAAGGCGCCAGCCACATAGATGATGGTATCTCCAGGTTGCGGCTCCTTGCCAGATGCAAACTGGATGATCTTCTGAGATGTTTGTAGAAACTGAGAAACTCCAGTCCAGGGACTGTGACCTTTAGGGCACTGGAGAAAAAAGAACAACTTTAATATTTTTGCAGCTATTGGAATTAGTTCTCTTCCAACATAATGAATGGAATTTGAATTAAATAGTAGCAAGTTAAAAAATTAATTCTGATAAATCAACATATATATCAACCAACACTGATAAAGGCCAAGTAATTGCTACAAAAAGTTAACAGAGCAGTCCAAGTAGATACATAAATTTAGAGGTCATAATCACAAAGAATTGACACCAGTTAAAGGAATATAAAAACTCTTCACAGCAAGATTAAGATAAAACTGAAATCATGATATTTTTTATTATCACCAAAAATTAAATATAGTCAATATGACAGTTTTTTCCTACATTTCTACTTTTATTTCAAATTCCATTGTCCATTTTTATGCTTTGCAGTTGAAACTATGAATTCATATAACCTGAAATTCAAACTGGATAAGCACTTATCACTATGGGAATATCATTTATTTTTGACACAGAGAGATCAATATGTATTGCTGCATTACTTTAACCCTATAGAAGATGTAAAAAGGGGAAGCTAACAGTTGGCTGCTAATCTCTCTACTTCTGTACCATGATTATCCTCTTCAAGCATGACAATAACATTATTCAGTACTAGGAGAAGAAAGGCAGAGGATTTCATAGAATCAGAATTATGCTTATTGATGGAAATATTGTGCAAAAGGACTGATCACAAGCTCTAGCTTTGTTTCAGATGAGAACATCAACAATTTATTCCTACATACATTTGATTTTATTAATTGTAATCATTAACAGCGAATGATATACATCTTCATTCAAATCCAAGAGATAACCTTATGCTAAATAAAACACTTTCTCTTAAAAGCCTTGAGAGAAAAATGGAAGAAATATTTGGAATCTGAACTCTGTGAACTTGGCGGGAAATCTTTGTGGCACAGACTTCCTTTTAGGTTTGTTATATAGGTCAACTAAAATTGACCCTCAACATTCAGAGGAGACATTCTGCTAAAATACATCTTGTAAGTTGTAAACCCAAAGGTGCTTTTTCTAAAAGACGACTGGATTTTCTTGTTTTTTTTTCTTTCTTTAAAAACGTTTTGCTTCTCATCCAAGAAACTTCTTTAGTTTTGAGTTTCCAAAAAAAGAAGAAACCTCCCCCCAAGAAAGTCCAATGATTGAGCGTCTCCATAGACATGTAAGTTGTAAATTTCCTAAATAATGTTAGAAAGGTTTAAACACATTGATACATGTTTCCATGTCTGACAGCAATATCTAATTAACAATGTCAATCTTTTTGATCAAAGGATTTAGAATGATATAATCAATATCCTCCCCCACCTCACATCTCCTCCCCCAGTCATCCCCCAGATTCCTATGTTCCTTTGTCCCAAGCCTATTTACCCATATCTCCTAACTTTCAGTAACATAGCTACCTACCCCAAGCACCCACAAACAACAAGCACCCATCCTTCACGTTCATGGACTGAGTTTTGAGTGATTCATTTTTTTATATATATATGCCAATAAAATTTAGTAACTGTGATGTAGAAAGGTAAATCCCTGGGAGGGAGAGGGTGCATTCCAGAGAAGTAAGAGGCAACTTAGCCCAAATATTATGTTTGAGAGAAAGAGAGGGAAGACAGCCCCTTCCTAATAGTTCACAGAGTATATTTAGATGCAGATAGTGGATTGCTCAGTCTGGCAAGATTTTGCCTATAAAGACGAAACAATAAAAGAACTCAGCTTGGGAGAATCCCCATGTATCTGATTCTACATTTTGTTTTGTTTTGTTATTTTTATTTAATATTTATTATTTTATAGCCTAAATTTTAGAAGATTTTAGACACCCATATATACTTCTCTCTTCTTTAGTTCTAACATATATTTAACATATGTATAATAAGTGCTAGAAACTGTTCAGAATGGAAAGGAAGATTAGCTCCACCAGGTGGCATTCTTTGGAACTGCTTCTACAACTCAGTAGAATGATTTCATGTACTGTATGCATATTACAACTCTAACGCCAAACTTATTTCTTGTAAGACATATAAAGCTGTACAATTCTTCAAGGCATAATAGTAATTTCTTACATACTGTAGCAGTTCTGCATCATAAAGAAGCAGCCAAATATAAAAGTTTTTTCAAGTATATCCAGATGTCCTATAGCAGTGATGGCGAACCTTTTAGAGACCGAGTGCCCAAACTGCAACCCAAAACCCACTTATGCATCGTCGAGTGCCGGCTGGGTGTGGCCCATTGGCTGGGCGTGGCCCATTGGTTGGGCGTGGCCCATTGGCTGGGCGTGGCTGCGGTGGTAACGGCAGACTGGGTGGGACTAAAAAATTCAATCAATCAATTCCAATTTTGCAAGATTTTTTTTTTTCCGCGAGAAGTTGAAATTGACTGATTGAACCGGGGGTTTTTTTGCACACGGCGGCGGAGGCCTAAAGCGAAAAGGTTTTATAAAACCCAGCTGAAGGTCTAGGACTGGGGCGACGGCGCGCGTGCCCACAGAGAGGGCTCTGAGTGCCGCCTCTGGCACCCATGCCATAGGTTCGCCACCACTGTCCTATAGAGATATTTCTTGAGATCTTTGCAAAGCTTGAAACTAGCTATAATGACCCCCAAACAAACTCCTTGATTACAAAACTATTCTAAAATCTACGCTTTTATGAGTCTCTAAATAAAAGTGGAAAATAAAGTGATTTTTGTTTGATTCAGATATTTCTGCAAATATATTTCCACATACTGATACCATAAAAATATTTCCATAGATTAGCATCTGCAGAAGAGCAAAGGACAAAACAAGTGTTGCATCACTGCTGCGCAAATTCCACTTTTTTTCACATTGAACTTTTTTTGCATGAAAGAGAGGAGGAGGAGAGAAGAAGAAATCACAAAATACAATGACTTGCAAATAGAAGTAGAATGACTGTGGCAAAAGAAAGTAAAGATAGTACCATCAACACCTTTAGAATTGTACCTTGAGTGCAATCCTAAAACATCTGGAGCACTACTTGAACACCATCATCATTCACAAAATCACCATCAGTCAACTGCAAAAAACAGCTTTGCTTGGAACAGCTTACATCCTGAGATGATACCCTTAACACCATCAAACAATAACATCTGCACTTCCCAGAACCTTGGGAAGGAATTAACAGGTGGGTAAAAATGCCAAATCCAGCCTAAACATCTGGCCGACTGTGCAATCAACCATAATAATAATAATAATCAGACAATCTCTGATGTCAGTTTTACAGTATAAAAAATGGGGAAATAGAAATAGTTTAAATGAATAAATCATCAATTTCAGATAACTCCAATCTTTCAAATTTGGAATAGTTCCGCTGGAATATTATATTTGATTACGCATAAACTGCATAGAGTGGAGGACATTTGTGATGTGCCTCTGGTGCCAGTTCTTACCTTTCCTAGGTTATCTGCATGCTTCCGATAATCTGTATCTTCAGCCTAAAAGAGAAAAGAAACATATTAATGGTAAAGCAATTTCAACAAATGAAAAGAACATGTGGAACTCTAAATTAGGTACAGTACGCCTGCCATTCCTCAACTTTGCTCACTTTTCCCCCCTTGAGATCAGTTCTGACTCTTGGTGACTACGTGGACAAGTCCATGAAGTTTTCTTGGCAGCATTTTTTTAGATGTGTGTTGCCATTGCCTTCTTTCTGAAGGCTGAGAGAGAGACACCCAACTGGCTTCTGTATTTGAGGCAGGACTAGAACTTAGTTACCCAGGATCTACACTAAACCAGTTCTCATTAAACATTTTATACCCATGTAAAGAAAATCGCTCAACTGAAAAAGGTACAGTTATGCAAAGCTTCAAAAGCATGCGTTGTTCTAACCACACCTTGAGCTTTACGAGACAATGTGTACTTTGTCCCCATGCCTAAAAGAAAGCAAAACTGCCATGTTATTTTTATCCATATTACTCCAAGCCCTCTTAGGGCTACTAGAACTGCCGAATGAAGCCCAAGGAGACACAGAGTGTCTCAGCAAAGTGAATTATGTTACCTCCGTGCTTCAATGAGGTGAAATGTATTGACCTCATAGCATGAAGTGTCTGGCTGTGTAAAGGACAGATGCCTTACATACTTCTAGAAACTAGCTCAGCAATAGTTCAGAAGCACAGTATGGCCTTCCAGCTTCAGCCACAGAGACACACAAACTAAATATATTCTTAGCCCAGTTGCCCATTTAGTACATTCCCATAACTATTTTATAAATATACATAAATGCCCCTGACCTAAATTAAATCTTGATCCATTTGCCAAGTAAGTCAACCTGACCTCCTCTTTCCAAATCCCACCCTTATCTGATGATCCACATAATAACCTTTCGTTGGTAAGTTATTTTCTTTCCTTCTTGGCAGCACATCTGAGGTGCATCGTATCCACTTTAAATAGCACTTCCTTAAACATATATTTTTACTTAGTTTTGGCGTCTGCTGCCTGCAAGGCTGTATCAAACAGCAATAATCCCGGAATCACATTAAAGAATAATCAAAGAGCTTACAAACTTCCCCAAGATTGATTTGAGAAACTCAAAAGTATTACTGCCCTCTGCTCCAAAAGCATTCCTACATTAGTGGTTCAAAGTACTGAAGGAAGCAGAGCATCGTGGAACTTGCTAAGCCATTTTTCACTTACAATGTTGCTGTGATGGGCCTTGGTCATAAGCAACATCCGGCCAACCAGATCTGTAGTGGACACTCCCTGGGTGCGTTTACATTCCCTGCAACAAGACAAGATTCAGATAAGATGGGAATTTTGCCATCCACTCTTCACAGTGTTAGCGAAGTCTTCCCTCTAAATCTTTTTGATTGTCTGAGAGTATCTTGGCATACTCTTTTTTTTTTTACTTTTTAAAAAATGTTTTGAGTTTTTAACAAGAAAATAACCCTTCTTTCATTCCTAATTGTGGGATTAATGATACAGAACACTAAACCACTATTTCCCATGTTTCCCTCCTCAACTCTTTCTGTTAAGATACTAATAAGTTCCATGGCTTTTGGATTAAAGGATCTACAATGTCCACTTATTCATCTGATATATTCATAGTTGAATAAGAGCTGAGGACAAAACCAGATCAATATAATATTAATCTAATATAACATTCAAAACTTTTAGAGGAGAAGCAAGCTATGGATGGAATGAAAAAAAATTAACAGAGCATTTCAGGATCTCTGAGCAGAATAACATAAATAGGGCTTTACCTATATCTCTCAGCTTTCTTCACTTCCTCATAAGTATCCTTGCCATCTGCAGTAAGTGTGATGTCATCTATTTAAAAAAAACACTGCTGATAAATTGGAGGAGCTGCTTAGGTAGTTTAATCAGCAAATTCTTGCAATATGCATTTGAATTATAGTAAACAGGTATGCAAGCTGTTTTCTCTAATAACGAAGAAAGATTTTTGCTAGTTATCTTTCTCAGTCTTGAAGATAATCACTACAATCAAGCAATGCTGTAGGAAGGCTCAGACTGCACAACCAGACTTGCAGAATTGAAGCAGTGTTGATCTCCATTTTCTGTTCTCAAAAACAAGACACATTTTACTGTTAATCAATCCATACTTATATAGCTTACTACGTTATATCAGTTGCACAAATGATAAAAAGTAGTATAGAAAATGAGGATGATGTATATTAACAAAGATAGCAAAATAAATTTAAAATAAATTTTAACCAGTAAAGCAGACTTCTAGTAGGTAGGTAGGTACACAGTGAGAGAGAGATAAGAGTACATCAAGCTCCAGTACTCACCCCCATGTACACAGAAGTCGCAGTTGTATTTATCCAGAGTTTCCAATGTTGTGACATAAGGAGCTCCTTGAACAATTTCATCTACCCACTTGATGGCCTTCACCATTTTGTATCTTTCTTCTTGAGTAAAGACAGGGGGGCCTTTATGTTTGGATATTTCATCTATGGTTCAGTATAAAAAGGGAGAGAAAAAGAGGTGATTATCAGGCCTGTGTATATATCCCATGCCTCTGTTAATTTCCCAAAAACGCCTACAGAAGGAAAAAGATTAAAAAAAACTGTGTAGCCTTTAAAAATTCAATAGTGAGCTTCAATTAAGGCTCACATTTAGCTTGCCCCAGGAAGCAATCTCTGACTCTACAATACTATAAGATGGTAAAGACTTTGTAGCTGGATTGTTCTTCTCCTGATTAGACAGGATACTTCTAATTGCCAATTGCTGGAAAGAGTGCCATGACACCTTATTTATAATAATTTAGTTTATTTTTTTAAAAAAAATACTATTTTATGAGGCACATATATATTCATGCTGGTTTAATTATATTGCTCATTCAGAAAGAAGCTTGAGTAGGCTACAGTATCAATTTTCTTGACAATGAATATGAATATTTCAAGTACAGAACTTAAATATTCATTATTCTGGGCAAAATAACTTACTAATAGCTTACTATTAGGAATACCATCCAAAAATGCAAAATATTCCAAACACATTCTGAATGCCAATGTATATGTCAGACTGTCGATCCATATTTCAATAAGGTGTCACGATTTTCTGACATAGAGATGCAGAAATATCCCAGCCTTTTCTTATATTCTGGGGATACAAATTCTGAATTCTTTTAAAACACAAAGGAAGAACTGGAGGAGGAAAAAAGTTATAGGCCAAGACGGGAAGCTGGGATTCTGTCTAACTCCTCAAGCAGCCTCAGAATTAACTTACTGAAGTACTTGGGAAGCAAGGAAGTCCATTCAAGAAAATAAAGAGAACAACTAATGACAGAGGGACAAAGTTGTCAATGGTTTTCTTATTTAAAGATTTAAAGTAGATAAAATAATTAATGGTATTGAACAATATAAGACAGAAATTAAAAGGGAATTGTGTATAAATTATGAATATCATCATTTAGCAATTGCTAAAATGTATAAACCCTTAATGAAATTTGCAACAGAAGACTGTCAAAGAATTTAGGATAAAATTTGGTTATAATATACAGATCTAACAGTGGGGAAATATGTGCTCTAAAGCAGTGGCCACCAACTTTTGAGCACCAGGGACCAGTTCCATGGGGAGAGGTTTTTCTGTGGACCGGAGGGGGTGTGGTTTTGTGTGCTGCCTACATTCGGTGGATGGGGCTTCGCTTGTTTGCGCGGCCTAGTTAATGGCATGCTATGGACCGGTGCTGGTCGACCGACTGGGGGTTGGGGACCCCTGGTTTAAAGGACTAAAATTTACATTGTGTTACAATTTAAGAAATTTTATTAAACGATGTATAAACATTCTTCAAATTTATGCTGGAAATGTGAACAATTTTTTTTATCGTACTTAATGGATGTGCAAAAAAGCTAGAAAACCTTGGGCTCAAATATATATATAGTGATTCAAAGGATTTTAAAAACTGAACTTTTCCTCCTGGGACTGATGGATAAAGAGTTAGAAAAGAGCCATGGAGCACTGTTTTGCAGTGAGATTATTGTATGCACAAAGATTAAAAGCTCTGGTGATACCTGTAAATGGAGGAAATAGTTGATGAAGATGACAGAACTTGTTGAAAGGGCTAAGTTGACTTGTTTGATTACAGAAAAGACAATATCTACATTTATTGGTGCTTGGAAATCCCTTATGGACTTTTTGCCAAAAGAAAAAGAAAAAAAAACTTATGATTTAGGCTTTTATTATTAGATAGGATAGATTATAGAAAGAAGAGAGTTATGATGTAACTTTAGAGAGAAGTTAATATATAATTGTACTTATAGTTGGTGTGAAGAAGATAGGAAGCCATTTTTGTATCTTTCTTTATATCTTTTTTCCTGCATGTATATGTGTATGTGTATGTGTACAGTATGTAAATGCATATGCATATTTGTTTCAGGAAAAAACACAGGTAAAAATATTTAGCTAGGAATGTTGCATTGTTTAATCTTTCTTTTACCTTGAAGTGTTGAAGTGTCCTGGTTTTTAATTTTACTTTGTTTGTTAATTATGTGTACTGCAGCCTTCATGAATATCCTCAGTTTGTGCATGAGACAATAATTTTAGAAACTTTTCTGATTGTTAATGATTAATTTGCAGCTTCCAGCAGCATACTTGTAATTGCAGTAAAATGCTTGTTTGTAGCAGATTAGTAAATCCTATATGAACTGCTGGGAGTATTACAATTCTTATGTAAATGTTCTTTTTAATAAGACTGCTATTTTACCATAATCTGAACAGCTTTATAACTGATCTCCTCATTACTAAACTCTGGCATTTTGGGACATTTAAATTTGAATAGCTTATTATAGCTATTATAACATATCTTTTCTTTCTCTAATAAAGTTTGATTTTGTTTATATTTTATAAGATTGGTCTATCTCCTAAGGGTGAGAGAGCAAGGGGTGAATTTTCTTGTCACACGTCTTTGAGCTACATGGCAAGGAAGTGCAATACTGAAGTTATTCAATTTTTTGCATTTAAGAATTGTTCACGTTTCATGAACGTGAAAGAGAGCACATGCTGTCAGAGCCCTATGTCTCTCATACACTGAGATGAGGGGGTGAATGCTAGTGAGGTGCCTCCAGAAAGTAGGCTGTGGCACTGGGAATTACCAAATTTCCACCTGAAAGCTAACAGAGGGCCAGGATGTGAAGACCTATACAGCTTCAAGAAAAAAAGTGTTGAGATCTCCAGTATCTGTCTTATAGGGTCAGCTGTTGTGCTATCTATTATTTAAGTTTAATAATATTAAGAATGAACTAGAGGATTACTAAGAACTAAGGTTCTTAGGGTATTAAACTAAATAATTACAAGAGAGATGAATCACACTAAATCAAAATCAATCCAATATGTAACCATATTGTTCTAGGATATAATGTAGTTTGTTTTGATTTTGTTCAGTGTATTGGGTATGCACTACAATGCTCCACAATTTGAAAACTATAGTTGATGGCAATCTTTTGCAGGTTCACAGAACACCCCAAAAGTCATGCCACTAAAATTTGGTGGCACATCGAAGACAATCAGTAATGTGATTTTCTACATTGGAAAATAGCTTTAACATATCGATTTCACTTAAAAAACCCAAACTGCCAAAAATGTTTAAAAACAAAAAGGATTGAAAATTACTAACCCTAACCCTCTGATGATGTCACCATGTCAGTATCATGGTCCATGACCCTCAGCAGCTGAAAAGAAAAATGAAAAGGAAAGTATGGCTCTTGGATCCAAACAGGATGACTATTCCTGCTTCAAGTTAGTACAATGTGTGAACCCAATCAACTCAATAAACAATAGTTAAAATTCATAGCTTAACTAGATATATGAATCCAGCCATCTCCCACAATAGGAATTGATTTGGAGCATTACTGAGTATATTGGTTTAAATACATTTAAGGTAGGGAAAATATATCTCTCCCTCCACCCCCATCTTTTTTTATGTACCTTTGTTCTTTTTTGTCCTTGCTCTTAGGAGGAAGGAAGTGGGATCTCTGTGTCCTCGTCATCTTTCAGCTGGGAGTTAATGAAGCCTTTTTTTTTTTTTTCAATTTTAGCTCTAGCCAGTTTTCCCCCTTTTCCTAGCTGATTTTAAATAATATAATCGGGCATACTTCAGTAACACATTGGGATGAAAAGAATGGACTGAACTTGAAAGCTATTATTTGGTCCTCTTACAGTTCTGTTCCAGTTATTGTATTATATGAGTTTGCTATTGATTTTATTTTTTCCAGTTCATAAGGTGATTAAAAATATTTGGGTTCTGCTGGGGGAAAAAAAAAGTTTGATTCCAATTATTATGCAAAACTAACATGTGGGATTATCCCTATTTAAAAATTCTGGAAAAAGATTTTTTTTGTGGTGGTGGTGGTGTAAGAACTTGGGCTGAGAATAAGATTACTAGCAAGCAAGTAAACGATTAAAAAAACTCTTGAAGTTTTACAAAAGAAATTTATTATTTATTTATTATCTAGCGTATGATAAGAACATGACAAACTACAAAAGGAATGTAACTTACCTAATACAGCCAAAAAACAATGCAGGTAGATCTTGGTTAATGAGGCAATTGGAACCCGAATTACCATTAAATGATGCAGTAAAGCATGAAGTGTCACATGACAACACTGCTTAGTGATGGCAATTCCAGCATTCCCATAATTATTCCCATAATTAAGTGAATCACTACAGGTCATTAAGTGAGGACGTTATGTGGTGACCATCTGCAACCTCCTGCTGCTTCCCCACTGATTTTGCTTGTCAGAAGCTGGCAAGGAAGATTGTAGATGGGGACCACGAGGCTGTAGGATGCTGCAATATTGTAATTGTGAGCCGGGTGCCAAGCACCCAGACCTCAATTATGTGACTGCAGGGACACTGCACTGGTCAAAGCTCCAAGGACCAGTAAGCAGTGGTGGGATTCAGCCGGTTCGCAGCACTTTGGCAGAACCAGTAGCTAATTTTTTGTTGCCCAGGCCCAGAATGGACTTCTGGAAGCGGCATCCACACAGAGAACCGGTTGTTCACATATTTGAATCCCACCACTGCCAGTAAGTACTACTAATTCAGGGACATCTCAAATCTGAATGGTCATTGAACAGGTGGTTGTTAAGTGAGGAGCAGCTGTATACACAACCACTTTTGGTTTCATTGTTTGACCCTGATGCCTCAGCAGATTCTAAAATTCCAATATATATTGGGAAAAAGCATTTATAGAGACTTAATCAACAATTTATTATTAGCAAATGTGAATAAAAATACATTTGGATAACATACAAGAAATATGGCAGAGAGTTGCAATAATTTTAAATACATTATACACAATTTAAAATTAATTTAATTCAGCAAAAATAATATGTTAGGCTTATTGAACTCCCCAAAAGTTGCTAAAAATGTTTGGCTGTTATCCATTTTATACTAGAGATGCAATACTTTTGAAGTTATTTTAACGCATACATTGTATTCATGTCCACTATAGGTAGTCCTCAACTTACAACCATCATGTCCATTGCTAAGCAAGGAAGTTCTTAAGTGAGTTTTGCCCCATTTTACGACCCTTTTTGCCACAATTAAGTGAATCACTGCAGTTGTTAAGTAAATCACAGCACTGTTAAGTGAATCCAGCTTCCCCATTGATTTTGCTTGTCAGAAGATGGCTGGGAAGGTTACAAATGGTGGTCCCAGGACAGTGCAACTTTCATAAATACATGCCAGTTGCCAAACGTCTGAAATTTGATCACGTGATCCTGGGGATGCTACAATGGTCATAAGTGTGAAAAATGGACATGTCATTTTTTCAGTGCCATTGTAATTTCAAATGGCCACTAAATGAATGGTTCTAAGTCAAAGACTACCTGTAATTGTCTGTGGCGATTCTCACTCATCCAGGTCAAGGTTGTCCCAAAAGGGCTTTTTCAGGAGGCAACTGGACTTGCTTGTTTTTCTTTGAAGACATTTCGCTTCTCATCGAAGAAGCTTCTTCCCCACCATCCAGTCAGAGCTGAAGAAGCTTCTTGGATGAGAAGCAAAACATCTTCAAAGAAAAACAAGGAAGTCCAGTTGCCTCCTGAAAAAGCACCTTTGGGACTACCTGTAATTGGTTAAATACTAATACTATGCTGAACCAAGTTCTAGGCAGGAAAGTAATGTTAAAAAATGTCAGTGAGTTAAAGCAGAGGTCCCCAACCTTTTGGGCACCAGGGACCCGTTCCGTGGAGAGAGGTTTTTCCGCAGACTGGAGAGTGTGTGGTTTTGTGTGCTGCCTGCATCCCACAGATGGGGCTTTGCTTGTTTATGCATGCCACAGACCGGTACTGGTCCACGGACCGTGGGTTGGGGACCCCTGACTTAAAGTATATTCTGAGAAACTGGAATTTAACAATTTATGAAGACCTCTGGATAAATTGTGTCTAGAATGCTACAAAAGTAATGACTATATTCATCTGAAAAGATGTTTGTGTACCAAATTCTAAATGTTGTTTCAGTGAAATATAGAATAGAATAGAGCTGGAAGGGACCTGGGAGGTCCTCTAGTCCAGCCCCCTGCTCAAGCAGGAGTACCTATACCATTTCAGACAAGTGACTGTCCATTCTCTTCTTAAAAACCTCCAGTGATGGAGCACCCATGATTTCCAAAGGCAAGCTATTCCACTGGTTAATTGTCCTCACTATTGGGAAGTTTCTCCTTAATTCCAGGTTGCTTCTCTCTTTGGTCAGTTTCCAACCATTGTTTCTTGTCCTGCCCCCTGCTGCTTTGGAGAATAATTTGACCCCCTCTTCTTTGTGGCAGCCCCTCAAATACTGGAATACTGCTATCATGTCACCCCTATTACTTCTTTTCTTTAGACTAGCCAAACCCAAGTCCTGCAGCCGTTCTTCTTATGTTTTAGTCTCCAGGCCTTTGATCATCTTAGTTGCTCTTCTCTGAACTTTTTCCAAAGTCTCAACATCTTTTTTGTAGTATGATGACCAAAATTGGTTGCAGTATTCCAGGTGTGGTCTTACTAGGGTTTTATAAAGCGGTACTAATACTTTGCGTGATCTTGATTCTATGCCTCTGTTTATACAACCCAGGATTGTATTAGCTTTTTGGCTGCTGCTGCACACTTCTGGCTCATAGTCAAGTGATCATCCACTAGGACTCCAAGGTGCCTCTCACAGTTGCTGTTTTTGAGCCAGTTCTTGCCTAATCTGTAATTGTACCTTTGATTTTTCCTGCTTAAATGTAAAACTTTGCTTTTCTCCACATTAAAATTCATTTTGTTGGATAGGACCCATTGTTCAAGTTTGTCAAGACCTTTTTGGATCCTGAGCTAGTCTTCTGGGGTGTTGGCTATTCCTGCCAGTTTAGTGTCATCTGCAAATTTGATGAATTCCCCTTCTATTCCCTCATCTAAGTCATTAATAAAGATATTGAAGAGTACTGGGCCTAAGACAGAGCCTTGTGGTACCCCCACTGCTTACTTCTCTCCATGTGGATGTAGTACCATTGAGGACTGAGTATGGTTTGTCAGCCAGCTACAGATCCATCTGATGGTATTGTTGTCTATCCCACCTTTTTCTAGCTTACAAGCAGCAGGTTGTGGTCTACTTTGTCAAATGCCTTACTAAAATCTAAGTATACTATGTCCACAGCGTTTCGCTGGTCTACTAATTTAGTCACTTTATTAAAGAATGAAATAAGATTGGTTTGGCATGATCTATTTTTAACAAACCCATGTTGGCTACTGGTTATAACTTTGTTTGCTTCTACTTGCTCGCAGATCTGTTTTTTTATTATCTTTTCCAGGATCTTCGCAGGTATTGATGTTAGACTGATTGATCTGTAGTTTCCTGGGTCTATTTTTTTTCCTTTTTTGAAGATGGGAATCACATCAGCCCTTTTCCAATCCTCAGGTACTTCCCCGGTGCTCCAGGATTTTTGAAAGATATGGTGCAATGGTTCTGAGATAACATCTGCCAGCTCCTTCAGAATTCTGGGATGTAATCTGTCGGGTCCTGGTGATTTATATTCGTCAAGATCAGATAGGTGTTCTCTTACCATTTTCTTGCTTATTTTATTTTTTGTTTCTAGTTTGTCTTTTGCAGTAGTTTTTTTGGTATGTTGGACTATAATTTCTTATTGTGTGAAGACTGATGCAAAGAATGAGTTAAGCAGTTCTGCTTTCTCCCTACTGCCTGTTACTTCCTTGCCATCTTCTCTGTTTAGTGGACCTACAGTTTCCTTGACTTTTTTCTTCTTATTAATATGTTGAAAAAAACTTTTTTTATTGTCCTTGATTTCTGTTGCAAGTCTTCATTCATTCTGAGCTTTTGCTTTCCTGACTTCATCTTTGCATATTCTGGCTGTCTGCTGATAATCAGCCTTAGTTATGTGTCCCTCTTTCCATTTTTTGTACTTCTCCTTTTTGTCTTGCAGAGAGAGCTTTGTGCAGAGAGAGAGAGCTTTGTGCAGCCATGCTGGTTTCTTCTTGAATTTCTTGTTTTTCTTTTTCAGTGGTATTGTGCTGGACTGAGCTTTTAGGATCATATTTTTCAGAGTTTCCCACGCTTCTTGCGTTGTTTTCCCTTTAGGATTTTCATCTATGGAATCTTTCTTAGGTTCTCTCTGAGTTTGTTAAAATTAGCTCTTTTGAAGTTTAGGACTCTGGTTGGATTATTTTCTATTGCTTGTGTTTGCATTATATTGAATTTCAGCATGACGCAGTCACTTTCACCCAAGTTTCCGGCAACTTCAACTCCCTCTATCACTTCTTCTTGATTAGTAAGGATTAGGTCCAGGATAGCTTTACTTCTAATTCCCTCCTCCACCTTTTGGATGATAAAGTTGTCAGCTAGGTTGGTTAAGAATCTGTTTGATCTCCCACTCACTGCAGAGTTTGTCTCCCAGTTGATATCTGGATAGTTGAAGTCTCCCATTACTATTGTGGTATGCTTCCTACATATGTTTGTTAACTGGTTGGCAAAGAGTTCATCTATTTCTTCTGGTTGGTTGGTTGGCCTATAATATGTCAAACTCAGCCCTTGAACAATTTTTGTTTCAACAGAGACAAGATCAGACCAGATGATTCTATATGGTCTATGTTTACCTTTAAATTTTAATGATTTGCATCAACACATTATTAAGACTCTTGAGTATAAAAGAAGTAGAACCTCAAAATTTTGGAGTTCTTTTCACTCTGCTTTTAACTTTTGATTTCTTCTATATATTTCTTCTTTTGCTTTTTTTTATCTCCTTTTTTCATCCACTTAGTTCATTAGTCTTTTTCTTTCATTTATGAAGGATTTCCTATAATAGTGTTATACAGAATTATAGTTTATATGTAAGGAGGAGAGGATCAATTTATTTTCCAAAGCATCAGAGGGCAGGACAAGTAACAATGGATGGAAACTAATCAAGGAGAGAAGCGACCTGGAATTAAGGAAAAACTTCCTAACAGTGAGAACAATTAACCAGTGGAACAGCTTGCCTTCAGAAGTTGTAGCTGCTCCATCACTGGAGGTTTTTAAGAAGAGACTGGACAGTCACTTGTCTGAAATGGTATAGGGTCTCCTGCTCGAGCAGGGTGTTGGACTAGAAGACCTCAAAGGTCCCTTCCAGCCCTATTCTGATTGATTGATTATCCCATGCTATCAATTGTAATGTCCTTATAAGATCTAATAAAAAAGTAAAGAAAACAAATATTAAGAACATGAAAGAACAACTTTGGCAGACCAAGGATTGCACATGATCTTTGACTGATCTACCATAATCAATTTCTGAAAAGTGGACAAAAAATAGAAAAAAATATGACAATTTTAAAAATTAATTTAAATTAAACTAGTTATTATGATTAGTCTTGGTGTGTTTAATATTTTTTATTTCCACCATATTAAAAATATAATTCATCTCAAAATTTTGGAGAGATCTTTGGGGATGTACCCAAGATTTTATGAAGACTGCAGGTTTTACACCATCAACCTATCTCCAACTGAAGTTTGACCATGCCACTTGAATTCTTGTAATATAGGCCAAGATCTAAATAAAGCCCCAGAATTGATAAGAGTCTTGTAGACCAGAGATGACAATATCAGGTTAGATTAATAAATATGTTGGTTGAAGGGATTTTTTTTTCTTCCTAGCATTTTCCCACAAGTGCAGAGTCTGTTTTTTTTCCTTTCTTTTCTTTTTTTAAAAAAGACAGGACAGGATATGACCAACCAGCTTGCCTCCTAAGCCTCATATCATGGATTAAAAGAGAGTGAGTGACTGACTCAAAGTCACCTGCTTTCTATGCCTGGTGCCTTACTCACTAGACCAAACTGCCTGAAGTGAATATAAGAGCCAGTTAGGCCTAAAGGGTAGGGCACCAGGCTAGAAGCCAAGAGACTGTACGTTCTAGTACCACCTTAGTCATGAAATTTGTCTGGATGACTTTGGGCCAGGCCTCTCTCTCAGCTCAAGTCACTTCAAAAGGTTGTTACTGTGGGGAAAATAGGAGGAGGAAGGAGTATTGTGTATGTCCACCGCTTTGAGTTATTTATAAAAACAAAGCTGGAATAAACAAACAAATCATAATTTTAAAAAGTACTTCAAGGCATCAGACTTCTAAAAAGAGAAAGAAAAATAGTAATGCAGTTTACTTACCATCTGTGTGGACTCCCACAATCAGATAATCTCCCATTGCACGAGCTTGTCGCAACTGGTTGGAGTGTCCATAATGTACCATATCATAGCTACAAAGAAACAAACAAAACAAAAAGTAACAAAGGGAACTTCTATAAAGGCAGGTTAATGCTTGTTTTCACAAGATTCCACCATTAGCATACATAGAACATCACAGTCCCACAAAACAAAGAATTTACTCAGCTGTACCATCAATATTGCTTTTTAGTGGTGCCTACAGAATTGGAAGCTTTTAGTATCTGCCCCTTTTGTACAGTATCAAGAAGCACATACAAAAAGAGTGGAGCTTGCATTGCAATAGTGAAGCTCTTCCATCATTCCCTTCTTTTGCTCCCCTTACTTCACGCACACCTACTCACAAGCAGCAAATTGTAAATATGTTTCCAATTAGGTTACTGGACATTTATCCATTACTCCTGTTTTTTCCTGTTATTTTCATTCCTCTGCACTTCAAATTTTGACTTCAGGTATATCCATAACACCAATAATAGTAATAATAGTAATAATAGTGATAATAGTAATAGTAATAGTAATAGTAGTAGTAATAATAATAATAATAATAATAATAACAATAATAATAATAATAATAATAATGCATTCTAGATTTCTAATAAATGGAAAGTATGTATATTATCAATAAATTTAGATATACTTTTACAGTATTCCCAAAGAGCCACAAGTAAAAAGTCCAAATATATTTAGAATTTGAAAATATTTTTCTGACCTGAAAGGAAAATTAAAATTGTGATAAGCGCAGAAATTCTCGTTATCTCTGCTGCATCAGTAATATATTGAACTGAAGCATTAGAGGCATTAGAGAGGGGGTGCTTGTCTTCTTATTCAGGGATAAAAGGAGATTACTAAAGAAAGAGTAGAGTGAATGGGGAATGGCCAATCACCTTTTCAGCTATCAGGAACTCTGAGAAAAGAAAATTAAGCAAAAAAACCCCTCAAAATACTTAATATTTTGTATTCACTTTTCAAACTCAATAGATATTGGACTCATTCCTTGTACTGGTAATTGTATGTTCATAACACTCTGGCAGAGAGAGAGAGAGAGAGAGAGAGAGAGAGAGAGAGAGAGAGAGAGAGAGAGAGAGAGAGAGAGATGTGTAGGTGGAATCTCTCTCTGCCACAGCTGGATCCTGCTATCTCTCTCCTTTCCTAACCACAAAAAGGATCAGTTCAACCAACAAACCCTGGAAAGCAAGGGGGTTTGGCCAGAGTTCAGGACCTTTTGAGAAAGAGAAGAGAAAGTGTGTGGGAAGTGATTGAAGGGAAATGAGAGGTTCACTCCTGGGCAACTACCTAAGGATTGCTGAGCAGAGCCCTATCCTGGGAAGAGTTGCCTGTACTCTGATTAATTTCAGCGGACAGAGTCCTCACAGGCCATTTGCCTGAAAACCGTAAGGTGGCAGATCATAGGTTGGAAGGTACCTTCACCTGCTGGGGGTGGTGTAGTACCACAGGGCGGTGTAGTACCGCGGATTGCGAGGGACCCAAGAGAAAGCCTTGGAGTCTTATTGAGGACGGTGTGAAAAAGCATGGGAGGCTCAGGATCAAGGGATCCACCGAGGTCTCCTTTAGGGAGGCTAAAGGATGCCTGGGGCCGGGACTAATTGCCTGTCCAGGCAGGAATGAGTAAGAAGCGCGTGCACAAGTTATGTAGGAAATGGATTGTTCTCAGGGATGAAGTAGGAATTTTTTTTTGGCTAAATAAAGGTACTTAAAAGAAAAGAACATTGGTGTTTTTTCCCTTGTCCGTCTTCTATATAGCCATGTGATATGTTTGTTAAGATTTTTGCCCTCCCTAATTTGAGATTTATGGTGGGAATGACCAGGATATGAAAATCTAAGAGTTCTCTTTCCCTTGTCTTTGTGTGTGTATGTGTATCAAGTCTTTGTGTGCTAGCTAAATATAACTGTTAAATGTCTCTAATTCAAAGAGAAAAGAATTTAAAATTGTTAGGAAATAATGTTAAAATAAGCAAAGCAAAGAAAAATACCTTCACCCTAGTTTGCCTGACCAGCAAATCAGGGTGAAGAGAACTGTGTTCCCTTTTTTTTCCCCTTCCCTCTCTATGCTTTTAAGAACAGCCCAAAGTTATCAAGAGGGAATGTTTTAGATTCATTTGCAGGAAACGTTTCATTCTTGCATTTACTGTATGTGTTTAAATGGGTTTCATCTGTCTACTTAACATCTGCAATGTTAACCTTAATGTCTTTTCAAACCCTGTCAGCAAGCTATCCACCTCCCCCATTCCACATCTCCATTTCTTATCCTCTGTTCTCCATTCCTCATGTCTGACCAGCAATGCCTCTTCTGGGAGAGTCACTCACAAAAGGGGGACGGGGCCCTGTTGTCTTATCTTTCAGCCCTGCACAGATGATCCCCACAATCTTTGGAAAAAGAGCACACTGACCCAGACACTGCCTCCAGAGGAGACCCTCCATTCATTTGAGTCAGAGAATTGGGTTTGGATCCAGCCATCCACTAGAAAGTCACCATGCAAACAGAGTGGAACAGATCTTCCCAGGTCCTACATCACCCAGATGTCAGTGAAAGCTGCAGAGAAAAGAAGGACTCCTGGATCCATTGGCCCCCACATAAAGCCTCAGAAGACAACTGGAAAGACTATGGGGGGAGGGCAGAAACTCATTGTAAGGTTTTCTTTCTTGCCTCATTTATGTTGTAATTAGCCAGTTGAATGGATTTATGGAGGGATGGCATTTGGGAATGGTTGGCACAGCAAGTACTGAACACCTTGGACTTCTGCCTGGTGGGAGGGAAATTTGTCCAGGATGTTTCTATTACCTGTTTTGTATTAGTAGCTACACACACACACACACCATTCAGAATCACACTGAGGCTATCCTCATGTAAAGTTCCCCAGGCTGGTTCTTGCTCTGTGGCAAGAATGCATATCTTGAATGCATATCTTCCTGCAAATTCCATGGGAGGGGGAACCATGCCCCCTCAGGAGATTTACAATTCTATGCTCTTACTGAGGAGGTAGCAGGAAAGAGATCTCCAAACCCAAGATCTGAATATGTTGCACTGGTGGACTCATAGTGGGAGTCCTAGGGATCACTGTGTGCAATTTAAGAAATATTAATAGCCTGGCTTGCACACTGGCTAACCTCAATTTGACATCACAAACCTGGATGCATAAACTAAGAGCTAAGGCAGGAAACAACCCTTGAAAAGGGCAGCCAGTAATTATTTACTAAGGCAAAACATGGCTGTGAAGAATTTTGGAGGCATGTGCTTCAAAACCCTGACTGGAAGCTCACAGGAAGTGACATCAATCATCTAAAAAGGATTGGCACAGAATACTGGACACCATAAATTTCTTTTCCACCTAACGGAACTTTTGCCCTGGCTTCTAGAACTTCATGGGATGAAGGCTCCCCTTTTGGGAGCCACTGCAGGGATCCTTTACTGCTGCTTCTATCAGTATCTTCCCCTTTGTATTAATAGTTTAAAAGCTTGTTTCCCCGCATCCTGGAAACCCCCCCCCCCATAGAAGCACCCATCAAGTCTCCCTGATCAGATCAATTCTTAATCTTGTGCCAGTAAAAGTGTGTCACCCACACTTATATGGCACAAAGGGGGGATTGTTGAAAGTCAGCACCCACCCACCCTCCTAGAGAAGGACATGTTTTGGGGGATATTAAAAAAAAGGCAGAATATTATATTTCCCCAAAGGAATAATGGAGAAAAATCTTAGGCAGAAACCAACCCCCAGTCTCCTTCCCCCAAGCAGACCAGCTTTTAGAAATGCAGATTTGGTAATTCATTCAGGGAAACTGGTGCAGGAAAGCTGGAGCTGAGGGGATTATAAAAACAAAGACTCCAAGGAACATGACCTTTAGGACATAATAGGATTAACCCACCACCATTAGAATACCAAAAGAGCACACTCAAGCTCAGGTCAAAGTACATTGCACAGGAACAGGAACAACCTCAAATACAAAGCCCAAAGAAAGTATAAAAACCTACCCACTCCCAACTCCATTTTGTCAGCTCTCCCAGAATCTCATGCTGCTGTTCGTTCTGTTTTTCACTAAACTCCTTTCCAAACAGCTTCTATTTTATTCCCAGCTTGGAAGTGGACATGATTTTTCTTTCTACAATGCATCTTGAATCCTGTCACTTTTATATCCCCTGTACATTTTTCTGCTGTTTTTAAAACTTCGCTAATGAAAGTTATTGAAATTAGGTTTGCTCACATTTTTGGTTAGCTTAAAATTTAGCTCAAATAAAATCTGAGTTTCCACAATTACATTTCTCATTTAGCGCAGCTTCTCTGATAATGACAAGAAAGAGTAAATGGTGAAAACACTCTACAAATAAATTAATACAGGATATTTTATTTTGCTAAGATAACAGATTGTTTTTTTCCCGAACTAAAAACAAAAGTGTGTGAGTGGAAAGATAGATTACACATTAATAAAATAAGAATAGTTTCAGGAGAACTTCAATCCTTCACATTTAATTTGGCTGTAACTCAGATGTTAGCAAATACCAAGCAGTTTCTAATGGGGCCCACACCTATCATATGACAATTCAGAATGAGTCTTAGTGCCAGCATTCCCAGGAGTTATCTTCCAGGAGTCATATGACTTTAAATCCAGTTTCCATGACAACTTCTGGAACAGTTCCATGTCCATTTGTCCCCTTCCTCTGTAACCTAACTGGGATATTGCTGATATTAGCAGCATTTGCAAGACAAGTATTACAGGATGTTAATACTTGCACATGTTTATAATAAATACATTTTGTATGATGACCTCATTGCCAAATATATTTCCCTTCATCTTCCTGATACCATGAATATGTTGATTACTTCCCGTTGTTTGATTCTATTTTGTTCACCGTGTGACATTCTTCCAGGTAGTTTGTTTCCTTTCTAACTTTTTTTTACCAATACTAAAAGGTCCCTTAGACATTTGTCTAGCTCAATAATTTTTTGCAATAGATTTTTACTTCATCTGGAAACTCCATAGGATACTTCACTGAAACATGGGTAAACTGCCTGAATATCCCTACATTTACCATTATGATTTCAACTTGTTAGTAGATCTAGTATATGACCTTTTTTTCCAAATGGCACTCTACTCTTGACTTTATAATTTTAAATATTTCCTTTATGATGTTTTCAGGCAATAAATACTGAATGGTTTATATTATTCCTTTTTTTTCTTTAAAAACCCCCAGGAAATTGTTATGATGCTGCTGTTAAGAAACTCCATGGCTGTTGATATCTTTAATGAGTTATTGTTTCAGGCATTCCAACAAGTCCAACTGCAATATATTGCTATGCTTCAACTTAATGCAGAAGTTGTTTACTAGGATTTTTTTTTTAAAAAAAATGACTTTCCAGTCTAACTTACAGTCCTGAGAATAACCTGACTCTATTTAACATTCTCAAGTTCATCCAAGATTGGATAGGTGCTACCACCGTTATACTAATTTGGATAAGAAATGATGTCTATGAGCTTAAGATTAGCAAGAAATGAATAGCTGTTTGGTTAATTCAGAATGAAAGTAGGACTAACAAGATCAGGGCATTCCTCGGAAAACATGTTAGGGAACATTGAATACTTTTCCACCAAGGAGTTTATAAAAATGCCAAGAAGTCTACATTGCTAGGATTGTATTATAAACTATTACAAAGAAAAAAAAACCCTGCATAAATTACCATAACTTCAAAAAGTGGTAGTAATGAGGAGTAAATTTGTTTATGCATTAGATTTTTTGTAGTAATAATGTATATAAAATATTAAAATATTACTTCCAGAGATAACAATTATGATGGAATCAGTTCTAGAATCCAATGTGAATATGGAGATAAAATTGATTGGTGAACTTAACACAAAAAATTATTTCTCTAGTTAACTGTAGGCAACTACAGAATAATTCCATGAGGTACTCTCCATATTGAATTATCACTTCAGTATAATGGAACTTATGTACCACTTTATATGGCACTAAACTGGTGAAACTGCTGAATTATCTGATCATAAAGCAGGCTACAAATATGATCAGTAACCAAAGACTACAACAAATAGTTTGTTTAAACAATTGCTGTACAAAAGCAATAATTCTATTCCAACAGTATTTAACTAAGGTAGATTTTGTCTGTTGATTTCGAATTTAAATATCAATTGGGAAGACAACAGAAATAAAAGAGAATCATTTTGAAACTGGCTCACAGTCTTCATGTTATAAAGATAGCCATAGAAACTGCAATAATATAAAATGTTGAATTCCAAGAGTCATGTAGTTGACTTTATATATGTTTGACAGAAAAGAACAGGAAATACAGGATACTTCTACAAAGTTCTGGGAGAGCAATATTACTTCTTGCAATGGTTTACAATTATACCATCCCTACCCATTTACAAATACAATTTAGGCCAATTTTACCCATGGCAATAAAAGTTAATTTAGACCAGTGATAAAAATCATGAGTAGATAAAAGCAAATACTTTTTTGTGACTAAACATGGTAGCTTCCCAGAATGTTTAATAATCTCAAAGTATGCCTTTGTGGGCAACTCGTGTTTATAAGCCTATCTAAACTCCAAAGTCCTTTTGACAGTACAGGGAAGAGTACACCCAGTCCTTTCACACGGGTTAATTTGTTTATTAAAAGCTGACTGTTTCAGAAACAAGACAATCAGAAGATAAAGAGATATCCACATGAAGATATTAACCACAGCTACCAACCTACTACTGACACTGCTGCCAAATGCTTGGCTGTGGGATTGGCAGCCTTGAAGTCAGCTCATCTCAAAAATTCAGTTGATGCAAATGGCCTGCTTATTAATTTCTATTGCTTGCATACACATGCTCAGGCACATTACATATTCTGTCCTAATCACATCTGGCAGATAGAAACCTCAAGCATCCCCCCAAATGAAGTGGTGCCAAAAGACTCCACCAAAAATACTGAGGTCAAGTGACTCTTGCCAGAAGACGCAATTTCAGATGAGCTACACTACAGCAAACGCTTCCGTGATTCAACAGTATACTACACAGCCCCCCCCCCCCCCATCATAGCTTTACAGTAAATTTAGCTCTGGTTGAGTCTCCAAAAGATCTAGGCGCACCAATTTTGACCATAGCCCCGGATGAACCCTGAGAGCAAAAGAAACCCAGGCTGCACTTAAGACGGGAAGGAAATGCTCCAGGCCAGCGAGTCTGGCGGGGAGTAAGCACAGTAGCCGGGCACGGGGCTGATGAGAAACCTCGAAGAGCAGCCCTTCAACAGAAGCGGAAGCGTGAGGGGCGTTGCCATGGGGACCCATTTCGGCGCAGCAGTTAGTCGACGCCGCGGAGGAGAGACGCCTAGGCAGCGGTTGCCATAGGAATGCCGAGACAAGCTTCCCGACTACAAGGTCCATCTTTATGGACGGACACTCACCATCCGTCGCACCAGACGCGCACAGGCCGAGCGGTGGCGCTGAAAGGAGAGACGCCTCCGGCAGCTCCGTTCCGCAGCATCTTGAGCAGTCGAGTGCCGGACGGTCAGCTGCCGTCCCGACCCCGCCGCTGTCACTAGTCAGGACCTCCCCCGCCACGTGACCAGGGAGGAGCCGGAGCTGCCGAAAGCATCGCCGCGCTCGTTACGTTTCACCCCCCACCCGAAGGACCGCCCCTTTGAAAAGCCGCTCGGATTGAAAGGAGGCGCTGGGCGGGCAAGAGAGGGTGGCTGGACTGATCGGCCCGGCGATCGTCCGGACTGGAGATATTCGCGCGTTTCTGCCGTCCAGGCCCGCAATTTATTGGAGGATGGGGGATTTCCGTCAACCCCATTTCACTCTTCTTTTCTGCATGTGGCCTTTTGAAGACATAACTTTTTTTTTTTTTTTGCACAATTATTACACCTAGCAACCATTCGTGTTTCAGTGATAGTTGAAACATTTCCATGGTGCATAACACATTCTAAAATGAAAAAGTCAGCAGGGTTGCAGATCTACAACTGATATGTTATTTCCAGTTCTAATTTAGTAATAGAGTGCTGCTCAAGGCAGCTTTTATATAGAAATTGCTGACCTAAATGAGTGCTGGAATACGGGTAGTTCTCGACTTAAACAATAGTTCCTTTAGTGACCGTTCAAAGTTACAACAACACTGAAAAGAGTGACTTACGATCGCTTTTCACACTTATGACTGTTGCAGCATCCCCATGGTCACATGATCAACATTCAGATGCTTGGCCACTGGTTCATATTTATGACGGTTGCAGTGTGCTGGGATCATGTGATCAGCTTTTGCAACTTTCTGACAAGCAAAGTCAATGGGAAGTCCAGATAAAATAACCATGTTACTAACTTAAATCAATGGTTCACTTAACTGTGGTAAGAAAATTCATAAAATGGGGCAAAACTCACTTAACGAATGTTTCACTTAACATTTGTTGTTTGGGCTCAATTGTGGTCATAACTCAAGGACTACCTTTACGGTATCTACAGCAAAACCAAAAGAACCATGTTCAAATAACTGCCAGCAGCCATTTATAATAATTTTATTAATAATTGTTAATTGGGCAGCCCTGAGTATTAAATGCCAACCTCCCCTTAGACGGCAGAAACCCAAGCTAGGCTTTGGTCCTTGTCAGGTAATTATAAAAAATCTCTATGAAAATAGCAGCTGTGTTTTTTCCAGTTAGCCCAGTAATCCTGATGAATTTTAGTGCAGATGTCATTTCTTGCCCTGATTTTAGCAACTATAGTTGGTCCTCAAGATCTTTTTTTTTTTTTTTTTAATTGTTATCAAGAGTTCTTTTTCCTCTTTGTGCCTTTTGCACAGCCTCTGCCGAACCAGCCACCGGAGGGAGGATCTGGATGCAGCTGTTGTTCCTCTCCCAGTTGTACTTCATGAAGACTTGCTGGTGGAGCCACGGGTTTTCGGCTATGACTGCTTTCTTCTTCAGGTTGCAAAGGAACAGCCAGAGAAAAGATGGGATCTTTAATTCTACAGACAAACATGATAATATGTAATGTTAATTTACACAGCTACTTGAACCAAAGTAGCAGCTTACATTTTGAACTACTGTGCCAAATATATTCAACTACAGTAGGATTTGGACCACACCATCTTCCTTACAACTTTGGATGACAAATCCTGCCTCCAAATAAATCAAATGTAAGTTATATTATTAAGGGCATTTGACAGTTCATGACACTAACCAAGTCTGACACTGAACAAGTTTGGTTCTCACTGACCTATCATAGGAAAGAATGGGAAGTCCCAACTCATCCATCAGCAACTTCATCACATCATCACATCTTCCATGAAGTTTTAGGACTGCGAGATCATCCTTTGGTGTCCACTGCAAATACAGATTGAGGTTGGATTAGTTTCCTCAAAGACGAACAGTTTGGGAGTGATATAACATTGCTACTCTTCAGATTCAGACAGACATAAGTTTTATTTTTTTATTGCAGGGCTGGTAAAACATTTGTAGCCCTTATAAAAGAAATGACATTCCAATAGTTAGTTAAGAAAAAAATACTTTCTCTTTAGTTTGAATATGTGGCATCTAATAAAATTATCTTTCAAAGTGTAAGTCAGAATACAATGGGAAGCTTTTGGAATACTAAGAAAGAGGCATAATTAGCTCACATTCCAACCATCACTGCATTATCACTGGATAGAAATAGAGAAGCCAACCCAGCATTTAAGAGGAAACAAGTGTCTAAAGGTTATCAAGCTAGGACATACATTTCCGAGTATAGCTGAATGCCATTCAGATTCTACTCACATTATGTTAAGAGTCATTATCATAGAAATCTTACCCTAAGAACAGACAAAACTAAGCAAACAATTGCTCCACATAGCTATATTCCACTTATTTTAATTGACAAAACTCCAAAGGTCCACACATGCTTTCTGCTCAAGAACAATTTATTTATTCTTGGTATACAGTAGTGGGAACAGTCTATGACCTTCTGCATATATTGGTCCTTTCAAAAGTATATAAAACCAAATGATGTAAGCATATGCATCTGTATATTATGGTCTCACCTGGAGATTTACAATATAGAGTTTAGGGCGATGTCTGGGTGGTTTACTCATGCACCATAAATGTGGATACTTTTTCAAAACCTGTTGGAAAAAGGACAATAACACAGCATATGTTACTGCTAAAAGGTGAATGTATCTCCTAATTTTCAGATATATGACACCATGATATATCTAAATTTATATAAGGAGACTTCCTCCAATGCATATTTGCAGATTTCTCAGAAAGCAAAAGGAAAGTGGGGCAATAAGAACAATTACCTGCTAATGAACCTATTATTCTGGGATTCAGGGTTACCAAGACATCTACAGGACTTTTTTTTTTTTTTTAAAGAAAAAATTACTTCTGGACTAAGTAACATGCACATGTGCAATATTCCAAGAACACGACAACATACAATCTTATGCTAGAACCCAAATGTTATTATCTCAGATTCAAGGGGAAAATTTTAAAGTCAGAATACCTGAAAGAAATGTTCTTACTAATTCCAGTTCCTACCATTACAACTATAGCTAACAATGTTAAGTCTATATAAGTTTATTTTAAAAGATATCCGCTAATGTTTAACAGAGATTACTGGTAGGAAAATATGTGTAGAATTACAGCCTCAGTTAATGGAAAACTAAAATGCTGCCCAAGGTATCAGGAACTCTTCTCTTTAAAAATGATATACCAAGGTGCATCATGTTTAAAGGTGAGAAAGAAACTGAGAGAAGGAGCAGATCACAGTTACCTTGTGGTCCTACTTAGCAAGTGCCAGTTGTTGAGATTCTTATGAAGAACTTTGGATTCATATTTAATATATTAAAATTCTGGAGATAAGAGTCCCCAGATATTTTGAGAAACTTATCTTGGGAAAGTATTGGGTTGGAGGAAAGTGATCTTAGGGTGATTCAGTATAGCTTTTATGTTCTTAAACACAAAAATATTCTCAAAGTCTGTAATTTATAAATCAAACCTTATGTGTAAAAGTTTCTAAACATGCACTTTAGCTTTGAAAAAAAGTAATAAATTAGTGTCCAATTGGACATTTATTGAAGTAGACCATACCTACTTTAATAGGAATTTTAACTACAAGAGTAGGCAATTCTTAAACCCTTTCTGGTCTTGTACTGAACTAAACAGTCTGCTCAAAATGTTTCACAAAGAGCATATTTACTTGATGCTCTTGGCTACTTTCTTAGTGAAAAAGGGAGCAAGTGATCTCAGAATAGTATTGTACTAATACAAGCAAAAACCCAAACCTGTCCTTTTCTACCGGGTTTAATCAAATCTGCTTTCTCAACACTTACAAGGGAACAATTTGAGAATCCTTTTCTTGATTTCTTTTTAGCAGTACCTGTTGCATGACATTTTATTTCCAGAAATAAGAAATAACAAACCAGCAGTTAAGGCATATTATTGTACTTGGAAACTACAGGTAGTCTTTGACCTACGACCACAATTGAGTCCAAAATTTCTATTGCTAAGCGAGTCATTTCGTTAAGTAAAGTTTGCCCCATTTCGTAAATGAATCACTGCAGTTGTTAAGTCAGTAACACAGTTGTTAAGTGAATCTGGCTTCCCCACTGAATCCAGGTGGGGAAGGTGGCAAAAGGTGATCAGGTGACCCCGGGACACGGCAATATGTCATAAATATGAGTCAGTTGCCAAGCATCTGAATTTTGATCACATAAACATGGGGACGCTGCGAAGGTCGTAAGTGTGAAAAATCATCTTAATTCACTTTTTTACACTTTTCTGTTGTAACTTTGAATGGTCACTAAGCAAATTGTTGTAAGTTGAGGACTACCTGTACTAAATTACTGTTTGTTTTTTTTAATGATCAGAGGAAATACTATCTTTTCCTTTTCAGATATAATTTTAGGAGCTTCATTTCTTGCCCAGTCCAGCTACTTCACAAACCTGTATTCATTAACTTTCAGTATATCTACAGAAATATATATCACTGATAAAAGGAAAAAGCTTAGCACATGAACTGATTGCTACTGTACTAAAAAGAATCTGCAAGATTATATTGAAGGGATAATAGGAAGGCAACTACAGGTAGTCCTTGACTTACAAGTTTGTTTAGTGACCGTTCAAAGTTACAACGGCACAAAAAAAAAGTAACTTATGATTGTTTTACACACACTGACAACCGTTGCAGCATCTCCATGGTCACGTGATCAAAATTCAGATGCTTGGCAGCTGGTTCATATTTATGACAGTTTCAGTGTCCCAGTGTCATGTGATCCCCTTTTGCGACCTTCTGACAAGCAAAGCCAATGGGGAAGCCAGATTCACTTAACAACCGTATTACTAACTTTAACACCTGCAGTGTTTCACTTAACAACTGTGGCAAGAGAGGTCGTAAAATGGGGCAAAACTCACTTAACTGCCTTGCTTAGCAACAGAAATTTTGAGCTCAGTTGTGGTCGTAAGTCGAGGACGACTGGTATGTATGTGGTTTCAGCAACTTCTATTTTTGCAAGCTAAATTTTGAAAACTACAAACTAAAATCTCAGTTACTTCATCATTTTCAGTATTTTTCCAAAAGCTTCCTATACGTAGTACAAAATAATACATCTTAAACCAGGGGTAGGCAACCTTGGCTCTCTTATGACTCGTGGACTTCAACTCCCAGAATTCCTGAGCCAGCCATGCTGAGGGGAAAGGGAGAGGTTTCCAAGCTGAGCCACGCTGGCTCAGGAATTCTGGGAGTTGAAGTCCACGAGTCATAAAAGAGCCAAGGTTGCCTACCCCTGTCTTAAACCATTAACACTTTTGCACTAATGTGCAAAGAAGATTATTTCTTTAATTTTACCTTCAAGCTAGACCCCAAGCAAAGGATCACATCTGCTTTGCTAGCAGCTTCTGTTGCTGCCTCCCAGTTCAAGGGCTGCTGTAAAATACCCTTCTCTCCAAAGTGTACAATTGTATCTCTCAGCTGTGCTCCACATTTATGGCATAATCTCCCAGTCTGGTGCCTATGCAAGGCTGTGCGCTCTGTCACATCAAATATCCGTACATATTCGCGATTGGGTGTGCAAGATGTGCAAACCTAGTTTGGGATGGAATCACAGAATTTATTAGCATTTTTCTTCTATGACAATGCACCAACTCTCTCTCTCTCCGAGCACTCGCCTCTATGTACATGTTTCCATGCAGCTCAGACAGGGCTTCTCGAGGAAGTCCACTGCGCAAGTGAAGCCCATCACAGTTTTGAGACACAACATGCTTCACCTAAAAAGAAAACAAAAATGGGGTGAAAACGGAAATTGTATCACAGACAGTAAAAGAAGATGTTTTCCTCTTTTCCTTTGTCCTTGATCAATCACATTCAGCAACAAAATTCTTATAATGTACAAAAAAACTTTTATCCTCTTTTTCTCACCACAGTAGTCCTTGACTTATGACAGCAATTAGGACTGAAATTTTCATCGCTAAGCTGTACAGTTGTAAACTGTGACCACATCACTTAGTGACAGCAATCCCTGCAGTCCTGGTTGTCATCATTCACTGAATCCCATGGTCATTAGGCAAGGCAACGTCCTGCCAGCTTCTCGTGACCAAAGTCAATGGGGAAGCCAGCAGGAAGTTGCAAATCCCAGACCCACCGGCAGGTAAGTGGTTGCTACTAGATGGCGGAAAAAGGAGGCACAGGCATGCAGAGGAGGGTGTGCATGGGGAGGGTGCACAAGGATGTCTGTGAGAGAGTCAGGGACAGTGCAGAAATGTGTGCATGAGAGGAGCCATGTGGGTTGAGGGTGTGTGAGGGGTTGCACAAGTGCAGAGAGGCTGGGGAAGGATGTCCCGATGGGGGAGATTTACCCCAGTGACCTGCAACCTTAATTTTCAAAAAATAGACTTGAGTTTCTGGTGGAAGTCAGCAGGGAAAACTGCAAATGGCGATTATGTGATCACAGGGAAGTTGGCAACCAGTTGTAATTGTGAATGGGTTGCCAAGCACTCAGGTCATGATATCGTGACTGTGAAGTCAAGAACTGGTTGTAACCTCCATTCATTCAGTGCAATCATAATTGCAAATGATCGCTGAATGAATGGCCGTAGGTCAAGGATGGCCTTTATGTGTTCTGTTGATTGGCAGGAGACAGTAAAATTGTTTTAAACTCACTAACTACCAGATTGGAAGTAGCTTACAGAGAATGGTAAAGATGGTTGCCCGATGGCTAATCAATCCTCCCTGATCAAGTTTCAGCATCAGGGCCTTAAGCCTATTTCAGGTCTGAGACAAGAGAAATGGAAGATTTAATGACTATGCTATTTGGATTCCCAGTGCAAGAATATGAGATGCAGAATGTTGCCTCCTGAAGAATTCCAAGGACCAGAAACTAATTTTCTGAAAATAGATAAAGCTATTAGCATGTCTTTAAGACAGGGGCCTTCAAACTTGGTCCTTTTATGACTTGTGGACTTCAACTCCCAGAATTCCTCAGCCAGGCACACTGGCTGAGGAATTCTGGGAGTTGAAGTCCACAAGTCATAAAAGGGCCAAGTTTGAAGACCCCTGTCTTAAAGAGAGTATGTATTACAGGGAATGCAAGTACTGCTGGGCCATGGACTGCCCTCCAAAAGTGGATAAGGCTACCGAGTTTTAAACTCTATGGTTACAAAGTTTAATGTACTTCTCTTCCACATCTTGAAAGTTTCCACTTCACTTCTATTCAAGTTTAAAAAGCATTTTAAAATTGTATGTGTGAAGTACATGAAAAATTACAGTGTAGCTTACTTCACTGATAACAGAAATTGCTTTGGCACTGAGATTCTGAGCTAAGCACTCAATCTTTAAGTGCTGAGATTCCTATGCAAGGAAACAATATGAGGAAAAATCATACTTTCTGTCAGGAGAAGATTTATATAAAAATAAGATTCAAAAGGAAAGTAATAACTGATAACGAACAGATTAAAAAATATTTTCACAATTTTTATTCTAATTTGTATAAGATGCAGGAGCTAGATAAGTCAAAATAGATGAATACTTGCTAAGACAAAACTTGCTGAAACTCTCACAAATTCAGAGACAATTTATGAATGACCCAATAACTATCTTTGAAATATCAGAAGCTATAAGAAAAATGAAATCAGACAAAGCCCCTGGCCCAGACGGATTTACAAGTCAATATTATAAATGTTTTGAAGATGAACTTCTTCAGCCATTAAAGGATGTAATGAATGATATATTACAGGGGGGAAAGATACCCCCAACTTGGACAGAAGCTAATATTGTGTTACTTCCGAAGGAGGGTCAGGATGCTATGATGATAAGGAATTATAGACCAATCTCATTATTAAATGAGGATTATAAATGATTCGCTGCAGTTTTGGCAGAAAGACTAAAGAAAGTTTTACAGGTATATATCCATGATGATCAAGCTGGCTTTCTGCCAAAATGACAGTTAAGAAATAATGTGAGAACTGCTTTGAATATTATTGAATATTTACAATATCATAATGAACAGGCAGCTTTAATATTCTTAGATGTTGAGAAGGCCTTTGACAACTTAAATTGGGTCTTTATGTTTAAAATCCTGGAAGAAATGGACTTTGGTGGGAATTTTATTCAAGGGGTCAAAGCCGTTTATACAGTACATCACAGCAAGCAAAAATTGTTATTAATGGTGATCTAACTAAGTCATGTGAAATTCAAGACAAGCGTTGTCTCCATTGCTGTTTATCCTGCTGTTGGAAGTTTTGAATAGAGATATCAGACAAGATGGGAAAATAAGAGGTATAAATGTTAAGAAGAAAGTTTATAAACTAAGGACCTTTGCTGATGATTTGGTGATATTTCTATAAGACCAAAAAAATAATATAGAACATTTGATGAGGAAATTAAACGAGTTTGGGTCGTTGGCTGGTTTTAAAATAAACAAGCAGAAAACATCAATGTTGATTAAGAATATGACCTCACAGGATGGTGATATACTAACTAAAAAGTCTGATTTTAGGGTTGAGAAAAAGGTGAAATATTTGGGGGTTATATTAACAAACACAAAATTGTTCAAAAATAATTATGAACCTCTCTGGAATGGCATTAAAAAAGATTTACCAAGATGGGACAAATTGAATTTATCATTACTGGGTAGAATCTTTGTAATCAAGATGAATGCTTTACCAAAGATGCTTTTCCTGTTTTAAATACTACCAATACTCGCAACTGATATTCCATTTAAACAATGGCAGAGGGATATTTCAAAGTTCATATGGTAGGAGAAAAAAACCCGAGAATCAGATATAGACTATTGCAAGATGCTAAGGAAAGAGGGGGGGTTGGGCCTACCTGATTTGAAATGGTACTTTGATGCATGTTGTTTGGTTTGGCTAAAAGAATGGGTGAACCTTCAGAATAAGAGGTTATTGGACCTAGAAGATCATGAATTAAGGTTTGGCTGGCATAGTTACTTATGGTATGATAAAGTTAAAGTAAATGTTGATTTTAACAATAATTTTGTTAGATGTGCCATTTTGAAAGTGGAACAAATGTAAAACAAGGTTCTCCACGAAGGTGCCACTTTGGGTTTCCCCACAAGAATCCTTTTTTAGAAAAGAGATGTTGATGAGGCCGAATTGGTGGACTTATGGTAAAATAATATATTTTAATTTGAGTGAGCCTACCTTCAATTCCAAGGAGAAGTTAGAATCAGAAGGTCATGTCTGCCATTGGTTTACATATATACAACTGAAAGATTTAAACTAGACAAAAAGAATCATGCGTTTAGCTTTGTTAAAAATGAATTGAAAATCCTACTGCGTGGCAGTGATGAACATATTATTGCTAAAGTTTATAAAATGTTATTGAATTTAAATCTGGAAAATGAACAAGTAAAGCACTGCATGATTCAGTGGGCAAGGAACTTTGGGTATAATGTAATGCTTGAACAATGGGAGAATATGTAGAATAAAGGATTAAAATTTACATTAAACTATAACTTAAAAGAAAATGTTTACAAGATGATGTATCATTGCTATTTAACACCAGATAAGTTATCAAGAATGTATAAAGGCATTTTAAATGAATGCTGAAAATGTAAATGTAAAGAAGGGACCTTTTATCATTTATGGTGGTTGTGTGATAAAGCAAAAAAATATTGGAGTAGGATTCATATGTGAATACAGAAAATTCTTAAAGTGAATATAGAACAAAAACCAGAGACTTTTATCTTGGGGCTAATGGACAAAGATGTAGAAATGTTTTTTGGAAACTTGATGTTATGCAGTATATGTTGACAGCAGCAAGATTACTCTACGCTCAGAAATGGAAGACCACATCGATCCCCACAATGGAGGAATGGTTGCAAAAACTGATGGAGCTAGCAGAGATGGCTAAATTGACTGTTTTGATTAAAGAAAAAAATACAAATACTTTTACTATTACATGGAAACCACTTCTGGACTTTGTGCTTGAGGTGGGAAAAAAATGAAATTTTGATGTTGGGCTTTACCGATAGATTTGTTGTTATCGAAATGGCTAGTTTATACTATTTTGTAAAAGTAAAAAATTGAGGTTTGATGTTGATATTCTATTTTACTGCACCAAAGGAAGTCAATGCCTTTTTTTTCTTTTTTCCCCTTCCCTTCCCCCACTTTTTTATTACCTTTCCCCTTCCCTATCCTTCTCACTATTTACTTTTGTATTTTCTTTGTATCGTTTACTATAAACTAATTAAATTTTAGAATCAGAAAAAAGGAAAGCAAACAGCAGAAAGAGAAGGCATGTAGTAGTGGAAACAGAAGAGGGACGAAGCAGGGAAAGAAAACAAGAAAAGCAGTGTAAAATGCTGGGAATGCCAGACCCTCTGCATGCCAGTTTGCACATTTATGATTTAGACCAGTGTTCCTCAACCTCAGTGACTTTAAGATGTACAGATATCAACCTCTATAATTCCCCAGCAAGCACTACAACCTGGTGAATTCTGGGTGTTGAAGTCCATACATCTTAAAACCGTCCAGGTTAAAAAAATATTGATTTAGACAGTGGTATCAACATATTCTATGTGTCTTCTCTTTTACAAAAACATCTAGAAATAATAATGTAGATACAACATGCAGCAAGCTTAAAAGTCACTGTAAGAATATGGCCTTAGAAGTGCAGGACTGAAAATCAAAGAGCTTACCAGTTTGTTCTTGTGCAAACAAGCAATGCTCATGTGGGTGAGTGTGGGCTCTGCTTCACTCAGATCGGTAGCCCTGATACAAGGGGGGAAAAAAGAAGTGTGAAAAGCGACACCCAGGATTCCAGTGTAACATAAGAAATGCTTTTGAACCGATTACCTGATACTTCTCCCTTTTTGCAGCATTGTCCAAACCCCATTTGGGCCTCTGTAGTCAGGAATTGAAGCTGCCTGTAAGGAGTCACAAAGAAAAAGAAACTCTACTGGTTTCATTTCAAGAATACATGGTCTTGCCTGTATTTATAAGCATCTCTACCTATTACTTCCACGCCATGAAATTACTGGATTGTTGTAAACACCCCGGAGTCACTTTTTGTGAGTTAGGTGGCTCTACAAATTTGACTAATAAAGTAAAAATTCAGTTATAAGAACCTTGATGACTTTAGAAGGAACACTGATACAACCTTACCGTACTTATGCCAGCTCCGGTATATACAATAAGATGTTTAGCTCCTCGGACAACAGCAGATAGCTTGCTGACTTTTCTCTTCAATTCGTCAGGCTCATCACACACCTAAAAAAAAAAAGAGTAAAAATCCCATATTTTCCAAAATGATAAAATCCACACATTTCTTTTCTTGCTTTTGTCCATCCTGTAATTGTACCCTTTACAATAAAACAAACTTAGCTCATCTAGTTGTGTTTCGTGCCTGGTTCGTCAGGGAAGGCCAGCATCAATCTTGCAAGTCGAAAAGCAGAAACTTCCTGCCCTCCACTTTTAACTGCTTGTTCCATTAGGATGAATCCTTCCTTAGTTTTTTTCTACGATTATTAAGTGACTGAGGGCTCCTGCCCCTCTCGCCTCATTGTTTCCTAGCAGGATCTCTTGTCCTCTTTCCTCGAGGTCTCCTATGCATTCCATTACCATAACTAATTTATTTGGAAAGCTTTTTAACATAATTTATATTATTTCACGCAGATACTGAATTTTACAATATCAAGAAGCCAAATTAGAAATTACATACTATTCTGAGTAAGCACTAGCTCTCCTACCATGTACTTATAAATCTACTTGGTGCCTCAATGAAACATGCAGGAACTGTTCATTAATACAGTATATTTATCTCTATTATCTCTGCCTTTAACTATTATATTTCTTCTTCAAAGTAGAAGACAAAAAATTAATTTCCAAAAAAGAGATACAGATAAACTAACTGGTTCCTTTTCTGTAAATTTGGCAGAAATCATATCTAGTTTTGTCTGTCAGCAAGGAAAACCACAAAATTCTCAACAAGCAAAGCCAGTTCAAAAGACAATTTGGGTTGTTTAAAGCCTATGAAGAGCAACCAGCTTAATTACAGAGGGTTAGATCTGCCCTTCCAGAAACAAAAGGCCTTCAGTTCACAACTGGAAATGAAATTCAGTGAAAATCTCTCCTGAAAGAAACTATAGAAGTAACTTCCATTGTTTGTTTGTTTTTTAATTTACAATAGTTTTCCTTGCTGATACTTACCTCATGAATAGCTTTTAAATGCTAAACAAAACTTCAGGAAAATCGTTCATGGAAATGGAAGAAATTGTATTCTCTTTAACCATGAGTGCAAACATCACACAGTGATTCATTCTCTGTGGCAGGTGATGTTTATATTAAACATGTAAAGATCAATTTATATTTGAAGCTTTTTGTATATCCATATACAGTGGGGCAAAAAAGTATTTAGTCAGCCACCAATTGTGCAAGTTCTCCCACTTAAAAAGATGAGAGAGGCCTGTAATTGTCATCATAGGTAGACCTCAACTATGAGAGACAAAATGAGAAAACAAATCCAGACAATCACATTGTCTGATTTGGAAAGAATTTATTTGCAAATTATGGTGGAAAATAAGTATTTGGTCACCTACAAACAAGCAAGATTTCTGGCTCTCACAGACCTGTAACTTCTTCTTTAAGAGGCTCCTCTGTCCTCCACTCATTACCTGTATTAATGGCACCTGTTTGAACTTGTTATCAGTATAAAAGACACCTGTCCACAACCTCAAACAGTCACACTCCAAACTCCACTATGGTGAAGACCAAAGAGCTGTCGAAGGACACCAGAAACAAAATTGTAGACCTGCACCAGGCTGGGAAGACTGAATCTGCAATAGGCAAGCAGCTTGGTGTGAAGAAATCAACTGTGGGAGCAATAATTAGAAAATGGAAGACATACAAGACCACTGATAATCTCCCTCGATCTGGGGCTCCACGCAAGATCTCACCCCGTGGGGTCAAAATGATCACAAGAACGGTGAGCAAAAATCCCAGAACCACACGGGGGGACCTAGTGAATGACCTGCAGAGAGCTGGGACCAACGTAACAAAGGCTACCATCAGTAACACACTACACCGCCAGGGACTCAGATCCTGCAGTGCCAGACGTGTCCCCCTGCTTAAGCCAGTACATGTCCGGGCCTGTCTGAAGTTTGCTAGAGAGCATTTGGATGATCCAGAAGAGGATTGGGAGAATGTCATATGGTCAGATGAAACCAAAGTAGAACTGTTTGGTAGAAACACAACTCGTCGTGTTTGGAGGACAGAGAATGCTGAGTTGCATCCAAAGAACACCATACCTACTGTGAAGCATGGGGGTGGCAACATCATGCTTTGGGGCTGTTTCTCTGCAAAGGGACCAGGACGACTGATCCATGTACAGGAAAGAATGAATGGGGCCATGTATCGTGAGATTTTGAGTGCAAACCTCCTTCCATCAGCAAGGGCATTGAAGATGAAACGTGGCTGGGTCTTTCAGCATGACAATGATCCCAAACACACCGCCCGGGCAACGAAGGAGTGGCTTCGTAAGAAGCATTTCAAGGTCCTGGAGTGGCCTAGCCAGTCTCCAGATCTCAACCCCATAGAAAACCTTTGGAGGGAGTTGAAAGTCCGTGTTGCCCAGCGACAGCCCCAAAACATCACTGCTCTAGAGGAGATGTGCATGGAGGAATGGGCCAACATACCAGCAACAGTGTGTGCCAACCTTGTGAAGACTTACAGAAAACGTTTGACCTCTGTCATTGCCAACAAAGGATATATAACAAAGTATTGAGATGAACTTTTGATATTGACCAAATACTTATTTTCCACCATAATTTGCAAATAAATTCTTTCCAAATCAGACAATGTGATTGTCTGGATTTGTTTTCTCATTTTGTCTCTCATAGTTGAGGTCTACCTATGATGACAATTACAGGCCTCTCTCATCTTTTTAAGTGGGAGAACTTGCACAATTGGTGGCTGACTAAATACTTTTTTGCCCCACTGTATAAACAAACTTGTTAATCATTAAAAAGCCAAACATCAAAAAACTGTAATAATGAAAAAGGTGTCCAAGCAGACCTTTAACAAAAATAAAAATGTAATCAGAAGTTTTTAAGATGCAGAAAATCAGTTAAATGATAAAAAATTTCTCACAAATTTTGGACAGTATAAAAAGCTGTGCGTGTTTATTTACAAAGAAAATTAGATAGTTAAATACTCCTGCTTTTTAAATTCAACCAATAGGTACTAGTGAAATATAAATATATTACTATTACTTTCCAGTAGTAGTTAACTTTAATTTATATGAAAAATATAGATAAGTGCTGTTATTTATCTTACCTTCCAAACACAGAAGTCTTACAGATGTGACAGATTTATTGTGTTACATGCTTTTTTCCTGCTAATTAAAATACTCTCCAGCAATTCTTGAATATACTACTGTATACTACTTAAATTCTAATTCTTGTAATTTTTAACTGGTTACAAGGGTAAAACGTTTTCAACCAAGGTACCTCAAGTGGGCTAACTTGCATCCAAAATCAAGGACCCATGAATCCTGTGAAATTGAAATTTGGCAAATTTTATAAAACATTTTATGACATAAAACAGTTTATGATATAATACAAAATGATTCTGTATTATGTCACAAACCATTCCCTGTGCTAATGTTTGACTGTGCTATACAGTTCAGCATGGGCTAGTTTCAAGGCAGATACATCTCTGGATGTATCCTGGCTTTTTCAGTGAAGGCTGTACATTAGAAGCCATTAGAAGCTCTGTCACTGCTGAAAGCATGGGGTCCTTAGTGCTCTCTGAGCTCGGTGGTCTTCTTGCAGACATTTCATTACCAAACTGAGTAATATCATCAGTGCAAGCACTAATGCACTGATTAGCCCTGATGATGTTAGCTAGCTTAGTAATGAAACATCTGCAAGAAAACCACCAAGTTCAGAGAGCACCAAGGACCCCACAATTTAAGCTCGAGCTATAAATATTCTCACTGTTGGAAGTATTGAAGAATCTGGCAAGGAAATATCTATGAAAGGATGACCTGGGGGTCATTTATTGTTTAGTGAAAAATTAAGCTTGCATGAAATTTACTGTCCCCATTGCCAATCCCTATCCTGCATCTAGAGACCAGAATTGTGCAGGCAATAGTTTTCTTCATGACACTGTATGAAGTGGAAATTTGACTTTGAAGGAACAGAATGGAAATTCTGTTTCTTCAAAGTCAAATTTGACACCTTTGAACTTTGACATTGGAAAAGATTTCTGAGAATACTGTGGACAGCCAAAAAAACAAACAAATGGATCATCAAGCAACTCAATCCAGCATTTTAATTTGAGGCACAAATGGCCAGGCTGAAATTATCATACTTTGGACACATTATGCAAAGATCTACTTTTCTACAGAATCCTATAATGCTGAGAAAAGGGGGAGGGGAAATGAAGATGTTAACCAGCCACAAGTCAAATGGATTCAGTTACAGCGGTGATGGGTGAACCATTGGACAACCTGAAGCACCACACAGGGATCAGATCCTCCTGGAGAAAATCTATGTGGTCACTAAGAGTTGACAACTACTTGAGGGCATATAATCAATTGGGCATATATTTCCCATCATTGCCAAACACCTAACTTTTTTTCATCCTAAATAGATGATAAAGCATAGCTAATTTTACACACCTTGAAGCTGATTTTAGATCTGGCAAAACAATTTTAACTCCTGTCTAGTTAAGGCCACTATCAAACTTGTCAACTGAGGATATTTAGAAAATATCATAGGCGGAGGAAAAAAACACGCTAGAGCTTGCTTGAGCCGTGGGGCAAGTGAGAACAAGCCCTCACGTCGACAGCACAGCTAAAAACGTACCCACCTCCTCTAGCCGGCGCCGCAGCCTCTCACGCTTCTTGCGAAGTCGCTCCAGATCCCGCACCATCTCTTGACATCCAGACAGAAGCATCGCCTCGTCGGCGCTCCGGTCAGCCGCTGGTTTGCGCAGGATTCGGGACACCTGGGTCGAACGAGGAAAAGAGCGAAAGAGAAGGGGAGGGCGTGTTGCCAAGCCGGCGCCTCGAGAAGCACCGCCCGCCTTGATTTCCGGCAACCCCGCAGTACCTGCCTCCGTTGCTCTCGCTGCTCTTCTTGACGGAGGAATTCAGCGCGAGCCGCCGCTTTCCGCTCCGAGCGACTTAAACTTCGACCGGCCGCCATCCCCTAACTAATTTCCGGGTTCCTATCGGCCGAAGCGGAGGGTTCGACTACTTCCGTTTCCGGTCGCTCGCAACGGACGACGCTCGGCGGCACCTGCTTGTTGCCCTGGGGACGCAAATGATGTTGGATGCTGTTGCCAGGCTCTTCGTTCCAAGATAGAAGCTTAGGACACAATTCTGCTACTTCCGGTTGGACTTGTCTTCCATTGTAGACAAACCTGCCGTTTCTATTACCTCCATCGAGAATTAGGGTCGAATTCCTGCTCCCTCCTCGTTTGGGAAAGTGCGCTCTCTTTCGGATTGGGGGTTTAAAAACGATGCTGGTGTGTACCGTAGGATAATTGCGCTGCTCCGGTCCCTCCTTCTCCGAGACCCCCTGAGCCGGAATGTGGTGGCCGCGTGTGAAATGCTATTGCGTGAACTCCAGCGCTGTTTTTCCGCATCAAACCAAATTCCATTATGGGCAATCCAGTCCTTCTGTAACGATACTTATCTTGGTTAGCCTATTCCCGTAACCAGAAACTATTGTCTACTGCTGCTGAACGTTACATAGGAATATAACGGGAAACAGATTGCTCGCAGCATTAACTATTGGAGAATGCGAATTAAACATTTTGTTGGTCTTGAGTAAGAAAAAGTGGAAGACTTGTTTTTCCTTTCAAAACCTAACGACCAAAGTCAACCATATCTTATTTAGTATATTTAAAATACCAAAGGAAAATTTGGCACAGTGAGAAAAACGCCTATTAGGGGAAAGTTTAAAACTACTCTTGGGCCTCTTAAGTTCTGCATAAGCTTTCATCAACCACTCCATTTTTGGTGTTGTCAATTAGTGTGCAAAAGCTTGTAATTTGATGTTTAAAGGACCTGGAGAGTTTGCTTGTTTTATTGCTGCATATTGTCATTCTCTTGGATTTATTACATGAAAACTTAAAGCTCTTACAGCAACAAGTTAACCTTCCATTGGTTGTATTAGGCAAAAAAGTGCATTTTTTGAAGTAAGCTTGCCAGTGGTCATGTTTGCACAATTTACTGAACCACAAGTTAGTCAACTGCATTTTAGCTTTATCTCAGCACTTTAGCTTTAGGGTGTTGGTTTGGGTTAATTGTGTTCAATGTCATGTGAATCCAGCAAATTAGGTTGAGTGAACCATGCCTAAATGTCATGTAAATGCATCCATTTTTAAATGCTGACTACTAGTTGTTCTTCCTCTTTTGTTAGAGGTATGTCCTTCCCATACTACATAGATCCAGATAATATCCAAATTCCTTTTTCTTTCTTCATCATACTAGGCTAAATATTTCTGATCTGTAGAGAACAAAAATGTTGCATTCTTACTACCAGAAACGGACAATGGTTCTTATAACTTTTTTATATTGCTTCAGATGCCCTTATTATGCATTTTGATGTAAAATGGAAGAGTGCTATTTGCCACACTATCTTAAAGTAGACCTTGCCTAGTTGAGTGCTGAAAGAGAAATCTGAAACTTCAGCACAGAAATGTTTTCTTGTATTAGTAGTTTGTTTTTGTAATTACAGGTTTCTTTCAAACAGGAACATAAATAATGTTGAGAATCATCAACAATGTTAGATAAAGGCACTGCTAAGAAATACATAATTAAGAAAAATTAGGTCACTACCTATAATTAACTATGCTATTATCGATAAACACAAACTTGTTCACTTTGTTCTTAAATCCTATACAGTATGTATTAGTCCAACTCCAACACATACCACAATAACCTGAATAATAGTGTAGTTTTAATATAACTGAATATTTTTAAAATATGCTATATAAAATCTAACCTGGCTACCTTATTTGGGTTGCAGAAAACTAAATAATCATTAGATGGCAGCAAATAGCTACCTCTTTGTTGTTTAGTGGCATTTGATGATGATAACCTTTATTGTCATTTTTTACTGTGGGCACATTGGCACACATTAAAAATGAAATTCTGTTGCCTGCTCTCAAATGTACACATAAATACACATATAAACATGCTATATACAACATATGTATATACCTACACCTTACATATAAATACATATAAATATTAATCACTGTCCATCTTGAATACATAGCGGAAAGTGGAAGTTGAGAGTTCACAAGTTTAATACTGTATGGAACAAAACTGACAGAATCTGGATGTTCTGCTTCTGATACCATGAAGCCTCTTCCCAGAAGGTAACAAGGAAAACATCTGGTGGTCCCTAGTGGTCATTTGGATTATTACAGCCCAGATATGTCAGTCCTAGTTAAAGAGCACAAGCCCAGAGATTTGCATATTTAAATGCATGATTTCAAGCTTTAAAATTTTTAAAGTACTGAAATAATCCAAAGACAGGGAGATTTATGCAAAGGAGAGTAACCTGATTTCAATAGAAAGCAATATGTGGTTTTCTGTACTAGAGTAGATAAAGACCAATGAAAATGCTATTTGAATCATATTTATCCATCGTGAAATATTGAATATAACTTATTCATTCTTGGAGGAAGAAGATGTCTAATTGAAATACAACCCTGAGGGAAATAATCTGGACAGTTTATAATAAAACAATCACACCAATGTTTTGAGCTGGAAAGGATTCCTGGGAAATTTCTAAATCCAAACAGGAAACTAACTTGATTTTTCAAGCAGCTGGGAGCAGATTATGTACACAATGCATGCAAGCAGTTAAATCTTAAAAGTTCCTGTCAGCAACAGAGAACAAGTTTAGCAACCCGAACTTGCTCAGTGATATCATAGGGGCCAGTCTCTTTAAAGATGTTTATTGGTCATATACAAAATAAAGAATGCTTCATATCAACAAACATACACTATATACATAAATAAATTAACAACACCTCCACTGGGGCTGTGGCAACAAATCCCCAACAGTTATCTACAGATTGAAAAAGGACAATAATTTAGCAATAAATACTGATTAATTACTTGGGTTCGACTGTTGTACAGGAGAGACCCAGGACATGACAGTATGCTTTTACACCCCTAACATATAGAATTCATCTCCAGTTGTATCAGCTTTGGAGACTGAATTTCTTATCAAAATGTTCCTCCCCGACCATTTAAACAAATATTTTAAAGCAGTAGTGAAATCATTTCAATTCATATTTTTAAGGACTATCTTCAACATTTGGAGGGTGGGGAGGAGCAGTCGTCAGTTCAGTTCATTAAGTACACCAAATATAATTTGTTTCTCCATAATATTCCAGTTTGACACAAGGATGTAATAAATTCAGAGCAAACCGCAGGTGAGGACAAGGGCAAGTAGCACTTGAAACTGCATGGGAATCCCAAACACCTTTGCATAGCCAGATAGTGACATATCTTTATTGGGAATCGGGAGACTCCTCACTCAACTGTGCAGTGCCTCTCATTCACGCAAGTGTCAGCTGCAAGCATCTAGAGCTCACATATACTGTATATCCGATCCGGAAGGGAAAGTAAGTTCTCACTACTTGGAAGAACCTGCCTGAAGCTCACAGCTAGACCACTGTGTGATCCTTTCTGCATAGGGAGGAGCAATCCTCTGTATGAGCAGTCACAGTTATTCACTGTTATATTACAGGAAACAGCAGCAGTGCTATTAAACCAGGAAGGAAAATTCCTGCACGTTAAATTATTTTACTAACAAAATACAGTTTGAGATATCAGAAAGAGGTGAAAGGCAAGTTGTCAAAAAGTGCTTCTATCTTCACTGGCACAGAAGACAAGGGTTACCACTGGAGCACACTACCAGTCCGAGTGAAAATAATATACAGATATGCCAGCTCTGCTTACTGCTAGATTATAGTGAAATGCTATCCTACTTTTTTGGGACGTGTCAGTGTACAGCAGATGCAAAAACTTGGATCAATGACACAAGGAAGAGCAAATGTTTAACGTCTTCTATGCACAGTAGTACATTCTCTCCTGCTCCTGCTCCTGCATCTATTCTACATCTGAATAGCCTCTACCGATTGCTGACCATCACATTCCTCAACTCTTAGCCTGCAGTTTTTCTTGCATTTTTCTGGAAAGAAAAAATTGTTTCATTATCCAAAATATCACTTTTACATAATTCACCACGACATAAACAACCCTACCTTTCCCACCCACCCAAAGCCAGCCACATGAGGGCGGAATTATACTTCACGGAGCTGTTCTGCATCCAGATAGAAAGCAACGCTTCCCCACCTGTTGCATCAAGCAAAATGCCCCATTGAAAACAACAAAACAAAACCACCCTTCACAGCAGGAAAACCAAACAGTCACCTATAAAACAAGAACCATCACACTCTGGATGCCATATACCGGGGGGGAAATTGAGGGGCAAGGGCTTGAGAGGGGAATCTAGGACAGAAAAAAAACACCTCATGAACACTAGGAGACAGACTGAGAGTGAAGGAAGCTGGGAGGTATGAAGGGTTACTTGTCTTCTCCCCCACCTCCAGTTGGAAGATGTACTACTGAGTTCTGGAGCAAGATTTGCTCAATAAATATTCATTTGCTTATAAGAATGTCTTGCAACGCACTCGGATGAAGATACCATTTCACTTATCTAGCCTTGAAAAGGATGAAAGGCATCTTTAGAGGAAAGATTGAGTCTTATGGCACCTTAAAGACAAGCAAACATATTATGGCATAGATTTATGTGGACAAGTCAACTTGAATGGATGAAGTATTATTCCAAATTAAGCAATTAATACTGTATACAGATTGTTTATGGAGGAAACTGTTACTGTAGGAAGAATAGACAAAATCTAATTGCAAGAAATAATGGATTGCAATATTACAGCTCAAATATATTTTAACATTTTTAGTGACCACAGACTAATGCAGATGATATATCTTGTAATGTTTGTAACCAACTTTGCAGAAAATGGAAACTATAGTATTAATGTATGCGTGCATGTATAAGCTTTAATAAAATTATTAGTCTGTTCTTTTTTATATCTAAATTGTGTCTGAGTAGTTGTATTTATACACATATATCAGAGCCAATTTAATATCATCTCATGGATCTGATGAAGTAACTTCTAATCCATGAAAGATGATGTAATAGTCTTTAAAGTGCCCAAGACACTACTAGTTTTGCTACAAAAACCGACCTAGCCACCCTTGCAAAATCCTAGAGGACAGACTTTCTTTATCAGAGGCTTCTGATGGGATCCAAGGTCTCGATCATAAAACAAGCAATTCAGGAAGAGGAAGCACCAAAAGAAATTTATTTAGCCAATTCTAAGGAGTAAAGACTGCCAATCAAGAAATGTGTAGGATGATCTGGTCATGGAATTGAAGAGATCCAAAACTATTCATCTGGCTGAAAACAAATTCCTATTTCAGAAATGCAGCCCAATACAGAACTGCATTTTAACAGTATGGAACTATCACCAATGTCTTTGCCTTGCTTTCCTTGGGGCAACGAGCAAATATGGCACAGAGAAGCATGCCAAACAATGGAGAGGCAAATTCTTGAGTTAAAACGGGCAGCTCAGATATAAGAGTTGTTTCCTCAACCATCCATCCAGGTGACATAAATGCCTTTCATGGAACTCTCAAAGGAAGCTATGACCAGCAGACCTAAAAGTTCAATCCAGAACCCACCTCTTGTTTATAAATTTGATGGTCAGAAAATCCCAATTACATATTATTTTTATTTGCATGTTTGACATCAAAGCATAAATATTGCTTATTTCGGTTACAACTGTTTGGTTTTCACAGAATTTGGATTTCTTTGGCAAGGACTAGAAAGTGGAAGGCAATGAAGGGGAAAAAATATCTACAGCTTAAGGGTGGAGAGAAAGATGCAAGGAGGTAGAGTGATATGGAACAAGTAAACATAGGACATTTCTGGCTCTAGTAATTCCGCATAGATCTGCATTGGTTCTTAAGTCTTTCAAATCAGCAGTGATAAAACATATCCCAAGGGGAATTATCAAATTTTACTAACCTCAACACAGCTCAGAGCAATTTATTTCACACTGGTATAGCTTTTAAGATCAGAAACCTAAACGCCTTAGTAAGGCAAGGCTTAGTAATAACTGCTACTGTATGCAGCAACCTGTGACCCACTCCTTCTAAATCTAAAATAAAGAGTAGCAACTAATGTGGCAATGGTGATTTCGGGTAGAATCTGGAGCCAGGGCAAGTGAATATTCACATTAAAGCAACTTGTTATTTTTCTGTTTCTCTGCAGTTTGCTGTTCTTAGTGCCTGTGCATCTCTCGGCCATATTCTGTCATTCATATATGCCAAGAATAGCACAAAAAACAACAATTAAAAAGACCTCCAATCCACTGTGTCAAAAGGGCAGCTGAGAGTAAAGAACTAGTGCCATTCCCTCCATTTCAGGTGAATAATCTGCAGAGGACAGTGGTCTTATAGTGAGAAAAAAGGGAGCTCCAGCAGATATGATGAAGATATTTTGAAGGCTAGTCCTCATTAAAAGCCTTTTTTCCCTTCAGCATACTCTAGGCAGCAAAACCTTGCCAGTTAATAGATATCAGGAAGATCGTTTTCAGAGAATGGATTCTCAGCTGATTGTTGTGGATAGTTGTTTCGGGATACAAACTTGCCTTAGAGCTCATCTCAATTTATTAGCCCTGCTTTAAAAGTTATTAAAGCTTTTTCTTTTAATCATGAGGCCTAGAATGTAGCTGGAAGTTTTTGAAAAGATGCAAGAGGTTTTTGAGCCCAGTCTCAGCTGTGGAAATTTCCAGAATTCACTAGCTGTGTCATTAAAACAGGTTCTAGCATATGTTAACTAGAAAATGGCCAAATATGGTGATTTCAAGTGTTCTGAATATGCCAGTACTCAATGCTTATCAGCTGTCAGTAATTGTGCTCATTCTGATGGCCAATTTTCTGGGCAAAAGATCAAGTGCCCACCTAGATACAAAGGTACAAACTCACATGTTCCTCTTGGTAATGCACCCATCACTCCTTCCCTGTAGGCCAGACATGTCAAACTCGCGACGTCACGTGACATCGCGCGACGTATCGGAGCTTTTTCTCCATTGCCGGCAATGGGGTGGGCGCGGTTTCCTGGTGACGCGTCCGGCCCGCGGGCCGGCAGTTTGACACCCCTGCTGTAGGCTAATTACAAGGCAAGCAACAGAGAAGGTAAATCAACTTTCTTTTTTTGTAATGACTGGCTCTATCAGAGAAACTAGACTAGGCTTCCCATACGACTATGTATCCAGAAGATAAAACAATTTGAACTTCCCTGGGTCATGTTGACCATCACATGCTCGTTAGACCTTATTGAGTTTCTGGCTTAGATCCCTATGTAATGCTCAACATGCTAAAACATAGGAGGAGACAGGCAAGAGATTAAAAAAAGTCTCTGTAGTATTACCAGCAAAGGAGTCCTGCCGCAATAGTGGATCTTCACAAATGCTACACAGAATCCAACCCTAGAAAATATATTTTGTGGACCCTTTGTATGATATGCTGTAAATTGCTTCATATTCCTACATTAGCAGGAGTGATCCCTTCTATCCCATTACCATTGCAACTCTGGATTCAACCTTTAGGAACACCCAGCCAAAAAACCCAAATTTTGGCAATTGTAATACAAGTGACATGATATAATGCAACACTGTCTGCCAGCTATCATTAAGCAGTTTTGTTAACATCTTAAAAGAACTCATTCTTTTCAGGCTTCAGATTCAGGTAATTTTCTCATGAGACAGAACCTTTGAGAAGGTCTACTGGCAAGTGCCCCAGAAAACCTGCACTCAGTCCTGGGAAAGCCGAACGAATGCTCACAGGACACCCACATAGCAAAGTGGCCACTGGCACCATCACATCACAGCGCCACAAAAGACCTCAGAGCACAGACAACTAAATACAACAGGAATACAAAAGAAGCAGATGGGGAATTCAAGAATAAGTCACTTTTGGTACAATTGCAAAAAGATATCAAACAGGACTAGCCTCTTTTTTTGTTTTTTTTTCCTATGTTATTTATAAATAAAAGTCTAATAACTCTTTATAAAAACCAACCTCAGAGCCACAAGACTTAACGAGAAACTTTTAAAATTTGCATTTCTGTCTCCAAGAATACGACAATCAAATATTCTCACCTTCTCAGGCTAAAAGGAGACTTTTAAATACAAGTGCTTCACCGAATTGTAGATTTGAAACTTAGATCATTTAATAACTCTTTAAAACGAATGCTTCTCTTTTAAATAAAGGGCTATTTAAACTACATAAACTAGTTGTGTAAACCATCACACTAGAGACACTGGATACTCTCCAAACACAGAAAACAACTAGTGATTTTGGTCTTGTTCAGTGCAACACATTAGGCATAAAACTGGCCTGTGGTCACTGCAATGTAACCCACTTTGTCTGGTAGGTAGATACAACAGTGCCCATTCCTGGCTACTTTCCTTCCTCTGCAGCACAGACACCAGGAAATAGCTGTTTCCCCACTTCCCTCTCCTTCAGGAAAAGTCCTAAGGAATCCCATCTTCAAACCTAAAAGGTGCAACTAGATGGCAATATAAAAATGGTTACACAAACTATCCCCGATACCAAGCAATTTACAAGCAGCAGACTGGACAGCTGACTCAACCCTGGAAGAACGGTATTGAAGTCATCACTGAGAGTAGGTCTTCTAACTCTCTATGACCTCTTCCCTCCCCTTTGGGTTATTCCTCCCCAAGAATGAATTCCATGCTGCTGAAAATCTCTTTGGCAAGAGTACTGAGGTCCTTCAGCTTCCATTTTCAGAACACACTAGATGGACGGTTCTGTTCACAATGGAAAGGTTGCGTTACCATCAGTCACACCAACCAGAACAAGCAAAAAACAAAGCAACTGCAGTGACAAGCAGGCCAGTGTGTGCCTGTGTGGGCTAGGCCATCTGGGAGAGGGTTGTGCTTTGGGGATTCCGGATGAGCTTTGTGCCTAACTGCCCTGCACAGACAAGCCCAGGCAGTGCTCGTTTCACTAAGACCGGGCGTCCGTTTTCGATTTAACTATTGTGATAACGCTGGTGGTGGCAACTTTGCCAGGAACAAGGGGACCCATGCTGGAAGCAAGTGGGCCCCGGGCAGGGGTGACAGGGCTCCGGGCAACGGTCCGGGCGAAGTTCTGCAGTGCCTCGTACTTGGAACGCAGGGCATCAAGTTCCATTTTCATGCTGGCATTCTCTGAAGCCAGCTTCTCCACTTCCTGCTGAAGTTCCGCCTTCTGTTTCTCCAACTCTTCCTTCTGTGTTACCCTCTTGACCCGGCAGCTGGCAGCATAGCCTCTGTTCTTCAGGGTCCGCCGGCGTTGCTTGAGTTGGATTATCTCTTCCTTAGATAAGCCCCGCAGATGCTGGTTCAACTCCCGTACAGACATGGTCACCAGCTCTTCATCTGTCAAGCTGGTCCCATTCTCCCCTGGCTCCCGCTTCACCTGCAGAGACGATAGAAACATGTTTTAGTGGAATTCTGGTTGCATGCATGCCCAGCTAACCCCAAGTCTTGCCTTATTACCTTCAAGGCTTTGTTTCCTTTGTTGGGGGTCGTCATAACACGCAAGCCTTCACAATCAAGATTCTGTAGGGTAGAAAATGGATAGATGTTATCAAAGTCAAGTTCTACATCATTCAAAAACAGCTATATATATACTCAGACTAGGCAGGAAAGTAAGCACCAAATACAGGTATTCTCTATACAGCATGAACCAACTGTGGGATTTACATGAGCTCTTGACAAATTCTGCCTAGTCTCTGCCAACCCCACAGCTTTTTATAAATCTTAAGAGCAAATGCTCACGAAAAGGAAGATTTGGAAGTTTGGGAGGAGCTGGAGTAGGATGAAACCACATTTAAAAATAGCCTGGCAGCCAGGATCCTGCATGGCTGTGCTGAGCCAGTCATGCTGACTCAGCATATTAGTAGCCTTGCTCACAGTGCACGCCTTATACTAGAGTACAGCCTAGCAAGAAAGCTGCAGTCTAAGAGAGTTGCCAAGGAATTACCCTTATAGACTTCTCTTTATAGGGTTCAAAGCAACACTATATTCCCATAGTTGGAAGGAAGAAGTATTCAAGAATACTCTCTATTAAAAAAAAGTCTATTAATTAATTAATCCATTCTGCCTGAAGCATTTCTTTATCTTGAAAACAGAACAGCAAGACTAGAGGATGGAAGGAAAGGATAGACAAGGGAATAATGGGAAACATACAGAACCTTAGAGAATTACCTGTCTCCGGGTTATACTATAATTGAATAGTCATTACTGAACAATCTATTATTGTGGTTCTGATAACCTGTCTTCTTTTGACTAGCTTTTCCCATGCATGTTAATAGAAGAACAGTGGTAGGCACACAAAGTAGGGGGGAAAAACACAAATTCATCTGGGTGGGATTCTGACCAGAAATACAGAAATTAAATATTTCCATTAATATCCCTGTGCAGTTGCTTCCTCTCCCATTGCCATTTTACCAACAAGACATTAGGACTAAAAAAAACCCTGAGATAGAGCATTTTTTTTTTAGAAATGCAGATAAAAATCATTCCCATTCTTATGAAATCCCCTATTGTATTCATGTTGCATTGTTCTAAATTTCCAGATAATTCATTATTTAGGAAATGTGTGCTGCTGATAACTTATTGTTTATTATTTCAGAAATTCTTCCAAAAGTGGAAAATTTAAAGAAGTTTTAAAATTATGAGAAGATGCTTCCTCATTCATGCTTTTAGAATGTATCATATAGGTTTTGGATGGAGGGAATTGAAATTTTAATATCAATATTCACAAGAAATAAAGCTTCTCTGAGATAACACAGACATTTGCTAGCAGCTTTACATTACTTGAATACAAACTAATCTGTATTAATAACTTTCATTTATGAAACATTACTGAAACCACTTACAGTTTCAAACAGAATTCACAGATCTTAGACATGCACAATCACATATAATCACTGTGGCTGTCTCGAGTAAACCAAACCTACCCGCCAGTTTCCTAAACAGAGGAAATCAAATACTTCCATTTTGTTCTCAACATTCATTCAACCTGCAACTATGTGCAAGAATAGTTACTTTCTCTTAAACAAGGCCTGATAGCTCCCTCAAACCATTGTAGCTGATGTTGTAAATTACCTTTACTACCTTTAATTATTCCTCTGCAACAGCTCAGAAGTCTCAATAATTGCTCCCCACACCCCTCAAAAAAAAATGCTTCTTAAGGAAGAAAAAAATGGCCAGAGGTATCTCAAGCATAGAGAAGTCACCGTGGATAAGGATTTTTATGTTTATCTCTCGCTCATGTGCCTCAACACATGGCAGCACCTGGCTGGCCATATTTATGCTCATAAACTATTCAGGGTCTGGGCTCATGTGGGAGACCATCAGAATATTTCAGGTCTGGGGGTAGACATCAAGCCAAAAGACAACTCAGAAAAAGGCAATGATAAACCACTTCCATAGCAATGTCTCCAAAACCATATTATCAGTATTTACATAATAAATGCCTCTTCCACACCGACCAGATTCTTGTTTGCTGAATGTATAAAACATCAGTTCACATTTATAGCAAAGAACCAAGACAAGCTAGTGTCAGCAAAAGCAAAAAACGGTCCCCCAGCAGCACCCCAGAAGGGATGGCTTCAGCGCTTTCCAAGATCACTAATAAGCCAGCCAAACAACTCAGATACTCCTAGAGCAATGAAAATTGCTGACAAGCCAAATTCTTGTGCCCAAAAGACATGGCTATAGTCACTGATTAAACCTCTAACATACTTAATATAGTGGGCCACAATTGTCTTAATGGAACCCATTGCCTTATTTTTGCTTTTGCAGCTAAGCAAGTTTAAAAGAGTTATTAATTGTACAGTAAGACACATAGTGTACTGTGCAGTTTACTGTGCTTTACTATCAAAAAGTTTTAGACCCACAATTTGGGAATCAGTACCTCAAGTATGTGGGTAACATAGTCAGTAACCAGAAGCCATGTTTTCTGATTAGAAAAAAAATACAAGAGGAAGAATGTTTCCATTACTGTAACACTGCTTGAAATATTGGTTAAGTAAACACTGGGGCAGACACAACTATATTCACCAATGTATATATATATATTTTAAATTTTTCAGCTTTATCTAAAAACCACATGCAGTCATAGGAACCAGGAACAAAACTGTGAAAGAGCAAAGGAAGTCACCTATTCATTAAAAAGTCAAGTCTAACCTACACTTCTTTCCTATGTAAGTTTTATCTATGACACGTCCATATTAAGTACCATTGCTAATGCTCATGTGAGAGGAATAGGAACACAGGCAATACAACAAAACTGCATGACCAAAAACAGATTTGGTATCACACAGTAAATCCAGTACAGGTCAGAACCTTAAGAATCACTATGCTAGCATTAGTGACAATCAATAAAAAATCCCAAGGAAATATTTCCTAGTAGAAGAGTGTACAAGATTAACTGCCTGGATAATTTAGTGAGGCTCTTCATAGGGCAAGTACTGCACTTCTAGTATATATCAGGATTAATGCTTATGAAAGCAGCTAACATTTGGGAAATGAGAATATTGCAAAAAGGACTGAAAATTGACTGGAGCTGACCTTCATTGTTAAAAGTGATCAGCAAAGATTGCTGTCCAGTAGTGCTGAGAGTCGAACACAAAAAAAAGTTCATTTGTCCTAAACCTCTAAAGATTAAGAATCTTTTAGTAAAAGAAGTATAACATTAGTTAGTTATACTAATGTTATTAGTGTTATAACATGTTATTAATATCAGATATCATACAGATTCAATTCTAGAAGGATTCACTTCCATTCATCATTCATAAAAAAAAAAAAACACTAAGGAAAGTGATGACTAAGTGGGAAAAAACCTATGAAAATTTTCACATTCTGTATTATGCCTGAATTAGGATATATACAAGGTCTTTCTACAGCCCTGCACAGAAGCTGCACTTGTGAATATCTTGCAAGAAGGACAGCCAGAGAGAATTGGCATCCAGACAGAGACAAACTTGGTCTAACTCCCTAGACTGCTGATTTCTCAGCTTTTTGACAGCTTCCCGAAGAAAGATCACACTGAAAAGTGCCAAGTGCGACGGCTGTAAAGGAAAAAAAGTGCAACCTCAACACATTTTGTCAGAAGTCCAAAAGGCCTGCACTCAGCACAAGTGCCGCCAATTCTTTGCTTACAACAGAGTTGACAGCAGAGTGCATGATTCAACACAGGCCCCATTCTCAACATTCCTGGTTCAGCGCGCTATGCCATCAAACTAGTGTAAACACGATGACATCACCCATTCCAGCAGTAAAGGCAGCACCATCACAGGAAGAAGAAGAAAAAAGCTTTAAGAGATGAAAAGAAAACAGGCTACAGGGGAGAATCAGAAGCTGGAGGGTATACCCATGTGGGGAGGTTTTTCCACAAGTGTAGTGTAAAAAGCTTTGTTGACATCATCTTGTTCTCATCTATACGTATATAGCTCTGCTGTTCATACATTTACAGAAACCTGCCTACAAATAACTTCCCAATTAGCTTCCTAAACTTAAATTGACATTTTAGTGCTCTTAATTGGGCAAAAGAATGTAGAAGGAAATGCTTGTCCTGTAAAAATTTCAGAAAGATATCATCACTAGGGAATATTGCCTCCTCCAAATCAACATGACTGGCCTCAGGCAAAGTCTCCCAAATGTACCTAATGTTTCAACTTGCTTTCTATCACTGTACCTCTTACTCAGCAGAATGGAAATCAAAATTCCACTTTTCCTAAATATTTAGAAGACTGTCAGCCTCATACCATTCCTATCATTGAAACTCATCTTTATACCAAAAACAAAGCTCCCTTCATATCTATGGATTTCTGTTTCTGAATAAATTACTCTTAGTTTGCTTTCTGTGAGCCACAAGTCACACAAGGAATTGCAATTCTGTAAATAGTCAATGCACATTGAGTTAGTCAAATAATTTCAGCACTTATGTCTACTGGCCTATTTATCTCCAATTTGAGATAATAGAGAAATAGAGGCATTTCAGTTTTTAAATTATGTTCACCTTCTAATTATCTTTGCTCTATATCAGATATGACTGGTTTATAACATCGTAACTATTCATTTTTCTCAAAATAGATGTATCACATATTTTTTTAAATTTTATTTTAGAATCACAAGAAAAAAATCTCAGTTAATGGCTAGCTCTTTTACCTGCAATATGTTACAGATAATTAGTATGCCTTCACTATTCAAATTTATTTATATTCCCATTAATACTGAAGCACTATCAGACTGACAGAGGACAAACTGCCCTCTGTAGGTGATAATGGAAGAGCTCTGCTGTGAGAATTTCCCAGAAGGGACTCAACAGAGAACCGATGCACTTGTTGCACATCTGTAATTTGGTATACAAATGAGCCATCCAGAACTGCATTTCTATGTCCTTTGCATTTCTGCAAAAATAATATGCCAAGATTTTTTTCCAGAGCTCTTGAAAACATTGTTTGTCTAAGAGGCAACATGAACTACAACAGAAGGAACGTTCCCATGCATAAAGCTATGGTTTTCAGGACCTACAATTTTACTATCCAAAACAAGAGTCAGTAGCTATATGCACCGAGAGTATAAGGACATCCCAGCACCTCTCATTCGTTCCCCAAAGGATTCCCAGTAGCTCCATAAACCATTTTTACCAAGTTCATATTCACACTCTCTCCTACCTTCTTGTTCACTACAAATGAATACAGCACTACAGTAATGCTAATGATCAGCAACTGTCACAAGGACTTAAATATAGACAAGTAGCTGAAAGAAAGGGGAATCTGAGGTCAAGTCTGACTACCCTTCAAAATGATGAATCAGCAGATTATCTATTTGGGTTCCCCTCTTTCTTTTGCTGCGTCCCCTTAAGCCTAGTTAGACCCCATCCCTTTTTGTGCAGCATATACTTATGGGTGACCTCATGTTGATGAGTCAGCAGTGTCTGGACTCTGCACACAGAAGGCTGTGCCAGGAGATACAACAGGGTAATTTAGTCCATCTCATCCGTACACTCTGTGACCCCCCCCCCTCCTGAGCCCCACCCCAAAAACATTCGGCCCTTTCCTCCGTTCCCAGACACCTGATGAGTCAGCACGGCAAGCCCTTTTCACACTCGCAGACATGGCTGCACGTCGTCGGAGCCGCGCACACAGACTTCAGCGTGCGGGGAAACAGCTTACCTCCCTGCTACTTTCTCAGATCGTGAGAGCGCACTCAAGCTCTGTAGTCCGAGAACAAGCGGGGAAGGGCCCGACTTCTTCTTTCAAGCCCACCTCTTGCGAAGAAAAAACTCAACCATCACGACGATCCCGGGGAAAGAGAGGAGCCGGGGAGCGACGGCATTTCTCTCCCGCGACCTGCAGCCGCGGGCAATAAGGACGGCCACCCACGCCGCAGACCCACTCAAAAGGAAACAGGCAGGGAGAGGAGGAGGGAAACCCACCCACCTGTCAGCCACGGAAAAGGAAGTCGGCGAGCGGAGGAAAAGACGGGAGAAACGAATCTCGACGGGTGAAATACCAGGCTCACCTCGCCCTCTCAGCCTCCCCACTCTGACACACGCACCCTCCTCCGAGCCCGCCAGAACATTCCCGGGTGGAAACAGCCGGGAGGGGGGAGAGCCGCGGATCGCGCTCCCGGCAGCCCGTGTCCCCGCGTCCAGAGCAGGAGGCGCTTTTTCCAAAAATAAACACCGCGGGGAGAAATGCAACTCCAGAAGCCGCCGATCGTCCGGGAAAGGAGCGGTCTTCCCTAAGGAACCCCCCCAGCCCCCCCCCAATTCCTTTTCCTTCTCCTCCTCCCTCTCCACCTCCCCTTCCTTTCTTTCTTCCTCCCGCTCTTGCGGGAAGGGGGGGGTCACTAGCCTTCCTACCCACCCTCCAAAGGGAACCGGGCCCCCGGACTGCCCGTGCAATCTCTCACCCTCCGCTCGCTGCCTCCGGAGGGGGGGGTCCGGGGCGGGGAGGGGGAGGCCGCCACGCACACAGGGACTGAGAGTCCGGGTTCCGCCGCTACCGCCGCTCACGGACACGTCACGTGATGTTTGGGTCACGTGCCTCCATTCATGAAGCCGTTTCGGTGCAGCCGCCCCGAGCCTTAAAGGGGAGGTGCCCAAAGGTTCTCTCGCCCGGCTCTCCCTCCCCCTCAGAACAATAATAGCGGGCGGGAGCGCCGCTGGTGGGAAAAACAAGTGGCTCACGTGCCCAGGAGCGCGCGCGCGCGCGGCTGGGGCGGATCCAGAACGTCGAGGCTGAACCTGAAGAGCCGAGGTGGCGCGAGACGGAGCCGCGTTTCACTCGTAGGCCCTTATTGTGAGGCGTTTGGTACCAGACCGGGGGGGGGGGGCAGGCTGTGATTCGATCGTCCTCGACTAGCCGGGCTTTACAACTCAGGATTTCCTTTTTTGTTGGGGGGGGGGGGAAAGCTACAAACAGTTGTTTCCTGAATGAAGCCGGTTTTGCGAAAGGATAGGTGGAGAAAGCAGAAAGTGCCCCTGGTGGGGTCTGTAGTTAAAAAAAAGGTCTAGTTACGTATCCCTGACCCTTCCGTGTTCCCGAGCGCAACGGAAACGAGACTGAAGGAAGAATATTTGAAAACATTTTGATTTTAAAAAAATGATAACTCAGTTGGTGAAAAAGAATTACACGATGCTAAATTCAGCTATTACAATATCCCTGCTGAAGAATAAATCTCTTTAAAAAAAAAAGCGGCACGAATGCTTTCCTTTGAGATTGATTTCCCCGCAGCTGGGGCAAAAAATTTGTGTACGCGCGGAGGTAACTGCTGTCTAATGTTAGTCTGCATATTCCAGAGTAGACATGCGAGTTGCCAGTATTTCTCAACTACACTCATCATTATCCTAGCGTTTTCCCGCAGGTGCAGAGTCCGCTATTTCTCAACTAGATCCTTAGAAAAGGGGGAAAAGACGGGGGGGGGGGGAGAGAAAGAGATAAGTGCTGGTTGCTTATAAAGTCATTAGGAAGAGAGAGATCAAACGGGATACTTTGGTGCCAAGAGTCCTGGAAGGTTCCAGAGAGCAAGTCTTGTAGCTGATGCATCCAAATTTGCAAGACTTAGACCATTTCTTCATTAGTGTTTTATAGCATTTTATAGCAACATCAGCCAATGTTGTGGCAATATAAAGCTTCATTACTGTTATTAGCACAGCAAGGTTTGAATGAGGCTATAAGATACTATAAATGACTTTAGAGAAAATGGCCTTATAATATCTTTTTAGATACTGTATGGAATGTCAGACAGTTTTTATTATCTAGCCAATAATAGTAAAATGTGGTATCTGATCCACATTTTCATTGTAAATAAGCTGCCTAAGCCAGCACTTTCATTTTTTCTAGACAAGACTTGCTTACTAGAAAGTTTTCAAACCTTTCCCTCACATATTTTCCTCAATAGTGCTTTCTTTATCATCAGCAAAGAAATCAATTATTTAATAGTTCTGCACCTATCCCCACTTATCAGAGCCTTATAGATCCAGTCTTATGGTATTAAAAGAGAAGCAAGAGAGAGAGAAAATTAGCCTGCAGCCGTATTTGTGTATTGTGTCTTTTTAGTCTCTAGGTGTTTACCTATACTACGTCAAGATGCTTTTGCTTCCTATCCATAGTCCAATTCCTAACATATGTCAGACAGTTCCTCATATATCACGTAGATATTCAGTCACATACAGACTTTGGACAAGTATATTATTTCCAGAACTGACTATCTGGCTTAGGATCAGGCATATCTAAGAATAGCCTTTGCCATTTATCTGCATCCCCCAGAGAGTCAGATATGCTCAAGCAACAGAAATTCTAACAGCTTTTAATTTCTCTTCATTAATAAAACAAAAACTATTATGTGGGTGAAATGCCTTTAGGTACCTGCCAACCACCCAGAAAATTGAACTGGTCATAGTTGAATCACTAATTTACCTAGTTTATACATCATATGGGAATTGCAGTGAGATGCAAGTAACAGTATAAGTCTCTTGTTTTTCATTTCATTAACAACGAACAAGCCAGTATTTCTTGATGCCCATCTTCTGGTGCTGTCCCTCCCCTTTAAGGAATACCTCCCTCCCCTCCCCACATTTGTGTTAAGTCTTTGCTGTCTCTACACTTCCTCAAAACTGCGGAAATTGTAAGGAGCAGTGAGGTCTGGGCTGAAAATGCTGATGCAGGAAAGTTGCACTCACAGCTGTTTCTCGCTTAGGTGCCTGGGAAGAGGAATACTGCAGCACAGTTCAAAGCTAAAGATAAGGCATAGTATAAACTACAGTATTGTATCTAGTAAAAAGTCTCAATAGACCCTGGATCAGATTGATTTCATCTTCCAAACTTGCAGTGGAAAAGAAACTTGTTTCCTTTGAGTTTCATACATACTGTAAAAAATAATCTCTTGCAAAAGTTAGTAGAAGCCAAATTTAAGTAGACCAAGAACAAAATTGTGGTGATACAATCTGTAACTTGATAAGACTTTTATCCTCCAAAATTGTTTCTGCATAAATACGCTAAGCTGTTAATGGTTAGTGTAGCAAAATCAGGAGAACTGAAAGCAATTATGGCTATTCAGGTTGAAAAGTCTGAAAGAACTGATGGGTCAGGTGTAAAAAAGGTATTGGCTGAATATATGAAACTCTGGCCCATGTTAAACAGAGCTACTATAGAACTGTAGCTATGAAACAGGTTCCACCACAAGTTGTTACCTCCAGATGTGTCAAGATTACCAATGATTGTCAACTATGGAGAAACAGGGTCTAATACATCCAGAGTACAGTAAATGGGGAAAAACAACAAACCTGCTCCCTTGTTGGAACTATGAAGCCTACCAAAGATGCTAATTTAACTTTCAGTGTGAGGAAACAATTCACATAAATAGAGTTTCTGGGTCACCATTGATTCCACCATTAAATACTATGTTCTAGTATTATTATCTGATATAGCCAGTTTCTCTGATACCACATTTTTTATATCTTGCAAAGTATGAATAGATTGTAATTTTCTAGATAAGATAACTCATTTCTATTTATAAATGTGGCCTGTTTTTCTTGAATGTTTTGGATACACACACATACATTATGATAACATTGAAGTGGACACCAATGTGCCTGCAGGTACTCTCTTAATGTTTGCTTAGTATCTTACCTCATCTTTCAAAATTATTATTTTATTTATAATAATACAATGGGTTGATGATTGCTGCAAAGCAAAGTACCAACACTCATCACCATCTTTATTTCCAAATATGCAGTTGTATCTACATAAACTTCATAGGAATTCTTAGAGGATAGAAGTAGGGACAGACAGTGCTTCATCTAGAAATGTGCCCACCTCCTTCAGGGCTGGGGGCGAAGGCAGGAACGATAATAGAAAGCCTTGGGAAGTGGGGGCAGAACAAGTGCACCAGTTTGCCTTTTGAAAAAAGTGGGTTTGTCCTTTTGTCATCCCTCAACAACCGTATTATGGTAGCCCGTGTCCCATTTTATCATTCTAAATGTATGTTAGCTCAAAACTGAATTGTCTCTGGTGCGTAGGTTTTGCTTAGTCTTTATCATCATACTCCAATCATGAACGAGTTCTGAATACACAACCCCTGAAAAATGGGCCTTTTTGTCTCTATCATTCTGCATTGTTTTTCATTTTTTCCTTTTCTACATAATGGTGAAGGACAGTATTTCAATGGATTGTAGATTAAAAGCCTCTTGAAAAATGCTAATAACCTTTATGTAATTAAAAAAATGAAACCAGAATCTGTATTATAATTGAAACTTACCACTAAAGGTCACATTAGATATACAGGTATCTGTGCCTGCTTTCCTTGTAGTTTGTATTTTATACCAAAAGCAGCCATCAGATGAAATAACAGGTGGGAGTTGGAGAGACCAGAGACTGGTAAACCCTTTAATTCCAAACTTTCTTTTTTTTCTTTCTGGAAGAACAGGCAACTCTGTCATAATAAAAATTTCTCCAATTAGCAGAAAGGGAAAAAGTAAAGAAATTCACCTCTTGTTGGGCTTCTCTTTCAGTTAAAAAATTAAAGAGTTAAGAACTATCTGTTCCTATAGTTTTGTCCTAAAGCATTCGTATAATAGGTAATCTTAGTTGCTTAACTTGTTTTTTCTAAATACTAGTTTTTATTTAAAAAAAACATTTCCCAAACAAGTTTACAAAATGTTAAATATATGTTCAAAACAATATTAGAAACATATAAAGCAAGCAGGAAGCCAACAATGGAAAGCATCTACAGACAAATTACATATTTTATCTATAATTGGAATAGTATGTGGCTAGAATGGGATGGGTCAGAATTTCTGTCTCTTAGAGCTTGCAATCTATAAAAACCATGGAAAGGGCAATAGGAAGTAAAATAGACACATACACTGCAGGCAGAAAAGTAACTGGAAAGAATGACAGAAAGCACCATATATTCCTAATGCAAAATCTTTAACTATGACATGGAGTTCAATTAGTACTCAGTCTTGTATTTACAATAAAATGCATTCTCTGAAGAAACAAATATTGTAGCAGCTCAAGACAAACTGGTCCAACATGAATACATTTTCTTTGCAAATCACTCTTAGTAATTTCTCTTTTGAAAGCCATATCTAAAAAATATGTATGGGAAGAATTTGCTGGCCTGTCAAAGGGGTAAATGCTCTGAGCTTTTGGTTAGAAGCTGAATGGCATTCTGGAGAATACACACTGTGCCAAAAATATGTGAATGGGACAACTATATCACAGAAAATATTGGGTTCCTTGATTAAAGTTTAGCTAAGTAATTTGCTTATAGGCTGCATTCGGTGAATATATGCTGTGTTACTAATTCTATTTAGTGCAATCTGTATCCCATGTCTTAACAATGAAACTAAATATGCTAAATTTTGTTCTCTTTTATATAGCTGTGCAGAGACCTGGATTTAAAGGATAAAAAGTTACAGTATAATGGCTATATGCAGAGCCTCTGTTGAGAACATCTTAAAAGCAGCTGTGTCTTTTCCAGGGTTTATATGACTGCCCTCTACTGGCATACCATCCCAGAAAAAGATGTTTAGTCTATGACAGGGCTTTTCAACCTTTTCACCGATTGTACCACTTTTAGGATATGGCAATATTCGAGTACCACCTAGCAAGGTGTCAAAAACTTGATGACCAAAAAAAAAACCTGTTCAAAGTTGCAATTGCACTGAAATGACTTATGACCATTTTCACACTTATGACCATTGCAGCATGCCCAGGGTCATGTGATTTATATTTGGATGCTTGGCAACTGATTCATATTTATGATGGTCACAGTGTCCCAGGGTCATGTGATCCCCTTTTGCAACCTTTTGACAAAGTCAATGGCAGGGCTGCTGGTGGCCAAGTGCTAAGGCGGGACTTCCTTCCTTCCCTCGCTCCCTTCCCTGCCTCCCTTTTTCTCATTCCCATCTCCTTCTGAAGGAAGAATTTGAACACCCCCCCCCCATATTTTCCCTCTTCCATATATTGATCAAACAAGGAAAAGCCTCCAGAAACAGAAAAGACAAACTGCTGAGTGAACTAGCTTAAAAAGGCACATTTCCCTTTAAGAATTAGCTACTGGCTAGAAAGGAAAGTAAGGAAGAAAAAAAAATGTAGTAAGTATTGGCTGCCGGCTAAGGCAGCCTCCCCAAATGGCTCCATTCATAAGTAAAAGAATCTACAGGCAAAATCCATTCAGGAGAAAAATACTTCCAAAATCCCTTGCAGCAAAACTTACAGCTAACAATAGCAGAGCAATAGAAGCTAACACCAGCCATCAGCCAAATAGAAATTGCCAAACACTCCTTAAGAACACAAAGCCCACATTGCACAAATCCCAGAACTTCAAAGTCACAAAAGCACATAAGAATCCTTCCACTCTCCATCTCCTCCCTCTTTCTCATGGGGGAGGGGGAGCCAGAACTGAGCCTGGGCCCTTTGTCTCTCCCCAGCCACTGCAGCTCCAGAGGACTCTTTCACTGTAAGTCCTTGCCTGCGCTGGCTCTTTCCCTCCCCCACTACACTTGGCTAGGCAGGGCTGTCACTTGTTAATGTACCACAAGTGGTACGTGTACCACAGGTTGAAAAACCCTGGTCTATGACACGGGTGTCAAACTCACCACATCACGTGACGTGTTGCAACGTATCGTGACTTTTTTTACATTGCCAGAGCTAGGGCGGGCGCGGGCGCCGTATGATGCAACTGGCCCATGGGCTGGCAGTTTGACACCCCTGGTCTAAGACATTCCTGGTAGGTTTAAATGTCCAAATCACATTTTCCCCTCAGATCCAGGTAGTTGCACAGCCCTATTACTTTTACTATTTAATATTTCAAAAATATTTAAAGTATTTTTAAAGAAAAATTTGAACAATATTATTTTCCGTTCTTTCTCATACTGGAGACCTATACACACACCTCAATTTTTCTTTAGTTATACACAAAGATAAACACACACACAGACACATTTTTCTTTGTATCAATATTTTCTTTTCATGTACTATGTACTATGAAAATAGTAACCCATATCTGGAGGGCCCTAGGATGAAAACAACTACTCACATTTTATGTGCATAAAATTATTGTGTACATGTTACAGTTACACAAATCACATGAAAATTGTTCTATAACCAAGGTAGCCAACAAGTACTGTCAGAAAATATTCTGTTCTCATTCTGCTCCATATGCAAAAGTCATATATCAATTCATACTTCAGAATGAGGACATGAAAGTTCAGCAAGAAATCCTAAGTCAGGGGAAAGTTTTTGCAGTTTCAGATAATATAAATAAAAAAAATCTGTTGAAAAACTTGTGCAGGTTTCAGACATCTGACTTTCACTGTCAGCATTATTCAAGGCTGCAAGGTTAAGCGCTCCAAAATACAGTTGATTAAAATTGTTCCCTGATTTTATTTAGAAGTGACAAGTTTTGAAACAAAGCTTTAGCAAAAATACACAATTCTTTATTTGTCCATTCCCTCACCACAAGTTTTATATCAACATCACTGGTGACAATCTGATCAGTAAGGACAGCTCTAAGCTCTAAGTAAGCTTTAATCATAGATCTCAGTCTTATAATCATTTCATTTGACAATGATTTTTATGTAGTTTAGTAAGGGTAAATGTCTACTGTAAAAACAGGTTTCTATACTGCTGATCTTTAATGTTATATTTTCTTCCATGCTTCTAGAGGAGTTTAAGAAAGGAATATGAATTGCTATCCTGCATCCATTATTGACAGAGGCAAATCTGTTAAATAGGATTATATTGTGATTTTCTTCACTCATCAGCAAATTTATATAAAATCTAGAAATTAACATAAAGCCTTCCTCTAGTGAAAGAACTGTGATAGGAAACAATTTTGTTTTCCATTTCTGATAATTATATGTTAGCAATTTTATTAAGACCTAATAGAGCACATAAAGTGTACTGTACATTTTTCTATTTCTATTTCTCGTTGTATGGTTATAGAAGTTAAATAATTAAGTGCATGTAGCAGAGTTCAGCAAGCATCTTGGTTCAGCAAGTAAACGTATGTGAAAATTTGAGAATCTGCTGTGAACATTCTCTCTGAAGGACTGCTGTGAGGGAGGGCTTAAGCTATTCAAAAAAGCCACCTATGGTGTGCATGGCCTATTAAAACTATATATTTGAAGGGCAAACTGGTGAAGTTGTTCCATCCCATCGTCTATATACTTCCAAAGAGAGCACTAGGTTACAGCCATACATAACGAATATTTTCTAAGAATAATTTACAGGCACACTAGTACGCACAAAAATCATGTTGCCTACCTCTGGTATAGCAGAGTGAACTTTGAACCTGATAAATCCAAGACCAGGAATAGCAACACCAAGTGAAGAAAGTTATTTCTAAATCATTTTTTTTAGAGGAATTTTACCAAATAAGTACTGTGTGCTATAATTTCTCCAGAGTTAGAACACAAAACCAAGTCCATCAGTAGAAAGTAATACCTGTGTTTCCCCAAAAATAAGACCCGGTCTTATATTTTCTTTGCCTCCAAAAGGGGCACCAGGTCTTATTTTCAGGGGATGTCTTATCTTAGGACCACTGCAGCCAGGCCTCCCATGCCCTGACAACTGCTCGAGTTCTTCTGCGGCCACTTGTCAAGTGGCGCATTGCGCCACTGCTATTGCTTGCAGCAAGAAGCCACGTGGCTCATTGCGCCCATCACGCCGCTGCCACTGCTCGCAGCAGGCCGCGTGGCGCATCGCACCAATCACAACGGTGCCGCTGCTTGTGGAAGGCTGCGAGGTTTGTCGTTCCGCTTGTGCCAGTGCCGCTGCTCACAGCAAGAGGCCACGAGGCTTGTCATGCCTATCGCACTGGTGCCGCCACACAGTAGGAGGCTGCAGGGCTCATCGCGCCGATCGCGCCGCCCCCACCACCCTATTTGATTTTTACACATGTGCCTTGCCCCAAAACTAGGGCTTATATTGGGCGCACGTGTAAAAATCAAGCTAGGGCTTATTTTCAGGATAGTGCTTATTTTCGGAGAAACATGGTACTTAAAAAAAAACACCTAAAATTTGGCATACAATTCAACAGAATTTTAGATGTTGAGTTGTATGCCAAAGCACACAAGCATTCCAGGTCAAATTGTATATGTCGATTTAATCTCTAAATGAACAAAACCTGGAACAACCTCTGTATAATATGAACTTAAGCACCTCTGTGTTGTATAGCCACTCCTCATTTAGCAACCGACTTCTATTCCATTGATCAAGTTGTTAAGTCAAATGGTCAATAAGTGAATATGTGGCTAAGAGTCTGTTCTGTCCTGGCCCATGGAAATTACAGACACATAGGTAAGTCTTATATCTTTACTAAAATGGTTTTGAAATGGAACTCTAATGGCAAAAGGTTTGAACAAATAAGGCAACTAAGGAGTTGAGGAATATGATGGCGAAGTAAACAGAATTGTTGCTAGCAAATCTGTAGGTGCACAGCTTCCCTTACAGGTAGTGTGACCCAGATTTGTTCCTTTGACAGAGCAGGATTCTTTCTGGCCAATAGTCTTGCTGAGCGCCTTTCTTCTGTCCTCTCCTTGCAGCCAGGCCCTTGCATTGGGGGGAAGTATTAACTTTGTCTTCTGAGGCCAATGATAGCTGCCTTTCCTTGTTAGGTAGCTTTTGCAGCTGAATCCTCTTGGGCTGATGAACCTCTTAAAGTATGAACAGGCCATGACACTATTCCCCTCTACCCCCAGTCCTCCTCTCCTGCAGACTGAGGCCTGGGCTTCTGTGGTTACTGTTGATAAAACAGGTATGTGCGATGGGAAGCATGAACATCATTGACATTTTCCAAGGAATTCTCTGCTGGTCCATAACCCTTCCAATCCATTGAGACAGCTTCCAAGGTGACAAGAATCCAGAATGTGAGTTGCCTCATATTGATATTCTTCAATTACAATGGGTGGTGGATCCAGTAAGGAGAAGCAAGGAGGGTTGGCAGATACCACAGGAACCAGCAAGGAATGATGCAATACAGGAAACTGGAAGGTAACTTGATCTAAAAAGCAAATGGGTTGATGATAGCTTCCCCTGGGAATGATCATAGGACACAGGTATGGAACTTCTTTGACTGGTCGCAAGGTATTTAGAGAACACTCATGCTAAGTCCCCCACAACTATTGATGGGCCTGTCTAGTGATGATAATCAGCAAAGTGTTTATCTTTGCCTTCTGTAACTGATCCAAGAGAACTTGATGAATTGCTTATAGTTCCTGCAAGAACTGATTTGAGGCTGGAACAGAAGCAGCTAGTAAGGTCAGTGGAAAAAATTGGTGGTGCCATAGTTAGTCAAAAGTGGTGTCATTTGGCTGGAGATACATTGTGCATTATTATAAGCAACCCTAGCCTGTGCTAGGAGGTCTGCTCAGTTGTCTTGCTGGCAGTTAACAAAACATCTGAGATATTGCTTCACAATCCTATTCACCCATTCAATCTGACTCTAGATGATGCATAGAAGATATGTAGATTCGGACCCTAGACTTTAGTTCTTACCAAAACATAGCAGTGAATTGTGGGCCATGGTGATCACTTAACCAGAGTTCCCCAATATTTCAGGGTTGGTGGCCCAGAGTGGGGGGAAGGAGGGAAAGAAGGGATGGTATTGTAGGGTGTGTGTGTGAATGCAGACGTGTGTATGTGTGCGTGCACAAACACCTGTTGCTCGCGCAAGTGGGGCCGTGAGCGCTCATATGAGGGGCCACAAGCACCCGTGACACGGCAACGCTTGTGCAAGTGGGCCACAAATACCTGTGATGCTTGTGACGATCCTCGTATGAGTTGGGCTGCAAACACCTGTGACACTTGCAGCAATGCTCGTGCAAATGGGGCCATGAACACCCATGACACGGCAATGTTCGAGTGGGGCTGTGCGCGCATATGCACTGGTGTACATGTGCGCACCCGCCAGCCACTCGTGGTCCAAAGGTTGGGGACTTCTGATGTATACAGTACATATGTTATGAAAAGAGCTGAGTGGTGTCTCTGGCTGTGGGCAGACCTGGGCAAGCTGTGCAGTGAGTCCTAAAGTGTTTGCCACTACCAAGATTGTCATGCTCCCTTTTGATGCTGGTAGATCTATTATATTATCTATTATAAAATCCAAGGATACAGTGGGTCAGATAATGGCATGAAAAATCCCAATGATTTGCCTGGTACATCTTTTGCTCTATGACTGGTAGAGCAGGAGGTGACATACCAACTTACACTATTTAGATTCGTGGACACCAAAAATCTTCGCAAATTAAAGAATCTTGAAGAAACCAAAGTGGCCTGCAGCTGGGCTATTATGGTATATCAACACCCTTCGCTTAGTTCTCGATTGTGGTAATTCGTGGCCCAAAGGCCTTTATGGGATTGGCATAAATAGCCTGAAACTGGCTGAATTCAGCAATGTTATCCAGCAGGGGGCTCTGCTGCATTAGCAACAGTATGGCCCATTTAGCAGAGTCTCCAAGCTGATGACAGATCCATCCCTAAGTCTGTCTGAGGTAAAATATTTTCTTCTTAGGCTCATATAGAGGTTATATTGTGCCGAAAAGGCGTGAAATTGAGTCAGCACCTCAACACACTTTTCAGGGCATGCTACTGAACATGTCTGGTTTGTGTGGTGTGGCACTGTTGTTGCTGCCTCAATGACTAGGCTTGTAGAGCTTGTAGCTGTGCTGTAAGTAGCATAACCTGCTGCATGAATGAGAGTTTTTGGTGGCAAGTTGATCCATGACAATTTCCATTGCTATGTAGCCAGTTGTTAATTATTCTCCCTAGGTGACTGAGAGTTAGGGTGGTGAGAATCTGTTCTGTCCCACAGAAATCAAAGACACACAGGTAAGTCTTATATCTTTACTAAAATGGTTTTGAAACAGAACTCTTAATGGCAAAAGATTTGAACAAATAAGGCAGTTAAGGGTTTGAGGTACATGATGGTGAAGTACGAAAAGAGTTGTCCCCATAGATCTGTGAGATGTGAGGCTCCCCTTATATAGGAGTGGCATCACCCGGATCTCTGACCATGTCAAGGTTTTTCTGGCCAATAATCTTTGTTCAGCCCACCTCTCCTCACAGTGGGCCTTTGCACTAGGGAGAGATGCTCGCTCCACCTCTTTGACTTCTGAGGCCAGTGATAGCTGTCTTTTTTGGTTGCTAAGCAACTCTTCCAGCTGAATCCCCTCAGGCTGATGAGTCTCTTGGTTTTCCAAGTCTGAGCTGGCCATTGCACTGAGAGATGCTGCAAAGATCCTTGGTTGGTGCCTTCTCATTCAGATAAAGTTGTTTCAGGCTGCCACTCCAGTGTTATTCTCATTCCAGTGTGCTTTGTTGTCAGGAATGCATTTGATCGTAAATGAACATACTGATTGGAAAATGAATTTATTACCATTTATTACTATCACATTTGCAAATAGTTGCTGAAATAGTCTCTAACCAAGGAGTGAGTGTACAGAGATAAGCACAGCAGCCTTCTGTAAATTGGAATACAGGTAGTCCTCAACTTATGAGTACAATTGAGCCCAAACTTTCTGTTGCTAAGGAAAACAGTTAAGTGAATTTTGCCCCATTTTATGACCTTTCATGCCACAGTTATTAAGTGAATCACTGCAGTTGTTGAGTTAGTAAACAGCTTTTAAGTGAATCTGGCTTCCCCATTGATTTTGCTCCTCAGAAAGTCACAAAAGGTGATCACATGACCCTGGGGCACTGCAACTGTCATAAGTCAAGCCTCAAATTTTGATTACGTGACCATGGGGATGTTGCAACTTTGTATATAAAATGGTCATAGGTCACTTTTTTCAGTGCCATTGTAAGTTTGAATGGCATTAAATGAATGGTTGTGAGGACTACCTGTATTATTTATGTGCACTATTTGTACAACTTCAGAAAAAGCATAGAAATGTAACAATGGCAGACATGTAGAGCCCCAGTTTTTTCAGTGCTTTATACTACAAGTGGGTGTTGTTAATAGTAACTCAGATCAATCTTTGTATTGGTTTCTGCTAATTTGTTGCCAAGGATAGTTGATATGTGGCAGTCATAGGAAAACTGCTTGTAGAAGGTAGAAGGAAGGTATACAAATATTGAGCTATCTTAAAAACATATGGTAGTCTTAAAACATCAGAAAGAATTTGGGCAAGAAGAGAACTGAAATAGAGAAAATGGGTGGCCACTAAGATAGACTTAAATTCTGGCTACTGATAATCTATTGTTCAATATATAACAATGTAGGGTGGGATGATAAAGTTGAATTGGACTGGATAATATTTATATTACTGCAAGTTTGTTGGTTTGAGGACAAATCTTGAGAAGTTTCTGAAAATGTTGGGCACAATCCAGAGAAGACTCAGAGATGAAGATGTAGTCTATTCTGCAAAGATTATCCCAAAAGAAACAAAGAGGTCAGAAATTCAGTCTTATCTCCTAGACCTAGTCAGTTATCAGCCAGACTGAGAAAAAAAAATTGCCATCAATCTCTATAAGCTCTTCCTTAATTTTAAAATTAGGAAGTAGTTGTTGTTAAGTGAGTTTTGCCCCATTTTATGACCTTTCTTGCCACAGTTGTTAAGTGAATCACTGCAGTTAAGTTAGTAACATGGTTCAGTGAATCTGGCTTCCCCATTGACTTTGTAAGAAGGTCGCAAAAAGTGATCACATGAGCTTGGTACATTGCAATTGTCATAAATATGAGTCAGTTGCCAAGCATCTGAATTTTGATCACGACCATAGGGATGCGCAATGGTTGTAAGTGTTAAAAACAGTCATAAATCACTTTTTTCAGTGTTGTCGTAACTTTGAACAGTCACTAAATAAACTGTTGTAATTCAAATACTACCTGTACTGAAAGTTTAATATGTATCATAATTTACAAATATGCACACTTAGCATTGTTTTAGGCTGTACATATTTAAATCACTTTTTAAAAATAAATATTTTAATAATTTTATAGTTTTACAGTCAAATACTTAATAGACAAAGTGTTGTCTGGGTCCATTAGTAATTCAGTGGTCTATATTAACTTCTTCAGTCTAGATCCAATATGACACCATGAAAAGTTTCCTCTCTTCTTCCGGTAGTACCTGTTTTCCCACACTAGGCAAATACAATTCTTATTGTTATTAATAAATATACAATTGAATATCAACATCTTTGTTACATTTTTCTCATATCAATAATGTCAGTTTTAGATAACTTTTCTATCCAAAACATATCTTAATTGCATTTGCGCTTAATATCCATATGTTCAATCAGTATCCTGTTTTCGCTTTTTAAAATTTTTTAATTTCCCATCAGTGTTCAAAATGTCTCTATTGTTTATAATTTCAAAGTAAGTTATATTTGGGTAGCCAAACGCTTTCCTTATTCAAACTTAGCATTTTCCTGTTTCCCTTCTCATACCAAAATCTAATATTCTAATTACAAACCTTATCTTTCTAGTTATGATAATACTTCTATTTCTAGCAATTATCTATTCTCCACCATATTCAAACATCTAGTTAATAATATAATATCCCATCTAATGGATCAAAACCTCTATTTTCTTCACTCTAGCTTTTTTCCTTTGCCAACTAACTTTCCAAGTCAATGCATTTGAATCATCAAGTAATTTTTGCTGTTTTTGAGTATATTGTTTGGACTAAGAAAGACCATTTGATTAAAGTATTTTTGGAAGAATGAACCCATTGATATTCATTAAACAGCCTCCCTCCTTCTCCAATTCCCCACAGTTCTCCTAACAGCTCTATCTTCCATTCAATCAGTTCTTCTTCCTTTTCCTCAAATGTGTTCTGAATTCTTGATTGGTAAGATGTCTTTTCCATTTCTGATATTATCGCTACGTCTTCTAGTTCTTCAGTTGTCTGAATCTGTCGGTTAGTTCCTTCCTTTAGGTCTTCCATCTTTGGATCTGCTTCCTCTAGTTTTCCTTCTATTTTCTGGGTTGCTAGTTCCTTCTTTGTAGTCATGTTCTGGGTTTGTAAATTTAATTAGAAAATTGTTCTTTTATCTCCTTAGTGTTATTTCTAATCTCATCACGAGCTAAAGCAATAGTCTCTTCTATTGATTTCAACATGGAGAGAATTTCTTTCTGATCTTCATCCATATTTTCTTGGTAGTATATCAAACTGAAGACTTTGGGGACAGGTGTTAGAGATGGTTTTTTACCATTTAAAGCTGAGTATGGGACATCCATTTCATTCTTTGTAGGTGGTCTTTATAATAAAGATTGTTCATTAATCAAAGATTTGTAATCCAAAATATTCCATCATTTCAAGCAATGATGTGTGTTTCTCCTGCAGGGAAATAGTTCCACAACACAGCTCTGAAAGTTAGTTAATATTTATATTCGTAGTTCAGGCAGGCTGGTTTCAAAGTAGTTCATCGTCTCTGCCACACTAATAAGCAGCCCAAGTTTTTTTTTTCCCTTTTCCAACTGAAGTCTTCAAAAGTGAAAGTTTCCAAGGACAGCAAGTCTTACCTAAATCTGGGCTTTAAGCCAAGTTTCCTTTAGGCATAACAAATTGTAATGCCATAACTCGCCACTAGATGTCATTATCGCCGTTTTCCAGTTTTTTAAATCCAAACTTATATTACAAGCTTTTCAAATCTTTTTTTTTAAAGTCTCAAAAGCACTTTTAGTCCCCAAATTTCAAAGCCATATATGTGTATTAATTCCAAATTAATATTATAATTTTCTATGTTTCCCCCAAGTAATTAGTTCGCCGCTTTTCTTTTCCTGAGGGAATGGGGTGGAAATTCCCTTTCCCTCTCTCATCGGGGAGGGTGCTTTGGGCAATTTTTTCAGAAAGAAGTCTTAAAGTCATAAAGAGAGGATAGAGTCTCACCCAGTTTCACCCATGTTGCTGAAAGGTTGCTTATTAGTGCTTATTGTCTTCCGTTGTCAGCAGCTTCTGACTGGCTACACGAATGGAGCCCCGTTTTCCTGCGCCCGTCCTGCCGCGATGTCAAACCGGAAGCCTTAAATCACTCTTAAACAGCTTGAGAGGAAGGAAGGAGGCACAGTGGAATGCAATGTAATGAGTTTGCTTGGGGAAATTTTTTTTTTAAATGAAAGGATTAATAACTCTTATTTTCTTTTAGAAATGATTTTAAAAATCCAAACGAATACCTTTGCAATTGTATGTCATTCATCTCCATGGCTAAAAGGTAGAAATAAAGTGCCATGGAGAGCAAACTGACCAGGATGAAGCCAGACACCCCACAGCAATTGGGATGATCCAATTATCTCTAGAAGCTAAAGAGAAACCATGAATGGTCATGCTGAAAACGAAAAACTCCAGGTATTAACTGACTAAATTTGTTTAGGGTATAGGGTTTCCTGCCTGAGCAGGGGTTTGGACTAGAAGACCTCCAAGGTCTATTCTATTCTATTCTATTCTATTCTATTCTATTCTATTCTATTCTATTCTATTCTATTCTAATTCTAATTCTAATTCTAATTCTAATTCTAATTCTAATTCCTATGAACATAGAGGATGCCCCAATTGAAAAACTCTTCAGTCAAAACCACACAAGATAGATTGGGAGAGAAAAGGGTGTTGTATTTGAAAGAACATCTTGCCAACTGTTAAGCACAGGGGTTGCTGAATTATGCTTTGAGGTTATATGACAGTCAGTGGCAGAAGAAATATTGTGTTTATGGAAGAAAAGATGGATTCAACTGAATACAGTCTCAACATATTCTAAACATAATATTCTACAATCAGTGAAGCTATTGTAAGAGAAGAGATAAACAGTAGATTTTTAATATATTATAGTTGTTAATCAGCAAGGTATTTATGTCTCATGTAAAACCTCCATGACCACATTGTCTTCTCCTTTCCCCCACATAATCCCAATTTTAATCTTACATAAGCTTAGCTACACTCCATGCATCTGATGGAGAGTAGGTCATAAAAGCTTACGCTTTTTAATACAATATGTTAAACTGGAAAGTTGTTACCAGACTTCTGATACTCAATGAAGAAATTGAAGCTGAAGAGGTTGCTTATTGCAGCAAAACAATCCAAAACATATAAAATAAACCATGAAGCATTTAAAAATGAAGATTTTGGAATGAAAGTCACAGTCTCTGGACTAAAATACTGAAAATCCACAAGGTAAACGTTGCATGCAAAGATACTAATATGTATGAGCTAGAAGAGTTCTGCATGAAAGAATTTCTATTTCTTTTCTATTTTGGGGGGGACAACCCCCCCCTTTAAATAGAGTCCAACAGAAGGTTAAAATAAATCAGCATTCAACCAGCCAGTCAACTTTTAAAGATAAGAAGAAAAACAGAAACTTCAAAAAATGAAATTAAAACCTAGGCATGCTTAAGAAAATGAACTGCCAGAGAAAAGATGGATGACCAGTGACTTCCCAATTGCTCCCATAAGGAACTACAATCTTCAAGATTCCTCTTCCTAGGTGGATTCATCCGAAAGCTATATAGGGTCATTCCTACATGCTCCCATTCAAATCTCGGGAGCAGCACTGCCAAAGAATCAGCTTTGGCAGCAAAATGGATCGTCGATAGGAGAAAGAAAAATTCCTACTGTTCAGCAGACATCTTGGGGGAGGAGTCCACACTTTTTGTTTTCTAACTGATTTTTTCCTTTTTCTTTACTTATATAAAAAGTAACTGAAGAAAAATGAAAAGTTCTTCAAATAAAATAAGCACATTAATCTTGTGAAACCATCACCAATACAAATTACAGGGGTTATAAATGTCATAAAATACAACTATGTGTATATGGATTTTATAGATTAAAAAAGACCAAATATTTTTATGTCACATTTTGAGAAAGAAATAATTCAGCCATAATTGTTTGGAAGCCAGATTCCCATCTGCTTGGACAATAGACTAGCTATCCCGTTTGGAAAACTTACACACCACATTCAAATGAGAAAATCAGACTGAAGAATTGGAGTGAGAAGGAAAAGCTATGTGCCTTTCAGATTCTTCCAAAACTGACCCTCTTTCAGACCACCAAAATAAACAGAAAAAATCCAGCAAAAACCTAGAAACAAATCATATTGCTTTATTTTAAAATATATATCAACTTCAATCCTACAGGCATGTGATAATCTAAAATTTCTATATAACATTTATTTCTTACATATAAGTTGTCAGCTGTGTTCTAAATTCAAAACCGAACTTATCATTACAATCAGATCTTTATCAGTTTTCCAAGTTGCTGATAGGCAGTACTCCACTGTAATTTTTTCTCTCTCAGCCAAATTTTGTTCCATTTCTGCCATTCAGGGATGTGGCAAAAGGCTTTTGACTGATGACTGAGTTTGTTGTTGAAGGGAGGGCAAGAAAGAAAACACCTGAGGTTTCAACCACTGAGCACTTTAATGCAATCAAGCTACAGAAATAGTCAAACATAATTGAGGAATACAGATTATCCGTATTCCATACATAAAAGATTTCCAGAAAAATAGTATCTATAAATTGCAGCAAGTACCTAGAGCAGAGGTCCCCAGCCTTTTGGGCACCAGAGAGGTTTTTCCGTGGACCGTAGGGTGCGTGGTTTTGTGTGCTGCCTGCATCTCGCAGATGGGGCTTTGCTTGTTTGTGTGGCCCAGTTGCTGGCATGCTGTGGCCCGGTACTGGTCCACTGACCTAGAGCAAAAACATTTTCTCCTCCAATTCTTTGACCATTTGGGTAGTCATAAAAAACAAGCAAAAGCTTCATCCCAAGAGAGTCTTGCTTCATATTCCTTTGGAAATAGTTTAACTCTGAATCATTGTCACTTTATTATTTAAGCAGTTTCCTGAGTTCAGATGTAACAAGGTTTGTTTAAAGACAGAATGGTTGTTTCTAAGTTCTTCCTTATGGGTATAAAAGATGGAAAAGAATAAATCCATGGTTTGGCAAGATGGGAAAGAATAAATCCATGGTTTGGCTCATTCACAAAATAAAAGCCATTGCTCCTCTTATGTGTATTCCAGAAATAGGAAAAAGTGACAAGAATAAATTATAAGGCAGGAAGGTGACAATGATGAAGTAGTACAGAATTGCTCTGCCCTTGAGTTTTTTGTGGGAACAATCACTACCTACATCTTCACAATCTTTGGGCTCTTTAGGGGGACCTGCATGCTGAAGCTACCAATTAGTCCAGAACACATGTCTGCCTCCAGGATATAAAGAGACTTAACTTCTACGGATAAAGGCTAAGTTCTGCTTTCCTCAGCAGAAAAATATTTTACTGAGAAGCAATATATAACACAACAATATCCATCTGCTAGAAAGGGCAGGGAGCATTTTAGTAAAGAAAGACTCTGACATTAAAAGAAATAAGAGAGCTGACTTCTCTGCACCTCACTATAATAAATTCTTAGATTTCAGGTCTATCTATAAGGTACACCTCACAACTATTTTTTTCATTTTGCAGCCTTAGGCAAGCTTCAAGTCTCAGTCCTTATCTATTAAAGGAATGCTGTGAATAAATCCAATAAATTCATGATTAGATCACAAATGATCTAACTGTTACTCATTGTGTTTGTTATTTCTGACTGTAGTGCCAAAATGTTAATACCTTATGTTAATAGCTACTCCACTGAGAAAATCAAAATTATGAAAATAATCCCCATAGAATTTGAATAGCTTCTAGACATATGCCATAGCAGATTCAGAATCTATATGGGATTTCTTATAGTTTACGTACTAGAAATTTGCAAATTACCTGCAGGAAAATGAAAGATTGAAATCTTGGGCAAATCCAATTTAGGTAGCAAGAAATGAGAAAGAGCTCTGCTAAAGACTGGAAAGTTGCTGCCAGAGAAGAGTAGATACAATATGTGACCAAATGGAGAATCAGACTGCTCTGTTTAAAAGATTCTTATGTTCTTATGGAATGAAGAGATTATAGACTACTATAGATACTTTTTGCAGCGTATGACATGAGATAAGCTCAGACAAATAACGTATATGAAACCTGAGAGCAGTGAAGAAACAATTGTTTAATTAAAATGAGAGACATTGCAGAAACAAGATCTGAAGACTGTATATGTGTATGTTTGTGTATGTGAAAGAGAGAGAGGGGAATGAAATAAGGAACGAATGAATGAATGCATGTGAACAAGACTTGGAAATACTTGGATATAGCTTTCTGTTTGACTATGTAATTATTTCTCTGGATCACCTGTTGTGCAAAATTGTTGTGAGATTAACTAGGAAAGAAGAACTTTGGAGGAAAATTAGGACTGAAAAACGTAAACAAATCATCTGTCAAGTTCAAATGAAGACTGTTGTAGTTTCCTCCCTAAGAGAAATGGCTGAAAAAAATACTTTCCTTTCAGCCCCCAAGAACATTGCCCTATCTACTATAACTTAATAATTACTTCTGGAAATTTAAATGCCTTTCTCTCAACATCTCGATTCCAGGATACGTCTCCTCCTATACATCCCACTTTAAAATAATTTGTGTTCAAAGAAAAAGAAAACAGGCTCAGGCAAAGGCCTGGGTTTCTTTAGTACTTCTTGTTGCCAGGATTCTTCTTGTTGAATAGGCTGACCTTGTTGGTAGAGGAAGACTCTAATTTCACTTTATCCATTAAGGTTTTCTTAATGGCAGCTGGGGAAACTTTCTCTTGGTCAGCTAAGCACTGTAGCTCCCTGTTGAAGACAGAGAATGGATTAACAAATCAGAGAACGTAGCTCAAAAGGGGTGAGTGGATGAGGGCATTTCTTTTTGCTGTGTGCAAGCATACCGTGTCCTGATGCAGGATGCCTCCACAGCATTGATGAGCAGTGAGCGGAAACCACCACTCTCTAGAAAGTGGAGAGCATAGATGGTAGCACCTCCTGGTGAGCAAACATTGTCCTTAAGCTGTCCAGGATGCTGCTCAGAATCCAACAGCATTTTGGCAGCTCCCTAGGTATTGGATAGACAAGACAAAGGCAACTTAGAGGATAGCAGCAATATGTTATTTTAACCTATATTTAGCTGGATCTTTGAGGGAGAAAATGAAAAACAGGGCAGATAGAGGTTTTTTCCGTAACACTGCAAATTAGCTATTGAATTAGAAAAAAATCTAACCTGTCTCACACATGACTGAATGATCCAGTAGTTTGTCTGTTTCTTTGTACTTTAATTGCTGGGTGGCACAGGGCGCTTCTTTGAATTTCAAACACCAGCTTTTAAAAAAATAATTTGACTTTTTTCCTATCAAATATCAGGAAGCAGAGTAGTCATAATGACCATTCTGATGATTACAAGCTAAGATACTGACCAACAAGGCTTGAGCTCCCAATCGGACAGCTAGTCTACGAGGAAGGCCCATCTTCACCCCTCCATCTGCCAGGGCATCCAGGGCTGTGAATGCCTAGGAAATCAATAGTTAAAGAGAAATAAAAATTTGACCATATAATTATTCCTCTGGATCACCTGTGCAACATAACAATGCAATGTATTTTTCTGATTATTTAAATCGAGTTCCTCAATTCAGTGCCCTCTAACCATGCTGCAGCTACAAAGTCAAGAACTTGCAATCAGCACAGTCTGAGGCAACTGCTGTACAGGTAGTCCTCAACTTACAACCACAATTGAGCCCAACATTTATGTTGCTAAGTGAGACAGTTGTTGAATTTTGCCCCATTTTATGGCCTTTCTTGCCACAGTTGTTAAGTGAATCACTGCAGTGGTTAAGGTAGTCACATGGTTGTTAAGTGAATATGGCTCCCCCTTTGAATTTGCTTGTCAGGTCACAAAAGAGGTCATATGACCTGAGCACACTGCAACCATCACAAACGTGAGTCAGTTGTCAAGCATTTGATTTGGATCATGTGACCATGGTGATGCTGCAATGGTCGTAAGTGTGAAAAATAGTCGTAAGTCACTTTTTTTAGGTCCGTTGTAACTTCAAACAGTCGCTAAACAAACCGTTGTAAGTTGAGGACTACCTTTATTCCAGAATTTTAGCAGTGGATCCTTGTGGGTGGCCTAGGACAGATTGGAATAGACCATCTATTCCAAAGTGGTCCGGCTCTAATGATATCTAGGAAATCAAACACTTGGTTATAAAGCTTCATTCTGAAATACTGCAAGCCAATCTGCCTCCTCTTAAAATAAGATATGGCATAAGACAGTGGTGGCGAACCTATGGCACGGGTGCCAGAGGCGGCACTCAGAGCCCTCTCTGTGGGCACGCGCGCCGTTGCCCCAGTCCTAGGCCTTCAGCTGGGTTTTATAAAACCTTTTCGCTTTAGGCCTCCACCGCCGTGTGCAAAAAAAAAAAAGGTTCAATCAGTCAATTTCAACTTCTCACGGGAAAAAAAAAGATCTTGCAAAGTTGGAATTGATTGATTGAACTTTTTAGTCCCACCCAGTCTGCCGTTACCACCGCAGCCAGGCCCAGCCAATGGGCCACGCCCAGCCAATGGGCCACGCCCAGCCAATGGGCCACACCCACCCAGCACTTGACGATGCATAAGTGGGTTTGGGATTGCAGTTTGGGCACTCGGTCTCTAAAAGGTTTGCCATCACTGGCATAAGAGGTTAACTACCCTTCTGCATATAACCCTATCCCCACCCCCACCCAAATCTTTTATATCCTTTTTGAAGAATAAAGGAAATATATGGCACATACATAAGCAGGTCCACTGCCACTGAGTCCCGTCACAGCATCTATCAAATCTTCTTCCACTTCAGTGCAGAAGCCCACACTTGCCATCAGCTGTTCTAAGAGCTTCCCATCTTCCACTTCTGCATGCGTGCCTGTGGCATAAACGGTGGCCCCTTCCCGCACAATGACTGGTGTATTGGTCATGCACCTGATCACTTTTGGGGTGGGGTAGAAGGTAGAAAGTTTCTTGAGACACAAAATAAGAGAAACAATTGAGGATACTTAATTCAGAACTTTAAAAAAAAATTAGATCTGACAAGTGCTCCAGAAAATCCAACCCTGTCAGGTTACAGACAGGTAGGAAAGAATCAGTGCATGTTCATTTGGTACCCATAGAGTGTCTCTTCATACCGTGCTTCCCCGAAAATAAGACCCGGTCTTATATTTTTTTTGCCTCCAAAAGAGGCATTAGGTCTTATTTTCGGGGGATGTCTTATTTTTTGCACTGTGGAAGCCTGCCATTTTCCTAACTGAGGGACTGATCATTCTAGGAGTTGTAATCCCAACACATTTGGAAATGCCAAGTAGAAAAAAGCTAAGTTATATATTAGTGACACCTGCCCAATAGCTCCATCTGCAATTTAAGGAATGTCTATAGGGTGGCATATTATAATTTATCACAATTTACGATAATTAGGCATATAATTCAATCAGAATAATAATTTACTAATTATATACTAATGTAGAACAAGTTATGCTAATTTATTCATATCATTAACCATAATTTATTAACTCATACTAATTTAGCAATTCATGCTAATTTATCCAGGTTAAGAATCATAATTCATGATAATTTATCCAGTGCAATAATTTATGATAATGTATCTGGGATAATAATTATGGTTTATGATAATATAAGGTAGCTTTTCCAGGGTAATGATTTATGGTATGTTAATCTATGGTAATTTATCCAGAATAATCATAATTTATAATAATTTCTCCAAGATAATTTATCACTTTATGACTTATTAATTCATGATAGTGTCATCTGGGTAATACTCATAACCTATGATAGTTTATCCAGGGTAATATTCATAATTTATAATATTAATTCATGATAATTTATGCTAATTTAGAACAACTTATGGTATTTTATTCAGGATGATAAACATAATTTATTAATGCCAATTCATTCAGGATATAATCAGCTTACTTGCAAAGATATTTACTAGGTCACTAACCGGAGATACAACAGTGTTTCCTCTTCTTTCTATATAAGCAAAGCAATTATATTCCTTGCACTGTCACCACCCCCATTATTAGTTTGTTCTTCAGAAATATCTGTTAGCTGCCCTTCCCTTGCACAAATCTACGCCCAAGAAACTTAATACAGATGAGTGCTGATTCTCACCTTTTCAATTGAGTTGATTGTAACACCAGCAGCACATGAGACTACAATATGTCGATCTTCTATGTCTGAGCCAATTTCATCCAAGATAAAGGGAATTATGGGTGGTTTTACTGCCAGAAACAGGACATCGCTGTTTTTAACTGTCTCCTTGTTGCTTAAGGTGAAATTTACACCCATTTTCTGGAATTAAGAAGTTGCATAGCAATTGTTGAAGCATTTCTTTCTTTGTGCTGAGTTTATAACAAGAACAATTAGATTAAACAAGGAACCAGGCAAGGTTGGGCACATATTTATTTTCCTAGAACTACAAAGGCAAAATAAATGTGATGGATTAAAGCCAAAATAATCTCATACAGTATCTTGATTTTAATTGGGCAAAAAAATGAGGCAAAAGTAGAGATTCAGCTGTTTTGACTACTGGGGTTGGGGTGAGGTCTTTGGATGGAAATAACTGCACCAGCTTGCAGACAAACTGAGATAGAAAAGAACTTCTTGGGAAGAATCATATATCCTGTTTGGAATGTGTTCAGTATCTAGATATATATTCAATTTTAATACTTATGGTAATGCTGTTTTACTATATGCTATGATGACTCTAGTATTTATATATGAAAATTTTATAAATATATTTTATAATTAAAACCAACTCAGACATTCTGCAGTTTAAAAACGGGTATGGTTTCAACTAGATTCTAAGAATATGATGCTCCTAAAGATAGAAACTAAGGATTAAACAGAGTATTATGGACACAAATATAACATGTAATTCCTTAGCAATGCCACCATAAGTAATAATAACTGACAGAAACAAGGCGGTGATTGGATGTATCAAATCTTCTCCATACGTTTTAAAATATGTATTTGCAACAGAAGACATGCCCTTGAAATAAATAAAAAAGGATTATATCTTCCTTCTAACAAGTATTTCCACACTAACATATCTCATCGTAAAGTTATTTTTCAAATGAAAAAAGAACTATCAAAGTTAGGCAGGCTTCGAGAAATGACTGTAATGGAGTCTGCCCATTATGGTCATATTTCATGGCAGTTGTCAGGTGAAAGGTGTCACCTAACGAACCCCCCGTCCCATCCCATTCCTGTCCCATGTGAAACATAAAAAGAACATGCAGGTTGCTAAGTGGAGTGTGGGGTGCCTCCTGGATAGGGGAGGCTCTTGGAGGTCTTGTACAGGCGCAGGCCTGCCTGCCCTGGCCCAGGCCTGCCTGCCCTGGCCCTTCCAGGGCTTCCCCTACCACTGACGCTCCATGCTCCACTTTCCGTGCCTTGGGTTCTCATATGCCTTTTCCCACTCCCACCAGGTCCTCCCAGGCCTTAGATCTGATTTCCACCCCACCAGGCCAAATACCCTTCTTCTCACTTACCTTTGAAGAGCTGTGAGGCCTTCCAGACTGCTGATATGACTTCCTTTTTCACGTGGCCACATGGCAGTTCCAAAAGTGGCCATTTTGTCCCACCCACAAAATGGCGGCCGCATTCGGGTTGCTGCATTTGGATCGCAGCCACACGTCTGGGGGACAAATTGCTTCATTTTGCTACCTTACCAAGCTCTGCAGTGCTGCAGAAGTTTTCTGCAAAATTCAGAAGTCTCTGTAGCACTGTGCTGCAGACCTCTCTAAGGCAGCAAAATGAAGAAATTTCTTTGGTGGCCGCCATTTTGTCCTGCCCACAAATGGGCAAGACAAAATGGCAGCCGCATTTGGATCACTACTGTGTGACCCAGGGACACATGGCCTGCTTGCCTTCCACAACATGAGGTCCAGAGAGCTTCAGAAGGTAAGTATGGGGCATGATGGCTGTATCAGGAGGAGGTCCAAGTGCTGCATGGTTTCAACAGATGGGATGGAGGGACTGCAGGCCTGCTGCAGCCATCGTAACTTTGAAATGGGGTCGTGTAATTTTGGGTAGTCTGTTGTAATTTCAAATATCTATTAAATTACCTGTTATACCTTGAGGATCACCTGGATATCCTTTTCTGAGTAACATGTAGTCCTACTATTTTCTCTCAATTTTTCTTTTTTATATGAAAGAAATGTATCCCAATTCTAATAACAGAAAAAGTTCTGACTGGGAAGTTTAGTTCCTACAGACAAAATATCAGAGCTAAAAAAACCTAAACTATCTCAGTAGATGGATGAGGCGTGAAATGCCCATGTTCTTATTTGAACTAAAAGCCAGTATTCTGGTTTACCACTAGAAGTATGCTGCTCCCTGTTGTTGCTATCTCATCCATTGGATTTCTCTGCTAGTAATCATAGTTAAAAAAATTGTATGCTCTGTGGTTGACTATGATGTACAAACTAGGAATTCTACTTTATTCATCTTGGAACAAGCCAGACTGGTGCCACAGATTTGTTCCAAGATGAACCAGCAAGATTCTTGTCAAGCTAAGCAAGAAAAACCAAAAAACACCTGATTTCTTAGTTGGATTCACTGCCAGGAGTCATCAAAGATCAATCAAAGCAGTGTGCATTTCATGTATGAAGAGTTCAGTATACAAACATACAGCTACCAAGAGTTTTATGAAAGTTTTGAGAGCAGAAAAGAGGCATTTTAATATTTTAAATGCTATAACCTACCCTCAAGCCTGTTACTGTTGGGAGATCAGTGTCTGGTGAGCTTGCTGTTATCTTGTGGGCAGCCAAAATCCCTAGAAAAATAAATATTGCATTTTATTTTGCTGTAGCTTCCTACATCTTATTCAAGTGTTGATTCAGGTCTTATTATCAGAGGCACAGTGTTTCACAGCCCCTTTTAGATGGGCTCCTCCAGTGGTGAGAGAGTTCAGATGCAGAATCCCACCAGGCTGGGAGAAAGGGAAGAGGAAGGTCACCCAGCCATTTCTTCCATGTTATTGCAACAATGTAGGCCATGTGAGGGGTTCCCTCCTCTATTTAAAGTATCATTTTCCCCCCTCCTGCTTGGCCACTTGACTCAAAGGGATCTCTCCTCCCTAGTTGCATGAAACCCTTTTCCTTTTAGGTTTACAATAGCTGACTAAACAAATTTAGATGACAACTGAGAGGACACTAAAAGATCTTTTTCAATATTTATTTACTGCCATCTAGTGATCGACTAAATTTTTGCTGCCCAGCTGTGGTAGTCCTATACTGCAAAAGTCCCCAACCTTTTGGGCATCAGGGACCAGTTACATGGAGAGAGGTTTTTCCACGGACTGGAGGGGGCTTGGTTTTCTGTGCTACCTGCATCCCACAAATGGGGCTTTGCTTGTTTGTGCAGACAGGTTGCTGGCGCGACCCAGTACCAGTCCACAGACCGGGGGTGGTGGTGGTTGGGAATCAAGTTTGTTGGAGACAGGCATAACCTGCTCTCACTGTCTCCTCTGTTTTCATTTTATTCTTGCCACTATCTTCACATCCCTTCTCAGTACACTCATTCTGTTTTTCAGTCAGTATAATTTTTACTACCTCTTATCCAATTGTGGATTTTCATATTTTTAAGTGAAATTTATTGATATATTTTTTTAAAGTAAAGGAACATTCAAAACGAAGGTAATATATAAGCAGGCAAAGTTCATGTCAAACTACACCCTTGAGAACTTTTTTTAAATCTATGGAAAGATCTGTGCTAACTTTTGCAATGTTTGCAGTTTTTTCATGACCAGTAAGCCACTCTTCTAGCCTGTAATTATACTATTTCGTAAGAAGTAAAAAAAAAAAAAAAACCTTCTAGAAATTAGAACAGGCTGTCTGGTTGCTATATGAGTATTTAAATGCAACTCGGATTCTCCTAAAAATATAGCATACATATATATCGGCTTGTATCATTAATTAACATTTTCCCAACAATGCATATACTGCAGTAAATATTGTAACAAGTTAATCTGGACAGAGTGGTAATATAGTAACATGAATTCCAAAATCCAAAAGGGGATTAGCTTCAAACTTGTATCTAACGCTATTGTAACCCAACAAAAGTAGCACTGTGTCTTCATTACAATAAGTACCATTACACACATACAAAGTATGCTTGAATCAAGGAAAAAATAAAGATTTGAGAGACAAATAGATACCACAAGTGACCAGGTAAAAATTTAATACCATTTCTAATGTTTCAGAAATATCACATTTAAGTTATTACATGCATATTACTTGATTACATATGGTTAACTGAATAACCCAATTGATTTGGTCTGCACAATATACTAAACTAAAAGCAAACAAATCACATGACATCTAACATACTGTGCAAACTTGTAAGAAAGCTGCAGAAATAAATATAACACTGATGTACCAGTGAGTTTATTGTAAATCAGTTCCAATTTCTTGCACTTGCCTACCTGCTGCCGTGAAGCCCCTCGCTAAGGAAAAGGCGAGCTGCCCAGCACCGATGAATCCCACACTCATGGTAACAAGTTTCTAGAAGTGACCTAATGGATCCCTGGTATAAAAAAAATTGAGAATATCAGCCAAATGTGCCGGTGATAGTAATATAATTCTTGCAAAATACAGGAACCGTCTTCAGGTTTTGCACTGGATTTCGGGAATGGATAGATTCAAATATCTGGGACAAAAAAAGATTAGAAGGGCTACTGCAGGATCCCTGGCTAACACTCACCCTCAACTTGACATCACAGCTCGTTTAATCTTTTTCCCTTCTTGGTGCCGGCTCCACCTCCTACCTGCTGCTCTGCTTTTCTTAGTGCCCATCCTACCGTCCCCGTCCCCTGAATGCGATCTTCCATTCCCTTTGCATCGCGGATCGATCCTTTCCATACTCTTCAGGTTCTCCCCTGACCCAGCCCCCCAATGGGGGTGCATCTCTATGGAGCCCATTTACCCCCTAGCAAACAAACCTGATACTCCCACGTGGCTCGTTCAGAATCGGGGGAAGGGGGTGAATAGAAGCCGTGGCAAAGCTCAGGACGAAGATAATTCCTCAGCCAATCCGAATGAGAGGGTGTGGCCTCCTTGCCCGCTCCTTCAATCAGCTGCTGAACAAGCACATCGCCCGCCAGCTATTGGAGCAAGCTTTGTTTGCAGTTGCATCAGTCGGTCTTCCGCGGAGGCGGCGGAGGACTGATTTTTTCGAGCGATGCTCAGGCTTTGTTTTTGGCCGGTAATGGCTGCTGCATCCTGGGCGTTTCCATTAGTACGATACAATACGGTTCATGATTGCGCTGCCTCCTGGGAATTGTAGTCTTTGGTGAAAAAAAAGTGTTTTAAAAGACAGGTGATAGAAATATAGTGATACCTTTTAAATGCGGTACTTGATTGAAAGTGTTTGGAAAGAAACTTGCTTGAAAATCACATCGTTTGATCTAACAGCAGTACTTTCTAACTGCAATGCTGCTAATTCAACTTTGGGGAGGGGGTGGGTTTTCCAGTAAAGTATCTTTAATACTCATCTTGGGTATATGCATCTTGAAAACTGAAAGAGGAATTTCCAACTTTCATATAAAGTGAATTCATTACGGAAGAGTTATCTGAATGATCTGAAATATTCCTTCACCTGTTTCTTGTGCCAAGTTGTTTAGTCTCTTGATCATTTAGGTCTATTTTTTATTCTCCCTTCCCAGCCTCCCCAATCTTTCTATTAAATATAATTTGTATTAAGAATTTTAATTACAGTAGTAAAAACTAACAAACAAAACTTAAAGAAAATACTGTACAATTGAAAGAAAGGATAGAAAATGCAAGAAGAAAAGAAAGAAGAAAGGAGTTACTCTGTGGTAAGATAGGTAGCCAATAAATTAGCTAAACAAATAAGAATATAATTAAGAAAAAATAAATATACAAAGAAGTTTACTCATAAGTTTTTTGGTCTTTGCTACAGTTGTCAGCTCCACTTTCACAGAGCCATCTTCAGTTTCCAATACCTCTACGGAATTCCACTAATTCAGCTTTGTAAGCCCTGGAAATATTGTCGCACATATATATATTCTTTTTACGACCCTGTAATCCCTTCGGGGTGGGGTCGGGTCGACTAAACGGAGCTGAATGTTTACTGACCAGATGCCCTTCCTGAGCAGATATTTTCTCTTTGCACCCTAATACATAGCTATAGATATCGATATATCGATTTATAAATAGATATTGACAGAAAGTTCCTTTTTTTCCTTCATCTTGTCTGCTGATATTACTATTGTTTTCTATTTTTATTGTTTCCCATGAGGCTGTTTATTTTTTTGTTTTTGTCTCTTTCATGATTTTTGTGGAATGCTAACTTTTTAAAAGGGTTTCCTAAGTTCCAGACAGGACAAAGTGTTAGGGGACCCCCCCGTATTCCCAGTTGCATCATGAATATACATTTCCTAAATAAATGCTTCAAATAGAGAAATGGCTTTTTAAAAAGCATGATATAGATATTGAGCAGGGGGTTTGACTAGAAGACCTCCATGATCCTTTCCAACTATATTATTCTATGTTCTATGTTCCATGTTCCAGAGGATCATAGTTAATATAAGATACAACTATTTGACCTCCGTATAGTACAGTGTGGATTTTCAGAAGTACTAAATTGAATGATTAAAAAATGCTAATATGGAAGTAGTCAGCTTTATATTCTAATTCACTAACATTACTAATGTTTGTCTTCAATGTGTGGTGTGTGTGAAGCACCAAAAAGTGATATCAATTTGTCACTTTTTGATGCTTCACACAACTTTTTATATAACCTGACTTTTTTGTTTTCTGACTTTATAAGATGGCAGCTACGTTGCGAATAAATAGCTCTCAACCCATAGCATCTCTAGCGCTTACAATACAGCCTCAACATTCCAAATGGGCCAACCAGCCAGAAGTCTCTTTCCCTAAGCCATGCCAGATTCAAACCAGTGAGGACAAAAAGAAACCAGACGCCCCCCTTCTTTTCTTCCTGTTACCTGTCCGTTTGCTGATAATTTTTCTACAGGGTCTCCAAGGCTGCAGAATTCCCATTTTCTCACCATTCCTGGCTTGTCTCTGGAACGCTCATTGTGGTATTTATGGAGCATCCATAGTAACAAAGCCAACGGCCTGTTGAATTGTTTCTATATAGATATGATAGGCACTAGAATGATGTAGGAAGTAGGAAGAATCGCAGCAACACCATTAAAGAAATTACGAACCTAAAATTCTCTAAAGAAATGTTGCCATGGAAAGAAAGCTACTATACAGAGATCCTGGTTTTCTTGTTGTTACTAGAAAAAGTAGATAATAACTGCCAATTAGACTTGTGCCTGCCTGTTAGCATATTTGTTTTTACAAGGGTAGAGCTGAGCCATACTTTTATTTAAAGGTATTGACAGATGACTAAATCCACATCCATCAAAACTTCTCCTCTTTTCCCCAGCCCACACTAAGGGAAGTGATTGGTAGACCACATGACCCTGGGACAGTGGAACTGTCATAAATTCATGCTAGTTATCAAGCACCCAAATGTTGATCACGTGATCATGGAATGCTGCAATGGTCATAAGTGTGAAAAACTGTCATAAGTCACTTTTTTCACTGTTGTAACTTCAAATGGTCAGTAAATGAATGGTTGTAAGTCGAGGGCTACCTTTATATTAAACTGTATTCAAGTAAGAAATATTTAAAGAGAATTTGTTAAAATCTTTCCTCTTAATACCATGGCTACAATATATAAACTACAGAAACATTTAACTCGTTGTCATCCAGAGGTTATGTGGATTTCTGCAAATATGATATAACCATCGTCAATTTCATGCAAATTATTTTCAGAGCTTATATAATACAGTATAGGTCACTGTGCCTGTATAAGTGTATAAATATCAGCATAAATATATGTTGTTGAATATGTTCATGGTAAAATCAAGCTCTTTTGGTTCATTCCAGATGTGTTGCATTCCTTGCTAATATAATTTTGGGAAAATTAATTCAGTACATCTGGTGGATTCTTAGTTGGGAAAGACCAGTTAAATCCTTTTGCTATATAGTAATACAGTATTAGTCTGTTAAATTAATTTTTAATGATGTGTACCTCAAACAAATTTAGGATCCAATAAAATCTTGGAAGAAAAGTAGTACTTGGCAGGTTCAAAGGAATTTAGACTATTTAATTCTTTGTATAATATAGTAGATAAGTTAAAGTCACTGTTTGAATTAAAGCTTAGGATGACATTTCCAGCTGACTTGTAGAACATTCCACAAATGCTCCTCTGTTCTCTTTTTGCCTTGGAATCCTGATGGTGCTTTAGAATTTATACTGTGAGGAATGCAGTGGCATTCTTCAAACTATCAATGATGCTTTTAAAGGCAACAGGGCAATTTAAATAGCATAGCCATAGCAGGTGTGAGGCAGTTAATTCTTGATTTGGATCTCTCTCTCTCTCTCTCTCTCTCTCTCTCTCTCTCTCTCTCCCTCTCTCTCTCTCTCTCTCTCTGTGTGTGTGTCTCTCTCTCTGTCTCTCTCTCTGTCTCCACCAAATTAAAATAACATCTGACTGAGAAATTATATCATCACATCTTGTGCTTCTCCAAAACAATTGAAAACTAATCACTCTCTCCAAAATTATGTAGCTTTGTTCAAACGCACCTCTGCCAGCCACAATGTGCATTTATCTTCTCTGCCAATTCATTAATCAGATGCTGAAATTCTGAATGCCTGATTCAGGCCACATGAATGAAAGTGATCGCGTTGCTCTTTGTTTGTTTGCCATTTTTAAGAGGGAAAGTCATATTTCAAATAAGACGCAAACCAATACATTACATTCATTTATCTTCGTTTACAGGTAGTCCTTGACGTACGACCACAGTTGAGCCCAAAATCTCTGTTGCTAAGTGAGACAGTTAAGTGAGTTTTGCCCCATGTTACGACCTTTCTTGCCACAGTTGTTAAGTGAATCACTGCAGTTGTTAAGTTAATAACTGGTTGTTAAGTGATTCTGGTTTCCTCATTGACTTTGCTTGTCAGAAGGTGGCAAAAGGTGATCACATGACCCTGAGACACTGCAACCGTTATAAATATAATCAACTGCCAAGCGTCTGAATTTTGATCACATGATCATGGGGATGCTGCAGTGATCATAAGTTGGTCTCTTTTCAGTGCCGTTGTAACTTTGAACGGTCACTAAACAAACTGATGTAAATCACAAACTACCTGTATTTGTTTATTATGTTCACATATATACTACCCCATCACACAGATTCAAGATGGCTTACAATATATAATACAGAGAATCCATATAACCAAATTCCCCAGTAAAACCACTACTAACTTATAGCTTGAACATCCAATAAAATTTCAGTATAAAACTAAAACTAGAACAGTTTCCCAGTACCACCATTAGTGCTCAAGCATGTTTTGGAACAAAACTCTTTTCTCACAGCTTTGTGGAAAGACAGCAGCTTGTGGATATTATAAGCTCAGTTTTTCCAGTATTGGAATCACTGCTGAGATTGCTTGAGCTCTTCTGTGAGGATCCCATCTTGAGATGATTGTACAAAATTGATGGAGGAAGCTCGTCAGAAGAGATGTCCTATTTTAGACTAAAATGATCACACTGATTTAATGATGGGATTGTAATTCTAACTAAGATGGCAGGTAGAATGCTTGGCTGAGCAGTTGTGCACATACTTCATGATAAATAGGAGGAAGGTGAGATCTCTCCTGGAAGCAAGACACAGAACTGGTAGTCTGCAAATACAGATTAAAGTTGACAGTCCAGGGCTCCAGGCTACAATCATAGCAGCAAGAGATAAGTAGCAGAGTAGTAGTAGTAGTAGACAGCCAGCAGTTCAAGAATGGTGTGAGGCAACACCAGAGAAGTAGTCTGTCAATCTAGGATATAAATGTAAGAGACTTCCACATATTGCTCTGAGTGATAGTCTAAACTCTCAAGAGCAGAGCAGGGCTAGAGGAACACAGGTCTGATATTGGAGAGCTGTTTCCAACAAAGTGTAAGACTGCGGCAGCTACTCCAAAGTAGCCCTAGCTGTGGGTGTAACTCAACTAGTCAAGAAAGGCCTTTGCTCTGCCTTTCAAAGTTGTTAGTTTGTTTTGGGACTTAGATGACTTGCCATGATCTGGCCCTTCATAATCTGAGTCTAAGGCATTATTGTACTGATAACAAGAGTTTTGAAAGAAAGCAGCTTGAACCTTAATGTTTTCTATGGGCCTTTACTCATCTGCATTTGGTATCATTACCTTCATATTGTTTCTGATCCATGAATGAGAGAGCCTTATCCTTAAATATGCCAGTATTAAAGTAATATTTTCCCTATTAAACTGGCATTGTCCAACATTGAGGTTAAGCCCCAAAATGACAAACAGCAATTCAATGAGAGTTCAGTTCTGATTGTTTAAATTCTTATGGTTTAAATTTTTTAATATATATTTTTTTCTTATTCACACACATTTAACATAAACCATTAGGACGAACACATTGATTTCTTTAAAATAAATTTATTTAAATACTGATTCACACTGTAGCATATCAACTATTGTATTGCTATTTGCATCAAGATTATTTTTGCAAATGACTTCTTAGCAGTAATTTAAGAACAAGCATATTTCAGGCAACAGGCACTTCACTGAATTCATTATAAAGTTATACAGGTCCTTTTTAAACGACAAGCCACACAACTTGTTCTTCAGTGATCCCCATTATATCTGGAAACTCTGGGAGTTATTGTCACAATACAGGTAGTCCTCAATGTACAATCATTTGTTTGGTGATCATAGATCCTATGACCTATGACCATTTTTCACACTTATGGCCATTGCAGCAATTAAAATTTGGATGCTTGGCAACTTACATGTATTAATGATGGTTGCCATATCCTGGGAACTTGTGATCACTTTTTGTCTCCTTCTGACAGACAAAATCAATGAGGAAGCTAGATTCATTTAACAATCATGTTATTAACAACTGCAGTGATTCGCTTAACAACTGTAGCAAAAAAGGTCATAAAATGGGGCAAAACTCACTTAACAACTGTCTTGCTTAGCAATGGAAATGTTGGACTCCAATTGTGGTCGTAAGTTGAGGATTACCTGTACATTTAGAAAACTCCAGGTTGGGAAAAGCAGCCTTCATGTTTGTACTACACCTAACAATATTTGTCTGAATCAGTATGATCTAAAAGGCAGACATGTCTTGCAGGCAGCCATAGTTCCCACAGGCATTTGGGTGTCCCCAGATTCTTTCTTCTTGAAGGACTGCAGATTGAGAACGAAAGTCTAGAAGTAATTGTTTTGAAAACACAGCAGCCTTTCTGTTGCAGTTGTCAGTTACAATGTCAACATATTTTTCAAACAGCTCCCAACAAGAATACCCCAATACTCCCCACCCAGCACATGCATAGAGAAATTCTCCTTTGTCTGGAGGAATGTTGAATTTGAAATGATTTCATCATCTTCATGATGATTTACTCCCTCCCACTGTGGAATAGCTGACAATACCTACCAGGTTTATAAAAAAGGTACTATGTTTTCCTTCAACAAAAACTTATCTTAGGATGGGCAAATGATTTTTTTCTGGCATTTGAACTGCCTTTCCATTTCTGCTAAAGTTTAAATTACTCAGGAATCCTTCCAACAAATAAGAGCTCAAAATCTATTTCTGAATTCATAGTATTAGATCTAAGAGAGCTGGATGTTACAATAAACCTGTCTGTGAGCTAGAATTCTGAAGATGTTCCATTTATGGCCCATCAGACCACATTACATATTTTTTCAAACCATCCTGTTTTCCCCCATGGATACACCTCAAGTTCATACTTTGTCCGTCACAGTTGGCTTTGTAATGGGTCCCCACCCTCTCATTCTTGAAGTAATTTAAGATTCTTGTAGCATCCGAGCTGAGCATTAGCGAGCTGAGACAAAGCGGATACGCTGCGAGTATGCTAAATCCACCATATAGAGTACTAGGTTCACATAGGTGAATACCGCAATGACCACTTGGTTGTCCCATGGACACATGGCTCGGGAACACTGGTAGGGACGTTGTGGAGAGCCATATTTACGATCAAAGCAAAAAACCGGCCATATCACTGCAGCGCTCACATACATCAGGATAGCCACGAATGTGTAAACGACCACAAAGTGCTCAAAGGGGCATTTCAGCGTTGCTGTCTTTCCTGTGACGTTGAGAGCCACCACAACCACAGTCACCACAAAGCAGAAGCTGTAAACAGCCACACACCACTGGGTAGCTGCGTACTTATTGTATTGGCTGTCCTTCGCCAGAGCGCCAAAGATGATGCAAGCTACAAAGGACTGGACAATTTTCAAGAGGCCTGAAACTGTGGCCATATAACTTGTCACCTGTCCTGGCTTGGCCCTAGTTAAAAATACTTCTGCGGCATATGCCCCAAACAGAAGCCCTGCAAAAACACTACTGGCAATGCGGAAGTTTCTCACCTCGCAACTATTGGAATCGCAGTCAAATTGGACGTAGAGTGGATAGATCACAGCGGCGGTGATGGACATGAGGGTGGCGAGCATGGCAAAAGCAGCTGTGAAATTCCCCCAGGAGATGCTTAGGCAGCTATGGAGGCGAGTAAATTCGCAGGTGAGGATGAAGACGGTGACGGCAAAGCAAAAACACCAGACCGATATACAGAAAGAGCCATAGGCTGCGCTGAATCCCCCTCGGTGGACCACAAGGCTGAATGTAGCACATCCAAACATGGCCTGCAAGAGTCGAGCGACTCCCACCCAAGAGGCCACTGCATCCACATTGAGGTATGTCCTGCTTGATCTCTCCATTGCTGGATCGGAAGTCCTAGATTCCCTTTTGTGGTTGGATCTGGTTTCCCTTGTCCTTGTCCTATCAGAAGCTCAATGACTAAGCAGGAAATGCCGCGAGAAGAAGCTCTGTATCCCCTCCACCCAAATCTTTGCTGGCTGTTATTTATGCGGCAGGCATAGTACGTGTTTCTGACAGCTTTTTGAGACGGACTTGCCTCTGCAGTAAAAGTATTGACCTGTCTTGTCTGTGCTGCAGTTACGATCCATCAAACTTGCCCTGCTGGGTTCTGCACACCAAGCACTCTTGCTGCACTCCTGTTACTTTTCTTCTCTGCCTCAACTGATCACTTTTTCCCAAGTGACTCGCAGGAGGTTTGTTTCAGTTGCACAGCTGCAGCTCTCCACCCTGTGCCGTAAAGGGCCAGCATATAAATAGAAGACTATATTAATAGACTTATCCAGGATGGAATGAATTGCATGGAGCGGGCAGGAATGAGAAGCTGGTTTTAGCTACATCCAGAACAGCTTTGTGTATTACCCCTTTCATCTCTGGGGCAGAAATAAACTAAAATAATTTGAATGGCAAAAGACAATCCAGCAGGAATCGAGGATGGGAAAGGCATCTAATACAAAAATACAGATATGTTGCATCTTTGCATTAGAGGTACACTGCATATACTTTTCTGTCAAAATGCTGAACTCATGGCATATTAAAATAATCCTTGACTTATAACCATTTGTTTAGTGACTATTCAAAGGTACACCAGCAATGAAAAAAGTGACTTACGGCGGATCCTGCTGCAGCATCCCCATAGTCATGTGATCAAAATTTGGGCTCTTTTGCAACTGGAATGTATTTATGATAGTAGCAGCTTCCCGAGATCACCATTTGCAATTTCAGCCTTCAGCTTTCGACAAGCAAAGTCAACGGGGGAAGCCAGTTTCACTCAACAACCATGTGATTCACTTAACAACTGCAGTGATTCACTCAATAACCATGGGCAAAAAGGTTGTAAGATTGGGCATGACTCACTTAACAGCTGCCTTGTTAGCAGTGTAACTTCTTGCCAAAATTGTGGTCATAAGTTGAGGACTACCTGAGCACCTACACGATCAGCATAGTTCATGGATGGGAAATCACATTGGCTGGCTTTACACATTATGCCAAATTTAACCTGATTTATTTAGTTTTGACTCTTTGCAGCTTAGAGATCCATGAACTGTACTTTGCCAATCATGGTATATTTAGTTGCCTATCTCCAGACAAATATCAACAACCTAAGATATGCAGATGATACCACTCTAATGGCAGAAAGTGAAGAGGAACTAAAGAGCCTCTTGATGCGGGTGAAGAAGGAGAGTGCAAAAGTTGGCTTGAAACTCAACATTAAGAAAACCAAGATCATGGCATCTGGCCCACTCAATTCCTGGCAAATAGATGGGGAAGAAATGGAGGTAGTGACAGATTTTATCTTTCTGGGCTCCAAGATCACCGCAGATGGGGACTGCAGCCAAGAAATTAAAAGACGCTCCTGGGGAGGAAAGCTATGGCAAATTTAGACAGCATACTAAAAAGCAGAGACATCACCCTGCCAACAAAAGTACGTATAGTCAAGGCCATGGTTTTCCCAGTTGCAATGTATGGCTGTGAAAGTTGGACCATAAGAAAGGCTGAGCGCAAAAGAATTGAGGCCTTTGAACTATGGTGCTGGAGAAGACTCCTGCAAGTCCCTTGGACTGCAAGGCGATCAAACCAATCAGTCCTAGAGGAGATCAACCCTGACTGCTCTTTGGAAGGCCATATCCTGAAGTTGAGACTCAAGTACTTTGGCCACCTAATGAGAAGGAAGGACTCACTGGAGAAGAGCCTAATGCTGGGAAAGATTGAGGGCAATAGAAGAAAGGGACGACAGAGAATGAGGTGGCTGGATGGAGTCACTGAAGCAGTAGGCGTGAGCTTAAATGGACTCCAGAAGATGGTAGAGGACAGGAAGACCTGGATGAACGTTGTCCATGGGGTCGCGATGGGTCGGACATGACTTCACAACTAACAACAACAATCTCCAGACAGTTTATGGTTTAGGATTGTATATAATGTCTACACAAATATAAGAGCACTAATCCTCTGAAGGGACTGAGCTGCTTGTGACCTTGACCACACTTTTACATATAGTACTTATCATAATACGATAGTAAAGCAAGTCATACTGTGCTTTGAGGAATTCTGCTTATCTGTTCAGAAGAGCTTACTGAAAAATGGTAGTTCCTGCTGATTTAGCCACTGGTTGAAAAAATATCACTTGTAAGATTAGAACATTGTCTTGTACTGTATCTACACGTATATGCCAACCGATACTTAACTGAATCATGATTGAATGAATTAATCTAGTTATCAAGATTTGTGCAAAATTCTGAACAATACCTGCTGGATTTTGTACTGAGTTACAAATGCAACACATTTTAGCTTAGTGGTTTATATATAAATCTAGCCTGGAGGCTAAAACATATAAAGTACGGTTGCTGGAATTGGGTATGTCTATGAAAAGAAGAACTGGGGTGACATGATAGCAGTGTTTCAATATCTCAGGGATTGCCACAAAGAAGAAGCAAATCACCTGAAGGCAGGACAAGAAGCAATGGATGGAAACAAATCAAGGAGAGAAGCAACCTAGAACTAAGAAGAAATTTCCTGACAAATAGAACAATTAATCAGTGGAACAACCTGCCTCCAGAAGTTGTGAATGCTCCAACACTGGAAGTTTTTAAGAAGAGATTTGTGGCTTTTGCTTTGCCACATCAGGGTGGGCTACTCATGAATCTTGGCATGCAAGTATAGACAACACACAGGTTCTCCTCGGGATGAGTCCGCCCAGGGCGTGTTCTGAGCGACCCTTTTATTTAGAAGGCATATGGTAATACAGGCAACAAGTCTGGTAACTTATTATTGATTATATTCAGCATAATGTTATCATGTGCTATTGTTATTGGTTAAAACCTTTTCCAAGCATATATCCTATTATGGTCATGTTTTTCTCTTCTCCCATCTTGTCATTTCCTCATTGCCAGCTTAAGGTTTACTTAGTCAGCAGCTTAAGGTTTACTTAGTCAGCAGCTTAAGGTTTACTTAGTCAGCAGGGTTTTATCTACTGCGTTACTTCTTTGTCCTAGGTTCCTGGTTCACAGGCCGGCCACTGGCCTAGTCCTGCCATAGGAGCCTGAACCTGCTTCCAACAGAGATTGGACAACCATTTGTCTGAAATGATATAGGGTTTCCTGCCTGCAAGGGGTTGGACTAGAAGATCTCCAAGGTACCTTTCAACTCTGTTACTCTATTCTAAATCTTGATGTACAAATAACACTGGCTGTTTAAACTTTTACTCTTTTAAAAGCAAATGACATTTTGATTTAACAACATATGGTATGAACTCACTCTGCACCTGAGAGCAACTGTTGGGCCTCAACTATAGTTTTTCTTGTCCTCTGATGCCTTGTATTGCTTTGGTTTGTTTCAGATTGAAAATACTGATTCAACTGAAACTGCTACTGAATGAATACAAAACAGAGTGACCAATCCAAGAGACAGAGGTTGAGGACGTTTGCTTATAGATAAGAAATGAGGATGGAGATGCAAAAGAAATAAACGAACATGCAAAAGGGTTGAGAGGAAGGAAGAGACCAAGAAATTTGTCCTTAGGTAAAGCTGAATGAGATTCTCCAAAAGAGAGAAGTGAGCTCTAAATAACAAAATCAGGTATAGATATGGTAGAACCAAGGATGTTTTGGAAGACTGTGAAGGTACCATTATTTTGATATCATCATGGTTTGCTGCAGATGTCACTGTAGCCCATGTCCACCCTTTCACTTCTTCCCTTCTTTCTCTTGAACAGCTTATTTATTTTATTTTATTTCATTTCATTTCATTTCATTTCATTTCATTTCATTTCATTATTTTATTTATTTTATTTTATTTTATTTTATTTTATTTTATTATTTTATTTTATTTTATTTTATTTTATTTTATTTTATTTTATTTTATTTTATTTTATTTTATTTTATTTTATTTTATTTTATTTTATTTTATTTTATTTTATTTTATTTATTTATTTATTTATTTATTTATTTATTTATTTATTTATTTATTTACCGCCCATCTTGCAGTTCAGGCGACTCTGCTCACATGCTTCAGGAGCTGTTTCTGCATTTGCCAGGCTTGGACACCGTATCAAATCAAGGCTCATTGAATAAAAAGGCTGTTTTTGCCCAGCTTCCTAAGATACATATTACAATGGCTGGATTCACTTTATCCACTTTAAACCAAAAACAAAAGAAGTACACAGAAATTTAGTTTATATAACGAGTAATGACATGGTTTATTCAAGGCTAGTAATTAAATGAGTGACAACTGCTGCATTTACACAACATTCGAAGCAGAAAACTTGGCTTACAAACCATAGTGGCTAGGTTTACACAACTCCAGATCAAGCAAATACGGTGTAGTTTGGCATAATGTGTGAAATAGGACTTTGCATGTGTTTCCTTGCAGGCTCACAGGCTCAAATTCTTCACTTTCAGCAGGGATTTGGAGAACCCTGAGCTGTTGTGCTTGATTCAAGCAGTTCCTGCATCCCGAAAACCTTTCCAATAGTACTGCAGGGAGGTGAAGATACTTTTAACCCATTGCTATTGGCACACTACAGTATCTGCTGAGCAAATATCTACGGCAGTATTTCTCAATCTTGATAACTTGTAGAATTGTGGACTTCAACCCCCAGAATTCCCTAGCCATATGCTTTCAAGTTGTCAAGGTTGTGAAACACTGGTCTACAGCCCAGGAATGTTACTTCTCGGGTAAACCTAACATCTCTTTGCTGTTTAAGGAACAAAGAGGTATAGTTTTAGTGCAACTCTAATTTAGTTAGTTTTCTGCTGTTTTGTCTCTGGATTTAATTGCTTTTCATTGCTTCTTCTTATTCTTTTTCTACATAATGTTGCTTGTCCCAAAAGGGATTAGCATAAGATGTATGTATATAGTATGTGTACAGTATGTTTTGTGAAGCCAGCCTTAGTGGTTTGTAAACTATGACTTAATGTTTTGTGCAAATTCAGATACTTATTTATTTAGTGATTTACAATTAAATAATAGTGAACCCAGCCATTTTATTCATGTGGGATTTATATAAAAGTTGAGATGTTTTGGGAATAGATGCAGAGTTAGACAGTATTCTCATTTTTACAATGATAGTAAGACTGAGGCAGAGGGAAGTGGAGGGCTGTTTCTTCTTTATCCCCTCCATTCCAAACTTCCTATTGACTTGAATGGAAGAAAAAAGAGTGTTAATTGTACAGTAATTAAATTGCACTGCCATCATGGCTTAGAGAATCAGTGAGGTACAATGATTAAAAATTGGATTAGCATGGGGAAAACCCAGAGAACCTTCAGCCATAGAAAACTTGGTGACTACGGACTACTCACCCTGTTTCAGACTCAATTATCTTGTGTATTGTTTTTGGTGTTGGATTGCTGTTTTCAGGAAATATAGGAGGAGGAGATGTTAAGTATGCCTCCTTTGCCTCTTGAAGGAAAGATGGGATATAAATCTAATGAAAGCCAACACGGATTTGTCAAAAACAGATCATGCCAGACAAATCTTATTGCATTCTTTGACCAAATGACAAAATTAATGGATCAGAGGAAAGCTGTGGATATAATTTACTTGGACTTCAGTAAGGCATTTGATAAAGTAGATCACAACCTACTACTTGATAAGATAGAAAAATGTGGGTTAGACAGCATCACCACCAGATGGATCCGTAGCTGGCTGACCGGCCGTACTCAGCGTGTGGTCCTCAATGGAACCGCATCTACATGGAGGGCAGTGGGGTGCCCCAGGGCTCTGTTCTGGGCCCAGTGCTCTTCAACATCTTCATCAACGATTTGGACGAGGGGATAGATGGGGAAATCATCAAATTTGCAGACGACACCAAGCTGGCAGGAATAGCCAACACTCCAGAAGACAGGCTTAAGATACAGGAGGATCTGGACAGACTTGAACACTGGGCACTATCTAACAAAATGAAATTCAATGGTGAAAAAAGTAAGGTTCTACATTTAGGCAAGAAAAACCAAATGTACAGGTATAGTATAGGGGGTACCTTGCTCAATAGCAGTAACTGTGAGAGGGACCTCGGAGTCCTAGTGGACAATCACTTAAATATGAGCCAGCAATGTGCTGCAGCTGCCAAAAAGGCCAACACAGTGCTAGGCTGCATTAACAGAGGGATAGAATCAAGATCACATGAAGTATTAATACCACTTTACAATGCCTTAGTAAGGCCACACTTGGAATACTGCATCCAGTTTTGGTCACCACGATGTAAAAAAGACGTAGAAAGAGTACAGAGAAGAGCAACAAAGATGATTAGGGGACTGGAGGCTAAAGCATATAAGGAACGGTTGCTGGAATTGGGTATGTCTAGTTTAATGAAGAGAAGGACGAGGGGGGACATGATAGCAGTGTTCCAATATCTCAGGGATTGCCACAAAGAACAGGGAGTCAAGCTATTTTCCAAGGTGCCTGAAAGCAGGACAAGAAGCAATGGATGGAAACTAATCAAGGAGAGAAGCAACCTAGAACTAAGGAAAAACTTCCTGACAGTTAGAACAATTAATCAGTGGAACAACCTGCCTCCAGAAGTGGTGAATGCTCCAACACTGGAAGTTTTTAAGAAGAGACTGGACAGCCATTTGTCTGAAATGGTATAGGGTTTCCTGCCTGAGCAGGGGGTTGGACTAGATGACCTCCATGGTCCCTTCCAACTTTATTATTATTATTATTATTATTATTATTATTATTATTATTATTATTATTATTATTATTATTATTATTATTATTATTATTATTATTATTATAAATGTCAGAGAAATAATAGGAATTTGGATACAACTGCCATCCTGTGCCTAGCCAGTGCACTAGTCAGAGAAGGTGGCACATCTATATATGTGAGGGAGATGGAGGGTTCAGAAATGTGATAGATAGATAGATAGATAGATAGATAGATAGATAGATAGATAGATAGATAGATAGATAGATAGATAGATTAGATAGATAGATAGATAGATAGATAGATAGATAGATAGATAGATAGATAGATAGATAGATAGATAGATAGATAGATAGATAGATAGATAGATAGATAGATAGATAGATAGATAGATAGATAACAGAACAGAATCGAAGAGTTGGACAGGACCTTGGAGGTCTTCTAGTCCAGCCCCCTAGTCAAAAAGGAAATCCTATACCATTTCAGACAAATGGTTGTCCAATCTCTTCTTAAAAACAGCTCTCTTGGCAAGGTAGGGAATTTCTGAAGGTAGGGAGTGTAAATTTGTTGATGGAGATCCATTTCAATTGATGACAAGTTGTTCTCACTACTTTCATATACCATTTTAACGGGTAGCATCAGATTATGTCCTTGGATACACATGTCAGCACAGGAGGTGGAGATGGCCTGATGACCATGCCAGCTTCCTGGAGTCTACACAAACATGGAAAAGCTGAAGAATAGCACTCTGATGAAGTTAGGAGATAATTTTGCATAGTTGGCAAGGTGCCTTATCTCTTCCTTTGTTTCCTGATAATGAGCTAGGAGTGACATTTTCATGGTGACCTGGCAACAGAGTGAATTGGTAATTTTCTAAATCTTAATTAACAATCCTTAGAGCAAAACCTATCTATCTGAGACTACCTTATATGGACTGCAAATCTGGACATTAGATTGGAAAAAAATATAGAAATTGCTGTTGTTCTCTGCTGTCCTCTAATGGCCATCCATATTTCTACACCTTAGATATAGCAGACTAATACAAGATGAGGGGGACCGTCAATGAGTTCAGCCACATGTCCCTCTAAGCATGAAGATGCCCGCAGACTGCATTGAAATGACATCTATTAATGTTACTTTACAAGTGGTTTATTTTGCAGAAATGTGCCCATTCACTTCAAAAAAATAGAAACTAAAAATTCAACTACAGGTACTCCTTGACGTACGATCACAATTGAGCCCAGCAGGCATGTTGCTAAGCAAAGGAGTTGTTAAGTGAGTTTTGCCCCATTTTACAACCTTTTTTGCCACAGTTGTTAAGCGAATAATTGTAGTTATTAAGTAAATCATGTGGTCGTTAAGTGAATCTGGCTTCCCCCATTGTCTTTGCCTGTTGGAAGCTGGCTGGGAAGGTTACAAATGGTGAACATGTGATCCCAGGACAGTCCAAATACATGCCAGTTGCCAGGTCCCTGAATTTTCATCATGGGGGTGCTGCAATGGTCATAAGTGTGAAAAATGGTCATAAGTCATTTTTTCCAGTGCTGTTGTAACTTCGAACAGTTACCAAATGAACGGTTGCAAGTTAAGGACTACCTGTATTGAAGACATTTAAATTAAATTAATCAAATTATAGACTTCCGGTTCCTGTGGCAGTGCCTGCGGTCAGGCAAAGAGTATGCTCTCTTTGCCGACCGGTTTCCCCCCGCCGGTAGACCCTGGACAGGGTCGAAAGTCGCCCCGGAGAGGCGACCACCATAGAGGAGGGCACTCGCTGATTGCAGAGGGAGGGGCAACTCCCTCTGCGATCCGAGCAATCACCTTTGGGCCGACGGGGAAAAGATCGGCCAGTAACATGGCCGATCACTCAGCTGCTCTGGCCGAAAGTCACAGCAACATCTAAGCATAAAGACCCACCGTGGAAGATCCGGGTGAGACCTTTCTTTCCCTCTTGATATTTTACTCATTTCCCTGTGAAAAGCTCTTAGAAATTGCTTCCCCCCTTGAGAAAGCAGCCTTTGATCACTTGGGGAAAGAGCTGTGGAAAAAGAAAAAAATGACTAATTTCTATTGTTTGTTTGAGCGGCTGGAATTCGGAGAACCCTGAGGAAAAAGGAGAAGAGAAGGATCCTTGCTGTGACTCTCTCTCTCTGCCTGCTTGTTTTCAGCTTAAGTGGAAACCTTTAGGGAGGGGGTGGAGTGTTCTTCTTCTTCCCCCCCTTCTGAATAGTGCTATCTACTTTAAAAACAAAAAACAAAAACGCTACGGCTCCTGGGTGAATTTATGTGGATTGCGCCCAGACGCTTGCATTTCTTTTGGAACTTGTTTGAATTTCTGCCTGCTGTTTTTGATTTTATAATACAAAGTATACTGCCCTGAAAAATGGATCTGTTCGCTCTAGGATTACAATATAATAATTGAGACATCAGTTGCTATTATTTATTTGGATTATAAATTAGATATTCATAATATTGATTGGGACTTTTGCTGTTTTTATTTTTGTACTTGCTTTTTCCTATTTTTGTTTGGATTTTATATTTTATAAAATTGCAACTCAGCTTTTAAGTTGAAATTCTAGTAAAAAAACGAAGAATGGAATCCCACTCACAGCTTAACTATGGATTTATATTAGAAAAAATCTTGGAAACAAAGGAGGAATTAAAAAAACATTTTAGAATGCTTCGGAAAAGGGAAATCCCAGAGTCAAAAACTGAAATTCAACTTATTGGACATGATACACAACTAGGTCTACAACTTAACGATATGGAGGAAACACATTTACAATCTATTGAAGAGGAAGATACTACATCTTATACACAAATGACAGAGACTTTGGATGACCAAAGGCAGAGTTCAATTAAAACATCTATAATTTTAAAGGCAACAGGAACAGACTTTCAGATACGAGACGTTAAAAATGCTGACAACATGAATAAACAACGAACAATCACCATATTGATTAAAACTGATTACATAGTGCAGACAACAGTGGAGAAAAGAGAAGAAGACTATGACTGGATTCAATTGTTGTATGGTCAAATACTATGGAAGGAATTAGAAGCCCTATTGTGGAAACCTGCTTGGCACAAAAAGAAAGCTAGAATTAGGTTTAAAAGTCAGAGCTAAAATTTTATTGGATGGGTAAAAATGGCTTTTAGAGACTTTGACTGAACTAATATGCCTGAGATTCCTAAGGTTCAAGACTTTGATCCGGATGGCAAGATGGAAAATTGGAAAATCTAAAATTAGGAGTTGGATAGAGATTGGTGAAATATTTAACTATGATTTATAAAAATATTTGATAGAGTACAGGAAATAAAATATAGACACATTAATATATATATATATATATATATATATATATATATATATATATATATATAGATAGATAGATAGATAGATAGATAGATAGATAGATAGATAGATATAGATATAGATATAGATATAGATAGATATATAGATATATAGATATAGATATAGATATAGATAATAGGCATATTATAAGTCTATTTTAGAAACAATTATTGTTTTATCATCTTAGGCTTGTGTCTAAAATGGTTTTAAAACAGAGAAGTATAAATTGAACAACTGGAATAATATCTATATCTTAAAAATAATCTATACTATATGGGTACCCGAATTGTATACTATATGTTTATATAAGGCCAAATTGGAATATGTTAAATTGTGAGTTAGTTAAGCCTGAAAACGGGTGGAAATATTATTGATATTGTGTGTGTGTGTTTTTTTTTCTACTTGTTTTTTCGTTTCTTGCTTAGAGAGGGAAACTTTAAAGAAGTAATTCAAATTGTCTATGTATGATTATATTTTTTACTTTGTTGTATGGAGTGCCCTATCTTCACGATGAGTTCCAAGCACTTGGTTGTAAAACAAACAAAACCAATAAAACTTGTTATATAATAAAAAAAAAATTAAATTAATCAAATTAACTGGATCAATAACTGTAGTACCCACAAGGAACACAATTCATTGAAACATTTTCTTGTATCTAATATACAGCCAGTATTCAAAATAATAAAGATTAAAAAGAAGGGATGAAATTCTCTTAGATAGTCCTAAAAAAAAAAAAAAATTTTTTTTCTACCTTTGAGTACATTTTTGACTTCTAGTGACTGCCTGGACTAGTCTCTGCAGTTTTCTTGGCAATATTGTTTCAGAAATGGTCTGCCCTTGCCTCTTTCCTAGGGCTGAGAGAGAGAGGGACTGGTCCAAGGTCACCCAGCTGGCTTTGTGCCCAAGCCAAGTCCAGAACTCATGGTCTTTTGGTCGCTAGTACCAGGGGTAGGCAACCTTGGCTCTTTTATGACTCGTGGACTTCAACTCCCAGAATTCCTGAGCCAGCCATGCTGAGGGCAAAGGGAGAGGTTTCCAAGCTGAGCCATGCTGGCTCAGGAATTCTGGGAGTTGAAGTCCACGAGTCATAAAAGAGCCAAGGTTGCCTACCCCTGCGCTAGTCTGACGCCTCCACCACTACCCAAACTGGCTTTAGCTCTGAACATTAGCATTACACAATACTCACAAACACTAATACAGTAAGGTGGAAGAATTGCTGACTTTTTGTCTTTGCTATACAACCCTGTTACCACTTAATGACCACAACTGAGCCCAAAATTTCTGCTGCTGAGTGAGACATTTGTTAAGTGGGTTTTGCCCCATGTTACGGCTTTTCTTGCCAGTTGTTAAATGCATCACTAGCTGTTAAGTTAGTAACGTGGTTGTAAAATGAATCTGGCTTCCCCACTGACTTTGCTTGTCAGAAGGTTGCGAAAGGTGATCTTGGGACACTGCAACTGTCGTAAGTATGAACCAGTTGCCAAACATCTGAATTTTGATCACATGACCTTGGGGATGTTGCAACAGTCGTAACTGTGAAAAATGGTCATAGGTCGCTTTTTTCAGTGCCGGTGTATCTTTGAGCGGTCATTAAATGAACTGTTGCAAATTGAGGATTACCTGTACAGTCCTCAGTATGGCAACTACTTTTTCAAAAACACTTTATGACTTTACCACTAGGTGGCAACAACACAGTATTTGCATATTCATTTTACATTCACAAATGTTTCCTTATAACAGTAGTATCTCAGATTTGTCCTATCATTGCTTGTTCTATTTCGGGTTTACTTTTAGAAAATATTAGAGACAAGTGGAGCACAATTAATTGTGGCTAAGTTTCGAGAGTAAGTAACATTAGGTCTTTCTTAACACTTTACTCACATTTTTTTCCTTGAGATAACTGATCTTTATACATTCATATTATTATTTGTAGAAATAAAATTTTAAGGCAACATCCCAACTGGGCATGGTATTGGCTGGATGGAGGGCACAATGACAACATGAACATGACAATGGATGATTTTTGTACATGTATTTGATGCCCTGAGGCAAGTGTGCATTTTATGTAATTGTCGCATTTGTATGATTACCCAATCGTACCTGTCTTCATTTCAGCATCATGGTCTGCATGGATGGTAGTGCTTGTAGCAGGTTTTATAGTAACATTAAAGCACAGAACACAATCTGTTATTGGTTTTATTTTTAACACAAATGTATAATTTGGATTGTCTTATTTGAGAAGTAAAATATCGTGGGCCAACTGGACAACAGGAACTAGTGTATAATTGAACAATCAGATAGTTTCAGGTTAGGAAGAACCGTTATGTCAATTGCTGCTGCCCAAGACTAACAAAAGAAGGGCCAAATAATTATTGTCTCAAAGGGGGGGAGGGGAAATAAAATTTATGTTTATTCTTCTCTGTTCTCTGCCAGCTTCCGACAAGAAAGTCAGTGGGGAAGCCGTCAGGAAGTCGCAAATGGCAATCACATGACCACAGGATACGGTGACTGTGCAGTATCCACTTAATGATGGCAACTGGGACTGTCACAACTGCCATGGTAAACTGGTGTATTCACATGACATCATGCTTTATAACCACGTCACTTAGGAATGAAGTTCCTAGCCCCAATTATTGTTAAGTGAGGACTACCTGCATACATACCCACTTTAAATCAGCATCCTATTCTATGTGGCCCTTGCTTCTCTCCCTCAAATTTGTGCATTTCCTATAATGAAAAGATGAATAAAGGTGCAAACGTCATATAGATTACATTGGAAAAAAGCTCTTTCTTGAATCCTTCACTCATAATTTAGTTATTTCATTTCCACAAATGAACGTAGTACAAAGGGAGTCATAAGGATTTAATAATAATAATAATAATAATAATAATATAATAATGCCAATGCTGACCCTTGCCCTCTCCCATACATATGTGTTCACAAGGAAAACCTTTCCAAGAAAGTATTTACAACTTTACAACATGTGAGCATATCTTGGATCAGCCCTTATAAATAGCATTTACATATTAAAATAAATATTTTCACATTGCCAAAATAGCATAAGCTGTTTTCTTCATTATTTAAAAAATATGTTACAAAACAATATCATTAATTTTATATTTCTTGCTTTTTTTTTTTTTTTTAAAGTCAAGTAATAAAATCATTTCATAAAACAATACAAAAGTAAATTGAATACACGGTAGATCCATTTGTAGCCGCTGTGCTTTGTTTGTACAGTATCTTACATGGTGAGCTGCTGGCTCCAGGAAGTCCTCGTGGTCATACCTTCACTTCTGAAGAGAGAATAATTCAGTGCTCCCACCCATCCCCAAAGTCACTCTATGGCCTAGAAATACCTTGGAAACGATGAAATGCCTGAAGGCCCTTATGGGTTCTTGAAACTGGAGTTTCTAGGCACCCGTTACTTCCTATAGATTGTCCTTGTGAACAGAGGTACCGCTTGGCAGTAATGTGGAGGTGATGCTTCATTTAAGTGGGTAGATGAGATTCTGTCCATTTGATTCTGATAGGCTAATTATGCAAGAGCTATGTGCGTTAGTTTGGCTACTTATGCCTGTAGAAGTTTACGTGCTGTACGTGAGCAAAGAAGGCAGAATGTTTGGGTGCCTAAAGAGTCAAGCCGTCGTCGTTAAGAGAATACACTTCTAGCTAGCACTGCTCAGCATCCCTAGAAGTTTACTGGGCTCCAGCCCTTGCTGCTGTGCCATCTTCTGCACATCAAAACCCATATGCATGAGAAATTGGATCACATTCATCTCTTGGCCGGTGTATTGGTCCCGGATGGTAGGGCATGATGGGTTACAATGTGGCCACGGGCAGCTGTCAATCAGGTGGACTGGGCAGCCTTTTAATAGGGCTTTCCCATTCTTATTGTTGTCATGTAGACTGCGATCCCAGCAGTGCAGAGCTCGGGGCAAAGAGGTCCCTTTCACTTGGATGTCTGTCCAATGACTGAAAAAGCAACCGATATAGATGAAAGAGTGTGACAATTTGCATGCTACTTAGAACATTACCTTAGAGGTGACTAATCACAGGATAGGCATAACTCAAAGAGAGTCTACTGAAACCAATCGTTTATTCTCAGTATCCAAAGTATATTTAGTCTTTTTAGAGTAAAAGACCAATTCTGCCCACCCCACTTTTCCTTCTTTTTAGCAGTCTGATTAAAAGGCATGGGGTAATTTATGTCACCTCTACCAATCATAAATGCTTATAAATGTAAATTACCCAGAAATCTACAAATAGACTGTAGATTTCAATTTATTTTCTGCTCACCGCTCATTTAGCCAGCCTATCTTAATAAATAACTGAGTGAATGTCTTTCATTTCATAGAGAAGAAATGAGAAAATAGGACGTTGCACCTTTTCACCCTACGTACTTACTTGCGTGTTATGATCTCATGAGACAAACAAGCTGGAGCAAAGCTGGCTCTGAATGAGAAGGGGGAAAAGTCATAAAATCAATAGGATAGAAAAAGAAACAGTTTGGTATGTCTTTTTTACCAACTTTGAGTTTTTTCACAGTAGAATTTAGGCATCTTGCTGCAATAAAGTTACCTATAAAAGTTGCTAGGTGCAAGAAGCTTAGATCTTACACCTGAGTTGCTCTAAAGCACTATGCTTAACATATCATACAGAAGCTAAATCACCACAGATTTAATTTCATTATCTCTTGTGACTGGGTATTGTGAATACTTCTGTCATGAGAAAGCAGCTGAGTCATATGACAGGAATATAAAGCCACTGTCCTTATCTTAATTTTAGCAGAGTAAAAGGCCTGAGATGCAGTGCTGATTCCCACTAACAGCAATACAAACAAAAATTTTAACTGTACAAGTCTAGTGTTTATCTAATACTATAATGTGACATATCGTTGGAAGATTTTAAAAAAAATTCCTAGATCCCAGGAAAGGAAATTTCCGTAAAAGGAAATTTAAAAACATGAAACAAAACTAACGTCACATCCTTGAGAGTATTCCTCAATTCGCGGCCCAGGTTTTGGATATAAAGCCACTGTCCTTCCTGTACAGGCTGACCAGTCAAATGTACATTGTCCACAGTGAGTTGAGCTTCATCAAACAGCCATTGCACCACAAAAACGGGACCTACACAGAGAAGAATTTAGTACCAATAGCATCACTAATAGGGCTATAAGCTTACTGGCTTAAGTGATAAACTAAGTAACCAAGAACAGATTAGACTTCTTAGTATGTGGAAATTTTAGAAAGAGAAAAAATTAAGGATAAATTTTGGTATATCCTGGTATGTCATGTAACATTTTCTTGTGCATTTACTATTAAAACCATTTTCATTTAATCACATGGTAGTCTTTATTTGCTAAATTGTGTATGTCTCTTGCAAGTTATTCCACACTTTCTTCAGTAATTAAAACAGTCTCGCTGCCCCCAAACCCATCCCATTTATACTGAAGTATTAAAGTAATATGCATATTTATTTATATTCAGCAAATCAATTAAGAGAGTAAAAATCACATAATTAACTAAATCAAAACCCTTATCTGGTTGACAATACTAGCAATGCTTAATAATAGCCACTTAGCATTAATTATACCGATAAGGAGAATTTGTCTGAAATGCATTTCAGATATCACTCAGCAATAGGCCTTCACTGGCACACTTACATCGGAGAGTAGGATAAATTTTATACCCAAAGAAACAATTCCATTCTTCTCCTTCTCTAAACTGCATTTTGCAGCGTTCAGGAACAAGTCCATGCCAATATCTGAGAGTTAAAAAAAAATAGCTGGAGTTAATTATCCAAATTCATTCTACTAGAAATAGTTAACTATTCTATATAGAATTTCTTGGACTGAGAGGCAAGACTGTGTAAATTATGAGGGGTCCTTGGTGCTCTCTGAGCTTGCTTGTTTTCTTGCAGACGTTTCATTACCCAAACTAGGTAACATCTTCAGTGCTAGTCCTAGTCCTAGCACTGATGAAGTTGCCTAGTTTGAGTAATGAAACATCTGCAAGAAAACAACCAAGCTCAGAGAGCACCAAGGATCCCTCATGTCAACCCTGACCTACAAATATTCTCCTTTATTAGTATGTAAATTCCAAAAACAGTGGATAGTAGAGGGCAGACAAATCACACATTGAAAATGTATATATATATATATATATGTAATTCGGGTTTTCTCCCGTGTAAAATTGAAAGTGTCTTGGCAACGTTTCGACGAAGTCACATTCGTCATCTTCAGGCTGGTGTCTTCGGCTTCGTGCTTCTAGGAGCAATGTGTGATCGCAGCTATTTCTTCCTTTTAACTGCCAGTGGAGGTATGAACTGATTGGATGGGAGCTTGGCTGTGTTCTGATTGGGTGGAGGTGTGTTCTGATTGGTTAGGGGCTTGGCTGTGCTCTGATTGGATGGGGGGTTGGCTGTGCTCTGATTGGCGGGGTGTGTGCTCTGCTTGGGTGGGGGCCCTGTTGTGCTCAGATTAGTCTGAGTTGCAGGGGGATTTGAGATGGAGAGCTGCATTGCTGTTGTTTGGCTTCGCGTTCGTGGTCGTGCCACATCTTCAAGGTGGGTGTCAGTTTGCTTCACGTATGAAATGGAGGGGTTTAAGATGGCCAATGATGCAGCTGTGGTCTGGTTTCTGGTCCGCGGTCGTGCCTCATCATCGGTGCAGGTTTGAGTCTGCTTTTTCCGTGGATGTGTGGTGGTGACATCATGTGTGGTCTTCGTGAGTGTGGGTCCAGTGTTGCTCCTTGTGCTAGGGATTCGTCTGTCAATAAGGCTGGGTTTCCAAATGGCTGGTAGGCGGGAGGTATCATCTCGTTTATTCATGCTGTGTGGGCGTTTTTCTATCTCGATGGCTTCTCTGATTATTCTGTTGTTAAAGTGTTCAGTTTTGGCAATAGTTCTGGTATTTTTAAAGTCAATTTTATGTCCTGTGGCTTTGAGGTGTTGGACCAGGGAGGATGTTGGTTCCTCTTTTCTGACTGAGTTCTTGTGTTCTTCAATGCGTGCACTTATTCTTCTGTTGGTTTGTCCGATGTATGTGGTGGGGCAGGCGGTGCATGGGATTTCATATACTCCTTGATTTTCTAACTCAATTTTGTCTTTGGGGTTTCTTAGGATGGTGGATATTTTTCGCTTTGTGCAGAATGCTGTCTTGATGTTGTGTTTGTGGAGGATCTTGCTGATTTTGTCTGTGGTGCCTTTTATGTATGGGAGGAGAGCTTTGCCGTTTTCTTGTTCTATGTCTTGGATTTTGGTGGGGGTTTCTTTTTGGATTAAGTTGGTAATCTTATTTCTTTGGAATCCGTTGGATGTTAGTACATTAGTGAGAGTGTGTAGTTCGGTTTTTAGGTGTTGTTCATCAGCTAAGCGTTTTGTTCTCGAGATGAGTGTCTTGGCTACGGAGTTGATCTGTGCTGGGTGGTGGTGTGAGAGTGCGTGCAGATAGCGGTTTGTGTGTGTTTTCTTCTGGTAGATGGTGTGTCCTAGGGAGCCATTGGATTTCTTGTAGACTAAGACGTCCAGGAAGGGAAGTTGCTTGTTAGCTTCTGTTTCCATGGTGAACTGTATTTTGTGGTGTAGGCTGTTGAGGTGTGTGAGGAAGTTGTCTAGTTTTTCTTTCCCATGTGGCCAGATTATGAAGGTGTCGTCTACGTATCTGAGCCAGAGTTTGGGTTTATGATCAGACTTTTCTAGAGCTTGGGTTTCAAAGTGTTCCATGTAGAGGTTTGCAATGACAGGTGAGAGGGGTGACCCCATGGGTGCTCCTTCTATTGTTTGTATTTTTGTCCGTTATAGATGAAGTATGTGTTGGATAGGCAATGGTTGGTCAGATCTAGGATGTGCTTGGGGGGGTTATATTTGTTTTGGATAGCTGTCAAGGCTTCTTGGATTGGCACTTGGGTGAAGAGGGAAATGACATCAAAGCTCCCGAGTAGGTCGCTGGGCTGTAAGTTTTGTTTCTTTATGATCTCTATGAATTGGAATGAATTTTTTACGTGTGAGGTGATGGATTCTGAATAGGGCTGTAGTTGTTTGGCGAGAAATTTGGCTAGGTTTTGTAGAGGTGAGCCTATGGAGCTGACTATGGGTCTAAGTGGGGTTCCTTCTTTGTGTATCTTGGGGAGACCATAGAGCGAAGCCATCGAGATGATTAGATAGATTAGATACGATGAGATAGATAGATACGAACTAGATAGATAGATAGAAGATATATATATAGATATATATATAGATATAGATAGATAGATAGATAGATAGATAGATAGATAGATAGATAGATAGATAAGATAGATAGATAGATAGATAGATAGATAGATAGATACAGATATAGATAGATAGATAGATAGATAGATAGATAGATAGATAGAGATAGATATAGAGATAGATAGATAGATAGATAGATAGATAGATAGATAGATAGATAGATAGATAGATAGATAGATAGATAGATACGATAGATAGATAGATAGATATTTAAAAAGTTAAAAGGTAAAGCTTTCCCCTGTTCTGTTGAGTATGACTCTAGGGGGCAGTGCTCATCTTTGTTTCCTAGCAGAGAGAGGCAGTAATGTCCAAAGAGGCTTCTGTGGTCATTTGGCCAGCATGACTACACACTGAAGGTGCATGGAATGCTATTACTTTCCCACCAAAGTGGAAGCTATTTATCTACTCACATTTGCATGCTTTTGAACTGTTAGGATGGCAGGAGCTGGGGCAAGAAAAGGAGCTCACCCCATCATGTGGTGCTTGCTGGAATGAAATACACCTTAAGTTTCTCTGTCTATTGGTAGATTACTAGAATGTCTACTATGTACTTTTTACACAGACACATTTCATGAATACTACTTAGCATTCCCTGAAGACTAGGTCATCTGAACTATCAAGGGAAAGTCTCACTGGATGTTTCACTCCAGTTTTAGATTTCCAGGAAAGATGTTAAAAACTTCAGTACCTAATTCCTCTCCTGATGGCTTCTGTGGGGGCGCAGGTTATGGTGTCAATGCAGTCTGTCCTACGATATTGTTTATTATCCAAGAACCAGCCAGAGTCTGCAAGACCACGGACCTGAATCCCAGGATATCCCAGCTCTTCCAGCTGTTCAGCCACTCGATCCACATTCAGGAGGACCCCTGTTCCACCAGCACTGCAAGGACAAGTGAAGTCTTTGAAGCAGAACTCCTCCATATTGTTGCCTGCAGAACCATGCTTGTAGGCAAGGTCTACACATCACATCAATTAATGTTAATTAAATACCAAGTTTAATTGCTTACTCATTTGTTCATTCTCTGGGCCATTTACAATGCATTAAAATATCACATGAATTCAGAATAAATTTAAAATGCAATAATTAAAATACATAAGATAAACAAAGAGAAGCCAGAATAATTAGCAAGTTTTTAAGCAGCATATCTGTTAATGAACTGATTAAACAATAGTTTTATCTGGAGAAAACAAAAATGCCTTTGGTTCTGAAAAGACAACCAAGTGTACTTCACTGGGAAGACATTCCATAATGGATGCTGAAAAAGCCCATTCCAGGTAGCAACTCACTGCCCTGCTGCATAAGATTGATGTCACAACATTGTACAAATAAGTGATATAAATTGCTATCATTTGTATAGTGACACAAGATCTGTGAGCCCATCATGGCTTCCACTGAATGCTTACCATGAGAGGGCATTTGCAGAATGGCTTCAAAAAATGATTTTATCAAACAAGAAAAAGCATAAGGGAATAGATTTTGTAGGTCGATTCCAGCATCTTAAAATTAGGTGGACAATTGTCAAAACAGGTTTTGAAGACTGTGCTCTACCTGTGAAACACCCTTCCCCAAAAAATCTCTCCTGGAGCTGACATCATGTTCGGAGCAAAAAAAACACCCTATTTTGTTTAAGTGGGCATTTCAGCAAGTCCTGTTAGTCATAGTTATTTATAGGTATCACTGAGTTGCATTTCTTACTTTAAAATTTTGCTTCTATTATTTCTTTTTCTATATTTACTTTTGAAATGTTTTATTAACACCCTACAACAACTCACACACAAGCATACATTTACTAGATGTGTCTTCATAAACAGACATATACCTGCTTCCTGCCAACAGCAACACCTTGGCATTTCCAAGGCCTTTCCCCAATAATTCCTTTACAACTTCTTGTATGATGAGAGCACCCATGAAGACAAATTCATCTGTAGGAAGTTAAGGGGAGGGGGGAGAGATGAAAAACAACCATAGTAAGTAAAACTGGTTAAGATTTTTTGCCATTCCTGTTCAAGATATGGAGTAATGAATATTGAAAAATATACTTTTATACCATAAGTTACCAATGAATGTTCAGTGGAAAAATGAATCTAGCAAATATTGCAAGTCTGTTACCATGCTTCAAATCTAAATTCTTTTATTTCTTTGTTGAATGTGACAAACTGGACATTCTCTCCCTTTCATATTCTTTAATGTTTAGGACTAGTTTTCTGAACATTTACTTGCCTGACCTCCTAAGTATATGGTTTATAAACTGATCAAAGAAAGAACAGAATTCTGGGGAAAGCTGCTTAAAAAATACCAGTGAGATGGATCTCTATCCACAGCAGGGAATCTGAATTATGGTATATACTTCTCCTGTTTCAGGAAAGCAGAACTTGTGGCCCTCAAAATATTGCTGAACTTCAACTCTCAACATCTCTTATCTTGGCCATGGTAGCTTCAATAGCTGGGAGCTGAAGTTCAGCTGATCTAGAAGCTACAAGTTCCCCATCCAAATACTGGAAGAATAGAACAGAGGGCAGAAAGAAGTAGCACCTGTGAGAAGGTCCTGTTGAGAAAGATTGTAGCATGCTTTGGCAATTGCCTGCCTCTGCTTCCACCCAACCTGCGTCTCAATTGTTTTTCCTTGCTAGAATATATGGCACGTGATCACTAAATAACTGTTAACTGAAACTAAATGTTACCATTGGAAACTGGGATTGTATTCATAGAATATCTCAAACTATGATTTAGCAAAAACCAATAACAACTGCCTGGTCTTCCATACTGTGTAAAGGCCTTGGTCTTAGTTTACAAACCACAGTAGATACGCTCATAAATACTGTAACTCTATGCCAGAATCAAACCAGTTATATTATGACTTGTTGCAACATGTGAGTCAGGCTAATGTACTTTACATCTTTTCTACCTTAAAAAACTAGTAGATTGAAGAAGAGAAAATATAGTTTCAATCAATTTCAAATGATGACCTTCAATCAACATAAAGGATGTCTTATGATGAAAGAGAAGAACATCCTAGAGAAGTAAGACTACATCCTATTGTAGAATGTAGGAAAGAACTACATGTAGAGAAACAGTTCTTGAGGTTAGAAAGGAAATAAAGAGAGTCAGGAATGGCTGCTACTGCTTGGGGAGGGTATCTTTGTTTTTTGCATGGAAAACAACAGAGGGGCTTGTGGTATCATACATCAATCTGCATTGAAGATGACATTGACAATGTCACAACTTCCTCAGTTGTTTTCCATGCAAAAGGAAAACTGGGAAGATGGCCAATCCCAGTTCTCTTGCACAACGCTTGTAGCCTAGGATCCTGAAGCTCAAAGTATTTGGCCACTGTGGTGCTCCCTTGAGAACAGCTGCCTGGGACTTCCGGTTCCGGTTGCAGCGCCCGTGGACGTGCAAAGAACTTGTTCTCTTTGCCGTCCGGTTTCCCCCCGCCGGTAGACCCTGGACATGGTCGAAAGTCGCCCTGGAGGGGCGACCACTGTAGAGGAGGGCACTCGTCGATCGCGGAAGCTCCCTCTGCGGTCCGAGAAAATCACCTTTGGGCCGACGGGGAAAAGATCGGCCAGTAACATGGCCGATCACTCAGCTGCTCCAGCCGAAAGTCACAGCAACATCTAAGCAAAAAGAACCACCGTGGAAGATCCGGGTGAGACCTTTCCTTCCCTCTTGTTAATTTACCTATTTCCCTGCTAACAGCTTTAAGAACTATTTCCCTATTTTGAGAAAGCAGCGTTTGATCACTGGGGAAAACGGGCTTTGGAAAAATAATTATTATTGTTTTTTATTATTTTATTTTGTTTATATAAGCAGTTGGAATTCGGGCATCCTGAAAAAAAAAAACTCCTTACTGTGACTCTCTCTTTTGGCTTGACTATCTTCAGTTTAGGTGAAAACCTTTAGGGAGGGGGTGGAATGCTTTTTTCTCCCCCCCCCCTCCTGAACAGTATTGCCTAAAAAACTTTCTGCTCTCTGGGCGGACTTATGTAGATTGTTTTGGATACAATGCAATCTGGGACTTGGCATGAAGCCCAGAAACTATGACTGATACAATGTAACTCTCTCCAGTTGAACTCTCACTTCCTGATTTTGGCGTGACGCCCAGACTGGATTACAACATAACAACTGACTGCTCCTTGGGACTCTTGCTGCTTCTTTTATTTCTGTGCTGGACTTGACTATTGGCTTTTTTCTATCTTTGTTTGGAAATATATCTCTGTTTGGACTCTATATTTTATAACGCTGCAATCTATTTTTTAAGCTGTCTATAAAAAAAAAAGAGGATGGAATCCTACTCACAGATTAATTATGGACTTATATTAGAAAATTTTTTGGAAATGAGAATGGAATTTAAAGAACATATTAGAACGCTTAGCAAAAAGGAGGACTCAGAATTAAAAATTGAAGCTCAACTTTTGATTGACTATGATACACAATCAGATCTACAACTTAACGAGATGGATGGAATACATTCACAATCTATTGAATCTATTGAATCTATTGAAGAGGAAGAGGACACATCCCACATGATGGACATTTTTGATGATCAAAGGCAGAACTCAACTAAAACATTTACAACTTTAAAAGCAACAGGATTGGACTTCCAAATACGAGACACCAAAAACGTTGACAACATGACAGTACAGACAATACTGGATAAAAGAGAAAAAGAATATGATTGGACTCAATGGTGGGAAAAGGCCTTTAGCCAGTCACTAAGATGGGAGGATCTAGAGGCCCTGCTGTGGAAACCTACCTGGCACAAAAAGAAAGCTAGAATTAGATTTAAAAATGAGAGTTAAAATTTTATCTGATGGGTAAAAAGGGCTTCTGGACGTTGATTGAGCTAATACTTTCGAGATTTTTAAGGTTACTCTGGTTTGAGTCAACATTAGATCTAAATTATGGATTTGATTATGGTTTGGAATGGCAATAGGAAAAATTGGAAAATTTAAAATTAAAGGAGTTAGATTGAGATTGAGACTGGTGAAGTATTATTGATATTTTTACCTACAAGAATTGAATGGCAATTAGTGATGTATTAAATGGACTAAATTGAAACAATTGAGGAATTTTTAGGGACTTGGATTGATTTATAAAAATATTGGATAGAGTATATGAAATAGAATATAGTTGAGAAATATTAAGATATAATAGTTATATTATTAGTTTATGATAGAAATAATTATTGTCCTATTATTATTATTATATTATTATGTCTTATGTAACGGTTTTAAAATATATAAATTTATGTTTATTTACAAAATATGTATGTGAAATAGGATAGAATAAGAGATATAATTTGATTGAGAAGTATAAATTGAAATTGGAATAATAGATATAGGTGAGAAACAATTTATATTTTAGGAATGCTCGAATTGTATACTATATGTTTATGCAAGACTAAATTGAAATAGATTAATTGAAAGTTGGTTAAGCCTGAAAACGGGTGAAAATATGATTGATAACTTTTGTTTTTTGTTTTTTTCTTTTTTTTTCTTTTTTCTTTCTTCTTTTTTTATTGATAAAATAGAGAGGGAACCTTTAAAGAAGTAGTTTAAATTGTATATGTATGATTGTATTTTTTGTTGTGTTCTATGGAGTGCCCTATCTCCACGATGTGTTATAAGCACTTGGCTGTAAAACAAACAAAAAAACCTAATAAAACTTGTTATGAAAAAAAAAGAGAACAGCTGCCTGGGAAAATTGCAAAAAATAAGGGTGCAAGGATGGAAACTATATCCTTTTATTCCTAATGTAATGTGAGGCAAACTCTTCCTTAAGGGAATACAGATAAGGCAGTTAAATATTGGTGCCCAGAAAACTTCCTCTATTGCTGTCCCTGAAGTCAAGGCAGATCAACCCACTTCAAAAAAGGTAACTAACTGAAATAAAGGAATTTTTTTTCTATACAGCTTTCCCTTTTAAGGTTAGAAATCTTTCATTGAATTAGATATGAGTCTTGCCAGATAGCATTGTGAAAACTGATATTCTTTGTGCAAGATCATTCCAATACTAGTGATATCCAGGAATCTGTGGTGTCAGCTACCGACACCAAATGGAAGATAGGCATCCTAAAGAGAATATAAAATTCTGGAAAGAGAAATACAAAAGGTCCATATTTTACTAATTGAATCAGTTATGTTGAAAAGTCCCAAACTTTTAAACTGCCCAAAGCTGTTCTTTAGTCCGAAAGCAAATGTTTCTTTGTCACTTATCATCCAACATCGTCCAGACGGATGTTTCTGGCCACACAGTGCCTTCCCATGCCATATCTGTGATAGATCCAGATGGCAATGGCCCTCAAGCGCATGCACAGATATCAAGAACTTTCTCGATTCCATTTGGAAGTCCTGGCACCATTTGGTCCTTCCTTATTTCAAGTTTAGCTAAATGAAACAGTTGCTCAGACCCTTGAGATGCAACCATTTCCCTCAGGCTGTTGCTCGGTTACTCCCATGTGGGGTTCTGAACCGTGACAAAGCAGGGCTTGCAAGCGGATGCATTATCTAGAGGATATTTATTATTTCTTCCTGCCCGCTGGCAAGAATCCTTTCTTCCTTTGCACAACTGTGGAGAATTCAGGCCAGATTCCCCCTTAATGCATAATGCCTGTTTGGCAGCAAGGGCCTGTCAGAAGCACTCACTTTTCTCAGTTTTGGCAGAGGCTCCACTCCAGACATCACTTGAGCAATACGGGATGAAACTGCAAGAGAACAGATGTACTTGAGCCACCAATATTCTTTTGATATGCATGGAAGGGTAAGACAAGAGTAAAAATCCAGCAAATTAAACCCTAAGAGCGATAGGAGAAAATTGTTTAAGCTCGGCTCACTCAGATCTGATGGTACCAGCTTTTTATACAACAACTGATAGATATCCCAGGGCATGAAGCATCAAAGAAAAAAATAAAATGAAAATTCCTGTAACACTTTTGAGCTAAATGCCAGGGAGCTGCAGTTGGTCAAAGTTTAGTGCATTTCCAATACATGTTTAAGAATAGAAGCCAGGTCTTTATTTTTATTTTTATGTCAAGCATGGAAAATGTTCAGTAATTTTAAAACTCTCATAGATCTGCATGGCAAATGCCACTGTTCTGATTCTCTATTTCTATTTTCCCCTCTATTTTTTGCTCCATTAAAGCTATCAACATCCTCTTACTTGATAGCTACACATTAATTCGTCTAGATGCTTTTTGAATTAGAAATTACTCTTGGTCAAGAATGTCCCTGCTGTCCAAAAACAATGCCATGCAAGGAAAAAAATATCCTAATGAATAGAACAGCCGTTCTAATTCTAATCAGCCATTCTAACATCATTTAACTACATGCAGACAGTAGCTCGCAAGTGGGCTTTCGTGTTAATGGCTATCCTGTGATATTTGCTTTTATTTCCCAAGTCTGCTATCCAATCATCCTAGCCAGAAGTCCTATTTACATGGGACTATGTTACTTTTTTAAAAGGCTTAGTATGAATTTATTTGCTGGAGAAACTCTGTGTACATGGCACATAATCAAAATAAATTTTTCAGGTCAATTATTACTCTAATAGGAAATACCTAAGACTACAGTTCCTCAGGCGTGCAGACAGAGAGTGAAATCCACCCTCACTGGCTTCTCCATTATGGCCAAGCCATTCTGCATTTAGAGATCTAGCAGTGGTGCTTCCAATACAGCCCTGGAGTAAGGGAAAAGTACAAAGGCCTCAGGGTAATATTGTTTTTTTTCTTTCCAGCCTACCCATCTATGGTACTTCTGCCTTGCTGGCAGGAATCAGGCAGAACTTCAGATCTGACCATTGGGATTTTCCCTCCTCATGGTCTTTGGATTGTTTTGGAAGACTTTCTTAATGCACTAACCATCCACTCTGTCTCGCAATTATTCTCATTTGTAAATTTCTATTCATGCTTTCTTTATAGGAACATTACAACTTGCAAGCTCTGGTCCTTTGTTTTTTCACATGCAGGCTAAGTTCTCCTTTCCCCTAGTTTACTATTCTTCTATCTTGTTTATTTTTGCTTGACTATTCCATTCAACTCCCACAGCTGTTTACTCTACTTACACCATATTTGCATTCCACCAGTGAGGATTTTCTTCTGGTTGTGATGACAAAATGCCTGTTCCTGTAGATGGAGAAATATATATATACTAACACATAAAGAAAAATATATTTAATGCAAAGAACAAAGAAGATTCAGCATTAATACACTGATAGATGGTTAAAAAAAACATTTGTAGATATATATGCCAGAGCATCCGAAAAGATGCAATAGTCACAATAAAAATCTCTCAGACTAAGACAGAAAATTATTAGATTTAACACTTCATTTTTGTATTTCATGTATACAAAACTAGAACCTATACAAGTGATATTTGAAAGATTTCTTCGTCTTGGTCTAAACAGGCTTACATAGCGGAAAACCTAAGCACGTACAATATATTTAAATGTAACTCCAGCATATTCAGGGACCCTTATTCTGAGATATGTTTTGGACAGACTACAGCCTCTAAAAGTTTTACAAGTAAAGAACACACAGACTCATCTAAGCAAGGGAACAAAGGAAAATTACAACTTGCTGAACATTTTGAACATAACTGATTATTAAATTAGGCATTAAGGTGCTAACACTGTCACGAAGTATTGGTGAGCCAGCAAAAGTTGGCCAATCTCCATTCTGAACCAGTGCTTTCTCCTATGATAACTAAACCTGCCATATAAGGACAGCAATGTTTTATTAATATTGTCTGGATATATAAGATCTCAGCCAAAGAAAATAATTTAGTTTTTCCAAACCATCCTTCAGATCCTCAGATAACGTGTCCAGTGCTGGCTAAGGGTAAGGTGAGCTGTGCGGTATTCCAACACCTTTATCCAGCACCAAGTAGAGAAAATGATGCAAACAATGAACTGTTCTTAATTCCTAAATATAGGCATAGGTATATCTTATTTTTATGCCACTTTTCCATCTAGATGTACTCAAAACACATATGGGAATACAGTAAAAGAAATATATAACCAAATATCACCACAAATATCAATTCTATATGCAAATATTTCATTTAGCAATGTAATCTAAAATGGATTATGATTATCTATGAGGAGGTGGGATTGAAAGAAATTGATCTCTTACTTTATCTAAAGCCCTGTTGCTTCATACCCATATTGGCAAAAAGGAAAGTGGGTCCCTTTTCCCCTCTTGCTTCACTTCTGTAACATGCATTTGGGAATCTGCATGTGGTGTAGCAAGAGAGGGGATACATCCATCTAATTATTACTCTCACTCCTTCCAAAGCTAGTTAGATCTGAGATTAATATTGCTCTCTAACATAAAAAAAATATTTCAGATTCATTATCACACAGCCCTTCTTGCAACAGAAGTATCAAAACTTGGTTGTGTAGTCTAAGATTGGCATTTCTATTTCACACCACTCTAGACAGAGAACAGGAGATCATAGATTTAAGTTATGGAGGGGGCAGCTTCTGATTGAAAAAAATGACAACAGTGGAACCAATTAAAATTGTCAATGGAACCAATTAATCAGAGAGGTGGTGGGCTTCCTTTTACAACATGAGTTCATACTAAGTTTAAACAGTCAGCTGTCAACAATATATCGGTTTGAATTACTACTCTAAATAGAGGGCTAGATTTAATGACTGCAATGGCCTCTTCCAGCTCTAAGATTCTACTCAAATATTTCCCATTCTCTTAAATTTATAGAAGATCTGCTTTACAAAGAATGAAAAGGAGATTTTGCATTGGAGGCCTCTTTCTATTAAAATTCAAAATAATTACATGCATTATTTTGATTCTGGTATGTTACCTGTGTTTTTTTTTAAAAAACTGTGTAAATGCTAAGTGAATAAAACAAACATTATTTCAGATAAATAACAGAACATTACTAAAGATAATATATATATATATGTATTCATAATTAGGCATTTATGTAGACAGCAGAAACAATCTATAATTCACAATGTAAATCTCAGACTAATAGGAACAAAACATTTACCAGTTCTGGTAAGGGGCCACTCCTTGGAGCTCATTAATCTCCTCATTGTTTCATAACGAGAGTTGCAATTCTCTCTGCTGAAGCAATACCAGCCTCCTGCATCCAATAACAATAATGAAGATGATGATATCTCAGTAATTTTTTCCTGTATCACTAATTCACATCATTTTAGGCTGTGATTTATGAAATAGACACTTGGTGGAATTAAATTAGTCATAAAATTGTTTTTATAACACTTGATATTATTTTTCCTATACAAATTTATGGATCAGATAGATATATTTTAAAAGCTATATAGAATCCCAGATAAAGTAAACACTGAATCTAATTTGATCGAGACCTTAAACTTGTCATATTATGCAAACTTCCTTTGCAATAATCCCATCTGAACACAGCAATACTATGTTCCTGTAAATATGAAAGTATGTATTGAATAGGATAGGACTGCATTGTAGTCTACCACCTTTGCCATCTTTTTAACATCTACTGTAAAAATAACCCAATACTGATTTCATTGGCAGATTGCTATCTTTTTCATAATACAGTATGTTCTGCCTTGAATTTCTTCCTTACAAATCATGTTTACTTTCATTCAGCTTTCTAGTACCTTTCAAAGAATTAATGTCTATGCCATTGTTTTTTTCATATTACCCCCTAATTCTTTTACCTGGAAGTGATCCAATTAAAATAGGATTGCCTTATTATTTTCTGACTGAGCAATCAAATGCCAATAAAGATAGTTCTGCTCTTTACAGGGCACACCAACAGGCATATTCCTTAGGATAGGATCCATGGATGTAAATCCCATAGGATTTGCTTCCAGGTCATAACCACAAAAACTTGACTCTGCCTTTAGTCTGTGTGTAATATATATATATTATTACAAATTACATATATTGCACACACACACAAACCTGTTTTTCCTTATTAGATTCAAAGGTATATATTGAGGGTTGAGATGAAAAACTGAGGACTACCTATGTAGAAAATGCAGGATTTCTGACAAGATTCTTGAAATTAGAATAGAGCTATTTGACAGCTCTTGTTTTTCTTGTTTATCTGAATAATAAATGTAAAAAAACCACAATAGTAATCCTTAGACAAAAGTTGATAGTTCCTTCCAAAGTAGCATAATATTGTTGTCCTAATTGTTTTTATCTGAAACAAAATTTCAATGAACTTAGCGGGACTTACTTCCAAACAGATGGTTTAAGATCAAAATAGAAATGTCCCAAAGGTGCTTTTCCAAAAGGCAACTGAACTTTCTTTGGTCTTTTTTCCAATGTTTTGCTTCTCATCTAAGAAGTTTCTTTAGTTCTAACTGAATGGTGGGGAATGGAAGGATTTATATTCTTTGCAGTCATCTAGTTGTCAGCAGTCTGAAGGTTGGTCATTAGCTGTCATGTTAGCTCTCTGAGCATCACTGAGTCCACTTGAGGGTTTATCTGTATTGTCAGAGACACCTGAATCAGTGTGCAAATGGGTGTGGAACCTTCTTGAGACTGCTGAAAAGACTGGGTTGTAAACAGAAGATAGGTAGTGTCATCTCCCTCCCCCTCTATTGAGAGAGGGCTGTTCAATTTTAACATAGTTAGCCTCTTTGACCCCTCTTTCAAATCAGTGGTCCTTTTTGTCCAGAATGTGGACTTTGCTGCCTTCAAAAGAATGATATTTCTCTTTCAGATGTAGATGCACTGCTTAATCCTGTCTTGATGGGCTTGTTCTCCTGTTATTGTGCCATGTGTTTGTGAAGTGGTTGTTTTGTCTCCCTAACGTACAGATCTGCACATGTCTCACTGCATTACACTGCATAAACCACCTTGTTCAATTTGTGTCTGGATGTTTTATCTTTGGGGTGGACAACCTTCAGTCCCAAGAAGGTTCTACCCACCATTCAGTCAGAACTGAAGAAGATTCTTGGATGAGGAGCAAAACGTTTTCAAAGAGGGGAAAAAACAAGAAAGTCAGTTATCTTTTGGAAAAGCACCTTTGTGACAACCATGACCTGGATGATTGAGAATCTCCAGAGATATCAAAATAGAAAAGCTTATGAATTAGAAGGGGAAAAAAGGAAAAAGCATAAAAAGTTTCCAAATTCACAGGCTTACTGAATAAATACAGCAAAATCTAGAAAGTACAAGGATGAGATAAAATTAAAGTACAAGCAAACAGAAGAAATGGATTGATCGACTAAGGCAACAGGAGCCTTATGTACCATCCTTCCACTGTCTGGTGCCCTTCAGACATTGCATTGCTGAGTTGTGATTTTGGAAATTGTACTCAGTGTGAAGTGCACCAGGTTAGAAAAACCTATGGATAGGTCTCATAGAACTCAGTGATTTTTTCCCCTATATGTAGCTCTGATTAGAATTATTAGACTTATTAGACTGTCATAAGTTTGCAAGACACATGTGCAACAATGGCGGTGAAGATGGAAGGATGAATACATTGGTTGCAGAGAAAGCAGGCAGTACATATTAATATTCCTTGCAAACCTTTGAAGAAAGCAGCTGGGATGTTACTCTGTCATCTCTTGAATTTTTTCAACCTAAAGAGCCTGAAATCATTGAACTTTGCTTTAAAACTCAAAATAAAATTAAAGAAAACTCAATCTCACCTTCCAGGAATAGAAGCCACCTTCTGCTGCCTTTTGATTCTTTGAGGTAGTAGCTAAAATAAGAACAAATAGAAGGCAGCGTGAACTTAATTAGGGAGACTGGCTCGCTCGACCACAAACTCTTTGATACACCAACTCATTATAATATCAAGAGAGTTACATAAAATGCTTGGTTAAAGAACAAGAGAAAGAAACAGGATGGCTGTCAGAAGAGTTCCAAACAGAGTCTGATCAAAGGACCTTCTCAGGGGCTCTGAGCCAGGCTGAGCCGGCTTTCATCTTGCTCCAAACTAAATGCATTAAACAAATTCCTAGCATTCCTAAGTATTTCCAGGCAGGAAAGAGTTATTCCACCTGTTACTGACTGTGCTCTTAGTAACAGCCACATGGTGGAAGCAAAGCTTAAACACTAAGGATGGGTTGTTTCAGCACTTTTGAAGTACTAAGTATTAATAGGAAATAGTTCGGTGTGTTCTCTGAAGCATCTCTTCTTGGGGGGAAAATGATGCTTTATGAAAAAAGGAAAGGGACTAGCCATGCATTAAGCACACACACACAAAGTCTGTTACAGGCTTGCTTAGAAAATTCACTAAGTTCTGATCCAGAGCTAAGCTCATTCTGAAAAGGCTGAGAATTACATTTTGATTAGAACCCAGAGAAACTTTCCAAATCTTTTCAATACATTCTGCAAACATCTGATCTTTTGCACTAGAATAAATTGATCTAATATGGATCAGTTATCAATATCTCAGAAATCTAGAAGACAATTTCTCTTTCCGCCCTAGTTTGAGGATTTTCGTCTGCCTTCAGTTAAAGATTTGCAAATCAAGGCACCTCCAGCAGTACTGCTTTTCATTCCAGATATTTCAGGCAAGAAATATATATATATATATATAAACGGGAGGATACAGATCCGCAATCTGGTGCAAAGCTTTACAAATTAAGGCACGTGAAGCAAAGTCCACGAAGAAGCATTCAATGAAAAGTTCTCTTTTTCTACTAGGCATAAGGTCCAGGAAGACGGGCAATTGAATGAAACGGAAAGAGATGAGGCGCAGCAAGTTTGGCATCTACACTCACCCGGCGGGACTGCCGTCGTTGCAGGTGACCGAGCTGTTCAGAAGCAAGTGAAGCCTCAGCTCCTGGTGCAGATTCTGCGCGGAACAAGGGTACAGCGACTGCGCCAGGCTCTTGATCTGAGCCATGAAACTGTCCATGTTGCCCTCCACAGCTGTAAAGTCCAGTGGGAAGCTCTCCACCGGCTGCCCAGCCGCTTCGCTTCGCTCTCGGGCCGCCGCGGCGGGTTGCTGCTGCTGCTGCTGCTGCTGCGGTCCACGCCGCCTCCAGCTCTTCCTGCCCTCCCCGCCAGGGCCCCAGTGCAGGAGCCCCAAGAGCAGCAGCAGCAGCATTTGCACCGTCCCTCTCCCCATCGCGACGCGGAGCCACCTGCTGTGGAGGAAGGAAAGAGGACCGGTAAGCGCCCCCGGCTAGCTCGAAGGGGGGCGAGCTGGACTAGGGATCGGCCGCCTGGCCTCGGGCGGCGGGATGCTCCTTCTGCCCCTGGTGGCCAAAGGCGCTTGGCGGGCTGGGGGGCTTCGGCCTCTGTGCCTGCTCCGTGCCTTGCCTTGCCAAGGGTCTGGCAGCACCGGCCCCGTCTCGCTCGCTCCAATGAGCTGCGAGCAAAGCAGCGTCTGGGCGTAGTTAGAGGCACCGGTGCCTGGTGCTCGCGCTGTCCGGGTTCTGCGGCGGGGCTCGAGGGCGCTCGGCTTTTCTTGGCGCACGGACTCGCCGCCTCGTCCCAAACCACAAACATGACAAGATGGGCCAGGAGTCACGGGGAGCCCACCGGGGGCGCCGCCAGCCTGGGCGTCGCATGGGGCGGCGGCGGCCAGAGAGCCCCCGCCTCCCCTTCGCTGGGAAAGGAAGAGAAGGGGAGGAGTGCAAGGGGAGGGGGAGATTCCCCTTTCATTTCCCCGCCAACAGACGTCGCTCTGCCGGTCGCCCTCTTTTCCCTTTTCCCGTCCCGTCTGGCGAGACCTTCGTAACTTCCCGCCCAAACGCAGGGCGGCGTTCATAGCGGGAAAGCGGCCGCGGCTCTTAACTCCGAGGAGGGGAGGGGAGGGCGAAGCGGCGGCACTTTGAATTCCCCAGGTTTCCCGCCGGGACTTGCAGCCCAGCCGGGGGCGGATGCCAGTGCACTGTTGCCTTTCACTCGTTCGCAGCCGGAGCTTGGGATGGGGCGAGGGTCGCTTCGGTGAAAGACGAGCCACAGCCTTCGGGGCCTCGGCTCTTATCTTCAGGGATCGGCGACTGTAGCCCGCCTCCTCTTCCAGAGACACCCCCCTCCCCACGCGGCTGACCGTCCCGCTCCTTCTCGCCAGCTGAGTCCCGTCCACTGCCCCAATGCGGGATGCCCTCGACCACGTAGGCAGCGCCAGGCAGCCTCTTCGGCGCTCGCGTGTGCACCGTATTAGGTGGGGAGGAGCAGGGGTTCTCTCGAGCCGAAGGTCTCTTTGGGGTAAAGGCAGGAGGATCTGCGGGCGTCCAGCTGCCTTCGGTCCTGGCTGCTTTCAGCATTCTGTTCCCCACACCAAGGACAGAATCCGACTTTTTCAGGTTTCGCGATAGTTACCATTAGGTTTACCATATCCGGGCTGCAAGATTCCCGATGACCCCTAGATGGCAACAAGGAGATAAAGAAAACTATCTACCAGCACCATCAGCCTTAGCTGCCCAGCCAGACGACTTTTGCCAATCAGTAAATGAGATGTGGGGCAAGACCCACTTTATTAATTTATTCTCAAGACATATCAGACAGATAATAGCTAAATATCATCTCCAGATGAGCTGCCTGGCCTGCTGGACCCCATGAACAGGAAGTGGGAATCTCTCTTCTAGATAGTGTAGAACTCTTATTCTGACTTATTTGGAACCATGGCAAATAATGCCAGCAGCATCAAGAGATCACAGCATTCCTCACCAGTGTCCTAAATTCAAAAGTGGAGCTGTTTGAATTCTGGACTTTTATGTCTTTTATGTTATGGCTGACCTTCGATAGATTGGATGAAACTATCTGTAAAGTAGATCTCTAATTAGCCAAAGAATCCATGACCATAATTCTCCACAGCACACCTGACTTAATCAAATACACAAAGATTGCCCACACCCAGGATTATGGATCTCATAAACCCCTGCTTAACTACATACTTCCAATTTGATGCACAAATTTACCAACAAATTAAAGGGACACCTATGGGACCACTGCTTTCAGGACTTATAGTGGAGGTTGTCATAATGTCTAGAAGCCATAGCACTTCCACTTCCACTACAACCGAAAATATGGATCAGATATGTAGACAACACCATCATAATAAAAAAGGACCAATTCGAGAACATCCACAGAACCATCAATAACATTTTTAAAGTAATTCAGTTTACTAGAAAAGAAAACAACTCGTTATCCTTCCTGGACATTGTGATCAGCAGAGACCACAATGGCAAACTAGAAACGCAAGTCTATAGAAAAAACACCCATACTAATCAGGTATTCCACTACCAAAGCAACAACCCAACCTCCCACAAGAGAAACTGCCTGAGGACTTTATTTAGACAAGCCCAAACACACTGCAGAACAGCAGAAAAAGGAAACAGAGCATCTATACAACCTATTCCAACAAAATGGATATCCATGCAACTTTATCAAAAAGTCCCTGACCACTCAACCCAATACAGCACAACCAACACAAACCCTAAAAAAAATGACATTGCCATACATCAAGAATATCTCAGAAACCACCAACAGACTCCTACAACCACATGGAATCAACATAGCACACAAGCCAACTAAGCAAACCAAAAGACCCAGCAACCCCAGAAGAAAAAACAGGAGTCATCTACAACATACAATGTAAGGACTGCAACAATGTAGGACAACAGGCAGAAGACTGGCAGAATGCATCCAGGAACACCAACTAGCAGTCAGAAGACACGATGAGAATTCTTTAATTTCACAACATATAGACAGATTTAACCATAGTTTCAATTGGGAAAATGTGACCATCTTAGACCAAGCCTAGTCCAAAAACGCCAGGGAATTTCGAGAAGCCTGGCACTCTGACAAATCAGCCATCAATAGACACATAGACATTAACAACATCTATAGACTATGCAAAAGGGACTGTCATCCAGCCCAAAAAGGAACAAAAAGACCTAAACACCTCTCCACCAGCAATCAGCACCAAGATCAACATAGGTTAATTCTAAGGTTAATATCAGACCAACAATCATGAAACAATACCCCTATCAAGAAACTGCCAAAGAAGCCAACAGCAAACAGCCCAACCAAAGAATCTCTAAGATCCCCCCACCCCCCACCAACACTGACGGGCATACCACCAGAATATAAACTGACAGCAAACTGCACTCCTTACTAGCACTGATGATGTTATCTAGTTTGGGTAATGAAACGTCTGCAAGAAAGTAAGCAAACTCAGAGGGCACCAAGGACCACTCCCGGAACATCTGGAAGCTCCAGTTGGTGCAAAATGCAGCAGCCCACATGGTTTTGTGCAGACCTCAGTATGCACACGTAGCACCGCTCCTGCGGGAACTGCATTGGTTGCCGATTTGCTTCTGGGTGCAATTCAAGGTGCTGGTTGTCACCTTTAAAGCCCTTCATGGCTTTAATTCATCCACTTCTGCCCTCTGTTGTCCGCTGGCATTGATTCTTTAAGATTCTAGAAAAAAAGCCTTTTATGTCACACGCTACCTATTTTTCCCCACTGGAGATATAAGACTATGATATCTTTTACAAGCAAAGCTAGGGTTTGAATTATGGGTCCTTTAGCTAAGTCTTTTGAGCGTTATGTTGATGAAGTTAGAATAGGGAGATAGCTAAAAATATTTTTTAGTTGTGGAGAGAGAGGCAAAAGAGTTGAGGTTTGCAGAGTGGGATATAAATGAACTTCAAGAATTATTTTATAAATCAATGGAAGACATGAGAATTGAAAAATGTGTAGTCACCTCTGATGAATGTATCTCTCTTTACTGAACTGTAATAAGCTCCAGGTGGTAGTCCCTTCCCCCTCCTCTGTGCCCTGATGCTTCCAATTTTATCCAACTATTTCAAATTAGAAGTAGTGCTGGATATGAAATGTGACCTTTCACCTCTTTACAACAGTTGTGATTACTGTATTATATGCCTTTGGAAACTGGAGTCATTGCTTAAATCGTGCAACATGGATAATTGAGCTCAAGTTACTTCAAAGAGTGTTCTTACAGAAGTTACACAGTTCTTATAAAGATGTGCTACTTTCAGACACACAATGGAAAACAGCTGTATGCTTCAGAGAAGAACACTGGCCATCCCAGATTCAGACTGGGTGAAGGAAAAAGCTCTGGCTGTATAGCCTTTTTAAATACATGCCAGTTGGTTTTCATGGGCTGTGCCTTTTCAGGTTATTATTTTAATTATTTTTCAGTATGTTTAAAGTTGTAATTATGATAAATCCTTGTTCTGGCAAGTTTGAAGGGATGATCTGGGTTGCCTCTGAATCACTCAAATACATTATCTGCACTGGACAAAGGATAAAACAGTTCACTCTGCTTCTCATTTTATACAACATTGAGAGCTGAATTTTATTTTGACATTGGTAAGAGTATGCATTATCTACTGATACACTGAAGGCTATCTAGTGGTATGCCAAGCACTATGTAGTCATGCTATACTATCCAGTAATACTTTGTCATTACTATGTTCAACAATTCCTGCCACTTAAGGTAATTATTCTACCAAACAGTTCATGTTGTTCCCTGTGTACTCTGGCTAGTAGCAGTTCTCCACTGCTTTCTTAGCCTAGCTATATGTAACTCAAGGAGCAGGGAAACTCTCTCTCTCTCTCACCCCCCCCCCCCAAGTCTAATAGGGACCTTCAGCTAGGCCCATCTCCCTTCCAAATGCCTCAGTCATAAAATTTAATGTGTAGCATGTTTTAACTTAACATTTTATATTTGCCATTAAACTTTAGAAAGTTTGATGAAGGAGTATGTGGGAGAGAGATAAATGTGTCTGGATAGAGTAGTAGTAGTTACAGCATGAATTTTGAAGTGAGAGATCAGGGTTCAAATCCCAGCTACTGGTAATACCTACCTTACAATAGAGTTCCATGGGATAAGGCCCCCTAATGCTTCACCTGCCTACCACAAAGATGAGAGTGACATGAACTAGGAAAATCATGCCAGCTGGGACATAACCTGAATTAACAAGGTCTGTGTCAGATGTTTGGGAACCAGGACAACACAACGATAAGTGGGCTACTGGAGCAAATTATATATGGATGAGACAAGAGAACCAGGAATTGATGGAAAGTAACTGCAATAGTAGACCTAATGAGAGGGGGTATATAAAACGTATGAGGGAACTATAGATGGACAGAAGACTTGCATCCAAACTAACTGGGAAATACCTAGTTACCCAATGTTTCAACATAGTAAAGAGGAAACTGCTTTCATAACTTTTCGTAGGCCAACTACACATTACATCTTGGACTCAAGAAGACTTGGAAGAACAACTGAATGTGCAGCCAACACCTGAAGCTGAAACATCACAGACACCCCCTCTATTATAGAGCATAGCAGCAGATATGAGGCATAAGATAATGGCTAAACTAGCTACAATCAAGGCTTGAGACCAGTCACCAAGGCTCTGTAGAGAAGTACTATCAGATAGTATGGTCATGACAATCCTTATTACCATAACAAAAACTAATGAACAACTAATAACTACAGCCACTGTAATCCTGGAAATACTTGGCTACATAATCAGGAACAGCTGTAGGTGAAACCCAAGAGAATTGCTCATGGCACTGGCTACTAGGCTAAGGAGATACACTAGAGCAGGGGAGTCAAACTCGCAACGTCACGTGACGCGACGGATTGCGACTTTTTTTCCATTGCCAGCAATGAGGTGGGCACCGTTTTGGCATGATGCATCCGGCCCACGGGCCGGCAGTTTGACACCCCTGCACTAAAGAAACAGAGGCCAAGAAGATAAATGCTCTATTCTCCAAAGAACCATCCAAGGTGTACCCCCAACTGCAGTGCAGCAGCACAGAAATAGCAGAGCCACCAATAGCATAAACTAATCAGTACTGAAAGAACAGATAGAAAAAAGATGCACATCTCTAGTGCAAAGTGGCTGTAGGACCTGAGAGCAGACCACAGCAATCACCCAGAATAAAGACCAGTCACCATTACAGTAGCAGATATCCAACAGCTGGTCAAAAACATGAAGAGCTGGAAAGCACCTGGCCTGGACATGACCCCTACCTATTGGCTAAAGAATGAATGCTTAGCAGTGCAGATGAACCAGTTGCTAACAGACTAGCTAACACAAATTTTCCTTTTTTGATACATTTCACAAGGAAAAGTAGCACGCCTACTGATGTAAGAATCACATTTATGTCATATGGCTTGATCACAAAAGTATTTTCATATTAAATACGACTGTTTGGGAAATCAACTGAAGATTTTGCGATATAAGCACTGAATCTAGAAAAGAAATATTGAATGACTGCGATCAATCAGTATGGAAATTAGGCAAGGTTTGTATTAATATTTGAGGCATAGAATGAAAACTATTTCTAAAAGGGTTATATTGAAATATTTTGAAACACTTATCGTTTTTCTGTTTCCCTTTGAGTGAGTAGTCATAATGAATATTTCACATGCTTGTTGGGTTTATAAAATGTACTTTTATCAAAATCATCTGAAACACATTAATATGTGTGAATTCAGCCACTTTCTTGAGATCTGCTTCAGCGTGAAAAAAAAGCACGTATCTCATACTGGCTCATATTAAAATAAAATATACCTGAATGATCTGTAGCACATCAGAGAACATCCAGATTAATATTTTAATGTGAATATTTCTGTCATCTTGATGGGAGAGAGAAGAGAATGAAAGAGAAAGAAGAGTTGGAGAGACTAGACTACTGCCGATATATTTCCCAATGTCTCTTAGGACTTCAGATTAGTAGCATGTTGGATGCAAACTTATATCTTGGAGTTTGATTCAGAAGCCCTGGATTTCAACTCTAGATTTAGATTTTGGGTTTTAGCCCCTTGTAACTGGACGAAACAGATGACACAAGGCTTCGTGCTGTGGTGATGGAGATTCCCGTTGCATTATGGAATCCACAGAATGCTTATCAAATTTTTTTGAATTTAGACTCTCTCTCACTTTTAAACAGATTTTTTTTTTTTTAAAAAAAGGCTCACCTAATAGTTAATGCAATAGCAGGGTTGTGCCACGAACCGGAGTCTACTGTTGTGCAAATAGACACTCCACTCAGTCCTTTCACAACTATTAGTTATGGAGTTCCTTTTTCAAGCACTAGGTCTTTAAGTCAGGCCAAGGTGGAAATCTGGCAAGTAGAGTGAGAGCCAAATTTGAAAGAAGTAGTAGTCTCTCTCCTGCTCGTAAATCAGAGTTTGCTAGCAATACATGTTTATGACACACAGATTATGCTTTTCTAGTTTTTGGCCAGATGAAAGTGGTAGTCTTATTTCTATGTGACTTTTTATCCAATGATAAAATGCCTTGGGAACTGAAAATAGATACTATTCAATCTAAATATTATATTATTAAAATAAATATGTAGCAATTCAACCTGAACAATATAAACACTAGCCAGAATGAAACAAATCACATTATAGATTAAAATGTAAATCAGTGAATTTTGCATTCCATAAACAATGGGAAAATATCTTTTGTGAAAAAGGATTTATTCCTCTAAAGGTTCAGTCTAACACTAGAATTATTCTCAATTTACAACCACGACTAGGACCGAAACTTCTTGACTCACGCAGCACATTGATATGCCTTTTTGTAACTACGCCAATTGTGCTTTATTCAATAAGCCATGATCCAGTCAAGCACTATACCCAACTTTTTTTTAATGGGCCTTCCATTCAGATTACTTAAAACCCTGTCCATCTTATTACAGGCACAAGACGCTGCTCTTCGTCCCCTCCCTAGGTGGCCCGTATAATTTTAGCACCTGCACGGGCGGCACAAGTGCACTGCTGAAAAGCGCTCCAGACTGCTTAAGATGAGAAGCGAAAAAAGGCGGCAAAATGCGAGCAACTGAGGAGACGCCTGAGGAGAAAGCCCAGGAAGGCGAAAAGTTCACTTCTTTACCAAAGGGGAGTCCAGACAAAGCTGTCTGCATGTGCCAAGAAATTCCTTCAACCAACTTGACAGGGAAGAGTCGCCATGGGCAGGCACAGACCCGCAGGGATGAAGCGCGAAGCGGGGTGGTCCGACGTCGAAGCCGCGCCCCTCCGCCGTGGCCATTCGGCTTCGTTGCGGAAGAACCTGGTGCGTACGAGGGGAGGGCTGGCGGAAAGCTGGCCTCTAGGAACAGGAGGGAGGAGGAGAGTGAACGAGCTAAAGAAAGATGTCGGCGGCCGGCGGAGGGGCTACTTCCGCCGTGTCGGTGTTGGCCCCGAACGGGAGGCGAGTGACGGTCCGAGTAGGCCCAAGCACCGCGCTGATCCAGGTGGGTTTGCTGACGGGCAAGTCGGGGGGGGGGGAGGAGGGATTTGCTTTCGCTCTGATTGGCCCCGGTCTGGAAAACAGGTAAGCAGACTAGTTGTGATTGGGTCTGCGGACAGGTCGTTGCCGTCAATTGCTCTCGGGGCCACAGAATTTTGTTGTGGGGAAGGCAGAAAGCGTGTGGTGACCGTGTAGTTAAAAGTAGAAAGCTAGGCCTTTGAAGAAGGGAAAGAGTATATGCTATCTAGGTGAGGGTTGTGTTTTCTCACGTGCCTCTTTGGAAAGGGGGCTCCGTGGAATACTGCCTCTTCCCATGAATTCTCACCATTCTAGTTCTCTCTTATGAGGAACAGAAGGGTAGAGCCCCTGTAGTTCGCAAAGTGTATTTGGTCCCTATAAAAGTCTATTTGGCCCCTATACTATACCAAAGTGATTACTAAGTATAACTTGGGGAAGGGCTACCCTGAAAAATGAAGGTAGTAGTTACACTATCTATTCACAGATTAGCCAGCCACAACTTAACCTACTGCCAACTCAGTTTGTATGATTACTATATGGTTCAGAGTGAATCCAGAAAAATTGGGATAATAAAAGCAGTTGAATTAATTGTTAAATATGGTTTGTCTAAAGGAGAAGGAACTGAAGAGCAATTATCTCTATAAATGATTGAATCAGAAATTGGGATACTTTAGAGCTTTGGGGTCCATTGTACTTTTTTACTATTACTTTAAAACCAGATTAAAAATGAATTGCTGTATTTGCATGAAATCTTCCTATGGTTAATTTACTGATGTTTTACTTAATCTATTTTTCTGGGTTCTCATGATATGCTGATCCAGAGACTAAACTCAGCTGGATTTGCGTAGCATGAGGTAAACTAAAACAGTGTGTTCATATCCAATGACTCGTAGTTTTTCTTTCAAACTTTCTTTTCAGCAATCTAATTTAGTGATGAGCTTATTTTCAGACAATTTATAGAACTTCATAGATATACTGAATATCCCTAATGAATCCTAATTTATATTCTATTACACTTGACACAGAGACTAGTCATCACCTTAAGAGATTATACATCATGTTAAGCCTCAGTTTTTAAATATGATATTAAATAAGCTCAAATTCACCTATTGTTAAATCAGGGCTTTTCAACCTTTTCACCGATTGTACCACTTTTAGGATATGGCAATATTCGAGTACCACCTAGCAAGGTGTCAAAAACTTGGTGACAAAAAAAAAACCTGTTCAAAGTTGCAATTGCACTGAAATGACTTATGACCATTTTTCACACTTATGACCATTGTAGCAACAGGGTCATGTGATTTATATTTGGATGCTTGGCAACTGATTCATATTTATGATGGTCACAGTGTCCCAGGGTCATTACCCATAAGCCATCTCTTAAGGAAACAGCGTTTAACCCTATAAATGCTAAACATCCTAACATACAATTCTTAGCTACTAGTTGGTCCAGAACAGAGACAGAAAAGACAAGCTGCTGAGTGAACTAGCTTAAAAAGGCACTTCCCCTTTAAGAATTAGCTACTGGCTAGAAAGGAAAGTAAGGAGCCCAGCTGGCACTTAAGGAAGAAAAAAAAATGTAAGTACTGGCTGCCGGCTAAGGCAGCCTCCCCAAATGGCTCCATTCATAAGTAAAATCTGCAGCTCCAGAGGACTCTCACTGTAAGTCCTTGCCTGTGCTGGCTCTTTCCCTCCCCCACTACACTTGGCTAGGCAGGGCTGCGTACCACCTGCCACTCATTAATGTACCACAGGTTGAAAAGCCCTGTGTTAAATGATATCCCATGGCTTACAACCAACAGTTCTGTTCATAATATATTACAGTAAGGCAAACTAAAGCAAACCTTTTGACTTAGTGTGATGTGTGAACCTTGATAGGGTGAAATTTATTGCTGTGTTGACATGATACATTGAGCCAAAAATCCAGTTAATGAGAATACACACTATAATGGCAAGCATAACAGATTCTGGGTTTGAATGTTTATGGTTAAAGAGTCCTACACAATGGAGAGTTTATCTTCATGTGGACATGGCTAATGTCTTTTGTGTGAGGTATGTCTTCCATTTAAAATAACATAATTTAAGACTTCTATAGCTATGTTTCCAGTGCCCTGCTGTGGTAAAGCAATATTTTAATTTCACGTTTGTTTTTAGTTGTTGATATTAGTTTGATTTATTTTGTTTAAACTTGTTTTTATTTTTTTCTGAACTTCTCTGGGAGGAAGAAAATATAGAAATAAGTACGCTTGTTCACATTAATTCTTTTCTTACCATGCAAACAAATTTTGGTTATATACTCTTTTCATACAGACTAGTTTGGCACCTGGTGCTAAGCCATTTTTTATTTAAGTATGGCTTATCCAATAAGTACAAGTGACAAGATTGACAAAACAATTGTATGGTTATGTGTCATGTATGAACATAGACACTAAGTATAGCAAATTTGTATCATACAGATTATATTCCATTTCTGGTAATAATCAAGTTGAATTCTACTTCTGTTAGCTACATGAACATATTCACATTGTTTTATTAGCAGTATGAAAGTGGTTTGAAAATACCTTGACAAAATTAGTGTACCAGAGGAATGCTGTGGATATAATTTACTTGGACTTTAGTAAGGCATTTGATAAAGTAGACAATGACCTACTACTTGATAAGATAGAAAAATGTGGGTTAGATAGCATCATCACCAGATGGATTCATAGCTGGCTGTCTGGCCGTACTCAGTGTGTGGTCCTCAATGGAACTGCATCTACATGGAGGGAAGTGTGTAGCGGGGGGGCCCAGGGCCCCATATGTTCAGATTGGATTTGGCATTTTTGGCTACCTATCGAGTCTTTACCAAGGACCTGGGATAGGCAGATGTGGATGTTTGATGTTATTACAGATATCGTCGCAGGATGGAAGCTGTTCCTAGTAAAGCCGCCTTTTGCAATTGACTGATGGTGAATTTGTCAATGCCGATGGTGTTCAAGTGGTGGTCCAGTTGTTTTGGGATTGCACCCAAAGTGCCTATTACTATTGATACTACCCTTGCTTGCCTTTGCCACAGTCGTTCTATTTCTATTTATAGGTCTTTGTATTTTGTTATCTTCTCCAGTTCTTTCTCCTTTATTCTTCTGTCTCCAGGCACTGCCACGTCCACTATCCAGACTTTTTTGTCTTTCTTATCGACAATTGTTAAGTCCGGGGTGTTATGTTGCAGGTGTTTGTCTGTTTGAATTCTGAAGTCCCAGAGCAGTTTAACTTTATCATTTTCTATTACTTTCTCTATTTTATGATCCCACCAGTTCTTGCTTACAGGCAAATGATATTTCTTGCAGATCTTCCAATGCACCATTGTTGCTACTTTGTCATGCCGCTGCTGTCTGTGCGATCTTCTTTCAGCAGCTTACCAGGTGGTCCACTGTTTCTTCAGTTTCTTGCATAGGCGGCACTTACTGTCTGTTGCTGTCTTCTCAATTTTGACTTTGTATGCATTTGTCCTTAAGGCTTGGTCTTATGCAGCCAGAATTAGTCCCTTGGTCTCTTTCTTCAACTTTCTTGCTCTTAGCCATTGCCAGGTCTTGTTATTATCTCCTTTCCCAGCTATTTTTTTTAATGTACTGACCATGTACTCCTTTGTCTTCCCATGCCTCCATTCTGTTCTTCATTTGGTCTTTCTTGTAGGCCAGTTTGGTCTCTCCAGTATTCAGTAAGCCTTCCTGATATACTAACTTCAGTGCATTTTCATATATAGGCTTAAGATAATGTCCTTCAGATATTCTTCCAAAGCCATTTTTTCTTCTTCAACCATCTGATGTACTTGCAACATTCCACGTGCACCTATTTGCCTTGGTAGATAGAGTCTGTCAATGTCACTGTGTGGATGAAGGGCATGATTCATTGTCATTATTTTTCTGGTCTTCCTATCCATTGCTTTTAGTTCTGCTTGAGTCCAGTCCACTATTCCTGTTGTTTATCTAATGACTGGAATTGCCCAGATGTGGATTGCCTTCATGGTATTTCATACATTGAGTTTGGACTCTAAGATCTTCTTTACTTTCTTGATGTATTCACCTCTAATCTTTTTCTTGATTTCAGTGTGCTTGATGTTGTCAGCTTGCAGGATAGCCAAGTATTTGTAGTAATCTTCCTCATGCAGACTCTTAATGTTATTTTCGTGGAGCATCTTGATTCCTTCAGTTTTCACTATTTTTCCTTGTTTGATAGTAAGTGTGGCACATTTGTCCAAGCCAAACTCCATTGCAATATCTTGGCTATATATACGGACAGTGTTGAGCAGCGATTCCATTTCAGATGGCGTTTTTCCATACAGCTTCAGATCATCCATGTAAAGGATTATTATTATTGTTATTGTTATTGTTATTATTACCTTCTTTCAGATTTTTTCACTTTCAAGTTCAATTTATAGGAACATGCTTTCTATCTAAATATTAATCAAATCTGATTGATTGATTGATTGATTTTTGAGATTAGATAGATGCCTATACTTACATTTAACATATTTATAATTTATAATCTTTCTGAGCTGTTGCCTGCAAATTCATCCTATATTAACAGCGTTGACAGCCATAAGCTTTCCCCTAAATTTGTCCCCACAGCTATAAGCCTATGACATATATTGGGCAGAAAAACAGGTATTTTGATACATATTCAACACCATAGCTATTGGCTCCCAGCATAAAATACAGGTAGTCCTTGATTTATGACCAGTCACTTAGAAATCAGTCAAAGTTTTGACAGACCACCCTAGGGCTACTTGCAACCCAGATTTGAAGCTCTGATGGTCACATAGTCATATCGCATTTTGAATACTCGGCAAACAGGGCTCATGTTTACAATCATTTTCAGCGTCCTCTGGTCATGTGATGATAGTTTATGATGTTTCTGTGGTGCTTGCATAACGACCGCTACATTTGCTTTATGGTTGTTGCAAAAAAGATTGTAAAATTGGTCATGTTCAAGTGGTGGCCCACGTAATGACTGTCATGACTTATGATTATAAATCTGGGCACAATTATATTTGTAAGTTGAGGACTATTCGTATTTTGGCACTTGTTATAGCCATGATTCAATGACTATGTTGTGTCTAGAATTAAAATAATTGAGCGACCCCACTTTCTGTGAAAAGTGGTATCATCCATGACCAGTTAATATGATTCTAGAATTGCATTTTTGTTGATTTAAGTTATGAGGAAAAAAGGTTGTTCTTCCCTATATATGTGTGAATTTGAATTCCTACTTGACACATAAGTGAGGAGAAACTAAATAATCTATTTGAAATATCTTGTATATGCCAATCCAAATTAATTCTCTCTATATTTTTTTTCTTCAGGTCTTGGAAGAAGTTTGTAGAAAGCAGAATTTTGACCCTAATGAATATGACTTGAAGTAAGTCTTACTACTTTATTTATTATACAAAAGTGACTCTGGGTGGCATATATCAATTGAATAAAACAATAGATATAAAAACAACAGATATAAAAGCATAAAAATCCACATCAAAAGCAAAATATTATAAAAAACAAATATACAAACCCTAGGCAGAGAGAGAATAAGAGTGCTCACCTCAATGATGGAGCCATCCAGCCAAGTCTCTGGTTCTGTGGGATCCCCAGGCCTGGTCATATAGTCAAGCCTTCTGGAATGTCAAAAAGGATGGGGCCAAACTAATTTTTTTTTGAGGGGGGAGAATGTTCCTTAACGCAGGCACCACAATACAAAGAGTACATCTCCTGGGACCCACCAAATGTAGATTCCCTACCTGATGGTATCCACAAGCACGCCTTCTCTTCCAGATCTAATGGGGTGGGCTGATGTAACTAGGGAGAGATGGCTCCTCATATAGCCCAGTCCCATGTCATGAAGGGTTTTAAATGTTAAAATCAGCACCTTGAATTGTACCTGAAAGCAGATTAGCAACCAGTGCACAGCTTGCCATTATCCTCTTTCTTTGCCATTATTTTACAGGAAAAAACATCTGAAAGAGTTTATAGTAGTAATTCCAAAGATACTACTTTTTGTTATCTGATTCTGAATGAGCATGTTTTCTAGATTGAGTTTTGACAGAAGTTAACTATTCACTAATGCAGCAAATCTATTGTACTATAATGGAAATTCATATCCCCTCTCTTTCTACTTACGGTAAGATAAACATGTTCCAGTAGGGAGACCCATCAGTGCCTTAACAATTTAGATAATTTGGGTACAAAGTTCTATATAATCTCTAAATTTAAGTTTATTGATAGCATACTAGGCAAAGGACTGCTCATTATAATTTACTAATATTAATTATTAGTTAATATCAGTATTTATTATAGTTCCCATATTGTGGTAAGTTATGTTTTTCTCATTTACCTTTAATTTTATGAGAAAGAGTAAGTGGTATTTGTGTTGATTTCCAAATATAATGGGTCCCAGCTGCAGAAAAAATTCTGGCAATAGTTTGTACCTCGTTCTCCCCCTGGCTGGTATTCCAGACAACTTTATTTTGGTTTCTCAGCTGACACTTCCTGAGTTGAAATCATGCTTATGTAAATTTAATTCTTTTCCCAGCCCCTTCATTTTTATAAAATGATCAGTGGGCATATACCCACACTCCAATAGCTTTAATCCTTAGCTTTACTCTCAATTGTCCCTGGGTTTGGATGACATAACTGAATCCAAATCTAAAATTTGGCTTAGCATTCTTTGTAAACACACTCATTAATTGGTTCAGACATTGTACTAAGCCATGGTTTGCCTAAATATGGTTTGTTGAATAAACCCCAATTAGAAACATGCAGCATTAATTAATCCATAAACCTTGGTGAAACAAATCTCCATAAGTGGCTTCATACAATGAAATGAAACACATTATGTGATGGCTTAGTGCAGGGGTCGGCCACCTGAAACATTGAAAGAGCCGTTTCCCTAAAAAAAAAAACCCCTGGGAGCCGCAAAATGTGCCCGCGCATGCGCGCCATCCGCGCGCGTCCGCGCATGCCCGTCCACGCATGCGCAGACGGGCGCGCATGCGCGCATGCGCTCCCCCAAATGGCGGAGGAGGCTCCGGAGCCGCAGGTGATAGCTCAAAGAGCCGCATGCGGCTCCGGAGCCGCGGGTTGCCGACCCGTGGCTTAGTGCAATACAGGTGGTCCTCGATTTATACCACAGTTGGGAACAGAATTTCTGTTGCTAAGTGATGCAGTTGTAAAGTGAGATTTGACACGCTCGCATTGCTTAGTGGCAGCAGTCCTTGCACTCCCCATTGTGATTATTAGCTGAGGACCCATCCCAGTCCAAGCAATTCCAAGCCTGGTCCCTTCCAGTCCTGAGTCTCAGTAAGGGAAGGGACTGCCTCCAACTCCCCTCCCTGTCGCCTCCTCTCTGCCCTTTAGGTTGTCATGAACCTTGAGGGCAGCAGGCAGCCCCAGAACTGCATGGCTCTGGGGCTGCTTGTCATGTCGCAGGGAGCTGCAGCTACCTTGCACTCTGCCCCCCCCCCAGCTTACCTTTGCTGTCGTCTTGTTCCGGTTGATGACAGGCTTGCCATGGTTCTGGGGCTGCAAAAAGTAGCCCCTGGGCTGCAGCGCAGCGGTCAGCCCTAGCCCAACCCAGGAGTAATAATAATAATAATAATAAAGTTGGAAGAGACCTTGGAGGTCATCGAGTCCAACCCCCTGCTCAGGCAGGAAACCCTATACCGTTTCGGACAAATGGCTGTCCGGTCTCTTCTTAAAAACTTCCAGCGTTGGAGCATTCACCGCTTCTGGAGGCAGGTTGTTCCACTGGTTAATTGTTCTAACTGTCAGGAAGTTTCTCCTCAGTTCCAGGTTGCTTCTCTCCTTGACTAGTTTCCATCCATTACTTCTTGTCCTGCCCTCAGGCGCCTTGGAGAATAGCTTGACTCCCTCTTCTTTGTGGCAACCCCTGAGATATTGGAATACTGCTATCATGTCCCCCCTCGTCCTTCTCTTCATTAAACTAGACATACCCAATTCCAGCAGCCGTTCCTTATATGCTTTAGCCTCCAGTCCCCTAATCATCTTTGTTGCCCTTTTCTGAGTATGACACAAAGGTTTTTTTTGGTGCATTACATGCCTGGAGCTGCAGAACGCAGCCCCCTGAGCCACAGGACAAAGCTCAGCAGTGCACTGCAAAGCCTTAGCCATCCCAAACCAGTCCCAGTCTCAGTCTTGCAAGGAAGTCACTGTGCGTGACCTGGAAGAAAGCCTCATGTGGCCAGCAGCTGCCTTGTGAAGGGCCATGCTGAGTTTGCCTCATCAGTGGGAGCAAGAAACAGTGAAGATCAGCTGGGAAGGTGAAGCACAGGACTACAGACACCAGAAGATAGGGAGGAGATAGGGAGGAGATAGGCAGGTGGGAGTTGAAATGCCCCTGTGGTCATAAGAGTGGGTAGGTTGTTAAGTGTCCAAATTTTGATCACATGACCATGTGGGTGCTACAAAAGCTGCGGCTACAGGCGCCCTTCGTAAGTTCATTCAGCACTGCCGTAATTTTGAACAGTCACTGGATGAGTGTCCATAAGTCTGGGATTACCTGTATGTAAAGTTAGCCTATCTGACTACCATTTTAATCATTGTTTCCCCAACTAAGAGCTCAGCCTTCTACTGTGATTATTGATACAATCTCTTTTATATGAGAAATAATATATTGGGAAAAAACATTGATGCAGCTTCAGTGTAAAAACTTATTAATAGGAATGTATGTTTTGCAGATTTCAGAGGACAGTGCTGGATCTTTCTCTGCAGTGGAGATTTGCCAACTTACCCAACAATGCCAAATTGGAGATGGTGCCAATCTCTCGTAATAGAGTAGGGATTGAAAATACAGTATGTACTTTTCACTTTATGATGACTTTATTTTTATTTATTATCAAAATCTTTAGATTTGTAGATTTTTCTTAGACGACGATATGTTCCCCCTCTCTCCTTAGCAGGATCCCTGTCTATCTTATTGTGTGTGTGTATATATGTGTGTGTGTGTGTGTGTGTGTGTGCATATAAATTATTTAAATCAACTGTAATGCCTCTTAAAATACTGTTTAAAAGCATCCTTTTAAATATACTAATTTACTTTTCATTTTTAGTCCCCTTCCCTCTTATTAATACAGTTTAGTGTATTAAATTGTATTAATACATTAATACAGGGAAGGAGAAAGAAAAGAATGGAGATAACATAGCAACAGCAGAATTCCAGTTTTTAAAGTAACGTTCTACTATAGTTCAAGTATAGTCATGTTTTTATACAACCTGGAAACAAGCATGTGCTGTTTCTGCCAGTAGGTGGTATTAACAAACCTGGCTGATTGCATTGTAGTTTGCTTATGTGGAAATTAGAAAATCTGATTTTTGTGTTAATAAGCCAGAGTTTGAAATCATACTTTGCCTTGGCTTAAAACTTTGATTTATCTGGGAAGGAGCAAGTTAGCACTCTTGATTATCATTTCTAAAAAATGAATGGGTCTGTCCTGACTTATTAATGAGAGAAGCCAGTCAAGCAAGCATGTGCTGTTGTTGTATGTGAATGTCACTGTGTTCCTCAATGTATTCTTAAAATCTGGCAGCCTGAATCTTCAAGTAGGCTGCTTTTTTATGTATGGCTAAGTTAAATATTCCTTGCTGCCATTTTGTATATAAGAGGATTTTGGATTTCCAGGCCTTCAGTGTGAAATCATTATGAACATTGTTAGGAGTAAAAGCCAATCTATGGCACATGATCAGATTTGTGGTACATAGCTTATGTTTACTATTGAAATTAGATATTTCTGATGAGTGAATTATAAAATATTCCTTGATTTATTTTCTGTCAGAAAGATATAAATAGAAAACAGCATAACATCATCATATGACTGTTATATCTTTTTATATCTAGAAGTGGGTAGATTTAATCATAAGCTTCTATCTTGAAAGAACTATAACTGATCTTATTATTGAATATTTATTTAAAATATTGTGTATATTTGTTTCTGTTTCTAAATCTAATAGAATTATTTTTTAAAAAAATAGTAAAAGAAGTTTATTTTAAATCTCGCTTTTGGAAATCACATACTTTTTTACACTCCAGTTGTGCTTTGCGGGGATAACCCAGCAGCTTTGATTAAGGTAAATAGCGTGTTGAGTTCAAATTTCAGCATATAAAATAAGGTTGGAGGACTACAAATTCCACGTCACATCTTGTTAAGTAGTTTTCTTTCCCTGGAGAAGCTCCTCCCAGTTTCCTAAAAATGCTCCATCAGACAAGAGAACTGAAAACTGGGTGGAAGCACTAACCATAAGCAGATTGTTCCTCAAAGTTCACACCATAGCTCAGCCAATTTAGTTGTATCCATGACCTCAATAAGGGAAGAAACAGGGAAGTTCGTTTCCATATGCACACTTAATTACTTTGGAACCATCTCAATATTGTTAATGTCATCCATAATGCTTTGGATAAATTGAAAGATTTCCAATATGTTTATTTCATCTGGCATTTTTGTGGATGCTAGTTGGCTAAAATAGAAGACTGCACATTGTTCTTGGAATAAGCTCTTTGATTATAGTAGATGTAAATTCAAGATAAACTGGATTATGCTGTTAAATACTTAACTGTACACAGTTACTATAGTTTCTTTAACTATACCATAACAATCATGGACCTGGTCCACCTTATTCAAGGGCCAAATTATTGATGGTGGTGGGAAAACATCGCATATTGGATCTGGGTTTTGCCTTAAGTCAGTGATGTTGTGATATGTATTTAGGGGATAGTAACATCAGTCCTGTGCTACGGATGGATCGTTCCCTCTTGGTTTAGAGTTCTATGGAAGTGAAGCCTGTTCAGTCAGCTCATTCCAGGTGCCTGATGGATTCTGTGCAGTTTCAGAGGGAGCTTGGGCATTTTCCTGAAACTCTGGTGTATGTTTTGGTAGAGGACCTTTTTGTGGTTTGCAGTGAGCACATGGCAGGTGAACCAGATTGTGTCTATATGTGTATGTGGATCTCGTACAATACCATGGTTTACTGAGGGTGTCCAAGAGATGAAGTGACAATTCCTAGGGTGCCTCTGGATAAAGAAAAAATGAAGGCAACTGAGCACAAGTAGGAGCCTTCGTTAGGGTGAACTACTCCACTCTTAACTGTGTGTGCAGATAACTTGATAAGGAGGAACCATATGAACTCTTCCAAGACCATTGAGAAGAACATTCTCACCATTTGTCAGACAAAGATGCTCAACTTTGCTTAGTATTCCAGCTGGGTAGATCCTTTGAAAATATGTCTAAGCCCTGTTATCGAGGAGGAGTTTGAATTGGTCAATCGTGAGCAAATAGATGGGATCCTTACAGCTATAAGCTCAGCCACCTATGTTCTGGGGTCTCATGCTTTTTCTGGTTGATCAAGGCTTCTTGGGAGGTTGCTTGTAGTTGAGGGCAAATGATGATTAATGCCTTTTTGTGGTATCTCCTGCCTTGGTACCACTCCCTTAAGAGGCCTTCCACAGACCCACAATGTTGAATAACTTTTGTCCAATATCCAGCCTTCCCTTTCTAGGGAGGTTGTTGAAAAGCTCTACTGCGGAGGGCCCTTGATGTAACAGATTATTTGGATTCTTTCAATCTGGATTCAGGCCAAGGTATAGCGTTAAGACGATACTGGTTATGCTTGCAGGTGACCTTTGGAGAGCATACGATGGAGACAGTGCAAACGCTCTGGCTTTCCTAAATTTCTCAGCAGCTTTTGATAGCATTGGCTAGGGATTTTTTTGGGGACTGGTCCTGGGATTGGGAAGCACTATTTTGCAGTGGTTCTCCTTCCTCCATAGTCGATTTCAGTTAGTTTTGGTGGGGAGAGGTCTAGTCCTAGGCCCGTGCAGTGTGGGATTCTTCAGTGCTCAGGTCTCTTAACTATTCCTCCTTAACATCTATATAAAATTGCTGGGTGAGGTCATTTGATGATAAGGATACAGTATCAGTATGCTGATTATACCCAGTTACACAATTCTACCCTGGCTGGGTGGGAGATGCTGTTGCAGTGCTGACCCAGTGCCTGGAGGCTGTGGGAGTCTAGACAGGGAGGAATTGGCTCCAACTCAACCCAAGCAAGACCTAATGACTTCACATTTAGCAATAGCAATAAGACTTATATACCATTTTGTAGTGGTTTACAGCATTCTCTAATCCAGGGGTGTCAAACTCAATTTCATTGAGGGCTGCATCAGCATTGTGGATGCCCTCTGGGAGGGTGTGTGTGTGTGTGGCCGGGATGGGCGTGGCCTACTGGGTGGGTGTAGCCTACTGGGTGAGCGTGGCCAGCTCAACATCGCTCGCGCCAGGGGCATCTATGCGGGCCCAGGCAGGACTGGGGCGGATCCGAGGGTCTCCGGCGGAGGAGGGTGGGACTGGGGCGAGCGCCGGGACATGATCCAATGGAGGAGCCTCATCGTCCCTCTCAGGCCGTGCGGGGGGCCTTCCTAACGGTGGCACAGGCTGCCAAGAGCCCTGGGCAACGGAGGTCAAGCACCCAGCCATCGAGTTCAGGGACCCCACAGCCCAGCCTAGCCTAGCCCCATTTCCCCAAGAGGGCGCCCAGCTGTGCTTACCTCCTCCTCGAGGCTGCTGCTGCTGTGCTCGCTCTCCTTGGCCAGGTTGCTCATGATGGGTGCAGAAGGGCAAAGGGAGGGTCAGAGGGAGGCCCACTCCCTCTCCATGGCTTTGTAACCAAAGCATCCTCAGCAATAGGATGGGAGACCACCAGGGGATAGCAAAAGGACAGCAGGGCTGCTGGTGGCCCAAGTGCTAAGGCAGGACTTCCCTCAGACCCTCCCTCCCTCTCATTCCAATCTCCCTCCTTCTTTCTTTCCTTCCTTCCTCCCTCCTCTCCTTCCTTCCCTGCCTCCCTCCTTTTCATTCCCATCTCCTTCCTTCCTTCCCTGCTTTTTTTTTAAGCTGCCAGAGGCTCCAAGCAGAGATGGCAACAGGCAGCCAGCGGCGGGCAAAGGCTTCCCCTCCCCCCTGTCATTGCCTCTGCGTGGCTCAGCTGAGCTCACCACTCCCAGACCCACATACGTGTTTGTGTGTATGTGTGTGTGAGACCCCTTGCAGCCCTGCGCCCTCAACAGAAACCTTCTGCAATGGCAAGCTGCAAACTTAAGGCCGGCAAGCAAGGCATGGAGGCACTAGTGTAGAAGAAGGCGAGCGGCAGCCCAGCGGCAAGAAGGGCTGCTGAAAAGAGCGGAGTCTGTGTGTGCGCCTGCTACAAGCTCACCCGTCAGCCATGCTCTCCATGCCTTGGATCAGCTGTAGTGCAGCGTGGAGAACGTGGCTGATGTGGGCAAGGCAGGCGCGCACAGAGACTCCGCTGTTTTCAGCGGCACTTTGGTGCCTGGCCCAGCAAAGTGGAGCTGGGCATGGTGAGGCAAGGCCCGGCAAAGCAGAGCCAGCTGAGGAGAGGCCCAGTAAAGCGGGGCATAGCTGGGCGTGACGGGGCGAGGCCAGGAGGGGCGGGATGGGGTGAGGCAAATGATCTGCAACTGCTGCTGTGCACCACCAGCCCCCGAGTGCTCGCCGTTTTGTGTACGTGCGCTGGGAGGGCGCCCAGCCGGGTTGGGGTGGGCCAGGGCTGGGGCAGCGTGGGTCGGTCCCTTGCCATTTCTGGAACAGCTCCGGGGGCCAAATCTGGGCCCTTGGGCCGGATGCGGCCCCCGGGCCTTGTGTTTGACATGTCTGCTCTAATCAGTTTACAGAGTCAGCATAATGCCCCCAACAGTCTGGGTCCTCGTTTTACACACCTCGGAAGGATGGAAGGCTGAGTCAATCTTGAGCTGGTCAGGATTAAATTCCTGGCAATGAGCAGAATTAGCCTGTAGTACTGCATTTTAACTACTGCACCACCACGGCTCCTCTACCTTGAGGGTATGTTTCCATTCTAACAGATTAGATAGAGTAAGCATGCTACAGGTCCCTTTTCTTAAGTGTTGGTATTTAGTGGAATTTAGGAAGCATATCTTTTCTGTAGCAGACACTGTTCTGTGGAACATCCTTCTCCCTGGGATTTGACAGGCCCCTATACCAGTGGTGGCGAACCTATGGCACGGGTGCCAGAGGCGGCACTCAGAGCCCTCTCTGTGGGCACGCGCGCCGTCGCCCCAGTCCTAGGCCTTCAGCTGGGTTTTATAAAACCTTTTCGCCTTAGGCCTCCCCCGCCGTGTGCAAAAAAAAAAAAAGGTTCAATCAGTCAATTTCAACTTCTCGCGGGAAAAAAAAAGATCTTGCAAAGTTGGAATTGATTGAACTTTTTAGTCCCACCCAGTCTGCCGTTACCACTGCAGCCATGCCCACCCAATTGGCCACGCCCTCCCAATTGGCCACGCCCAGCCAATGGGCCACACCCACTCGGCACTCGACGATGCATAAGTGAGTTTTGGGTTGCAGTTTGGGCACTCAGTCTCTAAAAGGTTCGCCATCACTGCCCTATACCTTTATTCTATCAGTTTATTTAATAAGAAGTGTCAGTGTATTTAATAAGAAGGCCCAAATTCTTAGTTCCTAAGAATGAGGTGGCTGGATGGAGTCACTGAAGCAGTAGGCGTGAGCTTAAATGGACTCCAGAAGATGGGACAGGAAGGCCTGGAGGAACGTTGTCCATGGGGTCGCGATGGGTCGGACACGACTTCGCAACTAACAACAACAATACTGTTAACTTTTGTTACAGGTAGTCCTCGATTAATGACCGTTCATTCGGTGGCCGTTTGAAATTGCAACGGCAATGACTAGAGTTATGACCCCTGCTTGACGTTACAATTATTACAGCGCCCCTGTAGTGATATGATCAAAATTTGAGTACTTGGCAGCACACCCACTCTTCCAATGATGGGGATGGTATAATTCCCCCCCACCCCTTCTCTGCCAAACCCTCCTATCTAGACTACCCTGAACAGCAGCAATGGATGGCAGCTCTGAGGCGGGGCTTAAAAGTAGCGGCCTGGGCCTCAGTTTCAGCCCTAGCAATTCCACTGCCACTCAGAAAGGCTCCCTCAGGCCATCCTCAAGGTGAGATTACCTCCGTTGCCTAGTGCTCCCCAGGATCCCTTGCAAGCTACCTACCTTCAGAGAGTAGTCTTTTCCTGTTGAGTACATGGCCTATCAAGGCAGTCCTAGGTGTCTTGAAGCAGCTTGGGGGCATTTCTTGTGCAACCTCTGCAATTTCTAAAAAATGCATGAAATCACAGCCCTCTTATACAACTTCTGGAGGGTCCGGGGGCCACATGAGAGCAAGTTCTATTCTTGCTTGGCTTCCAAAAATCATTCAAGAATGGAGTGTGCTTTTGTGCAATGTTTGGAGACTGTGGAGGCCATGTGAAAATGATACTTGTATGGCCTCTGGAAGTTTTGCAAGGGGACCTCTGGAAATTGCACAGCCTCCAGAATTTATGAAAATCGCATGGAAACATGGTCCATTTTTGCATGATTTTTCAATCTTTCTGCAAAGCCTTTCTATCCCAGAGGGGGCAGGGGAACTGGCACTCATGTCAGAGAAAGGAAACTCTCCAAGCTTTGTTCCTTCAGTGCATCGTGCCAGTTTCCCTTCCTATCCTGGGCTAGAAAGTCTTTTTAACTTTCTAGAGCACAGCAGGGAAAGAGAGCTACCACTGGAACCAGAAAAAGAAAGCTCAGATCATTGGGATCTCGGCTTCCTTTCTCCATCTCAGTGCACCAGTTCTTTTCACAGAAGGAGCTGCCTGCCCTCTTTTGGCAGGCAGCTCTTTCTGTTTCACTTACAGTGGTAAGTCGAGGACAACCTATAGAACATACAGTGCAAGAATTGACAAACAGAAGATTGACAGAGTGTATTATGAATATTAGTTGGTAGTCAGAATATATGATGATCTCTTTTTGTAAGTGACTAAAGACGTGACTGTGTCAGTTGTCTCGGGGCCCCAGTGGGGAACAGCACAATGAGGGTGGTTGATTGAGTAATAAATGATCCCACCTCCCTCCCCCCTGACTTGAATTAATTGTAAGACAGTGAAAGTTGAAAGTCCTGTATTGACAATGGACATTCACAGTTGGAAAGGTCAGACAATAATTTACCCATTAATCAGTGTTGTTTTCCCATCTTCGTAAACTTAGAAATTAATTGACATGTTTTTCTATTTTCTGGATTAAGTTTTAATATATAGTTTGGAATTTCTGTAAGGTTTTAGTTGCCTAAATGTGTATTGGTGACATTCTTGGCTTTGAAAGTTTGCCTAAAAACTGATGTAATTGGCAGAGTAGGTTTCTGGGCAAGCATCTCGTGGTCTAGTGATGTCAGCTGTCAACACTTTTATAGAGCCAACAATAATCTGAAAGCTGTCCTTGGGCAGGGAAGGCATTGGGCTAGCCTTATTAGTGAAGGATGCAAGTACTTTAATCCTTCTGAGTGGTGACTGATGTGATGCTCTTGTTTCCCATGAGCATCAGATTGCTTCTAGCAGGTCACTCTCTTAGCTATCCTATAAGAATGACATCAAAAACATCCTGCCAGCAAAAACATGGTGTACATGAAATTTTGTGGCATATAGGGTTTGCTTTGAAAACTCTTGTCAACATTTTAGAAAGATTTAGTTGTCTCTGTCTTTTTCTTCAGATCCTTGAAAGATTTCAGTAATGAATGTTATTTGTGGAATAATATCCAATTATGGTGGCTCTGTACTCTTGCTCTTTAGATTTATTTGATGTTCTAAATATTTTTTAAAAAAATACCAAACTGACTCAGAATCAAAACCCAGGATGCAAATTTACAGTGATATTCTCTCTGCGTAGGAATTGTTACGTTTCTGAACATTTGTAAGGGTCTTCTGGCAAACTATACCTATTTTATAGCTCAGAATTTCTGACTTAATTTATTAGCATCAAGGTGGGTCCTCTGTTGCTGCGTTGAGCTATATAATTCATCAACCTCATCTTGCAAAGCCAGTGGTAAGGAATGCTTGGAGTTGTAATTCAGTAACCTAGAGCAGGGCTTTTCAACCTGTGGTACGTGTACCACTTGTGGTACATTAACAAGTGGCAGGTGGTACGCAGCCCTGCCTAGCCAAGTGTAGTGGGGGAGGGAAAGAGCCAGCGCAGGCAAGGACTTACAGTGAGAGAGTCCTTTGGAGCTGCAGTGGCTGGGGAGAGACAAAGGGCCCAGGCTCAGTTCTGGCTAACCCTCCCCCATGAGAAAGAGGGAGGAGATGGAGAGTGGAAGGATTCTTATGTGCTTTTGTGACTTTGAAGTTCTGGGATTTGTGCAATGTGGGCTTTGTGTTCTTAAGGAGTGTTTGGCAATTTCTATTTGGCTGATGGCTGATGTCTCGTGTTAGCTTCTATTGCTCTGCTATTGTTAGCTGTAAGTTTTGCTTCAAGGGATTTTGGAAGTATTTTTCTCCTGAATGGATTTTGCCTGTAGATTCTTTTACTTATGAATGGAGCCATTTGGGGAGGCTGCCTTAGCCGGCAGCCAATACTTACTACATTTTTTTTTCTTCCTTACTTTCCTTTCTAGCCAGTAGCTAATTCTTAAAGGGAAATGTGCCTTTTTAAGCTAGTTCACTCAGCAGTTTGTCTTTTCTGTTTCTGGAGGCTTTTCCTTGTTTGATGAATATATGGAAGAGAAAAAATATGGGTTTTTTTTTTCAAATTCTTCCTTCAGAAGGAGGTGGGCATGAGAAAGAGGGAGGCAGGGAAGGAGGGAGGGAGGGAAGTCCCGCCTTAGCACTTGGCCACCAGCAGCCCTGCCATTGACTTTACTTGTCAAAAGGTTGCAAAAGGGGATCACATGACCCTGGGACACTGTGACCATCATAAATATGTATCAGTTGCCAAGCATCCAAATATAAATCACATGACCCTGGGCATGCTGCAGTGCTCATAAGTGTGAAAAATGGCCATAAGTCATTTCAGTGCAATTGCAACTTTGAACAGGTTTTTTTTTTTGGTCATCAAGTTTTTGACACCTTGCTAGGTGGTACTCGAATATTGCCATATCCTAAAAGTGGTACAATCGGTGAAAAGGTTGAAAAGTCCTGACCTAGAGAACCACAGATTTTCAGCTGTAACATAGATGATATTAAAAAAGGAAAAAGTTATATTCTCTGCATATTTTTTTTGTTGAAACAGAGCATCAGTATATCCAAATTAGTATATCCTCAAAAGTAGCAAATATAATTCTGATCTGCTTTGTTTATCCTTTTTGTGCATGTGAAAGATAGAAGGTGGCATATATAAATTATTACCCCTACTTATTGTTAATTTGAAATATATCATTATACAGCTACAATGTGTAGACCATTTTTGACTCCAAAATCAGTATCAGAAAAATAAGTTTTTTATAATCTTCCATTCAGCCAGAAGTTTTGCCAAATCCAGACCTCTAGTGAATGCAGTTAAAAGATATTAAACATTATCTGATTTATATTTCTTAAGAGATATTTGAGGATCTAGATTCTAGGAATTTTTTTGCGTACTAGACCAGGAATAAAAGCAAAGTTGGGCTCCAAAGTAAAAGACAAACTGGTCTTGGATATAGATCACATTTTACCATAAACATAGATTAATATGACTATTACCAGATTTGTTTGTTAAAAATATGTTGTCACAGGCTTACACATGACACAAATCATATGCTCATGTGATTTTTTTATTCTAATCAGAGAAAAGGTCTTTGGATGGGGATACCACATGTTTATTCATTGATATGGATTGACAACCATATGGTTAATTTGGTGTGATGTGTACCTCTGAAGGGAATAAAAATGGTCTGCCCCCAAATGTTTATATAATAATAATAATTAATAATAATAACTTTATTGTCACTTTGAATGTACACTAATCGACCTACATTAAAATGAAATTTCATTGCATTCAGCTCTCAAAGGGTCACCTTATATTATTTTCCATACTACTATATTTTAATACGACTTATAGCATTTTATTAAGAACAATAACAGAATAAAATAGAGCTAGAGTAATAAGTAAAATAATCTAGCAATGTGTCTTCCATAGATGTCTCACTCTCAGTTGTGGCAACCAGGGCCCAAATGCTGTGTTGAAGAAAAACTCTCTCTAGCCTTTTCTGAATAAATTCTATTTGCACAAACTAACAATCTAAAGAACAACTGATTTGTATTCTAGAGGAATCCTAGCCCAACTGGAATGAGTAGAACCTTTCCTGGAATGAATATATGGATGGCTCTCTTTGAAGGAGCTAGACCCGTAGCAACTAAGCCAATTGGATTCTAACAGCATTGTGGTTGATTGTCACAGTGTGACAGGTTTCTTTTTGAACTGGAGTTATAGTTTGTTCTTCATTGGTAGCAATTGACACAGAAAACAAGACAGTGCAGAGTTTTATACTTTTAACTATAAACAATGGCTTATATTTTACAGCAGATATTTACAACACAATACTTGTGTTCATCCAATGCATGGCTTCCTGCTGTCTCCCTCTATCCCCTCCTCTGGACACACACACACACACACACACACACACACACAGAGGGGAGGAGGGGGGGAGGGAAGGAAGGAAGGAAGGAAGGAAGGAAGGAAGGAAGGAAGGAAGGAAGGAAGGAAGGAAGGAAGGAGGGAGAGACTGGAATTTACTGTAACGTGCTTGAAACTGCTTGACTTTTTCCAGACTGTTTCCTACTGTTTCCCCATTGGGGAAAGAACCTCTTTCGGGGACTTGGGTGGGAGAAGGAACCAGCCAGGTCCCTTCTTTACAGTCTTGGGTGGAGCTCTGGGTCTTTCCTTCTTCCAGGGAAGCCACCCATGGACCTTTCTTCTCCCTCTCCTCCCAGTTGATGCTTTTGTGCTGTTGCAGTCTTTGAAATGTGTTCTGAATTAAGACAATTAGCTTGGCTTTTTGAAGACCCTAAAGCATTTATTATATTTTATCTATTTTTATTCATTCAATTTTATTTTATTATTTCTGGTTTTAATTTTAGTTTTATGTAGTGTTGTAAACCTCTGTAATTGGCAGATAACAGATTTAATTAATAAAATAAACAAATGTACCTGTTTGCAACTAGAAATATTCCTTTGTCCAGAATCAATTTGAGAAAAACCAATATGGCTCTTTGTTTAGCTCTCTACAAGAATTTTTTTTTTTGTCATGAATTTGGACAGAGAAAATACAAATGGGTGATATGCTTGGGAAAAAGAACCTACAGTACAAGTGTGTTTAGAGCATGTTAACCAAGTATTTCAATTCCCAAAGAAGCAGATCTCAAGTTATACTTGGATGAGATGTTGAAATTTATTAGGCAGTGGTGCCATTTGTAATCTCCTGTGTGCCATTTGTTATAGAGGGTTATAAGCTTATTGTGTTATGCAGAGCCCAAGCGGCTGTTTTGGATCCCTTTAATCTAGATACTGGACTTCAAATTTGTTGTAAGCTAGAACAATAGTACTTGAGTTCAAAAAAATATGGTAAGCTTGGTGCCTTACTAAAATAACAGTTTATGTAGGTTAAAAATGACACTATGAGCTGAGTGAAGCTTATAGTTATAACTTAGTTTGACATTAGGTAAAGAAAACAAACCTTTAGAAAATGAAGTTAAGTTCAGATAAGATTTAAGATCTAATGAAAACAATATGATGGAAGAATCTCTAAAGTTTCATTCTCAAAATGATTATTATGAACATATACCAAGCTTGCTACTTTAGGATGATTTCCTGGAATAATTCTAAATAAAAAAAAAATAAGGTTGAAATACATAAAATAACCCTGAAATTATGCAAAGAAATGAACTTCTTTCTCAGTTATAATAAGCTTGTCCCTATGAAAATTGTTCACTAATAAGGCACTTATCAAGCTTGGCTATTGTGCAACAAATAGGTCATGGAGTAACATAATTCTCCTGCTGACGCTTCCAGACATACTGGATGAGTAAAAATATTACCTTTCAGGTGCAATTTGAAATGAATTATTCCACAGTGGACTTTGTGGACTTTCTTTTATGTTTATAACTCTGTTAAGGCAATAATAAAAATAAAACTTAATCCATGCTGTCAGCTATTTGTTTTAGAGATGTTGTTTATAAGTGTTAAATGCCACAAATACCTGATGCTCTGAAGCATTAGTTGAAACCAAGGACAGGGGCCAGATTTCTGTTAGCCAGATGTGATCTTGAACAAGTTTCATGAGCTGCTTTACTAATAGATGAGTATGCGTATATCTGCGATACACATATATTTTATCTCCTAGATTCGGATTGCACTGCAATTGGACGATGGTTCTAGACTCCAGGACACATTTAGCTCCAGTCAGACCTTGTGGGATATTCTTCATCATTTTGCACAGACCAGGTGAGTGTAAGAATAAGAATCAAAGAAGAAACATGAACATACAATATTTGAAAACAAATGTTATGGGCAACTAAGATGTTCTAGAATGAGTATCTGCTGTTACTTCACTAAAATCTGTCTTAAAATACAGTCTAGGAATATAGTTAGTTTTGCTCATAATCCTGCATTTATTGAACAGATCTGTAGTAATGGCCACTACTTTGGATAGAATTTGATCATACTGTGATACGAATATGCAATAAGATAGTCATGAAGCATTAATTCATTTACACTTAAGATGATCAAAATAATGTTCTCTTTAAAGAAATTGGTTGGTTTCACTATTTAAAACAAATGATTTAGCTAAGGATATGGAAAGCTAATGTAAACTTTGCTTGAATTATTTTCTCAAAATCCATTTGGAAAGAACAGTATACTGCATTAGTTGTACCAATAAAGGACCCTTCATCATTTTTTTCTGAATCTATAGACAAGCAGTAAAAAGGAAAAACAAATCTGGCTGAAACTATATAATAAACTAGACATGTCACTCATTAGATCATCATTTCAGATATAATTCCTTACCTAAACAGAAACAGAATGACCACAGGCAGGCAAAAAATCATTAGGACTGAGAATTCCCTTTTACCCTACACTTTTCTCTCTTCCCCTTTTATCATTTTCCCATTATCTTCATTTTTCTTTATATTTCTTTATTTTATATTTTGATGAACTAATAAAATATTTGAATTGGCACGTGGCTAGGAGAGAGAGACTGGCTCAGTGTCACTCACCTGCCTTTCTTGCCTAAGATAGGTGAAATGCATACAAATTGATATTATTATATACCTTGGGCCTTTTAATTTGTTGATTCTTCTTCCATATTATGATATTCTAATCAATTATAATTACGTTAAAGTAGAAGTGAGAATGGTTTCCAACTTCCTGTCATCTTCCCCATTGAGTTTCTTTGTAGGAAGCTGGCAGGGAGCATCGGAAATCTTCCTTCCTTCTTTCCTTCCTTTGATTGTGGGAAACTGTCAGGGAGCTTGGGAAATCACGATTGAGTTTGCATTTCCTATTGAGATTCCCATTGACTTGGTGACTTGGAAATGATAATCACCTGACTGTGATTGATCACAGTGGCCCAGCAGCATTGAAATGGCCATACATTTGCTGAATTTCAATCCCAAAGAGTCATGAGTCCTGAATTTTGAGTGCATTCTGTAAGTTAGCCCATTTGAGATATATTGATTCAGAAATTGTTGCCCTATGATGTACCTTTTCGCCCAATTGAAGATTACAAATAAACGGACACAACAGTTTCAGGGGTATATAAAAGATACAAGTCCATGCATTGATAGTTCAGTTGTCTTCTTGTGGTTTTGACGTTGCGGTGGAACCGGCGCAGGAAGACGGGGCTCCGTCTTTCGCGTTCGATTTTGCCCCGCTGGGGACCCTGGAAAGGGTTGAAAGTCGCCCCGTAGAGGCGACGAGCAAGGAGGGGACCCTCGTTAATCACGGGAGGACGGCAGCCCTTCCGTTTGATCCGAGGAAGTCCTCCAAACCGGTGGGGGAAAGACTGACTACATTCGTGTAGCCAATCAGAAGCTGCTGACAACCGAAGAAAATAAGCACCAACAAGCAACTTTTCAGCAACGTGGTTGAAACTGGATGAGACTTTATCCTCTCTTTATGATTCTAAGACTTTTTCCTGGAAAAAATTTCCCAAAGCACCCTCCCCGATGAGAGAGGGAAGGGCAATTTCCACCCCATTCCCTCAGGAAAAGAAAAGCGGCAAATTAATTGCTTGGGGGGAAAACAGAGAAAATTACAAGTTTAACTTGGAATTAATACACATATATGGCTTTGAAATTTGGGGACTAAAAGTACTTTTGAGACTTTTTTTAAAAAAAGAGACTTGAAAAGCTGGTAATATAAGTTTGGATTTAAAAAGCTGGAAAACGGCATTAATGACATCTAGTGTGAATTACGGCACTACAATTTGTTATGCTCAAAGGAAACTCGGTTTGAAGCCCAGATTCAGATAAGACTCTTGCTGTCCTTGGGAACTTTCACTTTTGAAGACTGCAGCTGGGTAAAGGGGAAAAAAAACAAAAAACTCTTGGGCTGCTTATCGGTGTGGCAGAGACGATGAACTACTTTGAAACCAGCCTGCCTGAACTACGAATATAAATATTAACTGACTTTCAGAGCTGTGTTGTAGAACTATTTTCCTGCAGGAGAAACACACATCATTGCTTGAGATGATGGAATATTTTGGATTATAAATCTTTGATTGATGAACAATTTTTACTATAAAGACCACCTACAAAAAATAGAATGGATGTCCCATACTCAGCTTTAAATGGTAAAAAACCAGCCCTAAAACTTGTCCCCAAAGTCTTCAGTTTGATATACCAGCAAGAAAATATGGATGAAGATCAGAAAGAAATTCTCTCCATGTTGAAATCAATACAAGAGACTATTGCTTTACCTCATGATGAGACTAAAAATAACACAAAGGAGATAAAAGAACAATTTTCTAATCTAAATTTACAAACCCAGAAAATGACTATAAAGAAGGAACTAGCCACCCAGAAAATAGAAGGAAAACTAGAGGAAACAGATCTACAGATGGAGGACCTAAAGGAAGGAACTAACAGACAGACTTAGACAATTGAAGAACTAGAAGACGTAGCGATAATATCGGAAATGGAAAAGACATCTTACCAATAAAGATTTCAGAACACATTTGAGGAAAAAGAAGAAAAACTGATTGAATGGAAGATAGAACTGTTAGGAGAACTGTGGGGAATTGGAGAAGGAGGGAGGCTGTTTAATGAAAATCAATGGGCTGAGCGTTCTTCCAAAAATATTTTAAACAAATGGCCTTTTTTATTCCAAACAATATACACAAAAACAGAGGAAGAATTACTTGATGATTCAAATGCATTGACTTGGAAAGTTAGTTGGCAAAGGAAGAAAGCTTAGAGGTTTTGACCCATTAAATGGGATATTATACTATTAATTAGATGTTTGAATATGGTGGAGAATAGATAATTGCTAGAAATAGAAGTATTATTATAACTAGAAAGATAAGATTTGTAATTAGAATATTAGATTTTGGTAGTTTGAATAAGGGAAGCTTTTGATTACCCAAATATAACTTACTTTGGAATTATAAACAATAGAGACATTTTGAACACTGATGAGAAATTAAATTTTTTTTTAAAAAGCGGAAACAGGATACTGATTGAACATATGGATGTTAAGTGCAAATGCAATTAAGATATTTTTGGTTAGAAAAGATATCTTAAACTGACATTGATATTATTAGAAAAATGTAACAAAGATGTTGATATTTAATTGTATATTTACTAATAACAATAAGAATTGTATTTGCCTAATGTGGGAAAACAGGTACTACCGGAAGAAGAAAGGAAACATTTGATGGTGTAATATTGGATCTAGACTGAAGAAGTTAATATAGACCACTGAATTACTAATGGGCCCAGACAACACATTGTTTATTAAGTATTTGACTGTAAAACTAGAAAATTAATATAATATTTGTAAATACAATTGTCTTGTTGTGTGTTAGAAAATACTGTATACAAAATACAGTTTGGTCCTGAGACTTCATTGGTTTCCCCTGTCACAGTTTATTATAATATTATTTTACACTTGTTTCATGCCTATGTAAGGTTCTCTCACTGTTATATTTCTCTGCCTGGGAATATTGATATAGTCTTCAAAAATTTTAAACTGAAGCAGTTGGTATGTATTTCTTCCCCTTGATTCTTTTGGTCACAAAAGTATAATTGGATGATGTATGAAATGACTGGTAAGAGCAGAAAAACCACTAAACAAAACAATCACCCTACTTTTCTGCCATTCTCCTCAATTTTAGTTTTCATGCTTCACTAGTTTACTTTTTCTCTCTAGTGTTAAACATCTCTGCTTATTGTATGCTAATAATATACTAATATGTATATATTATGTACAACTTCCTATGTTCTGATATACTGTAATCAAAAGGGGACATGAAGAACAGTTGTTCTGGAATTGAGGATATTTTCTCTTGCCTGTTGGAAAAGATTCTAGAGTGTTTCAATTCAATTATTGACTGGGCATTTCCAAGCATTTGAGGTGTTATTTTTTAAAGAAAGGCTTGATTGTTGCCCTCTTGTGTCTTTTAGGGTATTTTTTATAAAAGGATTCGCCTATGCTTCATATATTCTGTGAATTATGAAGCTTCTGTGATGGTTTGCCTCCCTCTTGCTGCAGCCTACATTTAGTGTTCTTTCTGTCTGAAGTGGATTCAAGACTCCTTAAAAACAAATGTCAAACTAATAATCTGTACTTCACAGATGATTTGTTACTTAACTTTGTTTTTTGTGGCTTAGAAGGCTGAACTTCTTAAATTGTAAACAATTGTTGCAAATTATATTGAAGCATCTTTCCCTCTTCCCCCCAAAACCACTTCTTAGCAGGCTTGCCTAATACTTAGAGAAGGGCCATCACTGATGTGCATTTTTTGTCCCTCTTTGTTCGTTCTTTGATTTTGTGTGCGTGTGTGTGTGTGTGTGTGTGTGCGCGCGCTTAAATGGATCTTCCAATTCTCTTCTGTTTAAAAACATATTTACTATCACCCATGTGTTATATTATAAAACTGTTTTATTGGTAGTTATTTCTTTCAGAATCGGAACTGTTCCAGAAATTTCTCAGAAAGTCATTGACTCATTGTCAGAGTAGAACTTCCAAAGCTGAGATGATAGGACCATCAAGAAAGAGTGGATGAGCCAACTTGAACACTCGCATGAATAACAACAAACAGATGACTGTTATTTCTTTGCCAACCTTTGATTTACAAATTTTTGTACTTTTCCCCTGACACATTCCAGATACAATTTCACAAATAATATTGTTTATGTCTAGTGAGTTGTGATTACACAGAGAATCTAACTTCAAATATCTCCAAAAGATGTCACTTATCTCTGTCCATGTGTTGGTTCATATTTTAATATGCGCACTAACAAACCATTCTGTAGAGCTTCCTTGGTAGAGGTTTTATCTTTTTGTCATTTTAACAGTCATTTAAATTTAGTCTCCACCATCTTTAAACTGGTCTGATAAATCACCTCTTGTTTACCTAGCTCACATTTCCTATTCAGTGAACTTCAGCTGCATTTTACAAATTCTGTATTAATCCCTTATATAAATTAGTGTCTTGTATGGAATCAGTTCCTTGCTTGAAAACAGTTTCAGACTATAAGAAGTTCCCCTTTCACAATTACATAATGCAGAATGCAATATTTTTATGTAGATGAGATTTTCTCTCCTCTCCTCTACTGTTTTGCTTCAGATCCATTCTGAAAAAGATTTCTGAAAGGCTGATAAAACATAACTATGCTAATGGTCCACATCATCCAGTGTTATCTGCTAATACATAGTGATACCGGTGGGAAAACTGGGCATCATAATAATCTCCTCCTAATTCTATTACTCAGCAACTGATATTTAGCTAGATATTGCCTCTATTACTGAAGGCCATATATAATTATCTTAATTAGAAGTTGTGAAATAAGAATTGTCTACCTTGAATTTGCCCAATCCCTTTAAATAACGCAAGTTAGCAACCCTCTCAACAACATATGTTAGTGTTTTCCATAATTTAACCATGCTCTTTGTGAAGATCTTCCCAAAATTTAGCTGCCATTTAGTTTCATTGGAAAAGTGTGGATTAAAGAAAAGGACCTCCTGATTCAAACCCCCAAAGCATCATAACTTTCTTCATAGGGAAATTGCTTCAGCTCCGTAATCAGCCTGCTCCATAATCATTTTGGGCTGAGCTTGATTTTTCTGCTCAGTTTCAACTGTATATTATCAAGTTCTTGGTTGTATAATGCAGGTAGACCTGACTTAATGACCACAATATAGTCCAAAATTACTGTTGTTAAACAAGACAGTTGTTAAGTCAGTTTTGCCCCATTTTATGACCTCTTTTTGTCACAGTTGTTAAGTGAATCACGGCAGTTGTTAATAACATAGTTAAGTGAATCTGGCTTCCCCACTGACATTGCTTGTCAAAAGGTTGGAAAAGGTGATCACATGATCCCTGGACACTGCAACCGTCATAAATACATGCCAATTGCCAAGCATCCAAATTTTGGTCACGTGACCATGAGGATGCTGCAGTGGTCATAAGTGTTAAATTATGTCCACTTGTGCATCACTAATGCAGGGTAGGGTTACTTGAAATAAATCGAAAGTCTAGAATAAGCACCCTTTTCAGAAATATTATTAAAAGTTCTCCTTTAGTTCAAATTTAGTAAATGATTAAGGGTCACAGCTAACTTTAGTTAGTTAGAAGACTGATTCCAGAATATTTGGAGATAAATGCATGTTCCATGCTGTTGAACTTTTGGGTATGCTCCAAAGGTACCTCATGAACATGAAAAGTTCATTTCAGAAGTTCAGTTTTTTTGACCTTTTAATTAATTATAAAATGTAGTACAAGCTTAGAATATGCTGCTTTGTTAATGTTTTATATGTTTTTCTTTGGACAGTCCTTATTTCTTTAAATTTATTCCATCCTTTTCTATCATAGTTACATATTTTGATTTCTTGTGATGAAACTAAAGTTGGAAATCAAAGTATTGCTCATCTACTATTACTCAGTAGTGTCAAGTAGTGCCTTGCACTTTATGCTAAGCAGCAAAGATGATTCCCATTTTTCTTTACCCTTGTCTTCACTTGTGATTGATTACACAATTGATTTAAAATTGTAAAGACTCTTCGACATTAGTAAAGTTGCTTTTAATGACATCAGAAAACAGTTCAAATTTGGAAGAGCATTACTTGTAGCCAAAACAGTTGTTAGGACTCTTAAATATGATATGGAGACAGGTTACAATTTAAGAGAAAACTGATACAAAATATTTATAGGTGGTGTACTCCATTAGTAAATTGCCAAGATACATCATATAGTAATAAATGATGGAACTCCTATGATACAGAAGGAACATTTTACAACATGTGATGGTCATGTAAAAAAACTCAAAAAAAGTATTGAAAAATTATACATAGTACTGTTCAGAGAATTTTAGAAACTAATGTTGAGTTGAAACAACTTTATAAAAATTAGGCACAATAGGCATAACTCCAGAAACATCAACCAAAAAATATATCAGTTTTCTAAGATACATGTAGACAGCAACAAGGAAAATTTAGCACAACATTGGAAAAGATATATGTTTCTGATGACAGCAAATTGGGAACTTAAACTTGGAGAATGTGTAGCAATTAGAAAATTAATAGCATATATTCACAGTAGAAGTTTGACTAAATTCAACCAAGAAAGGCTTCCATATATATTATATATTGCACAGCAATGGAAATTTAAACATTTAGAGTATGGTTTTTAAGTGGAAAAATAACTGATTAAAGAACTGAAGTTAGAATTATATAACCATTTTAAATGTTTGTAAATATTGTATATCAGTTGAAGTAAACTAAAGGGAAGTTAGAAATTAATTTTTTTTCAGTATTGTTTTTAGTAGAATTTTTTTCTTTAAATAATAAAACAGTGGAGATACCAGTATTCGGTGTGGAGATTTTTTAAAAAAGCAATTAAATCCCATTCTATTTTATTAAAAATAATGTATTCTGCTTTTTATGGTTAATCCTTCATTTACTGAGCATCAACTATACAAATTTTGCGATTTCTCTGCCTACTAATGTTACATTTTTGTATTATTTTTTTGTGTGTGTTTTTGTTTGGTGTGTGTGTCCGTATGTGTGTATGGGTTTAATGATTAATTTAAAAAAAGGTTGCTAGAGTTGTGCCATTACAGTGCTTGAACTTTCTAACTTATAAAAACAAAAAATAAGTGTAATTAATTGAATTACTTTAGAACAAAAATATTAGGGCTGTCTTCAACTGTACCTTTTAAGGTGCTTTAGCAATTATTTATTATCATTTCACTCAGGCAATGCCATAATCAGTTAGTCAATGGACTGTAACTATTTTACTTTTGTATTTTTTCCTGTTAATGCAATCATCTATTTAGATTAACTCAGAACAGAAATGCAGTTCTCTTGAGGTATAGATGCTTAGTAATGGTTTACTTCTATACATTTTGGGAAACAATATCTTCAATAGTTTAGTGGTACTCAATAATTCTTCCCAATAATATTTGGAAGTTTCAGGGGTTTTTTTTAAAAAAAAATTAAAGCACCTGCATGTTCATAATTTCTACAGTGTTTGAAAGGGAAAAAATCTGTAGCATTTAGATAAAACAGTTGAGATATCTAGTTCAATAAAAAAACTGCACGGTTAGTGGGAAATATGTTTGCATTTTGTACACAGCTGTTTGTTTCAACTGTGGAACACTCCCCTTTCTTCCTTTTGATCCTCTGTTCCTCCCCCTCATTGTTTCTTCCAACTGCCTAATATCTTCAAAAGAAAATGCTCTATCACTAAGACTTCAGTCTTGTGTCTTTTTTAAAAAAATCTAGGTTCAGTTTTCCTAACCTAGCAGCAAATTGAACCAATCTGCAGGTGTAAATGTTGTGCATGTGGCTGCAGCCTTAAACAGTTGAATAGCCCTTCATTTCCTCTTTCAGAAGGTTGTTGTGGCTTTTTTTTTTAACAAAACAAGAAGATGTATGAAATTCTGATGCCATCAACTATGCTGCATCGAGTGAATCGTGACTGTTTTTAAAGAATATGTTACAGATTTCTTTCTTATCTCTATTTAACTATATATTGTTAACAGTTCTTCTGGCGGTGAATATAATAACATGTTTTTCTGTATAAAAAAATCTCAACAGGAATGAATTGTGTAGATTCTTTGTTTCAATTATTGAAACAATAAAACTTAAGAAAGTAATAGATAATATAAAACAGGTCTCATGTCTAGACACAGCGTTGCACTCATAGAAGGATTTTAACTCAGAAATACAGCATGCATTTTGAATATATAGACTTCTAGCTTTAAGCACTTCAGTTTAAAGAAAATAAAAAATACCAAGCCTTGATGATAGTTAATTTTTGAGACTTTCTGCTTTTGTCCAGGCAGTTACATGTATTTATCTGAGGAATTAATTGATGAATTTGGTACTTGTTGAGGCATATTTTCCCAACGTGTGCAATATCTGCTTTTGTTCTTCTGATGAATATTTTAAATATTAAATAGAATTGGTTTTCTTGTACAGAAATTTGGCTTAACTCACCCAAGATACAGTAAATATTACAAAAGTACTAATTTCTCTTAATTCCTGAAACACCATTGGGCATTCATACTGTGTGGGATGGAACAAGTTTTGGATGACTCCTTTTTTTAAAATTGAGGGAATAGTAATAGTAAAAAAAAAAGTCATATGTGAGCTAGCTTAGTAGCAGTTTGAGCTCCTAGTTGCATTTTCACATTGTATAAGCTGGGATACTTCTGTATTTTATAAAGTATCTGGCTAAATAGCTATTTCAGGATAGATTCTGGTAGCCACAGCCATTTTGTCTGCCTGCTAGCTCTTCAACGTCATTCTCTGACTGTCCCATATGGAGAATGTTGTTAGAGCTCTGTGCGTCTCCTTGGAGCAGAAGGGGATAAGTGTGGTCAACCCACTGGAATTTTCCCCCAGGTCCCTAGTGTCCATTTCTGCTAATTAGGTCTGAAGAAGGTCTGGAAGCTATTGTGAGCTGCTGCTGCTGCTCCTCCTCCAGCATGCTCTAGCCCTTACACAAGATGTTTACAGGCCCTGTCAGATCCCTACATGAGGGAATCTAATCTGCCTGCTGTTCTCCTTCTGAAAAACAGCACATCAAAGTAATGGCAGCGTGTTTGATGTGTCTGCTTGCCTCAGAGAATGCACGTAATGGATTAACAGTTGCTGGAGGAGGGGCCTGCTGGCTTCTAACCATCCTTTGGGAATCTTTGTGTATGTTGTTTTTTGCAGACATTTGATCAGAGAGCACAGTCTTGGATAATAATGCCAGAGGTGTTGAAATTAAAAGAGATGTCCCTTTTCTTGAAATTTGTCTGCTAGATCATAGCTTTCTTAGTCTTGCCTGTGATCTTATCTTTTGCAAATAAGTTGGTTCCTGTTTATTGCGACTTTGGAGAAGTATGTCTTGAATATTCTCTTGTTACAGCCACCCTGAGGGCTCTGATCACCCACCTCTGCAGTTAGATAGCTTGTAGAAAAAATGAATAAGCTTAACTTAAGGATAAGTGAGAATGGTAACCCTTTCAAAATATTTTTTTAAAATGTGCATATTTCTCATAAACTGGAAAAGAACTTAGAAATAAGGAAACAAATACAATGAAAGATAAATTGATCAGCATATTTAAGCAGCGAGCTTTGGTGCTTTTAAGTAGTTCAGGTTGAATCCCTCTGCATTCCAAATATAATATTGGGACACTAAATTAAAATTGGCATTTAGTAACAATAATATAGGCATTGTCCCCTAATCTGAAAACTGGAGATGGAGGAAACAGAATAGCTATAGCAGTTTATGGTTCTATGAGTCTTATAAGGAAGCAAGCCCTGGTTTTTGCCAATCATCCCTCAAAGGAACAATAGTATCCACAATTTCAAGAGCTTTCATTGGGCTAACGTTATTTAAAATATGCTTATCTCCCTTTCTGATTTACACTTTAATATGTTATTGATCACAGCATTCATATCATGTTCTGAGTTAAGGATATACTTAGGAGTTTATCACTAGCATACTTGTTGACAGATTACGCTCTCAAGTTTCTGAATAATTATTTTTAATAATTTCTGCAGCAAAATTCTTTTGAGAAACTTTCTATTTCCAGAACCAATAGTCTCTAGGGACTTGTCATTCTGCAAGACTTCTCTAACATGCTCATTTAAAACCTGCTATACACTGAAGCATTGATTACGTAACTAATACAAAATGTGGCAGCGTGAGCAGTGAAGAGAGTCCCATTTTAATGCATGTAATCCCTCTGCTTTGCAAGATGCATTGATTACCAGTATGTTTCCAGGTGCACTTCAAGGTGCGGATGGTCACCTTTAAAGCCCTTTGTGACTTGGACCAGGGTACCTATGGGACCATCTCTCCTGAATTGTTTCTACTTGTGCCATCTAAACCAGCAGGAGGGGCACCTCTAGTCCCCATCAATTAGGGAATGTTTTTTGGCAGGACCCAGGAGTAGACTCTTTTCGCCCATGGCACTCATCCTCTGGAATATCCCTTTGGAGATCAGATTAAGCCCGATCTTGCTGCCCTTCTGCAAGGCCTTAGAGACTTGGTTCTATGCTCAAACCTGGGGCCCTGGGTATGTGATAAGAGCCAGTTTCCTGGTTGTGTCAACTGTATGATATTGTTTTCTGGTTTTCTTTCAGCTGTTATGTGTTGTATGGCTTTCTTAAAATGTGGTTTTATTATTTTTAATGTTGGCTGCCCAAAATTGTGCATTTGAGGTGTCAGCCATATAAATCTAATAAATACGTTTGTCCCTTAATACTGATGTACCCTTGCTTACCTTGACCAAGTACTTTCTGGATAATTTTATTTTTTCTCTGTGTGGCAGAATTGATCTGTTAGGCCCAGCTTTCCCCTGCCTCCCAAACTGCAAATGTTTGCAAAAGGAAGGTATCTCTTTTTCTCTATCATAAATATAACATAAAGTGATTTAAACAGTATTTTTTCCATTAGGGTCATGAGTAAAAAAAGTCTGAAGGGCCACACATGTTGTCTTCAGTCTTGTAGAGAATTTCAACACAGTCCAAAAACTGCCTTTGGAATTAGCAGGAAATGAGATAAATGCACATATAAGCAAAAAGAGATAGAAGATATGCAAAATCTATTTATCCCAATTATTAGGCCAAGTAAGATAGCTTAATTATGCTGCTTACTACTAGGAGATAGTAAGTGGCACTGATTTACAATATTGGCAAATAGGCTGTGTGCCATATGACTTGCTGTCTTCATGCACATTTAAAGATGATTTTTCATTTCCAGTGCTGAAGTTTCAACTGCCAATCCGTTCAGCATCTTTATATGTGGAAAAAAAGTGGGAGTGCTATTTCAAAACATATTGGGCTGCTTCTGGCAGAAGAATAAAGGAATGCAACTTATGGTCATAATTGGAAGAAAAAACTATAAAGAAGGAGAATTTCCATTTGTAAGAGTCAGTAATAAGAGTTTACGTAAATTTAAAAATAATACTTTCATCTTTCCACAGTGTTTCTATAAGTCTTTTGGCAGGTATTGCCTTCTGGAAGGACATACTATATTTTTATGTTGGATGCTTTCTGCTTGAGTTGATATAGAAAGCTTGGATCTTAAAAGATTTGTTGTTCCACTATTTTTTATTATTTTATTTTGAGTTTTTTCATCAAGTCACTTCAAATTCAGTTTTGCTAGATTTAAATGTTTGTTGTTTTTTCTTCCAGTCCTTAAAATTAACTATTGGTTTAGTGGTATTGGATATTTAATTGAAAGCCTTTTATTTTTTTATAGATACTATGTTGCTGGATCTTTTAATCTTTACCAAGTATCTAAAATCACATTATCTAAATGAACTGAAACACATCGAGTTCTGTTTAAAAAAGTCCACAACCTAACTTTTTTCTACGGCTAATTCCTTCCTAATCAAGAATTAGCATTAAGTCTTCTGTGGATTTTAGATATTGTAGGTACCATAGTTTCCTTCCCAAGAATACCTTCTGTGAGGAGAAGTACAAAATGCATACTAATCTTAACATCATTTTTAGAACTATTCATTCTGTAGTTCATATATATGACACATATTTTCCAAGAGAGGTAGACTTACTGTCTGAAATTTCCCCTTCCTTCCAAAACCACTCTGACTTGGCTTATCTAAAAAATTTGTGTCAAAATGCAGATACTGGCAAGTTAGTATTTATTTCCATGATATTCAAAATAGTTAATTGCTAATGTGTTCAAATTCTGTTGGTGTTAAGTGCAAAAGAGTAGAGACTAAAGAAAATCAATACTTTTAAAAGAAGATCTGTGCTGTTATTTCTACCATTTGAACATAAATGCTCCATTGGTAATTTGGACTATGATAAGTTTATTTCTGCTGTAGAGTTACTTTGTGCATGTTGAGTAAGTAAAGAATAACAGTGAAGACATCTACTTGTTAACCCAGTTTCTGAATAAAAGCTAGCAATGGCAGTATAGGTGGCCCTTGTTCTCTTCAAGCCTGCAGCTGTGTATAATAGAATCTTGAATCTACCGGTATCAATACTGAGAGATTTAGATCTGGAGCTCCAGAAAATGACTCCAAATTGGCAGTTATACAAGGAAGGATTGGGGGAAGGAAGGAAAGGAAGGAAGGAAGGAAAGGAAGGAAGGAAGGAAGGAAGGAAGGAAGGAAGGAAGGAAGATCAGAGAGTTGGAGGCCCAATGCATACTTCTACACATGTGCAAAATGACAGATGGCTCAGAACTATGCACCCAAAATGGTAGATACACAAAACAAGTTAACACAAATAATGATCTAGTCTGAATTTACCAATTGAAGATATATGAAACCAAAGAGACTGCAGATAATGGTTACCTGTATGTATAATAGTTTACATATAGATTTGAGCCAGCACTCATCTGCTTTATTGCTTCCTTATATTCTCTCATCTACTCTGGAATTCTTCAACTGTACTTATTTTGGGTTTATTGTTGTTGTTGTTGTTGTTGTTGTTGTTGTTGTTGTTATTATTATTATTATTATTATTATTATTATTATTATTATTATTATTATTATTATTATTATTATTATTATTATTATTATTATTATTAGTGTTGGTTTACCACAAAGGTATAGGTCAGGGGTAGGCAACCTTGGCTCTTTTATGACTCGTGGACTTCAACTCCCAGAATTCCTGAGCCAGCCATGCTGAGGGGAAAGGGAGAGGTTTCCAAGCTGAGCCATGCTGGCTCAGGAATTATGGGAGTTGAAGTCCACGAGTCATAAAAGAGCCAAGGTTGCCTACCCCTGGTATAGGTATTCTTCATGAATACGAAACAAAACCCATGACCTGTCAGTCAGAAGCTTATACAGAGATTGACAGAGTTCCTTCCTGTTTTATCCTGCTCCATGATATGCTCACTGACTAGTAGTCAGATTTTTTTTTCTTTTACCGTAAGAACATTGGCCTGTTGCTCAGGATTGATAGTCATAAGGCCAAAAAACTCTCCAGCTACGCTCTTGTAGGCCTAGTCCAAATGGAGGTAGGGGACAAAGGGGATTGGATTTTAAAAAAAGATGAAAAAGTTGGTCTTGTAGGAGATACTGTAAATAGGCCCATGTTTAAAAATACAGATACACATATAAGGTCTGTTGGTTGGGTGAAGCTTGCATGAAACTTGACATATCTCTTTCAAGTTCATCTCTAGCATTTCTTGACTCCCACAATCCTGTCAGCCAGGATTTTTTAATTTATTTTATGCTTGTTCTTTGAAGAGATTACTATTCTTGTGTCAAAACCATAGCACTAAAGTTGCACCAGCCAGTCTTGGTGTTTCCTACAACCCAAAATGGCCATAGAGACATTGCTCATTAGCTAGAGAGGAAGCATGTTTTAATGGCCAATAGTAATTGGACATATGATTGCCAGCCTTCTCACTGAAGTTACATAATTGTTTATATACAGTAAGAGTTAAGTTGGGAGAAGGGAGAAAATATCTCTTCAATTGACTACAACTTCAGTCTGACTCTGTAGTGCAGGGGTGTCAAACTGCCAACCCGCGGGCCAGTTTCATCATACCGAAGCCGCGCCCACCCCATTGCCGGCAATGCAAAAAGTCGCGATACGTCACGTGACGTGGCGAGTTTGACACCCGTGCTGTAGTGGATTGGGATAAGAAAGAGATGAAGAACATATCTGAACTTTGCAAGGCCTTTTGTGCCACGGTAAGTAGAAGATGAGGACGAAACCATTGAGTATTAATATTGATAAGCTAGTCTGGACTATCTATTCTATATCTTTTCTCTGATAAGGCTTAGAAAATTCACAGACTCTACATTAGATTTGTTTTGGGACATTTGAAACCAGAACAGGATTTTCTTCAATACGGCATACTTCATTTTTATGTTTCCGATTGCAGGGAATATGTGGAACAGCAAAGTGAAGTCTTCCCTGTCTGTATTTACATGCGAGATGAAGTAAGTCAACAAACCCGCTTCTCCACCATTCCCCTTCATCTCCCACTGAAAATGACAGAATTACTCTGCATAGCTTTCCAATCTGGAAAATGCGTTCCTCCTTTTGACTCACTGAAGAAGGGAAATGGAAGAACTTAGTCTCTTCAAAGTTTTGAAGTATTTTGTGGGGTGAGGAAAAAAAAAACCCTGCTGGAACATAATCATGAGCTGCTTAGCTCAAGCCTTTGAGCCCATAAAATATACTCAATGATCTCTTTGAGTGTTTTTTCAAGTTCTTATAAAACTCAAGAATCACAACAGTGGTTACAGCTTAATAAATATTTGCTTTTTGCTTGTTTTGATCTCTGCAGGGTTTTTATTTTTGTTTAATGCTTTTATATGTCAGTACTTTAGAGTCATTCATCACCTACCCTAGAATAAATGCCAACCTCTCCTTCCAGGTTCTGAACAGATCACCCTTATACTAGTCAGTGCTAGTTCTGCTATCCTGGAAGTGGAATACTTAAAGGGATGGGGAGGAGTGGATAGGCAGAATAAGTCTCTTTTATGCTTCCTCTGAGGAAAAACTTGTCATCATATAGCTAAATGCAATTGGGCATGTTTAAGTTACTACTAAGGTAGGAAGAACATAAACTTATGAAATTGCTGAATTCCAGATTGGAGCAACAGTTAATCAAGGCTGGTGGTAGATTCTAATATCTCCAATTATGTCTTGTTCAGTTCTGCTATCTTAAGATTTCTTTGAATGTTAATGTCAAGAATGGAATGTGGGATTTTATTTGTATAGAACTAACATAATTTTTTAAAAAATAATCCTTAACCCTTTGAACAAGGATCAACAAGAATATAGATTTAGAAGCATTTAGAGGAAGAGTACACGAGACAGATTGCTATATATTACTCATTGATACTTAAAAGTATTCAAATAACTTTTGAGTGAGTTGCCATTTCAAAACTCATAAAACAGAACTGTATGGTTTTTCCTACTGTAGGTATCTGGGAAAACTGCTTTGGAGAAAACAAGTCTGAAGTCGCTTGGTCTGACTGGAGGCAATGCCATTATCAGGTTGTGAAGAGCATTATTTCCCATTTTTTTCCTTTCCCTTTTTGTTTATTCTTTCTTTTCTTTTTGCCCAAGGGATAAATTTATTTTGGGGGAGTGAGTAGGATAGCAAGTAGGCCTTCCCCAAGTCATTATAGAACGGTGTCATTCTTTTAAAATAAGACTTAAAATTTATAAGGGATTTGCATTCATTAACATATATTCCTTATTTAGCTACCCCATTTTGCAATTAGATATCTGTGTTTTGCAATTAGACACCTGTGCCAGCTAAGGTTATCTGAACTGTCTTCAAGAATACTGCCAAAAAGAGTTAAATTCTCTGTTCTCCATGAATTGCCCTTTAAGACTGTAAATTTTAACACTTTATCAAACTTAAACTTCATTAAATTTGGCAGAGTATTTTTGATTTATGGTTGGAAACTATGGCATGTAAGTATCTCAGTGCGTTGTTCCTTTTTTTGGTTACAATCCGTGTGAGAAATGCTTCATTTGTTACTGGGGAAAAAAACCCTGAATCCCACTTCCCAATAATATATTGACCACATATTTCTGTACTTTTTGACTGAAGAGGAAACTAATTTCTCCAGTCTGTGCATATGCATACTTGCGCCCTCTTTTTCATGTCTCTTGTTTTAACAGAGTGAACACAAAGAAGGCAGTTTCCTCTGATGATGCAGAAGGTGGGAGCAATGAAATTCTTTCTAAAGAAGCAACAGAAGGGTCTTCAACTTCTACAGAAGAGCCAAAGGCTGCGTCTTTTCCACACCTGCCTGCCTTTCCAAGCGCATCCTGCTCAAATGAGGCTGCATTTACCAACCAATGTGCCGATAAGCAGAACTGGAGTAAAGGATCTCAGGATAATTCAGAGGAGCTTCGTCCTCCTTCAGAGCTTATGCCTACCTCATTTGTCCCGTTCATGTGCAGTGGTCAGCCCCTGGGTGGTGGCTCTCCCGCACCAATGCTATCTCCAGTATTGACAAACCAACCAAGTCCTGGAGGGCCTTCCAAGCCAAAGAAGTCAAAGAACAGCCAAGAGAAACTAAAGGAGCAAAAAGAGGTAGCGATTTAGCTTGCTCACAGTATTCTTTGGGAGGGGAAAGTTCCCTAGGCCTGTTCTCCTTAAGAGATGGAGAAGATATGCTGACTGGATTTTTTTACTGTCATTTGTTCTACAGTAAACCATTGTTTATGGCCACTGGTATTGATGACTGTGGTGTGGTTTTGACAAAGCTTCACCTTCGATCTGATTTACTTGATGTACTGATCAGAGGGGGAGAGTGATGGAAAGAGAAAATTTAATCTCCATCTGCTTTGTGAATTTTAAATTCATGTGGTTAGATAGGCATGGGACTGAGTCAAGAACGCAATGCAGAGATTTAGGGTGTGTTCTACATAGTGCAAGATTAAGCCCAGCAAATGACCGAACATTTAAGACTGGACAATCTTATTTTCATACCTCCTTTGAAACAAAAGTAAGACTTGGTTTAGCAAAGCTTCCTTCAGGGTAGCCTTCTATTCTCAGAATAGCCTTTATTGCTGAAAATGTTTTAACCTCCTTAAACCACAGGAGTTCTATTGCTGCAAAAAAATAATAATAATCACAATCTCTTAAGTAAATCAGGAGGAAGAGAAAGAAAAGGTGGCATTGAAGCCTCCCGAAATTAGGATTGATTTGCAGTGGTTATTAATTATAATCCCCCAAGATGAATTTTGTTCCTCGTATAGTTAAGAATGTTACATTTTCTTTGGATATCTTCCTGCTATGGGGTTCCTGAAGTTTTATTTTCTCCTCCAGACTCCTATAAAAATGAATAAAGAAAGTGATTAGTAAGAGAATGATAAAATATTTAGGACAATTGAATCAATACATTCTCCCAAATTTAGATAAAACTATGTCTTATTCCCTGAAATAATTAAACCTTAGTTTACTTTATATGATTTATTTATATTTTATATGATAGCAAACAGTTTCATAGGTGAGTGGTAATAGTCTTGAACACTTCAAACTGGGTGACTCGAATCATTCATAATCTTTTGTTTTAATTTTCTAGAGCATTCATCTTGTTAGGTTTAACACAGTTCCTTATGAATGCTGTGCTACTTCGTTATTAGGAGCTGGACAAAAACCATCATTTAATCTTTCTACGTATGATTGATGTGTTCAGTTCTGATACTAGATTGAGACATGGATACACTCTCTTACATTGTTTTGCCTGTAGCCAAGGGAACCCCTATTACAACCTTGACCAAAGTCCTTATGTTGCCAAAATCATAGACTATTTAAGAAATGCTCTTGGAGCCTGCCTTCTCAGACCCGGTAGACTGCTGTCTTTAGAGTGACTGCAGGTTCTGCTGGAGTCTTCCCTCCTTCATATTAAACAGCATGTGACTTTGACTGCTGCTTTCAGACTCTTTGATCTTGGGTGCCTTTGCTGCTGATTGATTACGTTGCACTCCCTCCTCCATTCCTTCCATTCCCTTCTCTTGCTCTCATCAACAGCCCTAGAATGGGGCTGGCCACATGGCATCTGCTTTTTGTCCCTTTTTAATCCGGAGGGGGAGAAGGGGGAAAACAAAACAAAACAAAACAAAACAAATTATTTTTAAACATCAAAGGTCCATTTTAGCAAAAAAATCTTCCCATTAATGTTGTGCCTGTGTGTGGGTTTTTCTTTTTTAATTTGATGGAAGAAGCTGGATAAAATCTGTGCCGGCATCCCTCCACTTCTGGACTAGGACTGGTTCACAGACAAGCTATGCTTTGACTTTGATGTCAAAACATTAATTGTTAGAAGGTAGCTTCACTCCCTATTCCCCTAGAGATCAGAGAATTTTGCAATGCGGGAGGTTTTAGTCTTATCCGGCATATTTTTTGGAAGTTGTAGCAGGCCCCTCACCTTTTAATTGTGCAGCACAGTAACATTTAGGTGGGTAATAGATAGCTTTGAGTGGCTTGACCACAGCACTATAATAATCCTATAGTTGAAGATTCTGCCATAGGTTGGAGTTTGGAAATCAAAACCAAAATCGGTGAAAAAGACTAGTATGTTTATGTTTATATTTCCTTTAACTGCCTTGTGCTGTAATTCCGGGAATGGAAGAACTGTCTAGTTCAAAGAATTATCCATCTAATCATTCTGTCACTCAGTCCGTGCTATATGTATTGTGTAACTGCTGCTTGTCCTCCTCCTTTGGAATCTTGTAATTGCTTCTAAGAACTGCATTGTGGAAACTGAACTATTATTCATCAGTCTGTAGCTCCATATCTGAAACAGAGTGCTGGTCTGGCAATTGACCTAGTATGGGTGGGTCTACTAGAAAAGCTTTGCATACAAGAGGACCAGTGCTTTTGTCTTCAGTGTTGGGCAGCAATCCCTAGCCAAGTGGGAGTTGCCAGTGTCTTGGGTTTATTTAATAGTAGAGAGGAATGTGTTGCATTGTTTTCATCCTCAAGTCAATTACTTGTTTCTAGACATAGCCCTTCTGGAATTCACTTCAGATTTTGGAAATCATTGCTGTTAAGAGGAGAGTTAAAAGTTTAATGCTTTCTATTTCTATCTCAAGCTACATTCTGTGTCAATTACAATTTGAAAGTTCTAGGTAATATTTCTCAGGATAATTATATCTTATGTGATATAAAATTCAGTTTTCCAGGCATATAACTTGTATAGCAAATTTTATGTAGGGCATAGAAGACCAGTTTGAAGAGGAAAAAGAGAACATAAAATAAACGGGTTATATGAATGAGGTACCTGCCCCTGAAGCTGAAATTTCCCCCTCATGGTTAATTTTTTCAGCTAAACATTCCTTTGTGTTAATTACTATATTTGCTGTTTCTTGTGAGTTCCTTACTTTACCTACGTTAGTTTGCTACTCTTTGCTATTGTTATAATAAGTAAAAAATATCTAGTGGAATATAGTTGATAGTATTTGGGTTCTGGATTAATTATTTGGTCTTATGGAGACTCTTATCAGAAGTTAATAGAAATTGTTAGGGGCTGTCATGCAGTCCCATAACATCACTATGACCACCCACTGTCCATTCTGTTCTGATAATTAGAAACAGCGACCCTCGACCCCATTTATATTTAATGGGGCTGAGTGACAAATTACTCAGGTTTGCGAAGTTGTCAACTCTTCTTTCTTCTAACCCAGGAGGAGGAGGAATCCATGACTCTCCGTTCAAGACAATTGCTCATGTACACTGCAGCCCAGCCTCTAAAACAACTAGAGTTAGGCGACAGTAGTCATTGTGAAAGGACAGATTGGCAGCTCGTGGGTACTCCTTGTGCTTTCTGCCCAGGGAAAGCTACAATCAGGCTCCTTCACCCTCTAGTTAGACCTGACTCTCTTCAACTTTCTAAAAGTAGCTGAGGGTCCACCCACGCAACCTCACTCTTTTAACTTTCCAAATTACCCTCCGGTGCCCACAAATAGAGGAAATCGTGCCTTGTAATTTGTGTTGTCTCTACTGATAATTGAGAGAGGCTCCTTCTATTCCCAGAGGGCTTGTTCAGGGTGGGAGGGGTGGTGGTGCTGGGGAAGAAGTCGGGATGATAGGACAGTAGATGGGTGGGAAGGCGAGCAAAAACAGGGCATGCTAGAGAAATCAAGATGTGGGGGTATGGGTGACTAAAAATAGGAATATCCAAGTTCATGGAGTCTGGGGCCAGGCCAGGCAGAGCATTGATGGTCAAAGATGCTAGTTTTCAAAGCAGCCTATTAACCATACAGACCAAGTGGTGCCATCGCTTTATAGCTCTGGATTCATAATGTGTCAGCCAAGTTTCATTGCACAGTATTTACTTTATCAGAACTAGCAAAACCTAGCCCATGCATAAGAAAGTTTTATGCACGGAATGGAAACTTTTTATTTCTAATACAGTGCAGTTTCATTTAGTAGATTTTATTGTGTAACTACATCAGTGTGTGCATTTTAGTCAGTCGGCGCTAAGGAAGCAGTCTTTTCTCCTTTCTAGCCACTTCTATACAGTAATTTCTGTAATGTTTAGTCTTTCCTGAGTCTAGATTTTCTACAGCAGGTTTATCTCTCTGATTGACATCTTTCCATGGGTAAATCTATGTTTACACAAGAGTTAAGTGATAAATAGTTTCAGGCCATATTGAGATACATTTGCTAGTTTCTTTTAAAAATAATAATAATAAAGATTACAGTACTGTACAGCAAATCACTGTTGAAAATGAAATTTACTAATTTCCTGATTTGATTCCAAACTATTCATTTAAAATAAGATTTTTAAAAAACTCAAAAGAACAAACTAAAAATAAAAGAAAAAAGGGAAAAGAAAAAAAATGCAAATATATATATATCAGTTTAATAATAGTGATATAAAAAACAAAAAAAAGTTACATTGCTATAATATATTCCTTTGAATGTATTGCATCTCCAATATAAGAAGAATAAAAGGTAACCAATCTTTTTGAAAAGTGCATACTGTTTTTAAATGTGAAACTAATATACGTTTTACATTGAAAGAACTACCCTGGATATTTCCTAAAACTGAAGATCATTTTTTCTTAGTTCCAAATAGCTTGTTCATTATCCAGTTTTATTTTAATCTTTTAAAATTGTTGATAATATTAGTTGCTGCTTGATTTCCATAAAAAACCTTTTCTAGTTTATTTGAAACAACTGATTTGGCTGCTAAAGCACCCAAATCAAACAACCTAATAAATGAACTCTATGTATTATTGTTTGGATGATGTGGTTATTTATATTCATTTTACAATCTTTCAAAGGTTTTAAAAGTATTAATAATAAATGCTTAGAAGTAACTAGCAATCAGTGTTTTCCAATAAAAAGTTCTTCCTTCCATTTTTAAATAACCTGCCTAGTTACATAGGATTACTAAATCCAGGCTATAAAACTTCAGCTAATCACTAAATGACACCAGAAAGATCCAGCTAAGACATGGTGGTTCTTTGTTTACGGAATTAATTCGAGTTCAAAGGGGTTTATATAATATGGATATAAAAAGTAGCATTTTTTTAACCCCTAGAATCAGAACTTCTTTGCCTGAGAAAGGAAGTATGATATATCTCTAATATAGATTAAAGATTGTAGTCAAACATAAATTCTGAGGATGGTGCTGTTTTATATAAATGCATACTCTGTGAAGATTAGGATAGAGTTTACATTAGGAAAGATCATGGCATAGGTCAGTTATGAAATTATGTTGTAAACAGAAAACTTTATATTGCTCAGAAATGTTGGGGTTACCACAAAACTCATTTTTTTCTAAGTGCAAAGATTATATTCCTTGTGCTGTGCGGATTCTGTGCCTTGATGGATTCAAGCATCAAGTTTTAATTTATATTCACTCTACAGCATTTGGAGCGAGAGCCAATTGTATGCCACCCTGATCTTCAAGAGCCATTGGATTCTGATTCACAAGATCTTCCTGATGAGTTCTTTGAGGTTACAGTAGATGATGTGAGAAAACGTTTGGCCCAGCTCCAGAATGAAAGGTAAATTTATTTTTCGCTAGTAGTTAAGTAATAATCTTTTATGGCCAATGTGCATATAATACAGATTTGTTTCTCTGATTCTGACAGAATCCTAAACAATGAATATGCTCAGGATTTCCTTCCCAGTTATACTTAATGTTCTTCATATTCTTGGAGATTTTTCTTGTAGCCTTCTAGTTATATGCTCAGCTGCCTAGGGAGATTTCTCTAAGAACTAACTTTGTAGGAGGAGAGCTATATTAGTTAGTCTATGACAGCAAAACAAAAACAAAAACCAGACCAAGTCTAATAGCACCTCTTTGGATTAACAAACTGTATTAAAAGGCATAAGCTTTATGAGCCACACTTACTTCATCAAAGGTATAGAATGCCTAGACTGATGTAGGATTTAAATTGGGGTGGAGGGAGGGGAATACAGGTCAGTTATGTAAATTGCAGGATACATATGAGACAGTTTTCCAAAATGAAAAACAAGGCTTTAACAGCACCATTTAGCAGGAGTTTCTGGACTTGCAGTAAAAAGTTTCAAGTAATCTAAAAAAATCTCAACCACAACCCTTATTGTTTATTGAGAAGATACTTGTATTCTGTCATACGGAAAAAAAATACGCTTGTTAATAACATAAAATTAAGTTAGAAAAGGTACTACCAGGTTCCCTCTAATGCTGGAGAATCTAGTTCATAATTTAACATTGATGCAGTATTTTCCTAAACGTGATTGTTGAGACATTAAAGTTACCATGTACTTCAAAGAAAGTATGAATGTAGACTCAGCAGTAGCAGATAAGTCCACTTCCAATACTGTAAATACCTTATTTAGACAGTGGACTTTCATTTCCTTTCTAATTTGTAACTTGACTTTTTTAGTAAAAAAGTTTTCTTAGCCACACACATTTCTGTCTCCAAAGACTTGGCAAATATACGTGGATGGCAGTTTCTGGTTCTTGCAACGCTGAAGATTCTTTGGACTAGGATTTTCTTAGTTTCTTACTACTTTCCAGGAATACCAGCCAATTCACCTAGGTCACAAAATTGCTTGGAAGTTTTTTTTTTACGCTGTCATCTGCTTAGATGCATCTATTATAAACACTGGGAAAAGGATGGATGAATGGTGAACAAAGCTCATGGTTTCTCTGTTTATATCACAATGAATGCATTTAGTTCCCTTTGATCATAGAGCAAGTCCTCACAAGTGTTAATCCAAAAAGCAAGTCTGAGCTACTTTTAAGTCATAATGTCTGTATCCTCTGAATTGTGATATTAGTGATTTGAAATCTGGAGTCTTCATCTGCAGATAAAAGAATCCAGAAAGTACCCATATAATGGGACTATATGCAGGGAAGAAATGTCATAGGAGACAGAGGTTTTTCCAATTGTTGATAGATGCAGCAGATTATAGAGAATTCCTGGAGAATATTTCAAAATAATACAATACTCCACATTGTATATTGGTGGTTACATAGGGTGCCCCATTGAAAGTAGTGATTAGGATATTACATTGGCACCAGCAAATCCTCTGTCCAAGTTCACCCTCAGTGGCAGAAAGGCAGTGGGTAACCTGAGACTAATCACTCTTTCATCTCAGCCTACCTCACAAGATGCTTGTGAATAAAAGTGGGAGCAGAGGATGTTTAGTATACTACCATGAGCTCCTGAACAAAAAGTGGGCTAAATAAATATCATAGAATGGAAGTAATTGTGTTAATATGAGCAAAGACAGTGTGCTAAATTACAGAAGACATAGTTCTATTGTTTTCTTCTGGCTTTTCAAAATCATTTACTAAAACACTGTAAGCACACCGGCTATTGACACTTTCTAAATATTCATATGTTTTATAGACTGTTTTTCTTTCACTCTTCTGTAAAACCTGATAGGCTATAAATTAATTTCTATAAATATGTCTGTAAGAAACCTTCCCAAACTGGTCACTTTCTAAATGCACGGGCCTAAACTCTCAAATATTTCAGCCGTGACCATGCTGACTGGAATTCTGAGTTAAGGACTACCCCTCTGGAGGACCTCTTGACGGAGAAGAGTTGCAAAGTTGTATTTATAAGCTCACTGTCAGTTCTCCATTGATAATAAATACTTTACATTTATCTGTTTTGAATCAATATTTTAAATGCCAAATTAATTATGTCTGTCTTAACTTTTTGTTGATTTTGTTGCATTATATGTAAAATTAAATTTACCTTTTTATTGATGTTTTTCCTTTATAGGTTGATATAAAAATAGATAAATTGTATATAAATTATACCGATCTGTACAATAATTTTCTAAAATAAGACAAGAGAGGTTCAACGTTTATGGCAATTCCAACTTTTATGATCTATCCTCAGGGAGAAAAACGATAAGGATATATATATATATATATGTTTTCTGAGGTTTTCACGGGTGTTTGTATGTAGGTCTTTGGTAATTCGGGTTTTCTCCCGTGTAAAATTGGAAGTGTCTTGGCGACGTTTCGACGAAGTCTCATTCGTCATCTTCAGGCTGGTGTCTCTTCGGCCTCGTGCTTCTAGAAGCAATGTGTGATCGCAGCTGTTTCTTCCTTTTTAACTGCCAGTGGAGGTATGAACTGATTGGATGGGAGCTTGGCTGTGTTCTGATTGGGTGGAGGTGTGTTCTGATTGGTTAGGGGCTTGGCTGTGCTCTGATTGGATGGGGGGTTGGCTGTGCTCTGATTGGCGGGGTGTGTGCTCTGCTTGGGTGGGGGCCCTGTTGTGCTCAGATTAGTCTGAGTTGCAGGGGGATTTGAGATGGAGAGCTGCATTGCTGTTGTTTGGCTTCGCGTTCGTGGTCGTGCCACATCTTCAAGGTGGGTGTCAGTTTGCTTCACGTATGAAATGGAGGGGTTTAAAAGACATCCCTTCCTGGATGTCTTAGTCTACAAGAAATCCAATGGCTCCCTAGGACACACCATCTACCAGAAGAAAACACACACAAACCGCTATCTGCACGCACTCTCACACCACCACCCAGCACAGATCAACTCCGTAGCCAAGACACTCATCTCGAGAACAAAACGCTTAGCTGACGAACAACACCTAAAAACTGAACTACACACTCTCACTAATGTACTAACATCCAACGGATTCCAAAGAAATAAGATTACCAACCTAATCCAAAAAGAAACCCCCAATAAAATCCAAGACATAGAACAAGAAAACAGCAAAGCCCTCCTCCCATACATAAAAGGCACCACAGACAAAATCAGCAAGATCCTCCACAAACACAACATCAAGACAGCATTCAGCACAAACCGAAAAATATCCACCATCCTAAGAAATCCCAAAGACAAAATTGAGTTAGAAAATCAAGGAGTATATGAAATCCCATGCACCGCCTGCCCCACCACATACATCGGACAAACCAACAGAAGAATAAGTGCACGCATTGAAGAACACAAGAACTCAGTTAGAAAAGAGGAACCCACTTCCTCCCTGGTCCAACACCTCAAAGCCACAGGACATAAAATTGACTTTAAAAATACCAGAACTATTGCCAAAACTGAACACTTTAACAACAGAATAATCAGAGAAGCCATCGAGATAGAAAAACGCCCACACAGCATGAATAAACGAGATGATACCTCCCGCCTACCAGCCATTTGGAAACCCAGCCTTATTGACAGACGAATCCCTAGTACAAGGAGCAACACTGGACCCACACTCACGAAGACCACACATGATGTCACCACCACACATCCACGCAAAAAGCAGACTCAAACCCGCACCGATGATGAGGCACGACCGCAGACCAGAAACCAGACCACAGCTGCATCATTGGCCATTTTAAACCCCTCCATTTCACACGTGAAGCAAACTGACACCCACCTTGAAGATGTGGCACGACCACGAACGCGAAGCCAAACAACAGCAATGCAGCTCTCCATCTCAAATCCCCCTGCAACTCAGACTAATCTGAGCACAACAGGGCCCCCACCCAAGCAGAGCACACCCCCCGCCAATCAGAGCACAGCCAACCCCCCATCCAATCAGAGCACAGCCAAGCCCCTAACCAATCAGAACACACCTCCACCCAATCAGAACACAGCCAAGCTCCCATCCAATCAGTTCATACCTCCACTGGCAGTTAAAAGGAAGAAACAGCTGCGATCACACATTGCTTCTAGAAGCACGAGGCCGAAGAGACACCAGCCTGAAGATGACGAATGAGACTTCGTCGAAACGTCGCCAAGACACTTCCAATTTTACACGGGAGAAAACCCGAATTACCAAAGACCTACATATATATATATATATATATATATATATATATATATATGTCTGTTGCAGATGGTATATTATTCTAAAATTAAAACAAATTCTGCAATGCATTATGACAGTCTAAATTTGTTATTAATCAAGAAATACTGATGCAGTCATTACGTACGGAGCATAGGTATGCTACATAAAAATATGGTGGTTTATTTCCAGTATTTCAAAATTAATTGTCTGATATGTATTTAGGAAAAATGGAACAACAGGTTTTTTGTTAAAATGACTTTGTGCAGGTCTTGCAGGATTCAAATTGCATCTGTCTTTTGAAGAATCTAAGCTTTAGTGTGCTAGGGAACTTTTACACACAGAGGTTAATGATAGCAAAAGGATCGTGTCAGAATGAATGAACCTACGGCGGTCTGCTAACTCTTGCCTCTTCTCAGGAGGAGTTTAGAAGAAGCTCCCTTGATGACAAAGGCACAGCGAGAAGCTCAAACGAAGGGAAAGTTAGAGCGTTATCCAAAGGTAAACTTTTTTTTGTGTGATCATGAATTTTCCACATAATTAGAAATAGAGAGGTGTTGATGACCGAAAGGAATATAGAAGTAGTAAATATCTGTGGGCCTGATAAAGAAAAATCTCCCACTACTGTTTTTGCTTCTTTTTACATGAATTGGAAGAACTGGAATATTCATTGAATAGCAGTAAGTGTTGTCTTGTTTTAGGATTCCCCATGAAAGAACTTTTAAAGCAGGGTAGAGGACAGATTTCTTGCATGTTTTATTCTGCGTGTTCTTTGTTCTTTTGGTGTGAGATACAAGGGTTCTGTTGCTAAAATGAAGTGAGAATACTTAGCATTCATACAATACTTTTAAAGTACAACCTTCTTGATCAAATCCAGAAATTACCTAATTAATTTCTAGTGAGGATAAGATTTGAATTCACACTTACGCTTTTCCTGCCATCTCTGCTACTTCAGCTGAACATTGCTTTTTCCCTGAGTGGTTTTTATGTTGCAGTTTGTTTTAAAACATCTGTGTGGGTCAGTTTCCACCATTCTAAAAAGGCTTTTGAAAACTACATGTATCGTCTGAGCGAGCTATATTGCCCATTCAAGGAAAGGAGAAAGTTTTTGAAAATGGGCCGGTATTATTCAAACGAGCAGGAAGCTAGCCGAATGTTTCTGTTTATGTGAGTAGATGCCTGATTCTTTTCCTTCAACTAGGTGGTACTACGTGTTTACTTCCCAGATCGTCACATTCTGCAAGGTTTCTTTCACCCTAGTGAAACAGGTAGGAGTACATCTATCTCCCATCTACGGCTTTATATAAATAAGCAAACTGAAAAAAAGGACAACAGTGCCTTGCTATCAAGCTAATGTTTGTGACTTAACGAGATTTACACGTCTCTAGCTGCTTTATTTTACTGCTATTTTAAAAGTTTGTTGTATGGAAAACTGAGTCGTATGGGAGATAGCTGAGATTGTTTTCTAAACAGAATGTGTTTCCTACAACTGCCTGCTGGCTTCTTTTGCAGACCACTTACCACGGCATTAGTCATGCCCAGATGAGCCCATTGAGCAAACAGGGTGTTGGTCTAGCATAGTTTCAGCCAGAGCCCAAAAAAGAGTTGGAAAGAATTTGAATCAACCACTCTGCTTCAATGTGCTGGGGGTCAAGAGGAAAGCCAGAGTCCCTGCACCTTTAAATAGCCAAAATCTAGGACTTTCTAACTGCAAAGTAGGATATGCACCCAAAGAAATGTCCCTTTTCCCCATTGAATGTTTAATCCCTCTCAGGCCTGAAACGTGATAATACTCTTTACTTGATTGGACTCAAAAAATACCTCTAATATAGCAGATAGAGACCACCACAGAGTTGTGGTCTTTCAAGTATCCTGTGCCCTTTACAGGTGACAAACAACAGCTGGAATTGCACATGCCAGCCTATTGGGAATCAGTGCAGTTTGTGTAGCAAAGCTAAAATGCCATAATTGCCCACAGGATATGCTCCATTCTGATCAACTTCATTTTTCTGGCTACTCTTCAAAGGCAGCCTCAGGGACAGCTTGTTTCCTAAGCTATTCAGTAGTCTGTTGTGGAGGTGACTATGAATGTCCATGTGCAGGTACAATTGGTTTGCAACACAAAGCTTTCTCAGCTTTTTCATAATCCAGGAGGAAGAGGAAAGGGCACATAGGCACAATATGGTACAAAGGCCCAGCTACCCTTTCATTTCAAGCAGTAACTAAGGCTTAAGTTGAACTACGCATGAAGCCTTCAGGGATCATCCCAGGCTCCTTCCAGAGCCTAGGAGGTTCATCACTCCCCCCCCCCCCTCCGAGTAACCAGAAAGTGGTCTGACCTTGGCAGGAAAGTTATGATAATTTCCCTCCAATTCAGATCACATAAACAGTGCCCCAACAGGAAGACAAGGTTCAAAGTATGACCATAATTATGTGTTGGGCATAATTGGGCATGGTCAGGTCCACTGCTACTATAGCATCCATGAATGCCCTCGGAGAAGGCAGTTTCAAATCCTTCAAGGTTGTGGAACTTCACTGTTGATCTGACCACTGAGTCCAAGAATTCAGAGAGTTTACTGCACAGCAAGGATGCTGGTACCTGATCCTAGATGATAACTTGGCAAATGGTCTGATGCCCGGTAATCTGGGGCATAATGCTTCTAACTGCCACCAGAATACCATCAATACTCTTCTGCTGAGGCTACACCTGAAACCCAGCCAGGCACATTTCCAAGGGGGCAATCTCTTTCTCCATGCCCAACCGGCTTATACATGCCAGATCAGCCCTCTCATCCATGATTAAATCACAAATGAGGAAGGCTTTATTACAAACAGACCTGACATTTGTCAACAGCAGTTGAAAGTCCATACCTCTGGAGATTTGGCCAGAGCATACGGGGCTGGAATGCGGAACTGGTACGAAACACCCAGTTTATGTTCCCTGAAAATGGCCCGCCCCCTTTCTCCTGCTATATCTTCCTCTATCTATTATTGTATTGATTTTCCTGCCTCCTTTTAAACCCCTGAAATTGTTCACTCCCCAATCACTTGCTGACCTTCCCAAGCCTATTGTGAGTAGGTAATTTTAATGTTTCTGCTTTCTTATATCAGGATGTTGAGTTAGGCCACTAGGTGGAATCTATCAGATAGGAGATCTGGTTTAGAATCATAGATATTGGAAGGGAATCTAGAGAATCCATCCTAATCCTATGCAAATTTACTGCTATAGCATTATTAATGAATGATTATCAGTTCTTTGCTTGTAAATGTCTAACGATGAAATCCACCAGCCTCTGAGACAGTCAATCCTCGTGTCTGACAGTTTATACTACCAACTTCTCATACTATATAGATTATATAGAGGGCTTATCTGGAGATTTAGCTGGATCTCCAATTCTTATATGTGTGGGTTTGGAAGAACGTAAATATATAGCACTGCATCTTTACTGTATTACTTCCTCTTTGCTTTTGAATGGTTTGGTTGTTACCTCCACCTAGAAGTAGCCATGTTCTTTGTATCATCTCTCATTACCATCATGGCAGTACCCAGTGTCTGCTAGTAAATGTTTTCCTTAGATATTCCTCAGGTAAGCAGTGCTGCTTCAACTGTTTTTTTTTTTTAATATTTAATTAATTTTCTAGTTTTACAGTCAAGTACTTAATAGACAACGTGTTGTCTGGGTCCGTTAGTAATTCGGTGGTCTATATTAACTTCTTCAATCTAGATCCAATATTGCACCATCAAATGTTTCCTCTCTTCTTCCGGTAGTACCTGTTTTCCCATGCTAGACAAATACAATTCTTATTGTTATTAGTAAATATATAATTCAATATCAACATCTTTGTTACATTTTTCTCATAATATCAATAATACCGGTTTTAGATTACTTTTCTAACCAAAACCTATCTTAATTGCATTTGTGCTTAATATCCATATGTTCAATCAGTATCCTGTTTTTGCTTTTTTATTTTATTTTAATTTCCCATCAGTGTTCAAAATGTCTCTATTGTTTATAATTTCAAAGTAAGTTATATTTGGGTAACCAAAAGCTTCCCTTATTCAAACGTCTTGCTTCAATGGTTTTTGAAGGCAAGCGATCTTATTATTATAAGACAGAAACCATACAAAAAAAACCTATCACTTTGGGATAGGCAGATGTGCTGGAAGAGTTTGTGTAAATAAACCAATTTTAATTCTTGCCTGCAAGAATAGAATTTTTATAGTTGAAAGATAACTAACATTTCACCAGCCAGTCTTCTAAGGATGGAGAAGGAGATTTTAAATATAGAAGCAAAATGTTCCACATGAATGCTGGAATCAAAGGATGAACTCAGTAAAGATGGTGGTAATTTAAAGTTTCTGCTTTCTACTGTGTCAGTCTTGTGAGATAAGACTAAGTTGGTATTCTCTTTAAAATATACCATCAAAGAGACTGGTGCTCATAATGTATGTGCAGCTCATACTAAACCCTTTTTTTTGTTTTATTTAACAGTTGGTGCTCTGAGAACCTTTGTGAAAAGTCTCCTTGTAAATTCAGAAATACCATTTTATTTGTGTAAGTTCAGATTTATGTTTTATAATCTTTACAGATAACATTCTGGGTCTGTTGCTACTATTGATTTGGAGAAAATTATTTTTACAAGCCATAAATTGTATTTATATATAAGGTAGTGAGACATATATAAGGTAGTGAGACAAACTTTCACTGTGCCTAGACCTTTCCTAAACCACCTTTGTTTCCTTCATTTTGTTTCCTAATGAAAATATTATTTTTTTATTATAGTTATTACACCACCCAGATCCATTCTGAGTGACGATGGCATGACTCTTTTCCAGGTAGTAGTTATATAACTCATTCAGTTTTTTAAAATTATAAAATAATTTTGTTTTTTAAGATCAGCAATGATTACTTTTGTATATCTTAATCAAATGAAGGACAGTTGAAATGACTTGATTTCTTGTGCTAGAATTTCTTGAAATGCTTCTTGCTTTTAATATAGGTGATTCTATCAATAGTTCTTTTATTCTAAATTGCAAAAATCTGTCTTACCAGACCTCCAATACCTGGTAATGAGTGGAATAATGGTTTGTTGATAAAATAATGGCAGAATTAACATGAAGGAGGATATTGGATATTAGAATGGATGCAGGATTCATTGATCTGGAAAACATTCTGTTTCATTCCAGACCATGCTGAGTCTGTGATTCAGCCCTAAAACGTGCCTGTTTTATTCATAATGCTGTGTCTGGAATACCAGAAAGCAGTCTTACTTCCAAGAAGTTACTTCTTGAAATTGCTGGACCAACCCTGGAAAGCCAGGAGAGGTTCAACATTGCCCAGAAATAAACAGAACGTTCTGGAATTCTACAGAAAAGTAGCGATATTTTTATTTGGCTTAGGCCCTCTTTAATTTTTAACATGTTACATTTCTGGATCAATGAAATTTCTTTATCCTAATTCTTACTGATTTAACTGGGTAATAATTCACTTTCTTGGCGTTAAGGTTCTTCTGGATGAGAATGTTATTATATAATCATTGTTTCTCCATCACAAAATGTTAAGGGGGAACAAGCAGCATTTATCGTTCATTAGTAACTGTTTCATGCTTTTTTACCAGCATTTTTCTAATTAGAGATAATCTGTTACAGATGGAATTGTCACAATATTGTTAATATCAGTTAAGAAAGGAATAGCTACATAGTGGTGTAGTCTTTGAGCAATAGGAAGTTTTTCTCATGATCATCTAATTAAGACATAGGATTGCCTGAAATAGTACAAAGTGACAAATAATCAAATTCAGGATCAAGATTTTTAAATAATTAGAAGGTATTGGATTCAGCTACTTCTAATGCTATATAGTAACGTATTTAACAGTTTCTGTCCAGCAAAATGAATCTTTCAGGATGCAGCAAGGAGAAAGATACCTAAGGTGGATTTCTAAGAACTAAAACTCCTTTGTAAATTTGAGCATTATTGTGATACGGTTTAGAACAGAACAGAACAGAACAGAACAGAATAGAATAGAATAATAGAGTTGGAAGGGACCTTGGAGGTGTTCCAATCCAACCCCCTGCTCAGGCAGGAAACCCTATATCATTTCAGACAAATGGTTGTCCAATCTCTTCTTAAAAACTTCCAGTGTTGGAGTATTCACAACTTCTGGAGGCAGGTTGTTCCACTGGTTTAATTGTTCTAACTGTCAGGAAATTTCTTCGTAGTTCTAGGTTGCTTCTCTCCTTGATTAGTTTCCATCCATTGCTTCTTGTTCTGCCTTCAGGTGCTTTGGAGAATAGGTTGACCCCCCCCTTCTTTGTAGCAACCCCTGAGATATTGGAATACTGCTATCATGTCACCTCTAGTCCTTCTTTTCATTAAACTAGACATACCCAATTCCAGCAACCGTTCTTTATATGTTTTAGCCTCCAGTCCCCTGATCATCTTTGTTGCTGTTCTCTGCATTCTTTCTAAAGTCTCAATATCTTTTTTACAATGTGGTGATCAAAACTGGATGCAGCATTCCAAGTGTGGCCTTACCAAGGCATTATAAAGTGGTATTAACACTTCACGTAATCTTGATTCTATCCCTCTGTTAATGCAGCCTAGCACTGTGTTGGCTTTTTTGGCAGCTGCAGCACACTGCTGGCTCATATTTAAATGATTGTCCACTAGGACTCCAATACCCCTTTCACAGTTACTACTATTGAGCAAGGTACTGCCTGTACTGTACCTGTGCATTTGGTTTTTCTTGCCTAAAAGTAGAACCTTACTTTTTTCACCATAAGTTAAGTTGCATCTTCTATTAGTTCCTTTAAAACTACAGTACTGTTTCCTTTGAGTAGCACATTTTTGCTACATGTGCCCCACATGCCAAACAGAATAGCCTTTAATTTAGTCAATCTTCCATGTTTGCCATGATATTGTTTAATAATTGTCCCATAGTTATTTCTAAAACAAACCAAAGTTTTAAGCCTGTCTCCTAGTTCTTAAAAGAATGTGGGAAACATTATCTCTCCGTAGAGCCACTGATTGGTAAATAATGAAGATGCTGGTCTATCCTCTGCCTGCAAGCATTTGTATCTTGTTCTTATTTGGGCACATTAACTGCCCATACGTATTACTCAACTCAACTGTTTTGTGATATTACAGTCCAAGTTATTTTTAGGTTATATGACTACTGCTTTGCAAAGTGCATGGGGTATTAAGTGAGAGAAAACAATTCATGTTTCATTCTAATCTTCCTCTTCTTAAAAAAAATATGGTGTTAATATGGACGGAAGGTTTGAATATGTGCCCTGAACAGATTTTGTTCTTCTCATTTGCCTTGCTTTTTGGAAATGAATATGTCTGTACCAAATTATGCCAATTTTCTTATGCTTATTTCTTTTATTCTATTTTTAACATAATGGTCTTATTACTATTCTGTGTTTTATATTTTGTATTCTGATATGGCCTAATGCAGGGATGTCAAACTGCCGGCCCGCGGGTCGGTTGCATCATACGGAGGCCGCGCCCACCCCGGCAGTGCAAAAAAAGTTGCGATACGTCGCGACACGTCACGTGATGTGGCGAGTTTGATGCCCGTGGTCTAATGACTAATCAGTCAGTACTACCACTCTCAAGGGGTTATGAAAGAAAAGTATATTCTTGTAATGGAAGTGTTAAAAGTATTGTAGATAGCTTAATTATCTTATCATCCTGGGTTCATTTCCCAGAATTAATAAAACAACAGCAGTAAGCCTTAGGTTATTTAAAAACTCCTATACAGTTTGTCTGTTTTATATTGTAGGCATTTAGTGAGTAAGCCTTACATTGCTATCCAGGTTCTGAACTATATTTTGCATTAATTGTAGGCTTTTTACAAATCTGGCAACACGGTCGTGCTTGAAAGTGGTATACAAAACATGAAATGACTCTCCACTTTAGGAAGATATAGAAAGGAGATAGGATCCCTTGCGCAACCATTACATCCCAGATGCAATGAGTTATGTTTTATTTCCTGGTATCAGTCACTGTTTATGGTTACTATAATCCCACAGTGTTGATTATCTGTTCTGAAGATCACTAGACTGACCTTCCTCTACTTCTCCTAGTTGAGGTTAATTTGTTAACTTCTGTAAAAGTTCCTCCCTGTTGTGGGTCAACACAGCTTGTTCTTTCTTCCCTCTCTTTCTTTTGATCTCTTAGCCCCCAGGCTTCAGAGAAGAGCATACTTTTGCCAAGTGAACAATCTTTCTCTGTTTTAGTAGAGGCCTTGAAAAATTGTGTTCTTGATTTTTAGCAAAGCTTGCTCTGACTAAGTTTAACTCTTTGCATAAAAGATTTTTGCATAAACTGGCTACTTTTCATAAAGGGGGTGAGATTCTAGGTGGAATGAAAAGAGACTTGCAGGATGATTTTTTTTATTTATTTTTTTTTGGCATGAAAAATAACTTAGCTGATCTGAAAATATTGCTTGCAGAATGTGATATATACCAAGAGTCACTTAGAGGTTGATAGGTTATATAGAGTGTACTAGGAATTCATTTCCATAGTCTATCTCATAGCCTCTCAGGCGGCACACTGAATTAGGAAAGGATTAGAGTTCTTCTGAAGTTGTTTATAATTGATCTTTCCAAATTCCATGACTTCTTGTGGATGAGATAGAAGTGCAGCTGCTGTCAAGAGTGCTGAACATATAAAGTCGGTACTATAGCTACTTGCATCCAAATTTGAGGCTTCGTTCCTTTTGATAAATGTGTCTAACTGAAGATCTCTTGCCAAAACGTTTGGGTTTCCAAAAAAAAGTATCTCTATATGAATTACCAATAACATTTTATTTCTTGTTACAATGCTTACGTTGGCCTCTTTCCCCCTTCACTATGAAAATATGTTGAGTTTATGTTCTTTTCAGCCTTGTTACATATTTGTTGTTTCTAGGCTGTGGTTCTGTGATACGTAGACTATTTCATTCTTGATGTTGTCCCAAGGGCCTTTCTATATGAGCAAAACAGAGAGCTGCATTTTAACCATAAGCACGATTTCCCCAAAAGTATTTCCAAAGGGTAGTACTCTGCTTTTACAAACATACTACTTGTGGGTAGTTGCATGGGCAGAAAGTTTTTTCTTGTTTTGAAGGAAAACAAAGATCTGGCTAGATGGCAACGCTAGCCCAAAAGAGTGTTTATCCTTTAGGGAATTTCATAAAATATTGCTTTATTCCTAGAAACAAGGTAGAACAGATACAATCTTGAATTTTAGTGTCTTTGGGTTAGCTCTGTCTAGCTTATCACTCTATTAAAAATGGTGCCCTTTTTTTTTTTAACACTAAAGCATAATGCAGGGACACAAACCTCAATTTCTTTTTAAAAAAAGGTAGATGGCCCAATTGTTTTTATTAACTATCTACCTTAAACAATAACATGGAAGTATATTTCACGTATGTGAGTAGGCCTGTGCAGATCATTCACCCTGTAGTCATGTCTCAATAGTTTGAAGCAACTGCAAATGTATGAAACTTTGCATAACTTGTTTTGAGCCTTTGTAGTGTAGATCCAGAGAACTGCTTTGCTCACCAGCAATGCGCCTCTTGAATTAACTCTACAATTGTAGTTATGAATACATTGTAGGGGATGCACTTTTTAATCGCAGTACAAAAGGTAGGATTCAAAGAAATACAGAATTGTTCCATGGGTGTACAGAGGGTTCACAAAAGTGTGAAGGTCAGCTCTTTGAGGTGTAGATTGAAGAACTGCACTGGGCTGGTGGAAATCTCTCATGTAAGCTTAATCAGCGGAAGTAATAAAAAGATTGTATATAGCAAATTAGGACCAAATGTGTTCTTACTGGACAATAAACAGATGGTGTAGAAAGGCCTTGAAAGTGATTTTAATACCTGAGTCTTCACTTGCAGCCTTCAACACTGGAACAAAAGGTTCTGTGCCTTTGTTTCTGAGTTACAATGTCATTGTGGTGGGGAGCAGCCAGTTCAGTGTCTTTCCCTGTAATTCTCTTCCTTCAAAGCCACTGAAGATATTTTAATTAAAAGCAGAAGTGCTAGTGGCAAGATCCTGTGTGTCTTTGAACTGGGCGACTTTCCCGCTTACTGAGAAAGCAGCTCCTCCCATCTTTACTTGCTTTGTGCCATGTTGCCCACAGCTGCCACCCAATATGATCTTCGATTCTCACACATCTGTCCTGGTGGGAAGATGAAGAAATCAGAAGTTTCCATAAGAAGGCTTACTGGAAAAGAGCCAAACTGGGCTTCCGATATAAAATATTGACAAAACTTTGTATCTGAAAATGGGACTTTTTCTATATTGGTTGGCCTTCTCAAATTAGAAACGGGGGTGTAAGCCAAATAAGGCCTGCAAACTTTAATCGGCCTTTGAACCTTTTAATCAAACAGCAACAAGAACGTCATTCACTTTTGAAGAAAATGTTAATTCATATTATTCAATGATACTATTCAGCAGAAATAATACCATTGAATATCACTGTTTTAATGGGAGTGTGTATGTCTGTGCATTCATGAAAGAGACAGAATCTATACTTTCACGTTACAATTGTGTGGCTTTATACTGTACATAATATCCTAGCTGTTCCTGACTGCATGTGTTTTATAACAGCCAAGCTTTTACTGCTAGATAATGCATCTTTTTTCCCCCTCTGACTTGTATCAGAACATTAATTGTCTATCCTTCTTTGAAGCCAGACATTCCTAATCTACATATACTTTGACATGCACTTTTATCTTTGAACTTGACTTTTTGGTCAATTCCTAAGACTTGGGAGAACTTTTTGCAAAATTTCTCTATAACAGGGTGCTTTCCTTTATTTCCTGTTCATTTTTTCTGCACCCGTTTTGAACGTTAGCCATCAGAATCTGGGCATATATTCACACTCCTTGATCCTGCTGGGTTGCCTGTTGTTCCCCATTTTATCTCCTCCTCTTTGCATCTTGATGAACTGTTTAAGAATAAGAGTATAAAGCACAATGGGGACAATTGGGCTTTTGGAGTTTATAGATTCCTGCAATGTTAGAAGTAGAATAGAATAGAGTATCATTTTTTTTTGTTAATTTTGTTAATTAATTTTGACCAGGCAGGGTGATGAGTCTTTGATGCCACCTTTAATAATAATAAGCCCCTTTAAGACTAGCAGACTTAATCTGGTAAGCATGCAGCCTTGGAGTTTACAAGTATCCTTGGTTAGTTTACACGTACTCATGGTGTCTCCTTCCAAATAAAATTGGGGTTTCAGCAAAACAACACGTAGAATGTCAGATGTATCAGTTGTTACTGAACATACGTAGTCATTATAAAAAAAATCAAGATAAACAATTGTGTTATTTCTGTCAGCAAGGTGAGCTTCTTGAATTCTTTCACCAGCAATTGCTGTAGCAGGTACATTATATTGTTTTCTGTGTAAAAAAGTGAGATATGGAATACGTATGATCTTTATACTTTGTCCCCCAGGGACCTATCTGGATATACTGTATGCATCTACAGTGCCTGTTTCTCTGTGTGTGCCTGTACTGTCCTTGTCTGACCCATTATTCCTCTTGTGTTGCATCTTGTCTGACCCATTACTTCTCTTGTGTGGTATGCAATATATGTTTGCACCGGGAAATATAGGACACCTACATATGCTGGATTATGTAGCCAGGAGGGGGGAAAGCTTAGAATGGAAGAGTCAGCAGCTTTCTGAATCACTGCCCAACTGCCTCACCTTAGGGATTCACTGAGGAGATTTATATATTCTAGATTTTTAATCTCTGCAATCTATTCAGACTTCATGTAACCTTTCCTAGGCTGCTGGAAAAAGCCGGGAGAAGATTAAAGCAATTCAGAAACTTGATGTTTTGAGCAGAAATGTTGGTGGCTACTCTTAAATATTCAGAAACCCAGAAGTTAACTTTCTAGTTAGTTTTATTCCTTGCCAAACATCCAGAACTTGAACATTACTACTTCTTTGGAGAGCTATTAATTTGGGTGTCCAGTGCTACATTAAAATATTAAACACCACTGGTGTTTGCACAAAAACATTGTATTTTTCAGTACCAAATATTTATCCATCCAGGGTTTTATCTATCCTTAGATCGAGTTATAGGTAGCCCTTGGCTCATGACTGCAATTTGGACCAGAAGTTCAGTTCTATGCCCTGACATTTGTATGTCAAGGTACCTGGGTGACCAGACCCATTTTTATGGCAGTCGTTAAGCAAGTCATGCAAATGTAAGTTTAAATCATGTGGCTGTTAAGCCAATCATGTCGTAAGAGTGAGCCCATTCTCCTGAATGAGCATTTTTTTTGCCTCATACTGGCAAAAACACTGGAAACTGGCCAAAGCCCCTCACATATCGCAGTCATGTGACCGCAGGATGCTGCAACCAGTCATAAATGTAAGCCAGTTGCCAAGTAATAATTCCACTATATTAGATTAATGGGAGAAGTGTATCATGCCATGGGGCCAGGTTATGTGAAGGATTGCCTCTCACCAATCATATCTACCCATCCCATCAGGTCCAGCAGGAAGGGCTTATTGCAGGTCTCGTCCTTGAAGGAATGTCATCTGATAGGAGGAGAGCCTTTTCTGTCACAACACCATTAAGTCATATTGGCCCTGCCCTTGTTGGCCTTCTGGAAGGATCTGAAAGCATGGGGTTGCCTTCTGGTCTGAGGTTCGGATAACATGGGTTTGGAACCTGCCCAATGGCTTTATTGCTAAGGGAATTAATTGAATGGGCTGTCCTGCAGATTATGTTTTTAAAATCGTTTTTATTCTTTCAATGTTTTAAATGTTTTTTGTTGTTTTTGTGTCTTTGTATTGATTGACATTATCTGTTGACATCATTTTTAAATGTTGAAAAAATAGGCCAACTTTTGTATTCTGTTCTTTCATCTTTTCCCCCCACTTCCATCTGTAAAAGTGGTATTATTAGGCTTCAGCAATCTTAATTCTTATTTCAGTTTTTTTCCTGGTTCAGCATTTTTCATTATATATTCTGTATGTGTACAGAATACAACCTCAGTGTATTCCTTTCTCAATATTGAACTATCCAGTTGCTTCCCTAGGCAAATGGGATAACCTGGTATACATACTGTATGTTCTTAAGAGCTGCCCAGAATTGGTTGAGATATATATACTTAAAAGCTTTAGTACAATCAATAAGCAAGAGTAAGCATGTTTTTGGAACCCCCTCTTCTTTTCCATTATTTATCAGCTATTAGCAATGAGAACCTAGGTGCCTTTTTCTCTTTGATATCCAGCTTGTATGTCTGGCAGTTCTTATTCATATATTGCTGATTCTAAAGTATAATATCTTGAGCATTATTAATATATGAGATAATTATAGTTGTTCAATAGATTGAATATTCTTTATCACTGATTTTTTTTTAAAGTTGAAATAGAAAACGGTATTTCCCAATCTCTTCACCACTGTTTAACAGTACAGTTTAAAAACTGCAAGAGCACTTTAACTGCACCATCTTACAAATTCCTAAATAGATAGGGTGATATTTCAACAAATCCTGCATCTTTGTTGTTATAGGGCCCATTTAACTTCTCTTTTCAGGACAGTGGGGTAATTACTTCCAGGGGGGTAGTTTGGGCAAATCTCAGAGTAAAGAAGCAATTTGTAGTTGCTTGTTTGTGAATCAAGAATCTAGTTTGGGACTGCTGCTGCTTAAATACTTTTGTAGAACAACCGGAGGGTTTTGGGTGGGTAGGGAAATAATTCACATTATTCAAGGCCAGAAAAAAGTTTGATTGGGTCAAACAATTCAAGAACCACTCTTCCAAATTGTCTAGCTATAGCTCAGAGATCAAATGCATTGTCATTAATATTGGGATGTGTTTTGTTCAGCTTCTCCATATATTCTCTCCTTGCTTCAGTAAATCTTTGCCTTCTTTACCTTTTATGTGCCCGTTTTTGCATTCCTTTAATTTCTGTAATTTTTGTAATAGTCTATAAATATTATATTCTTCCCATTCAATTATCTTAATTTCTTTGTATTGCTTATTTTTATTTTTTTGCTTTTCTTTTGAATTATAATGTTTAGTTGGCCAAAGTTTCCTCTGTTTTCTTTTATTTTCCATCATCACTTACCTTTCAGCAGGAGATGGGCACTTTGTTTTCTTTTATTTTTTTGCATTTCAGAATATTTTGCCTGCTTCATCTTTAATATTGTCATGAATTTCAGTACAGAATTTTTCAAATACTCTTATTTTTCATATCTAATCTATTGTGTGTGCGTTCTGTACCTTTAACATATCACCTTATGTATGGAATACTCTTGAAGTTGTATTACGGGAGTTTTGATTGGAGTTCAAGCCATCAGCAGATCTTGTTTGTGATGACTTAGCAGAGCTTCTACTCCATCTTCCTTGAGAACCTATAATCAATTTGATGTGGTCCATCCAGCAATACCTGTCATTTAAATTATTGGATGGTATTCGTTATAAATATTTAACCTGAATGAAGGCAAATCTAATGTGTCCCAAGATTCTGGAGAGAGAGAAAAGTTCCCTGAGGATGGGTTCCAGCATGAGTCCGAAAGCTTGGAAGAATAAAACCTCTGGTCCCGGAGACTGACCCAGATTGGATCTTGCAATGAATATTTAAGTTTCTTGATAGAATACTTAGATCAAAATTTCCCATTAATCCACCTGCTCCATTACTTCCAATTATTACACCATTTCATTGAAATATTTTTCTGGTCAGTTGCTAAAAAACTGTTCAGTATCTGTTTCTTTTGCATCTGTAGTTGAAGCACATACTTGTACCACCATAATATTGAGCAGCATAGATTTGAATTGAAATTATACTAGAACTTTAAGGGTTATATTTGATTAATATAATTAATAAATAGGACTACTGGGAGATCTGAGGCCCCACGGATGTCAAGTGATCCATCCAGCTCCATTTCAGTTTGATGAACCCTGAGTACATAAACATACAACTGTTTGAAAAATTGATAAAGGTAAGGCCTGGAAGTACTGGTTGAGAGCAGAATTTCTGACTTAAGTGGCTGTGTGTTTTTAATATTATATCTCTCAGCACTGAGATGGCCAAATTATTCTGTTTAGGTACTGGCCCAGTCCCTGGAGGCTAGATGGGGAGAAACCAACTCCAACTTAGTCCTGTCAAGATTGCATCACTACGGAATTAGGAGTCCCCCCCCCCCCAGATCCAGGGATTTTTTTATTTTATTTTATTTTTGGTTTCTAATGTCAGCTGGGATGGCACTTCCCCATTCAAAACTGGTGTGCAGTCTGGGGGTCGCTTTGTACTTAAAGAACAAATGTAGTGGTGCCAAGAAGGCTTTTGAACAGCTTTATCTAGTGTGCCAGTTATACCCTTTAGGGTGAAGGTTCGTTCTCTGAGCTTGTGGATTGGTTTCCAAACGTTTCGTTACCAGGCTAGGTAACATCTTCAGCAGCGTTTAGGGGATGTCTGTGTCAATGCTCTTCTGTTTATAAGGGCTTCAGGTGTGGGTGTGCCAAGTGAGGGTCTTGTGATGGGGAGGTTATTTCAGGTCAGGTTCGTGGGAGGGTGTGAATTATCAGTGGGTCAGGGGTGAGTCATCAGTGATGGGTCTTGTGATGGGGAGGTTACATCAGGTCAGGGTCATTGGAAGGTGAACTGCTGGGAGGAGGGAGTTGCATGGGTTGGTTGAGGGTTGGTGCTGTCTTCGGTTCGCTGTGCGATTGATTTGGATTCTGAGGGGTTCATAGGCTGGTTGTAGCTCAATGTGTCTGTTGATGGAATTGCTCGTGGAGTGCCAGGCTTCTATGAATTCACGAGCGTGGCGGGCGGTAACGTGGCCGATGATTTTAGTGTTGCTCCAGTCAAACTGGTGTTGTTTAGTGTTGCTGTGGGTAGTGATTAAGGATTTGGGGTCGTAGCGTTTGACTGCTAGCTGGTGTTCAGGGATCCTGGTTTTTAATTGACATAATGTTTGCCCCACATAGAAGTGGTTGCAATTGTTACAGTTGATTTTGTAGATAACATTGTTTCTTTCATCCTTCTGTGTCTTGTCTTTGGTTCTGGATAATTCCTGGCGGAGTGTGGCTGTGGGTTTGAGGGCTATCGTTATTCCTAGGGGTTGGAGAATTCTGGCTGTCATTTCTGACACCCCTTTTGTGTATGGTAGGGTTAGTTTTTGCATGGCGGTTGGCTGTGTGGTGTGGTGTGTGGTTTGGGTGCTGTTTGTCGGAATATGAAGTTTTTGGGATAGCCATTTCAGATACACATTACAGTGTGTCCTGGCCCTTCTTTTGTGCATGATGGGGTGGTTGCTATGAAGCTGAGGATCTGGTCCTTGTGTGTAGGTTTGCGGTAGATGCAGGTTTCCAGTTCTCCATTGTCTAGTCTCCTTACATCGATGTGGAGAGTGGGAGTGTGCTGTCCGTTTCCTCTTCATGTGTAAATTTGATCCCAGGGACTATGTTGTTAAGTATGTGGTGTGTTTCCTCAATTTGGGAGCATTTGATGATGATGAAGGTGTCATCAACGGAGCGTGTCCAGAATTCTGATTGGATGGTGGGTAGAGCTATGGATTCAAATCGTTGCATGACTGCTTCTGCTATAAGGACTGATATGGGAGAACCTATCGGGGTATCTTGTATTTGTTTGCACATTTTTCCATTGAACTTGAAGTATGTGTTGGTAAACAAACCATACATCACCTACTTACCAAACACCATACCCACAAAGAGGATGACCCTACAGAACACTCCATGTCCACAGAAACCATCATGAAACTCCTGGATCTATGCCTCAACACATACTTCAAGTTCAGTGGAAAAATGTAGCTTGTATTTGTTTGCTGGAATAAGTATTTGACCCCTTCGCAAAACATGACTTAGTACTTGGTGGCAAAACCCTTGTTGGCAATCACAGAAGTCAGACGTTTCTTGTAGTTGGCCACCAAGTTTGCACACATCTCAGGAGGGATTTTGTCCCACTCCTCTTTGCAGATCCTCTCCAAGTCATTAAGGTTTCGAGGCTGACGTTTGGCAGCTCGAACCTTCAGCTCCCTCCACAGATTCTTTATGGGATTAAGGTCTGGAGACTGGCTAGGCCACTCCAGGACCTTACTGTGCTTCTTCTTGCGCCATTCTTTTGTTACCTTGGCTGTGTGTTTTGGGTCATTGTCCTGCTGGAATACCCATCCACGACCCATTTTCAATGCCCTGGCTGAGGGAAGGAGGTTCTCACCCAAGATTTGACGGTACATGGCCCCGTCCGCCGTCCCTTTGATGCAGTGAAGTTGTCCTGTCCCCTTAGCAGAAAAACACCCCCAAAGCATGTTTCCGCCTCCATATTTGACAGTGGGGATGGTGTTCTTGGGGTTATAGGCAGCATTCCTCCTCCTCCAAACATGGCGAGTTGAGGTGATGCCAAAGAGCTCGATTTTGATCTCATCTAACCACAACACTTTCACCCAGTTCTCGTCTGAATCATTCAGATGTTCATTGGCAAACTTCAGACAGGCCTGTGCATGTGCTTTGTTGAGCAGGGGGACCTTGTGGGTGCTGCAGGATTTCAGTCAGTGGTGGGATTCAGCCAGTTCGCACCACTTCGGCAGAACTGGTAGCTAATTTTTTGTTGCCTTCTCACCAAGCTGCTTGGCAATAGTCTTGTAGCCCATTCCAGCCTTATGTAGGTCTACAATCTTGTCCCTGACGTCCTTGGACAGCTCTTTGGTCTTGGCCATGGTGGAGAGTTTGGAATCTGATTGATTGATTGCTTCTGTTGACAGGTGTCTTTTATACAGGTGACAAGCTGAAATTAGGAGCACTCCCTTTAAGAGAGTGCTCCTAATCTCAGCTCGTTACCTGTATAAAAGATACCTGGGAGCCAGAAATCTTGCTGATTGATAGGGGATCAAATACTTATTTCACTCATTAAAATGCAAATCTATAACTTTTTTGAAATGCATTTTGCTGGATTTTTTTTTTTTTTTGTTATTTTGTCTCTCACTGTTAAAATAAACCTGTCATTAAAATTATAGACTGATCATTTCTTTGTCAGTGGGCAAACGTACAAAATCAGCAGAGGATCAAATAATTTTTCCCCTCACTGTAGTGATAGTCACTGTGAGCTCTCCAAAACTGAAGTTAATAAAATTACCTTTAGCATGCACCTCACTGTACCCTTTCCTGGATCAGGAGGTTCTTCAGACAGTCACTTATGCCAGAATATTGTCACTTATCTATTGCAATGTGCTCTACACGAGTCTGCCTTTGAAGAGGACTTGGAAGTTTCAACTGGTCCAGAATTCAGTGATGTGGGCACTGATAAACATGCCTTGGGATGGCCACATACCACTCCTGCTTTGCAAGCTAGAATGATTGCTATTGTGCTCTGGGTAGAATTCTAGATGCTGGTTATCGTTATAAAAGCGTACATGGCAGGTCGCCTATATCCCATGGTATTTCCACTCGCATAAGAGCTGGCAGAATTGGAATGCTCAGGTCCTCTTGATTAGACAACCCTATCAGAAACCAGAAAGTGTGCCTTTTTTGTTGCAGCACCTGCCTTCTGGAATCAGATTCTCCCAAGAGAATCACGTGGGTCCCACCCTGATGGTATTCCAAAAAGCATTAAAAACCTCCGAGGCCTTAAAATGGGGTGGATATGGTCCCCTGGTTGGATTATGTCTTTTGTATATATAGTATACTGTCCAGAGAGATGTTGATCTTTTATATTTTATATTGTGCTTTGCATATTGTTTAGTTTTAAATTGTGAGACATCGAGTCATTTTGGAGTCAGGTGATGTCCCAAATCTAATGAAAGGAATAAGCTTGTGTACTCCTGTATAAAACGAAATTTGCCTCATTGATACCATTATTTGTGTAGGCTTTCAGGAGCAAGAAAGCAATTGCCATGCACGGATGCTTTTAAGTTCAGCAATCTCATTCCAGAAATCCCCTTGTTGGTGGTATCTTTCATTATCTTGAGATCACTTTGATAAAAGACTGTTTTGATTCCCTTGCTTGTACAATCCTACTATGTGTCTTGTTCTGTCTCTGAAGGGCTCTGTGTTGGCTGAAGGAGTATAGATACAGAAGTTAAAGGAAATATTAAAGATGTGCTGTAAATACTTGCTCAGTTATTAAGTTATTACTAATGTTTGTTTTCCTTATAAGGCGGAAGAGACCTTGAGAGCTTCAGTTGTAAACTTGGTAGCCATGGAGAAATAGAACACTTAAGTTGTGGGATAAAAGAAAATTAGATGAATATGAGCTTAAAAATAAAGAGGCTATATTTGAAGTGAAACATCCTGTTGTATGTGTGTGTTTACAGCAGGACAAATGTGCAGACTGGCAGCAACATGAAGTTTTTGAAAGTTATAAAGACTTCAAGGCATTGGCTTTGATATTTTGTTATGGCTGTTTGTGCTGGCTGCATTACCCCCATGGCCCATGAATTATTTTAAAATGTTCTTCAGGGCAGAACTGATCAACTGCAGACTTCACTGTTGCAGAATTCTAGCCAAGCTCCAGCTGGTTTATGTACTTGTTCTAAGTTAACTGGACTTTTCAGATATGTTTTCCCTTCCTCCTCCTTACGTGTTCCGCTGCAGGAACACATATAGGCATCATTCATAGGACTAGAGTAGACTAGTTTGGCAAATTTCTAAAATATGTGCTGGGAATTTGTGCTGAGAATAAAAGTTGGTATCTCAAGAGTTTGAACAAAGACTGAACGCAGCTGCCGTTTCATCATCAAAAGAACTAAAAAGACCTCAAAAGTTTCCTTCTTGTTTTCTTCTGATAGCAAATTGTAAAAGGGTTATGCAGGGTGAAAACTGTTGCTGGGACCATATTTATTAAAATGCTTTTTGAAGCAAAAACAAGCAACAAACAAAACAACTTCCAGATTGACTTTTCATTAATGTCTTTCTGTTGTGAAGCACAATGCATGTAAATGTGGTTCAGTTCAGACCCAATGATTTCAGAGCCAAGCCTGTTTAATTAGTAAGAAGGAAAATACAGGTCCAGCAATCATTCTGATTGCTGCATATATCCAATTTGTCCAACTCTTGTTTCTCTGAGACACCCTTGTTGCAAAGAATTTGGGCTTCTTCTCCTTTCAGATATCATTAATCATTTTAGTTTCTAGCACACACGTTAGTGTTGATTCTTAGCACATAGATAGACCTCCTACGAGATAGTTTATCTCGAACGTGACCCTTCACATCTCCCAACAATGTACTCACTGCTGTTGTAATGAAATACATCCACTTTTCTGCTAGTTGTCTTCCTCATCTCTGTTCTTCCATCTTTTCCAGCATTATGGACTTCTTAAGGACAGTTAGATCTTTGCAATAATGCTGTCCAAAATGTGATAATTTGATTCTGATCATTTGTGCCTTATGTGTGAACTCTGATTTGTTTTCTTCTAGGACCATGTGTTTGTTTTCTTGGCTATCCATAGTATTTTAAGAATCCTCTCTAACCCCAAGTTCAAAAGCAACAATATGCTGTCTAGTCTAGTTGTGTTTTTGCAGACTCCCAACTTTCACTTCCATAGATTGTCACAAGGAAAACCATTGTCTGTATGTTTCGGATATTTGTAGGTATTGACACATCACAGCATCTGACTATTTTTTTCCCAAGGCAGTTTCACTGCTACCCTAACAAGAGCTAATCCATGGCGTATTTGTTGACTGCTGGTTCTTTTACTGTTGATAGAGTATCCTTAAAGGCAGAAACTATTATCAGTGTCTTTGTTTACATTTCTAATGCTGGTTTATGTATTTATATTCCATCTTTATTATTTTTATAAACAACTCGAGGCAGTAAACCTATCCAATACGCCTTCCTCCTCCTATTTTCCCCCACAACAACAACCTTGTGGGAGTGACTGGCCCAACCAGCTGGCTTTCATGGCTAAGGTGGGATTAGAACTCACCGTCTCCCACTTTCTAGCCTTTCTAGATTGCTGTATCTAATATCATTAATTTGTTCTCCTTTATATTTAATAATTGTCCCATTTTTTTCACTGTGTTCCTTTGGTTTCATTCCAAGAGCATGTTCAGCTATCAGAGTAGCATAACCTGTACAGCAAGGAGATAAAGGATAAGTACTGTAGGCACAGGGTGTAAATGTCAATCGAAGAGAGAAATGAAATTGTGTCCGAGAATTAAAGAAGCCAGTTGTGTGTAGAGGAGGTAAAACTAAAATGGTGGAGTGAACTTTGAGACTCTAAAGCAGACATGTCAAACACAAGGCCCGGGGGCCGGATGCGGCCTGCGACGTGGTTTCATGTGGCCCGTGAAGCCATCCTGGAAACAGAGAGGGAATGGCCCCCGCTGCTTTGGCCCCGGCCCAGGCCGCCCGGGAGCCAATGTACACTGTCCCACTCCTGCTCAGGCCCCCACAGGCACCCTTGACGCGAACGATGTAGAGCTGGCCATGCCCACCTAGTAGGCCACACCCACTCCAGCCACACCCACCCAGTAGGCCACGCCCACCCTGGCCACACCTACCCCCCCCCCCGAGGACAACCACAATGCTGATGCGGCCCTCAATGAAATTGAGTTTGACACCCCTGCTCTAAAGCTACTACAACTGAGAAAGGAGCAACAGAGCCTTATAGCCTCACAAACTTTCCAAAGACACTGACCAGCTACAGCCAGTTAGCAACAAATAATTGCTTTATCCCTCCTACAAACTGATAAGGAATGGGAGACAGAGAAGCAACTTAGTACAAAGGAGCAATTAAACCCCCAGCAGGACCTACTGAAGTATAAGGGTTGGAAGGTGGAGGATAATTTAGAACTAAATATAAGATAAAAAGACATTAAGTCCTTGATAAAAGGAACAGAATTCTGAAGCCTTAGAAGTAAAGACTAGGAAAAAACTGTGGTAATAACTGCTTTTTTTGCTATAAAAGCTTGGCAGTTAAAAACAGAGTAAAATGAAAACTTGTAACACAGTTAAATATTTTCATTCAGTATCACTTATAAATGTATTATTAGGCACTGGTAAGTAGATACAGTGTATGCATTACATTTAACACATTATAGGAATATTTGTTGTATAATAACCAACCTTGTATATGTATATCAAACAAAAAGCTTTAGCTTTCTAGTCAGTAGGTTTTATGCCAAAACCTAATTGTAACTCTCTCACATGAACCTTTAACTAACTAGAGGTTCTTATAAGTAGGGAATATTTCTAAGATATCTTGGATGTTAACATTCAACTATAAAAAGTAATAGTATATTTTTCCATTTCCCTGGATCAATTTACTGTTTTTCCATTGATGTCTTTTAACATATCAGTTCGAGATTGGAACCTCCTGAATTTGGGGATCTTTTGGACACGTTTCTTCTTTGTCCATATCTGTTTTCATTTTCACTGTTTTTACAGATACCGGTGTAATACTGCTTCTTGTCTCTTCTAACAATTATTTGAAATTCAAGTTTCATCCTGAGTTCTTTGTCTTTCTTGGGGGTGGCTTCTCTTTTTTCTTGGCAATTCCCATCATCTGTTGACCCCATTTGCTTTTTTTGTTTGGCAATCTCTTATTACATTCATCTTTAACAAGTTCTATGATTTCATTCCACAGTTCCTCTGGTTGCCTATCAGTGAGGTTTAGGACTTCAAAGCAATTCCTGAGGTTTTCATTGAAAATGGTGGGTATACATTCAGAATCATATTATGGAAACTGGTTGGCTTTGTCCTTCTGCTTTGGCTGTACTTGGAACTTGCACATGAGCAGTTGGTGATCTATTCCACAGTGAACCCTGGCTAATGTCTTTTGCTATTATACCATAGCTCTTCCACTTCCTAATATCAATAATACGGTGAATTTGATTTCTATGTATTTTATCTGGTGATGTTCATGTATAGAGGTGCCATTTCAGTTGTTGGAAAACCATGTTACGAATGAAAAATCACTGGTTTAGCAACACTGAAGTTGCTCTCTTTATCATTTCTATTTCATAAGTCATACAGTCCATGTTATTTCCAACATACATATTCTTGGCTCCAACCAAAAACACCACATATTGCTTGCCTGTTCTGTTGATTTGAGCGTAAAACTTCCCTTCTTTCCGCATCAGGTTGGAGTATAAGCTTGAATAATTGTAATATTAAACGCTTGTCCACCAAGTCTAATTGATATTATTTGGTCATTGACTCCATTGTACCCAAGAACTGTCTTTATTACCCAGGTACTGTCTTCCTGACTAAAAACAACACAGTTCCTTCTTCATTTTTCATCTCCTTGAGTAATAAACTGTATGATCATCTGACTGAAAGTGTCCAGTTCCAGTCTATTTCAGTTCACGTGACTAAGAAGTCCGTATGTAGCCATTTCATTTCGTCTTTCGCTTAGTTTGGAATCCTTTTCACACTTTCACACTTACATTACATGTTCCAATTCTGTCTTTGGACTTTCAGATTTTCTTTTTCTGCATAGTAACATCAGTAATTAGAGCTCCCATAGCTCTAATCTAGCTAATTCATAACACCATTGATATTCCAAAAGAACCCCGTCTTTTCTTCAGTGGCACATTAGGAGCCATCTGACTTGGGGGGGAGAGGGGGCTATCACCCAGCATTACCTTATCAATTATTTTATATTGTCTGTCCATGTGGTTTTCTTAGTAAAAGTCAGGAATGGTTTACCATTGCCCTGTCCTGCACAGTATGCCTTGCCATTGTTGCTAAAATCATTATCTGCCTCCTTTATCTTTCTATATTGCTGCTGCCCAACATAGATGTCTTGTCAGCTTCAACTGAGCAGCTTTGACTAGGAGTATATACTCTTGGAATATCCTCCGAACATTCTTCGTTTGTTCCTCCCAGGAACATATTCAGCTGTCACAGTGGGGCAGCATAGCGGGACCAGGGAGGTGGGGTGTACATAGAATTGCGGAAATAATTACACCGAGGAATAGGAGTAAGGAAATGAATCAGTGCATTTGAAGTTTTACAATCAATCCACAGTGTACCACTTTAATATTAAAACAGCCAGCACTCTGGTGAAACAGCTAGCACTCTGACCGATGAGTCAAAGTTGAACTTTTTAGGCATTATCTGATAAAAATAATCGTCTTCTTAAGTCGTCCTTTCCCAGCTGCCTTCTGTGTTTGATCAGGGTCTTCTCAGCTTGGGAAGCTTTGTTCTCAGGTACTCAGAGAAGGCCATTTAGACAGTGTCCCTTTGACCGTGGCTCTCATGTTTATATCCCTTCCGGAGATGCTCTTTGCCTCCTGTCAGAGGAGCTTTGATCCACAAACTCCCCAATTAAATTTTCCAAGTGCTGGTTTCTGTGTTCAGTGAATGGTGGGGGATGGGGAGGGTGTTCTGGATTATATGGTATTTCATGCTACTAGCTTAAAGAGTTCTGCATTCATGTGCATGTCCCCTTTGATGTACTCATATACTTACTAATCTTTACACATCAAACTAACCGTGGACTCATGGCACTCTAGTCATTACAACTCGTGTCATGGAAAGAATGCTTCTCCTTTTGGCAGCTGCAAATCTCTTTCCTCAGCCCTCCAAAGACAGCAGCCACTATTTGGTCATGTGTTCTCTGAATAAACTTGGCAAATCTTTTTTTTTTTTTTTTTTCTTCCCCTCAGCAACCTTTTGGTAGGAGGGTGATTTACCTTGGACAATAGGCAGGAGAATATATAAAAGTGAAGCTGTTTAAGCACGGGGAGTGATGGGGAAGAGGATTTTTCCCTTGAAAAATGATTCATGAAAATGCAGACAGATAATTTCAACCAACTACTTGCTCGCCCCCCCCACCCCCACCCAAAAGAAAAATCTTAAGTACTAAGCAAGGTGCCGTGAATGTGAAGTTTGTTTTAAGTATGATATATGGGCTTTAGCCTGCTTTCCATAACTTCTTGTTTGAAGTGATGAAATGTGACTTCTAATGTCATAAAATAAATCTGTATTACCTGTTGGCTGCTTGAGGTGAATCAAGACATTATAATTATCTGGTGCAGAAGATATATTTGTTACACTTGAAAGACATCTTAGTCTGGCTTCAGAAGTTCAGAACTTAGATACTATAAAACGCTATTGATGTGGAGGTAAGGGGCAACTGTGGAAGCACAGGGCAATTGTTTGTTGATTAAAAGAGAAATATGTACTGTAAAAGTACAAAAGCATCAAAGACATAAAAGGTTAGTGAATTTCTAATAAGTGTGCAGTCATGTAGGGATAATTTAAAAGATGAGCATATTTTGAAATTTTATTTCCTTAATTCTATCTCCTGTTCCCCCCCCAAAATGGAATAGGTAAAACTTAAAAAGTTTTTAGCCATACTTAGGCTTTCACATGAAAGAAAGGCTCAAAGTATTGTCCTTGTAAAATAACAATGTTTCTGTGTCTTGCTGCAGTTCATTTGTTATTCATTTTAAGTGCTCAGAAACAAAGGACATTTGTTATCTTTGATCCTTTTCCAGAGATACAGTCTTTCCCAGAATGATGGGCATGCATCCATGTTTTTGCTGCAGGATATCCGGTTAGTACACTTCTACAGCACTCCTTTTCATTGTTTAATCAGTTACTACTCAGAGCATCATATTTTTCAGCCCTGATGATGACTTTTCAACTGTAATTCAAGACTGCACTAGAATAATGCATTGTCTTTTTGGAAATGATTGTCATGGTGTCATCCTTTCCAAGAAAGGAAATTAATGCTGATCAGGATCACATGGTGCAAGGGATGGGTAATCATTTGGACCTGCTGAATCAAATTTGTGACTACCGGTATGTTAGATGCTTTCACAAAATGGCTATCAGAAGCATAGCCAATGACAAAAAGTCATTCTCCGAGGCAAATTAGTAAGCTCCTCTTCCTGCTGTCTTAAAATGGTGTCTACCACCCATTTATTTGTTTTCTGACATTCTTCCTAAACTAGTAGTATGTTACCACAGATATTGACCATTTCTACTTTGTAAGAATGTCTGTGGAAAAAATGTGGAGCCCAGATATAACATTGTAAATTGAGGATGTACTGTTTTTTTCAGGCCAAGATCCAGATTTGTTTTTTGAATAATATGCTGGAACCTACGCAAAATTGGTTATGACTACAACAAAACTAAACTTTATTTAATTTACTGAAAATATGGATCTGCATCAAAGTTTTCCAGGTGCTATATGTTACCATGTACCTCAAATTTAGTGTATTTATTGTAAATAAAGATAAGTATGCTTGGCACTATAGAATAGAATAGAATAGAATAGAATAGAATAGAATAGAATAGAATAGAATAGAATAGAATAGAATAACAGAGTTGGAAGGGACCTTGGAGGTCATCTAGTTCAACCCCCTGCTCAGGCAGGAAACCCTATATCATTTCAGACAAGTGGCTGTCCAGTCTCTTCTTACAAACTTCTTAAAAACTTAAAAACAGTGTTGGAGCATTCACAGCTTCTGGAGGCAGGTTGTTCCACTGGTTAATTGTTTTAACTGTCAGGAAGTTTCTCCTTAGTTCTAGGTTGCTTCTCTCCTTGACTAGTTTCCATCCATTGCTTCTTGTCCTGCCTTCAGCCTCTTTGGAGAATAGCTTGACTCCCTCTTCTTTGTGGCAATCCCTGAGATATTGGAACACTGCTATCATGTCACCCCTAGTCCTCTTCATTAAACTAGACATACCCAATTCCAGCAACTGTTCTTTATGTTTTAGTCTCCAGTCCCCTGATCATTTTTGTTATTTTCTGCACTCTTTCTAGAGCAGGGGTGTCAAACTCGCAATGTCACATGACGTGACGTATCGCGACTTTTTTTCCCATTGTCGGCAATGGGGTGGGTGCGGTTTCGCCATGACGCATCCAGCCTGCGGACCGGCAGTTTGACACTCCTGTTCTAGAGTCTCAATATCTATTTTACATTGTGGTGACCAAAACTGGATGCAGTATTCCAAGTGTGGCCTTACCAAGGCATTATATAGCGTTATATAGTGGTATTAACACTTCACGTGATCTTGATTTTATACCTCTGTTAATGCAGCCTAGAACTGTGTTGGCTTTTTTTGCAGTTGCAGCACACTGCTGGCTCATATTTAAGTGATTGTCTACTAGGACTCCAAGATCCCTTTGCTGCATAGGCTGTCATTTTCCCATTTATTTTTTCCCCAATTGTTTCTAAATGAGACAGAATAAAAGGCCTGACAGTTTCAAGAGAATTATTGTCAAGTGCCATTTTCCATACCCATATTATTTTTCAGTGCATACATTGTTAACAATTCGTAAGTTTGATGCACTGACCAGTCACTTAAATCTCATGAGTGTCTATATCTTTCTTTTAGTATATTAATTCCATGTTAGGTTTGTAATCTTCCAGAAACATCTGTCTGGAAGCTCTTGGAAGGAGAATGCTGCCCAGCATTCTAACTCTGACCCAGCAAGGCAGTTCTTTGGGTTGTAATTATGCTAGTATTTTTAAGCCTTGTAGCTAAAGTGATGCACTAAAGCTGAAATGTTGTGATAGCAGAGATCTATTACATTTAATGACCGTCTCTTTTATTTTACAAGTTTTCTCCCACAGCTTTTCTGTTTTTATCTATTTAATTTGTAAGAGCCCTGGTGGTGCAGTGGTTAGAATGCAGTATTGCAGGCTGATTCTGCTGACTGCCAGGGGTTCGATTCTCACCGGCTCAAGGTTGACTCAGCCTTCCATCCTTCCGAGGTCAGTAAAATAAGGACTCAGATTGTTGGGGGCAATAGGCTGACTCTGTAAACTGCTTAGAGAGGGCTGTGAAGCACTGTGAAGCAGTATATAAGTCTAAGCGCAATTGCTATTGCTGTACTGTGTGTGTATGTATGTATGTGTATACACAGAGATGATAATACAAAGATACTCCAAACATACCATTATAACAAATAGTCACAAATGTTTAAATAAAACTGTAGAAGAATGGTGCACGTTTTTCACAAGTGGGATAGAAAATTGTACTCAGCTGAACTGTTAAATCTACAAGTTCCTACATTGTGCAGCATTTGAGTTCTCAATTATTTTGTTTGATTGGTGGCCCCGCTTCTCCTCTAACCTGAGTCTGATTTTGAAAATTATAATTTTTATGAAGTCTAGAAGCTTTCAGCTAAATAATTGAAAATTCTGTAAATAAAAATGTGATTTTCAGGAGTTCTGCAGGAATTGTGAATGTGTTATCTTGATAAAAAGGAAGGAGCAGTTCCAAATATTCAAAAGCTATAGGCATTCATACTATAAAAGCAATAGGGAGTGATTCACAACTTAGAGAAAGTTTCTGTCAGTGAAGAAATTGGAAATTGCCTCAAGTCGTCCATTTTCATGTAATAATTCCAAGCAAATAAGAGTGAAAGTGGTAAAATGATGCTATCGAGCAGTGTTGAAGATGGGTCTTGCCATGGTGGGTTGGGGAGGAAAAAAGGTGTGGAGATAAATTGTTTTTTCTGTATATCCCTAGGTTGGTTGGATAGATACATGTATTCAATTCTTGTACTTAAGAAAAGATACCAAGAGGTCCAAGCTATCCAAGAAATCCATAAATTATCATTTTGTTAGCCTGCACTTGCTTGGATCAAAATCTTAACAGGCCACATACATTTTTTTTTAGTCATAGTGTGCTTTGGGGGTTGCAGTAAAACATATTCAAAAAGAGACAATTGGTGCCCAAATGAGCATGCTGTGTGCCTAGCCTGAAAAAAAAGAGCAAGCTATGGATCAACCTCTCTGAAGAGAGTTTTTATTGGCCAAACTTGAGGAAAGAAAATAGATTTTTTTGTGTGTGTGGGGGGGGGGGGAGGTGGCGGCTGAAATTTGTGTGCTCCTGAACTGCTGTCTCGTTCCTTTAAGTCTCTTCCAATTAAAAGCGCCTTGGTCTGATGTCTTGCCAGTGCTGGGAATTGTTTGGAGGGGAGGAGTTGGAAAGCTAAAGCTGGGCTTATTTGTCAACTTGTGAGTAAAAATAGTGTGTGTGTGTGTGTGATAAGCATTTGTACTGCGTGTGTCTGTCTCATTCTTGGACTGTGTTCCTCTGTGCCTGCTCTCTCCCTCTTCTTTGTGTTTCCCTCACAGGCTCTGCCATGAATTTTCTCTGACCCCTTGGGGCCATTCCCACTTGAAGCTTTGAAGTGTGTGCCCAGAGCATGATTGACAAGGAAGTTTTAGTGGCGGCAACTGGAGAAACTGAAAAGGGCAGGGCTTTGAACTAAAGGGCTTTGAGCTCCGAGATGCTGCGCTTAGTTATCTCCTTCAGAATGTTAATTATTCATCACGATAATTGGGCAAGAGAGAAAAAAAAAGAGAGAAGAGGTTATTAAAAAATTCCAACACTAACACACTACAAAACCTCATTTTCCAATTCTGTGGCTGGCGTGAAAAGGATAGTGTGTATGCAAAGAGGCTGAGGGAGGGTTTTGTTGTTGTTGTTCTCCTTTAATCCATTCTCTAAATAGTAGGATCCCTTCAGATGAAGACAGCGGAAACATCAAAGCTTTTATAAGAGTTTTCTTGGAGTTTCTTAACTGTGTCTGGTACTTTTTTAATTAAAACGTTTACGAAGAGCCGCCTTTGTGACTGGCTTCTGGTGATGTTAGCCAACCTTGTGTCCCACTGTCTGGGAGAGAAAAATATTTTAAAAAGACTAATAAATACTGTTTTTGCCACTATAGTATCTGGTTGATGCTCTGGAGGATCCATTCACTAAAAGAGAGACGGAATCTTAGGTGCCGTGCGAAGGCAATTCTTTAGAATTCTTTAGAGCATAATGTTGTTGGCCAATATCTCATGGATTGTGGTGAAGTAATTACTAAAGTTTGTTATTCTCAATATACCTGGATTTTTCCAGTATCCAGATACAGGCAGAAATCATCATTTCAAAAATAGCAGTGTGTTTGTACCATTCTAGTAATTAGACAAGAGATCTGAAATTATCTTTCCTTATGAATGTTGATAGGAGTTCGTTAGAAATAAAAATCCTGCTTATATTTGTATTCATTGCATTTTATTCTGCTGCCAATTTATTTAATTTAGAAATAATTGTTTCACAGCTTGGTGGGTTTTTATTATTATTAAAGTGGTGATCTTGCTGTTATAAATTCAGATTATTTTTAAGAAACTATTTATTTTAGAATAATTTTCTCACACACATACACATAAAAACTTTCCCAAGGTAAACATTTTATGAAATTAGTATCCTTAAAGTGAATAATGAAAAATCTTGTCCCTTCTCTTCTACTTTACTCAGAAGATTTTGGTGGAGGTTTATCAAAAACTTTAAAATCATGCATAACTATAGAGTAATAATCTTCTATGCATTCCTTTGAATGTAATAGGACGAGAGTTCCATACACAACAGTTCTACACAGGGAACTTCTTTGCTTCAAAACTAGCCAGTTGTTCATTGGCAAGTTACTGAGTTTAAAATCCCAAGTTTGTAATCTAGTGTATAGATTTGTCATAAAAACTATTTCTATTGATAACTTTAGCAAGCTCTGCAGAGACGTAGTATGTCAGAATGAAGATTTAATTGTTATATATTGTATATATTTTATTGTAAATTACTGAGCATCTTGCAACTGTGGTGCATGTACATTTGTTAGATAATTAAAAGAAGGAAATGACTATTACAACTCTGAGTATCTTGTCTAGTATGTTTAGATGGGTTCAATGGAAGACAGGCAAGAACAGTTGCCTGAGAATGGAACAAATACTGAGAGAGGTTCCTCTCATGTGTAACCTCCTAAATGTCAATATATCATTTATTTAAAGCATTTTTACCCCATCTTTACTTAAAAGGCTCACAGAACAATTTTCAAAAGTCAGACATAAGCTAATTCTTGGTCTTTAGTTTACAATGTATAAAGTAGGTTGCACTAGAAAAAATAGATAGGAAAGAAGAATAAAAGAACATATAGCTAAGCATCAGTTTTTCAAATCACAATTCTTATGACAATCAGTCGGTGTGGAAAAGAGTATTTTCCACATACCACTCACAATATTAAGGTAAAAATTATTTTCAGGATCTGTAACTAAGAAACCTATGAGTAAATAAATATTTAAGTTATAAGGTTGAATTATATTATGATCATCTATATTTAAAGGGTGTTTTGTTTCCAGAATGGAGGTTTAGTCTGGTGTTCCTAACAGAAATAGATGGGGTCCCATCTCATGTCTAGGATTAAGATTATTGCTATTTGATGAGAATATATTCTTGCAAGACTGATAGAAGAAGAGCAACTTCAGCATGTTTATTCTTATCCTCTGATTTCTCCCCTATTGCAGGCTAATCTTTTCCCTGCTGCTATTGTATATTTTGGATCTGAAGTGCACAAAGGTGAGTAATTGAGGCTGCATAGATAAATTGTGAAAATCTTTCTGTGATATGCAATTTTTTAAAAAAATTACCTCTGGATTATAGAGGTATTAATAAATGTATAGAATATCAGTTTATATGGACTTTTAAATTAGGGTATATTTCTTTGGATAGCTGCTGAAGTAGTCACTCCAGTATGAAAATATCAATAAGGGAAATATCTGGAAGGTGAAATAATAGGGGACAGTTCCAAGTAAGATTTATCATCCAACTCATGGAATTTTAGGAGGGGTCCAAACAACACTCTGTGTTTATGTGTGTGTTTATTTTAATCCTGTCATACAGGTAGCCCTCGACTTAACAAAAGTTCGTTTAGTGACTGTTCAATGTTACAACAGCACTGAAAAAAGTGACTTATGACCATTTTTCACAGTTACGACCTTTCCAGCATCCCTGTGATCATATGATCAGAATTCAGATGCTTGGAAACTGGTTCACATTTATGACCATTGCTATGTCCCAAGGTCATATGATCCCCTTTTGCGACCTTCTGACAAGCAAAGTCAATGGGAAAGCCAGATTCGCTTAACAATCCGGTTACTAACTTACCAACAGTGATTCACTTAACAACTGAGGCAAGAAAGTACATAAAATGGGCTAAAATTCACTTAACAAATGTTTCAAATGTTAACACCAGAAATTTTGGGCTCGATTGTGGTCATAGGTTGAGGACTACTGTACTTTTACAGAAAAGATATATTCAGAAGCAAGGCAAAGAAGCAAAGCTGCATGATACACTTTGGTTGTTAGTGGTATAAACTGACATCTGAAAATATCATTTATTTACATCACCTGCAGCTCAGTTTTAGTGAACATGGTTACAAAATGATTGCCATTGAGAAAGGAGTGTAACATTTCAATCCTTCCCCTGCCTCTTTATTCTAGGAACTTTAAAAAAAACCAAGTGAGACAGAATTGGGTATCTAGGGAGTATCTGCAAGAAGTCCACAGACATCACTTACACAAACACACACACACACACCACACAATAAAAGTTTCAACAACATAGTAAGAATAAAAAAATGCTAAAAATACAAAAAGAAAAGGTAGAAGGTAGAAAAAAAGAAGATATAAAGAAGATATAAAGAATTGGTTTCTGATCTTCACAGCAGTTATAAGTACAGTTATATGTAACCTCTCTCTGTAAGATTACATCATGACTCTTCTTTCCATAGTCTGTCGTGTATAATCAAAACCATAAACCACAAGTTCATTTTTCTTCATTACAGAAAAAGTCTATAAGAGCTTTCTGGTCGCTAATAAGTGTAGATATTGTCTTTTCTCTAATCAAACAATTTATTAGAGAATTTAGCCACCTTAGCAAGTTCTGTCATCTTTCCTAACCTTTCCTCCATTGTAGATATTGCCAGATTTTTCCATCTTTGCACACACAATAATCTCAGTGTACAATAATCTCAGATATATATAAATATATATCTATGTATATTTAATCTGGATGTTTTAGTGTTTTTATTATTTTAAAATGTTTTAGTATTTTTAATTGTAATTTTTTTTTTTCTGTTTGAATTGTAAGCCGCCCAGAGTCATTGATTCAGATGGATGGCTATAGAAATTGAATAAATACGCAAATAAAGAATATTCCATTGCTCTTTATTTTACCAGTCTCTCTTCTAAACCCAGGAGGAAATGTTCTGATTTCAGTTGAATATTAAATCTTTAAAATCCTCTTACTCACTTTATGCATTTGAGCCTGTTTTCTGGTGTTTTTATATGCCCATGAAGCATGATAAAATGACTCTTTCATTGTTTCCAACATAAATTTATAAATTTATATATTCTAGATATATATCACTTTATAAAAGATTTATATATTTTGGATTATGATATAACATAAATTTTAATCTTTTTAACCACATATTTTCCCACTGTTCCATCAGTATTAATCTTTCACTTGTCTTTCTGTTTCAAATTTCAAAAAAAATTTACATTTTAGCAATTACATGTTCATCATTTGTACACATTCCATTTCAAATTCGGTCTTACACTGTTTAATATCACAAATTCTTTTATCTACTTTAAATTTTTCTGCTAAATGTAAGGAAGAAACCCAGCGTCAGCTATGCCTCCTTGCCTCCTTGTTCTCTTGATTTTACTTAAAATCCCCCTTGGGAAAATTCTAGTACCCCATGATATGTTAACTATTCACCTATGCCAGTTATTTCTTGGCTATAAAATGCTTCATGTGCTAAGAGTCGTAAAGATATTTTGGGGCATAGTCTGGATTTTTATCTATTTTTTAAATCTATTTTTATCTACTCCTTATTCTCAATGTGGAATGTCTAACACAGGGGTAGGCAACCTTGGCTCTTTTATGACTCGTGGACTTCAACTCCCAGAATTCCTGAGTCAGCTATGCTTCTAACTCTAAAAGTCTTATTTCTCAGCAACACACATTATTTTCATTCAAATCAAAAACATGCTACAAAATGTTATCCAGTCCTTCTCTTTTCTTTGCATTTGTAATACCTTATGTTTGTCATGAATTTTTCCCTTGCTAAACAAACTTAGATATCTTTTTGCCATTTTTAAATGGTACATCCATTTTTAAAAACAGGTATAATCTGAAACAAAAAGATAATTCTAGGCAAAACATTCAAAATATTTTACTTTTTTCTTAATTTTAAAACCAGTTTTTTCTTTCAGTTCTGTTTGATCATCTATTTTCTTAATGTTGTTAATATCTTTATCTTCTAGTTATTAATCTTAATACCTATTAGCATATCAAATTCTTTTAATTTCCCCATTAATATCTCTATTCCCTTTATTGAATCTTCCAAAACTAGCACGAATCATCAGCAAATACCATCAACTTCGAAGTTTCTACTTTATTCTTTACTCCCATACTTTTCTTTGCCTTGTCTTTTTATATCTCATAGGATTTTGCTAGTTCTCCATTAACAGTTATTTATGCTTTTTTAAATTGATCTTGCCCATTTAACAAAATTCTCTCTAGAGTTCCTATCTTCCAAAAGATATTCCAAAATTTAAACAAGAAGGCCCATTTCAAATTGTCAAAGGCCTTCTCCACATTTCAGAAAAACAGTGCAACTTGTTTCACTTTGTCTACTTCAACTGCACTCCTTCAATTAAATTGGATTAAAGTTATATTTTAAATATTTTCTTTTGAAATTATTTGAACCACTGGTAAATGCTAGCATAGACAATTACTTCAAACTATAATTCACCTTATGTCCTAGAGCAGGGGTAGGCAACCTTGGCTCTTTTATGACTCGTGGAAGTCCACGAGTCATAAAAGAGCCAAGGTTGCCTACCCCTGTCCTAGAGCAAGTATTTATCTAATACTGGTGCAGTTATCTTAAAACTATATATTGATTGCAACAATTCAGTGAAATAGAGGATTGGTCTACAAGACGGATTAAAATAAGATGGTACTGAAGGTTGAAAATATCAGCTAGTTCTCTCTCCTAATGGTGCAATTTATTTGAAAATGGTCAACGGCCTAAAATCCTCAAAAACTAATTGACAGAAACATATGTGCAATCTGTTTGGCAATTTTATTTTTGTTAATACTCGTCTGCACTTGACCAGTTCACTGAATAGGATCTAAGATAATGGGTATAACAAAATATAGAATCTCAGATGTTTACAGATGTCTTGTGTGTTTGAAGAAGCATCTAAAGCAGGCATGTCAAACTCGTGTGACGTCACGTGATGTATCGGGACTTTTTCCCCATTGCCGCAATGGCAGTTTGACATACCTGATCTAGAGGGTTAGTCTGGCATGAGAGGTCATTTTATAAGAGAGACACAGATGCATTAGTAGCTTCATTCTTTGAAGCATGTTATTTCAAAGATTATATAAAGAATCTAATATCTTTGCATAATATCATGTTACCTTATTTAGAAAACCTAAAATTGTTCATTTTTACAGATCACTACTTGAGGTTGGATCTGCTGGAATCCGCTGTGTCCCCTTCTGAAGCTGACATTTTAGTAGCTAGGTAAGTAAAAATTGTGAATTGGGCTTTTGGTTTGATCTCCAAGCTTGGCGATTTGGCTCCAAACGTTTCGTCTCCATTTGGGGGGGGACATCTTCAGTGCGCTATGAATTGTGCTCATCTGTCAGAGCACTGGCCTTTAAATACCTTTTTGTGTGATGTAAATTGATGTGGGTATTATTTGTCCAGATGTTTCTGAATCATGGTCTGGTTTCGGGCTATTTGATTGGCTGGTTGTTGTTGCTGGGACATAGTCTTTGGTATTTAAGTATTGTTTGTGTGATGCAAATGGTGTTTGTTCGTTTGGTTGCCTCTGAGTCATGGTCTGGTTTCGGGTTGTTTGGTTGGCTGGCTATTATTGTTGAGAGGTGGTCCAGTTTCTTGTGGGAGGTTGTGATTTTTGTGGCTGTGTAGTGGGATGCCTGTTTGTTCGTTTTACATGCTGCCTTCGTGCTTGAAGTAGTTCTTCCGTTCTCAGCGGTTGGTAGACTGGGTCGATGTGAATGTGTCTGTTTATTGACTTATTGGTGGAGAACCAGGCTTTGAGGAATTCTCTTTCTCCCCTTGATTTTGCTTGGATTACAACTGTGGTCCCGGTTAGATCAAACTTGTGTCCTTCTAAGTCTTTGTGGACGACATGAGGGATAGTGGGTCATGTCTTTTGATAGCCAGGAAGTGTTCACAGAATTTCTGGAGAAATATTTAAACTGAACAACAGGAACAGTGAGTTAATTGATATAGAACATTCCTGTCCTCGGCAATCTAAAACTAATAGGGTTATCAGTGCATGTAACATAGATGTGTGTGCGGATAAGAATATCAACCTTGCTGTCAAGCAAAATCAAGCTTTTAATAGTGAGTGCCACACCAAGTGCACTAATCAAGGTAAGGAAATAGGGGAACTCGGGCACCACACAGGTTATGTAGAAAGTAACCACAGGGTCAGTCACAAAGGACTCAAATATCTAATCACCAAACACAGAGTATGAGCAATAAGCAGGGTGAATTAGAAATTCAGGTAGAACTAAGAAGAAAATTCCTGACAGTTAGAACAAGTAATCAGTGGAACAACTTGCCTCCGGAAGTTGTGAATGCTCCAACATTGGAAGTTTTAAAGAGACTGGACAGCCATTTGTCTGAAATGGTATAGGGTTTCCTGCCTGAGCAGGGGAGTTGGACTAGAAGACCTCCAAGGTTCCTTCCAACTCTATTTTTATTGTTGTTACTGTTATAATGTGAATAATTTATTTCAAAGATCAGTGGGATTATTTTCAGTGGAATTTATCAGTTGGCAGAATATAGACATGTTATTTTACATCTGTCTAAATTCCATCTGAATGATGAAAGGACCACTTATTTGCAAACTCCACGGAAATTGAAAGAAAAACAGCACCTTTGGCTTTTGCATTTAGTTCAACGTGTAATTTATTGTACTTAAATAATGGAGAGGAGCAACATGAAAATCTAATATTTATCTTTTCTTTCAGGCGGCTGTCTAAATTGGTAGATCATACAGTTCAGTGTTTGGAATCTGCTCCTAGCTCCTCACCTATGTCAAATGAGGCTAACCAAAATATTGTAGCAGAGCATTCAGAATCAACAACCCTTGAAACACCGCAGCCACAAATAAGGAGGGCCCCACCTGGAAAAGTGCCAAAGTGGCTGAAGCTGCCAGGTACCACATTATATGTAATAAGAAGATACTTGCTTCTTGCAGGTTTTTTCCTCAGAAAAGGGAGATCCAAATTTGTCTTCACACCCATAATTCCTCCATTTTGTGTGGAGTTATTTCCAACTGTTGACCCTCATGGAGTCCAAACTTATTTTCCCCCTATCACTTTAAAATGTGAGAATGTATATGCTCAATGTTCTTCAGTATGCTAATGTACTATCCGGATTTCTGTTTGAAAATCTTATTTCTTTGGAAAGGTTCACGAAAGCTCCACTGTACAAACTCATTTGCCTTATGTTTGCATTTCAGGTGGGAAGAGATGAAAAAGTGGTAATACCTGCTGCAGAAAGATGCTTTGCTTGGTTGTGAACCAACATTTAATTACCATTTTCTGCTTCCAACAACAAGCTAAAATATATGATCTACAAATGATTTTTCAGAATAAAGTTGAATGCTGTTTCCATTTGCCAGTTCTGTTAAATTGGGAATGAATGTTGCCTGTGTTCTGCAGCATTGTTGACATATACATTGCATATTTGGATGGTATCATAAAGCAAGAGAAAGGCTGGCTCCAGCTTCCTATGACTTCAGATCACATAAATGGAGTAGGTACAGAAATTCAGGCAAAATCATTTGCCATCTTTTTTGTGTGGATGCTGAGAATTTCAAGAGTATAGGACTCAGTGTGAATCTATAGTGGGTAGTAATTGTGAGCCAGTTGTGGCTGATTTTGAAAATGTTAAGCAGAGTCAGACCTAAGTCATACTTGGATGGAATAGACCATAAGACTCTTAAATCTATAGACCCTGGAAAAGGAGAGAAAACAAATCACTTCTGTACTGTTGGCAAGAAAATCGTATGGGAATATCAAGCACTGTCAAGCTGTACATGGCGGACAAACTCAAGAAATAGGATTCCAGAAAGGCATGTTTAGTGATAATCACAGTAAACATAATCTTTAAAATAGTAAAGGTTGGTTCCTAGGTAGAGTTTACAGCAAGTCAGTTATGGGTGGGGTCTCTGAAATACTTCCTTCTCCTAGCTGCCACCCTTGGTACACTGCCTCTTCTCATGGCCACTGATCTCTTCCTCTGTCTCGTTCCCACAGTTCCTCCTAGGTACATTCCAGGAGTCAAGTTGAATTTGAAGATCTTTACCTTTCCATGAAGGGACAGGTCTTTCAGGAAATTGATAAACCGATCTATTGGGGACTGCTAGGATGCAGAAATGGTACTTAAAATGAATGGGCCAGAGAAGCTTTGACCATATAAGATTCTCTGCTTAATGAGCAGATCTGCTTCCTAAACATTTCAGAAAAAAATTAGGGGATTATTCAAGTAAAGAAGGAGTACATATGATTCTACTTGATAATTTCAGTACCTAGGATAGGCAGCAAATTACAGTAAAGCTCTCAGTTTAAATGAGGGGAAAGGGATATCTGTTAAAGCAGAAAGTTGATTAAATCTAAATGAATTTTAGGTTTATTTTATTTATTTATATCCTACCTTTATTATTTTTATAAATAACTCAAAGCCACCAACACACACAATACTCTTTTCTCCTCCTAAATTCCCCACAACAACAACCCCATGAGGTGAGTTGGACTAAGAGAGAGTGACTGGCCCAAGGTCACCTAGCTGGCTTTTTTTCCCAGAACTAGAATTCACGTTCTCCTAGCTTCTAGCCTGATGCCTTAACTACTATGATTACACGCATAAAATGGAAATGAGATTTTATGCATATGCAGCATACAGTGGACAGACAAAATCTGTCATGCTAAGCACGGTCTATTATATTAAGGCTTTACCATATTCCTTGCTTAAAATGTAGATATTTTTACGACGATATAAAGCTATATTTGCTGTGGACATGTTTAGAGGGTTTTTTTACATTTCCTCAATTTATTGTTCCTTTCTGTATTTTGTGCAAGCTTATATTGTAAAAATTAATAGAGAAGGAGATGCTGCTCTTCGATTTGGTAATATACTAGTTTGCTTCACCTTATAATGGTTTAGGGATTTCAGGTCTAACCTCTGTATACATTTGGTCTTCTGAATCATTCTTTCTGTTAATGAAAAGCAAGATACATTTGCTGACTAGAGCACCCAGGTAGTTAATAACGTAAGACTGCTTGGTCATATACGGGCAGTCTGCTTTAAACTACAAGGCATATTTAATGAAGTAGCTAGATACTTCTCTACAGAATACAGTAGTGCTGAATCAGGTGAATATTATGCTTCTCTAGCTAACTCCTATAAAAGTTAAGCAGTCCTAAATAGCTCCTTGAGGCTAGAGATGCACATAAAACGCAGAACACAATCTCCTACAGAAAGGTCTCAGTTATAACATAGATAATGCTATTCAATTAGAAATCTGTGCAGCCTTAAAAACAGCATTTAAAAGCACAGGATATGCCACAGAGAGCCAAGAAAACATAAGGGAGACAATCATACCACAGACCACAAAAACACAGAATTAGAACCATCTCAAAGCAGAAGACAGAGCAGCCCTCAATATTTTCTGTCCAAAGTACAAAATATCATCCTTCTCCCAGCAGACAAAGGCCAAACCATAGTTATCGTGGACAGATCACAATACATACATAAAACCAAAGAATTACTGGAAGACAAGCCTACATCCCAGTAAACACCAACCCAGTGCAGAAACTAGACAACCAGATCTGGACAATTCTTAATGAAATAATTAATAAAGGTCAAATCATAAAAGAATGGTGGGAGATGAAAAGATGTAGACCCACCATCCCACACTTCTTATCAACACCTAAAAATATAAAAGCCCAACATACCTCTTTGATTGCATTGTTACAAAGGATCCCAACACAGAACATAGCTAAAAGACTTACAAGAAACCTTGGACATCTCACAGAGGGGACCAAATATTCCATTAAATGTCTTCAGAAAAATCAAACGCCTAATAATAGAAGATCATTGTTTCATTCAATGTTACAGCACTCTTTATATCCATTGACCCAGATCTAGTGAAAGAATCCATGGCAGCAGTACTATATAACATACCCTACATAATCAAATACACTAACATCAAAATACTCATAATCATGGACCTCATCAATCTGTCTCATCAGCCTCTGCCTCACTTTCAGTTTGATGGACACATATACCAACAAATCAGAGAAACACCCACATCCAGTCTCAGAATCCATAGCACAGACTGTAACGCAGTATCTAGAAACCATAGCATTCCCATGCATACCACCAAAAATATGGATCTGGTATGTGGAAGGCACTTTTGTCATATTAAAAAAGGAGCAACTAGAGAAAACACATGAAACAATAAACTACATCTTCAAAGGAATAAAATGCACAAGGGAAGAAGAAAACAACACATTGCCCTTCCTGGATATCCATCAAAAGAGAAATGGCAGCAAATTAGAAACATAAGTGGTCTATCAAAAAATCACCCACACTAACCAAGTACTCCACTACCAAAGTAACAACCCAAACTCCCAGAAGAGGAGCTGTGTAACAACACAATTCAGGCAAGCACAAATGTACTGCAACAACTCAGAAGACTCACTAGAAAAAGGAAATAGACTGCCCTAGACAATATCTTCCGACAAAATGGATACCCATGTAGCTTTATCAGAAAGTGCATGACCACTCAATCCCTCACAGCACAATCAACACCAGCTCTGAAAATGATAATACTGTTGTACATCAAAAACATCTCAAAACCAACTAAAGACTATTACACCACATGGCATCATAGCACACAAACCAATTAAAATCCTCCAAAATAAAGCAAAAGACCCAGTAACCCAAGAAGAAAAACAGGGAGTCATCTACAACGTATGGTGGAAAGACTGCAACAGACAGTATATAGGGCAGACAAACATAACATTGGCAGAGCACATGCATGAATACCAACTAGCAATCAGAGGACAGGATGAAAACTTTATTTCACAACATAGTTTCAACTGGGAAACTCAGAGACTTTTAAAACAAGCTAAATTCAGGAACACCAGGGAATTCCTGAAAGCTCGGCACTCAGACAAATCAGCCATCAACAGGAATATAGAGATAAACAACATTTACGTGCTATTCAAAAGAGACAATAAAAAGGCTAAAAAGGAAAGAGACCAGAACACCTTGTCAGCAACCAATACCCCAAATAAGCAGGGATTAACACCAGGATTGACACCAGACAAACAAGCAGTAAACAATAATCAATACTCTAAGGAATTAGCAACTCAGACAAACAAGCAGTAAACAGATTAATCAATAAACTTATCAAGGAGAAAACAATGCCCCCACCAACTCTGACAGGGCAAATCCTATATATAAATAGGCACCAAACTCCTCTCTCCTCTAATACTGAAGGTTTTCTGTAGTCGAGTAATAAAATGTCTGCAAGAAATCAGCCAAGCTCAAAGAGTACCAAGAACTCCATAAAACACTTTGCCTGAAACAAAATGGCTCCATGTCAAATCTGAATGCCCCATATTCCTATAGGACATCATTTAAAATATTGAGTGTTCTGCCAAAAAGCAGAAGGGATTTGCAAAAAGTCCTTTCTGCCTTTATTTTATGCCATAAAGCCACAAAAGCAGGTAAAATGGGGAAGCCATACTACTACAGTATAATAATTTGTGTGCTCTTTAAAGTTATGCTGGCTAAATTTAGCTACATAAGTAACCCCAACTAAGGACAGATTCACTTCAATACAGCATTTGATTAGGAGCCGTGGTGGTGCAGTGGTTAAGAATACAGTATTGCAGACAAACTGTGCCCACAGTCTGGAGTTTGGAGATCAAGGTTGACTCAGCCTTCCATCCTTGAGGTCAGTAAAATGAGGCCTAGATTGTTGAAGCGATAGGCTGACATTGTAAACCATCCAGAGTGCTGTAAAGCGCTATGGGGCGGTATAGAAGTCTAAGTGCTGTTGTTGTTGGTATTGCTATCCTGTAGGTTATCTTATATGTAATGCGGTGTTTGCATTTAATAGCCTACCTGAAAAGATAACACAACATGTCAATACTATCACTATATTCCAGTATTGGATTCTAACTTCCTAATAAGAATGAATTGAAACCCCAATTTTAAAAAAAATACAAATTAAATTTCAATCACTGAATATAAACTTAGCTGACTCTTATTATTATACCCTCTCCTGCCTTCAGTTACCTTCAACCAGTGGTGGCAAATTCCTCCTTTTTTATTGGTTAATGCACTTTAAACCTCTGGCTGGCTTATTTAAAAAAACATTCCTTCAATTATGGGAATGACAGTACATGCTAAAATACTGAAACAAAGTGCCCTGTTTTGTCCTTAGGAGAGAACATATCTTCAGACCACTGGGGTTTTTTCCCCCGAAAAAGTTTCAAAGCATTCATTTGGAATGTGGAACATTTTGTATAGCTCTGCTTACAAATTATTGCACATACATATTTTCACATGACAACAGTACTTAAGCACTGTTACATTCAAGAGCTTCTATATTTATTCACCATGGGAATGGGCAGATAGAAGAGATGCACCCCTGTAAATAGCTACAAAGCTAGACTAATACCTTAACATCTGTGCTGTATTGCTCAAAAGATCCTAAATCCTTCTCCTGTGTTGGCATGTCACTGAAGGAAGCAGCATATTCTTCTCCTTAGAAATAAATGATCCACATCACAAGGTTTTTTAAATCTATGCCTGCCTTTTTATAATCTTGAAAGATGATCAAATGGGGTTCACATTAGGCGAACAAAGGATGTGTCTTTTCTGCAAGGATATAAATATCTTTAAAATGGCTGTGCAATCCCCATTTGAATCTCTACACTTCACCTCTATCCACTGTTCAGACACAGTCAGAGTAACCAGCTTTCCATTCAGTGGGGTTGATCTGGCCCAGTTCCCTCTTGCCTCCACTTTTTTTAACAAAGAAAACAGCATTGTACCATCTGAATGAACTTCAAAGTGGCTGGAAGGGGCACTAAGGATTCCTGGCACTTGTCATTGTCTCCTAGATTGGCCAACATTTCCCTTCAGGTCTAATTACTTCCAAATGCTTCCAGCTGCTTTGAAGAAAGTTGGGAGGGAATGAGGGAAGAAAAAGGTAGGAAGACATTTCTGAGTGAAAAGAACAGAAGGTAACTAAAACAGCAAACAATGTGATATTTAATGTCAGTTAAAATAAGATGAAAATTGAATCCATAGAACAGTTCTGCCCACACCCTCTACTATCACCTATAATACTTAAAAGTGTCTGCTCTAAAAAATAATTACAAACCAAATTCAGGTTACTATACAAAACAGCCTGTATCAATCACCCTATTCTTACTGAAAGAATGTGGGTCTGTATACTTTTCAGTTAGTCCATCTCTGCATAAGAGCTTAGCGGGTATCTTATTTCTGCATCCTGTGTTGGAAGTTTTGTTTCCTTTGAACCAGTCACTCTTGACACGAGCTGGTTTTGGTCTTTCATATAATATCCTTTTGTATGCTATACTGTTGTATAGTTGGGTAGTTGATACTCTGTGCTACATCTTTACATCCCTTCTATTCAAAGGATTGTACGTATTGGCATATTTGGTTGAGCAGTATATGTGGCTTTTTTAAAAATAGAGAATTTTGTTTTAATACTTTGACATGCATTCTGCTTGATGCCAGATTAGATTTGCAAGGTAAAATCAGCAAATTAAGAGCCCTAGATGAAGGGTTTCCTGCTTTTTTGTCCCACTGTTTTTCAGTAAAAGGCATTTTTTTCTTTTTTAACTTATAGATGCAATTTCTCCTGGCCATCAATTCTACAGGTTTCTATATCTAATACTGAATACCAGTTCCTCCAGAAGAACTTAATAAATCTGATGCTTACTAATGCAGAATAATCAATTTGCACAGAGGTGCTTCTGTTTCAAAATGTTGGTTTTGAAGCAGGACTATGCTTCTGAAAATTAGCTTAGCTTTAGATTGTTCTCAGCTGGAAACACACATGGATCTTATCACAAATGCATAAATTCTACTGAATGATAGTTGGGGGAACAGGCATAATTGTCAAAACTTTGTATTTATTAGATTTTTATCCCACTTTTATTACTTTATAAGTAACTCAAGGCAGTGAACATACTTATATTGTCCTCCTATTTTCCCCACAACAGCTCTGTGAGATGGATTGGTCTGAGAATGACTGACTTAAAGTCACCCAGTCAGCATTTATGCCTAGACTAGAACTCCTGATTTCTAGGCTAGCATCTCCACTACTACATAAAACTAGTAGTGATTAAGACTGGAGAACAAACTCTGATTAGTAAGATTTATTGGAAAAATTGTTAAATAGCACAGTAATCCCAGAAAGTACTTTTGCTTCCAAATATTGACTCTTATGTAGGCAATTCAAATAACTTGACTTCTTGCTTGCTTTATCTTGCACTTTCAAGAAGTGAAGAGGAAGCACCTCTATTCTGAGAAGGCAGGCTGGCCTGCACCTGTATGTTTACACAATTTATAGCTACCAGATTCTTTGAAAGTGTGACAATCCTCTCACACCTATTCTATACTCCAAATAAAAGCATAGCTTGCTCAGCCTATTAATATTTTATCAAAAATAACTATATACTGTCATGCCAAACTTTACATTGCTATTTGTAATTTATATAGTTTTCCCCCAGATTCTCAACATAATGTTCAGTATCCCTTCCTGCTTTATTTCCCCAAGTTTATGAGGTAAATTGGGTTATCAATTTACCTCATCACTATTTCTTAGCCAAGATCACTCAATGACATTTTGTGACTGAAAATAATCTTAACTTAGTCTTCCAGCTCTCATTTGCAATTCCTAATCACCATGTTGCAGAAATAATCATTAGGATAGTGCAGTGTTTTGGATTCATTCCCTCCCCCAAATGCTTTCAATTAAACGTAGACAGAAATGTAACACCTGTTTACAGCAACTGTATGGTTTATCATGTGGCAGCTACAGAATCTCAAGAAAAGGTACATCTGCATTGAAAAAAATTGCAGATAACTACTTTTGCATTATGATGCAGTTTCTTGGAATAAAATCTGAAACACTGAATTGCAATAATTGGTCTTAAAACTGATAAAACTGTTGATGCCATCCAGCATTCATGATTGACAAATGCTTCTCAGGCAGAGAATATACGTCCCTCTGTCTTGGGCAGGATCTTCTTGAAGAAATGCTTCTTTAGCGTGTAACCAAAAGAGATCACCTACAAACGCTCCCTTTCCAGGTGAAAAAACTTTTGTAATTTTGGAAACTGCACACAGTTCTCACATAGCAGACCAAAAGGGTGGAAGGAAAAAGAAATATACATTCTGTAACCTCTGAATAAAATCAGAATTTGCAAAAAGGATTTTCCTAGTAACACATTGGCACAATTCCAAGGATCTTCTATTCTCTAAAGGAAAAGAAATGTTAGCTAAGAATGTACTAATTTAGCTTCATTTTCTGTCTGTGTTTGTACAGAGACAATCAAATAATCAGACTTAAAAATTCAACCCTTGTGCATTTTATGCAAATTAACCTTTATATAAGACTTGCATCTAAAGGAGAGCACATTAGAACTACATTGGTATCTGCTAAATCTTTTGTCCTGAATTTTAGAGGCACTGCCTGATTGTAGTAGCCCTATATTTAGCCCTATATTTTTATTTGCTATACCACTGATGGTTTTGTATGTAAATTTGTTTAGTGATTATTCAAAGTTACAACAGCACTGAAAAAAGTGACTGTTTTTGACTGTTATGATTGTTTTTCACACTTACAACCGCTGCAGCATCCCCATGATCATGTAATCAAAAGTCGGATGCTTGGGAACTGGGTCTTGTTTATGATAGTTGCAATGTTCCTGGGTCACGTAATCCCCTTTTGTGACCTTCTGACAAACAAAGAAAATGGGGGAAGCCTGCTTCACTTAACCATGTTACTAACTTAACAACTGCAGTGATTCGCTTAACAACTGTGGCAAGACAGGTCATAAAATGGGGCAAAACTCACTTAGCAATAGAAATTTTGGACTCGATTGTGGACGTAAGTCAGGGACTACCTGTACTTAAAAAAAAATAGATCAACTTTTTAAAGATTGATTCATTTCTCCATGGATAGAAGGGCCCAATTCTAGTGGTATGCCTGTTTCTCACCCAGGAAGCAGTTAAATTGTTTCTATCTGCTTTTTCTCCTTTTTTTATTCATCAATAAGGCATGCACATTGTTATTTATCAATAAGGCATGTCGGTTGTGGAGAAAAGAGCAGGTATAAACATCCCCCTGAAAGCAAGGAGGCAACAGCAAAAAGGCAGGAGGCAGAGCTAAAGATTGTAGGACTGGATGTTTTCAGGGAGAACTGATTTGAGTTCTCCAGCCTTACTTCTACAGATTCAGTGGTGCTGCTACAAAAGCAATTAGAATTTTTTTTATGTGTACCACAATTTAGTGAGAGAGCTTGATCCAATTCCTAAAAATACCAATTCTTTACAGCATGTTCACTGAATAACCCTAAAGATCACATTTAGGTCACATTTAATTTACAGTATTCTTTTTCAACATCCTGCCTGGACTAGAATTAGAATTCATCTTGGAAAAATCCAAACAAGGACACTTTATTAATTCTAGCTGTATACTAGAGAATGATTATCTGCTGTAGAATGATTGTAATGAAATAATTGTATGCATGTATGTTTCTTGAGTAACTTCACCTTGAGTACAGAGCTTCCTGCCTTTGGCAGTATCCTGGACTGGATTCAAGTTAAAGGTGTATATGAAGAAACTGTGTTGGCTATTTGCTCTCCAGGGAATACAAAAATCAAACCAAAAGAAATCTTTGAGCAATTTGTTTCAATACATGCAATAATATAGGTAATAATCATGTTGAGGTTGTTAGATAAATATCTTTTTCAATCAAAGTAAGTTTATAAGCTAAAAGTAACTAGGGCCTCTTGTCAATGCTTCAAGCACTTGATTACTTTTGATTGCAATTATACTTCCTAACTTGATTATATGTGTAAATATAAAGCCAACGTGAAAAACCCTTCTAGAACAGGATCTGGCTTCAGTTGGAGAAATCAACATTCACATCCTCATTCACTCAAAACTCACTGGCTAAATTTAGGCTGGTTGATCATCTACCTCTTAACAGATAATATAGTTAATATAATACTTACATTACACTTGTGTCGGAAGCACCTGCTTCTTAAAATAGTTTTGGATACATCAGCATCCCAACGAATATGTCTCCTTTGTCTTAGGAGTAACTAGTATTAGGTATACCAGAAACAATGAAAAGCAATAGTAATTTCTTGTACAAAGCTAATATGTAGAAACGCTCATTGACCACCTTGGTTATTACCATTCTTACTTTAAAGCTGACATGAGTATCATTAATTACACACACACACACACATAGTACTGTATATAAATCTGGAATGGTGAGTTTGCTACTCCCAGTCGCTGCTGGATTACAGCTTCAGCATGGCCGATGACCAGACGTAATGCTACCTGTAATCCAACATCCACAAGAGTACAGTCCTCCTTAGTTATGTCCCCTAAGTCCCACTGAACTTAGTGGAGCTTACTTCTGAGTTCCTTAATATACAATGACACTTCTTTTAGGCCTGATCTTTCTTTCACAACAGAACCAGATTCATTAGGCTACGCCCTGCCTCCATGTGTAAGGTTTACTATTTCACAGCTTCCCCCCCCTCCCCTGCTGACAGAGGGGCTGGGTCTTGCATGATGTGGGATCCTCACACATGCTGTTTGTTATTCTGCCCCTTTCTGAAAGTTTTTCTTTCGTCCTACAAAGAAGAGGCGGGGTGGGGAGGCCAAACAACTCTTTGAAGATACTTGACTTTCTATGATTAATTGCAACAAGGAGCCCACACAAGGGAGGGAGGTTATTTTTGATTTATTGACGTTTCTTTGTAAGAACAAATTTATAGCAGAGGGAAAGCAGCTTCTTAGAGGATATCAAATGGTTAAAAGGTTCCATGCACTCTTTGATGTCATGGCCCTGTGGAATGTGGGAAAGGATTGAAGGACAGGCGCTGTTTATTCATAAAATAAAGATCAGGTACCTGCTGTTGGCACAGATTTGGGGCTAGGCTCCTGTTTAAGAACTTAAGACAGCACTCAGGCCTGGAGGTGACAAGAGCCCTTGATGTGGCCAAGCCTTCCAAGCATACTCACCCTTTCCACACACCTCTAGAAGGCGGCACCTGTTTTTCCCATTAGAAAAGTAAAGACATTACCTGACTATGAATGGGAATCAGAAGGGCAGGGCGCAACTTCAGATAGCTACCATCTGCTCCAGGAATTGTGTTACAAGAAACTCCCAACAAACCCACAGTTATTTTAGGCAACACTGACAGCCACTAAGCACCCCAAAAGAGATAGAAAACAGAGCTGAGAAGGAAGGTAAGTTGTTGAAGTTGTCATTCCAGGGAGTCAGCACATTTTGTAGGAAATTCCATATTACAAGTCTATCAATCATTTTGCTTGTGAGTTCAGCTCAAGATCTTCTCAGTAACGGGAATACAGGTTTTTCATTCATCAGGTTTCTAGAAATCCAGAAGCTGTGGAAATTAAGCATTTTAACAAAAACAACAGATTTGCCCCAAATTAATTAACAAATCTGAGTTCCATTTGCCCAGTTACTACCAGTTAAACATCTCCCTGTAAAAGGAGATTAAGATCCCTTTGCCCATATCCTTATCCTATTAATTATGGAATCTGAGATGTTGTCATACCAGCTGTGGCAGGATTTTTTCCACGTGTTCCACTTCCACCCTAGTTACATCCTCAGTCCGAGCTTGCCGTGCTCCTCGTGCTGCTGCTTCTGCAAAAGACACAAATATGGCAAGCAAAAATAAGTAGATGAGACATTGGGAAAGATGGCAAAAATGGCAGGTAGAAAAGGCTTTTCTTAATAGAAAAGGGTACTTTATGTTTGTGATGCTTTTTCTTGTCACCATTATTATAAAAACAGAAAATTATTAGTAAGCAAGCATGTACTCTCTTTATATGTATACTTGACACATGACTAGACTTGACACATGACTAGATCATAAGAGGCAGAGGGATCCTAAGTAGTAACTCATGAATTAACATTTCTGGGAAAGTACTGATTTTTATCATCCTAAGTAGTAACTCATGAATTAACATTTCTGGGAAAGTTCCGATTTTTATCAGCATGCATACTTATTTAAGCAGTTAATATTAAGATTAGAAATTAATTCTGGGATCGGAATAAAAAAGAGATTTATGAGTGATATACTTGCTTCTGTTAAAAACAGCAAGGGATGAGTAAAAAGATTGGAACTTCAAATAGGACGTAGAATTGCACAAGAAAATGTTAAAAGATTTGTACAGGCCCCGTCCCACCCCTCTATGACTCAGTCCAGTTTAATTACTCACCTCGAACAAATACTTTAAGCATTTCAGCCATCAACAACACAGCATCACCACTGGCTGAAAGAGAAGGAAAGTTCCTGAGACCATGTCTAAGCATCACCTTTTCCCACACACATTCATGCACATGCAACTCCGGAACCCATACGCCATGACTATGTTTCAGTGATTTCTCATGTTCCAGGGCACGGTCTCACCACAGAAACATTTGGGAAGATGTCCAGCAGCAGTTGGCCTCTTTGCAGAGGCAGAAGGGAAAGCAATTACCTCGCGTTTTGTCATCTTTGAAGTGGAGCTGGAGCAGTTTGTTCACGGTCTCCTGCACAGAAAGGGACTCAGTCAAGAAGTGTTAATGGAGAAAAAGTGAATCTCTTTATCTTTCCATTTTAAAAAGCTACTCAATAAGTAAAGTAATATATTTTAGGTCAGCTTCTGTTGGCATAGGAATACATAAAAAAAACTGACCAAATATATTACCAGGTTTAGATCTTATTCTCTTGAGAGCAAGAGGGAAACAACTATTGAAGCCTTCATACGTGCACAATAAGAAGGCCCCATCATCCACCCTTCTTCTGGCTGCTTGGGCCAAACTCTAATTACTTAACGGTGTATCCTCCATCCATTTCTACCTGTTTACAATTACTTATTTCGATGAAGACTATACCTTGTTTTTTTATTCTTTACTTCTGGGTAGAAAACCAATAAAGTATGTTGTTAGGCGTTTTCCATTATTCCTATCAATAGAGGTGGTTTCTTTTGGGGGGGGGGTAAAGGCATACAAGAGAGGCTTCTTTTTTTCTCAGTAAATAGGAAAATGTTTACAGGAAAATAGAGCTAAATGTATTAAATGACGTTTAGCTGATTATAGTCAAGTATCACATAACCCAGTGGTGGCGAACCTATGGCACGGGTGCCAGAGGCGGCACTCAGAGCCCTCTCTGTGGGCACGCGCGCCATCACCCCAGTCCTAGGCCTTCAGCTGGGTTTTATAAAACCTTTTCACTTTAGGCCTCCGCCGCCATGTGCAAAAAAAAAAAAGGTTCAATCACTCGATTTCAACTTCTCGCGGGAAAAAAAAAGATCTTGCAAAGTTGGAATTGATTGATTGAACTTTTTAGTCCCACCCAGTCTGCCGTTACCACCGCAGCCACACCCACCCAATTGGCCACACCCACCCAATGGGCCACACCCACCCGGCACTCGACGATGCATAAGTGGGTTTTGGGTTGCAGTTTGGGCACTCAGTCTCTTAAAGGTTCGCCATCACTGACATAACCAATATCTTAATATGCACACCTTAAGGGAAAAATTCTTGTAGTTTAAAAGCAAAACAACCCTCCTTTATCTTTTTCTGTTCTTACTAGAACAAACAATGCAATTTCAAAAATAATGTGATATATTATTATTCTATAACCAACATTTACGTCTACTGTTATGCTAGTTAAAACTGGTTGCAACCCACTGGTTTGGCTGGGACAACTATTATTTTGTTTGTGATTTTCAAGAGCTATCTCCCATTAACGGAGCATTTGTCTCAACTTCAAAACTATTGGACTTTATGCACTTTGGACAGTGCAAAAACCTCTAAGTACTTAACACAGTAAATCTATAGATGCATCTACTAGTTAATGAATTCAATGGGCTTTCACTTGGATAAGGGGATATAAAAGTATATCTTCCCTGGGTTTACAAATTTCACAGCCATTCCTTTGTGTTAAAAACTCATACCATTTCTGAACTTTGAGCTCTGAACCAATAAATTATTGATTAATCTAGAAAGTAAGGTCACATGTATCAAACTTGTTTTAGGTTGGGGGGTTTTAAGTGATAAAATAATATCAAAGTCAGTGCATCAAAACTCAAGAAATTCTAGCAATTCTGCATTCTACATTACCTAAAAGTACATAGCAATATAGCAATTTTTGATAAAAGACACAAAATGTTCTAGAAAACAAAAGTGATGATGAAAATATGATTTCTTTGGAAACTTTATTAATTTGTATTTAATTAGACAAGCTGCATTTTTCTTCCAAAACTGAAGAGTGAAAGGTGAGCCAGAACACTACAGTTTAGTAATTGCAATTCTAGCAACTGAACGAACTGGTAAATAAATCCATGTATGATATATAGCAACCATTTTAAACAGAACTTGATACTGAAAGTTTACATGTGATGGACATGAATTACCCCACTAATTAAGTACTCTTGGTCAGTTTACTACTTAATCAAACCTCATCCCAGAAATTTTAGAAGATCAACACACTGATGGAAATAATTCCATGAATTGGTCTTCTGGGGAAGAAATGGCGAATTGAAGATGAATTGGGTGGAAGACCAGCTTTTTGTAATTCCTCTCCAGACAAGAAGAGGATTTCAGAGTGCCCACAAGTACTCCAGAGAGTTGCCCTCTGCAGGCCATTGGTGAGTTTAGAGCTCTGAGAGACGAGGGAATAACCATCTTGATCAAACCAGGATCAGCACCTTTGAAAGGACACTGAATTCATGTACTTTTTAAAATCACTTTTGAAATTTATTGCTGACAGTTTTTCAGCTGTTAGGAACCTTTGGAACAATACATTTTACAGCACTAAATGTGTTTCCTCCAATCCTTAGTGAAAGAAGTTATTAAGGACAAAAATTAAGTAATAAACAGTAAAAGTGATTAAAAGTTTGATTTTAAAAAGTTTCAAATGGCTATGGGTCCAGATAATTTTGAAATAACTTTTTGGAATTAATTATAAAGAACACTTCTCATGAGAAAATACAATTTTGAATTGTATTTTGAATTCTTTAAAAAATGAAAAAGACTATAAAAATTGGCATTAGAGGAAAATAGATGCTATGGAAGAGGTTTTACTTGACATGATTGAGACAAATTTGAAAGTGGATTTAAAAATGACAGGCTACAAGAATAACACGGAAAAAGAGGTTACACTGGATATACAAAAGATGTTGGGTGTTTTAATAATTAAAAGGATTATACAAATAACAAACTAACATGGATAATTTCTTATACTAGATTTACAAAAGAGGCATGTTAAAGAAAAATTTTGTGGGGAGGGCAAGTATTAAAAAGAAATCAAGTTCTGAGACATTGTTTGAAGAGATTAAAGATCAAGATTGTTAGAAGTAAAAGGAATGAATATAAAGTTAGTTTATTTGATCAAGGCTAAAATAGATATCCTTTCTCTGGTAACCCTAAATGGACATCTGCTGATATGACTGAAATGACAAGGTTTTATGAATGTGTTTACAGATAAGAGATAGGATATAGATTTTATAAAAATGGGAAAGAAGAGATCATTTGTTGTATTTTAAAAAGTGATAAGTTACTAAAATTGTTTATACTTGCTGTGAGAAAGGGGGAAATCATCTTTTATATTTATTTTGTTTTTCTTTACTATATTCTTACTTATTCTTTATTTTTTATATTTTTTTATATTCTGCATCTTCTATTTTTATTTTTTTAATCCGTTAGTTTTTATTGTTGTAAATTGTAATCTTTTGTCTTCCTATTCATGCAATTGTGTATCAAGTCAGACTATTGGTAAACCAAGTTCAGTATTATATATCCTGCCTAGCAAGTTTCTAAGATTTCAGATCTTTTGCAACTGTACTTGCCAACACTTTACTAAGTTGAGAAGTTGTGATTTGTCTCCTAAAACTTTGGACTTGGGCTTAGGCATACTTAATGTAAAATTGAGCTATAAAACTGGGCTAATTAAAAATGCATTCAATTAGGCTCTTGAAGTAATTTTTAAAAATACATCTTTTGTACAAAAGAAGCAGGCAATTTGTGTTTTACTGCAGGCTTAATAAGAAACAAAATAGGAAACAAATGAAGCTCTAGTGCTATCTGCTGTATCAGTCTAGAATTGCTGCAAAGATTTTCCTTAATTCAACACCTAACATTCACTTGAAGAATCATTAAATGATACATTTGTGTGTCTTTTAAAATGCATTTTGGGAAAATGATAGTTGTTAATATACAGCTTCAGAAGTTGAGTGAAAGGTATTATTCAGTACTGAGATAGCGTTTTACTCCAAAGCGAATTCAACTTCTATATACATTTCCTGGCCTCTTTTAGCAGTCTGTCCCCACCTTCATTACTTTACTATCCTGACCATACTGCCATTCTATTAGACCTTTCCTAAGCCATGATATTTTATCTTCACTACTTTTTAAGCAAAGTATTATTCTGAGGATGCATGACCCTGGACACTCTTTTTTAATCACATTTTAAATTTTTATTTTATGGACAATAGTCCAATTTCAATACTGTGATCATCTCTCTCCGTGAGTTCAACAGTATACTGTATCCCTCTTTTATTAAATCCCAAGTATTATTCAAAATTGAGTCTGGAGCTGTTTCTTTTCTAATCAAAGTTGTCACCCATTTTGAACATAACAATTTATATCTAATTGCATGTTCATAACCTTGACATGCTCTTATCCATGCCACAAAGATAGTTCCAAGGTACAACGCTCGGTATACAGTTTTGTACTCCTAGCCTAACGGCGTAACAACTAACAAAAGCGCCTTTGCCTTCGCGTTATAATGTAAAGCTAATGCAAATACATCATGATGAATAAGCAGTCCTAGATTATGTCATAATAATAGCAATATTAATAATAAACATTTATTAAACTTGTCCGTAGACGGTATTAGGGAGGCAAAACAAGAAATCACCTCCGGCGCCCCCACTCCAGGATACCAGAGACTCGATTTCATTTTATAGCCCAACTTAAATCTATTTCTAGCTTGTACTTTATAGACGCCGCCAGTCTCTGAATTGTCTTTTATCTCCTGGGCATTTCCCCCAAGAGCCCTAATTTTTGCTTTTCAGCCACGGGACCTTATTTCTTCTCCACCCACCAACTCGACGAATTCCTATTACACAGACTCCATTCCCAGACTGCCAATGGACTATCCCTGCCTCAGTTCAAGTTGCAGCCTCCGTCCTGCCGGACAGCCGGATCCCCGGGCCTTAAACTCTTCTACTTTTGCAGCAACACTTCTGGCGCTTTACTCGCCCCTGGGATAGCTGCTCTGTATGGTAAGCCTCCGGCCATTCCCACGTTACGTCTCCCGTTACATCCTGGTACGGTCAAAACTTCGAATTGCCACGCCTCTTTTCCTTTCTCACACATCTTAATCCTAACCCAGAACGTCCAAGCTGAACTCTTTTTTTGTTTGTTTTGTTTCCCCACTATTTTTCTCGGCCTGTTTCCCTAACCTTTTTGAAGCCTCCCGCGCATTCTTCCCTCGTCTCCATTTCATATTGCAAACCTGGTTAGATTCGGCGGTAAAACCGTCAGAACGGCGCATGGCATGTTGGGAAATGTAGTTCCTGGAGTCCCACCCTCAACCGTTTACTTCCGGAGAAGAACGGGGCCACCAGACTCTTTTAACAAGAGGCATTCTGGGACGTGTAGTTGATTTTCCTCCCCCCGCCTTTCAGTCTCTGTAGCTGCTGATCTGAAAAGAGGCGGGAGGCTTAAGTTAGAAGTTTCGTTTTAGGAAAGAAAACAAAAGCTGAGCTGGGTTCGGTGCCCGAAAGCATCGAGTCAGGCTCTAAGGATGGAGGAAATAGGGAAAGGAGGGGGAGCGATCAGAATATGAGAGTCTTGCTTACAGTAAGTCGTTCAGGAAGGCCATCCTTGCCAAACGTGTCCTGCTTAGTGAACGCATTTCTCAGCTTCTCATCGACGCTTGCTTAGCGGTTCCGCTTTCTTAGCCTTTTGTTCATCAGCCCTCATTTTCGGAAAAGTTGTGAGAATGGACTGCGGGTGGTCGTTGCCTCGATCCTATTGAATCATAGTCCTAAACTTTAGTTCTTTGCTTGTGGGACTTACATCCAAGAAAATAGGTGTATTCACATACAAGTGATGATTTAGAACCGAAATCTATGTCTGTAGAGGCATAATATTATATTGAACTCTGTAGGACCTACTAATAGATATAGGACTCTTTGCAACTCAACTCCGCTGAATTTAGTACTGTAATTTAGCTAAAAAAAGTGGCTTGGGGTTCTGGATTTTTTCCTCCCTAAAGGTAATTCTGTTAGGACTTGAGTAAAGTAAAGCTGCTTAGGATCTCCGTTTAAATCTAAAATAATTTAGAAGTGCCTTTCAAGTGGTTCCAAGCCAACAAGTTAAGTTTAGTTGTTGATATTTCCTTTTTCTCCCCCCCCCCAATCATTCTTACAGTTCAATTTTTAATTTTTCCTCTTGTATTTAAAGAGAGATGAACATGTTTAGAGATTTACTGTAGAAAGTTCACTAAAAACTTTTAGAAAGGATTAAAAATAAATTATTGCTGGGATGTTTTCGAATAAAATGTAGGAGGACTAGTGAGTTGTATGCATTAAGTATTTTCAAGCATTTTTAATTCATATTTTAAAAGATTACATTGTATTAATGTTATATCATGTGAAACAAAGTATTTCTAGAAAAGAGTCCACAGACTTCAAAACTGACAATAAGTGATTTAAGGACCATTTCAATTTGAGGTGGGTGAGATACTCTGAAATTGTTTCAGTGTTTGGGCTGTGAGAGTAGATTCAGTTTCTGAGTGACAAACACATATGTGTCAGTTCATTTACTTTGAACAAATTTAAAATATATGATTATTACTGCCTGGAATACAGAAACATAAAGTGCCTAGTTGTAATTATACATAGTATGCTACATTACCTTCTCATAGACCACAACACTATAATGGCAACTGGATTCTAAAACAAATGTCTGGGGAGAGAGGTATCAACTTGGCGCCTTTGTGCAAAACTTTGGCTCCATCCCTACATTTTAAATTAAATTAAAACATTAACTTGTTGACACACAAAGAATAGACAAACTTGCCAGATGTCGTAAGTTTTGCAGAATGTGCCATCCAGATTTTAACAGTAAAACCCACACACTGAGTTTCAAGGAATCCTGTACAAAACATACACACACACACACACACACACACACACACAGGGCTGCACACATGTTTATGGTAATGAGTGGTCTCTTAACTCCACCCAAAAATACAACTTCATGGAATGCAATTGGTATATTTTATCTAAAAAGACAGTTGTGCCATAGAACATGCACTAAATGTATTATTTGTTTAGTTGGATCATTTTTATTTTTCTGCCAAAACAGGATCTTAGCATATGTTTTAACTGATATCTTTGCTCTTGATCTTTTTATTGAAATATACTCCCTACAGTATGAATCATACAGTAAATCTACTGTTTCTCCGTAGAGAAAGAAATAATTAAAATGCCTCTGAACTACAGTTCCCAGCATGCCCTGTTTCCCAGGTAGTAAGATTTAGAAAAGACATTTAACTACAATTCCCAACATGCTCCAGTCTCCTTAGTTACAAAAGTAGGCATTGGCTGTTGAAGGGTGAGGCTTTAGTTCTAGCAACCTTCAGCAAGCTTTTGAAACCGGTTTGTTTGTCTCAAGGCTTCTAGTAACAGAGGTACTGGCTGGCTTCAGCATTTGGAGATAGAGGTTCAAATCAGATCACTAAGCAATATGTGCTCTGGCAATAACCTGCGGTTGTTGTTGTCCACCAGGCTACCAGCTGCTGCCTTTTGATCTTGCCATCGGTCTTAACCCCTTATCTACATGGGGGAAATGAGTGATGCTGATGCCTGCCACAGAGATGGATGCCTTCCGACCGTCTTATACTAGGCTGTGCAAAGAGAGTGGTGCTGAGCCTCAAGAGAGTATCCTGCCACACTTGGAGGAAGCCACAGGAAGAAACCGTTTGGATTTAGCCACACAAAGCCTTTCTGTAGATAGTTGCGGAGTCCTTGGCAAGCTCTTGCAGGATGACCTCCAGTTCACTGAGATCATACTGAATGATTGCATGCTGAGTGAAGAAGGTGGGACCTCCTCTGTCCATAAGGCAATTCTTGATTTCTCTCCTGTCCTGAAAATTTATTGGAGTTCATGGCACCTTCACTTCCATTGCGTTGCTTGCTGTTAACTTCACTTTGTAATCAGACACTGTGCTAACAATTTGCCTAGACGGGTCATCTCTAAAGTGGAAATTAGTCATTAAATTAGGACAAGGACATGTGGTAATATATACCTTCCCAAGTACAGGAGGAGAGGGAAATGCCAAGAGTCTTCAAGAGTATGTTCTCATGATCAGCCAAACTAAATCTATATATTGTTTAATAATATGTCAGTGGGTTCACATGTCATATCAGGCATGAATTCACCCACTGTGGTTTACTCAATAAATCATAGTTAAACAAAACAAGATTCAGTACAATGTGTGAATGTGGGTTTTTTTTTAATTGGGAAACTTGCTAACATTTTCAGATATGAGTCTTTTTCCTTGTAGGGGCTAAGCTGCTATTACATGGACTTTGTTCCAATACAGTTGTGAAGTTCTTAAATCTGAAGGTGAGTCTTAGGGTAGCAAAATGTCTAGGATGCTTTTGCTTTGGGGAATAATAACAGGGTGGACTTAAAATAGTCAGTGGAAAAGCTTTCTGAGGCAAATCATATAGCTGGAGTCTATGGTGTGTGTGCAACCTTAAGAAACCTGTTGGTTTTAGAATAGCAGTTGAAGATAAGTATCTAATCTTTGAATAATTAAATAACAATGTAAAATGCACAAATAGAATAAGAGGTAAAAGAAGAAAGAACTTCTGGTGAATTGTTTTTCAGCTCTTCTGTTTTTAAGCATATTTATATTTCCCAATCCTTACTACATAATTTGATATTGGAGAATATAATAGCATTATTAAATTTGTTATTAATTGACTATTATCACACACATAAGTGTATGGATGTACATATGCATACATATTTGTGACTCAGATTTTCATCAGTTTTCACCATAGTTTCTTTCCAAATCAATACTGGGAAGTTATTGATAAAATTTCCATGCTCCCTTTCTATTTATACACAAAATGATGTACAATGGTAGAATCGTATAGATAATGTGGAACCATTAAATGTAAAACATGGAAATGGACATAAATTTATGAATTCTGTGGTGAGAAGTACAAACTATGCAAGTGAGCATGAATTAACAAGTTGTGTGAAGAGGAGAAAATCAAGTGTGTTGAATTTTCAGAGTCTTGGTTCTGTTTAATGTCTGGATGTATCCATATTTTGAGAAATGAAGAGACTAACTAGGTTTGGTTTCTTTTAGGGAAACAACCTGCGAGCTGTTGGGGCTGAGGCTCTGGGAAAGCTCCTCAGGCAAAACAAGACTATCCAGAGGTGAGCAATCACAGGGATATGGAGGGTCTCTCAAGCTGTGGACAAACAATTGGTTCAGATTGTCAGAGGAGGATTATTATATTTGCATTATGTCTGCTTGGGAGAGGATTCGGAGTTCCCTTTTCAACTATAACCTATGTCTTCTATGCATCAGCCTCTATTATCGTAATTGTCTCCTTCTTCCCAAGGCTCACTTTGGAGTGGAACAATCTAGGTGTATGGGAAGAAAGCTTCACTATCTTCTGCGAGGGGCTTGGTGCAAACCACCATCTCCAGATGTTGGACCTGCGCAATAATCAAATCAACCATCAGGGAGCAGGAGAACTGGCCATGGCACTGAAAGCCAATTCTAGTCTACAAGAACTCGGTAACACTGGCCTTTTTAAAAACAGAGGGTGACTCCCATCCCATCCCTTTTGACAACCTAGACCAGGGGTGTCAAACTGCCGGCCCACGGGCCGGATGCTTCATGGCGAAACCGTGCCCACCCCATTGCCGGCAATGGAAAAAAAGTCGCGATACTTTGCGACACGTCACGTGACGTGGCAAGTTTGACACCCCTGATCTATTCTAGACCATTTTACTGGGAAGTAAAGACTGCTAATTGTTTTTTATGCTTGGTTTATTAAGAATTTTGATTATAAGAGTTAAAACTGATGCAAATTAAACTTAAAAGAAAGAAAAAAAATGTAAAAAGTATGGGATACCTCTTCATCCCATATCCCATCTCTTATCTATAAACAAATCCATAAAACATATTTTTAGTCCTGGTGTCAGTAGAAAGTCCATAAAAGATTGCCAAAAGTAATAACGTATCTTGTTATAACCTTGATCAAATAAACCAGCTTTATATTCCTTCCTTTTACTTCTAACAGTTTAGTTCATTCGGATATTGTCATAGGATTTGATTTCTGTTCATTTCTTCTTTGTCTCATTCTGCAAGGTTTTAACAAGCCACTTTTGTTAATCCAGTAGGGAAAAAAAAGTTTTTCTTGGTTTATATTTCCTTTTTAAATTCATCCAATTTATTTTATAGATCCAGTGAAACATCCTTTTCTTAGTCTTTCTCTTGGCCCGTCAGTTGTAAATCCAATTTCCTCTCTTCTTATCAGATAAAATTTGCTCTACATCTATCATTTATTCAATAACATCTTTTGGACATAGTCCACCAATAGAAGCAGACATCATTACTGACATTGCTGATATTGTGGCTACTGTTTTCTGATTTCATTCTTCAAAAGTCTCCTTCAGGGTTTTAAAGTTCGAGGTCTAAAAAAAAAAAAACCTTTAAAAGTTTCCACCATAATTGCAAGCAAAATGGTTAATCCCATTGTCTTATAACTGGACAAAACTGCTGTCCTGCAATCTCCTTACAAGGAGCAGCTCTAGAACACGTCTGGACAATCTCCTATCCTATCCTTATCTAGAGAGATAACAAGGAACCAGTCTGCTCACTGGTTCCTTGGTTTTTGCCACAGATATCTGCTCTACTTTCACAGAGCCATCTTCAGTTCTCCATACCTCCACTGGAAGTCTGGAAATAATTCCTGCTAATTTGAAAATTGCATGAATTACGTGTAAGCTAGGTGTAGCTTTTTGCAGAATTAGGGCTGATGTTTAGACAATCAATGAAGTATCTCAGCTGGCAGAGATATTGTAGTGCAGTACCTCAATTCAAAAGTAGATACTTTTGCACATAGTCTTCCAAGTAAGGGGGGGGGGAACAGAAATGTCCAACTGTGGGCACAACTTGAGAGGCCTGTTCTGTACAATTTGGTACAGAACTATCAAAAGTTAACCCATGCTGGTGGACTTTCTTCTGCCTTCCTAAGCAATGTAATAAATTCCTCAGCACCCTTTGAGAAATACTGTTTAGCAGTCATTCTGGTAAAAGTCGGCTGGTTTCAACCACTGGTGTGCCAATTTGGGAATGCAAGACCTTGTATGAATGTTTGCTTCTTGCTTAGATCTGCGGTGGAATAATATTGGACTCTTGGGGGGCCGGGCACTTCTGAACTGTCTTCATAGCAACCGGACAGTACGGCAGCTTGAATTAGCTGGGAACAATGTACCAAGTGATATCCTGAAGGCTGTGGGTAAGCAATTCTGCCAGCTTTCTATTTGATAAAAAATAATTAGATTCAACTCCAGCTACAGATGGTTCTACTGTGTGACTCCTGCCTTTATGGCTGTAGGGCTAAGGAATCATCATACAGTGGGAAAACCTAGACTTTTTCAGAATTTTCAGAGACATTTCTAACTTTGGATTTAGAGAGCTACTCTGGAAGTGGGCAGGGAGTGGACAACAGCAGTCTAAAGACATTGCTGTTACATCCAGCGTGTGGGCTTTAAAAAATATTGTAATGATAAATTACATATTCTAAGAATGAGTACGTATTGGATGAGTGAATACAGGCATATAATCTTCGGAGCTTTGGGGGGGTACATTATAAAGGAAATTGATTGGTTTGACAGAGTGGGTGGGTTCCAGAGTGATAACTCATTAATCATTGTTAAGAAAAAAAATGCTGCTCTAGGTAGAACTTTTGTCAAATCCAGGTGGTGATTTTTTCCCCCTGCAGGATCATAAGTAACAACATCTGAATACACCTACAAACCTGTTGAATTAGGGAACAGTTAACTTTGTTTCATGTTTCTTTATGGTTCAGATCAAGCGATGGAACATAACCAAGAGCGTCAGAATATTCTCTCCAAAAATCGTAACATGACAAAAATTCTCAGCAAAGAGGTGATGTGCTTGAAAGAAGAGAAAGCTAAACAGGTTAGTTGATCAAAAGTTATTAACAGTTGTGGCAGGTGATGGAGCTTGAATGTATAGTTTGCTCCACTATGAAAACTAAGTTACTTTAGTGCAGGCATGTCAAACTGCCGGCAATGGGGAAAAAGTCCCGATACATCGCACAACGTCACATGACGTCACAAGTTTGACATGCCTGCTTTAGTGGCTGAAATCACCCAAAGCCTTGGATTTGTTTTGCCATGGTTTATTGAACAAGGAACAGTTGACAGGGATCACAATCATCAACCCAAATCAAACAAACAACATTATAATTTAGTGCAGTGTGAGCCCAGACATTATCTCTCAATTTAGCCTTCTTTATATTGTGAGATTAAAAGGGGATAAAACTATTTAGAGCGCCCTGATCTTCCTAGAAGAAGAAGAAAAGAGTAGTTTCTTCCCCTCTGGAACCTAACTTTGGAAACTTTCAGCCTAAATTTATTTTTCACTCAATAAGGTGACTAGCTACTTATAAGCAGAGTAGGTGTGGCTACCAAATGTTTGTACTTTGAAAGGATGCTGTTAATGTTAAATCTGTTTTACAGTTCCTGGATCTAATGGACACCATTGACAAGCAGAGGGAGGAAATAAACCAGAGCAACAGGTAAGCATATTGAGCCAACATGTAGAGCTGAGTACTGTATTGTTGTCAAATCTTTTCCTGCTGGATGTCTTCCATCAGCAATTTTGTTTAGATGTTAAAAAGGAGTGGAGAGAGGAGAGAACCTCGAGGCACTCCACGAAGTAGACTTCTCTGAGCAGGTCTCTCCTGTTACCTCTATCAAATGGAATCAATCCAGTGGTGGGATTCAAATACCTGAACAACCGGTTCTATTATGTGATGCAGGCCTGGGCCTCCGATGCCTAGAACAGACTTCCGGAAGTGGCATCATGCACTTCCGGTGGGCCGTTCTAGGCCTGGGAGGCCTCCTCCAGGCCTCCGAGGCCTAGACTGGACTTCCGGAAGTGGTATCCATGCACTTCCGGTGGGCCATTCTAGGCCTGGGAGGCCTCCGAGGCCTAGACTGGACTTCCAGAAGCCAGCCGGTTCTCTGAATTCAGGTAAATTTAGCTACCGGTTCTCCTGAACCGGTGCGAAACGGCTGAATCCCACCACTGAATCAATCTCTCAGGAAAGAGGAGACTTACTGCAAAACAATGCCCCTCCACTCCAATCCAGTAGTAATAGTCCACAAGGACACCATGGTCAATGGAATCAAAAGCCGCTGAGAAGTCAGAGAAGACCAGGTTTGTTGATCCCGGTGTTTGATTCCGCAGCCTGCTATTCTGAGAATTGAAATCCACACATCTTTAAGTTCCAAGGTTGAGAAACATTGAGTTGAAGGATTTAGCCCTTCTTTCCCTCCTTGGGATACAGACAAGAGATAAAATCAACCTTAAAGATATATCCATTTTTATAGGAATAACAATTTTTTGATGTTTTCATCTGAACTTCCGCTTAAAAAATGTCAGCCATCTCTGTTAACACTGGGGAGATGCTAAAGCCCCCTGTTCCAGCCATGATTCCTGCTCTTCTTCTTTTTTTTTTTATGGACAGAAGTTCATATTTTTCCAGCCAAGGTAGGAGCTGGAGAGTAATCAATTTTGTATATACAACAGAGGGCATCTCTTCATTGTGAAGATGTGAATTGGGAATGCCTGAGTTGTTAGATTGGCAGATTATAAATGTCTTGGTCTGTGACCTACACACTCACAACTTCCCCAGATCACATTTATTTAGAATGTTGCATAATCTTCCCAATTTATCCCTGAATCTCTAATTATCATTATTTTTGGAGCATTATATGCAATCCTTAACACCTTATGAATTTCTACTTTCATACACATCCATAACAACTTGTATGGGACCAGTTCATATTTGGGGAAATTTAATTCCTTTTCTTCATAATTAAATCTGCCCTTTGACTTCCATACATATATATAGACATAGACATCAATAGAAGATAGTATTTGTAGCTCAAGGTTGACCTCTGGTTCTTAATGTTTTCTGAATTTGGTTGTTTTCTTTCAAGAAAACAACTAAGCTCAGAGATCACCAAGAACCCCATAGTATAGTCATCAATTTTACTCCATAAGATCAGACCACGTTTATTCAAATCTTTCCCCTTTGTCTTAATATAACCAGTATATAACTTTTTCCCCATTTTATTGCATTGATTAATTCTTCTCTTTTCTACTTGTTCTTCTTATAGTCTAATTCAAAATCTTCCACAAGGTCTGATGTTTCAAGAGGAGCACATAAATATTGACCTCATGATGGCTTTGCTTAATTGAGACTTTGACACAGCAAGTTTTAGGAAAAGGAGACAATATAAACTAGTTCACCAGCCTTAATTTCACCTGTTCCACATTGACTTGCCCCCCAGTAACTTTTGTTTCATTTTTCTCATATTTGAGGCAGTATTTTACAAAAACCACCAAGGCCATTTCCCCCCAAGTATGCTGATATTATTCTATGCAGCCATTTGGAGACAGTATATTCCATCAATTAGGGAACATAATTTTAATATCCTCCTTCCCATTTCTATATACTTTGGGCCTTTCCAACTTCCGTCTAACCATAGCATACGTATGCCATGATCACTTTGGTTATAGCCTCGTGACCTTGTCTTCATCTCATCTTCAATCTAGACTTGAGGACAGGCATCCATAGAAATCTTGATAATGCAATAGAATTTCTCTCCTAAGCAAGCAAGCAAAAAGCTGTGGGAACTTTACTGTGGGTGCCGTCTGGTCTCCTTCAGCAACCATCCTGTCAGTGATGCTATCACACATCCCTAAGTACCTTTTTGCCATTTCTGGGTGGGGCAGATGTGCCTTCTTCCCTCTAGTCCTTAGGCACCATCTTCCAAGATTCTTCTGCTTTGGCAAGCGGAAAAGTTTGGGTCTTTTAAAACAGGCTCTTCCAATTTACTCCAGTTCTGAGGCATGGCAAATGACCTGAATAACAAGCTGATTAGTGGGGAAAGAGCCCTCAGAAGGGAAGCTGGTGAAGAAGAGGGGTTTTCTCTCTGCCCCTTCACCACACAACCACCCTTCCCCTCTTAGCTATTCTTTGGCCTGCTATTATGCACAGAATAACAGTGCTGTTCTTCGATTAAAAAACAACAGAGTCCCAGTGTGAGGGAGATGGCGGTTTTAAAAAATTTAGTAAATGAAATAAACAAACAAAACCTGAATAAGAGCTGCCAGGTGGATTGCCTGAGGTGCTTCTCTTGTTGTATCACTCAACACCCTTGCATACCTAGCAGCTGTTGAGTCAGATTATTTTTAAAACAAGAGTTTACTGGAGCACCAGTCCAGTGGTGACTGAGACCTAGGCAGGGAAACAGGAGTGTTGCTGCACTGCACAACCCCTCTCAGTGAGACTCCCTGAAAGAATTTGAAAAATCACTAAACCTGATTTTAAAATAGTGAGTGACAGGCAGGGTCAAGGTGCAGTGGGAGAGATCCCTCCTGCATATCCCTGCATCCTCCCTTCTCCACATTACACATATTTTAGGCCAGGGGTGTCCAACCTTGGCAGCTTTAAGACTTGTGAACTTCAATTACAGAATTCCCTAGCCAGCCATGCTGGCTGGGGAATTCTGGGAGTTGAAGTTTACAAGTTGACAAGGTTATCTTGGCATCCATGTCGACTTAGGCTAAATCGGAATGAATTTTGACAAATGATTAAACCTACCAGTAGACATCTCCCTAACCTTGTCTCTTCTCCAGCCCCTCTTAGATTCAAAAGAATCATTGGCAAATGTTTTTCTCTCAGCTGGTGACATTTGATTAGGGAAAGAAACAAGCCCATATATAGTAAATAAGGATGCCATTGTTTGGCATCTACCTGATGGAGACCAATCATCTATACACCAGGATGGTGTTCTGCCAGCTCAGGATGAGGGGAGAGTACTCTATATAAACCCAAAGGAACAGTTTTAACCATTACCTGGCTCTTATGTTGCCACAAGGGCTCCTCTCTTGTCAGTTTTCAGCAAAGATTCTACACAATGAATGTTCCCTTATACATGGATATCCCCTCTGCTCTCCTTACAGGGTATCAGCAGCACGAGTCGGGCGTCTGCAAGAAGCTCTGAATGAGCGCTATTCGATGATGAATTCCCTAAAAGCAAAGTATGGAGAACAGCTTGGCAATGTTGGAGAAACTAGGCTAATGTTGTTGATGACAGCCCCAACTCAGATTTGATTCCCAATCGGAATGGTCCAGCTGGCATTCCACTTCATGATTCAAATGAATGGAAAATTGTGGAACTAGAGGAGGGAACAGCAATAAGTCAGGGAGGACAAAATTTAGTAATTGTTTAAGGGAGAAGTAGAATTATTCACCTTCCTAAATACAAATGTAAAATAATATACATATGAGGGGGAGCATGGAGAAATGGGGAATGTACCTATCATTGTAAAAATGTGTGACAGAATTTAAGAAGATGATAAAAAAAAAGTCAGGCTCCTGTTGTTCTGCATACTGGAGACAGTTTTTCAAATAACAAATTTGACTCATAGTATATTTGTTGGAAAATGTGGCCGGCAACGCAAGAATTCATTCAATGCTGTGTGGAGCAGATATTAACCAATGTACGTACCTACAGGTAGTCCTTATATAATTATTCATTTAGCAACCATTCAAATTTACAAGGTGCTGAATGAAGAGACTTATGACCTGTGTCCATAGTTACAGCCATTGCAGTGCCCCGTCATCCGATTACAATCTGGATGCTTTGGCAACTATTGCACACTTACAACCGTCCCACAATCATGTATTCACTATTTGCTGTCTTCCCTGCCAGCTTCCCCAGTAAGTCAGTGTGGGAGCTGGTAGGGAAGATCTCAAGCCACTGCTGCCTGACAAGATGACTCCCTCTGGTTTCTGTGGGCTGGCTGCAAACACCTTATGCTGAAAACACTTGGCCAAAACCCTGCTTAGATTTGGGGACAGATGCAGCATGAGTCCTTTTGTGTCTGGGGGCTTGCTGCAAATGCCCCATGGCGCAAATGGTCTGTGCCCAAATCCTGCTTAGGTTTGGGATGGACTTTTTTCGGCCAGCCTCTTTGAGAGCAGAAAGGCTGTCCTTCTTGGTATTTTAGCCCCATGTGAGACTGAGTCCCTTTTGCAGGCAGCTCTTTTCCTCCATCCACTAAACAAACCAGGAGATCACTTAACAACTGCAATCAGGAGTCCCAGGATTGCAGTCATTGAGAGAAGTGGTCACATGACATCTTGTTTAATGACTGTCTCAATTAATGACCAAAGTTTTCGGTCTCTGGTATATGTATTAAGGAAAGCCGTCAAGGAGTGCAAATTCTAGATCTGCTTTGGTCAACCTGATCCAGAGGTTGAGGTTTATGGGTAGATTTGGCACTAGATACAAACTTAAGAACTGCTTAGCTCCTTTACCATCTAGTTATTCTGAAACAAGTCTTGTTTTGCAGGGCAGGTGCTTTTATTGCTGGGCAGCTAGCTCAGAAAAACTCAAGGCAGCCTTGAAAGTAGCTTTTACTTGAAACTTGCTGCTTTGCAGACTCCAGATGACAGAGGCAGCTTTGGCACTGTCAGAGCAGAAGGTGTGCAGCCTGGGAGAAATTTTGAGCACAGCAACGGAGGAGCAAGCAAAACTGGTGGAGAACCACGCCAAGGAGTTTCAACAACACAAGAAGGTAGACATCTGGGATGATCTGAGGAGTCAGGGAGTGTATATAATCAAGCAAGGTATCTGGCACCATCTGAAACAGATGTCTTTGCTTGAAACAAGCCCAATGTTCGTGGGGAAAGGGTGTGAAGCTGCTCCGAGGTTTGGATCAAACCAGGAAGGACACTGGAAAAAGGAAGAAGGGCTGACTGATGCATCTCTGCTTTTGCAGAATTCTTCTGATCGTGAGGCAAAGCTTCTGCAGGAACTTTTCACAGCCAATGAGAAAAATATCCAGCTCAAAAATGAGGTAAAAAATGTTTGAATAGCATTACGGCAGGGTTTCTTAACCTTGACAAACTTGTAGATGTATGGACTTCATCTCCAGAATTCTCCAGCCACCATGGGAGTTGAAGTCAACACAACTTCAAATTTCCAAGGTTGAGACACACTGCATTAAGAGTTATTTAACTAAGATTCTCTCAGCTTAGCTTTTGGCTCCTGGATGCAGCCTTGGGCAATAGCAGCTTTGGGCATTGCTTCAGTGATTTACAGGTTGTGGGTTACGAGCCATAAATGTATAAATGCAGTCAAGCCAACACAATGGAACAGTTTGCCCAGGCAGCCTGCTGATCAGGCTGACAGCACCTATTCCATAGACCTATTCAATCAGTTGCTAGGTGGGCCACCAGGAAGCCCTTCAGACAGAAGGCTGCCAAGGATTTCTTGTTGCTTGTGAACTACAGGTTGCCTGTTTGTGCTTGACACTCTTTCCCAGCAACCTATTGTAGAGATGGGGGCTTGTCTGTCTCTCTACTATGAGTGGATTTCCTTCTAGGTGGATGAGCTGGAAAGAAGATGCAAAATCCAGCAAGAGCAACTGTTCCAGGTGAAGGAGGAGCTGACCCACACAACAGCAGAAATGAAACTGAGAGTTGTACAGGCTGAAGGTGAGCGTAATTCATAAGTCTTCAGCTACCGAGTGAAAGAAGAGCTTTGTTGGAGTCCTTCAGAAAGGGAAGAAAGATGAGAGGAGTTGGGGACCTCACTACATTTGTTTTTCCATAGAGCGTTTGGAAAATGAAAAGAAGCGATTCAAGCAGGTCCTGAATGATACAGAATCCCTTCGTCTGAAAGAGGTGAGGGGGCTGTGGGAATTTTAGCATTCCTCCAGGGACAGGGGGTGTGTCTGAAGTAGTTTTGACTCAAATGTGCTTTCTGACCTGAAAATAAATTCTACCCTTGTTTATAAGATAGGATGCAATCATGGCTTGCCTACAAGAGTCTTGAGCTCTTCCATCCTGGCCATATGAATAAAGGAAGACCTTTGGGACTGTTGTAAGACTTGGTCAGAATGTCAGGAAATTGTTTCTTTTCAAGGGTTTCTCCATTACAGAGCCCCCACTCCCCCAGCTCCACAGAAGTAATTGCACACTTTCACTATTGCCTCACATCTACCATCCAAGAGTCTTGAGACCAGGGAAGGCAATTATGTTTCCCCTTTGATGGATTTCTTTTTTAGTTCAGGGTTTTGGGAATCAGACTATCCTAAATAACTCTTGTCTTCCTTCCTTTAGAATAGGATCCTCCTTACCCTTCAAAATTCAGGGCTCTGTTTTTTCATTACATATCTGAGGAGGATGGGCGGTTAAGAACTATGATATAGATAAGACAGGCAGGCAGACAGAAGATGTCAGTCCCTTTCTGTGGGTTCACATTACAGTTTTATGTTTGGATTCTTTGCTAAGGAGTTGGAAAATGTGCCCCAAGCTTTCTTGAATAAAGAAATTTTGTTTGCTCCAATATTCCTCGTGTGTCTCCCATTTACCGAAGAGAAAGGCTGGTGTCAGTCGTTATTTATGTGCTGCTAGAGATCCTCTGAACAATGGTGTTTGACATGCAGGTGGGACAGATAACTCAGCATATGGAGACAGGTGAACATGCTCTGCAGGAGCGCATCCAAAGGCTGGAGGCCATCCGCATTGGGCTCGAGGAGGTGAGTGGAATGGCTTCCCAATATTGTTGACTTTTTCCTGAAAACCAACTGAGTCTTGTCCTCAGTGGCTTTGGATTTTCTCTTAAGAATGTGTATCCAGATTCAGACCACAGCAGGTTTCTTGATGTGCTTTTACGATCAGAAATTGCAGTGCATTGTTCTTCTGCCTTGTCACTAGGAACTGAGCCAAGTGAAAGCTGCTGCCCTCATTGAACGAGGCAAAATTGAGGAAGAAGTCATCAGAGCCAAAAACCAAACCAGGTTGGAAGAGGTAAGGTTGACAGGACAGCTCAAAAGCAGCATTGCTACATAATTTTATCTGTTAATTCCCTATTCATGCCAATGATACATCAGAAAGTAAAATGAAGTAGAGACAGAGACACAGGACCACCCGAGACTGGTATTTTCTTATAACTGGCATGCTAAGATTTTCTACAGTTGGAACATTGGATGAATGTCCATTTGGGGAGAATTTAACATTAAGTTTTCAGGTGCATCAAGCAAAGGTTTTCACTGTAACTTGGCCCAGAACTGATGACTTTGTTTATTCTATCTCACATCAGGATTATTATTAGGTAAAACAGAATTAAGAAAATGAACTGTGTTTTAAGTCTTCCTTATAAATGTTGCAGGTGGCAAGGAACATTTTAAAAGGGAAACATCCATTCTTTTCTAATATCCTCAGTGTTTTTCAACCTTAGCAACTTTAAAATGTGTTGACTTCAACTCCCAGGATTCCCCGGCCAGCATTCACCAGTTGAACTCCATTGTTCTAAAAGTTGACAAGATTGAGGAAAAACTAGTCTAGACCAACCTGGGAATTCTGATTACATCTCAGTATAATTGGAGGTACCCAAGCTGAGGGATAGTTGATGATGCTTTCTAATTTAGAGAGGCTTTTTTGAAAAAAAAAAATCAACATGTTCAGGTAACAGATTAAAACTCATAATGGAAATAAAATCAAATCTTATTAATAAGATGTGTCCAATTCTTACATATCAGTAATAGATTGAAAAAAGATGATTCCTTTCTCTCTCTCTCTCTCTCTTTTTTTTTTTTTGTGGGCAATTAATAGCAACAGCGCCTGGAGCAGACGGAGGAGAAGCTGAGGCTGATGATGCAATCCCGTGACGAGGCACAGAATTACTGCTTGCAGCAGAAGCAAGCAGTGGCAGAAGCACACGCTAAGGAAGGCCAGTTGAGTCTGCAGGTGGAAGGACTCAAGAGGCGACTGGAAGAGCATCAGCAGGTGAGCGAGTTGAAAAAGTCCCACAGGAAGAAGCCTGATATCAGCATTCAACAGTAGTGTAAGGACCTGCCTCAATCCCTCTTCCCAAGAAAGCAGAACTCCTGGAACAGCTTCATTCCAAAAGGAACTTTTATTAGGAGAAGTTGACAGCAGGCATAGAAGGCAGGATCTGAGAGTTTCCCACGCGAATCAATAGGTTAAAAGAGCAACTGGCAAACCCCACCCCAATAGTCCATCCGGCCAGTTCAAATAGCCCAATCGCCAGGTGTGAATCCGCTGTGGGAACGGGGTTGATAAGGTGCCATTCCCAAGGCTGTTAGGCTGTTCGGTCTCCGTGCCTCTTCTTCCGCAGCTAGAGATAAAGCAGAGGGCCGGAGGCACATTCCATTCTCACCCCAGACCGGCATCAAAGGAAATAGATCAAAGAGCAGGCAGATAGAGGAAAGCAGAGAGGATACATTGTAGTGCCCATAGCTCCCCCTTCCCCCCAGGATTATGGCAGAACCCGCAAGAATAAAGAAATTACCCCCCTCCCAACAACCAGGTTCTGACAAGTAGGCTACACGTCCTTGTGTACATACCTGGGAATAGAGATAGTCCTTGACTTACGACCGGTCACCTAGCCATTGTTTGAACTTCCAACGGACTTACCTGGAGGGTACTTATCACCCAGATTTGAAGTTCCAATGGTCAGGTCTCTCCTCCCCCCCGTACAGTCATCAGACTGCACTTTGGGCACATGGCAACCAGACCGCATTTACAGCTGTTTGCAGCATCCTGGTGTCATGTGATAGTTTTGCCCAAAACTGTTTTTGGCAAAACTGTGCCCATAGTGAGTGATTGGTTTACTTAAAGGTTGTGATGATTCACTTAACAGCTGCTGCAAAAAATGATCATAAGGTCAGTTATGTGACCGACCCATGTTACGACCATCATGAATTATGACCATGATGGGCAGACTCCATTATGGTTGTAGCTCAAGGACTATCTGCAGGCTCTTCTGAATAAACACAGGGCATGGTTCAAAAAAAACCAAAACAGTCAAAGTTCAGATGCTCCTAGTTTATGGATTCCACACTGCTAAGCTAGGGATGGTAGACTGTTTTATAAAACATGTGGGACAAGTAAATTGTCTGGTTAACAAAGATCATCTTTCGGGTAGTTTTTTTTTGCCTCCAGGAAAGTTCTCCTGTATAATACCTGGTTTGTTGCAGGTTGTAAACAATGGTTTATGACTTAAGTGTATTGTGAAGTCAATCACTTGTGACTGACAGCACAAACCAGAGTGGAAACCTAGTATAATATATGACCCCTAACATTTGTAGGTTTTATTCTGTTCCTAGAAGCACCTTATCTGAACCAAGAGCTTCTCGCGATGTTCTGGTATTCAGAACCAAAGTGGTAATGCTGGCTGGGGGTGCATGCAGTTCCTGTTCCTCTTGGCAACACCTTAAAGAAGATCACCTTTCCTGTTTCATACTCAAATGCTCGCAATATCTCTAGTAGTTTCAACATAACTTCATCATAAAAAACTAAAGAATTCCCTTAAATTGAGCCTGACTCCTGGTAGGGCACTTGACCCATCCATGTAGTTTTCTTGGCAATGGCCGAGAGTGGCTTCCTATTGCTGCCTTCTCAAATGAGGGGTGGGAAGTGGTATTCCTAGTCTACTCTACAAATTGGGGATTTACTGACAGTATCCCATCCAAGTAACAAGCAGGATCTGAACCTCCTTTGTTTTCCACAACTACCCAAAGTTGCTTAGGTGCTCTACCCTGTTAGGCAGCCTCCCATCATACCCAATTTTATTCGGGAACATACGTATCCCAAGAGTGGTAAAGGGAGTGTGAGACACAGGACAAGTGCAGGGTTGTTGGGCCGATGGTGAAGGTGTGCGCCATGTGGCCAATATGGTGACTTTGTCTGTAGTACCAACATTTGAAGCACAAGCCGCTGATTACTTTGCCCCCCTGTGCTATGGATGGCAGGAGCTGGGCAGTAAGGAACAAGAGAAAGTTTTCGAGGTCAATAAAGTGCGTGTGGAGCTGCAGGAGCAGATTGGTCACCTGGAAGCTGAGAGAACAGCACAAGAAGGGCTGCGAGGGAAGGTTGCGGCCCTTGAGCGCCAGCTGAAAGGTAACTAGAAAAGCCCTTTTTCCACCAAAGTACCTGCAGCAATTTATATGATGTGCCATAATATTGCACCAGTAATCAATACCTTACCTAACTGAAGTGTAAGTGAGGCCCCAGATCCGGAGCTAACATAGGGGAGGAGTAGGGACACAGGAGGCAGATGGTGGGACTTGGTTTTCTCAGCAATGTGGGCTTTTCTCCAGTGGGAGATTCCATCTACTTCTCACTGCCACCATGTCTGCTTCCTGGCATTTCTGTCAGATGTTAATATATACTTTCGACATTCCTGTATCTCTTGATGTTCCCTCTGAGTAGAGAGTACCCAAGCAACTCATTTCCCAAAAGGCAGAGTGAGATTTCCATTTTCCCACTCATCATCCCAATCTGTCTAGAGGAAGGAAGCTGAATGTGATAATAGTGAGCACTGCTGATATTAGCTAGTTTGGGTAATGAAATATTTGCAGGAAAACAACCAAGCTCAGAGAGCACCTCAGTAATAATAATAATAAACATATTATTATTAGTTATAATAATAAGCAGAAGAGTGGCAGAACGTATCCATGAACACCAACTGGCAGTCAAAAGGCATGACGAAAATTCTTTAATTTCACAATGTACAGAGAGATTTAAACATAGCTTTAATTGGGAAAATGTGACAATCCTAGACCAGGCCAAATCCAAAAATGCCAGGGAATTTCTAGAAACCTGGCACTGATAAATCAGCCATCAATAGACACATAGACATTAATAACATCTATAGATTATGCAGAAGAGACAGTCAACCAGCCCCCAAAAGAAAAAGACTCCAGCACCTCCCCACCAGTAATCAGCACTCAGATCAGCATAGATTAACTCCAAGGTCAACTTCAGACCAACAATCAAATAAGCAATACCCCAGTCAAGAAACTGCCACAGAGCCATTAGTAAACAGCCCAACCAAAGAATCCCTAAGACCAGCCCCACCCACACAGACAGGCAAGACACCAGAATATAAACTGACAGCAAACAGCACTCCTTACGAGCACTGATGATATTACACAGTAGTTAGGGTAATGAAACGTCTGCAAGAAAACAAGCAAGCTCAGAGAGCACCAAGGACCCCTAATAAGCATCTGCCACACAACACCCAACACTTAACAATTGTTGATAAGAAAGACAAAATGTCCAGATGATGGACATTGAATTGCTGGAAATACCCTGTTTCCCTGAAAGTAAGGCCTACCTCGAAAATAAGCCCTAGCTTGATTTTGGGGGGTGGGCCTAATATAAGCCCTACCCCCCAAATAAGCCCTAGTTTGGGGGTGAGGCACACACTTAAAAATCAAGTTAGGGCAGGGGTGGGGATGTGGATCTGCCCCATGCACCCCGCACCCACTTAACTTGCAGCCACCCACTTAACTTGCAGCTAGGAATAGATGATGGCCCACTTCTTCTGAGGCGTCTTCTGCAGCCAGGCCTGCATTTCTCAGTCAGGCCTGCATTTCTGGAAAGGCCACTGCAGCCGAGAACTGAGCTATAGCTGGGTACTCAGCTGCAGAGGCCTTCCGGAAAGGTATCTGCTGGTATCTGCTTGGCTGGTATCTGCTTGGTAACCTCAGGATTCAATGGCTGTGGTCTAAACTGATTTCCTGACATTTTGCCAGCAACTGTGGTTGGCATCTTCAGTGGCATGGTGGTCAGGCCATAGGCAACTGAGCAAGGACTGACTGGGCTGTGGTCTGTATAGCCACGTGTGCAGACCATCTTGACTCTAAAGATATCACTCACTGTTGCTGGTGAACCACAGTCAGTAAACCCTGGAGCCGGACACTGCTCAATAATGCTGAAAAGCTTTTCTGTTGCCAAGCTAATGGTATCTTAGGAAGAAATCAGCCACAGTTAATCTATCCCGGTTCGATTACTCTTTCATTCTAAATTTAGACAATGACATCGTCTAGATTTTTCAATCTAAAAAATTATGTAACATCTTGTAGTTCTCTTGAGGCCATGTAAAATGTGTTCTGCCTTTAAAGGATGTCATTATCCTGAGTCAAAAAAAAGGCTAAATGCATTCATGTTTCATTTTTCTTTTTCTAGTGTTGTCCAGTAACCACCGGGAGGCACTATTGGACAAAGAGGGTGAAATCTCCAGCCTGCTTGAGAAATTACGGGTTCGGGAAGCAGAAATCTCCAGGATAAGGGAGGAGGAAGCTCAGCGGGCCAGTTTCCTTCAAAATGCCATCCTGACCTATGTGCAAGGTTCCCCACTTGGCTCTCTCAGCCCCAAGAAGTGAGTAAGTTCTGCAGTTCATAAGGCCCATCCTCAAGGAAAGGGATCATAAGAGGATCAAGGTGGGCCAGGCCAGGCTTTCTTATGTTTCTTGAAGACCCAAGAATCTCCATGGCCAGTTACCTGGAACTAAGTGTGAAGCGTCAATGAAGGATTTGTGGCTGCTTTAGAAACCATCTTAATTTCTGTGCCAAAATGTTGTCCAAACACAGCAGCAAGAATAGTCTTCAAGATAAAATCATCTATTCCTATTTGTAAGCCACAGATAATGTATGTTCACATTATCTCCCTCACTGATTTTGGCCTCAAATTTAGATCCAAAATGCACATCATTTCTTGTTGGATTGATTGTTGTTGGAAAAAATAATAATGCTTCGATGTGACCGACTCTTTTAAATGCATCAATCAACAGTAGTAAAAGGAACATTTAAGTCAGCCAATCATGAAGATTTTTCCTATACTCATTTTCCTTTTCTACAAGATCTACAGCATTCCAGATAATCTCAAAAGGACTAATTTGAGTCTAGAGTCATTTGGGGCTGTCCTGATCCAGTAGAACACAGAATTTATTTTCCACGCCTGAGAATATCACTGTTAAGTCTAGTTTTCTAAGGAGCTCTTTTACAGTAACCCTTAGCCATTAGTACCTGATTCCTGTGGACGTAAAGGTGAAACAGTCCTAATAGGGGTGGGGTTTGATTTATCCACGAAGCCTTTTCAGTTTCAGTAAGAAGACACAGCTTCTCTCACTGATGACAACATTCGAAATGTGAGCCAGAGGCTAGAATAGCTTCCAACTCATCCTGATTTAGCTGTAGTTGTCTTGAGAACAAGATGACACACATGGAACAAAGAATGATTTTTGGTTTTTAGTTTTAGTTTTATAACTGGTATGAAAAAGAAACATTTGTAATTTTGCCATTATTGTAGGAGCTGGCTTGCATTTATTTCCATATATATTATATTATATGTAATATATATATATGTATATATGTGTGTGTGTATATATATATATATATATATATGTTTAATTGCACATAAATATCTATTTATATTGCTTTGATGGTACACTAAAATGGGTGAATAGGTTTTAAAGTGGCAAATACAGTTCAGTGTAAGGACTTTTCAAACTATACATATTAGAGCAAAACCTCTAAATTTCACACATATCAATGGGACTGCAGCTAATAGTGACTGATCAAGAAAGAAATCTTGTCATGGGAAGCTTAAATAAAATGGTGTGCAACAAAAAAGAATTCTGTAGTAGAAATTATTTTAAAAGAATTGAGAATAAAACTGCCAACGTAACTTACAGTGCCTGAACTACTGTGTAAGTTCTACTTAGTTCTGATAGATAGATTTGGAAAAGATGCAAACAAGTTAATTTATTAAAACATGTAGCTTTTTGGTTTACTTAAAACTTATTTCTTGTTTTAGTTTAGCAAAGGAAGGTAAAGAGAAACAGAACAAAAAAGACCTTTCCAGCACAAAGATTAAGTTATCAAGAATGGGGGGGGGGGGTTTGCTATAGTGCCATACCAAAACTAGGAAGCTGTCATAGTGGAAGACGAGTTACTTTTGACACATACATCCTATGATACGTGTCATTAGTTCTTGACTATGATCTAGTGATTATGCATTCAAAAAGCATGAGGAAACGAGTCCTATTCCAAGTGGCTGCCCTTTTTCCATCTTTCATATAGAAAACAACATTGGAATGAGATGGGGATTTTCAAAGCAACAGCACCAGGGAAGTTTCTCCCTGGAATTTAGGGATTCTGGCTCATGATTGTCTTTCCCTTTTCAAACCTTTGTCCACCTGTTTTTGCAGGAAAGTTTAGTGTTCTTTATTCATGCCTTTCTGAAATAATCAGTGCCCTGCAACCCGTCAATGCCTTGGTAGTAATATCATTTGACAGAGTATAAAAGAAATGTTTCTTTTATATTATCTATAGCAGTGATGGCGAACCTTTTAGAGACCGAGTGCCCAAAAACTGGCCCCACCCCCGCTCCACCCCCTGCCCCGCCCCCACCCCACCTGCCCGCAGGGTCACTCACCGCCTCCAGGGCCCGCCACAGATCGCCCAGGCAGCCCAGCAGCGCCATGGCCACGCCCTCTGCCTGCGCCCCACAGCATCAACTGTGCGCGATGGGGCGTGATGGCAGAGTCTTGTCTACATTGCCTGGCTGCCATGTCCTTGGCTGCGCTGCTCTGCGTGGGCTATGCTTGGGGGCGACTCTCCTCCAGGGGGCTGCTGGTGAGGAGGGGGAGGCAAGGCTGGGGCAACGGCACATGTGCCCACAGAGAGGGCTCCGAGTGCCACCTCTGGCACCTGTGCCATAGGTTCGCCACCACTGATCTATAGGTTTGCTTTATGGAATGTGAGGCTAAAAGGGAAGGGCAGCAGATCAGTCTTACCATTATTGTACATTTCTATTTTGGCAACCAAGTCCGATCTGCTTTCAGTAGTTTACTTACTTTGTGGAAGCAAGCTTGACTTTTCAGCCGTGGCACTAGTGATCTAATGTTTGCATCTCCTTTGGAAAGAAGGCCTATTGAATTTAATGGGACCCACTCCCTGAAACGTTATACAATGAGCAATTTCTGGACCCAGGAGCTTCATCCCAATATCCTGGATGGCTGATATTTGATCTCAAAATTTTGGGTAAAGGCAACACATTTTTCCATGGTTTCCAAACAGAAAAATGATTAAACCATCAAATGGCTCCTCCCCTCCCATTTTTTCTTCTAAGCTTCTACTCCCCACCCATGCAATTAGAAATGGCTAGATTGTATGGCTGCCATGTTCACTCCTTACTGTTGTTTTTTTTATTATTATAGCCCATGGCTGCTATATAAAGTAGCAGTTCATTGAGAACTGTAGCTATTTGAAAACTGCAGCTAAAAGAAATTATTGGCATTGTGAGCAAACCTAAATTCTACGGAGTATCACAGAAAGTAGAGAAAAGCCATTAAACATTAAACAAAACACTTTCCCAAACAACACTAGAACAGAAAATTCAAGAACAAAACATAAAAAAATGCTTTTTAAAGAGAGAATCTTTAACTAATTAGATAATCTTACTTTCTTATATGACTAGAGATTTATTTTCATTTTACAGGAATGAAATTAAACTCAAGACATGGAACTCTTTTTCAGTAGGGAGAAGAAGCATAAAGAACTTTAGCATGGTGTTCTAATCTTTTTAAAGGTTTAATACTTGTGAATTTGTTCAGGGTTAGACTGCAAAAACAAACACATCCAGAAATCCATTAAAACCCAACAGTTGCTAAGAAAGGAATTTGCTCTAGTTACATTTTATGTACTTATTTTGTTATCTGTGGAGTCTGTATGAATGTTATCTACACAAGTCAGCAACAGTGTAAGCTGCAGAAAAAAGGAATTATACATTGTCAATAAGTTTATAGACTTGCATTAATCAGAAAATATATGCCACTCCTATTTCATTCACACAATGCTTTAAAGCATAAAGAAGTTAAACCTAGTATGACATCTGGATTTATATGATCTTAAGAGAAACTGGAATATACGTTAAATCTGACCAAGAAATTGTGCTTAAGGAGGAGCACCTTAATCATAAATTACCATCATGATTTACTATCAGTTTATTTGTTTAAACTACAATCTGTAGTGTTATCTAAACGTAGTTGGGAGTATTTTGGAAGAAAGTTGTTTTGTTTTTGCTTTTTACTAGTTGAATAAAATAATGAAAAATAAAAAAATACCAAGTTATGAGGGGGGAAAACAAAAGAAACACAAATATATTTATAAAGCCATATTTAATTGTAACCATCCATAGTTTATATCAAGGGATTCATGTATAATTTGTTATTTATAAATTTGAGTTGAGTTGGTATATGTAATAAATTTTCCCAAAATATCACTATTACAGGACACTATATAGAAACATATATTTAAATGAAGCATGAATTCAAAGCACTTTATATATAAATGGAATCTGAAATATAGACATAAGAGCCGTGGTGGTGCAGTGATTAGAATGTAGTACTGCAGGCTACTCCTGCTAACTGCCGGCTGCCAGCAGTTCGGCAGTTCAATTATCACCGTTCAAGGTTAACTCAGCCTTCCATCCTTCCAAGGTCAGTAAAATGAGGAGCCAGATTGTTGGGGGCAATATGCTGATTCTGTAAACCCGCTCAGAGAGGGCTGTAAAGCAGAGGTCTCCAAGCTTTCCGGGCTCGAGGCCTGGAGGGAAGGAGAGCAGCTTCAAAATTGGTGCATGTGCATTTGCGTGCGCACATGGGACCACACACACTGGTGCGGCACTAGCAGCCCCATTCGTGCATGTGGCATGTGCTGGCACCGTGTGCATGCATGAACAGTCGCACACCCCCCCACGGTGGCTACTGGGCCGTTCGCACATGCACGAATGGGCCGTGCAAACCACCTGGGCTAGCAGCGCATGCGCAAACAGGCTGCAGACATCCACCTCGTGCTAGCATCCCCATTTGTGCCCGCACGCACGTGCAAACGGGCCACAGGTGCTAGTGTGAGTAGGGAGGAATGCGCGCCCACGCATGCGCGCACCAGCCAGCCATTTCTGCGGCCCACTGGCCAAGAGCATAGGTTGCAGACCCCTGCTGTAAAGCACTGTGAAATGATATATAGGTGCTATTGCTATTACTATAATTTAAGATTCATCATCATCATCATCATCACATTTTTCCTGCAAGTGCTTTTCAGGTCAACAAGCGCCATCTTGCATGATCAAATGCAGCATCTGTGTCCACCTGGGCATTTTTCATGTCCACATTTATTCTGTCTTGCCATCTTTGCTTTGGCCTTCCACATGGACACTTGCCATCTATATTAAAGTGGAAGGCAATGTAGGTAGCTGGGGTGCTGCTCATAAAACAGGGCCATACCACTGTAAGCATTTCTACATAATTTAACACATAATTTAAGATTGATTGAAGTTTTTGCTATTGAGTTAATCCCTTTTCTAGGGTTGAGTAGAAATATCTATTTGTTTATTCTATTTATAAAATAATTAATTTGATAGAGAATTTCCAATAAGGGAAAATCATCCAAAATTTGTCCTAGCCAATAGTTTTATAGTATTTTGTAGGAGAGCATCAAATTGTTCTGTTTTAAAATTATTCAGCTGTAAAATCACATTTTTAATTTCATACGTAGTCACAAGTAGCTACACTTGTTGGTGCAAAAAATCTAATTGTAGAAAATGAATGAATGAAAACAAAAGCCAATATATCTTCAAGAGATTTATTCTCAGGGTTGAAAGTTGTCTTCAGCTGAACTACATAATTTCCCTTCCTCATTTTTAATATCTGTAATAATTTGCTCATCTTTTTTCTTCCTCAAACTATTTGCCAAGATCTAACCAGCTATTTTCCCAAGACATTTGATACAAATATGTAAACTCAGTTTTTCATGAGTTGTCTTTGAGCCAAATACCTCAAAAACATCTCGTGAGGAACTGAGTTTACTGCATATGGATTTGCTGCATTTTTCTGTTTAAACTATTGGTAGGAACTCTAGACATCCTAGACCCAAAGGGTTTTTAATATATTTCTCATATTGGTCTCATGAATTTTTTTCTTATATGATATAATGTAATATGTGCTTCATATTCAAAAAAACAAGGAATGAGCTGTATCTGCATTTTATTTAAAGTATTGCAATATCTCAGAATTAATCTGTTTTATAAATTCAACTTCACTCAATAAATCAAGATCCAGATGGTTTATTACATCATTAGTTGAAATTAGTTTAAGTTGAACTATTGTTATGAGCCATCCAGAGCTGCTTAAAAGATGTGTGGCTATGTAAGTGTTTGAAATAAATACTCCTACAAAGTTTATTCTATTGATTGAGGAGAGTGAATCTAAAATAGCTTTCTGAATTAAAAAGTAGATCTCTTTTATTTGAGACATAGCAGTATCTAAAAATCAGTCAGATTTAACTCCTCCATGTAGTTCTTGAATTGTAATTTTGGTTCCTGAAGGACTGGATTTTTTTAGGTCTAACATCTCATTAAAGATTCCTCCATAATAATATACTCATATGGTATATTTACTGAATTATAAAAATGTTCATGAAATATAGGGTTAATCTGTAACACCCTTTTTGGCCACCAGTAAAAAGACAGGTGGCAGGAACAGCTGCCAAACTGAGTCACTCCAGCTGTTGCATTTCTGCTGCTACTGCTTCTAATTAACTTCCTACCCCACATATATGCAAGAGCTGGAAGAGAAACTCAAAATGTGTGGGGGACAGACTTAATTTTAGACATTAATGTCTGGACTAGCTGTGATCCTGACTTAAGACACTAGGATTTTTAATTAAAACAAAAGTTTTTTTCTTTTTTCCCCACCAACCAAATATATGTATTTATATAGAACAGTGATTGTACAATAGTATTATATAGAACAGTGATTGTACAATAGTATGAAGTTTTAAAAACAAGCATATAAAAATGTAAAACAAAAACTAAGTAAAAAAAAGTATTTGATCCCCTTCTGATTTTGTATGCTTGCCCACTGACAAAGAAATGATCAAGTCTATAATTTTAAGGGTAGGTTTATTTTAACAGTGAGAGACAGAATGACAACAAAAAAATCCAGAAAAACGCATTTCAAAAAAGTTATAAATTGATTTGCATTTTAATAAGTGAAATAAGTATTTGATCCCCTATCAATCAGTAAGATTTCTCTCTTAAAGGAGTGTTCCTAATCTCAGCTTGTTATCTGTATAAAAAGACACCTGTCCACAGAAGCAATCAATCAATTAGATTCCAAACTCTCCACCATGGCCAAGACCAAAGAGCTGTCCAAGGATGTCAGGGACAAGATTGTAGACCTCCACAAGGCTGGAATGGACTACAAGACTCTCCAAGCAGCTTGGTGAGAATGACAACAGTTGGTGTGATTATTCGCAAATGGAAGAAACACAAAATAACTGTCAATCTCTCTCGGTCTGGGGCTCCATGCAAGATCTCACCTTGTGGAGTTTCAATGATCATGAGAACGGTGAGGAAACAGCCCAGAACTACATGGGAGGATCTTGTCAATGATCTCAAGGCAGCTGGGACCATAGTCACCAAGAAAACAACTGGTAACACACTACACTGTGAAGGACCGAAATACTGCAGCACTCACAAGGTCCCCGTGCTCAAGAAAGCACATGTACAGGCCTGTCTGAAATTTGCCAATGAACATCTGAATGATTCAGAGAACTGGGTGAAAGTGTTGTGATCAGATGAGACCTAAATTGAGCTCTTTGGCATCAACTCAACTCACTGTGTTTGGAGGAGGAATGCTGCCTATGACCCCAAGAACACCACCCCCATTGTCAAACATTGAGGTGGAAACATTATGCATTGTGGGTGTTTTTCTGCTAAGGGGAGAGGACAACTTCACCGCATCAAAGGGATGATGGATGGGGCCATGTACTGTCAAATCTTGGGTGAGAACCTCCTTCCCTCAGCCAGGGCATTGAAAATGGGCTGTGGATGGATGTCTTTTTATACAGGTGATGGCACTTGTGGGAAAGAATTGCTTGCTGAAAGGAACCACAGGATTGAATGTAGTTTTTAATCACCAAACTATGACTTTGATAGGCAGTTTCGAAGCTATCAAAGGTTGACGTCAATTCAACCTGTCCCCAACCCCAGTTATACTCTGTTTAAAGCAAAACCAGCTTCAAACTTGAAACCAGTTTGACTTCTGCTCTAGGTTTCCCCTCTCTAGTTCTTAAGACTGGCAGAGATTATATTTGAAGGAGAAGATGAACATAAGCAATAACAGATTAGTCTGAAGTTTTAGACATCTAATTAGGAGAACTGAAAAGCTCATATTCCAGGCTTAACAATTGTTTTGGACTATGTCTTCCAGTGAAGTAACCAAAATCAATAAGAGGGAATCTATGTTGGCAATTTTTTGGGCTGAAAAAGAGAATTGACTTCCAGGGCACATGACATTATGGATAGCTTTGTTTGCCAACTGCTCGTCTGAGATTCTATTACTTTGAATGTTTCTCCAAATGGAGCTTTTAGCTCTATTGGTAGACCCCAAAGGTTTCAGATCACTGTTAGATACAATCAGAAACCAAACCTGCCTATATGGACCATCCTCACATAGTCAAAAGCAATAGACCAATTGCCAGAGGCTGTTCAACTTGGCAAACTAAGAAGTACGTATACAGGAATAATCTAGAAAAACTGATAAATTACAACTAGAGCTTTACTTTGTAAAATGAGAGGAGATGCTGGCCAAATAACTTCCCTCTCCTTTCACACAAGAACTGCATCTAAAGTAGGTCACTTGAATAACTCTCAGGGAACTATGGTTGTTGACCATAGGACAGAATTAACTCTTTGCTAACTGGGGGGGTGACAGAGTAGCTGCATTTAAGAGAATAGAATAAAGCTGAAAGGGACCTTGGAGGTCTTTTAGTCCAACCAGGAGAACCTATACCATTTCAGACAAGTAACTGTCCAGTCTCTTCTTAAAAACCTCCAGTGATGAAGGACCCACACTTCTGAAGGCAAGCTGTTCCACTGGTTAATTGTCCTCACTATTAGGAACTTTCTCCTTAATTCCAGGTTGCTTCTTTCTTTGATCAGTTTCCAACGTTGTTTCTTGTCTTGCCTTCTGGTGCTTTGGAGAATAATTTGACCCTCTTCTTTGTGGCAGCCCCTCAGATACTGGAATACTGCTATCATGTCACCCGTTTCTTCTTTTCTTTAGACTAGCCAAACCCAAGTCCTGCAGCCATTCTTCAAAGAGCAGAAAACAGGAAAAAAAAAGATTTGGGGACTCCAGGTAGCTTGGACTAGTACATCTCATTCAGCCAAAACAAGGATATCAATTAGAGGAATCCAGAAAGTCAAAATGGGGAGCACAGCAGTGAGATTGAAGCCCTGCCTCTTTTCATAGGTTTGTAACATACGTTAAAGGGAGTGGGGCTTCAATTATATGCTCACCCACCAACCTTCTGGACCGCCCCCCCCCCGCAAATGCTTCTACCACAATGTTTTTTCCCCTTTTTGTATTATTCATATTCTTTTTCATTTATGAGCGAGTTTATCATTTTGGCAGGGTTTCTTTGCTTTTTTTTAAATTGCCCAGAGTCTTCAGGAATGGGCAGTGCATTAAAGGATAAAAATCAATAAGCAAACCACCACAGAATAGTGTGTTCTGGGATCTCAGCCGGGGGGGGGGGTTGCAATAGCAATGCAAATAACTCGAGGCCCCGAACAAAATGGGCCGGTGCTGACACTGGACCGGGTTGCTGCCGCCTGCCAGGTCGGGCTCCGCCCAAATTCTGGCCCAACAATTCTGGCCCTAACTGCCTCGCCCTCAGTAACATTTATGACAGGCAGGAAGGCCACACGTTGTGGATTGTTTAATCAAAACCGTAAATCCACGCGCCGCGAATAAAGACTATTGAAAGCCGCCAAACGCATTAATAAATATCCGAGGACTGGATTGAAAAAGCTTCCCTGCTGAATCCTACAAGCCGGACTTAGTAATGGTAAGAAAGCCGTCTCGCCCCGGGGAAAAAGGCGCTGGCCCGCCGACCCAGGCAGCGAGCAGCCGCCGGCTTCCAATCCTCCCCCCTCCCATTACAAAGGGCCGCCGGCCCTTTCCCAACGCTCGGCCCCGGGCGAGGGGCCAGCACGCGCGCCAGTTGCTAAGATACCGCCCGGGCTGCTCCCAAGCTCAGCCCCTTAAGAAGCTGGGAGAGACGCCGGGATCCCGGTGGGGGCAGGAGAGGGGTGTGTGTTGCTCCCCGCGGCCGCCTCCTTTCGCGCGGCTGCTCTCAAGAGCGAAGGGTGGCAGGGAGGGGCCCCCGGACTCCCGCTCTGCCTCCGTCCCTCCTCCTCCTCCTCCTTCCCCGGCCCCGCCCTGCTACGGGTCTCTCTCGCTCGCTAGCTCGCTCACTGCGGCTGCGGGCGGCATCCATCGCCAAGGAAGGAGAAGCGCTGAGCCTGGTGCCGCCGCCGCCTTCGTCCCTCCCAGCCCACCGCACTCCCAGGGCAGATGCAGGCCATCAAGTGTGTGGTCGTGGGAGACGGGTGAGCGCCAGCGGGGACGGGGGGGGAGGGCTGGGGGAGCAACGCTTGGCACTCGGCCCAAGTGGCAGCCCATGTGCTTGCGTGCCCGCTGGGCAAGGTAAGGGTGGGGCCGGGCTCTGCAAAGAAGCGGGGATGCTGCCGCCTCTTTACCTGAGGAGGTGTGGGGGGGGGAGGTCGCATTCATCCTTCCCTTCGGTTCGGAAGTGAGCACGAGGTCGGGAGCCAGCGGGGAGGTGAGATGGAGCTGGAAGCGCTGGGCACACGCCCATCCATCTCCTGGTAGGCGCTTGGGCGCCCTTCTCCACCTATTGTCACAGAAGCCGCCCCTTTCTGAAGTCTGCCTTGCTAGTGACTGACTGCTCTTTCTCCATTCTTCTGTTGCTCAGCTCTGCCACCCCCTCCCCCTCCTGCTGCAGTCTCAAGGGAGGTTCCCCCCCCATCTGTTTTCCTGGTTCCCCCTTAGCCTCGCCATGTGGTTTGATAAGGCTGCTTTCTCAAGCAGCAGCTGCTTGATCCATCGCCCTTCACCCTGTTCTGCGGCCAGGATGCAGTTGAAGCCTTGTCCCCAAAAACTTCTGTCATTGTACCGAAAAGTGTAGATGCATCTTTTGAGTGGAATGATGATTCAGGATGCTTGTCCACCTTGCTTCCAGAATGATGGGAAAAGAAAGCCAATTCAAAACCTAGGACCAGGACTAGCAGACTCCATCCAGTGCCCAACCCCAGGGATTCCAAGTTCTGGCTCTCTTACATTCTGTGATCCCCTAACAGTGGGAGAAGGGTGGGAGGGTCAACTGTACCACAAGGGGAAGGGTGGGTGAAAAGGGCTTATTAGGATGACATGGGTAATTAGTAGAGAATAGAGCTTTAAACAAGACTATTACGTACAGAAGATGGTGGGGGCATCTTGAAGCATTAAAAGCATTTAAAAAAAAAAAAAAAGGGACCGTTGGGGATAATTCTGTGAAATCCCCCTCTGCAATATCTACAAAATACAGCAGATTAGTCTGTAGAGTACTGGAATGTTGGACTTGAAGCATTCTGGATTCCTGTACCCAGAGACCATTCTTCTACTAGGCAGAATGAAGCAGCTACTTTGCAGCATTGGGAAAGGGCAGCAAATCATATCTTAATTTAGTATTGTGCTTTCCTGTTAGGGCAGGGGAGGGACTTGTGGAAGTTTCCACCTGTGGTTCCAGAATAATTTGAACAGATTTTGGACTGTGGCTGTACAGCATAACTTTGCAACATGTGTTGGGAGGGAGAGGGAATTGCCAGGTGCTGCTGAGTTTTGAGCTTTAGATCCTTGCTGATTAAGCTTTGGGTAGTCACTGCCATGATTCATGCATCATGCTAAGCAATGATCTACTTAATCATGGTTTGTTGTTGGATTGTGCTGTTAGTGGTTGGATGGTGCTTAATCAAATTATTTATTTGGTAAGCCATTGATTATTACAAATCATCATGTCTGGATCATACATTAAGTGAAAGCCAAGCAGTTACAGGTAAGCCTCACTGCTGTGTCTCTGTGTGGTGGATTTCTGTACCGTGGGCTTATTTCTGAGGAAGAAAAGAGATAACAGCTTTAGATTTTTGCTGTTAGGATGCATTAAATAATAAAGTTGTTAAGTTATCATCTGAGTTTAATATCTATCTACCCATCTAATTTGCGGCAGGCACCTGTCCTCACTGCCCATTAGTTCAGGTACACTGCCCCAATACGAAATTACCTAAGTTGTTTCATTCAAAAGTTCAGGAGTGTTCATAGAGCTCCCTCCTCCCATTTTTCATCACTGTAACCTACCCCATGGGATAGGTTGGGCTGAGAGAGACTACCTGGCCCAAGGGAGCTTTTCTGACTGGGCCAGGTGGGCTTGAACTAGGATCATCCCTGTGCCAAACTACTGCCCTAACCACTGCATTGCACTTGTATTTAGTATATGAGAATATATGGATATTATTTTGAATACTCGGACACACTCTATAAGTGCCACACAATTAACAAAGGAAAGTCCTCTAAATTATAATTCAGATCCTTAATCTCAAAAACATATCCCTGGTTCAAAATCAGAAGTGAGAGCCAAATTATGCATTATTTGACACCCTCTTCCTGTTACATTTTGGTTTGCTAAAATGGTGCTGATCTCAAGATAGTCTGTAGAAACAGCATTAATTGCTGGGGGAACAGGGAGCGTTGAAAGATAAATAGCAGGGAGTAATATGTTTGCCATCTTCTGAATAGCTATTTCAAAGGCATCCTAAGAAATACGGTGCTCCAGCACTGTTTTCCTGCCAAATAGCACTCTTATGTGCCAGCATGTCGCTGACATTATCTTTGGGCCAAAAGTATGGATTTCTAGTCTACCAGTTTAATTATTGGCTATTCCAGGACATAGTAAGAAGAGCTCTTGAGCTTGCAGAAGATAAGGTTACTAGGTAGTCTACAATATAAGGTGAAATAAAGTCAACATTAAGGTGTTCTTGGGTTAATAATTCAAAATTTGAATGTGTTACATTTTATTCCTCTAGTTTTTAATCTGATTGTGCCCTGGTAATTTAAATAATAGTTTTTCTGAGTACATTGGAAGAATCTCTGCAAAATATACTTTGTATCATCCATTACAAAAAATTGATTTGAAAAACATATATATTATAGCAATATCTTTAACTGTCCTAGAGTTTTGGGAAGGAATCAGTAGTAAAAATATACCACATTCAGACTATCTGATGACAAACAATAATAACGATGATATGTAGATGTGCTTTCCATGTATGGGATGCAAAGAAACCTGAGTTAGTAACTTGAGGTTTAGGGCTATAGAGCATATCTGTTTTTCCTCCAAACTCTTGGATTTATCATCTTGCTGTATTTAGCTTAATGTTTCTCCTTTCATGTTTTCAGGGCTGTGGGAAAGACCTGTCTGTTGATCAGTTACACGACAAATGCCTTCCCTGGAGAATACATCCCCACTGTGTGAGTACTGTGGGAGAAAACTTAGGTTTCAGGAGATAAGATAAATGCAAAAGCACAGTGATTTGAACTGTTCCCATATTAGGATTTGGAGATGCTGGGTATTAGAAGAATTTGATACACCAAGGGGTCCTTCAAGCGTGACCAAGTTCTATACAGAGAAATAGTACACTCAATCATGCATGAAGAGTTTTAGTGTGGGACTTAACTAAGCATGTACATTCACCAAGAAGTCAAGATTAGCCACTATTCCATAGTGTAGCTCAACATATGCATAAAGTGCCCTTAGGTAATCACTGCAGAAGATGAGGTGTTTGAGGATTTTACATTATTTTGTGTAGGAGCATATACAGTGTGGAAATATTATGATGTGACATACATAGCTCATGCTGGCAAAAGTAATTCCCAGGATTGCCCTCAAACATAGTTTCACAAAATAAATGTTTACAAATTCCACTCTTATTTTCTTGCTTTAGCTGCTTTCATTGCTAGAAGGCAGAGAGAAAAGGATCTTTTCAAGGCGTATCTCCATGTATATGTTATTATATAACCTATTGGTATGTAATATACAGATTAACTAATGTTGAGCACATTGTCACTTTAAGACACTGTTTTTCTGCAGTTAGTTGAAAGTTGTCTTTTCACAGAGAATTTGATGTATCACTGTATTACACAGCACTATCTAATCCTGTGGCCAAGTTGTTTTTAAAATTTACCAGAGGTCCAACATTAAGTTTTCTGCTCACTGGTTCTGGTTTTCTATTTGTTCCACAGCGGGACTGCTGTTAATGGTCAATTACTGTCTCTGAAGGGTTTTTTTTAAGCCCATATAGTGCTAGCTTACTATAAAAAACAAAAAGAACAGAAGTACAAAAGGCATTCAGAAAACAGCATCTTGTAAACGGCTTACATAATACAGAAGAGAAAACCATGTTTTTAACTAGACCTCAATCTTAACTGCTTATTGTTTGTACATAGAAATTGTGCTGGGAGTTTAATGAGCAAAAGTAATAAAAGAGATATTTATTAAAGTAGAACATAGAGATTTTTACTAATTGAGAAAAGAGTGCAGAGAAGGGCAACAAAGATGATTAGGGGACTGGAGGCTAAAGCATATCAGGAACGTTTGCTGGAATTGGGTATGTCTAGTTTAATGAAAAGAAGGACTAGGGGTGACATGATAGCAGTATTCCAATATCTCAGGGGTTGCCACAAAGAAGAGGGAGTCAAGCTATTCTCCAAGGCGCCTGAGGGCAGGACAAGAAGCAACGGATGGAAAGTAATCAAAGAGAGAAGCAACCTGGAACTGAGGAGAAACTTCCTGACAGTTAGAACAATTAACCAGTGGAACAACCTGCCTCCAGAAGCGGTGAATGCTCCAACACTGGAAGTTTTTAAGAAGAGACTGGACAGCCATTTGTCTGAAATGGTGTAGGGTTTCCTGCCTGAGCAGGGGGTTGGACTCGATGATCTCCAAGGTCCCTTCCAACTTTACTATTATTACTATTATTATTATTATTATTATTATTGTTATTAATTTGAGTTATCTTGAGAATGTATCCATCTGACTAAACTACTGCTGACAAGACCTTTTGCCCTAGGTTTGATAACTATTCTGCCAATGTCATGGTAGATGGAAAGCCCGTAAATCTGGGCCTTTGGGACACAGCAGGACAAGAAGACTATGACCGGTTGCGACCTCTTTCCTATCCCCAGACGGTAAGTAAGGGGCTACTACAAGGAAAAGGGGGTCAGCCTATTCTCCAAAGCACCTTAGGGCAGGATAAGAAGCAATGGATGGAAATTAATCAAGGAGAGAAGCAACTGAGAACTAAGGAGACATTTCCTGGCAATTAGGACAATTGATCAGTGGAACGACTTGCCTCTAGAAATTGTGGGTGCTCCAGCAGTGGAGATTTTTAAGAAGAGATTGGACAACCATTTTTTTGAAATGGTATAGGGTTTCCTTCTTCAGCAGGGGGTTGGAGTAGAAGACCTCCAAGGTCCCTTCCACCCGTTACTCTGTTCAGTGCTGAAGTGGAGTTTAGGTCCCAATAGGCCCTATTTGTGCAAACTACACTAAACCCATTCCATATTTCATAAGAACCGGACATGAGTAATATCAGTTCCAGCCAATTAACTGTCAAGATGACCTGATATGTCAGTTTTATAGAGTTTTATAGAGTTTTATAGAGTTTCTATGAACCGATGTTGGGTGGGTGGGAAATCCAAGATTTGACGTGACTTGAAAGAAAACGTTTGCAACCTTGACTATTTCACATGAACACTGTTGCTCATATCCTTATAGGATGTTTTTCTCATCTGCTTCTCATTGGTGAGCCCCGCATCCTTTGAAAATGTCCGAGCCAAGGTAATATTCTTTCACATTGAACATTATTTTCTTAAGGAGGGGACTGTTGCTGACATTCTTGCTATTGATTAATAAAGGATATTTTACTCTTAGTTGATGGCAACAAAGGATGCCTCCAATAGAAATGTAATACAAAGGAATTTGATATGGAGCACGATCTATCCTCCCCCTTTCTAAGGATAACCAGGTTTTGGTCAGCTAAAATGCAAGAAACAATTATTTGACCCTGAAACCATTATCTCCCACTCCATCTATTTCTTACATTAGTTATCAAATGAATTAACGATTCTGTCTTACTTGTAGTGGTACCCAGAAGTTCGACATCATTGCCCTAACACACCAATCATTTTGGTGGGCACCAAACTGGATCTGAGAGATGACAAGGACACCATAGAACGGCTACGCGATAAGAAATTGGCTCCCATTACCTATCCCCAAGGTCTGGCCATGGCCAGGGAAATTGGTGAGTCTTAGAAACAGAGCTGAGAGCAGGAGTGAGCGATGCAGCCCCCTTTTTTGCAGCTTCCAGAGCTCCCTCCCTGTTAAATATTGATGGCACGTTTGCTGAAAAGTGGCAGCTGAATTCCCATTCTGTTGCATTAGAAAACACAATTGTAGTTCAGTCGTCCCAACTTAAACTGTGAAGAATCTCTTATCACTCTTTTCCTAAACAGGGAAAGATGTTATCCTGCATTTTCCTTTCTGTTAGATCAGAGGTCCCCAATCTTTTGGGCACTAGGGACTGGTTCCGTGGAGAGAGGTTTTTCCGTAGACCAAAGGGTGTGTGGTTTTGTGTGCTGCCTGCATCTCATGCTTGTTTGTGCGGCCTGGTTGCTGGCATGCCGCGGCCCGGTACTGGTCCACAGACTGGGGGTTGGGGACCCCTGTGTTATATTAAGTAGCAACTTTTCTTTTAAAAATGAATCGTGGCGATATTGATCAAAAGGAGAGAGGAGAGGAGATTCATTATGAAAACTGGCGCAAGCTTTCAAGATTCAATCATTCATCTTCCAATAAGTGGAAGGAGAAAAGGGGGTGAGGAAAACATTGGGATCATGAAGTGATGTTCAGAACAGTCTGTTTCCAAGTATAGGACATCCTGAGAAATTCCAAATTCATCTCTGATTTCAGGCCACACTGATTCAGCAATTCTAAAAGGGATTTGGCAGTTTTTAGGGAGTAAACCACAAACCATTTCCTATTCTGAAAGAGAGAGTTCCAGAAAACTGCCAGATCACCTCCCAGCACAGCTGGAGCACTGTGGTCTAGAGAGAGAATAGAATGTTTAAGGGATCCCTGTTGTTTTCCTTGTCATACCTTTTTAAAAATGAAATAATAAAAGCTCCATACTCTGATGAAGTCTTCAGAAAGAAAGAAGCATAGTTCCCAACTCATTTATGCCTTCTCCCTACAGGTTCAGTGAAATACCTAGAATGCTCTGCACTTACCCAGAGAGGCCTCAAGACTGTCTTTGATGAAGCCATCCGTGCTGTGCTCTGTCCTCCACCTGTGAAGAAGCCTGGCAAGAAATGCACTGTGTTCTAGAGCATTCCTGAGTTCCACGTGTTATGGATGACTCCTCTAGGGTCTGAGGAGGAAGAGTTTGTCAGGTGTTCCCACAAGGGGATGGCGGGGTCCCTCATCATGTGTGAAGTCAGTGTTTTTTAAATGTCTCTTTAATTTAACGTGTTGATGTAAAAGGGCCGCATGGAAAAAAAAGAGGAGCTCGGTGCTATCCCACCCCCAGGGTGGAGCCATGCAACAAACACACTCTCCATGGCTCTCTGCTAGGACATAATTCATGAATGAAAGGAACAGCCCTTTCTTACTACTTCTCTTGGTGCTAGAGCATTTTGGTGGGAATATATAACGAACCCCAGGTGCGGCAGGAAAGACAAATGAGACACAGGTTGAAGAACAAGCCATTTGTGCTTTACGAAGTGGGACAGTAGCTAAGCCAATGGTCAGGACCACTCTTGTGCTATTCAAAGCTACCATTGCCTTTCAGGCCATTAGCCTGTTGGCTGCTCCTGAGTGGTTTGACTAATTATCAAACTCCCCTAAAGATGGGGAAGAGGGAGGTCTCTTTACCTTGTCCAGCCTCTGCAGAAGAGGGCCACCTGGAAGGAACCTTTCCATAAGACGTATGAAAGATGTCAAGCGGCTCCTTCCTTTTGACAGGAATGATGGGCTGGGGGTTGGGTTAGAGAGAGCTTGGAGGGATTTGGATGGAGACGGGTCCAGTTTTTAATCATCGTGTAGTGATGAGCTGAACACCTCTTATTTTATACAATAAACATTTATCCATAAGTAAGTAGTGTTTTAGAGTCATCAGCTGAAGGAAGAACATTTCATCATCCCTCTTCCTGTTAACTGCATTAAAGAAGATAAATTCTTTCTACTACTTTATTGATTTATTGGTATATCATATTGTTCCATTTCATGATCCTTCAGTATTTTGAAAAAGACTAAACCGGATAAATCATGAACAAATTTGGGCTATTCATCCCAAACGAATTTACCCAACAAGGTATTCTAGCTGGAGAGGAATCCTCCATCAATGGGTAGTGTGGCACCAGTGGTCATGTTGCTTTGGTCGCTCAATAAGAACAGGATACCGTTTACCACCTCATCCACTTCTGTAAAAATAAGATACATGAAGGATGGCTGAAAGCAATTGTGAAGGCAATCAAATCAATAGAATTCTTTGAGTCTTTCACAGACAGGAAGGGATTTCCTATTCCTAAAACCAAATGGTACTACCTACTCTTACCTTATCCAGTCAGAAATACCCAACCCTGATGGCTTTTTCTAGCAATTAAATTCATAAATTCCTTTTCACAGGAACAGATGAAAATTTTTGTTGTTAAATTGTCTGTAGTTGGTGTGATGCTGACAACAGAGAGAATTGAGATGATAAGGTACCAGAGATAAATCTCCAATTGGAAAAAACAACCACCTTTTCCCAAGGAAAACACTTCATTAACTTTATGTAGGTAAAATGGCTTAGGGCTTGCTATGTAAGGAACAGGGAAAGCTCTTCTCCGGAAATGTAATCTATTTCAGCTTCACTATCAGAGGTAGAACAATTGGGAGACTATAGGCCTTGATCAGAAGCTTGTACATTCCAGATGAACAGGCTCTTTAAAGCAGCCACAGCACTGGTGCATGTTTCTCAGTTATTGCTAACCACTTTGCCTCTGGAATGTTTTTAGGTCTACAGAGACCCTCTCTTGTCCTCTGACACAGGATGTTTGTGTTCCAAATTACCTGCAAATTTTCCCAACGGGATGCGGCTAAGCATAGGTCCAGATTTCTGGGGATCACTCCAATTTTGGCGTCCCATGTTTGTCATGACAACTGTGGGGTTCACACAATTTACCCGAATCTTGAAAAGTGAAGAAAGGCAATAATGAATGCATGGTTAGACTAAACACCCAGCAGACACATTCTCTGTCTTTAAGGAAGATGTGGTCTAGAACTGCTGATGGTCTAGAATTCTCATTAATATTGGTAATCTAGAATTATCATCATCCCTTATCAGGCCATGTTCGCCAAGGCCAAATGGGAGTTGGAATTCAGCAACATTTGAAGGGTCACACATTATTCATCCCAGCTTTTTGAGGTTACTCTTAAGGAATTGGTTTTTCACTATGAAAACAGCTAACATTTTAATCAACTGGCTCTCTTGGTGAAATATATCACTCAGTCGTACTGAACCTTTCTTCAAAGGAAGGCTCGCATTTTTTTTGCAGGTTTGGTTTATATTAAGCTCTAGAGAGTCACCTAATGACAAAATGTTTTATTTTTGTTTGCTGTTTGCTTGCCCTATAGCTATTGTTTCTTCTTCACCTTATCTTGCTCTTCAGACAGAGGCGCTTACCTTATGGGGGCCTAATTCCAGAGCCATTGACTTTGTCAGCATATCCAAGGCACTCTTGGTTGCACCTGCAGGCAAACAGAAAAAAATTAAGTGTATTAAAAGCTCCCAATTCTTCCTCTTCTCCTTGCTTTTGTTTTACTTTCCTGCAGTGATACTCACTATAGACAGTGTGATTTAACATAGCCCGTTGGGAAACCTGGCTTGAAACATTGACAATAACTCCAGGTGCTCCTCTGGCAATCAGTTTCTGGGCAAAAATCTATGACAACACAGAATTTATCAGACATCATTTGCATTTTAATGATATCCAGGGCATCGGTGTTAAATCTGAAGAGGGTTACCAAAGCAGTGAAGTGGAGATTTATTTCTGAGTAAATGCACACAGGATGGAACCACAAATCTACCTTCCTTAAGACCATAATAATATTCCATTTGTTAATGGAAGTTTTTGACTAGCTGCTTCTACAGTCCTACATGTCCTTCCAATATCATGCAGATTTCTCACCTGGGAGACTTGCAGCACAGCCCGAAGATTGACACTGAAAGATCTATATGAAAGGAAAGTCAGATTAAATACACCAAGAAAAGCCAATTGCAACAAAGTGGGAAATTGCTAGAAGCCCAAAGTGCAGGGATTGCATACTAAACCCCAAGTCGTCTTCCCTATCCCATCTCTAGTATCGGGAAACAAAAGTTGCTAAATCAAACAAAAAAGGTTGCTAAATCAGGTTGCTAAAATAAACGACTCTGCACTTTTTTCGAGGACAAGGAAAACATTTGCAAACTAAAGCAAATTAACATCTGAAGATCGGTTTTTATTCCAGAAGAACATTTTATTATATTTACCGTTCAAAGTGGAATGGAAAAGACCACGAACGTTGAAAATCAGAACCTACACCAGTGGTTTCTAAAACCAAATTCTCACATCTCCCTTTAGTTACCTAGTATTAATTGTGGGTCCTATTTTCTTTAAATTTTCTATATATATATATATATTTACATCTTTTCTTTGGCCTGGATTATTTCTTTGTTTGTTTGTTTGCTTGCCACCCTCTCGCCTCGATTACCTGTCAAAGGCCTCCTTAGTCACCTCCAGGAATGGCTGCAAAACTGCCACAGCAGCATTATTCACTAACAAATCAATATCTTCTACTGTGCTTAATGCAGCCTCTGTAGCTTCCCAGTCTGCGAGATCAACGCACAATGTCTGGATGCCTGGGCACTGAGGACAGAAGTAACATTAAGGAAGACGGGAATTGAAGCTGTTTGCAAAGTAGGGGATTTAGGACCACTAGTTTTCAAGTGAATTTTCTTCCAAAGTATACAAAATAAACTTTACCAGGACAGAATACTGATTTCAAACAAAGAGCCATGGATAGGTAGTTCATTAAATTTGAACTGCAAGGATATTTTCACACAATGTTCTATTTTTATTTTTTTTTGATACTTAAGTATTTTGGAGAGCTGCAATTCTAATTACATTCTTCTATATCCTGCAATAATTGCCTATGATAAAAAAGATGCCCTTGAAACATGTTTTACGCTATGTGAAGAATGTCCCAAGAATGGCAGAGTGTTCAGTTGGTACAAAGTACAACTTCCCTTTTCATGGCAATTTTGTTGTCACTCTACTCCCCCCCCCCCAAGACTTTTAAAACTTGAATACTACATAGAGAAAATTATGAGAAATGTAGTAAATAGCTTATTTTTAAACCAGTGCTGTTCTGGGGACATAGAGAGCAAGTGCTATCTGATAGTGGTAGCTTTTGAATGACACCTTTTAGCAGGCCAGGGACAAGATTTTAATCTATAAAACCCAGGCATTTCCAGATTAGGTCAAGTCATTTTACTCCAGACAAGTGTCCAGATGCAGAAAACAAGGTGGAAGTTAATTTGCTCTTTTGTCTTTCAGTACAGCCTGAAGGCTAGAGCAGCTGGTAAAAAATGGGACCACGGTTTATTCCTCAATCCCAATAAGTAGGTGAAATGAGGACATCCCTGATAGCTTTTCTGTGACCTGCAGATTTTGTCTTAAAAGTATTTCAAATGTTTGGTTAAAGGAAAGGGAGCAATCTATAAAAATGGCTAGGATCAGTCAATAATCTGCTCCAATTTTAACTGGAATTCTTTATTTCTTCCGCAGCTAGTGGCACTGGATACTCTGATTAATTGGTTACCTGAGGCATCATAAACATGTAGTTGAAAGACAGGGTGGAAGGTCCGCTTTTGCAATGGTTAAAATCACAAGCCATGCACTTGGCACAACTGTGAATGATGAAATGTAATAGTATCTGCTTAGGAGTTAGTTACCCATGATCTGACCATTCTATTGCAGATCTGCTTCAAATAGTTGAGATCTGGCATGTATAGGGATTTTTCAGGCATGTATAGGAACATACATCTGGCATGTATAAGGACTTTTTGAGGGTGAGCTAGTAATAGGATGCAATTGGAGTGTAGCTCCACTCACAGACATGAACAAATTTGAAGTAATAAGGGCCCTACAGAATGAAATTCAAGGTTTATCCAGAACAGCAATTCTCAAAGTATGGTCTTCTCTTTCAAGGGGATGACGGAGTACTTTATAAATAAGAATTTTAACATTTCTCAGTTTTAATTTCTAATATACTACACACAAACAATGATATAACCCACACAAATTAAAGCTTTTTGGGGTCCTCACTTCTAAAAATGTAAAGAGATCCCCAGGCTAAAATCTTTGAGAACTGAGCTAGTTCAACATGCAGAGGCCCCAGCGGGAAAGCTGTCTCATAGTGCTGTTTCCCAGAAGCAAAGCCATCCTTCCTCTGAGCTATTGGCAACCACCCAGGCATGACCCTCCAGGAAGAGAGGATTTCCTTTAGGCTAGAGAAAAAGCGAGAAAAGGGCCACGCAGAAGCCAAAGGAGATCCACAACTGGGCACAGGCTGAGCAGGCGGGAGGCACGCCGCCTCTACCTTTTTTTGCAGGCTCTCGAGATCTGCCTGGGTCCGGCTCACCGCCACCACCTGAGCCCCCGCGTGGCTCAGCCGTACCGCCACAGCCCTGCCGATCCCTGCGAAGGGGAGCACAACATTGTTGCACGCCACTAATACGGCGGGGCTCGTCCCCGAAGCGCCAGTGTTGCTCCAGCGGCGCGGCCCCGTGGATGGTACCTTTGCCTGCACCCGTCACCAGAGCACGGCGGCCTGAGAAGCGCTCCATCCTCCGCGGCAGCTGAACCTCCAACCGGTGCTGGAGGCGGCGCCCGAAGGGGCTTGCACAAGGGGGAAGGCGAGGCGAGGCCCTCCCTCCGCCGCTGCTTTCGCCTCTCTTAAACCCTCCCCGTTCCCGGGTGTCGTGTTTGCAGTCCCGCCTGAGGACTCGCCCCGTCTCCGTTACGGATCTATCGGCAGCACCCAAGCCCAGTTTCTGGCGTTCCTTTGGGGCACCGGGTGTAAAACCGCACCCGGGCGACCGCTCCTTTGTCTGAAGGGGAGGTTCCTGGTTCCTTGCGTCGCCATGTTTTTCTCCTGTGGACGGTGGAGGAATTAGATTCATGTATTTGTGGTGTGGCTCCCTATGACAAAATCGGAGCCATGCAAGGGTTCTCGTATTTTATGTTATCGGTGCACAAGAATGGGGTAGATTCAGTGATAGACTTGCCATATTAATGGCTTATTTTTATGTCACACTTTTATTTCTTCTTGGTAGAGATGCCTAGTGTTTCTTCATCGCATTCTCAAATGCAAAATTCTGTGTTCTTGATGCTGCTATATTTGCAAGAAGGATTCTGTACAATAGTAGTGACTCAGAAATATCTTTTTATTAAGTGACTGTCAATCATGGAACCAGTGGAAAACCCTAAAAAAAAACTCATGTTCCATCCTTTTACAAATATGTTAGCTAATACTCATTTTCTCAAAGATCCAGTCTACTGGGTGTTAGGTATATCACATCAGGAAGTCTAGATGCAATATAATATGTAAGATTCATATGATGGTCCAGCCAACAGAAATATCTGTTTCAATACCTTTAAACAATTAGTGGTTAGAAAATATTGAAGACCAATCAGTTGGGATTTGATTGGAACAGTGGAGAACTTCCAAAAAGGTAAGAATGAAAGCCAATTTTAAAGGGCCATGAAGGCAAGAGATTCTGTTAATGTATAGAGCAGAGAAGTTGCTAGGGATTGGCTTGTCTCATATTCACTTTAAGAGATGACATTTCTAACACTTCTACTGTGGTTCCACAGGAATACAATTAGTAAACAGAATTAATAAAAATACTTTCTTGATTATACTGCCTTCCCAAATAAGAACATTTATCTTAACAACAAAAAAGCTATGCTTTGCTCCAAACAATTACAATTATAAATGACTACTTATCAGCCATATTGCTACAGTGCCAGACTGCGGCTTTACATTGAAATTGTACTAATACAACGCAGGAAGGGTTATGGCTCGGCAAAGATATATTTAAGACTCCAATAGAAACATTGCATATATTATTTATAATGTGCCCCAGACCAAAGTTCTCAAGTATTTTGAAGAATGACTTGAATGGTTTATTTGGGATTTGCTTTGTCTTTCGTCTTCCTCCGAAATACAGCTCTGGCTATTCATTTAAAGAAAACTGTAAGAGATTCATAGGAAAGGGGAGATATCATTTCACTATTACAGTAGGGCACCACAGAGTTTCAGGGTAGAGGCGGCAGTGAACAGATTTGAACCTGCAAAGAGTAAGGTAAGAAGTTATAGTCTAATCCTGCAAATATATTATCAGTCTATTTTCAGTTTTCATGTTTGAATTTCTTAACCAAACAAGTAGGATAGGGGATTTAAGACATTTAGAACATAATGTACACACCGAGTTGGATCTTGTTGTATACTGAATACTTCACCCACACTGACAACATTGCGTTTATTCTCAGGGCCACCATAACTCAAGGTAACCTAGAAAAAACACACGCAGCCCACATATTCAAAATTGCATTTGTTAGAAGTTAATTAATTTTTAAAAAATATTTGGAACACATTCAAGTCCTAAAATTGGTTTCTCCAGTTAGTATAATTAGTTACCACAGATTGGAAATATATTACAGTCTCTCTAGGATTAGAGCCAATTGAAACATCTTAGTTGGGGAAGGGGAAATGAACAGAATTCCACAACTGCTGCTATCAGGTTAAACAATCCTTAAACTGTTATAGGAAAAAAAATCATTATTTTTATCTCCTTATCATAGCCATCTTTTTACTTGGGAGAAGAAATCAAATATTTGCTTTTTTATCTGGACGTGAAAGTAAGGCCAACATAATCAGGAACAGTTTTTAAAATTCAAGTAATCCTTGTTTAGTGAACATTTGGCACTGGCAACTTGATTATTAAATGGCTAGTAAGTAAAATTGCTACCATGCTTGTCCTTTTCCCTTTCCTTTCCTGCCCTTGCCAGTACAGACCTGTGAAGGTAATAAATTTGAGGATTGGTTGTACAAATATTTTTTCATCACTGCTGTAACTTGAACAGTTGCTAAACGAGGCAGTCACTAAACAACTACAAGGTATTCATAAAGTTGACAAAAGTTCCCTGGAATCCCAGAAGTATAGTGTTTATCTACTTCCTGTATTTTTCTTTCGCTTTAAATATTGCTACATCCTATTTACTCTTTCCCCCTTCATGGATCACTGCCTTGTCATGTACTCTTTCACTTCCCTGTTTTCCACACATAGTATACAAATAAGTACAAATTCAACACTGACATTTAACTTCATTTCCAATTGTTTTATGCATAACTTCAGAACCTAGCCTTCGCCTCAGCAATAACTTAAGAGCAAGAAACTTTTATTATTTATGTTTACTTAGAAAATGCCCATCGTTTCTTCCTGTTCTTCCCGTCACCATGAGAGAAATTCACAAAAGGCTTTTGTATTTTGTTTGTACTACATCAATACTGTCGCAGATGACAAACTCGCAGCACATTCTCAGTTAGAAACTCCCACGAAACAGACACTTTTAAGGAGGGAAGAGGAGGTGGTGGTGGGGGGGGGGGCAAGAAGCATCTGCTTAGTTTAGAGAATTGTCCTTACTTGTCTGAGTACAGCTCTACCACGCAGCTGCTGTAGGTTTTCCAGATGAGAGTGAAATAAAGGGCTGTGTAACAGTTTCACTTCCAAGAGCCCCTCAATGATGTAGCCAATGGTGCAATCATCAGGGAGGCGAATTCTCTCTGCAGTGCTGATGAAGCTCCCAAGGCTACCAAAATAAAAAGTCAAGGAATGAATCTCTCCTCAGTTCTCTTTGGGCCACAGGGGGGAGCAGGCGTTCCAAGGGCACATACCTAGCCCACGGGCTCATCTTGAGGGCCAGGCCTCTGCTGATGCAAAATCCAGCACCACCTGTGGCGAACCAGAATTTTGTAGTGGTCTAGCAAAATAAACAGAGACTTGTTAGAACGACTTTGAGCCTTCCTTTTGTGATCAACTAGACATTGGCAATTCCATTTGACCATTAGAAAGCCGCAAAAAACTGTTGGGAGCTTCAGGAAACCAATCTTAAACCAAACTTGAATGTGAAGAAACACACCAGCTGTGGACTTTCTTTGTGTGTAACTAATACTTCATATAGCTTCCATGAAATTGGTTCAATCAGACTTAGGGAAGCAAACGTGTATAGGATTTTAATCATACTACTATTTTTCTATGGCTGTAGAACAGAATAGTCACTACAATTAATTACAGAGAAACAGGCAATTGTAAGTAGAGGAATGAAATCACAACTGTAGCTATAAATTCAAAGTTGAATTTTGTCATTTGTTTTTAAAATGTGAAAATCTGCACATTTATTTCACATTAAGAAGCTTAGATCTTTTAATTTCAAAAATAATTTTTTCTTGTGTTCTGTGTTCTGAAGTGTTGGGTATTTACAAATATATGTTGCCTATAAGTTGCATAATTGCCTAATTACTAAAAGATCTAATTACTTCCATACTATGCTCTTTACTGTAGGATACAAACAGAAAAGATTAGAGTTGCCCAAACATGACAGCATCATCTGAATTTTCCCTATAACAACAGCAAAATATGATATATGTTAATTTTCTATGCAACAAAGTGAGCTGTGTTTTTCTAAGGCAAACTTGTAAAGAAAGTTTTCAATTTTATTAGCCTGCTATGACTGACAGTGAAGAATGGAAAAGATGGCATTTAATGTAAGCCAAAAAAACCTGAACTGACTGCCTCTAGTGATTTTCTGGTGTTTCTGCTGGATATCATTCTTCTTCCATCAGTTTACTCATTTTGGCCTACAAGACAGACAGTACAGGTTGTCTGAAATAACAACATCTGCAAAAATCAACCTCAAGCCATGCCTCTTACGGAAGTGTTGCCCGCACCCATGCTGGTGGGCTAGAAAAATAACAAAGTAGGATGAGGAATTCCAGATGAAAGTAAACATGCAAGACTGTACAAGAATCTGCTTTTTTTCAGTTCATGAAAACCAACAGTAAAAGAATCTGCTCACTGATCCATCATTCCGGAGATGGTCTGCTGCTTCAATTGGATGGTCCAGACTTGGTCTTCCTATATATATATCTTGGCTGTGTGAGAAAGCAGATAAAAGACTCAGGAGGCTCTTCAAATTCACATAGTTGTCATCGTCTACATGACAAAACCACCTGCGGAAAATTCAGAAAAGAAGATTGCAGTGGAGGTCATAGCAAAGATATAACAAAGCTCACCTTTCAAATCTATGCATTATTAACCATGCAAATTACATAATTAAAATGCTAGGGAGTAGGGAGAGAACAAATGGTGAAAATCTTTTCAACTATGTCAAATTAGATCAAACCCAGCACTCTCCTATCATATCTGATCAAAAGAACGGCAAATGAAGATTAATTGATGAAGCCCAAAGAGCACTGAAAGTAGCTATTAATGAAACAGTGATTTCCACTTACTTTTGCCCAGACTCTAGAAATTTATCATATTCCACTGACATCTTGCAGCAGAGAGCTTGGCGGGTATGAACAGCTGAGCAGTTGGTATTAATTATATGATCCCCTATAAAATAAAAATGATTGCAAAGCGAGAAGCTATGTAGTTTCTGATAGCAAGTACAATCGTATTCATATATGAAGAAGAGACCTGAATTGTTAGATTACATTTATTGTTCTACGCCACTCGGAGTCGCCTTGGGTGAGATGGGCAGCTATACAAATTTGATTAATAAATAAGTAAGCATCTAGTGCTAGCTGTGAAGGATGTAGAATATGAAATGGCAAAAGCAAATGGGCAAGCTTAGTAGTTTTACTTAATGCTTCTGAAGTTTTCACCAGGAATGTAAGAAATTTACTGTACCCTTTAATAGTGTTATATGGTAGCATTTTTTGCAATTCCATGTTCCACAACTATAAAGCTGCAACGTATCTTATATTAAATTGCTCTCATTCATATCTGCAAGCGCTATTTATCATTACTGCTTTTGGAACATTATTAGTCTGAAGGAATTTAAAGATATTAGCATCAATGCAAAATTCTCAGTGGAGGCAAATAGGAAGCATTTCAAAAACAAAATAATCTTTTTGTACCCAGAAATGGGAATAACTGAATATAACATCATAAACAGCACTATCTATTTTCAATCCTTTACTTCTCAGGGCAGGAACTGATTCCCACATTCCTCAAGACAATGGCTGAGCTGGGGATCTTCTTTCTGCAAAACATATGGTCTATATAATTCCTTCTCTAAAAAGATAGTGGCTTGTAAGAGTGATTTGTATCTTATTCTAAATATAAACCTGGAAAGTGAATAACAATTTACCTGCTCTAAGATGCAGCTCACGATCTTCCCCGTCTGTGAATACAAACGTCTATAGGATACAAATCAAGAATTATTCATCTGAAGATTTCAGAGTAATGTTACTGTTAATTTCAGTCAGAATGTTATATATTGGTTTCCCGCAGCCTCAGCAAAAAAGGACTCTTTTTTTCCTTCTAGGTTTCAAGCTTGTTAACCACATTATCTGATAGGCCAGTGGCCTCCAATCTTTTGGGTGCCAGGGACCGGTTCCATGGAAAGAGGCTTTTCCGTGGACCGGAGGGTACGGTGGTTTCGTGCGCTGCCTGCATCCCGCATGTGTGCGGATGGGGCTTTGCTGGTTTGCACGGCCCGGTTTCTGGCGTGCTGCTGCCGCTCCACAGCCCCAGGGGTTGGGGACCCCTGTGATAGGCAGAAAGGAAACCAAATATATTGTCTAATATGGTACAAGAAGCAATCACGTAATTCTTATTTTCAACTCAGCAAAAATCCGAACCAATGCAAGGTCAAGGGTTTCATAGCTAGTTTGGTCTAGTCTAGTGGTTAAGGCATCAGACTAGAAACTGGGAGACTTGTGAATCTAATCCTTTCTTAGGGATGAAAGCCAGCTGGGTGACCTTGGATCAGTTACATTGTTTCAGCCCAACTCACCTCGCAGGGTTGTTTTTGTGGGGAAAATAGGAGGAAAGAGAATTAGGAATGTTCGTCAACTTGAGTTATTTATAAAAATAGTAAAGATGGGATAAAAATATTCTCAGTTGAATTATTGTATAACTACCATAAATAGCCAATTATGATCTACCTTCATGCAGAAGAACATGTCAGAATCAGCATGCATGCATGCGGAACTGATCTGATGCATGGTAAATCTGCAGAATTGCTTCATTAGGAACAAGGGATGGGGCTAGCTTGAATAGCCCTTGATTTCTGCAATGTATTATTTGGTCATGCCAGGTATAAGAGAACACCAATAGCAGAACGGGTATGTATATGTGGTAAAGGAGAAGTCGAAGACATCTCACATGTTTTATTGTACTGTGAGTTATACCGAGTTTATAGGTCAGCATATATTCTTCCCTTATTAGAGAGATTGCCAGGGAGGGCAGACAATTTTTATGTAGGCTTTCTCCTTCAGGACTCAAACCCTTCTATCACGCATGCAGTGGCAAAATACTGTATTGCGGCAATGTCCACAAGAAAAAAATTGGTTACAGATTTATAGCCGTCAACTTGTGCCAATTTTTTGGAGATATCTCTAATAATTTTTGGAACATTATATTTACTCACACACTTATCGGCTTTCCACTCACGTAAACTAGGAAGTGACCCTAACATTTTGAGAACATGTATCTTCTTAACAGGGATGTTATTATTTACTATTAATGTCAGTACTATTTTTATTTTATTTTTTTCTTAATATATTGTAAAAAGTGATGTCTATTGCTGGTCTATGACCGTAATAAAGTTGTTGCTGTTGTTATTATTATTATTATTATTCAACCATTTCACAGATTGTACCACTTTTAGGACATGACAATATTCAAGTACCACCAGTACTTAGCAAGGTGTCAAAAATTTGATGACTAAAAAAAAGGGGGGGATTTTGGATTTAGATTGATTTGTTGTTATAGAAATGGCTAGTTTATATTATTATGGAAAAGTAAAAAGTTGAGGTTCAATGTTAATGCTTCTATTGCAACAGAGGAAGTCGGAAGTCAATGCCTTTTCTTTTCTTTTTCCCTTCTCCCCCTCACTTTTCTTTCCCTTATTCCTCCCCACAGTGTCCTATTTGCTTTTGTATTTTTGTATTTTATTCTATAATCTAATAAAATGTTACAAACCGTAAAAAAAAAAGGAAAAAAGTACCGGTTTTACTCCTTTTATATCCTCTCTTCTCTCCCCCTCCTTTCTTTTATATCCTCTCTTCTCTCTCCCCCTTTTATATCTTCTCTTCTCTCTCCCCCTTTTATATCCTCTCCTCTTTCCCCCTTTATATCCTCTTCTCTCCCCCTCCTCCTTTTATATCCTCTCCTCTTTCTCCCCTCCTTTTATATCCTCTTTTCTCTTCTCCCCTCCTTCTTTTATATCCTCTCCTCTTCCCCCCCTTTTCTCTTCCGGGTGCGCTGGAAGTGCCAATCAGCTGGAGCTGTGTGCCCGAACACTGCTGCTCCAGCTGAATCTCCACCCAAAGACTGTGTGCATCTGCCGGCCACCCCCCAGGCCACTGGAAGCGCCAATCAGCTGTAGCCGTGCATGCCGATTCTGAGCAGAGCCCCAGCAACACCGCAGCTCCAGCTGATTCTCCCTCAGGCCTGTCTGGTGCTGCCGCCGCTTCAGCTCATCCACTTTTACACTTTTTTTTTTTACAGTGCTTTTCAACCCGTTGTATGTGTACCACCTGCCAGGTGCCTAAGTATCACCAGTAGTACACGTACCACAGGTTGAAAAGCCCTGCTCTAGTGTCATTAGAGAAAGGAGGAGAAGTATAAGTATGGTAAAATTATCATTTTTACTTTAATTGGATGAGAGATTTAATTTCAACTATTGTGCTATCATAAAAAAAGAAAATCATTTGTTTCCAACATTATTTTCAACCTTTGAATCATGCTTTAACGTGCACCTTTATACATAAACTGTTAATAATAAATATCACTAACAAAATAATATAACTGTTAAATAAATAGTGTTCTTACCTGACCTTTGGCCTGAGATATCCATGTTTGGAAGAGCAAGTTTAGCCTTGTTTTATGATATTTCCTTGTAGTTTTCACAGCAATAAAAATATCTTTCAATTTCAACTTTTCCTTAGCAGAGACTTCAGCAGATTTCATATGTATCACATTGTGTGGCCTTTTATTTATCTTTCCATTAGCTTTCAGATGGGATCCACCAGTGTCTGTGACATAATAATTCCATTTTTCTAGTAAATTCTCTTTAGTTAAGGGCACTATCTTGTCAATCTCAGCATCCAAAGGATTGGGGGAATTGAACTCCACCTGCTGAAGTGGGGTATCATCCTTGTTGGAAGTATTAAAAACAAGTGATGGACGTGACTGAGGATAGATCTTAAATCTCCAGCTGGATTGGAATTTGGGAATTAGCAAAAGAAGAACTGTGCAAGTGATTACGGAGAGCAGGAAGCATATCTTAGTGAGCCTAATGCAAGAAAAGCTCATTCTTCAGCCCCTAAGGGCATTTGCCATCTTGTAAAACTGGGATATCACTTCCCAGCGATGATGAAGCCTTTGAAATGAAGCTCAATTGTGTAGTTGTGGGACTTTTATAGCTATACAGTATCATCTTTGTGGTATTCAATCATTAGGAGTTGATTTCTTTCTATACCTGGGTCTGGATTTGTTATCCTAAAACACAGGATTTGTCACCTGTTATGTGAGAGAGAGAGAAAAAAAAGGAAACTTAAAATGTTTTAAGTAACCATAAGATAAGAATTAAAGTGCCTTAAAATCATCAAAGAGATGGTTAATATGGACTCACATGTGAATATATGAAACTGCTTTATACAGAATCATAACTGCTCTCCCTGTTCCAGTATTATTGGGACTGACAGCAGTTCCCAGGCCTTTTCAATTATTTGCTGATGTTTTGGTTAGAACTTTAGTGTGTGGGATACTGTTGAAACTCTGTTATTACAAAAGAAAAACTGGACATTATGCAAAAAAAAAAAGTGTTTTAGAACTTTTATGTTCATTATTAATGAAAATGACTTTAAATAAGGAAACATGCTGAAAGTGAAATATAATTGAAAAAGAATATTGTTATGCCATGAGTTTCTGTCACTTGTTCTACTGATTTAAGCTTACTTAAAAAGAGGTCTACAATATATAATTATTGTATATAATCTATATATACAATCTACAGTATATTTAATTTAGTAGAAACTCCCTCCCCCAAACTAAGAAGATAAACTTAACTGCATTTTTGTATGATTAGGCTTATTTTGGGGGAAATAAGTGAAACCAAATTAATAATTGAAGTTAGATGGTTTATTCAAGAGAAGAAAAAAGAAAGACTCACATAAATGATATACTATTAGACCACATAGTATTAGTGGGTGTTGTTGAATTAAAGCAATGGATAATATATTACCCCTTTTCCTAACACCTAATTTTTCTTCCTGATGCTCCCCCTTTTCTCGTTGACATTTTCTTTTTCCCATCCAGCAGACTTCCAGAAAAAACAGATCAACCTTGCATAACTCTCTGAATCAAGTCTTTGCAGACTGCTTTTGAAATAAGGCCAAAGAATGCAAGAAATTAAGGCAAGAACCACATTGGCCACCACCCCTGCTTTATATTAGAGGGGTTGTGAAATACATTGTAGAATTGCAGTCCATTCTGCACAGAATCAGATGCATTAAATCAATTGTGCTTAGGAAACCCTAATAGGGCAAACAAATGAAATTTAGAGATTTGCTTTTTAAGTGCACTGATGCCTTGGTAAAGAAATCATTCCAGTAAATAAACAAAAAGTACAGCATATATTCCGAGCAATGTTTGTACTTGTTTCGGAAAACGACAACTGCTTCGTCCCAAAGGAAGAGGAGGAGGAGGAGGAGGAGATGATTGCTACAGGTTGCTACGCGCTATATAATCTTTGGACAATTCACGCAAAAATAACATAAAATAAAATTCAACGAGTAAGAATTTATTCTTAAAGTAAATTTAGGATTGCGGCCTCAAGACCATTTTTAGGTCAATTGTAAGTTCAAGCAGAAATAGTTTAAAGCCGACACATTTAGAAACAACTCCTAGGGATCGTCGGGGCTTTTTCTGTGCGAGGCCTCTCTGGGGACCAGGGGTCCCAAACTGGCGGCCTCGACTCCTCACCATGGCAACAAGCACACACACCTTGACACTCCTCCCTCCTCTCCCCCCCCCCCGTGAGAACGCTACGGGAATTCTACCCCTCCCGCTGCCGGCTAGAGCGAGGGTTCCAGGGCACCTACCGGCAGGGCCGGCTCCGCTCCCGCTCGCGGCGGAAGAAGCCGGGGCGGGCGCTTGGCTCTCGTCGCGCTCGCTGGCCCAGGCTTCGAGCCCTCGCCGGGCCGAATCAAGAGGATCCCGGGGTAGAGGGCGGTCGGGGAGGGAACAGACAAGGGGGTTACGGTCCCTTTAAGGGCTTTACCTGTCGCCGGCTTGACCCGCTTGCGTAAGTGATCCGGACGTGGAAGTGGGAGGGGAGGACGTGACCCGGAGGTGCATGGTGCGAGGGTCAATATGCCGCTACCCGTCCAAGTCTTCAATTTACAGGTATCGAGGAAGTTTTGAGGGGTCGGTTGGGGGGTTTGGCCGCAGGGCGTGTCTCGTGGTGGCTCGCTGCGTGATTAACGGCGGTGGCGGGAAGGAGCCTGTTTTCGGGGCGGCTGATGAGCAGCTCCGCCGGTGGATCAGCCCATGTGTTATGGTCGGAAGCTCCCCGGGCTGCCTCCTTGAGGAGGGGAGGCGGCGGAGGCACGCAGGAGGCAGGGGCGGCCTCGAGCGAAGACAGATCCGTTACCCGGAGTGCGAGGGGTTGGCTGCGACTGCCGCCAGATGGAGAGGCCCCGCCGCCTGGTGCGCTTGGCTCTGCGGCTCCCCTCCCCTTTAAGACCTCCACCTCCCTCCCTTCTGTGCTGTTCCTTTGGTTGTGTGGAAATTGTAGAGGTGACCTCTCAGGGCTGCTGGCTAGCCGAAGGATCAGTCCCGAGTTTCTCACTCCACGTACGGACTGAGAACATGTAACGTACGTCTGTATGGAAATTCCCGAAACAGAGCGGATAGGCTTAGTTTGAATGCTTTAAGGCAGGGGTCTTCAAACTTGGCCCTTTTATGACTTGTGGACTTCAACTCCCAGAATTCCTCAGCCAGGCACGCTGTCTGAGGAATTCTGGGAGTTGAAGTCCACAAGTCATAAAAGGGCCAAGTTTGAAGACCCCTGCTTTTAAGGGGTCTGTTTCTGCCTTCATTTTCCCCCCCTGAGAGTTGTGTGGTGACACTACAGCGTAAGTGGGGAAGTAGATATAAATGACTTGTCATGACCAGCTGTCTACCCCTACCCTAAATATGACTGAAAGAGAATTATACTGTAGCACAATTTGCATAATGAAGACTTGTTTTATTATCTCCTAGTTATGAAATGCAGTGGCCCAGCAAGTGCTGCCACTCAAAAGTTGGAATAAACTGACTGGGTTTTGTTTTTGTTTTTGTTTTGCTGCTCTTGTGATTGTGCATTTGCTTCCGGAGATGAAAATCAACCAAAATGATGCCTGAAATGTAATGAGAGAAATTGAAGTACCTGTGAACAGACATTTGGGCAAACGGTCCTATCTCCTATGTCAGGAACTTCACCCTTGCTGGTGCGTTAAGAATAGTAGAATCACAGGACAAAAACAAGGATGGAGAAACTTTTTCATCTTTCCGTCTCCTTCCTGGTTACAGTCCTCTGCCCAAAAGTTCTCTTTTGTTTCTCAGAGGGTTTTTGGTCTTTCTGTTGTTGATTTTAACTGATGCCCGAAACCAACAACCTTGAAAGATGACAACAGAGGGAGGAATTTGGATGTTGAATTTTCTCTCTGATCAGTATCTCCTAAAACATTTTTCAAATGTCATAGGTTTACAGCATTAAGAAAAGTCTTAGAAATCACAATTTTTACTTGCCCCTCCCAAAAATCCCTCCTCATCTTTCTTACCTTAGAGATGCCATGTATTTTTCTAGCTCCTCTAAGGGCATTATGGAAAGTTTTCTGCACTCAAGTTCATATTACCATGTCACAAGTGTCATGAAATGTATCTCTTCTGATTTTACTATTTATAATACAGTACATAGGTAGTTGTGCATCCAAGCCAGTGGATTTGACATTTGTTACTTGTTTAATGTAGCACATAAAGGCTAATTCTTTATAACCTTAAGATGGATATTATAAAGGCCTACGGTAAAAGAGAAAGAAAGCCAGTTCATATTATTCTAAGCCTACCATGAATTATAGCTGTTTATGACTGCAGGGGCATTAACTTCCTTTCTTTCCTTTAGCAGCTGGCGAGCTCTGTGTCAGGGCGAGGGGGTACAGAGAGTCAGGACAGGATGAGGGATAGTTCAGTTCCAAGCTCAGCTTCCTCGTCAGTGACAGATCTATACAACACTCCCCGCAGCAGTAGGTCAGACCTCTTCCTCCCAGGTACATCTGGAGACTTCAGCCTGAGTGCCTGCTTATCAGCCTGCACCCTACTTTATGAGGTATCTCAAAGGAGAAAGCACTCAAGGATGTCTGAGTGAGAATGACTTGAGTTTTATCAACATTAAGGCATATTCTTCTTTTATTTTATTTTATTTAAAAAACCCTCCTTTCTGTGAATTGGATGTATTTCAAATAATAATAAAGGATTTTATCACATGCTGTTGAGCTGCTAGTAAAGATATTTGTCTCCCATTGTCTAAGAATAGTTTGTTTGCAGAATCGAAGCAATGGGCGACACTATAATTTTCCACAGCAGTTTTATGGCTTTACTTTGTTATGTATGTAATTTATGCATTTAAAACATTTTTCCACTTTTAAGTAGTGATTTAAACACAACATTGCATATCTATTTTTTCCCCTTAACAAATGTCATTACTTAAAATCAAAGCAATTGACATTAACACAACAGCAGGATCACCCGACTATAAAAGCTAAGAAAACTGCAAGACTGGTTTGGGATCCATTGTTTCATGGTGGGTGGGAAGGAGGGAATGCATAGATGAGGTACTGGCATGAAGAAGACTGTCTCTTTGGAAATAATTACCCATCTGTTATTGGAACAGGGATAAGTGGTCCAGAGACCGCATATGGCTCCTGTATTGTTTTGGTTTGTTTTTAGTGGCCTCCAGAGATCACATAGTTGAAATTTGGCAACAAATTGCTGAGTAATAAAGCACAGCATTCTAATCCCTAGAAATAAAAACAATATGTACAAAAAATATAGTCTAGCAGGAACCCTTTCTGCAATTCTCAGAGACTCCGTAGAATGGGAGAAGCCAAAAAGCTAGGCCTTTTTAGATACTTTTTGGAGAAGCTGGCTTTAAGAAATATTGCAAGAAATATTGCCTTACAATATTTCATCTCTTAAAACCTCCAATAATTCTTTCCAAAATTGAGTTGTGCTTTTTACTCTTCTAGGTTTTGAAGTATGCCATTAATATATCATTATAGTTTAGTACTGTACATTAATGGAGCTGACAGAAGGAGGGCTCCTTGGCGTGGCCATTAGATGAGCATTCTGTTGCATGGTGTCATCGTGATATTGCCCTGTCCAATGTGACATTCAGGCACCCCCAAATTAAAAGAAAGTAGTACTTTGCCATAAAAAGCTTATTCACAAAAGACAAGGCACCCAAAAAACAAGGTCTAAACGATCAAGAAGATTCATAAATAAATAGTCTGCCCTTTCTATATGTTCAGATACCCCACCTTTAATCATAAAGAACTCAAATTATGTTTTCTTCTTCTAAAAAGACTATACTGTGAAAAAGTACATTTTTCTTGAAATGTCTTGTTTGTATAATACACATTTCATATGCAGAGAATGCAGATTCTCAGTGGGAAAAGCCTTGGGCAATACAAATGGCTTTGAGAGAGGTTTTGGAGAGTTTCTGCTAACCAGACAAGACTAGGGTTATGAAACCTGTGGCCCTTCACATGTTGCTGGGTTAGTTACTTCAGTCCCAACCTTCCTAACTAGTGGATATGTCTAATAGCAAGTGTAGTCGAGTGGCATTTGCAGAACTTCAGATGCCAATCTACATTCTATTAAGATATATTGACCAGTGATCTGACGCTGATACTATATCTTCAAATGTTCATCTAAATTTGGTGGCTCCAATGTCTGCAAATGGAATAAATCTGTAAAGCCTAGTTTTTATCACTATTTCATTATCCAGACCATTTGAGCCATATGGTTAATTGAAAAAACCCCTGATGATCTCAGCTTAGGTGAATGCCGTAAACCTTGGGCGGGTTCAGGTAGCTAATTTATAATCACAGAAGGCTCTGTGAACTTGAACATTCTATTGTCCAGCCTTTTAATGTATCCTTTGAAATAATAGAGTTCAGGTGAAAAGTCACAATAGCCGTATTTATTTCTTCAATTTATATAGCCACCCATCTCACCTAAATGACTCTGGAAGAGTCACAACATTATCTCTTCACATACGAATTCAATCAGGATCTCATGGCAATAAAGTTTTCTTTGGATCAAAGATTTTTAGTCTTCCTTTGTGAGGCTTATGTCTCATCAAAACAATTTTCTAATTAAAGTAGGTAAAATATCCTTCATTTTCTGCTTAAAATGACAAGCTCTTCAACCCGTTTTTGTTGATTTACAATTAAAAAAAGGATTTAGAAATAAAGGAACCTTGTTAGGGCTGCATTTGCCTCTTGGTTCACTGCGGTCTTTGGGTTAGGGCATTGGGTTGCCCTGTGTGGTTATAAATCAAGAGTGCAACCTATGATATCATATTCAATCCCGAAGATTGGTAATAGGTAGGCTGTCATGCTATAAAACTAATTTTCTTTCATTTCTCATTGGTAAACTTCTAATAAACTTCCAAGGAAGCCTTGATTCTCTTGAACCTCTTGCCTTCCTATCCTTATGGGCTTTCTAAAGGAACTCAGTTGGCCAGAGTATAGAATAAAAATAGGGCTTTGATATGATCTAATGAGATTCTTGATACTGAAGTTCTTTAGATCAAGATTATATCAAATAAGTGTGAAAGATGACATCTGCGGAGGTTCAGACATGGCTTTAGACTTAATTGTGCTTTTGTCATGGTTCATATTTAGCTCCCTTTGTTATAAATAGTTTTACTTTTCTTTGCATTTATAGCCATGCTTTTGATGTGTGTATGCTTGCTTGATTTATCCATAGTGTATAACTTTGTAAATTTTTATGTATGAAATTGTAAATCTGCATCTGCTCATGCCATGTAAAGTTACTGCTCTTTGTTTCAGTTGTTGAGAACATTCATGATGAGGGCAGTCTTGCCCTCTCCCAAAAGTCTGAAATGCCCACTTATAAATCCAGCCCTGATCTTGAATAATGAACTACGTTGTGAAGATACAGTATATTCAGTACTGTATACATTATACGTTTATGTGCTCTTGGGTTTGACTGAAATTTTTTTCATAACGATTTAAGTTGATTTTCTTGTTAACAATTATTTCCATTCATTATGAATGAAAATAAAAAGTATACCTAGAATTTTCTATGACTTCTATGAAACAATATAAACTTTAGATAATAAGCTGACAAGCCAGAAAAACATCCCAATTTCATTATCCTAAATTCTGTTAATTTCTTTCCCAATATAATATTATTCCATTTGCTCACCATAAGAACAAACTTTGTAAACATTGATATATACTTGGTACATACCGAGGGGATTAAACTGCCTTTTTTGGTTCAGAAAATGGTTAATCATCTCCGTTTTATTATTGAGAGCAAGGAAATGTATTGAGTGACTTAGTGATACAAAGCGAGAGTAGCATTTCTGGCAGGCCTGGAAAAGAACTTCATGGAGTGAAAATCCTAAGTTATAGATGCATTGCTTAAATTGTCAAGTTCATTTATGTTTGCTGGTGCATGGGAATCTTCCCCTTGGGGCTGGGAGAGAGACTCCTCATTTCTATTTCACTCACATGCTTTGCTGTTACAGGGTGCGGTAGAGCCCATGCAGATTGATGTAGATCCCCAAGAAGATCAGCAAAATGCACCTGATATCAACTATGTGGTGGAGAACCCAACTCTGGTATGTGCTTGAGGGCAAAAATGACAGAATGGGCTTCTTAGAATTGTCTTCCAAAACCTAGGTTCTCCATCAGTCCTTAATTTAAGCAAATGCTATCTGTTCATTGTTTTACTTGTAACCTTTGCTTATACAGTATATTGAGGAAAATTGATTTATATTGTCAGTTAAAATGGCGGGCGAGGGGGAGTTGAATCACAACTGCTAGAAACTCTTTCACATTGTGTAACAAAAACAGTCCACCGTTTTCCTCTTCTTCTATTGATAAAGTGACTTTTGAGTGGAGCTTAACTATTAGGGGACCTTAAGAAGATACCTGTGTTGCTTTAGTGGCACCAGTAGGGAAATAGGTTGCCATTGCCTTCTTCCAGGATGTTTTTTCAGCTTCCAGTCTTACGAGTATCAGCCAGCTTAACTTTTTGAGACTGATGGTGCTATCCACTTGTCATATCTCATATAACTATCAGTGCTTGAGTTGTAAGTTTAAAACAAATTCTTATATTTAGGTAGTGCTTTTGATTATAAACCTTACAGTAGACCTATAAAATAGGTCAGGATTAACCCCATATTGGGAATAAAATTACCAATGTCTAGATGAATTTCATATGTATTGCCTCAAGGCAGAAAAATCATTACTGTGATAACTGTACCTACTAGTTCTTCCTTGTCTGCTCTGCAGTCTTGGAGCGTGTCATCATCATACGAGCTTTTACAGCATAGAGGTTAAGAACTTGGCTAGGAGTAGAAAAATCTTAGCTCAAGTCTATTCATCCTTAGCCACAAAAGCTGATTGACTTTGGGTCAGTCGTTCTATCTCAGCCCACCATAGCTCACAAAGTTGTTGTGGGAATAAAATAGGTGTACTGTTTTACCAGCTTCCTCAGTGAGCCCAGTTATTACTTTTTTTTCTTTTTGGAGATAAAAAACAATGTATGTAGTATGATATGATCCAGTGCATTAATTCTACAAAGAATGTTGATGCATAGATATCTGTTCCACAGATTACAGAATGTAACAAAAATGTACAATTTGGATAATTGTCATTAAAAAACAAAAATATCCAAGAATGATTCATGCATGCTTCAGGCTCTAGAGCTAGGAACTCTATGGTTCCTCTATAGTTATTGGACTAAAAATGCAAGGAGCCTAATAGTTGGGCTAGTACTCACTACAATCTATGATCTCTTCATTCCGGCTGGGGCATTCAGGATCTGGAGCAGTATGCAACAAGTTACAGTGGCCTGATGAGGATTGAGAGACTGCAGTTCATTGCTGACCATTGCCCACAGCTGCGAGTGGAAGCCCTGAAGATGGCACTCTCATTTGTCCAAAGAACATTCAATGTGGATGTTTATGAGGAGATTCACCGAAAATTGACTGAAGCTACCAGGTACTAAGATGAAGAAGAGTCTTGAGAAGCTTGTCGGGGATGCATAGTACTAAATATATACAGTGCATACAGCCTATAAAGCAGGCGGCTGGAAATAGAGCAATGAGAGCTAGGCAGATACCGGCTAACACAGCTGAATTGAGGTTGATACATCCAATCACATGCGGGCGGCGAACTGACGGACCTATTACACGCTCGAAATCACCGATACTTAAAGGGCTGCTTACACTTTGACAATGTTAGCAGTGGCTAACGAAAGCTTAGTGCATAATAAAATTCTCTGTCCCGGAGATCAGTATGTCTTCTTTACAAATATATATATATATATATATCAACTATATATCTGTGTGTTTACATACATATATATATATATATATATATATATATAAAACAATATATATATATAAAACAATATATATATATATATATATATATATATATATATATATATATATATATATATATCTGTGTGTTTACATATATACATACACACATATATATATAGAGAGAGACAATGTTAATAATCAGCATACAGCAAGATAAATTACAGTTAAATGTAATAAAGCATTCATGCAAATATGAATGACATGAATTAAGTATTGCTTGGATTATGAATATTATATCTATAAAATCTATAAAAGTAAGTAAACCTATTAATATGAAAGTTTTTTAAAGATTATTCCGGTGTTTTAAGACTAACATTTATAACAATGTACAACAAAGTATAGGATGTAAATTATCATTTCTAACACAAAATCTAATAGATACAAAATACTATGGCACAGATTTCATACAGTTTTCCCTGAAACAAGCACATGCCCCTTTTTGATATCTGTAGGTAATATAGCAAAATTTAAAAGCATTCCGGGAGACTATATTGTGCCTTTTAGATAATGGAAACTAAAGATAATAAGTCTGGATGCTCTGGAGAATTTCCTAATAGCATGCATAAATATCCTTATAAAAGGGGCAGTTCAGAAGAAAATGAGCAACTTTCTCACCATTACCCGTTCTGCATGGGCAAAGCTGCTAATTGTAAGATATTCTCTTATACTTCCAAGTCAACTGTTGGTAAAATGTTAAATTGTGCTAACATCCTTCCTTATCTATATTTAGATACTGCAGTCTAAGGTATTTGGCTGTATTGAAATTGAAGGTGGAACACTTAGGTTTTCAGTTAGGACTATTATTGCCAAATTCCATTCCCATGGACATTTTGCAGTACCATGTGTATGTATAAAAAGTAGAAAGCCCTGGGAGAGGCCCCCTATTAGCCAGATAACTGTATCCAGAAGGTTATCATTTTTGCTCAGCTCTTGCATATGGTTTCAGTTTGGGATCCTCCTTTACATCTTAAGAGCCATTCATGCACAAGTAGAAAGGGAGCCCTTTCAATTGCTTTCTGGTATTTTGATGAACCAAGCATTAGAATCAAGTGTAGCTGAGAATGTTTGCTGTTTAAATAAAACCTCACCTAGCCGGGAGGTAGAGCATAGTTAGGCTACTAAAGTCAGTTTTTGATTGTCTTGGCTCTTTGTTTACCTTCTTTGCTTAAATCACAGATATGTTGCTATTCCTCCCTCAAATTATGAAACAAAGAGATCTGTCTTGTTTTTCTCTCTGTCGTAGTTTTCCTATATGTCATCCGTTTTAGTTCCCATCAACCCATTCAGCGCAGCCTGTGGCAAGGCATTATGGGAGTTCTATATATCAGTAGAACCTCTTTTCTGAATTTAGAGTTTCACTCTTCAAAATATCAATATTGTCTAGAGCCAATTGATTGTACTCCTAATGCATTACTACGATCCTTCTCAATTCTTGTAGATTGTGGCAGTATATAGATTTTTGTTATATCTGTAGGTAACAGATGATTCTGTGTCCCTGTACACTTTGCGTATCTATTGTTTTCTTTTCAGAGAGCTGCAGAACACACCTGACGCTGTCCCAGACGGTGGGATGGAGCCCCCTCCTCTAGACACAGCGTGGGTCGAGGCTACGCGCAAAAAAGCTCTTCTCAAACTGGAAAAGTTAGACACGGATCTTAAGAATTATAAAGGAAATTCAATCAAGGAAAGCATCAGGTGATACTAAGGAAATTAACGAATGAAAAAAAAAAAAGAAATTGGAGTTGGTAGTTACGAATTTGTAAAACTAATCCCAGAATAACATTTTAAAGTGTCTTTTGGAATCATTTGATGGGCTGCATATTCTTCAAATGGCATTTTCTTGAATGTATTGTTTACAGTTTTCTGATACATGTTGCCATGAAATAAAACCATGAGGGAATATTTGTGTGTAGAAAATGCTACACATTTTCTTTTCACATGAAAAGGTTTTTCCATAATCTGTAGTCACATTTCTCAAATGTGTCTTGAGAAAGGAAATTGAATGACTGAACTGTTTTTCTCTCATTTCCAAGAATTAATAATTTGCTCACTGTAATGCCCATCCTCTATGAACCCTTCAGAAGGTAGCATGAAATATACTATTTTTATTCTAAACATGTAATATGTGAGACACAGCTTATCCCCAATATAATTTTTTTCCTTCTGTGACCCACATTTTTCCTAATGCTGCTACTGCTTATTCCCACTCTCAGATTTTGCCATGCACGTATCTCACACTCCTCTTCATGTAATATACATTTGTTGACTGATAATCTGCATAACAGTTGTATTCCTCAGCAATGGTGGGTCCTATTCATGGTAGCTTATGAATAGTTTTGCAAATGTTCAGAAGAGGCAGTGGAACTGTTTAGCCATGAAGCACAATAGATTTTGTAATAGAAGCGTAATAAATAAGTATACTTGATCCTCATTTTTAGTTTTCTATGGAAATGCTGATGCTAAGTATCTGCCAGAAATACCTAAAAACATTTTTCACCATGTGTTACCCAGTAGTTAGACTTTTTGCACAAGGGCAAACAATGTTTAGGATTATGTGTTTCTGACGCTTATTTGTTTATAGCTGACACGTACCTTCTTTTTAGGAGAGGCCATGATGACTTGGGAGATCATTACCTTGACTGTGGAGACCTCAGCAATGCCCTTAAATGTTATTCACGAGCTCGTGATTACTGCACCAGTGCAAAACATGTTATTAACATGTGCCTCAATGTTATCAAGGTAAACAGCAATTTATTGCACAGTCCTTTATTTGGGGAGGGGAGACTAGTAGAATTTAATCTCTGTTCAAGATAGGCTTCCCCCCCCCAACTCATAATTAACATATAAACCTTCCTTCCTTTCCTATCTTTGCATTTCAAATTTCAAGTTTTCCCATCAGTGCTTTTCATGAGGTCTCAATGAGTCAGTAATAGTAGGCTACTACAACTCCTCAAAAAGGTCTCTTTTCACAATTACTGCACAGAGTAGACCTTGTCAGATATGTCTGGACTTGTTTCTTTGCAGGTCAGTGTTTATCTTCAAAACTGGTCCCATGTCCTGAGCTATGTGAGCAAAGCAGAATCCACGCCAGAGATTGCAGAGGTAGTAAGCTTTTTTCATCTTGTCTGTTGCAATACATTCCAATGATCGACTCAAGATCACCTACTGACTTTCCCAAGCAAATGGGAATTTGGAATTAGCTCACTCCGATTTAGTCATACGCTAGATCATGCTAATTCCTTGTTTGTCTTTAGTTGCTCTGTTTTGATCTCCTGATAAAATATAGTCCTCTATAGCAGGGCTTTTCAACCTGTGGTACGCGTACCACTTGTGGTACATTAATGAGTGGCAGGTGGTACGCAGCCCTGCCTAGCCAAGTGTAGTGGGGAAGGGAAAGAGCCAGCACAGGCAAAGACTTACAGTGAGAGAGTCCTCTGGAGCTGCAGATTTTACTTATGAATGGAGCCATTTGGGGAGGCTGCCTTAGCCGGCAGCCAGTACTTACATTTTTTTTTTCTTCCTTAAGTGCCGGCTGGGCTCCTTACTTTCCTTTCTAGCCAGTAGCTAATTCTTAAAGGGGAAGTGCCTCTTTAAGCTAGTTCACTCAGCAGCTTGTCTTTTCTGTCTCTGGAGGCCTTTCCTTGTTTGATCAATATATGGAAGAGGGAAAATATGGGGGGTTCAAATTTTTCCTTCAGAAGGAGATGGGAATGAGAAAAAGGGAGGCAGGGAAGGGAGGGAGGGAAGGAAGTCCCGCCTTAGCACTTGGCCACCAGCAGCTCTGCCATTGACTTTGCTTGTCAAAAGGTTGCAGAAGGGGATCACATAACCCTGGGACACTGTGACCATCATAAATATGAATCAGTTGCCAAGCATCCAGATATAAATCACACGATCCTGTTGCTGCAATGGTCATAAGTGTGAAAAATGGTCATAAGTCATTTCAGTGCAATTGCAACTTTGAACAGGTTTTTTTTTTTATCACCAAGTTTTTGACACCTTGCTAGGTGGTACTCGAATATTGCCATATCCTAAAAGTGGTACAATTGGTAAAAAGGTTGAAAAGCCCTGCTCTATAGTACCTTTGTGATGCTGCATACTGTTTTAACTTGTAGAACGATTGTTAGAGCTATTTAATTAATAATGAACTTGGAAGTAGACCTGAGGTTCAGATTCCCTTATGAAAAGAAGCAGAGATTCAATTTCCTCATTGGCTTACCTGATAATGTGTTATGCACATGATCCCTGTTTAGAGCTTTGAATGGATCCATCTGCCTTTCAGATGTGCTTTTGATCCGTGCCAAGGGGGAAAAAAATCAGAGAACAGAATTGCTTCCTCAGAAAAGCTTAATGGAATGAACTAGCTAATATATTATTGCTCATTTGCTGATTTTTCTCCCTCCTTCCTGTCTAGCAAAGAGGAGAACGGGACAGTCAGACACAGGCCATCCTTACCAAATTGAAATGTGCCGCAGGTGAGAAAATGGTTTGCTTGCTTAACTGATATTGTCCTTAGTGGTAATGCTTGTGTCCAAGCAGTGCAATGTACTAGCAAAATTTGCCTTTCCAATATCTCTCCCTATATTGTAACTGCACAAAAAAAAACCCCAAGTCAGTCTCTATTCCTAGAAACTATTATTAATTTAAGAGGCTCTCCCTTAGGTTTCTATGTGACCCCTAGCCTTCTCTTTTTTCCAATTCATCTGCACAAAAGAGTAACTTAATCTCATTCTCAGGCTTGGCTGAACTAGCTGCCCGGAAGTACAAGCAGGCAGCAAAGTGCTTCCTGTTGGCCTCATTTGATCACTGTGACTTCCCTGAGGTGAGGATGTGGAAGAGATGTGAGCTGGCAAAACAGTGGGGTTTAATGTGGAGGAAATGGCACATACGAGACCATCTGTGACCTTTTCTAAGCTAAATCTGGAGAGATCAGCTATTTTTTTCTCCTTGTTTTTTTCTGGGAAGGCCACCTCTTCTTTTCCTTGGAGACCTGGGGAAAGGATTCAGGCAATCTTGGGCTCTTTATCTCTATTCTTTAGAGGCTGTCCCTTCTCTCTTTTTTTTCAGCTGCTCTCTCCTAGCAATGTAGCTGTATATGGTGGCATGTGTGCACTAGCAACTTTCGACCGACAAGAATTACAACGTAATGTCATCTCCAGCAGGTAAATGATCTGTGGAAATTTGATGATGAAGTAAACTAAATTATAATGGACATGTTAGTGGATTTATTAATGGGAGCAGACAAATGGCAAGAATGAAAGAGATTATGTAGTCTCCCTCATATCCACCATATTCAATTTTAATTTCCTCTGATTACTTTTCCTTGGTACTGATAGTGCTCATGACTGGTCAATTATGGTCGTATGTCAAGGACTACCTGTAATTTAAAAAAAGGCAGAATGAAGAATTATAGACTTATTCCGATCTGAGTCCAGATTTTAGACCGTCATGCCTTTCCACTGCCATTCCCTTTGGCTCTTGAGACAGTAGTTACTCACAACCTTGCAGAAATAATCACACAATCAAAATGACTTTTCCATTGAATAGAATTGCCCTCTTTGAAAGAGACATAAATGATGACTAGACTGGGTTGTGTGCATCCTTTTGTATCTGCAGCTCCTTCAAACTGTTCTTAGAGCTAGAGCCCCAGGTGCGTGACATCATCTTCAAGTTCTATGAATCCAAATATGCTTCATGTCTCAAGATGCTGGATGAGATGAAGGTATGTCCTAGAGTTTTAGTGTTTTAGTTTTAGTTTCCAACAGCATTTGAACTGTGAGAACCCTTTCTTAACTGGGCAAAGCTACTCTTGTCTCAGAAGCATAAGAAAGCCTGGCTTAGGAAGGGGTAGATGAAAGACTTCAGAGATAATACCAAGTCATAGTCTGGGGGTACAAGAATTTCTGCCTTTCTTGCATGTTAGCCTTAACTACATTCTGTTTCAGTGTGTTCAGGTAAAATGTTATCACAGGCTACTAGGCATTAAGCTCAGTCTGAAAAATAGAAAATATGTTATAGCTATGTACTCTTATAGATATACACAGATTCCTATTAAATATGTTTTTTTTAAAAAACTCAGGAAAGCAAATAAATGTTGCTAGAGGAAGAGACTGCCCATATAAAGCTGTTAAGCTGAAATTGTACAATCTTGAGAGTTCAGCTACATGTATAAGATTTGTCTTTTGTCTTCTTACTGTCTCTTTCAAAAAATTATCCTGGCATGCTTTGGATGTTGTTATTGTTCGGAAAAAACCATGGAAACAGTTAACAGTTTTGGATATTCTTTTCCTCTGTTATTACAGTTACTTCCAGTTCTCCCAGGTTAATAGCAAATTATTAGAAAGAGATTAATGGATGTTATGGTAACTCCAAAGGAAATGTGGCAGTGCCTTGGTAAATCTTATTAGGTAGATCCAGTGTTTCTTTTCTGTTTACTAGTAACATTTTGCAAACATTAGAAATGATTGCTTTATAGAGCAAAGCTTTGGAAAGCTTTATGTCCATTCTTCTTTCTATTCTGGACAGGATAACCTACTATTGGATATGTACCTGGCACCTCACGTGAGAACGCTTTACACCCAGATACGAAATCGGGCCCTTATCCAGGTAGCTCTCTTTACCTGTGGCTGCATTTTGACTTTCCTTTGTTCCTTTTTTCACTGAATACAGTGCAGAGTCACTCTCAAGAGTATTTCTCTGTCTCTGTTTCTTTCTTGACTTTTCCCTTTATTTCCAGTATTTCAGCCCTTATGTGTCAGCAGACATGCGTAAGATGGCCACTGCTTTCAACACTACTGTGGCAGCTCTGGAGGATGAGCTCACTCAGCTGATCCTAGAGGGGCTAATAAATGCCAGAATAGACTCCCACAGCAAGGTGAGTGTCTCTGGCCACTGCTGAAGGCCAATGGCTAGCTAGAAAGAACGAACGTAATTGTTTGCACATAGTAATTAACGCCATACAGGCAGTCCACAGCTTATTGGGCCCCACAATTGATCCCAACCTTTCTGTTGCTGAGGAAGACAGTTGTTAAATGAGTTTTACCCCCATTTAATGACCTTGCTTGGCACAGTTGTTAAGTGAATCACTGTAGTTGTCAGAAGATCGCAGAAGGTGATCAAGGACACTGCAACCATCATAAATACATGCCAGTTGCCAAGCATCCAAATTTTGATCATGTAACCATGGGGATACTGCAGTGGTTGTAAGTGTGAAAAACAGTCGTAAGTCACTTTTTTCAGTGCCGTTGTAACTTTGAAAGGTCTCTAAATAAATGGTTGTAAGTTGAGGACTACCTGTGGTCTAGAATATTTTAGCCAGTATAAGAATCTGGATATTGTACACAAGGTACAATACTCCTGGGTACAAGAAACCCTGCTTTGGTTTAAGTAATTATTTAAAGAAAAAAAATATTTTGTTTCTATGTAAAAAGATCTCAATTCTTTTGGCTTTTAAGTTTTCAGAAGATGCTTTTCTCTATTTCATTTCCCCCAAGAAATGCTAGAGGGGCTGTTGCTTTTTGTTACTCAGAGACCCCGTGGCACTCATTTGCTGCTCCTCTTCATCTCTGAATAGTCTTTGCTCCTCCCCCGCTGCCTAATCTTATTCTGTAGATTTTGTACGCCAGAGATGTTGACCAACGCAGTACTACCTTTGAAAAGTCCCTACTCATGGGAAAGGAGTTTCAGCGTCGCGCCAAAGCTATGATCCTACGAGCTGCTGTCCTGCGTAATCAGATCCATGTGAAGGTGAGCAAAAATGCCCTGCATTCTCCAGGGGTTTGCATCTTCGTGGGCCAGCATCAGTCAGCTGTTGATGTAAATATAAATGAGAGCATTTGAGCTGAGCTGATGAGCGGAACGAGGGCGAGTAGTTCCTGTGCATCTCCTGAATTATTTTAGCTGATGCTTAAACATTTGAAGGTCTCAAGCAGGTTAGGTAAGACTTTCATCTTTCTTAGAAGTATCTTATTATTTGAATACAAAGTTGCTGTGAAGGTAAGAAGAGCCTTGCTGCATTAAGCCTAAGGCCTTTCTGGACAAATTCTCTGTTCTGTAAAAACCAAATACACTTATCCACTTGTGGATCTGATGACAATAGCCATTTTTTTCAATCTGGCTCCCCAGATTGGGATATAAGGAACTTTGCCTGTAGCTCTGGTATATAGCCCTCAAGATTAATAGCAGTTTTCACTCCCCAAATCCCTCTAGTTCCACTTCAAAAGTGTCTTAGGTTTGAGTCCATTGTACATGAATGTCTTTATTATGTATCATACACAGTGGTTCCTGCAGCAGGAAATGACAAAATGAACATAATCCAAAGGTGGATTTTTCTTGGCAGATCTACAGAAAAGATGCAGGAAGAGAAGAGAGCTATGCAAAGCATTTGAAAGAAGCAGCTGGGAATGGATTTTGAAGTAGTTGTGTGACCCTAGCAATAGACATGACGGCTTGAACTCTTCAGAGGAAGAGGGCTTCACTTGCACACATTACAAAACCCTTCTTTCAAAAGGTTTTGCCCAGCCTTAGGAGAGACCTTTATCCTTGGGGCCCGAAGTCCTCAGTTTCCCTTAACTGTGTTATATTTTGTGAGGCAGCCCAAAAGGTGGGGTTCTTTTACCACTACCCCTTTTTTTTTCCTGAAGGAGTAAAACTATGTCTGTAAATGCTGTCTAATCTTTTAGTCCTAATTATTCCATTGATCTGGTTTTGGCTCCTTGGGGGTTTCCTTCACTTGCCTGCTGCTGTGGCAACTTGTGGATTGGGAGAGAAGCTTTTTTTCCCTAGCTGATTACTTACTGGGCCTTGGGTCTCTCTCTTGCCTTGTTACAGTCTCCTCCACGAGAAGGAAGCCAAGGTGAACTCACTCCAGCAAACAGCCAGTCCCGGATGAGCACCAACATGTGAAGCTCTCTGAGCCAGCAAAAGACTGTCCCTTCCCTCCCTGCCCCACATACCCAGGGCCATGTGTATCCAGTATCCACAACATCAACTGTCCCTTGGTGCCTTTCAGACTCTCTGGCTGGGGGGCGGGGTGGGGGGGCAAGATCGTTGAAGGCAAGCTTTGAGAGTCTGAGAACTCCTTTTAGAACCGACAACGTTCGTCAGATGCAGCCCTTTGAGAATATGCAAGCCTGCGAGTGCTGGCTTCATCCTATCCTTCCCAGGGTTTCTCACAAACAGAAGCTGATCTTGGTTTCATTCAGCTGCCAAAAGAGCTTTGTTGTTTTTGTTCAGTAAAAGATAAATAGCATGAATCTGGAGGACATGTGTGTTCGTGCAGAACTTCTCATTTGTACGAACGCATCGTCTCAGACGCTGAGAGTCTCTTGGACAGCATCACAGGAAAGCAGGCATCCTTTCCATTTATTCACTTCAAGGCTGTGTTTTTATTCACCTGGAATCAGCTCCATTTTAATCTGTTCTTCCTGGGTTTTTTTTCTAAGGGTGTGTGCTCTGGCTTGTTTTCACATCCCCAGACCTCAGTTGAATAGTTGGTTCCTTTGATAATCCCTGCTCTAAATGGGGTGCGGTGGGGGGAGACACATACAGAATTGTCTCCCTCTGCACTTGGGCAGGACCTGCCTGGCTGCCTGCACTATTACTTTCCTTTTTAATTTACTTTATAACAAAAGGGGTATGTGGTCACAGGCCTGACTCAGATTGTGTTGCATTAACAAGCGTAGGTTGAGTGTTTTGAGTGTTCCACTGTTACTTACATTTGGGGAGGTTCATTGGGGTTCATCTCAAGGAAGCAGTTACAAATTTGGATCTAACTCTTGGCCAATTTATCTACTTTTCCCAGACACTGTTAATGTTGTTTAGTTTAAAGCCACATTCTCTCCTATGCATTAAAAACATAATTGCAATGATAACTGCAGATCTGAGCATTAATTCTTGCTCTCCTCCACAAACTCAGCTCAATTATACTTTAGTACAGGTATCTGAAGGGTGCAATTCTGAAATTAAGGATTGATTGAATTATAATCCTAGATGATATTGAATACGTCTTTTTGTGGACCCTTTAATCCTAGTGTATCATACCATACCATTTTTATAAAAGTATGGAAACAAATCAGTGAGACGGTTGATCCATATTTAATCTACATAATTTAATGGGAGCTTTACAAGTAGTACTATACAATATTTAACATATTTCATTGCAAAATATGTAAGGTTTCCTTACCTTTCTTTAAAGAACCCATATGCATTTAGTGCAGATATATTTTGAATTTTCCTCATAGACATCAAGGCAATATGTATATAGTGTGACATAAAGGCCACTTGAAAACAAACAGTAGGTCAAACTAATCACTGAAGATAGCATAATGTAATAAGCACATCATTACTTTAGACAAGCTTAAACTAAACTGCCTAAGCCAAATAAACAATTTTAACCCAGTATTGAAAACAAATGATGACTCTGCAGTATATAAACCTTGACTTTTCTTAATCTGCTGAGTCATATTACATTATGGGTCAAATTGGGGGATGGTTCTTGGGTTTCTTAAGTGTTGAGATTTTCAGAATTTAAAAGGTTTCTTACTTCCGTTGCTCACAAACCCAGTTAAAAAAGAAATTACAACCCTTTCCCATTACTGTTCTATATGTGTTGGTCTTCTTCAGTTCTTGAGAAGCAATTTTTTGGAATAGCTATGTGACTTTAATTATTAGTAGACTTAGCAAGCTGCTGCTACTTTTGTTAGAAGATATTTTACTTTCCTGAATTCTTTTCATTTTATAGTTCTCTATGTTCCATACATTTCTTTGGTCTCTAATAGATGGCACTTCCTAACAAAATAGTTGGTTTTTGAGGCAATGGGTAAGGTACAGTCTGAGTTAACATGAAGTCTAGTCTGAAGATACCTAACCATAGGGCTTGATGTGAAACTGCATAAGAATCTGATGTGCAATATACACAGTACAATGAGGAAAGATACATATTGTTTTCAAGTCTGTATGGAATGCCAGGGTTATTTATACTGAGCAAACCTATCTACTGTTTTAGCAGGTTTTCAACATCTTATGTCACTGGTATAAAGAGGGAGTTCTATGTCCTTTCTAGGTATGGGGATGTTCTTGGTGCAACCCCACTTCTGGATACTCTCCCTAAGGAAAAATTTCATGAGAAACAAACTATAATTCTGAGAATATTACAGATAGTCCTCAACTTATGACCACAATTGGGCCCAAAATTTCCATTGCTAAGCAAGGCAATTGTAAGTGAGTTGCACCTCATTTTATGAGTTTTTTGCCACAGTTGTTAAGTGAATTACTGGTTTGTTAAGTGAATCATGCCATCATTAAGTGAATCTGGCTTCCCCCATTACTTAGCTTGTCAGAAACTGGGAAGGTTATAAATGGTGATCACATGACTTCAGGACTGTAACTGTCATAAATCAATGCCATTTTGATCATGCACCCATGAGGATGCTGCAATGGTCATAAGTGTGAAAACTGGTAATAAGTCACTTTTTTCAACGCTGTTTTAACTTCAGTCACTAAATGAATAGTTGTAAATCGACAAACGGTACCCAGTCCTGTTATGTGGTCCTATTTTAAAGATTTCCTGACTTTTGGGAAGATAGGATGTGACATCCCTAAGGATCTCACGTACCTTAACAGAATACCTAACTCTTTTGTCTCCAAACTCATAGCCATTCTGTTGGCAGTCATAACTTTAATCCACTCAGTGGTTTAATTTTATCAAACTAGTTTTAGAAAAGTTTGAAGATATATTGTGCCAATAACGTATGAATCAACAAATCTTCAACTCATAACAATGCTGGGGGTCTTTGGGTTTAATTCACTTAAAGCCTTCAGGTTATTAATAAATAGAGCTTTTATTACAAGCTGTTTTGGACTCTGAGAAGGCAAGCAAGAAGCAACTTTAAAAATCAAATATACAGGACAGCGCAAGTGTAAATCTGCAGTAAATCAGACAAAAATAACTATCATGCAGAGCAAAATGTTATTCAGATAGGCTCCATATATAATTTCAATTTATAAGTCTGCTCCAATTCAAAACTGATTCTAGGCAACATACAATTACAACCTAAAGAAACAAAAGGAATATTACAGAAGGGAAATGGATATCACAACCAAAGCAAACTCTACAAATCAAATGGGCCCACCACTGATTTCCTATAGCTTGGAGTAAAAGCCAGGTTTTTAGGAAGTGTTTAAAAGTTTGTAGGGGGGCAGGTGGATCCAAATCTTTCTAATTTTGACTTATACTTATTGGGAGTCTGTAAACACATCTGTGATTTATTGCTATGAACTCCAGTGGCTTTTTCCCCTTAAGGAGGTCTCTGACAAGTGGTGGGCCCATTTGATTTGTATAGTTTGCTTTGGTTGTGATATCCATTTCCCTTCTTCTGTAATATTTCTTTTGTTTCTTTTCTAATCTGGTGCCTTAACCACTAGACCAAAACGGCTCTTGTGACATGCGAGTACCCTAATATGGCATAACTCTAGGTTCAGATAAAGGCACCTTGAACTAAAACTCACAACGGCATTGGAGTTTAGAAGTTAGGGACAAAATCTGTGCCAGTAGTTCCTCTATCCCTCCATGCATTTAGTCTGTATAAGACTAGAAAGCAGGAGATCGTGTTCAAGTCCTGCCTTAGCCATGAAAGCCACCTGGGTGACTTTGGGCTGATCACTCAGCTCAATCCATTTTACAGGGTGGTGGTTATGGGGAAAATAGATATATTTGGCACTTTGAATTAGTTGTAAAAATAATAAAGGTGAGATACAAATTAAATAAATTAGGCATTAGATTATAGAACAGCTGTAGTTGCTGGAAAACAGCACCAATCTCTGGCTTACCACAGTGATATCCATATGGAGAGCCTTTCATCAATGTATTTTTTCTTAGCTGCCTTGGCTGATTCAGTCCAGTGTTTCTCAACCTTGGCTGCTTGAAGATGTGTGGACTTCAGCTCCCAGAATTCCCCAACCAACCTGTGGCCTACTCCTAGTTCTGCCGCTGTGTGACACTTGCTGTGAGCAGTATAACAATCAATGCAATGTAGAAGTGACAGAAGTGACATTGGGGCTAGATTTCATATTCAAATCCCCACCAGGTGAAAGATCCAGCCTTTGGGACTTGTTTTCCCCACAGGAAGCCTTGGGGTTTTCTGCCCAAAGGCTGTCAACCTTTGCCAAATATGCGGAATAGGGTTCTGCTTCAGTGAGGGCATTTTTAAGTAATTGAAACCCATCACAAGTTAGGCTGAGCAAGCTACAAACTGCCTCCCATCACGTGGTGAGACCAATTTCTTTAGTCTCTAGAAAAGCAGGGCATTGTTCTCCATTCAGAGAAGGGCAGATACTAGTAGATTAGCTGCTTGGTTCCTCACCCCTCTATATGCAGGTCCTTATCTTTCCTATCTTCCTCAATATGTGCAAAAAAGCATGACTTTAGGCCTTGTTAACCTGTAATCCGTAAGTGGGTAACATGCTCCCTCACTCAGCTTTTCATTTCCCCCTCTGCATGAGAAGCCCTGCAAAATGTAATCTTGACTGCTTAGTATGACTAAGCTTGTCAATCTTTTCTTAAAGAAAAGGGAGTGGGGTATTTAAACATGAGACATTGGGATAAGCTCCAGCCTCGCTTCCTGATCTCCACATTGAAGATGGGTCAGTCTGCTAACACGTGAAAGTGCAACTTTTACCTCTGTGGGTGTGTATTTGTGAGTGGATAAGAGAGCATGCATCCACCCCTCAGCAATCCCTGACTTGCAGCCAAGGGTCAGAAGCAAATCCTGTAGTAGGCGTGAGGCAAGAGCAAAGAGAAACTAAAAGTATAGGCTGGAATGAATGGAGGCTGAGGTGTGTCTGGCAGGTAACTAATTGGTCTCAAGGCATTCAATAAACTGTCAGTAGTTAAAATAATCTCACACCCTTTTGAAAGTACAGCTAAGACTATGATTTGCAAAATGGCTCTGAAGATTGGGCACGCTACGGCTAATGAAACTTTCTGATAAATAGCAGGAATTAAAAATCAGGCATGATTCTTAATGTTGCTTCATACTCTCAAAGTCATGGGATTTTGTATGTCAATTTATAAGTCATCCCATGTTTATACGCTTTATTGGATTAGGGTAGGGTTAAAAAGGAAATTTGTACTAGATTCTGCCAGTCAGCTAGGTTATAGGGAAATTTCGAGAGAATTAAGGTTACACTTCCAGTCAGATTCTAACAAATGGGGGTGGGGGAGGCTGCTCTAGGAAATCTTATCAGATTCCTTTTAACGCCTTAAGGCCCCAGGAAGGGTGAAAGAAGAAAGGACTGTGCATTTGTGTGTTGGTAAACCTGCTGGTGTGGAGAAGGTAGGTCAGGCCCCAACAAATTATTGTAAGACAGCAGCCACTTTTCAGGACTGAGAGGACACTAATGGTGTGTCCAGCTAGTGAACAAGAAGTTCGCTGGGGAGGATTGGCTGTCTCAACTCCTGTTTGCTGGAAGTTACAAACAGAATAAATGTTTCGCAAATATAGAGGAATGCAACACGGAAGGACAGTCACATGATATAATGTACAGATTAGTTTATATCCCCCCCACACACACCATACATATCAAGAATACTAAAGCTATGCATTTAAATGATCAACTATAAATTGCAGTAGTTGAAAAAAGTGCCCACTTTCATCACAGTAATTCCTTCTGGATTGGCTTCACCTTACACCACAGTGTGGTTTAAAATAGCTGCATTTCAGAGGAAATGGCGAATGAAATACGAGATCATAGCCATCTACACTAAGCTGCAACGATGAACTATACACTTGATGCCATATTGCAAACTGCCCTTTTCTTTTTTTCATCCCAACTTTAACTGCGAGTATGTACATCACAGGGTTTATAAAACAACACATGACACACATCTCTCTTCCCTCTTGGTGCCATCACCCACTGGATGCCTATGTATGAGATATTTGGATTTTTCTCATTACAAAATATTAACTTGACACCTTGGCAGGAAAATGGACAAAAGTGTGTGTGTGTAAGTTAGTATTATTAGAAAACCTAAACAAAGGTTACTAACGCAATATATTGTAGTATAATAAATTGCATATGGATGCATAATCTTTCTGAATACCAAAATAGTATTGCTGTCAACTACAACTTTTAGTATGGTTGCATTTGCTTTCATAGCATTTTCTAACTTTACGCAAACTGGAGCAAAAGTTGCAAAACAATATGAAGGAATATGAAAGCCATCAGAAATTGCGGATTGCATTCAGTTCCTAAAATAATTATGACAAAAACCTTTTCTACAGTGTTCTCTCAGATACGAGAAACAAGTACACTGTAGTTGAAAAAGCAAAAAATGGCTTTTTCCTCATGTGACAAGGCTGAGGCCAAGTGGAAATTTAAAGAGAAATCACACTATACCCACTGTACTTGCATGTGTTCCCAAGTGACACAATCTGAAGCGCCTGAGAACCTAAGTTTGTCCCACGAAGGATTCCAAATAGTGCCATCCAGTTTAATTTTGATTAAAATTAAAGAAGAAAATATTTAAATTAATGACTGGAGAGTAATAATATTGCATTCGTGTTTAATTTGTTTACATAGAAGTACAATATATCTGGTTCCAACTGCTGTATTTTGCAAATTCTCCTAAATGGCCTTCAAGTCAAGGGCTGCTTTTGGCCAAGTAAACAGCATGCAACCCATGGCATATCATTGCTACTGTAAGATAATTTCTGAAGCTGTTAGAAAAAAAATATTTCTGGATCACAATATAGTAACAGGATTTTTTACTCTGAATTATTTCTGGTTCTTCAAGTGCCCAAATACTTAAAAGTTACTACTGTAATAACATTTACTTGGACATTCATTTAAGGGTAAACAATGTAAGTTGTCCTAATGGCCTATCTGATATCCAGAGTGGAGGTGTTTGTGGGTTTTTATAATGAGAATTACTCTTTCAGCAATATTTGTTCACAAACATGTCAATATTCATGGGCTGATTCACGGGCTTTCAGAATGCTGAAAACTTTGGTAGCTCTTGAAAGCAAATAACTTTGTATTATTAGTGCAGCTATTTTAGGATGAAATCTTTTATGTCTCCTTTGAAAAAGATTAGTAAGTGGTCCTAAACTCTTCCCCAAGTAACTTTAATTAAAGAATGGGCTTATTCTTAGCCAATGTCCTTTATGATGCATATACCCTGCTCCAATATACCACCACAGAGGTATCCTGTTAGGGCCACCTCTCTTAAGGGATAATCCACTGGAGTTATCCAAGGTTGGGCAAGTAAGCTGAGACCAAAGCTAAACTTCAGTGGAAATTCCCATTTTCTCTCTGGACTAACAGGTTGCAAGGCAAGAACAACTAGCTATCATTACAGGATCTTAAAAGGGAACTTGGAAATCAAGCTAAGAGCAGTATCAAGTTAGGTCAGAAGCCATAGATTACCCACCTCTATGCTAGTAGTAGAAACATTGTCTTTTCACTGTTCAAAATTAACATGAAACATGAATGCGCTGCTTTCATTTTTGACATCATTTGACTTGCTTATTTGCAGTTTTCCAACAAAGGCATAGTTGCAGATTCATTAAACTATAAACACAAGAATCTAAATCCAATGGTCTAATGTCCTGTTAATTATGCCTTTCCTCTTGTTTTACTGTCCTTTTACACTTATCCTGTCTGAGCCCAATGCCACCTTCAAACAGACTTTTATTTTTTTGTATTTAGAGTTCGCACATACTGTGCCTTGTGTTTTAGCTATAATATTCCAGAAAACTACTTTTATAAAAGGTTTATTTGCCAATTTTAAAACCATACATAAAGTTTAAAACAGGCAGGTTGTCTCTTTAGAGATGTCTCCAATGCAGCATTGTTAAGGCCAGTACATCTGGCTCAGTCTTTCAAGTCTTTTCAACACAGCGTGAAAACTTTAATTGCATCCTTTTATTTCCATTACAGGACATTTCCCTGAGAAAGCAACTTTTTCTTAAGTAAAATTTGTCATTAATTTTAAAAACAGGCCTTGTGGTGTCAACAGCTGTGTTCTGGAAGCAGAGGTTTCTTTGGCCCAGGGAGGTGTGTGTGTGGGGGGGGGGGGGCAGTTCGGAGATCCAGGAGGGCTTTCCAAGATCTCATGCCAGACCGTGGATGGCCTCTTTAAGCAACATTGCTTCCTCCACCTCGCCTTGCTGTGTTGTCCGCTTAATATTTTCCATATGGGATTGGCCACTTTCCCACAAAATAGACCTTTCATGTTTGGTTTTAAAAAGCAGACCGTGACCTGAAAAAAAAGAAAAGAAAAAAAAAAGCACATCCTGGATGGCTAGCATTTGAAGAATAAGAAATGGAAAACATTACAAAAATCAATTGCTTTGTGGTTTTATTTTCACCTGATGTACGTGATTTAGGAGCTAAATTGTATTATTATTGTTGCTGTTGTTGTTATTCCATTCAGAAGCTTGCTGTATTGAGCAGCAAACTAAAATGATCCCAAAGACAAATGGCTCACTGTGATCAAATGGTTCAAATGGGGTAGGCATGAATTTTAAAAAGCCACTATGCAGGTGATTATTTAAAGGGAAAATCAAAAACCCAGTAATTTTATATCTTTATGACAGACAGGATTCTCTATAAAAGTTACAGAAACGTTTATTCATGACCACTTGCTGATCTGATTCTGTGAGTTATTTTTGTGTGACTTGATTAAAGAAAGTGGCTTTTGTATTAAAAGTACTGTGGTTTTCAAAATTCATACAATTAACAATTTTTAAAAAAAATCCTTACAATTTAGCTCCTAAATCACATACATCAGATGAAAATACAACCACAAAGCAGTTGATTTTTGTAAAAGATTGTAATTAGTATTTCAAAAGAGAGAATTATTTTGAAACTAAATTTTACGTATAGGGTCAAAGGTTAATCAACTGTGGTTAATGTATTCTAGGGCTATTTGGGGGATAAAGGCTATCACTGTCATGCTATAATTTGAATGCCGTCTTTTTTTTGGTAAAGAAAATTGCTTTGATTTTATTAAATCAAGCATGGTATTTCCAGGAAATATTCCTGATTTGGCTTTGGGGTAAACAGTATTTGAAATTTAAACTATATGTTTATAAGCATAAAATCATGCAACAGACTTTAAAATTCCTTCCTGTAGAAGCACTTTTGTTATTTTAAAAAACAGTTTTGCTTACACGGGCACTCACCAGGACAATCTGCTGTCTCTCTGAAAGCTCTTTTCTTACAGCAGCCTCGACACAGATTAAATACACACTTGTTGCCCTAGGAATAGATGCAAATTAGTTCAATTTTCATATGATATCACATTGCCAGTATGTGGGGGTAATTAAAGTTCTATGTAGTCCCAACTAAAGTATGAAACAAATCTAAAAACTAAGATTTTTTTTTCCTTAATAGACTGCCTGTAGATGGCAGTAGATTTCCAGATAACTTAGTAAAATCTGCTTGTTCAAATTTCATTGACCTAAAAACTGATTTTGCCAAGGAGGGTCACTCAGTTCATATTTGCATGGGAATCTTCTAGAAAATAACAGACTGTAGGTTAGACTGGGATATGCTACATGGCTTCTATGAAAACTGTATGGCTGTGTTCATGAAGCCAGCAGGAGTCAAATTTGACTTGGAGACAGTGCCTTTTTGGTCTACCTTTCTAAGCAAGCATCTTAAAAGCCTATACTAAAGACATATGATAATTAATTTACTGTTAACATAGTGCTTATGACTTTATTTTAAGGACTATAGCACAGGTGTCAAACTCGCCGCATCACGTGACGTATTGCAACTTTTTATGCACTGCTGGAGCTGGGGTGGGCGCGGCCTCCCTATGATGCAACCAGCCCACGGGCCGGCAGTTTGACACCCCTGGACTAGAGGATAAAATAGTTTAAATCATTTAGTTTTTTAGGATTTGCTCTGAACTGCAATTTTACTGGGAGGAATATTATTGAAACTATGTTGCAGCAGGTCCCTTGGCTCAGTGCACAGATTTTTAAGCATTTATCATTTCACTCAAGGTTTTAACGATTAGCGCATTAATGAAATCTTTAAAGATTCACCTTTGGATTTCCACACTGATCACATTTTGCATATTTAGCTGAAACAAGAAAAAATGAATTAGTTTTCAGGTTATTTCAAACATTTCCCCTAGAAAGTGACATACAATTTCTATCTGTTGAATTTAAAAAGAGTTCTGAAAAAAATAGTTCAAAAGAGATTTTTGAAGTACCCTAATTTAAATAAAAAGCTAGGAAGAGATGCTGGCCATGAAAAAAAAATACAATATCTGTTGAAGGCGACACCTTTATAAGGCTAACAGGGTTACAAAAGAGCGGGATAGTATTTCTGCTTGCAACTCTTTTGCAACATTCAGTTGGCCTAATTAAATTGTTGCCTCAAATAGCTTTTGAAATAAAATGTTCCACTCTTAGCTAACAGATTTATTGTAGAGAGAAAAAATAGAGAACAAGACAACTAGGGATTGCATTTGTCAGCTAAAGCTGTTGTTATAAAGAGATGAAAAGGTTATATCATGGCAACTGGACCAAAGTTTATTAAAACTAAGGTGTTTCATTGCTCATCCAACTAACCTCTTCAGTCAAACTAAAAATTTGGGTAGGGGAGAGTCAGAGTGTCATTGGAAAGAATCAACTCTTGCCATACCACACTGCAGGGGTTTTCCCCCCAAAATGAAAAGCAACATGTAAATGAAGATTCAAGGTTTTGGCCTGGATGACTGAAACTTCATTTACATGTCAACAACAATTAAAAACATTTCACAGTCAACAAATGCTCCACTCCTGGAAAATGCTCCGTGATTTTGTTCTGCCCCAAAACTTCAAGAATCTCAAAATTTGTGATGCAATTACTCCCCTAACATGATAGTATGTATTTTTATTTAACTATTAAAAAACAGATAAGCATAAAAAAGAAAAAAATATCAGTAAGTGGACAGAGAAATTGTAAAAGTTGTATAATTGGTGCTCACTATATCATTGATAAAGGGTTAACATAAAAAGCAGAATGCACTGAATTATTTTAAACAAAAATCAATATTATTTAAAGATCTTTTTATATCTCTGAGTTAAAAGTGATACTGCAGCTATTTTATTAAAGATAAATCATCCAATAGAAAAAAAGAGGAAAAAAGAAAATTTATTGATAGATTAACCTATTGATATCCATTGTTAAAGTTTCCAACTTCCCTTTTGTTACTCTGATATGTAATATTTATAAGGATTTAAATTGTTTACATATTACTAACCAGATCTTTTAATTCTTTTTCCTCTTAAAAACATACTCTAAATGTTTAAATTTGCCATGCTGTATAATTATATATTGAAGTTGTTCTTGCTTGAATTTAGTCAAACTTGTATTGTGAATATATGCTATTAATTCTCCCATTGTTGCATATTCTCCAGATTTAAATTCCCAATCTGACACCATTGGAAATATCTCTTTTCCAAAGTTGCACTAAATTTATCCTTGGGACGATCAACATGGATCTTAGTAAATTGTGGTATTTTTGTTGTTAGGTCCTGGAATTATGCTTAATTTAAAAAAAACAATAGTCGCAATTCAAAATTTGGTTTCCAAAATTTTCTAAATACTGGTAGTTATTGTTTACTGATAGTCTTATTTGTCCATCTATTCAAAGGAATTGAATAGCATTGAAAAAATGGACTTATGACCCATGCCTGCAGTTGTTACAGTATTCCTTGCAGTCACATGATCAAAATTTGGATGCTTGGCAGCATGCCCACACTTATGACCACAGGAGACTTCCGGTTCCTGTAGCAGTGCCTGCAGTCAGGCAAAGAGTATGCTCTCTTTGCCGACCGGTTTCCCCCCGCCGGTAGACCCTGAACAAGGTCGAAAGTCGCCCCGGAGAGGCGACCACCGTAGAGGAGGGCACTCGTTGATCGCAGAGGGAGCGGCAGCTCCCTCTGCGATCCGAGCAATCACCTTTGGGCCGACGGGGAAAAGATCGGCCAGTAACATGGCCGATCACTCAGCTGCTCTGGCCGAAAGTCACAGCAACATCTAAGCAAAAAGAACCACCGTGGAAGATCCGGGTGAGACCTTTCCTTCCCTCTTGATACTTTACTCATTTCCCTGTGAAAAGCTCTTAGAAATTACTTCCCCCCCTTGAGAAAGCAGCGTTTGAACACTTGGGGGAAAAAAAAAATATAACTAATTTTTATTGTTTATTTGAGCGGCTGGAATTCGGGGGACCCTGAAGAAAAAAGAGAAGAAAAAAATTCTTACTGTGACTCTCTTTCTCTGCTTGCTCGTTTTCAGCTTAAGTGGAAACCTTTAGGGAGGGAAGTGGAGTGTTCTTCTTCTTCCCCCCCCCCTCTGAACAGTGCTATCTACTTTAAAAAAAACCAAAAAAACGCTATGGCTCCTGGGCGAATTTATGTGGATTGCACGGCTACAATCTAATTCGGAATTTGGCGTGAAGCCCAGAAAGCGCCATTGCAACATTGTAACTATCGCCCAGACGCTTGCATTTCTTTTGGAACTTGTTTGAACTTCTGCCTGCTGTTTTTGATTTTATAATACAAAGTATACTCTCCTGAAAAATGGATTTTTTCGCTTTAGGATTACAATATAATAATTGAGACACCAGTTGCTATTATTTATTTGGATTATAAATTAGATATTCATAATATTGATTGGGACTTTTGCTGTTTTTATTTTTGTACTTGCTTTTTCCTACTTTTGTTTGGATTTTATACTAAAAAAACGAAGAATGGAATCCCACTCACAGCTTAACTATGGATTTATATTAGAAAAAATCTTGGAAACGAAGGAGGAATTAAAAGAACATTTTAGAATGCTTTGGAAAAGGGAAATCCCAGAGTTAAAAACTGAAATTCAACTTATTGGATATGATACACAACTAGGTCTACAACTTAACGATATGGAGGAAACACATTTACAATCTATTGAAGAGGAAGATACTACATCTTATACACAAATGACGGAGACTTTGGATGACCAAAGGCAGAGTTCAACTAAAACATCTACAATTTTAAAAGCAACAGGAACAGACTTTCAGATACGAGACGTTAAAAATGCTGACAACATGAACAAACAACGAACAATCACCATATTGATTAAGACTGATTACATAGTCCAGACAACATTGGAGAAAAGAGAAGAAGACTATGACTGGATTCAATTGTGGAAAAATGTGTATGGTCAAATACTTATGACCACAGGGACACTGCAGTTGCAACTCCTCCCCATCTCTCCCTCTTTTTGCTACCTTGCTTCCCAGGTGTTGTGAGAATGGGTGCGCTATTTAAAGAATGGCAGACTAACCCATTCCCATGAGACCAGGGTAAGATGAGAAGGTTTCTGAAGCATCGTAAGAATGAGATGTGCAGCTTGGAGAAGGAATGGCGCACTCAGTGTGAAGAATATGATCTCTGAAGCACTGTGAGAACTGGGCTCCTACCATTCTCCAAATAGGAGGGTATTCCCTTGCTTTAAAACACTGTTTTTTAATTGCTCTTAAAATGCAGCAAATACAAAACTCCAGCTTTTTGCCCTCTCTCCCAGCACAGCGATAGCATCCTACTCCTTTATCTTCCCACCTGGTGCTAAGAAATCCCTGTCCCTCCATCTACTCTTGCCATGCACTTAAATACAAAGGGACTATTTGTTTAATTGCACAGTCCCCACATTTTCCAAATGTTTATTTACTGACCCATAGCTGCAGAAATTTTGAGAGAGGCTGTTCCCTATGCTTGGAAAGAGGTATTTTAAAAACATAAATGTCTGATGCTCCTATTTTTAGTACAATTATACCCACTGACTATATTATATACAGCTTTATAACTTACGTTTTAACGATGGATCAAAGCTTTTGTTGGGATTCCTTAACTTCTTCTTTTGTTTGTTTTTTGAGAGAGAATCAGAGTTCCCATCTTCTTCATCCTCCAGAGCTCGTTTCCCCCGAGTACTTCCTTCTATGCCAGATGGGACATTTTTGTTGCACGTTTCCTTAGGCCTGTAAAGATTGAATATGAAAACATCTAAAATGCAATTACTTTCTTTGCTAATACCACCATTTAGGAGCCTACAGAAGTCTCTAAAAATAACAAAGCTGAGACACCCCATGTTCTCCTGCCATCTTTGTTCCGTTGTAGAAAAGACAACATCAGAGGTCATGTGAGAGACTGGGTGAACACTGAGGAATATCAGTTGTAAATAGTTACATAAACAGAGCTTAAAGAGGAAAAAATAGTCTCCAACCCCACTTTTTCCTTCGAGGAAGGGTATATCAAATAAGTTTTTTTAAAAAATCTTCAACAACAGCTCCTTCAAAAAACCTTGTTGCTATAGGCAAGGGTGTAGGTTTATACATATGTTGTATATAGCATGTTTAAATGTGTGTACAATTTGAGAGCAAGCAACAAAATTTCATTTTTAATGTGTGCCAGTTGCCCACAGTAAAAAATGACATTATCTATCTATCTATCTATCTATCTATCTATCTATCTATCTATCTATCTATCTATCTATCTATCTATCTATCTATCTATCTACCTACCTACCTACCTACCTACCTACCTATCTCACGATGCTCCTCGTTACTGCTCTAATTAACAAAGTAAGTTTATGTTATTTCCAAGTAGCTAGGCCCCATAAAGCAATTCCACTAAGTGTGAGTAGAAATATACTTCTCTTTTGCATTAGAGTGGGATAAGCCTAGAAGAAAATGCTCAAACCTGAAGGACTAACATGTGTGCATACCTTAATAACACAAGGATGGGTATTCAGAGGAAAAAATATCACCTGTTGCAATTATCATTACAGCTCGTTACATGGCAAAGAGGAAGAAACTCAGAGTACCATGGACAAGCTTCTTAAGCTATCATTCCAGTACTATACTCCTTCACCTTGAGGATTACTTCAATTATATATGGCACAAATTTAACCTGTCAAATTAACAATGCAATATAAGCACTCACCCTGGTCTTAGGTATGGCTGACAAATCCAGTGGAAGAAAGGTAATCCTCCCTTTGGCTTCTCTTCTTCCTTCAAATGTGCTATTTCTTTCTGCACATAAGAGCAGAACCAGTGACAAATTCAATTTTTATAAAGAAGAACCAACCACCTTAGCCTGACAAGAGCAAAAATGAAAATAAAAACAATGCATAAAACCCATACATAAGAATGTATTAAGCCATTCTGTGAAACTAGAAAATGGAGTCTGAAAATAGTATGGCTGTGCATTGTGTCATCGGATGTTTTTGCATTGACACATTGCTTTGGATTTGATTCCAATAACGTGAGTTTGTGTGCAACTCTTTGAAGTAATGTTATGTTCCCAGGATTGTGTTTCCTTTGGAGGATGAAGAAACTTCAAATACCTTAAAGAAAAGTAACACCAAGTGGGCATAGTAATTTAGATCAAGCATTTTCCATCTTCTTGGATCCAGGGCCAATAGGGAATTTTGAGAAATAGCAGCATGCTGGAATAGCGGCCCTCATCACAGAAGACAAGCCAGCCATTTAGCAGTTGTCCCCACCACTCAAAGCTCTCCCTGCCTCTTTTTCCTACTCATCATTAACCCTACTCACAAGTCCCGTTACTCTAAGAATCAACTCTCAGCTCTTATTCTTTCTTACACACCTTTACCCCTATTCACACAATCACACCAAAACAAATCTACTCCAACTCCCCACTGCTATTCCCCTACCTTCCCCCTACTTCCTGCATGCCCCTCAGCCCAATCAACAATAGCAGTGGCAAAGCCCTCTTTCCTTTTTTGCCTCCCTTTTATGTTTCTAGTAAGTCTCCAAGCAGACAACCTGTATAACTCACCTACTTGCCACCTCTATTTTTTTTTTAAGACAGCCAATGGGCCCAGGACGAAGTAAAGAAAATAATTGGTTAAACTCTGCTGCAATTATTACACACTTTCATTAATAAGAATTTGTTAAGAGACATCAACTTATCTTGTTTGACAAATGAGAGGTCCTACAGTACCAAACTTTTCCCCATGAAAGTTCAGGGCTACTGCAATACACAAAGCGTCAGCTGATACCTGGCAATGCAACTTCAGCTCCCTGTTGACAGCCACTAATCCTTCCAGTGTCTTCACTTTTGCTAATTCATCACGTAGCTGCTGGTGAACCTGCAGCCTGAGGGAAACCAACACAAGTGATGAAGAAGAGATTTCAGTCTAATCTTAGCAAATGAGATGTACAGCTTCAGCTCTTCATTGCCATGAGATTCCCCTCCTTACACCAACGGTGGTGGAAACCCACTGTGAGATATCACATAAAGTACTACGAACAGCAGAATCACTCACGTGTGATGCCAAAGCTTGAAGAGATGAGCTCTGACATAGGACAATGGGCAAGGATATTGCTGTACTATTTCTAGGTATTCCTCAGCCATCTCCCAGACGACAGGATTTCTTCCTTCAAATAAAGCGGGATTATGAAGATTGCCCTCTAAAAGAAGAAAATCCCAAAAAAAAAAAGTAAGGAGTTTGGCCTTAACTGATAGGGCATGAAGGATTCCCAGTGGGAATTAGCTGGTGCTGCTGGGAGTTAGAGCAAGTTAAGAACTTCCTTCTCCTGCTTCCAAACTTCTCCAAATATTCCATATGCTCAGTGCCTCTGCAGTCGCACTCTGGAAACCTGAGTTTGTGAATAAATACAGGTAGTCCTCACTTACTGTTCATTCAGCTACTGCTCAAAGTTACGACAGCACCGGAAAAGGAAAATTACAACTGGTTCTTGAATTTGTAGCTGTTGCAGCATCCTCATGGTCATGTGATCCTGATTTGGGAACTTGACAACTAGCAAGCAGTTATGATGGTTGAAGCATCCCACGATCATGTGATTGCCAATTATGAACTCCACAACCAGCTTCCAACTAGCAAAGTCAATAGGAAAGCCAGCAGGAAGTATTTAAGTTGCAACATTGTCATGTCACGTTTAATAACCATGCGTGATTCACTTTGCGACTGCAGCTGATGTGGTAAGTTGGGCACCGTCGTGTAATGTTTCACTTTTAAAACTGTTGTTGCTTAGTGATGAATTGCTAGTTCCAATTGCGATTGGAGAATACTACCTGTACGTCACTCAGTTATTCATATTTCTCAGCATGAAATTAAAATCTATTTCTTGCTATTTCGGAATAGAAATTACTTTATTATTTTACCTCCTCTGTGAAATTAGTGAAGCCTTATTTATCTTATGTTCCAATGCAACTTCATTGTTAACATAGTTAGCTAACTAGCCTCAACTCCTAAACCACCCTGATTTTTCAAAATTAAGATTTCAACCGCTTTCATTATTATTACAGGTAGTCCTCGACTTACGACCACAATTGAGCCTAAAATTTCTGTTGCTAGGCGAAACATTTGTTAAGTGAATTGGCCCCATTTTACAACTTTTCTTGCCACAGTTGTTAAGTGAATCACTGCAGTTCTTAAGTTATAATATTATAGTTATATTATAGTTAAGTTATAATATATATATATAAGTGATCATATGACCTTGGGATACTGCAACTATTACAAACATGAACCAGTTGCCAAGCGTCTGAATTTTAATCACATGACTGTGGGGATGCTGCAATGGTTGTAAGCGTGAAAAATGGTCATAAGTCACTTTTTTCAGCGCCGTTGTAACTTCGAACAGTCACTAAATGAACTATTGTAAGTCAAGGATTACCTGTAAAAGAGAGGGGTGTACAAAATGTTTCATATTAAAATGCTTTCAATCACGAGGTTTTGCAAAATGGGCTGTTTCACATATTGTGGAAGCTTTTCAAATTCAACATACTTATTAGCCGCCCAGATTCTCAAGACGAGGGGCACATAAATTTCATAAATAAATTAAACACATAAATTTCAATACCTCTTGACTGCTTGAAAGCGGGATGGTTTGCCAAATTTTGTGATCAAACTATTTTGAGATGAACCATTTTCACACTCCTGGATAATCACCAATGAATGCTTCAGGAAAAGCAGTTTTCTTCCAGAATCCAGATGCAAGCTAAGAGGTGTTAATATGTATATACAACCGTATTTCGTATCTTTTGTTTCTCCATCTAAAACAATAGATTTTATATGCAAACTCAAATTTTTATTTAAATAAACTATTCAGTAAGCATTTATAAATAGCCAATCTTGTATGGCAGATGTCTCCAAACTATGTTTTGTGAAACCCAGGGCTCCCCAAGAACTTGATATGGTCCCTTGAAAGACTAAAGGGTTGAGGGGGGGAAAAGGACCACTTGAACCCAGGCAATTTTCTATCACCAGCGCTTTATCTCCAGATCATGGGCTCCAGAAGTTTTTTTTTTTAAACTAACAGGTTCCTTGGCCTGAAAACCTCTAAAAAACCCGTTACACAGCATTAATGGCCTCCTCTGCTTTTTAAACTAAAGCACTATGCATTCCAAAGGATGTATCTGTTAAGCCTTCACGCCATGAATGACACCCATGTCTCCCTCAGAGTCATCTTATCAGTAGAAAAGCATTTTTTTTCCCTATTGGGGTCCTCTATTAACATGCATTCTTTGATCAAGATTCTATGTAACACCTTTTTACCCCCTTGGAGCTCTTGTTCCTGGCTCATCTGGATGCAGGAGACCAATTGTCTCTATATAACCTGCTAGCTTTGGAAATTAATCATTTTGAATCTACTTCAGTTGTCGGTGTCTATTGTGTGAGGTATCCACTACAGTAACTATCCTATCTTTTTAAATGGTCAGTCTTAATGTTTGGATGTGTCACCCAGTCTGTAGGGTAGATTGGAAGTAAAGAGAAACAACAACTAGAAATAGCAATGATAAACCCACTTCAATATTATTGCAAGACTATTGCATCACTGTGTCCCCAAAGTCACCGGGAGTCTGGGCAGAGGATTATATTTATCATATTCAGCACCACTGATCTCTGCTCAGAAAATTTAAATCACTGCTCTAAAGGATAATGAAAGCAACAGAAACAGCAGATGACCATACTATGAACAAGAGTACTTGGCATCATTTAACTTCAATGGAGACATCGAGCAGTTTCTTTTTCTTTCCTACCTGCGCTCATAACACCCTGAACGCCTGTCTTCTGAATACACCGTTCCACATCTTTGAGGTATTGAATGTTTCCATTTGCAAAAACAGGGATGTTTACAGCCTTTCTATGACAGCAAATGGAAAAGGAAAGATAATGCATAAATAATAGAAATTAAAAACTTCTAAGAGCAGCAAACTCTTTAAGACTCACCAGACAATATTTTCTCTAAATTGATGGCGTTCAGTGCCCAGAAAAAAAACCTCCTGACTAACACTGAACTCAGGACCAAAAGCAGGGACCTGGTCTCTCCCTTCCAAGATACAATATTCCAATCCTACTGATAATTCCGTGTGCTCAGAGAACTGAAGGGCAGAACCCTCTGGCCTTCCCCACTGGCCAAGATGTCATTGTTCAGGAACAGTCAAAAAAGAGTAACAGGAAAGGAAAATCCACCCAGCACGAATGGCTTACATGCCAGTACGTAGCTCACAATTTCATTTCATTCTGGCTGTGAGAAACTAACCTCCTGCCTTTCTTAGCCCCTCTATTCCTCTTCTCTAATGAGTCTTGCCTGCTGCAGAAAGTAAACTTAAAGGCAGAGTCCATTTCTTTGCTTTAATTCATGTGGGCCCATTTGGGAGGCATTAATTATCTAAAAGATGAGATACAAATACAATACAGTCAGTGAATCAATCTACCTGTTTCCCCCAAAACGAGACCCCGTCTTATATTTTTTTTGCATTCAAAAGAGGCACCAGGTCTTATTTTCAGGGGGTGTCTTGCCTGCTTACCTTAGGACCGCCACAGCCAGGCCTCCCACGCCCCGACACCTGTCGCGCTGCTGCCTGAGTTCTTCTGCATCCGTTTGCGGCCGCATGCCAAATGGCGCATCATGCCGGTGCCACCGCTCGCTTTGCACCACGGCGTGTTGTGCCGTGGTGTGCAGGAGTGGCAGCACCGGCGCAATGCACCACGCGGCTTCCTGCCGCGATCGGAGCAATGAGCCATGCGATCTTCTGCTGTGATCGGTGCTGCTGTGATCGGTGTGATGAGCCACGTGGCCTCCTGCCATGAGCAACAGCACCGGCACAATGTGCCACATGGTGTGTGGCCGCAAGCAGCCGCAAAACAAATCAAGCTCCACCCCCCGCCCTAACTTGATTTTTACACATGCGCCTCACCCCCAAACTAGGGCTTATTTTGGGGTAGGGCTTATATTAGGCGCACACGTAAAAATCAAGTTAGGGCTTATTTTCAGGATAGGGCTTATTTTTGGGGAAACAGGTATATGCATTCAATAGTACAGGGTCCCTTCCCCAGGTTAGCTATGGGTATTTACCTCACAGCCTGTATGTGCTCCCAGGAAGCCACACCAACAAGAGGTCCCTTCTGTTCTTTAGTGCGGCCATGGACAGTTAGAAGCTGCAACAAATTGTATGTGACTGAGACAACCTTAGAAAATATTTCATTTGTCTCTAATGCTAGCCAGGTTTTTTTTTTTTTACAAATAGTTAGGGATTCTAAATTCCATATCTATTTTTTTCCGATAACATTACAGGTGGTCTCAATTTACGACCATAATTGTCCCTGAAATTTCTGTTGCTAAACAAGGTAGTTGTTCAGTGACTTTTGCCCCATTTTATGACCTTTTTGCAGTTAAGCGAATCACTGCAGTTGTTAAGTGAATCTGGCAAAAAAAAAAAAAAAAAAACCCATTGACTTTGCTTGTTGGAAGCCAGCTGGGAAGGTCACAAATGGTGATCACATGACCCTGGGACACTGCGACTGTCATAAAAATGAGTCAGTTGTCAAGCATTGAATTTTGATCACATGACCGTAGGGATGCTACAGCGGTCATTAGTGTGAAAAAGGGTCATATATCTCTTTTTCAGTGCTATTGTAACTTCGAACGGTTGCTAAGCAAATGGTTGTATACTGTATGGTTGTATGTACAGGTAGTCCTTGCTTAACAATCACAAATGGGACTGGCAATTCCATCATTAAGCAACGTGATAGTTAAGTAACGCATCATGTGATCATAATGGACTTATGACCTTACTTCCACTGTGGTCATTAAACAGATCACCTATGGTCATCAAACAAGATGTCGCGTGACTGCAAACTGCAATTTCACTGCCAGCTTCTCCAATGACTGAAGTGCACAAATGGCAATCGTGTGAGCATGGGATGCTGTAAAATGCCTACCAGTCGCAAAGTGCTTGAAACTCTAACATCCCCTGTAATGGTCAGAAGTATAAGGAACGGTCATAAAGCTAGTTTTTCAGTTGCATCATAACTTTGAATGGTGGCTAAACAAGACAGGTGTTAAGCAAGGACTATCTGTTTTTCCTCAAATACTAAATAAGCTTCTTGGAACATACATGTCTATTTTATCTAAGAAGGTTAATAGTTTGATACTGACATCAAATCATATTAAACATCTTGACTTGTGTGGTATTATATTGCAAATACCTCCTAGTTGGTGGGATGAGAGCAACAGTATGTTGACTGTATTAGAGATCCTGAGCTAAAAGTGAGCTTTAATTGCATTTGTCATATATTGATAAGTATTAATCTTACTATTAACTATGCAGAATGCTGCATATGGCATGAGTATGACTAAGGCCTGTAACATCCCACCTAAATGACTGTGGGCGGTTTGCAAGCCCAGAGCCTATACAATGCCATGTATAGCATTACAATTTAATTCTATATTGTTGGCTGTGAACCCAAATAATTGTTATGTTAGCAGTAAATATTAGCTAATTTTATAAAGAAGAAGAACAGACCAAGACAGTTGCATTTGACCAACAGACTGAACAACTGCAAGTAATTTCTAAAAAACAAAAAACAATTAATACCGTAGAATTTACATACCTTGGTAGAATGTTTACTAAGGCTTGGAAAATGGAGAGGAAATGTTAAAAGGTATAAATGCTGACAGAAAGACCATGGAACTTAATGTTTCTGGTGTAGGAATGAATGTTTGTTGGAACAAGCAAAATTCGCTATGAGTAATAGCATACATTTGCCCACTTCACTGCACAGAAGTGAGAGTGGGCTATGTCAAGAAAAACACAGAAACAAGTTTAATGCAGGGGAAAAAGGATTACTTAAAAAGGTGGTAAAATAAGAAAAGATGTGGTTAAGAATTAATGAGTGATTAATAAATGTAGGCTGAACACTAAAGTAACTAGTATGAAAAACTATGCTGATGTGGTTTGATCATATATGTAAAGAGAATATTAAACCGCAAAGCCAATACATATAAGTGAACAAACTGAGAGGAAAACTAAAAATAATTGAATAAATTTTATGTCATTCTCAAAAAGAGAGAAGTTGAATAAATAAAGGCAATATATGAAACTATGCACAGATCTGCTGAAAGCAGGGGGTTTTCAAGGATAAAATGTGGAGAAGTAGAGTGAACAGTATCAGTGTAAGTTAATGTTCTCTCATGTTTGACTTATGTGTCTATCTTGGTTTACATTTTCCTTCCTCCTTTTCTGAACTTTGCATAGCATCACTTAAGCTGAAAAACAATAGCATGATAGATATGTACATATACATACAATTAATACTTCAAAACAGACTATAATGGATTCCTTACTTGACAACCAGCTTTCTCCAGCAATTGAGCATATTTCACAGTTTTACTAATTTCTTGGAAAACACGGATTTTGCATGTAATAGGTACAGAGAGCTTTTCATTAGCCAATGCAACTGGAAAACAAGAGAAAGAAACTGGCTGAATCTGGAAGTTACATTAGTAGAAGAACAAATAACCGCAATCCCCTTTTCTGATAAACTGCATACATTTACCACACAGCATAAACTGCTGCATGTATACATTATTACAGGAATAAATAACTATTAGGCCCTACTGTCTCCTATGTATGTCAATTTTACATTTGCAAAAAGATTTTGTGGATGAAAGAACCGTCTATAGTGGATGGATAATCCTGTGTCAGTGACCCAAAGCAATGAGGGTGCTTCAAAAATATGAGCCAAAAGTCTACCATATTGGCTACTGCACCATTTCAATTCAATGGCCTCTCTGTCCTGCGTTGGGCAATTAGGAATCAGCTGCCAGTTCTGTTTTATTTTATCATATTAGTTGTAGGTTTCTTCTAGTCATTATTAGCAAGACAGCACATCCACAACTTTGTAGGCAGCAGAAGTATGGGGATTGTTCTTAGTTGCGAAGTCGTGTCCGACCCATCGCGACCCCATGGACAACATTCCTCCAGGCCTTCCTGTCCTCTACCATCTTCTGGAGTCCATTTAAGCTCACGCCTACTGCTTCAGTGACTCCATCCAGCCACCTCATTCTCTGTCGTCCCCTTCTTCTATTGCCCTCAATCTTTCCCAGCATTATGCTCTTCTCCAGTGAGCCCTTCCTTCTCATTAGGTGGCCAAAGTACTTGAGTTTCAACCTTCAGGATCTGGCCTTCTAAGGAGCAGTCAGGGTTGGATCTCTCTGGACTGACCGTTTTGATCCCCTTGCAGTCCAGGGACTCGCAGGAGTCTTCTCCAGCACCATAGTTCAAAGGCCTCAATTCTTTTGCGTTCAGCCTTTCTTATGGTCCAACTTTCACAGCCATCATTGCACTGGGAAAACCATGGCCTTGACTATACGTACTTTTGTTGGCAGGGTGATGTCTCTGCTTTTTAGTATGCTGTCTAATTTGCCATAGCTTTCCTCCCCAGGAGCAAGCGTCTTTTAATTTCTTGGCTGCAGTCCCCATCTGTGGTGATCTTGGAGCCCAGGAAGATAAAATCTGTCACTACCTCCATTTCTTCCCCATCTATTTGCCAGGAATTGAGAGGGCCGGATGCCATGATCTTGGTTTTCTTAATGTTGAGTTTCAAGCCAACTTTTGCACTCTCCTTCTTCACCCGCATCAAGGGGCTCTTTAGTTCCTCTTCACTTTCTGCCATTAGAGTGGTATCATCTGCATATCTTAGGTTGTTGATATTTCTCCCGGCAATCTTAATTCCAACTTTTGATTCATCTAGCCCTGCCTTTCTCATGATGTGCTCTGCATATAAGTTAAATAGGCAGGGCGACAGAATACAGCCTTGCCGGACTCCTTTCCCAATTTTGAACCAATCAGTGGTTCCGTGTCCAGTTCTCACTGTTGCTTCTTGACCCGCATATAGGTTTCTCAAGAGACAAATAAGATGGTCTGGTACTCCCATCTCTTTAAGAACTTGCCACAATTTGTTGTGATCCACACAATCAAAGGCTTTAGCATAGTCAATGAAGCAGAAGTAGATGTTTTTCTGGAACTCCCTAGCTTTCTCCATGATCCAGCGTAATGTTGGCAATTTGATCTCTAGTTCCTCTGCCTCTTCAAAATCCTGCCTGTACTTCTGGAAGTTCTCGATCCACATACTGCTGGAGTCTAGCTTGTAGGATTTTAAGCATAACTTTACTTGCATGTGAAATGAGTGCAATGGTGCGATAGTTTGAACATTCTTTGTCATTGCCTTTCTTTGGAATTGGAATGTAAACTGACCTTTTCCAATCCTGTGGCCACTGTTGAGTTTTCCAAATTTGCTGGCAAATTGAGTGTAGTACTTTTACTGCATCGTCTTTTAAGATTTTGAATAGCTCAGCTGGAATACTGTCACCTCCACTAGCTTTGTTGTTGCTCAGCTTTCCTAAGGCCCATTTCACTTCCCATTCTAGGATGTCTGGCTCGAGGTCAGTGACCACCCCATCGTGGTTATCATGGACGCTAAGCTCGTTCTTGTATAGTTCTTCTGTGTAATTTTGCCACCTCTTCTTAATCTCTTCTGCCTCTGTTAGGTCCCTGCCATTTTGGTCCTTTATCATGCCCATCTTTGCATGAAACGTTCCCTTCATATCTCCAATTTTCTTGAAGAGATCTCTGGTTCTCCCTATTCTGGTGTTCTCTTCTATTTCTTTGCACTGTTCATTTAAGAAGGCATTCTTATCTCTTCTAGCTATTCTCTGGAATTCTGCATTCAATTGGGTATATCTTTCTCTTTCTCCCTTGCCTTTCGCTTCCCTTCTTTCCTCAGCTATTTGCAAAGCTTCCTCAGACAGCCATTTTGCTTTCTTGCATTTCTTTTTCTTTGGGATGGTTTTAGTTGCTACCTCTTGTACAATGTTGCGAACCTCCATCCATAGTTCTTCAGGCACTGTCTATCAGATCTAATTCCTTAAATCTATTTGTCGCCTCTACTGTATATTCATCAGGGATATGATTTAGTTCATACTTGAGTGGCCTAGTGTTTTTCCCTACTTTTCTTCAATTAAGCCTAAATTTTGCAACGAGAAGCTCATGATCTGAGCCACAGTCAGCTCCTGGTCTTGTTTTTACTGCTGTATAGAGCTTTCTCCATCTTTGGCTGCAGAGCACATAGTCAATCTGATTTCTGTGTGACCGTCTGGTGATGTCCATGTGTAGAGACGTCTCTTGGGTGTTGGAAAAGAGTGTTTGCTATGACCATCGTATTCTCTTGACAAAATTCTATCAGCCTGTGCCCTGCTTCATTTTGTACTCCAAGGCCAAACTTGCCTGTTATTCCGTTTATCTTTTGGCTTCCTACTTAGCATTCCAATCCCCCATGATGATAAGGACATCATTTTTTGGTGTTGATTCTATAAGTTGCTGTAGGGCTTCATAGAACCGGTCAATTTCATCCTCTTCAGCACCAGTGGTTGGGGCATAGACTTGGACTACTGTGATATTGAATGGTTTGCCTTGGATTCGCACTGAGATCATTCTGTCATTTTGGGGATTGTATCCCAGTATTGCTTTTCCTACTCTTTTATTGACTATGAAGGCTACTCCATTTCTTCTGAGGGATTCTTGCCCGCAGTAGTATACCTGATGGTCCTCTGAATTAAATTCACCCATTCCTGTCCATTTTAGTTCGCTGATTCCTAAGATGTCGATGTTCAGTCTTGTCATCTCTTGTTTGACCACGTCAGTTTGCCTTGATTCATGGATCTTACATTCCAGGTTCCTATGGAGAAAAAATCTTTACAGCATCGGACTTTCCTTTCACCACCAGATGCATCCACAGCTGAGCGTCTTTTCGGCTTTGGCCCAGTCGCTTCACTCTTTCTGGCGCTACTAGTACTAGCCCTCTGCTCTTCCCCAGTAGCATATTGGACACCTTCCGACCTGAGGGGCTCATCTTCCAGCGTCATATCTTTTTGCCTTTTAGTACTGTCCATGGGGTTTTCATGGCAAAGATACTGGAGTAGGTTGCCTTTCCTTCTCCAGTGGATCACATTTTGTCAGAACTCTCTGCTATGACCTGTCCGTCTTGGGTGGCCCTGCACGGCATAGCTCATAACTTCATTGAGTTACGCAAGCCCCTTCGCCACGACAAGGCAGTAATCCATGAAGGAGAGTATGGGGATACAGTCCAGTTAACTGTTGCTGGAATTATTTTGCATCCAGCAAACCCTACAGAACTATTTTTGGTTATATTGTCAAGACAGAGGGACCAGTTACCAAAATCTATGTTCATAGCTTGCTGTGTCATCCAAACAAGATGCCCCAAGGACAAATATAACACATTTTGGTTCTACTCTTCCCCCATCCCATCCTATAATCAAGAACTTTCAGGTCTTACTCATTTTTTGGAGAAGGTCCCACTCCTCTTGCAGGAATGCTCCATAGTGACCTAAAAGAAAATCCAAAAAATTATGGCCTAACAGGGACTAGCCCAATGTTAGCTACACAAAATAGCCACAGCAGTAGACAGTTTCCCCCCCCTCTCTTTAGGCTCAAAAATAAATAAAGATGGAAAATATATTGGAGAAATAAAAATATTAATTCTAGGGAGCAAAGAAATGACAAATTAGATTAGAAAAAATGACTGCACATGGCAAGCATAGAGGAAGTAGAAGATAATCTATAAGATGGCTTTTCCTAGAGAATTCACAATGATAAGCATTTGTTGTGTAGTTGGAGGGAGTCAGGCGGGACTATGATGGCACTTTACTAACTCATTCCTTTCAAGAGAGGCTGGTTCTGTGTTAATGTATGCAGTTTTGTGGCCTAAATTATTTTAGTTCCAAATTACGCATACCTCTTTTTGCAATCATCTGAGGACACCCCAGATTCAGGTCAACTGCATCACAATAGTCTTGAGCTAACAAGGCAGCCTCGACAAACACTGCTGGATCATTGGCACAGAACTGTGAAAGAGATATATAAGCCAAATAGTAAGTTAGCATTTATTTTAACATCAAAATAGCAGAAGCATTTAACACATTTATAAAACAATAGCTCACTATGCTATTAAACGCCTTCTAAATTGTGTTATTAAGTATGACAAAATATTTTATATACTTGTCCTCCCCAATCCAAGTAATATTATTGTGACTACCTGACAAGTTCTGGTTATAACTTTCCAGGTAAAAACTCTTTTGATTCATCATGACAGCATTATCTTTTCCCCACAACTACCACCATGTGGGATAAGTTGACTGGGAGAGAGTGATTGGTCAAAAGCCATCTAATGAGCATGAGTGACCGAGGATAGGCTTGAACCTAAGTTTCCTTTGTCTTAATAAAACATCTTAATACTTATATCACACATGTTGAGTTTACAATTCTTACCACTATAGTAACTGTCTGTGGATTATGCGAATTAGTCCTCGAGTGGGTGCATTAATTATTTTAAAATTACTTTTTCTGAAATATTTGTCACACAATGCAGAAAAATGTATTCCACAACAAAGTTATGAAAGGCCACTGAAATCATTTGGTCAGTATTACCTGTACAATCAAAGGTCTGTCTTCAGGGCACACTTCACAATACAAGTTTTCCTTACGATAATTGGCATCTCTGACAAAGACCTGAGCATGCAGCATAGGAGTATAACATAGATGGGCCCCATGACGGCGGCTTAACAGTCTCCAAGCCAGTTCGCTTTGATCCACCATAGGAGCAACCACAAAACGGGCCCCTCTCAGTGTGTTTTTCCAAAATTCAAAGCCCTTGGGTTTGGGCATCATCCTTTCACTGGAAAGAAATACAAACAGTAAATGTTAATATCATTTTATTCATCTTAGAAAGTAATTATAACATGCATTAACTGTATTCAACAACTGATATTAGTTTTTTCACATGGTACCCATTTACTATTGCAATCTATCATTTGTATTGTTTTTAACACCTACATACAGTAGTCAAATGGTCAAAGCTGAGCAAAATCCAGACGTCTGTTGTGCACTGAAAAGTATATTATATTTGTTGTTGTTTAGCCACTAGGTCGTGTCCGACTCTTTGCAACCTCATGGACCATAACAGGCCAGACCCCCCTGTCCTCCACTGTCTCCCTAAGTCTTCCCAAACTCATACCCACTGTCTCGATAACACTATCTATCTCATCCTCTGCCATCCCCCTCTCCTTTTGCCTTCAATCTTTCCTAACATCAGGGTCTTTTCCAGTGAATCCTCTCTTCTCATTTGGTGGCCAAAGTATTTGAGCTTTAGCTTCAGTATCTGTCCTTCCAAAGGACAGTCAGGGTTGATTTCCTTAATATATATTTAAGATAATATAATTATATTATTTAAATTATATACTTACCATTTGTTAACAAATTGCTGAACAGCAAGGATTTTATAGTTTAGAATACATCTCCTACAATTTTTATATTCTATGATTACTATTCTATGATTCTTTAACTCCTGCTTTATAATGCTACAACATACCGCATTTTATTTTCCTTACTTGGTAATCTAACTTGCCCTACCAGAGCTTATTAATTTTATCTTGAGAATTAAGATCAAATTAAAACAATGCTAACTAGAAAAACAGCACTATGAAACATTTCTATCTTCTTGTCTGCAAGAAACCAGATCTGCCAGATCGAAGCTTAAATATAAGTGACAAGTGAGTTATTTCCTCCTCTATGAAACATTGTCAGCGTGTTTCATATGGGCTATGTTTCTTGTGTGTGAAATTCACACATTTTGCAATTAGTTTCTTCCCCCCTCCCCATCTCTATTTAGGGAAATAAACAGAGAAATCCCTGTTATCTGATAACAGCAAAGCTGGCATATCATTTTTATAAGGCTAGGGAGCCAATCTAATATGACCGGATTACCTTTTGATGATGGCCGAGCATTAGTCTATAGGTCTAGCGGGGAAAGCCAGCTAGCTTACAGAGGGAGACTTCCTATAATTATCTAAGAGAGGAAAGAGCGAAGGCTCGACGTAGATGCCTTGTTGTCTCCATACGGCAAGGGGAGCCCATGCCGGCTTCCATCTAGAATTCACCTTTTCAAAAAGCGGCGGCGGCGGCAGGAAGGCGCTACGTTACACAGCAGCACCCCGGTCACGGTCCTGCCACTTGGCCAAACCAGCCCAAGCCCCGAGCTCATCTCCCAGCCCTGCTCTTCAAGGAGGGCAACCCTATAAAAACCAGGCCAGGAGCCCGGCCTGCCTCCCTTCTCCGGAGCTCTAGCGCCCCCACCACCACCGGCCCAAATCCTCCCGATAGCACCTGAGGCTGACGCCGAGGCTGAGGCCAGGCGGGGCGATTAAGCCCCCCCAGGGAACGCACCAGTCATCTCAGTCCGGCCCGCGTGGGAGGGCGTAACCTCGAACGCGGCCCCCTCGGAAACGACGGCGCGGAAGAAAGGGGCCGGACGTCTTCTTCCCGGCCGCCCAGCAAAGCCTCCTCTGCCGGAAGGAAAAAGACGAGAGAGGGACTTCCTGCCTTTAGCGCGTGGCGCTTTTTCTTACTTAGCTTGCGATGCGGGTGGTCGGGTATCTCAGACAGTACCGACTAAAATTTATGCTTTAGCGCGTATGTGAATTCAGGCGATTGGATCAGTTAAGGAAATGAAAGGTTAAATGAAAGGAGCCATAACTCCCCGTTCCTTCCCGGTTCCCTGAAAGTTGTAGAGTCGCTCTTTACCGAGCTGAGAAAAGTCGGGTTCCGGAAGAGAGAATTGGAAGAGAAAAGAAATGTAGGGCAGGCGGGTTTCTGCTTAGGGGAAAAGACCTCTTGACCCATTTAGCGGTCTGCCGAAATGTCAGCCAGCATCTCTCCTGGCTCCGTTTCAAGTCACTGCAGTCCCGTCACTTAATGGGAACAAAGGCCGGCAGCTTTTACACTCTTTGAGGTCGCCTTTCAACAAACAGCATGGAGACAAGGAGGAAATGCTCCTCTATCCTGGTACAGCTGACAAGAGTCTCAGGCTGCGGTGGAGATGAAGGCATCGTCCTAGGGCCAGAGCAGAAAAATAATCTTTCCCCAGAACATTTTGTAGCATGGCCAGGATCAACTGAGAAAAGGGTATTTACAGGTGGTCCTCGATGTACGACTACAATTGAGCCCCAAATTTATGTTGCTAAGTGAGTTATTAAGTGAATTTTGCCTCATTTTACGATCTTTCTTTGCCACAGTTAAGTGATCACTGCAGTTGTTAAGTGAATCGGGCTCCCATTGACTGCTTGTCAGAAGACTACAAAAGGTGATCACATGACCCCAGGACACTGACTGTCATAAATATGAGTCAGTTGTCAAGCATCTGAATTTCAATCACATGACCATTGAGATGCTACAGCGGTCATAAGTATATGAAAGTGTGAAAAACAGTCATGTCACTTTTTTCAGTGCTGTTGTAACTTTGGTTATTAAACTGTTGTAAGGCAAGGACTACTTGTAGTTTTGCTCAATCAGTTCTGAGGTGACCATTTTGTTGGCATGTGAGATGCTCATGCCCTGTGTGCAATATGAGTAGAATCACCTGATTATGTGCCAAATGAAAGATGTGTCTTTTTATTTAAAATTATTTACTTTTATATTTTACATAATCAGAAATATTTCAACTTCAAACTTCAGTATAATGATGATGCAGCATTGGTGATTCAGCAATGCCATATTCCATTTCCTTAGTCTACTGCTCCATTTTTATATTCTTGATATCATTAGCCAAAGCATTGGATCCTCTTCAAATCTGATTGTGCTGTTCGAGCCTAACCTTCAGATGATTCCCTCTTAATTGCTGGGATGAGCAATATTATTTTGACATGGGAGAAAACAGAGGACATAGCTAGTGACTGGAAGTGGAGACAGCGGATCTGAAATGCTTACTTTGTCGTTTTGTTTTAGGGGCTTTGGGAAAAATTAGGGGCAAAACTGATATAAACATTTCAGACCTGCCCATTTCAGGAGGCTCAGAGGACACACATGTTGTACTAAAGTCTAGGTTGGTAATCCCTGATTTATTGTCAAGAAATCTTATTACCAATAAATGCTGACATTAAGGATCAGTCAGAAGAAATCTTATTACCAATAAATGCTGACATTAAGGATCAGTCAGATCTAATAATGAACCCCATGCCTCATACTCTGCTGTCCATTGTGCTTGCAGCCTGAAATCACAGCATCTATAACCTGCTGACTTATACATTCCATTTTAGGACTTATGATTTCTATATCAAGTCAGCCTCCAATTTTGCCTTATACTGACTTTTGGTAAGTTTTTGTCTGATAAGAAAACCAATATTACAGGTAGTCCTCAATTACAGCTGCAATTGGGACTGGAATTTCTGTTGCTAAGTGATGCAGTCATAACATTGTGCTTTATGACTGCATCACTTAGCAATGGCAATCTCAGCAGTCCTAGTTGGTCATAACTGCATGGGTCATTAAATGAGGGCCTCACATGACCATATAGGAAGAAACAAGAGTCCCAAGGCAAGCAGACTGGCAGGTGAGAGTGTGGATGACAGCTAAGAGTGGATAGGCAAATTCAGCAGACAGTTGCTAAAGAGCGCAGGCAGATACCATGGGCAGTATTACCAAGCATGGGTGAGTGTGCAGATGTTATGGGGCACTACAGTGTGGGCAGGCACTGTGGAATACAAGTGAGTGGATGCCCAGGCAGCCAAAAAAGCACCAGGAGCACAAGCGACTTACCCATTAATTTTGCAAGTGAAAGTCACAATCGTGATCACATAACCACGGGACACTGCAACTGTTGTAATTGTGAGCTGATTGCCAAGCGCCCAAATTGTAATCATGTAACCACAGGGATGCTGTAACAGCCACAACTTTGTGGCTAATAGCAAGTCTCTTATTCAGCACCATCATAACTGAACAGTTGCTGAACAAGTGGTTGTAACCTGAGGATTACCATACATCTTCGCTATGATGCCTTTTAGTATGCAAAAGCAGTAGCAGTCAATGGTTTAGAATGGAAGGTAGGAACTTCCTGACATGTCATTGTGCTATGGGATAAGATGGGAAGATGCTGATGCTCTAAAGAGAAGCCTGAAGAGGAGGCATGGTAAATTAGATTGTAGTGAAATTATTGTAAAACCATCCACCTGGCAAGTGGCATCATGCACTACCTGTGAGAATTTCAAACAGACAGCTCACTCAAATACTATTTGTGACTCAACTGATTCTGACTACATGGTGATTAATTTTACATTAATTTATACACACCCAGTTATACGTAAGAGACTAACAAATGTGGCATTAGGTATTTATTTGAGCAAATTCTATTAAAAAAATATCTGCTGTCTAGCAATAAACAGTGCAAAAGTTATGATTACTGTCTATCCTTTCCTGACTTCTAAGTCTCAGTAGCTGTTTTAGGTTCTAGTTTTGGCATTCATCAAACTGAATGAATATATGGTGAAAAATTGCCAAAAATTAAAACACTCAACATATTTATCTGGTTAGCTAATTGCAAAATAGCTTCTGTCGAACATTTGGTTGCAAGAATTGTCACCCATTAAATTTATTTCTGCTACCAGTTGCCGTAATTCAGAAATACGTATTTTACTTCTATCAACAAGAAGCATTCAAAGTCAGTCAGTGGTTCTTGCTGGACAATAGCTGTGGAGTAAGTGATGTTTAAAAAATGGAGTGAATGTGTGGCCAGCCCTCTTCTCTTCCCAAGATTATCCCCTGAGAGAACTAAAGACAAATTCAAACGTGGCACAAATCACAAATCATAGAAACAGCCAGCGGAACCTTGCATTTTACTAATTTAGTGCAAAAGCAATTTGGAATAATCTTATGGGTAATTTATTCAGTTTTGTTATTGTTCATTTGCTGAGGCAGAATAACTTCCAATAATATCCTTTAAACATTTTAATGCTGCTGGTATAATGGTTGCCTTCAGAAGGAATTTTTTCTGTAAATACAGGTAGTCTTCAACTTATGACCACAATGGAGCTCAAAAGTTCCATTGCTAAGCAAGACAATTGAGTTGTGCTCCATTTTACAACCTGTTTTTTGCAGTTGTTAAGTGAATCGCTGCAGCTCTTAAGTGAAGCATATGGTTCTTAAGTGAATCTGGCTTCCCCCATTCACTTTGCTTGTCAAAAGCCTGCTGGGAAGGTTACAATTGGTGATCACATGACTCCAGGACAGTGCAACTGTCATAAATACATGCCAGTTGTCAAGCACCTGCATTTTGATCACTTGACCATCGGAATGCTGCAACGGCTGTGTTGAAAAACCAGTCGTAAGTTTTTTCAGTGTTGTATCTTTGAACGGTCACTAAATTAATGGTTGTAAGCCAAGGACTACCTGTACTTAAGTTATTCTCATATTTTGCATTGATTGTCCTTTCAATTATGCTATATAAATGTTAGCCCCATTCTGCTATTGGAAGCGAAGGCAGTTAGAGCTTTCAAATTGTAAAAAATATTGTAGCATAAGTTTAGCTTTTACCAGCTTCAAATATTAAAGGAAATGGAAGACACAGATTAAGGTACTAGGAAAACATGTTTGTGTAGTCAATCAACCACTCTTAACCTGAATAAATTGAGATCTATTTTTCTTCAAAAAAAGAGGAAGAGATGTAAAAATAGACAATGAACGATATGGCAGATTTAAAGTGTTTAATTCAAGAACAGCTGCAGAAAAAAGATGCATAGAGTTTTTCCTAATGTAAACATAAAAAGGAGGGAAAGCACAAACACAGTGGACAGATTTTTTTCCCCATTTTTCATTTTTGATTTCAAAGAACTTCTTAATCAACAACTAAAAGCATGCATCTAGCTGCATGTCCACAGAGGATGGGCTAGCCAACTCATTCTCAGCAAGTATGAAATGTGTGTGCCCTGATGCTAGTAAAATAATCCAGCTGAGAAACTGGACTCTAAAGAGTTTGGAGAGGCACTACAGTTCCTCTCATTGCTGGTTTTTCAGAGTATCTCCACTGTATCATTATTGCAGCAGAAATGCACTGACTCCTCTACAATCATCTCCAACACAAAAGAGGCAAAAATAAAAGAAGAAATGTAATCAACTCCAGTAATTTTAAATTATTTTTTACATAGGAAGTTTTGCAGATATTGAAAATTATTACCAAATTCTGCTTGAAGAATGGGGAAAGGAGGATTCAGATTCTTGTCAACAAGAAACTCTGTAAATCACAATTATTGAAGTTGCAAAGAGGAAACAAACTAAACCAAAAGAATTTTGGGGAGATGTTTATGTTGGGCTTGGAAGATTGTATATACTTAATTTATGCATTCCCAAATAAGTGAGAGGAAGTATTTAAAGTTTTGATCTCACTCTTGGCCAAAAAAGCATGTCATACATGCCCAGAATTACCATATCCTTACATCAGAACCTGAATAAGAGTTTGGCAATTTCGCAAAAGAAGCCCATACTAAGCAAAGCAGAGAAAGGCTTTGCTTGTGTGGGGAACCTACCTTTCCATCTAAATGGCATGAGTTTAAAACAAATGTTAGTTTAATTTTTTTTTTTAAAAAAAAAGATCAAGCAGGAAAAAAATATACTCCTAAATGGAGTATTTCATTCTTATTTTTTAGTCAGTTACAAATTAAAACAACGCACTTCTAGTAAAATAATAATGCAATAAATACCTAGACTATTTCAAGTTAAAAATAATAGGTACAAAAGAGCCTCAGTGGAATTAATGTACTGTTATTGCTACAGACTGACCCTTCACAGACATAGGTGTCTCCAAAATCAGCTGTAGCTTCCATCCTTGGTCACTGGACTTGGTTAATTCCATTTTATCCTTTGGAATACTTCTAGACAACAATACAATACAATACATAGTACAACACACACATACACATGTCTGCTCCTAATTTTGTTTCTCTGCCAAATGATGTAAATTGTTGCCATCAGAATTGTTCCTTGCAACTGTGCAACAAGAATGTTGCTGTACTGGAGAGAGATGCTGATCAAGAAGACTTCCTAGGCTTGGCTGTAGAGCAGATGACAAAGTTCTTGGGGTTGTTATCAAGCCTTCAGAAGTATCTAGCCTTCTCGAACACTGTCCCGAGATTCTGCTAATGAGCTGTGAATGATCCCGATGATAGATTCAACACCTTCTCCCTCTAGGACAGTACGATGGTCTCCTTCAACAACATGGACAAACACCTTCCCATCACAGACCTGCAAAGGGTATAAAGATGTAGAAGAAAACATTACAAATTTTAGCCAGCAATGCAAGCTTGAGGTCTTAATGTCCTTCCCAAAATAATAGTGTATTAACTTTTAACTTATTTTAACCAAGTTAGATAGCCAAGAATTTTAGAATACAAAATCACTGTTGGCTCCTTTCTGTAGATTAAGATTTCCTTGATCTCTTTCAATCAGTCACAACAAAAGCAAGGTCTTTTTGTTCCCGTTTCTTTTCACATATCCATTCTTAGAAACCATTAAACTGTATCTTTAGTTATGGCTATATTTAGCTATATATATATAGCTAAATATAGCTAATACTAGGTAGATCATAACTATATTTGCAAGAAATCAATACAGAGAGTGGCATCATATGCATTTCTAGTTGCTTCAGAATCTGGCAATGATGGAAGAGTACCAAAAAAGGGCAGGAGAGAAAAAGATATGTATATCCCATCCTGTGATTCATTATTCGATCTAACTTTATTGATGAAGAGAGGATCTTTTTTTTAACTAATTATTTTTCTGTACACTGTTAAGATAAGCTTTGGTATGATTAGCAGTCACCTAAATGCTTGCAATTATTCCATTTTGGGAAATATGGCCGTTAAGAATGAAAAGTGACTGATTGTTCTTGAAAATCTCTTAAGCACTTCAGATAAAAGTTCACAGTGATTTTGTATTCTAAAATTCTTGGCTATCTAACTTGGTTAAAATAAGTTAAAAGTTAATACACTATTATTTTGGGAGAATCATGGTATTTAGTAGGAGACAGGATGATGGATCAACATTTATACATGCTAAATCAATACGACTTATTCCTACATGTAACACATCAGGAGTGCAGCTGATGTTTCTTTAAGATGAGAAAACTTACTAAGTGAAAAGCCACATAAAAAGCCACTAACCTCTGAAAGCCTGTAGTCTCCTCCAAGACCACCTCCATACTCATTGTGGGTCTTTGCTTTCAGTAGTGTCACATTGCCGTGATATTTGGATTCTGGTACATACTTGTCTGCTGCCTTTAGTTTGTTGTAAAAGGAAACAGCAGCAAAAGTGAGTGCCTTGTGGCTGATATCTTTGTGATTTTGAGTAATCAGGTCTGCAGCAGCATTAGCACGAGCTTCCAAATTTGGTAGGGGCAAAAGAATCTCCAGCAACTGCAAATAGTAGAGATAAATACATCAATCAATCGAAGTGTTACTACAAAATACAGTGTACTTATTAAAGGGAACTAACACACATGCATACTTATGTAAATACATTTATGTCTACATGCACACATACATTCTATAACAGTGAACAGTATCAACTACCATTACCTTATTGTACTCCATGCCAGAGAACTGCTGGACAAAGGCACACATTGCTGCTGTCTCTGTTTCAGGTTCATTTCCTAGGGTTAGCTTGGCTCTGTAACTCTGGGAATGATTCAAAAGACAATTTTCAAGACAAGAATTTTAAACACACAGAACATAGTGATAAAACCCAAGAATTACAATTATTAGGAAATCACACACAAGATAAAAATGGCTACTACACTTTGGATAAAAGGCTTGAGATAATTTCTAATAAGGATGAACTGCCCCAGAACAGACTATTTTCCAAAGAATCCTGTGCCAAACAATGAGGCAACAATTGAATATTATGGTCACCAATTTGTATTACAGAAGGTGATGTTGGAAGAGGAAATGAATTCATCCCATAAATGGGTTGCTGTGTGCACGCACAACAAAATAGGTGTGTGCTACTGCTGATCTGCCAGGTGGTCCTGGTAGTTAGACCTAGACTTTCTTACCTGAGTATGTGCTGCTACGTAGGAGTGAGAGCCATCGAACAGGAAGAGGCTATTGGGTAGGTAGGTAGGACTTTGCTGAGCTTGGAGTTGACAACACATTTCAAAGGCAACACAGGCACCAAAGGAGTATCCAGAAATTCGATAAGGACCTTTTGGTTGCACCTCTTTTATACAGTTAATGTAATAGGATGCCAGGCTCTGTATACTGTCCAATGGAGCAGCTAGAGATAGAAAGCAACAAAGTTAAGAAAAAGAGTCAGGTACTCAATTAGCACATTTATAATCTCACGATAAAAATCCAAGCCAGCCTAATAGGAATTTTAACAGAATGACAGAGTTGGAAGGGACCTTGGAGGTCTTCTAGTCCAACCCCCTGCTCAAGCAGGAAACCCTATACCATTTCAGACAAATGGTTGTCCAGTCTCTTCTTAAAAACTTCCAGTGTTGGAGCACTCACAACTTCTGGAGGCAGGTTGTTCCACTGATTAATTGTTCTAACTGTCAGGAAATTTCTCCTTAGTTCTAAGTTGCTTCTCTCTTTGGTTAGTTTCCATCCGTTGCTTCTTGTCCTGCCTTCAGGCGCCTTGGAGAATAGCTCGACTCCCTCTTCTTTGTGGCAGCCCCTGAGATATTGGAACATTGCTATCATGTCACCCCTAGTTCGTCTCTTTATTAGACCAGCCATATTCAGTTCCTGTAACCGTTCCTCACGTTTTAGCCTCCAGTTTCCTAATCATCTTTTTTGCTCTTCTCTGCACTCTTTCTAGTCTCAACATCTTTTTTACATCGTGTCAACAAAAACTGGATGCAGTATTCCAAGTGTGGCCTTACCAAGGCATTATAGAGTGGTATTAACAATTCACATGATCTTGATTCTATCCCTTTGTTAATGTAGCCTAGCACTGTGTTGGCTTTTTTGGCAGCTGCAGCACACTGCTGGCTCATATTTCAGTGATTGTCCACTAAGACTCCAAGATCCCTCTCACAGTTACTACTATTGAGCCAGGTACCACGTATACTGTACCTGTGCATTTGTTTTTTCTTGCCTAAATGTAGAACCTTACGTTTTTCACCATTGAATTTCATTTTGTTAGCACCCAATGTTCAAGTCTGTCAAAGTCCTTCTGTATCTTAAATCTTAAGCCTATCTTCTGGAGTGCTGACTATTCCTGCCAACTTGGTGTCGTCTGCAAATTTGATGAGTTCCCCATCTATCCCCTCATCCAAATCATTCATGAAGATGTTGAAGAGCACTGGGCCCAGAACACAGCCCTGGGGCACCCCACTACACACTTCCCTCCATGTAGATGCAGTTCCGTTGAGGACCACATGCTGAATACGGCCGGGTCAGCCAGCTATGAACCCATCTGGTGGTGATGCTGTCTAACTCACATTTTTGTATATTATGCTAATATTTTGTATATTAGTAGGTTGTGGTCTACTTTATCAAATGCCTTACTGAAGTCCAATTTTGATAAAACAAAGAAGATGTTCAGTTGTCTCCCTCTGTTTATAATTTGTTTTTTGTTTAAATTAAATCTTTATATCTCAGCAGTGAATTATCGCATGAAGATTGTGGATTCGATAAATGTGTTAAATACAACAGCTACCTTCGGTACACTGAAGCCCATAGCTTGGTATGTGGAGCTTTGAGGCAAGGGTGTTGAAGACAGTGATGGATCCCTCAATGGGATGAATAAGGAAGAGTGGAGACTCAGTGTTCTTCACCTCATTGAGAGGTACGATTGTTGGTCCATCTGGATTAACCAAGAGACTATTCAAATCCACACTGAGTTGCTCAGTTTGACCGCCTTTGGTTTCCTGGGATAATACTAAAGACAAGATATAGACACATTCACACAGTGAAGCACAAGGTTTATAAGATGGTGTGGCCCAAGTCTAAATATTTTTTTTTAAACTTTTAACTCTTGAAGCACTAGGATCCAAACCAACTCTGATTCAGAAATTCAGGTCAGGGGTGGGCAATTCACTTTCCCAAGAGGCCACATGAGAAACTAGGACTATTGTAGAGGGCTGAACCAATAGGGCTGTGAAGGTGCTTAGGCATGCATCCATGCACATATTTAAACTGGGGGGGAAATAGCAGTCGTCTTCCAAATAAAAGCAATCCACACGGGCTGGACAGGGTCAACCAAAGAGTTGGATGTGGCCTGCGGCTACAAAATGCCCAGGTCTGTCTAGTTAGTTATACATACTTACTGTCCTGAGTCCCAGATTTAGAAGAAAATTCCCGTAGTTTGTTAATGGTAAGCAACCGTACATCTCTCATTGGCATGACAATATCATAGTCCCGCTCCAGAGTCTGGCGGACTTCGACTCCCATCAGGGAATCCAAACCCAAATCAGCCAGAGAGGTGTCAGCATTCAGACTGTTCACATCACGGACACCTGAGGGAAAAAAAAAAAAAAAGCTTGCTTAATGTCATATGGGCACGGCCCTTTTAGGCTGTCTCTTCTAGATTTAGCACTTGTTTGACAGCTTTCCTCACTTTACTGACTTGGCATCTTTTGCTGGGATTGCTATTATATAATTCTAATTGCTCAACTCTTTATGGAATGCATGAAATATGATTTGAGATATTTATGAGATACAGGGCAGCTGTTTTTAGGCAGTATTTAAAATACAATTATTTCAGTACGGTCAGCCACATTTCAACTATATACATTCTGCAGATTTAACCAGAGTGTGGAATTGCAAAGAAAGGTCATTAACCCATGAGAGAAGTCATCTGGGGATGAGACGCCTTGGTGGATTCAGAACCAAAGGGATGGTTTGCTGCGCTGCATAACCTTTTCTGTACTACCCCACTTCTTCTCTGTGTCTTTGCAATACACACAGTTACACAGACAGCGTTAAGAGAAACGTAAGACCTTGAGAGCTGCCTATTCTCAGACGACATGACATCAAGCCCTCAGGTTTCCATCCTCGCTTTTAGAAATGATGGGACCTGCAAAGCAACAGATGCCCCCTGAGCCACTAGGGATGAAATAGAAATGTATATGAAGTGCATACAGATGAATGCAAAAGAGCCTGACTGCTAATAATGAATTAATAAAGATAAAATAAAAAGTGAAAGCTCAGCAATTGCTATATACATAAACAACATTTGCATGGCACAACACAGGGCATTATCCCCCATCCAAAAGTCGTATCTTGACTGTGATTCATGGAAAACAAAGCAATACCACATAGCAAGTGAGACAGAAGGGAAGGGAGGGCTGGAAAGGGGAGAATGGGAAGAAGAAAATGTTGCTTTCTCAGCAAAAAAACCCTCCTTGCCTTTTAAAAAATCATGACTAGCATTTAAATCATGTTGCAACATGAGCAGCTGGAAAGCCTTCACTATTGCAGCAATTAACCATCCTTTTCACTTGTAACTTCCTACTAAGTCATTTTATATTAATTTCCTATTTTAGAAACTCCAGCCTGTGCTTGTTCTTTATAGATAATTTGTGGTGTTATTTTGATCCTGTGCTTTCAGTTTCAGTGTCTCTATAATATTTTCTGCCTTCTTTTATGTTTTAAAGAAGAGAGAAGCACTATATCAGTTCAAATCTTTAAAAACTCTACACAGGCACTCCTCTGCATTGTTCTGATTTCTCTTTCTCCCACATCTACTCCTACTTGATGTACGGCAACCTCGATTTCTCCATCTGTAATTTAGTAACATCTTCAGACACTTCTGCAGAAGCTCTCCACCTCTGTGAAATCATCTTCAGAAAAATAACAGACCTGACTTCATAAGGGTAGGAGGTATGGTTAAAGAGGGAGTCAAGCTATTCTCCAAAGCGCCGGAAGGCAGGACAAGAAGCAACGGATGGAAACTAACCAAGGAGAGAAGCAACCTGGAACTGAGGAGAAACTTCCTGACAGTTAGAACAATTAACCAGTGGAACAACCTGCCTCCAGAAGCGGTGAATGCTCCAACACTGGAAGTCTTTAAGAAGAGACTGGACAGTCATTTGTCCGAAATGATATAGGGTTTCCTGCCTGAGCAGGGGGTTGGACTAGATGACCTCCAAGGTCCCTTCCAACTTTATTATTATTATTAAATTAGGATCACATTATACCTTGCTGTTATCGAATAACAGCAATGGGTTGTGTGAAAAAAGGGATAACAATAACACAGAAGCCACGTACAGAACTATTTCGAATCTACAATTACCCTACTTAGTGTACCATACATATTTTCCCCTTTTGAGATGACATGCCTCCTCCGTCACCAATCCGGTCCTCTGGCTCAGCAATAACCCCGGGATCAGATGGCCCTGACCTTGCTGTTCTTTTAGGAAAGCCTTAGAAATGTGGCTCTGCCAGTAAACTCCAGGCTGGGTGATTTGTGTACCCACAGGGATGCTACGGGACTTTTTTGTATTCGTTGGGTGGGTTGTTTTATTATTTTTCTTTCAATAGGTGGGACTTAGAAATAAGCAAAATAAATACTTAAGAAAGAGAAACCACAGCTCTACTACATGTTTTGGTTCTCAGTGATACTAACCGAGAATGTGAGCAACAGCTTCCACAAGATCCCTCTGGCTACCTCCATCACTTTTGGCCAACGTTTTTTCAGCTAAGACAAAACTGGACATGACGGGGTGAGGCTGGTTGAGGAAGTGATCCAACACATCCAAGCATGAGCTGATCCTTTGGGGTAGAGTTCCCCCAATCACAATGTCATTTGTGCCCATTGTCTCCAAAACAATTCCTACATCACCAATGGCACCCCACTGTATTGCTAGACCTGGAGGGGAAAAAAGGTGTGGTGGTTATTAAAGAGGACATGCATAAAAGGTAAGAATATTATTGTTTATGAGCATAAGGATGTGGTAATGGGTTGGAAGAATCAGATAACAGGTACTTAAGTCTATGTAATCTTGCTTTAATTTATGTCTTTATAAATCCAATTTGTCAAGGTGGAAAAGTAATATAATTACCAGGAAGGCCATCATGTCGCCGCTGTTCACAGATACGTTCCATAGTAGAGTTGGCAAAACCATAATTACTTTGGCCAGCATTTCCTCTTCCACAGCTTACTGAAGAGAAGGCTACAAAGTGATCCAGTTTTGGGCATCTTTGACGGGTTACTCTGGATTAAAAAAACAGACAAGATTATTGCTTCTTTTCAAAGAGATCCTCCACTTGCTCACCATCATCAGCTTTAAGCAGAACAACAGTTTTTCACATGATACTTACTGGTCCAAATTAAGTGTGCCCGAATACTTGGGTTTGTTGACTTCATAGAAAAGTTCTGCGGTCTGATTTTCCAGCATAGCATCTTTCAGCACCTGTAGAGACAGCAACAAATATGATCTCTCAGACGTAGAAAAATACTTTGTTCCCATTTCAAAACAACTATGCTATACAGTTAAGGACCTATAATTATCTTTACATTTAATGTGAACATTTTATGAAAATGAAAATAATAACTATTGTTTGTGGCAGTTGAAAAAAGAATTAGGCAATCCTATAGCACCGGAGGCAAGAATTAAACCTTACCACCAGCAGTTCTCAGACATATTAGCCCTTTGTTCATGATCTAATATTTTATATTTTTAAGAAGGGCAAACATTCTTTGAAGATAAAATCTAGACAGTTCTAAGATAATGATCCAACCAATATAATATTGAAATATACATTAGTGTTTCCACTCAACCAATGTCAAATATATCTTTTTCCATGTTACTGCAGTGTTTTTTTTCCCCTTTCAATCTTTCCTCCTCAATAATTAAAAATTAAAAAAAATCATTTGATTACTACTTCTCTTTTTTGAGGCACTATTTGATTAAGATTTTGGCTGAGGAATGCTAAATATTAGATATGGAGATATTCACTCACAGTTTAAGATGAGATCATCTAATTAACACTTTCTGAATCATTATACAAAACTGAAAAAGTCACACTGCAAGAACATTACACTTCACTACATTTCCAATTTTTTAAAAAAAATATTCAAAATTGTATATATTTGGTAACAAAAACCCTCACCAAACATATCTGCCTCAAAAACTATGTTAGTGAAACAACATACCAAAAGCACTGTATCTGTTAAAAATGCTTGCCAAATTATATACCCTAAGCAAAACTGTCTACAAAATATACATAAATTAGGAAGAGTACCCGCAAAAAAGTACATTGTTTTTCAGGCACACTTTTTTTAAATCTGAAAACTGATGAGAAAATAGGATAAAACAAAGGTTAGAAAAACGGAAGAAACAAGAATGGACAAATCTTTGGAGGATGGGGGTCAGATCTGTCCGTTTCTAGAGTGGTCCACAATAAACAGTCAAATAAAACGAATCTAAAGAGAGATAAACAGCAGAGAAGAAATTAACAGAACTATGGCCATGCCAAGAGCCTGTCACTCACCATCGCCAAATTGAAAATACCCCCAACAGGTCCTAGTTGAGAAGCTTCTTGTATTAACTGCTGTGCTCCCTCAAGAGTAGCAACATCACTGGTTGACACGAGAACCTGGACTCCAAGCTGTTTCCATTCTTGCACTCGTTTAGCCTGATAACCTGAAAATCAGGAGAGTCTGATATCTAGCTGCGGTTATACTATATTTTTGGCTATAAAATCATCAACGCAAATGAATATGAATTAGGCAAACTCCTGGAGACAGTGAAGGATGGGTGGGCTGGAGTGTTGTGGTCCATGGGGTTGCGAAAAGTCATACACAGCAACTGAACAACAACAAAATTTACCTTTCCATTGTCTGCTGATGAAGGTATGTGCTGTTTTGCATGCACATAGATGTCTGATAACCAAATGAGGAAATAAATCAGTTTTATGATCATAATGATCCTACTGATGATCATGGAATAAATCATTGTTTCTTTCTGAGATAAGTCTACAGTACTGAGAGATGGCAAAATTCTTTGCTTAGAGAATGATCAACGTTAACATTTATTAATGACTGGAAACCCCTTATGGACTTTGACAATTAGCTGATGGAAAAAGGAAATTGTGATGTAATAACAGAGAGAAGGTGAAATATAAATGCATTTATAACCGCTGGCAATAGAATTGGAAGCTGCTTCTTTATATATTTTTCTTTTCTTTCTCTATTTTCTTTCCTACTTATTCGTCATTCTTCCTTATTTTCTTTTTGTTTTTTTCCTAACACTTGTATTGCTTTTATCTTTTTGTTAAAAATTTCTTCAATAAAAATTATATTTAAAAAAGAATCTTGTTATCAGGGATAACAGAAAATGAAGTCTTTGTGTGAGTGTGTGCAAAATCCTATATTCAAAATATTGATTTTTTTTTCTTAGTACTTTAGCAGTACTAAGTACATTCTCTTTCTATCTTTGCATGCAAGATTTTAAAGGTGGTATAATTCACAGTTTAATTACATTAACTTCCACAATTTAATTTTTATTTCTGATTTCCCCCCTTCATTGAAAAGGATTAATTTTTTTTCTACAACCGGGAAAAAAAGCAAAAATACCAAAATTGACCTTTATTTTGTGATTAGTATATTCTCCATTTCCCTTGTTAGATCCTTTAAAAGTAAGTATCTTTTTTTGCTCTTGTTCCAGATAAATTGCTTTTTTTTTTTTAGCAATAGGAAAAGCTTCTCATCCAATTATTGTCTCAAAATTCCATCTTAAGCTTTTTCAAACCACTCCTTGCTCTTGACTCAAATATAGCCTTTGCCAAGAGTGAAACTAAAATTTGCATCTCCAATCTGGGATCAAGGAACTCAGTCTTCCCTACTGTTTGCTCAACATACCTGTCCGGATGCCTGAACGAGATGTCAGCACCAGCATTTTTGCCCCTCTTTCAACCAACCACTGAGCCAGTTCGAGCCCAAATCCTCCAAGGCCTCCTGTGATGATGTATGACTTGTTTGGTGGGCAAGATGTTCGGGAGATGGCTGGAATCGGCGTTAAACTAGTTTTCTTTGTGGGAGAGTTCTTCTCTTCTTCATGGATCTAGAAAAATAGCACAGCTATTTCGTCATATAGGTCAAAACTGACTTATGCTCTCTCTTTTTTTTAACAGAAATAGCTCTAAAATTATGGTATAGCGGGAAAGGCTATCCTGGAGATATTATAATCGTAAATGGATCATAATGTTTTGGTTTTTTTAAAAAAATTCATTATAAAATAAGAAGCATGCAACTGAGATGGGTGGCATATAAATTCAATGAAATAACAACAATAGTAATAAAAAACATGTAACTGTATATTCTGGCAATGTGAGAGCCTAAAACAATTCTCATGACGCTCTTCTCAGTGCAGAAATTCAAATTATCAACATCCCTATCCAGTTTGTGTTTGAACATGTCCAGGGAAAAGGAGCACGCTACTTTCCTCAGTAATTGGTTCCACTGTTGGACTGCTCCAACTGTTAGGAAGTTTTCCTAACACAACCAGCCTTCCTGTAACAGTCTTTATTAATGTTCCCACTGCATTTTTGGATGATAGGCAGCAAGTTCTCAGCTGCTGTTATGATACTCTACCAAGTATCTGAAATGTGCTCTCTTGAGATAGCCTTTCTCAAAGCAAAAAATACCTATTTGTCTCAGTTTTTTGTGGTAATTTCATTCCCACTCTAATAATCCTTGTTCTCTTTCTCTGCACATCTTCTCTGTCAGGTCCTTTGCTGAACAATGATACAGTATATTTAATTTGCTACACTCCCACAATTTATTAAGCAAGTTATCCAGGGAAAAAATACAACGCAATCAATCTGGCAAATTGCTTAACAAATCTAGTCAGTAGGTTCTAGTAATCACTGCCTTGTTTTCAAGGTACAGAAACAGCAATAATTTAAAGATCTTCTCTAAAATCTTTCTTCTTCTTCTTCTTGTGCCATATCCGTTATCGGACGTTGGCGATCATGTTTTTATCAGCAGCCGCATGAAAAAGTGCTGCTGAGTTTTGTCCAAACCAGTCCCTTAGATTTTGAAGCCATGATGTTCTTCTTCTGCCTGGACCACGTTTGCCTTCAATCTTTCCCTAGAGGATTAAATGGAGTATGCCGTATTTTTCTGGGTGTCGCATCACATGTCCGAAATATTCTAACTTTCGTTTTTTAATTGTTTTGATGATTTCCCTTGGCTTTCCCAGGCGGCTTAAAACCTCCTCATTTCTGATCTTGTCCACCCAGCTTATACGTAACAGCCGCCTGTAAATCCACATTTCAAATGCTTCTAGTCTCTTCAGGTGGCCTTCTGTCAGAGACCACTCTCTACTCCATAGAGCAGGATAGAAAAAATATAGCATCTGACAAGCCTGATTTTCAGTCTTAGGCTTATGTCGTGACTACAGAAGACCTTTTTCATTTTGAAAAAATCTTTCTACTCATCAATATTAGACTGATTGGCCTGAATCTTTGTATACCTTTCCCCACTTGTGAAAAAGGGACATCCCTTCCTTTGCAGTCATCTGATATTTCATCCATTCTCCAGGAGTTTTTTTTAAATAAGAAAGGATTGGACAGACCATAAGCAAATTCCTTCAGTTCCCTAAGAGGTAGTCCAAGACTTTGAAAATTTGAAGTTATTCAAGATACTATATTTGTATGAAGCTCAAACTGAATTCCTGTTCCTTCAACCCATCTCTTCTCAACTGTCTGCTGAAATATATTCTATTTTCTGAAAAAACTCTCAAATCAAAGTACAAGCTCAGGTAGAGCTATCTTTTGTTGTTAGTGCTATTAATTATCATTATGTTGGCTTTATTAAATAGCTCGTTTATTGATTTTTTTTCTCTTTATTTTGACCACATCTGATGAGATAATTTGTTCTGTTTTGCTTAATTTATTTTATTAATCTGTATTTTAAACTTAATTAGGTTTTAAGAAGCTGCACAATAGATGTCATTGCTTCTGTTACTTTGTATTTTGCATGTTATTTTATTGTAAAATCCACAATTCAAATTCTATACTACTGTATTATTACTTCCACCATGTTTTTTTCTGTTTTGGATCTTACTATTGTTAAAATCCTTTTATAAAAAGACAAGGTATCAATATACATAGTAATAAATATGTAATAAATTCTAGCACTATAGAACAGTGGTGGTGAACCTATGGCCAGAAGGGGCACTCAGAGCCCTCTCTGTGGGCAAGTGCGCCATTGCCCCAGCCCCGCCTCCCCGTGGCCCTCTCATCACCAGCAGCCCCCCCGGAGAGTTGGCCCCGGGCAGTGGGGCGGGGCGGTTTTGGGGCACTCTGTCTCTATAAAGTTCGCCATCACTGCTATAGAAACACTACATACTAACCCAGCCTCTCCATTCTTCAACCCACTCTCTCCCCTCCCCCCTCCTTTTTTTAACAGATATTCACAGCAGGTATCAGTATTCACAATTATATAGTACAGCTTTCACAAAACCTTCTTGGACCATACCTGGATTACCACTTTTCCAATGTGTTTTCCTTGTGCCATGTATCTGAAGGCAGCTTCTATCTCTTCTCTGTTAAATGAAGTAGTCTGCAAAGGTTTTACTACACCATTTTTAATGCCTTCTTCTAGCAGGTTGGACACTGATTCCCACTCTTTGTTTTTTTCTTCGAAAATAGCATCTAACAGAATTCCATGAAAAGCCACGTTCTTCAGGAAAAGAGCCATTCCTACAAGAAGCAATGCAGTTATGACTCTTCTATCTTAATGTAGCTTCTGCTGCCAGCAAAATTGTCACGCATTTTTAAAACAGTTAAGGATGAACTGGAGGCAAAATCAGATCAGCAAAAATGATAAAACTCATTTTTATGAAATGGTTCCTATGAATTTAATTGAAATAAAACATATAAAATTTAAGAAGAACTAGTTCTATGGAAGCTCCACCCACAAAACTCTTCTACTCGAAAAGTTAGTTACAAGCATTACAATATCATGATGCTAGGAAAAGGATGTTTAGGGTAAGAGCTGATTCAAGACATCTGTTAGTGCCTGCTTTGATTGGTGCCATTCTTTTTTTATGGTTAAATCAGGATATAAATCCAAAAGGTATGACTAAATTTGCAATCTGCCCAGTAGAGTCCAGAAATATCCTGCACATAAATACTCAGCCCAAAAAATATTACCAAGAGGTGTGTTGTTTGACAGGTCATATTTGCCAATTTCCAAGAAGCGCCCATGACGAGCAAGGCAACGAAGGCTGGCCTGGAGCTTCTCTTCTGATAAGGAGTTTAACACAAGGTCAACACCTGCAAAAATGTTCCAACAAAGTCAATGGCGTAGCCTACAAGATTTGCATCTACACTCTTTACTTCTAATTAAAACTTCTAAACTGTAGAGAGATGGTCGCCTCCAGTGTTTATACTTACCTCTGCCATTAGTAACTCTCAGTATGTGTTGTTCGAAGGAAGTATTTCTAGAATTGGCAAAGCTATTTGCATCAAGCTGAGGGAATCTTTTTTGGAGATATTCACGTTTTTCTTTGGAACCTGAAAACAGGAAAATATGTGTTTCTCTCAATTCAAATATCTTACAGACCCTTCCTTCTTCAGAGGCCTATAAGGAAGACAGAGAACGCCTTGAGCATCTACAGTGTGGGATCAAAATCTGCAGGATGGTGCTACAACAATGTGACTGAAACCTATCCTTTTGTATGTAAGTGTGATGTTGATGTAGCTATCAAAGGGGTGGAACTTAGATCATCACTCCTGTCATCTTGAAGATTCTCCCATTTCATGGACACCACTGAATAATGCCGGCCACAGCATTGTTCTGATAAATGTGGCAGCTGATGATGGCTGAAGAGACATAGAAATTAATCTACTCCAATATTATTATTTTTTTAAAGTCAACCTGTCTTTATTTATTTCTCCCATGTTTAGTTTACATTGTCAAATAAAGCATATATTTAAGGAGTTAGAGAAACATCATTTTTCTCAGTTCTTCAAGCCATGTTTGTTTCTGAAACCAAATAACTTGTTAATTTATGAATTCATTCAATTTCTCAGCCCAGCTGCTTACAATTCCAAAAGTATAAAACAATTAAAAACGTTTTAAAAAAAACATCCAAAATAAATAAACTGCCCAAGATATCTGGCCAGTTAATGGTAAACCCAGGAAATGGGACTTCACAAATTCAGACCTGCAGGCTCAAGAACACAGCCAGGATTTTAAAGCCTTGAAAAAGGTCAACAGATAGGGGTCATTCTAAATTCTAAGGGGAGGTTATTCCACATTGTTTCCTATGTTTTCATCCCTTAGAGCAGAAAGCAAAGGTTACAGGGAGCTCTTAGAAAAAAAAGGATGAAGCGGTTATTTGAATCCATGAAAAGGCAGCTACATACCCACAGTGGCAAAGACCTGGCAGCCCATGCTTAGAGCAACAGCAACGGCAGCTTGGCCCACACCTCCTGAGGCTGAGTGGATGAGGACAGAGTCGCCCTGCTTCATGCCCCCTCGAACCACCAAGGAATAGTAAGCAGTCGTGTAGGCCACTGGCACAGAAGCGGCTTCTTCCAGGGTCCTGAAAAATGAGAAGAAACTCTTTGCAGGCCCTTCACCCTTCTGTTCCCCCCCCCCCGTCAGTTTTCATCATAGCTCTTGTTGTGAGGAAGAGAGGCAACATGGAATCTGCACTTTCCTTTCTCAAGGGGTCGTTCCACTATCTGTGCTCATGGCACCATTTTAAAACTGCATCTTTTCATGCAGAAGCAGAATCTCTCTAGTGGCTAAATTACAACATTAAGTCGAGTCCTCCACTTGCAATTCTTTCTATACTAGCAGCTGATCATAAGAATGCTGTGGTAAATGAAAAATTAATGTCAGAAAATGTTTGCTTGGTTGCTTTTTCCCTCCTCCCTGCATTCTCTCTTTACATAAGCCAGATCTGAACATGTTAATTTCCAGACTGTAATTTTAAAAAGTTCTTAAAGTAGAGCATATATTAACAGTCCATTCAGTCTCTTAAACTTAGTTACTAGGGGCCCTGCTTGGTAAAAGAATCCTAAGTAAAAACCGGAGGGCTCCAATAAAATCAAAGGCCCTGCATTTTTCCCATCAAAAAAGCAATTACGGGAAAAGCAGAGAAGTGGGGAAATAGTTACTGATATTCTGTTTTTCTACAGAAATGAAAAAGACTGACAAGATTTCTAAACCACTGTATGATGAATGCGATTAGACAAAAGAAATGGTCTGCTACCGATAATGTTTCTTACATTAAATTACAGTTTAGTTTGCAAATGAGCAGCTTAATTCCATAGGGAGTGCAAAGTAACTAGACTTACCAGTTTTGTGGCACTTCCCACAGGAATCTCTTCTCACAGTCTACCACGGTAGCAAGTCCTTTAGCTGGTAGTAAACCCATTACTCTTTTCCCTGCAGGATCATATCCTGAGAACTCCATTCCTAACATGCATTGCTGCAGTGTCCAATTTCCTGGGGAAAAAATTGACTGTTCCCGTGAAACTGCTATAAAAACATGCAACTGCAGACATTTATGGATTTTAATGTCCTTACTTATGTCTTAACCTTCCCCATGCACATTGATGGTGGAAAAGAGATACATAAGTCAATTTTGGTCTGCGACTGAGTATCCATAGCTAGAAATTGCAATGGGAGAAAATAATTTCTAATGTTGAACAATTTAGCATTTGACTGAATGCATTTGATTTGCTCTGCCTATCAAAACTATAGCACTAACTTTTCCACTTCTGAGTTCAACCCACAGAAAGACTGGCAATTGCTTAGAATATGTGACCCTCAATGACTTTCCAATTTCTCCTCAGGTAAGGTCACTGCTCTTCCCCAGAATTCTGATTTTGGCTTGTAGAGTTTGATAAGATTCTCCAGCAGGAGCATTTTAAAGTGCCAACTGCAGGCAGTTTAACTCAGAGATAGGCACATCAACAAGGAATCCCAGTTGAAAGTAGTCTTAATTTAAAAATGATCTTAATATTTTAGCATTCCTGACATCAAAATTCTCCTTCAAAGTGTTCCTGGTACCTGTGGGGTGGGTGTAGAGATTTTAGCCCTATTCTTGTGTTAGCATATAAGGATAAGACTCAGGAAGGATTCAGCTCACCTCTGATCCTATTCTTTATCTAATTTAGAACATTATAATGCTAATATCAAATTTCTTTGCTGAAGATATCCATACTCCAATCATTTCTACAGATACTGTATTACGCCATGCTTATACTATCTTAGCCAAAGAATTAAATCTCGTTTATGAAGAAAATATATATAAGATAAAATTATTTATCTTAGGGCATACATATATAATAGAAAACTTTTATATTTCCATAACTTTAGTACTATTTAAGACTCTTCAGCCTGACAATAGGTTCTAATCATTGCCCTTTAGGCAATAATTTAAGAACACTCAAGTGGAGATGAGTCTCTGGAAATGTTTTTTATACAAACCTGCTTTGTAACAAGCCACAGCACTAGATTATTTAATTGGTAGTTACTTTTCAAGGTTTTTATTACAGGTAGTCCTTGACTTACAACAGTTCATTTAGTGACCGTTTGAAGTTACAACGGCACTGAAAGACTTCTAACCATTTTTCACACTTATAACTGTTACAGCATCCCCCATGGTCACGTGATCAAAATTAAGATGCTTGGCAACCGACTCATATTTATGACGGTTGCAGTGTCCCAGGGTCACGTGATCCCCTTTTGCGGCCTTCTGACAAGCAAAGTCAAGGGGGAAACTAGATTCACTTAACAACCATGTTACTAACTTAACAGCTGCAGTTATTCACTTAACAACTGTGGCAAGAAAGTTCATAAAATGGGGCAAAACTCACTTAACAACTGTCTCATTTAGCAATATAAATTTTGGGTTCAGAGGGCTACCTGTTCTGTGCTGAGCTTCCATCTAGTTATTCATGCTCAATTTTAAAACAAGCATCTCTTCCTTTGAACTACTTCTATATGATATGTAATATGTTTCTCTAAGAAACAGGTGAATTAATGTATGCAAACTAAAATACTGCAAAGCCTATACTAAAACAAAAGCAACTTACCAGGAATAGCATCTGGAGAGAGTTTTCCCGTGGCCAACATAATGTCACGGAAATTTAGAGATGCATAATGGATTTTGCACAGTTGGACATTAGGGCTGCTTGTGGAGAAATGCTGAAGTGGGGAAGAAATCCAGCGAAGAGAGGAAAGATCCCCACGTGTCAAAACATTCACAAATGCATATTCAGTAACCTCTAGAGATTGAGCTGGAAGAAATTGGGAGATGTACAACTGACGCATTTTCATTTTACAGACGCAAACATGGCAAACTTATTTTCCTCTTTAAACATTGGGGAAAGCCTGAGTTAATTAGTTAGAATGGAACATTCCATTCTAACGTTCCCAAAGCTTTGGGTTTCTAAAGTAAACTCACTACAAGACAATTCATACCACTCATTTGTACTGAAAAGGCATTCACTGTTACCCAGTGAAAGAGTCACAAGGAGACTATTTACATTTATAAAGAATACAGAGATTAAGTGAGAGACAGTGAAGCAAATGTTCATTTCCCCCCCCCCCTCATCCTTTTGTGAACACATGTTACGTTTTGTAATAAAACTCACCTTGCTTTAGTGGGAGATGTCTGAAAGAGCCCCACTTTCCATCACGGTAAATATTCATGACCAAATCATTCTGCAGAATTTTTTGCATTTCTTTAGCAGAAGAGTTGGTGGGTGGGCTAGGAGAAGCAGCATCGAGACTGGAGATGAAGAGGCACCTAGGAAGTAAAAGACACCGTTTAACCTATTTCTTATTTCTCCCTAGTAGTTTTAGGAAATGTGTAGTGTCGTTAAATATGACATTGTTCTACCTGATCCTGTGACCACCAGGTTCTTGACGGAGACAGTTCACCATACCAACAACTCCAGAAGTACCACAGTTAGCTGCAGTCAACCACAGAGAGTGTTCAGAAGGTTCTGCTAGCATTTCCTGAAAGAGAAACACCGTATTTAGTTGTCATGGAATAGTGATTTCCATAATGCATAATATGAAAATAGCAACTCTCCAATTTCACAGGATTTGTCTACTAAAAGTTGAAATCCTTTTAACTGACTGCTGTCAAATCTAGCTGGGAAACTTAAGAAAAAGAAAGAAAACCAAGTACTTCTCAGTTTTTACCTTCAAAGATTCCACCCATTTATAATCGGCTTCATCCACCGGCAGGAAAATGGATTTCTTGGTAGGAAGTGGTCGGCGGCATAAGAAGATGGCTGCACCAAAAGAAGACCTTTTCACAGCTACTAAATTCAGATTAGCCTTCTTAAATAAGTCCTCCCATTCTGCCTGCCAAACCAAGGAAAATTAGAGTTATAGTAAATCACCCAGTCATTTGATTCTTGAAGAGTAATCTTTCTCATTTGTTGTTTAATAAGCAAACATTAGGATGCTGTTCTTCTGTTGCCTATCATTGAGTTTCTTACTGATGCTCTTACCTTTAACTTACCTGCTACCTCTAGAACCCTACATCACTAACCTGCCATTAAGAATATATTTAATGATAACTTGTGTGGAATAGTCTAGGTCTTGGGAGCCTGTGAAGTAAAATTATGTTTTGTCTAATATTGACTCAAAAGTAAATCTCAAGAGAATTCAATTGAATTATTAATGTATAGGGGATAGCTATAGCCTAAACCTTTCACACTGATGCATACAAGCATTCATCTATCAATCTACTGTCCCTCCCCCACATTAGTCAATTTCACTATACCTACTGGATCTATCAAGATGGCTTCTTTTCATATTTAATTCTTGTAGGAATTATGTCACTCAGGTAACTAGGATCAGAGCTTGGTCCTTTTTCAGGTCCTGTCCTCATTTTATTATGTAAGGTGAACAGTCATTTTCTATTATTTGGACTGATGGAAAAGGGATTTTTATTCTTGTCAATCTGAGGTAAATAATGACATGACTGAGAGTTATTTAAATACATTATGGCTATTCTGCTCAAGACTTTAAAAAACCTTTTAAGACTACACTATAAATTTTCCACTCTGAAATGTAAAAGAAAATAAAAATCTTTCCCCATCTGGCATCTTTTAGATAGATGTACCGAGTTGGCAGTTCCTAGAATCCCCCAACCAGCAGTGCTGAGGGTTGGACAACACCATTCTGAAGCAGCTGAAGAGAAATAGGAGGGCGTATTTCATACCTGATTTAGAAGGCCTGGTTTATCTTGAAGCCCTGGGGATGTAAGAAAAGCAACTATTTCTCCTAGGGTTTCTCCTTTCAGAAGAGTGTGCAATAAAATAAAACCACCATCCTTCACTGTGGCTGCCATGTTAGAAAGTGTTTCGGCCGGCTTGCTGAGAGCATTCAGTGAGCAGTTGCATACTAGGAGATCAGCATTCATCAAGCTTCCAGGAGGAGGACTGGCAGGATCCCACTGCTCAATAGAGGCACCAATTTCCTGCAAATCGTTCTCGTGTGATGCCAGATTTTTTAGTACTCGGTCAGTGGCGGTGTAGTCTAGTTGCAACATGGGCTGGGTGTTTAAGATGCTTGTAACTCGTGAGAATAGATGTCCATCTCCTGCTAGAGTCTGAAAGAGCGGAATAAAAGTGTAAGTACACACACGCACACACCGAGGTAATTCTTGTTCAGCAACTGCCTTGTTTAGCAATTCTTTGCAGTTGCAACAGTGATGAAAAAGTGACTTTTGACCAATCCTTGTGTTTACGACCTTTGCAGTCTTTAAAGCAAAGGAAAGCTGAAGTAAGATCATAAGCACAGTCGTGGTTTCACGTATTGACTGCTTCAATTAATGACCTAGTTTCTGGTCTCAAATGTGATAATTAAACAAGGACTGCATGGGGGACACACACACATAGAAAGAGCAAGTGGGACTGTAGAATTGCTTCATAGTTACCTCTATGATTTTCATCTTGTGACTGGTAGTATTCTCCAGCACGACATCTACACAAGTCTTCAACGCAGCACAATCCAGCAAGCCATTGAGAAGAGAATCTTCTTGAAGATGCAGCTTTTCCCGAGCCACAACCTGTTCTAGTTCTGAATAGAGGTTTCCATTTAGCTCTAGGCGGCAGATTTCAGCAAGGATATGAGCAAGACCCTTCTGTTCAACTTCGGCTTGTGTAGAGTTCACTAGAGTTTCCAGCCCAGGTATTGCTATCTTGACTCCATGCTTTGCTATCTTCTTCTGTAGGTTTTGGGTCAGCACTGGAAAGAAAAGAACCTGTGTATAAAATGCTTTATAGTGCTGGTTTCTTCCAGTATTCTAGTTCAGAGCAACAACTATTTTTCACAGAACGTTATTTAATTTATCAGCAATTCTCTACATCTCCTAACTTGCTGCAACAGATTGAATTATATCCACATTATCCCATGAGACTATGTGTTAAGGCTGCAGCTCCCAGAATTGTAAGCCAGCATGACTAAGTTACGGGAAGCTTTCTACTGTAGGTGTTTAGGGATGTGCAGCACTTTGCACTTCAGAGTATGCACACTGCACTTGTCAGCACTTCCTTAAAAAAGCTGATATTTTTTTTCCTGGGCTTGAGTGACAGGCATTCAAACTTTGGAAAACATGGATTTGAGTTGAGGAGGCCCTGGCGGGGCATGACAAACTGCCTCCTAAAGTCCAGCACAAATTTTGTTTTTAAGATCAGGCGGCTAACTTCGGAGCCCAGGAAGATACGTTTTCTTGAAAGAGGTACCAGTAAGTACAACATGTATTCCCACGCTTGCTCCTTTGCATCCCAAATGCAGCTTGTCCCTACTTCATACACATACAGTATGTAACTTAGGGATCTTTGCTAAGAATTCTTCCTACCCAATATATTCATAACTAAATGTATGAGCACAAGAGATGGGCAATCTTTCAACCTCGAAGTTTAAATTTAAAGAGGCTGAAATGCCTCTTCAAGGACTGCTGTCCCCAGCTGATGCCTTCGAGATGTTATTAGGATGATGCATGTTGAGCGGGGCGGGCGGCAAATTGAGGTATGTTGACTTAAGAATTATTCATAGAGCCTTTGGGGCTTATTTGGTGACATCATTCAAAAGGAGGGGGGAATGCGACAAAGGTGGAAATGGGAGCAACAGATCTTTGGGAGACATCCATACCGTCATCTCACAAAATCTGAAACAGACAGAAATTTCCATGAGGATCGAACAGAATGTGCAGGGATAACTCTCTCTTCATTGGTTACAGGATATATCCTATCAAAAATTTACTCTAAGCATGAGGAACTTTTTACCTTTGCAGTGCTCAAAACTAGACTGAAGCTTGGCATCAGACGATAAGCAGCCGCTCTCATCATAGGGCACAAAGCAAAATTTCTCCAGGATGGGAGGAATCTGTTCCTGCTGTCGCCGAGGAGCTGTGCTAGAGTGAAGACCGGATATTTGAACAGCTCCTCCTGTAATGGTATCAAGGCAACGGTCCACGGCAACATCTAAAACTATAAGGCAGAGATTGTTAATGGACAGCACTGCAAAAGTAAACCAATCAGGGGAAAAAAGCACCCCTTGGAATTCAGTCTTTGGGCTACAAAGTAATTCTAAATACAGGTAATTGACTTACAACAGTTTGTATAGTGACTGTTTGAAGTTACAACAGCACTGAAAAAAGTGACTGATGATCGTTTTTCACACTTACGACCATTGCAACATCCCCGTGGTCACGTGATCAAAATTCAGATGCTTGGCAACTGACTCATATTTATAATGGTTGCAGTGTCCCGGGGTCATGTGATCGCCTGATAAGTAAAGTCAACGGGGAAGACAGATTCACTCAACAACTATGATACTAATTTAACAAGTACAGTGATTCACTTAACATCTGTGCCAAAAAAGATGGTAAAAATGGGGCAAAATTCATTTAACTGTCTCGCTTAGCAAAGGAAATTTAGGGCTTAATTGTGGCCATAAGTCAAGGACTACCCGTACAAAATTCATCCTACAACTCAGGCTGGAACAATCATTTTAACACATTGGCTTTTCCAAAGGAGCTGCATATAGCAAAACGTAAAAAAATAAATGGAAAGATGCTCTTTACCTTCGGTCTCTTCAGTGTATTTGCGAACAAACTCTAGATGTAGTTTTGGGTCAATGCACACTGAACGGACTCTGGTTGGCAGCCGCAGATTTCGTCCCATTTCCCCCAAAATCATCAAATGCAGCATGGTGTCAAGAAATGTCACCCAGTTCCCATTCCACAAAATTTTCCCAGAATTTCCTGCCAATGGCAAACAATCTAATTAGCACAGAACACCCTCTGCCACTGCAGTTTTGGTCAGAAGTTAAAAAAGAAAAGAAAAGAAAGAAAATGCAGGAGAAAACTGTAGGCACAACAACGCAGAATTACTCTGCTTTCCAAGTGAAATTCAAGAAAAATGTCCACAATTATCTTTACTTTCCCAAAACTTTCCCTAGTTGCCAAGCAAATATTTGTATTTCTGTATTTAGATCAGGGGTGTCAAACTCACGACGTCATGTGACGTTGCGCAACGTATCGGGCCGGTTTTGCCATTGCCGGCAATGGCGTGGGCACGGCTTCTACGTGACGCATCCGGCCCACGGGCCGGCAGTTTGACACCCCTGATTTAGATTATAAATTCATTTCATCTCATAGATTTCCTAATCTAATAAACTGCTGCTATTTTGGATTACATTCCCCATAGTTCCAGACAGCATCTTATGCAGGAATTATGGGAGCTGTCAGCGGACACTTTGAAAGCACCCGATTAAAAAAAAAAGAGTTTTCTATTTATTAGAATAATTAAAATTACATATACATCCCTTATCTTTCTTACAAAAAGTGTTCAAAATTACAAAATAATAGAATAGAATAATAGCTATTAAAAGCCATTAATATTGTCAATTAATTTGAAATTTAATTAAATATTTTGATATTGTTGGGAGTAATAGCCACATTGATAGTATCTTGAAAATGAATTATAATAATTGTAATTATAATAATTGTAATTATAATAAAGTCAATTGCAAAATGCAGCTTTACTTGGAAAGCTTTCTTGTGACAGTGCCTTTAACACCAACGAACAACAACAGCTGCCTACCCTTGGTCTTTGGGAAGGACTCAGTAGGTGAACAAAAATGCCAAGTCCAGTCTAATCATCTGGATGATTGATTGTAGGACCAACCATAATAAACGTAATAATCCTGATTTCTATTTAGATATGCTCTTACCATTACTGCTGGATTCCATGACTCCTTGAAACGTTGGCCCATAATCATAACCACGTAGACGAAGCTCTTTGTAAATGTCCCCCTTGGATAAGCAAATTCCTGAGCAGAGATCTGGCTGGTTTTTCAAATCAATAAGCTGGTTTCGAAAGTTATTGAGAGCAGTTTCTTCCAAAATGCAAATTTTTCCTAGTATGTCCAGCACATAGAGGAAAGAGAGAGTCAATAAGCAGGCACAGTCAGTATTTCTTTCTTTCTTTTTTTTGAAACACACACCCTGATACTATTTACTTACCACTCACAGCCAGATTTCCATTTCCGGATACTTCAAAACACTGGGAAGCAGTCATGAGTCTCACTTCTAACTGTGTTAAGCCTAAAAGGAAGACAGAAATTAATGAATTGACTCTACACCCAAGTATCGTATATGAACAAAATAAAGAAAGCAGGAAGGGCACAGTATTTGCATTTATGGTACACATCGCTACATTTCTCTGCTACCAGATGAAGAAATATGTGCTATATTGATAGTCATTTAAAATTTACCTTCCCTCTTTCACGTTATTCCAGTTCATATAAAAACAAACAGATTAAAAAAAATAAAACCTCCCAGACCCGATTAATGAACATTTGGGTTACTTGAATTTCAGGAAATCAGCTTGATCAGACAATATTTATTAACTCTCACCTTTTTTGGGAAGTATTGTTGCCTGGTGGATTGTAACATCTTCAAACATGATAGGCAGTTCTTCTATCGTAGTGCCCAGGGAGCGTGCTAGAGTGCGCCAGGCTAGTACCAAGTAACCAGTTGCTGGATAGAGAACTCTGCCATCAATGCAATGGCCCACTAAGTAATGATCAGGAGATTCAGGATTCACATCTGTTAACAACAATAGACAAACAATATAGGAATGTTAGAACTTCAGCTAAAACCCTAGTTTGGTATCTCTTACCCATACCCAAGCATCAATCTGTTCACACTTTCTCCTACCCTAGCTTCAGCGTCAGAGATGTTTCAAAGAAAGCAGCTCTCTGATTCTTACTGCTTCCCATCTAGTTCTTCTCCTAAACTGACACAAAGACTAGGACATGTTTTCTCTTCAGATTGTTAAAATCCCACTCAAATTTCTTTTTCTTTTTGGAGTGTGTGTGTGTGTGTGGGGGTCAAACAAAGAAGTCAATTGACTTCTAGTACATACCAATATTGTAGACTGTTGCTGCCCCAGAACCTCCGGACCCTGTTGGAAAATCTTCAGGTTTTGGGACGTCCCAGTTCTGGCTGTGGTCCCAAACAACGTGAGGGGAAATAAGTGGAGTTCCCATCGGAACAGGATACTGGACACGTGGAAACAGATTGTTTGCCAGGACATTTATTCTAAGAAAAGAAAAAGAAAAATTTGTGAAGACTGTACCCAGCACTCAGAGGCAAGAATAGTAGCTCCTGGAAAGTGAGTTTTAGTCAAGCATCAGCATGGGAAGGATGACCCAACACCACCATTGGGACTCTTGTTTGACTTCTTATAAAACATAAAATACTTTTCCTCCATGATTCCTCCTGTTGATACCCTTGCAGCAACACAAACAAAACTTTGATTTTTAACGGTAGCATTTATATGTAAATAATACAGAATGCTTTTCATGCCCAATCCATTTGTTCATTATCTTAGTGGCAATTAGAAATACAGCGCTTCTTCCTCAGCCTTTTAATGATTTCTTTCGATAGTCACATAAAGTAGCTGGGGCAAAACAAATAATAGTACTATTCAATTCAATCCAATTATGAAATTTGGACCATCATATTCCCCGCTAACCTTTCACTCATTCCCTTACCCTGTCAGGTGAATTTTTCCAACGTTTGTCAGGAAAAATTCCAGATTGTTCTTGTGTTCCCTCTTCATCAAAGGTAAAATGGTGCAGGTTTGTTTCAAAGATCTTTTCAGGATTGCCTAGTTAAGTTATAGATAAAAAAAAAATGATCAGAAAAAATTACACATTTCCCAGTTCCAAAAGATTTCCTTAATTATGATAGTCAACTTGTTTTGACAGGCAAGTTTTTATGAGACGGGGGAATAAGGGCGTGGCATGAAGAAGAAGCAGTTGAAGAGATCAGCAACAATAATTTTAAGACAATCATTCATTTTATTTAGTAAAGTTACAGATGACTTTTTCCTCATCATTTTGTAAGTGCTGGGGAAAGCTGCCTGTGTCTTAGGGCATAAGAACAGTATAAGGGGAAAAGAAAAAAAGGGTTGTCACTGCTATTGCTGTCCTGAGAGAAAAAACTCCTTGCACCCATTATGTTCTGTCAATGTTTACCAACTGCCTGGTAAAAAAAACACATAATGCCTTTTGATGAGCTTCCTACACACACACAGCCAGTCAGGACTTCTCAGAAGGATTAACAAGCAGAAGTTCACTTTAGAACGAAGTGATGTAAGACTTGCAAGTTCTATTTCATTTTTACTGGAACTACAACTTCCCCCCAACCAGAAGGGATATAAGGTAAGACGTAGAAGGCATAAACGTACTCTGAGAGTTTCTATGTCTTTGAGCATGTTTAGTTTGGGTCCTGAGCTTATTGTCCTCCCCATTACTGTTCTTCCCCCAAATTTCTCAGTTCAGCAGCCTGCCTAACACTGTAGATAATACTCGGGAGAATGCCCCTTTAAATAAAATAGGGCTTAGTTTTTGGTAAAAGTGGGTAAGATTTCATCACTGTATGTCTTTTAACAGCAATGTTTAAAAAAACAGGGGAAGCCAGAATTCATTATTTTGTTATTTCTAATCACTTAGATAGCAGAAGGTCCAGATACAGTTTCTGCCCTCTCTGATTTAAATACCATGCAAGAAGAACCCTCTTCCTTCACTTTTATCACACAAACCAGAAACATTTGTCAAGATAAATTGCCAAGATCTTAGCACTGCCAATCAAAAGGCTCTGTTCAGACAAAAGAAGCAGTAAGCATATGTAAGGATGATAAAAGAAAGACATCAGGAATGCTGGTGAAATTTCCTAAGTGAGGGAAGGACATTGCATAATAAAAGTCTTGGCTGGGAGCACCTGAATGGCAAAATAATAAATGCCCCAAAAGGCCACATTAAAAAAAGGTTATGGTTCCTTAACCACAAATTAATTGCATAAAAAAGAATGCCTTGGATTTGAAATGACCATGGTTTTGACTAAGAGATCACATCTAATTCTCAAAAGAGCTTAGAAGGCTTGCAGAGAAAAAGTGAAATTGGCTAAGACAGTGGTGGCGAACGGGTGCCAGAGGCGGCACTCAGAGCCCTCTCTGTGGGCATGCGCGCCGTCGTCCCAGTCCTAGGCCTTCAGCTGTGTTTTATAAAACCTTTTCACTTTAGGCCTCCGCCGCCTTGTGCAAAAAAAAAAAAAGGTTCAATCAGTCAATTTCAACTTCTCACAGGAAAAAAAAAAGATCTTGCAAAGTTGGAATTGATTGATTGAACTTTTTAGTCCCACCCAGTCTGCCGTTACCACCACAGCCATGCCCACCCAATGGGCCATGCCCAGCCAATGGGCCACACCCACCCGGCACTCGACGATGCATAAGTGGGTTTGGGGTTGCAGTTTGGGCACTCGGTGTCTAAAAGGTTCACCACCACTGGGCTAAGACCAACTCCAATTTTATCCACTGTGTTTGACAGGAAAGGTAACAAATACATAAAGCACTAAGATTAAAACAAAACATCAGAACAAGTATCAGAAACCAAACTTCCACTAACACATTTAGAATAGACACATCATTTTATGGGTTATGCTTTACATAATACATAATACATCTGTAGTATAATTTGCACACTGGACTGGAAAAACTGGAAAAGAAGTCTAATGCTAAGTAGATCCAAATTCACAACAAAGCTTAATATCTGTTGCATAATTGCACTTTCAAATTGCACAGTCTAAACCATTGTTTCATTTACCTTTGTGCATTATTCTTCTCCCTAGATAGATATTTCAAGAATATCTAAGCTATTTCATTCCCAAGATGTCCCTCCCTCCTGATGGGACTTGCATCTTGCCTTCTGGTTCTCTGTCAGTCTAACTGCACGAAGCAAGTTATTGTGTGGACTTTTCTCTATGCTCTTTGGATGCTCAGATGACTTGTCCTTTTTATCTTTTTTTTCCATTTTTCTCTTGAGAAAGAAAAACCTATTTGGCCTGAAAAATCAAGTGTTCAGTAAGTGTACTTTGCCTCATAGCCTTTACCAGGTCTGGCTTTTTCTCTTTCTTTCTCAGTCTTAACCTTCCTGATTGTAATTAACCAGTATGCAAGGATTCCAGTGCATGTGCAGAGAGGCCAAGATGGGCAGAACAAATAAGCTGATGTCTTCTCTTCATGATTTATTGAGCAATGCATATAGGACAGGGGTCTTTAAACTCGGCCCTTTTATGACTCATGGACTTCAACTCCCAGAATTCCTTAGCCAGGCATGCTGGCTGAGGAATTCTGGGAGTTGAAGTCCATAAGTCATAAAAGGGCCAGGTTTGAAGACCCCTGATACAGGATATGGGAGTTTATTCTAACAACATATATGAACAGTTCACTGCATTTCCTCAAGCAACTAAAAATACAGAAGCTATTTCTTTATTCTCTTGAGCCACTAACCAAAGTATGAGGGGACGATTTACACTGGGGCTTTCCCTGATATGTCACATCTTTGAGGAGACTCTGATGCTTACAGAAGTTATTCTTCAGTAGCAGATTTACCCAGGGCCTATTCACTGCTCTTAATATATTTCTCTGACATTGGTTTAAACAAGGGCTCTTTGCACTAATTTTCTGTCCTTTTGATTAATGTTAAGTTTTCTTTATTTTATTGCAGAAAGCAAAAATTTTTAGCGCTGAATATTATAAGCAGCATGAGCTTTCAAAATCCTTCATCTATTTTGAACTTAAACTAATCAATGCAGATACCTTCATGGTTTTCATATTCATTATTATTATTATTTATTATTATTATTATTATTATTATTATTATTATTATTATTATTATTATTATTATTATTATTATTATTATTATTATTATTATTATTATTATTATATTATTACTTTAATCAAGAAGGTTTTTCAAAGTTTGCTTTCTAGAGCTTTCCTTACTTATCAGTCACCCTTTGATAGAGGGATCTGAAGTTGAGGAAACAAATAATGATTTTTCTTGCTCCTTGATGCTAAGAATGGCCCCTGAAAAAATGACAGGAGTAGCATTGGAAGAAGTGATGGATTAAAGCAGTTCTTCTAAAGCAATACCAATAGCTTTTGACACAATGCTGGGAGTAAGTGCTTATAAAACCCTATAACTCTAAAATGTCACATAACTACAAATCTGTGTCAATACTCAGTGAGGAAACCAACTTGCTGTTATAACACAAGTTGCGGCATTTGACACCTCCCTATGACTTCTGGAGATGCAACAAAATCATACCAGGATTTGTTCAGGAACTGTTCCTGCCATCGTTCCCTATTGATCTGGTCCTTCTCCCAAAGTCAGAAATACACTTCTTCCTTCTACTCTGAAAAAGGGGGATGCAGTGCTGTGTCACAAAATATTCCAGAGCAGTTACATGTTCCCAGGAAAACGTGCTGGTGCTGCAGACAAATACCATGCTCATTCTTTTATGTCCCGTGAAGCGCTTTTTGGAAATCAAATTCCAAACTTCATAGCCTCAAAACACAATAAATGAAGTCATCGTAGTAAAACATATTAAGGCAACCTAGAAAAACTCTGTGGGACAACTGCTACATGGATAATATTAGCAGGTTTAACTTATATGGTAGCTGAAAAGGCAAAGTTTACAGATGAAAATGGGGAATTCAGAATTAAGGCACTGCAGTACAAAAACATCTTCTGCAAACAGTGCTGCATCTAACTCTGCAAACCCATGAAGATGTTCTGCCATAGATAACTAGGATTACATAGATCAGGGGTCCCCAACCCGTGGGCCACAGCCCAGTACCGGTCCGTGGCCTCTTGGCCACCGGACCGTGGGAATGGCTGGCGAGTGCACGCACATGTGTGCGCACTCCCCCCACTCGCACTAGCACCGGCATGAGGGGGCGCTAGTGGCCCCGTTTGCCCATGCGTGCAGGTGTGCGTGGCTCCATTTGCGCATGCGTGTGGGCACTAGTGCTGCTGCGGTGGGCACGGCCCGTTTACGCATGCACGCGCAAATTTACCTGCTCCTCCCTTTCCCTCCAGGCCGCCAAACTGGAAAGGTTGGGGACCTCTGACCCAGATCACAAAGACGGGTTTTCTCTCCCTCCCCCAACAGTTTTTAACTATCAATTCTTAATGAGTTTGTTTTATTATGGGAGGGGTGCCTTCCTAAAAAATAGATTTTGCTACAATATATTATTTCTAAAATTAAAACTGACCATTTATAATGACCTCTTTTTCTAAAGAGTAACAACCAAACACCCTTATAGACATTGGTTTTGTATCACATCAGTACAAAAACGCCTGATATTACTCAGTAATTGCTCCCAGTAAATCAAGATCAACTTCCAAAGAAACTTAGAAACACAAGATAATAATGTGGTTTTGCAGCAAAGGCAAAATTTGATAACCTTCACTCAAAAACACACACAAAAAACCCCCCCTAAGAAACCAAAACCACATAGGTAAGCAGAATTGTAAACCTCTGAAGCTATTCTTCCTGTCCTTTCAAAACAGAAAAGCAATTGTGTCTCTCAAGGATGTAAACTTATACTTGAATATCTAGGAGTAAATCCCACTTCAGGTAGTCCTTGACTTACAACTACACCTGAGCCCAAAATTTCCGTTGCTAAGCAAGGCAGTTGTTAAATGAGTTTTGCTGCATTTTACAACATTTTTGCCACAGTTGTTAAGCGAATCCGTACAGTTGTTAAGTGAATGATGCGGTCATTAAGCGAATCTGACTTCCCCCGTTGACTTTGCTTGTTAGAAGCCGGCTGGGAAGGTTACAAATGGTGATCACGTGACCCTAGGACACTGCAAGCATGATAAATACATGTCAGTTCCCAAGAGTCCAAATTCTGATCATGTGACCGTGGGGACGCCGCAACTTTCATAAGTGTGAAAATTGTGTCACTTTTTTCAGTGCCGTTGTAATTTTGAATGGTCACTAAACAAAATAAATGGTTGTAAGTCGAAGACTATCTGTAAATTCCAATGTACTTGCCTTTAAAGTAGCATAAATAGAGTTGTATTGTTAGAGTCATCGTTTCCTGGTGAGCGGATAGCCAAAAAAATTAAACACATAAACAACTACAGTAATAAATAATTCAGGGAGTGTGTCCTGAAACTTCATGGTACGTTCCAAATTGTAACTTCTTAGAATTGCCTGGGCAGTTTAAATAGAAAGGCAATGTACTCTTGTAACTCCATTCTAGTATAGCCCATGGTTGAATTATGTAAGCCTGGCACTTTTTGTACATTTTAACTCTAACTTGCGAAATGGGACCCTTGTTGCCATTGCTTTTATTGTCCTAGCCTGTAGGACAATAGGTCCTTTATTACAGGTCTAAGCCTGTAATAAAGGTTTTAGATGTTGTAATTCTATTCCTCATAAAAACTAAGAAATGAATTGCTCTAACTCAATTTTCTGAGAACAGTTGGGAAACCTAGAGATAAAAGTTACAGAGACTTTATTTCTAGAAACCACTGATAAGCACAAAACCAGCACGATCAACCTTTCAAACTGACTATGAGTTACAAACACCACATCACAACCCTATAACACTAAGTATTACAAAACACATGGTACTTGGAGATAGTCATGATTGAATAGGCTTGTGGACTGTGAATAGGCTATGATTTAATTTTCTGCTCCATTTTCTATTCCCAAATGATATTAATTAAATGGCTTCTCCCCTTTTGGTTTCAGAAAGTATTATGAATGCTGAGCAGCAAATTAAAGCAAGGGCAGGAAAGCTACATGATGTTTAGAAACACAGAGGAAAGTATGAACTGGTGAGGAGGACCCAGCAGACTTCCACAAGTGGGTGCTTCAGGAGATACTTGACTGATGGAAATTCTGGGAATTTTCAACTACAACACATCTGGAGACACCAATTTTGGGAAGACTGGCCCCAGGATATTCTTACTAACTTTTACTCATGGTAGTCCCCCAAGAGTAATACCTGCAGAAGAGCATGTGGAGCAATTTCCACCACCACTGCATTATCGGGAACGTGCTTCAGACCATCCTGGAACAAGACTGGGTTGACAAGATTATTCACATGATACTCAGCAGAGGAATTCTGAGCCAGCTCACTTTGCCACTGGCTTTCAGGGATAGAGGTACTGATCCAGCGGGATGAGCGAGGCTTCGGATTTAAGATAACCTAAAAGGAGCAAATAAAAGGACAGGCAAACATTGGATGTCACTTCTGTTGAACTGAACCCCTCCTCCCCAGTGCTGGATCCTCCCAGAGCGTTACCTTCTGCAGGGCACTCAGCAACACTGGTGCAATTGAAGCCATATAGTAGGAGTGGAAAGCAACTCCAGCACTCAGCACTTCTTTCGCAAACACACCTTCTGATTTCAACTTAGACACAAATTTGGCTACGGCCTCCTAAAAAATTAGCAAACATTAATAGCCATTTGGAGTTATTCCAACAGTTTAGAGTTACTTGCATCATGCACTTGGGCCCTGCTGCCTGAAAGGCATCCATTACTTCCAATGTAATGGAAGTAAGCTCCAATGCAGATAGTCTACATTTAATATTAAACAAACTATTAAGCATTCCAGGAGCCAATACTGTTGTTTGTTACACCTTCTCCTGAACTGTCCAAACAAACTGAAATAATATTATCTCTTCCTATATGCTATTCTATGTTATTTACTCTCCTCTATCTTGCTGTTCTATCCAGAAGGCAATCAAGGCAGTCCATAATCCTCACCCTGAATGTGACCCTTGGTTAGCATTCACACAACCTGCTCGCAACTTTTAAAGCTAAGAGTTTTCATAAATATAAGTGAGTTTAATTAGCTGAACAACATTGAGCTTTTATATCCAGTTGACCCAGCTGAGACGGTATTGAGGACATGCAGCTAATATCCTAAATGCCAACATTTGAAATAATAGTTCACACTGCTATTTTACCTGAGGGCCTGAGATGGTGACGGTGTCTTCGGCATTGTGACAGGCAGGTACCACTCCTGGAGGGCACTTTTCCCTGCATTCCTCCCATGTCAGACCTGAAAAGGACAGGTTACTTCAGATAAATCCAATTCAGTGAAGTTAAATGAGCATTTTAAGTGTTCATACAGTTTAGGGACTAGAACAGGGTCCTCAAACTTTTGAATAAATATAAGCCACAAAGTTTTCCCTTGATATCAAATATGTTGGGCTACCATTCTCAAAGTTCCCAATTAGAACAGCATCTGATCATACTATACTAAACAGTGCAATCTAAAATACATCCCGTCATTCATATGCTCTATTCTTATCATCCAACTTCCATACTGGAACATTGTCAACTTATTCGCAAAGCTCTCTCCTATTACAAGTTCTAGTCCAAAACTGGGCCTTTTATATTTTATTTTATATTGTATTAAATCATATGTTATATTGTGTTAATTGAACATTTAAACATTTTATATCATGTTAATTCAACAAGGTTTGCATTGTTGAACTGGATGATGCAAATAACTAAAACAAGCCATACATACATAACTGTAGACTGTCCTTAGGTACAGTTATTTTCTGGCAAGCTCAGATTCCACTAAAGCTAAGAAAATTAATTGAGGCTGCCAACTGTTGCGTCAATTAACCAGCAAAAGCAGCAATCTCAATTCATTCCAGTGGCTGATAACAGTATTTTTTAAAAAATTAAAATGCTAAAATATCAAACCAGACACATGACATTCAAGTAGGAACGCTCACTCATTTATTAATTGACTTCTATGGCTGCCCAATAATACATCATTCTGAACCACTTGCAAGGTTTATAAACAAAAGAAAACGATACCAGAAATAGCCATGCCAGGAGGAAACACTTCCCCCTCCCCCCCCAACATCAATTAATTGAAATAGCACTTGGGTGAGAGGACAAGGAATCCTGTTTTGATAATCCAAAGAAAGGTTGAAAGAAGGACTATACTCCATAAAGCACACACACTTTACTGACAAGTTGCTTCTGGAAAACAAATTTTGCAGATGTATCCATTGTTTCATAAAGTTGCCAAACCTGGTTGACTAGAGACAACAGCTCAACCAAAAAAAAGATGTGTGGGCATTTTGGGAAACAATGACTATTTCTAGCATATATTTTTGATGGCTCTTCTTTCTTGTGATATTCCATCAACAAAAATAAAATATAATTTTCAAGTCCAATTTCTTACTCAAGCACAGGGTACAGTATTCGCCTCTGTTAAGAATCTCACAGGCCCAATATCTCTAATGGGTTTTGTAATACCTAAATCCAACTCATTTTCTTGCTTAATACACAATGAACTAGATCTTCTTAAGGCCATAAACGTTTATTTCTGAGCCTTTGAGGTTTAACCCTTGCCAAAGCTCATTTCCATATAATTAGAGAGCCAATTCTCCATCCTACACCCCAGTGAAATTATGGGACGATGCATAAAATGTCTTTTGTACATCCTTTTAAACTAAACTCATTGACAATAGCAGTATTTATAGCAACAGTTGTTGTCAGCAAACAGGTTTACAACTTCAAATGCCAATAGCCTAATGAAGTAGGTTAATCTTTTCTTTTGGTGACTGAAGAGCAATAAGCACAGCTTGCCTAAATTGATGGCAAACATTGACATTTTAAAAATCCAGATTTATCAGTGACTAAGAAGCAGTTTTAAAGATCAGTTACAACATAAGGAAAATGCCTCATTGGCCTTTTAGGTCTACCCATATTTTCAATAGTTTCTGTAAAAGCTTCTTCAGTATGCTGTAACTTTCCCCAAACTCCTGTCACAACTATGCTGCATAAATAACCAAGGTTATAATCCAACATGTCTAGAGGGGCAGCAGGATGAAACGTTGGGCTCTATGATCACTCTCAAAACAGACAAAGTAGAAACAGAAAAGAATCACCAGTTTTATGTGGTATCAGAATACACTGTAATACTCGGCTGTTTGAACATAGTGGTATAAAGAAAGCAAACCATTATGATAACTGGAGTTGTTCATTCTTTGCATAAAAGATATAAGGCAATAAGGTTTCAGTAGCTATAGTCCATTGTGTGAACCAGGTTGTCGTCCCTAAGCCATAAAATAGTTGGTTTGGAGACAGTGCATTATATGGATGCGATAGTGTTAATTCAGGTTTAAGAATTAGCGTGCTGTGTGGACTCCCTCCTCAAGTTATAACTCAGATGTTTTTTCTCAATATTCATGAAGAACTTTTACTTACCAACAGCGGCCATGCCTCCTGGTGGCAATTTTGCTTCTTTGACGCATCTTCCTCTCCAGTAAGCTGAGAGAATTACTTCTTCATGTGTTAGGGAGTTATCTGCATAGCCACAGGCCAGTTCTCCGACTGAGTGACCAATAATCCCATCAGGCTGCAAACCTGCAGCCCTTAAAACATCAATTTGTGCAATCTGTGGAGAGAATATTGTTGCTGGATTTACATACAGGAAGCAGCACCGGCAAGCCTATTCAGGTGAGCATCATCATCTATTATTCACAATGCATAGTTCCTAAGAGTGCCTAATCATACGCGTACCACCTGCCAGGTGCCGAAATACCACCAGTGGTACGCGTACCACGGGTTGAAAAGCCCTATTCTTGCATATGTTAAGGCAGAAGTCTATTTTCAAGTATACTTGCAATTAAGCCTTAATGTGACATTATTAGTGTTTATTATTAATATCTTGTTTTCTATTTTTCCTTCATGATGCTCAAGGCAGAAATTATGTTCTCCTTGTTCTCGTCTTAAAAAGTTGACAGATAAGTACCTGACTCAGCATGAGTCACAATGAGTCACCCAGTCAACTCTATGATAAACAAGGTTTGAACATTAATCTCTATGGGTTGAAATGACATTTACTTGGGGCTAGGTACCCTTCAAATGTTTTTAATTACAATTCCCATAATACTTTGCTATAATAATCTACTTGGAATTGAAATTCAAAACATTGCAGAAGTATCATGTCACCCATCCCATCTTTCAAGCATTCCACCAGCCTAGTTCCTACAACTGCGAACTATTGCACCAGACTATGACTAAAATAAATCTCCACTCTGTAACAAAGCGTGTGTGCATCAAAGCAGCTTGCCAAAGTAGATCCATCCTTCCTACCTGAATAGCTGCAAGCCCAACAAATGCATTTACTGTTTCATTAAAGGCATTTTCATCTGAACTCAAAAGAAGATCCGACACTTTCAAGCCTGTGTCCTTCAGAGCCTCATCTGAACGCAAGATGGAATGTCGGAAGAGATCAAGCTTCATTAGGCTGAGGCCCATCCCTTTCCACTGTGTTCCCATGCCTGAAAAATGAAGAAGGAGAAAACCCTTGCTATTATTAGTGAATGAATGAATTTTTGATGTGACATTTGGAGCAGCATTTAAAAATTCTGTCCCAGAAGATGTGAAACCCTCCAGTCAGCAGCGCATCTATGAAGGTGAGCCAAGCAGTTTCAACGCTGTTTGCGACTGAATGGAGCTGGAGGAAAAGAAAAGGTAGAGCAATTACCTGAACAAATGTACCACAGCGGTCTCCCTGAGGCCTGGGCAATTTGAACTTCCTTTACATCACTCTCACTTCCAATCAAGGTGTAGCCCCTGTAGGGCATGGATGACACCGATACCCCAGAGATATCGTTAAGCATGCTCAGATATGCAGTGTGTTCCTGCACCTTGCAGCTCTGCTCTGTTAGTGTTTCTACTGCTTCTTGAGTCCTTCCGCAAAACTGTAACAATCGTGGCAAATTGGGAGCTTCTGGTGGGAGTGATTTGTTCCTGTTGGCTCTCAGGATGACATGAGCATTTGAACCTCCAAAGCCAAAAGAATTGATTCCAGCAAGGTGGCCTTTAATAGGGGTTGGCTTGGTAACTACTTGTAGGCGGCCATCTTCTAAGGCAGGGATATCTGGATTTGGGGTGTTGTAATGGAGATTTGGTGCCCATACGCCATGCTCAAATGACAAAACAACCTGAAACAGAGAAAACATAACAAGATTGAATACTCGTTTTGTAACAAGTATAATATAGAGATATAATTTTGGCAGCAACCATGAAGGCTAAAAAACCCTAGTCTCTTTAAGTTATATATGAAGATTTTAAGACCCTGTAAAATCTCCCAGTCTGCCCTCAGATATTTGAAAATAGAATTGCTGGAGTCTTTTTTCTATATTGTGGAAGCTTCAAAATTAAGGAAACATTCTGTTCATCAACATCATCATATGTATCTGTTCTGTATTTCTCCTTCCTCCCCATTCTCTCTTCTTTTCTCTGTTCGCAACCTTGCACTTTCTTCCTGCTTTCACCCATAAGGATCAATGAGCCTAAACTTTTACCTCTGCATTGGTTCACTTACAAATGATCACTCTGCTCTATTCTCATTCATAACACAAGTGTGAGTAACATATACAATGAGACAAGTATAAAATCTTTACCTTTGCTAAAGCTGCAAGACCAGAAGCTGGTTCTGGATGGCCCATGTTAGATTTTGTTGATCCAATCAACAACGGTGGCCGCTCGGATTGGCAAAAGACATTTATAATGCCATTCACTTCCTGTGGATCCCCAACCTAAGAATAAAAGAAACATTGGAAGATTTCAGAGTTAACAAATGTCTGCTTCATTCTGTTAGTTTTCTTATAAAGTTATATACACAGATAATATGGTTGAAGGTAGAGACTACTATGATTGAGCCTAGTGGGGAGCCAGCATGCATGTCTAAGATAGGAATAATTCTTTATATGCAATCCAAATCTTCCAGTATTACTCTGGTCATATTCATTAGGGAGATTTTGAAATTATAAACCAATTTGAATGTTACTGAAATATTGGGATGAAAGAACAGGCTGGATTGTGGTTTGCTGAGGGAGTGTCTTCTCCAGTGAAAATTTTAAATCGGAAATCTATTTTTTTCTAGTTCAGCTAGAGGAGTACAAAAAAAGATGATAGAATTCTAGGGGAATTACAATGAGCATCGAAAGAAAAGAATCAAAATAGAAATAGAATGTACCTTTGTGCCTGTGCCATGGGCTTCTATATATTCTACTTCTTCAGGTTTAATTCCAGACTCTTTGTACAGAGAACTGACCAACTGTTGCTGCATCCATCCAGAAGGAAATGTTACCCCTAAAGTAAGAAGAACCATTAGTTCTCAATCTTATATGAAGTACCAAAACATCCTCATTTAAGATACAATCCTATACCAAATCACTTGGAAGAGTCCATTTAACTTATTAGGTCCTTGTAATTAGGTATGTATAATTGTACTATTAGAGTGTGACATAAATGCTACATTTCTCTGCAAAATTTTAAAATTAATATTTTTAAAAGAAACATAATTGACTATAAATTTAAACCACTAAGAAACCCTCAATTTAACCTGGGAATAGAACTACTATGTATTATATCTAGTAATATAAGGATTAACCAGAATTGTTCATGTGCAGTGCTTTGAATATTCAAAAAACATAAGTTTACTAGAACATATGATTATGGTGAATTCATGTAAAATATTCAATTTTGCAAACAGAAAAAAGGCAACTTGCAGAACTTTTTTAAAACCAGCAATTTCTCAGGTAGCACAGAAACATCAATATGTTCTCAGTGACTCAGTGAATGCTGAGTCATTCATTGGGGTGTATTTTCATGCTTCACAAGGAAGGATTTCTTATAAGGGCATTTCCACCTGAGGCTTTTATTATTGTGGAATTGCTCTACCTTGTTCATTTTTTGGATTTGGGAGTTAAATATTATAGGTATGTTAAGTCAATCTCCGGTTTACTGTTCCTATTTTCATTTGTTTCTTACTGAAAATCAACAGATCTCATTGTTCAACTTTGCCATTAAATTCCTGTGAAGAGACTATCAGAAGTTTGCATAAACATTGGCTCTGAGACCACACACAGTCTGTGCACCATGAGTTTTCCTATATAGCCTTAGTATTTTTAAAATGGCAGAATATTCAGGCATTCATTCATTTTTTTTTCTAAGTAAAGAGGGAAAGAGGTAGCTGCTATGATGAAGTGTCAACTTCTGCTGCAAACTTTAGTAGCCTACATTAATTGCTGGATGATTGTAGAGAGAGACACTCTTAAAGAAATCATTTTTCTGAAGTTCTGGAGAGCTGTTGATAGTCAGTGTACACACCAGTGAAGTAGATCAGGGCTTTTCAACCAGTGGTATGGGTACCACCTGTGGTACATTGGCACCTGGCAGGTGGTACGCGACCACCCTAGAAAAGTGGTAGCGGGGGAGGGGAATGAGAGCGCCGCTGGGCGGGCAGGCAGGTGTCTTGCTCGGCTGTGCCTTGGGGGGCACTTTTTTCAGTGCCATTGTAACTTCGAACAGTCACTAAGCGAACTGTTGTAAGTCGAGGACTACTTGTACTTTATCACTTCCCCCCCTTTTGGGGGGGGGGGTAATCAAGTTTTTGACACCTTGCTAGGCGACTGGTGGTACTTGGATATTGCCATATCCTAAAAGTGGTACAATGGGTGAAAAGGTTGAAAAGCCCTGAAGTAGATGATACCAAAATAGGAACCAATGAGAAACAACAGTTGATTAAAATATGGCATGGACATTTCTAATTCAAGAAGAACACTGCTCTGTTTCTTGCATAATTCTTAAAACCTTAGAACTCCAAGAAAGGGAATGATATTTTACCTTGTTCCTTAAATCCATCTGTGTTAATTCCAGAATTTACTATGGTAGCGTAAATCCGTTTTGCTTTTGGTTTCTTAGTCAGAAACACAGCTACAACTGCTTCAGAGCGACAATAGCCATTCCCTGCAAAAATCCAGAATCATAAAAGCAACAGTTTCAGACTATATTCCTGTTTTAATACTTGGATTTCTAATCTTTGTTTTCAAAAGTGTTGGGCAACCAAAATGTAAAAAATACTAAATCATGTTCATTCTCATATTTAAGATTGGGGATTTTTCAATTGCACATATTTTTAGAGTTGTCACTATTCAGAAAGTTACAGAAAATAATTGATTAGCAGAATAAATGTATGCAAGAATCTTACACTATGTTCTATTATTCCAATTTGGCTTATTCTTTTGATTATCACACTGGCACAGACCCTATTTTCCATAATTTTACTAATTGTCTGGCATAAAGGCCACAATTCTGTTTTTCAGATATTTAATTATTATGGGTATTAATTTTATAAGGAAATTAGTAACATTCCCTAACATATTTTGATGGTATATTAAATGTTACAGAGAAAATTGTATTATAAAATCTTCTCCCAATCAAAAAACATTACCATATATAGGAAAAACTGTAACTAAATGTATCTCAAATATGCATATTTAAAATTTACCATTTACACTAATTCTCCTTATAGTCTCTATGTAAAATGCTTATCATCACCACAATCTGGAGGCCATCACATTAAAGCTTCTTTTGTAATTCTAAAATTAGTTGAAGTTAATAATAAAGTATTGGTTTTTAACAAGTATTCATTTAAAATAATTCTCTTAAAAAGAAAAAAATATAGAATTAGCTTGCAAATTAGATTGCTCTATATGTTTTCTCTCATTTTTTGCTATATTTTTAAAACTTAAATGTATTTCATTTATTTACTACAAACAAACTAAGCTCTAAGTGGCTTTTTTGCCATATAATTTCTTTGCCACTCCAAACTTTATGAAATCACATATGTCCCTTGCATTTTTATAACTTTCTAGCTTTCTTATCAAAGCTGCAATTTATGGAGAAGGAGCAACATAACCTTACTAGAGGCCAGTAATACTTCAAAACAGTCTGCTTTCCCTGTTGGTAGCTTCCTTGCCTGATCTGAACCTCCGAAATAGTTCTCAAATTAAAAAGGCAATTAAAATTAATTCATTACTGCTAAAGAGCCTTGAAGGGGGGGGGGGGAAACCACACACACACACAGCTTCTTTGTCTTTTCTGATTAAATAAAAGCTCTGAAAACAAATATTTTATCCTCATACTCAAATCCTTATAACATTTGACCTAAATATGTAACTGTGAGAAAAACAATCTCATTACCTTCAGCATCAAAAGATTTGCAGGTCCCTTCTGGGCTTAACATGCCAAGCTTCATGAACTGTACAGATGTGTTGGGTTTCAGGATAAGGTTGACTCCACCTACAAGAGCCGATTCACACTGTCCACTGCTGATTGCTTTGTAAGCATTGTCCAGAGCAACAAGGCCAGAGGAACAGGCTGTGTCAATGGACATACTGGGTCCTTTGGAAATACAAGGCATGAAAAGACAGATTACCAACTTTATAAACTTTTTCACAGTTATCCGCCAAACCTGCCCAGTTTGCTTCTCTTGTGAAAAAAGGAAGGATTCCCATTCTTCCAACTGATTCCAACCCTCGGGAGAAATCTCTACTTCTTTGTCAACAGTTGTACTTTGCAAACATTGTAGCAGCAAGCCGCCCAGAAAATTTTTCAAAAGCCCTCAATTATATATTTCACCATCTTAACCCTCGTGTAAAATTGCCAGGATTCCTATAACTAAATTCCTTATTTAGGAATTAGCAGTTCACAAGATAGCTACTGGTAGTTGCTAATATTAAGCTTGTAACCTGTAACTCTGCACACTTGCCTTTGAAATCAAAAAAGTAAGAGATTCTGTTGGCAAACATAGCACGTTGACAGCCGGTCATACTGTATCCCAGCAACTGTTCAGGATCTACACTAAATGCTTCAGCAGCTTCTGATCCACTCACACCAATCCACACGCCTGTGTCTGTGCCTCGAATGGTAGTTGGATCAATGCCTACAAAGGAGGAAGACATATATAATTCCCTGTGGTTTACAAGACAAAAAACTCAAAAGAACATCAAGCATATTTGGTATCCAAGTGGTTAATGGAAACATGAGATGGATGGACAACAGAAAAGAGGTATTTATGAAGGAACTTATAGATTTTGTCACAGTACTAAGCTCCATTTATTAAGGTTGTAGCCAAATAATATTTATTTCTTAGATTTATGTCTTGCTTTTTGATCAGGAGCTCATAGTGTTCCCTTCTCCTATTGCACATTGTAACAACAACCACATGAAATAGGTCAGGGGTGTCAATCTCGCAACGTCACGTGACATGTCACGACATATCGCGACTTTTTTTCCATTGCCGGCAATGGGTGGGTGCGGTTTCGGCATGATGCATCCGGTTCGCGGGCCGGCAGTTTGACACCCCTGAAGTAGGTTGTGCTGAGAAAGGACTGGTCAAAAGTCACCTAGCAAATTTCCATAGCTGAGGGTGGAGATGAGCCTGAGTCTTTCTGGTGCTTATCCTAACCATGGCAGCCAGCATGCCTGGGAGTCAGGGCCACTATCTAACTGGATCATGGAATAAGAATATTCTTTCACCAAACTAGTGGATTCCCTTAAAAGGGAAGAAGACTGTTTCTGCCACTCTTAATTTTCCAAAGGGAATGGGCAAATCTTTTCTTATATCTTACAAATTATATATTATTAAAACAGAAGTGTCAATTCACAGGTTATAGCAAGCATACTGTAAATATGTACTCAAGAACATTTGTGGTCATCTTATTGTCCAGTGACCCATTTTCCAGTTATTTTTAAAGACAGACTTTGAGAAAGACTTATTAGTGGCAGTAGTCTTGTGTAATCTTTCTTTCACGTTCTTTTTTAACTGTCTTGTTTTCTTATGATAACCTAATTTTCTCATACTGCTTTTAATAAACATTTTCAAAGAGGAATTTTGAAAAACATGGTGACGCTATTTCAAAACCCTCTCAGGCTCTTCAGAGTGGCTCAACTACAGTTTGTAACTTTTATTCTATCAAACTACCTAATCTTTCCACAAGAAGAATTTGGGCCATATCTTTTTAGTTTCTTTACATGCATTTTGCAATCAAACCCAGTGGTGGGATTCAGCCAGTTCGCACCAGTTCAACAGAACCGGTGGCTAATTTTTTGTTGTCCAGTCCCAGAATGGACTTCCGGAAGCAGCATCCACACAGAGAACCGGTTGTTCACATATTTGAATCCCACCACTGATCAAACCAATATGGCCAAGCTAGAGAAAGATATCAGTAATTACTAATTACAGTCTTCCTGTGTCTATTCTATGCATGAATAAATCTGTATCTAATCAACTTTTTATCTAAACTGCAATCTTTACACTCAGTACATAGGCAATAGGATTTTTGAATAAAGAATTCCAGGCTCTTTTCCTTACCACCATCCATAATGGCTTCATAACAAACTTCCAATAACAGACGTAGTTGAGGATCCATGGTGTGAGCTTGTTTTGCATGGACTCCAAAAAATGTGGCATCAAATTTGCTGATGTCTTTGAGTTTCCCATTTCTCTTGGGCAGTCCATAAATTCCTGAATTGAAAAAGAAATAAACAAAATAATTTCATCACAGTCATTGTGTGGTGTATAATTACTGAATGAGAAGGTGTCATTATGAATCAGGTGCTGATTGCAGTTATTTTGCATGTCACTACTATTTTTACATCTTAGCAGGCCAAGTAAATATGGAAGCAAGATGTAAAATACTGTTTTTCAAAGCCACAACATCTATTTTTTTTTTGCAAAGACAAAATACGTTAGAGGTTATTTTACCACTATCCAAGCTTTAAGCATTGTGCTGCTTATATTAATTTCCATTGTCTGCTGGAGTTAGGTGGCCAATAAATTTAAATAAATAAATAATAACTTATTTCATAAATATAGCTAACTGCATTTATTTTGGAAAAGTATCTAAACTTGATCCAATCAATAACATCAATACAACTGACATCTAAACATTGTTAATTTGGTGCATTTTTTCATCCATAAAAGCTTCCTTTTTCTCTAACGATAGGGGAATGTCTTCGTTAAACTGCCCAGTTTGTAAACTAGACTGTAAAGAAATTAGAAATTATCCTTTCAATCATCTTAGATTTCCAAATAATCATGATAAGAGGCCTGGGCATTAGAAAAAAAACAATAGGGAGTAAGGGGGTAAGGGGGATGCAGAAACTCACTAATGAGAATGGAAGTGACTTACTTTCTTAATCAAAATAAAATAGGAAACTGATCAAACTGTCTAAAACAATTCAATCATTTAAAAAGAATGGTTTCATTTAATTCCTACTTCTGCTTATTCAATCCAATGCACATAAAGGCTTTTTTTTCAAGTTTCTTTTTCTACCATCAACTAAAAATTATTTAACTTACCTGGTTTCCATCTCCGATCATCTTCTGTAACCATGTCCACTCCATTGATCAAGTTTTCCCAAAATTCCTGCAAATTTTCTGATTCTGGCAGCTTCCCTGCTATACCGGCAATTACTACGTCTTCCATCTTTCAATGATTTTCTGAATAGAAAAGCAAAAAGCAAAAAAAGAGTCAGGTTCAGGCAACAGTGAATATTGCAAAAAAAAAAAAAGGTAACTTTTTAAAGTTATGTATATTTCACTGGTCATTTAAGAATTAACAAACAACAAACTCTTAAAGATACGCTTGAGGGACAGCAGAACAATATTGTATAAGTATGCATAACCACACACTAATGGTACGGGTGAGTCATACAAAAAAGTGAAGTGCCAACATTACTCAATGAATCAGTGAATTTAATTATTCAAATAGAGGCAGGACTTAGCCTAAGGAGATTATGATCATTGAGGGCTTCTTCCTTCCATATTACAGGGCAGATCCTTGTTTTCTGCTTGCCTCATCACCAGTAAGGGCCACCCACTGCTTCTTGAACCCAGAAACAGAAGCTGTCATCCTCCACAGATTCACAATCCACCATAGGTACACCCTCTGCTTTCATTTTGAAGGTCTGCTCCAAATTGTCTGCTTTCCGACCTTTGTGGTAAACTCCTGCAATTGGCAACAACTCTTGGCTTGTGCCTTCCCTCCAGGGACTGGCCACTGCCTTGTGCGGCCATTTCAAGTTGCACTGTCAGGCTCTTGTGTTCTCTGATGACGAGCAGTTTCCATTTGGTAATTATCTTGTGATTGATTCAAAAGCGGCCTATTAAGTCAATGAACTTTCCTCAACCCATTTCTTATGTAAAGTCCTCAATGCCACTCCAGCCTTACATATGCCATTGGGCATCCTTAGGTTCTTCCCAGGCTGAATGAAGCAGGATCCCTTTGCTTTCTATTCTCTTTCCATAGTGCTGCAAAGTTTCCCTTTTTTTAAATCTGTTTAATGGCAACATAAGCACATTGGAGTGACGTTACCAAGTTTAAGTCAATGCTACTTTGCTTCCTCAAATCTCCCTTCTTACAAAAATTGCATTGACTTACAATGGAACATAGGAATGAAACGAAGAACTTGTTCCCTTTGTTTTAATCATCACAGCATCAAAAAGCGATGATGGTACAACAGACAGAGAAAAAGGAAGAGATGGAAGGAGGGAGAGAGGGAAGATGGGTTTGCATTAGTGTCTAAAGAGAGAACCTCAGAAGAATGGTTAGACTAGAAGATCTCCAGGGTCCCTTCCAACTCTGTTATTTTGTTAATATGTGAAAGCAGACAGGTGTGCAAATATCTGGGAAAGTCAAGGATAAAAGACAGAGACCAATGAGGATAGCTCAATTTGTAAAAGGAAAAGGTAGCTACCAGGAAATTCTAAATGAGCAGAATGATAAAATGATAAACAAGTAGAATGGGCATAATATTATAGACTCTTCTGTTTCCAGTAAGGATACTCTGAAGCCAACTAATTGTGTTTTAGATAATTATTGCACTCCGCTGATTTCTGCTTAAGTGTACCATGGATTTAATAACTGTGATCATTTTGTTATCTGATATATTCTGAATGGGAACTGAACAACTGCTGCTCAGGATCTTAAAGGGTGTCAAAGGACTGATAGAATTTATGATTTAGTTAGAAAAAATAAGAACTGGAAAATAGTGAAATACATGTTTTATTCAGAAGACTCATTACAATTAGATGAAGCATATTCCCAAGCAAAAGTGAGTGCAAAGAAGTTAACAACTGTAATTAAAATTAAGTAAAATTAGGAAAGTTTTGGACTATTAAAATAAGTTATAACAATATGACAATTTGTGACATATCTGAGAGTTTGAAAGACATATCCTGTAATGAAAATGACTATGGAAATAGCATACTAAACATTTATTTTTTATTTAAATTTAAAGTTCAGATCAAAAGTACATGCTGATAACATTTGGGGCTTATCAATAAATACATCAGCAAAGCTATTTATATTCAATTTCTTCTCTCAGTGAGTTGTGCAAATCCAAAGGCACTTTTACTACTCTTCAGGGGCAAACTTAGAAGAAAGGGACAGATTAGGATACAGCTGCCCAGATGTTCAAGCAGTTATATCTCTTTCCAGTATTTTAGCTGTATTCAACGTAACCTGTTACAGTGGTCACAACTAATGAAGCTAGTCCATACTGCTTCTTTTTATGTTGGAGGGTCCTACTGGAGATATTCAAATGAACATCCATTGTATGCTGGAAAGGGTAATGAAGATAGTACCTTCCCAGCAGGGAGCATACAATACATACATCTTCTTAAATAAGAGTGTGGGCATTGTATAGAGTAATGCCCCCATAACACCCTTCACCATAACATAGGAGTTCTAAGTAGCTTTGTACTAAACATACAGAGCACAACTGACAGGGAGCAGTTTTGGCTTATGTGGTCCCTCTGCTAAGTATGTATCTAAAGGTGTTCCATTATTGAGGGCATCAGATATTTTTTAAGGTCCCCTTTGAGCAAGGTTCAGTTTCTAGTGAATACATGGATATATCATTTTCTAGGAATAACATAGAATAGGCTTACCACACCGCTTGCAATGTTTTTCAAATGCCCCAAACTAATCTACAACCTGGCATTTCCTGTGGGTCTACCATCCAAGTTCTAAGCAGGCCCAAACCTGTTTAGGGACATCTGGTACCCTTTGAACAAAAATAATAGTGCACTGGTTTCAATCCCTCTATAAAATGCTCTCACCCTCAGGATATAGTTATACACTACAGGCTCTCATAATGTATTTATATGCCAATAAAATAGAATTATAAAACTCATAAGTTAGAAATGAACAAGACATCTCGCTTTTTGCCGACTCCACTAAACCGTCCATCATTTTAAAAAAAGCATTTAGAATGTGTTTGAACATCTCTGGGATAGGGACTTTTACCACTCTTCAAAGTAGTATTCCTTAGCAACTCTTACTGTCAAGGAATTCCTCCTAATACTCAGCATGAATCCCCTTTTCGATGTCAACATGTTGACCTCTTTCCTGCTCGTTTCAATGGCGAATAGCTCTGCCTCCTGCTGCAAAAGATAGCCATACATTTGTAGACTAATATTTCATCTTCCCCTTGTCTTTTCTCTTTTGCAAGCTAATCATGCCCAACTCTTTTAACCATTCCTCATAGGACATGGTTTTCAGGCCTTTAACAACCTGGTAGCTCTTTTTCTGAACCAGTTTCTCCTTGACCCTGCTAAAGTGTAGTGCTTTGACCAGAGTGGCCATTTTGTGGGGGTTCATCTCCGCTTATGGTTTCCCATCTTGCTTCAACTTAATTTATCTGTTAGGATTTCAAAGCATGGTTTTCTGCTCTTTTGCCCGAGTTCATTATAATCTGCTTTTCCTTCCATAGTTATCCTCATAGTTTCCCTAGCTGAGATAGTTTCCTAGCAGATATCAGGGTAAGTCCATTGCTACTAAAACCTATCCTCTTGAAAACTTTGCAACTGATTTAGAAATAGATTGTCCACCACCATTGGGGCAGTAACCTGGAAATAAACCACAATAATATCATTTTTTATTCTCACTGCTTTTATTCTTACCCAAAAGTATTCAATCACACTTCCATATTCATGGAAATGAATTTCTTTACAAGGGTATGACTTTTTTTTTTTAACTACAAAGCTACTGCATCTCCCTTTGTATTGAATCTATTCCTTTTGAACAAGAAATATCTTTCTACATTTTAAGCAATACTTTCATATCACCCAGTTTTTATGAAAACATCAAATGATGTTTTCTTTCCTGTATTTTTTTTTCTAAAGCCTCCATTTGTCATCCATTCTCTGAATACTGATTTACAGACCTTGGAACCTCGGAATGTCATTGCTTACTAGTTTTTCAATCACCACATGTTGAGGATTGCATCCAACAATTCCCATGGAATTGAAATTTGGCAAATTTTATAAAACATTTTTTGACATACTTAATACAAAACGTCAGAGAATATTTCCCGTGTTAAACTGCTGAGGTCTGACTGTACTACACAGTTCAATGGGGGCTACTTTCAAGGCAGATATATCTCTGAATATCACCCTGAATTTTGAAGAACTTTTCCAATACATTAGAAGCTCTGCTATTATTGAAGACAGTGAGGAATCTGGTAAGGAAATATCTCTGAAACGGTGGCCCAAGAGGGTCATGTCGAGTACCTCTATGTACTATGTACCTCTATGGACTCAGATAATTAATTGCTTTGAGTGTTAAAATGAAGCCAAGTTCACAATCCTTCCACATGACAATCTATTCCTGGTTATTCAAAGTTTCTTCATTACAGCAATCTAAACTGGTTACAGGAAGTAATGTTATCGTAATTATTGTTAACAAAATGAGAGACGGTAATCAGATAATTTCAGATCACCTAATGTTTTACCAGTAAATCCCAATCTACCTTTTTGCTGACTTCTAATTTAAGGTGTGAAAGACTTATGCTATTAGAAATGAGCTACTTTCCTTAAATGTTGCAAGATTTCTATACCATATAACAGAGGTCCCCAACCCCCAGTCCGTGGACGGGTACCGGGCCGCGGCATGCCAGCAACCGGTCTGCAGAAGCAAAGCCCCATCCATGGGATGCAGGCAGCATATAAACCCACGTACTCTCCGGTCCGCGGAAAAACTTTTCTCCATGGTTGGGGACCTCTGCATTATAGAACATAAGCGTATCTCCTGCTGGATAATTTTGTTTTAGGGTCATTTCCCTTCATGCCCTTTATGAACTTCTAGGGAAATTTGGGTGTCTGATTTTGAAAATAGTGGGTCTAGGACAGAGGTCCCCAACCTTTTGGGCATCAGGAACCGGTGCCATGGAAAAAGGTTTTTCCACGGACCAGAGGGGATGTGGTTTTGAATACTGCCGGCATCCCGCGGATGGAGTTTTGCTTGTTTGTGCGACCCACTTGCTGGCATGCTGTGAACTGGTACTGGTCCGTGGACCAGGGGTTCGGGATCCAGCAAAGAGGTTTCAAATGATCTAAACCAGGGGTCGCCAACCTTTCTAGGTTGGTGGCCCAGTGGGAAAGGGAAGGACAGGCACCTTTATGCGTGCATGCGCGCACACAGAAATGTGGCTGCGTGCATGTGTGCGCGAATGGGGCTGTGAGCATGCGTGGCACGGTTCTCCCAGCATCGGCGCACAGCTCACGGCTCTCCTAGCGCCAGCGAGATGCTCGTGGCTTGGCTAGTGCCGGCGTGAGATTCACAGCTCGGCTAGTGAGCATGCGCACATGTGTGTGTGCACTGGCCAGCCACTCATGTGGCCCAGTGGCCAAGAGACCACGGCCTGGTAGTAGGCCGTGGTCCATAGCTTGGGGATCTCTGATCTAAACGTAGTTTGAAAGCAGATTTGTTTTTGCAGAGTTGAAAGTGGTATGAAATAGAAATTGTAATTCATTTCACAGTTGTTCTGGAAGTTTTGAAGATGTTTCCTAATGCTTGAGGATCAAATTAAGAATTATATTGCTGTTTTCAGTATATTTCATTCTGCCATTGCCGTGTCCTCTTTGACATTGTAAAACCAGGCAAACAAATAACTCCTCTTCAGAAAAGATTGTATAAACACAAAACCTTCTTGATGAATTTCAATTCAGGGAAGGCATGCCAACTTAAAAGATGGCACATTCTTGGCTTTCCCAGAGATTCTCTTCCATTATTGATCTGTTTTTGTGGAGTTCAATATATTCCTTAGAGTAAGTTTACTTCAGTATAACCCTTAAGTTACAGAAGAAAGAAATATTGCCAATCCCGTTGTGACTGCAGCTTAATTATAACAGAATGGTGCAACAATTGAATTAAGATTCTGGGTGGAGCAGAACCCAGAACTATGAAATGTGTTCAGCCCTATCATTAGGTGAAATTAGGTATTATATTGGCAAATCAGGAAGGCTACTCTTATTACCAGGCTCTAAACTTTTTCTTGCCCTTGTTTTACCTTCCTTGAGCATGTCACACATGCCTGCAATAGGCAATTATGCTTCTGTTGCCAATCATTGCTTTCTCAAGCAGATAATCTGGCAATGTTAACACAAGATACCTAAACATAGGAAGACCTAACAGATGTATTTACACAATATACTAAATTTATGGATTGTGCTTAGCATAATAGTTTGAACCCAATTAATGGTTCAAAGTATTAAACAATTCCAGACAATGGATTAATTTATCACACAGATTATGAATGCTGTTTGATAACAGAACTATAATCTCTGTGGGGCTGATGAATTTGGCTATCTCAGTTGTCTCTATCTTGTTGTCCCTTTTTTACCACAACTTATCCAAGGAAAAGAAAGGAGGCAGGAGAGAGTAGCTCAAGTGGAGCAGAATTGCTTGCTTGAAGAGCAAAGCAACACTACAAATACAGCAGATGCCCACATGACACTTCCATTTACTCAGCTAGTATTCCAATTGTAACAGATGACTAAACAATTTAAATCCCCCAAAGTTGGCAGAACATAAAAAGATGGGACAGAAGAAAGGGAACTATAAGAACAGAAAAGCAAGGATGTGCTTCTGTAGGTGTATCAAATAGGAATAGTAGTATATACCATTAATTCAAAATAAACATTCTTTTTAAAAGCAGTTCTGAGTTCAGATGTTATTCATCTTGATTTGAGGAAGAAAATAGTCACCGACTATTTTGCCTTTGACAGCTCAGTATCTTAGCCAGCCTAGATTTGAAATAAACCACAGATAGGATAGTAGAGGAAGACAGGAAGCAGACCAGAGAGAGTCCAGGCATGATTCTCATGCAGGTGAACCTTGCATGTAGCTTAAGTAAACACAGGAAGTAGGGACAATAGACAAAGAATGTAGTAAAGAAAGTAGACATTAATTATGCAGCTACTCAGGACAGGATTACAAATATGTACTTGAAAAGTTGGGAGACTTCCGGTCCTGCGCAGTAGCGACTGGTTGCGGGCTTGCGGACCGCCGCACCCCTGCGGCCAACTTTCGTCCTGCCTGGAGACCCTAATGGGTCCAAGCCGCCCCGGAGAGGCAGCAAAGAAAGAAGGGTGCCCCGGCGACTCTGGAATGACGGCGGTCGTTCCGTTCGTCTTGGGGAAAGCCTTCTAACCCGAAAGGAGAAAGGCTGTATTTCATCGAACAGCCCAAGCTACTTGCAACCAGAGTCCAAAAGAACTAACCAGCACTACAGTAAACAGCAGGCTTGAAACTGGGTGAGGAATCTGATTTTCCCTTTTCTATTCTACACTTAATTTCCTGGAAAAGATCCCCAGGAAGCAAAATACCTCCGAAAGTGAAGGAGGGGGACTTTCGCCCCATCCTTATACTAACGGAAGCGGCGAATTAAAATTTCTATGGAGGATCAAAATATATGGTAGTGAAATAAATTTATAAACTTGAAAGCTAAAATTTAACTTTGGACAAGTTTAAGATTGTTGAATGGTTAAGACTCTCAGTTTAAAAACCATTGTTCATATTGAAAACTAAATAGATGCTGACACTTAGTGGTGGATGAAGATTATGACAGCTATAATTTCCATAGAGAACTTGCCAAAACCTGGGAAAAACTAATCTGTGTTTGTGACCTTCAAAGCTTTAATAATAAAGAACAGCTGTGACAAAAAAAGACAACAATCTGGGCTGAAGACAAAGAGAGAATTATAAACTTTAGGAAAAAAAATCTTGTTTGAACTCTTTAGATTACAAATATCTATTTAACCGGGACTCTAAAGCTATTTGCAGATAAGAAGGAAAACTCCAACTTTTGGCCATCATGGATCAGAGACATGTAGAGAGAACACACCAAGAAAACATAAATATCTCTCAGGAGGAGATATATAGTATACTGCAATTAATTCAAATAACACTGAGTTCAAATCACAAAGAAATCCAAAATAACTTTGAAAATACAAATCAATCTATCTCTAAGTTAACTTTACAACAAAAAAAGGAAACAACAACAGAGAAGGAGTAGACAAAACAAATAAGTAGACATAAAATTGAAAATAGAGACTCAAAGATGGAACTTAACAAAGCAAGAAAACATAATTTAATCCTAGTGGGAAAAAATGTACAAGAAATGGAAAAAACAACTCATCCCTTAAGACTACAAAATAAATCTGAGGACAAAAAAACAGATTGGATAAAATGGAATGTAGAGATGTTGAAAACATCAGAGAGAAAGGAAGTGATAAGAGAAGCAAAGAAGGAGAAAACCATTTTCAAGAAACATGGAAAGGCAAAAGCCTCACATAAAGACACTTTATTCGATTTACTTCTTATACCTACAGCAACAGTCATGAATATATGGAAAAACTTTTTGATTCAGCAAAACACACTGACCAAGAAAGATACTAGTCAAAGGAAAAAGATCAAAGTGAAAATTAAGAAAATAGATGATGGGATCTACCAGAGAGAATATTTAAAAAATAAACATTTGTTTGAATATGGTTAAAGAAATAGAAAAGATTTTGAATACATATGTCATTCTAAGAGAGATGAATTCCTTAAATAATACTGTATGCTTTCCCCCTTTTTATTTTATTTCTTGATATAAGTAATATAATACTGCTGAAATGGCATAGATGAAGGAAATGTTTTAGATAATTAAATGTGTCTGAATTTAGGGAAATTATAATGTATAAAAAAGAAAAAAATGTTTTGAATAAGAGTTAAAGGATTAGATGACTAGGCACATTAAATGGAATATTTAAAGATTAAATATATTTTTAATCATGGTTAAAAGAATAAGAAATGTTGGGAATGAATATATATTAGCTTAGGAGGAATATATATTTTAAGTAGTATTTTACTTTTTATGTTTCTTTACTCTTGCTCTCTTTACTGTTTTTACCTATTCTTTAAGAAATGTAAAAGTGTTGAGATGGTTTATATGGGAAAAATGGATTTAAATCTTTAAATGTAATTAACTGTTGAGAAAATCTTAACCAACAAGAATACTTTGAATTTTATGGGAGAAACAAATCTAAATAAGGACTGTAACAGGATATAAGATGAGGCAACCAGAAAGATTAGATAGAAAAGAAATATATTGATGTGATCATTATTTCTAGGAATATTGGGAAAAAATCATATGTAACTGTTATTTATCAAAATAATAAGAACTGTATTATTTCAAGGTTTGCAAAGAAGACATTTTGGGGGAAATCAACTAAATGTACTATGTGGATTATGGATTATAGAAATCAATTGTCAATGATTTTTCTTTACACATGTAAACCCAGCAAACACACAGTTTACCAACTATTAAGTGATTTATGTTTTACAAAATCAATAAAATATATGGGGGGGGGAAAGAAAAGTTGGTCATTATAAATCCAAGGATTCATATTTTGATGGAGAAATGATTGCCAGTTTTATACATCAGTGCACTTTCGGACCATTTGGGATGCTCCCTGAACAAACCTGGTGTTACCACAACACTGTCACCAATCAAGTGAAAGAAATTTTGGAAAGGTAATGTCTCCAATACCTCTGAAAAATACCAGTTTGGTGAAAATTGCATTCAGGCATTCTTCACATTTACTTTTGCCAAAGCAAGCATATATTAAAGGGCCATGGCCTGTCCTTGTATAATATAAAATACCTGTGAATGTATCCTTGGGGATTTCTTAAGTTTTCCCAGTGTGCCTTTCTTTCACTTCTGCAAGTAAAATATATTACTTCTTTTTCTTAAGTTGGTGACTATAATAAATTATCTAGAAACTGCTGTGAATCCCTCTGGTCATGACCCAAAATACTTTGCTGCCCAAAATGAAATACAAGGTTCCATCTTTGTACAAATTCCACTTAATAGAATCCAGGGGGCTGGCTTTCCAACCTTATTTCCTTATAAATAATGAAATATTCTAGGAAGAGCCTAATTCAGGACAAAAATAATGTACTCCAGTATATTGCGTCTTAGAATGACCTAAGCAATATATCTGGAAAATTTAAAAAAGGAAATCATATCAAAGGCTTCTGACCAATTTAATGGATACAAGATAGACAGTGTATCACAGCAGCAAGTGCTGTCCAGTTCCAAAGGAACTGGCCATTCTAATTTGGAATACTCTGCTGTCCAGAAGAATTTAAAGTCAGCACAGAAAACAACCATATTACTAGGCCACAAACACCCATTTGCCTCTTAAACAGGCCTTCATCCTCTCCCCCATTTTATAACCCCGAGGAAGAATTTCCAAACTTTAACAAGCATTCACCTTCTCAGCTGTGATTAATTTGAACAGTTTGTTAAAAGTTTGTTAAACAGTCATCAGGACTATTTGAACTATCATCTGTTGAATAATGAAGGTGGATTCTTTTAAGCAAGCTATAGTTTAAATGACATTATCAACTGGTTTATAATAAAAGCTATAGTTTAGTGTGACATCTAAATATGTTCAAATGTGTTTCAAATCTGGCCATGAGTCTGCATTGATATATTTCAAATCTGTTGCAAGCATGCCCACTTTAGAAATATAAAAGATTGTTCAGCCCAGATTTTATATACCTATTACATCATTTTTATTATTTGTATCCAGTATTTACATTAAAATACTTGTATTTCCTGTAAACTGAAGTTCTATAATGATATGCAGCTTGTTCTTAGTTCCTCAAATTGTTGACTGAAAAAACTCATTGAATGTAGATTACTTCTCTTCCTGATTACTTGTGGTTACAAGTAGAGCCTAGCACTGTAACCCTAAACAAATTTCTTATGGATAAACTCACTGAACTGAGTAAGACTTGCTTCTAAGTTTACTAATCCAGGCTGGTCTGTTACTGTGCAGTCTATATCTACTCAGAAGCAACTCATGTTGTACACCATTGAACTAATAATGTGTGGCATGGATTTCAACTAAGGATAAATAAAATCCAAACAATTAAGAAAAGTCACTGTTAATTTTTTTTTTACCTACTGTTGCAAACAGATTAGTACTGCTGAAGTCAACAAAAACTGCATTTTAATTTAGGGCCATCACTGAATGAATTGTTTGTAGACTACGAAATTAAAGTTCTTTGTTTCCACTGGCTTTGATGGAAAAAGGAACTTATACTATTACAATTTTATTTTACTTCCTGTAGCTTTAAAGCAGCTTTCCCCAATCTACAGCCCTTAGATACTGATGGAGCTATGGTTTCCATCATTCCCAGTTAACCTACCAAAGAGTTGCACTGGTCTTCAAATCTGAGGTGTTAATGTCCAGAAGATATAAAAGTTCAATATTGGAAAAGGCTACTTTAACATTGCTTTCAGATTATTCTAAATAACAGGTTTATGCTGTTGAATTCACTTCGGAATCATTTTTTGAAAACTTTTAATAAGCCAATAATAGGTACTTAAAAATGCATTTACAGGTCAAAAATATATATAATTAATGGGAATGTGCCATCCATTACCCTACTGTTTAAAATAAAACATGTGCCTAAAAGTTTCAGTGTTGCATGCATTTGTTACTTGATAAATGTGAGAACTGTATTTCACTAGATTAAAATGTGTTAATAAAACGATGTAGTTGCAATTTTAAATGTCAAATCATGTTTGCATCATTAAAACAATTGTAGGCTTTCAAACTCAATGGAGCAAGGATGGTGAGGAGTTGGAGGATACCAGATATATTATAGTAGAGAACAATAAGTTACATATTTTGTCCAAAAGCAAAAAGATTTCCTTCTGTATCAAACAGAACTATCTTATTTTTATCATCTTCCTGAGAAGAAGCAAATTATTAGATTATGAGCAACAAAGATTATCTGATCTCCCAATTTCCTCATAGTAAAATCACAGAATATTTGCAACATCATTTTTTGCATTTAAGGTCTTAGCTCTTTCTGCATACTATTGTATGTAAATGATAAGAGCCAGAGATTTCCTTCTAGGTCTTTAGAAATATTAGTACGTCAGCGTATCTGCTTTCCCTGCTTGATACCAAAATGGCTGGATGCAGAGCACTTCCAATGCAGAAAGGCTTAGTTCTCCCCTCATGAAACACCCCTCCCCCTTATTCAACAAGCTCAGAAACCATCTCTTAATTTTAACACTACAAAATGACAGTCTATCCAGAATTTATCCTTGTCATTCTATGGAAGGCAACAAGGAAGGTGAGATTCTAAAAAGGGACATGATCAAACCACAGCCTCGCTTCCCATTCCATCCCCTAAAGAAAAAAAAAAGAGCAAACCCAAACTGGCATCATAAGTTCAACGGTCTTTGTTCTAAGAGGCATTCATAAGGCAAGCTCGTTTTATAATTACAGACTTTCCTGCGCCTCCAAGGCCTCGACGCGTCGCACACAACCTTTCACTGCCTTTCAGAAGCACCTGAAATTGATGTCGCCCCAAATTAGCACAACTTCCATTCAAAAGAGATGCATTTCAGCCATTCCCGAAGCTTACACAATCCACTTTGCATAAAGAGGCTGGGAAAATGGAACACATTAGCGATGTGGTGCCTCCAATACCGGTTTCCCCTCCCCACGCAGGAGCGAGGAAGATGGTTGGTCTGGAAAGAAAAGGGCCCTCGCCGACGGAGGGAATGGATTTGAAGCCATCTACAATGCCTCCATCGTCCTCGCCCCAATTGGGGGGAAATACCCCAAGGATGGATAACTCGGGCCCTGCGTCCCCGCGAGCACCGTTCCAGTCGCAGGCTCCATTTTAGCTTCCTGCAGTTTCTTTTCATTCATGCCCGAAAACCCCATCCAAGCTTTGGATGCCTCTTTCCAAGCAACGCTAGCTGGTTACCTGCTCAGGTCCCTGAGGTCGGCCAGGCGGCAGGTCGGTGCTGAGACGAGCGATGCGGCAGCTGCTGAAAGCTGGTTGGCGGAGGAGGCGCGTTATCCGACTGCTAGGCACTCAAGTCTCTCGACTGATTTGCCCCTTTCGTTCCCGGTGCTTGACGCACACTGAGCTCTGCGCTCTCCCTTTCTTTCTCACTGTCTCCCTCTAGCTCCCGGCGCCTATTTAAACAGCCACCACCTCCGGTGGCCACGCCACATGGGCTGACAGTTTGCTTTTTGCTTCAGTCCAATGAGAGGCGGCGCTGGGTCTCCCGGAGCAGATCCTGGGGCGATGCCAGGCCCTGGCTCACGGGAGGTTCTCGCGATCACCGATGGGGAGGAAGGGAAGCAAAGAGCAACGATCAGAAGAACACGCGTTCTCCATACCCTCAGCACCATCCGAAGCCTCTCGAAGCCCTGTCCCTACAAAATGTCGGCCGGGGGAGGGGGGCGGGGAAACATCATTCCTTGGATCTTGGTCTGAAAAGAGGAAACGATTTTTTGAGATCTGTGATAGTTATAGATTTTGTTTAGATATCCCTCTTTCCCTCGGGAGCGCAAGGTGATCTACTTCCTTCCCTCGATCTGCGGGGCGGGGAAAGCTAAAAAAGCCGGGCCTGCAGTGAAGTCACTGAGAGCTTTGTGGATGTTCAAGGGGTGTGTGTGTGTGTAACGCTAATCACTACACTAGAATGTTCGCCATTCTCTATAGTTTTTTTACAACCGCATTTACTTCACTCTCCTCACACGAAACTTTTGCAACTGTAACGTGGAAATGGCGAATAAAGCTACGTTCACCATCTCTCTGTGGGGTGAATTCAACAGCGCCACCCACAGACTTCGCTGGCGAGCCCCCAAAGACTCGCGCCTTTTCCTCCTGGCCCACTTCAAGGAGGCTGCGTGATGCTTTCTCCACCATCTGGTCCCGGTGGCTGCAATGGTGGAGGAGGTGGAGGAAAGGGAAGCCCGCTTGCTGTCTAGAAGGCTTCCGTAGCTCCTAGGCGGCTGGGCTACTCGTGTGAGAAGTATGGTGCGGGATGCACTTGAATTCATTTTCCCCACCCTCAAGGGAAAGATGGTCTTAGGAATCACGGAGTAGCTACGTGTATACATAGTCTAGGGAAGCCTGGGAGAGGAGCATAATTAATTCCTTTTCCCAGCTAGTCTCCTCTTCTGCAAAGGAAAAATTAATTAGGCAAGTTTATCTCTTAGACTTTCGGCCCAGACGAGTCTAATTGGCCGCAGGCGCTCTTCCCTGAGGAAACAACTGGTGTCCTAGGAGATCAACGCCAGTCCCACTGCTTGTCTTGTTACACTCTGACCGAGTTCTTTCTCTAAAGCCGGCTAAAATGAAATACACAAAAGAACACATTTCTTTTGGGCTCTGGGTCATTGATAGGAGTGCCCAATCAGAAAGCCGAGAGATGTAGGCGTGGTTGCTCTTCCACCAATCCCAGAGGCTGTGTGGGTGTTGCTAGGAGATAGGGTGATATGGTGACTGTATTAGGGGGACGGGTCTGTTTAGGAAATGAAGCTGTTGGTGATGCAAGAAGAGCTTGTGAATTGTGGCTTATTTCAGGTCATTCACCTCAGAAGAGTACGAGCTTCCCGGGTTATTACAGTTCAATCTTTCAAGCGGACTCCAGATCGCTTCACTCCAACTCTAGGGATTTTATTCCTGCTGCACGGAAGAATATAGACCCCAGAAACGGTTAAATTTCCTTAAATAGTGCCCTACTGTTCTTACATCCTTTGTCTTTCTCGGTTTGCTTCATGACAAACCTAGGATTCTGATTAAGAATATGTACTATCTTGTTTGCTGCCTTTGTATTCTGCTGACACTAAGATTTTCTGGTTATCTATTTAAGTATGACTTTCTCCATCTCTTCAGAACGTTTGTGAGGTCCTAATTTATTCATAATTTGTTTGCTTGGCCCAAATGTAATACCACTCTTTATAAAAGCAACACAGGATTGAAGAAGTGGTCCCAAAAGCTTAAACTACAATTAAATGTAACAGTCTTTAAGTGCCACAGAAGTCTTTGTGACTGAGGTTTACCTAGAGCAGTGATGGCGAACCTTTTAGAGACTGAGTGCCCAAACTGCAACCCAAAACCCACTTATTCATCGTCGAGTGCCAGGTGGGTGTGGCCCATTGGCTGGGTGTGGCCCATTGGGTGGGCGTGGCCCATTGGGTGGGCATGGCTGCGGTGGTAACGGCAGACTGGGTGGGACTAAAAAGTTCACGCAATCAATTCCAACTTTGCAAGATCTTTTTTTCCCCGCGAGAAGTTGAAATTGACTGATTGAACCTTTTTTTTTTTTTTTGCACGTGGCAGCGCAGGCCTAAAGCGAAAAGTTTTTATAAAACCCAGCTGAAGGCCTAGGACTGGGGCAACGGCACGCGTGCCCACAGAGAGGGCTCAGAGTGCCGCCTCTGGCACCCGTGCCATAGGTTCGCCACCACTGACCTAGAGAGTGTAGTAGATAGCAGAAAAATGTTCAGTCTGAACTTGTCAGGCTGAGTCACTTTTTGAAAGACAATGTTACTTATTGGATTCTATATTTTGAACATAAGTGGAGTATAGTAAGCTGAGTAAGTTCAAATCCCTATTTTTGCCTGTATCTCAAGAGTTCCTCAGTCTGGTGGCCTTCTGACACATTGAAATATAATTCCCACCATTCCCAACCAGCATGGACATCATGCTATGTTAGCATGCTAGCACGCATTATGCTGTTACGAAGAATCACTTCTGTTTCTATGAATTCTCTGCAGTAGTTTTTAAAAACATGAGTTTGTACATTTTTGTCTAAAATCATATAACATTGCAATTTCAAGGAATTCATTGTTTCTTTTTACAATGCATTACTGCTAATTGAATATATTACTATTAAAAACATATTAAAATAAGAACCTTTGCTCTGTCATGTTTCAATTTCCTTTTCTCCAGTGAGTTTATTTATTTTAATCATTTTATTCCTATTTTCTTGCAAGAACAAACATTTAGATTTTAGGTTTCAAAAGATCTGGAGAGTCTATAGTGCAGTTTTCCTCAGCCTAGTGTCCTCCAAATACGCTGGACGATGATCCCAACAGCATGAGACTGTCCTGCTGTGATGGCATTCTTCAGCTGGACAGCATATAGGTACTTTGAATAGTTAATCATATCTTGTTTATAGTTAACAGCTTTTATTATTTTAATTGTTAAGTAATTAGTATTTATTGTAGGGCTATTGGATCTGTAATTATATCTGTGATGCTGTCAGATTCTGAGTATCCTTTCCAGAGTTTCCAGTTGGCATGACTGGTGCTTCTATTAATGCCCTTGGCCAGTGTTTTTTAAAGTGTGATCCTAGGCACTCTAAAGGTCCGCCAAGACTCTCTCAGGGGTCTTCAATTATTTTTATAATAATAAAACTATTCATTTATCAATCACATTTTTAAACCACCCATCTTCCTCACACAGAGGGGTTCTATGCCAGCCTATGTGGAAAAATAATACAACATTAAAATCCCATCAAACAATCGCAATTGTGAGTAGTAGTAGTAGCAGTGAATGTATTAATTTTAAGCGGAAAGGGTTCCTGATAAGGAGAGCTACTAAGTGCAGATGGCTGAAAATATGTGAATTCATTTTTGATATGCAATAATATGACATTAGCAATATCAATGCAGCTGACAAACTAATATTTAAACTATTTATACCTTAATAAAAACAAAGAATCTCAGCATACTTTACAAAGAAAATTTGACAATTCAGTGAAATCTCAGTCCTTTATATTGTAATTACGGATTTTAGTTATTCGTTGAGATTTTTGGGATTTCTTGGATTGAATGTAAGATGATTTCTTTGGTTTTAGCCTAGATTGAACATCAAACTTCATCCCCTTGACAGCCAGTGGATCTACTTGTGCTTTTCTTGGAGACTCTTCAAGTCTTTTGGGTTCATTGATAACGTGGCATTTTTCTGAAATCAGAAAAGGTAAAGGAAATTAATAGCATTTTCACACAATGTCAATACAAGTAATAGAGACCTAAACTGACCTGAGAAAAGAGCATCTTTTTACCCCCATTTGTCATTGCCAGCTTTGAAGACAGCTGGTGACATTGTTAAGATTCGCTTTAGATTAAGCCAAATTAGCACTGGCCACAAACTTTAGAGAGACAATGCATTATCTATCTATCTATCTATCTATCTATCTATCTATCTATCTATCTATCTATCTATCTATCTATCTATCTATCTATCTATCTATCTATCTATCTATCTATCTAACTATCTATCTATCTATCTATCTATCTATCTATCTATCTATCATCTATCTATCTATCTATCTATCTATCTATCTATCTATCTATCTATCTATCTATCTATCTATCTATCTATTAACAAATGCCACAGCTGCTGCCATTACTACTAAGTCAACTGAGTGCATTAGGGAGCAAACGGGCAACAGTCTAAGCACGTCTAGAGAAAGGGAACAAAAATGACTCCTTCAATTTTCCAAAATTGTTGATAGGAATTATTGGATGAACTGCTTCCAAGCAAAGGTTATCAAGAGTTTCTCTATGGGGGAGATGGGTGGTTCCAAAATTATTTTTTCTTTTAAGTAGAGGAGGAAACAAATAAACATCTTGAATTTGGTAAAAGAAAGAGGGATGGGAAGATATCAAGCAAAGCCATCTTGTTCAGATCTTTTTAGCCCAACAGTATTACTGAAAAAAGAACCAGAAACCATGTGATGCTTCTGCTAGGCACCATCAACATATCAACATAATTTCTTCCTAGAATCTGCTTGAAAAATGTTTTTAAGATGGTCATCAATATGTATTGCCCTAAAAACAACACATTAAAATGGCATTATTCACTTCAAATATTTAAAAGTTCTAACCTGAGACCTCCACAATGAAAGTGGAGAACAGATTTCTTTCATATGATAATATGTATGTTACTAAAATTCAGTAGTAAAAATGATAACGTCACCCATTAATTGCATTTTGCATATCTCTAGGACCCAAGTGTCATTTCTTTGCAGAAGGAACCATTTTATTATTCAACAAAGGGATGTTTCAAGTAAGGTACATCTCTAAATAGCCATAATCAAACAACTCCCATTAGCGTACAAAGAGGGTTAGAAAGTGTATAAATATAAAATATCTAAAGATAGGCATACAAAAATAACATACATTGAAAACAATAACTTAGAGCAATATCAACAAATATATGATTTTCCCTCAAAAAAATACATTTAAAAGGACCTCTGTAAAAGCTCTTCTTCCAGAAGGATAATACTTGGAATGAAGCTAGTTTCTTATTTAAAAAAAGTTTCAAGAGAAGAAAAAAAATACAAAGTTTTAAAATAATGTGAAAAAAGTGCAAAGAAAGAAATAAAGTTTTTTCTTTTATTTATAATTTTTTATCTTTTGCAATTTGTATTAATTTTTAATGTATATTTTTATCTTCAATAATTAATATTAAAAAGACCAGAGAAAAGAATATTTACATTTATTATTGACTGGAAACCCTTTATGGACCCTTGATAAACTCCTTACTGAAAGCTGAAAAAATGAACTTATGATTTATAGTTTTGATAATTAGACAGGACAGGTTATAGAAAGAAGAGAGACATGTAACCTAAGTGAAAGAGATAAATTTATAATTGCAGTTATAACTTCTGTAAAGATTAAAAGCCACTTCTTTATATTTTTTTCCTTTTCTATTTTCCTTTTTATCTTTCTTGCACTGTTAGTTTTCATTTTAATTTGTTTTCCTTTTTTCTTACTTTTTCTTAGTTAAATGTCCTTAACTTGTATTTTTTAATCTTTATTCCCACAATTCTCTCTTCTTCTTATACCTCTATTCAACATTTTAAGAACTAAAATAAATAGGAGTGGAGACAACCGGTTTCCCTGTCTTGTCTCTTTTTGTATCTAACAAGGTTTTGTTAGATCATTGACAATTATTCATGGTTTTTGTGAAGTGTAAATTAATCTTACTCAATATAATTCTCTCAAACATCTGTATCTTTCTTTAAACAGGAAGGCTTATAATTTCAAAGGTTTTCTCTGCATCAAAGAAAATCAATGAAGCTTGTTTTTCATTATGTTGCGCAAAGTATTCCAAAATATCCAATACATTTCTTATATTATCTTGCTGGTCCAAATATCTCTCTTTAAATGTAAATTGATTGTTTCCAAAAGTGATTAAGAAAATGAGGATTTGAGCAAATCCAATATCCTTTAAAGGCTGTGCTGTGGGTGCAAGTGTGCTATCTTTTCTTCATCTCCTGGCTGCTCAACTTATGAGTCACCCACAAGAATGTTCCATTACTGCAGTCTCCTCATGTGGAGCAGCTGTCTGGAGTGCACATGGGTGATCTCTTGGTCTCTTCTTGTCCAAAGAGGCTCTGTCAGCCAGAATTTGTCATGTGGCCACTGGATACTGTCACAACATTGTCTTTGCTTCTTTGGAGATGTTTTAGTCTACCACGAACTTCATCTGGAAGCTCTGGGTGAAATAGCTTCAGAATAGATGAATAGAATAGAATAGAATAGAATAGAATAGAATAGAATAGAATAGAATAGAATAGAATAGAATAACAGAGTTGGAAGGGACCTTGGAGGTCTTCTAATCCAACCTCCTGCTCAGGCAGGAAACCCTATACCATTTCAGACAAATGGCTGTTCAATCTCTTTTTAAAAACTTCCAGTGTTGGAGCATTCACAACTTCTGGAGGCAAGTTGTTCCACTGATTAATTGTTCTAACTGTCAGGAAATTACTCCTTAATTCTAGGTTGCTTCTCTCTTTGGTTAGTTTCCATCGGTTGCTTCTTGTCCTGCCTTCAGGTGCTTTGGAGAATAGCTCTCACCTTCTACTGTCTCCCTAATAACAACCCTATGAAGTGGGTTGGGTTGAGAAAGTGGCCCAATGTCACCCAGCTGCCTTACACGTCCATCTTTCTGAAGCTGTTCCAACTTACAGAGGTTAAAAGAACGTTACATATTAGCCCTCTTACTTTTTAACTTCTATATAAATCAAATCATTCAGGCACTTATGGTCCCTGCCCACCACCCTCCCCTCATAGTAGAATGAGTGATTCTGGCACTTTTATGACATTGTAGTCATCATGTCATTTTCTCAGACAGGAATAAGAAAGGCACTGCCTTTTTTCTATTTAGAAGAAAGATTATAGATATCCTCAATTAACGACAACTGAAATCAAACTGAAGTTGCTAAGCAACATAGTTGTAAAGCTCGACATCATCTGACCACATGGCTTAGCAGTGGCAGTTCTGGCCCTTCCTATTACCTTCTTAAAGCAAATCCCATGTCATTTACCGTGATGTCATGTGATCACCAATTGTAACCTCCTGCCGGCTTCCCCACTGACTTTTCTTCTCAAAAGCCAGCAGTGATGGTCACAAATAGCGATCCTTTGACTGCTGCAATGTTGTAACTGTGAGCCAGTCACAAAACACCCAGATTGCAATCACATGACAATGGGGACGCTGCAATGGCCGCCACTACGAGGACTGGTTCTAAGTATCATGTGTTCAGCACTATTGTAAATTTGAACAATTGCTGAATGAATGGTCATAAATAGGAAATTAATGGGACTCCCTTTAAACGGTTATTTACAGGTGGTCCTCGACTTACAACCATTCTTCTAGTGACCATTTGAAGTAACAACGACACTGAAAAAAATGACTTATGACAGTTTTTCACATTTATGATCGTTGCGTTGTAATATGATAAAAAATCAGACATTTTGGCAACTGGCATATATTTATGACAGCTGTGGTGTCCCAGGGTCTTGTGATCACCTTTTGCAACCTTCTGACAAGCCAAGTCAATTGGGAAGCCAGATTCACTTAGCAATCGTGTTACTAACTTAACAACTTCAGTGACTCACTTAACAACTGTGTCAAGAAAAGTCGTAAAATTGGGCAAAATTCACTTAATGACTGTTTTGCTTAGCAACAGAAATTTTGGGGTCCATTGTCATCATAAGTTGAAGACTACCTGTATACTAAGTACCTTGAAATGTTCTACCACACTTCTTTATCTTGGAGTGCAGATCTCAGTGTAGTTTCAGATCCATTATGAGAGTTTCATTCAAAGGGACATTATATCCCTGTGGCCAGTATGGTTTTCTTACTGTTCCTCAGGTTTCTTTTAATATATATATATATATTATTAAAACTTTTAAACCGGAGGATAAAAGGTAACACAAATAGAAAGAAAGGAAGAAAAAAGTGCATAAAGGAAAAAAGGAAAAGTGCAAGAAAAGGAAAAAGATTAAAGGTTTTTATTATTTTTTATTAAAACTTTTAAACCAGAAGAAAAAGGTTAACATGAACTACTATTATAAAGCACGGAAGATAAAAGAAAAATAAAGAAAAAGCAAAAGATGTAAGAAAAGGAAAAAAGTCAAGTGGTTCCTCAGTTTTTTCTTGCTACTGAAATGTGCTTTCTTATCAAGTTCAATACTCTAGAAGCTGTTCAAATTACGTTTATTAGAGCCATTCTCGTAATCCCAAAATGTATTATATTTGGAGATGAGTTTGATTTCTGTAGATATTAGAGTTTGGTCCTACTCATCCATTTTTGGTTAAATTTGGTAGGAGGAATGAATGGAGAAAATGGCAAAATTAGCAAAAATGGCAAAACTGACCTCTTTGATCAGGGATAAAACTACTTTTATAAAAGACTGGAAAACTTTTATGGACTTCTTGCTAAAAATGGAAAAAGGTGAAATGATGATTTCTGGACATGATTGAAAAAAGGCTGAATAGCGGGCTAAAAAGACTATTTTAATATGAAAGAGGGAACATGGATAAGCAGTTTGTAACTGCTGTAAAGATTGGAAGTCGTTTCTTTTTTTCTTTAACTGTATTGTTTTCTGTACTTTTTTTCTCTCTTTTCTTTTTATATTTCTGTATTTGCCTTTGAATTTTGTAAAATTCTCAATAAAAATTATATTAATTCCCCACTGATTTGGTCCTTTAGGACTGCTTTATATTAATATGACTTCAGAAGGCTATTGACAAAATCCACTCATTAGGCTTCACATTATACACTATAAGCTCATTAGGCTTTCAAAATGCCAGAAGGGCTCTCCAGCAACAGATCTGTGACACTGACCTTCAAACTAATCTGAGCCTAATGTCCAGTCCTACAGTTTGGGAGGTTCTTTTATAAGAGTTTGAGTGACATTTCATAGGCCTTTACTTTAGCACTGTCCTCAGCAGTCTTCTTTGGACACTATATGGACACCTTGCAAGCCAGCAGCTATACCCATATGAGGATGGCTCAACAGAGTCCCTGAACCACTGCCCCTTTGGTCTTCCCTTTACACAATCTTGCATTATTATATATTTATCTTTATTCTTTGCTATATTTACTTGCCCTATATTCACCTTGTTGGCTTTATATTGCTATTTTCTGGCTTGATTTGATTTGATTTGGGGTTCTAACCTATCATGGAGGAAAGGCAAAGCATTAAGGAAAGCTGAATGTAAGATACATATCTGGTTGTGTTTGTCAATGGATGTTTGAATGTCAAAAGCTACAAGTGTATATATCTAGGGTTCAGTCTATACAGTTATTCCTCAACTTACAACCATTTGTTTAATGACTGAAGTTACAATGGCACTAAAAAAGTGACTTATGACCAGTTTCCCCTCCTATGACAGCTATAATATCCCCATGGTCACGTGATCAAAATTTGGGTACTTGGCAACTGGCATGTATTTATGACAGTTGCACTTTCCCAGGGTCATGTGACAACCATTTATAATCTTCCTAGACGGCTTCCAGCAAGGAAAGTCAATGAGGGAAGTTAGATTTCCTTAACAAGTAATTCACTTAACAACTGTGGCAAGAAAGGTCGTAAAATGCAGCAAAGCTCACTTAACAGTATCTTGCTTAGCAACAGAAATGTGGAGCTCAATTGTGGTCATAAGTCAAAACTACTTGTATCCCAAGTACTGTATAGTACACAGGTATGTATATACAATGATTCAAAGTCATCAGATATTGTTCAATCTATTTTTTTATGAGCACTCTTTCACATGGAAACTTTAATCTGTACCGAATTGGTATGGTTCTATAGGAGCTGAGAATCTGCAATTGCTGATTTCTTACTGGCTTAAAGTCCTGTTTTCCAATAGCTCACTGGCGCATTAATTCTCCTTGATGGCTTTTCATCAAGATGGAAGTAAAAATCTATGTTATTGTGGCCTTACTATCTATTCTTTATTGCCCTTAAGCCAAGAAAAATTTTAAAGCTGAAATTTGTGAGAGAATCTTTGATATTGCATAGCAAATAGATTTTGTGCTACAACTCAGTAGTAGGTTCAAATTTGATTTATATCTGTAAACCGTTCAAGTTTCTTTGCCTGGCATAATAGAACCTTTGCCTTATTCTCAGCAGTACAAAACGGGAAAAACAGTAGATGATGCCCTTGTGGAAATCCTGTTTCATGTATTTTTCCACTACTTTTTCTACAGCAATTTATGTGCAGACATGCTTTTGCTGCCTCCTAACAAAAAGCCAAATCTGTTAAGTGTGAGACACATTTTGTTTCCTAATCACAGACTGGAATATTACCATCACCAATAGCATTGTTCTATGTGAATCAACAGTGATTTTCATCACAAGACATAAAATGTCCTAATCCTGGAGTGATGACACTATGGCATAGTTCTTTTCTATTTTATAATATGTTCATTTAATTTCATGTCATTGGTTTATTTCTATTATATCTGAATGTTTTGTAGTTATATTATGGTTTTATATATTTCATTCTGTTGTTTCTGTTCTCCATTTTTTAAATTGTAACTTTAATACAGCTGTTACCTTGCTTCTGTGTTTTTACCTTGCTGATAAATGATCACAATTAAATAAATTTGACTTTGAAATTCACATATGCACAGGTCCATGTGTTGAGAGCTCATCTGACATTTAGCATCAGTTCCAATTGTGCCCATTCACACATGATTCCTGACAATAAAATTAACTTTGATCACACTGCGTTTCCCTGAAACACAGAATATAAATGATGAATTGACACAATCCATTCTGTTACTACTGTTCCTATAATCCAGATAACTCTCTCTGATATTTATTTGTGCTGATTTTGCTGGCAGGAACTGTTAAGTACAGAAATCACATCAGCATAAGTTAATATTTGTACTTCTCTTGGGAGATGAGAATCTTACATAACAGAGAACAAAACTGCATGCACAGAGTCCAAAAAGAGTACGCATCTCTGTTGGTTAATATTCTACCCAGTCCTCTCATTGTCTGGTCCTTTACCCACATGATAGGGAAAAAAGTGTTGAAATTTTGACCCATAGAGAAGATTACATATGACCCAATAAAATTGGGCCAATAATAATGAACAATTATAAAAGTGGATTAGTTTTCATCATCCAAGTTTAAATATTGCAGCAAAACATGTATTGCAATTATGACTATCCCTTATTGTTCAATCCTTTTGCATCTTTTTAAATGTATCTATCATTCCCCAAGGCTTGGAACTCTAAAAATAAAACCCTAGCACACTTATAGTAACTCAATTATTATTTTTTTCATTTGAACTTTATATTGATGTTATCTGTTTAATTATGTTTCTCAACTAAGCAGCTGTCTTAAGTATTAACATAAATCTATATTCTAACAAGTAAGGCAAGTCAGTCTGGAAAGCATCTAGTTTAATGAGGGTGTAAATATTCTAGGGCACATTATGTACACAATTAGGTACATAAAGAACAAATGTCTAGCTTGAATCTATCTCCTCACAATTGGAGTTATGTTTTATATGCTTTCCCATTTGTTTCTAGTGTAAATCAATCCTTTTGTTGTTGTTTCTGATATCTCTTGCAAACCGCAACTCATTTTGAGCTTTAATTTTTCTAACACAGTTCTTCAGTGTTTATATTCTTCTGTTGCACACTTGTACTTCCATTTCCTATACATGAAACACTTTTCTTTTAGCATTTTAGAGGGCTGCTCTCTAGTCTCTTTAGATTTTCCCATGTTTATTTCTAGTAGGAATTGTGATTGCACATACAGTATCTTTTTTGTATACCAAGGCCAAATTGCCTACCTATTCCAGTTCTTTTACTTCCAACTTTAAGCATTCTACTTCCCTACAGTTAGCATGATTTCTCTCTCTCTCTCTCTCTCTCTCTCTCTCTCTCTTGTGTCAGCAAGATATTGGAAGTCACCATAAAATCTCTGATTGGAGCATAAAGCAGGACCACTGCAGTATTGATTGATTTGGATTCATTCAATCAGTATAGGATTCAAGCAATTCAACCTATCTATGTTTCAGAAGTACCCAACCATTAATAATTCTGAAGAACTTTGAACTATCTAACCACTAACTTGGAGAGCCCACTTTTCACTTAGACTCTTAACAAGGTTGACTGAAGCCCCCTTTGCTATGTTGGCTTGTTTCTTTTAGTTTCTGACCATTTTTTGTCACCCTTCCCATATTTGATCTTCATTTTTGCCTATCTCTATTTTTTCCCTTATTTTAATATTTTCATTTGTAACTGCCCAGAGTTATTGGGAATTGGGCAGCATGTAAGTTTCATTAATAATATTAATAATAAATATGTGATAATCCCCACCATAGATCCCTCTTTGTCATGGAGTAGGGGCTTGTGATGTTCTGATGAGATTGAGAGCTATCTGGCGGCAGTGTATTATACCAGAAGGGTCAAGCATGCCAGACAGGTCTTAGTGGAAAAGCCAGATTAAGTATATTCATCAACCAATTTAATATAGTGAGAAAACAGAAAAAGAATCCTATACTGGATCGGTCATCACCCAGGTCAACAAGGACTACATCAGATTTTAAGAGTTCCTGGGCATCTGTTGACCAGTGAGCAATGGGACTCAGCAACTATGGCTGGGCAACCAGGCCTAACCCTGTAGGATTACTAAAGAACAACAACCGCAGACAAAATTTTACTGTGTTGGGGTTAGGGACATTTTGGCCTGCTATTATAAATTGGAACCTACAAAGCAAGGCTACTTAAAATGAATGTTTTAACTGTGGAAAAGCATTCATTCAGATTCAAATGTCACTGAACAACATTTAGCAGATCAAAGGAGATTCATTACCAGAAATAAATTATTCAGGGATGCAGTACTGGAAAAAAATAAAATAAAAATGTGAAAATAGAAGACCCCAAAACAATAGTAGAATAGTAGATGAAACTCAGATAACAATAATTGGAAATATAGAGGAAATAGCTGATATGAACTACAGAAATGGTAACTTAGAAGAAGTAATAATAACAGCCCCAGGAGAGGCAACCATTGAAACAACCTATGAAATGACCTACTGAGAAGAAGAATTTAAAGAATTTAAAAATAAAATAATGGCATATGAAGAATTACCAGCTTTGAAACTGGTGTATCCAAAATACTTGTCACCTGTCATCTGGATAAGGCACTTGCAAGAATTAAAGCAACAAACAGTCCAATCAGCTTGCCTGAAGTGCAGCAGTGATTACAGAACTGGGTACTGAGTTAGAATTAGAAAACCAAAACCAAAATTATATTCAATCCCAAACTGGAAAATCATATTGGAGGCCAAGAAAAAGAAATTAAGATCAGATGCAAGTAATTTAAAGAACACAAAAGAGCAAAAATTGAAGAATGTAAGGATCAAGATGAGCCTAATTAAAAAAAATATTGGCTTAGTGCCAGAAAAATTGAAGAAGCTTGGGAAATCATTAAGGAAAAAAATAACAGCAATAGCTAGGAAAATTGAACAATATGAGGCCTGAATCATTTCATTTAAGCAAAATCATTATTTCAATCAGAGCAGATTCTACTGAAGTATAAATGGCAATAGAAATTCTGAAAATGGAAAACAAACAAAAAAGAAAGCAATTCAGTGTTGGAAAGGGAAACTATGGGAAACTCAAAAAGATTATAATAAAAATGTTGGATAGATATAAAAATTTGAAGATGAATTTAGTAAAAATCAAATTGAAGAACTAATAATAATAACAGAAATGGTTATAAATTAAGTGAAATGGATTAAAAACTGAACATCTCCTGAAAATGATCAAGTACAGCTTTTGACTTAAATATTTCACTAGTTTACATCTAATTATAGTTTAACAGTGTAATGAATTTTTTCATAAAAGGCATTAGCAACTGATTAATAACTGGCAAAACTTATCTGATTCAAAATGACCCAGCAAAAGGGACACCAGGAAACTATAGGCCAATAACATGTTTGTCTACAATGTTTAAATTACTCATAGGCATTATAGTGGACCATATCCAAGATTATTTAGAAGAAAATAACATCCTCCCAGTAGAACAGAAAGAAATAAAAGAAAAAGCAGAAGTACAAAAGATCAACTTTTGATTGATAAAATGGTTTTGGAGAATTGCAAAAGGCAAAACATATTGTCTGGATTAATCATAAAAAGGTGTTTGATACATTATTACATAGATCATCAAATGCTGATTCAGTAAGAACATTGCAATGTTTATAGGAAAAAAATGAAGTAGTGGAAAATAGAACTGGTGGTTGGAAATGAAAAATATAGGCTTGTCAACATTAGGTGGGGCATCTTCCTGGATGACTCATTATCACCCTTATTATTTGTCACTGCCATAATCTTATTTTCAGTGATTTTGAAAAAAACAAATCTTGACTATAAAACAGCAAAATATGCTAATACAATATCACATTTGTTTTATATGGATGATTTGGTTTGAAGTTTTATGTAAAATCAGAAATCAAATCCATTTCTTGACAAATATGAAGAATTTTAGCACAAATATAGCAATAGAATTTGACCTAGAAAAATGTAGTAGTAGCAATAAATCAGGGTAAAATCACAAATAGTAATGGAATTGAAATGATGAATGATGAAACCATCAGGAGCTATCAGGATGAAATTTCTGGGCATTTTACAGTTGAAGATACTACAATAGAAGACAAAGAATTGAAGAAGATCACAAAGTTTCAAGGTCTGAAAATCGAAATTTAAGGAATATGGCATAAACTGGCCATGCCCAAAGGATGGCACTTAGGAAATCTGCACATTGACAAAATTACCATGTCAATTACAAATCCGACATTGTTTGGATCTGCACATATACGTTGCACCTATACGCTAATTCATATGACATCCAAGACCAATACTAGCCTTAAAGAGTTGGCAGCTGTGATTTCACATGTATATATAATGTGTGATTTCACATGTATATATAATAATTATTGTGCGATTAAACATAATAATCTTTAACAACATCTGCCTATCCCAGGTCCTTGGGAAGGATTCAATAAGTGGACAAAAATGCCAAATCTAGTCTAAACATCTGGCTAACTATGTGACAAATCATCATCATCATCATCATCATCACTTTGACCCTCTCTTCTTAAATAGAACTACTCTATTTTTCAAAGGGGTTTTTTTGTCCACAGAATAAGATCTCATGCTGCTTAGATGCAAAGTGATCCATTCCTTTCCAGGTCACTGACTCACAGAATGCCCACATTCAATCCTGATGTTTCTTCTTTTCTCTAACAGCAGCATGAACATGTCCCATAGTTTTTTACATGGTATGTCCTTATAACATTGTCTTCATTTCACCCTTGGCCCACATAAGGAATACCTTAAATAAGTACTCTTCCCTCTTCTCACACAATTTTTGCCATGGATACAATGTGGTCTGCCTCACTGACCATTTGGTTGCTTGACATGAGCTTGGAACATGTGCTTCAGGCTGCCATGAATATATCCTCTCCTCTATGGTTCCTAGGCACTGCCCTCCATAATCATTTTGGCTTGAACTGCAGGTCAGACCAGATATATGGCTTCCACAGATATATCTTCCCATGTAATGCCTGACTGGTATTTCAGAAATGTCTTCCAATAAAGGGTTTTTTCATGATTGAACTATTCATTGTATTTGGGGGCAGTGGCAGGACACTATTATGCCAAAGTTTATACTAGTTTGCTTATCCCATGGGCCGCCTCCACATGTTACTGCCATAGCCACTTGCTGTCAGCATAGCCATTCCTCTGCAGCTTTTATTGACGGTTCTCTCCCACTTCATCTCTTGCTCTTCCTCATCTTTGTAAGCCTGAGTGACAGGTCATAAATTCAGTAGAAAGATATTGGGTAAGGTGGGAGAGAATTCTCCAATGTTCTGAATTTGTGAGCTTTCAAATGGAATATTTTTCAATACAGCTTTAGTACTATCTTGAAAAAGCATTAAACGTTTTTCAAAAATATTCAGAAATAGCCTGGTTAACAAGCTACAAGCGTGAGACAGGGAAGGAGCTTCCTCTGGAAGACTGGAGAACTCCTTCCTGCTTCACCCCACAAACCCACTCCACAATTGCAACTTGCCTGGAAACTCCAGCCAATTGGAGTCACAAATTTAATGACATGGAACATGTCATTTTAGGCTGCCTCTTCCATTCACTTTGGCAAACCCTACATTGCCTTTATGCAGTATCTGAAAGCAAGATAAGAGGGTAAACATTATTCCCAAAGCAGACTACCTAACGCCAAGCTCTCCATAGTAGGTATCTATGAGATAGGTGAATACCAAGCTTCAACATAAATTTTCTCAAACTCCATCTGTAGATGGTATCAAATAGCTAGCTCAAAAAGTTGTTCTACAGCATGAGATTGTGGGCATTTGCAGTATTAAAGCCAGCAGTTTTATTTCAGATAGATGTATCCAAAATTAGGAATTAGCATTTTTGTAAAATTGCCAGTTGAGTTTCACCAGTTAAGAGCATGAAACGCTAGGAAAGTTGCAGTAACATTTACATGTGCAAACAGTCTTTGTTTTATCAATAGGTTCTTGACCTGTGGTATCTCTTCTATGCTCAGTTCACAAAAACTTTGATGCAATAGATGAATCTGTACGCATCATCCCTGGAGTTCCATATTACCTTTCCCTTGCTATCACACGGCTGTCAGCATACGTAAGTATTATGTAACTATTGTTAAATGGGAACACAGTGTTAATTTGTAATTTCATGATATATTTTCTATTTCCAAAAACTTTTGCAATAGGAACTAATGAATCATAGTCTTGGAGCTATTATGGAGAGTCTTTTGCAGAGGAATTGTCCAATTTGTAGAAATGTCTGATAAATTCATATAATAAGCATAAATGACCACAGGGTGATCAGTAAAAGAAAGAGAGAAAGAGAGAGAGTGAAGTTTAATATTGGAGAGAGAAATGCTTAGCTGGTTTGTATGGGCAAAAAGAAAACATTGGTCAACTGGTGAAATAAAAAAATGATTTTAAATGGGATAAAAAGAAAAAGCAAGCTATTAAAATAAACCTGGATAAAAGAGAATTAAAACAGCTTGAGCAATATTTTCTACACATATAGTATGTATATTTGGGGTGGGTGGGTTGTGGAATATGTATGCATCCATGCCAACTCAATTTTCCAAGGAGGAAAAAAAGACAAAAAGTGTCAAATCATTCCATCACCATTCCATCAAATCATACTAGTACCACTCTACAAAGACTTGGTAGGACCACACTTAAAATATTGCATCCAGTTTTGGTCACTCCAATACAAAAAAGATGTTGAGACTTTGGAAAGAGTTCAGAGAAGAGCAACACAAATGATTAGGGGCCTAGAAGCTAAAACATGAAAAATGACTTCAGGAACTAGGTAAATATAGTCTAGTGAAAAGAAGGACTGGGGTGACATGATAGCAGTCTTCCAATACTAGAAGGACTGCCCAAAGCACCTGTGGGCTGGACAAGAAACAATAGATAGAAACTAACCAAGGAGAGAAGCAATCTAGAACTAAGGAAGTGAGAACCAGTGGAACAAATTGCCTTCGGAAGTTGTGGGTGCCCTATCGCTGGAGGCTTTTAAGAAGAGACTGGATAACCATTTATCAGAAATCGTATATAGATCTCCTGCAAGAGCAGGGGGTTGGACTAGATGACCTCCATTTCCCTCATAATCCTTTCAGCTGTTAATGGGCTCTGAGAATTTCATTTAGTAGAATTGGGGTGGGAGAGGGTTGCAACTTTAATGTGTACACTATAAATCACTTTATGTGCAAATCTCACAGGGTTGTTTTGAGGGGAACATGGGACGATGAAGCATTATGCATACCACCTTGAATTCCTTAAGAACATCTAATCTAATAAGTAAACAAATAATTTGTTATTGAATCTTATAAAACTGAATCTTACAAGAAATCTTAGAATGCATCGACTGAAGTTTTTTAATCTCTACCAAGCAAAACCTGTGTCATAAGTACAAAAAACAATATTGTATTTCCACCTATGCATATTTTATTAAAACTAAAATAATAATAGTAAAATAATTTTACTTACTGAAATATTTAAGTAAAATTAGTTAAAGGGGCAGATGCTAAGTAAAAATGATATTTATATTCAGCCGCAATATGGAGTATCTACTTCTGAATAGTGAAAAGAGTAATTCCTACACTTTTAGCTTCAAATAACATTTTGTCACATGTTCTTATCACTTGGGAACACCAGACTTGGATGTTTATGCAGTGGAAAGGAGATGGGATGTAATCAGTTCATGTGTAGGACAACTCAATACATCTAAATCAGGGGTCATCAAACTTGGCCCTTTTATGACTTGTGGACTTCAACTGCCAGAATTCCTCAGCCAGGCACGCTGGCTGAGGAATTCTGGGAGTTGAAGTCCACAAGTCATAAAAGGGCCAGGTTTGAAGACCCTTGATCTAAATCATAGCAAAAATGCAGTATAACCAGCACTTCCTTACACTTGGACATTGTGGAATGCCCAAAGAATTCACAGGGGAAAACCATTAGAGACAAGTATGCTGTCTTCCAGAAAGTTGCACAGAATATAGTTTGATCTGTAGATACTAAAGGTACTGAACTGTCTGTAGCCAATAATTAAGTGAGCACATAAATGTGTCAGTTTCACACTCAGTGAAACACTGAATTCAAAGGTGGTGAAAATGCAAAGGAAATGAAGAAAATACCAATAGAGTCTGCCATAAGTAAAATAGAGAAATTTAGGGTTCAAGAAGCCATTGTGCTATATTTGAATTCTATTACTGAAATTAAATAACCATATCTTTATATATTATACCTACCTTGATCAATGTTGTTCTTGGGGCTGAGAACGGAAGGACTTGATCCCATCTCTAACATTTGCCAAATTTCCTCTAAGGAACTAGGCGCACTAGATGATAACAGACTTTTCTGGGATAGGCATGGGCTTTCTCTTCTGAACTGTTGAGGCTGCTGTGGCACAGGGGCTTTAGATATTGAGGGATCTGCAGTGCAATTTCTTGTAAATGAGTCTGATTCAACCTGTGGAAATGACCAATATCTGAGATCAATGTCATTGGAAATAGATGAAAAATGGCACAAAAAGCAGTGGTAGGTTTAAATGACCCATTTTGCTTTCCATACAGGCAGTTGTGTGATTACAGTTTATGTCCAAACATAAGGTTAAATAATTTTTATACTGAAGGCATCCAGGAGGTAGAGTTGAAGATTTCAGACTGTAGAAGTTGACAGAGATCTATGAGTTGAGATACAGTAAGAGAATAAAATGTGTTCCGGTAGATGATTGGACGGTCAAATAAGCTTTCTAATCTCCATGAGGGGTAGTTGTGGATGGTAATTTGTAGCACACATTTATGTAAGTAAATGGTAAATATTTGGGCTAATCAAGAACTGTGTGTTCTGGTTCATGGCTAGATATTCAGTTTTAAAAATACTCAATGTTGCTTCAAGGGAAATTCCTGATTTGGTTTTGATTGTGGAGTATGAATCAGGAAAATCAGTGACGTGCTAACCATCATGGTAGAAAAAAATGGTTTTTAAAAAATAAAAAAATGGAATAATTTTTAAGTAAAAATTTAAGGAGATGGAACAGAACACATTTTGTAGAAATCAGTGCTGTTATATTAAAGTTATACGGTCTTTTCACTGCAGAAGCTTCTTGCCCAAACCACTTGTACATTATTCTCAAAGCTCTCAGCAATAATTTGGCAATGCAACTTGAGTGAACCACCTTCGTATGAGCCTTAGTTTCCGTTTCTCTCTATTCTACTACATATATATATAGCACTACACCAAGAAACACACACAGAGGATATGGAAAAATGAATGCTTTTGCAGAGGAATAAACAAACATGACAGCTGTAATGTTATTTTTTTCTTCAAACAAAATTAAAGTTTGCAAGTAACACATAGGTCATGAAAACTTTGAAACATCAAAAGAAAAAGGGGAAAAGTCTGATAAACCAACTAATCCGTGGATAATCAAGTGAATTTGAAAGTCTGGAGTGAGTTAGTGAGTTACAATGGAAGTGAGGATGAAGTAAAAAAATAAATTGACTGTTTGCAAAAAAATAAAAATAAAAAAAATAAAAGAGCACCCACATATGGAGCCTCTAAACATGAGAATGAGTCTGGTTGGCAATGAGGTATAATTTAATGACAATGAATGTGTAGATATATCTGTCCCTTCGGTCTCAAACTTGTCTCAAAGGCTGCAATGTAGGTAATAAATCACAAGAGTCGAATTCTGATTTGAGGCAGATCTGTTAATCCCTGAATAAAATCTTCCCTATCTCACCTCTCTCCCATCAAAATGTATTTATTGAGGAAACATTATGTTTAAAAAAGTGCTTTTCTCTCTTTGGTACACGTCAACATCAAATGTGCTGTGCTTCTGAACTACAGGAGAGACCTCTGTAGAAAAATCTGAATCAGGGAAAGGGCTAGTTTGCTACCTTTGTTCTGCCTAGATAATTAAATACCTTTCCAGATTGACTCATTTTGTACTGGATAGGATTTGTGTGTACAATCAGAGTCCAGATCTAGTGAGGACTCACTTTGCACTTCCCATATACACATAGTCCTCAACTTATGGCCACAATTGAGCCCAAAATTTATGTTGTTAAGTGAGACAATTGTTAAGTGAATTTTGCCCCATTTTATGACATTTCTTGCCTCAGTGGTTAAGTGAATCGCTGCAGTTGATAAGTTAGTAACCCGGTTGTTAAGTGAATCTGGCTTCCCCATTGATTTTGCTTGTCAGAATGTCGCAAAAGGGGATCATATGACTCCAGGACACAGCAACGATCATAAATATGAACCAGTCGCCAAGCATCTGAATTTTGTTCACATGATCATGGGGATGCTGGAAAAGTCGTAACTGTGAAAAACGGTCATGCCATTTTTTTCAGTGCTGTTGTAACTTTGAATGGTTGCTAAATGAACTGTTGTAAATAGAGGACTATCTGTAATTGATATTAAATTACAGTTGTGGGAAAAATATCACATGAAGTTAGGAAATTACTTGCTATCAGTTCTAATTTGTACGGGGATGAAAAATGGATCAGCAGACTGAATTCAAATTATGATAACATTGCAATGAATTAAAAACAAGATATCAGAAAAGAGAAAAATGAGACAAAATGCAAGATAAAAGTATGAAAAAAAGAAAAAAGGAAAAAAAAGGAAAGAACAAAAGAAAAAGGATGGTTTCCAACTTTCGTTGGTACAGATGTAGATAAAAAATATGGCCAAATTTTACTCTAAAATTAACAATAATCTAGATTAAATGTACCCAAATCTCTTCTATCAGGAGTATGCCATCAATCTTTATGGAAAGCACAAAATGACACATTGATGCAATTGCCAAAGCACAAAAATGACACATTGATGCAATCGCCAAAGAAATGGTGAACTGTACCTCAACTGTGTCGTCCATGGAATAGGGATGGAATAGGGATAATTGCTATAAATTGGACATAGCAAAATCAGAGGTACTTCACAATACTCTTCAGAGCCTGACTTTTGCACAGTTTGCACATAATATCACTGTGATCACAAGAAAGGCTCTGGCATTCCGACAGCAACTTTCTTGTCCTCAGTATAAAACAGTAGGATGAGGTTCTGACATACTGTCTAAAAGAGAGCATATTACCTGTTTTGTAAGATAGCATTGCAAATGTTCTAAAGCTAGAAAATGCTGTTTTGCTTCTTGTACAAGTTCTTTGGGATAAAGGGCACCAGGGAATGTGTCATTCTGAGGGTTTTTTGAATCATTGCAATCCTGGATTCCTAGAGACAGCAAAATAAAGAATGATCCTTTTATGCTATACAGAAATTGAAAGATGAGTCCCAGTGCTTAAGCTTTAAAATTAAGTCCTCTTACAAGGCATCTATTTTGACCTCAGGTTAGTTATACAATAATGTCATTTTTCATTGTTCTTCATCTCCAGGAAACAAAACAAAAAAGTTTTTATTTCAAGTATCTTCTTATATACATGAGAAGTATATAAAAGAGCTTTTTGCTATTATGTAACAAGTAGTTGTCACCTTGACCTTTTAGAACAGTAATCAAGGTCTTCATAGCCAAGAATAAAAAACAAATACTGAGTCTGTTCATGTTTCATACCACCATGTTCAATGTTGAGAGCAATTGTGCTCTTATTCAGCAGCATTTCCTTCTCAAGCTCTGACCAGGACCTCTTAACCTTGGCAACAAGCCTACATGCAGTACTTCACTCTATTAGTTTTTCTCAATCTCAGGAGATTGAATTTCTTATGTAAGAATTGAGATTCTTCTCTCCAATGAGCTTACCTTCCTTTGAAGCTTCCCCAAGGTCTGTTCTTAGTCTGTTTACCATCTCTAGTAGCTGCTGTTTCTCTTTGCTCAGACAGCAGATCTTTTTTGCAGCTTCTTTCAGTTTGTCTTGAATCACTTTTCCATGATTTGTAAAATGTTGATGAGGTCCATCACCTGCACCCATACTAAGTAACTGTTGCTTGGGATGAACAGAATCATCTTGGAGCCATTTTACCAGTGGATTCTAGAAGCAAAATGAGATAAAGATTCTTCCAGAATAGATATCCCTTATCTTTGGGGGCCGGTAACATATTTCATATTTTGAGAACCTGCTGGAGGTTTTCTGGGTGCTTTTGAAAAAACAGTTGCTAAGAAGGACTTGGATTACAAATCACCAATAACAAAGCACCATTTAACTGGAAGATTATTTGCCACCTGGACTGGACCCTGTCTCTTCCAGATGCCTTCTAAAAACTCTGCTTAGTTTTGTCTTTATTGGCAGCAGATGGGCATGCTTCTAAACAAAGCACTAGACCCTAGCAGCCCACTATTATTATTTTCCAAGAAAGCTTACAAAACCCCTTTGGGGCTCAAAGCAGTACTTGGAATTTTTTAAAAAATGCCAGAGGCTGGGATACTGCTTTGAAAAATTCCAACTTCTCAAATTTAAAATCATTATTGTTTTAAATGTAATAATGTGGGGAAAGAATTCCAACAGATAGTAAGACAACTATAAATAGGCACATTCATAAAGTAGTCGCGACACTAGGAAGCCCATCCCAGAGTAGCATTACTAAAAGAAAATGAAAGGCAAGATATATATATTTTTAATGAAAGGAGTAAAGTGTTCACTATGATGATTAATTTAATCATCTTAGACCATTTTAAGAGTAAAAACTTTCTAAAAGCAGCTTGCCTAACAATAAAAGGAATATTACATTATTGGAGGCAAGCATTTTATCCAAGATATAAATAAGATGTAGCTGACCTAGCTTCTACCAGTAAAAAGTATTTCTTGCCACTGCAAGCACATGAGGTTCCCAGCTATTACAGAACTTAGCACACAGATTGAAAAAAAAATAAGGGGGGGGGGGATATAAAGCCATGTTACACTCCTTTGGCAACCTAGTCAATTTCACTATATTCTGCCTGTACTGTGAGTTCCTGAGCTGTTAAGTTTAAGTTTCTTGTAAGGACAATGAGATATTTTGGAATTCCCATTTTTCTAAGCTCATTCCACAGCTTGACATTATTGACACAATCAAAAGCCTTCATGGAAATTGACTGGCTTTCTTCTTCTTTAGTTTAACTTGGAACCTGTAATAATAGGATGTTAGCACTGAAGCAATGAACTGATGCAATGATAGTGAAGACATTTAACTTATTCAGTACTATCATTGCTACTAAATAAACCCAGAAATAATTCTTAACCCTGTTAGTTCTTCTATTATTTTAAATAGAAGCACAGAAACCTGATGGCAGAAAAAGACCTAGTGGTCCATCAATTTTTTCCTTTGAGTATATTTGCTTGTTGTTTTCTTTTTAATATATCTATTATAATAATAATAGATATATAAAAATAATAATAATTTTTATTTAATTTTTAATTTTTGTTGGATAATGGACATGTATTTATCTCAAACATGTTAAGCATGTTTAAACTCAGTTACTGATGACTGACCCACTCCGTCCGCTGGAAGTTGGTTCTAAGCTTCCACTACAGCAGGGCTTTTCAACCGGTGGTACCATGTGGCAGGTGGTACGCGACTGTCCTAGAGAAGTGTAGCAGGGGAGGGGAATGAGCCAAAATGACCCAAGCCTGAGGGAGAGGTAGCTGCAGCTGCAGGACTGCCTGGGCTCGGCAGAAGCCCCAGGTGCCGGCAGGGCTCCAGCTGATTGGTGCTTCCGGAAGCAGCATGGAGCTGGGGGTGAACTGAAGAAAAAGGGGGGGGGGAGAGGCGAGGCTATAAAAGGAGGTGGTTTGGGTGGGAAAGGGAAAAAAAGACAACAGGGAAAGAGAAGGAGAGCTCAGCAGGCAGGGAGGAAACAGGGACAAGGAAGAAGCAATAGTGTTGCTGGAAGAAAAGGTCCCCTGGTTCATTTTCTCCACCCAGGAGAATGCAATCAGTGCTGATGAAATGAAAAGCCGGCAGACAAGCATGTCGGAAAGGAGGTGCGTTTATTTAGTTCTGGATCAGCTGGCAGCTTGATTGGGTTACCATAAGGATTTTTGTACAGTTTTTACAGCGTTTTGTAATTCAGAGGCTCAATTTGTGTGCTTTGGTTATTGGAATATTTTAGTCTGTATTTTAGACTAGCAATGAGTCCAAAGTGTTGACTTCTGTAGGTTTAATCCCTTTAAACAAATGTAATTAGTTTTACCCCCTTATCTTGAGTCTGTCTATGGCACAGGTCGGCAACCTGCGGCTCCGGAGCCGCAGGTGTCTCTTTGAGCCTTCCCCTGCGGCTCCCAGCCTCCTCTGCCATTTGCAGAGACAGAGACAGAGAGAGGCACTTGTGCTTCCCTTCTCTCTCTCTCTCTCTCTCTCTCTCTCTCTCTCTGTAAAAAAGAGAGTGGACTCACGGTGTTCTCCGACGAGCTGAAAAGCTTATTGGGCGTGGCTCCTCCCTTTGCTGTTTCTCTGCAGGAAGCAGGAAACAGGAAGCAGGAAGGGCAGGAGAGAGCTAGCTAGCCCAGTTATGCTGACTCAGGAATTCTGAGAGTTGAAGTCCATGAGTCATAAAAGAGCCAAGGTTGCCTACCCCTGAGCTTGTTGGAGAACAGCTTGAAGCCAGCTTGCCAGGTGAGCAGAAGATCGGAGAGAGGGAGAGAGAGGGGGGAGAGAGAGAGAGAGAGAGGGAAAGAGAGAGAGAGAGAGAGAGGAAAGAGAGACCCTTTTGACATCTAAAATGAAGATAACACTGCATATATCCTTTTTTACCTTTATGATATATATATATATATGTTTTCTGAGGTTTTCACGGGTGTTTGTATGTAGGTCTTTGGTAATTCGGGTTTTCTCCCGCGTAAAATTGGAAGTGTCTTGGTGACGTTTTGACGAAGTCCCATTCGTCATCTTCAGGCTGGCGTCTTCAGCTTCGTGCTTCTAGGAGCAATGTGTGATCGCAGCTGTTTCTTCCTTTTGACTGCCAGTGGGGGTATGAACTGATTGGGTGGGAGCTTGGCTGTGTTCTGATTGGGTGGAGGTGTGTTCTGATTGGTTAGGGGCTTGGCTGTGCTCTGATTGGATGGGGGTGTGTTCTGTTTGGGTGGGGGCTTTGTTGTGCTCGGATTAGTCTGAGTTGCAGGGGGATTTGAGATGGAGAGCTGCATTGCTGTTGTTTGGCTTCGCGTTCGTGGTTGTGCCATATCTTCAAGGTGGGTGTCAGTTTGCTTCATGTATGGATTGGAGGGGTTTAAAATGGCTAATGATGCAGCTGTGGTCTGGTTTCTGGATGTCACCACCACACATCCACGCAAAAAGCAAACCCAAACCCACACCGATGATGAGGCACGACCACAAACCAGAAACCAGACCACAGCTGCATCATTAGCCATTTCAAACCCCTCCAATCCATACATGAAGCAAACTGACACCCACCTTGAAGATATGGCACGACCACGAACGCGAAGCCAAACAACAGCAACGCAGCTCTCCATCTCAAATCTCCCTGCAACTCAGACTAATCCGAGCACAACAAAACCCCCACCCAAACAGAACACACCCCCAGCCAATATATATATTGATATATATATATCAATATATATATATCAATATATATATATCAATATATATATATATATATATATATATATATATATATATATATATATATATATATATATATATATATATATATATATATATATATATATATATATTCACATTTCTTTTTTGTTGACAAAGAGTTAAAGAATTAAGTGGGAGACTTGGATAGCTATTTTGGGCTCATCCAAGTCTCCCATTTAATTCTTTAACTCTTTGTCAACAAAAAAGAAATTTGAATTTGTAATGTATCGCAGTAGCGACTTGAGCCTGTTTAATGCCCCTAGTTTGGGGGGCGGCAAAGCAAAAGCGATCATGAAATATGACTGCAGTATATAATAATATATAATATATAATAAAGGTAAATTAGGATATATGCAGTGTTATCTTCATTTTAGATATCAAAAGGCTTTTGCGGCTCCCAGTGTTTTGTTTTCGGTGGGAAATGGGTACAAGTGGCTCTTTGAGTGTTTTGGGTTGCCTACCCCTGGTCTATGGCTTTTAGAAAGTTTTCTTTGAAGGTAAAACAGGCTTAATTTAAGGCTAAAGCTTTTCGCAATTGCCGGAGCCTTTCAGTCTCAGATTGCAACATTGTGACACGAGACAAGCCTGAGGCAGCTTAAAGAAAAAAAACCCGGAGTTTATGTGTTTCTTTATTTTGTGAGCCTTTTTTGCTTTGCACTTGATTCCTGTGTCTTTAAGGGTACAGGGAAGGGATTGGGGGGGAGTGCATTCTTACTACACTCAGAAGGGAGGGGGAGAAGGAAAAAAGAACAGACTTCCTCTGTTGCAGTAAAAGGAAGCATTAACATTGAACCTCAACTTTTTACTTTTCCATAATATTATAAACTAGCCATTTCTATAACAACAAATGAATCTAATCAGTAAAACCCAAAATCCCCCCCCCCTTTTTAGTCATCAAGTTTTTGACACCTTGCTAAGCACTGGTGGTACTCAAATATTGTCATGTCCTAAAAATGGTACAATATGGTTCTATAAGGTACAATCTGTGAAAAAGTTGAAAAGCCCTGCACTATAGTACTCTTTCTGTGAAGTAATACTTTCTAACATTACTTTTGAACTTTTGTCAGTTTGAGGTTATGCCCGTGTTCTTGATTTTTGCTTAATATTGAAAATGCTGCCTTATAGAACCATATTTACACCCTTAATATATTTATAGGTTTAAGTCATGCCCCCCCTTTCCCTTCTGTTCTCCAGGCTGTACATATTCAGTTCTTCCAATCTTTCCTGATATGTTTTGTCCCTCAGACCTTGCACCATTTTTGTTGCCCATCTCTGAACTCACTCAATCTTATCAGTATCTTTTTTTAAGTGAGATCTCCAGAATTGGACACATACAACACACATATTCCAAATAGGTCTGGTTAAACCTGCAAACTTAGTACAATTTAACTTTCTTTCCATATTCAGTAAAAGAGTTCAGTTAACCCAAACAGATTATTAGAATATATCTATCATTAACCCAGATGCAGTAAAGATATCTAGAATTACAATGCCTCCTAGTGGAAGTAGTAGGAAAGGGCATAGATCGTTTCTCATAAACTGGTACTTTTTATAGATGAGGTCAGAATACATGAAGCGTTTTACAGTGAAAGCAAACAAATCCACCACTTTTGTTCTGAATGAATCCCTATATTAAACATTCATTAACAATTATAACTTTGGTTTCTCATTTTCATACCCTTGCTCTTGAATGTTCAGTTTCATTTGTTTTCAGAAACTTTTCAGCAGCAACTTTACTAAGGTGCAATGGACCTGAAACAATAAAGAGCAAAACAAAACAGATGTCAACTGAAGAATTCTAAGGATACCTCACATCCTTTCTAGTTAACATACTATTAACTAATTATTAATGAGGTTGATGAAACACAGACGTATAATTGTGAAGAAAAAAAATTCAATGTACTTACTGAAACAATCAAACAGTACATTAGTCTATCTACAGATGACAGAAATTCTTTTCAGACATCCTTTTGTCATTGGACCTGATTTGTTATAGCAAATTTTTATTTCTTTGTTTTCAGTGTTTTTATATTTGTGATGGATAAGCAACTTTTCTTCCAGTAGTCCTGTAGCTGCTGGCCCTAGGTGCTCAGCCAACATTCCTGAGTCCTATGGGCCACTTGTCACCCAGATGTGCAGGAACTCCAACACCTAGTGCGGTCCTTGTTGACCCAGGTGATGACCAATCCAGTACAGATTTGTGTAAGTTATGTTTCACCATAGTGTTTATAGGAGAAACACTCTTCACCTGGCTCCTTTGATGAGACCTGTCTAGTATGTTGAACCTGTGGCATAGCTCTCATCTTCCTCAGAACATGCAAGAATTATGACATATATTAGTAGATGTGAAATGTATTTCCCTTACCATCATTTCCACTGGCAAAGTAGTCTGGATAGAAAGTTTGAGTAGCTTTATTACATCTAGTTACATTAAGAGAAGGCACAAATACTTTTCTTGGAGCTTCTGTTGCATTTTCTTTCTGTTGGTCTATTGCCTCGCTTTTTTTTTTTAATCTTCTGACCTCCTCTTCCAGGGACTGTTTATGGTCTGCAAAAATAAAAATGCCCATTTTAGGCTGAGAACTTGCAGACATGAAGATATCTTTGACTGCCTGATTACATTTACAAATTAAAAAGAAAATATCCAAAAATTCTCAAATATATATATTTTCCTGGAACAGCAGTAATATTGGTCTGCTGCAGCAAAAGTAATAAAAGTTTAATGGTATCTTAATGATTAAATAAATTACAAGTTTTAACAGATTATAGACCTTAATCAGACATATATTTTTATATAAAGTTTCATATAAAATAAGTAATTTTCTTATTTCTATTTTGTTTTCAGGAACTGGCTAAATTAGCTATTGTTGATATTCTTTTAAAGATTAGGATAAGAAGAATGATTCCAGAAGGGATTTCAATTTCATATAGTAAAAAAAAAGTGAAATTTGATTTTTTTTTAATTTCGGGCAGCCAAGAAGGATGTAATACAAAGGTGTATGAAAAAGAGAGAAATAGTAACATGGAATTCGGTATGCACTGAATAACTATAATTTTAATTTTATTTCCAACAGCAGAGGGGTTGGATTTTAATAGTTTAAATTCATCTTAAGAAGAGACTTTAATATTGTTGCAATTGATAAGCATATATTCTTGCAAGAGTGGAGTAATACTTTGATTGGAGGGGAGGCAGTTTCAATGACCATGACTAAATCAGGATCTTAATGTTTGCTCATAAGAATAAAGGAGGAGAAGGGGATAGAAAGGAAGCTCATCAAATTTGCAGACAACACAAAGCTGGGGTGTGGGGAATGTTAACACTTTGGAAGACAGACTCAAGATTCAGAAAGATCTTGGCAAACTTGAGTATTGGACCCTATCCAGCAAGATGCAGTTCAGTGGTGAGAAAAGTAAGGTCCTGCACTTAGGCAGGAAAAAAACAAATGTACAGCTATAGAATAGGCACTACCTGGCTTAACCATAGTAATTATAAAGGGATCTAGATATCCTAGGGGACTACCACTTAAGTATGAACTAGAGGTGTGCTGCAGCTGCCAAAAAGTCCTAGGCTGCATCAACAGAGGGATAGCATCAAGATCATGAGAAGTGATATTATCACTCTATACTGCATTAGTGAGGCCACACTTAAAATACTGCATCCAGTTCTGGTCGCCATGATACAAAAAAAGATGCTGAGACCTTAAGAAAGAGAAGAGCAAGAAAGATGATAAGGGGTTTGGAGGCTAAACTGTACAATGAATGATTAAGGAAATTAGGTATGACTAGCCTATTGAAGAGTGAGATTAGGGATGACATGATAGCTGTCTTCCAGTATGTGAGAGGTAATCGCAGAGAAGAAGCAGTTGACTTATTCTCCAAAGCACCTGAAGGAAGCACAAGAAGCAGTGGGTGGAAGCTCATCAAAGAGAGATCTGACCTGGAACTAAGGAGAAATTTCCTGATAGTGAGAACAATTGATCAATGGAATAGCTTGCCTCCTGGAGTTCTGAGTGCTTCATCGCTGGGGTTTTCAAGAAAAGATTGGACATCCGTTTCTCCAGAATAGTATAAGGTCTCCTGCCTTGAGCAGAAGGTTGGACTAGCCCTGGGATTCTATGTTTTTAGAGTTCTACAAATAGAACTGGTTTTTACTGCTAACACCTGCTAGAAACAAAATTCAGACTTTGTACATGGATGCCACACATTAGACAGCATTATGTCTACATAACAATAAGCTACAGATGTGCAAATCAATCTATTCAGCAGGAAACGTCTAGGAACTGATCAAAATTATTGGAGTTAATTATGTAAGTTAAATTTTAAAAATATATGACCAGGACAACACTTAGAATATGGGGTCAATGTACGGAACAGATTTAACACCTCTAATTTATGAAGAAAAAATCCTTGAAGAGCTATGGGAGCACTTGCAGAGGGAATATATTTTCAGGAATCCTTCCACTAGAAAGTCATGTTCAAGGGCAACACAGAGCACCATGCAAAGATAAATATTCACTAAACTGTTTAAAGCTACAAGAGAAGACATAGTTAAAGTGCTAACTGTTCTCTGTAATAATATGGGAAAATATTTATTTATTATTTATTTATTTATAAAATTTATTGGCCGCCCATCTTACTATAAGGTAACTCTGGGTGACTTACAGTTACATCTAAGTTAAAACATAAAAAGTTAAAATCAAACTTTAAAACCAAAGACACATGGGGAGGGCAGGGGCAGAGTGGGGAAGAGGTGGGATCTGTTATTACTCAATCAACCACCTCCATTGCGCTGTTCCCCCACTGGTGCCCCAAGCCGACTGGCAAAGCCACAACTTTAGGCCCTTATGAAAAGATAGGAGGGTTGGGGCCAACTTCACATCAGGGGGCAAGATGTTCCAGAGGGCAGGAGCAACAGCAGAGAAGGCCCTCCTCCTAGACCCCGCCAGCTGGGATAATCGGGCTGACGGGACCTGCAGCACGCCTCCTCTGCCCGCACGAGTGGTACGGGCCAATTCCAGTGGGATGAGACAATCCCTCAAGTAACCTGGACCTATGCCATGAAGGGCTTTAAAGGTGATCACCAACACCTTGAATTGCACCCGGAAGCAGACTGGTAACTAATGCAGCTTATGGATCAGTGGTGTTACAGGGGCCATTCTTGGGCCCCCCCAAAACTACCCGCGCTGCTGCACTCTGCACCAGCTATAGCTTCTGAATGCTCTTCAAAGGTACCCCCATGTAGAGTGCATTACAATAGTCCAGCCGTGAGATGACTAGGGACTAAATGACTGAGGGCAGGGAATCCTGGTCCAGGAAAGGCCACAACTGGCACACAACACGAAGTTGTGCAAAGTCTCTCCCAGCTGCGACTGCCACCTGTTCCTCAAACAGGAGTTGCGACTCGAGGAGAACCCCCAAGTTGTGGGCTGGGTCTTTCTGGGGCAGTGCCATCCAGAGTCAAAGATGACAAAGTCCCAGATCCCGGAACACCATATACCCAAATCCATTCGGTCTTACCAGGGTTCAGTCAAAGCCTGTTGTCCCCAATCCAGGCCCCCAAAGCCTCCATGCACTGCGAAAGGGTGGCCACAGCATCACTTGAGTCACCAAGAGTGGAAATATAGAGTTGGGTGTCTTTAGCATACAATATATACCTCAATCTGTGGTGATGGATGATCTCAAATTGGATTCAAAATTGGAGACTGAAATGCTAATTAATCATCTCTTAATATGCTTTAGTCATATGAGATTCCTCAGAGAACATAAATATTTAGAAGAATGTAAATGTAAGAGAGAGTCAGTTGTAACGATCAAGATATCAGTGGGAAACTGTGAATTCTAGCCCTGCCTTAGACACAAAGCCAGCTGGGTGACCTCCCTTACCCTATGAAGGAGGAAAATCTTGTCAAAAAGACTGCATGGACTCATCCAGCAGTTGTCAGGAATTACCACAGCACCAAAAACAAAAAACAAGAAAATCTTCCAAAAAATAGAAGAGAAGCTTTTGTTAAAGGAGACTTAAATTTATAAAATATAGAGACACTTGTCAGTAAATCAAATCCATTTTACTACCAGGAGGAAATAAAACTACAGCAGAATTAGTTATACCTGCATTTTGTATTTTCATTTTGATGTCATCAAAGGAAGATGCCTGATTATTAAGGGTCTCCATTTCTTTTCTCATTTCTGCAATAACAGACCTCAAGGTATAGTTCTGCTGCTGTAAAGTCTGGATATCAGCAGGAGGAAAATATTCAGAAACTCCTACAGTACCCTATGGGTAATCAAGAAATTAAGGGAATTATCAAAACTGCCTCCATCCAGAATAGAATAAGTAATTCAAAGAAGCAAGCTCAGTATACAGCAAAATTACCAGTAAAAATCATTCCAATGACATGCTATATGCCTCAAAAAATGAACAGTATAGTTAACAATCTTCAAAAAATGTCTGAGGAACTGTCTGTTTATTACTCATATGTAAACACACACATACATATACATACATACATACAACAGTAGTACAGGTAGTCCTTAACTTACAACTGCAATTGGGATCAGAATCTCGTTCACTAGGCAAAGTGGTTAAACAAGATGTCCTCTGACTGCTTCACTTAGTGACTGCAATCCCAGCACTCCCAGCCGCAGTCATTAAGTGAGAATCATGGGCTGTTAAGAGTACAGAGTCCCAGGTAAGGAGTGCAAGAGTGCCAAAAGAGGTTGGTGAGGCCATGGAAGGCCTACCACAGGGTATGCATGTGTGGGGATTGCTGCAGTGCAGTGTAAAGCCTCAGCTGCCCACCCAGCCCAGCAGTGCTTCAGAAACCTTCTGAATGCAATTTGGTGAATTGAGATTTTTGAAGCAGGGCTCCTGCAGTTCTCCAAGCCAGCGTTCCATTTTTCCAACACTTGGAGAAGACCAGAAGGTTTCTGAAGGACCGTGAGAATGGGACACTGGCTTGGAGGATAAGATGAGATGGCGAGGGTCAGTGGGGGGGCGCAGCAGAATCTATGAAGCGCGGGATGGTGGGGGGCAATTGGGGCTTTGCAGAATCGTGCTGACGTGCTTGATCATATTTCTCGACTGGCCTCTACTTCAGTCCCAGCCCCTGCACTGCTGCCCTTTGGGTGCCGTTGTACAGTGAAGCAAAAAGTGCCCTAATGTTGATCACATGGCTGTGGGATGCTGCAACGGCCGTTAACTTTGGGCACAGGTTTTAAGTTCATTTTTTTCAGCGCTGTTGTAATTTCGAACAACCATTGAATGAATGTTTGTAAGTTGAGGACTACCTGTAATGAAAACTTAGCAAGAGGAAATTTCTATGAATGACAGCAATTCTATTTCTGAAGAAGTAAGTTTGCAAAATACAACTAAAGGCTTTTTCAAGAATCATAATGCAAATTTACTAGACATTTGCCAAATGTTCAGTGTGCTGCTAATCCTTTATTAGGTTTTAAGAATTTATTTATGATTCAGAGCATTAATCAACCTAAATTCACTTGCAAATTTTAGAAGGAATTCTCTCACAACTTGTACTGTATTGCATATATCATCTTTCAGGTTCTATTCCTGACATTTCTACTTAAATGTATTTCATCTTCCAAGACAGAGATAAAATTTTGCCTAATGCTATGCAGAACTGTTGTCAAGCAAAGTACATAATATTGAAGGAGACAAACAATGGACAACATAGCTTATAAGGCAACCTCATATAATCAATATATGAGAAATATTTTCCAGGAAATTAAATGTCACATGTCAAATCAAAATATACTTGGAAATGATCTAGCTACAGTACAGTAATAGAGACAAAAATACCCCCAAAAGTAATGAAATTTAAGTTGTGAATGAAATCTAAACAAAGGTCCATATACTTAAATATTAGTGTATATTTCCAAATGTACATCAGCAATACATTTTCAATCCTGAAATATCATTTATCATTTTCTTAGATGACCTTCTCTGTCTAAAAATTCTGTAGCTAAGTATTTTTCAATCTCCCCTTCTGAACTCTTTTCAAAGAAAGTATTCATTTTAGAACAATAAATAATGGGCAACCACTAGAGTGCAGCATAAGGTTTTTTAATATTCAAAACAGTCTCAATATTTTTGATAATATATATGAAATGGCTGTTAGCAGAGAAAAAATATTTCTCTAAAAGACAAAAGCAACTACAGCATCAGAAACATTGGCAAGACCCAAAAATACAGTGATATTTCTCAGTGATTCATATACTGTGAAGAGCTTAAATCTGATTTAACAGTTGGAAATGGTAATAATATTTTGACAACACAGAGCAGTGTTAAGTTACAAGTGTTAAGTTTGGTAATTAAAAAGAGACATCTTATCCAACATGGTAAAAAAGACAATGAATCATGTTAATGTGTTAGATCTTTATCTTACATATGAAAGCTTTTACACCCTCATGTCACTGACTGGTTCTAACAAAGGATTCACACAACTACAGATTCTACAATCCTCCCCCCCTCCCCCCCACAAACCTAGTATGCCGGTTTTGAAAGAAGATTTAAAAATGACATTTAATCTTAAGAAGCTTGAGGGGATATGTCATAGTATTTCTTAAGCACTGAAGAGCTAATACAAAGAATATCAGTCTGTTCTTTAGATCTTTAGATGCTAATTGTAATAATGTAAAACTGGTTGCATAGGAAGACCGAGTTCTTCATTACTATTATACAATACACTTGATCTTAACCAAAAAGGCCAAGAAACAATTTACTGTATTAAACATGTTCAGGCAAAAGCAAATGTCAAGGATGTTTGAAATTGGATTCCCACATTGAGCAAAGGTTTAAATATATTGGCCTAAATAACCCCTTTCAACTGTATAATTCTGTCTTTTAAATGCTAATAATTTTTTTCCATTGTGTAATATTTATTGGCCTTTTGTATCTAATTATTATAACCTATTTCTCTATAATTATCCCACTTATACAATAAAATAATCCAGTTACTCTTTGCATTGATCTTCCTTTTGATGTACGTCATATATATCCACAGAAAATCTCCCTGAGGATAAAGGTACCAACATCACTTTACAACAGTGTTTTTATTCAGAAGAAATGACTAAGCAATTCCTCAAAAAGCAGCTTATAAACATTCCTGCTTAGGGAAAGATGTCTCCTTTATATCATTCTTAGGAGAAAAGTGTTACCTCATAGTTAACTATCTTTATCTATTAAATGATTTAAAAGGAAATTCTTTGCAAAGAATTATTGGATTACTTCTATTTCTGGTTGTATATCATAAACTGTTAAAAGCCAGTTACCCATGCAATACAATCTTCAAGGATAAAGAGTAATGCAAATGATTCCACAAATAATAAAAGAATTATTTTTCTCCAGCCTTTTTCAGGAAATATAAAACCTTTCAAAGGTAACCACAATGC